>CAJQTT010000010.1:0-4800000 GCA_906901655.1 Sminthurides aquaticus
ATCCATCTAAGCACTAGTTAAAGCTCTGTGCTCGCTCAAAGTTTGGAATATGGCGGTCCAAATCACTCATTTGAAGTTTACACGCGGACCTCAAGGATGGGCGGGGACGCGGCATCAGCAATATGGGCCGCCATGTACCAAACTTTGAGCTAGCAAAGCGCTTAAACTAGGGCTTAGATGGATGCGGTTTTTTCATTAGGTACTCTTACATAGTCCTCTACTCAAAATTATTTCGAAATTTTATTTTGGAAGTTAATAATTCGGTTCACATCCAAGTGAGTGCATGTGTCCTCAACGAGTCATTGGGCTAGGGGCGCAATACGAAATGCGTCGTAAGCCTATTGCAACATAATGCTAGAGCACGTAGGTACACCATTCAAAAGCTGTAGCATTATAACGGCTCTAGAGCTTATGTTAAGCCATTGTAACAGTTGCAAATCAACAGCTAAAGCATCGTTGCGGTTACCAAGCAGTAAACTAATCCCAGTAGCAACCCTGAGCATACACTAAAGCATTGCAACAATTCTAAAACATTTGTTAAAGCCTTGAAATAATTCCAAAGCATATGCGAAAGCATTGTTACAATTCTAAAACGGGAACTAAAGCATTTAAAAAACTCAAAAGCATTTGGTTAAGCAATTTAAGTATTCTCAAACATATTATATATCAACTATAACTCACAAAGTTTGTCTGTATAATAAATAATTACAATTCTAAAACATATGCTTCAGCATATGTTTCATACTTTTAATAATGCTTTAACATATGATTTAGATAACAAAAAAAACCATTACTACTACTACTACTACTACATATGATTTAGATTTGCAACAATGCTTTAAAATATGTTTTGGATTGCTACAAGGCTTGGTATATGGCTTTATAAGTATTCGAATGCTTTAGCGTATGAGTAATACGCACTTCGGACTGCTTCGGCAGTGGCGAATTTTAATTACAGCGTGCAAAACCAACCGACGAACTTCAGTTAACTATTAAGTAATGCAAGAATTACTATCATATGTAGTAAAATTGTGCATAGGAGGACCTGGGCCAGGATTCGAACCCACGCCACTGCCTCCTCTAAGAGCTTAATGTACGATACACTCTACCAACTGAGCCACGCGTAGCTAAAGGAGCGCATATGCAGGGCAGGGGAAAATGCCCTTATGTACACGTCATGTATTTAACTCTAGCAAGACCTGAGCGCTTAGTCTTTAATGACATGTACCTCAGAGACCATTGGGTCAATTTTTCTAAATAACCCACATTTTGGTACAAGTCCCATGCAACTTTGCCTCTTTGTTCGGGAGTTATCGTGTGTACAGACGGACAGACGTCAGTGGATGCCGCTAAGAATTGGCTTCGCCACTTAATAACCGTTGTTATTGTTGAGCAGAGGCTTTAGAACTATTTTAATGCTGTAGCATATGTTTTTAAATGGTATATATATATGCTTTAGCATTATGTAGCAACTTCCCTGGGAACCATCTCATCGTATTGTACAACCAGACCAATGGCTCGTTGAGGGCACGTGCACTCCGCATGACTCTTAAAAGCAGCCTGCAAGCAAATCCAGCACGGTTGTGTTTACTGTCTAGTTGGAAAAGCAATCCACTGTATTTATGCTAAATGTTTTATGGCTTCATTGGAGTGATCATTGGGGAATAACTGTAGAAGTGAAGTTCCTAGAATCAATAGGCGTCAAGCCGGGGTCACGGTACATGGCATGCCGGAAGTCTCATTTCAATATCTGCCTCTGTTTGTGAGTTATCGTGCTCACGGATGGACGGACACGAAACTGTCCTAACTAAAAATTTTATACTTTGCCTGTAGTACTGCTCTGTAGGTCAGCTTTTTTGAATCACAGACAATGAATTTTGTGCATTCCGAAAAACCAGCTTTTCTCCAGAAATTCCGTAGTCCTGCTCCCGGCACTTTCAAGTTGGTCGTTCTACTTTGTCAGCCGATGAATGGAATTCGACTTAGTCATATAGAAATGTATTAAATGAATGAAAGAGGAGTCCGAACAACAAAACACACAGAGCGAAAGTTTCTGGAATCGGCTAAGTAGCATCCGACGGCCGTCGGGTCGGCTATATAGTCAACTTTGAGGGCCGTCGGTATCGCCTAACTGGGACCCGATATGTCGGCTTTTGCCGGCTATCTAGGAGTCGACGCGGTCGGATGTCGGCTAACTAGCTCTTCCCGCACTAATGCACATCCTTTGTCACTGCTATGTGCCTCTCCACTCTCCAGCTTGTTGTCCGTTTGGAATGGAGTCAGTTCATTTTAGCGTTGTGACAGAAGGATTGTTGAAATTTTCTCTAATAAACTTTAATTTGCCGGGAGATTATCGAGCGCTAACTGCTGGGATTTTATGAAAAGTTGAACTCATTTAAATCTGTGTGTGTGTCGTGAAGTTATTGTTGGCGAAAATTATTTCAACGCTATTTAATCAAAGTTTTGGAAAATTTATCCGAGTGAAAATGGCAAACCGAAGAGTTGTAATGGAGCAGCGGACGATGGTGATGGATACTTGCGTAGTATCTTCTACTTCCGACACTCGACCTTCACTAAACGAGCTGGTGAGCTACGAAAGTGCTAACTTATATGACCTTTAATTGCAGAAGGAACATGAAATTGAACTTTAGCCTTGTTTGAAAATGTGAAACCCCATGAATTATATGGCATTTTCAGCGAGCAAAAATCCGAATGGCTAAGGAAAACCTCGCCCGTGAATTGAAGAAACAGGAAGAGAAGGAGGCGGAGCTTCGCAGCTTGGACAACGAAATTGAAAAGCTGGACGGTGAGTTGAGCTAATTGGAGTTTAAAGCTATATTTATTTGTACCTATAAGCATGATTTTACAAATGGTTATAATTAAGGGATTCAAGTATGCCAACGTCAAAGGTCTAACGTGTTTGGTTAAGGTGGTATCATCTTGTTCCGCTGTGCTTGTAATCGGATTTGGTGCTACAAATGTTCCAAAAGTTAAATTTCAGTTTATTTTTTAGCCGCGGGACGGAGCAGATGGGACGTTTATAATATGGAAGAAGCTTCAGCTGAAAAGGAGCAAAAGGATTTGGATCAACTCAAGGATAGAGTCCGATTCTTGGGTGAATTAAAGGAAAACATTGAGGAACAGTCTCTTCAGGCCGAGTAAGACTTCAAACTTTACGATACAAATCAATGTGAAAATGATAAAGTCGACAATCGAAATTAGAATTATAAAAAAGTTCTGTGTTCTTAGTACTGAAGACGGTGCTCGTTTGACGGAATCATTTAAGATGCAAACTCAGTTCGTTGGATCTATGTTGGTAAGTTTTGTGAGCGTAAGACTATTCTAGTGTCAAAAATTTTGTGTATTGTAATAAGCGACTCTAGTATAGATAATCAGTTACTTTTAAGATGAGCTTTACTGGCATTTCAATATCTAGGAAACGGTGCGTATCAGCGATCGAAACAGTGATCGGCGGCTGACTGAGGCTGTGAACCAGGAGGAAATGAAATTGAATCAATTAAAGGAAGAGTCTGGCATTTTGGAGCGTAAGATTACGGAAGCATCATTAGCTGTTGAAGAGATTCGTTCTCTACGAGCTCAAGTTGAAGCAGTTTCTAAGGCAAAGGACTTTGTCATCGAACCTGAAAAGCTCCATGCTGCCAAAGAGAAGGAGGGCCAACCTTCATTCAGTGCTAGAATGGGGTGATGCGAAGTAATGTGAAAGAAAGTTTGACGTTTTTTTCTCCATGAGAAGTGATTTATTGTTTAAACGGTTTCCTGAATGAATCGCTCTCTTTCACTTTCTCCTCGGGAATGTGATACGGAGATTCATGAGGGTTACTTGATTGCCATTGATGTAATAGTTTTAGATTTGTTGAAGTGTACTCTCGGCTAATACTGCGGCTGTGTTCCCATTCCGAATTCAATTTGAGTTGGGTATTGTAGTTTAGCGATGCAGGAGCTAGAAAGTAGTGAAGTAGGTTTTATTGATAGTAACGTAGTATGTAATTCTAGTATGTGAGGCAAAAAAGACTGGAGTCGTCTTATTGTTCTATCCTAGTAATATTAGTCAGATAGGCTTTTCTACGCCATCAACCTTTCTATTCGTTTCGCCTTTGTGTTTTTACTATTCCTTTCTAACCACTTTTATGTCAAATCGATACTACCCCTATTCGTATATCGTTTTCCTCACTGTATGTATTCCTACGTATTGTAGCACAAACACGACCGTGCAAAAACCTGAACGTTGTCCGTGTGCTTTCTTTTGGATGTAGTGGGGGGAGGACTTGAAATGTTATACTCTGTTGGGAAGGAATTCATAAACTATGTATAAAATGACTATTTCTGAAAATGCCCTAGGGATTCTTTCTGTAGAATATTATGTCTCACTCTCATCTCCACCGCTGATGCTGTGCGGCAGTGTGTTAAAACTTTCACAACAAGAAAGATGATAGTCGTAGCACACCTGTAAAATGATAATGTCTCTTCTTTCCCGTTGCTGTTTCAGTTTAGACAGCTATTCGCAAGCCAGGCCAACCAGACATTCAATATTACCTTAATTCCTTCTTAGTGTTTGTTTCATATCGATTTTATGGTCTGCTCTGCCACGCTGAAGCGTCTCCGGTATTATTCTTTCTTGTTCTCTTCTTTGG
Source organism: Sminthurides aquaticus (assembly GCA_906901655.1). Taxonomy (NCBI): domain Eukaryota; kingdom Metazoa; phylum Arthropoda; class Collembola; order Symphypleona; family Sminthurididae; genus Sminthurides; species Sminthurides aquaticus. The sequence continues at coordinate 4,653 of CAJQTT010000010.1, forward strand.
TAAGTCATGTTTGAGGTTTTCAGTTTTTAGAACACATAGTATTTTATCAATCCCTTCGATTATGTCTTAACCAGATTACTTTCGTTGCAGGTGACGAGCAGCCCTGGAAGTCGTGCTGCACGACTCGTGCAGCTACACAGTCTTTTGAGAGAAAATTTTACGGTAGCTAAATTTTAAGCTCGTCATTATTTTTTCCTCCGATACATATTCATCCGACTCAAAGTATTGCTACCAAGAAGTGAATTTAGCTCAAACCACTAATACGGAAATGTGATAAAGGTTGGAGGTTGGAGTGGACTATGAAGGATTTGTGAACGCGTAAATTCTATGCTTCGTACTAAGAGCAAGAGTGTCCGCGCGGCTTGATTTGAATACGATGACGGATCTGTTCGAAAAGTTTAAATCTCTATCTACTGTGTGGCTTCTTCAACATTTTGTAAAATCTGCGAATTATGTTTAATTTGCTCAGTTACAGCTCTGAAGCGTTATATACGTAGGTGAAGGTTCACGCTATAATTTATTTTTAGCTGAGGCAAATTTCTATTTATTAGATGTACACGAGCTAAATAATAAGTTAAGGTAAACTTGTCGTTAAAATCTGCTTCCCATATTGATATTAAGCAATGCAGCTTCTAATAAACGAAACATTTAAAAGTATTTTCTGAATTTGCTTAAGCAAGCAGATGAATTGACAGTGGATTACTCATGCGTAACGTGAGTTCCAAACTAAAGGTGAAGTGAAGGAAAAGTGAAATAATTTGTAAGAGCAGGTCAGAAGACAGAAGGTTTAAGCGTTTAAAAATGTGTACTCCAAATTAAATTATTTTTAATGTTATAAATACTGCACAAGTGTTAGCGGCACATCTCCAGTTCTGTCTGATTACTATAACAGTATTAATGATCAGTAGCTTATACATAATAAGCTCTTTCTTTCCGGCGTAATTATTGTATATTTTAATAACAATGGCTTCCAACGGAATTGTGTTACTTGACGAGCAAGTCCTCGCACTTTTAACCGAGGTACAGAAACCTATATATGTTTTGGAATGGTTGCGGCAATTGGAACGAGGGTTAGAAAATGTTTCTCGGGTAAGCTCAATAATTACAAATTCCATATTTGGAAACAACATGGATTTTGTATATTCTCAATATTTACAGTTAACTATTAATGCTTTTGATTTTTACAGGCGGATGTGAAATCCTTGCAGAAACAAATTGTAGAACAGCTAATGCAAATTATTCAGAATGGTCCGGGTCCACCGGGAAGGAAACTGGTTGCTCGGTGTATGGCCACGTTATTCATTGTTGGAGATACAATACTATTGTTTGAAACCGTAAATAAGTGCAACGACCTGTTAAAATCTAGGGATGATTCTCCTTCATCGCTTCAGATTAAGCTGTAAGTGCACAACATTCTGTGCTATAGTTAGCAGAACGTAGCCTTTTGCGTTTTGTTAAAGTTTGTAGGTATTTTAATTGTATCTTTCTATGTCTGTTCAGTGCTGCAACATCGTGTTTGGGAGAAATGTATGAGAGGCTAGGACGAATGATGGGACGATCATACGAAGAAACAGTTCATATCCTGAGCAAATCTTTTAAGAATATGGAATCCCAATCCAGGATTGAAACGATGCTAACATTTGAAAAAGTACTGTACCACTGGCGGAAGTTATTAAACTACATTAATTACCATGCAGTATTCAATCTAATTAAACTATCTATTCTTTAGATATCCGCTGGAATGGATGTGGCCGCAAGTACTTGTCACAAAGAGATTTATAGAATAGCACGGGTTTGTCTCACGGATAGAGTCATGCCTGTGAGAGCTGCTGCCGCTAAGTGTGTGGAGGAAATGATGAAATCGGCTCCATTTTTATACACGACCGAACTGGAAAGCTTAACTTCGATGTGCTTAAGGGCTCTTGATGGAGCTGATTATGATGCGAGAATAGCGGTTGCGAATCTATTGGGTTCGGTGATTGCGTATACTCAACGACCACCTAATCAGCGGGGGAAGAACAACATCCCGTCAAGTAAAGCGTTCAATGTGATTACATATTGTGCAATTAGAAAACTGAAAGTGGGTTATTAATTTAATATCAATTTTTCTAGATGCTAATGTCAAGGGTGCCAAACCAATTTCTTTGGAGGATGCGTTGAACATATTGCTGACTGGATTTCTTAGAGGAGCGACTAGTTTCCTGAAAGGAGAAATTATCAAAGGAGGATCAGGTGTTAACCGAGAAGTCAGGGTTGGGGTTACACACGTAAGTAATTTCGTGCTTACATAATCAGCTACAAAACAATCGATAATTCGAGAGGGATAATCACTGTGATTGTTTTTATGTGTAGGCCTACGTAGCGTTTGTCGAGTGTATGGGATCTGCGTGGCTGGAAAAAAATATTGAGCAGTTCACTAATCATGTCTTAGAGTTAGTAGCTAATCCCAAAGCAGCGACGTCTCACGTAGATGCCGTTTATTCCCGAAAATGTATCAATTTCATCCTAAGGAGGTCATTTGGTAGATTACTTGGAGAAAAGGCACAGTTTACGGCCCTCAAAATTTTAAATGCTACTGTATTGAAGCAGATGAGCGCGATTGGTAAGTCTTCATGTAAAACAACGTATCTGTGCTGTTAAATACTTAAATAATAAATATGTCTTGAACTGTTTTGTTATCTGTTCCAGATTTCAATACGGAGAATGCAAAAGAATCGAACCAAGAGGTCATATTTAACCAACATTTGCTAGTATGCGTTCTTCAAGAAATGTCAGTGCTGTTCCTCACTCTGGGAACTTCGATTCAACATATAGCGCTTGATAACAGTTTAGGAATGATTGATGGATTGTTCAGCATTTTGATTCATCCATGCCAATCCACACGTCTGTCAGCAGCATGGGCACTTAGATGCTTGTGTGTTGCACTTCCTTCACAAGCGCATAAATGCATTGAGCGATGCTTACATGCCTTCGATAATTTAAAGTCTTCCCCTGAAGCTGTTTCCGGTTATAGCTCTGCACTCGCTGCTATTTTGGGTGGTGTCAGACTTATGCCATTAGGTATTCCATATGCTACAGGGAAGGTAAGATGTTTACCAACGTCGCCAGTGATTCTATGCGAAGATGCATATGTTTACACTTATATCCTTTTCATCTTTCAGATTGTTTTCAATACTGCTGAAGACTTGTTGCGGAGTGCAAGCCAAAACAGTAGACTTTCAATACAGAAATCTAGTGCTGGCTGGATATTAATTGGCGCAATAATGACCTTGGGTATGACATCAATTGTAAAAGATAAAATATACTTCGAAAATATATATTATGCGTTACAATTAATTTATTCAATTATTACCTCAGGAAACAATGTAGTTAAAGCTCTTCTGCCTCGAATGCTTCTTCTTTGGAGAAATTCATTCCCGAGAACATCGAAAGAATTGGAATCAGAGAAAGCTAGAGGAGATGCTTTTACTTGGCAGGTGCGTTAGGACCATATGGACTGTGGACACATTTTGATGGAGTCAAAGACCTAGTCCAGGAGTTGTTTTGGTATCTGATTACTAATTTTGCTGATCTTTTTGAAACGCAGGTAACTTTGGAAGGTCGAGCCGGCGCTCTTTCATCCATTCACAGCTTTCTGTTCCATTGCCCTGACCTTTTAACGGAGGAGATTACTACCCGATTATTGGTTCCCATTGAATCAGCACTAGCAATGATGACTAAGTAAAAAATTGTTTCATATATCAGAAAGTATGAAATTTAACTCTTATTTGTTAAGCCATGCCTTAAATAAGTATGTGTGCATTTTAGTTTGTCAACTACGCTCAAGACTTACGGACAACAGCTGAAAGCATCGGCAGCCATGCTAAGATTCCGCCTATACGAAACTTTATCCATGATAAAACCATCTTGTTTTGAAAGTGTGTGGCAACTTTTACACTTCATAATTCCATTCAAAGCTTGAAGCAGGATAACAAATCATAACTAAAATTTCATAAACTTTATTTTTCCAGGATCGTTTACCCACATGTTGAGATTTGTTGTATGGGAGTTGACATTGAATGATAATGCTGCCAATACAACAACTTCTGTATTCACTAGAGTATGTCAATCTAACTCGATATTTCACTCCCTGGTTAGCGATCACATGTCTATAGAGGATCAGGTACGTAATACATTTTCAATCATACATATTTAAATACCGTTATGTACAATATCGACCAACATTCCGCTGAAACGACGGTGCGGTAAAATCAGCACTTATTGTTGCGCGTAGTTGTATTCGAAGCCGAAGTAACTGACAGTCAGTATATTTAAACCAATACGGTTAATATGGTGTTCAAATAATCATAAAATAATGTATTGTTTTGCTAACACGCATAACGCCTTCAATGCCTTTGCTACACCAGAATCACCAGGTTTAAACCTCACTACTTAATAATCACTTCTCACATCTACGCTTTTAATTGAAATCGTTGTTTTATGAATTTAGAAATTAGTCGTTTGATTTTGCACGATATTTTTTGAGTTCTAGTCAGTATTTTAGTAGTCAGTGCCAGTAATGCAACTTCACGGTTTTGTCATTAATACAGTTACTGGAGCATCTGCTGATTGGAATCTATTGATTTTACAGCTACAACCAACAGGTGCGGCAGGATCCGGTGCTATTGAGCATGACCCATGCTGTCTATACCGAGCAGTTTCGCAAGTATGGAAAATGAATCTTTTCGGCAATGGACAAATTTAAAGAAACTATTACTAACTATTCGATAGCATTAATGAAATAAACTTTTTTAAGGGCGTTTCGGTTCCTGTACCGTTGCCACTCGGAGTAGCCGTAATAGATTCTTCAATCGAACTTTTTGGGCTTCTTTATCCACATGTGTCTGCCAAACATCGATCTCAGTTGGTGGACCATTTTGTGGAATGCTTAAAGGTGAGTTAAAATTATAAATGCTTGATTACGTGCAATGATTTATTTAGCGGTCAAAGTAAACGGATTTTAAAAAGAATTGTACAATCGCGATGCTCGCACAAGGTGGAAATCCCTTAAATACCCCATATTTATGTTTTCTTAGGTGACAAAATATGCAAGGAAGGAAGCAGTGCTTGTCAACATTTACAGTGCAATTTTATGTGCTATGAAAGCCGTTCGCAAAATAAGTAATGCCAGTGATACTTCTGGGAAGAAGGATTCCAAAGCAACTGAGGAATTACAATTGATCTCTCAGCAACTAGTTATAGTAAGCATATCTTTAGCTCTAATGTGGGTTAATAAGCTAAATGCTAAAGTGATCCGGAAATTAATGCAATATTCGATATTTCAGAATGCTCTTTCCCACTCCAGTCCGACGATACGTTGTGCATCTGCCGAAGTACTTGGTAGAATTGCGCAAGCCATATCAGACTCAAAATTTACTACGGAAATGGCTCAGTACTGTGCTGATAAGCTTAAAATCAGTAGGGAAATAGCAAGTAGAACAGGACATTCTCTAGCTCTTGGGTGCTTGCACAAATACCTTGGTGGCATGGACTCTTCACGTCATCAGCATGGCAGCGTCTCTATCCTGTTGAACCTTGCACAGGACAGTAGTTCCCCTGAAACTCAGGTAAAGTGAACAAACGATTCAGGTAATCTGTTGGTAAACGGCTTTTTGGTGTACCTTAACACATGGTTTACGCCATATTCCAGATGTGGGCTCTGCATTCGTTGGCCCTGATAGCTGATACTGGAGGACCGCTGTTCCGTTCATATGTGGAGCCATCCCTATCGCTAGTGGTAAAGCTGATCGCTAGTGTTCCGCTATCCGCTGTTGACTTAAGACAAGCAACGGGTAAAATGCTGGGAGCACTTATTACTGGGATAGGACCGGAATTACAAGGTAAATGTGAAACGATCAGAGTGAATGTTTAACATCGGAATATCGGAATAGCGAGACGACAGTACCCAAATTGTGATGTTTTTTTTGCAAAACAGTGGGCGGCAATAGAGAAGCGGAAAGCATGAAAAAATCCTTCGATATTGGATGTTCTTTGTTATCCCGAAGCGAAGAGCATCCGTTAGTTCAGAACGAGGCTATTACATGCTTCCAACGGTTGCATATGTTTGGTGGGGCCGTAAACTTTGATGTATTGATTCCAGTACTCTACGTAAGTGCTCACATATGACTTTTCTGCAGCTAACTTTGAACTGCGGCTTTGAAATATATTGTGTTTACTGTTTTATCTTTTAGAAATCCTTGCGAAGCCCAAATTTAGCTTTAAGACGATCAGCAATCGACTGCCTTCGGCAACTGAGTCAACGGGATTCTGATATAGTATGCTCGCATTTTGCAGCAATCTGCCAAAAAGATGAAGGTAAAATTAATTATTACAATGTCCATAAACCTTTGTTCTTCGATTTCTTTAAAGATTACATGTGTCGCGTTTTTTTTTGCAGATTGCGTGTACGCAGAATATGGTTTAATTGGAGCATTGTTTGCATTGCTGGATATCGAGTCGGATGAGATTCTGAGAAACGGGATTAAAGATACTTTAACAAGTGTCTTGACCATCACATACAACGATAAAGTTCAACTACAAGCTTCCATTGCTCTTTGCAAAAGTATTCTTACCTGTGGTGAGTGCATTTAGTTTTGCTTGAATATTTCTGTTTACAATTTACAACATAGTTGTTTTGCCTATTTAGAATTTGGCTTTGAAAATTGTTTTTCTATTGTAAGAGTAATTACTATTGGATTTTATGAACAAATGTAGATGCTGGAACCGAAGATGTAGGAGCAGAAGATGCTGACGGAGAATGGGGAGACGATGATGGGGGCAAAATTATCGAAGAGACTAACGGCGCAGCAAACAATACAAGGTATTCAAGATGGACCTCAAGAGTATTTGCTGCTGAATGCGTACGGAAGATACTAATTACTTCTCCATTTATAAGCAAGGAAACTGGAGCTGGTATGTTTCAACACTTATTATACCGTATCTAACGTGACCTTTATTCATTAACATTGGGTTTCAGTAAAAACAAAATTTATTTGTTGACAGATCTTCTGCGTCATCTCTCTGATTTAATCAGAATGTTCTTTATGGGAGCCACAAGCAATTCAGATCAACTACGATTGGAAGGATTGCTGAATTTGGAAACGATAATTGAAAAATTCGCTCATGTCAAAGATCCTGATTTCCCCACATCCTCTATATTGGAACAATTTCAAGCGCAAGTGGGTGCAGCATTGCGCCCAGCATTTATTGTGGAGACTGATCCATTTGTGAAAGCTACTGCATGCCGTGTATGCAGTGCTTGGATATGTGGTAATAGTCAAGGCGGAGAAGACTTAAGAAGAGTTCATACGCTAATGGTTTCCGCTTTGGAAAATTTGCGAACAAAACCAACTTTGCCAGACTACAATGAAAGCGCCAACACTTTAGAAAAGCTGGCAATTCTTAAAGCTTGGTCACATGTATTCATCTCGTCTGTAGAAAATGGACTGCAAGCTGGTGATAACCTGACTGATATCATCCAGTACGTTATTGGGTTTTCTCAAGTCTGATCATAAGAAGGTTAAGGTCCTTTGGTACCGAATAATTTATGTATTTATATTTTAGGGGAAGCACAAAAAATAAAAATCACCTTTTGGATCTCGTCAAACCAGAGCTAGAAGCACTGTCTCCGTTGTGGTTGTCAGCTCTGAGAGACCGAGCTTTAATCGAGTTACCTCCGGAATTTGCTCCTCAGCTCCCTCGTGAAGGGGGTGCATTCTTCTCCAACGAAACAAAAAATCTTGTTCGAGATTTCTATAAAGATGCTTGGCCTCCTATACTTCTTGGATGTGCAATTTGTGTATCTACAGTTCCCGATTTAGTGGTGAAATCTGAACCCGAAGATCGGAGGGAGGAATCTAAAGCTGAGAAATTCCATTTAGTTTTCGGTAAGTTGCGATTCAGTGATAGTTTCCATTATTCTTTACCTGGATTCTTGTATCTAGGTATTGTTTTGAAAAATCTAATTTCGTTTAACTATGTACAAGTAATTGATGTTGATCTTGATTCGCAGGACTCAGCTTGGAAGCCCTTTGCAAACCGCCGTTTTCGGATCCATTAGACGTAGTGGAAAAGTTTATGAAAAGCTTATGGGCGCTTCTAAGTTCCAAGTGGCCAAGAGATTTAATAATGCAAGAGAAGGCGTTAACAGTAGAGCTTTGTAGCGTGTTGCATAAGTAAGTTAAAGAATATATGAAGTACACGCATCAAGAAATTATGAAAAAGGTATTACTATTTAAAACATTGAATGACTTGTGCTTTACCTACAGGCAACTTGTAACACGATGTGATATCCATGTGCAGAAGCTGGTCGTTAATGTTTTGAAATTGATAATTGAAGCCATGAGTGAGCATCATCTAAAGGAAGATAACGGTAAATACAACCATTTAGCGAGTTGGTTTGTTGTAAACACTTTGCCTAACCTATTTAACTGTATGCATAGCAAAATTAATTTGTTTACAATAACTATTTCCAAATTTTTCAACAGTGAAAGAAAATGGAGATTCATCGGAAAATTCCAAGTCTGATGAATCGGCCTCTGGGAAGTCTCTGGTGCTATCTATTCTTGAAGTTGTTTTCTGCTTATTGATGCAAAAAATTAGGATACTGAACTCCAACATCTCCGGATTCCATTTAAAACCGACTGGAAATGTTGAACAGAACGGTTCACTCATGGCAGATACTGTTAAGTGTTTGGAGCTGTTGCCCGACATATGTACTGATGAAGGTAAATTACTGTACATTTACATTAGGGGTGCTTGCAGTGTAATACGTTTACTTTTGAAAATACGATGACAATGTGCTGTGTTAAAAATCCCATTCCTTTTTTATCTAATAGATGCAATAGCAATACAACCAACAATACTTTACCTGACTACATGTGTTTTGGGTGAATACGCTCACGATCCTAGAGCAAGCGTTGCTGTATTACAGTTCTACAGAAAGATGGCAACGCATCGACTTAACAAAGACCCCAAGTGGGAAAAATATTTACTTAGTACTCTTGCAAAGCTACTTGATTTGGCCAAAACCGGTAATGCATTAGATTCATAGCGCGCGGATCTAATCTAAACAGTTGCAGTAGTAATAACGGATACCATTATATTGTCATGATTTTAGGTGGGGACGACAACAGCTGCACAACTCGTGAAGGTTCCGTCAATTTATTGGCTGCTATCACAATTTTTATGAGGGAAACGCCTTCGCACCTGTTGCGAATACCAAACATTCTGTATCCGTCGATTAATTTATACCAGCAAGCTTTGCAAAGTGAAGACGACTACGTAAGCCTGCATATCACTTTGAGAATATAAATTATATAGACTGTCGTGTCAAGAGTTTAAGAGACGTGTACTGTTTCAGGTTCGGACTCATTCCGTGGCTCAAATTTGTGAGGTGTTCGAGAAAGTTAATCGTTCCATCGCAACCCATTTCATACATGCCTTAGCTCCTCGAGTTCTCCAGATGCTTTATAGCGAAGAGTCGCTCAAAGTTCATTCAAAATCACACTTGGAGTTCATCTTACACTCCATAAAAGTTTTGCACGTGCTAGTTAATCTCGTCGAAGCTGCAGACAATAGTAAGGATTTGTTTTATTTGTCAAAAATTAAATGTTACGTACACATGTATAATTTGTGACCATTATTGGGGATACTAACATACGCTTTTGCAATGATGGTAATATGGTCTCTAAGAATAATTTTTATGCTTTTTGCCGCAACCAGGGAGTCTTCAGCAAGGTTAGTAGATGAGTTGAACACATGGGCCGCTATTTACTAACATTGTACGCGAACATATATGATTTTTTCATTGCGTAATTTTACATTCTTTTGATCAACAGGAGTACAGATGCTGACACTAATTGTTCCGGTGCTAGTAAATTTTCTCTTGGATTCCAATATTCCGTTATCTACTGTAAATACATACAGACGTCAGCTCCACGACATCAGTCTGCAGAAGCTCATTAAAATTGGTCCTCAGTACCCTCAAGTGAGTTTAGATAGTGATTCATTTGTATATTTTTTTGATGCGTGCACTCAGTAATGTTTTTTCATGACATTTCAGGAATTCCGGGTCCTCATGAATCAGTCAAGTGAAATGAGGCTTAAATTAGAGAACGCAGTAAAAAGTAAAAATGCACAGAAAGATGAAAAGACCATTCCAGCAGCAGCACCACCTACCAGTACCATAAAGCTCAAGACTGATTTCAGTAACTACACTGTGAAGAGCGAGTAGGCTCCCGTACAGTTCCATTTGGGATCTGTGTAGTTTTAGTCTTACGATTTAATGTTGCAGGAGCCCATGGTTTTCCCGAAAGGTTTTTCGATACACAATTGCAATCTTCCCGACCTGTCAAGTATAGCTCCTCTGATGTATTATGTGTACCCCTCCCATCCCATTGTGCCGCATAACTTTGATACCGTTGTAACAACCCTTGTGCTATCCTTCTCCTGAATGTAAGACTTTCATCATGTAAATTAGCTACAGGGATGGAATTAGAATTAATTTTAAAATGAATACTCTAACATACGTACCGAAGAATTCAATTTGTAACTCAGTGTCAATTAGACTTTTAGTGAAATTAACTACAGCGACGCAACGTTGGCAGCGCTACATTAGCTCGAACTTTCTTCCCTAGTATACCGTTGTTCACTTTGATTTATCACGGTGATATATCCACATACGTAATTAACTGTCGTATCGATAAGAATGATTTGTTGTATGTGAACATGTTTTTGATAAACTAAATACGTGTTTACCGCGTAAATATTAATGATTGTAAGTTGTAATTTCACATTACTTCTCTAGTGTATAATCAAATCAGAGGCTTCAGTTTGAATCAGGAGCAAGGTTAGACTAGCAATGCCCCAAACAACAGCAACCGCGTAGTAATCCACTGTTGTGAGTGCGCGAATGTAATACCCAGTACAGTATCATATTCTTCATGTAACGAGATAGGGGCAGTGGTGAATGCGTGAAAGATGCGGATTCAAGATACAAGATTTGAGTGAGTTGAAGAGAGGATATTATTGCAATTTTTTGTTCCGCAAAAAAGCAGACGAGAATTGGAAGGGTTCCAACTTGAGTAACATAACCGCTCCCCTCTATTAATAGGTTGATCATTGTAAATTATTTTGGCATTCGGGAATGTGTCATGTTTTTTCCCTCAAGTATTGAAGCATGCAATATGCCAGCCCCGCTAAGCAACTCCTTCAACGTTTCACTCACACGCATTCACAGAATCAGGGAAACCCGAATTCAGTAAACTCCATGCTCTACTTTGCACTAAGTAAGCAAGTTAGCAAGGATCCGAAACTCTCTGTACGTTGCGTAGGCAAGCAGGAATCATGAGGGGAAACATTGTGCAATATCTTCATTTTTCACACTGAGTATATTCAGTTCTAAAAACTAACACGACTATTTTCTGTATACTCAAAACGAAGTCCCCCTCATCACCATCAATCTGTTGCAGCTTCAGTTTGTCTATCTTCCCTCTCGGAGAAATCATCTCAAGACAGTTTTCCACCTCTTCTCACATTTTCTCCCGTTTTAATTGTGTTCTTGTCGTCACCTTTACAGTTTCTAATCCGAATTTCATAGTCAGCTGAAGCCAGTTGAGTTTCAGGACTTGAGCGATGACATCTAGCAATTCTGCAAGTCAAGAGAGTGACCTAGGTAATTCGACGCTTTTATCCGAAATGGAACCTTCCAGCGGAAGCGGTCTCTCATTTGCACCAGTGTAAGGAGAAATTATCTTGTGTTTTTTGCAAGTGCTTTAATACCATTTATACCAGTGCTAAAATTTGTGTTGTACCTAATTTCCCCGTGTCAACGTGATGTTAATTGCAATCTTAATTTTTTGTACACTTTCAGTGCAATGATAATTCCAGCGATTGTTATAGGCGCCCTGGTATTCGTTCTTATTGTGTTTTACATCTGGCAGTGCTACAGTAACTACGCGGAAGCTCAAGGTACGGCGATTTACTGATACAGCATTAACTATAAATGCTCTTCAATTTGATCATTGGCTCTTTTCAACATGCTAATCCTCAATATTAATTTCAGACGTTGAGAAAGCTGCATTGAAGGAGGAGAAAGCAAACGCAAAACTAGAAGAGACACGCGTCCCGATCGCAGAGCCAGAGGATTTTACAACAGCATCCCCGCCTCCAGTAAATGATGACACAGATGTTGAGGACGCCTCGTAACGTTTTTTATGATATCAGCAAGCACCTCTGCTCTTATTATTTTCTTACAAATTTTACATTTAAGTTATCTTAATTTTGACTACTCTTAAGCTCTAACAATCCAGTCGCACCACTACCACTGCCAATCTCGATGTACGTAAACTAAATGAGATCATTCTACTCTTAAATCTAAACTTAAACGAGAATCCTTGGCCTAACTGCCAAAGCCAGATGTTTAGTCTTAAGCCAAGTGGATGAATGGAAGTAATGGGGGAAACAGGAAATGGTTACAAAAAAACAAGCAAAACAGCAATAAATATTTAGCCCAGAAAAAAATATAATATTCAGTGCCTTGTCATCCGGGAAAAGTTTTCAGTTTAAACGTGATGAATAGGCGCGGAGCTATTTCTCAAAGACACAATGAATGGTTTAGAATTTTACGCCCGTAATAATATGTACGCTATTCAGCTAACTGTATTTATAATTTTCTTCAAAACTTATGACTGCTCTACGAATCCGGTGTTTCCTAAAACTCCTAAACCTCATTGACAGGTTCCGGCATTTTAAATTTACAATTTAATAAATAGTTTCTAAATCACAACAGAGTTATACTTTTCGATCCCACTCAAAATTCTCTCCTTTGACTTGTAATACTGAATCAATATGCCAAAATACATCCTCCACCAGTCCACAGGGAATTTTTGACTAAACGTTGGAAAGCAGAAATTATTTCAGGGCTGGGCAGAACAGGGTATCTTCCTTCCTTTAAGATTTTGTTTTTGCAATCCCCTCTAGCGTCTTCTATACAGTAGAGGAATTCCTGAAATCAAAAGAGAGGAACCACATGTAACACTAGGAACACTTTAAAATAATATTTTTAATCATACACACATTTTACTCCCTTGTAGTTTTTCTACTTAGGGACCAATCATTTTTGCACCATCTTGCGAAAAACGTGTTTTGCATTCCCAACATCATTACAAATTAGCACATCGGTTCCAGATGCCATAGAATTTCTGGGAATAATGAGAGAGAGAGAGGATTTTCAAATAACTTTTATTACCTTCCGTGCATCACATTTTGCATGCAATGCATTTAGTCCCCCCTCAATCGTCCGTAGCGCAATTTTCCCGCATTGCATCGTAGCCGTTTGTCCACAGATTTCTGCATATGAACAATAAATGGATGAGATGAATACAAAGTTGTATTTTCGACAAGGTTTTCTCTCGGTTTTACCAATTTTAGTTAACTTTAGCAAATAAATTCGAGGCGAAACCTACCAGCAATCCGGCCTTTGCTCATCGCTCCTTCAGTTGGGGCATCATGCAAAACATATCTAAACAAAATCCACAAAAATTGCAAATAAAATTAGCGCATTTACAGCACGTATTCCTTACACATTTTCAAAAGCGTTGTATATTTTAGTTCCTAAATGCGAAAAAATTTCCTTACCTAGACAACAATAATTTTAACACCTTGTCCAAGGATTTAGCCTCATCCAGATCTTCTGTATTTTTTAATTTCCTCATATGAGCTACACGATCATCGCTAATCCCGTCTACATCGAATTTATCCAGATGGAGCATGGGACGCAGATCTTGAGAGGGAGCCATGAGTTCATCTAGTACCAGCCCTCTTGTTTCATCAGACTTTGCAATGCCAACGAACAAGCAACCAATCACAAAGATCCAGATTGCCATTGTGTGTATATATTTACCCGTTTTAAGGAAACTCACCTGCAAAAAACCAAAGGAGCAAATTAAAATCAGATCACAGCAAACCACGCCGCTAAGACAAACAACAGCAGACACGTTTCATTTTTCAGAGACATTCCATATACCAGAGGTCTCTGACTTTCCTACCAGCAATCAAACACTTAACAGCGAATGTAAACTTTTTTTTATGTGCTTCTTTTTAAGCAAAATACTGAAGATTTGAAAATTTTAGAAACTGAACTGGAATGTGAATCTGTTATGCTTGCCAAAAATTCACGTAGACTGGAAAGCTTGTAGCTACATAAAATAATAGCGTACTTTGTAAAGTAATCTACAACCTACTGCCTAGAGACAACCCATACACCTACGATTCAATACAGAACCATCTCACAATCCGATGCTTTCGATCCCACACAAAACGTGGATTCTGTCAGAAATTGGGATCAACGTGCATATTCTTCATTCACAGAGGAGGCAAACTGAAGGAGTGAGATTGTGCTCTCAATCACAGACACTTATAATCTTTTATCACTTGGGAATCAGGAGATATTCTGTCTGGATAAAACTCTCTCTTCCTCTACATTGTATTGACCTCTCCGACAAGCGGGGAACCAAACAATACTCTCACATTACTTTCCACCCGGGTTATTTTGCTCCTGATTATATAGCCCTGTTTGAGTTCTATCTCTCATCCCATTTACGTCATCTCCGCTCTTTGTCTTCATCAAATTGATTTGCCACACTTGCGAATATGCTCGATCAGTATTTAGTATTTACTATCATTATACCTCCCTTGATTACTTGATTATTGCTCCACTTCCTTGCTATCACAAGTGCAACTATGGACAGTACACTAATACAAAAATAGATAAAATCAAAGTTGCAAAAATACCAAGACTTATATGCTTACCCCTTTCTCCGAAAGCAAAGCTGTAGTTAAGTACGTTCGCGAATTTCTTGCGAATTCTTCCCGGACCTATTTGTTCAATCAGGTGTTATCAGATTCCCTTATTTCTACCCACTCATCATATCTTTCTCACCAACGTTAGTACTTACGTATAGATGCTACAAACTAAGAGCTAAGCTGCAAATTTTGTCCTAAACTAGCCACCCGGAAATCTTTTCCAATTTGCTCTTAATTACCCGCCTTATTGGTTATAAATCAGCCTTCTTCAAGCTTGACCCGGTAATAATAATTGGCTCAAACTATATATATCTTTTCCTAACGTAAATTATTGCCCCAGAAACTAGAAAAATTGCAATTGCTCACTTTGTAATTTTTACTATGCACAAGATAGCAAGTTAAAAACAAGAGACTTGGCACTTCCTCTTGTAAAACTACACTGAATATAAATTGAATTTTAACCACCCTCTTATTATACACTGACTGCGACGGATTGTACAGGATGACGAACTGATAATTCTGATTCATTCTCTGCAAACTAGAGGCACACGAAGGTCCTTATCCATTATCTCGGCGGAGGTCCTTCAGTTTTCAGCTATATTTCACATCCTCACAACGTTTACACACACCTCATACAGTCTATAACCGATATGGTAAGAAACGTACTGTGAGAGAATCAATGGGTTTAATAGAGTACCAACTTACCTGGAATATAATGTGTCACTCTAGGAAAATTTCATTCATTTCAAAACGTTCATTCAAAATTAAAAATCCTGAAATAGCTACGGATAATCCTTACCTGTTCCAAAGCAGGTTCTAGTTCCTTTAGGGCAAGCTCTTCTTGGTCGACCTTCTTTACTTTCACAAGGTAAGCGGAAACGTATCCCTGTGTATGATGAGTACCCCCTTAGGAATTTAGAAGATGAACGTTTTCACGCATCAACAGTCAGACCTACCTCTCCAGACTCACGTAGCGGAGACAGGATATAATATAGCCCATGAATTTATTAATACTTAAAATGACCTTTTGTTTTTATAGCCTTGGTCTTGAATGCTCCGACGTTTATAATCCTCAGAGCCTATGCTTGTCCAGACAGGGCTGCTCATTCATTCCAAAAGGTTTGAACTTGTCCAGGAATAAGATTGTTGGATCCAGGAATTTGCACCCCAAGCCATACAAACCGAACGATCCAAAACGCTCTCCAGTGGTCAATTTACGTAGCAAAAATCAAATATTTGCACTTCGGTTTTTTATTAAACACTGTAAGAATTTCTCGGTTATATTTTTTTTAACAAATCTGTGCTCTGTGGTCGTCGATCAACCTTCAATGACTACGTTGCAGAGATCTCTTTGATTCTCACTAGGAATATTTAAACGATTAAGAATTATGTATTTCTTTGTAATTATTAATTAGGGTGCACCACGATCGTTTACATCTAACACTCTCTGCCGTAGCAATGTACGACAAGAAGTCTTCTCTTATGTACCTTTAACAATTCAAAACAAATGAATAACTTAAAACACGACCAAAGAAATTCCAAGTTGCAGAGTATAATCTTCTTGAGATCAACTCTCGTTTGATGAGAGACTTTTGCTCCTCTGATTCTTGCATAATGAGGTGACTTGATGATGAGGGAAACTTATTATTTCCAGCCTTCTGAGAATTCTGGTCTCGTTCCGATGAGGGAAGAAAATATGACTTGTTGAATGTTTTTAGTGTAGCGCAATATTCGCAAACTAAGATCCATGATGATGAGATGAGGAGACGACGATGCGCAATTCCTTGTATTCGCAAAGCTACTAAAACTCAAGCTCTCTTTTTAATACAGTGAGCTATAAAGTATTATGCTATGCGTAATATCTGTCTGACATGAGCGAGTAAAAGTTTGTCCGCTGGCCATGCGAATTCTTTGAAACCGGAGGAAATTAATTGGCAAACATACTCACGCCAACGCTCAAACCATGCTAGATGAACACACGCGCTGGATTCAAGGATAAGTTGATCTTTCTTTCTCCGTGTGTCGAGCAATTCAGCATCATCAAATTCGCGGAAAAGCTTGGCCTTCACGGAAACGAGATGATGATATGATTAACCCTAAGCATGATGATTCCAAGAGATCGCAGGAGGAACAAGGGAGAATGCCAGATAGAGGAACGTTGCAAAAATAATATGTTGCTGTTTATAAGTAATACCCGGATGCTGTTGTGACTGAGTGGTGTTTCGCAGTAATTCGCGGGTATTGAACATGCTGCATTAGCAAGTGCTAATTTTGCTTGTCTCAAAGTGAAAAATCTTTCGCAGGAACGGATGGATTGCACCTAATATAATGCAATAATATAATATAATTTCGTTGCTCCAACTCTTCAAGAGTGTGATATTATGATGTTATTCGAATAAGACACAACCAATACCAAACTATCGCTCGTGGACACTAAAATCCTTTGGTCTACATGAATTGGCGTGAAAGCCTTACAGTGATGGCATGTTAAGTATCACAAACTCCTCATCAATCACTATGCTATCCTGGTCTTTAAACCTGAAAGCCATGCTTTACTTCTCAGCATATTTACTTGAACGGGGTAAGGCTCCAGAAACGCTTTAAGAGAACGAATTTGAAAACACATCGCTACGGACGAATTCGTTAGCGCCGAATGGAAATTATTTGCCGACTGCCATGTTCAAAGACAAAAAGAGTTTTGAAAAAGCAGTTCAATAATATCATCACCGTGGCGTTGCAAACAATTGCAGCTGAGCGTGGGACGTTGCCATGATATTCGTTTTTTTATTAAAATTACATCAGCACCAAGAATTTGCATAATTTTTTTGATTCGCACCCCCTTGTCATCCGCATGACTATCTGCGCCATAAGACCCGCATCAAAGCCTCCTCCTATCACCTATACTCCCCCATACCTCCTGCCAGGAAACAAAACTCAAATTCCGCAATTTTCCCTTACAAATCTATCGAACTTGAAGCGTAGCGCACAAAGCAAGCCTAATAATAGAATTAGAGCATCATTTCAAGCAATTTCAATTACATTAATATATCAGAAGGACTCAGCGATTCCTACCTATGCAAATGCAAAGCGTTATGAGAAATAGTGATGCAAAATTAAAGAGTTGACAAATTCCCTAGCGTTAAACACAAACTAGGAGCAATCATGATCTGCCTGCACTAAAATAACAATAACATTTTTCATCCATAATCACTTTGTCCACAACAATAGAAAATCTCACGGTGGCTGAGCATCTGAACACACAGTTGGTGATGGCAAACTTAGTTTTACCTACATATGCACCGCACGCGTAGTCGGTTGAGCTAACAGGGTTTTCCGCCACATCAACAACAGGTATTAGAAGAGTCTCAAGAATTTTTGCATATTCGCAATCTACCCCAGTGTCTACGTACAGTATTACACTACCGAAATAACAACAGCTTCGTCGGTTATTATAAGAATCAGATGACTCTACCTTTCCCTTGCTCTACATACGCAGAAAGAATTTTGCAAGTTTGCTCTTAATGAAATTCACGATTCGCGTAATAGCATCCCCTTCCCGTCTTGCCTTGTACTTTTCAAAATAATGTCATACTGAGGGGTAAGCAGATTCAATAGATTACACAAGAACCGCTAACAACGATATCGTCATTTCGGCCACAGACAACAACAACTGAAGTTTTATTTAGTGTACTCCTCGATTTCTCGCCTACTCCGCCTTCTGTTCTCTGTTCCTGTTTATCATTGAGCAAGAAAAAATATTATGTTTATAAGATAATACATTTTTTCATTTCCTCAAGCTGCAAGCCACAATAGCCTAATATAGATATAAATTACTATTTAGCATCGCAGACAAGCATTTTAGTAAAACTCCTCTTCTCACCCAAGAACATTATAATTGATGTATGCAACACAAGCAGGCGCCCACCTTGTCATTTTTAGCACAGATGTCAAGAAGTCTTGTTAGTCTTGGTTGAATCCTTTGAATGTTTTTGGCAAATTGGCAAACCCTGAAAAACGCTTGACTCTTTCCAAACCCTGCCAAAGCTCATTGCACAAAATTCAATAGATTGCAGAGATTTCATTCAAAGTTGCATTGCTTTTAATCGATACGATTTAGCTCACAGTCTATTCACCCACAAAAACCTGATTGATTTCCTTAAACTTGATAAATTTTCTTTTGATGTCCATGAAGCACACATTGCAATCGGGCATCTTTGCGGAACAAAAGCGCAAGTCCAAGAGAAAAGGAATGCAGCGGAATTAACCCTTCCTTTTCGTAATTTTTCATCAAAGCTATCAGACAAGTGTCAAACATTTCAACGCATTTTCTCCACGCCGGTCATCCTCTACATCAGCTTCTCATCAAAATCTTTTGTAGTTTCCTCAACAGGATTTTCCAAGGAAGAAATTGCAAAAAATGGCAAAGGTTTTATTGAGGCTTGGAATCTT
This sequence comes from Sminthurides aquaticus, assembly GCA_906901655.1. Classification (NCBI taxonomy): domain Eukaryota; kingdom Metazoa; phylum Arthropoda; class Collembola; order Symphypleona; family Sminthurididae; genus Sminthurides; species Sminthurides aquaticus. The sequence goes on from CAJQTT010000010.1 coordinate 23,946, forward strand.
TTTGTACTTTAGTTTCGTAATTTGGGCAAGCTTGCAAGCAAGATGAATTTGCTCCGCTGTAACTCTAATGTACAATGCTTAAGACTTACACATAAGCCTACATACAGTTGCACACCTCTCGCCAGGTGGGTGCTTTATAATTTAGCTTCAGCACACAGCTCGCGAAATTAATTGAATAACTTGAAGAGCGAGGAAGAGCGAAAAAAATGGAAATCGGAAATGATGTTTTCCTTGCAAAAAAATAAATTCGCCAACAATCGGAGCAAGATGAGCTTAGTGCAGAACCGATTACGTCATCTATAAACAAGGAAATAGGAGTGAATGCAAACATACCTGCCGGCTGCCACTACAAGCTCGCCTTAACAAGACAAATCTAAACAGTACATTATGTCATTTTCATCAAGCGACTAAAACTATTACCTTTTCGCAGCTTATCCTTTGCTTAATGTGTTTCACTTTCCTAGTTATTCTCTGTCTATTCCTACATCCTGACGCTGTCGTGTTCCTGTATTTTTGTTCATGTTTGTCTTAAGTATATCAACACGAGTCATCCCATCTTTCAAGATCGCTGAAGCAAAGCAGGATAACAAAACTACAAATGTAACAATCCGGGCGGCAAATTATTAAATAATGCATCCGCAGTCGAGACACAATATTTTTGCAGGAGGCATAAGAAACAAATGGATAATTTTAGTTTTTATTTCTTTGTAGATTAAAAGCTGAAACAAATTTATTGAATACTAAACAGACTCTTGCTTTCAGAAGCACATGTACATTCTGTATTACAATTCGAGAACATAGAAAGCAAATCATCAGACAGTAGCTAATGCAGATACCAAAGCGGAAACGATATCAAAGCACGCAGCATCCGGAAGAGAGAGACATAATGAGATGTTTTCGCGAATCCGAAAACATTTGTCAACAAGACTCTTGATTAATTTTATACTTGCTTTAGCACCCTTTGCATATTTTTGCAAAGTATAATGCTATAATCATGTGGGTGCATCCTTCCGGTCTGTGGAGTGCAAGGTATTTAGTAATTGCATGTTCAATCCCAGTAAAACGTTATCAAACCTTTCTTAAATAATAAAGTTATTGTTAACACAATGCATTTACGAACTTTCTTTCTTGCATTATTATGTACATGGACGTCTTTAACAGGGATGAGAGAAATTTTTTCCATGCTTTTTTAATATATAATGATGGCAGACACAGTAATTGTCTCATCATTAGCCTCTTGTTGATGCTAGTTGGCTTTTAAGCCGATAGTGGGCTCCTCGTGGCATCATGATCTTATGTTTTGCCTGTGACACCTGCATGTATTACATTCCCCTGCGATAATGATAGTTACCTTTGAAGGTCTCAATAGCGTTACTTGATCGTTGGAAAGTAATATTTATACAGCTAAATGAATTTTTCCTCAATTTGTATTAATAAACGAGAACGCAGTAGTTATGCAGGGAAAGTCGTATATATTCATTCTTGCAATTTTATACACTTACTCACACGACGTATCCCTTTCCTTCTCTCTCCGACTTGAAATATTAAATATTACATACTTAATGCATTGTAAAGCATCAAATTCGCAATTTAAATCTTCCCATTTCACTTTCTTCTGCCTTCTTTCGCACGTGCATGGATTTTTGCCATTGTTTGCGAAATTATTTACCTTTTTTGTTTACATTTTGCAGAATATCATTTCTATAATTTCCCCGGCTGTGATTAAAATGTACATGGGCAAGTGGGTGAACAAGGTGGCATCGTTATTAAGCGCATGGTTTATATTTGCAAAGTGTATCCGCGGAAGATTAAGAATAGTCAACATCCTGCAATTGAAATTAGCGAAAAGCTTGATTAAAATTTCTCTCTTGACTTTCAACCTGTGTGACTTTGATTCCATGAAGGTATACAAATCATCTTCTTGGAATTAAACCTTGTGCTCATGCTTAAATGGATTTCTTGATCACTTTACCTTCATTGCTAATCCTAATTGTATTTTTTCTGCTGCATTGGTTATCAATTAGTCAATAACCTCATTCACTTGTATAAAGATGCTTTGGAATCATTTTTTCAAGCCCACCTTTGTCCCTCTGCTCATCCCAAGAACTTCTTTGTAACGGTTTTTATTTTCATCTGATTCTCGTAAACTGCAGCTGTCAATGATGATAAATTGGGGCTGAATTATCGTCCTACGCTTCTGAGCAAGAACTTCGAGAACACAGATTCTTGTTCATTCATTGCTCTTGTGTTGAATACATCACGTTCCGATGTTACAGAATTTTTCTGTACGTGTCTTAAGGAAAATTATTTGAAATGTTTGTTTACACGTATTGAGCATTAGCAAACGTTACATTTTTTCACCTACTTCTTCCCAGAACTGGCTCAACACCACCCATCAGTCAACATTCTACACAACTGAGATCCTGAATCCTGAGCACCGTCGTGTAAATGTCATGTAACTGAAAACATCATGGAATATCACAGCAAACGCTGATAGAATTTCCAAACAAAGTTGAGGAAGTATAATTCTGAATCCTTCTTTCTTGTGCCCTCTTTGCCCATCAGAATAGTAAATATCAGCTGATTGATTTTGGTAGTTCGTTGAGCTGAGAATGAATTCCTAGGTCAGTTTAACGCAACGCGTAGCTTAATAAAATTCCCTTGCATGTTGCTGAAACCATCAAATCCGTGCTGACCTCCACCTAGAACTCGTGTACTGGGTGAAGGACGTGAACTAATGTGTAATTAAAAGATTCAATTAAAGTTGTGCCCCAACATGCTGTATTTTGCTGCGACCAACTTATGCTAGGAGGAAGAAGATGAAGTGCCAAGTGAATGTGCAAATTAACTGTAACAGAATCAATCTACATGGTTGACCTGACGAGGCCATTGTAACAGTGTCATAAAGGAGTGTGATATGTTTTACAAATATTTGCTATTCAAGTCTTTCGCAAAATCCCACATTCCGTGCAAGTAAATTGAATTATTTCGAATGGATTTTAAAGAAAATGGCTGCACAATGAGTGATCTAGATCATATAGGAGGTAAACATTGCATCAGATTTGAATTGCGTTCAAAAAATTATCCACATAAAATGGTGCCAAAAAATCATTTTCACAGTTAACACGGTATATTGCTTATTTGTGCATATTATACAGCAAGTTAGATTGATTGTGATGCAAGCAAGAAGGATGGGATGGGGTGACAGAAGTAACAAGGTTCTTGAGGCCATTGGAGTAGAGTTAGCAAGCGAGGCTGCGAGGAAAATTAGCGCAAAACTGCAGTGCAAACAAGTCATAAAATTCGCACGTAGGCAGTCACTGACTCTGTGAATGCACTCTAATTACGCAGGAAGCAATATGTAAAATTCGCACGCAAAAATCACCGGTAGATTGACATATGAGAAAATTTGCATTTCTTCCCTCATCAGCAACATTGCAGCAAACTTGCATTTTCATCCTTGCCCACGGCCATCCGAGGAACACACACAGCGCTTACTTCCCTCTCAGACTTGTTCTTTTTGCTTTTACAGTACACTCCACTCACTAATGCTGTACTATATGCTATTATGCTATACATTGCTACTGTACAAGTAAGCTGCAAAGATTTTGCACTAATTCTTTCGCAAATCATTTTCTCATTATCTTGCTCCGTTTCTGTTATCACAAAACAGAGATGAAATAAATCAAAACAATTAGATCGAATTTCAAAGTTGGCATGCTCAGTGCATAAATAAAGCAGCATAAGTTACATATAGCTGGCGTAGATTTCTTGTATTCAATATCAAACAAGCTACGTTAATTGAATCATCAGCGCAATAGAATAATATGGATCCTAGCCAAAATGATTCGGGAATGGTGACTTAAATTCGCGAATTGCCAATGATTTGCTAATGGGATTATTCGCGAATACCAAGTATTGTCATATTTTTTAGATTCGAATTCAAATTATATTTTATCGAATCCACGTGGTATCGTAAAACTTATAAGTGATTAGCCTCTCCTTAAAAATATATTTCAGCTTCTGCTTGACGTTATACCGTATTGGCAATAAATACTTTATTTTATTACGCTACAACTGCTGTTCTCCTCTATAAGTGCATGCAAAGTCTATCAGATATCAAACCTGTATCAGAGGCCTAGACCTTGCTTGGTTTGTTTTAATAACGGCGTCTTACGTCTCTTGTATTTTTTCAAGTTTCCCCAACCGTTCCGAACATGAAACGTTGCACAAGTTCAATGACATTCCGCTTTTGTGTGTTTTTGCAATATTGCATTTGCATACGAAGAAATACCGAAAATACGAAAGCCGAAACTTTATTTAATTCTAAATGGTTTCGATAGAATACTAATGCAGTTTCCGCGCCGCAATTGTCCAAAACCATTCTGTCAGAGGCAACTAAAGAGTTCATCCAGAGAAGCGGAACATTTGGAGAAATTATGGTAAAGACATGAAAATTCCCTTCGTAATATCCCGCATCATCTTGGATACTTGCATCAGAGTGACTCATCTAAGAGTGTAGAAATTTTACCTTAGGACGTGCCACTGAATTAAAAATGGATCAAGTTTTAAAGCGTCATGTGCTTCAGTTCTTGTGGCGGGGAACGCGCACAGCTAGCCTACCAGGGGGTGAGCTTTTATAAATGATGAAGATCATCTTGTTATTATTCTATTATTCTTACATTTTTCAATTTCTGGGTCTTTGACCAAACTCAAAATGTACTTACTAAGATAAGCCAAGTAGAAAATCATTTTCGGCTTATAGTCCATAAATATTGTATGAATGCATATGTTGCTAGTTGTGTGGAAGAAACTTAACAATGGCAAGTATTAAAGAGGGAAAGAAGGGAATCAAGCAGTGGAAAATTGCAAGGGATGTATGCAATGAAACATTCTTCTTTTCCTTCGCTATCATAGTAATTGCAATGTGATCATCATTGGGCTCTTGTAATAATTCTTACTGATCCTATTACGTGCGAACAGTCATCCGTCCACTGCGATCCTCTACTATGTCCGCACTTGCCCGCAGGGAGGGCAATATTCCTAAAATAAGCTAGATTATTCACTAGAAGCCACAGCTTAAAATTGAGATTACTAATTCTGATCATCATCATTGCTGTATAAAATCACTCATGCTTATCGGTATTTTCAATACGTGAGGCAAGCCAAGAGGCAGATAAAAATGCCTCAATAGTAAATCCAATGCACCCTTTCTTCTCCCTCTATCTCTCGGGAATCGAACCATAACTGAATCAATTTTAGATAAAAACGATTAATTTAACAACCGCTTCATAAATGGATCTTACAACATGTTCTACAAGTTTATGCATCTTCAGGACGGGCGGGTAAGCTACGTAGCGTTGAACAATGCATTGGACTCTTCATTTACTAAATTCAAAATTGAATCACACGAGTTGATCTGGATTACGTGCGAAGACTTGAATAAAGTATTGGAGAAGGGATTACCGGAAGTAAGCGTTGTTGGTGATCATGTTTGATTGATGTTCTATAATGTGCTATGCCAAGATTTAGCTTCATTCTTGGCTTGTCTCAAATCTGTCCCCCACAGCATGTTACAGCGGGCGGATTCTGCCTTTAGTGTTCCGCGATATGTTTGTTTGCGAGGATTTCATTGGAAAATTAATGCTCTGTGCTAGTGACATAGCTTGACGCCAATTATATTTACACGCTGGGTCCATCTTTTATGTAAGTTTATAACTTAAATAAAAGATGGGCCCAGCGTGTTCATTAGGTAGTTTAGCCAGATTGTTTGATGTATATATATTCACAACATAATTTGATGCAAACTTTGAGTGCGATGATGCCAATAAAAATAGCGAAATTTATCTTTTAGCGAATTTATAGTAGCTGCTAGCTGTGTAGAAACAGTTATGTCATACCAGTTTTCATAAATACTACACTAAAGTTAATTGAAAGTAAAAATATAGTCTGTGTAAAGGCTCTAGGGATTGATGAGAGATGATGATGTGTGCTAGGAAAAGCGCAGAGTTTAGGCTTAAATAAGTTGAAGTTTAATGAAAGAGAGGCGGTGATGGCAGGTTAGATAGTTGTTACAAGGTTGAAAGTTGGTGTTGAACTGCTCCCCGAGTCCAGAGTGGGCTGGAGTTTTATAGACAATTTGAACTGGAGACTCTGATACTCTGAGTTTTAGAATTATAGGTAAATTACATGGAAATGAATGATTGAGATTAGTAGTTAAGCTGAAAAACAAGAACAGTTATTTAGCCTTGGACAGAATATGGCCTGATCAATTTCCACGAATCAGAGTAAAAGTTGAAGATAGATTTAAAGCTGATTAAGTAACCTTTTCTAAACGCATAGATAAGCTATAGCGTGAACATGCCGCCCGCCTTGAACTACACATTAGTTCAATGAAAGATAGATAGATAATTAATGAAAATTACAAATTGATTGATACGATTGAAAATACAAAATTGACATAGGCGATAAGTGAATTAACAATTATTCATCATAATTAAATGGAAGAATACACAATTTATTCACTGGACGTTTCTTGACCCCTGATGATGTCTTGAGAGTGACGACCCTGGTAACCCCGTCCGAACCCGGATGAATTTCCAAAACTCGTGCCATCTCCCACTTGAGTAAGTCCTGTGGCTCCTTGATGAGTACCAAATCCCCGGTAGATATCTTCTTAGCAGTCCACCATTTCGGTCTCGATTGAAGTCTGGTCAAGTATTCCCGCTGCCAACGGCTCCAGAAAGATTGAGTCAGCTGCTGGACGAGTTGCCACCTTGACAACCGATTGGTAGGAGATCCGGTATAGTTCCCATCAGGCACCGATGTAAGAGGTCCACCGATTAGAAAATGACCTGGAGTGAGCGGCTCCAAATCCTCAGGATCAGATGATTTCGGAGTGAGTGGTCTAGAATTTAATACCGCTTCAACCTGCTTAACAAAAGTTAACATTTCTTCATAAGTTAGCACAGACCCACCCACAATACGACGTAAATGATGCTTCACACTTTTCACTCCTGCCTCCCAGAGGCCACCGAAGTGAGGAGAGCTTGGTGGATATAATCTCCATTCAATCCCACTATCGACAAGTTCTTTGGCTGCAGTCACATTAAATGAGTTCGATTGCACAAGTTCTCTCAGCTCTCGATCGGCTCCAACAAAGTTAGTCCCACAATCCGAGAACATGACGCTTGGTTTTCCCCTAGTTGATACAAACCGACGAAGCGCAGCAATAAATGATTCAGATGTCATATCATTAACAAGTTCAATGTGTATAGCATGAGTAACAAAACAGATTAATACACAAATGTAAGATTTGTAAGTTTTTGAACCACGGCCTTTGCGATCCTTGAGCAGTATGGGTCCACAAAAGTCGGTTCTACAGTTGGGGAAAGGACGAGACACAGTTAATCTTGGTGTAGGTAAACTTCCCATAAGTTGCTGAGTTGCACGAGATTTGAGTTTGAAACAGATAACGCACTTACGAACACAGAACCTCACCTCATTACGAGAACCAAGAATCCAATACTTTGTAGCAATTACACTTTCCAACTGGGACGGTCCACAATGATGAAGCATTAAATGGTAATGACGCACGATTAAATTCACAATCACATGATTATGAGGTAAAATGTAAGGATGTTTAGAATCAAAGTTTAAATGAGCTTTTTCCAACCTTCCTCCTACCCGCAGTAGTCCGTTTGAATCCAGGAAAGGTTGAAGATTGCGTAGTTTACTTTCTCCAGGATTCCAGTCGTTATCCTGTAGCATCTTGATCTCCTTGGCAAAGGATGTTTGTTGAACAACACGGATGATGGATTGAGTAGCTAATAGCTAACTCGATTTCTTCCACAGACAGGATGATTGACTTTGGATCGGATTCCTTCGCTGGCTTCCGTTGTGAATTATCCTTTGATGACAAACACTTGAGAAACCGTCGCACAAAAGCTACCACATGTACTAAAGTACGGAAAGACGAGAATCTGTGGAATAATGATTCATCAGTTATTGATACTTGGTACACACGCACAATTTTCTTCTCTTTATCTAAATCGAGAAGAGATGAAGATGATGTAGTTGATAATGGTGTAAAGGGAATTGTTTCTCCAAGAAGCCAAGAAGGTCCTTTCCACCACAGATCGGATGATGATAGATCCTCAGATGAGATTCCTCGATTTGCTAGGTCGGCAGGATTCTCACTAGTACACACATGACTCCAGTTGGATGCTGGAATAATTTCTTGAATTGCAACAGTTCGATTAGCTACATATGTTTTCCACTGATATGATGGTGATGCAATCCAAGCTAGCACAATTTTAGAGCACCAAGCAAATGTTTCATGTATAGGTAAGTTCAAAGATTCACGCACAGATTTCATTAACTTACACAACATTACAGCTCCACACAGCTCCAGCCGAGGTAAAGAAGGAGAGTTCAAAGGTGCAACTCTGCATTTTGCTGCAACTAGATTACACGTAATATTACCATCGGCACCGCAGGTCCACAGATAGATACATGCTGCGTAAGCCTTCTCTGATGAATCACAAAAGCAATGAAGATGGTAGCGGATTGATGAACTGGTGATTATGCAGCGAGGTAGAGAAATAGTACACAGTCCAGGTAGGGATTCTCGGTAGTTCAGGTAGATTTGCTTAATCTCTTCAGGTAATGGTTCATCCCAGCCCAGCTTGACCTTCCAAAGCTCCTGCATAAAAACCTTAGCACGAATAACTACCGGAGATAGCCAACCCAACGGGTCGAAGACCTTGGCTATCTCTGATAGAACACTACGTTTAGTTAACACTGACGGAATCGGAGGGACCGAAACCTTGAAAGTAAATGCATCAAGCTTAGGATTCCAATGAACTCCTAAAGCCTTGATCGTTGTTGAATCATCAAAGTTAAAGTCAGATTTCATTTCACGCATATGTTCAGGTATAGCATTTAACACATTTAAATCGTTCGATGACCACTTACGTAAACTGAACCCGGCCAGAGCTAGCATTTCACACAGCTCTTGATAAATGGAGATTGCCTCCTCCGTTGAGTTTCCACCAGAAATGCAATCATCAACGTAGAAATCCCTTAAGGTAATTTGAGAAGCTCTTGGGTAATTACCTTGCTCCAACTCAGCTAGTTTTCTTAAACACTGCACAGCTAGAAAAGGGGCGCAGATCGTTCCGTAAGTTACTGTCTTGAGGCGATAATGTTGTAAAGGTTCTGATGGGCTCGTCCTCCAGAGAACACGTTGATAATCCTGATGATCCTTGCTTATCCATATCTGACGATACATTTTCTCCAGATCCCCAATCAGAGCGACACGATATGTACGAAAGCGTACGATGATGCTGAACAAATCACATTGAACAGTTGGACCGACCATTAAAGCTTGATTAATTGACATACCACTTGATGATTTGGCTGATCCATCGAACACGACTCGAGTTTTGGTAGTTGAAGATGATTCTCGTAGCACGAGAAGTTGCGGCAAATACACAGCACAAGGTTTATGCAAGCTGTCCTCAGTAACGAGCTCCATGTGGCCTAGTTCTGCATACTCTCTCATAAATGCATGGTAATCACAAGTTAATGATTCAGAAGTTTTAAGCTTCCTTTCTAAAGTTTGATAGCGCTTAAGAGTGGACGGAAGAGTTTCACCAAGTTTATCAATGTTAACCTTGAGAGGAAGCTGCACAATAAATTTACCATCCTTACCACGGGTGTAAGTTTGCTCAAAATGTTCAACACACAGTCGATGCTCCTCTGGCATATGCTTACGCTCAGGCACCTCCTCAGTCCTCCAGAAGTTATGCAAAGCTTCTTCCAGCGTATGCAGCACTGTAGCAGAAGCACAAATGGTCTTATCCAAATGACAAGCCCCGATGAAAGCGTATCCAAATGTAGTTTCCAGAGCAGTAGGAGTTCCAGCAGCACCTCTGATGATTCCTCCTAGCAAACTCTCAGCAAGTACGACGACGTTGAGCAAGATGTCAATCTTGCCAGGTTGATGATAAAATGGATCGGCCAGAGTTAGGCCCTTGAGATGATCCCACGATGATATATCCAGCGGAGTAGAGGGAAGGGGTGTTGTTACTTCATCAAGAATGAAGGCTTGGACGGTATGATGAATATGTGGATAGACTCTTGAATGCACAATTAACTCCACGTAAGATGATGACGATTCACTAGTTAATCCAATTCCGGTGATGATGATTTCAGCCTTGCGTGGCTTTAATCCCAAGCGTTTCACACAGTCAGCAGAAATAAAACTCGACTGTGCCGCCAAATCCAGTAGCGCCCGGCAGGCCACCAACCTCCCGACCACGTCCGGAATATGTACGACAACAGTAGCAAGTAATATCTCTGAAACTGGTGAAGCGCGGCCTTGTCCAACCAATGCTGTAGATTTTGATGGTATTGCTTCTGATGATGACTCTTTGGCTGGAACAGGCTTGGTTTTCTCAAGGTGTAGCATAGAATGATGTAAACCAGAATAGGATTTGCATTTCACTTGGCATTTGCAAGTTTGGGCCGAGTGCGAATGTCCGAGACAGTTGAAGCAAAGGCGATGCTTCTTCACGATATTGATGCGATTCAAGACATCCAGTCCACTAAACTTGGCACATTTAAATAACATATGGGTTTCCTTCTCACAACACACACAAGAACGAGTATTAGTTACCACAGAATGAACAGTAGTCTTTTGCGCTTTTGTGAAATGTTTGTTAGGCTTTGTTTCAGATTGATAGTCAGATGGAGCAGATAATGATAAAATCTTGGAGCGAGCCACCAAGAACTCAGTAAAAAGTGTTACCGTAGCTTGAGCAAGTCCAACCTTGTACGATTCCCACCGCTCTCTCGTATCATTGTCTAATTTCTCACACAGAATCACAAGAAGTATTACATTCCACTGTTCGACAGGCAGATTTAATTGTTTAAGCGCTCTTACGGATTCAGTTATGATATCTGCCATGTCACAAAGTTGAGATCCAGAAGCTGATGTTAGATTTGGTAGGTTTCGTAGCCTGTTGATGTGAGCAGTCTGAAGAATATCGTTGTCTTGGTAACGCTTCGTTAAGATGGTCCATGCATCGTCGTAGCTGGCGTCGGTAACGGTAATTCCATGGATGAGTTTCAAAGCATCTCCTCTCAAACAAGACTTTAAGTACTGGAACTTTTGAGCCTTTGAAAGTGATGCGAGATTGTGAATAGTAGCAGAGTACAGATCATGAAATGAAGTCCATTCAAGGACATTACCATCGAAGACGGGAAGATGAAACTCCGGTAATTTGATGTTGTCAGGTTTTCGGGGCGTGGAACCAGGATCGGATGTGTTTTGAGCTGGCTTCAGTAGCGCAGCTCTGGACATCAAGACGGACTTGATCATGATGAAGGTATTTTCAGCTCTCACCTCGAGATCTGAATTAGCTCGGGTAATTTCTTCATCCTTACTCTCCAAATCCACATCAGTAAAGACAGAATTAAGCTCAGTTTTCAAGGCAGATAATTGTTCTTGCTTAGCTATAACTTCAAAGTATGTAGCATTCGGTTGGGGATTGCTACAATATTGCTTGAGTCGGCTGAGCTCTTGCACTTTCCTATCACGGATTTTAATATTATTTTCTAACTTCGTCATGATGCTAGAATTAACACAGCACTTACACAATACACAGATCTAGCTAGAAATAGCAAAATCACCCTAAATCCTACACAAGTTCACACACTGGCACGAATCTGGCAAGGAAATCTACGGAGTCGGACTACACATGCACAGATCCGGCTCGAAGGACCATGTTGAGGAGTAGATGCAGTGTGGATAGTCTGTGTAAAGGCTCTAGGGATTGATGAGAGATGATGATGTGTGCTAGGAAAAGCGCAGAGTTTAGGCTTAAATAAGTTGAAGTTTAATGAAAGAGAGGCGGTGATGGCAGGTTAGATAGTTGTTACAAGGTTGAAAGTTGGTGTTGAACTGCTCCCCGAGTCCAGAGTGGGCTGGAGTTTTATAGACAATTTGAACTGGAGACTCTGATACTCTGAGTTTTAGAATTATAGGTAAATTACATGGAAATGAATGATTGAGATTAGTAGTTAAGCTGAAAAACAAGAACAGTTATTTAGCCTTGGACAGAATATGGCCTGATCAATTTCCACGAATCAGAGTAAAAGTTGAAGATAGATTTAAAGCTGATTAAGTAACCTTTTCTAAACGCATAGATAAGCTATAGCGTGAACATGCCGCCCGCCTTGAACTACACATTAGTTCAATGAAAGATAGATAGATAATTAATGAAAATTACAAATTGATTGATACGATTGAAAATACAAAATTGACATAGGCGATAAGTGAATTAACAATTATTCATCATAATTAAATGGAAGAATACACAATTTATTCACTGGACGTTTCTTGACCCCTGATGATGTCTTGAGAGTGACGACCCTGGTAACCCCGTCCGAACCCGGATGAATTTCCAAAACTCGTGCCATCTCCCACTTGAGTAAGTCCTGTGGCTCCTTGATGAGTACCAAATCCCCGGTAGATATCTTCTTAGCAGTCCACCATTTCGGTCTCGATTGAAGTCTGGTCAAGTATTCCCGCTGCCAACGGCTCCAGAAAGATTGAGTCAGCTGCTGGACGAGTTGCCACCTTGACAACCGATTGGTAGGAGATCCGGTATAGTTCCCATCAGGCACCGATGTAAGAGGTCCACCGATTAGAAAATGACCTGGAGTGAGCGGCTCCAAATCCTCAGGATCAGATGATTTCGGAGTGAGTGGTCTAGAATTTAATACCGCTTCAACCTGCTTAACAAAAGTTAACATTTCTTCATAAGTTAGCACAGACCCACCCACAATACGACGTAAATGATGCTTCACACTTTTCACTCCTGCCTCCCAGAGGCCACCGAAGTGAGGAGAGCTTGGTGGATATAATCTCCATTCAATCCCACTATCGACAAGTTCTTTGGCTGCAGTCACATTAAATGAGTTCGATTGCACAAGTTCTCTCAGCTCTCGATCGGCTCCAACAAAGTTAGTCCCACAATCCGAGAACATGACGCTTGGTTTTCCCCTAGTTGATACAAACCGACGAAGCGCAGCAATAAATGATTCAGATGTCATATCATTAACAAGTTCAATGTGTATAGCATGAGTAACAAAACAGATTAATACACAAATGTAAGATTTGTAAGTTTTTGAACCACGGCCTTTGCGATCCTTGAGCAGTATGGGTCCACAAAAGTCGGTTCTACAGTTGGGGAAAGGACGAGACACAGTTAATCTTGGTGTAGGTAAACTTCCCATAAGTTGCTGAGTTGCACGAGATTTGAGTTTGAAACAGATAACGCACTTACGAACACAGAACCTCACCTCATTACGAGAACCAAGAATCCAATACTTTGTAGCAATTACACTTTCCAACTGGGACGGTCCACAATGATGAAGCATTAAATGGTAATGACGCACGATTAAATTCACAATCACATGATTATGAGGTAAAATGTAAGGATGTTTAGAATCAAAGTTTAAATGAGCTTTTTCCAACCTTCCTCCTACCCGCAGTAGTCCGTTTGAATCCAGGAAAGGTTGAAGATTGCGTAGTTTACTTTCTCCAGGATTCCAGTCGTTATCCTGTAGCATCTTGATCTCCTTGTCAAAGGATGTTTGTTGAACAACACGGATGATGGATTGAGTAGCTAATAGCTAACTCGATTTCTTCCACAGACAGGATGATTGACTTTGGATCGGATTCCTTCGCTGGCTTCCGTTGTGAATTATCCTTTGATGACAAACACTTGAGAAACCGTCGCACAAAAGCTACCACATGTACTAAAGTACGGAAAGACGAGAATCTGTGGAATAATGATTCATCAGTTATTGATACTTGGTACACACGCACAATTTTCTTCTCTTTATCTAAATCGAGAAGAGATGAAGATGATGTAGTTGATAATGGTGTAAAGGGAATTGTTTCTCCAAGAAGCCAAGAAGGTCCTTTCCACCACAGATCGGATGATGATAGATCCTCAGATGAGATTCCTCGATTTGCTAGGTCGGCAGGATTCTCACTAGTACACACATGACTCCAGTTGGATGCTGGAATAATTTCTTGAATTGCAACAGTTCGATTAGCTACATATGTTTTCCACTGATATGATGGTGATGCAATCCAAGCTAGCACAATTTTAGAGCACCAAGCAAATGTTTCATGTATAGGTAAGTTCAAAGATTCACGCACAGATTTCATTAACTTACACAACATTACAGCTCCACACAGCTCCAGCCGAGGTAAAGAAGGAGAGTTCAAAGGTGCAACTCTGCATTTTGCTGCAACTAGATTACACGTAATATTACCATCGGCACCGCAGGTCCACAGATAGATACATGCTGCGTAAGCCTTCTCTGATGAATCACAAAAGCAATGAAGATGGTAGCGGATTGATGAACTGGTGATTATGCAGCGAGGTAGAGAAATAGTACACAGTCCAGGTAGGGATTCTCGGTAGTTCAGGTAGATTTGCTTAATCTCTTCAGGTAATGGTTCATCCCAGCCCCGCTTGACCTTCCAAAGCTCCTGCATAAAAACCTTAGCACGAATAACTACCGGAGATAGCCAACCCAACGGGTCGAAGACCTTGGCTATCTCTGATAGAACACTACGTTTAGTTAACACTGACGGAATCGGAGGGACCGAAACCTTGAAAGTAAATGCATCAAGCTTAGGATTCCAATGAACTCCTAAAGCCTTGATCGTTGTTGAATCATCAAAGTTAAAGTCAGATTTCATTTCACGCATATGTTCAGGTATAGCATTTAACACATTTAAATCGTTCGATGACCACTTACGTAAACTGAACCCGGCCAGAGCTAGCATTTCACACAGCTCTTGATAAATGGAGATTGCCTCCTCCGTTGAGTTTCCACCAGAAATGCAATCATCAACGTAGAAATCCCTTAAGGTAATTTGAGAAGCTCTTGGGTAATTACCTTGCTCCAACTCAGCTAGTTTTCTTAAACACTGCACAGCTAGAAAAGGGGCGCAGATCGTTCCGTAAGTTACTGTCTTGAGGCGATAATGTTGTAAAGGTTCTGATGGGCTCGTCCTCCAGAGAACACGTTGATAATCCTGATGATCCTTGCTTATCCATATCTGACGATACATTTTCTCCAGATCCCCAATCAGAGCGACACGATATGTACGAAAGCGTACGATGATGCTGAACAAATCACATTGAACAGTTGGACCGACCATTAAAGCTTGATTAATTGACATACCACTTGATGATTTGGCTGATCCATCGAACACGACTCGAGTTTTGGTAGTTGAAGATGATTCTCGTAGCACGAGAAGTTGCGGCAAATACACAGCACAAGGTTTATGCAAGCTGTCCTCAGTAACGAGCTCCATGTGGCCTAGTTCTGCATACTCTCTCATAAATGCATGGTAATCACAAGTTAATGATTCAGAAGTTTTAAGCTTCCTTTCTAAAGTTTGATAGCGCTTAAGAGTGGACGGAAGAGTTTCACCAAGTTTATCAATGTTAACCTTGAGAGGAAGCTGCACAATAAATTTACCATCCTTACCACGGGTGTAAGTTTGCTCAAAATGTTCAACACACAGTCGATGCTCCTCTGGCATATGCTTACGCTCAGGCACCTCCTCAGTCCTCCAGAAGTTATGCAAAGCTTCTTCCAGCGTATGCAGCACTGTAGCAGAAGCACAAATGGTCTTATCCAAATGACAAGCCCCGATGAAAGCGTATCCAAATGTAGTTTCCAGAGCAGTAGGAGTTCCAGCAGCACCTCTGATGATTCCTCCTAGCAAACTCTCAGCAAGTACGACGACGTTGAGCAAGATGTCAATCTTGCCAGGTTGATGATAAAATGGATCGGCCAGAGTTAGGCCCTTGAGATGATCCCACGATGATATATCCAGCGGAGTAGAGGGAAGGGGTGTTGTTACTTCATCAAGAATGAAGGCTTGGACGGTATGATGAATATGTGGATAGACTCTTGAATGCACAATTAACTCCACGTAAGATGATGACGATTCACTAGTTAATCCAATTCCGGTGATGATGATTTCAGCCTTGCGTGGCTTTAATCCCAAGCGTTTCACACAGTCAGCAGAAATAAAACTCGACTGTGCCGCCAAATCCAGTAGCGCCCGGCAGGCCACCAACCTCCCGACCACGTCCGGAATATGTACGACAACAGTAGCAAGTAATATCTCTGAAACTGGTGAAGCGCGGCCTTGTCCAACCAATGCTGTAGATTTTGATGGTATTGCTTCTGATGATGACTCTTTGGCTGGAACAGGCTTGGTTTTCTCAAGGTGTAGCATAGAATGATGTAAACCAGAATAGGATTTGCATTTCACTTGGCATTTGCAAGTTTGGGCCGAGTGCGAATGTCCGAGACAGTTGAAGCAAAGGCGATGCTTCTTCACGATATTGATGCGATTCAAGACATCCAGTCCACTAAACTTGGCACATTTAAATAACATATGGGTTTCCTTCTCACAACACACACAAGAACGAGTATTAGTTACCACAGAATGAACAGTAGTCTTTTGCGCTTTTGTGAAATGTTTGTTAGGCTTTGTTTCAGATTGATAGTCAGATGGAGCAGATAATGATAAAATCTTGGAGCGAGCCACCAAGAACTCAGTAAAAAGTGTTACCGTAGCTTGAGCAAGTCCAACCTTGTACGATTCCCACCGCTCTCTCGTATCATTGTCTAATTTCTCACACAGAATCACAAGAAGTATTACATTCCACTGTTCGACAGGCAGATTTAATTGTTTAAGCGCTCTTACGGATTCAGTTATGATATCTGCCATGTCACAAAGTTGAGATCCAGAAGCTGATGTTAGATTTGGTAGGTTTCGTAGCCTGTTGATGTGAGCAGTCTGAAGAATATCGTTGTCTTGGTAACGCTTCGTTAAGATGGTCCATGCATCGTCGTAGCTGGCGTCGGTAACGGTAATTCCATGGATGAGTTTCAAAGCATCTCCTCTCAAACAAGACTTTAAGTACTGGAACTTTTGAGCCTTTGAAAGTGATGCGAGATTGTGAATAGTAGCAGAGTACAGATCATGAAATGAAGTCCATTCAAGGACATTACCATCGAAGACGGGAAGATGAAACTCCGGTAATTTGATGTTGTCAGGTTTTCGGGGCGTGGAACCAGGATCGGATGTGTTTTGAGCTGGCTTCAGTAGCGCAGCTCTGGACATCAAGACGGACTTGATCATGATGAAGGTATTTTCAGCTCTCACCTCGAGATCTGAATTAGCTCGGGTAATTTCTTCATCCTTACTCTCCAAATCCACATCAGTAAAGACAGAATTAAGCTCAGTTTTCAAGGCAGATAATTGTTCTTGCTTAGCTATAACTTCAAAGTATGTAGCATTCGGTTGGGGATTGCTACAATATTGCTTGAGTCGGCTGAGCTCTTGCACTTTCCTATCACGGATTTTAATATTATTTTCTAACTTCGTCATGATGCTAGAATTAACACAGCACTTACACAATACACAGATCTAGCTAGAAATAGCAAAATCACCCTAAATCCTACACAAGTTCACACACTGGCACGAATCTGGCAAGGAAATCTACGGAGTCGGACTACACATGCACAGATCCGGCTCGAAGGACCATGTTGAGGAGTAGATGCAGTGTGGATAGTCTGTGTAAAGGCTCTAGGGATTGATGAGAGATGATGATGTGTGCTAGGAAAAGCGCAGAGTTTAGGCTTAAATAAGTTGAAGTTTAATGAAAGAGAGGCGGTGATGGCAGGTTAGATAGTTGTTACAAGGTTGAAAGTTGGTGTTGAACTGCTCCCCGAGTCCAGAGTGGGCTGGAGTTTTATAGACAATTTGAACTGGAGACTCTGATACTCTGAGTTTTAGAATTATAGGTAAATTACATGGAAATGAATGATTGAGATTAGTAGTTAAGCTGAAAAACAAGAACAGTTATTTAGCCTTGGACAGAATATGGCCTGATCAATTTCCACGAATCAGAGTAAAAGTTGAAGATAGATTTAAAGCTGATTAAGTAACCTTTTCTAAACGCATAGATAAGCTATAGCGTGAACATGCCGCCCGCCTTGAACTACACATTAGTTCAATGAAAGATAGATAGATAATTAATGAAAATTACAAATTGATTGATACGATTGAAAATACAAAATTGACATAGGCGATAAGTGAATTAACAATTATTCATCATAATTAAATGGAAGAATACACAATTTATTCACTGGACGTTTCTTGACCCCTGATGATGTCTTGAGAGTGACGACCCTGGTAACCCCGTCCGAACCCGGATGAATTTCCAAAACTCGTGCCATCTCCCACTTGAGTAAGTCCTGTGGCTCCTTGATGAGTACCAAATCCCCGGTAGATATCTTCTTAGCAGTCCACCATTTCGGTCTCGATTGAAGTCTGGTCAAGTATTCCCGCTGCCAACGGCTCCAGAAAGATTGAGTCAGCTGCTGGACGAGTTGCCACCTTGACAACCGATTGGTAGGAGATCCGGTATAGTTCCCATCAGGCACCGATGTAAGAGGTCCACCGATTAGAAAATGACCTGGAGTGAGCGGCTCCAAATCCTCAGGATCAGATGATTTCGGAGTGAGTGGTCTAGAATTTAATACCGCTTCAACCTGCTTAACAAAAGTTAACATTTCTTCATAAGTTAGCACAGACCCACCCACAATACGACGTAAATGATGCTTCACACTTTTCACTCCTGCCTCCCAGAGGCCACCGAAGTGAGGAGAGCTTGGTGGATATAATCTCCATTCAATCCCACTATCGACAAGTTCTTTGGCTGCAGTCACATTAAATGAGTTCGATTGCACAAGTTCTCTCAGCTCTCGATCGGCTCCAACAAAGTTAGTCCCACAATCCGAGAACATGACGCTTGGTTTTCCCCTAGTTGATACAAACCGACGAAGCGCAGCAATAAATGATTCAGATGTCATATCATTAACAAGTTCAATGTGTATAGCATGAGTAACAAAACAGATTAATACACAAATGTAAGATTTGTAAGTTTTTGAACCACGGCCTTTGCGATCCTTGAGCAGTATGGGTCCACAAAAGTCGGTTCTACAGTTGGGGAAAGGACGAGACACAGTTAATCTTGGTGTAGGTAAACTTCCCATAAGTTGCTGAGTTGCACGAGATTTGAGTTTGAAACAGATAACGCACTTACGAACACAGAACCTCACCTCATTACGAGAACCAAGAATCCAATACTTTGTAGCAATTACACTTTCCAACTGGGACGGTCCACAATGATGAAGCATTAAATGGTAATGACGCACGATTAAATTCACAATCACATGATTATGAGGTAAAATGTAAGGATGTTTAGAATCAAAGTTTA
Source organism: Sminthurides aquaticus (assembly GCA_906901655.1). Lineage (NCBI taxonomy): Eukaryota > Metazoa > Arthropoda > Collembola > Symphypleona > Sminthurididae > Sminthurides > Sminthurides aquaticus. Next base: position 43,346 of record CAJQTT010000010.1, read on the forward strand.
AATGAGCTTTTTCCAACCTTCCTCCTACCCGCAGTAGTCCGTTTGAATCCAGGAAAGGTTGAAGATTGCGTAGTTTACTTTCTCCAGGATTCCAGTCGTTATCCTGTAGCATCTTGATCTCCTTGGCAAAGGATGTTTGTTGAACAACACGGATGATGGATTGAGTAGCTAATAGCTAACTCGATTTCTTCCACAGACAGGATGATTGACTTTGGATCGGATTCCTTCGCTGGCTTCCGTTGTGAATTATCCTTTGATGACAAACACTTGAGAAACCGTCGCACAAAAGCTACCACATGTACTAAAGTACGGAAAGACGAGAATCTGTGGAATAATGATTCATCAGTTATTGATACTTGGTACACACGCACAATTTTCTTCTCTTTATCTAAATCGAGAAGAGATGAAGATGATGTAGTTGATAATGGTGTAAAGGGAATTGTTTCTCCAAGAAGCCAAGAAGGTCCTTTCCACCACAGATCGGATGATGATAGATCCTCAGATGAGATTCCTCGATTTGCTAGGTCGGCAGGATTCTCACTAGTACACACATGACTCCAGTTGGATGCTGGAATAATTTCTTGAATTGCAACAGTTCGATTAGCTACATATGTTTTCCACTGATATGATGGTGATGCAATCCAAGCTAGCACAATTTTAGAGCACCAAGCAAATGTTTCATGTATAGGTAAGTTCAAAGATTCACGCACAGATTTCATTAACTTACACAACATTACAGCTCCACACAGCTCCAGCCGAGGTAAAGAAGGAGAGTTCAAAGGTGCAACTCTGCATTTTGCTGCAACTAGATTACACGTAATATTACCATCGGCACCGCAGGTCCACAGATAGATACATGCTGCGTAAGCCTTCTCTGATGAATCACAAAAGCAATGAAGATGGTAGCGGATTGATGAACTGGTGATTATGCAGCGAGGTAGAGAAATAGTACACAGTCCAGGTAGGGATTCTCGGTAGTTCAGGTAGATTTGCTTAATCTCTTCAGGTAATGGTTCATCCCAGCCCAGCTTGACCTTCCAAAGCTCCTGCATAAAAACCTTAGCACGAATAACTACCGGAGATAGCCAACCCAACGGGTCGAAGACCTTGGCTATCTCTGATAGAACACTACGTTTAGTTAACACTGACGGAATCGGAGGGACCGAAACCTTGAAAGTAAATGCATCAAGCTTAGGATTCCAATGAACTCCTAAAGCCTTGATCGTTGTTGAATCATCAAAGTTAAAGTCAGATTTCATTTCACGCATATGTTCAGGTATAGCATTTAACACATTTAAATCGTTCGATGACCACTTACGTAAACTGAACCCGGCCAGAGCTAGCATTTCACACAGCTCTTGATAAATGGAGATTGCCTCCTCCGTTGAGTTTCCACCAGAAATGCAATCATCAACGTAGAAATCCCTTAAGGTAATTTGAGAAGCTCTTGGGTAATTACCTTGCTCCAACTCAGCTAGTTTTCTTAAACACTGCACAGCTAGAAAAGGGGCGCAGATCGTTCCGTAAGTTACTGTCTTGAGGCGATAATGTTGTAAAGGTTCTGATGGGCTCGTCCTCCAGAGAACACGTTGATAATCCTGATGATCCTTGCTTATCCATATCTGACGATACATTTTCTCCAGATCCCCAATCAGAGCGACACGATATGTACGAAAGCGTACGATGATGCTGAACAAATCACATTGAACAGTTGGACCGACCATTAAAGCTTGATTAATTGACATACCACTTGATGATTTGGCTGATCCATCGAACACGACTCGAGTTTTGGTAGTTGAAGATGATTCTCGTAGCACGAGAAGTTGCGGCAAATACACAGCACAAGGTTTATGCAAGCTGTCCTCAGTAACGAGCTCCATGTGGCCTAGTTCTGCATACTCTCTCATAAATGCATGGTAATCACAAGTTAATGATTCAGAAGTTTTAAGCTTCCTTTCTAAAGTTTGATAGCGCTTAAGAGTGGACGGAAGAGTTTCACCAAGTTTATCAATGTTAACCTTGAGAGGAAGCTGCACAATAAATTTACCATCCTTACCACGGGTGTAAGTTTGCTCAAAATGTTCAACACACAGTCGATGCTCCTCTGGCATATGCTTACGCTCAGGCACCTCCTCAGTCCTCCAGAAGTTATGCAAAGCTTCTTCCAGCGTATGCAGCACTGTAGCAGAAGCACAAATGGTCTTATCCAAATGACAAGCCCCGATGAAAGCGTATCCAAATGTAGTTTCCAGAGCAGTAGGAGTTCCAGCAGCACCTCTGATGATTCCTCCTAGCAAACTCTCAGCAAGTACGACGACGTTGAGCAAGATGTCAATCTTGCCAGGTTGATGATAAAATGGATCGGCCAGAGTTAGGCCCTTGAGATGATCCCACGATGATATATCCAGCGGAGTAGAGGGAAGGGGTGTTGTTACTTCATCAAGAATGAAGGCTTGGACGGTATGATGAATATGTGGATAGACTCTTGAATGCACAATTAACTCCACGTAAGATGATGACGATTCACTAGTTAATCCAATTCCGGTGATGATGATTTCAGCCTTGCGTGGCTTTAATCCCAAGCGTTTCACACAGTCAGCAGAAATAAAACTCGACTGTGCCGCCAAATCCAGTAGCGCCCGGCAGGCCACCAACCTCCCGACCACGTCCGGAATATGTACGACAACAGTAGCAAGTAATATCTCTGAAACTGGTGAAGCGCGGCCTTGTCCAACCAATGCTGTAGATTTTGATGGTATTGCTTCTGATGATGACTCTTTGGCTGGAACAGGCTTGGTTTTCTCAAGGTGTAGCATAGAATGATGTAAACCAGAATAGGATTTGCATTTCACTTGGCATTTGCAAGTTTGGGCCGAGTGCGAATGTCCGAGACAGTTGAAGCAAAGGCGATGCTTCTTCACGATATTGATGCGATTCAAGACATCCAGTCCACTAAACTTGGCACATTTAAATAACATATGGGTTTCCTTCTCACAACACACACAAGAACGAGTATTAGTTACCACAGAATGAACAGTAGTCTTTTGCGCTTTTGTGAAATGTTTGTTAGGCTTTGTTTCAGATTGATAGTCAGATGGAGCAGATAATGATAAAATCTTGGAGCGAGCCACCAAGAACTCAGTAAAAAGTGTTACCGTAGCTTGAGCAAGTCCAACCTTGTACGATTCCCACCGCTCTCTCGTATCATTGTCTAATTTCTCACACAGAATCACAAGAAGTATTACATTCCACTGTTCGACAGGCAGATTTAATTGTTTAAGCGCTCTTACGGATTCAGTTATGATATCTGCCATGTCACAAAGTTGAGATCCAGAAGCTGATGTTAGATTTGGTAGGTTTCGTAGCCTGTTGATGTGAGCAGTCTGAAGAATATCGTTGTCTTGGTAACGCTTCGTTAAGATGGTCCATGCATCGTCGTAGCTGGCGTCGGTAACGGTAATTCCATGGATGAGTTTCAAAGCATCTCCTCTCAAACAAGACTTTAAGTACTGGAACTTTTGAGCCTTTGAAAGTGATGCGAGATTGTGAATAGTAGCAGAGTACAGATCATGAAATGAAGTCCATTCAAGGACATTACCATCGAAGACGGGAAGATGAAACTCCGGTAATTTGATGTTGTCAGGTTTTCGGGGCGTGGAACCAGGATCGGATGTGTTTTGAGCTGGCTTCAGTAGCGCAGCTCTGGACATCAAGACGGACTTGATCATGATGAAGGTATTTTCAGCTCTCACCTCGAGATCTGAATTAGCTCGGGTAATTTCTTCATCCTTACTCTCCAAATCCACATCAGTAAAGACAGAATTAAGCTCAGTTTTCAAGGCAGATAATTGTTCTTGCTTAGCTATAACTTCAAAGTATGTAGCATTCGGTTGGGGATTGCTACACTATTGCTTGAGTCGGCTGAGCTCTTGCACTTTCCTATCACGGATTTTAATATTATTTTCTAACTTCGTCATGATGCTAGAATTAACACAGCACTTACACAATACACAGATCTAGCTAGAAATAGCAAAATCACCCTAAATCCTACACAAGTTCACACACTGGCACGAATCTGGCAAGGAAATCTACGGAGTCGGACTACACATGCACAGATCCGGCTCGAAGGACCATGTTGAGGAGTAGATGCAGTGTGGATAGTCTGTGTAAAGGCTCTAGGGATTGATGAGAGATGATGATGTGTGCTAGGAAAAGCGCAGAGTTTAGGCTTAAATAAGTTGAAGTTTAATGAAAGAGAGGCGGTGATGGCAGGTTAGATAGTTGTTACAAGGTTGAAAGTTGGTGTTGAACTGCTCCCCGAGTCCAGAGTGGGCTGGAGTTTTATAGACAATTTGAACTGGAGACTCTGATACTCTGAGTTTTAGAATTATAGGTAAATTACATGGAAATGAATGATTGAGATTAGTAGTTAAGCTGAAAAACAAGAACAGTTATTTAGCCTTGGACAGAATATGGCCTGATCAATTTCCACGAATCAGAGTAAAAGTTGAAGATAGATTTAAAGCTGATTAAGTAACCTTTTCTAAACGCATAGATAAGCTATAGCGTGAACATGCCGCCCGCCTTGAACTACACATTAGTTCAATGAAAGATAGATAGATAATTAATGAAAATTACAAATTGATTGATACGATTGAAAATACAAAATTGACATAGGCGATAAGTGAATTAACAATTATTCATCATAATTAAATGGAAGAATACACAATTTATTCACTGGACGTTTCTTGACCCCTGATGATGTCTTGAGAGTGACGACCCTGGTAACCCCGTCCGAACCCGGATGAATTTCCAAAACTCGTGCCATCTCCCACTTGAGTAAGTCCTGTGGCTCCTTGATGAGTACCAAATCCCCGGTAGATATCTTCTTAGCAGTCCACCATTTCGGTCTCGATTGAAGTCTGGTCAAGTATTCCCGCTGCCAACGGCTCCAGAAAGATTGAGTCAGCTGCTGGACGAGTTGCCACCTTGACAACCGATTGGTAGGAGATCCGGTATAGTTCCCATCAGGCACCGATGTAAGAGGTCCACCGATTAGAAAATGACCTGGAGTGAGCGGCTCCAAATCCTCAGGATCAGATGATTTCGGAGTGAGTGGTCTAGAATTTAATACCGCTTCAACCTGCTTAACAAAAGTTAACATTTCTTCATAAGTTAGCACAGACCCACCCACAATACGACGTAAATGATGCTTCACACTTTTCACTCCTGCCTCCCAGAGGCCACCGAAGTGAGGAGAGCTTGGTGGATATAATCTCCATTCAATCCCACTATCGACAAGTTCTTTGGCTGCAGTCACATTAAATGAGTTCGATTGCACAAGTTCTCTCAGCTCTCGATCGGCTCCAACAAAGTTAGTCCCACAATCCGAGAACATGACGCTTGGTTTTCCCCTAGTTGATACAAACCGACGAAGCGCAGCAATAAATGATTCAGATGTCATATCATTAACAAGTTCAATGTGTATAGCATGAGTAACAAAACAGATTAATACACAAATGTAAGATTTGTAAGTTTTTGAACCACGGCCTTTGCGATCCTTGAGCAGTATGGGTCCACAAAAGTCGGTTCTACAGTTGGGGAAAGGACGAGACACAGTTAATCTTGGTGTAGGTAAACTTCCCATAAGTTGCTGAGTTGCACGAGATTTGAGTTTGAAACAGATAACGCACTTACGAACACAGAACCTCACCTCATTACGAGAACCAAGAATCCAATACTTTGTAGCAATTACACTTTCCAACTGGGACGGTCCACAATGATGAAGCATTAAATGGTAATGACGCACGATTAAATTCACAATCACATGATTATGAGGTAAAATGTAAGGATGTTTAGAATCAAAGTTTAAATGAGCTTTTTCCAACCTTCCTCCTACCCGCAGTAGTCCGTTTGAATCCAGGAAAGGTTGAAGATTGCGTAGTTTACTTTCTCCAGGATTCCAGTCGTTATCCTGTAGCATCTTGATCTCCTTGGCAAAGGATGTTTGTTGAACAACACGGATGATGGATTGAGTAGCTAATAGCTAACTCGATTTCTTCCACAGACAGGATGATTGACTTTGGATCGGATTCCTTCGCTGGCTTCCGTTGTGAATTATCCTTTGATGACAAACACTTGAGAAACCGTCGCACAAAAGCTACCACATGTACTAAAGTACGGAAAGACGAGAATCTGTGGAATAATGATTCATCAGTTATTGATACTTGGTACACACGCACAATTTTCTTCTCTTTATCTAAATCGAGAAGAGATGAAGATGATGTAGTTGATAATGGTGTAAAGGGAATTGTTTCTCCAAGAAGCCAAGAAGGTCCTTTCCACCACAGATCGGATGATGATAGATCCTCAGATGAGATTCCTCGATTTGCTAGGTCGGCAGGATTCTCACTAGTACACACATGACTCCAGTTGGATGCTGGAATAATTTCTTGAATTGCAACAGTTCGATTAGCTACATATGTTTTCCACTGATATGATGGTGATGCAATCCAAGCTAGCACAATTTTAGAGCACCAAGCAAATGTTTCATGTATAGGTAAGTTCAAAGATTCACGCACAGATTTCATTAACTTACACAACATTACAGCTCCACACAGCTCCAGCCGAGGTAAAGAAGGAGAGTTCAAAGGTGCAACTCTGCATTTTGCTGCAACTAGATTACACGTAATATTACCATCGGCACCGCAGGTCCACAGATAGATACATGCTGCGTAAGCCTTCTCTGATGAATCACAAAAGCAATGAAGATGGTAGCGGATTGATGAACTGGTGATTATGCAGCGAGGTAGAGAAATAGTACACAGTCCAGGTAGGGATTCTCGGTAGTTCAGGTAGATTTGCTTAATCTCTTCAGGTAATGGTTCATCCCAGCCCAGCTTGACCTTCCAAAGCTCCTGCATAAAAACCTTAGCACGAATAACTACCGGAGATAGCCAACCCAACGGGTCGAAGACCTTGGCTATCTCTGATAGAACACTACGTTTAGTTAACACTGACGGAATCGGAGGGACCGAAACCTTGAAAGTAAATGCATCAAGCTTAGGATTCCAATGAACTCCTAAAGCCTTGATCGTTGTTGAATCATCAAAGTTAAAGTCAGATTTCATTTCACGCATATGTTCAGGTATAGCATTTAACACATTTAAATCGTTCGATGACCACTTACGTAAACTGAACCCGGCCAGAGCTAGCATTTCACACAGCTCTTGATAAATGGAGATTGCCTCCTCCGTTGAGTTTCCACCAGAAATGCAATCATCAACGTAGAAATCCCTTAAGGTAATTTGAGAAGCTCTTGGGTAATTACCTTGCTCCAACTCAGCTAGTTTTCTTAAACACTGCACAGCTAGAAAAGGGGCGCAGATCGTTCCGTAAGTTACTGTCTTGAGGCGATAATGTTGTAAAGGTTCTGATGGGCTCGTCCTCCAGAGAACACGTTGATAATCCTGATGATCCTTGCTTATCCATATCTGACGATACATTTTCTCCAGATCCCCAATCAGAGCGACACGATATGTACGAAAGCGTACGATGATGCTGAACAAATCACATTGAACAGTTGGACCGACCATTAAAGCTTGATTAATTGACATACCACTTGATGATTTGGCTGATCCATCGAACACGACTCGAGTTTTGGTAGTTGAAGATGATTCTCGTAGCACGAGAAGTTGCGGCAAATACACAGCACAAGGTTTATGCAAGCTGTCCTCAGTAACGAGCTCCATGTGGCCTAGTTCTGCATACTCTCTCATAAATGCATGGTAATCACAAGTTAATGATTCAGAAGTTTTAAGCTTCCTTTCTAAAGTTTGATAGCGCTTAAGAGTGGACGGAAGAGTTTCACCAAGTTTATCAATGTTAACCTTGAGAGGAAGCTGCACAATAAATTTACCATCCTTACCACGGGTGTAAGTTTGCTCAAAATGTTCAACACACAGTCGATGCTCCTCTGGCATATGCTTACGCTCAGGCACCTCCTCAGTCCTCCAGAAGTTATGCAAAGCTTCTTCCAGCGTATGCAGCACTGTAGCAGAAGCACAAATGGTCTTATCCAAATGACAAGCCCCGATGAAAGCGTATCCAAATGTAGTTTCCAGAGCAGTAGGAGTTCCAGCAGCACCTCTGATGATTCCTCCTAGCAAACTCTCAGCAAGTACGACGACGTTGAGCAAGATGTCAATCTTGCCAGGTTGATGATAAAATGGATCGGCCAGAGTTAGGCCCTTGAGATGATCCCACGATGATATATCCAGCGGAGTAGAGGGAAGGGGTGTTGTTACTTCATCAAGAATGAAGGCTTGGACGGTATGATGAATATGTGGATAGACTCTTGAATGCACAATTAACTCCACGTAAGATGATGACGATTCACTAGTTAATCCAATTCCGGTGATGATGATTTCAGCCTTGCGTGGCTTTAATCCCAAGCGTTTCACACAGTCAGCAGAAATAAAACTCGACTGTGCCGCCAAATCCAGTAGCGCCCGGCAGGCCACCAACCTCCCGACCACGTCCGGAATATGTACGACAACAGTAGCAAGTAATATCTCTGAAACTGGTGAAGCGCGGCCTTGTCCAACCAATGCTGTAGATTTTGATGGTATTGCTTCTGATGATGACTCTTTGGCTGGAACAGGCTTGGTTTTCTCAAGGTGTAGCATAGAATGATGTAAACCAGAATAGGATTTGCATTTCACTTGGCATTTGCAAGTTTGGGCCGAGTGCGAATGTCCGAGACAGTTGAAGCAAAGGCGATGCTTCTTCACGATATTGATGCGATTCAAGACATCCAGTCCACTAAACTTGGCACATTTAAATAACATATGGGTTTCCTTCTCACAACACACACAAGAACGAGTATTAGTTACCACAGAATGAACAGTAGTCTTTTGCGCTTTTGTGAAATGTTTGTTAGGCTTTGTTTCAGATTGATAGTCAGATGGAGCAGATAATGATAAAATCTTGGAGCGAGCCACCAAGAACTCAGTAAAAAGTGTTACCGTAGCTTGAGCAAGTCCAACCTTGTACGATTCCCACCGCTCTCTCGTATCATTGTCTAATTTCTCACACAGAATCACAAGAAGTATTACATTCCACTGTTCGACAGGCAGATTTAATTGTTTAAGCGCTCTTACGGATTCAGTTATGATATCTGCCATGTCACAAAGTTGAGATCCAGAAGCTGATGTTAGATTTGGTAGGTTTCGTAGCCTGTTGATGTGAGCAGTCTGAAGAATATCGTTGTCTTGGTAACGCTTCGTTAAGATGGTCCATGCATCGTCGTAGCTGGCGTCGGTAACGGTAATTCCATGGATGAGTTTCAAAGCATCTCCTCTCAAACAAGACTTTAAGTACTGGAACTTTTGAGCCTTTGAAAGTGATGCGAGATTGTGAATAGTAGCAGAGTACAGATCATGAAATGAAGTCCATTCAAGGACATTACCATCGAAGACGGGAAGATGAAACTCCGGTAATTTGATGTTGTCAGGTTTTCGGGGCGTGGAACCAGGATCGGATGTGTTTTGAGCTGGCTTCAGTAGCGCAGCTCTGGACATCAAGACGGACTTGATCATGATGAAGGTATTTTCAGCTCTCACCTCGAGATCTGAATTAGCTCGGGTAATTTCTTCATCCTTACTCTCCAAATCCACATCAGTAAAGACAGAATTAAGCTCAGTTTTCAAGGCAGATAATTGTTCTTGCTTAGCTATAACTTCAAAGTATGTAGCATTCGGTTGGGGATTGCTACAATATTGCTTGAGTCGGCTGAGCTCTTGCACTTTCCTATCACGGATTTTAATATTATTTTCTAACTTCGTCATGATGCTAGAATTAACACAGCACTTACACAATACACAGATCTAGCTAGAAATAGCAAAATCACCCTAAATCCTACACAAGTTCACACACTGGCACGAATCTGGCAAGGAAATCTACGGAGTCGGACTACACATGCACAGATCCGGCTCGAAGGACCATGTTGAGGAGTAGATGCAGTGTGGATAGTCTGTGTAAAGGCTCTAGGGATTGATGAGAGATGATGATGTGTGCTAGGAAAAGCGCAGAGTTTAGGCTTAAATAAGTTGAAGTTTAATGAAAGAGAGGCGGTGATGGCAGGTTAGATAGTTGTTACAAGGTTGAAAGTTGGTGTTGAACTGCTCCCCGAGTCCAGAGTGGGCTGGAGTTTTATAGACAATTTGAACTGGAGACTCTGATACTCTGAGTTTTAGAATTATAGGTAAATTACATGGAAATGAATGATTGAGATTAGTAGTTAAGCTGAAAAACAAGAACAGTTATTTAGCCTTGGACAGAATATGGCCTGATCAATTTCCACGAATCAGAGTAAAAGTTGAAGATAGATTTAAAGCTGATTAAGTAACCTTTTCTAAACGCATAGATAAGCTATGGCGTGAACATATTGGGCTACATAACATGATGCAAAAAACTGATATTTAGCTGATCACTAGCAAATTCCCTATTTAACTTTTCAGGTAGCTAATGTAAAATTGAACCACAACTAAAAAGGAACTTTCGGTTAACCGCAATTCCCATCGGACATTGTGCTATGCCGAACCTTATGTCAACAACAGTTACCGACAATGGGCCAAGTTAGACGCAACACTACAGACTTGTTCAGTCACTGACCAAAGGACTAGACCACGACCACATCAATCCTATTAACTTGAATCAACATTCACCCTCGAGGGGATTATTTGAAAGGAAACCACTAGGAAATATTTAGCAAGTTTAAGAATTGACATAGATTTTGGCATTTTACGGTGACGGATATTCCAAAAATAGCCGCCACCGTTGTATACTCCTGCACTAATTTTACCCTTTTACCTTTTTATTTTCTATCTGATATTTTAGCAATACTTTTTCGCCACATATTTTCCACATTTGCCTACAAGTGATGCAGCTCTCTTCCCCTTCTCTATTTAAATCCTAGACAGACGTTATAAAAAATTCGCAAAATCCACGTGCGGCACGAGATTTTGCGGCACACGTGTCTTAGCTTCCAACTCCAACACAGATACGCTTCAGTCTGTCTTGTTATAATTTCTCAGTGGAAGCTTTTTGCACCATGCGAATTGTGAAGCTGGTTACATTTTTAGAGATTGGAATTTGCGTAAAACTCGTAAAAACTTATCAGTCAGTTTTGGCTCACGTTTGAAACTATAGACCCATATCTAAGTTTTTTAATTGTCTGGAAAGAAGGTGTATTAAATATTTTAAGCTGTTTAGTATTTTTGACATGTTTTCCATACTTTCATACTGCTATACATTAATCATAGTTTAATTAATTAAGCTTGAAATAAATTACAATCGTGTAGCATATATTACTAGTACGGTTTAGCTTCTGTAACACGCCCAGCCTTTTAATCTATAGCTTCCGCTCTCTCCTTATATATTACACTGTTATTAAATAATACGAGCTAGAAATTTTTAATTCAAGATTAAATACAGTTCCAAACTTAAACCTCCACTTTAACAAGACCGCACTATTTCGCTACAGAGATGCGCTTTAGAAATTTTTAATTACACATATGCTGAGTAATTACAAATCTTAAATGATTTAACACATTTTTGGTACTCTGCCAGCGTCAGCTATATACAGCGCAGCGCATAAGATCCACGAAAGCCAGCCACACGCTCCTTTCTGCTCTTATTCTTTGACCACTTGATTTGAAATGTGTATCGAGTTTCCTCTTAGAATCACTGACCTTTGCAGCTTCTGTGTTGCATCTCTGCAAACGTTTTTCCATAAGGTAAGCAAGCGTTGCTACGCTTTACCGATTTTACTCAATGGGATCTCCCTTCTCTACCGTTCTCAAGGATTTCAGAAAATATTCAAACCGTAGTTGGTCCCTACATGCTATTCCATTCTTTATAGAGTAAAGATGACGCTGCAGCTAACGCTGCTTACTTACACCTGAGAAACCATGAATAAGGGTAAGAAAATTACAGAGATGTGTTCAACTTTCCTCCCATGTTATGTATTCCCTAAATTATTGTTTAATTCCTTGAGATGATTTAATTGGCCGAGTATCCGCGCAACACATCCGTTCTCCCCACTTAGCTCCGCTTAAACCCATCAAAAGTTAATATTAATCTATATTTATCTCCACTGTGGTGGCCGTAACATTATCAAACTTAACGAGTTAGATACACAATAACTGAATTATTACATGCTTTTACCGCCACCACCACATAATTCACATGAGACAAGAATGAAAGTTTTGGGAGTCTCAAAAGAGAGCAATCGATAGAGCTTATTTAAGACAGCTCCATTAACTGCGATAGCTAACGATCAGTTGTAAGTTACAGCTACATCAGAGCATCCTCGCTGCTGCTGTTAAAATTGACGGGATGCACTTGTTATTTATTGGGATTGTTGCAAAAAATTGCACTTCTTCACACCTTTGTGACTTTGATAGACAGAAGACAAGGTGGTTTAGCAATGTACTACAGTATTTAACACTGCAACCATAACTCATTCATCTTTAGCTTCATAACCTTTTAAATTAAAGCCCAGAGCGATATCCAAAAATACGTAGAATTCAAGTGAAATCTTCAAGTATTTTTCTACTGTCAATTTCGATAATGACGGTAATTCTTTAAATGAAGCTAATGCATCATCGTCAATCTTCGTCTATCTCCTAGTTTATTGTGGTTAGCTGCCGCAGTTAGTGCTGTGACTTAAGGCAACATGATGACATACTTGCATTTTCCGTACACTTGATTTAAAACAGTAGTAAATTGCTCCCAAAGGTCGCGTCCACACAGCCATGTCCTATCAATCAGAGGGGCGTCAAGGTGAATAAAATGCAGTTACTTCATCTTAATTACCACCTCACTTTTACCTGTAAGCTAGAGCTTGTGGAGGAAAGTAATAGAATGGTGCTTCTCCTTTAGCATCTTTAGGATTTTTTCATGCATTTATTTTTCTACTACGCTCTCTCATCTCATGTGTCTTATTAATCCTGCTGCTGTTGACTTGGCCCTTTGATTACAGTTTAGAGAACCGAAGCAACACCTTTCTGTATTAATTACAGGTAAGGGAAGAAAAGAGGGAGAAATTTTAGAAATTAGAGCGAAAAAGTTAAAATTGAATGTAGTTATGGCCGTGCATTAAATTAATCCAGTAATTTATGTAAAATTCGGTTCGGTTGATATTTTTTTATAGAAGCCTTAGGAATCAAGTTTAGAAAATTGTGAATATGTCTTCTGCATCAATGTTAAGTTTCAGATTTCGTATTATTCTTGCACTTTCCCTATCCGGTTGTATTTTATGCAACTATTCAAAGGCTTGCGGATTGCAAACTCGTTCACAGTTGGTCATTTTATGACATTTGACTCGATTAATTTGTAATTAAAACCAAAGCGTAACCTGATTTTGCCGAACAGTTAATTTCCCATGAAGCGCTTGAATTATTTAACTATATATATATCTGTGTCGAATTTTCCTGTGCAGAACGTAACCTGCTGTGTAGTAGTAGTGGATTTAAATGCTGCACCACCGCTTCCTGAAAAACTTGTGAAATCATAATTAAACTTAGATTTTAGTTTCTGTTTACCTACACGTGCTGGAGGATTAAGAAATCATTGAAAGTTAACTGGCTCAAGTCTCTTCACCTGCCTTCTTCTAGCTCATGTCTGAAGTAGCTGGGTAAATTAAATAACAATTAAATAAAACAGACTTCATGCTTCCTAGTTTTAAATCTAGGTGGCTCTAAAAGTTAAATAACGTTTGAACAAAACTTAACTGAAACTGCACACGCCATTAATTACAGCGTAATCAGTTAGTATCCGACAGCTTGAGAGCAGAAAAATCCCTTGGGAATTTCCTTCTGCTTGAATATACTGTAAATCAAGCTTAGGAATAAAAGTGAATTAGATTCCGGCATGTTGAAAATTAAAAATGTGATGTACTTGAGATATATGTATGCGTTGTGAGTACAGGTACATCATATCGTAATCTTGGTCAATTTTCCAAAGACTTTCTAGATGTGTCTTAGCATTCTTCATCGTAGCAAATTTTTCCGTTTCTGGTAATTTTTAATGTTAAGCAGGCATCTGTTCAACGGAGACGTTCCGTTGTACAGGTGTGTGTGTTTTTTAGCGAGCATAAAATTAGCGTTTGTTTACTGGTACGAAATTCAGTTAGATTGTCGGATTTTTGTGTGGCATTAACATTGAACTTTTTCATCTTTTCAGTTTGTTTCTTATCTGTGTTACTAAGTTTTACAAAGGTTATGAGATTTTCATAAGCTGTGAGAAAAAGTTGGATATTCAAAAATTCTAAACATGTTGCTTTTCTAGCTTCGTCCTGTTCTCTCTCACGTATATACACCAGTATTTTTCCTGGTTTGCGAATCTCCTCTCTTAAACTTCTTCTAATGCTTCTAATCGGGCTTTTCGCAATTAATACTATTTTTGAGGCATACACAACCATAAGAAAATGAGCAAGCCTGACTTGACAGGAGAGCCATGTACATTTTTTGTAATTTTTCCATATTTTACAAATTCAGTCATCCCGAATTAACGTTGCGGTAACAGAGCGCCTTCAGCCTTCACTGACTCATGTCGTAATAATATTTTGGTTATTGGTGTCGTTAAACACAAAAGAGATGTTCAAAAATGTATATTCCCTGATCAAACCGAAACTTTAATGTTTCGAAAGTGCAATATGGTGATGAAATGGTATTATTTACCTTTATGTACCTGTTCTCCATAGTAAAACACGTAATAATGATTGCTTGAACATGATAATATTTCACACTGCATTAATACTTTATGATGACAAATGTTTAAAGTTGGTTTAACGAGATGGAGCTGTTCGGTGTGACAAATTCCTGCTTGTCAAATATTCATGCACCGTTTAATTTCTTTTTTTGTCTATTAATCCGAATATATAGTCTAGCGCTGTTCCGCATTTTTTACAGGACTGGCTTACGCAATTCTAGATGTCTCCCGAATCTAAAGGCCTGGGGCGCCTTCGATATTTAACGTTCCGCTTCTTTAATCTTGATAACATTGTCTACAAAATTTTCCCCCTACATTTTCATAAAATTTAGAACTTAGCAAGAAAATACATTCGATAAACTTTGTTGAAACCAGTAACAATTTTTGCATATGTCCAGTTTGCTTCAAAATAATCAAAACAATTTAAAGGTTAAGTATAGCGAAGACATTGAATTAAATTAATTGACCCACATTTTCTATTATTTTAAGGAGTAGCAATTTATTTTAAAATTTCAATGTCTGTTCTGCGTTTTGTCTGAGACTGTCGTTCATATTGTGTTGCCCTTGCTGAAATTGGCAAATTTTATATAAACTATTTACGCATCCTCTTGCTGTGTCCTTACGGGTGTTGAGATTGTCTCATTCTCGCAATGTGTATTTGACGAGCAGAGGATATTTAGTGTTTCGAAAAACTGTTATGCAATTTTGAGAAGCTGTATTCAAGGGAGAATTACCAAGATGTTGGGTGGAATTTTAAAATTAGCGTGAATTTGCAAATTTTAGGCTACACCTACTGCAAAATCAAGGATGATTTGCTCTTATTCAGTCTCCGCGTGTCGCATCATAATGTTACCACCAACTTCTATCCAACCTATCCCTTCTGTTACTCTCTTAGGGCTATTATTGCAAATTCTTCCTCTCAACTAACGTCTGTTACTGTCTTTCACTCCCTCAAACTGTAACAATACATTAAGACGGGATTTTTATCAGCAAAATACTGCATGTCACCCTGTATAAGATGATCTAATTTGAATTTGTCATGAAATATTTAACTCCATTGAAACAATTCCGCGCTTACTCCGACTGAGCACCGGCATTACCTAGAACTACGATAATCCTTGAATAATTTGCATCTGCAATCGTTATCAGGATGAATTAGCCCTAGGGATGTTTTGAAAGGAGCTCAATAGAATACAAGGGTAAAGTTAGCAGTGTTTGCGAAAGCGCTTTTTGGTAAAAGTTTTGAAGAATTTTAAAACTATGGATTCGCCTACATGTGCCATTAGTAATTAGCAAGAAACGTATAAGCGCGCTGGCAGCGTCAACATTTGTAGGCTAATTTCTGAAAAATGTTAATGAACATTATCAATTGTAATAAAAATTTATATCAGCGTAATTTTATTGCAACCTGAGGGATTTTTAGGGGAGCGTGAAATTGACGCTGCGCTTCTCAAAGTTGCGACGTGGTTGAGAGTTAGGACTTGAAACGCTGCAAAATTAGTGCAGCGATGACTGATTGGAATGTACATATTTTTTAATGCACTTTTATATTTACAACTTAAATGACTGAATATATTTGTGGTAGACGTTTCTAAATGAAAAACGAAAAGTAAAAAATAAAAAAACATTTTTGGATTCAAAACATAAAGAAGCGCATGCATAATTTGATTTTTGTGGGATACTGGGAAATAAAATGAAGGTATAAAGCGATTTCCTTAGGGTTTCATGGTTGGCAATTTGAATTAATGGTTAATGGTTACGATCAAATAAGTGATTTAGTTAGTTTAGATTCAAGCCCTTCTTGACCATTTTACCGCTAGCTGTTTTCAATTCGAGCTTTTCAATGCGCTGCAACAGCGTCTCTGCCCAAAACACTTAAAGTCGACGTATACACTGACGTTAAGATTAGGATGTTCAATAACAGGGAAAAGGGAACTCACACCTTTCTGACGGCATTTTCCTCGCTTGGCAATGGCATAAGCAGATGATTACGTAGGACGTGGATGCGGTCTGTGTGCGGTAGCGCGTAATCTGTGAGCAACGTCTTCGGCACGCTTCTGTCTGATGCTACATATTATTTCAGCAGGCTTGCGAAAATAAGCGATAGTAAAAGGTACTGACTCTTGGTTTCATACCCATTGAATTTACGTTTTGCCGCCGATCCCAGCATGCAGATGCTACGCTCAACGCTTCTCTGAGCTTCCCAAGGGAGAGAGGCCACTATAAAAACGCCGCTATACTTGAGGACTATCATCATTCACTTGGAGAACAGTTAAGTAGAAAGAGCAATTGAGTTCTATTGAAGAATTTAAAATTTTATAAAATTTTCAAAATAACATTAGTTATTTAGTGCTTCTAATTTTCAACTAAATCAACATTTCAAATCAGCCATGTATTCCAAAAGCAAGGTAAATTTTGATACTTGATTGGTTTTAAAACAGTGAACTCACCATATGTAGAACACTGCATGTATTTTCTACAAATTTTTGAAAATTTAAGTTCTTAAGTCGGACTTTGAAATTTTAAAGAATATTTTTAAGATTTATAAACCCGGATTTTTGTGCTCGCAGGTCATCGCTTTACTCGTTGCCTTCGGAGTAGCTGCGACTTTAGCTGAACCCGGCCTATCCCACGGAAGTAGCGGCGGTCGTGGAGGAAGCAGTGGAGGTTATGGCGGCAGTTCATCTTCAGGTTCATCAGGATATGGCGCCCCTGCTGCCGCTAGCTATGCTGGAAGCAGCGGTGGTGGCGGTGGAGGATACGGGGGTGGCAGCACTGGAGGCGGCTACGGCGGTGGCAGCAGTGGAGGACACGGAGGCGGTGGTTACGGACAACAGGTAAGTGATTTTGCCCACATCTACCGTTAAAATTTCTGGATTATTTCAAGGTTGGTGTTCTTGAATATCATATAACTGCTGATTGCAATTAAACAATGGTTTCCTTCCTGTAGCAATCTTACCCGCCAAGACCTTACAAGTTCGACTATGCCGTAAACGATCATTACTCCGGTGCCAATTTCGGCCAACAAGAGCAAAGCGACGGACAAAACGTTAAGGGTCAATACCGAGTCCTCCTTCCCGACGGCCGTACCCAAATCGTTACCTACCAAGCTGACTGGCAAAACGGATACAACGCTGATGTCCAATACCAAGTAAGTTAATTGAGCCTTTTAGTAGTCAAACTTTATTCGTTAATATCGAGTTACCTTGCATTTAGCGCTTGGTGTTTCCATCGATCCAACGATGGATATACCAGTCTTAGCTAGTTACTTGAGCGTTCTACACGCTAAAGCAAGTTACCTAAAGTACAGTGCCTTATTTATAACAATGTAATTCACAGGGTGAAGCCAAATACCCCGAGCCACCAAAGGGAGGATACGGTCAACAATCATCTGGATATGGTGCTCCAGCCCCAGCCTCTTCTGGATATGGTGCTCCAGCCCCAGTCTCTTCTGGATACGGCGCTCCAGCTTCTTCCGGTTACTCTGCTCCAGCTACCAGCTACGGATCCCCATCTTCCGGTGGATACAGCGGTTAATTCCACCCGAGCGATTAATAATCTCTATAACGATTTTCCAAAACATTTTAGTCATTTCCAAGCAATACTTACCTTAATGATATTTATGAAGGAGACAGAGCGCAGCGGTCGCCAACTTTCGTATTGCACAAGTACCTTCATTCACCCTCCTCGCCTTCAGTAATTTTGCCACCTGCCAGTGCAATTTGATGCGAATTTCAAACTTACTTTCTCTTGTATTACTTAACTCTTCGCGTCTACGGAGTTTGCGCAGCTTCCATCTCTCATTCCACCAGATGGAGACACTTTTAGTCATTCATCGTTGTTTTCCTTTGTAGATTCTTGACTTAGTCCTATAAGTACTTGCTTATTTTCCCCGTGCTATTTGTAGGATTGCTCCCATTTTGCGTCGTATGAGCAAAACTGTACATTTCTCAACTTGTAAATTGTAAAAGCGCTAACGTTACCTGACTGCAGTATTATTTGCAGTAGTTTTATAGGATTCCTTCCATTTAACCTACGACACTACTAACATTTACCCTTGGTAGAAGACTTGATGTTCTCAATTTCCCAATGTGTACTTACTTGAAAACCTCTATTTTATCGTAATAAAACGTTTTTGAAGAGAGAGCAATTTGTTTTTTAGTTGAGTTCATGCAAATTCCACTACGGAACAAACTTAAAAAAACAGTTTCTATCATCTCTGAGCGTGTTGAAACATCATGTAAGATGTTGGCACCACAGCCAACAGACGTCATGCAATAAGTATTCGCAAACGACGTGAATTGATCCTATTTCTCCATTAATTTATTTCACAGTTTTACGGAACGGACTAGTGGTAAGTACGTGATTTTCTTAGAATTACAAACAGCTTATCGTATTCACTTGTTTAAGTCTATTGGATGACAAATTGTAACAAATTAATAATTTTTAAAGTTTCAAATTCAAATTGAAATTAGTCACTTACTACTTAGTCCCCCTTTACCTCATTATAAGGAGGTACTAGACGGAGCTACACACAAACACGTGAGCCTCTATCACCCTATTCTTCCTTCGGGATTTTCATGCAAGCTCCATCTTCCGTTACCTAACTATCCAGTTATATTAAGGACCAAGGAAGGACCTGCTGACTGACTATTAGCATGCGGCCTCACCTTCTCTTTTCATCCTGCAAACCCTTTCATTTGAAAAGCGTTAACGCAAAATGGTGGATGCGTTAAACAATATGGTGGATGAGTTAATGCTAAATGCCGGATGTGCCAACGCAAAATGGCAGATTGCTGAAGATGGATACCAGCGTACTAGGAAGGTGGGGTGTGGTTTCGGATTGCATGTAACTGGACGACGCTCTATCTGTTACATGGTAGGTACATGCAGCAAACACAGGACACAACACACACTCGATTTACTGAACATTTGGGATGCCATATATTACATTCTCCATCTGAGAGTTCCTTCTCTGGCTCTTTTTAGTTGCTCTGTTTGATATCACAAGATGCTGGGTTACGCAGAAATATGCGTCATGTGATATGCTATGGTTCACTAGAAAGAGACTGCAAGTTTGCAAAAGTATTGCTAAATTCCACAAGGGCAATGGTTAGGGACGATTTCTAATTTGGCAATACATACTAATACATATAGCTATAGCAATCTCTGTGACTGTCCGACTTTTTGACTTTTGCTTCCCTTACAATCTCGCTCTCGCTAAAACTGTGTTTATATCTAGCAGTTCCAACTACAACTTCCAATTGGACCTCGAAGCTAGGTTACGACAATCGCATGGTGGTTTCAATCTTCATCGGGAACGGAAGTTTATGAGTGATTAAAATTTCATCAGAATTGCCTCCGGAAAACATCGTGATTGTCGGTGGAATAACTTTGATTTATAATAAACATGACAGTCAGTCAGCTCGGCAGTTGGATGACTCACAATATGCTGCAGAAAAACAGAATCGTCAACTCAGCTTCGGGACTAGTTTAGAGTTGGAACGGAACTAGTGCAACGCAAACGTTACCAAAACAGGTACCAGTAAGTGAAATACGTTAGTTTATGAAGTTCAGTTTGTGACTGATGTAAATACACCGATTGGATTTGATTAAGAGATTTTCTAAGGTAAAAGTGTTAAATCCCTTTCAACGCTAGATCGACTGCGTCCATAATTTACAAACCTGAAGACTGAGTATTTTACAGGTTGCGAAACTGAAAAAGGTAAAGGCAGGCTGACGTCGGAAGAGAAAAAACAGTCTCCAAAGTCAGTGCCACTTCAAAGTCAAGTCATGGAGAAAGGGAAGGAGGCCCAAAACAGTGGTCGCTGCAACTCCTCGGCTGTGAAGCAGTTGACGGTCAACTTTGAAGAAGCGCCCCTACTGGAAGAAGCGTCTACAGTAGCGCCCCTAGCGGAAGAAGCGTCTACAGTAGCGCCCCTAGCGGAAGAAGCGTCTAAAGTAGCGCCCCTAGGGGAAGAAGCGTCTACAGTAGCGCCCCTAGCGGAAGAAGCGTCTACAGTAGCGCCCCTAGCGGAAGAAGCGTCTACAGTAGCGCCCCTAGCGGAAGAAGCGTCTACAGCTGCCCCACCCACAGCTCTGCAGGTTTACATTAGCTCTGGATTGGCAGGTCTAATTGGAAAACCTTTGAACATCGAAAACGTTTACTACAAAGGTGAATTCCTCTACCTCGCACGAAATCCGACTGACAGAAGTGCAAGTGTTCCCTGGGATGTAGCAACATTGGCGGTTGGTGGAGACAAACTGCGGGAGAGGGCGTTTCAATGGGAGTTACTTCGGGTTCCGGGCGAAGACAGTTCCGTTGTTTACATTCGCAACAAGCTCAAACCGATTCCATCAGAGCAAGATGTCAACAACGGTCGTAACGATTACATTCGGATTAAAACTGTCTCCTCTCGGACGGGTGGTTCCCAGTTGGTCATCAGAATGAAGTCAACGGTCGACAATCAATATTATCATCCAGTCTCAAGACCAAACACTGGCTCAGAACGGAATGGACGGGATGTTACCTTTGCTCGTTCTCCCAGCTACATTGGTACGAAATGGATCGTAACTTTGGCTTCTGAAACATTGAGTTCTCCAGTCGTCACCCCATCCACATCATTGCAGGCTTATCTTAGTTCTGGATTCGCAGGGCTAACTAGAAAACCTTTGAACATTGAAAACGAACATTACAAAGGGGAATTCCTCTTCCTCGCACATAATCCGACTGACAGAAGTGCAAATATTTATTGGGATGGAGCAACATTGGCTGTTGGTGAAGACAAACTGCGAGAGAGTGCGTTTCAATGGGAGTTGCTTCCAGTTCCGGGCGAAGACAGTTCCCTCTTTTACCTCCGCAACAAACTGAACGAGCTCAAACCGATTCCATCAATAGGAGATTGTTACGGTAAATGGAATTACATTCGGATTGAAACTGTTTCCCCTCTGGTGAGTGGTGAGCCTTCCCAGTTGGTCATCACAATGAAAAAAATAAACGACAATTATTATTATCATCCACGCTCAGACTCAGAACTGAATGGACGGCAGTTTTATTTGTATAATGATTCTTCTCCCTGGAGTACTGGTGCGAAATGGATCGTAACTTTGGCTTCTGAAACATTAGGTCCTTCAACAGAACCCCCTCCCGAAAACAACTCTAAAGTGGCGCCCCCATTTGAAGTACCTTCTACCGTTGTCTTTTCCAGAGCACTGCAGGTTTATCTTAGCTCCGGATTCGCAGGGCTAACTGGAAAACCTTTGCGAATCGAAAACGAGCACTACAAAGGGCAATTCCTCTACTTGGCACGAAACCCGACTGACAGAAGTGCAAGTGTTTCGCATGATGGAGTAACACGGGCGATTCGCGCAGGCGAATGGTGGGATTATGCGTTTCGGTGGGAGTTTGTTCGGGTTCCGGGCGAAGACAGTTCCGTCGTTTACCTTCGCAACGAACTCAACAAGCGCAAACCGATTCCATCAAAGGAAGATGTATGGGGTCGTTGGAACTACATTAGGATTGAAACTATTTCCTCTGGGACGGGTGGTGAGTCTTCCCAGTTGGTCATCACAATGAAGAATACGCTCCACAATCAATATTATTATCCAAACTCAGACTCAGAACTGAATGGACGGAAGATTTATTGCAATGATTCTTCTCCCTGGTACCCTGGTAGGAAATGGATCGTAACTTTTTGTTGCTGCGTCGGCGCCTGTTGTCAACCAACGGGCACCTCCTTTACAAAACCTTTTTATTGATGACGCCTGGAATTCAGTCACTTGAAATTCCAAACCATTTGATTCAACTCTGAGATTTTTGATTCTGCGAATCAAATAATTAAAACTCCTTCCTCCAATTTCGTCTTTTCTCTGGAATCCTCGACTGAGTTCATTGAACCCTGACGGTGAAGCATTTTGTCTGTAAAGTTTATTTGCACCCACTCTCGCTTCCTGAGGGCGGGAGAAGCTTCCGGGGGGGAAATGGCGGCGGGATGAGTCATCCTTTCACTCTCCACTTTCAGCCAATCAAAAAGCCTTTGACAGCATAACTCCTCTGCCTTCGCCTATTACGAATCGAATTCCATTTTTTAACTTATGCACTCTAGACTTTTAGTTCCGATTCAGACCTTCCATGTATTATAGATAGCCCTATTTAATTCAGGTTACAGTTACAAAATTTAAGGTTTTTTAAAACGCGCCATTTTAAATTTTTTACGAAACTCATCCCCTCCTCACCTCCGTTTCTCCGCCTTCTTGTATACAATGTATTCTAAACTCCGAACTTGAATAAAATTGCACTGGAAAAGGTTTCGCCGGGTTTTTACTTGCTACTGAATCCCCTACATGCCGCAGCAGCCGTTTCTGTGCTCCCGTCCGTTTTTTCAGACCTGTGCACCGGTATGAATAACCCCGACCTCGAAGACTTCATATATCCGCAATCTTGCTGTATATATCATAGCAATCTATAGCTATAAGCAGAAATCCTAAATTAATGGGCAAAAATATTTAGCACTCGCAGGCGTTAAACGAGCAACAAAATTTACATGTAAATTAAACAAAACCCGAGCTGGTTAAACATGGTCGGCATCATTTCATTATAGATTATCTTTCTTACCGCCCCCGTCTAATTGATCAACTGTTTCGACAACAATTTTCACACATGAGTTTGGATTAATCCCGTTTTTAATAGCTCTGGAAATTAAAGACCGACCGACAGAAGAATTCACCCGCCTGCTTCGTACTCACCAACACTAACGTAATCTTTAGCTCTGTCTTTCACAAGAACAAGGAAGAAGTGGATTGCAAGGTACATTTTTCACGCTTACCTCTTTAAATCAGTCTCACCTTGATCCAGCTCATCCTCATCCATGGGTATGCATTCAAAACCCTATAGTTAATGGCTCCAACACATTAGCACGCTTCCTATGATAATTATATGAGGATGGATGGAAACAGTATTGACTAGATGGAATGAATATCTGCTATTAATGAAATTACATATCCTTGTCTATTATCATATCTCGATCTCACTTAATTGATCAAGGAGAAGAGGAAAATCAAGGAATTCGCCGGTTTAAAAGAACGTATTCAAATCCAAGTTAGAAGAAGTTGTACTGCTTTAACAATATAAACCAAAGTGTTACGAGCAGGTAGAAGATGCATGAAACCGTGTATTATACCGCTGGCTGAGTGGATTCTGCTATTCTTAATACCCGATCCTCTCCAATCATCAGAATCTTTATCACCTTTAAAAGGTGGAATGAATTTGAACCTGTGATGATGGTTAGTTATGGAGGTGGTTGATGGTAAAACTTGAAAATCGGATATTATTATTGTTTTGCAAAAGAAATTACCATTGTAACATTACTTTAATAGCGCCATCCCTGGCTTTTCACACACACACTACTCTTTTGTCTTTCATTAGCGGGTGGATGGGTAAAGTGCCGATGTTATCATGCAACCCTATAATTTCAACTTTATCTCGTAACCGGCAACGTCTAATTATCTTTAATAGGATCGTGAACATAAACCCTTGTTCATCTCTCCAGCTTCGCTTCCAATAACTTTATCACACTCTCACTGTTTATTCGAAGTTTTTCAGAATTACTTTCTTTAGGCACTATATATATCCTGGTTAGAATTAAGCATTATCTAATAATCATTTAAAATTCTCGCAAATTTACTTCAATCGAATCTCAAAAGCGAACACTCTAAGCTAGTAGTTTCTTTTTGGCCCTATTAACATTATGGCTTAAGATTTAAGGAACAAAACCTAATAAAGATAACAGCGTATTTTGAAGGTCGAGTAAACAGTTAAATGATTTCACGTAACAAAAATACAATTACAACACAAATGTATGACTTAAGCACGCTTGTTTTTGAACATATTAACGAAAAAATAAAGTAACTCTAGCTCATTAGCGTAAATGATACCGCAGTTAATGGAAAAAAGTGTTAACCCAACTCCGATATGGGTTATTCTACCATATTGGAAAATCAGTTGGAGTGCAGTTGTCAGTACTAAAGCTATAGGAAATGTTACAAGGACCAGATTCTTTAGTTTCCAGAAATCTAGCGGATTAAAATCGCAGCGAGAGAAAACGTCTCGAATAAGCTGTATACTCTGCAGGATTCGCAATGACATATTCAATCCATTAGCAATGAAGAAGCCTACACTTCCGAAAAGATAAACAAAGACTGCTGAGGCTAACAAGAACAGTGCTGAAAACACCACTAGTTTCGAATTGAAATCATCCAGTTGCTGTTGCGACATTGCAGCAAACGTAAACGATTCCGTGATACCGTTAATAGCCATTACAAGGATGTACACGCAGTTAGCTTGGAGAAGTGTTGTGGCTGTGGTTGCAGCGCTAAGTTTTTCTCCGCCATACAAAAATAGTACAGAATTGCTATAAGGCAGCCCGTAGGCAATAGCGGTTAACCCTACTAGAGTCATGACACGAACAAGATTTCCTAGTACATAAGCACAATGTCTCGAAGCCTCCTTATCCCAAGAGGCAAACTTGGGTCTTCGATTCAGAGTCTGAGAGAAATATAAATAAGAGCTTTCTTCGATAGGTAAGAAAACGAAGCGTGCAGCTAAAGAGCCTAGATTTGAGACCAAATCATATAATCCCTGCTCTTCAAAGCTCAGCATATCAAAAAAGGTCATCATATAACGCTCTCCTTCCGTTAACAACTGTTTCAAAATCCCTTGCTTAAAGAAACACCAAGTGAGCTTAGTCAATTCTACAGGCACTTTGAAAACTTTCAAGTTGGGTAGAAACTCGTGGATGGAATTAAAGGGTACTTCTCGAATAGATTTAACATGAATCAAATAATAAAAGTAGCCATAGTACATTGCACAAACTACTATTGCAGCAGTAAGATTACCTACAGCATATGAAAGTACTGCCCTGCTTGGCAGGAAAACTACAGCGAAGCATAATATCGTAGACCGAATCGCTACCAAGAGGCTATCCCCAATAATCCTTAACCTAGTGAACATAAAATACTGGCCGATTATAAAAGGAGCTTCCGAAATAGAGTCTATGACCAGTCCAGCGCAAATTATCCAAACACTTTTCCCATAGTCAGCTCCCACTCCTTCCGATGGCTTCGATAGCAGAAAACACCAAACGTATCCCAGGACGGTTGACCAAATCAGCGTGCTTGGTACGACGAACCAAATTAAATTCACAGTCTCCGTCCATTTGTCATTCTCACTTTTTCGCTGGCAAGCTCTTCTGAATGGCTCTCGACTTAG
Source organism: Sminthurides aquaticus (assembly GCA_906901655.1). Classification (NCBI taxonomy): domain Eukaryota; kingdom Metazoa; phylum Arthropoda; class Collembola; order Symphypleona; family Sminthurididae; genus Sminthurides; species Sminthurides aquaticus. The sequence goes on from CAJQTT010000010.1 coordinate 69,387, forward strand.
GAAGGTTATCGTTGACTGAAGAAGGGCTAGCCGCACATTGCAAATCCCCAAAACTTCGTGGTTCACATATCGAAGAATAAAAGCGTTTAAAAGGAAAGTGAAGATCCGCATAGATACTTGAAATATTATGTTGTACGAGGCCGATCGCACACTTCCAGACAGTACGGCATCATCCGTTTTCAATGATGCACGGGATTTTGATCGTTTCGGTGATCCTAATATTTCCGCTTCGTCTGACGACGAACTTCCATCCTCCAAAATCGGGGGCTTTATTGGCGAACTTGGTCTGCTCATCTTCAAAAATCGATCTTGGTTTCATGGACAGACTGATGATAATCCTGGAAGTTTAACTTTGCGTATCTTCTTCAGTGTAACTCTCTTTAGACCTAAATATGAAAATTGCACATATTAATGCATCATACTTATAGCAGCGCAAATATTTCATTTCAATTTCCTGTGATTAGAAAAACCATGCGAAATTTGACATGATGAAGATTTAAGTTCATTTCTGGATTAATTTTGCTATGCCTTTTAGCTTACCATTCATTGGGATTTTGCCTACAGATCAATTCGAATTATTCGACAGTTCCAAAGGTTAGTCATCCAAAATTAGTTTACTGCTTCACCGTGCCAGTTCCAAATAGCCTGCAAAAATTAAAGATAATTAGTACGCTTAGTTTACTACAATGACTTAAGAAGAGAACAGATTTACCAACTAATTATCTTTCATTTCACTTTCAAGGACTTACTTAAACAAACAAATTTGCAAATACATTCTTTATCAGTAAACGTGCAGCACTCCCAGTGACAGTGCACATTTTTCGCCAACACCAAACACACGAACACGTATACATATACTTAAATGTAAGTACCGAAATTACACTGTAGTGTAAAAAGTTACTAGCATACTAGACCAAATTGTTATCGATTAGCGTGAATTATATTGTAAATCGCATCAATTGCTACCGTTTTTCTTTTCTATTTTACTATTCAACGAGACGACATCTGATCATGCAAAGGGTTACTCTAAAATGCAATCTAGTACCTATCATTTCAATCCTTGAAAAGAGTATACATACCAGAACAAAACTATTTGTATAATTAACCTACACGGAATAAAATCCAGAACTTTTGCCTATAAAACTTACCAGAACACGTTTATCAGACGGAACTGTCCAACGGATACACACGAACGTCCGCAATGCACCACTGCACCACAGCTGTGTCTGAAAATATGATCTTCTTAAGTCACGTCACGACAAGAACATGTGGCCTTTACATGTACAAAACCCAGTGACTGGTTGAAAGTTTGGTGTAAACAACGGGTTTGATTTTCGAAAGCCTATCAAAAAATAAAATCACGGAACTCCGTGATGTCAATATGATCCTGTTAATTTCTATAGTGCTTCATATTTTTCTGTTGAAAAAATAACTGCTATTAAGTACAGAAGACATTTCAATGTCAAATAAAGTCCAACTTTAAGTGACGGTGTGTGGGTGGGCAACGTCACAGGTGCGAAGTGAGAAGAAACTGCAATATATTGCACACATCAAAGGCTCTATGCATGCTCATGCCTTTGATTCCCTTGTTTACAGATTTAAATTCGTCCAGTTCCCGCCTTTTCCCTTCCAGTTTTTCTCCAAGGGATTTTGCAATCCCGTGCTCCAAAGAAGAAATATTTGCGGTTGTCGAATTTTACTTTTGAAAATAAATGATACTTTTTCAAAGATTTAGTTCAAATCATACGCTGCAAATATGGAGTCAGTAGAAACTTTCGTGAACAATTTACAAATATTTACGAATTTCGACCAGAACCAATTAACTTACGGTGGTCAAATATGCATAATTTGTGATTGCAACCTAGTATCTGAAATTTCCTTAGACACGGAGTGCAGTTTTATTGAAACTTTATTGTCAGCGTACAAGATTTCACAAACGTCATTACACTTACTCATTCCTGGAGCGGACCTGTCATATGTAACCGGTCCTTTGAGTTGCAGAGACTGTGGAGTCAAAGTCAAGAAAATGTGTTCAATTTTACAAGAGATAGAAAGACTAAATAGTCAATACAGAAATATTTTCGATGTGGTCAACAGCAAAATAGCAGAGTCATACTTTAAAAACCAATCAAATAGTAACTATGAAACAGCCAGATCGGAGCAAGAAACGAAACAAGAATTTTCGCAAAGCAAGGAAGCAATCTTTAAGAGAATTCGGCACTTGCTTTTACAATGTAAGTTTAAAGCCTAGGTGAAAACTATTCATTTATACGCTTGAATATTATTTACTAACCATTTCATACGTTCATGTCTTGTTTCAGGTTTTTCGGACTGGAAGGTGATGCTACCGAAACTGGATACGCTTAATTTACAGTCAAAAGTTCAAATTGATTGCCCAGTAAAACACAAACGGAAAAGAAGATTGACACCACCTGATGTCAAAGATCCTGAGACATCCTATTCAAGAACCAGTCGACGAAAATTGTTAGATTTTGCGAAACTGAAAGCAGAATCGCAACAAGTAATCGAAACAACGGAGGCTGTAAGTCTTGAAGAATCCAATGAAGCACCGGTGGACGTGGACCATGAGGTACTAGTCAATCAACCAGAAACCCAAATAAGCTGTTTAGTGTGCCAAAAAAGTTTCAAGACCGAGAAGAACCTCCGGATACATCAAGTAATTGTTCACAAACATCCTAATCGCCATAAGCCCAAAACTCCGAAGCGTCTCAAGCGAGTACGGAATTCTAAAACTTGTAAAGGAGTAGCCAAGGATACAAGATTAACTGACGATACTTTTGATTGCTCAAAATGCAATCAAACCTTCCAGAAATCTTCAAACATTGACTCTGAAGGCAAATACAGTGTAGTTTGTGAAATATTCGGTTGCGGCAAGACGTATAAGTCCTTCAAAGTTTTCCAGAAACATCACATTGCGACGTGTCAGTCAACAGATGGTGGGACTTTGGCACATTGTTGCGAATTTTGTGGAAGACGCTGTTTCTCTTCACAAACACTCAAAGCGCATATTGTTTCATGCCATACCAAAAAATTTCCATTTTACTGCGAGGTTTGTGGAGTCGGACGTGCAACAAAAACAGATCTTGCCGGTCACATGTTATGTCATACGGACGAGAAAAAGTTTCAGTGTCAATTGTGCCCCGAGTCATTTAAGCGGAAAACAAGATTTACAATACATATGAGAAGGCATACAAACGTGTGTCCCTTTGTATGCGATGTTTGTGGGAAACGTTACTACGAACATCAACGGTTGACCAAACACAAGGCCGTCCACTCTGACGAGAAGAAATTTCCATGTAATATTTGTGGAAAATTCTTTGCTAGTAAAAACTATGTTTACAATCATATTCGCTTCACACATCAAAAATTCAAAAAGAATAGGAATAATGAAGTCTGTGTTGAGCCGGAAGAACCTCAAAGACTAGAATCTGATCCCGTTGCTGAAGCCCAATCGACAGTTGAATGGATCTCAACTAGCCAACCACAGCAGGAGGAAAATGTCCTATCGCTTCCCAGTAATGTTAATGTCAAACATATTACACTTCAGCAAATGCCTGAAAGCGACTCATATTTTGTGGAATATACAGTCGAAGTTGAATCCTCAAATCTTGCTATTTTGTGAGCAGCTTTTTTCGTCGTAATATGTACACCTCTTTTGATTATTCTTGAAAGGCCGAAATAAATACCACCAACTCGTAAAGTGCTATTTATGTTTATGAGGGCACTGTGTTTGTAAATTTTATCACGTCCATTGTTCTCGCGTCGTAATTTTTGCGCACTAATTAGTTTCCGACCACTATCAATTTAACACTAAATTCCGGTATATTGCTGTACGCTAAGTTTCTCCATCGTAGCAAGTTCCCACAAAGTTTCGCTATACTTGGATATTCCTTGCGCCTAGAACTCCTTGCTTCCTCGGAGGGAAACCTCAAGGATATTTGTAAATTCTTGCACACGTATATGTACGTACTATGCAACCAGATGGCAAAAATTGTCTATTGTATTGAAGAGTAAAATCTTTCAGAGGTAAATCATGGTTGATCTAAAACTATACTGAAAAATTAATCTAAAAACCAGTTAAATGGCATAGTTTTGATATTTCTGCATGTGGTGTATACATGTATAGTTCAATTAGATTACAAGGCTGATTCTCTTTGAACACGTGTTTCATAGCTAAACTCAGGTACAGTAATTATTACTTTAATCATTTTCAAAAGTTATTTAAACATAAATTTAATGTGACCTGGGAACCATTACTTGGCTAAAAATTACGTCTGTTATATGATTTAAAATTATTGCCTGTAACTATTGTCTTTACTGAATGTACTCGTTCAGTCATTCATAGTATCCATTCGTTGTCTTGTAATTAATTAAATGTGATGTAATTATTATTCCGCAGGGCAGGACTGACCATGGAGCCCATACACTTAAGTGCTGAGGATGCAGCGAAACTGAGTCAGACAGGAATTGTAGAGATTCTGTACAGCTTTCCCATTGATTCATCAGCGTCGGCTGGAGACGAAGACGCTCATAATGGCGAACCCCAAAAATTTCAGCTTGGCCTGGTTCAAATTCAAGATCACAGTTCGTTAGGAACTGCTTATGTAGATACTGAACCATCAATAATGGTGGAACAGTTGAACACTGAAGCTGAATCCACCCATAAAACTCTAGAAGTACCGAGTGGGACGTGCTTGGTGTGTTGTAATCCTATTTTGGAGTCTTATAACTTGACTGAGGAGATGTTACCAAGAAATGCATTAAGAATTATGTCAAAGACTTTTAAAATATCCCCTCCAAATTTTAAAGAAGGTGATATCAAAGTTTTACCCGATCGTATATATTGTGCTCAGTGTTTTCTTTTTGTTAAATCCGCTAAAGGAGTCATTGATGAGATTGAAAAACTAGAAAAGCAGTTAGGAGAGGTCGGAAATGTTTTGAAATCCGAAATGGTTAAAAGTAAGGATCAGCATCCGCGAGGAATACCGGATGGCGATGATATTAAAATTTCAAAAGTTAAGGACCGGATACGAAACACCTTCCTTCAATGTAAGTTACGTGTGGGAGAGTAGCTTGTAATAATTTATAAATTGAATTACAGTTTGTTCCCAAACGAAATATCCAATTGATATCTTTATTCACCATTTTCAGGTTGGACAGAATGTCAAGTACAGTTAGGACGTAACGACCATTCAGAATTTACAGTCAGCGTCAGCAAGCGAGGACGACCACGAAAACTGAAAAACATCATGCAGTGGATTCAGAAAGAACGGAAAGCCGAGCCAGAATCCGAACGCGTTATGGAAGATGAAACTGCGGATCCAGATTTTGAGCCTCACGAAACGGAGGAAGCAGAGCACGGAGATGGCACTTTTCCAGAGTCTGAACCAGTCCCAGTTGAGTCAGCAGATGAGGGAGACACAGATTACAAACCAGGTTTGAGAAAGTCGAAGCGAAGGAAGACATCCCTCAAAAAAGAGGGTGCTGTCAAAGGCAAGGAAGCGGCTAGACGAGTTGTGACAGAGTGTTCCGTTTGTAGAAAAGTTTTTCGAAACAAACAGGCGCTCGAAAAGCATGAAGTTGTTCACGTGGGAGAGTTCAAGTGCGATATTTGCCACAAAGCGTTCAATAATGCAAAAAATCTTCGATTGCATCAAGTTATAGGCCATCAGTTATCCAGTTCCACTACTTCGAAACCCAAAGAAAAATACTCACCGAAGGATGCCCGCTTTGTTCTAGATAAATCCAAGAATTTGGAATCATTTGAATGTTTGTATTGTAAAAAGACGTTTAATCGGAACGAAAATTGCATCACCGAGGAAGATGGGAGGAAATCGTACACTTGTCCAGATCATTGTGGGAAAAACTTCCCCAAGTTTGGTGTCTTTGCTCGTCACCACGAAAAGAACTGTCCAGCCAAGCCAGATGGTGACCTTGAGTGTGAATTTTGTGGAAAGAAATGCTTTTCTCAGAAAACTTTAGAATCCCATAAAGCATCCTTCCATACAAAGGACTACGGATTTTATTGTGAAACTTGTGGCGTGGGCGTTCCAAACAAATGGGCACTTACACGGCATATGCTCGGCCATACGAACGAAAGAAATTTCCAGTGCGAACTATGTCAACAAACTTTCAAGCGTAAAGATTATTTAATCCTCCACATGAGAAGACACAACAATGATATGCCATACATGTGTGGACAGTGCGGGAAGCGCTTCATTAGCAAGCAAGAACTGAAACTTCACGAAGATCGCCACGAAAATGTTAAGCAGTACCCTTGTCCCATATGTCAAAAGTTATTTTCGAGTAAGCCATACGTTTCAAATCACGTTTGGGCCACTCATAAAAAAGCTAGAAATTCAAAGCGTAAGCTCAAGCCAGAAACACCTGGAGAAGAAGACAGCAAAGTTTTTCTTAAAGACGACCGATTGTTCCAAGTACCAGCTGGTAATTATCGACTCTTCCGTGTCTGTCTCACTCGCGGTCAAATTGAAGCTGGAGAAATCGATGCAGATCACCAAATATCTGAAACTGAACTGCAAGAATATGGTATCATTCCAGAACCGGTCATCGAAACTACTCCAGAAGTTACAGATACCGTTACAATATCCATGGAGGAAGCTTAATTTGAAAATTTGAAATATGCGTCATTCCTTGGTATCTTTCCATTGAATCATTAGGATTGAATTTCATTTGAAAATGCTTTTGTAACTGGACAAACTTTCATGAATGGCTGAGGTCGGAGTCAGGAGGGCCCAAAGCGCGGTAAATGCCTTCAGACGGTTTGCCAGATCGTTTATTTTAGTTTTAGCACTATATTTTTACCGTAAGCCTTCGCTTGACTTGTAAATATGCCTGCGCACTCACAAATGATACTGAACAATGTATTTTCAATTTCACCGTAAATTCTGTTTATTACTCAACGTAATGGGTTGCAATTTACAATATTGTTCCAACCTTAAAATTAAGTTCGCACATCTTTAGAATAGGTATTCTAATTGCTCCTAATCAAATCTAAAAACTGGTTTTACTCTAGAATAAAATAGCACTGTTAAAATTTTATTAAAAGTTACCAGCCAAGATACCCTAACTAGTTTTACCCAATTAGGGATTAGGATTAGGTACATGGAATGTGAAACGTATATGGTATAATTTACAGTCTACTTTTTTCTATACCAGTTGGCCCTTCTGCCCATCCATCACCAGCACTTTCAACCGGTGTAATTTCCATCCCATTTCGAGCAAGTTCAACTTCCATTCCCAGCTTCCCAGCAAGTATACCGTGTACTTCCATCCGATTCCAAAAAACGCTCATAAAAACAGAAAATGCAAAAATAAGGATTAAAATCGCCTGCACAACTGCCCTAGCATAAACTAACATGCCGTTAAATTCGAAAGAGGACACAACCAGGAGTAGGACCATTATCACAAATCCTAATGCATAATAAAAACTTTTTGCAGTTCGCAAATGAGCAAGGGCCTGATTACAAATAACAACGGATTCCTCTAGCGCAGCTTTGCTATACGGACATCCTGAACAAGGTATACAACTTTCATAATTCTCCACACTTGACTTTGTAACTCGAAGCTTAACAAATACAGCTTCGTGATCGGAGTAACTGAATGATTTTCCCGGAACTCTATTTGGCCATGGCATCTCACAATCCAGAGTCTTGATGTTGACATATTTTCCAAACCGGTACATGACATAGTCGATACGTTTCCCATACGGACATGTCCTAAGTCTCCTTGGTGACGTGTAGCTGTTATCTGGCGTGTCATTAGTACATCCTAGCTTATCACTAACCCCCGGCCCTGGTAGCGTTCCGGTATGTTCACAAAAAGCGTCCCTTAGATTAGCAGTTCGAATGATGACACGATATGCCAAATCTCCAGGCTCCGTATTGAGGTCTCCAGCGACGATTGCCAAGTCTGTGTCTTGAGACGTCAGGGAAATGAATTGAGCCGTGTCGAAAGCTTGGGTCACACGATGAGCCACGTACTCGTCGTTGTCTCTGTCGTATTCTGCATGGAGATGGGTCGTATACAAATTAATCTTCAACCCCCGATAAACAGTTTGAGCCAATCCAATCCCCTTCCCTCCGAACCAGTCTCCGTGGGTCACTTTATGAATGTAGCCGTTCACAGCCCACTGATGAAAAAATACAGCTGTTAGTGGACTTTTTGAAAAAATACAAATCCCGGCACCGATCACACCACTGTAAAAATAATGGGAATAGGGAAGAACTGCTTGTGTTTTGCTTTTGATTTTCTCAAAATCCTCTGTAGTCCATATTTCTTGAAGGAATACAAAATCGTATTTCCCTGATGATAACTGCTCAGCGATTGCTGTCATACGCTCTGATCGATCCGAAGAAACACCTTTGATTCCCCAACAGTTGAGTGTTAGAACACAGATTTCGGTTTCCATTTTCATTTCTTCGATGCTGAACAGCAACTAACTTGTTTCCACTTAAAAGAGGCACTTCCTCTGCATGGATCACACTGAAAAAGAGAGAAGCGCCATTAGTTATCTTATCAAACTTCTTTCTGAACTTTGAGTTCAAGTCACGAGAGGCTACACAGACACACCACACACATGGTGCTCTTAACGGTTTAAGTAATTTTAAAGCAAGCTTTTTGTAGCTCTAAAAGAATATTTGACCTGTGCATATTAATTTTTTTAACCAAAGAAAGATTACATGTACTTACTAGAGAATGTTGTTAAATGATTCAGAAACGCGAACTAAATGTTCTATAAGCTTGAAATTTGAACTACTTTTCCAAAAACAGTGTGTGTTTGTACAGATGGTAAATCCCAATTCCAAACGTGGCTACGCTGCAAAGTATTTAGAAACTATGGGCTCTTGGCGCTGGTGTGTGGGCTAAACTTAAATGACGGATCATGCAGATAATAACTTTCGAATCTCCTAAATGGAATATCATTAAAGATTAATCCTATTATCTTAATCGCTGTCGGCGTTTCAGTCGGAACAATTCTATATCAGTTGTTCTTTGAGTGTCATTCAACGCAATTGAGTGCAGTGTTTTAATTCTTTGTACGTAGAAGTTCGTTGGACTGTTCTCTCCGATGCAAAATGTAAGGAAGGTAATGACGAAAAGTCTCTACGAAAGTTTCGTCGGCAAGGAATCATTCTTCAGTTGATTTGTTTTGAGTAAACAAAACAAAACATGCATCTTATTAAACTCGACGAATTAATTTTGTGTTTAAATATATATATAGCTGTAAAACTGTCATGTAAATACCCTATACTTGTCGATACCATTTGCTGCCATAATTAATTTATTGCATTGGAGTCGGAGAAGTTGAACAACGGGATATGGTGCTTGGTTTTTTATGAATTAGTGAAACATTAAAGCAATTAGTTACCTACCAAGAACAGTTATATAATTACAAGAAGCCCGCCCTGGTTAGTTCTTGAATCAGATTTTCTAGGAATTTTAAGAGCTGGAAAGCCAGAACTGTGGGCTGGGCTCGGCAAACGAGGCGCAGCGGATTTTGTCAGAGGTACTACGAACTGACCTTTTAACCTAACCTAATATTTAGAAAGTAATACCATTGACAATCCACTGAACCCCGTTAGCCCGAGTCCAATCAAGTAATGTGTCATTACAAGTTAAACTATAAGAAATTTTCAGTTGAAGGATAACATGTATGGTGGCATTTTACTAATTCCGTTTCTTGAATTTCAGGTTACGGCAATTCACTCTGTAGCAAAAATGGAGCAACTCAAATTAGAAGCGGAAGTACCGGACCGACCACAGATTCTACGTGATGAGATCGAAACAGCGGAAACGGAAGCAGTATTGGTTCTTGTTGAAGGATTGCCTTACGAATATGTGACACATGATGGTTCAGGTGGTGCTACAACAATTCGATTTGAAAAAGAAGACATGGACCGTTTCACCGAAGCAGTGGCTCATATAACGGGTGGAAATGTAGCCGAAGTAATTATGCAGACTATTGATCCACCAGCTCCTTCGGATCCAGAACCAACTGCACCCGTAGAAACTGATAAAACTGAATGCGTTCATTACTTTACCATTTCAAGCAACAAGTCTTGTGCACTGTGTCTTCAGATTGTCGAAATTGATCCATTTTACAGCGTTTCCGGTGTTGAAATCATGCAGAATTTGTGCAAGTGCTTTGGCATGGTACCATTTCTCCGCGCGGATTCTGCAAAAGATCTAATCCTTTGCAACCGTTGCAATACTTTGCTAGCAGAAGCGCTAGATTATGCAAGAACACTAGAAAGAGTAGAGCAACTTCTAAATACCACAAAGGATTGCCTTCAGAAGATACTATTATCCAGCTGTGAGAATCAAATTAAGAATTCAATGGGTGAAATACACGAGACTTTCCAAGGAGGAGTGGGTTGCTTCAGGAAAACGTTGATGCAATGTAACTTGGATAATATTTTTATTATTTATATTTTATGCTAAGCTTGTAATCGTAACTGAGTTGAAGTGAATTATTATTGCATATTTTTTAGTTTGGAGCGATACCACAGTTGAGCTGAAGAAAGTTTCGAAAATCGATGTCAACGATGCAGAATCTAAACCGAATGTTCGGAAAAAGCGAAAGTTGAAAGCCAGAGATGCAACAGAAGAATTTATAGAGCCTGAAGAAAGAATAGTAATCCGTGAAAGAAGCAGTACAGGCCGAACGCTCCGCCGAACAATCAAGCAACCTGAATATTTTAAGGATATGGTTTCTACAAGGCGCAGTAAACTCAAGTTTGCTAAATCTACATGCACAGATGGTGAGAGCACTTCAGTTAAACATTACGAGGATCAGGTCCATGATCAGGACGGAGATACTGAATTTGAACCGTTTCCTGATACGGAAGACATAAGTTCAGAATCTCATCGCGGTGAAAATTCAGTTCCACCAAAGAAACGAAGAAAACTACTTGGCCCAAGTTCAAAAATCTCTAAGAATTCCTCTAATCTGAGTTTAGAAAACCACCTTGATCTTAGTGGGCACGGTCTTGGAGTGAAGTGCAAGATATGTGATATATGCTTACCTAATGCCGCAAGATTAAAGTCTCACATGCGGCGACACAAGAAACGGATAGTATTACATTGTGAACCTTGTGACAAATCCTTCTTAAGTAGCAAAACTTTAATTGAGCACAACGAAAATATCCATGGAGCGAGCCCTGATGATAATTTACCGTCTTCGTCCACGTCCTGCCGATTTTGTAACGAGGACTTTGCAAATGCTGCGGAAACGATTCAATCGACCGAGAATGCTATGAGCTCCATCAAGAAATACGTCTGCAAGATCAATAACTGTGGGAAAGCATATAAAACAATTCAATCTCTACGTCAGCATCATCTTCGGACTTGCCCCAGTAGACCAAAGAGGGAACGAACTGATGGTCCAAAACATGAATGTGAAGTTTGTTCAAAAGTCTTCGCCACGAAAGTTGGATTAGATCATCACACCCGGACCGTTCATGAAAAATCCTTTAAATATTGTTGTGAAGTATGTGGTACCGGTTTTCAAGCAATTAATATGCTCAAGCGTCACGTGACCTTTGTTCACTCTACGGAAAAACGCTATGAATGTGAAGTGTGTCATATGAAATTTAAACGATCACATCAGCTCCTATACCATAAAAGAAGACATACGGGTGAACTTCCCTTTATATGTGAAACTTGCGGTCGTGGTTTTGTTCAGCCTGATAAGCTAAGACAACATTTGGCTGTGCATGCAAAAAAAGAAACTCCGTGTCACCTTTGTGGAAAATACTTTCAATCTAAACAGTACGTAACAAATCATATCAGAGATACGCATATAGGAGTAAGAAAAAACAAAGGAAGCCAAAACACTGTTCGCCGTTCCAAGAAAAAAGAAGAAAACCTTCCCGACCAAGTAGTTACGGAAGTCAGCTTTATCTCTGATCACCAAGAGCAGATTGAACAAAGCGAGTTACAAGAACCAATTACTTTAACTGTTGTCACAGAATCTAATATTCAAGAAGCAATGTCAGGTGAAATCATTTGCGAAGAGTACACTTATGTATCTAATAGTTGAGTTTAGCTAGTATTTTAGCTGTTCAATTTTAAACTTAGTTTAATTGGGTTAAGATGTGATTTGCATTGATTGATACGAAAGTGAAAAATAATATTATAATTTTCGCTTCAGAAGTAGCTTTGAAAAAAGGTTCCACCCTTGGAAATTCCAATTCACAACTGAATACGCTCTTTTCCGAATCTCCAAGGTATTTTTTCCCATCCATTGATATTGTGTCAAATTAGTTTGTCACGCCGAAGTTGAGGCCCATAAATGCACATAACAATCAGTCAATGCAGTCATCAATGCTAGAACCTTCTACTTTAAAATTTGAAGCTCATGCGGGCAAACTATTGATACGTGGAAAAACCATGTAGATATCATGTAATCAGTACCACTTCAAAATCCAACAAAAAAATTATTTGTAGAACGAGGCATACAAAATAACGTACCAGCTTTATCACGAGTTTCGTGTTTATTAATGTACAACTATTATATATCCATACGTATTTAACATGTAAATCATCTACATCGGAATAGATACAAAGATTCAGTTACGAAATATTTATTGTACAAAAGCAATAAATTCATATCTTTCATGCTTTCGAGTCACAATCCATTCGTAGTTAAGAAACATACTTATTCAATATGGCGGTGGGCAAGAAACTCATCTCAGTGTCCTAACGGTTGTCAAGTCATAAATGAAATCTTTCATAAATTACAGACACGCTAAGCTAATTCACGAAGCTAACGCTAGCCGTCTCTAAAAATCTTCGGATAAACTATTAAATTTGCTTTAAAATTAATTAAAAAAATAAATCTAGCTTCAAGCTAACAAGTAATATACCACACAAAAATACACACCTTTGCGTTTACGAAACATTCTGTGACTCCCACCGTTTTCTCTCAGCATATTATATGCACCAGCCTCTCCACAATTCCTCACAAAACTTTGTTTAATCGTTAACTATAAATTGACTAACGTTGAAACTTATTCTATCCTTTTCTCAACGACATAACGGCGCAGTACACTATTATCTTGGATCTGATTAGGATGACCATGTTCGTGATATTCCTGTCCTAAGCTCTGTGGCCCTTCTGAAGGCCCTGGAGAACGCGGTGGTCCGTTACCATAAGCAACGCTACCACCGAAATCAGGTCTACCGATTTCATAAGGATGAACGGGAGCTGAAGCAGTTGGATTTGCCGAAAGACTAGGTAGCCTTGAGAGCGTTGCTCTGATACCTTCATGATTCGGCCCTGGTCCCCTTGATGGATCATCGTATTGAGCAGGGTTCGTTAAGTAGACAAGACCGCTCGTAGAAGGTCTGACTGGTCTACCAACGGGAACTCCTGGACTCGTGGAACTTTCATAGTTGAACGGTTTCCCCGTTACTCCCAAATAGTCAGATGTGTAAGTAGCGACAGAAGATTTAACGTTGGGAACGTTATTTTCTTGCAATTTGCGTTTCTGAGCAAAATAAATTTGCTCACTAGATGGCAAATGAATTAATTGGGATGAGGAAGAATAACGTTGCGTTGGATGGATCGCATCGTTAGTGTCAAAGTACTGCTGCGGCTGCTGCTGTGTTCTGATATGTGGTGCATAACTAGGCCCTGCTGGAGATGGCGAGGCCACCAGGTTGTAAACAGGCCCATTGCTTTTCCGTTCTTCATAAGCCGGTGTGCTTGCAGGTCCAGCTTTGAAGTATTCTATTGGGACAAGTTTACTTTTACCGCCAAGATGTAAATGGTCAGAGTAGGCGCTATCGTGACCGTGGTTGGTTTTGGTGTAACGGTCCGCTACACGGTCAGAAGGTGAGGCCACAAACTGTTGCGGTGGTGACCTATGAACATAACTATCTTGCGACTGTACTGGGGCGTAACTCGGATGCGGCTCCTGATGACGCTGTGAATGGGGTGCGTAACTAGGATGCGGTTCGTATTGACGTCCTGGATACGACGAATACGTCGGATTAGGTTCATGGTGACGGTGACTATTGGGTGCGTAGCTAGGGCTAGGATCCTGATGCCGCGGAGGATGAGGTGCGTAGCTAGGACTAGGCTCGTGATGACGTGGGGGATGAGGTGCGTAGCTAGGGCTGGGGTCATGATAGCGTGGTGGATGAGGACCGTTACTAAGATGAGGTGGATGATCAGGCCCGGCCCGCTGACCCCTTTGGATTGACTTATAAGGCGACCCTTGACCAGGCTCATAGGGACTTGTAGGATGCGTTGCTTTTTCAAGAACAGCGGTATACTTTGTAGGCCTTGGAGCATACGGGGTCGGATGTGCCTCATGATGATGATGCAGAGAATTCGGGGATGGAGACGGGTAATATTTTCCCGGTTTCCCAGATGTATAAACCGCTTGAGTTGGGTGCACTTTGGTGTACTTGGTCGGCCCAAAATAAGTTGGTCCTGGTTTCGTAGGTCCTGGATAATACGGACTGCCTGAGTGTTTAGTATAGACGGTTGGTTTCGGGCTTGCTGCCACACCGTTACCATGGTGATCATGAATTAGCCCACTGCTTCCTTTCCCACCGTAAATCACAGAGGGTGACAGACTAGGTCGACGGGCCTTAAGCGGATACGACAAGTAGACAGGGCCCTCAGAAGGGTTGTACGAAGAGGGCGGTGGAGGAGGTCGCCGCGAAGCAAAAAGCCCTGGAAGGCTTCTACCGGATGGACGCGGCGGTGGTGGCGGCACTGATCGAGTAGGCTGTTGGCTTGCGGAGCTTTCATCATGCGATTTCTCAGGGCTTGAAAGTTTAAAATAATTTTCTCCCTTATCATCTCCCTCGTAAGTCACATCCGCCTTGTATCCATCCTTTGCATCCGATGTGTATTTCACAATCTATTTTACATTAAAACAATTAATTAAGTCATTAAATATCCGTCAGTTAATTAGCGCGCATATTTATTATGCAATCCCTGCTGATCGGAAAGAGGAAGCAGAGTATTTAAATAGTTGCAAAAAAATCCAAGAAATTGCAGCAATATCCGCATAAATACACCTTTTTCAAATACCTCTCACACAGCTGATAACTAGGGAAGTACACATCACAGAACTGGCTGTCCCTTACGTAACCCCTTATTCAATTTTGTAGTAGGAAGCTTTTGTTGTTTGATTTGTGCTAAATTCTTCCGCAAGCGTACATTTTTGCTCTAATTTGCAAAAAAAGCTCTTCAGGAGAACAAGTTAAGAATCAAGCGTTAAACCTTAAGCTTAAGAGCAAAAGCTAATTGCAAAGTCGTCGCTTCCTATGCGCTTTTCCTCCACAAAGCTTAATGGCCTAGACTTGGACGTCCTCATTCATTAAGGATGATTGAGTGAGTTAGCGTGGGAAATGTGTCTTCGGGGTGGACGCTTACGTTAGTTAACATTTCAAAACGTTAACGGCACGAACCGCTCACACTGACGGTATATCACAGGTGAGAAAATTTTGAAAATTATTCTCGCGCATTTCCGCTCTTCCTCAGCGCGAAACCTTCTTACAGACACCAGATTTTCTACAGATAAAAGGCATACCTGAATTAAAACTAAAAGTGTCCTCTCTTCTGGTGAGTTAATAACCCAACGCAATTCAATTCTTTGTCTTTCTCTGATTTTGCAACCCGTTTCCATTGTTTCTTCCTGGGATTCTTGCATGAGAGTTAAAGCGGTATTAGAATACAAACCTGAGTTCTGCCGTCCGGTAAAACGACGCTATATTCTCCAACGGTAACTTTCCCTTCTCGTTTCTCTTTATGGAAGAAATCGTCTCCTCCGCGATCCCCATCTCGAACTGCGTACGCAAACGCGTAAGTTTTACCTGCTTTCTGCAAATTCATTTCGATTAGCAGTTGAACTTACATAGAACACCCAAAACTACACCTGTCGTTCTACTGTAGCCATATAACTACAATAATTGGCATCAAAGTCTAACAAAAACTGCAAACATTTAACTTACTTCTTCCCCATGTCCAGCATGTCCTGGATGTTCTCCATGGTGTCCTCCTCCATGGTGGACATTTCTCTGATCCGCGTAAGCTTGTTGCTGATACTGCCGATGAGGGTGTCCATGAGCCTCGTACAGCGGCTCCCTCTGGAGACCCGACTTCTCTTTAGCTTCGCTTCCCAATATAACAGATGAACTATATAGGATTGCAAGGACTGCAATTGCATACATTTTCCGTACCTCCGTCCTCATTGTACTTCTCATCCTTATTTTGCAAGGGCTGAAAAGCCTGTGAAATTAGAATAAAATCCAATCGTGAGTTACATTTTTAGCAATAAGTGTATTAGAGTCCATGTTATTATTCATCTCGTTTCGTAAATGTCACGAGATCCATAAAGATATGGGCGTGGGGGTGGGAAGAAATAAGAGGTTCTTGTCGTTGTATCTTGCACAATCCTTGACATTTGCATGCATGGGGCAATCATCAACATCTACCTGCATCAACCCCAATAAAGTAGCTTCAAGTTCTTCTATGCTTTAAAATATTTAAATTCCTGTTCTGTGTTTGCGACAGTGGGTCGTAATTTTGGAAACTGCATGTCCTCAAGGAAATTATTTCCACATTTTTGGCAATTATATAAAATAATACCTTTTCAAGAGGCATAACTTTAAATATTAGATTCTTAAACATCAGGTTCTAGAGCACAAACATGCACATGACATAAACTATCAACTAGCATCCTAAAGTATCCTCCATAGGTTCTTGTTCAATTTTTAAAACAAAGTTAATCATAAATTAACAAATATGTAAATGAACCCCACACTTATAAAACCAATTAATTAAGCAGTTCATGATCCAGCAATACCTAGTCATTGTCATCTCATTCAATACCTGGCTACACAGTTTTGCAGCTTTCTCCGTCAGGTCTTCATTTTTTACATACCCTTTTGCTCTCTCTTCCTATCGCTGATCCCTGCTGCTGTGGTCTCTAGCCACATATTTTCTAAAGTTATGTGGTCGACAGTGTAAAAACTTGAGTTTCCTTTAATTAACACCTGTTGTTACCTGATAAAATCTTAGGCAGGAATAATTGAGGATAATTGAGCATTGGAAAAGCACTAAATGATCTTTACTATACTTACAAATTATTAATCAATGACTCTCTCAAAAGCATCGAGTTTTAAAGTCTTCGATAGGTACGTGGCAAAGTATCTTCGCTTCAAACACCGTTCACAAGAAAGTATCCAAACACTATACCACCTAATTCGATCAATTATAGCAAGCAGATTCACTTTCATTCCAACTTTAATTGAGCCCTTCTTCAATCTATCCCAATTATTTTTATCATGCTACAACGCACCCTTGAATCTTGACCAGATTTACTATAAGTGACGCAGCACACTGAATTTCTTTAGGTCATTGAAGCATAAGAGCAATTAAATAAGAGAGAAACATTGTTTAAAGGCGTGAAGACTATCAAATTGCAATCTGAGAGATAAACTTTCTGCTAATTCCCCAACCAAGACCTTTCAACTTAATCGTGTAGAAAAAAGAAGAAGGGTTTGTTTAAACCAATAAGATTTAAAAGATGAAGCTCCTAGTGTTAGCACAAAACACATTCATTTTTACAAATGTTCACACAATTTTATCTTCTTGCTGCAAACAAGACCTTCAAAAACCAATCAAATATAAAATTCTTCAGAAAACTTACCACAATTATTGAAGAAAAATCTTGAACCCGTTCACACACTTAATGATTGTAGGGAGAAGCAAAGTTCCAGTTTTGAATGTTTAACTTATGTTCAAATTGGTTTTACACTCAAACTATAGCTCAGCAACAGCCGAATTGATTTCTTGAGTCCACCTAGCCAGCTCTTAGATTTTCCAAAACTGCAACGTTGTACAAAACGGGGTTGTACTAAAGCAGCTAATCCCACTTGCTATATCTCGTGAAGTCCCTCCTGTCCGCTAACCAAGTCAAAGGACAGTGCTGTAATGAGATGAAAGTGAATTGAACGTTTCAACTTTGTTCTTACAACAAAGAAAGCTTTAGCGAGCACAGCGTCTCTTCTGTGACTCCTCTTGGCTCTCCACCTTTGTTAAAAGTGCAGCAACGTTCTGATTGTAACTCTTATCCTCCTCGTTGATTATGAATGATGATGAGCCTCTTCCATCTCATACTCAACTGAGCAGAGTTTGCTCAAGAATTTTCTTTTATACCAAATCCCACGCTTCGTGATCTTCATCAGCGTCGTAACTTTAGATGATGGAAAAAGGAGACGGAGCATCCTCTCTATCTTATTACCTGTCCAAGCTTTAGCCAGAGCCACGACCCAAGCGTGTTACTCTTGGCAAGAGGGCAGAGGTGGACGATGAATGTTTTAAGGCATGTCAATTAACCGAGTTAACTTGAAGAGTTCATAAGGGAATAAGTTACAACAAGATGTGCAAGAAAGAGAAGGAAAACCACCTAAAGAACAAAGAAAGAAGCACGACGACATCCGCAGGATACTTTGATCTCCTTTCATAAATGATTGGCTAAGCTTGAAATATAAATATCCTCTCCTTCTCTCTCCCATTTGTGCACACGAAAATTGTTTTCGTCTTGGTCAAGAAAATTGCAAATTATGAGCTTCATTTATTCTCAGAGTTGCCAAAGATTATTTTTCATAGATTTCCCTCATTACTATCTCTTTGATGATCATCAAATCCGAATCTTGGCTATATCTATCTTAGGTGTGGTCTTGTGTTTAGGAAGGGCTGTGTTGATGAGGCGATTAGCAAGGGAGGAGATATTGCTCGAGGTTATTTATTATACCAGTAGCTCCTCCGGATCTTGATGAACGGATTTGTAAAAAGTTCCAAGTGCTAAATTTTCCAACATCTCATTTGTATACACAGCTTACTTAGCTATTCTAAAATCCCGGTTGCGATAATCCACATGGAGCTGCTAAGGTTAGCTATGTTTAATTACTATATTTTTTACAAATTGCCAGATGGCCCTTGTAAGCTTAGCTTACATAGATGATTTGCCCAAAATCATGCTAATGAAATCATCAAGTTCTTAACTGATATATAGCCAGCTTCTTGGGTTCCCACGCGTATTGGATGTATATAATTACAATTATTAATTATAATGATTGCTATTATTCGCATGTTCCGTCTGCAGAGCCAGCGTCTGGACATCAATGAAGCATTATTATTTTTATGTTGTTGCAATAATTTGTAAAAGATACTTTAATTCACACGAGATTTAAAAATATCAAGTTTTCCGGAACAATTAAAACATTCCAATTTAAATTGAGGATGCACTAGCAAACTCTTCTGTAAGGGATTCTTCATGAGTTAAGCTAAGAGTTGAATCCTGATTAAAATGTGAGGTGGTACATGGCAAGTCTGATGCAGGTGCAAAAAGAAACAAGGCTGACTTAAACTGAATAAATTAATTGAGCTTGTTATTACTCTACGTAAGACTTGAATTGCAATATTTCTACGAAATAGGGACGTGGTAATTCCGGTAGCAAATGTTCATTTGTTCTTGTAATTATTTCATAATTAGTGATTAATTTATTGTTTAATCTTAATTACGAGTGGTTTTTAAGAGGAAGAGTGTTTCCCGCAGCACAGCAGTCCACAACACCAGAATTTATGGGCAAGGATATCAGTACATAGTAGATTGGTACATCAGTAGATATAGTAGATTGCAATTTCCAATTGAAAACTTGCCAATTTCTCAAACTTTAAAACTTGATTGCTTCTGTGATTTTGAACCCACCATGTTCGAGTTTGGGCGGGTGTTTTGCGGTTTAGAAGAAGAGCAAGGAAACACTTGTCTAGCAGGCATCGGGTTGAATCATCTATGTACTAATTAGCCTGCTTTATTAGTTAATTTCGTATTAAACGTCGTCGTTCCTACTAATTATATGAATAATTCGGGCATTATGGATTACGAATCATAAATACCGACGTTTGTAATCCCACGAAACACGGTTACTCATCTTTGAAAATTGAGTTACCATGGAAAGGGTTACGTTATTCATCAACAATCAACAAAACAATTTTAATTTCTAGAAAACTTCCATAAGAACGTGATCAATTTCCGGCTCTACATCCACCCACTACTACAGGAAGTTATTCTCATATCAGACGTCATATTTTTCCATTCATCTTTCAGAACACTTGGGTAGAGGGGTAGTTCAGGATTACCTTTTTAATATGATAACCATTATAATGTACGTCCAGATATTTCTTTCTTGCTTTTTAATTTAATTTCATAATAAGGCATCTAGAGTGCTACCTTTAATCATCACCTGTCCACTCCCACCTACTAAAGACCCATCACTACATAACCACCACCATCATCACTTCATTCTCATTACGAACAGTAGCAGCATGCGGACAACGTGATCGCAATTCAATGTAAGCAACAACATAGGAACAAGTCAGAAAAAATCACACATTACGTGTTCTTTTGCATTAAATCCCAGCTTTATGAGTCTCCTTCCTGCCTCAATCTAGTTTTTTTACCTGGTTGTAATAAGTTCCAACATTGATTTACGTTTCTTGCTCCTGTATTCCAATTCCTTCCGCCCTATTAAATTGCATCATCAATTGACATGCTTTTGGCGGGAGGAACATTTATTTTAGTAAAAGTAAACCCATTAGCCTATTATTCCTTAATATTGCTTCTAATAATTTAATATCAAAAGCTGCGCATGTCTGCGATAAGACAAAGGTTATAAATCGATTTGAATTACCGCTGTCGATTACACTGCAAAAAGTTTTAATTATATTCCGTTTCTACAGGAATTGCTGCAATTTAATTATCTTGCCATGCAGTTTTGTGCACGCGGAAGCTGATGAGCGGATATGAAAAACGGTAACGATTTTTCACTTAAAAGTGTATTTTATAACAGGCACTTTCACTAATAATCTACACTTTTGCACTCAGAATAAAGATTTATTTAAAACTAAATCGAGAGTTAAAAGAAAATTAAACTCCGGAATTGAAACATGAGCGTGCTAAACTGAGCTGACGCATACAAGCTGCGAATGAACGCTGTAAGTGCACGGAAGCTATAGAAAAGCGGATGGGGGGAAGCGGGATTGCACGCTGAGCGCATAATTTATATTTATCCGCCACATCCTTAATGATTGTTTGGATGATGAAGCATGTCAGGTCTTCTTCTCACGACCTGCAACAAGCTCCGGTCCTCGCTGACCACTTTTGCCATCGACAGGGAGTCAACTTAAGTTCAGGACTTGAGGAAAGGAATGCAGGGTTAAGAAATCAGAACCTCTACTACGTTTTGCAGGATTTAAGATGTTACAGGACGTGGATATACAGTGTATCATGTTGGTTTACCCTGTGGATTGTATTTAAAGCGCCGCGCAGGAGACGCTGCGCTGGGTCACATTGTATTTGATCAGTGAGTTCCCTCAAATCAGCTGGCATCGTAGCCAGGCTTTACTTTGGATTAATACATATAATGCGGTTGACAGTGGTCACGACCGCACGACGCATGGGTCACAAAACTTCTCCTCAAATGAAACTCAAATTGAATTCAGGTTAACGCAACACTGACAGCACTGCAAACGCCAGTATTACAACACCTTGGACACGATGTACATGTTATGCCGTCTTCCCCTCAACTATTTGACAATTGACGACAGTTTAATCAAAGAGCATCAATACGAGGAAATAGGGTTCAAAGGGCAATCATTTATGCTCAAATCAAGTGAGGATTTAAGCGCGCTTGCGCGAGCCACAAATAGTTTTCCCCAAGATTATAATTATGGGAAGATTACAGCGCAATCCTTGCCTTGACAAACTCCCTTTTGAAAGCTCAGCGTTTCAAGTTTGTTTTGGGTATTTCTGACTTTTCCATTTTGGAAATTTTTAAAGTTAAAACTTTCATCCATAAATCAGAAACTTTGCCTCATTTTGGAATCTCTATGATGAAATATTTGATTTTCGAATTATTTCAACTACTTCATGGGAAAAGTTGATTAAACTGCTTCAACGCTTCTCGTTTACTGTGTACACATCCCTTGAATTCCGTTAAAAAACATAAAGTTTTTCCAAGTCAAACATTAGCAGCAATTAGAGCAATCAAAACTATCGAAACAAACAAATAACGTGAGTGGCATTGGTAATTTGCAATGCTTCTGTAACTCCGTCTGCAGTTTGTATTAAAGCTGTATGCTCACGAGACCGTAGTTATTAATTAAATGCTCTTCTGTCCAGTGAATTCAGGATTTCAAGTCTTCACTGCTTCTTATAACCGCGCAAAACTTGTAAAAGTTATTCATTTAATAGCCTACACATACACCCAAATCCTTCAGCGTATGACGTCAAAGAAATATATAACAAGCCCATTAATCGCCATACTTATGTTATATATTTGCACTTGCACGCTCACTAGCCGAAAAGAAAAAGTACCACTAACTACATTCCTCAAGCCCTTTAAACACGAGTAGATGAGGTTATTAGTTTATGAAATCCTCATGCATTTCTCATTGGTTCCATCATCCTACTTTCCCTTTCCTTCACCTTCACCTTAACGTTCCACTAAAACAACACTTCAGATGAATACTATACGCGGTTGAGGCCAATCATCTTACTAGAGATACATATATATATAATCCTTGTTTTAATTTTGTCCGTAGCCATCGCTGAGATTTCATTTGTGTGCACTGCCACCACGTTGAGTTCTTCCTTGATCCTCCGGGGTTACGCACAGCTCCTAGAATCAGGTACAGCTACATACAGGGTGAGTACAAACGGGGTTACGCACAGCTGCTTGATTTCTAGAATCAGGTACAGAATTCTAATTCAGTGACTTCTAGCAGCGTTTCCACAGCAACCATCACCTATCGGTAACTGAAAATGCTGCAAAACGCTGACTTGGAACTCTGACTCGAAACTTTGAGCGTTAATAGCGGGCCTCATGTTAAAATTGGGTAACTGAAATGTGCACCAATCATAACTTCAGACTTTTAGCTTTCCAGTAATACCATCAACGCGTAGAAGATTAAATCGAACTCTTAATCAAAACCTAAGTTTATACTCACCCTATTGTCCTTCATGCAGTCCCGTCGTAGAATACTCTAGCTGTGTAAAAGAAACAGCAGATGTGCCCAAAATGCCACAAGACGGGTAGCGTACAAGAGCTGTCACCACATGAGCAGGAACGCGGGAAAGTTGGACGTTAACGTTGTTCTTACGTATACCTTAAAAGTTATAAACTTTAAATAAGTTTTCCCTGCAAACATGAAATGCTGCGTTTCCTTGCACCCCGGATTGTTGTGACCCATAACATGTAGTTATGATTTGTAAAAACAACTAGTAAAATCCATGCGGAATTAAAATGTCCACGGCATTTTAAGCAAGAAAATAGGATTTAGCTTACACCTAATGCGGCAGGTGACACCATAAGTATGCTAGAACACAAGAGCAGCGGTCTAGAGTACAGCACATATCCCTAATGGTTGGTGACAGTAGGTGTACGCTTACTTGAGACTGTCATGTACAGCTCCACATTGTCCAGATGTATATTCGTCCATGCAATAAGCCTAAGCAAAGTTTTATTCAAAAAAATGAAAACGTTTTACACCGGTGTAAATATGCACGTGTTCATGAAATGTCTTTCACGGAATGTCTTTACGATTATGACTCTTTTGCAATCCATAGGTGTCATTTTAACCTTAGAAGATAGCTGCCCCTACTGCCCAATAGGTACTTTTTGTGCACACAGCAGACAGGAACCTGTACTTATACTTTTGCCAAAAGTGAATACATGTAACGTATTACGGGTAAATAATTTCAAAGTCCGAAATTAAGCTAAAATAATCAGATAAGTACTAATTTTACAGTAAGGCTAAACGTTGATATATCTAATAACAACGCCAACAGCTGGTATACGAAAACGGTTTGGACGTATAAACAGTATCTGAGCCGTCTTTCATTTAATACTTGAAATGAATTCGTGCGTAAATACAATTTGAGTAAAGAATGGAGAGGTGCACAGGAAATTTGGTGATAGATGAAGGAGTACTGTAATTTTAAGATGATTTTCCCAATTGTTTCGGATCCGTTCTTGTTAGAAGTCGAAGGATATTTTTAATAATAGTTTCGTCCAGTCCCATCGGTGTAACATCCTTGTTGGGCACCATTTCCACCTCCCATTCCTGGGTATGCTTGACCAGGTGGAGGAACCTGGCCTCCGTGGACAAAATGAGCTGCCTGGCCTCCCTGGCCAGGTTCAGCTGCCTGGCCTCCGGGAACAAACGGAGCTGCCTGGCCTCCGGGAACAAACGGAGCTGCCTGGCCTCCGGGAACAAACGGAGCTGCCTGGCCTCCGGGAACAAACGGAGCTGCCTGGCCTCCGAGAACAAACGGAGCTGCCTGGTATCCATGACCTCCGTAGCCAGGTAGAGCGGCTTGACCTCCGTAGCCAGGTAGAGCGGCTTGACCTCCGTAGCCATATGGAGCAGCCGGAGCTCCGTAGACAGCTTGAGCGGGCTGGTTTCCGGGGTTCCATGGACCTGGGTAGAATGGTTGTGCAGGGAAAGCTTGATAGGGTGGCTGTCCGAACTGTGGCCTTTGAGGTAATGGGCCTACATTTTGAGGGTAAGGTGGAAGGTTTCCTGCAAATGGAGGTGCCGGCTGTCCTGAAGATGCAGCTTGGTAGTACAAACTATTGTTCCACCCTTGGTTTACAGGCATAGGTACGTTGTATGGATTCATAGGAGCGTTGTTTGCAGGCATATGTGGGTTGTACCCATGTCCATGGACAGATTGGTAATAAGGATGTGGAGGCAGCTGGAAACATTGAGCACCGCTCACAGCTCCACGCCCGCTGTATTGACCTCTGCCTACCGCTCCACGTCCGCTGTATTGACCTCTGCCTACAGCTCCACGTCCGCTGTATTGACCACCTGCTAGAAAAAAAGTTTCTTCTTGCTTTGCTATGCGTCTATGCTGTAAGCCCAACCAATGTTTAATATTCACATTTACCTCCTGATCCGCTTGTAGTCGGTTGTTGGCCAAGCCAACCGTCAGGAGGTACTTTGGGAACGGGGCTACACTTTGATGAAACCCAATTGTTAGTTTGAGTCGGGTCGAAGCTTTTAGAAAGACTTGCGCGATGGAAGTGAAAGGGAATATTCTCATAGCGGTTTTCCTTCCTTGTGACCACAGAAACATAAAGCGGGCTACACTTGAGCACGAAGTTAGAGACGTTGTGCCCTCTGAGTTGTGCGGTTCCGTCATAAAATACAGTATAAACGGGCTCGTCAATCCAATAATATATCTTACCATTATGATTTCCCTATACGTTGGCGTGAAACAAAGAAAAAAGTTGGAGGGGCAATGTCTCGAATGAGTTTTCTCTAACCTCTACGATACCCATTTTAATTGCGAACATTTTCCATAAAATTTTAAAACAACTTACCTTTTCAGGTCGTTTATTATCATGTAGCAGTTCTAGGAGTTTCTTCTCAGAAATTAGAATTAAAGTGTATCTATCATCCAATCGGTAGTCAAAGTGAAGATGATTTTTTCTAGCTCGGTAGAACGCCCACCACTCTTCCATGGTCCAATGCTCAATTCCGCCCCCAGCGGCAGCTTCCCAACTATCTACGCATAAATCCGGTACATTGAACCAGTAGCTTGGATTTCAAATTGCCGGAAACCATGAATGCTACCATTCTGCCGTATGAATGTGACCTTCTTAAACAGTGTACTAATTACCCGGGTCCAGGAGATGCTTTTTGAGAAATTGTTGGTAGTTTTTAGATCTTCCGTTCTTCCTTATTTGAGTACAACCATCAGTATTTAATATAGGCCCCTTCATCGATGAAGCGAAGCCCACGAAATTGTATTTTTCGGTTGACTTGGGTTCGGGTGACTCGGGTTCGGGTGTCTTGCTAATTTTCAGCTGAACGAAGGCTTTGCAATGTCGGTGTACTCTTGCTTCTTGTTCTTCGCTACCCATTTTGATAATGAAAACATCATGCGGCCTTTTAAACCAGTAGTCAGTTTCCGCTTCCTCCATCTTTTTCCATATCTGGAATAAATTACACATTTGTTATCATGATGAATCCCCGTTGCTATTCTTTCATGCCTTACTTAAACGACACAAGTACCGCCAATTAGAATGTACATGGCGGTTAATTTTCACATCACTTACTTCATGTGCCTCACGCATCATGGTCTTGCTTCCTATAATAATAGTATGCTCCCATGGACCCTTTTCCTTGGACAGCTCAGATTTCTTATCACGCACGTAATCCAGCCAGAAATCCCAACCAGCGGTTTCATAGTCTTGAGACTCCACTGAAATGATCATACAATTTTTTTATCTTCTCGTAAAACGCACTCAGAGGGTGATGTATACTCCACGTACCGGTAATGTCCCAGATATGTTCTTCACAAAAATCGTCCACCGCATTTGACTGTGGCATCGGAAATAATTCCGTGCAATTAGCCGTGTCCAATGGCGGTATGGACCCTGCCTGAATTGGTGTTGAATACTGAGATATAAGTCCCACCGTCAATCCCTTTAAAGCATCTACAACTTGTTGTATGATAAGGTACTGCTTCTCACAGCGGTACACTTGCTCTAGTTGACCCCATCTATAGATTCCCATGTAAGTTTGAAACTGGGACCGGCTCCAAACGTAGCTACCATCGGGTTCGGCATTGTGCTAACGTTGAAAACCAAACACATGTGAGTAGTGCTCGTAGATTTAGATAAAAGATTTAATGACATTCTATAGTCCACCTGTTTTTCATTATGTTAACTTATTCCCCATACAAAGCCCATGACTTACTGTAAGGGTGTTTATAAATTCGTCTTCTAGAGACCCGCTTTTATCATACCAAAAAAGGATGTGTCGGTATTCCTCACTAAATTCAGCGATAACAATGTTGACATATTTTGAGAAGACCTTTTCTATTGCTTCAAAGTTCTCTGCGTTAGCCAGACTTTCCCGCGTTGCTGCAAAAACAATTATTTAGACAGGAAATATGGACTTTGTCTCCTAGAATCTGCGATTC
Source organism: Sminthurides aquaticus (assembly GCA_906901655.1). NCBI lineage: Eukaryota > Metazoa > Arthropoda > Collembola > Symphypleona > Sminthurididae > Sminthurides > Sminthurides aquaticus. The sequence goes on from CAJQTT010000010.1 coordinate 96,455, forward strand.
CTTGCCTTTTTTAGCGTACCCTGGATTAACTGGTGCGATCGCTTAAAATCTTTCCAGTCTGCCATATAAACTGGTGGCATCACATCCAAATACGTCTCGGTACTCATAATTTTTCCTTTTTGTATATGATGACTGCAACTAATTTACTTGCAAAATTTAGACTGCCGTATAAACCTTTGACTTGTATATACTTAGCTTGAAAATCTACTTCAAACAAACAACTCACTAACTAAGCTATCTCCCCAAGAGTCTAATTAGATACTAAGCAATTGCAAATGCTACATTTAACAAAATAGTTGGGAACTTTATTTTCTTTCTGTTAATCAATTTATTTTGATCTAACATAAGTAAATTCGTCATGACAATTAATGCTAACTACTAAATCCCGTTCGGATGTAATTTTCGTTACGAAGGCTACGAGATTCCAGTTCTTTCCACCCGATCCGTACATACAATACATGCCCGTCTCCACAGTAGTTGGACCCATCTCTTAAAATTTCCAAATAGTTTCGAGAACAAAACCATTTTTTCAAGTACTATATGGATGTAACCGTAATTAATTACGTTTGTTGAGACATTATTGCGGTGATGGCTCAAAGTTTGCGATTACAACCGGCGCAGGAATCTAGAAAAAATAGCATCTCCAAGGAACAAGCGGAATCCATTCAAGGAGGTCCTGCTTCAGGAAGAACTCATTGCTGCTGCTCCGCAATCTTTCTTGCATCACAAGGCAGTGCACACACGACAGGTCTGAAGGTCGAATAAATACAGGATGAGTTTCCTACACATCCTTAGATGAACATTTTTAAATCCTCAATGGCTCAGGAACTGTATCACATCCTAGGATTTTACTTGTACAAGGATCATCTTCACCAGGACGAAAAAACTTTTATGAGAGATGTAAATAGGGAAAGATAAGCTCAAGAGAGCTACTAGCTTGATTATATGCATCAAGAGCTCACTAAAGATAAAGTTTAATCAGTTCACAGCCATGACACACAGTCCCCATGCTTGGAATCCGGCACGCACAACTTGGATGAGGAGATGGTCATTAATTTATCCAATGCTAACGTGTTATAAGTTCAAAGGATGATATGGAAGAATCGATAATGGGAGCTGCATGTGTAATGATCTTCGGATCTTGTAGTGGTATTCAGTCTGTGATCTTCCTGGCTCGTGAGGTTGCTGCCATGTGTTGAACTGGTGATAGGGGGCAATTATTATTTAATAAAAGTTAAAGACAGTTCTACATCCGTTCTTCGTCACTAAACTTGCGTGTGGCTTTGACACATAGTGGAAGTGTGCATCATTGAAGCTCATCTCTGATTAATATGAGAAGGTCTAATAGTGTGATTGACTGTCAAAGCTATGATTCAATATTTGAAATACTTAACTTGATATTAGACCAAGTAGCTAACGAAATCACTAAAAATACATGTATTTAATTAGTTGATAGTGTGCATTTGACAAAGGATACAGATTTAACTTACAATGACGCTCTTAATGTTCCACGTTCAAGTAAGACAAGTGTGTTGTTTTAGCGCTGTTGTAGGAGCTCAATTTAAAAGGTGCTGCCCTCAGGATTTAAAGGGAAGAAAAAGTAATTAGCAAGTGAAGAGAGTTTTATTCAGTGAGGGATGGATTCAGAGCTTGTGATAATGGCCTTTATAATAGAGTTTATAAAATTTTATTTGCTCGTATTCATACACGGGTTTCGCTACATAGCTTTGCAGTATTTTTACCGCGTCTTTTCTCCGAAAAAATATTCTCAGAATGATCGAATGTGCGTACCGCCGCCGTGTTTGAATGATGAAACTTTAGGACAGCATCACTACGCTAAATTACAGGTAAGGAGATTTCTCTTAAGTATGTCAACGCCATTTTAAAATTTAAATAAAATTGGTACTCCCTTCTATCCTTTGGTTTGCTTTTAAATTATTTTTTTAAATTGGATAAGTCATCTAATTGATTATATGTTTATCTATGAATCTGATTTTTTAATAAATCATTTTAAAATAATGTACCGCTTCTAACTCCAAAACTCCGACTATCAATCACACTGAAATGCTTTGTAAGAACGAGCATGACCTCGCCACTCATTCAATCTTGTGATGATTATGAATGATCCGAGGTATGATTTTATGAAATGCAGGCTGTAATTCCAGATAGCACAAGGTTGAAAGATATTAATGCCAACCCGACTGTCTTGTTTTGGGAATGAGATAATTAATTACCACGTGATTGTGATATTTGCAAAAATTCAAACTATTGACCTTGAATCTGTTAAGTGGCAGTTCACTTATTTCGTTATATTGTTTGCATTTTTTTATGAGATTTAGTACCAAATCGCGTAATTTTAATCGGTTCCAAGCAAATTCCGAGCAACATTTAAATGTTAAAATCAAATGTTTCCAGCACAATTCATTAAATATTTTCTTTAATTTAATTTTGCAGCATTACAAATTCCACTATGTGGAAAAAGGTGACAGGAGCAACAGGCTACTGCTACTCATACACGGCTTTCCAGAATTTTGGTACTCGTGGCGTTATCAGCTCAAAAAGTTATCAGCATACTACTGGGTTGTTGCAATTGACCTCAAAGGTTACGGGGATTCTGATAAACCTAGCGGGCGAAGGGATTATGAAGTGGGCGTTCTCGCTACGGAAATCCATGGCTTCCTTGCAGCTTTAGGTACAAGACATTATCGTTGGCCACATCGACTTTTCCTCTTTCGAATGCATAATTCTCAACTGTCTCATTTTTCTTCAGGACGGCAGGAGTGTACAATAATTTCTCATGGTCTTGGCGGAATGGTTGGATGGCACTTTATGAACCGATTTCCTGAATGTGTTGAGAGTTATGTAGCAATTAGCAGCCCTCATCCCGCATCCTTTTTGCAAGAGCTGGAAATGAACCGGGTACCGGATGCCGGGTAAGTTGAAAAAATTTCAGTTTTTTCTTGGTTTGGTTGGTTAACTCTTAGTTGGAGAAAATTGGAAATTAATTTTTAAGCAATATTTAAAATGTGAATCTTACAAATTTTTTATTTTCCAGGTGGTACTACTACTGCATGCTGCCGTATTTTCCTTTTACTGATATTATGAAACAGAATCTGAAAATATTTGACACTTTATTTGCCAGACTGAGTTCAAATAAAAAGATTAGCTTCAGTCAACACGATATGGATGCTTTCAAGTATACTTTCTCGAGGACAGGTGAGTTAATTACTACCTCTGATAGCCTATCTGCCAATATCTTGGCCAATATCTTTTTGAAAACCACTTTGTAAAAAAATCACTTTTAGAGGACTGGATCGGTCCAATCAACTACATTAGGTCTTTGATGAAAGAAAGGCTGAGGGTTAACCGTTTCAAGAAGAAGATCCGCGTTCCCACCTTGTTTATAATTGGAAATGCAGATCCTATTATTAATTTAGAGATGATCGTCAAGTCTTCAGAATACTTGGAAACGTTTACACTCAAGATTGTCGAGGGCGGTGGTCATTTTTTGCCACAAGAGATGCCCAATTACATCAACAGCCTTGTTTTAGACTTTTTAAAGCGTAAGTTCCCGCTTTACTAATCACCGTTCTGGCCCCCATGTTACTCAACGTACGTTTGCTAAATCCACTACTTTAAATGTCTTTAGTGCCTGATGCAAAAGTTCCAGCTCCATATGCTCAACTGGACGGATCGATAATCAAGAAAATGTTTGGCGCGGGAAAGAATGTTGTCAATTCCACGGTTAATTATGGGAATCAAGTGAGATTTTTACTAACTTCTCTCTCTACCTTGTCCGACGTCTTGCGTTGTGGTTGTCTCCGGGTGCATCGTTTCCTCACTGATGATCATATTCCTCCATTTGCCAAAGCAAAGCAAGAATCTCCTTCAACTGGAATTTATTCATAAGCTTGACCCTTTATATTTGCGGCAAGAGCCAGTCATACATGTGGCTGGACTATATTCAAAGCATTCATTAATCCTACTAACCGCTGCCATTAAATTATGCATCATACTAACAACATTCACTGTCTGTAGCATTAATTGCATCCGATAACCCTTCGCTTCGAATGAATGCAAAATCAGTGATAGTTATTGATTGGTGGTGGGAATCACTTATGTAATCGTCTCTTGGCTACATTCTAGCGAATTTGAATTTCAAACAAATTAGAACGTTTTCTCTGCGGTACATTTTACGTGCGTGCGTGATTAACTTTCATTTCAGTTTCTATATATTCAGTTTACTTGTGTTTTTGTCACATTCTGGGTTTTGAAAAGGAATTAACATTTATTTTATTTTATTCAAGGTATGGAGCACTTCCTTGGATGCCGTCTCCAGAGGCGTCATTGTGCCTAAGAAGGTTCAACAATTACAAAAGAGTTAAATACACTAATTGGAGTAACTGCGGTTGTTAATGGATACTGAAATAAATGTGTATTGTGCAACTGCTGATTTAAAGCTCATAGGTAGATTATTACAATCTTGCAAGCAATTTCACTGAATCCGGAAGCTAGATGTTGTCAGGTATAGGTTCTAAGACATAATGCGTGTGCAAATCATGCAGAAATGTTATAATTGTGCTCCTGGAACGTTATTATTAGTCCCAACATTACATCGTCGCTAATACGTTGACAGCCACAACGTAAAAAATCTCGGCAACGTTTGCTAATAATAAAAAATATTTCTATCCTACTTTAATACTTCAAAAGAATTAGTGCGTAAATCAAAGTTGAAAAATGTACATTTAGAATTTTGTGATTGGTGGTACGAGCTTTGTATTTTAAATTATTGCAAATGAATTAAGAATTGGATTTTAGGCCATTGTTTCCGTTCCGTTCTCGGTAACATTCCAAGATTAGTTTTAATAATTTTGTCGGTTTCCATCCCGGAAATTTCCTCCTCGTGCATCGCCGCCACGTTGAGTTCCTCCGTATCCGGAGTTATGTGCAGCTGCCTGGTCTCTGCGACCAGGTACATATTGTTGTCTATAATCTGGTTCAGCTGCATATTGTCCATGACCAGGGTGAGCTTGATGGCGTCCGTAAGGTTGATATCCAGACTGTTGGTAAGCTTGAGGTGGGGCAGTGGTTGAATTCACGCACAAATTGTGAATATTCACGGTTGATTAGAATAGCTTGTCAATTCCCTCAAATTGCTTATGAATGGCTCAAATCCAGTGGTAGCGTATACTAGTATTAACAAATGCTAAAGAAACCTTGACCCAACACTCTTTTATCAAGCCTCAGTTTTTGCGCCTATGACCTTCGGCCCGAGTACTCAGCTAGCTATACCGTACCGGAAATTATTAAAAAAAGTTTCCACAACCCTTTCTCTCATAACAGAGGCAGACAATGGCTGTTCCAACAGAAGCTAACATGGATGGGGATCCGAAATGAGTAATTTAACGTTCCACATCCCAAACTTTGTGCAAGCCCAGTTCGCTGGATTTTCTCTTATAATATACTCGTAAATAGTCCGCTACTCAAACCTGTTTCGAAATTTATTTTGGTGTTCCTAATATATGGTCACCTACTCTTTAGATACACATGTTGCAGCGCAGCGTCTTACTCTAAACCTACCTGGATCAAAAACGTGTTTGGTCATAAAACGTTGGAATTCGGGGGATCTTCCGTTTTCGTACACCTGCGTAGTTGTTGTTAAAAAATATTCACGCAATATCGCAGGGTTCCCATAGTTTCCTATTACTACTGAGATTATGCCTCTGGAACAGTACGATACATCTGTGACTATAATCCTGGTCCGCTCTCTCTTTATAGTGATTTTATAAATCAACAAAGTCGGGTGGGTTTGCATTATTCTATCTCTTGCCTGAAAGTCAAAGATACACACACACGACATGCATTAGCAACTTATCCATCTACAGTTGACATTGTATTGGCCACACACTACGACAACATAATTACTCATGCGCAGTGTAAACATGTGTCCCTAACAGTAAAGACTTACAGCTGAGGAGATCAACAGTTGGCTCTGGATAGTTACACCGGATCTCATAATAATGGTGTGACTCTCAATTTGATTTAGTATACCTTGAGCAAGTTCTGGACGTTTTTCTAATAAAACCTGTAACCATGTGCGCCAGTCCCATTCTTCGTATGTTTCGTTTTCAAGCTCAGCTATAAAATTCGTGAAGACATGGATTATGGGGTTTAGAATCCCCAGTTTCCTCAACAATTAATCATTGAGGAAATACATATGCGTTGTTGCATTTACCAGGGTCCAATGAAAACTTCTCCAGGAATGCCGTGTATTCCGGAGAAATAATACGTTCAAACAGTTCCGTGCATTCCGTGAGGTCATGGATGTCAAATCCGCCCGAAGCAGGTGAACTAAATTGTCCCACAATCGCCGAAGGGTTGTTACTCAGTTAATTTAAGATTACAAGAACGTGCTTGTTCTTGCATCCGTAAATACGATTCAGTTTACCAAATGAATACACGACTAAGATAGTTTCCAATGTGGTGTTGCTCCAATGGTAAACTCCATCGTGATTCTGTAATAGAATATTAAACACATGTTACAGCTGCACATTACAATAGCCATTCGGTGACTCCGGTTATTCCAACAACAAAGTGCACTTGGCACAACGCTGTGATTAGGGAGCATACCAGCCAAGATGGGCCATCAATGCTCTACTGTGTCCTACTGAGAGAGCCTCCTGAAATAAAATACAAGAAATACAGCCGTAGCAGTCTACAAGTAATTCTGCTACTACGTTGTGATTTTGTACGAAATTTTTCACTCGCTATAGCGCATGACAGTGTTGTTTCTAGGATTCCTGAGTGTAAATAATCGTTTGTACAGATTTTACATATGATCAGACTTGTAAATCCAATAACTTTTGAATAATGTTTATACTATCAAATAAATTATTTTAATCCATGCGCAAGTCACCTAAATCTTTCTAGCTTCCATCTGATTTACCTTTCACCTACCTTTTACGCTAGATTGGTCTTTTTAAACAATCCTTTAAGCAAATTATCCTCCTATAACCTCCTTTAAGCAACAACAGGGGCGAGACGTTAGTAAAGCATCTGGTAGGATGCAGAAATCCAGTGAGCAGTACAGATTTACAATTATGAATGCAAATGCTATTTTGGCTCACAGTGAGAAGGATAAGTCCAAGTGCGGAGACATTCTTTAAAGCTCTCCAACATTATGGATTGCGGCAATTTAAATATTAGTTTGCACAAGAAACGTTACACTCACAGGCTTCCCGAGCACACAACCCTCACACGACCCCTCTAGCATTGTACGCCAACACTAGTACACAAGAACAAAGAAACCCCCTCACGTAATTCCATTTCCTCTCGCTAGAGCGCTCTGTCAGTGTAACCGTCCATACCTCCACAACCCCAACGTTTTCACCGGCCGTCGTAACTAATGAGCTAATACTTCTCTCTTAAATTAATTTATTTAGCCAGAACTGTCGTACAATACCTCAGTTCTCAACTCTATAGGTTCAACTTTATCACCGTTTTACAATAGTTCCAAATCCTCCCACCTTCATTATTGACATGGTTATTGCTACTAGCAGTAGCACCAATTACCCAGTAGCATACTATTGCCATCTTTCCAGCTACCTCAATCTGTCAAACTGGTCCAAGCTAAAGCTAAAAGTTGTTACCGTCTAGGAGATTTGTCTCAATGAAGTCGTCTTCCCACCATCATCTTACTCTGCCCCTTCCGTTCCACAGAATCCCCTAAGGCTCTCCCATTCATTCAAACCATAAGTCATTACCTATAATCTAATCGTTAATATCCTTGTTCTGAAATCCGTTAAAAACTCTACTCAGGCCTATCAGTTACACTTACGGCTGGTACTTGGTAATAAAAGTTGTGTAAACTTTTCCTATTTAGATTGCCGGAGGAAATGGAACGTGAGGGACTTACCGGAGCCCTTGAAAGCTGGTCCTCAAGCTAAGCTTCTTGTCTCCTCCAACAGTCTTAGCTTATGATACGTCACATAAAAAATAAATATTTCACTCGGCGTTCGTACTGTACTTATGCCCGAGCGCCAGCACCCCGGAATCAACTTGTTACCAAATTAAAGGTAAATCTATCCCATACTTAAAAGACCACACACTTGGAAAAGGAGTAGTTTTCAAATTGCTTTCCATTCTTTATTTCCTCCCTGTTTGCTTTGCATAACTAAGCAGCTTAACAGCATTGTCCCGCCTTTAGCAGTGCCCCACCCCAAAGGGTATCAGACAAATTTATTATGTCTCCGCTTATACTTTGTCATTACCTGCTCCAGCATGGCGAGCAATCAAGGTAGCAGCCCTCATCCTCCATACACATGCCCATATCTATTTTACCTGGCGCAACAGCTTATTAGCTAAGTTATTACCGAAGCAGCCAGTCAGCGTATGACTCCGTCATTGTGTTAATTTTCTCACAAGTTGTCACCTTCACTACTTAATATTCCCACACGCCTTGAGACAATTACTGTGTTGTTTATGTCCATTCCTCTCCGAAGGAGCACGACGACAGTAACCCAGAACATTGTCTTCAAGTACTAAAAGAATGTGTCATATTAGCACATCTCTTGGACTGGCATTTTACACCTCAACTTTATTGATAATCAATATAATTCAACTCACACCTCCCTTCCTTCCCACCTCCGCACGCTAATCAATAATCTTTTCCAACGATTCCGACATTTATATTAGCCTCCCATATCCTTTTATTATTCTTCCTACCTGCTTTTCCCAAAAGAACAGCGTATATATATCACAACCACAGCTCAGGGCTCAGAGTCATGCTGAAATTACAAAGTTTCTCACGTAACAAAATATCCTCACATCTCTGCTAATTAGCAAATCAGTCGTTACGCCATAATTTTATTATATCGTCCTTATGAAATCCAATAATTTTTACTACACTTTATTTCCTTGTTTGTATGCTTAATTATTCCTTACCTATGTTGTTTCCCGAATACATCCTTTCCATCTTTGATCTTGCTGACAATTTAGAGGGCGTGCCTGGCTTGGATTACATGGGATTCCGTCGCCGCAAACCCAATGACTGACCCGACAGCGAAGGATATGATATCCTCCCAGCGACTATAATCATTTAAAGCCTACAAGCTCCCGATGCCTTTTGGTTGTCCAGCATTCCAACAAGGGTCTGGCCCAAAGCTTGAGATTCCCCAAATCACATAATCCCATGTAATGCTCCAGAGAATCCTCCCAGAATCCATTGAATCTCGCGCCAAGACTCCTCCAGAACCACAAGACTATAAGCTTGGGGAGACACGGAATCCGGGGAATTGAGTCCACAGTCCAGCCTTGATTGATTTCTCAAAAGCTCCATAAGCATCTCCGTCAAGTAGGAGACCAGGTCTCCAGTTCCATTAGCGATAAAATTGTAACCTCCAGCCTCCAGCAGCCTATAGTTGGACACCTTTTCTCCAGGAAGAAAAAGTAGGTGGTAAAAGAGCTTTTCGGAAACTTCCAGGAAATGTGTTTCTCATCTCTCTATATTTTTCTCACCACTTTTCTCCAGCCTGGTTCTGGTCACAAACTTTTTCTACCCGGGCAATACGTCCATGTTAAAGCTTACAGTTCAGATGCTGTCTTTAGAGACACTTCGGGAAGAGGATACAGAGGGACAAGAGCGAGCGGGGTGAAAGAGTGATGTTCCGGACATGATTGGAAGATAATTGGAGACGGATGTGCGGTGGTGACAGGAACGGAGGAGAGGTGTGGAACAAGATCCGGGAGATTCAAAGCCCGCCATTCGCCACCCATGATTTACTCCAAAGAATGATTGCATTGTGGTTGAATGGCTTCTCTCTCTTCTTCCCTCACCACTTTCCTCTTCTGTTCAACATCAATCTCGGTCCACACAATATTGTCCGCTGTCCGTCCGCCGGACGGACCTTGTAGAAGCGGCTGGGGGAAAAGATAGAGATTTCCATCTATTTCTAGTGTATGGTGAAGAGATGCTCCTCTTGAATCTGTCCAGAGAGCGGAGGAGACGTCAAGAGCTCTTGAAGGCTCATTAAGTGGGCTAACATTTATTCGCGTGTCTTCTTCTTCTATTGTATTCAATGGCTGACTGGTTGGTTGGTTGGGAGGGTGTGCATGGGTTTGTCCGTCCGCACCCTAGATGGATTCATCCCATGGATGATAACTTGTTTGAATTCAATTCGCTATAACATATTCTCGTGTCGATAAGTCACGACCCCAATCATCACCCCTCTCCCCGTCATCATTTACTCTCAGAGTCCCTCCCCTTCCTCTTCAAGCACACCCATCCAACACTAATTAATCAATGGATATAATGATAATGATCAAGCCAAGAGGAAGCTGGCTGACAATGAAGAGAGAGTATCTCTTCACCTATCTCATTCCTCTTCTTCTCTCTCAATGAAAACTTGATCAACTTTTTCAACATCCCACAGATTTCGGGCTTTGAGTCAGCTCACTCTAGAACACAAGCCTCTCTCACCTTTTAAAGCCACTTGACAACTAATGCGGATGAGTCTTCCTGTGCTTGATGGTTGCTCAGCTTATGAGCTGCATAAAACTGTTGTTATATGTAAAACACTACCTCCGATTAATCCCTTTGATGCATTGCATTTTATTCCTCCAAACCAATAACTAAATCATCATGAATTCATGGGCTTCACCCTCAAATTATTTTGTGGATATGACTGTGAAGCAGCAGCAGCCCCTCCAGGAGAAGAAGAGGATGAAAAGCAGGGGGAGTTTGTAAACGCGCTATCAAGGATTCCATCGCGGAAAGAATACCGGGCGTGGCTTTTCTATAATTTACCGATTTCCAATTACAGACGTACAATGTTCAGACTTTAAATTACCAGGCTCGTAGACGGATAACTAAACTTGAATTTCTGATTCTCTTCCTGAACTACAACTGGGCTCCACTAAAAGGATTTGAATTTTACAATCCGAGATTCAGAAATCGGAGAAATGCGAGCTGGAAAAGGCAGAATCAATATGAGGAGATGGTTAAGAAAAATCCGAGAGTTTCAAATCCTGTATATTTTTTAAACCAAAGGAGGGAAGCGGGCCGAGATAGCATAGGTATGGATCCGATTCAATTCCTAAGGATATTCTCAGAATACGATCCGTGTCACTTGAAGCGAATGATTTCATTTCCGAATAGAAATACTCTAGTGTCTTTTCCCTCTCTCGCTCTGTCTTTTTTACCCTAGGACAAAACAATATTTCTCCTTCTTCTCCCTATGATCATCAAATCAAATCATTCGCAACATGGATGCATCTATCTTGCTTTTTATGAGTTTTGATTCTTCTTCCTCTCGCTCTTCTCCTCCTCGTCTCCACTCCCCTCCTTTCTTTATCATTTTGTACCGCAGTGGGAATTCCTTCCAGCCTATTTGAATTCATACTCGCTCACTGACTCATCAGATGTGGGATTCTCTGGGACTTTTAACTCAGGAGTATTGGTGAAGCAGATTATAGAGAAAATCAAAGATGTACGTATGTAAGATGTGGTGGATTGGAATGTAAATTGTAGAGAACTATGGATAGTTTAAACTTGATTCTGGAACTGAAGAGATAACTTCTATCAGACATGGCTGGTACGAGACTGGAGCAATTTTTAGCAGGGCTTCTTGAAGTATTGCAGAGGCAACCAATATTTGATATTAGCTGGGAATAGAATGCGTATTTTAATGTAGAAAATCTGCAGGTTTTTAAAGTGCAAAATGCTGTGATCCATACTTAAAATTTTGCTATATTATATACTTTATAGTTTGCGATTTAAGAGTTGAATTTATTCAATTTTAATGCAACAGTTTGAGGTAGTTTACTCTGGTGCCGTTGGTTGCTAAATAGCTTCTTTTGAAATAAAGTATTTCGACAAGTTTCCAGGCTCTGTTCTGTAACCTGCGTCGTCCTTCCAGTTCCAGACCGTATGGAAAGCTTCTTATGGTTGCACGGACTGTTGCTGTCCAACTTGGCGGGGAAATATCCTTGGCGCCGTAACACTTAAGCTCAGTATTTATCCGGAAATGCTAGGGAACATTTGATTCCCATCAGAATGCAAGTAACGTAAGTCATACTAGCTCAGCTTCATATCCATAATTATTAGGAACTGTTGGAAGTATTAATATAGATGGAAATAACTTTAATTTTTCTGCATGTGATCATGAATACGTCATTGACATTTTATGTAGTGTGTGCAGTTTTTAAATTGTTTCAAACGGTCATAGCATGTAACTGAACACTGATCATGTGTCCTCGAGAGCACAGTCAGGAAGAGTCACCAGTGAAAGATTTCTAAGTATGAAGTATGCCATATGTACTGAAACTTATACTGTCTAAAGCTTTACTGACAAATGGACACTGTTTTGGTATTTCTGAACCCTTAAATTAAAAAACGGCGATTAAAATTTAATTCAATTAACCGAGGTATTATTTTGCAATATTCGTACGCCGTTTAAAGATGTAAGAAAATTATTATATCCTCCTGTGCAACTGGTTAAGTGTGCGTTCGTTTGGTTGTCCATTCACTTTTCTGACTGAAACCCATAATAAAGCTATTGAAACATATCGTAAAATTCTAGCGAGTAAAGGGTTTTAAGCTTGAAGCTCTTGTTTACATTACACAAGTCACTGCACCGAGATTAGTCTTCCACAAAAAGAAAATCCCGAGGCGGATAATAAAATCTTCGCTCAAAGCAAGGTTGGAGAGGAGCAAGTCCCACCCGGGTATTACCTTACCCGGTATCCACATCAGGCCGATATTCCGAATTCCCCCCCACTCTCTTCACTTCCTTTATTCTTCTTCTTCATCCTCCTCTCTTCTTTTACTTTCTCTGCAAAGTTCTCTGACGTCCTTAAAAAGATAAAACTCAGGAATCAAGAGAAGGGCAAAGACAAGCCATCTCGGAATCCAGCATCTTGTCTCTCGTGCCCATCTAACAATATGCACTCAACCCTAGAGCATACTAGCAGAAAACACGGTTAAGATGAAGAGTGGGCGTCGAGAAAGGAGGAAAATGTCCTTACGACTAGTCTAGAAATCCGTAGACATATCGGATGGAAGATCCAGTTCCAGATTCTCTTGTCATCCGATGATGATTCCCACTTGAAACTCGAACAAGTCTTGGTCCACTGGGAAATGAAGAATTCAATAGATTCTCTCTTCCTTCCACGTCTTACTACTTTCAACACTTTCACTTTTCACTTCCCCCCTCATCTCATCATCTTACATCCAGCCTCCAGCCCGTCCACGGATTTCGGTTAAATCCAAGCAAGATGCTACGCATACCGGATGCTCCCATCCAGAATCTTTCCGCTTTTCAAATCTTCCCTTTAGCCTCGGCTTTCGCTATTTCTCCTCCGCTCTTCTTCTTTCTTCCCGTATCTGCCTGCGCCTTCCTCTATTTATCTCATCCCTTTCGCCTCTCTCTCCTAGCCCGCTTCTCTCAACTTTATGCAAGTGTCACATCCCAATTTTCGAAATTTATTCCCTGAATAAGCCATCTTTTATTCTCGCCTATCTCATCTCTACTGTATTTCTTCCTTTTCTCCCTCCTCACGTCTTTGAATTTATTTTCCTCAATAATATGCTTCTGACACTACTGAATTGAGTTGCGGCTCAAAATGAATTTCAATTTCCTAAGTATATCTAGACTGCATTGTAGTGTAGATTCTACTTACTGTTAACAGAGTTGCAAAATATATTACAAGATGGTGGTGGTAGCAGTGAATGTTTCATCTTTGTATAAACTGTTTACCTCCGTTCCGTTCCAACTCCAACATCCAATGAAACCAGCTTTAGCATGGTTAAAGCAAGTTCGCATTTGGTTTTCACAATCATTCTTTCGGAACCACATGAACTGCGAAATACCGTAAAGAACAAATTGTTGTCCAAATTGAATCTACTAATGCTTTTTGAATCTGGCTTTGCCAGATTCGTATCACAAGGTAATATTTTTGAAGCAGCCAATAAAACTAAAGCGTGGTATTTTAGAAACAATTGTTTCATAATTTCCTCAATAATTCAGCATTGTAACCGCAATTACTGCTATGATTCCTCATCGACCACAATACTGTACCGTGCGAACAGCTTTCCAAATCCACGGAACGCCAAAACCTGATTGTCTCTACATATTCTGGAGCCTACTCTTCTCCGCCAAGCTGGCCCAAGTCTGAGGATCATTGGGTTTTGCTCGGGGTTTCCATAGAAATGTGGGTTTTACGGGGCGGATCGTCTCTACCACCAGCTCTTGGATGGGCTGGGAGGAGGAGGCGGGAGCCTCCTGGAGGGTTGGTTGTATATTTCTGGGGAAAGGCTTGGCTTACGTCTCGTTTCAACTCCTTCCAGCATTTCCAGTACTTCCAGCAGGCAGACCTCTTCTGGAACATGTTCCCTCCACACCATACACAGCTTCTCCCCCTTTCCCCTGACTGGCTGACTGTCTCCTCGCTGCTTACCCCTTGGAGGCTGTGCTTTCCACATACACGTTTTCCTCTAGAGAATAGGCCTCCAAGAATAGAGAGCCGAAGAAGATATCAAGGGTTCTGGTGCGCCGATAGCCTTGATTAGGTGGGGAACGAGACGGCTATCATGTCTCTCAGCCCCGACTCCACCCAGACAACCAATCTCTTATAAGCGATATTCCTATCCAACCAGACCTAATAGCCGGCTTCTTCTCCTCCCGGAGTCCCGGAGATCCATTCCGCCGACTCTCTTCCTCACTTCTACCCACCCCCAACAACTGTATTCTGGCTCAAGGAGGGAGATCTAAGGAAATCCTCTTCTCAGGTTTCTTCAGGTGTACCCTCAGCAATGCAGGAGGACTATCCCGTAGATTACAATGCATGTTTCTCTACCTTTCCCCCGGAGCTTTCCCCGCATCCTCTCGCTAAAGATTTCTGAGCACATCTACAAGATGCTCCACTCAGGATGATTACAGGTAAGGATGAGGAGAGTTGCTTTCGGATTGGATGAGGGTGGGGAGGGATGATGATGGCATGAGCCAGGGGTATCCTCCTATCTATTCCAAGTATCTGTCCAAAGTATCTCCTAGGAGCATATATATCCCGTAGATCAATGGAAGGATATACAGATCTGTATATCCCCCGTAAAGAGGAGAGGGTAAGTATCCTAGGGAGAATGAGAGACTCTCTCAACATGAGGTAGTAGACGATTTATAAATCCCTCTACTCACCTTCCTCCTCTGCCCCTCCCCCGTCTGTATATTTTCTCACTAATGCTCCTCCTAATACTTAATCCTCAGCACACTATACATAAAACTAAGCATTCCATCACCACTTACTTTCAGTTAGTTCTCAAGTCACCCACCATTATTATTATTTCTCCATCATCATCCACATAATCATTTAGCAGCCATAAGAATACATCACCCAACCCGCCGTCAGTCAACCTACCCTCTCCTCAACATAATATAGCATATAGAGCTCCTTTTTTAACCTGGTCCTCGTCTAGGGCCCCTAGACACCTCATTCTGAGAGTGTGAGCGAAGGGAGGGAGGCAGTCTAGTTCCGGAGCAGCTCCTCCGCAACAACCATCATCCTCCACCACCGAAACCCGTATTCATAGACTATCAATCCCGGATCGCTATACAATACATCAACGATAGTCCACTCATACAGTGTACCACATCTTCACCAGCCGCCTCTCGGACAACATCTCCTCTGTCTCTGCTCCAAATTCATATCTCAACTTGCAGATTCTTTTCACAGAGTCAACTTGCCCCTTGGTGAAAATAAGCAAGTAGCTGGATACAACAACGAGGGAATAATAATCGTGTTTTGTGACAAAATTTCAAGAATTATTGAATCAGGATTCATGTGAAAACCACCATAGTTTGCAGTAAGTTTAAAAGCGAATTTTATAAAATTCTGCAGTGGTTTCATTGAAGACGGGATTTTTAAGGAAAATTGCAATTATTTTTAAATAACATTCAAGGATTCCAATCTTAAATAGTGTTGAATACAAACGCAAAGTGTGAGAAGTGGGGACAGTTCGTGAAAACCGTCAAAAAAGTGTAAGTAGGAAAAAGTGGGAAGATTTACTTTCGAGGCTTTACAGCCAACGGTGTTACGCTGGCTCCCGAACCCAAATTGAGCGAATCGGCGGCCAAAAAGCCTGGCGTCGACAAGCTCAAGGTTGAAATTGAGGAAGCACCAATCAGTGTGTCTCAGTCGGATACTGAGAGCCCGTGTCAAAGTCCGGGCAGTGGTGAGTATATTGTTGTTGTCATATAGTTTTAAGCTATTGCATGTCATAATTAATTGTTAATTTTAATTTTGCAAAGAGGACGTATCGCTTAGTTGAAGGCAATTTAACAGGTTGCTAATATTGGCAAATAGTGAAGTAAGGGACACTTGGAAACGAGGAAATTAAGTGTTTCATTGGCTAGCTGTAGTTCAACGCCATTATTTATTTCGGGATATTGTGTAGATTGTCCATTGGCGAAGTTGAATAAGCGGCCTCAAGTGGTCAAGGAAGGAATATCTGCATATCAACCTCAGTTAAATTCGGGTATCATACATTATTATCAAGTATCAGTGGCGGCTGCGTGTACATGATTTTATGCCTTGTGAGATAAATGTCCCGGATTTGTTTTGGAAACTCGCGAATTTGTAAATGATTGCCTATAAAAGTTACATAATTTCAAGAGACTTTAAGTATCAAATGTTACGTGATCAATACATTTCCTAATTGATTTGATACAGCCGATACATTTTGTATTCAGTCTTCTCGAAAGCAGTTTATAATAATGCATTTTGCAATACCTTCTTCCACCAGTACCAGTATCTCAGAAATCAAGGAAACTAAGAGAAACTACTTAAGAAGTAATCTCCGTTACGCAATTTAATAATTTGCGAAAATTGGAAAACTTATCACGAGTAAATATCACGGATTCTTCTACTGAAAATCTGAGTTGGCTCTCCTCACGCAGCAGAACTGTAGCAAGCTATTGCATAATTATGTCTATGAATCCTCGTTGCGGTTCCTCCGCTAGACGCGTATTTGATATAGTAGTAAATGAGATTACACAAGCCACGCATAGTTTTCTCCTGCATCCCATGTTAATATACGAAAACAAAATTTTTAATATATAAAATTCTTCCTAGAAACAGAGCGGACACAGTCACCACACATCCGCGCATCCGATAACGAAGCCCAATTCGCAAATTTCCAGCGCTCCTTCTTCAATCCCTTCTTCCTCCGTGATCTGGAAGCACATCAGCAAAAGCTAGAGTCTCATCTACAGCAGCAACAACACAATCAACAGCAATTAAACAACCACTTGAACCACCACGGAAATCTCCATCCTCACCATCCATCAAACAACAACAAGTCAATCATAATCCCACAAGCTTTAAGAATGGCCCTAGGACTGAGTAATTTAGGCCCGAATCCCTTCGCCGCCCCACCACATCATCAGCAGCAAACCATGAACGGTGGCGCCCCCGGTCCACAACAAAATCCAGGAGGTGCGAACGGTTCCTCCGGTCCGGGGAACGGGGGCGGTAACGGTGGATCTCTCCCGTCAGGCATCGCAGTACCAACACCGCTACTACCAAATCCGATGCTTCAAGCCGCAGCATTTCCCACCCTTAACTTCTCAGTGACACAAGTGGCAGCTGTTTGTGAGACTCTGGAGGAGAGTGGTGACATTGAGCGGCTGGCCCGATTCCTATGGTCACTTCCCGTAGCCCATCCTAACATCGGTGAGCTTAGCAAAAGTGAATCCGTACTCCGGGCGCGTGCCATTGTATCATTCCACTCTGGAAATTTTCGCGAATTGTATCACATCCTTGAAACTCATAAATTCACCAAAGATTCTCACGCAAAACTGCAAGCAATGTGGCTAGAAGCGCATTATCAAGAAGCTGAAAAATTACGCGGTCGACCTCTCGGCCCCGTGGACAAGTACCGTGTTCGCAAGAAGTTTCCTCTCCCTCGAACAATCTGGGACGGCGAACAAAAGACACACTGCTTTAAGGAACGGACTCGATCCTTGCTCCGGGAGTGGTATTTACAAGATCCGTATCCGAATCCAACAAAGAAACGTGAACTCGCTCAAGCCACAGGATTAACGCCCACGCAAGTTGGCAACTGGTTCAAGAATCGGAGACAGCGAGATCGGGCAGCGGCAGCTAAAAATCGGTGAGTAGTAAATTATTATTATTTTTCAAGCTCTCAAGGGATTTTTCTCTTTGAGTTCCTCTCTCAGAATTTGTTGTACTCATTCTCCCAATTCCCACCGACAACAACACCCGGGTATTGTCAGCAGTCTCTTGGTTCTTCGCTTTTGTTCCTCCACACGCCAAGGGAAATCCGAGAGAATCCTAGTAGATTGCATCCGATCTGGCTCAATCCACTCCCGGGTTAATCTGATACAAAAATACTCTTCGGATTGAAAAAAGATGTTGAGTTAGATAAGAAATTGTAATCAAAAACTGCCGTTGGCATGTTTGTCCCGCTCACTAAATATTCTCGCTTCATCTCAACCCGAAAATGTGTACAAAGGTTGAATGTAAATCATATTTTCGGATCAATTTTCATAGATTTTACCCGCTTTTTCTCTCCTTTTACCACGCTCTGGTTCCTGATCAGCAAAACCTTGTACTATGTTATCCTCTCTCCTCTTCTTCGGCTCTCTCAAAGCCAAAGCTCCCGCTAGCTTTAACTTTCCCGCTTCACGGCGGGTATCCCGGGTAGAGAGCAACAATCTAAAGTATTTACAGCGTCCCTCCCGAGGAAAAATCCCCTATTATTTTCAGATCAGCCCAAGCAACGCGACAAATAAACGCTTTATCCCCCCGTCTTACAAAACTTGTCAATTTTGACCAACACTTTTGTCCAGGAACAAAATACATCCAAGTTCCTCACCACTTTCCCATCACAACCCGGGTCTTAGCCCCTCGCTATTTTCTGCAAACCTCTCTGTCTCTTGAGCACAGTGTCAAGCTAAGGAGGCTTTTGTCGCACCATCCATCTGCCCCCAGTCCGCAGATAATAACGTAACAAAACTGATACTCTTTCTCTCAGTCAGTCTTGTGTACTCTTCGTAAAGCTTAAAGAAAAGTTTATCCGAGTCCTCCCTCAAAAGCCCCAGACGGAAACCAACTAAACATCCACTTGAACATCACACTTCTCACTTGCAGCGGTGGCACAATAAGGAAAAGCTCCTAATAAGCTTTCCAATTTGTCTCCCGGCTCTCTCTCACACCACCCTACTTACCGTGCTTTCTCTTTGAATTTTTCAAAACTTTGTTCCTCCGCTCTAAACACCGTGTTTTCCCCTTAGGAAAACCCCGTTTCATCAAGGCATTTTTCTCCTGAAGAGCCTTCTTTTACAGCTTTTCTCTCGCCAAACTCACTAAGCTCCTGCCTCCTCTAGAAATAATTGAAAATAATAAGGGAAGGGATCAAAGGAGTAGGTATCATGGACAGATCCCTCTCTTCACAATCTTCATCTTCAACCTTCCTCCTTATGTATTTCGTAATAAGCCGTAGTAGTGTAAGCTCCTCGTCGTATACATGTAGTTTCCGGGCTTTTGTTCACACATGTCTAGTATAATAGGTAGTAGAAGCAAGCAAGCTGAGGGAAAAAACGGGGATAAAGTAAAGTATATATTTTTCTTCCACTCAATATTTTCATAACACCCCGGATCACAGAAGGAGGTAAAATGAATGAACAACTCTCAAGGATCATCATCAAATCCTCCCTTAAGTTTACACCATATTCCAAAAACATAATACAAAAATCCAAATAATCCTCCCGCATTACGCAGTAATTTCACACTCTTGGGAGCAAATGTCAGCGTGCGTGTGTAATATTGCCGGGTTTTAACGCCGTTTTTTAAAACAAGAAGTTGATACAAATTAAGGAGGGAAAGTTAACTCCCTCTCCCTCAATTAGTAGTGTTCCGGGAGTAGCATCTCTAGTAAAAATGTGTTCTGAGAGTAGCTAAACAAATTTATCTCAGTGTGATGATTTTAAAAAACTAAATTTCTAAATGGTACCAAATAATTTTAAATTCTTATCCACATTCTGCTCTAAATGCTATATTCAGTACACACTTCCTCTCCGCCTCAATTATCTCACCTGCCCACCACCACAACAAAGATGAATCACCTGGTTTCAAGGTCTTTTAAAATTGCTCCCCACTGTAATTACGCTCATGTAAAGCAAAACTTCCATATCATCATTTATCATTCTTCCGCTGCTGTCTCTTGCAAAAAAAGTGCTAAAATCCTACGCATTTTCTCTACCCCTCATTCGCTGATTTACACTTTCCGATCCCTGGTCGACATCCCTTGTATTACTTTGGCTTATTATACGTTTGTCCACCTCTCTGCATTCTAAATGTGGTTTTGTATGCGCGAGTTCTATAGAAAAATGGTTTGTCATTCAGTCAAACTATTTGTCGCTAAATAATAATCCTGGATAGAATTTAATCCTCTTAATCGTTTCACTCACTAGCTAACAAACTCACAACTAAATACTCTACTCTTCACACCGCTGAATGCCTATATCAAATCCCTCTTCGCTTCAGAAGAGAATACAGACCAAAAACTATTGCAATTGTCCAAGCCACCACACTCACTACCTCTCTCTGTATAAGCTCATGGAATTATGGCATTAAGGGCGAGAGGCAGACGAGGAGGACAAGGCTGTGGCTCGGCTGGGGACCAGGTGCAAAATTCCTCCTGTGTATATAACTTCATTAAAAGGACGTTTTGAAGGGAGGACAATGCGTATAGAAGAGAGTATCCATCTCTATTGACAAATCCCCCCTGACTAGTGGCTATTGAGCTCGGTTTATGAAAGCTATTTGTTGGTTTGGTTTGATAACTAGACGTTGACAACTTGTTTCACTTCCCCACCTCCTCCCTTTCCCTCGAATCCATATCTACAAAAGCAGTATTCATCTTCTTCCCTATATTTGCCATTGTGTCCACTTGTCACCTTAAAAGAATAATCAATCGAGCCAGCCCGACCTATTTCTATAGGCTTATTCCCCAGATCCTAACTTAACTCAGAGAATTTACGGCCAAGTTTCCTTGCTAAACTTTCCGGTTACCAGTAATTTTGTGGCATATTTAATAACTGAAGCTACCACAAAAATAACTCACTTACTATTATTCTTCCCATCTAAATTCTTATTTACAAGGAACCAATTGATTGTTATCACAAGTAACTACGGAATCTGCTAATGGTTATCCTTCAGGGCTTTAGAAGAACCTTGCCGTTGTCCAGCTTTTGCAAGTCAGGAAGTCAGCTTTGGAAGGCCCTTGAGTGTAACTTGTAATTATTGCGTAAGTGGCGCGTATAATCAGCCATGATTATGCATTAAATAGCCGCGCACACGGAGGCGGAGCTTCCATCCTTCAAACTTGTTCAACCATACGAGAACAAGAGGCCTCTAGCATTGAGGGAGACGAAGAGGTGTATCACAAGAACGTTTAAAGTAAAAAACTGTGAGAATGAGAGATGCACATCACATGGATGCTTGATTCTATGATGTTGCCGAAGCAAAAGAGGGAATGATTCTTGTACTAGTCTAGAGCATCCGAATGTAACTGGCACATGAGGAGTTTCTCATACTACAAACGACACAGACAGGCAGAGAGACAGACAGACAGCCGTAACTTTTAAAGTTTAGTCCAACTTCCAACAGGAAGAGGGAATATAATAATAATATAATATAAAAAGAAAATAAGAATAATAATACGAGCTTCAAGGTTGTAAAGCTACAACAGAGCAAGTAGTATACAGAATTATATTTTGTTAAGCAGTACAGCAGGAAAAATAAGCGCTCGAAGCTCACAATATAATTTGTCCAGAGTTACAGAAGAGTTATAAAGCAGATTGGAAGCATAAAAGAGTACCGAGTTTATGAACATTAGATTCCAGCTATTTAGTTGCTGTAGCTGTAGCCCTCCTTGAAAATATAGAGAGCCGATGAAGAGGATGATTTCCGGTAATTTTTAATTCAATTGAAATTCTACACTAGTTTCATACCATATCACTATCTCTCCAGGGACTCTCGTCCTTTAATTTCACGCTATTCACTAGGTTCAATTCATTGAAATTCAAGTATTTTGCATTACTCAAGTCAAATTCAAGGCATAAGGCATTATAAGGATGTACGGAGCACTAAAGAGGATGGGAACGTGTATGCAAACGGTTTAACTAAATAGGACCAGGGGTGCGTAGGCTACGGGGTAATAAGCGTAGTTTTGCTTTTTAGGGATGTAACTCATTCAGAGAGCTCGTTGCTGCAAAAGCTTATGCTTGAACTGCTTGAAGAAGGGGTAAATTACCCGCGGATGGTATTATTATTACTGAAATAGATCCGCCTTCTTTACTCTTCCGTATGGAAATCAAGCTGGAGGAGGGTCTTCGAAAGGAGGGAGTGCTGTTTAGAAACTATCCGGTTCGGGTATTTGAATACAGCCAAGCGCATGAGAACATAAAACGAATCAAGGAGCATGTAGTGGAATTCTCTGCTCAAGAATAAATAGGGAAATCGTAGAACATGGGTTAATTATATGCCCTCATATACGTAATAATTACCCTTAATTAGCCTTTAATTATCCAGTATTTGATTACGTCGGGATTTACTAGATTGTTTCTGTTTGTTCTGTAAAAAAGCGGGCATAAAAGCTCTCTTAGTATCTCAAATTTTGAAACCAGCTTGAAATAATTGCGTATTAGCAGTGCAATAGTTTAAACAGATATAGTATATATTGTAACGCCGATTGCAATTAATTTGATCAGTACTGTACTTCTTGGAGATGCTCAGATGGTCTTTGCCAGTTGTAGTTCAAGATTTAAAACCACTATATCCCGTTATACTTGAAAAAACCTCAACTTTAGTTTACTAATTCAATGCTAGCTGAAAGCATATCTTTGCCTTTGACCCTTTGCCGATAACAAGCCCGCCTTTGCTCCCGTCTCTCTGTAACTGAGACTTTAGAGGATTCTTTTGTCGGATTCATTGAAATTAAACTTGTTGTCATGTCCCTTGTTGGTTGATGAGAGATCCGTGGAGCAATACCTTCTGTAACCAAGTCCTTCTGTCGTACCTTAAAGAAAACCTGGATTTCGGTTTAGAACGAGCCGAATAGGACATAACAGTCCGTGTAACCTGAGACTCTGTTGAAATGTAATGCCGGAATAAATGACAGGGTCTCATCCCATGTTTTTGGGGTTCAATTTACTCGAGATCCCAAAATTCGCTCTTGTTTTAACCCGCTCTATTGTGTCCTCTTGTTCAATACACACTCTTCCATCATTCATTCTCTGTCTCCCTCTGTATATCTGACATATCAAGAATCTCTTCAGTTCTTCTACTAACCCTTCCGTCTCCCTTGTGTCAATCCCATCTTTCCGACACGGGTATTTGATAGGGCAAAGGGTCATACCGATTTCCATGATACCGGCCCTTGTTTTCTTGTCTCGTATGGCAAAGCTTGCCTCATTTGGCGGAGCTTGCTCTATTATCCCTATTTGGGCGTTAAGTGAGCGGCTTTATGAGGTCTATCATTTATATGAATGGTTTGATAGGAAAATAATGAACTACTCCTCTATCATGTCCGGAGGGACGGGGGTTGCAAACACCATCTCATAAAACAGGGCAGAGGGAGGAGTATCAGTTTGCCTCAGCTCTCTTGTTCTTCTCAAGTCTGATTATTGGCGAGATGATGGGCG
The DNA here is from genome assembly GCA_906901655.1 of Sminthurides aquaticus. Lineage (NCBI taxonomy): Eukaryota > Metazoa > Arthropoda > Collembola > Symphypleona > Sminthurididae > Sminthurides > Sminthurides aquaticus. The sequence continues at coordinate 120,175 of CAJQTT010000010.1, forward strand.
GCGGCGGTGAGAGGTAATGGAAACGTTTGATCCGTTAATAAGGTTCGTCGGAGAGAAATCATTGAGTGAACCAAACGCTGCAGCGTTTCTGATCTTCAAGCTTATTGTTGTTAGGTGTGTTTCAAAAACTGCGCCTAGCTTGTTCATCATCAAGTATCAGGGTCGCTCCTATCAAATTGCAATCCCCTCGTTTACAAGTTTTTCTTCTTGTTTTTGTGCCGAAATTCTTTTAAAGATTTTCCTTACAGCGCTGCTCCAGCGCTCCTTCAGTCCAGCGCTTGAGTCTTCGCCTTCTTCCTCCACATTGAAATGAAATATAGCATCGGGATTGCTGCAGGAGCGTGTAGAGATTGAAAGTGTGAAATGATAATGATTGCGTGATCAGAGGAAATGAAAAAAAATTCTTGATGATGTGTCCACGGGAGGAGGGGGTGGATGAAGAAAAGCGAGAATTATTAAACCGATGCCGTTCCGAAACCCATAGCAGAATAGCAGCTAGTAATACACAAACAGGAGCATTTGTCTTTGAGTATTCTTCCTCAATTCTCTACCGTTCTGCTCTGCGGATGGGATCTTCCCGGCTTTATTTATTTGATAATGTGCGGTGGACTGAAATGAGAAATGGTTCTCCGCACAGCCATTAATTATATTTCAGTAAGGCACCACACCAGATTCCAGATAAACCCAAAAGGAATCATCCATCTACCTCATCTCTCTTCTGTCTCCTTCAAATCCATTCCATCTTCGAAGCTAGTTTCAACCCAAGCTCAACTATCAAGCAGGCTTCTTCAAGTTTTTGTACGTTACTTCAAACCAGTGGAGAATTAAGGAAGAAAATGTAGGAGCAAAAGAACACGGTAGGATTCAGAAGCGTTTCTAACGCAACGCAGTCCAACACCTTGAAAAATGAAATTAGATGCTGTATTCCTTGCTCTTCATTGCCCATTCCATCCAAGTTTTTTACACGAAACCAGCCGATGACGTTCACTCATCGGTCGGTGAACATAAAAACTTCCGCGCTTCTTCTCCTAAGATCAGATCATGAATTCGTTTTGTTTCTTCAACCATAATCTTATTGTGGCTGATTTGATCAAGAGGAGATGAAGGCGACGGGAGGAAAAAGAGGGAGGAATGAGAATAATATTCCAAGGGATGAAATAATAGGTGGGGTGAAGATTATAGCAGCAACGGCTATGCCGAACTTGTATTTTGCTCTGCTCTGCATCCATTAATTTGATATCATTCTTAAAGAAAGCCGTGCTGACCGCAACCTCTTGAGTGGACAAGAGTCAGAATCAGAGTTGAAAGGTGTATCGATCAGTAGAGAAGTTTCTGGCAAGAGCAGAAGCATCCTAAGAAGCTTATTTGCAAGTCTAGGAGGCAAGCTCGATAGGCTAAAAAATCTGAAACCTGAGTTGAAGTTGATCCCAAAGAGACTTGAGCATTCGGCGGGCAACGGTTTGTAAGTTTGTAAGATATAGCTCGTAAGTTAAGACTTACAGGCTCATTAAGTATGTTGTGTAGGGTAGGTAGGGACTGGGACGAGAATCTGAAATTTCGGAGCTTGAATTTGATAGCTTTCCGCATCTTTTTCCTGTCATCACAACATGATTCCCGGCTTTTTCATGGTGATCCAAAGAGAGGGAGTGAACCTTCCTACCGCTCACTGTAAACTTGCATATATGCTGTGCATCATAAGGGATCCACTGGATCACATAATCTCAGTATTCCCGTAGGGAATTTAAAGGTATAGTTCCTAGTTCCCGGTGGATTCCGTACCGGTGATATAGGGATGATAAGAGAGAGAGAGTTGGACGGTCTTGGCAACTTTTCCGCTTCATTGAAACCCTGATTAGTAGCGGGTCAGAGGCAAGAGACGTCGGCAAGTGTCAAGTAACACAGAGGGCGATGAGGAAGAGGACTTGCTTCCCTTCATCAGTCTCGGATTATGTGACATTATAACCCAAGAGCAAATGTGGGTTTTAGAGACACGGGAGCGTTGCTGCTTCTGCATAAATTCATTCACTCACGATCTGTCTTTTCCTCTTTTTGCCCCTGAACAAACTCAGTGCTGCTGAATCTCTACCGGATTCCGGATTGATCTACCTACACGTTTACATGCCTCAAAGACAGTGCTTGTAGCATGGAGTTGCATTTGCTTGTACCTGGTAGTTTTTTTAAAATTTAAATTATGATTTTTATTAAAATTGTATTATATTTGCAAAAAAGCAAAAAATTCAAAACTGTACAAATAATGTTTGTATGAGAAAAGGATGCTTACAATTGTTAGAGGAGACAGATGAAAAACATTTCTAGCTGCAGAATCTGTCAAGTTATCTCGTTATAATTTGGCTTCTTCCCAAAGACTCTTGGGCCAAGAGGGGAGTGCGTCTTTATCGTAGTAGAATGAGGGTAGAATTGTTTGATAACTTTTGTCAAATTATCTTCTTTCCGTCATCTCATCAACCGGTTCAATTGAGCATACGGAGGAAATTTCCTCCCCCTCCTAACAAATTCAATAATAGCGTTTGTCTCAATCTCCGTTATTGACACAATGGAAAAGACAGAAAGGTTTTACAATCCGTCCGTGAACGTACAATGTAACAAACATGATCTAAGCCTTCTCAATCAGTGTAATAAGACGCTGCGCTCCCATCTTAGGATGAGGGAACCATGGCTACTTTGAATTTAAATCAACTCGGCGTCAAAATCCTGCACAACATATTTCCATATTTTCCAAGTAAGAAGAGACAAAACTCTTTGTGAAATACGTCCTGGATAACTTTTTTTCTTATAATCGCAAAACATCTTATTTTAGTTGTATTGTTTCGGGTAAAGAAAGACTGATGATTCTAAGCACCTACTGCACGGTTATATATTTAGTAGCTCATAATCTCATCCTCCTCTTCTCCTGGGAACAGAAAAGATTGATAATTTAATGAGTTCAACAAGACGCAAGCCAATAATACAGAGAGTCCCTCTTCATCTTTATAACTCTTTTGTATTTTCTATACCAACTTAAAGTTTCCCCGGAAAAACTAGACTAGTTTAGCGCATCACTTGAGTTATATCGTTAGATCCATCCATCTATTTCCTCCCTTCTTTATTCCAATCCCGGCTCTAAAGCGTCCAAAGTCGGCAAAGTGAAAAATAAGAAATAACAAGTTAAATTGAAGCGTGAAATAGAGCATGGAGATGATGATGGGTGAGTATGATAAAAATAGCAAATTTCCTCATCTCTCTCCGTCATTCACTTCTCTCCCTTCTTCTCATGAATTTGATGATGCTCATGGTTGATCCCTTGATTTAAACTTATCCAATTTGTTTCTCGTCCTCTTCCCGTACACACACTCCCCAAGAAGACTGATTTGATTACTTTGCTAGAGATGGAACGAGTTTTCTCTTCACCGCCATCACCACCGCCCGCCAAACTCCCCTGCTGGAAACAAACTTATTTTTCAGTTCGTCCTGATCATCAACAAGCTTTTCAATAGAAACTCTTTGGAGAAAACATGGAAACCCGGGTATTAGCCGTAGCTAGCATCGAACGAAAACTTTCAAGCTCCCAGATTTAGACAAATTTTTCCAACAGTTCCCAACCGTCCCCCTTCCCTTATCAATCCTCCTCATTTAATTCAATTCCAACAATATATAACAAATGCTCTAATAGACTCCGGACATGGATTTCTTTTCGGGCAAATATTTACCTTTACAAAATACCCGCTAATACCCGCCGTCCCCCTTCCATCCACCTTTCTTCGACGCGAGTTTTGCTTTCTGATACCCGCTCTAGTTCACATACCCGCTTGTACAATTTACAACGACGCCTATGCTACCATCCTCTGAAAAAATCTATGATACTAATGATACATATTAAATTACCCGGGAGAATATAATCGCTTTACTCTTCACACCGACCAGTATGAACACATCCTCATTCTTCCATCTCGTCCAGAATTTTTAAACTCCACCACGTTATGTCCACGTTTCAATTTTTTTCCATCCAGATCAGTAGCTTCAGCTTCAACTGTTTAATGAGGGATTTACACTTAATTCTCACCCTGTAGAATCAACAACAATCCCCTACAAGCTAAGCTACTGAGTAACTGGGGGAGAATCCCTCTATAACAATCCAAAGCTTGTAGCAAGTAGATTGAGCGGAAGAGGATTACGTTAACAGTTTTTCCTCCATTCTCTACCCTGTCTACAGGGCGTGGAAGCTATATTGTATTTTAAATTCAAACATTCACACTTTCCTCTATGTGTATGTTCAATCAAAAGTTGAGAATATATTGAGCATTAGACAGATTATGTAGAGCGTGATCATAGAAGCCAGTCCAGGCTTTCAAAGCTACTTCTAAATGAGTAGTCGCAGTAGCAGCCCCATTGTTGTCAATTGTCAGTCAAGGAGAGGGTAAAACAGAGATGATATAAATTGAATTTCCTAAGCTCTTTATTCTTTTTTCTCTGATACGTCTCCGATTAACCAAACCCGTGGAGTAACCGGGCTATCGTATCCTACACAACAACCATATGTCAGGCCATGTCTCTGTCGAAGTGACAGCTAGGATAAAACCAATACGAATGTATGCGCGCAAGGAATAATCCTTCGGATTCTCCGTAAAACAATTAAAAAAACTAGGTATATTTCTCATCCTTATTCTTTTAAATCTTTGATATCTTAAACACTGGCTAATCCTTTAAAGTATGTGGTCATTAATATCATTTTCAATTTTAAAACTTGACCGGTTTTCCAGCTTGTCTTTTTTGACATGGCCAGAAGATCTTCTTCTTCGTCTGTGTACCCATATGCTATGCCTCCTTGCTCATCATTAGAGATCAAAGGGAAAAGATTTGTATTAACTTCTCCATCATTTCATTCTCTTCCCTGTTGCTGTAATCAAATATTATCAAAGAGAAAAGATTTAATATTTTCAATACACTCAATTTTACATATTTCCAATAGGGACGAGACTTGCAAGAATCCGCTGATAATTTGATCGATGCATACAAAACAACATACAGTAACTTGTTTTCCGATTCATTTTCCATGCCTCTAACAAACTTAAATCCTTATTCTTCTTTCATCCATTTTATTCAACCACATATCAAATCATTCTCTTGATGACATGGCCATTGTGCTCAGTTCCATCTCAGCTCTTAGAACCCGAGGCTAAAAAACTTGTTCTCCAAGGAGAAATTTCTCCTTGGAGCTATAAAACCAAATCTGACTTTTAGACACTAGACCTCTCTAAACTTGACTTCTCGGTCGAGGACTTCAGCGTGCTAAGGCTTATATAGCTTTAATAGCTGCCTTGGTTTGGAGTGACTCAAGGAGTTTATACTCTTTTCTCGCTCTCATTTTGATCTGATAGCATCAGTTTCGGAAATCCGACACTTTGCGTGTCAAAAACTCAGGGAAAAGCAAGGCCATTCGGAGTTAGACAGCCAGCCTGGTAAATGAGCGACCTTTATAAGCTTTGGAGCAAAGTATGTAGGAGTTATTAAGGGTTAATTTCGAGGTCCTTGCTTCAAAATACAGTCTGTATATTGGTGTACTGTTGAGCATGAATGAACCAGGTATAGCTTTCCTGTAACTTGAGGGCTGACTTTTATCAGGAACATAATTCCGGACATAATATCCCCTTTGCACGCGTTCCTAAAATGATTAATTGATCTTAAGCTTCACTAAAAGCTTTGTTTCAACTTAAAATCTACCGGTGGGGAGTAAAAGAACTGCAGGAATTGTTTATATTTTTCTAGCTACTTCGATAGTGCTAACTTTTACTAATCAGTGAGCGACTAGCGAAATCTGAATTTTTCAGATTTTACTTCGAATTGTTTTAGCTAAATTTCGAATTCAGAACTTTGTTATTTATGAAATGCAAAAAAATTAAAATGATCAGCATAATACTGCCAAATACATGTAAAAAAGACGTGACAATTTACAGATGCAAACATTTTCATTATATGCATGAGCAATACGCCGATTTTTACTAAATGTGTATCATTGTATGCCAATGCTGTATCCAGATTGACTACCGTTAATCAGTTCTAGGTTTCTTCTTACGTCTAAAATGTCATTGCAGTACGGGTTGCTTAGCAACTCCTGTGTTCAGTCCGGAATTTAATATTTTATGTAGTGTTTTCTAGTTATTAATTGATGGTTAACGAACCGTGGGAATTCGAATCAATGACTCGCATATAATCTTGAAATAGAAAGCTCCACTTCCCTCAAACTTTCAAGCCACTCTAGAAATAACATTTACACACCTTTACTCCCAAATTTACTACGTTACTAGCCAGGGTTATACTATTTTATGAATGCTCCAAACCGGGCAGCGTTACAAAGTCCTATAAACTGCTTGTCCAATTTCCTGAATAATCGGTAGCGCACAGAGCACAATTCGAAGCTGGATTGTGCGGTATCTACTGTTACAAACCCACCTGAGTTTTCACACAAACTCCTATTCCCAACACACACATTTTCCCGTCATCCTCATCATTAATAAGAGGAGTGAGTGGAGGCGGAGAGGCGGGGGAGTGAAAATAAGTGAATAAAACCCGCAAAGGAAGAGAATGGTTAGGAAATATGAATAGAGGAGAATAATAGATGCTCCCAGTATATATTTCACGAGAGTATTACAACGATACTCGAATGTTGGTTCAAGGAAACAATAGATTTTATAAAGATACCCGCTATTACCCGCCGCGCCATCAATAGCCGTACAAAGGAAGGCTGGACAGAGGAGAAGTAGATGAAAAAGCTAGAAGAGGAAGAGAAAGAATGAATTGTGAAGAAAGGAGACGAGAGAGAAACGGAGGGATTTTATAATGTTTTCCATCAAGGCGATTATTATTATCAGACTGTCATTCTAGAGGGATGATGTCCTAGAAAAAAGCACTTGATGTCAAAAGACTCGCTTCCGTTTCGGTAAATAGACCCTCTCCTCTGTCCCACAGCAGAGGCTTCATTCCCTCGCCTGTTGTATTATATAACACCGCAGGCCTGAACGTATATACCTTAATAATAGCTTTCTGTTTTGTCTTCTCATTCTCATTTAGGAAACCCATCATACACACGTTGTACTCTCTTTCCTCTCCACCTCCACCGCCTCCACATTTTGAGAGCGCACCTTTATAATTCACCGCCTACTCCAGTTTTTCAAGCTTAAAACAAAGTGTAAAATGGTCTCGAGGAGCAAAAAAGTGAACTGCTTTTTTCAAAATAGGCTTTAGAGTTCATGCGTTGAAGTCGCAGAGAATCGTTTAGGTGTGAGAAAAGCGCTATTTGCAGCAATTAACTCAAATGTTTGCTAAAATATTTAAATTTTCATTTTAATGAGCTATTAACTCCTGCATTTACGTCAAATTATAGAGCAACAAACTATGCCCATGTTTTCCCCCAAAAAATTAAACGATGCGCTTTATGTCGATTTCTAAACCTCCTAGGAGCTTTTTATCCTTGTAGATTAAAACACTTTTTTTCAAGAGATATTTTGCAATCCTAAGGGAAAAAATATAGAAACTTTCAAACATTTTACTTACATAATTCACTTGAATAATTAATGCGCACATGATTTGCAGAACATAAGGAAAATATACTGTATTTAGGGTCGAAAGCGAAGCATGAGCTTGCTTTAAAAAATACCAACCAAGCAACCGCAAGGAAATGAGTTTGCAATTTTTCATTTACGCACCCCATATTTCTGTCTTGTTAGCAGCTGAAATATTTGATGTGCTTAATTATATTTTATTGGTGCTCATAATACCATATTGTCTGGGTATGTAGTGTATGTAGGCTTCTCTGGTGGATGAAGACGGATATTCATACAATTTTAACTGGATATCCGTTTCAAAATTAGCTATATTTTCTTGACTTTGTAAAAAAATACTTGGGCTTTTTCTGAAGCATGGTTGTGATGAAGGCACCCGCTTAAATATATGCAGTTTATACCCGGGTTACACGGTTATTTTAATTTGTGTAATAACTGTCGTTAGGAGCAACATTCACATTTCTATGCTATAGTATACAAGTTTCATCATTCGTCGTCCGTGAATGCTTCCACAACATTACTTACAGTACCCCCTTCAAACCTGATGTACAAGGGAGCGGTCACTTACTTTTTGGTGCAATTGGCGTTAACCTCTTACACTACAAATTTTTTAAATCACCCGATTGTTGTCACATATCTCCCCCCCCTTTCCGTCAACCTTGCTCTCATTTCCTCTTCACCGCTCTTAATATTTGACTAACCCTGGGATTTTTCTGTATTTCAGGAGATTACAACACCACATGGGAATGGGTGGTAAACGTCCGGAATCCACAGACACGGACGATGGCGGCTCGCCTCCCGGGTCGCCAGCCCCGAGTGATACATCCGATTCGGAGCTAAGCCTAGGAACAAATAGTCCACCTCCTCCGGCATCTTCACAGTCATCAATATCTCCTCCATCCAGTCAGCACGCCCCTCCTCCCCACCACCACCCCCATCATCCTCACTCCCTCCATCCATTCTCCACGTTATCATCTCTCGGCTCATTCGGTCCCACAATCCCCATCCCCGTAGGATCTCTTCCCTTCCCGCTACCAGTGACCTCTGCCACAGGAGGCTTGACCCCCACTCCCGCTCACCTCACCTCCATACCATCAATCCCTCATCATCACATGCCGCACCATTCTCTATTTCCAACACTTGCGTCCCTTCACGGCTTCACCTCTGCCATGGGCATGACCGGTCCGGGCGGCAAGGGTCTCTTCAACATGAGCATGCCCTTGGAATTACATCGCCCCTTTTTAAAACAAAATTCTCCAGAGAGGCCGAGTTCCTCGTGATAAGGTATAATTAGCGAATCCTTACATGTAGCACCACCACCGTGTAACTAAAATAATTATTATACACATTAGTAAGCATAAAAGGGTCGAGTTACCATGGCAATTACAAGTTGTTTAAATCATTAAACCGATAAGCAAGCCGCGATCCGATTGTTGTAGTAGAGTGTGCGTGCAATATATAATTCTCATGTACATTTTCTTCTGGTTTAATCAACTAGGCGTTAAGGTGATTAATTAAATTACAATTAATTTTAGCTATATCGCATAGATTTAATAAACGTTCGAGTAAAGGTGTAAACATTTTAATTATAAGCTCACATAACTCACAGCAAATTTCACAAAGAAAGCACTAATTAAGCCTATCGTTAACGCATCATCAGCTATCGAGGTTAGCAGAAATTATTTAAGCGCCGATAATGTACATAGCAGACTCTCGTTATTATATCCTAGCCTCTCTCAAATCTTCATAGGAAGCCACCAGGAAATTTAGAAAAATAGTAATCGGCGTTAAACTTAGTACTCCCTGTGAATAAGAAGCAAGCATACAAAATATGTAAATGTCTACTGTAAAGGTAAAATGTCTAAAGATGAACTAACATAACTTAAAATATATACTATAGCTAGGTATAATATACGGAATATACATTTACTAATACAATTAATAAGTGTTCCTATAATTTATTAAGTATGCATGTACTGTGTCGTGTACTATCAAAAATAAATGATAAATTATTCACAGCAATTCCGTATTTCTCAGCTACTTTTATTATTTTGCAAATTTTCTCTTCAAGCCATGAATCACAACCAGCAAACACAAAAAAAAATACAGAGTTTGCTAAAAACAAACGGTTTTTGGAGGTTAGAATTTAAAAACCTAGGACTATTTCAAAAACTTGTGGCCTTTTTTTAAACTTCAAAGTTTTGAATCACAGGTAAGCAAACTATAACCGACAGAAATAGCTTCTGTTCATTCAGAATCCGTTCCAACGAAGCAAGTCGTATACATTTATACATGTTGAACAAAATCGGAAATGCTTGAATGGGCGGAGACAGGAGTAAAAGCAATAGCATGTTTAAGTCATACATGTTTTTTAAAAATTACACCAAGGCAACGACACGGTTGAAAAACGTGAAGGAAAATGCTTACAAGTAAAGCAAGGTAAGTAAGCTATAAGCTGGACATTTCCTCAAGGTTTCGTCTCAGTTCAGTCCGTGCATATGCATGTAGTTAGCAAATGATTTAGCCTCATCATGCATGGTAGAGATAGGAAGGATTGAATGGGGGAATAAGGTTAGGCAAAGTAAAAGCAACCTAAAGGTAAAGCATAAAGGAAGGAAGGAGGAGGGTTAAAGCTGTGAGGGTAAAAGGCTAAGAGAGTAATCCTCCCGGCCCCTGTCTTATTTCTTCCACTATCTCAACACACACACACACTTTGATGAATCTTATCGCTAAGGAAATCGACTAATGCATTTCATTGTAATCCCTCTCGCACCATTATTGTATTGTATTCATTTCACGGAGATATTGTACTCCTATCCGCGCTCCTTTCCAACACGAGCACACACCTGAATCACCTGATAAAATTTCATTATTATTTCAATAATGTTTACCTCAGCCCATAAGAAGCATGCCATGCCAGCCGTGTAGAAGTAAGGGAAGCTAAACTATAAGCCCTGCCATGAGCTATAACCTTTATCCCTATCTGCCTCTCAAATCAACTCCTCTCAATCCAATCCCCTTCAAATCATTCATTTCACTCTCCGAGCAGACTAACGTGGACAAACTAATAATACTTGGAACCAGGACGAGTAGAGAGGTGGACGGAAACTAACTAAATGTGGCATATTCTTCAATCGCTGTGGAGCTTTTGACCACAACGATTGATTGATGGATAGTCAGAGGACGTCAATCCTTATAATCCAAAAATGAGCCATTGAGAGAACTCTGTGGTTTTTGCACGCCCTCTAGAGAAATTGCAAGCAAATAGAGCATTCCTGGTTTTACGATTTCGACGCCGTAAAGTTATAGAAAGTATTAAGGCATTTCTCAAAGTGTCAGGTACAAAAATAACTTCGGCCCTGACTCATGTTGTGAAGATTTCCTCAAGCGAAATATATAAGCACCTTCTGTCTCACAAGCTTATGCAACAAACCGCAATTTTGCAACATATTAGCACCGAAATTTGCAGGAAATTCATACCCTCCTTCAGTTCCGTACCTTGCAACCACTTCATCATAGCAGATAAATGGCTTTCGGGACTTACAATCTGTTGTAAGTCCCGAAAGACTCTTCAAAAAGCTCTGCCACCCATATGTGTCCAAATAAAATAAAGTTTTGCAAAAAAAAGCGCAAAACATTGCAAAAAGCTTCACGCACTTAATCTCTTACTTCCGTCTCAAAATAATCCCATTCAATCCTCCAAAAAGGCTCTTATTCTTAATCATCATAAAAATTCGCAAACCGGTTTCTTGGAAATGGCAATGCTCTCGACAGTTTCACGCTGCCGACACATGCTGTCCACTGTTGAACCTACCTACTCACATGATTACCAAATTCAAACAACTATTTTCTGTTTTTGATCTGGATAAACATCTCTCATTCATTCTTCATTTAGAGAGGAAAATAACGCAGAGAAAATCTTTCTTTCGCATTTTTCTAAGGCTTTTTAGCGAGGATTTTGATCTAGATATTTTATCCTGTTGAGTTCAAGTTCAAGCAGTTATTCATGCCGGGAAGATGTTCCACCAACTGTGGTTTGAAGGTCGAGAGGACAAGTTAAGGTAAAAGGGGATTCAATTTTTCGGTTTAGTAAGCAAGGAAAACATGCGGTCAGGTATAACTAATCTGGAGGGCACGTAACACAATCCTGAATCCATCGTCCCACCCGAAGCACACACACACACACACACACATTTGTGGCTTTCACACATAGCACTAATGTTTCAAATCCCCCTTCATCTTCCCCCTTCGCCATCCTCTTAAATAGTTTCACGGCCCTCTACCGAGGATTCCGCAGTCCTCCTCCTAAATTCAAGAATGTATTTGCTATAAGCCTCCAGGCGGGCATCTTCCCCACACTAAAACTGGATACAATTGAACACGCTTCTGTGTTGACACGGCGGTAGATTTACTCGGGCTCCCGGTGAAGCTAACGCACTAACGCGCGACACAACGCCCCCGACTTAACCATACGTTCTTACAAATATTCTTCATCAAATTTTCTACGTTCATAAGCTGGTATTCAGTATTCACATCGATGCTACATATTCTCCGAACTATGGAATTCAGATAGGGGAGGACAGCAAAATCTCGGATACTGCGGGTAACAAGGACGTAAACGCAGTGACATGGCGGGAATTTGTCTACAGTCTTATTAGTAGGAAAAGCGGTCCTCAGTATGTAGTAAACTGACTACATTCCGAATAACTATTTGATGTATTTTCACAGCCAGGCAGTCCTCAGTCCTCACCCTCCTAAATCCTCTTGTCTGTAGCGGGAGCAGATTACGTTCAGAACGCCACCTTGGAACATTGGATAAAGTGGTCCTTTACGTTAATGCTCTCCTATTGATCTTTGGACGGGATCTCTTCTGGCTGATGGAGCAACAAGAGCCGCCATCGCTTCATCGCACTAAACTTGCACTCTCCTGCATTTTATGATCTGTCGTCTCTTTGGCTTCATTGGCCACAAATTATTTCAGTTTGTTTCCTTCCGTTTTTACATGCATTTCCTCTACTCAGTCTGCATCACCTTCTCACGTGCCTGGGTGTCAATGTTAACTATGAGCGTTTACTTGCGTATTTGACACAGTTTCTCCATTTGTTTCTGATACTTCTAGCCGGGAATTTTAACTGCAGTTTGAAGCTTATAAAACCGAAGCTTAAATACTCAATTGTTTACTTTTCCCTCTACGGTTCTCAAATGCCTTCTGCTTCTGCATGCCACACGGAAGAAATCCGTTGGAATGCAAATGGTTTTATTTTATTCTATCCATTCTCTCACTCACTCAACACCTTGGATTTAGCCGGGCCGAGAGATGATGGAAGAGCGTGTAGAGCAAGAGCATTAAATTATATGCAACGGATTTTGGCCACATACGCCTCAGAAATCCCTATCGCCTTCCTTCTCCACTATTGTCCCTACCCGGCCAAATCCCAGTAAAAGAATCAAAGTAATGGACCCAGATCCTTAATCTATTCTCTCTTTAAAGCCATCAGCTTTGTAGTTATTGTTGTTACAGATTTAGATCAACAGCTTTACTGCTCCATCTCTTCACACCCTGTCCCTCCGTCTCCCTTTAGTTTCAAATCTGAATGTAACTTTTTCCAAGCTGTTTGCTGTTTCTTCTCCATTGCTGCAGCCATGTCGTCCCGATTCCGCTACTGCTGCTATTGCTGAATCCCTTAAAGGTTTGCTAGATGAAAAGGGACTTTGAGTTCTTCCATTCTCTTAAATTCAATCCGCTAATCCCCACATTTTACTCTCTGGATGTGCATGGAAAGAAGGAGACTAGCAGAGCAGAGAGGAGAAGATGATAATTTTTAATCCCTGATAACTCATTTTAATCCCTGATTATGTACTCATTCATATTCATATTTGCGGTTCAAAAGACCCGCAAATATTCAATGTTAATCAAATGGAGAACATTTGTGTAAAACTTTTAGATTTAAAGTGTTGAAGTAGAAACGGCGTTACTATGGCAACTAAACAAATTTTCGGAAAGTGTTACACAAGTTTTACACAAATGTTGTAGTGTACATTCGGCATCATTCTCTCTTCCATTACTCGCTTCCTCTTCCTCTCAGTCAATGGAAATGAGAAGAAGAGAAATGAGACAGATTGGAATAATAATTTCTTAAAAGCTTTATTTCTTCCAGGAAACATGAAACTGCTCCAGTAACAGCAACCTGGATTTAACTGCCACTCCTCTACCGTTCACCGTTATGATTGTGCAGGTGCAGTTAAAGTTAAAGAGCAAAAAGTCTGTTCAATATAGAAAAAAAATGGTCATAAAAATAAAACTAGTATTTAGGGTCCTAACAAATTCAATCTTGTGTTGGACTGCGTCTAATTTTGCATAGTTTAGACGCCGATTATACAAGTATTGTACCGTATCTTGCTTCGATGGACTACTAGATCTCCCCTCACACATCTACTGTATCTGTGGCAGGTATATGAATGAAAGTTATAATACATGTGCTAGATTTCGTAAAACTTTCGATATATTTTATTTCTTCTTTAAATGTTTAATTTTCGAAGACAATTCACTGATCGAATTTAATTCAGACGTCTCCCGCGCTCGTGCGACTACCCCATTCCCAATTTTTTACAGCATTTCCCTTAGTTTTTTACATTTGTTAGCATCTTTTCGTGTCTAATAATGTTTTGATTAGGTGTAAACAAGTTGCATGATTCTTCCACCTGGTAAACAAGAAAGAAACATCTCTCCTTATCCTTGTTATTCCCGCGTTTTGAATCCATCCTATTAATAATTTTATTGTGTACACATATTTCTAGCATTACCTCTTGGGATAACTTACCCCCACATTCTGTCCGCATCCTCCTCAATACTCCTCAATCCTTCTCCTCCTCCCCGTAATGATTATACACACTTTGATGATGGTAAACATTTATATAATTCCTTCAAGTGTGTATCTTATTTCCAGTTGTTGTATTTAGCTCCGTTTTTTTCCTCTTGTAATACCGTCGGATTCAACCCTTTGCAATTACAAGTTATATAGCCTAGCATTAATATTGACATCAAAAATTCACCCCTTCCTTATTCTTCCTACCCTCGAAAAATTTCTCACTACATGTTAACCCATCCCTTCATTGCTCCATCTACTCCTGCATCAAAATCTTCTCTCTCCAGCCCGATTTATAGCTTCTTAGTAGGAAGTTCCTACGGCAATCCCAGCATAGCTCATGCCCATAAACCTCCAACAATCCACACACACTTGCATCATCACATTAAATAATTTCATGGTAAACATATAACCATGTCCGTTTATTATTCTGATTACCTTGAGAATACATTCAAGTGTTGGATTGTGTATTTTGTGCGCCTCCTAGAAATTAGTATCTAAATATTTTTCATAAGCACATCCAAGTGCCTACTTTTCATAAGACACTGCTCATACTCTTCTCCAGCTCTCTCTCACCGTCTCACCTGGACGGCTATTCATGGCACCTGCACCTCCATAAGCCTACAATCCATCCACCAGTTTTATCAATACCTTCCGGAGGAATATTACAATTCGTGATCCAAGTAAAAGTATTAGACCCGGACGTGTAGGAAATCCTCCTGGACAAGCCTTTCAAGCCACTCCGTTACGCTCCAGAGCTGAATATAATGGATAGAAGAGAGAGAGGATGATGAAAGGGATATAGATATTCTTTTGATTCTTCCATGCTAAGTAGACGCGACTTGCCTTTTCTTAATGTATCCACAACACAATCCACTGACGAGGTAAATAAAGAAAAGCTCTCAATCAGATTTTTTACCCACGCATTAAGTGAGCACATATTAACAACACCATTATTCCTTCCCTCTATTCTCTCTCTACTCTGCCTGTGCTTGTGCTTCCTTCTCTGTATCTCCTTACGGCTTAATGCTCTTCAAGTAGGCACACCATTCAAGGTAATTGGGGAAAGGTGTAAGCTTTAGCAGCCAAAGAGAAAAGCCAGCTTGTGGATTTAGGCTCTTTACATGTTATTTTTCCCTCTCTTCTTTGACACCTTCCCTAGTCTCCTCGTTTCCCTTGGCTTTTATCCCGATTCAGGTATCAATGAGGATTCATCAATCCCTTCCCGGCCGTGTCAGTAATAATAATAAGAAGAAAAAGAAGAGCTAACGAGGAGGGTAGAAGAAAAGGAATCAATTTTCCCCTTTCAAACAAGACAAGAGTATCATCATAATCCTGGACAGGGTGTTATAAAACCAGGACAAGAAATAAAAGAACCACAAGAGCTCCTCATCAACTCCCAAAGCCACCACACAAACCACCGAAACAGTTGACATTCTCAACAAGCTAGAAGAATAGCGTACTAATAACTTTCCCAAATTATTATTACTCTCTCTATCTGAATATGTACGCTTCATAAGCTGAAAGTAATGCAAGCCCATTGAAATGTGGCTTGACATGTCAATTCTTTTTCAAGTCTTCAAGCTTAACTTCAATTCATACTCTAAACCATTATTCATTGCTATCAGCTAAAAGTTAAAGGCAAAGTGTTGGATTACCTTTAAGGGCTAAAGGTTGGGATTTTAATTCCTCCCAGTTTTCCTGGATATCTCTTCTAAAACAAGTGAGAGTTGATGGGAAGCATCACTGCTTAAGCTTCAATATAAGAGCCATTATAATAGCAATATATATTGGAGGAGGAAGAACAGCTTTTGTTTTGTATTAACACCTGATACTTTACTCAATAGAAATTAGTAACGTGTGGCTGCGAGCTAAGCTTGCTAGCTAGGATAAGATATTGATGGATCTGAAGAAGGCAAAGGTGAGAGTCTTGTTGTCTTCTCTATTCTCCGGGCTTTCATAAGCTCTTCGGCTCTTTCAAGCAAAGTGCTTTTGGATACTTTTGTGGTCTCGGTGAATTAGTAGAGCACAAGTTATAGAGCTGGAGTAAAATATATAACCTCAAAGATAAATTCCTGTAGGTGGACTTTTAGGATTTACTCATCCGGCTGAGGTGGTGGTGTATCATCAACGTCTATTCAATGTCTAATTTTGACAACTTGCTTGTGTTTCAATCCGTGGGGTGATAATGAGAAAACCATGGGAAGTGTATACAAGCTACCTTTTATGAAATTGATTGACAGTTGTTCACTTATCTGGAGATTGAGTAGGAGGAGAAAGAGGAGAAATATACTTTTAGAGGAAGAAGAGTCGAGAAGAATGCATGACCTAAAGGAAAAATACTAAACAGGGTATAAGGAAACAATTTTTTGACTAGCTAAATAGCTGCATTTACTAACTAGAATAAAATAAAATATTGAATATTTCGTCAACATTAAAGAAAATAGTTTTGCTTAATTCTGACGCCGTTTTGTAACAAGGTGGATATTAAGATTTCGACAGGAACTAGATAAAGTTCTGTTTCCAACAATTTTACCTTGGAATGAAACTCGATTGAAACGTAGACGGTGGGTTGCAGTTGCAGGCGGAAATTGGAAACTGGGCAACATTCACAATTTAAATTGGTTTCGTCGTGAAACCTCCATAGTGTTCCATGTATTCTCTCCGAAAGCAAGCATTTAGGAAGGAACACCGTTTTGGATACTTAAAACAACAGAAACGTCATTTAGCAAACTTATCGATTAACAAGGCCCTTGTGACTGGAACAAGAAAAGTAGGAGGACATTAAAGACAATAGCCTGTCCAGTAATTCCTTCCCCTCCTCCCTACACGACTACCTCCATGTTATCCTTATCATCATATAATAGTTCACACCTCAGCTCATTCCCTCTCGTTCGTAATCCACTTCATCACCTACCACCAGTGCCCTGCCTTTTGAAAATAATGCCCCTGACGTTAACCATTAACTTATATCCGCCATTATCCCATTGTATCAGAGTAATATCCATGTTTGCTAACCCTAACCCCCAACTCTGTCCGACACCACCTTCTTTTCATCATTCCATTGTCTTGACTCTCGTACTTGAGAATAAACATAGACAAAAGAGTTTTTGATGATAATAAATTATGGGCGAAAATATTTCACTCACAAAGTCTGTCTCCTTGTTGTCTTTTCTCCTCTCGTCTATCAATTCCTGTCTATCTTTCCAAATTATAGTATGCATAATACCCACTATTTTTCTGTTTCTGCTAGCTCTTGTCTTATTAAATTAAGGAGGGAGGAACGGAACGACGACGCTGAGACAAATAAATGTTTTAGCAAATAGACCTTAAATTATAGAGGAGGGTAGTCGATATTTTTTTAACATGTTTAGCAAGCAGCACGCAATCATCGTTTTCCAACTTGCTCCATAATTTTTCTTATTTTTTTACATAGTAAACCGTATGTATACAAGTTTAACTACAGTATAACCATATGTGTAGGAAAAATAATAAAATTATAGTCGTCATATTTCCTTGTAATGAGATGAGTGTCATAATTGACGTTGATACTAATCTCGTTACTTCATACTCGCACATTACAAACTGAATCGTTGCATAAATTATAAAAAATCATAGGGACACTATATAACTTGTGAAAATTCTATTTTAATTCTTATTTCGCATCACCTAGATTCTTTAAAAGACGCATCTTTATTGTACGTTTTAATTCATATAATTATGAAAAATCAATCATTTTACACCAACCATTTTCATAAATATGTCATCCGATCCAAGCCATCTTCTCAGCCTAAGAGCCCGGACACCACAAAAGCGACATTTCCTTAACACTACGTGTCTGCGGTCGTTTGAACACAATACATTTACTTAAGTTACTATTTACTATCTGAAGCTCATCGCTCATCTGTAAGGCAATAAGCGTGGCTTCGAGCTAACGTTTTGTTTTACCACCATAAATAATAATGGCCATACAAGGTGTGGCGTACCCCAAGAACAATTATAAGCTACTTGTTACCTCCTTAGTTCCA
Organism: Sminthurides aquaticus; assembly: GCA_906901655.1. Lineage (NCBI taxonomy): Eukaryota > Metazoa > Arthropoda > Collembola > Symphypleona > Sminthurididae > Sminthurides > Sminthurides aquaticus. Next base: position 138,625 of record CAJQTT010000010.1, read on the forward strand.
GGGCTATTAAAATAAGATAACATTCTCTTATAGCCATCAGTCAATCTTTCAGGTTTCTATGAGTTACAAACTATTCACCTCCATCCTCCACTTATCCCACCTATTTAATGCATTTCGTATACTAACTATGCTATATTTATATATTTTCCAAGTATTATTATTTTTATCGATTCTCAAAGATATTTATCGCTTATTTGCCCTTTTGTCTACAACATTTATGAGGCAGCGCCTAAGTGACTGACGGACTGCTAACATATCGCCCTTTGCTGCGCTTTACCCTAACAAACTTTTATTACTGCGTTTAGTATTTTCTTTTTTTCAGTCTCTGAATACGCTACCTGAGATGGAAGAAGGCGTGAATTCTGTTCTGGGCTTTGGCAAGACATGAACCTGGCATATGAATTCCGCCCAAGAAAACTCTTCAGCCAGCGCGATAACGTTTAACGTGAACACTTTTGGAAACATTACAGCAAAGGACCAAACCCAGCAGTCTGTTTCAGTTCAGTTTGAGGAGGACTCGATGTGAGTTGATTATCGATTGGAAAAGGGTTAATTGAAAGGAGTGTGTACGAGTAGGTGTGTCAGTTAAGCTCATGTCTGTGGTACAAATGGAGATTGAGTGAAGGAGAGTAGAGAGAGAGAATGTTAAAAGTTACTTTGTACCCGTCACCACCCCTTAGAATATCCATCCATGTTACCACTGTATCAAAGAAAGGAACAAGTAATCAATAATATACGCTTCAGAAATAATGCATGCCTCAGCCATCTGATTACCGAAAGAGATCTACAAAGGATCTGGCAATAATATGAGAACAAGCGAGGAGGTAGAAGTGAAGGAGGGGAAGAAGAAAGCAGTTAAACGAGAACCAAGTATTTCAAAGGAAGCAAGCAATAAGCAAGCACAGAAAGAAATGTGCGAAACGTGAGCCGGAGATATTAACAAGTCATTACATTTTACCTTGAGGTGACACTACTGGATTTTCTTCATTGATTATTCAAATACCTCTGTAGGCTCTGTAGATCTTTGTCTTTGCACACTTATTGACAAGTTGTGATCGACTATCACCCCTCGTCGTTACTGTATTAACTCTTGTGGTGGGCGTGCTTTGGTACAGATTGATGGTAGTCTTAAATCTTAGACGTTATCCACATTCCTGCGGGCATGTACATGGGATTATTGAATGGTTTATAAAACGTTTGCATTGTTATTTCCAATTGTTCCTTGGATATCTTTTGCTAATATGTGTGAAATAATTGCGAAATTCCAACCCTATTTATCACTTTGCAGCGTAAGCGCAGCGCTGGTGGGACAGTGTCAATTTTGACCTTGGTGAACCAATGTACAATTAATTAGCAATTTTCTTTGATATAAGACACAGTAACTGCTGTCGCAATTTGTGATTCGCATATTCTAATAAACTTCTATCCTAGGCGAGTCTATAAATGCCGTGTGGCTGTAAGTAAGCGCTTTAAAATATTACAGTGAGTTACATTCATGCACTACATTCGTTAGTGTATAATTCCCCACCAAAATCTCACTCATCGTGTGACCTATGTATTTTAGAAAGTTAGTAAACGGCGTTAAAGTTTTACATCCTCCCGCGTTACTGCAGCTAATTAACGCATGCTCGTTGGCTCATACTGTTTCAGGTCATACCTGACTTTTTCCACACGACAGAGCATCCCAGACTAATCAGACGATTACTACGATTGATTTGTATAGCGTGTAATAAAGTAATTACAGAGGAGATCTTTTGCTTGTCGATAGGTCTTGTATCCCTCATCAACTCTGTTGTATCCGCCGCACCGCGCCCTAATAATTCCTCACCATCTCCTCTGTATTGTCATCTGTCATTTGATCCATCTGAATTAATCAAGATGAAGAAACAAATTAGATGGTGTCAATCAAACCTAGTTTTTTATCAACTTTCCGTAACTATACTATGTACAGTAGTGCCGTAGTGCACAACAGATCCCGATGTAACCAACTAACTAATAAGCGCCTCCTCCGCATTTCATCTCGTCAACCTGTTTTCTAAAACTTTCACTCTGCCTCCTTCTGCGTAACAAGATATTTTCTTCATATTTCCTCCACAAGGAAGCGGCTCTTGTCATTTTTCATGTCCCTTGGAAAAAATTTCCTTCATCGAGGATGGGAGGGACGGAAGGAGTTGGGTTCCTCAAAGAGTTTTTTCTCCAAAGGTTTCCTCATCTGTCTTGCTTATAAGTATCCTGTCCATGAACCGAGTTTCCATGTAAAAGATGAATGCATGCTTACTTATACTTTGAGGTGTAATTTGATATTTTCTTGGCATGTTTTGAAACAAATCCACGTCAACGAGGATCTATTACCAATAATGAATCTATTAGTGACTCTTCCCTGGGATGATACGCAAAGGAATCTCTTTTAAAATAACTTGGATCAAATTCAGCGATTCTCTTGGAAGGTCATCTCTCAAATTTACTTCATCCTCCTATCCATAAACTGATTGACGCTAACATCAAGAGTTTGTTTTACAGATCTAATTACAAATGCTTCCTTCGTAGCAGCAGCGAAACTGGGAACTTATTCAACCTATCCCAGGTACTGGCTTGACTAACCTAGGACAAACAAGCCAGCACGGCAAGTATCCTTCTCATCACTTCTTTCTCATACAGCGACGTTGTCAACTTTGACAAACTCACGCTTCCTGAGTCTTTTGTATTTGGTTAGTGATACACGCATTTCAATTCGTCCAGGAATTTATCTCCTCGTATAGTACAACAGGTAGAAAATATTGAGTTTCCGCCGAGGGGGCATAAAGTGAGCAGGGATGTGAAGGAAAACTACTGGAATTTTTATAAACACCTCCAGTACAGAGTTCATGTAAAAACGCTTCTGTATTTTCGGCCCTTTAAGGGGACCCAATGATGCGGGAGATGGGATAAGGGATATCCATGTCGATTCCCACCGTCCACGATCCGCAGGTTCCTCTTTTACAGCGAATAATCGGATCGTGCAGTTACTTTCGGTTACTAAATTCCTATGAAACCTATTGGTAAAGTATCCCATGAGTTATTCCAAGATTAAGGCTTCGGATATATCCGGTTACTAGGATTTAAAATTGTCTGAATTTTCATCTATATTCTAGAAATGTCTGAATGAGTTAAAGATTTTGAGAGGTAAGTGGAGCAGAATGAATGAGACTGCTTAAAAGATATAAATCTGTGAAATATAAAAAGAAGTTTAAAATTATTCGTGAAATGCGCATCAACTGTTGAGCATTATTTGTAGCTTTTACTAAGCCTTAGGAAGGGTTCTGGTGTAACATTAATACATTGTATTGATTTTAAAATAAGTATTGTACTTAAGAATGAAGGTAAAGGAGGATTATAAGAGTTGAAGAGAGAGCATATGGATTCGTAATATCCGTTTTGTCTACCTCTCCTTGCTCTTTTCGTTATAATAATCCTTTAATGAAACCCTAAATATTGTTCTGTCGTGTCACATTTCTGTAGGTAAGATGTCACACTTTGACGTCCCATGTCAGCTTCACCTCTTCTCCTCTTATCTTTCTCCATCTTAAGACTCCTACAGAACCTTGATCCATTCTAACCTTTATACTCTCTGTCAACTCATGTATCACAAAATCACATTAGCCTTACTAGCAATAGCTTTGCTAGGTGTTAACACAAACTATAGACATTAATGCTTTCTACAGCCCTGCATCTACTCTCAACTACAAAGCAGAAGAAAAATTCCTAAATATTGTCATCCAGGCTACAACCTTTAGAGATTCGACAAGAAAATTCTCCTAGTAAGTGACAACATCAGTGGCGCCCCCTGGCCCCGTTCAATCCAAAAACTCTCAAGTGGATTACGCGTTTAAACTCTGGAGTAGCAGAGCCTATGGATTTTTTCATTCTTCAAGTGCGAGGTGTTGTCTTCAAGAGGCTTTTGTCACCAGGACAAGTTTACACGAGAGGTGGGTAATGAGGCATAAAAAGGGTTATGTCAAGCCCATCTCCCCAGTCAGAGCACACACACACACACTACAAGCCTAACCTTTTGACAACAGAGCCATCATGCCACACCTCATGGATATCAAATCCCAAAACCGAGGATGATGAGCTCCCTACAATTTGTCCTTGCTACTTGATTTTCTCTTGTCGCATCCAGCGAGCTGGATGCCTCTGCGTAATATGCAAGGTATCTTCAACGTTCCAGAAGCACCCGTGGATTCTGAATCTCCATTGCCCCGTGTAAACTTGATTCCGGGCATCTGAGAGGGTTCCATTATCAGCGAGAAAATATCCTTCCTTGTGTAAACATGAGCATTTATCCCGCTGAATTCCTTGAATGCTTGGGTAAGACACACATGTTTTACAGCAGTTGCTCTATCCTTGTAAAATCCAGCCCTGCCTCGTCACCTCTCATCACTTCTCCAGCACTTCCAGTACTTCCAGCACTTCCAGGGAGAGCGACACAGTCTTCACTCAGCTTCCCAAGATCCCGATCCGATATAAAGTTTAACATGAGACGCGGCTGGGAAAACACAAGATGACAGTCATTTAGCCTTAGCAGGGGACACTATGGAAACAATCTTTCCCAGCCTCCGGGACCTCCTCCTCCTCCTCTATCATCCCTTGTTTGTGTATAAGGTTCGGGTGGCAGAAGTAGAAGCGAGGATTGTCACCACCACCGTCATATAAAGCCTCTCTTTTTCCAGTCATCGTACAATCTTGAACATCAACAAGATTATCATGGAGGAAATTCACTCCTCTCTTTGTATGTCGTCTCTCACCTTATTTGCTCAGTTCAAAGGGGATTGAGAGAGCGATAAAAGGGGGAAAGGGTTAGGTCAAGTAGTCCCAGGAAGGGAGGGAGTAAAAGCAAACCAGCATGACGACACTGTATCTTACACAGACCAAGCTTCATCACATGTCATACTTGAGACGATTCCCAGGAGGTTCTCTCCGAGTCCTCGTTCCTGTGTTTCCATGTTCATCCTCCTTGTAAAAGCATGGAGCTTATGAGGAAGAATAGAGGTGAAAGTCGTTGCTCAAGGCAGACAATAGCCCAGGACTTTCTCCAATTTCATCTCAAATTCCAAACTCATTAACATTTAACATTTTAATCAAGAACCTTGGTTCCTTGCCTGGAACTTGTATTCTTGGATAGATTTTTCTTGTTGTGTGCCAAGTTGTCTGTAATTGTACCCGGGTAACAACAATGGAGGGTAGAGCTGGCACCGATTCACGCCTTCAACACTGTTGACTTTCCCACTTATAGCAGCTCTTAAAGCAGCAGTTTAAATCCAATACAAGCAAGGAAGAAGAAGAGGATCAAACCATCCGAATCTATAGCAACAAGCCATCTCTCTCGATTCCATTTCCTTCTCAATTCTAAGCCCCATTCCATCCGCTACCCGCTTTTCCGCTTACTCCAGGAACGTATTATTGGAGGAAAACATCAAGTCCTAATCAAATTACCACTCATCGTATCAAGCCAATGTAAACATTTTACTCTCTGCTATTACTTTCTACACTTTGTATAAGCACCCAGTATAGAGTGGGTGAGAATCTTGTTGCAGGTTTCGTTAGAAAATACCCGGGTAAATATGTCTTGTAGAGTCGATGTTGCTGCGTGGGTACGATTTCGGAAATTTTATTATATGCATTGCCAACAGAACAGGCTAGAATTATCCCAAGAAACTTGTTTTGCAAACGATGTTTAAGGAGCTTAACTTATGAGCAATTTCGTTATTCAAAGAGAAAAAATCCCTAGGAAGATCAAATTTAAGAATGAGAGAGAGTGTGGGAATAATTGATCGCTTTAAGGATTAGGAAATTGCCTTAGTTTTTTTTTGCTCCTCTTGAGCTGGTAGAGGAGCATTTTTCTACTCATTTTGAATAATTAAGTTGTGGTTCGTTGCCTTTTTTGAAAAAATTAAACCATGCTTTTTGATTAATTGTATTATGAAACTCGATAATCTCTTTTTTGGGAAAAGCGGTTGGGCGGCAAAATTGTTATTAGCGGCTGCTTTTGCTCGGCTAATTTATAATGTAGTGAAATTAATCTTGAAGCAGTCTTGTGCCGTCTGTCAATGTCGGAATAGAAATGTCCTCATATTTAAAAATCAGGTTCTTGTTTCTATGATGTTGCACACTGTAAGGTGCGGCCCTATTATCTTACCAAAGAGAGCGGCGCGTGTAACTAATGAGCTCGATATTAAATCAAGGGACACACACCTGTTTATGCCCGCTTTATGCTCTTGCAGAACATAATCAAGAGATGAGAGAATCGACGATTATGTGATTTACGACCGAAAGCCGCCGTTGCAGCCGACACTTCTGTACGAGTTAGTCGAGTCGCAAGTTGAAATTTTATGCCCCAATTTCTCATCTTTATGGAACGACACCTGCAAATCGGACGAGCTTATCTTAAATTGTACAAAGCGAATATATTTTTTACTAATTTCACTTTATTATCATTCCATTTACACCCTTCGTTCCGGTTTAATTAACTTGCGATTATTCATTTTAAAAAATAAAGGCATTTTGGTCTTTTATACTTAAAAACACTAATATAATTTTTAAATTTTTTAGCTCTTACAACACGGGTATTTTACCTTGCAATTGCACCTGGTAATAGTAAGAATTGATTCAACTAATTCAGCCGATGCCTACTTCAAATCATCGTCACATTAAACTTACTTTTAATTTCATTCAAATCCACCATGTTATCAATTTAAGAAAGATATTTCCAGAAAGATTCTTAGAAAAATGCAAAATTCATTGAGAACTTTGAAATTAAATTAAATTGAAGCCTTTATAAGAGAAATCACCCATTTTTTTCTTCCTCCGCAAATTTTCTCACACAGAAGATCATGAATAGATTTTATGTTTCCTTTATATCCGGAAGCGGATAAAATACCCGTGATCGGATATCCTCAATGGCAAGAGTAGATTATTCGCTCTCTCACTCAATCCTTCTTCCCTCACTTACCTCTTCACGTTGCCATTCATCGTATTAAAGATAACAATTTATAGGGAACTGATGACGACAGTACTGAAAAAGTATTGGGTTTTTGACTCTCAATACCAAAGCACACATTTTCTTCTCTTTCCTCCTCCACTACCTCTTCCGCCCGCTCTAACATTACACTCCCGCTTTTCTTTTCCACTTCTACTTTCTTCTTCCCCTCTGATTGATTCCCCTCAGCTTATACAGAATCAAATATATGAAAACGTTAACACGATTACCCGTGTCCCCCTTTTCTCATTCTTGTTTGATCCCTTCTCCGTCTTTGGTTTATGGGATTTATGGATGGATTGAATTCCACTATATCTGTAGGTGTATTTTATGGGTGACGACCTGGATTGTGCACATAAAAGGTAAAGACTGCTGCTATGCCAAGGAATCCGAGACGAGAGAGAGCAGAGTTATAATTTACATGAGTTGATTTAAAAAGTTTTGGAGAAAGTAAAAGAATGATTGTAAATATACACATTTCTCTGCTGACTTTCACTCGGATCTAATTCATACACATATAGCAAGCACTTATAACCAAATATTATAAAGCTTCTATAATATTCGCTTTTTGCTACAGAAGCATGAAACTGGCTTTCTCCTTCTAGTGGTAACTTAGTAAAATATGCATGTGCTTTCTCTTGCTTTCTCTCCACTTTCACATGCGGAAAAGTCAATGAATGAATTTTTGGAATCTACCAAAACTTATACACGTATAAATCCTGGGATCTTCTCTCACAAGATTGCCAAAATCTCCCACCTCGGGAGAGGGGTAAAGAAATCACACAATTCAATCCACTAAAAAGGAGGTTCTTTAATCAGCTCCGTCACTTTTTTCTTTTGATCTGCACACCATGCTTATATTGGCTCTCTCTGTGGCGCTCTCTTCCTTCTTTTTCACTTTCCTCTCTGTGCTCTGCTCTACCGCCCCATCATATTTCTTCTTTCATCCTTCAAATCTCTTTCTCACCTTATTTTTTCTCCGCTAGGTTTTTTTAAACATTTTTACTCCCATCAGATGCCGAATCAGATTCGCGGCTCTTTTCCTCCCGTATTCTCCCCTTCACACCTCCTCCTCCGCTCTCATCCCATTTAAACCATCATCATCCCCTTCATTTCTATCACCCACGACACCACACTCCACCACTTTATCAATTGACTGTATTCCAAATGTATGCCCTCTTTTCTTCCTAAATCCTACTACTTGAATTCCAAACATCGCCGACTGTCGTCCTCCATCTCTTCATTTTCCTCATCCCATTCCCAGCCTTGGAGTAACTCTTTATCATTAGTTTCCTCTACTCTTGTTAACCCGTCAAACCCTTTATATATTTTTATTCACATGTTTATACAACAACTCCAATCATGTTAGTTTACCCTCTTCTGCCTACACGGCAGGAATTGATTGCTTTCTACTCTCTCTCTTCCCCGCTTCTTTTACTTCTTATTCTCAGTCCTCTGAACTTAAAATTGCCCAGATGATGGCGATGGAGAACGAATAAGAAGCCGGTTTCTGAAAGCTGGAAGGCACATATTGCAAGCTTCGTCATCTCTGACTGAATGGTCTGTCACGGGCTGTAATTGTGCGTGTCCTGTAAGAACCATAGCCATGTATTACTGGTGAATTGCTTTGATTGATGAGGAGGAGCTTGTGGAAATCCGAATGAAAAAGTTGCGTTACACGCACACATCAATATTACATATATTTATTTCGAAAGGACAAGTAGTTTACCAAAGCAGATTTACCGATCCTCTCTGTCGGAGTGTCTGTCAACTTCATAAATCCTGGCTGATCAATGGTCAATTGTCCATACTGAAATTGAAAAATCCGCTTTCCTTTGTCCGCATTCAACCGCAAATAAAATCATTATTTCTGTTCTTCCTGATCCTGCTCCTGAATTGTGGCACGGAAAACCTTGTACAGAGCATGTTTCTCCTTGTAAGAATTATAGCAAGAAACGACAGCCGAGTACATTGAAGACGATTCATGACATAATTCCGAGAAGGTAGAGGGAAATTAGCAGCTTGCGCCACCCTAGCTTAAACAAATGGATACATGTATTTTTGTGGTCAACTCCATGTACGCATGCATTTATTAATTAATTTATATTAGCCTATTACCTATTATACTACTATTAGCCTTTATTATAGCCTACTTTACCGGATCAAACATAGTCCGCCTCGAATATACATGCAAAAAACATACATTCAATGAAGATGAAATCAATAACGGATGGAAACACAAGTAATATTTTCCTTGTTCCTGCACGATGAAAAAATACATTGTGGATACTTTTATCCTCATCAACAAAAACTTCTAGCCTCAAATACCATGTAGGAGCGAAAGAAGCTTGTTTCCTTCTTATTTAAGACTCTGAATTTAGAATTGTACACAACTTTAAAAAACCGTTTTAGATAGAATTTGTGAAATTAAATAAGTTGCTTCAGCGACCATCCCTGGTTTTAAACACACGCTCCATCAGAGTCTTCCTCCTTCAAAAAGCCCTTATACTATAATTTCGTACTTGATCTGGAACAGTACATATTTTTAAATTGTACCTCACGCGTTGCACATCTAATACCCCGTCGAGCACAGTGGCAGAATTACCCTCCACTATCAGTGTTCCCCAGACCAGAAGCCTCCAAGAAGTAGGTAAGTAGAGGGCGCAAGGAGCGTGGACTTTCACTTTTTGATGCACTTGGTTTATACGTGTCAAGCGTGCCATACTAATCCAGAGAAGAAGATGGCTGACGGTTGCCCCTGTGGAACCTATCGAGTTTGGTTACTCGTCCTGGTTATAATATACATCGTAAGTTGCAAATTCAACACAAGGTTTGAATTAAATCTGAATATTATTCGTCCCAACTCATGCAAAGTTGCATACCACAATATGAATGCGTCACTGTTATTCCGCTCCACGGAGAAAGAACTTGATCTAAAATACAAACTTTTTAAATCCTACAGCTAGCTGCACTTGCAGGGACTGTGCTCAACATACTTGGCATTGCACCCATTACTCACTTCCTTAGCGATCCGAGAATTAATCCTGCAACCAAAAGTATGATGGCGTAAAACTGTTCTTGCATATTATTATCTCTGCGCTCTGTTTTCTGGTACTTGGTTTGCTTCACGGTTCTTACACCAACTGCATTGTGCTTTGTTCACTTTAAACTATCTCCTCGCAGTCGTAGTCCCCGTTTAAATCAAATTTTTTGCTCAATAGCATCCCAAAGAAGAGCAGAGAGAAAGCTTTTAGTTCAATAAGATGTATTTTCCTACAACTAATTATATTACAGATCTTTTGAAACTTGCCCTGGCTATTACAATCCTACGGTTTATCATGTCCATCATCGCTCTCGGTTTCTGTTCTTTGCCAATCCTAGCTGAAACAAAGGTGAGAATTTACAATTTCTCTACACAAAACATGTCCGAAAACTATAGAAACAATCCCAATTTTACATAATTCCTTAGTTTCTGTTCCACATGAAACGTATTCAATGTTTATCATTGTTCTCAGAAAAAACCGAGACTTTTTACTCACTGGGCAAGATTTCTTATGGTTATGATTGCATTTACAATTCTCGGAATAATTGGGAATTTAATATTAAAAGCCTACATCTCGGATTACATCCCGCTCTTCGTCTCAATTATTTGGATATCTATTCTCATCTTTTTGACCTCCCGACGGCAAAGGGAAATGTTGGAATCTATCTCACATGCTCACTCTGCTCCTCCACATCCGGTCTTAGTGAGTCAAGAAGAGCAAGTATAATTAAAACACCGTGCAAAACTACACAGGTGATCCAATCAGTAGTAACTTCATTCTACCTTACGTATTCAGTGAAGTGATGGGCAAAGTCTCGCTTATCTTTATCCGCCAGAGCTCCAATCCAACCTCGTAGTTACCTTTTGATGCACAAGCAAAACTACTTTAATAACAGCTAAGCGAGAACTCATAATAACCGTGCATTTGTAAGCATCTCCTAACTAAAGATGATGCGTTCATGTGAACCAGACTAGATTAAGTAAAGTCTAAATTCAAAATTATCCATTCACCCCTAATGTTACTCTCTATGTATATAGTATTTAGGAATAATGTAGTGCAATCCAATAAAGTGGTCGTGATAAATCCCTAAAATTATCTCCTGGAGATTGTGTGGTCCGGAAAAGCGATCCATATAGTGTATCCGGGTCTGAGATCACACAGTTTGTAGGAATTTGAAGCTCATGTGAAGAGCAAATGGAATGTGATAAATAAGGGGTAAACGGTGCTGATATAATGCCCAGTATATTTTTATGTAGAGCGATGAGCAACTACTTCATGATTAACTCTGTTTCAGCAAAGCATGTATGTGGAGTAACCTATTGCTATTCTCTCTGGAAACACTAGAGACAGTTTGAAATTATTATAATGGCACTAACCAACCAACTAAAATAGTGTTGTGAAAAAGTGAAGTTTTATCAAAAAAAATAGATCATGCGACAATTTTGCTGGATCCTTGTAATTCTGTTGACGAGTATGAATCAAATCTACGGGAAAGGTAATTAAATATTTTTACATCATTGCAATATAAATAGTTGCGAAATTAAAGAGTGCCGTAGATTTTGGATAGCGACAAGCAAAATACGATTGCAGATATGCACGCATATTCCGCCAAAATGACCAAAGGTTTCTAAATCGTGTTACACTCACCTTGTCCATTGGATTATTCTGGTTATGGCTGGAGTTTTGGGTTTTTTAAAAATGCCTTCTCACATGGAGAGTTTTTTACTATTTTCTCAGACCAAGATCGTTTAATTCTTTTGGAGCGCTTAGCGGATGGGAATGGAGTCTTGAAAATGTACTATGCGGGTGATGAGATGGAGACAATTCTTCAGACTAACGTCAGCGTTGTCCAGAATGATATGCTCACCCTGTGTTCGCATGCCGCATCCGAGATGGTGTGCTGGCTTGCCAAGCTTTTTAAGGGACGACAACCCCAAATCCACTGCTACCATCTACCGACAAAATTCATCTCCATCCTAATCTTACCAGTGGAGCTAACAGTGAGTCATGTAATAGACAAAAATGGCCGGACATTACTTAATAGATATCAACATCACATGGAAATGGATGTGTACGGAAATGGTGTTTACTGGGGAAATCCACGGACTGAAAATATTTGGGCCACCAGTTTCAAATCTGGCGCGTCAAAAATGATTCTACAGCATTCTCCTCAACTGCTTAGTATACAGTGGAACAGTCGGCAAATTTGGATTCCAATTGATCGGGTCAGGCTAATCCAAACCATGTTTGAATCCTTACGAGCATCTCCAAACAAGTCCTATATTATAGGCATGGCCGTTGATACTGTTCGGAAGAAGGTGTACTGGAGGTATGGACCCAGAGTTTGTGAAACTTCCAATTACACAATGAACATTAGAAATGCAGAAAACTGCTGGCCTCAAGAAACCCCATTTCTTCCTCATCGCAGGACTGACCGTCACCTCTACCTCCAATATCATTATCCCGAGTTGTATTCCCTGGAGCCATTTACAAACGAGAGTTACAACTGCATTGTTTCCAGAAATGTATTGGCGAACCGAGTTAACATTATCCATGTAATCGGAGACAGGATACTTGGAATGTCAGTCTACAAAGATGCGCTTCCCCAGACAGTGGCCGAAAACCCTTGCATTACTTTGAATTGCAGCCATTTGTGCCTTCCTGGCGAAATCAGCTCTGAGTACCAGTGCGCCTGCCCCGCTGGCATGAAGCTAGTAGACCCATCAATCTGTAGTTCATCACTCATCATGCTAACGATTGACTTCAGCGAAGATTATAGTGAAGAGCTGAGTTCAAACGAAAACGATATTTCTCACGCCCTATCTTTGACACATGTGCAGAGCACGGCTGTTGGTGGACTAGCGAGCCATTCCAGAAAACTTCGAGATACCTGCTTAGATGATGAAGAAGACTCGGTTGTATGTTCTCTGGGAAGAAGTATACATTCAAATGTGATCGATGGATTGGTAGCATTAGATCCTGCCGGCTCCGGTTTCGTCACATCCTCAAATGGGTGCATCAAATTCCATTCAATACCGTATAATGAATCCTACGTGTTGCACTGTCTATCCGACGAATCTGCTGACATTGACGCCCTTGTTGCGGCCGTTGATTTTGTAACCTGGAATATATTTTGGGCGTCGCCAGAAGACTCGAGTGATGAGGAAGGATCCTTTTCCTACGAGATGCAATCATATAGGCTCCACCTCAGAACAACCATCGCTAGTTTGACGGTGGATGTTCGGAACCAGAAACTGTATTGGCTCACGCCGTATAACCAACTGGTATCTGCCAACTACGATGCTAAAGAGCAGTCCGTAATTCTTGGCAGAATCCCTATGGCTTCGCTTGCAGGGAACCTTATGTTCTTCGACGATAGTTTTCTTCTATGGTTGGCCAAGAACGTCTCAGCTGATTTGAAATGCAAAGGAACCCACATGTTTGCCCATAACATCCAAACGAACAGTACAATGGAAGTTATAAATTCGGCATGCATCCAAAGCGATTCCACCAGAATAGACACAGCCATCATTCTAAACACTGGTGGTATTAGTTCAAACCCTTGCTCATTCGTAAACTGTACGCACATTTGTATACCCATCGACGCATTTAATTACACGTGTGCCTGCCCTCAGCCGCTTATATTCACTGGAGGTGCGTGTCAAAGTCCCCAAATTTTAATTGTATACACCCCTAATTCGACTACTAACCAAACTGGAGAAACGGTCGTAGACGCAGTTGTTGTGCACAAAGACACGGAATTTCATTCTCTAGCATACAACTCTTCTCAGCTTTTCAAATTTGCCTCCAAATCAGATGATATTATAGTTACAATCCGAGAAACCCATGAAAGCACGGACTTTTGCCATTATATAAAAGGGGAAGCGGGATTTGAATGCACGGATCTGTTGACAAATGAGAAAATAACATTTGAAATCCATCCAAATTCCACCATCCTCCAATTCGATACGAGTGGAAGTATCTACTACTACAACGATGGACGGATGGGAAGGATGATGATCATGTCCATCAACACTGGAACGATATTCCAGTTCCCGGAGTTCCATGCGGAAAGAGTCATGGCTTGGGCTCTGGATACACTAAGTAATATTTTTTTCTGGAGCGAGAACGTCATGAAGGACGTTCCACGGATTAAGTTCCGAGTACTTCACGAGGCAAAAGCAGGGACGGAGAGCCGTGGCGTAGAATACGACTCGTCACCAATACGAGGAATTGCTGTAGACATGACTTCAAAAGTGTTGTATGTTTTACAAGCCTTTCGTATCAGCCTCCTTTCATACGAACAACTTTTCCAGTCGTCTCCCTTCACAAAGCCTCACACGATTTATTACTCAGAACTACTTAATCCATCCCCAAACTCAAATAGCGCCACATACTTCTCCGTCCATCTACACGAGGCGGGATTCCTCTTCTTGATCTTTAGTGATGAAGAAGATAGTCCTCACGAGGGAGTTTTAGTAAGCTTTAACCTCCGTAATTATAATCCAGCTCTGCTTATGACGATACCGGAAGGACAAAGAGTTTTCCAAGTTCTTAGTGTCCAGCATTCCCGGAAACGCAATCCTCATCCTGATTTTCCCTGTACTCAGCATCCGTGTTCTCATTTCTGTTTCACGGTTTCTCCCCTCCGCACACGAAATCCATCCGTTGAAATCCCATTCTACTGCGATTGTCCTCAAGGCTGGACTCTTGAAATGGGTAGGAACGAGAGTGAGTGCGAGAAAATAAGGGAAGCGATAGATAGCCCTTGGCAAGACGTCGGGCTTGCAACTTACGTCACTACTTCCGGACTACTTGCCTTTATATTAATAAGTAGTTGCTCTACTGGGATTGTTTGGAAAATCAGAAATGACAGGGAGTTGATACGGCTGGCGGAGGAAATTAAGAATGGGAATGATAAAGCCATATCATCCGGACGCAGTCATGCAGAAAACGCTCAACACCTTCCTCTCAATTGCATCATTGCTCCTTCCGAACTTGCAGTAAACGACAAAATCATTCTTGGCGAGGGTGCTTTTGGGTTTGTCTTTCAGGGCGTGTACAAAAACAGCCTGACAGTTGCAGTTAAAATGCCGAAACTGTCTCGAAAACTCAGTAATCTCACCGACTTTGCAAAAGAAGTTAAGATCATGAACTATGTCGGGTATCATCCCAGGATTGTTCGCTTTTACGGAGCTGAAATTAGTAACATTAACAAGGGAACTTTCTATGCTGTCCTGGAATTTAGTCCCTGTGGGTCCCTCATTCGAGTCTTGAGACGACTAAATTCCTGCAAACTCGTTCCAACGGATTACCCAGCAGATGCCGTTGTTGAGACAGAGGGAGACGTTGAGCTTTGCTCCAGAAAACAAGAGCTTGAGACTACGAGGAAGTCGATTTCGACAGTCCAACTTGTGTCTTGGAGTGAAGACATTGCCAATGGAATGGAGTACCTCGCCTCAAAATCCGTTTGTCATGGTGACCTTGCTGCACGAAACGTTCTCGTATTTGAGAATAATGTTCTTAAAATCAGCGATTTTGGCTTAGCCAGAAACTTAGACCCTAGTGCCCTCTACAAGAAGAAAAATCAAGTTCCTCTGCCATGGCGATGGATGGCCCTTGAATCCCTCCTGCAAATGCAATTTTCAACCAAATCCGATGTATGGTCTTATGGAGTTACTCTTTGGGAAATCTTCACGTTTGGACAAACTCCTTACCCGCAGTACGAGTGGAACAGAGATTTTACAAACTTGATTCAAAATGGAATGCTTTTGGACCGACCATCAACCCTTCCAGAAGAGCTCTACGAGCGCCTCCTGAAACCCTGTTGGAGTCTTCAACCGGAATCACGCCCGGATTTCACTCAAATTCGTCAAGCTTTGCTCGCATTCAAGGATTCTCGAGGAGTACCCCCCTCTTCCGTAGAATATGACACCATGCCATCTGATTCTGAATGAACGCCATGCCTCATTTCATCACACCCATCAGCTCCTTTTCGTATCCACCAATTTGTGTCGTTTGTGAATGTAACTCCAACTGCAAATAAAACTCTCTCAACCTTCTACCTGTTAATTAACTTTTGATACACAAGTAATTTTTTACTAACAGCTAAGCGGAGACTGCGCGATGATGCTGAATTTGGCTTTTTTATAGCATCTCCTAACTTTTTATCATCATCACTTTGTCAGCTTGCACTCTTCGCATAGTAAACACGCTACAAAATATTAGTTGGTCAATATTGCAGTATTACATGGACGGACGACAGGTAAAGAGGAGAGAAAGGTAAGGGAATAGGTTATGATGAGACGATTTTGATAGTTTCAAGAGGAAGGCTGACAATGAGGGAGATGAGTATCGGTATTGAATTACATTTCAATAAATTTTTAATGCCGACCATATAATTATCCATCAATGGGGAGTCACTTTAGCGGTTATCATTAAATTTAATTGCTTCTCCATCCACGGAACTGATCCTACTGGCAGCGAGGACAACGCAACAACACTCTCCAAAAGCCAGTCATCATTCAACCATCTTTAAACTTTTTATTAGTATATACACCCGGTATTCCCAGGAATGAAACCTCATCATTTCCTTTGCCCTCCAACTCACCATTACAGTACGTACAACACAATAACTTCTCACATATATTAATATAAACAGTGTTATTATCCACTAACCCAGTACCAATAACATTCCTTCATCCACATTACCTGCAAGATACAACAATTTTTCAGTCCATCCCCTCTAATTTTAATTCTTATTCTCAGGTCTTAGTGTCGCCTCAAACAATCAACCCACAGACCACTCCACTTGTATATATTAACACTGATATCCCCTTATATTCCTCGAAAGTTTGACATGAGGTGTATCCGTCAATCACCATTTAGCGGGTGGATTCCGTATCTCCGGTTGGTTACCGAAGCCAGAGTTCATCTCAATCTGAACTACCTGTTTGCAAAATTCATGGTTAGAAGTGGAAACGATGCGCAGCACTGGTGAGCACGAAGCATTTTTCCAATCCACACCTTTCATGCATCACTACATCTCAAAACAGTCTCATTATAATATTCACAAAGTATAATTTTCAAATTAGACATATGCCAAGAGCAAAATGCGGACTTGAAGAGAAGTGAATATAATCCAAAATGTCATTCTTTCTTCCCCTCCCAACAAAAGCGTTTTAACAAATTCACATCTATAAAATCCCAGATAATAGCAAGTACCAGTCTCAGAATCTGAAGAGGGGAACTGATACACTGATAGACAGATAACATACCTATGGCATTCAGAAGCCAGTTAGTCGTCAGTCAGTCAAGTTAGCTAACATTGGACAGACTTGCTCAAGACGATAATACCCGGAGTCTCTTACAGAAAATCCTACCATTTTTTTCATTCTTCCTACTGCCTACTCCCTCCTTTGTATTTTCACTCCGAGTGAGACGTTCTCAGTTGCATCTTCAAACACTCCTCTTATTCTTACAAATAATATTATCCTAATTGCACCACTCACAGTCTTGACACCCTCAGCAAGAGCATACACAATCCACAAACAAGGAGAAGGGAGGTGAGGTAGCCCAGGAAACAAGTAGTAAGGAGTTGGTGGACAGGAGGGTGGATTAACAACTATAAAGAATTGATTTTTTACTACCACCTTAACCCTTGTATGAAAATATTTTCCCTCTTCTCTTCTTCATCTCTCAATCTTCTCAATGTCTGCCTGTCATCGATTTCAATAAAGTAGCACCACCATCCTCTTGATGAATAACAAACTCTATATTGGCTTTATATGCCTCTCACTATTTGGCTCATCATCCTCCTCCATCCTACCCTCCTCTACCTGGTTACATGAAAGTTTTTTCGAATATGGAACGGATGACAGCCCTGTGAACAAGCAACAAATATATACAGTATCACCGAGCTGTAATAACTTGAAACATTTCTGCTCAATCATTCTGTTTTTATTTCCCTGTAATGTGTATGCTCTTGACCATGTTCATCACTGTTTTTAATGCTTCTTCAAACAGTAGTGCGCTACGAATCTACAGAAGGAAGGGTAGAACTAGAAGGAAGCACACAGGTTATCATCTGTAGATTTCAGGATCTTTATTAATCCAGCCTCAGCAGAGTCCAGCAGAGTCTCTCACTCTATGCTAGTATATGCCTTATGCACCCCGGAACGTTATGAAAAGCTAGCTAATTTTTATTTATCATTCTTGGAGTGATAAGCAAATATTTGTATACTTCCAATGTGTTCAGGAATAAGTGTATTCTTAATAATAGAGTTTTCAGCTCCCCCTGGATTTTAGAAAACAAAATCAATCTTGCCAGCTTCTTATACGTTTTCCAATCCAAGTTCTCTCAAAGAACGAATGCAATACGTTACTCATATCCCTAAAAATTCGTTTATAAAATGCAAATTCAACGCACATAACACGTCTGATTAATTCAATCAATCCAGGGAGGGGGCAGTAGGTAATTTAAGCCGAATCCACCCACCCACTTGAGGATATGCAACATGAGGAGCTTATACGTGCTTCTCGAAATTAGTTCCTTGGTCAATCTTCAGTTTTGGTTGTACTGGTTAACCTGTTGCAAACTCATTGTGTGATTGCTTGCATTTATTGACTTTTTCCAGTTACCTCTCAGATGGTACATCGTTGGCTTACTCCAAGGTAAAATATCCCTTGAATGTTTTCTCATTCTGCGCACAGCGTCTTAAGGAAATATGAGACGCTCCTCCAAAGGAGTTTTAGGGTCAGAAAAGATCGAGAGAAATTCGAGACTACGCAGAGGAATACGGATTGAATTTTAATAAGACATGAGACTATGATGAGATATGGGAGGGATACAGGGGATGAATGCCTACAAAAGTTATGAGAGCTAGGATCGGTGAGCGGACTAGCGCACAAGCCTCATTGTCTTTGCCGTATGTTGTACTGGTCAATCTTCCTCGTTTGCAAGATACAATGAGCTGTATGGCAGAGATGAGCAGAGAGATGCTTTACCTCATTAGCATAATAATAATCTCTAGATGGCTCTGCCTATGGATGGAGCATCATGATGGAGTCTCATCAGAGAGTTTCATGACGATAACCTGGGAGATTTATGGTCTTGTTCCAACCATACGCCCATTGGCTCACCCTGTGCCCAATCCTAGTTTCTTGGGCTGAATAATAATAAGTTTTCGTGCCCAGGTTGACTCACCAAGTCAGTATAATATGGCTATGTGGCATGGATTACGGATGACATGCTAGTACCGTTTGGTTTCTATTAGGAGATAAATTACAGTTGAGGAGGATGGTTTCTTCATGGATTGTACCACAAGAAGACTATCTTGTAGCATACGTGTTGCAATTTTGAATGGAAAACATACGCTTTTCATTTTACACCAAGATATCTTATAAACGTGAAGAAAAAAATAAAACGCCGTCTTAAAATTGGAAAAAGTTAAAACAGAATATTAGAAACTTGTATTTCTTTCAAATACGGACGAGGTTGTGATGCTTCTTTCAGTGACAACTTAAATCGTGTCATATTTTAGTGCCGTTTTAGATTTCTGGATTAAGTTGGTCCCCCACAATTCGTGCAGATCGTTGCCCTAGTATTTTAGCCATGGGTACACTTGAAAGCTTTTATGAACATCCAATACTATAGATGCTACAGTCGTAGTATTGATTGTAAACTGCACACTAATTTGACAGTTACACACAGGTACTGGAAAGAAGTACAGTTTATTACATCCTACAAAATTTGAATGCAGTCCAACCGTCTTAAGATTCACTTTGCTCCTCAGGAGATTTTAATTTTACATCTCACTAGGTTCTGATCAGGGCTAAACAATAACAAAAAAACAAGCTAGACAATAACAGCATTTCTCCATGTAATTTCCTCCCCAGAACTTTCAATAAATAATGCGGTATTCTCTACCATTTTGATAACCTTCTTAATCACTTGTTTGATATTATTGAAATATTCAAATCAAGTCTTCGCATCCCGTAGCGCTTCCCAAAACAAGATCTTAAAATCCTTGAAATCGTGTAAACAGAATTTTAATACTGGTTCTTATTTCTAATACCGCTTTAATTACAACAGTAAACAAGGAAAAAGTGATGGCGGAAACTGTAGAAATAATAAAGATTTCAAATTTTCTCCAGGACACAGCTTTCCGGGCGTGTAACTCCACATGAGTCAGAGTTTTTCCCAAGCGAATTTAAACATGTTATTCTAGTTCATTCCTGTATTGACGACCGTATAAAAATGATTACCCCCGTATAATATTTATATCAATCTATAATAATTCCAGCATTTACACAGGCTTTCCCTGTCAATGTTGTAGTTCAACAAGAAGTTTCTCTACGTGAAATTTTCGGTATCTTTTCCTATCTTCCATGCTTTTTGAAAGCTCAATTCAACACACAACAGCACAACCCCGATTTTGGATTTTACAGTAATGGAATCCAAAGGGATATTTCAATTCTTTTAGTCGTGCTTACATTGTGTACGCAAGGATAAAGTTGTCATAGAATAATCTACTCTATGATTTCAGATTAAAATCATTGAAACATTTACAATGGTTCAATTACATGTTGTTCAAGTTCCCTTTGGTTTGCTTGATTTCGCCGGGGGTCTTTGTATTTCCCAGTATGGCGTTGACACGGGGTTATTTTAAGGTTTTTTCCCAACGAATCTATACAAGGGTCAGGGAGGATATTCCCCGGTGTTGGGACAGAAAATTCAAGGATTTTTCCTCTCTTCCCCGCCGTGAATTGATTCAATTCCTCTCGTTTCCCCCATCAGGTTTTTTCCCCACCCCATTCCCCGGACGTCTTCTTTGACGTTTACGTCTCTTTATTGAATATGAAATTATAGATTCACACTGCTCCCGTTATTTCCTTCATCAAGCTTTTTTGTGCATCCCTCCACACTCAGTTCCCGGGTTCTTTTAACTCCCCTCTTCTGCTTTACATTCATAAGTATCTCCTCAGATCTCCCTAATTACACACAAGAGCTTGTTCTCCAGCAGTCAGTTTACAGTATCCAGTCATCCTCCAACATCACCCCTAAAAGGGTTAAAGACAGATCCTTGTTTAGTTGGGTAAAAGATGCTGGAGAGTCGCTAGATTATCGGTTCTATAAATACATTCCCGAATTTCCCGCCTCCCTATCTTCTCCAGCCAGCCCCAGCGAGTTTCTTTTGAAATTCTGGAACTAGGGGCCCTAGTTTAGGGCCGCCGCTTCCTCCCATATCCACCTCCCGCCACAGGTTAGAGACAAGTTAACATCTCTGCTTGATACCATTTATTGAAATCATCCCTTGTTGTCCTATTCGTTTCAAAAGTTTTATAAAATTACAACCTTTACGTCATTATAAATACCAAAATGAGAGTGAGGCGAGCGAATGCCGTAACACATCAGGAGTATTTAAACTTTGGCATGGACGAACTGAAACAACCTTTAACAGGATAAAGCAAGAGCGAAGAACATTGATCTCCCGTAAGAGTGGCTGATAATGCCCCGTCTTTGAAAAAGATAGATTTCTTTATATGTAAACATATTTTAGCACAATGTCATCACGTCCTGCTGTGCATCAAGGCAGATTCTCTTGTAAATTTTCCAGGGATTCTCCAGGAATCCCCCTTCTCTGGCCGACTTTTTCTGTGTTGCTTGATTATGAGAATATTATGGCGCTGCCCTCTTTGGGAATTTTCCCCGAGGTTGTATGGCTTACATTGCCGGTTAGCATGGGAATATGCTGTCCGTTGAAAACTTGGGCGAGTTGTGTTGAGTTTAGAATTTAGATATAGTTTAACTACGTGTAATTTTATTTTCTCGCCTGATTACACCCAATGTAAAGGTTTGATCATGGATATTAAATTAAACGTGATCAAGATCAAAGCCCCGGGCTGGATGGTTGAGGACACACAACAAGAACCACCTCCACACGATGCACGTATCCGTCGTCCTTACTCTCCACAGACAGGGTCTCATGATTCGCTTGGTTACGGCGCTTTGTAATTCAAATAAAGTGAAAATTGAGGCTTGTTATCCTTCCCGTCTCTTACTCTGTCATTTTCTCTGTTAGAATATAAGTTAGAATACCAGAGGTAGAAGTTGGAAAGCTTGAAGAGAGTCAGGTTCACATGTCATAATATTCTGGAGAAGGCGGGTTTGTAGAATTTAGAATTGGAGTGAAAGTTGATGTGGAGAAAGTCAGGGTAATTTAGAGCCGGGTATTTTCTTGGATAGTCGTGCAAAAGGCATCGCTGCCTCCTCTGTGTCATGACATTTTCTCAAACTCTCCCTTTGTGTGTCTTGTTAGCTGGTGGAGTTAGTGCCGTAGTCAAATTACAGTTCTGGAATATACTGTGTGTATAATGTGGGAGTGGTTCGGGTAATTTGCAACTTTATACGAGCATATTCCAGAGCTTATACTTTCTTGAGCATTAGCTAGCATTAGCATAGTCTCTAGCTTTGAGTTCTAGCTTATTTTTGAGCTTGTCTATAATTCATTGTATGAATTCCAGGCGACAGTTGCAAATTGTCTTGTACGTTTCAGAAAATCTTCTACATTTAAAGGTTTATACCGCTAAATTTAAAAATCGCAGTTTTAAAATGTCAACGTATCGAGGTTAAAAACAGGAGTGAAATACATAGCTTGCAAGTACTGGAGTATGAGCATATGCTCTGCATGCATGAATCTGTCTTCTTCCAGTAATCAGTATGTAAAACCAGACGCGTGCACTTTGTCCTCCAGCTAATTTAAATTCAGTACGGGAAGGATTGAATTTGAAAATGATGGACTGGAACTCCGGGCGAGTATTAAGGATGGGGTTGGATGACGCTGGAGAAACTGCTGGAGAATAATATCCCGTCTTCTTTTACCCGGTTTGCAGGAGCATTGATGAAACCTTGGTTCAAGCTGTAAGAGAATGCTTCCATCAATCCCCCGTCCTCCAGTTCCAGGGGAGGAGTAAGGAGGAGTTTCTTTGGGATTCTTCGTGTATGGGATGAGAGATAGTTTTGCGGATTTAGTGTGTAGATCTTCTTTGAATCCCCGTGTATTTTCCTGGCTCCTGCTTCAGAATTGTAAATGCGAGAGAGTTATTCAGAGGAGGGCTAGAAACCAGCGACATTCACCGAGTTGGAGACGGGTGAAAGTTTGAATAGTTTAGAGAAATTTCAACTTGATTTCACGGAAACTCTCAACTCTCTGCTTCATTACATTACATTAGATTATATTACTATGGATGAGGGGAAAGGGGCCCGTTTAATTCCGCCACTGCATTAGCACACATTACATCTCCATGACTCAAGGAAAGCGGGGAACTTTCCCTCCGGAGCTTATCAAACTATGTCCTTTCTCTAGCTTTCTCTTCTACACACCATTAAATTACTAAAGTCAACAACATTTCCACCACAAATGTGTCTTGTTCTAAGCTAAGCTCTGAGAAACTCTCCGCTTTTCTCTGTACTACATAGAGTGGAAGCATATGTTAGAGCCACAGTCCTCGTCCTCGCTCCTGGCTACCTACAAGGAAGCAGCGTGTAACTTCCCGGAAAACTTGTCTGCAATTGTAATCTACTGTAAACAGGGAGAGAATTGCAAAACTACCCGAGAAGAATAAGCTGTTACGAGGCTAGAAAGCTGGAATACTTGAGGATTGGTTAGAGGATGAAAATGGAGAAGCTGGTGGAGAAAGCAGTATGAGCTCTGCTCCAAGAAACCTCTTCGCGTAACCCACCAGGATAAATTATGCAACCCGGGTATTATTCTTTCTTATCGCTAAACCCCTTCACGTACTTCCCTTGTTTTTCTTTCTTCTTTTCCCTACTTTCTCTCTCCTTTCTTTTTCCATCTTCTCCACCAACTTCTCTCTCTTCCACTTCATACTAAATACGTTTATCTTGTCAATAATACAATCCCCAATCCTACGCACTTTTCTACCCACCCCTTTCTTTTCTCTCAAGTTGCTACAGCTACAGTCGCTCTGAATCAGACCCAGACGTGGAATTCATATTTCCAACTTGTAGAACTTCTACCGCTTAAATCAACAAAACTTCTATCAATCTTTTTCCTTGGATTTTTATTCTGTTCTGCCCGCTTTCTATGCAAAACTTCCCCGGGAATCCTTTCTTCTTCTTCTTCGGAAGGATTTATTAAAGATGGTGGTTTGAAGCATATTGTTTCAGATCGTGCGGGATTGGTTAGCCCTGAATATGTTTTAGAAAACCAGAAGATTACAGCGCATATTATGATGACTTATTCTGTAGTAGTTCTACGCCACTGATAATTTTTTTAGCGACAAGGAAACACCTACGCAAGTGTAGGTGCAGTTGGATCTTGTAAGCACGCATTTCATAATCGGCATGGAAATTGGAAATTGCACCACACTTCAGCAACACTAAGTTAAAATACGAATCAATACAATTACAGTAGATATGGTTTATAACGGTCACGTAGGGGGACGCCGAATTACACCGTTATAAGGAATAAACCGTTATTCAGATACGTTATTAAGTCTTATTTGTCTGCATGGACTTTAGATCTACCCCGTTATAACCCATAAACCGTTATTCGCAATACCGATAGTAACCATATCTACTGTACAACAAAAGGAGGTCAAAGGTCGTTCAAGTTATGACCTTTGAATTCTTGAAATTACAAGACGACTCAATATCAATTCCAATTTGGATTCATTACACTGGAATGATTTTGAATAATTTTGATGGATGATTTCCCAGTTACCGAGGTTTTCCTACCTTGTATTTCCCTCCAAGGGTTTCTCTCTCACAGACCCATAGAGATATTATATCTACTTGGTATAATTGCAGCCTATCCCTTTGCATTTAAGTATATGATGATCCTCTTCGAGCCTGAATGAATTCAATCCTGGAGTGTCTAACAAGAATCAAAGTAAGTCAATTGAATCCGTATAATGATTTCAAGGTATCATGTTTTGAAAAAAAGCCCCAAGTCCTTCTTTCTTCGAAGTCAGAATTCAAAGGGTCCAATATATCATTAACACAGTTATCATCCTCGTCGTCCGCCTCACTTGTACGGGGTTCCTTACGGGCTCAATCTCAAGAGCCTGTGCCGCTGAGATGGAGTTATAGAGGGATTGATTAATGATGTGTCGATTGTTCAGCACTTATTCTACGCACTCGATGTTGATGAAAAGCTAATTCAGCTTCATCATCAGGAATTTGCTACTATTACATGCATAGATTTGGTAGACTAGACGAAACTATGTCGCATGAACGGCACTATTTTACAAAATAATTTAAAACGGAATCAAACTCAAGCAACCAAGATTTTCTTTAAATCAATTCTGCATTTGCCGTAGATTTCCAAAGAAGACACCGGTCAGCTCTACAACCCGCCATGCAAACCTCAAGAGTTCACTTGTTCGCAATAAATGTCAAATCCCGGAAAGCCATAATGTCAAATGCCACCTAATATTATATTCCTTACGTGCATCCGGCAGTGCCTTGCTAATGCATGGACAAATCGGGTATTCGGATTGTGACAGTCGGTAATTTCCCTGAAATCCGGGATTTACCCCTTCTGAATCTCTAACTCAATTCTCCTCGCCTCTTAAATGAATTCCTTTTATATTCCAACTCTAAAGCTGGTAACGTCCAGATTCTTTTCTCCCGCTTCGGGGGGAATCCGGTCATTCTTTTATTGACAAATGAGATTATGGCCGCTTTGAGGTCCCACATATTCCTTTCTTCACAAAATTCTCCATCAACCTCTAAGCCTGAATTGCTTAAATTTATTTCTTTAGTACCGGTCAGCTTGTCAGCATTGGCTTGTCAAAATCACCCGGGATTTTAAAGCCCTTTATTGTAAAACCCGCTGTCAATTTTTTGAAAAATATTAAACCTAAAGGCTTTTATTTTATTTTAGCACTTATCGCGCGTAGCATTTTATTACATAGAATATAGAAGCAGAGAATCGCGAAGAATCAATCCTCAGAGGGACTCCCTGTCTATAGCTTGGAGAACAGGTCAAATCTGTTGACATCTCACTTGTCACCCCTCCTCCTCCTCCTCCCTCCTTCACCCACTAAATCCTCCATTAGCTCATACATCAAATTAATCCGGTGCTTTAGCTCCAAGGGTAAACAGAGAAGCAGCAGAGTATTGTGTCCTAGCACACACAGAACAAGCCTGCACTGTATTCTATTGTGGACAGCGGAGGATAAGGGGGAGTGGGACCATGAAACAAGATTCCATCATTCTGTCAAGCCTTTTCTTCTGTTTATAGAGTAACAATAGGGATGAGTCAATCATGGACAAGCAACCGGGAGGCAAAAGAAACATACTTGTCCAGGGCAAATCGCACACTAGGACAAGGACCTGGGAGTCTGGGAGGAAAGCAAGCAACTATCAACTAATAGCCAAGTGATAATGACAGTTCGTGTAGGATTCTCCCGTGTATTTTCCCTCCCTCCCTCTGCCGTTCAAGATGAGCTAAATCCTCTGTCCTCCTGCCCTGCCTGCCTTGCCTCGTTGATAAACCGGTAACTACCTTGGGGGAATGTGAGCGGGACATAATAATAGCTGGATAGATGGATGTAAGGAGAGAGTGTGGGGAGGAAATGAGAATGTGACACCCCGCTGCCCGTCCTTTGTATCCGCAAAAGTTAATTGGGATATGTAGCGATCCAGCCCAGTCAGTCAGCCAGGTGATGTATGAAACAGAGGATCGTCAACGCAGGAGCAAGCAAGGAGCCAACATCGGAACATCTCAATCTCTCGTCTTTTTTTGAATCATTAAAAACATGAGCCATATAAGAGCTTGAAGATGAGAGGAAAACAGCGGGCTGTGCTGAGAATTACAGACATCAAGAACAGTATGATCCGATTCAGGAGGATCATCAGATAAAGCCCGTGAAAACAGACATTCATTGGGGACGGATTACGAAGAGTTGATGCTTGGACACGGGGTGAGATGAATTACATCCTTGTTGAATGTCTGCTGGCAAACCAAGAGTTGATGAATCTTCATGGGGTGAGACTGCATTAATTCGCTTTTAGTAGCGCCATCTCGTGAGACACGTTTCTCGTCATGCTTAAGTAGCGTAATTAGCATGTTACTAATTACACACATTATGCGCAGTAGTATCAATCATTTCATAACAAAGTATTATTACTTGAAAATCTAGCTTTGCAGAATGCAGATTTTCTGTGATTATGAGCAAAAGTTTATTGGTTTGACGTTTCTTGTTTATTACTTTAACAACCTAAAAAATAATTATTGAATTGTAACCGAGCTTAAAATTCGATCATTTTAGTTTCTCTTCGGAGCGTGTACACCAGAGGTTGTAGATCTACCAGTTACGAGAGGGGGCTGTTAAACATTCAACATTCATGGTCGGCGCTTGGTGGGTAACCACCGGGCACCTCTGTTACAAAATAAACATTCAAATCTTGTAAACGGCGTATTAGTCTGCAATTTCCAATAGTTCGGAACTATTAGTTCCATAACTCTTTAGCCCATAAATATTTTACTTGCAAATCTTTTTATTACTAGTTGGATCTAGTAAAATACAAGCCACAAGCGAAAGCACTCCAACAATCTACAATTCCTTCACAGTATGTTCCTTTCTCTTGCTTGCATCTTAATTCAAACGGATTGAAGCCATGATTTCATAAGCAAAGCATAGAATACTGAACATATTTCGTCCTGCATCTGAGCCAAGACAGAGAAGCATAAGAACCCAAAGAAAAAACCAAGGAACGAGTGCATTTTACAACGAGAAAGAGAGAGAGAGCCGCCGTGCGGAGAGGAAGAAGAGAGAAGAAGAAAAATGTTTTGTTATGGACTTTAAGGGTTTTTGGGTGTCAGCAGGCGGGCTCATAACATGACTCGGACACAATCCGGTGGAATGAACAAGATTTATCTTTCTATTCTATAGATTTCATCTTGTTCACCAACATCACCACCAACCCACACCAAATCATATTACACGCAGTAACCTTCTCATTACCGCCCCACCTCCATCTCTCATCCTTTGGCTTTTCCTCACTCCATCATCTCATCCGGATTCCCTTCCAATACACGCAACACACTCCTCATCATCAGCCCCGCATCAAAGGAATTACTACTGCATAAAGTAATTCCGCTGCCATCCTTTAGTCCGTGTACAATACCTCCTTTTTATAATATTCACCTGATACAAACCCGCCGCTACAGCGCCAACCCTACCGGTCCTTGTCTATTCACCGAAACAATGTAACTTTTTTAAAAACTTCAACAAGACATGGCTGAAACGAAGAAGAAGACAAGATGCTCTAAATATTGTTTTACCGAAACAAGGCGCGACCAAGACGGCGACTCTTCACATTTTCCCATATATATATTCTTCTCATCATGAATTTCATGATACATTTCTTTCATTCATCTCCTCCTCTCATCCCCTTGTCTTCCCTCATTCTTTTTATTCTGAACCAGCCAAGTCAGAACAGATCTGCGTACTCTTCTGGATTTTTCTCTTTGAATTCTCTTTTAAAAATTATAATTATTAAGCCTTTCATAATGAAAACCATCCATCCAAGTCCTGAACCTGACATTATACAATAAACCTAGAGTTTGTACATTTTGAACAGAGTTTTTTATTTTTAAAAAAACTAAGCTTTTCTCCTTAAATTCTGCGTGGATGGTCACATTCAACTCTTGCTTGCTTTACTGTTGTAGCTGGAATTCGAACATTTCGATATTATTTTCTAGAGGTTCCGTGTCCGATGATCTGTGATTATTAAAAAGGGGTTTTTTATTCTATTTCAGCGGTTGATTTCAAAAACATGCCGCCTCTTGTTGTTGTAAAATTAACAAGGACGCAGACTAACTTGTAAAAACGAAAATAGCAGAACTTGTACACACGCTCATTATCCCTCATTGGTTAATGTCAAATCAAAGTAAAAGAAGCCGGCGGGGAACAATTCAACAAAGTACAGTCTTAAGTTCTTTGTGGCTAGATTCGCTCCATCCCTATTCATGTATCGCATTGTGTCGGTAAATATGCAAGCAAAGAATATTTCACGGATTATGTTTTGTGTGGTTCAGCGAAGCAGTTGTAGTGAAAACAGATCAAGTTTTTCGCATTCTTCTCAGGCTAGACACACTACTGCACAGATTGAAAAAATATATTTAATTTACCACATAGATATACCGTATAATCTACACGTAAGAAATACTATTCAGTTTCCAAGGAGAGACAGGCTTTTAGCTGTATAGGCGAATCATTCATTGATATATGCAATGAATTAATAATGATTCAATAAAGTTATTTGTCTATTATTTAAAAGTCATGCTTTGATAGGTGTGAAGATTTAGTTATTGTAGCGAGAGACAGATAGAAGGGTTGGGAATTACAAGGTGTGATTCATTGGAATGCTGGAGCATGATGATGACTTGCTTATCTGTCTCCTTGTGTTTTCATTCATAATAACAATTGATAGAATTTTAACCTAGTGCTCATACAAGCTAGTATTCAAGCTTTCAGAGTCCAGAGCCAAGCCTGTTTAAAATTACGGAATTTTGCTGGAGAGACTGCAGCTGGAGCGCAGAGCGTAGCGCCACCTGGTAGTCATCTCTAAGCTTGGCTTAACATTACTCGTGCTTTCTTATTACATCACTGCGTTCTGTAATATCTGAATTACTTTTTAGTTGAAGCACACGTCAACCAGGGACGAGAGTGTTCAAAGGGTCAGATGGATCGAACTGCAGGGGCTGTGAGAGCTAACTGATGACTGATGATATATTACTGTCTGTTCAGGGGCAATTAAGTTATTCCTTGGTTTTCACACCATTTATTACACACCTATTTCCTTATTGTATGCGGCCACTTTTTTCTGTCAATGGAAACAGCAGTGGGTCTCGTGTTGGAACTATTCACAGAAGAATGAACACGGAGCGCATCATACAAGAATCCTAGCGCATGAGCCAATCCAAGTAATTATGTTATAATACTAGACAGCTAAAGCTAAAATAATATTATTCACAATATTACGCTTATGATAAGTGTATAGGGATAGGGCAACGCATGTAGCTGAGTATTTATTCAAAGCTTGCATTACATATATATTCAAACAGAAATCCTCTAGGGCGGCAAAGCAAAAAGGTAATACAGACTGTTACAGGCCCAGGCAAAGGGATTCTCATCTCAACAATCATGATGATATCCAACGGACTTGTCAGCATGCTTACTGATAGAGCTTACGTAGAGGATATGGACCAATCATGATTAGGAGTTTGACACGATGAGTGGCGTATAATACAATGCAAAAAAAAATCTGAACAATAGCAATCCCCTCTTTGCTCGCCCACATCATTTGGATTATCCTCTTGATTATTATATTGCTCCCTCTCAACATGACATTCCGTTCCAGCCAAACGCAGGGGAAAGCAGCAAAAAATTCAAGAAGTGCAAACATATTCTTCCTTTTGCCACGAATATTTAGTACTTCGTTTCAAATCTTAGGGTTTCCGTAAAAACTCCACATTCAACGGCTTTTCCTCTTTGAAATTTGCAACAATTTTAATGATCCCTTAAGATCAATGACTCCCATCAAAGTAACATTGTAACTACATGATTTAATTTTAAAAAATCCTTGCACACATTCCATCTCTATGGCGTTGCTAAGCTTAACTGAACTGAGTGCGGGGCTGCTATTTTTCGGAAGCGGTGATAGAAATTCCGCAAAGGCGCACCATTTTCCTTTAATGTTCCGGCTTGAATTAAAGTAATGTGGCTAGGCTATTCATATTAGTATTATTCGATTGACTGCCTTGTCAAAGATTCCGACAGCTCTCTTCTACGCATCTCTAGTTTTAGCTTCCTCTGTTTCTTTTATATCTTGTGATAATAATAATGGGATTGAATTTGAATTTATAATATGTCTTGGTGATTTACCCTTGGAATGAATGTAATATTCCGAGCCTGGTTCCAACTCTATGGGCAATTCATTTAAATCATCCGAGGGTGGACGATGCAGAGTCTAATGAAAATTGCATCATCATTTACAGATCATCATTTTCGCTTCGAGCTCCGCTGCTCATTCTCAAACCCCTTCTATATTTCCTGCCTTCCTCCTACGGCGCGGCTCCCCTCCATCTTCCAATTTTAAATTTATTTCTATTCCCTCCACAGTCTCCATCACAAGCTTGCTTTTTTACACAACTCGATTCAATCTTTAATTCAACTAATACATTCAATGAAAAAGATATATGCTCAATTCTCCCTCATGCCCATGCGAAACTTTTTCTTGCGTCTACTGCTCTCCAAACTTGTCTCTTTGAATCGTTTACATGTCTGTGGATGGTAATGTTCAAAAGCCCAGAATTGACTTTGAATCGTTACTGTTTATTACCTTTTACCTTAGCTGCTTTCTCCTTGAAGAAAAGCGCCATCTATGATAGGTTATTGATCTGATAAACTGATTTAAGTGAAAATCTAGTTTCTATTGGTAAGTGCTCGAGCAATTATAAAATAATGTAAAAGTATCCAGCAGCTTATAGTTCTAATTCGCTTGGGATTGGATTCACATTATTACACATAAATTTACAGATTGTCACCTAAATGCGAAGCTACGACAATGTTTAATTCTTTTACAAATCGGCGTAAAGCTTTAGAATCACCCCTTGCTTCTAAGCTATCTACTAATAATCCCTTAGGATTTAACCTTTAATTCGGTTCTTTGTATCACCACAAACTGTAAAATTTTTAATAATACGTACCTTTATCTTCCCGACTTTCAATTAAACCCAACTTTACTCTCTTAAATCCAGGGAACCCGTATTTAAATACGGTAAATGCCCGATCTAATTTTAAATTACACCTGAGATCACTTTGGATAGACTGAAGCCCGCTAATCATTGAGTAACCTGAAGGCGGTTTTTAAAACTGTGATATATCCCTTCTGTCTGCTAGCCTGCTCATCAGCATTTACCTAAACGCACCCCAGTACCTCTACGATTATAGCAAGACATTCATACACATTGCCTTTTACTCCTCCCGCATAGCTTCATATTAAATATCCTCATCTTCCAGGCTATTTGTACTACTGCATAGATTAATTAGCCCTTCTTCTGAGAACGAACAATACTCTTTTGAGTATGATTAGAATTTAATAACAAGAGTAACTCCGAGTAGCTTATACGTAATATCATGTTATGATTGAGCGAGTATGAGAGGTGTGATGAAATGGATTAACCTTCTGGCGTTCTGGCAATGAGCGGGAGTAACTTTTTAAACCAACCGCAAACTATCTCGCTTTGCTATTACTACTTACAACCTCTTGAAAATTGAAGCTACTTGTACAGGTAGGGAATGAACTATCTTCTCTTGTATATACTTTCCTCTTCTCCCCGCCTGTCAAAAATACAATACAGTAGATTAAAGATGATGATACAGGGTGTCTTAAAGTATTTAAAGCTCAAGGCTCTCATAATCCAGCTCCGCCTGAGCTTCAGTCATCATCAGTTCTACAAGTTACACACATAAACACACGCTTTTCCATCAGCTACTATATATTCTCCTGTACTAGCACCACCTATTTAAGGGGATACAAGGTGTAATAACAAGGTATTTTTCACTCTCAACTCTATCATTAACTTGTCTATTAAGCCAGGGATCTCTTTGAGCTCCTCGAGGAGGGAGACAGACGGACAGGGGAGGGGAAGAAAATTCACGGCGGATATGATGGAATCAAACGCATCAAGTTTTTAGGTAATGTTTTTCCTCTTGTATGTACACAAGCGGGAGATGAGTGAGCAAGCTGACATATAAAAGATTAATTCAAAAATGTCTCAGCTACCCTGTACAGTATAATAATCCACAGTGGATCTTTCCCCTCTCTTTACTACTTATTAACACCATCACCCTTCAAATAGCTCACACTATTACACCACAAGGGCTCTTAACATTCACCTTCATTACATGGAGTGAAGGGAAAGTGCGGTAGGGTTGAACAGCATTTTAAGAATTAGATTTGTCCTTCTTCCTGGCACCCTTCGTTTTCTTCCCCTGTAATTTGCTCAGGGACCAGACAGGAAGAACGCAGGGCCACATTGAAGAACAGTCCAAGGGTAGGAAGGAGTCGCAGGAACATCAAGGATTTTTAGAAGAGGCGTTAGAAGGAATATATAGGAGGCGGGGTAATTTCTCACTATTTGTTTGACTATTTTAACGGACTCCATATATATACTGTATGATAATAAATATAAATACAGACTCCCAGCAAGATTGACGGATTGAGTCAATGAGCCATTGAGTAGATTATTACAATTACCTGGCTTGATGCAGTGCAATTACGGAGCGGGCCTTGATCTTCTCTGCGCTACACTCATGGTGTGATGGCCCCTCATTAATTTGGGCATTAAACCACATGATGCCTCTTTTGTTGAGGCCCAAATAAGTTTTGAACTCCTAGAGCTCATGCTCCTGACTCTGCTTTCATTCTATTGCGGAAGTGGATGCTAACAAGTGAAGGGAAAAATGGTCACGTGGTTGTAGGAGTTTGACGCCGAACAAATATGGTATATAAATTAAAAATCATTCTATGACATAGTTTAACAGGTTGGACAACCGCTAGGATTAACCCGTTCATACTGCAAAAGGATATATATATATAATTTAAATTTTCATGTTGCAATAATTAATTTCTTCTACCAATGACACGATACTTAATTTTCTTGCAAGAGCTGTATTGAATATTATTGAATATTATTGTATAATATATTTAATATTATTTTAATGTGCAAATATTCTACCAGAAATTTGCGAATCTTTTCCGTGTATTTCGCAAAATTTCCAAGCAGCTTAAATTATTCCTTCACTGTAAAATAAAGCGCATTAAATCATTTTCAAATCCATCCCCACAACCTTTACCCCATTGTCTACTGGTAATCTAATTGAGTTGTTAAATACACGCATTGTTGCTTGAACCCTTTGATATTATTATGCCCAAGCAACTATACATATATGAAATTGAATATATAATACTTTGAGGACGCCAAGCTAAAGCATACTTGCTTGTTTGCTCTTCTGCTTAGTTAGTATTTCTAATTCTTTTGAGAAGACTCTTGAAACAACTCCCTCCTCTTGCCTTCCTTGAAAGAAGAGGTATCAAAGAAATATAATATTCAACTCAATGACTGACTCTCTTCGCCTAATTGAATCCTATCGTCATGTCAAATCTTCACACTTTTCCTCGCTTCCCTCTCAATCTTTGAGCCAACTTGTTCATCTCTGTCCCTGTCTGTCCATCATCCATTGTATCATCTCTCTTCTAAATACAAATACTAACCCGTCAAACCGACGACGCTGCCTACTACGAGCTACCTTATTTCTCCCAGCTTGGATAAGTTTCTTCTTTTAAATAAGGCAAGAAGAAGAACAAATAGATGAGTCCTTTCTTCTCCTCTTACCATAATTACAGTCGGAGTATTACAACATTTTAAATGATCCGCTAATGTACACATTTCATGTCCACCTTCTTGCTCCTTCATCTTCATTCTTGCTTGCTTGCACCCGTAGCTATCGTGAATGCATAATGCAATGCTAAGCTTTGAACTCATCAATAGTCCTGTGATTGCCTGAGGCAAAACCGACAACCACAGCTCATAAAGTGTCAGTCTATCATGTATAAATGGTAAAATGGTGTTGGCTGGTGCTTTGGTGTGTGTAAAACTTATTGTAATGTGTAGCAAGGAGCAAAGCCCAAGATGAGGTGTCTAATAGTCTCCACGTAATTCCTCCAAGACAATGGATGGGCAGGGCCGAGTGTCTGTCCATTACAACTTTCTGCAATTACAGGGAGTAACATGTAATCCTTGACGTAGGCGAAGGAAGGCTTTCAAAAATAAAAACTACCGCTACGAGATTGTCTGGAAGACAAGACAGCATCATTTTCCCCGACACATCATCTCAAAGTCTTTCGTTTCTTACTCTTCGCATTTGTTTTAGCTCCATGAGCTTCCTCGTCTTTTCTCCAGAGTTTTATTATCATTTACTTTATTATTTTGATTTACCCCGCCCATTTTGCTTGTAAGTATAAAGGAAAATGCTACTGTCATACTCGCTTGCACATAGAATGAGGCTTTCTTCTATTCTGTACATATATTAAGGCGCTTCGGCTTGTACTTCTTGTCAGGATTTAAAATGTACTTTTGGCTATGATCCAAGTGTCATCTTCTCGACTTGTAAAACGTTTTGTCTTGCCACTTCTGGATATTTCTTGAACGGGTGGGTATAGTGATTACATTTTCATTTGATCATTTGACGAGTCATTACAATGGCATCACTTAAAATCATTATATCATTTACTCTTTTGTTTCTTCTTCTGAAGTTCCTCTGAAAACTACAAGCGGACCCTATTTCTTCTGTAGTAAAACCAAGACAAGAAGCTCGACTCTACGAAGCGGCTATACAGTTGCAGCTAACAGAAACCTGCGTCAGCAGTAGCAATCCAAGTGTCCAGGACGGGCGGGATTTTCTCGTAAAAAAGTGATACCTTTATCTGATTTTCTCTTAAAATCAAACCACTCACACTCTTTATATCAATTCATTCATCTAGCCTACCATTTCTTCGGCACAACTATGCATGTACTATACATTTAAGAAAATCCTTCATTTAAAAGAAACTACGGAAATCCTATGCTCCTTATCTGGTTCTCTGTTAATAATTCCAGATTCACAAAAGCCATTCCATTCTGTCTCAATTACAAATACGCGATGCACCTGCACGGAGAAAACAGCTCCAAATGAAATTGAGCCTGAGCTCTGCTCAAGACCTTGGATTTCTTTGAGCAAGGGGAATAATAAAATTTTCTGCAAAAACAATTTCTAATCCTATTAAGTAAAGCGAGATGGTTTCACACGAAAGGTTTCAGGTTCTTTCGTAGATTTCTTGCAATCAAGAGAATCAAGACAAGAGAAAATTCTTTCAAGCTCACTGGGATTACACTCACTACAAAAATCACAGCCTTTCCGCCAGCTTGGAGTATTCTGAAGAGGCTTAGAAAAACGAGGGAATCAAAAGTCTGCTAAATTGTTACAATTACAGAAAGGATTCACAAGATTGTAGCTGACACTACCGGAGCGTTTTTTGCCCCTCCACTCACGTCCTGAATTAATACATCATCGTACAAGAAGAAATGAGCTTGGAGTAGATGACGGACGTTAGATGATGAAGTCTTACAAGAAAGAAGCGATGAAGAGATGTAGAAAGAGGTGAGAATGTGAGATGAGTGTAGATTTGAAGGGTAGGTAGAGGCAGGCAGAGGGAAAATTAATGGCTAATAGCTTCAAGGAAGAAAGATTTGAGGAGGTGTCTAAATTATGTACTCCATTTCCATTCAGACTCACACCTTCCCAATTTCCGTGTGTTAGTGTTGTCTTGGATCATAATGATAATTAAATATGTAGCAGGTTGGAAGAAGCGAGCGTTATGAGAGCAGTAGCACTAGCTTTGAGCATATTAAATTGTAACACATACAGATTATGTTTCCGTCTTCCAATTGAACCGACTTGTATTCTCTTCATAAGCTCTTCTACAGTTCTTCTTACATATTAATATCGCTTCTTTTGTTTTCGTGTCGTTCTCACAAGTTTATGATTTTTGAATAAGTATAGTAGCTTCCATCACAACGCGACGCAAGTAGCCATATTAAGCTTGGAAGCGTTAACGAAGCTAGCGACTGACTCAATTAGTTAAGCTTGTCTGCAAGGCAAGCTTCTAGGGAAAAGCGGCACATACTAATAGTATTCTGCTCCAAAATTGTTGATGGACAGACATACTCAGAGACAGACAAGCAGACAGAGAAGCGGACGGATGGATCTTGTTGTTAAAGTATCTGACTTATTGTGCTATACGTGATGATCATCATCAGTTTGCCTCTGTTTCAAATGTCGGAAAGAAAGTGTTGTGAGTGTGAATGATAAATAATCTGTTCGCATGAGGACGGGCTGTAAAAGGAGATTTTTTCAATGATTTTACACAAAAGGGTACGTTCAACTTTAAATTAGGTAGAAACTGGATCACTTCCATCTACATTTTAAGTAAGAACTTTGAAGATGGCAAATCCGTAGTTTTAGCTTCATTCCACTTTTAAAATTTTGCTAGATATACGCGCCGATTTTCAATTAACCACTGTATTTTAATGGCTCTTACATGAGTTGATAGTCGCTGTGTATGTCCACTTGGATAAATACTAAAGCATAAATCTTTGTCGAGCTATCTGTTTTCGAAAACATTAGAAATTTCCGGTAGAAACAGAACGGTATGCTAATTATTGGAAGGTTTAGGATTACGACTTAAATTAATTACTCCTCCAGTTTTTACCCCATCTTTACTCTTTCACACCTCTATTATTTATGACCTATCATTCACTTTGAAGTGTACGAGAAATTAAGAGATAACCTCTTGCTTTGCAAGCTAGTGATTGCACCTACTTGGCTTTTGAAATTGTTGGCCCTTGAGCTTTTACTTTAAATACGTACCTAAGTATGTGCACAAAAGATATAAAGCTATACTGAGCTGTACTAGCTTGTAGCTGGTGAAGTTAAGTAGTCACGAATAGAGCGAAGAAAGGAGTTCAAGACGAGAGAGACGACGATGAGCAATATGAGCGAGAAGATGAAGAGCTTAATTCTAATTTACAGGTGTAAAATACTAGGGCAATTGATCTATCAACAAGAGTAGTGTAGAGAGTGCGCCTTCCTCTTTTTCATAGAGATTATCACCTGTAGTGTCTTAATTACACGCTCTGTAAGGAATAAACCTGATGGTGTCTTTTTTCCCTCGGGCGTCATCATTAGTCATGTCTCATCAAAATGAAAGCAGGGAAGAGGATGGAAGATACGAGTCGAGCAGTCAAGGGATTTTGACGCAAAAAATAATATAACATCAAATGGTTTCTCTGCTTCAGACGTGATGTGGACTGATTTGCAAACTTTTACGAGTTCAGTGCCGGTTACAAGCAAAAGGTAATTCACATCGCCTTGTGGGATCAGATTTCATGAATATTCTGGTTTGGTCAACCTGCGCAACCACATAGTTGATTGTAAGACAAGGGGTTTTATTTAAGTAGAACTTCAATAGCATAATTTAAAATATTATATTACCAACCAGCTGCAGCGTTTAGCATATGAGGCACACAAGCACACACTGAAATAAAACCGAAGCTAAATCAGCAACACTCTTTCCGAATCCCTGCTAAATTAAAGATCCGCGCGCCTTGTCCATTAAACTAGTTTCCTGTTCGATGCTTTTATAGATCTCTGCATGATGTCTCTGAAACTCCACACTTTTACTTCCAATGACGGCACACAGCTTCCATGGCTTTGCCTCAAGATTTGATTTATATAAAATATGGGAAATGCCCTTCATTTCCATTAAAGAAAAAGTATAAATCCTTTGAACTTCATCACATCAAAAACGGGAAAGTGTAAAGGGTAAAATAGCAAATTATTTTATATTCCAACATATCAAAGAGTTTCTATTTCTGCTCCTCCGTTTCCAGTTTCCAATTGGGCTAGTTTTACTTTTTGACGTGTTTTTTATCCCTTGTATGTTCTTCACAGCTTCCTTCTTACTTAAATTACCCGGTAAAGTCAGTTCCATCTTCTTCTGAATATTCTCAGCATCAGAATTGGATTTCCGCAAAATGTATCTATAGCTGTATATACACAACCATAATATTGTATTTTTTAGCCATTTCTTTTAGCCATAGCCCACTAAGAAAAAAGTCGTGTTTCCGATCAAATTTGCCAATTTAAATCAATGTGGGCTTTCATCCAAGGTTGTGTTCGGGGCATTCCTAAATTTTGCCAGCATCCATCCTCCTTAAAGACTTAACCAAGTTATCATTTAGAAAGTAGGAGCGTGGGCAACGGAAATCGAATCTTTCCCACTTTTATTGGATTATACGGATTTTATCCTACAAATATATATATTTTAATGCAGATTTTGTTAGACTTTGACTGAAAACAGAGTTCGTTGTGATTCTATCAGAAATAAAATACAGTGTAACTGGATTAACTATACACATTCTGCAATGTGAAGGTTCAGGAAACCGTTCACATTTAAATTAATTGCTCCTATTCTTCTAATAGTGTTTTCTCCAATGTTCCCAAGAATGAAACTTGATGGTAATTTAATTTCAACCATGATTCCATTTAAATTAAACTTGTTGTAAACACTGCATTTGTCTGATTGAACATTGAATGAAAAGCTTTCCATTAACTGTAGTAGCTTAAGATTCGTTTAGCCTTTAGATAATTGATGTGGGAGTTCTTATTTATTGTTAGCAGATCTAAAATCTCAGCATCCGCCCGTTATCAGTTATCAGTACCTGTTAAAACAAACGTCAGGGGACATGGACACTGATTATTGTCGACACGGGCATTAAAATCTAGAACATAACGGCGTCAAACTATCACATAATTTCATCCCAAAATGAATTGCCATCACTACGATTTGTCGCACAATTTAAAATGTAGAATCCATGCTCCAATTAACCCATGTTTGACCGGCCTCTTTCTCATGAAAAACACTATCTATTCATAATGTTTACATATCAATTTGTCAAGGAGGCACATAGGCGATCTGTCCAACAAGAGGAGGCGACACTCCTGATGGACGGAACACGCAAAGACAAATTTGTTTTCAAGCCAAGGCGGTCCATGCCCCGCTTTAAACCCAACCAGGACATACAATATATATTTAACAAAACCTAAGGATTTTTACTCGGAAAAACAAAAGCACAAAACGTGACCCCCTCATCTCCCTCATTTGTTTCAACTTTTAAGCTCAAAACCATGTTCATCTCTTGATTTGCGTCCAACAATTTGTTACCGCACCACTTGACTCAATCCTCCTCAAACATTCAAGTGGGTGAGTGTCCTCCAAAGTTTTTCTCATTGTCTTCTTCCCCCATCATGCGACATCAAAACTAGAACCGTCTCCCCGTTTTCCTTCCGGACGTGCAAACGAGGAAGATGTTAACTCTAATCCTAAAAACCATACGTCATCTTCCCTGTAACAGATAAAAATTACGTGAGGACAGACGGAGCATTTTCTAAATAAGATACGAGAAAAATCCACAGGACATGAGAAGAAGGCAAGTATCTTGGTGACAAAACATCCCGGCTCCCTTGAGTAATTCTCTCAAGTGCCACCTCTGCACACTGTAAACATGAGGCTGAAAGGCTGATGTTGATCTCTCAGTTTTCAGAGATCTCACTAGGATATAGGATAACGAGGGCTGATGAGGTGAAGCAGATGTAAAATTTCAGAGAATTTACCCAGTACTCAACGTGTTTGTCTGCCTAAACAGAACACTGAGGAAATGAAAAAAGCTATCTATCCGATCTGGATCTGAACGACAAGATCTGTGTTCCTTCCTACTCTCCTCTACTTCTTCCACGTCTTGTCTGTCTTGTCCTCCTTGATGATTTCCTACTAAAAGTTCTGAGGTTAAGTAGTCATGACGCCAGAACCCAAACACGAGTGGCAGGCGGCGGACTGTGCGGTTGTGCTGGCAAGTAAAGCAAGGAAACAGTCGGAGAAAAGTTTCATCTCCTCAGGATGAAGGAATCAAGCCTTGCCTCTATCCGTTTTCTTCCTCTTTGTAAAAAGAATAACAATAACAAAAAGAGATCATTTCTTTCCTTGCAGTGGATCATCTTTTCACAATCTCCAATATTCATTTACCACACATTAACCTCTTATATTCGACACCCTCGCCTTGGGGTCTTCCTTAACATCCTCCATCATTGCATAAAAACCGGGAGTTTCAAAGCCGCGAACGGGCATTTTTGCGAACATATCCCTGTGTCTGCAGCGTCAGGGAATATTTCAAAGGAAGAGCAAGCAATATTTGCGACAAGCCTACGAGACCCGATTCCAGGCAGCGCCTTGCAGAGCAGATCAATTCCTTGTTCTCGTCTACCAGAACGCAGGAGAAAACTGGGGCAGGCTGAGCAGATTTATAGGAACATGCGGAACATGTCTCCCTACTTTCTCCGAATTCGGATGATGGAAGTTATGTAGGCGGCAGAGCAACGGCTGAGATAAGCTCCCGGTTATAGCAAAACTGCGCTATGCCTGGCAGCTAGACAGCTACGGTATTGAATTCAGTTCTAGTGATTTCAAGCTACCAGCTAGAGCAGCCAGTAAATGTCAAATGTTATGCTTTCCTTTCTAAGAATCCTATTGAAATGAAATCAATGAGAGGAAGCTGATGATGAGGGAGAAGCTCAAATTTCAAGCTACTTCAACAACCGTTCGAACACTTGATAATACGGACGCCTCTGTTATTTCTAGCCTGCTGTTTCTCCCCGACCAGGCTGGAGCCAAAACCGCGGGAGCGAATTCGGAGAAAATGGAAAATAATATTTGGTATTGCAGGATAGATAAACTACCGTTGGATTATCTATTTTTCCTTGAAATTTTAGTTTTTTTCAGGGATAGTGTTAATTGTTAATATTATGAAGTGAGCATGTGGTAAATATTTGTGTAAGTTTGTTACATTAGCTATTTGATTTTTGTATTTACGGAGCACAGATTAAAATATTTCGCAGAACTATTCTGCACTTCTTGAGCTGTGCTTGAGGAATTTGATAATGCAAGCAATTTCAGCAAGTAGAAGATACTAAGTAAAAGATGTACAAATTTAATCCCGAAGGAGAAGCAGTGTGAAGTTGCTAGTTAACTATATTAAGCAGTCAGTATTAAAAGAGCACCAGCTACAGCTATACATTCATTGTATATGAGTAACAAAGCCATACTAGGCTTATAGCAGCACCAAATTTTCAGTTGAACGGCGAACAAGAGGAGACGAGTTAGGAAGATGAAAACAGATGGTAGAAAGATAGAAAGATAGAGGGAGAAGCGAGAAGGATTGGCTCTTCTTTCTTTGCTCTTTCAATAGACAATGAGTCAATGAGGAATAAAAAAGATCAATTAGCAGTATCCAATTAAGACATGCTCAGGAAGGTGTGAATAGGTACGATCATCAGCTTCAAAATAGACCCCGTACTGCGCCAAGAAGGGCATAGAACAGATATCCATCATTTTGATCATCTCATCATTATTCATCCATCATACAGAGTACAATAAATAAGTTATTATTATTATTGAGCATTTATACTGTATTGCTATTTATTTCAGGACGTTGCCAGTTCATAAGGCCTGTAAGAAATGTAAATCTCTTGCTAGAATTTCTCAACGAACGTCAGTAACCATTCCGAATTGCATGCTAAAATGTGCATTTCACAACGCCACACGCAGCAAGTAATGATCACATTGCAGATTCTCAACTTTTTACATTATGTTAAAACTGTTTTTACAGTTTCACAACCGGCGTTAATCCTCAGCAATGCGTAACCATACAAACCAAAAGTTGTTTTTCATGGTATGCATAAAATAATTGCGGGAATATTTAGTCATCGAATCTTCATAAACTACGATCTGAATCCCTACATGACTTAATATAGGTTAAATTAACATTTATGAAGCTGTTAAGTTTAGCTCATGATAACAACTTAGTTTTGGTTATCTTTAAATGAACGTAGAAGTTATTTAGACTGGTGAAGCTTAGAATAGGTTTTTTAACTAGTTTCCCTCGTGGCTTCACACACAATCAAAATTTAATACAGTTGAACATACGTATAGAACAAGTAAACGTAGCTATACTTAACTAATTACGATTAGGTTAACACACAACTCAAGTTATCTACATTAATTAGCAATGCCGAGAGATCAATTCAGTCTTGCACAGCAGCAGCATGTCTATTCCGCAGCTGACACTTTGTCAGCCCAAACACATTTTACTGCGGAAGAGGTAAGTATACTTTTTGCACAGATTAATACTGCGAATCTTGAATTTTTCTTAGACAATTACAAAACTAGTCGGAGTGGTTCCATGTCCATCTTAACCGGTTCAATTAATTCACTTCTAGTGCCGGGCTTTATTAAACATTTACGCTCGAATAGATGCAATCGGTAAAGTGGACAGGCTAAGATTTCGTGAGATCCTCCATACAACTTTAAATGTAACGGATGATATTATGCTGGATTTGATATTTCATTCTTTTGATAGAAATAATGACGGCATTGTAAGTACAATTTTCTTGAATTTTTTAAAACTTTGTTGTATTTATATTAATTTTCTTTAAAAATAGTCTGCAAACTTGAATGAAAGTAATTCCTATCTGTGTTCTTCTCCTTCTTACGTTGGGAAATAATAATTTATATTTTTCAAGGTCGACCAAACGGAGTGGATAATAGGGCTCTCTGCAATGATCCGAGGAACTCCGGAAGAGCTAATAGAATTTGCCTACTACGTGTACGACATGAACGGTGATAGGTCACTCGCTCGGGAGGAGCTTCATCACTGCCTCAAGGGTTGTTTGATACCCGGCTACGGTGTGGACAGCGACGAATTGGATGAATGCGAACGAGACATTGTGGAAATCGCCTTAAAGAAACTAGACACGGACCATGATGGTCAAATCACGTATCCGGATTTCCAAAAGGCAGTCCGAGCTGACCCCTTACTTTTAGTTGGTTGTGGTCCTTGTTTACCAAGCCCAAATGACATGGCAGCATTCATGGCAGTCATAACTGAGAATTATCGGGAGTACTCTCCGGTCTGGGGT
This sequence comes from Sminthurides aquaticus, assembly GCA_906901655.1. Taxonomy (NCBI): domain Eukaryota; kingdom Metazoa; phylum Arthropoda; class Collembola; order Symphypleona; family Sminthurididae; genus Sminthurides; species Sminthurides aquaticus. Next base: position 182,356 of record CAJQTT010000010.1, read on the forward strand.
CAATTTTGGGAGGAGAAACCTGTAAAAAGTAGGAGAATGTCCAGGGTAAGGTCTACTACATTTGGGAAGTCTAAAAGTCTAAGGCGGCTTACTTCTAGCCAAAGTAATCGCAGTGTCGTCAGCGTAACTCCTCCTCCTATATTAAAACAAACAGCTTCCAGGGAACAATCAATAACAGGGGAAGTGAAATGAAATTAGAATAAATTTCTTGGTGTTAAAATGTGAAAATTGTTTCCGTATTTGCGAATATAATTTTATAGACAGGTGCAAAATACTTCGCTTTAGTTGATTTCGTAAAAATAATCACGGCATTTTACGCAAAAGCCTGTAACTCAAGTAGTTCAAGCCAACCACCTTCATAAACAATCATCACAAAAAATCCGCGAAAATTCGTAACCATTTCCACCCATTCACTAGGAAAACCAACATCCCTTTGCCGTGTTTGCTTCCACGGAGGAATTTCTCCTTGAAGGACTCCCAAAAGGCAAAGACCGTCCGGAAGGACAACAGAGCCGCAATCTAGCGAGTGAGGAGGGAAACTAAAACGGTAGGGGGTTGGGAAAGGAAACAGATTATCTCCGCCTCATTGTTAAAGAAGCACATGCCCTGGAGATGAGAGGGCTATCCAATCCGCGATCTGTAACACTCACCAGCACTATGGTTCCCCTTTGTACATGTATCCATGAGCTATAACTTGTCTTTGGTATCGGCCGGCCGTAGTTGGTTGGTTCCTTTCTTTTTTCCTTGCCTCTCTCTTTGAATTGGTTCTTCCCTTTGGTGTATGCACTTCCCTGAGACTCTCTCTTTTACTCAATACGAATTACATTTATTTCCCCCTCTCGCTCTCTCCTCTCTTTCCCTTCCTTCTCTCCTTTCAAATATGAAATTCTCTTCATCATTTCCTTTTATTCTCTTCCGTGCCATTGAATTTCAGATATTAATTTCCGTGACACGTGTTAATTTTACAAGCCAGGAGAATATACCCTTCTCGGATATATTTAAGCACTCTTAACGGTTTTAACGGCCCCAACCGACAAATATTCTACTAGTAACTCATACTCATAAATACATATCCTTTTCGTGTGTCCATAGCAGACTTGTTCTATAAAATACCCGTTGCTTTAATTCAAAGCCTTGAAATCAAGTGTGGCTTTTGGATCTGACTCCAGTCTACAGTGTAGACTCTACACTAGGAGAAAATATCCCTTGGAGCAGAGAATTACAAGGAGAAAGTAAATATTCTCGAGTTACTCTCTTCCAGGAGGATCTGTCCTGGATCGGATCTCTAGTTGTTGAAAATAAGTCAAGAATCTACACGGGAAAGTATACACGTAGACCCCGAGAGAAAGAAGAGAAAGCAAACGAGAGAGAGATGAGAAAAGTGTTTGGATCTCTGTAGGAGAAGAAATTGGAGAATTCCCATGGAGAATTGATTTTCTCAAGGAGGATATTGGAGAAAAAGTTTGACTTGAGCTCAGCTTACTAGTATTGCATATAGGATGTATGTATTGCTTTCTCCGTTTTCTCTACTTTCTCTCCTGGCGTCTTTTGAGGAATTACTGTATGAAAAGACGTAAACGAAGAGGGAAAAGAGTGAAAAGAAGAAAGTTGTAGAAAGATGCCAATATATAGTGAGAGAGGAGTGAGACGAAGAACAAGATGCTATCATCCTCGGATCCATCGCCCGGCTCTCTCTCTACTTGCCTACAATACCCGCTATTTCTCTCACTCACAAGGAGCCTGATACCAAACTCATACACTTGAGATCCGACTATCCGGCTTACCCACCCTACTTTACTCTTCGAGCCCCTTCTTTCGGGACCCTCTCTTCTACTGTACGTTATATCTAGTTTCCTGAAGAAGCTTATATCGATTTAGGAGCGATGTCTTCTTGACGACTAGCAGCGATACTAGAATCCTAGCTTCAAGTTTCAGCTAGGCTTTGTCCTATCATCAGTCATGCTTCTCCAGGATTCTATAGACGTTATAGCTCTTTCTCTCCGTTATGCGGATGGATATCAGATTATGGCGTCCTAGTTTCCTGGTATTGCGGACAAGGAGCTCTGGAATCGAGCTGCAATAGAGCTTGGAGGAAGGAGGAGCGGGAGCGAAGCCAATGTAGCAATGCTACACGAGTGTTCTTTGCCATAATTTACTATTTTACCCGGGTTTTACGCGTGGATCCCTGCCATTTGCTACACCGCGTCTATAGCATTCTACAAATATAGATTTAGCCAACTTTAGGTTTAATGCAACCAGAGTAGAGGTTTCTCCTTGGTTCCATCTTCGACAGGGTTCATCGTTGTCTTTGTTAGCTACTCTTCCGGTTATACGGAGCTGAATCGCTGCATAAGCGTAGCGACTAGCTTCGGGCTCGGGACTATTTAACATACACATTGGCTACAACATTTGTCCTAGCTAGCATAGGGCAGTTGTAAACGGATAGTTGGATATAGCACCTAGCCTTTTGGCATGTTGTCGCGAAAATTGAGTGAAAATGGATACAGGTTAAGAAGAGAGTTATCAAATTAAGCATATGCTCCTATTGATAATGCATAAAAATCCGCAAAATCCGTGCTTAGATACACTTTTGAGATTTATTCAAGCATAAATTAGAGGATATGAATTAGTGCAGATTAGAAATAGTGTGAACTAGGTGATTTGTTCATTCAAGTGCGTCCGTGGTGTGGCAGAGGAATACCATTCCATATGGTGGAGAATAAGGGTGGATAGTATTTAGCCGGGTATTACGACGGCAAGTTGGACATGATCTTTGTAGAGTAAAAGGTAGTCGGATCCTGGCGGATCACTGCTGTAAAATATCATCGTGAGAAGCATGGACAGAAGTCCTTTCAAGGACGTGGAAGCTGTCGCCGGGCTCGCAGATTATAGCGGCGTTCTGGGGGAGGTGGGTTCGCAGGGGGAGGCGGTCTCGCAACTGGTCTACGCATATCCGGGTTCAACGGCGAGTTGTCGATAGCGCCGCACAACATGTGAGCAACACCATCATTCATGAGAGACTTGTTTGCTTCAAAAGTGGCAAGGCTACCTGAAGCTGCGGCTGCGTTAAGTCTATGCATTATTGGAATCGGAGACGAGAGCATCGCAGGCGAGCCAAAATAAGAATCTCTGTTTGGGCCCGGCCTTGGAGGACTCGCAAAGCTCGTGTCCGGGAACTCTTCTGCAACGTTCTGGTTCATCCAGTCTGGGTCAAAAAATGTGGTAGGAGCACCCAATCTTCTCATTTCTCGTATAGCATGCAGCGTGGGAAGGTTGTAACGAAGGGCCAAGTTTCCCCCACCCTGTCCTGAAAATCTGGATGGTCCAGGAGGGGTGGACCCTGACCCAAAACGGTAAGGACTACATATCTGGACTTCATCGTCGTCGTCATCATCATCAATAGTTATAACTGGGACTGCGGCTGCGCCAGTGTCTTGTCCCATGGGATCGTCGTCTAATGTTATGATTGGTGGGCGATATGAGCTGGATGGTCCAGGAGAGCGTCTACTTGGCCCGGCAGTTGGCGGGCTTACTATCTGAACATCGTCACCATCATAAATTCCCACACATTCTTCCATTTGTTCCTGAGGGTCACCTCCTCCTTGGACACAATCCACAGGGGATGGTTCTAGAGCTCCAACGCTTAGTTGCTGCTCAAGTGTCCGGGGCGGAGACCACGGATTGGCGAAAAACCCCTGTGGAGGTAGCTGTGGCGCTCTTCCCCTTCGTCGCAGTCGGTCAAAATAAGCTGTTTGCTGTTGTAGTCTCATCGGTCTGAGAGACTCGGTTTGAGCAGGTCCAGGAACTACAAAGTTACATTCTGGTACGGACTTGTTCAACCTTCCTCGTTTCGGGGCGGACGGACCGTCGTCGCATTTTTGTGCAGCTCTCCTCTTCAGACCCGCTCGCCCTCCTCGCCGGGTGGTGACGGCCTCTACTACTGGGATGGAGGACTGTTCTGTAGCTCCAGGAAGAGGGCGCCACCGGGGTTCCACCCCTCCTTGTTGCGGCATTCTACTCGGGATTAGATTTGGATTCATCCAGTACTTTTGTACGCTTTCTTCTTTGGGTACAGAATCAAAATAGCGTTCGTAAGCCACGCGCATTCTATCTCCAAATGCAGGATTAGGTTGGCGTTTACGTCGGAAAATTCCCTGTCCCTTTGCATTTCGTCGTTGGATTGGGACTCGTTCATGACTGTCCGGATCTATGTAATTAATTCCATACTGCCCTGGTAGCAGTGCTGTCCCTGAACCATATAGTTTGGTTAAACGCTCAATATCCTTTGTAGCCTTTTCCAGCGGGGTAATGGGATGTAATTTCATGATAACGTTTCGCATAGAGGCAACCTGGCTGCTGGACGGGTTTTCCAGCTCCAAATTGTACAGCCTCTGGGTCTCTTCCTCGCAAGCTTCTCTTACTTCTTCCGATTCACAAGCTGGATGATCTCTCCAGCATCGATCAAAGCGGAGTTCATGCCAAAAATCAGGATTGCGGCAGAATACATTTATCTTTCTAGCATCTGGTTTAGTTGGATCCGGTCGGTTGATGACGAACCTATCTAATAGCGGCGCTGCTCTTCGCGTGAAATCAGGGTCATCGTTCGGATTACGCTTCATTTCCAGTCCTTTCTTCACAGCCACCTACTTGAGCTATTTTTACAGGTACAAAAAACATAATACGGCTTTGAAATACCCTGGTGCTACATTATTATCCTCTTCAAATATTATCTCCGCTCAACTTTATCCCTTGTCTTACTGTTTTATCCTTTTCTGCATATATTATATAATTAGACAATCTATCTCTTACTCCATGCGTATGGAGAAGGATGCACATAGCGAGTAAAAGACAAGTGAAATATATCTCTGTGCTCCATTTTTTTTAAAAAAATCGACTACACACGTAAAAACGGAATTTTACGTGAATTTAATTCTTGAGCCCGCTATAAACCCCCCGAACATAGTAAAAGATCTTGACGTTTACCTAATTTAGTTGGATGGTATTGTTTGCGAAATAACCCAATCCGAATTGATTCTGCTTCAATTTATTTTTATTTAATGCTGGTAAGTTGTAAATAGGATTTGCTGAATTTTATATTTACGTATTCGAGAAGGTTCAACTAAAGCTGTTAATTTAAAAAAAAATTAAACTGGAAAATTTTGAAAATTTCTTTTATAAATACCAGCAATAATTTGCACGTCTGATTAGAACCTACTCTAAGATTGGAATGACTAGATGGATTGGAAATTTGGGAACCTACAAAGCTAAATACTCACAAAATTGAGCAAACATTTAAACAATCGCCACTCCCATTACCTTGCCAACATTGAAACAATCAACACTATATAGCTTTACCTTGGCAACATTAAATTACAAACCTTGGTTTTTCCATCTGATATATTGATCTGTATTAGCTTCCACTATTCTATCCAGGATACATTTACTGGCATCCTCCACAGTAAGTATACCTTAAAGGCTCTGACATAATGGCTCTAATACTGAACAAGTACAGCACCCATTCAAAATTTAATGAACGTGAGCCCCTTCTCATTGCCGATTCCAACTCATAGGCTCTTTTCCGGAAGGGTGATGGAGTACTGCTGAGCAAAGGGTGCTTCTGTGATTCCAAGATACTTGAGAACATTTAAAAATAACGAGAGAAATCTCTCAGTACTTTTATTATTCTTTATATTGCTCCTTCACAAATAATGGCATGGTCCTAAACAACACTTACTATTTCTTGTACAATTTCACTACCATATGCAGGTTGCAGCTTCCAGTACTTTGGTACTTGGAGCAATATCTCTAAGCAAACTCTTTGTACACTCGACTCATCTTTTCTCAATTGAGTAAATGAGTTTCATCAAGAGTTTTTCTCTCATTACTCCTAAATTACTCAAAAGAGTGCAAAACGAAGCGGTGAAAATCCCATCTTGTTTAAACCTCGAATCGCGTTTTATTCCTATTTTGCTTTTCTCTTTTCTTCCCTCGATTGCAGAGCATGGAATGCACACAGCTTTGCCTCAAGTAGTTTCATACAATCTCTGTACATGCTGCTTGCTACTGCACTGCACTGACTGTGCATTATCCCTGATCTGCTCTTTTTATTTTACCCCTCATCTTTGAATTGTTATCACAATGATATAATGATCATCTATCATTTGCTCATTGTCTCTCTCCACACAACCCTAGAAGAATCTCTTCTAAACCTCTCTATTCTCTTGAACGGTAACAAGACCAGGGACTATGCTTTTACAATAGCATTGCAACCTTTATAATCACCAGCACCCTAAACACAAATCTAGGGTCCTTAGCCAGCCCAAACGAGCATCTGAATGCAAAGATTGTGGTTTTATAACTCTCGCAATTTTTTGCAAGCTTTCCCCCCATCCTTCACCCTCTCCTCCACAATCTACTTAACATAATTAAAGTCTGGATTCGTCTGTGAGATGGAACATGACTCTATCATCACGTTTAAATCCTTTACTTACAGGATGCTTTGCCTTCTTGAAGAAGAATCCCTTGCGTATGTATATTCCCGCTCTCTTTTCTTCTTGCTCTAACACAGAGAGCAATGTCTGCTATCTTTTTTCCAAGTCAACCAAGTCACGCAACAAGAGCATCATTTAGAACAATGAACCGAAATAAAGCATAGAGTCCACATTAGCGCCGTCTTCACCTCATAGAACAACAGCATCATGTTTTCAACACATGATAAAAGCAAAGTACCAAAAAATAAAGAGTGATGATAAAAGACGTGGGCGCAAGCAGTAAGGGGAAGCGTCTGCATAATAATTTCACATGTGTCGACTGGATTCCTCCGTCGGAGATTTGATAGAGTGTGATTATTATATTTCCAAGGGATTTTTTCCATCCACAAAATCCCATCTTGTTATCCAATGAGCTTGTGCACATAATTATCCGTCCGCACTTGCACACTCCGAGCCCACACCCCGAACGCTGTCAGTCGGATGTGTTCTTATCATCTTCCCAGGGCGCAGTGGATAGAAAGCAGAACAAGAGCCCAAGAGAAAAATAATACACATCTCTGATAGTAGCGGAGAAGGAGAGCAGCAGAAGCAGATGAGCATCAACGAGGATGATAACAAGGTATAGAACAAAAAAATGAATGGAAAAAGCTTATTGTTTCTTCCACCTCATTTGTGTCAGATAGGAGCGAAGCATTCGAGCAGATTCAGCGTTATTACTAGCGTGCATTTCTCTACCTCAATTACTTTTAACTTTTTTCCTTCTTCTTTTTGTCCTTTCCCCTTTCATAGTAATTTGACTGACTCTCTTTTGCATTGTTTCATTTCCGTTCCCCCCTCATTATTATTTATCTGCGACGATGAGGCGCTATTCTGCCATGGATTTTTTACCACATGTTACAGCTGTTTCTGTAGCTGCAACCCACGCCTTATATTCTGCAAATTTGCAAGAACCTTATGAATCTTAAGTAGAAAAGGCTCAAGACTTTCTTGAGATCTTTTTAGCTTTGGGATCTATGAATGCGAAAACAGAGTAAGGCTTGACAGCTGTGTCAGCGTCAGCTGTGTGCGTCTCCAACTTCCGGTATGTTATCTGATTTTTAATTATACTCTGTGGAAATGATATTACAGTTTTCGTTATTTAATTGCAACTAATTAGCGACGCTCTCATTCATGTGGAACTATTATATATGGTTGTATGAAGTATATATACTTTGAACAGCCTCTTTCCTCATAGAATTGGGTTATTATCAGACGTATATATGGAAACAAAAAGTAGGAAATTCAAATCAGCAATTGATTACGAAGGAGTTGATCTGCACTGCATTAAACTAAAACATAGATTTTGACCCTCTAACATTTTGTAAAGATTAATTTAACTATAGCGTTATCTGTAATCTGGACATCTATGTACAGCTCAAACTACTAAAGCGGAAATTCAATAAAATTCTAGCAACGCCTTGGAGTATCTAGCTTTTGTTCCTTGAAAATAACAATAAGGTCGGACATTGGATTCATTTAAACTTGAGCTGATGATGAAATAATAGAGAAATTGTAGAGTATAGCGGACAGATTCCTTGTGACGGATGTCAATGTAATACAGGCATAAGTAATCCAGCTTTCCCGTTCTGTCCCTTCCGTCTTCTCCAATACAAACTGCACTTCTAATTGTTCTGATGCACCCTTCTGGAAAGCATCCAAGATGCATTTGATATCATAATCTACTGCTCCGAATTGGAATTACTCGAAAGAAACCGTATCAGTTTTCCCATATTCAGAAACCTTTCAACAGCTTTCGTACACATTCGAACTGAGCTTAATTTGAAACTCTTTTATTTTTCTGGACAAATGGACAATGAGAAAATACATAGAGTTTCCCCCGCAAGCTTCTTCAGCTGAAGAGAGAAAGCTGATTAAGTTCAAACTCTATGGTAATCCTTGGGAGTAGTAATGTTGCAAGCATCTCTTAGTTGCTCACTAAGCCTCCTGGAGAAGGGGTATCCAGAGTTTATGATGAAGCGCATTAATATTTCATAGCTTGGTGGTATATTCCTTTAGGATTTAGGGCGGACGTAATAGAAACATGTTTTCAAGACAGCTAGGATGGAGCTTAGTGAATAATGAATGAATCTCATGTGGAGATAATAATAGGCGCATGTCTATGAATTATCTATAGCATGTTCCAGGCCTGTCTGTCTCTGCTTTTCCAGCTCCAACGAATTTTGAGAAGTACGCCACGGAGGAATTGTATCAGGAAGCCCCGAGCTGAACATACTCTTCCTAGATATGATGTTTATAAGTTTATATGGGATTCTACGGTAGTATAAAGACGAGAACTAGTTGTGTGCCTGTGATGCGGTTAGGTTATTATATTCTTTGCTCATTATTAATAGTTTGTGGTGGTGGTGAGAGGAGGAGGGAGGGATGAAGAAGAATGGTTGATGAAAGGCGGATAGAGGATGGATGATGATGGAAGGATATGGGGAGGAAATGTCAAACAAATGCTCCATTAGTCGACTATAAGAAGCTTGTCAAGCTTAATCTGACACTTGGTATCCCTTCCATGGTAAATAGTTGCTAGATTTTTTCCTCCCCTACCCACCACACAACCAAAATCCGCCTCCAACAAATATAAGAATTAATAAGAGGACCACCACCTTTTGTACTCCCTCTCTGTCCTTCTCAAGTGTGTCCTAGTCTTACGGCCTAGCCCGCAGTTCTGTTATCCCTCAAAAGCTTGTATCTCCTCTGGAACTTGTCCATGGTGTAGTCCAACGTTGATGGTCGCCTTTTAAAAGCTTTGCTGGAGCGTAATGTCCAGCTTTGAGAAGAATCCAATGTTATAGCAATATGAGTAGTGAAGGATTGAAATTGAAGGGAGGCAGGCATATATATATATATAGGGTGCATGGTGGCATAGAGTATAAGAGTAATAATGTAATGCGGTTTACCCGGTAGCCATATTGACACAAGAGGGTTTCTAGTTTGTCTTGTCCTTGTGTGAGCCTTGTTGTCATACTTTTTTGAATCCGATTCCAGTCCAGGCGGGAACTCGAGAACAACCTCTCCAGGAGGATTATAAGATTATTCAGAGAGAGTCTTTTAGTATTCAAACTTATGACAGCGGCTAATATGATGATCCGATTTTCTCTGCGTCAACGGGAATTGCATCACAATGTAGAGGCTGTAATCTGAGAAGTGCGTCCGTCGGAACAACCAGAATAAGAGGAGATTTTTAATATACATCCATACAGGATTAATACAGGACGGCGAGTAATTAGGCATACAATTTAAGGTTAATCTGTGGGAATGTTTGATAGCAATTAGGTGGGTACATAGGTCAGGGGCGAAGCGTTTGTTTTGTCCATAACTAGCTTGGTGCCTGTACAGAATGCAGAACCTAGATGTAGAGTGTTAATTGGAGTAATGTAGTTAATCCAAATTACAAGTACTAAATTATTGCATGATGAATTATTAGGCCGCAGATTCAAATTCCTACTTATTCGACGATAGGCTCTTAGAATATAATAACTGGTAAATGCGAGTGATGAAATACTTGGGACGGACTATTTCGGCGCCGAAATCTAGCACACTACCCATATATATTGATTCATTAAACGAGTTTTGATATAATTAGATTGCAACCTATACACTTTTAAATGCCCGAAACAATACTGGCTTTAAAGTTAGTATGTGTTAAGTATATTACTAATCATTAAGAGTATCGACTATTTGGAGGACTCGTGGATAGCTTTTATTGTGGTTTCCACAACTTTTAAATACTTTAATGCCAAGTTACAGTGCAATTTTAAACGACATGTCATTTTTATTATTGTTCAAAAGCAAACACAACTACTTAGATTACATGCCGATTTCCTCATCATTCAAAAAATAAATGCCTCCGAGTCCCGAGCCTCTGATGAAATATTTCCCATGAAATCATCCAAGGGATTTTTATCCTTTGGAGCGCTTTTATAGCTCTTACAGCTTCCCATTGTTTCCGAAGCCAGGAATTCCCTAGTGACACTTCTCTTGAGTGCCTCTAAGTACTAGTGAAGAATACAGATGGAATTTTTCTATTTACTTTCTCCTAAATAGTGTACATACATATTTATTACATCCTCGACATTCTGTGCCCATAAAATACCTAAAATACTAGTCTATTATAAATGAATTTAAAACTTTTTTACAATATTTTCTCTTCCAAACTTTCTTTTAAAAAATTGCTTAAAATATATTTTCTGAATCTCAAGCCTCACCTACAGCTCATATGTTTCAACATTCTGTTTCCATCCGTGCTCCAATTGTCCAATCGAGAAATTCAATCCCTAAAACCTACTCTTAAAATAGTGTCCTCCAGACGCTTCCTTGATCCAAGACTCGCACTACTTTCACTAACTCCCGTCTCATGTGCATTATCCAGCTCTAGAAAATGTAATGAATGGGCTTTCCCGGATTGACATTGACGGTCCTTTTACACATTACTTTCCCGTCACTGGTTTCTCTGAATAGCTGACGGGATAGTGAATGAAAACTCCTCGAGTTCCAAAGTAGATACAATTAATACAAGTTTGAAAAAGCCCGACGCTACTTTACTCCCACATTTAAAGTTGCCTACCTTCTCAATCAATTTACAGAGCCAAGTCATTTTGCTCATACCCGCCAACAACTTCCAACTTTAAATAACCCATCAAGCCCGGCCCTAGTCCTGTCGCCAAAATCGTCTAGCCCTGCTACAAACCACTCTTCTGTCCAAAGCATGAATGGAACCAGGAAGAAAATTTTCCAGAGGGCGTGACATGGAACAGGCACACTCTCAGAGTTACCATCATTCACTCTCTCATCCTCATCAGATTCTCCGAGAGAGTTACTTAGTTAATTGAGGCTAATGGCGCCTTGGCTGTTACGTGTAAATGAGTAAATCACGGGAGGGAAGTAGCATTCCTCCTAAAATGATTAAGGAAGCTCTCCGAGTTCTTTGATAGATTTTCTTTTTCCTCGTATCCATTCACTTCACTCACTTCATTTGATACATTGATCGCTTCTTGTTTCCTCTCTTTATACCCGCATCCCATACCTCCTCCCTTCTTTGCTATTACTTACTGGATGTATTCCCTCTTTTAGTAGAAATTCCCCTCTACTTCATACCCTCTTCCATTTTCTATTTCCCACAATTCCCACAGTAGCTTGTCATCTCTCTCTATCCAAAACCACGGTCATCACACTGCGTACATAACAATGTCAAGATAATCATCATTTCATCGGTTATAGGCTTTTAGCGCGATGGTGGTGGTCGTGTCGTGTGCCGTTCGGGGTGTGATGGAGTTACTAACTCCTGTTGTTTCACTAAACCTCGGCTTCCCAAGCTCTTTGGTTTTACGTGTAGAGGTGCCTTTAGGACCGACTCTGCTACGCAAATCCCTACAAGCTCACGCACCACGGCATACGCAAGAGAGCTCCGACGACCCAGGGTGGGCTTCTGTAGAATACGGGTATTCCTCATCTCGAATAGACTCCGGAGTCCGGATCCCTTGTTTCATTTCCATTACAAAGGAAGCGGGAGAAAGAGGAGGGAAGGGACGGCACTACCCGCATAAGGATACCACTCCAAGGAGAAACTCTACACAGTTCTTGCAACTCTTATATTTTATTACACGAAAAAATATCTGTCGGCTACTGCTCACAGAGGGGCAAGGGGAGAGAGAGGCCATAATTTCAGAATTTTATATTCATTCCACTCTTCTCCCCTTCGTGCTTTTAGTTTCTACTAAAACGCAGCCCTGGGCATAGGGAACAAACAAGCAGATAGAAGTTGCAGTGCTTTCTGGTTGACAAATTGTAAGAGACTCTTGGGAATCGGCCATTTTGGTTATCCTTTCAGGCATATAGCATATAGCCTCCCCGTCTCTCATAAAATTGCTTGTTTGTCTATTTTATAGTTATTCCCTCTCTCCTTGATAACGAAATGATATTGCAATCCTTTTTCAACATGGAATCTAAAACCAACTCTTTCACACTTCACAGATCAACATTTAAATAACTCCAACACGTATGGAGTCAATAGGCTCTCTTGTCTCTTTGTCACCATCTCTCTTCTCCATCTCGCTCTACTACACCTTCCTTTACTCTGAACCACTTGATTCCAATTTCATGACAAGTCAACCAGCCCAGCAAAATAATAATAATAATCTGACTAGCTCTTGTTATTGGGTAGAAATCCTTAGGCTCCCAGGTGTCAGTATTCATGCAACATCAAAACATGCTCTTCTTTTGTGTGGAGCGGCTATAGAGACACAGGTGGGGACAATTTCTAAATCTCCGTGTATGTGAGAAGAAGCAAACAAGAAAATAAAGTGAGTGTATAGCCAGGGACACTCAAGAGGGTGTTGATGAGGGAACGAGATATTCATGATGAATCTTGATTCTAAAGAGCAACTAGAGATGAGATGGGAGAGCCAGAGATGAACATAAGATTATGGTTATTATAATGATTACAACGGTGAAGAATACAATCTCCTTCTTGCTCTTCTTCTCACACCTCCTCAATTTAGACTAATCACAGTTAAGTTACATGACTCGCTAAAAGATAATGCAAGAGATGAGCAGAGAAAAAGAGATGCTCACTGGTGATGAGCTCAAACAATTTTTTTCCCAACACATCTCACCACTTCTCAGTCTGTCAACATGATCTCCAACACTCTCTTATCTTTGTCAACAAATGTCGTGGAGTCAATACAGGCTTGAAGACAGACAAGATTCACCTGAGAATCTAGGAATTCAGAAGAAATGCAATCAAGGATTACAGAAAACTTGTACAATATTCGACCAATCCAAGTTTCCATCTAAATTAAATTGCTTAGCGAGAGCGCACAAGCACTAATTTTCAGATGGTAACTATGACAACGGTGCTGGTTCTGCGAAACAGTTGCATAATGAGTGACGAAACTAGGATTTAAATCCTGTATACATAAAGTAACGTTGCAGAAACAGCAACTGAAAAATTACATTTCTATTCACTATCACCTTGGCTACACTACTATAATAGCTCTAAAAATTACAAACAAACAAATGTATTTTTCTTTCTCAGATTATTCGGCTCATATTTCAAAATTCACGTCATTACACATCCGTCGCACTAAGCAGTTTCACCCGGCCGCCAAGCGGCTATCTACATTTATTTTAGATAATTTAATTGTTAAAATTTCAAATTTTTCGTAAATTTACGACTCTCATTCTCCTCGCCTTCGAAGGCCATTTCGCCATCAGAAACCAACATCCGGCTTATTGAATTAATTTGGAATTTGCCAGGTAAACACAGAAATTATTAATAATCAATTATTATTTGCTTCCATCCATTATTTTTACTCCTGGGCTGGTTTATATTTTTTTTATTAGTTCTAAATTAAATAAAATTTAATTTCCAGCTTATTTCGCAAAATCATGCAAGTACCGGAATCCATTCCTCAACCTGAGATGACAGATACCAGCCTCGAAGCCGAAGCTCCACTCCTCGCCGCCCTTACAGAGGATGCCACCAACGCTAACGTCACTGAAAACCTCAACGCTGCCGCAAGACGCTTGGCCAAGCCCGTAAGACGCTGGCTGAGCATGGTTGAATCCCGCTGTTGCAGTCACGACTGTCCCAACAAGCACTGCATCCCGAAATTCATCGACACGGAAGGGAAGTTCCTTGATGGCTGTCTCGACCATACTGTGGGCAAGGCTTTGCCGGAGAAAGCAAACCCAACCTTCAAAGCAAGCCTTCTAACCCGTAAAACTCCCGTCAAAGTCGTCGAGCCCACGCCCTTTATGAAAAAATACCTGACCTACCCCAACATCCCGACCTGTCCGCACTGCCAGGAAATGCTGACCCAGCACCGCCTTCACAACAACCATGTTCACGGCTCCTGCCCCATCCACGGCCCCAGCTTGACCCTCCTCCAAGCAATCTATCCTAAAAGATTCGACGCTTCCCAGGACTTGCCGCTCATCACCGAATTAACCCCCATCGCACAGCGGATCCGACAAATCGAATCCTGCCTCAAGTACGAAGACGCTTACGTTGGAGCTACGCCCGCTTTTACCAAAGACGCTCAAAATCAAAGCGATGACGATTCTTGGCTCGACTTTCAAATGCAGATCGGAGTGATTCCCCGTCCGAGATCCGCCTCCACAAGCACATCATCCGTCAAGAACGCAGTCGCCCGCCTGGATTCAGCATACCGCACTCCCCTTGAAGACCAGGACCCCATCATCAAAGAACCGGAGCAGCAGCGTATAAGGCAGAGGAAACGCTCCAGGAGGGTCATCTCGGATTCGGAAGAAGAGGATCAAAACATTCTGTCTGAAGATATGAGAGGCGTTGTTGTAGAGCAACCAGCTAGGAATTATAGTAGGGGTAAGGGTGCCAAAAGAGCTAGATTTTAGCGCCGGTTTTAAATATTTTGGAAATTTACTTTCTCCCAGGAGTAAGTCGTCCAAACCCAAAGAAGTCTCTTCTACCTTATCTTCATCCTCACTTCGTATTGAAAGTGTAGCGCACACTACTGTCAGCCAATTAATTAAATCTTAGTCATCATCTTCATTTCAGGTGTTGCAAAACAGAGCAAAATGTAATAAAAATAAACCAAAAAACTTTTCAACTTTTTAAAAACAAATCTCAAGCTATTTATTTAATGAATCTTATTTTAAATTTTTAGTTGCTTTGATTAATTTTAATTTAAATTTACAATTCTGCGTGAACTTTTAGAATTTTCCAAAACATTTAGCAACATTATTTCAAGCTCTCTACAATTTGTAAAGCCTGCAGAAATTCCATCTCACTTCCATCCTTCACTAAGAATTTCTCTCTGTTATAGTACTTCAACAGTTGCTCAAAAACAATCCACGATAACCATACAAGCATGTAGCTATATTATCCAGCATCTCTTATTTCATAATCTCGTTAAGTAATCATCTCCTAATCCGCTTGGATAATGAAAGCTTTGCTCCAATTCATCCCGCGCGCCTAATCGAGCATGAATACACTAAATTATATGTTTCCCATCTGTTTACCACACCTTAGTACACCAGGGTGAAACTTTTATTTATTATCAACCACAGAATCTACACGAATCCCAGAGAAGGAGAGCCTAAGACCCCAAGGAAATGTGACCGCATCTTCTTTGTCACCTACCCACCTACCTTTACAATCATTCAACACTAATTCAATTCCCGTATCAAGAGCCCATCCAGTCTTGAGATCTACGAGCTCCCGGCTCCTCAATACTGAACCCATATTAGTTTACATGTAGCTACTAACTAGTAATCTGTGCATCTATTCCGTCATCTCCTACCCGGATCTCTCCGTACACGGGGATCAAGAACAGGATATAAAAAACATGGCGCTAGGCGAAAGAGATGCCTGGTGTGAAATTTCTACCCTGGTTTCAATTCATTTCTTCCTTGCGGTGTAACTTTGCTTTTGCTTCCAGTGTACTGATTTCAAAAATTGAATAGCGTAATTTGAGATGCGACGAAGGACATTCAGTGGTTTATAATTTACCTCTCGCCTTAAGCATAAGTAGGGCATAACTGATGCTCAAAGCCCTGGTTTTATAATACAGCAATTGTATCGGCTTTGATATAAGGTTGAGATAATGCAGTTTAGCATTAGCATCAACATGCAGAGACGGTGCGAGAGCCTAAAATATTGTCACCTCTTCTTCCTCCTTTCATCCAGCATCATATTTCCCACACCTCCCATTTCTTTTATTAAACTCCGGTTGGATGATTATCCTTCATTGAATCCGTTTCTGCCGGTATTGCATTATTCTTTGGAAAGAATAAACGTATAATTTGCTGTGGTCAGAAGATTCCTGGGATAATTTGCTACAATCTGGTAGAATTTTACAATGTGCTCTGTCATTCAGTTTCCTTGTAGTCCTATCCTAGCCTAAGCGCAACTTGGTTTTGGCTCCGCCTGGGGGATCATTGTCTGAGAATTTAGGCGGTTGTCACCCATCGGTGGTTAACTTGAATTGCGTCTGTTGGTCTACTTCTGGCCTAGCTGCTACTGCAAGTCAGCTTATTGCAGCCTTCTGTAGAATGGGGTCTGACCATGGGGCAATACAGCAGTGCAAGCGCGTGTAATATGTAAAAAAAAACATGGAACTTTCTCCGCCAAGTGAAAGTACATATAAGACAGCCTGGTAAGGATAACTGAAAAGTATAAATCCAATAAGTTTATGTAAATTTCAAGAAGAGTTGCTTAGCAACTAATAAATTTTGGCGCCAAACGGATTAATGGAAAATATTTATGCTTTTCAAACTGTATATATATTAAATTCCGCTTTAATTATAATTTGTGATTACAAGTTAATAACGTCTGCCAAAAAACTATTATAAACATGTAAAGTTTTGACACTGAATTTTCTACTCTCTTAACAGCCCTGAGATAAGACCCCGCCTGGATTAATTCCATAAGTGGCAGCAATATTCGTGACCCGTAATTAAAGCGAATTAAATATGCAACAATACTACGACCCATCAGCTCCTCCTTTAGGCGCTCCTCAATACCCTCCAGCGTACCCTCCAGCTACTCCAGCGTACCCTCCAGCCACTCCAGCGTACCCTTCAACGTACCCTTCTCCGTATCCCCCTCAGGGTGGATCACCTCCTCCACCTCCAGGTCCGCCTGAACAACTAAATCAACAGCAAATATTACCCACAGTGCAGTTTCCACAGTCCCAAGTATCCGTTCACAACTCTATCCCTTCAGCGACAACGGCCTTTACAGGATTCTCGTTAGGTGTGAAAGACGATGAAGCTGCAAGATACTGTAATCCCTGCGTCTGCCTTCTGTGCAACGGAAGCTGTCCGCTAAGAAAATGGTGCACAATCCTTAGCTGTTTAGGAGCCGTAAGTGTGATTTGGTTCTTAGTAGAAGGAGCGCACGTCTTGCGCGCAGAGTGTAGCGCATTAACAGCGACTTGAAAAATTTTCGCGATGCAGTTACTAAATATTCCTGGCGCTATTTTGGGGGTAGCAGTGAGCACTGGAGCTATTAACGAGACAACACTTCCAACCCCTGAATTCCGTTCCTACCAAATTGTGGATTACCTGCCGTCGTCCGAAACAGATCCGGTTGATGTGCCTACAGATGCATTCAATGAGTCGAACCAACCGTTTCAGTCAAGGCGTCTTTTCAGGCAAGCACTTCCTCCACTGAATGAGACCGCCACAGCAATTCCGGTATTTAACGAAAATGAAATGGAGCTAAACGAGACTACGGATCCCACTCCTAGCGAAAATATCACCTCGCCAGTAACTACGTCGGTTAACATAACTAAGGTGGTACCAGTAACTAACATAACTACGGTGGTACCAGTAACCAGCATAACTACGGTGGCACCAGTAACTACCATAACTACGGTGGCACCAGTAACTACCATAACTACGGTGGCACCAGTAACTAACATAACTTCGCCGTCACCGGGTACGTCGCCCACAACACAGGTTACTCCAAGCACTACTACGTCTGTCGTCGTTGTGACTCTTCGAAGATATCGTAAGAATTGAAGCCTAAGTGTCTAATTTCCGATTCGCTAATTTAATATAAATCTAATACCAATAACCGCATGCTTTCAGGAAACACCTGGCTAATCTACGCCATTCTTTGCGGTTTAATGATCGTCGCCCATATATCTTTGTTCATTGCAACACGAACGGTAAATTAAAAACATTTGACACATTTAATTTTTATAATTTTAAAAATCAAATAACCCTAAAACTGTTTCAGCTGCTGTTCTTCACATGCTTTATGCATCCTACTATAATGGTGGTGACTTTGATCCTTCAATTAATTTTCCTCCTTGGATACTTGAACTGGCGAGGAAAAGGTGAACCTCAAGAGTTTCCAATCTGGTTACTTTTTCACTCAATCCCAGAACTTTACATAACCATCTGCTCCATCTGCCTTGCCTGTCAGCAGTCTGGGATTAAAAGCAAGCTTGCTCACTTAAGTAAGGTAGCGCCCGCTGGAGGATCCCCAGGCGGACCACCAGGCGGACCCCAAGTCGGTCAAACAACAGGAATACCTCCTTCCGCCCATTCCATTTTCCAACCACCAGCTCACCCACCACCGCCACCGTTTGTACTACGTCCGCCCCATACCAACGGTCCCTACGGTCCTCGCCCTGGATATACGCCTCCCGGACTCCCAGGCTACGGTCCACCCCGCTATCAAATTCCTCCCATACCCCGTCCCCCACCTCCCCCCATAGCTATTGGGTATAATAATAATAATAATTATCCAAACATGGAATCGCCATTACCAGTCGCAAATCAAGAAAAGCCCGATGTTCAAGAAGAAAAGCCCGATGTTCAAGAAGAAAAACCAAAGGAAACACAGAAAGAGGATCGGAAACGTAAACGCCGGTATTCCGATGATAGTAGCGATTCTGACGATCGACGCCGAAGGAGAAGGCATCACAGAAGACGGCGGGAAAGGCATCGGTCTCGTGGGAGACACAGGGGTAGAAGGCGACATAGGTCTAGGTCTAGGCGTAGGCATAGGAGAGATACAGGCAGAGACCAAGATGGCGACCGAGCTTCATACAAAGATAACTGGCGCTAATACCTATATAGTATTTTCTCATTAACATTTTTCTTTTCCTCTTGGACTAGTATTTTCCAAAGGTTTTTTATAATCGAATCTATAGACTTTTCCAGCTTGTACTACAAGTATTGTAGCTTAAACCAGTGTTTTTAAATATAACAAAAGTGCGCAACTTTTAATTTGTAGTTTAGCAAGAAAACGTTTTAGTTTCCATACTTTTAATTTGTTAAACTAATAATATTGCATAGCTGTGTATACTCCAGGTTTTCAGTTGTCTTGTGCTTTCCGAATGTATTGTTTTTCGCGAAAATATAAAGTATATATAATAACTTCATACAAAATATGGATATATATTTATGAACGTTCTGAGAGTTCGGTTAACGTGGCAAACAGAGGCAGACATACAACTGTGTTGTTGGCTATTCCCATAGGCAAGCTACTCAGCTCATCGGCGTCAAAGTCTTACAGCACCAACAGTATTACCCAGCATAATTTAACGCAGTAAAATCGTATTTCTCATTACTCATATCAACCACAGTAGAAAATTTTCTCTCATTCTGCTACCCTCAAACCTATAGGCCAGAAGCTAAAATCCATAACGTCGCCACCTCATTCAGAGCAAGCATCTCCAAAGCAAACTGGGATCTCACGTAATGATACACCTTTGGAGTAATTGATTGCCCAATTACCTAACCGATTAACCACGTAACTGTCTACAAGAAAAACTAGAGCAGACACCGGCTACTCACAACAGATAACTTGGCAGGTTCCACCTATAGGTAATTGTCATCCTCTTCCCAGCATCTTCTCTTGGGATTTCGGGATGACTTGAACATATTCTATAAATGATGGGGCGCATGACTTTGATTACCATTGAAAGGAGGTGTGGAAGAGAGCGGAGGGTAAATTAAAGCTTGTAAACATTTCACATCTCCGAACAATGACAATGCATAGATCACCTACATCGTTCCTTAACAATATTTGTCCCCATAATGAGTCTCAAAAGTTTCCCAGCCGTCTCAAACACACTCTTTCCTAGTAACTCAAATACTGTACCAACCAACCACATGAACAAATTGTATCAAAGCGCAGACAGGAAAGATGAGACAAATTACCTTTCAACAGCCCTCCTACTCCAACATTACCTTACATATCCCACAATCCCACCCAATACTCGAATATCTACCTAGTACCCAGCTTGGGTCAAAAGCAAAGCTTGTGCTAGTCTACATCACTGTGGAAGTCCCATTAAAACCTCCCAGACGACACCAAGGGTCTCGTTGAAAAACATGGAAAATATAATTGAGCTTCAAGCAAGACAAAAGTAACATGGCTGGTGGTGGTGACTCTTGTACGCAGAACAGTTATACTGGATGAAACTTAAACTCATTGTCTCATCAGCAGTCCTTATGGTCCTCACACTTCACACACTGACTCAATATATAATCATTTTTAGTTGATTTTTGACACAAGCCTTTTCCGTAATCACAAGTAGAGGCAGCTTTTCCCGGAACCCAAGGCGACATAACCCATTGTTTCATTTTTAGATGCCGGTGGCAAATTAAACGGCTGCTTCTACTTTCTATCGCTTTTAAATATTAAAAACACTCCCGCTTTTACCGATTCTTGATAACAGATGCTCTGAAACGCTGGTAGATTCGCTAGACTCGCTTCTTTGCTATATCAGATAGTTGCATGTTTATTTTTTTTATTATCCTACTAGCTTGCTCCGAGGCTTCGCATTTTCACCGGGTTTTATCATCATTATCTGCATCAGCTTTGAAAACTACAGAAGCTGAAGTAGATTGAAAAAAAAAACAAAAAGAGAGTAGCAATCCTCCAAAGAGGATGAGACAGATTTTAGAAACCGTCCCCTCCTTCCAGGGAGAAGACAAATACATGTAGGGGGAGAGGATGAAAATTGAAGGGAGTAGTGGAAATTAGAGACTGGGAGGGCGGGTAGTATTTATTATCAAGTTCCCGCTTTTAAGTCGCCCTCCTCTACATCTTCTCCGCCTCTTTTCCCAGTTTTACAAAGTGTGTGTGGCTTTCAAAACTCCCTGGAAAGATTAGTCATCATTTTTCGAAAAGTCTCTGTCGTCGTCTCCTTGTTCTTCTTCTCAAAGCTTTTATTATCCTTCTCTAGACAGTTGTCAATATGTCCAAGACGTAAGAGACAGATGGAGGATTGAAAGAGAGTCTCTGCGACACACGCTTCTCGTGATGCACAAGTTGCGTTGACATGAAACTGGCTCTGCAGTCAAAACACTGCTGTCATCAAATATTGTATGTTTAAAACATGTTTCGGGTTTATAAAAATACCCGGGTTTTCTCCGGCTGTGGATTAATATTTTTGCACATTTCAAGTTCTTGTTTCCGTCTCTTTGATTGGGGCTAAACTGCTTCACGATCCTAAGAGGGCTGTGGACGGAAGACGCATCTTATCTTTGAAATCATAAGCTGATTTTTGTGTGCAACAACATTTCTCACTGACTTCTTATCTCTCAACCCTTTGTTTCCTGTCAAAATCCATGTAGCTGCTTTGCAGCTAAGAATAAAAGAAAACCATAAGAATCGGATGAAACTTAAGATTAGATGAGAAGTGTTGCAGGAAGCCGGGAAAAGATTTGGAGACAAAACAAGAATGAAAAAAGAAAGAGTTGAAGAGGGCTGGCTGGAAACTAAGAATGCATGTGTATCAGATATTAGATGGTGGTGATGATGGGAAATAGGATAATCTTTGTCTTCTTGTCACCTGTCCTCTCCTATTCCTGTCGTCAGTCACTCTCATTCAAGTTAAAATAATGGGACTTGGAGACAAAAACTGTTTACCTTTCCTCTCCAAAACTTTATATTCTATTCCTACAAGTCATCTTCATAATTTACACCCTCCTCTAAAACTCTATGGATTACAAACTATACTCGCTCTCCTCCTCCTTCTTCATCTCCTATCTGCATTACTATCTAGACTCTTTAATTCTACATTATCTTCACTATAGGATTTCAAGGGCTTGTTCAGGGAAACCTCTCAAGTTTTTAGTACACAATATGCAGCTTTTTCAAAACTTTCCATCTTTTGTTTTATTTACTTTTTTACTGAAGGCAAGAAATGCAAAACAAGTGGATTAATTTTTCTTCCCACAATCAAGTATAGTTTTCTGGAATGTTTGCTGCAATCTGTTTTGTAAACTTAATTCATGTTTTAAAATTAATTTTTCAAGGAATTCTCTAAAAGTATTCCAAAGCTTTCTTGTGATTTTTAATTTCGGGAATTCTGAAAAATAATTCGGCATTAAACAGGAAACGCAATGTCGGCTTAAAAGGCAAAACACAGCTGTGTAATTGGCACAATTTTGTAAACGCAACGATTCAAATTTAAACTGTATAATAAGTCCGTTCGGCGTAAATTTTGCGTAGGAATTTGAAGTAGAAAACATAGGTAAACAAGGTTGGTTAAAGTAAAGGATCTTGCAGACTTGTAAAAGAGCTGAGCGCCGTTCAACAGAAATAAACGCATTCCAACTCTTCCTACATGTAGTTGAGTCATCGGATACTTGCGATGAAAACTTGCATTTGACCAACCACAATTGCAACCAGTCGAGTTTTTAACTCTTTTTTTACAAGCATTATATACAAAAGTATCCATTTGGTATTCAGTTACCTAACTTGATAATCGCTTTTGTAATCAATTTGCTAAAGATGATGGAAGAAGAGGGACGGCTTCTTTCCAAGAGGGGAGTGCTTCCTTCCTTTTTTGGTGACAACCAGGAGGGGACAGTTTTCTCATTCTCCTGTCTTTGTACGCCTAACTTTTTTTTATCCTTTTCAACATCACCACCAACAATAGCCAACTACCATCCATTAGATTACATATATATCCTTGTGGCCATTGTATAAATCCTGTCCCCTCTCTCTACAGCCTCAAACTTGCCTTCTTTGACAAGGTTTATTGGTGGAGAAATCCTATGTGTCCTCCATGGATTCATCCCTCTCTCAAAGTACTATATCACACAGGGTCCTCCATCCTAGCGTCTAAAAATAGGGAGGGAGGATGCAGTGGATGGTGATGACGATGATTACATTTTGGGAATCAATGGGAATCGAGGCTAATAATAGCAAAATATCCTCCGTCCTCCCGTCATCATCCTCTATTATCCAACACTTGCATCATCTCACCCGTAGGAATCTCTCTGCAATCACATCCCTGTATCAGCCATCTCTTCCATCCTCTATAGCACCAGATTACGTGTAACAAATTCTTTCTCTTCTCTTTGAAACTGAATATCCTGTATAATATACAACATGCTATAGAATTTGTCACATACTGCGGAGCTGATCCTCATCATCATCCTCCTCAATTCATGTCCATGAATTAATTGAGGGAGCTTCAAGAGTAGCTTCGTCAGCGTACTAAGAGCAAACTGGACAAAAGCCAAGGGCATGTAGCATGTTAGAAGAGGCAGTTCTCAGTGAAGACACCAGAACAATGTTCACAGAGCAGGAGGTTGAGAACACAAATTAGTTGAATTTTCAAAAGAGCCAAAATGTACAATTGGTGGCTCTCGTAGACTACTACGAGTCGTGGTGAGCCATGAGCTTGACAGATGTGCGACAAAAGGGAGCGGGGCTTGTGTGACAATTCCGAAATTGTAACAATTTAATTGAGACCCAAAACTTTGTCGCATGGTTTCTGAATAGTCGTTCTCAAAAAGCTCTAGATACTATTTCGAGGAACAGGAACTGCTTCGAGGAAATTATTCATCAGCTTTTAGGATATAATGTGTAAATAGTAAACTATATTCTAATGACTTTCCGAGTATGCTTCATTCACAGTATTCAAATAACATTTGTCACTCAATATACCAGCTAGAAGACGAAGTGAATGCGACGAATAATCACAGATGACATAATCAAGCAAAACCCTTGGACATCCATAATTGTATGTCGCAAGTCAATTCTATCCCTGCACAACTACACCACTAAATTACATATTCCCGAACATTTCCCCCTTAAAATAGTTAATATTCCTCTTGAAAATACAGAGACGTTTAGCTTAAGCTTCGTACTCTTGATTGCACTTAATAGCAGCTTTGTCTCATCAATAAAAATGTCCTGGCGAAACCCCATAGACTCAGACTAAAACTGGACCCCTGACTCCATCACCAGGGCCACAATGATTTCAAGTGGATTGTTGTTGACTTTCCACTCCGGATGGAGCCAAGGGCTCTTTAAGTTATCTCTTATAGTGAAATGTAGCCACTCGACTCATCTCTCTCACCCTCCCTTTTTAAATCAGGGGACATCTGAGGACATGATTGTCAATAGAAGAGAGCTACCGAAATACCCGTCTACTACGGCTCCTACTCTTACCCGCTTCATAAAGCTTGCATTTAAATTCTGTAGAGTATCAGCTTTGACTCACAGTCAGCCTTAAATTACAATGCATTCAAATCCCTCTCCTTCTTCATCCTGTATCAAATTGACTTGAAACTTGAGTTTCCGTACCGCAAAACTAAAGCCGGAAGGATTACAAGGAATGCTAGTGTGTTGACGTTCATGAAGTGAGACCGACCAAATGCTTCATCCTACTTCATACATGGAGGCAGGGATGAGGGAGAGAAGGGATAGAAAACCAGAGGGCGGAAAGTCTATAGACTTTTAGGAAACCCGAGTGAAAGTTAGCAACCGCCACCGGTGGTGCGGCCGGCGGGTAAAAGAGAAAAGGAAAGCAGCTGGATCAATCTCGGATAGTAGAATTGAATCCGCAACAACTAAACTGAGATTCAGGAAGGATGGATACTTTTGAAGAAAAACACAAGCAAGGCTACAGACACGCAGCCAGATTGAAATAGTCCAGGAGTTGCTGGACGGAATAGGGTACGACGCCTGGAGAAAACGGGAGATAAAAGAGAGGTCCGGGTTTGAGCAGATGTTGATGGGGTTTTGCTAGGTGGGAATTGGTAGGGAACTAATGTTTTCCTCTCAGAGGTAAATTCATTACGCAGATCCTTTGTCCGCGTCCTAAACCAATAAAGAAATCAATCATGATTGTGTGTACGGCGGCGGCGGGTGAGAAATGGAAAAGGGATGCATGTAGTGGCAGTTGAAACAGTTTTTCCTTGTTCCAGGTTACCAGCTATACAGAAGCTATATGCCCTGCAATAATGGCTACTGTCATCGTGTCATCATGATGATTCCGATTCTCATAGAATATCAATAATACGGTAATAGGGCTGCTTGATACTGAGAGAGAGAGGCAGGGGGCAATCGTAGTAGGAAAAGCATGTATTGAAAAGTGGAATATGGATAAATGTAAGGGAAAGCTATATGAAAATGTATCAGATGACTAAAATGGATATTTTCACGGGTAATTGAGTTACATGGGAAATTGGCTCATTCTTCTCTAATGGTACTTGTCTGCCCTTGGAGAGGCTATTAGTAAATATATGTTAACGCCTAAGTAAACTCATGATGAGGTAGTTATGATTGCCATCACTGGGGCAGCTTTAGTGCGGTAACATGGTCAGATGAACCGTAAATATTACGTAAACCTTCCGCGATGTATCTATCAAATGTAACCATGGTGCCATTTTGTAGCCTACTAGCGAACTAATGAACCATTAGTAACGATAGACCTTTAATTAACAAGAACTATAAAAATTGTTACGATATATAATTGGTAAGAATGCAGAGATTATAGATTTTTAGTTTTAAATTTATTTTTTGGCAAAATCGCTGTTGAGATAACTCCCAGCAGAATCTTGGTAAGATTCCAGCGCCGATAACATTGTCGCTTGTGCTAATTTTTACCCCATGTATAAGAATGCTGTCTAGAACCTTCCTGGCCTTATGATGCAAGTAGTTCAGAATGAACGCTGTCTGTAATTACAACGCTGTAGAATCATGTTAAATAATTGTTAAATCACAGCATGAGAGCTGCACGCTTCATAAAACTTTCATTTTCGTTTCAAAGCTTCTCAAGATATCTTCCATAAAACGTTCTAGAATTTCCTTTTGCAGCGCTGTTGCAACATTTGAAATCGATACAGCAAGAGCTAACCATATCTGTAATGTCAGGAGCGTCTAAAAAGCATTTAAAGCGGAAATAGAAACAAAGATTTCAGTTCCCCGCCGTGAAAATTTTTTTTCATGCCCTGTATTGGATTTGCGTTTGCCTTGATTCACAAAAATTTTTGTAAGTAATACTAGTTCGTATCCGTTGAGCGAGTGGGCGGATGAGCGTGTGTACTGATTGTTTCCCAAAAAATTGAAACAATACAACTATTGAAGCATTTCATTAAGCTTGAATAATTTTCCAATATTTTGTATCCTACGTATTTTATGCTACAATTATCACATACATTTCTATATTTTGGAGTTTATCATAACTCGAATGGGCCAGAGATTACATAGAAAATTGTACACCACAAATTGATTTGTAAAAGAAAAAGTGAGAGGGTGGTTAGTATCTTTTGAAACAGTTAGTTATTCAATACGCTTTTTAAGAGGATAATCCCTAGGTTTCCAAATAAAGTCTCCGTTCCTCTGCAAACTAAAAAGTATACAAAGAATCCAAGTTTTTACACACTCGCTTTTTAAGAGATGGATACTTTTGGAATATGTCTTTCAATTCTACCACAGGATCGCTCGCCCACTCACTGTGCTTTACTCTTAAGAATTTTTAGTTATGGTTGGATTGGTGGTTTTGCTTTGGTTAAGCTGACACATGATCCGCCTCAACTAAGCTATAGTAGCAATACGAAGAGTTTTTGGAGCAGTGAACAAGGTTTTCCGGGAAGTTGAGCAATTTGTATGACGCTTAGTGTGTGGGTTTCTCTGTGTGTGTGTTCAACACACCCTCTTGGCACATTAGAGGATGTATTTATTAAAAAATTCAATAGGATCTTTAAGGCGAAATCCTTCCTTTTTGCGGCTAAGGTTGCGAGTTGAGTAGAACTACTAGGAGGGTGATGTGTAGTTAGTTGCTTGTGGACATGTATGAAAAATGTAAAGCCATTCATCCGAGGGAGAGTGAGATAAAGCTTTATGAAAAGTGAGGGAGGATTGAGGTTTGAAGAGTCTTTGAAATTATGGTTTTCTTTCTCATTGCTCTTTCCCTGCCTCCCTCCCTCCTTGTGATCATCTGAGACCTTGTAAGATTTCTTTTATTGGGCAGAGTGTTTTGAAATTTGGAATTAAATTGTTGCTATACAAAATTATGTTACTTGAAACTTTAATACGAGTTAATGCGCTCAAGAGGATGCTTAATTTGCTGGGTAGGTGGTGATTGTGTGATGATGGGTTTATGAGGAGATTGTATCAAGCCATGAGCTCAGCCTTTCATTCCTTTACTACGTCCAATGTATCTGTTTTTGGGCCTTTGGGAAAATCCGAGTGTTTACTTGAGGAGAGAAAAGACAAGAGAGCTGGTTTCGTATTCAAGGCTGAAGAGATTTTACTTTTACAGCTTTTCAAACCTATAGCAGCTTCAAAAGTGGTGCTAGATTTCGTGTTAGTTAATGAATAAGCTTAAAGGATTTGTGTTCCTCTAGCATTTTACTTACTTTTCCCTGAAGGAGATTTCAGAGAAAACATTTGTTTTCTTGTTAGTGACAATCTTTAATCTTGCATCCTTATTTTGTTCTTTTTATGTTTCAGTGTTCAGAGTGTTTATGGAGATATCCAATTCAAAACTGTAGGCATTGTAGGTGCATGCAAAATAGACGAGAGATACGTTGCACATTTTAGTATTTATTCTTTAGAGATTGTAATGTTCGAAGTGTGTACAAACTACATGATTTCATGAATTTTTGGAACTAAACAGTGTAGGAAAATGTTTCTGCACCAGAAGGTAGCTCTGCTGTAGCTGCACGCCGTTCAATTATATTTTTTAGTGAATCGAACCCCTGGAGGTATGAAGGTTCCGGATTGTCTGCAATAGGGTACTATGTAAGTTTGTTCACTGTTTCGGAATATCTAGATTTACATAATACTTACCAACAATATCATGCTCTGGACCTGGACCAAAAAATGATGTTCAAGTTGTTACAATTGGAAAGTTATTTGAGTTACAATGCAGCTAATATGTATTCTTATTTTATTTAAAACCTTCTGAACCAATCACCTCAAACCACACTCTCAGAACTTTCAACTAGTTCGGGGTTACCGGACGTTTTGCAATCCATTCCTTAACGCCAGGAGCTTCCAGCACAGTAGTTTGATGCTTCTTCAAAGCTGGAAAAGCATCTAGTAATCCTGGAGATTGTGTGAGCGATACGAAAATGAAGACAAAATGTGCAAGGTAGAAATCAGCTGAAGTGAATTTCTTGCCAACGAGAAAATCACCGTTTGCAGAAAGAATGTCGTTGAATTTTTTGCAGTAGAATGGGAATGTTTCTTCAAATAATTTCTTTTGCATTTCAGCTTTCTTATCAGGATCAGCTTCGTGATGACAGGTCACCATTGCTGAAAAAATTTCATTAGTATCAGATTGTAAATTTAATTCAAACTATATTTATTTTGAACAGCATTGTAGAATTAATTTTCAAAACAATATGTACCTTGCTTCAAATCAGAAGCTGCTCCAATATATTCATCGCATTTTGCACCTTCCTTTGGAGTATCACCCACATAGCCATGCTTCTTGGCCAGGTAACTTAAAATTGCAACGCTCTGGCTCAAAACTAAATCCCCATCTTCCAGAACCGGAAGAGATCCCCATGGATATTCTAAAATTTAACATTTAAATTTTAAAAAGTACTAAAATACATACACTTTGTCACATCAGGTACTGGTTTATTAAATCAGGTACTGGTTTATTAGTTGTTTTAGTTTAAGAATTAGAAATGCGTTTCCTTGACTTACTTGCTTTGAGTCCTGGCCAGTCTGCCCGTTCAATCCGTTCATCTTCGTATTCAATTTGAGCATGGGCTAGTAAAAGGCGAATTGGTTCTGTTACACCTTTGGAATTGAAGTAAGTTAGCTTGTACTGTAAAGCCATTTTGATTGAGACGAGGAAGCGTAGTTATTGAATTTGAATTAATTTGTGATCCAACTAGAAAATGCAGATTCTAAATGAAAATTGTTTAGCCCATCAAGTCGGAAGATACAACGCAAGATATCTCTATCCAAGGTTAGAGTGAACTTGAAACCCTCGCTCAATCAGTCAGCAATGATAAGCTCATGAAACCACCGTCCTCAGACCTTGAAATTATATGCTAGAATCAATGCTGCCCAACACTGCAGGTGAGGCTGTCGTGTTGCAATGCTTTAATAGTAGAATTTAGGCAAACTCATGAGCGTAACGCATAAGCATGCCTTAGGAACACAAGAGCTTTTTGGATCCCTCCCCTCCAGCAAAAACATCGTAAACACAGGAGACCGCACATAAAAACGTTTGCACCGCAAACTAAAATGCGCATATTCCGCGCTACCTAGCGAGAACCGTCTCAAAGAAATTTTTTAGGAGCAACTGGTCGGTTTGCAATCCATTCCTTAACTCCTGGAGCTTCCAGCACAGTAATTTGATGCTTTTTTAAAGCTGGATATATAATAATGGAATTTATAAGCGTCTTGAAAATTGATACAAAATGTGCTAGGTAGAAATCCGCTGAAGTGATTTTTTTCCCAACGAGAAAATCTCCGTTGGCAGAAAGAATTGCATCAAATTTGGCGCAGTAGAATGGGAAGGTTTCTTGGAATAATTTCTTCTGCTTTTCAGCTTTCTTATCCGGATCAGCTTCGTGATTGAATCCTTTCAAAGCTAAAAATTGAGACACATATTATAACGCAAAGCACACAATGCGCACCCCAATAATTAATATACTTGCATAAGAATGCCTTCATTAAGGAAAAATGTATATAAACCAAAGATAGGAGATTAGGATGCAAGCGAAATGATACTAGTTTTTAAAAAATTAACATATGCACCTTGCTTTAGATCACAAACTGCTCCGATATATTCATCGCATTTTGCACTTTCCGCAGGGTTGTCCCCTTCATAGCCATGCTTCTTTGCAAGATAACTTAGAATTGCAAGACTTTGGTTTAATACTAAATCATCATCTTCAAGAACCGGAAGGACTCCCCACGTATACCCTGCGCAAACCGACAATATTCAAGAATACCCCGTTTCAACAAATTAAATAATAATTTTCAGGTAACTCACTTAAAATTTAACTGGTTTAAATTGAAGAAAACTGCCTCGTAAGTACTCACGTGATTTATGCGCTGTCCAGTCTGCTCGTTCAATCCGCTCATCTACGTAATCAATTTTTGCATGTGCCAATAGAAGCCGAATTGGCTCAGCTACACCTGGAGTATTGAAGTAAGTTAACTTGTATTGTGGAGCCATTTCAATTAAGAAGAAACTAATTTCTCTATTTCTAAGCGCTAGTCGCCTTGTTTATTGTCACGTATTCAACGGAGAAAATAGAAGATTTAGACACGTAGGAGAGAATTTAATGAACGATTCTATACCCAAAATTGATTACAATACGATAGCAACTAAATCAATGGCTCTCTGACCTTGGTAGCACATTTGACTGTAAAGACAATAGTTAAATGGGAATCAATGTTGCCGTATAGATTTACTCAAGTTTTGTACAGTTTAATCTTACCAAATCTTAATCTACATTAGAAGCTATAACTCCAACCCGAGCATATAACTTCCTGCATATTAATTCGAAATTTTTACATTCCTTCAATTGGTTTAAAATTATTGTCTTACATTACTGACTGATTATTGCCAAACATTATTTTTAAGTCACAAAGTTTACAACAACTAATGCTCCGGAAAGGAATACGAGAACACCATCTACAGACGAAATAGTGTAACAAGGTGGATAGGGTGGGAGCACCATTGGAGGAGGGATGATTCAAAATATTTGCGGTTCGGTCTAAAAAATTCTATAATGTCGCGTGCAATTCGAAATTCATAATTAATTTCGCTGTTATATATTTAAGTTAAATTGAAGCGAATTTTTTGTGTCCATTAAAAAGTATTTGCCCTGGTTAGATTGCTACTATAATTTTGAGCTGCATTCAGCGAATTTTGTGTTTTTGTTATTGGTATAGTGAAGTACACGGTAAGGAATAATTTATTTTTCATTTGTGGAACTATCACAATAAGACGAGAAACCATTTAATTTAAGTAAGTTAACGTGACTATAATAATTACCTGAATGATCCAAGCATTCAACAGCTGCGCTTGATTTTTCTCCTGCGTTGTTTGCGCATATGTAGGCAGATAATACTGTGTCAATCGAATCGCTTAAATAAGAAAAATACAGTGGGTGGCGTAGGCGTGTTGTTGAAAAGTATATGCATGTTATCTTTAATTACGACTAATTTATTCTACCTTTGAATTGCAGAGTAGTATTCAGAATGGCAGCGGCAAGCAGCAGCGTAAAGAAGCCAGTTGGCAAAAAAAGTCCCGAGGAAACCATTGCCGGTTTCAATATTCTTCGCAATGAACAAAGACAAGTTGCGACTAAATTATATGAATTAGACTGCGACTTGAATGAACATAAGTAAGTAATCCGTAGATTATAGAAAATGTTCTATTTTCATGGTTGTCTTTCGTTGGATATTTGTCTCATATCTGTCTATCCGCAGGATTGTCATCGAGAATCTGAAGAAAATCGACGAAGGTCGAAAATGTTTTCGAATGATAGGAGGAGTACTCGTAGAGACCACAGTCAAAGATGTCTTACCTAACCTTCAAATTAATGCGGAACAGGTAGATTACATGATTTTATTAGCTCATAAATATGCAATCAAATGTCGTCTCTTCTATTATATTTTTTCCATTCGTTGAATTATTGTTGTTAACAATTCCTTATATTCCGTGTTGTTTTTCAGCTTACACAGACCATAGAGACGTTAAACCAGAAACTAGTGGAAAAGGGAAAAGAAATAGTAGCGTATAAAGAGAAGAATAATATCCAGTTCCAAGTACCAGAAAAAATAGTTGAGGAAGATGAATCTGAAGGAAAAACAGAAGCCGCACCTCGCACTGTAGGAGTTTTGGCTACGTGAACCCTTTGTAAATGATACTCGAACAAGCTAATCTAACTAATTAAAGTTTCAAATATCATCTGTACTTGAGCAATGCTTAACACTTTCATGTACTTCAATTAATCGTTTCATTACGCTGTCATTTTATACCCAGTAATTTTATTCATTTTGCTGCAAGAACAAGCCGCCTTCAAAGGTATTACTTGACATTTCGTCTTTCTAACACATTAGAAGGTAAGGTAATTGTAGATTTTTGGTATTAAGTTACCTTTAATATTACCTAAACTTATTATTTAAGTTTGCATTTAAATCTGCATGCGTTACAAAACTAATAAAATGGCTCTAAATGCTAAATGAGAACATATTGTTATTCATTTCACAGTTTTTTCCCTTTGATTTCATTCTTGTTAATAATTGTGTTTGAACTTCCAATGAAGTACTTTAAAATATAATCAAGATCCATCTCAAACAAAGGTAATTCAGCACAGCTGAAATTTGCGCCAGTATGATGCAACCAAATTTGACAAAAAATACGCCCTCGCAGGGACTCGAACCCTGGACCCCGCGGTTAAAAGCCGCGTGCTCTACCGACTGAGCTACAAGGGCTCCGATGGTAACATGGGGTTGAAGACTGGAATATGAATCCAGGAGCCTGTTCCAAACATTAATGAAAAAAATCCATTTGAGTAGTCTTCCATCGCATCCTAGCCGTATCCTCCTACTGAACCTCAACCTCGTGTGGTTACGCAATGTTTTCGCTATGCACAAAACAATAACATTGTATTCTATCCAAGGAATGTCCTCGCCTGGAATGCATTGCAGCACATTAAGTTGACTTAAACATAAGCTTTGTGCTAATTTAGCGGTTTAATGTATGCAAGTTAATGCAAGTTTGCCGGAAGTGCATCCAAATCACGTTCCACGTCTAGCTAATGAATTAAAACAAAGTAGTAATGCATCACTAAAGAATAGGTATTGCCACAAATTAAGTTGACAAGTTACATCCATAAGCAAGCAATTGTGGCAATTTAAACTAACGAACTTTAAACGAGACATGTTCGCATTCATTTCTCATTTACTCATGTAGCTTAAAGTGTAACAAATAGGTTAACGTCCTAATAAAATCAAAGTTTTAACTAGCAGTTACATTAATAGCTGGTTCCATAGAACAACTAATCAGCAAATGTGGTACATAATAATTTTCTGTCATTTCATTTACAAGGAGCAGCTTCACTGAATTTCATAAAGTATATACAATTAGTTTAAAATTAGAGTAACACCAATTCGCGTCCATATATTGAAATGATTCAATCAATCCATCATTATATTATATCTGATATCATCAGTCACCCGTATCGTCTATTCCTCTTAAGCGATTCTGCACTTGCACACGCAGGAGATTGGGCATAACTGTAAATAAGAAAATGAAAAACTTTAACGCCGCATGGAACAGAATGAGAATCCGTATTAGTTCTAAAGATGAGATAGCTTCTTAGGTACAAATAATTCCTTCCAAAAATCCTCCAAACAATTGATATAGAAGCCTTGTCAATGGTTTACCCAAAGCTTGCGTGCTTACAGTTTTTCCAGGTAGGTCTAGCCAACCTCAGAAATTCGTTTCTGAGGTTGGCTAGAACCCTACTACCTGTCAAATAATATTAAAACCCCACCTGTAAACCATTGAACCAGGTGTGTAATTAGCCTGTATATTTACATTTCGCCACAGATAGCAAGCCAATAACTAATACAAACACTAATCAACATTAATCAGCCTCCACATCCGGAAGCGATTCGTTTTCAGTTCCCCTCCTCTCGTCTCTCGCTACTCGTTGGTTTTTATCCAACCCATCTTCTCCTTCCTTCCACTGTCATAATTCCTGCAGAAGCGTTGAACGCTGATCCCAGCTAACGTTTCAATCCCTTCCGCGAAATCACACGCTCTTCTTTATTATACGCGACAATGTGTAGCACTTATTCTCATATTATGTATCCTTCCTTTTCTCCCGAACAATGAAGCAATCAGCAATGTAGCAACTTGTTAATCAATCTTGTTGCTTATTTTGAACAAAGCTACCAGAAAAAGGACGGCTATTTCCTCTGAATTCAACAGAAAGTCATGTCACAAAATGTAGGAGTATCAGAACAGCACAAAAGCCTTTATGCCTTTTCAAAGCTATTCTCATCGAAACTAGAGCTTTAAACTTTAAGCGAAAAGGTTCAACTCCACAGCAGCTCTGAACTTGATTATCTTCTCTGTAATTCAATCCATCCTCTGTAAAGAATAATTCACACTTTAAACTACCGCTGCCACAATCACGACCTGCATTTATGATGAATTTTCAGCAACTTGAACTGCCAATTCCAATTCGGTTCATCCAGCTTACAAACACACTCCCAGCTCCGCATTCACAGATCACGATCTTCAAGAGAATTGTATTCAAGCATGATAATTGTTAAGTGAGAGAAATGACACGCTGGTACATGAAACGGAATGCGAATTTTTACAATTTAGCAACTCTTCCTGGCTTGAACTCGCAACCTTACACCAGCACCGTCAAACTATTAAAGCCAAGCTTCCCTGCCCTGCCACTTTGCTATTATTTTCGATTCCCTAAAACCTGAGAAAATTAAGCGTATATGTAAAAATACACGACATTTCTACACATCCCTGCCACGACAGGTGAATTTTCACCTTCCTGTTACTTCTCCCTGGCAGCCAGAGTTGCCCAAAACCACACTAAGTGTGGTCGACATTTTGGGTGGGAGGGGTGGGGGAAAGGATTAAAACTGAGCTGCAGTCGACCCGGGTCGAAAGGATACTTTGTGGTCGCAGCGACCATGGCCGACAAAACAAGAAAACTCAAAGAGTGATAACAATGAATTTTACTGAGTAAAAGTAGTTACTTGATGCTTCTCTTCATCAAAACTGCCCCCAGAAATTTTATTTCTTGCACAACGTATTTTCAAAAATTTACTCAGTGGAAATTCGCACAATGGGGCAATTGTGCAAGGTTAATATAGTCGTCATTCTTAACGTAGAGCGTTAGGGACAAGAATCGGTAACCAGGCTTGTTCTAATAAGCTGTTGCTGTACGTTTAGATACCAACTGGTGTTGGGGGTCTGCAGCCTAAAACAGTTAGGACTTCACTCATATTGATACTCAGTTCGCTGGATTGCACAATGAACATAAGGTTAGCGCAGTACTGCACATATTCTGAGGCTTGGCTTTCTGATTTTCTTTGCATTGCTTCAAGTCTTACTAAATTTATTATTGGATGAGTGATAACATCACTAAATGAGAAACGATCATAGTAGATAGCAATAAATTACAATCACTTGCTGTTACTCTTCCCCAAAAATGTTCCCAGTGATTTTTCTAGTTGTCCAATGTATTTATCAGAATTAAAGCAGTAAAACTTTGCAAGACGGATGAGTTTTGTAGAGGAATTGATGTTTTCTTCTTCAGTATGGGGACAACAAGAAGCAGTCAAGAACAGTCTGCCCTCTTGAATATCTTAGGCTTCACTTACGTCCATAGTCTAGGACATAATGATGGTGTAGTCCCTGTGTGAATTTTCTAGGCAAAATGTGAATTCTCTAGGTACAATGTGAATTCTCTAGAAACAATGTGAAGTAGGTACAATTTGAATTGTCTAGGCACATTTGAATTGTCTAGGCACATTTGAATTGTCTAGGCACATTTGAATTGTCTAGGCACATTTGAATTGTCTAGGCACATTTGAATTGTCTAGGCACATTTGAATTGTCTAGGCACATTTGAATTTTCTACACACAATGTGAATTGTGTTGCTGATAATGTAAAGCGACGGCTAGTAGCTATGGCTTCTCGGCTACGAAATGAGAGTTTGGGGGATTAGGAAAATTTCGTAGCCGGTCTACCGAAGCCTGTTTATTGAAGCCTTTCTAACTTTTTTGATGGATTTTCCCCTCAATTTTGGAGCACAATTATCAGCTATCTCCGTCTGTTGAATGACGACTGTGTCACTATTACGCACTGCAACTTGGTTGACATTTAATGTAAAATTCTTGTTGCAGTGTAATAAATAGTGCTCATTGAGTGGGAGGGCACTTTCTGATTTGCATACATGCTTTCGGTAGTTAAATTACCTGATATAGAAATTTCAACGATGGTTAGTGAATAGTTGCCCCCTAAAAACTTTGAATATAGTGATCCTCCTATATTCAAATTCCTAAATCTGGATAGAGTGGATTTCTTTGTTTTACGATGAAAACTCTGATATTTCAGGTTCTGCTGTGTGTAGATCGACTCCGGC
This sequence comes from Sminthurides aquaticus, assembly GCA_906901655.1. Classification (NCBI taxonomy): domain Eukaryota; kingdom Metazoa; phylum Arthropoda; class Collembola; order Symphypleona; family Sminthurididae; genus Sminthurides; species Sminthurides aquaticus. The sequence goes on from CAJQTT010000010.1 coordinate 218,755, forward strand.
GCTCAACATGTGATTTATGCAGGGAATTAGCTGCATATAACTCAAATGATAGGTAATTATGATCATCCCTTTATTGCCCGATGATATCTTAGGGCACAGTTTCACAATCCATTGTGACAACACAACTAATTATTACTGATAGCTACTGCATCTTGATTCGAATTTCATTCTTGCTATGGTACAACAAATTGTGTGATGAAGGACACCAGTTCAAATGTACACATGCTTAAGATATTTTGTATTGTATATGCTCCTGTTGTACAATAGAGTCGCAGCAGTTCGTTTCTGCTGAGAACCTGTTAATCCTGGGTTTTTTGTGTGCGCTTTGATCATCGACGTAATTTAACATTGTTCTTACTAAATCTGTGGTCTCGTTTGCGCTGATATGAGTCACATTTGATAGCGTAAATTCCCAATTCTCACCAATTAAATGGTCTACTATACTCCCTTTACTACAGAGTTTCGTCAAGTATATAAGATAACCGTGCAATAACCACAGAATGTAAAACTCTGACTAAAACGCTACCCATCTTCGACCACTAGCCGGGGACATTGCTATCCTGACTTGCACAGACTTATTCCCTACATCTTTTATGCTGTAAACTCACCTTTCCAATTGTGTTAAACATTTTTAACATGCTTAAATAGTACGAATTTTAATAACAGTTGAACTTATTCATAGCGTAGACAGGTTTCGTTGCCAAATTATTAAATAGTGGTCCGTCTACCCACATTTCATGTGGATGCTGCATACATTGATGTTTAAAGGAGTGCGCTGATTGCTGACGCAATACATATCATGGTTAATGTTGTACTTATATAGCCAGTTGGTTGCAAAGGGCATGCTGCTCATTTGCTACACACTTGTTGCATACTTGAATTTGTCGTTGTACGAATTATAAGCGCTCCTACTCCACAACTATTTTGTTTATAAACTGGCCAACCATTAAGGCACTGACTCAGTACAGGAGAATTGACTTACATGGAAATCACTTGGACCAGTAACGTCCTGGATCTGATTGTGTTTCCGCGTTACCCGCAGCTACAATACGAGTAGTTTTGAAATACACAATTGGGGAGGGTGTCTACACACGCCGCTTCGGTCCCCCAGTAATGAAGTAGGACTCCTGCTGCATCTGTTATGAAAAACTTGTTGTCATTCAAATAATTCAACGCAACTCTAAATCCACAAGAATAGAGATAAATATCCCTTTTTAACCAGCCACTTGCTTATTGTTAGGACCTGGATTGTTTTGTCTTGGTATCAATCGAAGGCAAAATCATAAAGTTGGCTTGTGTGACCTGTGCAGGTCGATATGAAGTAATGAAATCAATGTTTGTTGTAGAAGCAGGAACCTTCAAATTAGCTTATTGTACGATGAAATTGAGAAGGCGAAAGAATTCCATTTCGAGGACATTAGACAATCTCCCGAAAAGGGAAACAAAACTCCGGTACGTCTAAGATACTATCATAGCTTTTTCTGGAAGTGTTAACACATGTTGCACGCAATAAATCCTGTTTTGATTAAGTCCATGCTGGAGGATTTTATCACAGGAGGCCAGAATTTATCAATGGTAACGTCTCCGAACAGGCGGCTGGCCGCGTGCACAATATTAATCACACAACAGCGATAACGGAAAGGAAATATAGTTTTAATAACACCATGATCCAAGCTGACCAATATGAAATGCGCTGTAATACAGATTTTATATATTCTCTATTTTTTGCTGCAGCGCTATCATAATATGGAAAGCAAACTGGAGTGGAGATAAACGATTAGTAGTGAATCAGTGCAATATGATTTCAAAAAAAGATTAAAATACTTGCAATGACACGATGAATTACGAAATACAGAATTTTAGGATTGTTTTCGTAGCTAACATTTTGCAATTTTAACGAGAACGATGCAACAATGAGAAAACGCTGCCAAGCCCTTCATTTCTGCGAACCCAATCGTAATTAATTATATCATTAATTTTAAATATTTATTGATTCCGCACGAGTGATGTCGCTTGGAAAAGAAACAATTGTATTCAGCGAAATCTCTGTCTTAGCTGATTTGTTTGCATTATTTATCTTTGCTTACAAGATCAGCCACCGCGAGTTGTAAACTTTAGCTCACATCATTGCATTGTGTAGTCAATGTACACTCAATAGGCGACTGCACACATGTTGTGGCTACAATCAATATGTGAGGAAAGCAATCCATTTTAGGCATTCTTTATCAAAACCATCGTTACCTCTATTTCCTGTTTAACTGCTGATTTTGTAAAACCTCTCAAACCTCTTGTTCTCGCAGAACAAAGCAAATTGTATCATCGAAGTTTTTACACTTCAAGAGAAGAAACGCAACTTTTCTTCAACTATTTCCCTGCTTTGTATCCCCGCACAGAATTCATTGGGTCCCGTTAGTATCTTCTACCGCTGCTTTGCCATTGTGCATCCAACGTATTCTCGTGTAAGTTGGAGATGGAAAGCCCCCATATTTACTCGATTTTGCGAACGGTTGCATGTTCTATAGGTTTCTTGCTGGCTCAAGTGGGGTCTTCGACAACGCTCAAAAAAATGGAAATGTATTATGGGTGCATTGGTTACTTGTTGTAAGCATACAATTATCATTGCGCCATTACATGTCTTTTTTAAAGTTATTTAAGCTTCTTTCTTATCAGTGGTTTTTCTTTTTTCTCATGCTACGTCGTTTTCGACCAAAAGTTGGATTTTGGCGCTTAGTTTTTTGCTTTGACACCTACATTCCTAAATACTTGTACTCTGCCAGTGATTAAAATTTATTACTTCGTTGTTCCTCTAAACCACGAGAATGCTTGTTTTCAATTGCGCAATATTTCAATTGCCTAGTTTTAATTCATATAACCTTGTGAGGTTTGGCACTGTGTAACTGTTGGTTCATGTTTACTCAATTGCGTAAATATTGAAAGCTTCACCCATCATACGTTGGTGTACTGATTGTGTATCTTTGGGTTCAGCTTTACTGAAGCGTGTATACATTGAAAGCTCCGCCTTTCATAGTAGGAAATAGTAGTGGGCAAAATCTGCGATTCAAAATGGAAGGGCAAAGTCAACCACAATTATAGCTGTGACTACCCATTGTGTCGTAGTTTTTGAATTTTTGTGTAACTTCATAAATATTGTATCAGCGTCAAAAACCTATGCAAGCCCCACGTAGAAAGAAAATCCTATTGAGCATCATTAACATCAAAAGTATGTTCCCGCGTAATCAAAGCAATTCATTGAACGTCAGAAGAACATTCCTGACTATTTTGCAAGCAAAAGGTCGTACTAGAGAGTGGCTGGATTTTGTTGGCCAACTGGGTCTATTACGCTACTCAGAGAACAATCATACGAATTTATTATACAGATCATATTTAATACGTGCTGGAATCGATTTACGGAACATTACCTGTATTATCAAAGAATAATATGTACATCACTCCCATGCCTATATCAAATTCTATATTCAACTCCTATTACAATACACACAACAAAATACACCATAACTGACGGCGAAGTGATATTGAGTTTCCATTGAGCTGTGGCCGCGGTTGTGGTCGACATGTCGACCCGGGCCGACTGTGGCTGACAACGTGGTCACGGCAACCCGGGCCGACAGTGTCGACCACAGGGTGAAAAAAGTGTGGTCGACATGTCGACCACAAAACGACCATGGTCGACGACCCTTCGTGGGCAACCTTGCTGGCAGCCATCCCTTGTGCATCATTTCACAACATACATCCTCTGGAGCGGAGCACATGCAAAGCACACCTGTGACTTTGCATCCCATCTTGCATTTCTCTCATTAGACCCATTAGGACGTTATTATACTTGAGTGCTTCAAAGAGGATGTGAATAATTTCAAAGAGCATCATCTACAGTTAGCTCCTGGGGTTTCTCTCCATCCTTCTTCCCTCTATTTTCTCTGTCTCCTCTGCAATATCAAGCCTTGTTGTTACGTTCATTGTGGGAATTTGAAATTAGTTTACATTTACGACACTGCATGCACGCAGTTTCTCTGTGTGATGATCCTTACGCCACGGATATTACCTTGTTTTCATTACCGCCACAAGCCTTGTAACCACAAAACAAGCTTTTTTTTCTACCAGTTCCTCAATTTTCAATTCCGGGGAACCATAATTCAATTTTTACAAGCTTTATACACCACACCTCGGATTTTACAAGTTTTTGAAATTTCCGCTTCAAGCATATTTTCTGAGAAGTTTCCAGCAAGCTCCTGCTACCTGTGTTACCTGAATCTAGTAGCGAAATTAGTCAAGATCATGATGGCAAGAGCAATTCTGCAGCCACCTCAATTCTAACCAACATCTATCGGAACCCTCATCTCATCATCATTATTGCCTTCACATTAATGTCAGTCAAGGATATGAGTCTACTTGCTACTACGGCAACCACATGGCAGGCAGTTAACTAACAGAAAGGGAGCAAGATACAGTGAACGTAGCATCAAAGGCAAGACAGCAATAGCAAACACAACAAGGCAGGAAGAAGAGTATCATCATCCTCTTCTTCTTTTGCTGTCTACATTTCATATCGTTGTGAACCAAGTAGACAGTCAGTCTCTTCTTGAAACCATGTGAGTAAACATGTAAAAAGTTGGCGTAGAATTCTCTGTTATTTTGTTTTGCACGTTTTGCTACCTGTAAAGGATGTAATTGTTGTTTCTTGGAGGGAAAAGCGCCCAGGAGCTTGTTTTCCGTTAAGTTTGTGTATGTAAAGCCAAAGGCAAACAGATCTTGCCTCAAGGCTTGCGTTTGCTTACTCACCGGCACCAAAGGGCTACTGCTTGCTGCACTGGATAAAGAACATTTTTTGCAACATTTCCCAACAAAAAGAATCCCATAAATGTTATCTGTATCAACCGCCTTTGGCTCAGTTGCAGATTTCTTTTGAAATACACAACAACAACCTTGGTGTATCTTCAGTCAGTGCATCAAGTTCTCATACTCTGTGGCTATTTAGCTAGCCTGGAAGCTAACTTTTCTATAACAAAGTTCCAAAATGTACAAGTGGAGTAATCAAGTGTAACTACAAGACAAGCTTGGCAAAAATTTCATACATTCAGTGTTTTACAAGTAGTGATGAATATTTGCAAATTCGCAAAATTTCGCAATTGGAGCTGCAAATCATGGAACTCTTCCAACCTGTGACGGAGTCACATACTGTATTAATTCTAGCGAGACAAAGGTGAGAACTTGTGAAGACCTTCAGTTTTTTGCGGAAAATTTTCCATACTCTCTGGTCTACCAGCGCACTTATATTTGATATTTCAGCTTTAGCGCACTCAACGAAGATAAGACAGAGGGCATAGTATATTATTCTAAATATTTATATTTTGCTCTTGTTGCGTGCAGAAGCTTTCTAAATGCTCAAGAATACGCAAAAGTTACGGAAAATCTACATTTCGGAACATTTCTCCACGCATTTCTTAAATCGTATAAATCAGTCATTTACGCAATGAATCCTATCGAATTCCACCAAAACCACAAGTAATCTCCAAGACAATCCTTGTGTATTCGTGGTTTGCGGCTACCTGCCTACGTATAGTAACTAGAGTAGATAGAAAACCACATATTTTGAACGGTAATGTTAGGAAAATGCATGGAATTTTCCACAGTCCTCTAACATATTCAAAGATGTGAAGATTCACAACGTAATGGCAATTTTCCCGGTTGCCTCTTTGCTTGCTTCCACATCGTTATGTAGCTCTCAGACTGGACTCTGGACCATAAAACTCTACCTTTTGTAAATCCCAGTAATTCACAATCTTACATTTCAAAACCCTATAAAACTTGAACCTTGTCTGCATTCCGCACATCCTCCACTAACATTTTGCACTTCTGTCTCAACTCACCATTTCAAAACATGGAACGTTTTAACATGTGCTACACTGCTTAAGCCTAATAACAACTAAAAATACAGAATTTACAGCATCGTAAAGCTATTATAGCTTATTACCAACCAGAGATAATCTAAATGCGTCATATACTTTAAGCTTCAAAGCAATTTCGCAAGCAGACAGACACCAGATTCTGTGAATCATTCAGTTGGTTCATTGAATTCCTTGCAATTTCCAGCCTTGGAAGAAAAAATCGTAAAAAGCCATCATATCATCCTCTTCTTCATGCTAAAAGGGTGATAAAACGCAGAGTTCCTATGATATTACCATGGTTAGTTTTTTTACTTCCTCGCGGAAGATTGCAGATGGATTGTAATCTTTGCAATTCCTAGCCCGTGCCCATGTCCTTACTCAACCAGAATATAATACATTGGATTTTAAGGATAATTTGCACCCCGCCCTCATGGTATTCATACTCACAGGATCCATGCAATTTATGCTAATATTTACGCCAAAATTGATTCTAAATCTTACGCCTAAGAATACAGAATTGGCAAAGAGACACAGACGGTTGTAAAAAAAACAATTCTTTATCTTTGTCATTCATACAGCGCATACATTCACTCTGGCGAACTAGACAGAAGATTTTACTTTTTTGAGTCTCTTCAAGCTTTTTTATTCACTACCTCCTGATTGCATTACAGTACCTAGGAGAATCTCAAGAATAGTGAATTATGATTCTTGTATGTAACAATAACCCGCGTCCCTGTCATCTTAACAATCCTCTGAGTCAGTCACAGGTCCAGAACCGTGTGAATCATTCTTGTCCGATTACGCATCATCGCATCATCCAATGCTTTACTCTACCTCTACCACCGCACAGTCCAGTATATGCGACCATAAACAATACAGAATAAGAGTTTTTGTGTGTTCTTGTTAAGTGTACCTGTACAAAGTTTTACTAGCCATGCTGCAAGTAATTTTCCAGGTTCCTATCCGGATCTATTTCGTTGCCGTATTCCTATTTCCTGACGATTATCTGACACAAAAACAAGCACTTACTCTGATAAAAGCGCAAATTAAACAAGAGGGCGATGTAGGATCTGACTAAAGCAGAGTTTAATCTTTAGAGATTGCAAACAAACAGCACTCTCACTCATTCAGCCAGTACGAGAACCACCTTATCGTTCACTTCCCTTACTCCCTCCAAATCCATCCTGAAAAATTCACACAGCAACCCAAGTTTAACAAGCACAGAGTTAAATACCTACTCAGACCAAATATGCTCTCGTTATTTCACTCTGCCTCAATTTTAGTTGTCTCACACACCTACAATTACCAATTGTATGAGAGGAGAACCGCAAAGAAGATGAGCGATCAATGGGAAACCTGTTTTAGAGAATCACCGATAAGTGTTACATGTTCCGTATCTATTCGCTATGAGACTCAGTTTCAAGACACTGCAACTGTATCAGGTGTCTTTTCATCATCGCCACGTTTTACTTGAGCAGAATAGGTTAGCAAAGTCTCAAAACGCCAAAGTCAATCTCAGAAGCCAGACACTCGATTACACAGAAGGCCCGTTTCTAGGTTTATTGGATCTGCAATATACGCAGACATGTTATAGCTTACAATCTTGAATCTTTGAATTTACCCAGGGAACATCAGTAATAAAATGATTTCCCTCTATCTTATCTTCCTTAATGTCCTGTAGTCTCCTCTATTCTGTAGTTATAATTTCACCTTTTATCTTAATATCGAATTGACGCAGAGGTAAAAAACGTTTTTATACTTACTTTACGATCCTCCCTTCCACGTTTAATCAAGAATTCAATAAAGAGTAAAAGAGAGCAATTTCACAGAAAGAGACGTCATACATATTCTAGCCAATCTCCACTCTGTTTAATCTACAGTAATCTGTGCTCTTTTGTCCCACCTCCTCTTCTCAGCCCTAGCTATCTATCTCTGTTCTCCTTTTCATTAGCAATTTTAGCAGCAAAACATTAAAGACAGGATTCAGAGATTCCACTTTCAGTAAAACAAGCAACACATCAGACTGTTCACAGGTCGCACTAATTCAATACGGGAAAGTAAGTAAACGCACAAGTGCGTGGCGCACTACCGCACTGCTCATAGTTTTAGGTAATTCAATTTAGAATTTTAAGGAGTGGCCTCTTCAAGCCTCCTTCTCAACTTCTTTTTTGCCACCCAAGAGGCCTCCGAGTCCAAATACGGTTGAGAGTAGCAGTATAAAACTAAAAATGACAACAAAGGTGTGTGACACGCGTGGAGCATCTTAAACGCTGAAAATACCGTTAAAACTTTAGAGATTTGCTTAATATCCTCTTGAAACAGCCTGAAGTGCGCTGCCTCCAGAATATATTGGATCAAGCTGATGCTGTAGAGCTCAGGCATGCTAAAGCAATTAGCGTACAGCGCCATAATTTCTTTCCAAACAATTCAAGCAGAGGATAGTTCTGTTCCGACCTTTGACTTGAAATTAAATTAGCAGTAAAATTAGTAAAGTTAAATAGAAACTAAAGGGGACAGATTGAATAATTGAGCGAGGGAAACGGTTGGGCGCTTGTTATCAGCCAGCCAAGCCTCAGTTGGCGCAGAGTTGTTCGGCGAAGCGTACGCTTCGAAACAAATGTCTGCTAATTGAGAGAACAGACTTATTACTTTCATGAATTTGGTTGGTTTAAGCTTCAGAGGTTTTGAAACCGCCTACAACTAATTAACTTTATCTTTGAATTCCTAGCAACTTGACGAGCAACTCCTGTGACTAGGAAATGGAAGCTTGACGACAAGAGCCTGAGCTTGGCATTACTCTTCGATCCTACAGGCAGAAATCAGTGTGCGCCCACCTTGGCTTTGAAGAAACGCTGCGCTGCTAAAAGCTTTGTCATCCTTGCTTCCAATTTATGTCTGGGTGTCGCAAATTATTTCTTTGATAAGACCAGGACTTAACCAGGGGATAAGAAACACTTTAAAATCAGCAACAGCAGAAGAAAGAAGCAGGCACGTGGAAGAGGATAATTTACAAAGACAATTTGTCACACTCTGGGCTTTCAACTCATTGTCTTCTTCATTCTTGCTCTCTTTTCTTCGAGACAAAATGCATTCTTTGTGATAACCTGTGAGCCGTTTTTGTCTCCAGAAGTTTAAGTGTCAGTGTGAGCAGAAGAAGCGGTGATTTTTGCAAAATTCAAAATGCCAGCGCTTACTCCAGTTAGTCCACCAATCTTTCTTGCAATCTTAGTAGTGTTTAGTTTCAGCACAGTCTGCTGCGCGCAAGTGACGTTGTTTGAAAGCGGGAAAAGTTACGGCAAATTATGCGAAGAAGACAACGATGAAATCGGTCAAAAATTGGGTTGCAACTGCAACGTTCCAGGCCGATACAAGATTGCAGACTGCTCCAAGCTGAGCATCAAGTTGGGCCCTAGCAGCATCCAGTTACCTGAGCGAATAAACGTTTCTAGTCAAGTACAAATATTGGATTTAACGTCCAACGTTATCGAATCAATCAACGAAAATACATTCTACGACATCATCACCTTACGGGAACTTATCCTGACCAAGAACCGTATCACCGTTGTGGAGGGTCTTAACGCTCCGCGACTCCTAAGACTGGATTTAAGCTACAATCGGATAACGAATTTAAGCGCAAGTTCCTTTGCAAACCTTAAGCGGTTACAGACCCTTGACTTGAGTCACAATCAGTTGACCTTTATCGATTCAGATGCCTTTAGCCAATTAGAATTCCTCAGCGTGCTACGTTTGGGTTACAACGAACTTGAGAGTTTTAAAAACGCAATGCTGGATTTTCCCTTCTATCTTCATAATATGCCATATTTGGCTGAGTTGGACTTAACGAACGGAAGCCTAATCGATTTCCCTGCAAGCGCCATAACTAATACAACGAATTTAAAGAAACTTGTACTAGCCAATAATCATTTTTCCCTCCTTCCTCAAGAAGCCTTTGAAGAGCTACAGAGTCTGGAGGAACTGGATTTGTCCGGAAACTTGTTTGTTCATCTACCACCCAACGGTTTTGCGACTCTCGGAAACTTGTTAACGCTGAAGTTGGACCGATTACTAGTGGAGAGGATTGGACCACATGTAAGTTTATGTTGAATCGGTAGTAACGATTAAGTCCTAAACTAATTGTACCGCAAGATTTGAAACACTTATATTTCAATTTTAACCTTTTCTTACAGACTTTTGCAAATTTGTCAGCATTGAAAACTTTGACCTGTCAGTATAACTTTAAGTTAACTCATATCGATTCCATGGCTTTCAGGGTACGTAAGAAACCCGTTGCATTATAAAAGTTCTAGCGATGTTCGTTTTTACCGTACTCGTTCTTATGAAAACAATTAAAATTCAAACAAGTTCTTATTAAAAACGATTAACTTTTACATTTCAGGGAGATAGGAACGTCAACACAACAGACTGCAACCCACAAGTTGTTCAGTTAGGACATAACCGCCTAACGACCTTTGAATTCCCGCTCTTAAAATGGTCAACGCTTGAGGATTTGGAATTATTTGGCAACGCATTTGAATGTGACTGTGAATTACAATGGGTTGCAGAATTTCATAAAGTCTCCCCTGTAGACTCTGCAATGCTTTCCGACACGGATTTCAAGTAAGAACTTGTGATGACATGTAAAACAAAATTACTGGCTTGTGTTGCAATACGTAGCGTCGACTTTGCTAACTTTGGCGCCGTTTAAAAAGCATTGCAAAAACAGTGACACTGGAAGGGAGCAGCTAAGTGTCTTCCTGATAAGGTGAATGACTGTAATGTTTAAAACATAATATTTGCTGCTTAAACCACGATTTAAATCTTTCCAGGTGCAAAACACCAGAACACCTATCAGGTGTACCGGTTTTCAGCGCGGATCCAGAAGAAATGTATTGTTCCTCAAGAACCGCCTTACTCGCAGGAATGATTGCCATAGCCGTATTCAGCTTAATCCTAGTTCTATTCTGCACCCTGGTAGTCTTGAGCTACTTCCGAATATTACCCGCCTTCTTTGACAAATATTTAGTTGTCTTCCGGGACAGCCCCTCACCACACAAGTACACCCGAGTACAACCAAAGCCTAACACAGTCTACGAAATCGGAACGGGTCAACCCAATCCTGAAACTCCAGCAGAAATGGACTGGGACCCAAGCGACATAGGACCCTACGGGAACCGGCTGTCATAAAATCCCTGGATTACTCCTGATATTCACAGCCATTAACAATCAATGACTTGAATCAATTATTTTAAATTTGCACCCACTGGTCTCAAATATTTCCTGTTTTTGTAGTATCTAAGTCTTGTCTTGTACTATCAGTATGTATACAATAAAAGAATATAATTTAATTACAACCTTTTGCATCGATTTGATTTCTATTCTATTCTAATTTCATTGTTATTCTACCTCACTACCAATTTGAATTTTTCCGGTCAATTGTTTTGACGACAATTTCAAGCGTGAAATTCAACGTGGAAGGAACAAGTAGAAAGCTAGAAAAATAATCTATCAATCTTGGACACAGGACGTAACAAATACCCTCCGCGAAATTAGGTTCCAGAGCCAACCTTCCTATACTCCATGCGTCCAAGCCGCTTACCGGTTATAACAAGCATACATGACTTCAGAAATAGCTCATAGCCCCCACAACGGTTTCCGGAAGAGCTAACGAGACTAATGTAAACATTCCGTGACCAGAAGACCACAAGAAACATCACTCCTGACCGCATAAGTACAAATAACTTGTGCGGAACTAGGAAATCACTTCTCAACACAGTTTCTACTTTCTCCTCCTTGGACTTTCTCCAGTTTCAGTCACAGTTCCAGAAGCATATCGCATGGATTTATTTCTCGCAGTGCTTTAAATTCTCTCGCTTCTTGCATTATTAGTGACGACTTCTCTGAGTTCTCTCTGAGTTCTCTGTGAAGAGAATTTCAAGCAAGAGCAAGTGTGAAACGCGTGATTTTGTTCCGGTTGTTTAGCTCCTACCCGGCTACCCCAATCCTCATAGCAACGCCTTACTTTTCCGATACAAACAAATCAATTTCCGCATCCGAATCTGGAGATTCCCCTCGAAACTAGAGTTAAGAGATTACACGTTTCAGCTATATAGCAACCACAATCACAACAGCCCCCCTTTCTGTCTCTACATGTAGCTTACAACTAAACTCTTAGTTAACAATCTGCGTAAGACTTTTCAAACTTTACACCTTTCACTTATTCTACCCCATTGCTTCAGTTTTATAAACAGAGATTAACCTGGGAATTTTAAAAATAATCCCTGATACGCGCAACACATTATTCAAAATTTAAAATACTGGAACCGCATTTCAAGACATAGGCAACACTGCCTTCGAAACATTAAGTTGAATCCCTACCTCAGGAAAGCAAATTTCAAAGTGACGAAATGATTATTAAGTAAAAAACTGTAGAAGCATGACGCTTACTACATCTTGTAAAAGTGCTCCCCTCGTGGAGGAAATCAACGGTTTGGTTTTAGAGGTAAGGCAGCATGACCCTCTGACATGTTGTGACCCAACTACTTTAAAATCCGTCTAGACTCCATCCACTTAAAACTTTATGTCTCTTCCCTCCGACTTTGTAAATTAATAATATACTTGTTTCAAATTTTAAAGTACTTGGAGATTAATGGACTAGAAAAAACTATTCAAGCCTTTTCATCCGAGTGCAAGGATAGGTCAATCCCAGGACCCTTTTCCTCCAACCATGAAGGCAAGACTGCTTTCACCCATTATGATGGGGAGAATCTTTTACAAGCTTTCGATGAAGGGCATCTTGAAAAGTTCATAAAGGTATTAAATTATAAATGTCCCGCGGATGAAGCGTAAAATATCAGAGGTTTCCTTCCTGAGGCTGAACTTTCTTCCATTTCAGCTATGGAAATTGTTTCAAACAAACGTTCACGTCACCTCAGATGACATGAAGAAGCTGGAAGTTTACATACAAGTTCACTTTGCCCTTTATCCTTGTGCTCGTGGGGAATCCGAGCGGAAGCAACAGATGGCAATGCACAGTTTGAAACAATTCTTTGAAGAACAGTCGACAAAATTATCTCACGACGCTGCAATATTGCCTCTCTTTGCTCTCCCATACGTATCAGATCCTAAGAACCATCCGATTTTTCGGGATTTGTTCCAGGTATTAACTAACATCCTTCTGAAGACAATCCTTCTTTGATTTCGCAACCTTTAGAAACAAACTTTGATTAAATAACTGTTCGTTGTCCCCGACTGTATTTAGACAAGTTGGTCGCAGCGTCTACGAGCACAATTGGAAGCAACGCTGGAAAAATATTACCACCTTCTCCAACAAAATCTTGGAACACATTCAAAGCTAGCTTCGTTAGTTTTAAATTCATCTTCAAAATCAAAAGAGGAGGCTACGAAGGATTCATCATCTCCTCAAAGTAGTCTTACGACAATCTACCACCGAGATCGATTTTACCAGCTTGTTGACACGTATCGACAAACGCGGAAGCTACTGAAAAATACCCGGGAGAGTTACGGCAAACTGCTGAGTAAGTAGTGCAGTCGACCAAATAGCTAATGCTACAAAATGATATTAAGCTAACACACTTATAGTACTTTTAGAAACCTTGACTAAATTTATTGTCTGCTTGTATTTAAATTTAGAAATCTCTAGCGAATTGATAATAGGCCTTGAAGCGTCCATAAGCGGTCAGAAGATTAGCCTGGAACCGGTCATGAAAAGGTGCTACGATATTTTCCCAGATCTGTTTACTCCTGCAGACGCTGCTAACGGTGAAAGCGTAAGCGTGTGATCAATTGACCTTTGCGATTTCAATCCTGCTTTAGCTACTGCTGCTTACTTTGCCCGCAGCTGACGAAGCTTACTTTTCGCTTTTCTAGAAAGATGAACCAGACAAAGAGTACTTCAAACAATTGGCCAGCAGTGCACAGTTTGACAACATAATCGATTCCGACGTCAGCCTATTTTTTATCGGGATATCTGACCTCACTCCAGAAAATCTGGACTACGTTAAAATGAAGCAAGTGTTACGAAGCGATGACAGTAACACCGCAGAGAAGCTCTGCTTGCTACAGTCATTAAGATGGGTTAGTGAGTTTGTGGTTATCAATAATGATGTTAATTAAATGCTGCTCCAATCGCATCGATGAACCATTGAACATTCAACTGTCCGTACCAGCTACACATGTTGGCTCGATTCTAACAAAAATATCATTAAACGACGTTCAAGTTCACCCACTATTTGTTAATATACCATTCACAGCTCCTAACCAAAAGCACCCCAACATGCCGTGACACGGCGCTAGCTTCCTTCATTGAAGCGGATATTCTAGGACTTCGTTCTGGAGACGAGAACTACCGATCAATTCTATTTGATTGCATGATGACAAAGAATCCGACATATTTAAAAGAAGTAAGTGCCCATTCTAATACACCTCTACTCAAGCTTGACTTTCCCCCGACACTTCACACGCCAACTTTGCTCTTAATTATCCCGCCATATGTAATTTCACCTATATACTTTAAAATGCGAGCCGAGCAGCACAGTTCACTCAACTTCTCTGGCCTTTATGCCTTGCTTAATAATATTACTCAAATCAAAACTTATCAAGTTTCCCCATCCAGTGTTTCGCACGGCTTTTGAATACGTTTGCTTCAATGAAATCCGGCCGAGCTTACATGGAAACCAACTCGTACTGCGTGGATCTCCTCATCAAAAGTCTCCACACGTTCCGTGGCCTTAATGAGTCTTACATTTGTCAAATGGTTATCGCCACCCTACAGAAATTGAGCTTGAGGTATGCAACCATTCAGTTTCTAGTTCGTTTGAATTCGCGAATTGCAAGAAAACAAAAATGCATTTTCCTTAATCACGCTTCTCTTGCACATTTCAGGAAACAAATGAGACTGGAAATGATTGAACGAAAAGTTATTCAATGGCTCGTTATTTACCTCAATAACGAATTTATAAGGACCGAGTCGAATCGTTCATCCGATAATAATAAACCAGAACTATCCAAGTACTGCAATCCCTATCTCATGGAATATGCTTGGGCTCTGCTCATGAACTTGTGCTTGCACGAAGAATCCAGGCAGTATACATCAAGTATAGCTAAGGACATTGTTAGCTGTGTTACTCAGATGCTACTGAGCAAGCCTAGTCGCGAAATTTACCCGTACGTTATCAGCACACTTTATAGTTTGTTGCGCAACCCGGATATTTTTGCGACTGCAAAGAAAATGGGTGTGCAGAGCCTTTTTGCGAATTGTCCTAATGTGGTAAGCTCCAAGGGAAAATTAATTTCCTACCTACAAAATTTTGCAAATGGTTGGTGTCAACTAAGAAATTTTGAATTTTTGCAAAAAACTGCCAATTTTGCAGGATGATACAGAAATGTGTCACCACTTCAATCACGTCACAGCAATCCTGCAAACTGATGGTTTTGAGAAAGTCCAAGCAACAACTGGGGAAGTGGATTATGATGATAACGATGATGTAAGAACTCTTGAGTTAAAAATTCTCTGCAAAACTGCAAAATTATTACAGTGCCTGCTACAAACATCCACAAATTTTTTAAATATGTTCCCCACAGATTGATCCAACAGACTTTGAGCCTGAAATCGAAATGTCTGAAGCATGGGAGGAGTCACTTAAAGAAACTTATTTCACGGGAGATGATTTGCTTCTACGTAAATACCTCAAACCCGTAGAATCCTCAGCTGACCCGTTACCTACTCCAAACATCCGGGATTCCAAGTAATCCAAAAACCCAACTAATCTTTTACTCTACTGATCGCTACTAAAATTTCCTAGCAAAGCCCTCTGAAACATCCAATTACCCTCCCTTGATTGGTTTTCTCAAGGGGTGGACACTCAAAGCGACCGAATGGAAGTGTCATTGTGCGCCCAACAACCCCTTCTAACATGCAGTGCACCAACTCACAAAAAACATGCAGAGAAGGTTCAGGAGGCGCTGGAAAGTCATCAAAGCTAGATGGTGACACAATTTCAAGGTCTTCGGATTTCAAAGTGTACCGAAGAGAGGGTAGGCATAATCAAAACGATCTAGTCGCTACCAACGACAACCTCGATTCTTCCGATGCTAGAACAGATCTGGAAGGGACTTCCCAAGCAACACCGAGGAAATACGGGATTTCTTCGGTAAAGAGAAAATCCTCGACATTGCCGCCTGAGAATCCGAATCCTCCGTATCATACAAGCAATGATATCATTGATGAGTTAGCGCTAATTAAAAGCTTGAAAACTAACAACATGACTGACCTTATGGGGATTGATTCAACGAAAATTGGAGACTTTAAAATTTCACCATCATCATCACCCCGGCGCAGCAGTGACAGAGACAGAAGCCATAACAGCAAATCTTCTAAACCAAAGACTAGTGCTAGCAGACGGAGATCCATACAGCTTTACGACTAACCTTCATAAGTTTCTAAAAAATTCCCAGTAAATTCTAAAGTTCGAAACCTTCGGCTGTCCATCGCGCAAGCATGAAGCTATAACGACAAGGTGTTGACAGTCAAGGGTTGACCTAATTACTGGCCTTAAACATTTTAACCACAGCTTAGAATCAGGATCAACAAAATTGGTATGCACTCCTTAAATTAACTTGTCTAAAAATCAAAAGTGACTAAATACTCTCGTACATGTTAAAATTCCTAATGCTTATATTATTTCGAATCGTGGGATTCATTTCATATGCTCGGGATAGTATTCAAGTAACCATGTAAATTAATAGAATCAGCGAGAAGATGATGTATGGCGATTTAAATTTATTCCTACGTATAATAATAATCAAATACCTTTTGCATTAGGATTTTTTACCCTAACCATTGAACAGCACGTGTATAGTATTTAAAATTCAAAAAATATAATTACTTGCCGGTAAAATGTAAAGTTGCCGTGTAATTCCTCACCTCTCCTTTCTAAGCGTGATTGCGTAATTTATATATACGATACATATTTTAATTTTATAGGTGTACGTATCTCATCTATTCCATATTTATCCTGTCCAATCAAGCTTTAAAATTTGTAAATATTTTAACATTAAGAACCATTACGATTTCAATATTAAACTCCAATTCCATAAATATCCAACTTTTTCCTAACCCACCAGGAGAAGGAGATTGAGAAACATATTCATGTAGACTGCGCTATCAAACATCAGCATTGCACCTCCTTTATCTCAACAGCCCAAATTTATCATGTTGATATTATCGTTTTAGGAATAATTCATGTCAGTGCTCTAATAGTTAGGCATAAAATATATCATAGTTAAAACAGTTGACCATTACGTAGCATTCGAATAGAAATTTCAAAATTGCACCAGCCATTACTACCTAATACTTTTACAATTATTATACACAACTCACAACTGTAATTTCATCCCCGAAACAAGACTTAAGACTTTTAAAATTCTTATTGTTTTCCGGGGTTGGCACAGAAAAAGAAAACCCAACAGAAAGTAAAACCACCAACAAAACAGGCTCTACAATATTCAAGATGTTTCCTGCTCCTATCTGTAATAACTTAAGTAACGAGAGAAGATAATACTTACGTCATTTACGGTTTGACTATAAATGTTTCTCTCATTATTGCTAATTACAACTATCTAATGTTTCCTTAGATACTACACATATAATTTCCTGAACAGATTCAGCCATCGTTCCTAATGTGTCTTTAACCAAAGTTACAACCATTTCATTTCATTCATGAAACCAGTCGAAAAATCTACTTATTATGGACTGAACCCAGAAGCATCTAAACTTAGATAACTGTGACGATAAACAGCTTTAAAGCTTGCTATTATAGCTTATACTAGCACAGAGACATGTGGTGCAAACATTATGTGATGTCATGAGTATAACACAATATAGCTGCGAATCTACTAAATTTGCTACAATTACAGCGAATGCGAGGAATCTTTTTCCTAATCTATATTTACAAATGACTGAAACCATACCCTGGACATGATAAAGGGGAGATTCGATAAGACAGGAACACAGAAATATTTCGTTCGGCCAGGCTTAAAGCGACGAATCGGTGAATTAATTACCGATTAATCACAATCATAGGACTTAACAATAAAGGAGCCAGAGACCATTGGTTTGCAAAGAAATACTAGGGAAATGAACGGTGGCGTACGTCACAAAGTAAGTAAGGCATTCACGAATTAATACCAACGAGGATAGAACAAAATCGCAGGTTCTACACTCGGGAAGAGGATCACAATGCTTGACTATTTCATACTCTATACGCTATGTACGCTTACAATAATTAACTTTTAGCTGCGATTTGGTACATAAGGATACTTCTCACGACCGTCTGCAGTCTAAATTATTGCTATTACTAGATAAAATATCGGGGTTCTCTTCCTCTTGCTTGGCATTGTGACTGTGACTACGGAACAAACCGTTTGAAATTAAATTTCCTTCATCGTGTCTAACGATCGGACTTGATGCATCTGATACACTCGCTGGAGCGGAGAGACACGTGGTTGGTGAAGTGTTGGCACTGCTGACGCTGTTAACCAGTCCGCAGCTGAGACCGTTTTTACTCTCTTTTATCGCTGTGAGGATGAATAACGGAGTCATGTTGGCAGCTATCCATTTCGCACTTTATAAAAAATTCGATAAAACTTCATATTAGTTTTCATACGTCAATCACCGATTACACCAAGCCCATTGAAATGCATGCAAGCAAACTACTTTCTAAACTGCGGTATTCTACCAAAACTACAACAATTCACTTTAAACTAAAGCAAGCGAGTACCGGACAATTGTGAAGAACTGACGAACTAGATTTGCAAAACCGAGTTTCCAACGAAAAAGAATCACGAAATATCTACGGAATGATCGTAACGAAACACATGCCGACATGCCACAAGAGTACAGAAAACCTGACAACAACAGAGATTCCCGAAATTGGGTTAAGGATTAGTAACGACGAATTTAACCGTGCATTCACTATCTACGATCACGACAATAGCAAGCTTCCGGAATCCTGACATTGAAAACGGGTTAAACGAATGTAGCAACGAGTTAGTAATTATATAGCTGAATAATTTCAAGATTGAAGCAACACAATATCCAAATCCAACGTTAGGTACCATAGCTAGCCCATCGAGATTACAGTTTCCTCAAAAGAAATAAAAATGTAAATAACCTGTCATCAGCAGACGCAATAATCTCTTTTAGCGCACAGTTGAGAAAGATATTCCATGGAGGTTTAGTCTGATATGGAACTAAGACTTTTTCCAAGTCAGAATTCAAGAGGGTATACTTGGACCAATGCTCAATCACAACTCTCAGAAAACGGACAGCCTTAAGAGTTAAAATTTCATAATACAATACTATTAAGCGAACGACTTTTTCACAACTCACGCTCGGTATGTACACTTGTCAAAACGTTTGTGCGTTCAGTGTGTTAATATAGCTACAGCTCAAAAAATTACTGTTTAAGTCAAAACTCGATCAAAATCAAAACGTGAAAAAATATTAAGCTTGTGTCCTCAAAAGAACGCGTGTGTGCTTTGAGTTTTATCAATTATTTTTGTTTCATTACTGCTGTCGACTTACCTGATGTACGGATGCGGCCTTTTCTTTTTCCGCGTTGTCCAAGTAATTCTCAATAAGGTTTGCTGCTTGTATTTTGTTATCAATATGAACACATAAACTGTGTTTTAATGCAAACTCATGATTTTTCACCATTGATTCAATCATGGCTGCTCCTGCATAGTTTTCCGCCTCAAGACACTGTGTAAAACAATTACAGTACACTAAAATTACCAGGGCTATCATAGCAGAGGGCTTACGGCTTGATAGAGTAAATGACTTTTTCAAGGTTTCAGACACTCCAAGGCTGCCTAAATCAATTTAATTTCCCTTACCATCTGCGTAACGGCTGGTGCATGGTAATGGCATTTGTAGGTCTTCAAGAACCATTCCAACAAATCTTGATCAATTACAACGGAGTAAGGAGCAGTCATAGGACTGATATTCAAATTTACGACCTCTTTTAGTGGTTTCGGGAGGCCACCTATTTCTCTAAGTCGTAGATAAATGTTAGAAGGTTGCCGTACTTTAACAACACGCTTCTTTGTCTTTATTGTCATCACAGCAGAGTCATCATCCGTTTGTAGTTTTCCCAACTGAAATGAAACGACGTTATTAAATTCAAACCCATAACGGATTTAAGAAACCCTTTAAAAATCCTTCGAATATTGCCAGAGTTTGTTACTCAACAGTACGACTGTTACAGTTACCTGTCCAGAGGAATTAAAACCACAACCATATAGTCGATGAGACTCTTTCTCTACAACAAAAGTACAGTCTCCACCACAACCTATGTCTGATGCAATAAACATCTTGTCTTCAACTTCAATTAATTCTAGCGTCCGATGATCATCATCTGGTCGTACAAGCTGCCCGCTTTTGCCCAATCCCCATGTGTAGACCATTCCGGCAGAAGTAAGCACCACCATGTGAGTTGTGGCCACGTCAACCTACAGATTGTAAAATTTTCATTGTTAAATCATTTCATAATTCAGTCTTACATACATAATATTTTACCATCTACCTACCTTTACAATCTCCCCAGCCAAATGTGCCGTACCGATTGTAACTGGGGTTGAATAATCTTTTTCTTCTTCAAAAACAACTTCCGATTGAGGAATACCAGCAGCTGCAGCGTTGTTTCGCTGCTCTTTCCTCTTATGTCCTGATAGCAAGGTCCTCAGAGTGTTTGGATTAAGGCCAGTGTAATAAAGCTTATTATTCGTTGCGACCATAGCCTGGAAAGTAAATAAAACTTTGTAAAGAAATACATCAGTAATTACATATACAATCTTCTTGTTCCCCCTCACATCCTCCCTTCCATTCATCAATTCACTCGGAAGAATCCTGAACCCTGTCAAGGAAATTAAGTTACAGATTATCAATTCAATTTCAAATTTGTTGGAATCCTAAGTCTGTGGTTGATGGACTTTCTGACTTAACGAGGACATGAGCCTCAAGGTGCAAAAATCTGGAGCAGAGAACGCAATCAAGTTTCACATAAAGGAAATCATAAAATCTTGGAGTCACGCAACAAACCGATCATTCTCCGACTCACTCGATCAGAAACGTACACCCACTTCTTGTTTCCACGTTTACAAATCTGATAAACGAAGTTGCCCGTCTGCGTGCTAACAGTCTCGGGTACAGTGCACAGACTGCTCTGTGTGTATACGAGCTTCATTTCGGTTGCTTAAAACTGAAAGAAACCATGCCTGTTCTTTATGCTGTTGCGCAGCGACAAAGGAATGCGGATTCTGGAAATTCTCCAGCCGATTTAGTTCTCATTTCCGCATACGAGTTGGTCTGTGGATATAGTGCAATTTTTTAGAGAAGCGTGACACACTTTCTCTAAGAATTACAGTAATGTACTGTTTAAAATAGTAATAATAACAGAGAAGAGTTTTTTAATTGTGTCAAGAACACGAAATTCCAAAAACAGTTCTGTAGGTAGGGCCTGAAAGCTACAGAAATGGCGAATTCCAGTAAACAGGGATCTCGAGCTCCGCCTGTAAAATGCGTGAGCTACGAAGGATTGAGTGACGAATCTTTTTCTCCGCGAAATTCTACTTTTTCTGGTAAAAGTAGTGAAGTAGAACGATCTCAACCTCAGGGGAGTGCGAAACAGCGTCCAAACTCTCCCCCAAAAGTTACAATGCCATCCAGAAAATACTGTTGCTCCAATTCGCCACAAGCAGAATCTAAGATATGGGCTATTTGCGATACAGTAAGTACACCTATTTTCCGTTTGAAATAATCATTAGTTTTAATGTCACATGGTTCGGTCGAACCTCTCATCGAAAATTAGACCCCATCAAAGTGAAATACTAATCGTAACCCTATCTTCCTAATACACAGGTCTGCGCTTTTCTGGTTTTTGTCATTGTTGTCTACTTTCTCTACATCCTGAAGAGCGACAAACAATTCCTGTACGATGTTGTCCAAAGCGAACCGAATCAACAAGACCTGAAAAAGTTTCTTGAATACAGCGGTAAGATTATATATACAGCACTATTGATTTCAGTAGTATTTCAAGATTCCAATGCTTGATCAGTGCTATTGCTTATGGAAAACGTAATAAGACTAATATATTTCTTATTCTTGCAGATCTGAAACAAGATATTTATGTGGTAGTTGCCATAATGAGGGAGATTTGCAGTGTTATCTTGGGTGTTTTACTGTACTTGGCAGCTAAAATGGTAAATGATAATTATTTCCCTGCCATCCGCCATCTTTTGCCTCGCTTGAATTTAAGCGATAATACTCCTAGTCACTCCATTCACTTAAAACTACCTATTTCTATATCACAGAGATGTCAGCAACAATTACGAATCTGGCTTGGATGTACCTTTGTAGCCATTGTGGTTGACCTAATTCTATTTATACCTAAGATGACCTTCACACAAAACAAATTCTTGTACGTTTCGCTCATGATAGCCTACTTTCTGTACAAATGGTATGAAGTTTGGATGGTGACTCTACTCTTCAAAGAAGTTCGCCAGGAAGGAATCGTACAACCGGATGGTCCGGGTCATACTAATTCATCATTTCAGATAGAACCGGAAGCAGCAAAGGGAGAAGATCAGCTCGTTCAAGCTTTTCAATCCGGTAAAAGCTACCAAGGATCTGAAATTTCTAGCATCAAGCTACGAGATGATAATGAAGACAAAATTACGACGCTCCCATCAAACTTTCGACAATTTGGGGGATATTACGGTAGCAATATGGGTAGCTTTGTTCTAACAGAACCACCAAAAAAATTACAGTATCGAGGTAATGTACCTGCTGTTCCTGAATCGAAACACATTTACGGAGCAGATGATGTGGAAACGTTCCGATATTAACAATCTTCGCTAAGCCTGTTTACTGGGAGTTCCACATACTCTATTCCATACTCTTTGTTACACGTAATTACGTCAATCTAATAAAGCCGGGGTGTGAGACTAATGTCGTTATTAAAGCTATTCTAACTGTTAAACTGTTTACGTCACTGCTCTAGTAATTCTCTGTGCAGAAATGGTTCCCCACGAGAGGCAAATACGTCGTGTTTACTTCGTATAATGATGGACGTATCTAACTTACCGTGCAGCAGAATCCGCATTCGATTAGTTTGAATGTTGTTCCTTGTGGGATTTGGTCCACGAGAGTAGGCATCTTTACTTTCTTCTGAGGTAATCCTTGACCGAGTTGTCCAAAATGAGCACAACCGCAAGTATAAACATTCCCGGATACCGATAGAAGCGCTGTGTGTGAATGTCCCGCTGATGCTGATACAATTTTTTCCTGGAAGATAAAAATCATGACTATAAAAATTCTACTGAACTGAATTTAGAGCGAATATTTTGTATGCTTAATCTTCATCAGCCTTACGGGCACTTTAATCCTCTGAGGTCTGTAACAATTTTCAAAGTTAGAATCTCCCAATTGGCCGTGTACACCCCATCCCCAAGTCCAAACTCGATTTAAATGATCGATAGCTACAGAATGGTAGCCGCCAGCAGCTACGTGTATTATCGTCAGATTCGGCTGAACTACTAAAGGAATAGGTCTGGCCGTCCACTGAGTTTTTGATCCAAGTCCCAGCTGACCTAGTGCATTACTACCCCACGTAAAAATCGTCTGAAAAAAGGCATCACACCATTCTAAAGCTGTATCAAAACAAATCCATACATGAGTACCTCCTTCACAATTTGATCTTACCCCAACTGAAGTTAATGCTAGGTTATGATTAATCCCAGATGATACTGCTACGAATGAAATCCTCAAATTCAAGGATGCATCAACAACTACCGGAAACTCCACATGTGGCTTCCTCATCCCATCTTCCGGATGACCTGCGAGTAAATAACATTGTTTAGTGGAGACCGATCATTGCAATGCAAGGTGACTATACTGTCTGCTTAACGGGAGTTTTGTTTTCTAAAATTCAAGCTTACCCAATCTGCCGAATTTGTTCTCGCCCCATGTAAATATTTTTCCGTTACGTATGCAAGCACAATGGTGATTTGAGATCGAAAGAGTCTTGAAGGCTCGGTCACTGAAGCCATCCGTGGGTGACCCGCTTCGCTTGTTGATCATTTTTGTAGGCTCTTTGGTAGCTCGTATAGCAAAATTAGGAACCTCGTTGTGTTTATCTTCATTGCGGCGTAACAATTCCAGAAGTAGCAATAAGAAGAGTGTCACGTAATCAGCAACCCCTATGCGATCAGCTCCCTGAAATAAAGGAGCATATTTATTCGATTACCACACCATCCATCCGCCAACAGTGTTTTTGAAAACGTGATCGATGACTTACAGCTATCTCAATAATTTGCGTAGCGTTTTCAAGATTCGAGTCCGCTAACTTCTGATGCAGTTCCCTCCTCCAGGGTATTAGGGCCACCAACAGTTCAACTACATGATTTGTATTCAAATCTTTTAAATGACCCTGAATTTCATGTCGGAGCCAATTAAATACACTAGCTGGAGCTGAGTACACAGCCAACCAATCAGCTGCTAAGATGTCCCAGAAAACTAAAAACATAATTAAACGGAGTTTTTAATTTTATTAGACCATTAGTAACGTATTGTAATAAATGTAGGAGTAAGAGAAATAAACTAACCCGCTTTTTTGGCGTTGATTTCCTTATCTCCTAACTGACTGTGTAATTCTGATAAAATATCTGGATAAGAGAGCCGAGCCATTCCCAGCACTTGTAATGCCCACATCAATTGACTATTTGATAAAATTAGTGATGCCTGCTTTGCTGAATAATGTGGGTTATGCAGTAGCATGTTTCTGCAATAGAAAAATCCGATTAATGGATTTGTTACTATTGCAATTATTTGAAATATTTTGCTGGTTTTGTTTTACCTTAACTGGTATTTGGGGCTTTTCAAAATTTCTAGAACACTTTTTCCATGCCGTAAATATTGCTCAACTCTGCCAATTAAAGCAAGATTAGTCATGCTGATCCGATCCTGCGCGTTTTGTGCTAACTTATTCCTTTGCTCCTGCTCCATTAGCTCATAGAAACATAACATCGCAGGAATATGTCCTCGGGCTCCAAACTTTGCCATTATCTTCATTCCTCCCAACTTTGAAAAAAAGTTACAATGAATATATGAAGTTTATGTTTCTGCTGCTATTTCAATGTTGAATGCTCCGCCTTACCCCAGCTATCTTGTAATATAAAATGGCTTTTGCAAATTTTCCTTCTAGCGCTCTAATATCTCCTGCTAGCATGCAAACTTCGGTTTTTGCAACGTTCAGAGACAAACAGACAACGTCCAGCATCACACTATTTGTCTCTGCGAGAAGTAAATCTACGCATGATTCAACTGCTGTTTTCCTGTTACAAAAACCAAGCATTATATATTACTTGTTTAAATTTAATCATCACTTATCTCTACGAGGAAGCAGTCCTAGTCTACTTACCTGAGACAGACTTCAAATATTCCCTTTGAACTTGTGACGAACACGGAGTACGGAGGAAGTGTTAGATCATCATGATCGATTGCATCGATGGATAATATTTTAGCAGATAACGGTATGTGCGAAAATTCCTTCATCTGAAAAAAATATTAATCCATGAATCTCAAAAGCAATTCCAATACAAGACACTACAGATTTATCAGTATAAAACGACTTACAGTCCCATTATGAACAGTTGAGATTCTTATACACATCTGCTCTTCATCAACTCCGAAAAATATTTTCTGCATTATATAAAGTCTGGATATATGATTGGGAATATAAACGGCGGCTGTTTGTCTAAAGTCGCTATCAAAAATCTGCAATCCAAAAAATATAAACATTATTTATAATTGGTTTTTAAGACAAAGCAGTCTGCATCATTAAGTACTGCTCATGAGCAGTATCGCAGTACAGTTGGAACTCGAAAAGAATCACGATAAATAGGCTTACATCGAGCTTATTGTTTACGTGACGAGAGAATTGGTTTCTTCCAATGATTCTCCGTAGTATTCCCCTACAATTTACGTCTTCTACCGGAAAAAACTTAACATTGGATACAGGATACTGCTTCGCAGATCCTACGACGGGGCCTGGGATAGCCAAGCTCGTTGATGACACAATATTTGATGGACGTTGCATACTTGCTTGACCCTGATCTTTGTTTCCTTTACTGCGATTGAAAAAGTTCATTTTGTCTTCAGAAAACTTGGACATAATATTATCTTTAGCTTTTCGAAATAGTGACTTTTTCCCTGCGATTTCTGGCTCGAAGCTGGGAATTTCCAGATCGTCAAGTACGCAGTAGACATTAGTATTATTCTCTAGGCACACCTGAAATAATCAAAGAGTAATATATATTATCTAAAACTAGCATGAATATAATAAGAACATTAATTTTCCTCCCAAAACTTACCAAAAGACAACTTAATCCAGCATTGTTTGTAAAAATCTCAAGATGAGTAATACTAGACAAAAATGTGACAAGCACCGGTAAAGCATTTGCGTGTACAATAGCGAGTTTACAATTATCTCCATTGCACAATATCATTTTCATATTCTCCCGATGCCAAACAACTAGTTGAATTATCTGTGGGAACACAAGACGCATACAAATCAGTTAATGCTGCTGAAATGGGCATGTCAAACTTCGCCAACCATCGTTTATCAATTCATTTAAATACCTTTAAGTTATCCAAATGAAACACCAATTTCAGTAAATTTTCCGTCCCTCCATTCCCGTCAAGTACTCTGGTTACACTGAGTTCGAATATACATCCATCTTTCGTTCCAATATAAAGCATGCCATCGCCGTCGAAAGCTAATGACGATATTTTCTTTAATGGATCCTGAAACCAAGGTACTGGTTTCACATACCAATCCCTTTGCACTGGGCCAATCTCAGGGATGCCGAATCCTTTAGGGATCCCATCGCTCACGATTAAAAGTTCACACGACCTAAGAATACAACATTCATTAAATATGTAACTCTTTCAATCCGATAACTGTTAACTACTTATCTTAACTGTAACGAATTTCAATCACACTCACTTTTTCAATGACGCTGCAAAGAAGTTAAACCCGTTGACGCATACTTTCGTTCCAACAAGAATATCTTCGTCAGGAGGGAGTTGAACTCGAGTTTTCAGCTCGAACAAGTCGTAAACTTCCAATTCTCCAGACCCCATCATGTGATGCAATAACTTCTATTTTATTATTCACAGCAAAATCTGATAACTCCAGGAAATACTCCATAAACTTGAGCGGCTTAACCTGAGAGCCGCAGTAGACATGCTCGTCCTGAAACAAATAACAGTTTTATATTAAAATTTCAGCCTGCAACAAATTGATTCTTGAATACAGGCTCGACCTCCAAAAGAACCAACCTTATGTCCTCAACTTTGTGCAGGTCCCTGCAGATCCCCAGATCCTAGATTCTGCAGATCCATAGACACACTTTTATTTTGCAGATCCCTTTAATATTTTCAAGGATTTAGCACATTTATCAAATGTCTAGTGTTTTTTATACGTATATAGATTTTAATTTTACTGACACTGATATTTTTTATTTCATTTCCAGCGTTGTTACATTTTAACTTCTACAAACGTCTAACCATCATTGATCATGTTGTGATATTTATGTGTTTTAAACTAATGCGCTTGCAGATCCTCCCAACTTTCAAGCTAACAGATCCTGTCATTCAGCTTGCAGATCCTGTTATTTTCCTTGCAGATCCCATCATTGAGCTTGCAGATCCCGTCATTTAGCTTGCAGATCCCGTCATTGAGCTGGCAGATTTAACATTATCGAACCGGATAACCGGATCTGCGTTTTCAACGACGCGATCTGCAAGCTCAATGACGGGATCTGCAAGTGAAATAACAGAATCTCCAAGCTCAGTCCTCAACTACAATTGATAGTAATAGCGACAGTAAATTATTAATTTTAGTATACCGACAATTACTTACTCCTTTTAAGCGAGAAATCAGTGCGACGTTATGGTCGAAAATCAACAGAGTTACACTTTGAAGGAAACCAGGTGGGTTATTTACCAACGCTGTTGGAACCAGCCCTGCGATACAAATATTCCATTTGATTACTCCATCCTGAACTGCGTTCGTGTAATAATAATTGACGATTGACTCCAATCCTGGCCATAACAAGTCAATAAATTTTGTAATCAACACTAAATATAGGTCACATCACATGATAGGAAGGAATACACGTAGTATTCAGCGCAAGTCATAGTTTTAATCCTTCAAACTAATGCGCCTATACCCGAACAATTATAGTGTTAATTTACCTTTAAGATTCCAATTGCTACTCAATGCATAGCACTCAAGTTGGTAATTATTAAAAGATTAGCCATTAAAGATTTCCGATTAACTCACACACTTAAATTTTTCGCGATGTGTTTTTTGCGGTGAACAAAATTTGAATGCCCCGCCGTGATCAGATGGGATATCGACAAAAGACGGAATGCTGGGTTTCACTTTCTTGTAACACCACAGCCAGCCATATTTGGGACGGTGGTTTCAAGGAGTGGAGTGTATGCACACATATATGTGCTATAATTTATTGTAATATTCTATGCATAACGCTATTTCGGCCATGCCAACGTTTTTAAAAATTTTGAGTTCTAGAAACCTTCGGGAAGGAAAGTATAACGAAGAAAACGTTAGCAGAAAAGACCGAAGCGGTAATCACCATCTTCATTATGACAAACCTGACTGATAATTTATTTTATATTCAACCTGTCAAGAGTTTAAATTTTAAATATATATTAAGAATTGCGTCACATTTTGTTATACTTGCTTGAGAAAGTAGAATTACACATGTCTCATCACCGCATTCCAGCTAAATTATTCTGAATTTTGCGTCCTGGTTATTACGGAATATACGGTATCACAGAGAGATTACTTCTGATAGCAGCCAAAACTGCATTAACTTGACTGAAAGTTGGCCGATCTTGAGGAAGCGGAGCCCAACAGGAGGACATGAGGATGTACCTATTAAAAACAACGGTAAATTAGGTTAGAACTTAACCAAGGTAACAAACAAATTTAATGAGCTTGGTTACGAACAATTCATTTGATGCGTATCTGGGTTTCATAGGTCGGCGGCCGTTGGAAAGTTCACTTAAGAAGCCTGAATCTAGACTCGCCCCCACAAAAGGATCCGCTCCAAGACTGAATATTTCCCACAGAGTTATTCCATAAGTCCAGACGTCGGTTTTCAAACTAAATCTTGAAGCGTAAAGAGATTCCAATGCCATCCATTTCCAAGGTAAGGGACAATCCTGAAATTAGTGATTTCAACTTATTCGCAAGACATGAAACAAAAGTATTTGATATGTTTTGGCTCTTTAGATTCTTTTGCGGTTCAAAATGGGAAATCCGCGACGAGAGAGATAACTTAACGTTTTCAAGAAATAAGAATGACTTACAGTTTCGCTCAGTATAATGAACTCTTTTCCTGGATCCAAGCGTCGTAGAGAATGGAAATCCCCAATTTTCGCCACACCATTAGCGGAAATGAACACACTTCGTGCCGCTAGTTCCCAATGCAGTAACTAAAATATTCAAGGTCAACGGTTTCTACTATGATTTGTAAAAATAGCGATGATTTTATTGAAATTAGACTATAAGATCAGTCCAACCCACTCTATGTGACCCGAGGTATTCCATCCCGTTAGCGATATCGATTCCCCAGCTCAGTAAGTCTATGGTATTCAACCGTTGCTGTGGTTGCAGCTCAGGGTAAACTCGTTGAGAAATTTGCCTTTATGGTCAGCATGAATAATGAAAGTGTATATTTTTATAATATTTTCAGAAAATTTCGAGAGGTAATTGAAACGGTTTTAGCTTACCTTGGCAACGTAGGTGGTTCGTCATCGTCTCTAGGAAATTTGTTCACAAATCCTTCTCTATGGTTACGAAGATTATTTTCCAGAGTCCCCAGTTCACAGAACTCCATCGCAATATAGATTTCTCCTATCAAGTTTGTGGTAGTGTGAAGTTGTAGTTCACATGCATTTCAAATAGGAAGAATTGTACACCAATTAAAAGTATTATAAATGCTGTTCAGTTTACGTCCGGCACTCACGTAAATGGACATGCTGAGTTACAGCTCCAATAAGTTGAACAATATTTTGGTGGGCATTTAATGCACTTATGATTTTCAGTTCCCGCACCAGTCCCTTAAAGTATGAAATTGCGGAGTTTGGTTTCAGTGTTTTCACCATAACGTTTCGGCTGGTGCTTCTCAATTTTGCCTTGAAGTATACAGTGAAAACGCCGGAAAGGATTGTATCTGAAAAATCTGAAATAATTCGATAAGATTAGGATTATTATGCTGCTTCTCATCAAAGTTAGCAATTAAAACAGCTACTTGTATATAGAAGATTCGAATTTTACGACTCCAGAAAGAGTTGAGCGTAAATTACCAATTTGTAAATTTGTCCAAGGAATTTCCAAGTTTTGATTGTACCCAGTCAGCAGTATTGAATACCTGGAGCGTTCCTCCTCATCCAGGGTAGAGTCGTAGCTGTGATTGACATCTTTTACCTAAAATAAAAGTCAGTTTATGTAAAATGACAATTAAAGCCGCAATTAATTTACCCGAAGCACTAACACTGTTATACTTCCATACTTTACGTACTCTCCTAATTTCTGGTTTTGAAGCTTTTGGTCTTTTGAAGCAGCAGCTCATTTTACCGTGTGAATCAGTATAACTATAATGATTTAAAATGTCAATAAATGACTGGAGTTATTTTTTAAATGCCATTATTCTGTAGGGAAAACGACAATAATGTTTCTGTAAGAACAACTACATTTCAAGTGACCAGTGACGGAAGGGGCATTCCAAGGCCTGAAGACGGAAATACTTCCTGCTAACCGCCAAAACTATGGTTCATAATTAGTGGCTAAAGTTCACTTCCGGAATGTTAGCACCATTTTCTGGCATTGCATCTTCTCATTGATGCGAGTGCATGGGTATATTTGCCTTGAGTGAGTCCAGCAATAGCTTATAAGCGATAGCTCAGCTAATAGTTACAGCGGTTAGCTAGTATTTAATACATGAGTATTACCATACATAAACTCAATTCAGTACGACACTGTGGCTTGCTCAAACCCCTTTTTGGAATTAATGAAGTGACCGAATAATCAATAAATATTACCTACCAACCAAACCATACCACCAAGAAGCATTCATTCCAAGTCAACAGTTTACGTAAAACGTATCTGCTCCGGTATAGTGGTTGGCCAAACCCTAGGACGCAGCAACAACACATAGCTTGAAATTTCAAGACTTCTTGGAATGTTCAGAAATAATTTTCATCTCATGCCAATTTCAGATGGTGTTAAGTCTATCCCTTAAGACTAGGCAGGTCCAGTTCAGTGTTCATTTCTGTTCGACGTTAAAAGTTGCGCTATAAGTTCAAAGTTACGTGGAACCATGCGTGAAAGAGAGTGATCAACAGCTAATTTTTTTTCGTACAAGACATTTGCAGGTGAAACTGCGTATTTTTTTCCTAGTGTGATTTCCCTCAACGGTTTTGATATGCAGCCGAACAAATACATATCTGAAATTGAAAAAACCTATTTAAGTTTCGTTGTGCAGTAATGCCATTGATGTTAGATTGGCGGTGAATCTACAAAGAAGAGTTTTGTTTCTAGTAAATATCGAATTTTCAGTGTTATTATAATTGAAAATGAAACTCACTGCTTCAGATTTCTGGGATACGGTGACATCGTCATCCTACCGCAAAACTTATGTTGACCTATCCGAAGATGATAATAGACGAGCGAAGCACAAGGTTGTTATCCGAGCGAAACTTGGCGCAAGACCTGTATTGAGAAACTTTGGTGTTCAGGATGAAAAGAAAAACCGTGAAAAGGTAAACATTAAATCGGGTTTTGCAAATTAAACATTATATAGTTATTTCAGCCATATGGTCAAAACCTCATGATTGGAATGAAACATAATTTGCCCAGTTTCTAGCTGATGCAAAAGCAGATTCAATTTTCATATTAACGGTCATATTTTACAGTCTTCGCCACTTGGATCTCGTTCAGAAGTTATCTTGTCAACAAAATTAAAAACCATCACAATCGACAAACAAAACTGTGAACATCAGAATGCAGACAAGTGTACTGCTCTGCAGGGAAATGGTTATGTGGGATTCATCGGTCAAGGTTCAAGCAAGAGAATAGTGTTTACTACCGATCTAATCAAGCCTAGGGGTAGGGCTGCATCGAGAAACTTGATTTACAAGGAGAAACCTGTGCTAATCATTCCTCAGATTCCACCACCGGAAATTCGAGGAATTTGCATTGATTGCTGTCGGCCGATTTTAAGGAATGAAGAATACGCCAAGTGCCAGAATTGCTTTTGGCCTGTTTGCTTCAGTGGATGTGATGATAAAGTAAGTATAGCAATCGTTAAATACTATTGATCCTTGTTCAGGCATTTAAAATATCTTGTTAACAATTTGACATTCGGTGTTTGGCTGTATCGAAAAATGCATGACATTCAATATGATTTATCAGGTATCCCTTCACACCAAAGAAGAATGTGACATTCTGACACCTCTGTGGAGGCACAAGCATTGGCTGAAACGATCTGGATATGAAACAGTTGGTATTTTACGTGGTCTGCTATTGAAGAAACTCCATCCTCAAGCCTTCAATGCTCTGATGAACTGGGAACTATGTCGAGGTGCAGTCCCTTTGGAAAACGAGGAAACTCACATCAAAACTACGTTAAAGATGCTACGGAATATCTATGATGTATCCGTCATCGATCATACTGATAAAGAGATTATCAAAATCTGGAATATCATCCGCTTGAAGTCCATATGGAGCCTATCATCTAGCAAATCAATTTTCAAGTAAGCTAAACGATACCTTATTCTACAAAGCATTTGATATTCTTTCTGGATTTGAAAATCTGTACATAACATAATAGAAGGTTGATGAATTCTTTCTCTATTTTCAGGTTGGCAAAACTGATTTTCCTTGACGGTTCTAACATAAAGCAGAGTTGTGTTCCAAACTGTTTCTTTTATATCGACCAGGATTTCAGTCTTAGATTGTATTTGCTAAAGGATATCAATGCTGGCGATGACGTGACAATCAATTACCACCCGGAACACGCTCTTCTGCCAACAAGCGAAAGACAGCTATATCTTCAAGAGTATGTCAACAAGCCTTGTGATTGTGAGAGATGTTTGGATGTAACGGAGCTAGGACTGATGTACTCAGGAGTACCATGCCAAGCACCTGTAACCTCTAGCCGAGGCTGTCCTAAGCGTTGTCAAGGTTTCCTCTTGAAGGACAGAAGCTCCCAGGTGTGGAAATGTCAAAAGTGTGGAACAGGTGAACTTACGGATACTGAAATCGAGAAATGGCTTAGAGGGATTTACAATGGGATGGAAGCAGTTGGAAAGCGTAAAGATCCTGATGCTTTATACACTTTCGTAATTGAGGTAATTGACAATAGGGTACTACACGAAACGCATTTCTTGACACTGCAGTATTTCATCGAGACCCTAAAGATATTGCAAGCGGAAGTCATGGCCATGCCTACCAGAGAGATGGTCCGAGCACTGGATAAATATGAACTAGCCGCAAGGACTGTTATCAATTCCTTGAAGGTTCTCCTTCCACAAACTGTTCTCGTCAGTTCTGTATCTAGGATCAGTGTCTTGGTTATCCTAAGAGCGCAAACCCGAAACCTGAAATCTGGTTGCTGGAATGCCGAAGCTATAGTGGCTGAGCTGGAGCAATGGGTGTTTTACCGAAGAAAGAAAACTATTAACCCCAGGACTAGAGGACCTTTGCTGTTAAAGAAGAACAAGTTTGAAATGTTGGAAAGTATGGTAATGCAAGATTTTGCAAATTCACTGATGATGCAGCAGCTAAAGCAGTCGTGCAAACAGTTACCACATAACCTAGCGGAATACTTGGAAGTTATTCCCAAGTTTATACAAGATAATTAGCTTGAAGAATGAGCTTTGACGAATCCTTAATGGGTAAAGTAGATGCTATTTTCTGGAGTTTACTAACTAGCATTTTGAATGACATTGTAGTACTAATTTGGTATTTTGTGTGATTTCAGTTCATCAAAAGTAAATCAGAAGCTGGCAGTAGGTCACTTTATGTATATAAATATATCGAAAACGGGATACGTGCGAGATTGACACTACATGACCTTTTGTACGTTGTTAGGCTTGTAATTATTCCTTATTTTACTGGAGAGCGTATCGAGTATTTCAGCATCTATATTCAGAAGTTTGCAGAACGCCTATCATTTACAGGTTACTATATAAACATCACATATATAGTATCCTAGGATTATAAACTTTAAGACCTTTGCTCTATGAACTTATAAGCTATTCACTTAATGGGAAACATGATAAAAATTAATAATACTGTCGTTGAGTTAGGGTGCCAAAAGTTTATTACGCATCCTCCTGGTACCAAGAAGACAAGAATAAGTTGTAGGCACTCTTCTCCTCGTGATCAAAACCAAGGTCAAAGTTCGGCACTACTCCACGAAGAATCTATATGAAGAATCATGTTGTTAGAGTGTTCCATTGTCCCAGGTTTTCGAAAAATGGATCAAATTCCTCAACATCAAGGCTTTGGCTTCGAATGTGGACAGCTTTTAAGACAGCTTTTGGGAGCGGTTGAAGTTCAGGAGTTGCCTTTGAAAACACAAAGTCTAAAATTAGTTACCTTGACTAATTAGGCATGACTGACCGGCTACTCCGGAAGGTATGAATCAAAAAATAACCAAGCATACACATAATTCTGACACATGACCATTATGTAGAACATCAAATACTCACTCTTCGGTGAAGCTCTTCCAATGCAGTTTTGAAATCGATAGCGGATTCATCATAATCTTCAGCGATCATTCCCCAAACAATGGAGGTAGCAAAGCGATCGTATTTTCCTTTTTCAATAGCTTCTTTTAACATTGATACTTCTGGAAAAACCTTTAATTCTTCTTGATTTTCTAAAATTTCCAGGCCCCTCACCAAGAACGTCGTAAATTCATCAACTTGTTTCTTGAGGAAACTGGAAACAGCTTTCGGACTCCATGGATTTTCCGATTCTTCAGCAAGTCTGCTAAGTCCAGAAGAATTTTTTGCAACAGTCGTCTCTACTATTTCTATTTGGTGTGTAATCCAGTGCTTAAATTGTTTTGGGAACTCAAAGTTTGGCCCATTCACTATCTGCTTCAAATTGTACAAGAAAGCTTGAAGTTTTAAAGTAGGAGCTGGCGGTTGTTGAGAATTAGCTTTGACTTTCACTTGTTTTAGAGCTAGGTTAATTGCAGATCGGAGTAGAGGATTGGGTGTTAGTAAAGTTTGCCCGACAACAACAATAGCTTCCTTTAGTTTTCGATGGAGGACTTCACTTGGAAGGAGTTTAACGAGGTCGAGTCCAGCGTTGATTTCACTGAGAAGCGTTTCTTGATATTGGTCATCCAATGGTTGTATTTCTGTCTTATAGAGGGAATTTCTATAATTGCCACTGCCACTAGCAGACGAGATTTTAGGAGCACATAGACACAAACAGAAAGTAGAGGTAGTGAAAATAACGATGAATAGAAGTAGTTTCATTTTGGAAACTAATTTTCACTCTAGTGCCTATACGTCTTAGGAATTTGAGTTGACCCTTTTAGTAAGGGATTCAGTTTTAATTTGTCAACCTTATCAGTGTGTAGAGTTATTTATATTAGTTTAATGTATCGCTGTATAATCTGAGATGAATGAGACGTAAGCTCGTCCTGGCGCCTCTCTTAGTTTTCTCTTGGATGTAGCTATCGTTTTTCTGGAAGTTTGGCCTAAGTTCTCGTTAGGAAAGTGTCTAGATTTCCCGATAAAATTTTCTTTTATACGCTCAATATATCTGCTCCTTAAATAGTCTTGTAGGGGAGGATACCTCTAAACGTTCAATTAATCTCTGTGAGGGATTCTTAAGGGAATTCCATCATTCCTCTGGCATGTGGATGAGCCACTAGAGTTAATCAGCTTCATTAAGTCTTGTATACACTATTTCCCCCTTGTAACTCTATTTATAGTTCCTGTCACAAAGTCAGAGGGAGCGGATGGAGAAGAGGTATATCTTGTTAATTGATACCCCCACGACCATTTGCTATATTAGTCAAGGGTGAAGCGTTTGAGATGAACCCTGAGCCAGTGCTTGATTGACAAGCCATGTCATTGAGAATTTGCCGAGTAGGGTTTCATAGGTGATTTCCAGGGCTCTTTTCTCCTTGTTGTTTGTTTTGTCAATCAAACTCCTGAATTGTTTACACCGACCAGGTGCCTTATGTAACCAGGTTAGCAAACACATGCGCTGATTCCGTGCAAACTTGTTCTATTACGGTAATGAGTTTAATCCTTCTTTAAATATTTGACAATTTGACCTAAACACAACTCATTCAGTATCCACCCTATCGCTTCGGCTTCTCCTTCTTCAGTTCCAAATTCCTGAGTTTTCTAAAGGATTCCTTTTTTAAAATTACCTATTTGAAATGCCGATTGATGTCGCTTCTGGATTCCAGTTTGTTTACTAGTTGCAAAGATGATACTTTTTCACACTCGCAGTATTTCCTTCTATGTTGACTCTCCTATCGTACGGCACGAGACTCATTTCTATTTTCTTCACTTCCACACTGTTAATTGACGCAACAAATAGTTTTCGTGATGTAAGACTTTTTGGCTAGTCACGTTGTCACTTACGCATTGTTTGTCCCAAACAAATATAGATGAAACCCCATCCTTTTCTCAGCCTTTCTATTCGCTATTTCAGTCCAATCTAACTTAAATTCAAGTACGGCTCCGCCTTTTACTTTGTTCTGCCCGCCGCACTCGCCTCTGAATGCAACGATTTTTTAGACTTATGAGGATTGTTCGGTTTGTTAAAATAGCTTAAGTGAAGCCCCTAGATTATGTTTGGTTACATAAGCGTAGTAAAAAAAAGCTAGTCGGTATTCCACAATGATGGACATGGTCAGAATTAGATTGATTCCATAGATCCCTATATTTTTTATTTAGACACTGTTTTAGGATTTTACTCACAAGTTCTCCACGTATGTTGTAAGATAGTGTAAGATCTTGTGTAGATGTTGTAAGGTGTGTTTGTTTTCATATTATATTTGTAATTTGTGGCATATCCTGATGGGTCAGAGTGTGTTATGTGCTGTGAAGGCAATAAGTAATCTGATTCAGTTGTTACCTCAAACGTGTCTTAAGAATATCGTAGTACACAAATTCTGTAAGCGTCATAGCGTCACAGGAGAGAAATACCGGAAAAGTAGTACAACCGTTTTATCTCTGTAAATGTGATTCTCCCTAACCTTCGTAAACTAGGAGACGTTGACTTAATCTGGTATTATCCACTTTTGTGCAGTTTTTTTGCAGCGTACATGTACTACGACAACCAGGCTATTGTTACATTGCAGCCATAACAGCCATTGCAAAAATATTACTATCACTATATACAGTTAAGACTAAATTTTACCTAGTTTGTAAGCTACTACGACTGCATTTTATCCTACTTGCCAAGTATGCGCATCAGAGGGGGATTGATTTATGTTCTGTCAGAGGTGTTCAATGAATAAGTTGATCTTTGTATTTTGAAGGATTTCAGATAAATGCCTTTGAACGAAATGCTCCTTCTGAGTAGGCCTGATTCACGCTTTTGTATGAGGATGACTTAATTCAATACGTTACTTGATAGTACGGAGAAAATGAATGCCATCAGACTAGATAATAGCTCTTATAGTCTCAGTATAATCGAGCAAGTGCTCGATAATATTTTAAACTATTAGAGCTGAAATCATTCATTATTCCACAATTTCCAAAGATTAGCAAAGTAGTTGTAGCAATATGAGGAAAACTTGAGTAAAAAAATCAAAGATTAAATGAATAGTTAACTCTACTAGATAATCACCATCTAACTTCTCGGTTGAAATGGGTAGCTGCTCTATTTTCTAGATGGAACCCAGTTGTAATAAATTTTTTAGGTGATGCAATATTGTGAAATATTTAAGAATCTAGCTGAATCAGGAACTCGTGCTAGCCATTAGCCATATCCCGAGAGTAAACTGTGCTTAGAATTATTTATTAAATATTTAAAAAAAAATACTTAGAATTAATATTGAGTGGCGTGGTAAATCAATCCCTCCAGTAGCTTCCGGTATAGCTAAGTATTTAGATAATGTTGGGTGATTCAATTCCTTAATGAAACAGTTATCAGAAAATCATTCTCAGTGCAACGACTGTCTACGTTTACAGGAAGAGAAACCCTTTAGCGATACTGATAAAATAGGGCTATATGCAAAATCCAGGGAGTAAAGTTTCCGTCTGCTGTTAAATATTTTGCACAAATAAGTGTTTGCTGGTTACTGATATAAACATTACGGAGAATGCTACGGATTGAAAGCAGCATTCCATGTTTGTCTCTAAGTAAATTAATGTGAAACATGATTAACTTTTAGCAAATAGAATCGTATGATCAGTTGCTGTATTCATTTAATTTGCAAGCTATATGTACAAAGCCAGTTCATTAAAAAAGTTGCAGAGGATTGGTTAGTAAACAAACAGTGATTGAATAAGGAGATGCAGTTTTTTACACATTTTGAATGAACAGAATTAACCTCTTAATGTGTATGACTCCAGTGAGTACAGTTAACCTAATAGAATTGCAAGTACATGTAAGGAAACGAATGACTGACTGAAGGTTGGTTCTGCGTCTCAGTTTGTGTTTGCCTTAAATTTAAATAGAAGAAACAGTCTCATTTGTTAATGCAAGAGTATAATGCGCAATTAAGATCATGACAAAGTCGCGCGCTCACATAGAAGTTACAGAGGCTAACGAGTAATGCTGTACAGAGCTCTACATGGCAGAGATGCGCAAGGATTATGGCAGTAATATGTATGAACGGCAATTCGATTCCTTAACCCGTCATATGTCAGTAATCAGTAGATTTTGCAAGCCTGTAAGCAAATGGCGCGAAGAATAGTTGGTACACAAAAATGTATCGATGCGTTGCAAATAATTGCAATAAATATAGCAGACCCTTCCGACAAGTCCTTGTAAGGAGCAATATGCTTCGTACTTCACTATGATCGTTTGAGAATAACCAGACATCAGTAATTAATGAGCCTATTATTTCTCTGCTAATCCCTACAGAGCTTACATCTTCTTCCAGAAATCATCTTCTGAGACCCATGCATGTACGTTCATCAAAGTTGTTGTTATCAGAGAGATTCGCGACAATTTCCCTCCACGTTTTCTCTCCTCTATTGCTCCCACCGGGTTACCATAATACTTAGCTAATGGAGTGCGTCTCATATACACGTTAGTAACATTGTAACTGATTTGTTTGGGTAGCTGTAGCTGTAGCCAATTAATCAGGATATGTGGTCTCATAGTATCAGTTTCTGGTAGTGAGAGACAGTATCATTTACGGTTAATCGTATTCAGATATCAATATTTACGCAAATCTCATTAGTCCTCTGTGCCTAGTACCATTCTTTTGTTTCTTTTCTCTTCACCGCAAACTCAAATCATTAAGAAATTAGCAACATCCGCTAACACCGATAACCGGGAGTCGTAGTGCATGGCCTACAACGTGCTTGCAATCATTTGTGGCTTGCTGGCTCTCATCAAGTCAAGGACAGGCCAGGATAACCTTTTGATTATTGTTTGCCATATACCTCGATCTTTCATGACAAAGCTGGAATCTGGCAATTGTAGCCCGTGACTGAATTCTGAAGGGACTTTTCCAGCAAAGTTTATGTATTTTCCCAAAGCGATTGATGCCCCAGGCAATCTCAAAAAACCAGACAATTTAAAAACTAAACTTTATGAATTGCAGGTGGAATCCCTCCTCCAGGGTGGCAAGTATAGATGTCCTTCTATGTGCTCCTCCATATCTAATCTACGATACCGGTGATGATTCAGGTGGAGGACAAGTTTAAGGAAAAACTGATTTTTTCCTTCAAAGGCGGAGGGCTGGTAATTAATTTTAAAGACATATTTAAAATAAATTATCTGTTTAAAGTAATGGGCTAGCCGGATTGGAAGCGATGTTCATTTTAATGCGCTTCTTTAGTATTGTTATTTTATGCAAAAAGATCTTGTTCTTGTAACCAGTGAAGAGGAAATTCCCCACCCAAGTGGCCAAGCCATGAAGTGGCTGTGGCTACAATGCCAATCACCGCTGCTCCTGCTGTACAAGCCTGTCTTTAAAATTCCTCACAGCCTTTTACTTCCATCCTGGACAAGATGAATAGATAATAAGATAGGACTGGATCAAGCCTATGTGATCTGTCTCAGAAGACGAAGCATTAGTACTGAATGCAAATCGTCGCGAAAACTATCAAAAGTTCAAGGTAGGTCTTGCAATCCTTCTGCCGCCAGTGGAGATGAGCAAA
This sequence comes from Sminthurides aquaticus, assembly GCA_906901655.1. Taxonomy (NCBI): domain Eukaryota; kingdom Metazoa; phylum Arthropoda; class Collembola; order Symphypleona; family Sminthurididae; genus Sminthurides; species Sminthurides aquaticus. The sequence continues at coordinate 259,153 of CAJQTT010000010.1, forward strand.
GCGTCTTTTTTTCTGTGTGTCTAAACTTATGTAAAAATAAGTTGACGCAGGACAAACGTTGCGTTGTAACATATACCTTGGAACTCGTTGCTGCCGTTGTTGGATTATTCTCAGTGTCTCTCATCTTCTTCTTTCTGAGGATGAGTTGCAATGACAGAATGTCTTGTGCTTGTTATAGTCATGTTGTAATTAAATGCATGTTGTACCTATTAAATGCTGTTATAGCTCTGTGGATCCAAGACAATGTATGTCTGTCAGGCGGATGGCTGCGGTCAGTGTTGGAGGATGTCACTGCTACATGCCATTGGAAAACTTGTGACTTGTTCAATAACTCGAATGTTGATCTTTTGCCTTGCAACAACTATTTCTCAGTTTGTATTACACACGCTTATTGCGCCAGCATTTACTAGAAGTTAGGCATACTTACTTTTAGAAGAAGCATATTAAGCCATGAGCCTTCTGGTTCAAATGTCAATGTCTCGGATGACATTTTCTTAGATCCTGTAATAATGTTACGTTATATGTTTGCTATTACCCAAGCTTGAAGAACTAAGTTTATATTCATCTGTCATTATGGCATTGTAATTGAATCAAGTTTGAAATTCTAGTACGTTTTGCAATATTTGACAAGATATTCTTAGTAGGTTGAACTGTAAGTTGAGTTAACGTCGGTCTTGTATAATGTTTAGTTCTGTCTGAGCTCGGGCTGGAAGTTGTAGCTTATCTTTATAGGGTTGTTTGCACTGGAAAGTTGATGGCACTGGCAGGAAGGTTAAGCAAGTAGTTGTATATATTTATACATAAAATGCGCAATATTTGTTGACTGAGATCATGAAATCCGTGTGTGATTTTGACAGATGCATCACAGGCTTTAAGGAAGCTATTAATAATTAAGGGTCATGCAACTCTAAACTCAACATTGTGTGAGGCGTTATGAAAGAAAACTTTAAAATTAGAAACCAACATCAGTTATTAACTAAGGAGACAAGAATAAATACCAATTCGCACTGCGGATTTCGCAGCACAGATTCGAAAAGTCGCGAATATGAACAATGTAAAGGAATGTTTTATGGAATTGTATTATTTTGAGCCTTTAAAGTTGTTTTGCAAAAATGCCATTGTTGCCTTTGCGCATAGCACTGAGCATATTTCACGCTGGATCGCCCGGGCCTTGGCGATCTTGAGGAAAATCACTTTGTGGCTTGGAGAGGAGGATCCTCTGAACTTAATTAGAAACTTGCGAATAATGGCCAAAAGTCCGGTACAGAGAATATGGACATGGGCTCGAAGGACTGTTTCAATGCTGAGTTGCATGTTACACAAACCAATTTGCAACCTCTTCGCAGAAGCTATATACCCGCATAAATTAATTATTTCTTGGATTTAGGCAAGCAGGCTGGCATGAGAAGCAATGTGGTTTTTTCTTGTCTCCAGGTGTGCATTAATTAGGAGATTTATAGCCGGTTGTATTGTTGAAGGAGTTGGTTTTGCAAATTGAAAAAGCCACATGTTCTGTCATTTGTAAGTGATTTTAATTCTATGTAAATGAATCCACGCCTGAAAGGATTTTTCCCGACTACACCAACATGATCCAGCTGGACAGTCCGCAGCAAAGCGACATATTCTTTACAATCAAAGGACAAAAGCCTTTACCTCAACTCAAACCGCTTTCTACAATAAATGGTTACTTGATGCAAGCCAATCAAGCATGCGCGAACGTTAACTTTTTGGCTTGTCTCACTATATCTTGTCAAGTTTCAGGGATGTGGTAGGTTTATTTGACATGGCTTTGAAGAACATGCAAGATTTGTTCGGGGAAGAAGAGAATCTTGTCATCAAGTCGGAATCAGTCTCTGGAAGACTAAGAGAAACGACTACTCAGTATTGTATTTCACTGTGACATTGTAAATCAGTTGAACAAATCCGACATGAATTAGTAGTGGGTAGATTTCAAGATAAATGTATGTATTATCCGGCGCATTTTCCTTGATTTTCTACGGATATGTATATAATGATAGATAATCTGGGCTTGTCGGTGTAATTTAATTTTAAATTCTTGTTAATTTGTAGATTCAGGTTTGTCTGGAGATTTCAAACCAAGCAATTAATACAGTCTGCTATAATCTCTCTGTATATTCTGCTTCTACAAAGTGCATGAGATTCACAATAGTGCTCGCTATTATGGATTCAATCTTGAACTTATAATGAAAACGAAAGGGTGTTAGTTTGGATATTCTAAAGATTTATCGAAGATAAGTGAAGATGAGCTAGGATTGACGAGTGCAGGTGTAGGACAGGAGGTAGCTTGTTTTTCCAGGCTCGTTCTTCTTCTTCAATTGTTGATTGCATGATTCCTTCCATTTTTTTGCCTCAAGCCATAAAAATCAGGAATTAACCTGTTTTCCCCAATCTCCAGGGCAAACTTGCCTCTTCATCGAAAAGGATGTACGGGGTACGGTAGCAATTAAAAGAATTCTTTATTCGCGAACGTAACTGTAAGCAATGAAAAGAAATTCGCAATACGAATTTCATATAATATCTAACCATAATCATACTGGCGTAGTATTTATTCTTACTACGCCATTCTTACTATGCATTAGGATGGTAAAATGACAGTGTCCGATTCGGATGAAACAACGAAACCATAAACGTTTAGCGTATGTTAGTATGCTAGCTCTACCCCGACCCGTTAACCGGTGGAATGTGCTCTCGCGATGAATGACGTTAGTACGCTTCTAGTTTACAAGTGTTGATTGCGAGCGAATAAGCTGATAAAATTAATTGGTATCCCTTCCTGCATCCTTTAGAAACAGATTTGCTTTAAGCTTGCATCCGGATTACCTTCAAAGACTACTGCCGATTTAATTGTTAATCATCGCTAGATAATCCTTGCGCGTGCCGCGTCATTACGGTCGTCACTCAAGTGGCAATCAAGAGAATTTATTTATTTTATAATATGATCTTATTCGCCTATCGGCAATAACGGTAAGAATGTATGGCGGTGTCTATTAAACATGTACAGCAATCTTCTTTTCCTGATAAAATTTTAAAAATTACAAGGTTTTTGGAACTTATTCCTTTTTAGGGAGTAATTAAGACGAAATTGCATTCAAAGCCGTGAATGCGTGTACAAAACCTATAAAAAGTTATGCTCTGCTTGTGTAGACAATGATCTTCCCCCTTCCTTTAATCCTTTGGCTATTTGTGAATGAGTAGGGTACAAGGTCCCCGAATTCGCTAAATGGAACGCTGGGATATTCCAAAACGTTTCAGGCTTGTCACCAGCAGGACGATACGTAACGCAACGTTTCGTGTTAATGTGAAATTGTTTTCATCATTTTGAAATGTATCGTATTTTTCTGACACACTTTCCAAGCTTAAAACGTTGAGAAAGGCGGGAACTAAGTTCAGGGTGGATGTAAAATAATAGTATGATTACTGCATAATGATGAGTCTCGGCAAATCTTTAGCTTCTGTGCGAACGGGACTAAAGACTTTTGGCTAAACGGATTCATGGAATACCCACGTAATAGCTCCTTACTCACGTCTTCATATGTCAAACTCATGAAATACTTTTCTTATCAACCATAGTGTGTGCTCTCATCATATTCTTTAGCTACAATTTTCGCTCTAAGAATTAGTTTAAACTACATGTATAACTTTGCTTACTGAATCGAAACCGCAATTTTTGATAACATTCCCAAAACCTTATATATGGCTGGATCACCCGCTAGCTAAATCATTCAAAATTGGAGTATCCAGCAGTGAACAACACTACCACCGTTAACTTGCTATTTGCCTTCTTAACCAACTGCAAATCAATCTGCAACACACTCTATCCACACTATTACTCCAATTTTAATCTCAAGTCAACTCACATTCCATTAAGTAATCCCAATAAACTTGCTATTGCTGCATTGATAGAAAACGTTTGCCGATTTTCAAAATGAATTCTACAATCCTCGTCCTTGCCCTCATCACCACCATCTTCGCTGGAGCTTACTCCAATGTTATTAGGAGAGAAGTGATCGAGTTCAAATACAGTTTGGGTAAGTACAAATTAAACAGTTTACAAAATGATTGAGCTTATTCTCAATCAGTGAATCATCTCAAAACTGTGTTTTCAATTGTCAGTTTTCGTCGTCGTCGAGTTTTCGGACAATGTATTAATTTTGCCATCGTTTCCTTTCTTTGCAGTAGTAAGTCAGCCTGATAACCAAATATTTGGCAACGGAGATGGCGACGTATGCAAGAATCTTCCAGATTCTGATGATAACGTATACACGGCTCATTCCATAACGAAAGGCAGCTGCATTACTTTGTGCCCGGAACGAAATTGTGCCGGAAATTGCATGGAGTTCAGTTCTGCATCCACCACCAATCAACAACTCCTTCAATTCGGTCGCATCAAATCCTCCAGACGCTGTCCCGTTCGGATCGAAACACCCGGGGCTGTGTAACAGGTGCGCGATGATTCTTGATGAAGGGCTGTTCTAGAGATTGATGAATCTCATCTCTACGTTCGGAAACCGATATGTTAGTCATCTTTACAAAAGATTCTCAAGTAATCCTAAAATCAGTATTATCAACATGTGAATAGCTAGTCTATTTTAACCATACACTCACTTGGTATAGTTAAACAAAAGTCATTACTAAGTAGGTTAAGCAACTATTTATTGGAAGGGTTTGTAAAAAAACCGGCAAAGGTACATGAATGCATCACTTGTTCCTGGGGGATATTGTGAATGCACTCAATTTACACCTTTAATTTAGGTTTGTGTACAAAGAGGCGCTCAAAGGAACGTTTTCTACACTGTTGTACAGAACTTTTGCGAGTTTACTATCTATTACTTATTTATTATAATTGGATAGTTTACACTAGATGAGTTTCTTCTAGTCCAATGATCAACTAATGGGAATAGTTGGAGTTCCTACTTCCCCAACTGTCTGTAGTTGCACTGCACCATGACTCATGTGAATACTCTATTACTACTTATCGATGACAATTATTTATTATTCTAGCAGACATTTGTTACCGTTGTTAGTTCAAATTTGAATCTGTTATTTGCGCTCCAGAATAGGATAATTTGTTTTTTTGTGGAGCTTTAGATGCAGTCATTAGTTGATTTGACCTCGGTTGAAAAATTTGGAATTGCTACTATAATTAATTGTACGATTGAATTTATTTTCAAGAATGTGAATTAAAAAAGGCTGTGTGCATTAATTAGAACCAAGTTTGAAATGGGAATCATTTTTGTCAAGGATTCTTCCACTAATTTCACATCCTGTCATTAGTCAGCTTCATAGTCACGAAATTTAACCAATCATTCCATCCTTAATATTTGTACAAAGTTTGAGAATTATTTATGCGAACAGCTTCTTTTTGCGACGTAGTGAAAACACATGACTGGACGAGGCAGGATTTGAGCATACATTACGCCATTTTAAATATGCGAAATGGACAATAAACCTGATGGATTGACATGCGAGTGGATGATGCATGGGCCATGCAGCATGGCAAGTTATTTTGTGGTCCGGGAGAATACTGTCTGTCTATCACCCTCTCAAGGATCATCTTCACCTATTGAATTAATATTGTCCAGTTCAGTGCGGCAAGCGCTCCATGATCTTGAATTTAGAGGGAGCAAGTACATGGATTCCACCCCACAGCACAAGCTCATCTTCTTTGTCTTCTCCTTTACTCAATAATCTTCTTGACCATACCATATCCCATTTAAATTCAAAAACCTTTGGAAGATACCAGTAATTTTCAGCAAGTACCTATGATACCTGTTCTGGTTGTGTAAGCGACGCTCGCAAATTTGCGAATCTTGCAAGACGGGTATCCAGTAAATTTGTGGAGGAATGCAGCTCCCATCCCGCCATATATTATCCCATCATGTATAACATCTATCACCCTCTCTTCCTGCCACTCAGACAAAATATATTGGGGTGGTTTTATGGTGATGGTCTGGGTAAAAGCAGATGTTTCATGGGTTACGGTTGCTAATGCGATAACAGGTAATTTGCAGGGTTTCCAGTGATTGCTATACCAATAGTTAGACGCATATATATATAACCTTACTCCTTGTTCCAAATCCAAAGCAATCAAGTAAATCCGCAAATTATAAAACCCGTAGAAAAGTGCTGGAATCTTTGTCTTTCTCTCATTCCCAGTTTGTATTGCTCCGGAGTCTGTTGGTGTAGCCAGTTTGCAAATTCTCGCCAAAAGTAAGTTTTCTCTTTGTCTGCAGTATATACTACGTGGAGGTGTTACTTGCACATAGGACCGGAGAGTAGTGTATTGAAGTTCTCGAATTTTTGCACAGAGTATTAACATTGACTAGTTTTTTGCCAAGGAATAGTAGATTGCGGTTCGAAATCGCAATTGACTCAAAACCTAGGCAGTATTTCAAAAACTACCGTTTAAAAAGTTTGTTTCATGCAAATTAGAAAATTACTGATTTTAGGAGATTATTTTAAAACTAATGCATTTTGCATAAGCTGATTTTAATTTTGATTGATTCAAATTCCAAAATTTTTCACATAAATTTTAATTCATAGACCATCAAGCTAATGATGGCTCAAAATAGTTGAATATGTCAAGTTCCGAAGTTTTCAAGCTTCCCTTATTCATGCATCTCTTTTCATCATACTTCTTACTGACCAGTTGCTTTTATTTATTCAAAGACCGCAATGTTTGAATTATTGCGAATCCCAATATACCCCTAGGCCAACGCCAAGCTAAGCAAAGCTGATTTCCTGAAAAAGTTGTTTCTAGGCTATATCAATCAATCCACCATAATTGCAGATTGCCAAGCTCGGTAGGATCATCTTCACTTGCACCTGTTAAATCTGACCAACCTTAATCATGTTTCTTTTAATTTTCTTACCAACTTTTACAGTGTTCCGTTCCAGCCTTCTTGTCTTGGCCATTGCCGCCACCTGCCTGGCTCAAGGTCCATCTCCTTACACCTACCCCACAAAAAGAACTGGGGGTAAGCTAAGAAACATTAGTTCTCACTTTTCCCCGTAAAGCCTACGCCCTCCTGCAAGATCTTTCTTTTTTGTCTCACACAACCCCATTGTCTAAATGCTAGAACTTGGAGTGCGCCTTTTATCCATGCGACGTGATGGTTATTTCTTCTAACCTTTGCTAATCCTTGCTATTCTTTTTGGCAGAATTCAAGCGTCTTCGCGAAGCTGACACTTGCCCCGAGCCCGGCTTCTACCAGGACGTTGATGACTGTCAAAAATTCTACCGTTGTGCTGAACATCCCGTCGACGACACATACATTGTGAACAAGCACGAATTCAGATGCCCACCCGGAACAGTTTTCGACGAAAGCATTTCAACTTGCAATCACGCCTATGCCGTTGAGGGAGTCAAGAAGGAGTGCGTTGCAGCTGTGGAAGCAACCCTTGAAGAAATCCGCAACCGCCCGGATGTGGTCGCTGATACACCCATGGAAGTCGTTGATCCAGCCAAACCTTTCACCACTTACTCCAAAAACAAGTACAACCAAGCCGCTACGACCGCTTATGTCAAACCTGTGTTGGGCAGACAAACTCCCCAAGGTCAAGGTCAAGTCTACTATCAAGCTCAAGCTGTCCCCCAACCCGCTGTAGTCTCTGTCATCCCTCAGTACCAGCAACAGCTTGTCTATCAATCACAACCCCAACCTGTCCAGCAAGTCTTTGGTCAAGCTGCCCCAGTCGCTTCTTATCAACAACTTCCTTACACTTACACTCAATAAAATTTCATAATTTTCCAATAAGCAATTAATTTGCAATTTCAAATGCTGATTTCGTCAATGTCTTTTTGCTTTAATATCTGAATTCTGTGTGTACTTCTGAATCTAATGTCTGATTATTTCGTCTTTAAGTTTCCCTAGTATAACCGACACTGATTAAAAGTATTGCAACTTTATAGCGTTCTTATATCTTCCTTCAGCTTCCTATTTCTTCGTTAAGTGCACACAGTTTTGCTATAGCACAGACGCATTAGTAATTATGAGGTCATTAATATATTAATATGAAGATCTGATTGGCATATAAACGTATAAATTATTGTACTCTATGACTTCAAACTTGTTTCTCAAGCTTTTAATACTTTTTTTTTCCTTACTGCATTAAACAATAAAGGCCTTTCCATAGAGTCCGGTTCTAGACTGCAATACGATTTTGCGGTAAAACTCAACGTTGCTACGGTAACAACATGACCGTAACTTGTTTTTAGATTCACATAGCTTGCGGTAAGATTACCGTTGAATGCTTAATTGATTATAATTGATTGGCCTTAATTGTTCCACAATTTGTCTGCTCATTTGCTTAGGTTTCAGAATAATTTGCATTTAATCTATCTAGAAAATCCTTGCAAATAAAAAATTACATTTATTTATTTTTACATTTGTCCAGTGTGAAACAAACTACAGATGGACTAAAGCAAATTAAACATCTTAATTCAAGTCTTTATTTCTCAAAAACTCTAGAATACTATCATAGACATAAATATCAGCATCTTTAGCATAGAGGTAGTCAATGTGGCCCCAAGTTCTGAAAGGTACTTGAATGTTCGCAACAACGTTTGGCAATTGTCTGACGGCTCGCATCACATCCTGAAAATCAAATAAGATTTAATTGGAATTATCTTTACTACTTTTAATGACGCAAAATTCCTGTGTTTTTTTTCAGTTAACCCCTTTACGACGCGTTGAACTGAAAAATCTCCACTAACACCATGATTCAGTCATTCATTCAACGGATACTACACACACGCATTATCTGTAGTATAATTCTACTTCCTTGCGGGATATCCCTTCGGACCGGCAAGAGACTTCCCTGATTACCCCGGATGATGCTCATAGCATAGTGTTAATTAGAATTACATTTGCATTCTTACAGGCTCAGAAGTGATATAGTCAGTGCTAGACCAAAAGTTGAGAATGGGTAGTGTGCTATCAGTTAAGTTGTATTTTAGCAGATAATTAGCTCTCCGTCCTGCATCCCTCCACGAGTGACGTTCCCTGTCGTAGGCAGTGAATTCTCCCGAATTGATCCATTGAAACCACTGTCCTATCACTTTGTAGCCAGTTGGAGAAGGAAATACACTCACGATTTGTGGCAAGTACGGCTGCAATAATTTAGAGAGGACATATACGATACATAAGATCAGGCAGTTTTCAGCTTGAAAAACCAGGGAATTTCAACAATTATATGCATGCATACTACAGATGACTAAATTCATTTATACTCTGTTAATAACAGGATTGCTTTCTCTATTTCCAACTAACTTGATTAATTTGAAATGGATTAAATAATCCTAGAAGGCGGAAAGCCCAGGAACAGAGCCCGAGGCTTGGACTTGTCGCTTCTACAATGCAAGCTTCTGGGGCGATTCTTCCAAGGATCTTTGCAAGACTTGATGGAATGATCTCTCCCCTCCAGAGTGATTTAGCAAAAGCCTAAAATCATAATAATAATGCGGTTTTAATTGTTATTAATTTTTAAAATTTTATATCTGTAACTACAAGAGTTTAAAAGAAGACGAAATGGCGCAGGGTAAGAGAAACGCTTTTCCATGGAAATTCTGCTGTTTTTTCCGGAAGTTAATTTACATAATCATCATGCAGATATTTATAGCTTTACCAGAAGTCCCACTTAAAACGTTAAGCTTTTAAAACGGCGTTGGATTGAACCGCAAAAATGGCATTGTACATTTTATCAAAGAACACAAACGCTTTATTTCTAGTTACTATAGTCTCTTACCTCAACAGAATTTTTATTTCTTGCAAGAACCTTGAGACCTCGATTAGTGCTGCTGTTAAAATAAACTGCATTCCCAAGTACAATTCCTGCGTACAATTTGTCATTGTATTCCGGTTTGAGGGATAACATGCCAAACATGACTGTATTTCCGAGGGAGAAGCCAATCCACGTTAGTTTTCTTTTCCCCGTCACCTCCAAAATGTAGTCAATGAACCGTGGAGCGTCAAATCGCATAATGTCTTCTGTACTGTTTATAAACGAAATTTTAAAAATATAATCTCTATAGCACATATTATCAACAAGTTGTATATTTATAGAAATGTAATTCAAACATTTATTTAAATTTTTAACTCACTCAAATTCCCAAAATTGTCTTTGTTTCGCTGAAAGATGCGTATGATTTCTGCCATAGGTATTTCCACGATAATTTCCAATCCAAACGTCAAAGCCAGCTTTGAATAACTTGTACGCTGTTTAGAAATTATTTATTCTATTAAGTATCCTCGAGAATGTAGATGAAGATCAGTTGCTGGAATTACACAGCGTCAAATAGAAGAAAATTAAATAAATACACGGTTATATTGTACTCACGTAGTGCACGATCATAGCAATTCATTAAAAAATCTCTTGAAGATTGCAAAATCCCAGGCATTAGCAAAACTGCAGGTTTCCCGGATCCAGGTATCCTGTGCAATTCCGTAACGTAGCCGTCTTCGCTAACGACGCTATGAGTCTCTGAAGGATAGCCATCTCTTGACAGAAGCTCAACCTGCAACGGTAAAGTTAAAATATGAAATGTGGTTATTCACCTTCAAAATTAAACCTTACTATGTGTCTTTTCTTACTGCATATCTGGACCTGAACATTACGGCACATGGCACATCACAAAATATATTTGAAAGACATTTAAAATTAAACTGAATCTGACTTACCGTTGACAACCCGACCCTTCCAGAAGCACTCTGAAAATCACAAGGTTTCCGTTCCGGGTAAATTCCGTTATTCCCCGTCAAATGCGTATAACTGGAGATAATCACAGTTTGTAATAGTGCTAAGGTAATGAATGTAAAACTTGCGAATTTGGACCACATTTGTCACGTTATTTTCACTTCAACCTGCATTCACTCTACATTTAAGCACTTGTAAATTTTATTTCGTACCGTCAGTAGTACACAATCTTTATAAATTAACAACTAATCCAATATTTACTTCCCAATTTCAGAGAAAATGTATACAATTAATACAATCATCAACACAATTCAAACTTATATACACCTTGAAATATATACTCAACAAATAAGTACATGCAGCAAGCAGAGCTACTGTTTTCACAAGCAGCTTCTCCTTAAAATTGCTAAATTTAACTGACTTTCCTCAACTTCTACATTCTCCGTTCCACTCTGTTAAAGCTTAAACTGTTAGATAATGATTAGTACTTCCAGGAGGAAGTCTCTTACTTCATAAAAACAGGTGGAACAAGAGGTAAGGCAGCCATGCATGGCTGCCACATTGGTTTTGATTCAATTTGCTAATTGTTTCTCATCCCTCCCTCACGTCAATGATAGGTGCAGAAGGATAACGTCTTAGCAATAAACGCACACGTGCTTTGTGCGGATGAAAATACAGAAACTGTGCCCTTTTATGCGCCACGCAAGCTAAGGCGCTATATTATGCATGAACGCAGGTCTCGAGGTCGAAGGAATTCAATTGTATGTAAGCAAACATCAAACGCCTTCATAAAAAAACTTGCAGAAGAACTTGCAGAAGTGCTTCCCAAGGGATTTTATGCGGTTACAAGCGCTACTTCTGCAAACGCGCGAGTACGAAACGTTTTTACATGAATCCCTATGAATCAACGAGGTCACTTGGAGAACATGAGGGGAACAAAGGGACATGGTGAGTGAAGGGATGAGGCTGGACGGCTGCATATGTTACCATTCATAATCCAGTTTATGCATTAACTTGTAAATTATTTCCGGAATCCTCTTTACCTTCTTGTAGCTCTGACTTCATTGATGCTTCCCACGGTACAATGTCAGAATCCCATGTAATACTGCAAAACACAGAAACTATACAAATAGTCAGACACCATGAATTCATTCAAAACAGTTAATTCTGCGCAACTGCACTGCTTCCTCCCTTAAATAATATAACTCATAGATATTGCAAATGCTACACACAAACGTCACATCAACACATTAAAGCCTACCCTCTGGCTTGGGTATGAAATGAATGAATTATTTACTGGAGTGTTTGACCTGTGTATTTGTAGACTGAAGATACTGGCGTTATCCATGCCCCTTTTTTGGACTAGGCCATTACTGCACTCGTGCGCCACCTCCCTGAATCAGTCGATTCCTCTTGCAATACCTCCTCATTCGTCATCCATAACGTAAAAACTACACGGATGTAAAAGTTTTGAACCTTTCTTACGTAGTCACTAAATGTAAGCAAGATTAAATGTTTCTTCTTTCTTCCTCCATTTCTTTCTCCTGCGCTGCCCTCGGGTTATAAATTTTTCCCGCTAACTGATTGATTTCCTACCCCTACACAATGATCAGCAAAGCTCAATTACTTTCACACACAGACGAATGGAATAAGATAATAATGTTAGTCATTTGCACATGAAGCTTGGATTTCCTTGTAACATTAAATTCTCTCAAATTCTGTACAAATCACTGGTCTTGTGACCATATCATCTTCTCCTTCATGACAATTTACGCACATAATTCCTCCAAAATCAGAATGAATTTCGTATATGCAAACATTACTAAACTTATAGCCACATTGTAATCAGAAAATCTATGCATTCACCAACGGCAAGCCTCAACTTCAAATTAGGAAATAATAAGCTAATAATGCAGATAAACAGCACAAGAATGAACTTGGCTCGGTTGGCCTAAATTCATTGCCCCATAAGTCTTCATTAGACTGCGTAATTAGTCATCTCAAGTAATTTTTTCAAGAACTGTACCTCCTTACTTGTTATCTGTGTTACAGCATGTAACGTCTCTTTTCTCTACTCATACTTCTATATGATAATGCAAACGTAAAATCTCGTGTGAGAATCTTAATGAGTCCTCATATTTTACGGCAAATATACTACTCTTAGTCATCGCGAATCATTGCGAATTTTTCAGACCAATGTCTTTACGTAGTAACACTATGTCAAATTGGAGAAGTAATGAGCCGATAAGGAGGGAATCTAGACGTACACTACAAGATCAGCGGGCTAAACGTTTTTTTCTTTTAACTATTATAATCCACTGCCCCGCCTGCGCTGCCAATAGCATACAAGTGTAAACCCAGAAACTAATTATGCATGTAAGGTGCCTCAAAACGTAGCACAAAGGATACACTTTAATGTCAAATTATCCTTTTATCTATTACACCCAACAACGGCGAAACTATTTTTAAACCCCTAATCATGTAACCAGTGCATGTACCTTATAGCCTTCCAAAACCAGAACCAGGCTCACAACCCTGTACACAATCAATCAAGCTGCTTGATTCAATTGATCTTTGACTGCAAATAAGCTAATGAAATCATGCTCTAAAATTAGCACAGACTGGCACATCTGGCATATTACGGACTAATCCAACACCTGAGCAGTAAAATGACGGTCATAATTGTTTGAAATCAACTCTCACAGCGTGCTCTGACGATAATCCATTGTAATTTATGAATTCGCAAACGGAAATAACTGAAATTTTTACAATCAACATCCCCTCCTACCGCAACACTTTAGTTGAGGTAAGGCCTACGTGCTCACATAACTTTTCCTAGCATCCACTTTCAATCAGTCATTCCGAGGAATCGCAAATATGACTTTATGATCGTTAACATCAGTAAGCAAAAATCCAATCAACTATCATTTCCTCAGCACAAGATCACCTTTGCTCGCCAGGTGATTCCCGGATCAAAACAGGCGTGATAGGTTAAACTTGATGAATGTGGCAAAGTGAATCCGAAGTCTGTTCTTTTTACATGCTAATCATGCCATGTTTACTCTAAAATTTGAATCCCTTTTGGATTTATGATTATTTAAGCCATTATTTAACAAGTTTTTACGCACGCTTAACCAAATTCGAACGTGTAAATTTTACACATGAAAGCTCACTCTTTGCCAATTTCATTTCAGTCCTTTTAATATTATATTTTTCCACAATGAACAATCTAATGTCTTGCTTATAAAACCAAGAAATCAAGAATAATCTGGAAATAACCCATAATAAAATCACGCTCTAATACCAAACGACGCTTGTCAACCAGCAGACTCATCACTCGCTATTCCATGCCACCTATTGACTTTCAATGCTCCATGCGCTTTATGTTACAGTCTATTCTAAAGGATCAGGAATTAACTGACTGATCTAAGCATTGGACGTGCGGATTGTGTTGGTATTGTAATATGACCATATCATATCCGGATGATGGATCACGTTGAAACCGTCGTAAACGAATGTAATTCTCATTCAAATTTCGTTTACTAGTGACAATGATTACGTACACCATGTCAAGAATTGACGCGTATTCCTCTTTCACACAGTCATTCTATCTCGCACAAGATTTCCTCCTGGAAACTCCAATTAATTAGCGAATATACATACGAAACGCACTCCTCGACTGAGAATGGAGAATCAAAAATATCATTCATTCATGATCAGATATAGTGTATGTACTGTAATGAAATGGATAAATGTATTTGATAGTATGTGTGCGTAAACGCGGAGGTTGCTCCTTGAGCTTTGTAAAATTCCGTCCAAGGTTACGTCAATTCAAACCGTATCAGAATTATATAGAATTTCGCGAATTATATATACATATACCAGAAGTGGTAATAATCAACAGAGCCTTTAACTGAAATTCTTTCCATACTATTCAGTGCTAATATTTCCTAGTAATTTTAATTTTGCATTGAAATTTACGACTGAGAACAGTTTTCCGACCGTTTTTAACTAGGAAAGCGTATCATTCTTGCCTTATTCAGAGTCGTATAAGATTGAATAATACCCGTTTCTAAAAATTTACGTCATTCTCTATCTCTTGTTATTTTCCAAATAACTTTCCGACCGGGAAGATAGCTAAAAAATCTCGTGCTAGCCTGCTCTTTAGTACGCCACTAGGAGATGTGAGTCAGGTCAGCTCAGCTGACCGCATAACCATGATAATAATGATAGCACGAGCCGGATTACCCATAAAAATCCGGGATGGCACGGGGTTCCACAATCATTAGACATTTGCCTCCACAACTTTCAACAGCTTTTCAATTGAGTAGCAGTTTTTTTAAAACTGATTCTCATATTCTAAGTTGATTCATTTAATTTCCTAGCTTTTCCCAAGTACTTCATAATTAAGCTGAACAAGTTCCTTCAACTCAATGTACTCAATTTCGCATTCGGACTTCGAACACGATTTCAAAAATACTTCCATCATGCTGAAAAACTTGAAAATGATTTTCGCAATCAGAGCCCTTCTCCTGTTCTCATCAACCCTTGATACAGCTTTAGGAGCACCTACACTGCCACTGCTGCCCCCGAGTTTTGGAAACATCTCTTCACCCCGACCTATGGGCAACATTATCTTCAAAGGTAAAAATATCTTTGACAAAAGGGTAACCTTATTTCGCTTAAGGTAATTATATAAAATTTTCTAATATTTCATCCCTTACCTTACAGAACTGGAGTGGAAACCGTCTCATACATTAAACATATCGTCCGATACAAGCTGTTACAATTTAACTGTAGCCGATTCCAATGAATTCCATCCGGTTAACATGACTGTCAGTTGTATCCAACTGTGCGAGGAAAAGGGTTGCAAAAGTTGCGAGACAATCATTAAACCAAATAATGCTACCGTGTACACCATTTCACGCCGCAGCCATCAACCCGTAAAGTCATTAAATCTATGCAATACTACAACTTACATTTACAACTTAGCGGCTACAGCAGCGCCCTCTTGAATTCAACCATCTCCATGATCTTGGAGGACTTCTCCAACGAAACTCAACATGGACATCATCTCATGAGTGCAAGGGCAGAAGCTCAGTATTTATTAGATAAATTAGTTTATCTGGCATTATTCCAAGCAGTATTATTAAAAAGTAGCAGGTCTACATATCTGGAAGCTCATTGATTGGGCATTGTAGATTTCCTTACATAATAACATAGTGTCACCTAATCAAGTTAATTGCTAAAGTCTGAGTCTTATTAACCTTATGTTTGAATTAAAACCTCATGATTAAACCTTTTCGAATAAACTTCCTCAAATTTTGTAACCATGCATCATGATTCGCATATTTCTCAAAGTTCTATTAGTTTTACAGCCGAGTATTCCTGCAGTTGTAATGCATAGTTTACTGAACTAAACGCTTGTTACTAACTCCCCCATCATCATTTACCTTCTGTAAAAATAGCGTCATGAAACGCTAACCTCAAAACTGCGCTGATATTGTATTAGTGAATCGAGTGCTCTAACGTCATTGTTTTATAATCGAGCAAAACAATAGCAATTTTAAAAGAATCTAAAAAATAGTACTAACGCCATCAAGTATATATTTAACGTAACCCAGCACTAGTTAACGTCTGCAAATCTACATTGTTTAGCACAAACGCAATTACTCCTGAACTAGGAGGATGTCAAGTCAATAGTAAACGGAGCGTGTTAGACTAATAGCTTACGCAATCTGTTCAAGCATCTGCTTCTTATTTTTGACGGAATACCAAACGTAATTTTTGTAATCCTAATCCAATTGAGATGCACTCTTAAATGTTCTAAATCCTCTCTCATCTCTCCCATCATCCCACACCTTCTCTCCTTTACCGTACTTAGCTTATACTCCTTTATCCTCACCTGCCTGGCTCGTATTAACTCAGAGCTCAAATATGTTAGAAACTATATTCCCAGAATTAGAAACATTGAGTAAGGATTTGTGGCATTCATTCTACATTACATAGCTAGCTTCCTTTACCAGGAAAGAATACTAATGCAAAACGTTGGATTTTTCTCTACCAACAGAAGTAAAAGTAACGAAACAATGAAGCTATAAGCCCCCAAAGTATTTACTCTCTTCCCCTATTTTTGATTCTAACGTTTCAGGAGAAATTCTAAAAATACGACAAGATCAGGTAGATTATATTATTGTTAATTTGCGTATTAGCGAGTTGTTTTAAGTTAAGCTGTTAAATACCTGATTTTATCCTGGGGATTCCTGTCTGTTAATGGGAAGAATAGATGCACACACGTGGCTTAAAATGTTTTCAAAATCCTCTCCATGTTCACCGACTATTCAACCCGCCGAATCTTCCCCGTATCAACCTGGGGGTCTATAAACATAAATATATACATATTTGATGGCAGGGTGCTATTGTATTGTGCACTAGAATCGCTTGCAGTACTATTTATTGGTGTTGTGGGAAGTCTCACGTAAATCTCGGAAGCGTTCCTTGTTCCTTCCGCTTCATCATTCTCCTGTCGATAAACTTTTCTGGAATTCCAAAGAAAAACAAAAGACTGAGGATTAGTTAAAATAGTCTGCTCATAACACCTTAAACTTAATCAAGTCAAGGACTAAAGCATATCAGTGAAAATTAGGAAATATTTTAAATTATTTCTCTTTCCCACATGTGATAAATGAGTAAAATAACACACTGTTCGCAAAAACAAGTGATAATGAGATGGCTATGTGCTAATTTGCATTTGATTCCTAATTGAAATTCAGGGTTGGAAGGAGATAATGGCCTCTTATCCTGCCTTGACGGTATCGGTTAGCATGAATTGAGGTTGGGATGTTGAGAAAGGATTCCACCTTATCCGTTTACCCGGATCCAATCAGGCTAATATCAGCTGAACATTGATCAACTTGTTTTTCTGCATTAATTAGCCCAAGTTAATGGCTACAATTTTTGCTGGAAGAATATTAAGTAGAAGATAAATGTAATATCAATGACTGTTAACACGTAGCGTACCCAATCCGAACCCAGAAGCTTCCTTCTTCACTCCAGTTCGTGCGTCATTCCTCAAGTCAACCAACAATGGAACACGCGTATCTCTTCTGGAACTTGATAAACGTTTCCCCTCGTAGCTTCCTTTGTATGATATAGCCGACAGAAGACTTTTTTTAGATGTGTGAGCACATGGGTAGAAGAGGACGGCGGGACGCTTCCAGGTTTCCGGTTTGTTCTCACTGAACGTGTGTGAATGGAATTGTTCCTTGTGCATTTCCTACGAGTTTCACAACTTTCCCGTTGCTTGGGCTTGATAATCTTAGGAAAAAATACAAAATGCTTTACTAATTACAATCAATTGTCAATATCATTAGCTAAAAAACGGTAGCTATCAATTTGTAAACAATGAATCATGGGAAGTGAATGTTCCCCAAAAGTAATAAACATAAACTGGATCCCGGATGGGAAATTTCTAGAATTTTGCGGCATCCCTAGGATTAGGAGATTGCTCACCAGTTGTTACTTTAGAGAATTGATAAGCCTCTACTGAGCTTACGTTGGTGCAGCCTTTAACTGACCCATAAAATCAAACCCGGCGGAAGGTATACTTTCTTTGTATCATAACTACGGCGAAAACGGAAATCCGGAGTAATGTGGCTTAAAACTTCCCTAGAATTTTCTGGAATCCGGGTTTGTACGTCAATTGTCAATCTGCATAAAAATCAAATAGGTTTTAAGTGTAAATAAAACAAGAAAACAATAAGATTAGTTAGACAAGCTAGTCATGTGACAGGATTTACATTGAGGGAAGGTGTAATTTACCTATCGCATCGCCATACCAAACAGATACCAGGGTAGTAGTATTTAAAGTACTGTGGTTCTTTGGATGGATGTCTGCAAGAAAGCACGTAATTCATATTATATTAATTTGCATGATTATGAAACTAATAAAGAGTATATACCTTCGTACCTGTTCCAATGATCTATGACTGTTTTGCGGCGGGAGAGAGGATCGGGAAGAGTATATAAAGATGTGGTGGTTCAGGTATCATTTGTCATTTCTAAAAGTCCTAGCGACACATAAACTCATAGCTCTCAAAATTATCGAGTTGTGCAGATACATTTACATAAAAGTAAGGGAAATACATTGTTCCTCCAGGACAGCGATATAAAAAGTAAAGATAGGATAAAGTATTGGAAGGGGTGAGCAGCTGGAAAACATACTTTTAGCCTGACTTTACACTTTAGCTAACTTTGTCAAAGTATATTTTACAATATAACGCGCAGACGGTCGTTAGTTTTTCCTAACTCCAGGTGTTCCTTCTGTTTGAACTTGAGCATAACTACCATTTGTTTTATCCAGCATAACGGTCAGTTATCGTAATTAACGTCATTCTCAGGAGGTAAATTTCCACTTCACAAGTGTAATTTCAAAAATAGACAATAGCTTCTTTTTTGCGGTTAGAAGGATTCGCACAAAGGAGGCTGCACTTCGCAAATACGTTCATCACTAGCTCCATTTAAGATAACCTCTCACAGTATGTTTCACTGCCTTAGGGAGAGAGATATTTTAACAATTGGAAGCCGCGAATAATTGGACGAGGAATAAATAATAAGGCAAAATAATTAGAAGTTACATTACAATTTCAAGTAGAAACTCACACCACCTTATCTACGATAACTTAGCCACAAACTTAGTTTTAAACTTTTTTATACTAACACAAACAGTGATACTCAAAATAAATTTGCTTTAAAGATGGGGTCCGAGTTGCCGTTGTACAAGGTAAGAATTGTAAAAGCAAGTGCTCCTTTTCAACGTTTGTGAAGACGCCAACCTCATGTTGCGTTTACATCTTCCATTACAGAAAGTCTTGAAGAAGGGTCAAGGATATTGGGGTATGGTGCTATGCCTGATCTCAAGCTTCCTTTTATCCATTGGTACCATGATGGTTTCCAGAATGTCACATTTCCACCCAATTACGAAATCCTTCTGGAGGTTTGGTGGCACTTTCATACCAGCTACCTTCGTCTTCGCTTACTATTTATGCAGAGGAGAGAAAGTTTACAAAGTCTTCTGGCCTATGAACACAAAGAAAAGTTGGATTGTCATGGGTTCCCTATTTGTAAGTGAAGTTCAGGCGTGCTTTAATTTTCTAACCTGTAATTAAGGGGCTGTTCACATATTGATTTTTCTTAATTTCCAGTTCCGTAGCTTCTTTGGCTGTACCGGCGCTACTTTTCAATACTATTCGCTAAAATACATGTCACTTGCTGACTCGTCCGTTATCTGTAACGCATATCCGATTTTTGTATCCGTCCTCGCTTGCGTCTTCCTCAAAGAAAGATTCGGCTTGTTCAACATTATGGCTACGTTTGTGACGTTGATCGGTGTGGCGGTGATTGCTCGGCCTCCCATGCTTACGGGGGAGCCCCTTAACACTGAATTTATGGTAAGAGTTTCAAGTTAGACTTTGACTTTTCATCATCACAAAATTGGAGTGAAAAAATTCTTAAATTACTACCGATAACTGACATTTCCAGATTGGTGCAGCATTGGCCTGTGGGTGTGCTGTATTCCTGGCGGGTGCAATCGTCATGATTCGACATTTAAAAGAAATCCATCATTCCGTGACTCTTATTGGATTCGGATTCTGGGGCACCATTGAAAGTGCAATTCTTGCTTGGAGTTTTGGCGTCATGGAGTTTCCAACGGCTTGGCAAGATATAATTATGGCGATCGGAACTGGATTGCTATCCTGTGGAAGTCAAATGTTCCTCATTTGGGCCCTCAAATGTGATAGTTGCGGTCCCGTTGCGCTTGTGAAGACAACTGATGTACTGTTTGCTTTCTTGTGGCAGATAACCCTCTTCAATATTATTCCAGACTTATTCAGGTAAATAATCTTTGCTCTTCCGCTTATGTTCGATGCTGAAACGCTACAGTATTCAAAATATTCATGACGGGATTCCTTTTCTTGTAGTATTTCTGGAGCGCTCACGCTAGTCTCAGGGATTCTACTCTGTGGGTTCATCAAATGGGTGGATGGACTGGACGAAAAGAACCCCACACGACAGAAACTTGCATTCCTCTTGATGTAAACCAGGGAAATGATATAATTTAAAAGAATTATGTTTTATGTAAAAAGCCGTTGCTCCGTGCAACTTGGAACGGCTATATTTGTACATTTTAACTCACCGAGACTTCGTGTTAGCGGAATCATAGCTTCAAACCTTCGAGAACCTTGCTGAAATTGCAAGGCTAATTTAATATCTTGGTTTGTAAGTAACCGAACCCAAGGAAGGGTAGATAACTTGAGACTGTTCACATGTGCACTTTCCTTTCTTCACTGTTACTTTTAAGAAGTGACTTGGTCATCGCGTTCTAATCGTTAATCCTATTTTAACTTGAAGGGCGGAATAGGCCGCCTGTTTGCGAATCCTGCGTAAAAGAAGAATATTTTTGAATATTTAGTTTAAACTCGAAGTGTAGTAGCTTACACAAAGCCGAAGCGTTTAGGATACTATTTTGTACTTATCAAACAATATACAATAAAAGCTCTGCCGTAAACAGATTCCTAAAATCAATGATTTCCAAGGGTTTGTTGAAAAAATGTATGATTATTTATCCAAGAATCTGAACATAATAGTGGTGCTCACAGCTCTGTAATGCGTGTGATTATTTATCCAAGATACAAAGATACAAAGACTTAATGGTACATGTACAATCTAACAATCCAAGATGTTCTAATCAAGCTAAACCGACATGATGTGATATCATTCAGAGATTAAAATTACAAAATATACACTTACAACCGCATTCTTCTAAATGCCCATATCCGCGACATACTCTTTCTTATCCTAGACGTAAAATCTAATCTCGTCTGCTCCCTCCGTTCCGATAACGTTCATTACTTCTATCACGACGACGGCCCTGGTTCTGATCTCTGCTTCGCGATCGAACACGTTCTCTGCTAGGATTACGATAAGGATTCCTGTTCCTATCTCTGCTTCGATCCCTCGGTCGACGGGGTTCCTCCGGGGAGCGATTTCTGTCCCCGCTACGATCCTTCATCCTTCGGGGTTCATCAGGTGAACGATTTCTGTCTCTACTTAGATCAACTGGTCTACGTGATTCATCCGAAGAACGATCATGGTCTTTAGTCCCAGCGTTAGCTGGTCTTCGCGGTTCATCATCAGATGACCGATTCCGGTCTCTACTGCGATCAACTGGTCTTCGTGGTTCTTGAGGAGAGTAATCTCTCTCCTTGATGCGGTCAATCGGTCTGCGAGGTTCATCGGGTGAACGATTCCTTTCCCTTATCCGATCCACAGGTCTACGTGGTTCATCTGGGGAAGGATTTCGCTCCCGACGTCCAAAATCTTTAGGTACAACACCATCTTCAGGAATTCGATCTCGTTCATCATATTTCAGGTCACGTCGTCGGTCTCGTTCCTCACTCCGAAGCTTGTCACGTCTTTTATCCACACGATCCCGCTCCTTTTCTCTCTCTCTTTCTCTGTCAGCAGTCTTAGGAGGCATATCCTTATGACGTCTATCTACTTCATGACGCTCTTTTTCTACTTCATCTTTGCCTTCTCGCTTGGAGGCATGTTTGTCCTTCTTGTCTTTTTTATCTTTCTTCTTCTCTTTCCTCTGCTTCTTTTCCATTTTCTCCAATTTTCTATAAATTAAAACATATTCCAATTAGCACTTAAATTCTTAAGTTAGATCGTGAAATTATATAAGATTTTACGAATTATAACATTAGTAGCTTACTTTAGCAGTCTTTTCTTCTGCTTCGTTGACATTTCTTTAAGGAAGCTCAGATCACCAAGATCCCCTGAAGAACCCCCAGCTCGCGGACTTCCTGAGCCAGACTCAGACTCACTATCTTCTTCAATTAGTTCCTGTAACATCCAAACCAGAATTAGTATGAGTAAGCTGAAAAGTTTACCGCCTCACACTATGAAGAAACATAAAAGACTCGAACACGACTAGCCAATTTTACAGTATTTAAGCAGGTTATCCTTGAATTTTACCTGATTGGCTCCAGGAGCATTCTGCCGTATTCCAAGCACACTAGCCTTCATCGCTAGCCCTTCTTCTCTCATTTTATGCATTAACATGAGGGGATCCATTTCCTTGTTATCCATATCTTTTGACTGACCATATTCCGGGCACTCTCTATCGGTATTGATGTGTCCCCACTTGTGGCACTTAATACATCGAACATTTCTGACTTGGATACCGAATGGCTGATCCCGAATTTCCTCATTTCCCTTGCAATAGTCTTCCCGAGGAGCATTAAATTTTCTTTGCCACTCGAATTTGACCTCTCCTTCTCCCTCTTCCTTCTCTCGTTCTCGCTTCATGCCAGGTGGCGGTTCATACAGAAAGTTGACACTCAGCTTTTCCTTACTTTCTTTGCTGATCATGGCTCTATAATTTAAAAAAACAATTAAACAATTAGTAAACACGGATTCCAACAACTCTAGTCAATTAAAATAATAATTATTTAACTAGCTTACTTGTTATTATAAAGGTCTTGCTCCTTTTCATACTGAACCCTCAGTTCTTCCTGTTTCTTTTTATAAGCATCGGCCTTCTGTTCTGCCATCCATACTCGTTTTAAATTGTCACGAGACGCAGGATGGAAAAACTTTTTACACATGTAATTATTAAAACCCTTCCCCATTTTGGTTAATTAAATTTAACCTTTACAATTTCGCAAATTTAGCTTGATCTACTTCCAATATCCTTGAACACAAACTTTCTAAACTCTTGATTACGAAATATCTTGGGTGCGTAACATACAAGCAAATCCTTGAAAAACAATTCAAAATTTTAATGTGTAACACTATCCGTTACAGAAGCTGATTAGTTAACGATTCAATTAATTTATAAATTAATTAAGATCGACACACTTTAACAAACAAAACTGTAATCCATGAACACTTTTTTCAAATACGTTCTATTTTTCAAGCTTGCCACTCCCAGTATAAACAATCATTACTCTATGGCTTCTATGCGTGCACTCGATGCTACTTGAAACTTGAGTGCTTTATGCCAAGTGAGGCATTGTGAGACACTCAATTCTGCATTTACGATCATTAGTTTTCTATGAATATTAAGCATTAGCTCTCAAATATTCTATGACCATCTAATTAAAAGCATTCATTTCTGTGTATGCTCTGCCTCTCTGAATTTCCTTGCATAACTCTTAACGTTTTCCATGTGCATAATATGTTCAATGCTGAAGTTGCTGTTACCTTTGACGAACATGTGGATTTAGACGAGAGATTTCGCACAAGGTCACAAGGTTTTCTCACGTGCAAAATCCATGCGAAGCAAAGGAACCGCAGTACTAGAGAGATGAACTGATAGAGCCCGGCCGCGAATATATAATATTTGCGCATATTCTCATTCCAGGCCCATAGTTCCTCCTGTCACCCTCATCGCTTCATCAAAATTAAACCAGGACACCGACCTTCAGGTGACTAAAAATCTCAGGCAGGTGCCCAGCACTCAAAGCATTTCTTACCAGAAGAGAATATAACATTCCAAGAGATTTTAAATTTTGATAACTTGTGTAAAAGCATTTCCTTCAGTAGTTGCAATATCCGGCTTGAAAAATGACAAGCTCAGGTAGAAATCCCAGGATACTCGTCTTTGACTTAGGTGAGTTCAATCAAGTAAAAGATTGCATCAGTGTATTCCCGTTTTCATTTTTTAGACATTTTATCACTTGAATGTGAACTTACCTGTGTTCTCTTCCTTGCTCTCCCTTCGTTTACAGATTACACATTGTGGCCTTTTTGGGTAGATACACATGTAACACCTCCATTTTCAAAAAAATCAGAGTAAGTAAAGTAAACTTTGCTATTAAGAAACGTTTGATGTTTTTTAAAATGTTGGCGTCTTCCTCAATTAACTTTACGAATATACGGAATTTGCAGCAACGGGATCGTAATTGATGCCCAGGGTCAAAAGGTGAAGCACTACAAAGATGTACCTGACGTTTTACAACAGCTCAAAGCTGAGGGTTACATGATTGGGATAGCTTCGAGAACAGGTGAGGTGAGAGGTGCAAACGCATTAATACGACTCTTTGGCTGGGATCAGTACATTGACAACAAGCAGATCTTCCCTGGATGCAAACTAGAGCATTTTAGCAGGTTAGTTACAGTCAGACGTGGGTTTTAAAAAGTTGACACAACTAAGAGCATTAAATCATTAAAGCTTACATTTTATTGTTTCAGGATTAAGCGAGAGCTTGGAATAGATTATTCAGAGATGATCTTCTTTGACGACGAGCCCCGTAATATTAGCGACCTCAGATCCGTTGGTGTGTTGTCTATCCTCGTAAAAGAAGGAGTAACAAAAAGTATTGTGAAAACAGCATTCGAGAGATATGCAAAGGGAGAGATCTGATGTCATTAATGGACACGGACAACGTTTTCCCTTATGTATCTTCCATATTATTATCTGTGCCACTAGATTAGCCTCGATGGATCTTTTATAGATTAGCTATTGTATGCATCTCTGACAAAATCCGTAATTGTACAGGAAATTCATGCTATAAATCTGTAAAAGTTTGTAACTTCCGTAGATTGCATAGAAATTTTACAAGAAATATCATTGTTGTTTGCTACAAAGGCAAGTTTGATTTATAACTGATGTCTTACTGTTATTATTATTTATAGCAATTTTATATCACAAATGCCTGTGATCGTGAGGAATGCGGGATTAATTCCGTAATAGCTTTGACTTACAAAATTAAACGGTTTTAAAGAAAATTACAAATGAACTGCGGAAGTAAATAATTCAAACGTTTTAGATTTTTGTTGCGTATTGTATATATGGTATGCCACGGCTAACAAGGCGTTTTCAGCTACATCGGTTGCGAAATCGAAAGATTTTTAATTTAACTACTGTGACTTGGATGTTTATTGTTATCCTTCCAGGCACATTCGGGATTAGCTTTCCATTCAGCGGGTGTAGTTTCCTTTCCTTCTGTTGCATACACTTCTTTTTTCCAAATCGGAACTGATTTCTTCAATGCGTTAATAGCGAAGTGAACTGCTTCTAGGGATTCTTGACGATGTGGTGATGAAATTGCGATAACTATACTAGCTTCCTTAACAGGCACGAGTCCTAACCTAGAAGGAATAAGAAAGAATAAATTTTAATTACTAGATCGATTTAATTCGTTGAGACCTGAAAGATTTAACATTAGCCCTTTTGAGTTCCATGTAGAACTATGCACCATTAGACTTTTATGTAGGAATAAATTTATGAGCAAGTCTTACCTATGAACAAACGCTATATTCTCTACGGTCCATTTTTCGCGAACTTGGCTGCAAATTTTTTTCATCTCATTCAAGGCCATTGGCTCATACGCTTCATATTCCAGTCTCACAACCTATAAGTAATTTTGTTTACATTAAAGGTTTTTTTTGTGTGAATTCTTCGTAAAAAAGTCCGCAAATTGTTTATACCATTAATTCAGATTCTGTAATATGCTGTACAATAGTAAAGTACCTTTTTATTTTCGAAATTATCTCTAGTCGTGCCAACGAAAAGAGAGATTGCTCCACATCCTTCAGCGGCCACAGAATCAGACACCTCCTCCACACTTATTTTATACTCCGTTAGCTTCACTATGTCCATGTTGATGTAAACGATTATCCTGTAAAACAATATTTATATTAAACTGAAGCACGCGCAGAAATATTTTGCGATTCTCCATAAATCCTATATCCTCAATATCATGGTGGAATAATCAATAATGTACTGACCTGCAGAAATAGGAGGAATGACGGCGAGTTCGTCTTCAGGTTTCAGACAAATATCTTCGTCGGAGTCAAAGTCCAGGTAGGTTTTATTTCTGGCTAAAATAATGCACTTTTCCAAAGGTTTTAATCCTGGGAACTCGTCAAGAACTTTTGCGAATAATTCCCGGGCTTTTAGGTTCCCTCTCTTAAAATTGATGTTACTTTCACGAAGTTTCGTACGTTCTCGGGCCTGGGCAAAAAATAATATTTTGACGGCTATTATTCCTGCAGACTCTTCAATGTCTGCCATGTGGTCCTCCTAGGGATATTTTTCCTTGGGATGAAATTGAGCTTTTCTTATCTGCAGTAATCCGTAGACTCGCTGTACTTTTCCACTACTTCTGCGGTGTTACGAGTCTCTGTTTAATTTACAAACTAATAATTTAACGCAATTAGATCGACTAAGACGTAGTAAAAATTCAATTTATTTACTCGCAGTCACGCGATTAACTTGAGATTACTTTGCGTTCACAGAATGTGCACTGGCGTTGACAGAGAGAGAATGAGAGAACTTCCTTGCTTCCCCTCACCTCAGGCAGTGAATATATTCATGGCCATGTGCTTCCACAAATCTACGAGAGTACACACAGGTTTTCCCAGTGTTACATACAAATAATTTGATAAAGGTGATATAAGCTTTATAATAAGAGACTATTCCGTACCTGAGGTGAGGGAGGCGACAGTTACTTGCTCCTGCCTAGAAGATTGATAAAATTCTGGATGATGATAGCAAGGAACGCAGCCGCCTTTTTGTTTAAAGAAGAGTCCACTTAGTTTGAGATTACGCAATTTACATACTGTGATCATTCAATGTCACAGACGGACAAACTTTTTCGTCACGCGAGGACGAGTGGAAAATGCGAGAGGCTTCAATTAAGTTTTGCTGAAAGTAATATAACTACCACTATAGAATATTCAATATTGTGTGGTATTGCTTGAGCTTACAAATCTTGAGTAAGACAAGACATGGAAAAGATAAAGCTAAAAGGTTTGTTGAGCTGATATAGTAGTTCATTGGAGTTCTTATTCAAGTAAGAATGATAACTAAAATAACATTATTTTAACAAAAGGACAGCTATCTGAGAAAAAGATGACACTGACTACGTTGAAAAGAATCGAGATCTACGATTTCCAGCAGAGATTACTAAAGTTCATGGATAGTAAACAAAAAATTAGACTATAATTGAGATAAAGCTCTCGGTAACTAACAATCGAAAATGACATAGAAGCCAAACTTTTGTAGCAATAATAAAATTAATACTGCTAAATTACATACTCACTATTACTAAAAATACAATTACTGACAAACATTACTATGCAGTCTAGAAATTCCTAACATGAAAGATATGGATACTTCACTAACTGAGTCTATTTTATAATTGTATAGTTAAAGTTTGACTCACGCTGAATCCGGAAGTTTTAACGAGTATCACAATAATCAATTAGTAGTTTTATAAAATATAAATCCCCCCGCTTCATATGTAGCTTTAGCTGAAAAGTTATTAAGGTATTTTCGAACCAACAGTTAATGACAGATCTAATTTGGCGATTATTCAATTTTTACCTCTCAAGTTTACCACATATGACTATATATAGCTTTAACGTGTACATTAATATTTACCTTACTACGAGGAACACTTACTAGAGTACTGGCTTAAACAACTTTTCAAACATTTTTAACTTATTCTGTGTAGATATATCCGTTGACTTTTCTCACCAACACACTTCATCACAGACCTCTCTAGCTTCTATTTCGAATGTAGGAACAACGACGGATTGACTCCAATCCACATTTAGCACACTTCCTCTCAACTTTTAACTAGTGACCATTTACACAATATAGTGCACAACACTCGTCAATATAGTAAAACTATGGTATAACCGGGAAAATGCTAAACCGGACACTTACTTGGTATTTTCATATTGGAAATTGCAAAAGCCTTCTTAACGTGTAGTTTCCGCTTATTGTTGCAATAATTATTGTATGTAGATAGTGTATTTGGGTCCCTCGCATATTGCAAAAGTGTCGACTAACATTTACAGTTTCGAGTAAGATTAATTTAGCTTTACAGAACTTATTGAATAATACATTCGTACTGAATGTGTAGTAACTGCTTATCCATAATATTTGAACTGGATTTTAACACCGTACTTACTTTCCTCACGTTTGGCATACCAATATCACAAAGCAATTTAAACCGCCTATATCTAGCCCTGCTTTTGTTATGTTCTCTTAACTGTCCTAACAGGATGGTTGTAAGGTGGAAATCAATATTGCATACCGGCTTGAGAGATAGCAAGTAGTTAGAATCCTCAACTTTTCGTTTACAAAATCAAGCGTTTACAAAATAAAAGAGATTGAAAATTCTCGAATGAGTCAATTTTATGACTCCAAAAAAAAGTTCGTTATTTTTTCTAGTATCAAAAATTATAATCAGTTTTTCAATATAATTACTTCTCTCGACTTGAATATAAGCTAGCCAGCTGGTATACGCTATTTGGTTCTTCTGAGATTCGTTTCAGTATATCAGCTGCTACTGGTGAAAAGTTTGTTAGCGTTGGAATAATCAAAAAGTAAATGGACTCAAATACCTAACTTTGAAATAAGATTACCAAAAGATATTCACAAGTAAAAAACTGACATCAAACGAAAATATCAAGACTTCACACATACGTTACGAATATCCTGACATATATGGCGGTTTTGAGCGTGGGTCTGAATACCTCTTGTTCCAAAATACTTGAAAAGTACGGATGTGCGTTTACATGAGATATCAATTCTTCAATACATCCGGCATAAGATAATTCATACGCGTGTATGTTTCTGTTTTGTAATGTGAAAAACTTAATGGTGTAAGCATATACTGGAGATGCGTGTCTGAAAATGACCGAAACGGTCGTAATTGCTCAATTACTGAGGCGTATTGACTCCTGGACGGAAACGGCATAAATGCTTCAGTAAATGTGCAGAGTGGACGGCTTCAGGTTGACTTGGCTGTGGAGGTGGTAACAGAACCTCAGCTACACTTTTTTCTTCGAAGTCCTCTGGAACATCCAAGTTGGTGTTGGAGTACCATTGCCAAATCGTGCGAGTTTGCATGGTATTTCTATAGGGAAACCAATATTAGAAATGTAAAACATAATAATCGCCAATGAAGAGTGCAGATACGAAGTCTTACATAAAAGTAGAAACGGCAGATGGTGGTATCATGAACGTGGATTCGTTATTGCTTGTATTGAACCAGTACTTCCTTCTGCTAGACTTGCTTAGAGCCATCATCCACGGATCTACATTGATATCATCGAAGTAAATTAAAGCTGGCAACTCGCCAAGTTAACTTTAACTAGCATGGGTACTTGTAAATTAGTTACCTTTAGTGAGTTTTAGGAACATGATTCCAGCAGCACTGAGAATCGGTGACGTTTCATCCGTATGATCAATAGGGCAAGTCCAATGCTCGGCACTGTCTCCTGGTAGCATTCGCTTTTCACACCTGGATATTAAAGACAAATTAATTCAAACATATTTCTCCAAAACACCGTTCGAACTTGAAAAAAATGCTTTCACTCACTTATCCAAAAGATCTGCCATGTTCTCCATTCTCACCAGTTGCTTTACACGGACCAGCTGGAGGTCACCACGAGAAGATTTGTTCACAGACTTAGCTAACTTGCTACAAATCTCGTGTCTGAAAATTACCACGTAGTTAAATGTCGTCTTTGAAATGGCTTTCGGCAAATTAGGCTTTAACAATATTTACCTGGTAATGTAGTGGAGATCGCGCACATTCCTTCCATCAATAATGAGGGCATCAATAATGTGAAATGCTCGATAAGCCTTAGCTTTGTGAGCTCGTCCAGTAAATTCATGAACACATTCACCATACAAAATCGTATCCTTCGGTAGCTCGAAAGTAATAGATGTTTCTTCCCATTCCTTAGTTTTCATATTGTAACGGAAAATATCTGTCCCGCCTTGGCTCAGATAAAATCCCCGAGTTTCTCTATATGTAGTTCCATTTCCTTGAACCACA
Source organism: Sminthurides aquaticus (assembly GCA_906901655.1). NCBI lineage: Eukaryota > Metazoa > Arthropoda > Collembola > Symphypleona > Sminthurididae > Sminthurides > Sminthurides aquaticus. The sequence goes on from CAJQTT010000010.1 coordinate 289,737, forward strand.
ATAACTCGCCAATCGTAAGGAGAAGTAAAAATGCTTTCGTAATCAGAAGCTTTAAGACCACGCTCTTCTAGTTGGTTCACATCTAAAAATCAAAATTAAGATTTAACATCCCTTCAAGAAAACAGGAGCAATTTTTCACCACATCTTTCTTACCTATGGGCTCTTTCCAAAGTCTGTCATAGGTATCATATGTCATTTCATCCACAATTCTAGGCTCAATGCGCTGGAGTATGTGACCATCTTCTCCAATTGGTAAATGCCAATCAATGTAACATTTCTTAGCACTTTCTTCCCGATGTTCATCTTCCATCGTCCGATCATTTACGAAAGTCAAAGCCAATTTTATGCCCACAATCTGAATGTTTGCAAGTCTATACGAAACATTTAGTATGCATTTACATATTTAACAACTGCATGTTATGGAATGAGTAAGTAAAATTAATTACACCTATAAAATGTACCTGGTATTCCAATCTTTGATTTTCTCTAGGAAACGAACTGCAGGAGGTTTAGCGTGTTTCGATTTCCAGATCTTAGCAGGCACAAGTCCAACGAGGTCCCAGCTGGATAATTTGCCTGTCGTATCGGTAGAATACTCCCATAATAACTGATGACATTCCGACAGGTACCGAATGATGTGTTCAATATTTAACCGCTTCCCACGGCATATAAGGTACTTTTCTGTGTTCTGCGATCTGCTCATTCGGGGTTTGTATATAGTTATTTCATCAAAACACAAGTGAACGAGGTACATCAATTCCACGCAGAATGCTGTGTAGGTGTCAAACAGCTTGCAGACAAATGTACCATCTGGAAAATTAACAATGACACGACTATCAATTCTGTCGAAAGGACTTCATTAAAATTCAGTTAGTTGAACACTTGTGTTTTGGCTAGTTGCTTACTCTCACGAAGAACTTGCAGCGCTATAAGAAACTCTGAAACGTATAATTGTTTATACAAGTTTTCTTGCTCCAGTTCTCTACCTTTGACATCGAATCCCTGGGGATATGAATAAATGCGATTGTAATCAAATTGTAAAAGTCTAAGGGACAGAGAAATACTGCAGAGTACCATGAAAGATGTACTTACGCCATCAGCTAGAGCAAGTTGCACTCCCGAATTTTCAGTTGTACGCTGCACTAGTTGTACAAACGATCTTGCGTTTGCCGGATCATTGATATTCCCATCATTGTTTTTTCCTATTAACAGACAGAATTCTGTAAACACGGACTACAATTGTATCAGGTATCGTGTTATGCAAGCAAACCTTACCATAATAAACTTCATAGCATTCCGATGGGCCGGCTTGGATATTCCTCACATTCAAATCAGTATCAGTATTTCGGAGAGTAATCCCGAATCCCTTACTTTCAAATCGTTTCTTGTAAAGCATATATCTACAAGACAATGGAATCCAGTTGATCAGAATATGACCCGGTCAACCAAATCAATGCTATGTCAAATGTCCTTGAAAAAACTCACTCGCTAAATCCACCAGGGCCAGCGCAAATGTCAACAAACTGTAGTATATCGCTCCCCACGATGGCATTGGATCCATCAGGATTACGCGGTTCACTTAAAGTAAATCCGAGATCGGCATCTATGTTCGCTAGCTTGAGCGCAGCTCTGTTCACGAAGATTCCGTTTCGAATATTCTCATAACGATTACATCGAGATCTGGCAGACTGTGCAATTGCAGGTTTGAGAGCAAGATATTTTTTCTAAAAGAACAAGCATTCCATTTGAACAACGCAGAAAACGCGACAAAAACTCCGACACACATATTTCGACCACTGGTATTACCTTTAGAGTGAGCAATTCTTCATATACTTTCTTATCACAATGGATAGGATCTGATATGTTTGTTTTTTGACCGATTTGTTTCCAGGTATGGATAACACTTAAATCGATTTCACTGAGCGGCTGACACTGAAACCAATCGATTCTAGGCATACTTTCCGACTTGGATTCAGGATGTGTCTGTATGCAAATAAACCACATTATTTTCCATCAAAACTACAATTCTAACATACAAACGGTTACCTTAGCACCAAATACCTTAGATGCAGCACAAGGAGCAACAACAAACGTAGGACTTGGCACAGGCAAGGCAACATCCTTTTTGACCAATACAGGCGTTATTGGAGTAGGAGCAGTAAGTCCATCACCGATGTCAATCGAGCTCAATCGCCGAAATCCACCATTTCCGCCGCAAAAGAACGGATTCTTCTTTGGTTTCCCTCCATCCCCATTCCCCTTTCCGACAGGATGGGCAAGTTTCATACACTTGCTAAACGTCTGATCCCCTCCATCATCAGACCCACCGCTACTTGCTCGTTTTTCTCCTAACTGAATTACCCTAACATGTTTATTCAATCGTGGGTCCACTAAACTCTCCGGACTAGAACTCGAAGCAGCTCTTTTACTACGACCAGAATCCGAGGAGTCACTATCTGACTGCCTAGAGCTTTCCGCATAAAAAAACGGAGCAGCCTGTCGTCTCTCGTACAACGGCGGACTTTCATTATAATTATTATGACTAGATCCTTTCAAAGCAGAATTACTCTTCGGAGGACAAATCATTGTACAAGTATTATTTGTACTCTCCAAAATCCGGTAATGTTCACGACCATCTTTTACCCCATTCCTACTCTTCATATTTCCTCCCCCTTCATTTGCCATTTTTCAAAAACCATAGATGATCCAGTTAGCAAACCCAGTGATAGAATCCAATCATTCAACATTCTCCCACACCTACATTCTTAGTCTTTATTCTATTCCTTCTTCCAATCTCTGCACTTCCTATAATACAGGTCTGACCTTCTCTAAAACCTACGAAATTCCTATAAATTATTGTCCTTATATTATAATGACCTCTTCATAAATCAAAACCAACCTCAGTTCCCTGTCAAAAATATTAAATTCAATTCAATCACTCTCTTATCCACAAGATACTAATCTTCCTTGTCTTGTTCACCGTCCACCCAAGTTTATAAATTCACTGCTAACTAGTCTCAAAAAAACTACGCGATTTCCTAGCTAAAAAAGTCAAAGCCATACATCTGAAATAATAATAATTACTTTCTCAAACAACTCCAAACTTTCATCTGTACAACATTTATTGTGACGATATGATTCTGGGGCGGTTTCCAATACGATTTTCCGCAGCAAACAGTTCAATATAACCTGAAAACATAAAAATTAATTGTATTCAAATAATGAATCTTGGTTATAAACAAAATAATATATTCTAAATTCATAAGTTCAGTAACGTGTAATACCAGTATTAAAATCCATCAGTCCAATCAACTACTTACCGCAAACAAGAACAGCAAATCAATTAAGATTATACTATTTAGGTAACAATCCAATTTTTCTTGAGGCAAAATATTTTTAACTGAGACATATTCAAATCATTCCTTCCGACGACAAGCCAATTAAATCCATTGATTTCATATGCGTTGGAGGGGTACTTCATATTTTTTGAAATTAATTTAAATCCAAACACACCACGACAACACCACTTCTGTAACTTTAACAAAACTCCAGGAACATTAAGTTGAACCTTGTCTTAAAATTCACTCCTCACAATAAAGTCGACATTGTCATGGAAATTGAACACTTCCTGTTATCTTTAAGTTGCCACTTCCGTTGCTATAGAAATATTGCTGGACTGTGGAGCAGAGATTGTAAAGGATTCTCCCCGTGTGACTTGAGGACTGATCCAGGGCCGTCTTCCAATCCCGTCCTTTGATCCTATCAATGTGTACTTGGCATGTGTATCCTTTTCGTATAAAATTCGTCAGTCTTCGACTTCAGATAACATGCAGGAACATAGGAAAAATCCTTGTTTCTCATACCCGCCTAAACCATGACCGCCTTTTACAGCATTGACTCTCATCTCTCGTACATGCATTCCGCCGTCCCTCCCATACACTCCACCACATGTCCTATCCTTCTTCCTTTGTCCCGGGTTCTCCGAAGTGTCCCCTTAACATCAACACATCTCCCAACACCCTTCTGACGTCATAGTACACGTAGTTTTTAAAAACGCCGCCGCTCCGCTATCTTCTCCAACTCCGTACATCCTAACCCACGTTCAAGTAAACCAATAAGCAACATAACAAGGATTCTCTCTTTATGCTCCTAAAACAGCAAACAAGACTCTTCTCCTTTTTATGTTCCATGATAACCTATTTACTGATAACAATTTAATTATTTCAACTTTTATTTAATTATCCTGAAGCCAATACATTGGCAACGGGTTATTGCGAGCTTGTATGCTCGGTAGTATTTTCTTAACAATCTGTGCTAATGCATTTTCTTCGGATTTGGGATGGTACATGGCAACATTATCGGAATAATTAGTTTATGTACTCGCTAACTTTCTCTTCTCAAGGTAGCTACGCAATATATTTCCCAATTTTAGTTTTAGTCCGTTGTTTATCATGTAACTTTAAATCCACAAGATTCCAGAATAGGCATTTCTGGTCAATTCCATTGGTCTTCTACCCGGAAAAAGTTAGTTCAAGGACTCTGAAAATGACTTGTGCTATTTTAGTCTAGCAAATCTAGATTATCAGTATGCGTGTTCCACTAGTTTATTATCCACAGGCAATATTTTATTGCTTCCGAACCTCAGAATTATTTGCATACCAATCCCGTAGGCTGGATTAATCAGTAGCGGACCAGCATATAAAAATTTAGTGGGCTTGGCTTCACAGTTAATTATGATTGGTTTCTCTCCGATAATGTTGTAAATATAATAATCGATATTTTTGTTTTGTACGAGCAATGACTTTAGTAGCTCCATACAACTGCACTCAGCTCTCTTGTGAGGATTAATACTGGATCGTGACATTTTTCAACTGCTTCAAATTAACCGTTAAAATATACATTAGTAAAGTAGCATAAAACAGCTGTACAGCAAGACACTGCGTTACTTTTTTAAAGCTGACAATTGCATGTACTTTCCATACTTTCAGCTGCCAACAATTTCGTTACGAGCCAAAACAACCAACATTATTGTAGTCATCAATATTTATTGCTCCTCTTAGCATTTTGCATCCATTACATTAATAGGTGGTATCATCTTACAATTTTTATGATGGGCGTAGCAACAGATAAAAGCATGCATACTAACCATGTAAGATAAGCAGGCTACCGTCATGCTGGATATGGGTATACGTGCACTTAAATGTTTGCCTTTTTTAATACAAAACGGCAGCTTCAATTAATAAGCTTCAAATGTACAAGTACTCTATGCTCTATTGTTTTCATAGCAGAGTTAACATCCTCTACATTCATATGCTGAATTTCTGCGACTATCATATCACACAGTGTAGAAGATCAAGATTTGAGCATTTCAAGCACGCTGCGACTTATAGCGACATCAATGGGGAAATGTGCATCTCAAATGAAGTAAAATATATTAGTAATAGATGATGGTTTAAAACTGAATCTGATATATGAAATACGGATTGACAGCACATATAAAAAGAATTGATGAATCCGCATCTTGAATAGCCAAGTGGATTAAATAAGGAAATCCATTTCAGCCAGTGGATTAACAGTTTGATGCAATTAAGTTTGCTTTGGTGTTGTCGCGGCGGGCCGTCGCCTGACTTCAAAAGAATTTGTACAGCAGACAGGGAAAGTTGCATCGTTATGTGTATTTAAATAGTTTTACACAAGGCATCCCTTCCTATATTTCCAAAACAGTAATTTATGGGGAATTAGCAAGATTGCTTTTCAAATAAAAACTGCAAATTTGAGGAAATATTAACCGAGAAGGCAGAGCATATGGCGCTGAAAAATCTGCAAATAATTAAGAATCTACGTTATTTTATTTTAGCATTTTAGCAATATTTTGAAACCCAGTAAAATCACTCAACCGGTTATTAATCCTTTCAACACCGAACCCTCCGAACGCAATTGTCGAAATTGTGTGACATGCTTAAGGCTCCAGTTAAAAGCGACGGATTAAAATGTTAGTTAAGCATCATCTGTCTCTCACGCCAGTGAAAACGTTATGCACACAGAGCTGAGTGGGAGCACGCTGCGGCGATCTGAAGGCTGAACTGAATGTAGTGGACTGAACCTAGTTTGGTATATCCACATGGATTAAAATTTAAGAAATGCTTAACAACAAATTACTAAAGTAAACAACTAAATTCAGTATCAGTACGGCGAGTGGAATGTGGAAACATTCTCAGTTAATTAGCCCAACTCAGCTATTTTTCCATATTTTGATACACGCTTCTCTCTAACTGATAACAGCTCCCTCTTGAAACTGAAGAATGTAGCAACTACTTTCAGAATTTGTTACACAAATCCTAATGCCACAACTCTGGTTGCAGCACACACAAGGTGAGGAATTGATTGACGCAATGTTTAACCTGTTGCGTCCCATAAGCTTCGTAGGAAACATTTAAATTCCGCTCCTAAAGGCAATTGATGTTTGTGCGCACAATTATTTGACGGTTGTCATGGCCATAAGCTCCCCCTCGCACAAATAAAAGACATTCCCACTGCAAAATTGATGTTGTAGAAAACAACAAAAAGACGTAGTGGCAGCCCATTGATGTTTTTTAAAAAGTTTGAAGCTCCAACTGCATAGTGTGCTAGTGGAGATAATTTGGCGCCGATTAATAACAAACTACTTTTGAAAATCCATGCTTCGAATTGTTGTCTACCAGTGAGTACTGACTGTGTGGATGGGGGCATGAATCAAATAGTCAGTCATAGCAACCAGGGCTAGTAACTGAAATACCCTCATATGTTTCAGTACGCAAGAGGTTAACTGCACACCACACACCAATTCAGGAATTGCGGATCGTCGCGTGCACAAATTCTTTTTCCATGGATCGTTTGGAATTTTTCTAGCTTGCGGTTGGATTAGTGTGATAGAAAGTCGAAGAAAACACTGTTCGTTTCTAATCCACTGTAAGACATGCGTAAAGATTGTGATTACTACATACTCGTGTGAAAAGAGAAAGTCAACTTTCACTTTAGCTCACTGCCTGCTCCGTAGATGCTGCTGCGGTCGACTTTCTTCCTGTAGCGAAAAATTCTTCGTTCCCGATTTCTCTTTTAGAAGATTTTTACAAAGATAATTCCTGCGCTTCGGATGCAATCTTCAGAAATTAGAATCAACTCGAATCTGTAAAATTAACATGGCTCTCACCTAGTATCAGTTTTTACAACGCTTACAAAGTATGAGACTGGAAGTGACGGAAACTGAATGAATACAGTATCTATCATAATACTTTGGTACTTGATAGGTTAATACTAGCACGTATGGTATCTACCTATTGCCTTTACATTCCTCGTCCTTCCGGATGACATGGTACCTAGGAAGGAAACATGTACGAGAAAGTAATGCAGATCAAAGATTAATAATACGTGGTATAAGTTCGTGTTGAAGGATATGCAGGAGATAATGCAACTACGCGTTCACTTCAAAAGTATGCTTCCTTTGGATCACCTAAGAACCATCCTGTCGGGACATATCCACTAAAGAAGTTATGTAATTAATGAAAGAATTTCTTAGAAAGTACAAATACTCAATCAGGATTGTCGTCATCAGTTAGCTCCTCCCCAGCAGCTTGGCGGTTCCAACTTTGCCCTTTGAATATCTCAACGTAGATTTCATATACAGACTCTTTGATGCATGCGACGATTAGGAAACAGACTAACTCAAAAGAATTCAAACAATTAAGATTTTATAATTCAAGGCGATGTAAAAGCATCCTTGCTTAAGGAATTCAAGCTACACGAGACAAAGTTTTTGCATTCTGTATTTAAAAGTCCTTAGAACCGTCAAACTTGACTTGTGGCAATAGACTTATTAACTAATACCAGTGGAAATGGCACCATCTACCCGCCATCTAGTGTCGTAGTTTCTGTTTTATTTGCGGCGTAAAAGCAGCAAAGCAAGCAGCTGCACTATTGCGAATTTCAATCAACTTTTCCGCTCTGATTCGCATTATCGCATCTGGTTACACTGAAAGTACAACACTGTAAGCAAATTCCTCCAGGTAAAACGATTGTTCCCAATGCAACATGAAAATGCATTAGCTCTGTAACACGTCTTCCTTGTATCAAGTTACTCGTGTCGACGTCCCAACAAATTTCGCGATATCCATATTCGCAACTCTGAGAAAGCTCCTAAGGAAAAACTAATTACCACACACACGCTCAAATTCGCCCCTTTTCCAATCCTTTATCATCAATCTTCCCGTTTCCCACCATCATCGTTTGCCAACCACCATTCCACCCAAAGATTGCGAATATTGCAAGTTATTATTGCAACAAGTGTAGAACATGTAGCTTTTTTAATTACAAAGTTAATAACTTTCCCCCGCAACTTGTAGACTAAAAATCGAAGATTTTACACGTTACAAGCAGCCTAGGAACAAGAGTAAGCTTAGCAAACATTGATGTAGATTCAGATTGTAAAGATAACCATGTAGGAAAATGTCTTTTTGACTGACATGCTATTTCCCTTAAGGTCTTGGCTCTTGGTCACTCCGAGTATTACAACCCTACACTCTGCAAATGATAACTTTGGACAGCGCTGAGAAAATGAGCACCCTCATTTAAGACTCGGAGGGATACATGCCCCGAAACTCATTGAAACGTCCTCACGGACGTGACATGAACAGGATGTGAAAGCTCAGACCAAAGGCGCTACCAATAGGTTTCAGGAAGGTTTCATATTTCTTCCCTCCTGAAACGAGAACGAGCCTATGCTATTTTGGACTTGCTTTCTTCCATGGTTTTCACTGTTGTATCTTACTTTCACCACTTTCCCACGCAGTTAATAAAGAAAACAGTTTTGTTTGCTCAACGAAAAAAGCATTACATACACACGCTCATCTTCTCAACTTCAAATATCCCTTCCCTTGGAGAAAGCACAAGGAGAAAGCAGTGCACAACGCATCTCCAGCCCGGCATCCACATCCATCCCTTCATAGTCCGAATGACCGCGTGTCCACCGAGTAAATGTGTCAACCAATTTATTTTCCCCTCTTAGTTGTTTCTTCATCAAATATTATCTCCGCAATTTTTCTTCTTGTCCTGATCTTCAAACAAGTCGCAAGCACATACCCCCTGCTTACTTTATGTACGTAAACTCCCTCACACACCCAAAAAAATATAATGACAACGTGCGTGGTGTAATCATTACACGCCTAATCAGATTTTTCACGTCCCACACGTACTGTACATCCACATTATAGTCTGTTACTCGGACTCGTCATGACATTTAAGTTAAAGCGCAGCGGAGGGATTTGTTTCAAACGAGTGGGTTGTAGAGGAACCAACGTCTTGGCTCTAAACTACTTTACTGTCGTCTGTTAATGTTAATGTTTTAACTGTTGTTATGTCTTCCACAGCCTTGAGATTGAGTCTGCAGATCTATCTTATGTATAGCACGGGGAGAAAGTTCATGGTCCATGGATGAAGTCACACGGACGGATAAGTAAACCAAGTGTGTATCCATTACAATTTACACAGTCCTCCCTTACTTTCTCCACTTTCACCCTCTTATCCTTTCCATATCCAACCCTCTCTGTATTTCCAAAGACATTCCCTCTTTCTTGAAACTCCTCCCTATAGGCTTGTAAAATAACTTTTGGAAAGGTCACATTACCATCAAGTCTCTTCATTGTCATTTAGGTTTGCAAAAGCTTTACTGCTGGAGCTGGGTGACAGTGTCCTGAAACTATGTGAAGCTGTAAATGTAACGGGTCTCAATCTCTTATGGTGGGAGGAAAACTTTCTTCCACAGTTTTCATTAACGTAAGGTGAAATTACTTCAGTTTTTGGAGGTTTAATGCGCACTAGTTGGTGGAAGTAGGCTATAATTTATAAGCGGTCGCGCTAAGAACATGGTGCCGTAACATTGAAGCATTAACGCAAAGAACAATTGCAACCAGAGCCTTGCTCATGACCAAAGAAGAAAAGATGTGGGCGTATACTAGAGTACAACAAGTTTGAGTCTTTGGGGAAAAGAAACTGTTTCTTGAAGCATATCGAACCACAATACCCAAGGGAAACAAAATGCAATCTGCATCAGAAAATCAGAAATAGCACTAAACGAAATTATCTCTCTTGCTTCCCAACGTCACCACCACAATCGCTTGCCTTTCTTCTGGAAATCAAGATGTATACTTTCAAGTTGTAAGCGCTTATGCAGTTGGAAACAATATTGTAAAATTTTATTATTGTAACTTGCATTAGTTTAATGCAAATACGAAGAACAGAGATGCGTTGTGTCCACAACTCCCTATCTCCTGAGGCAATCTTCCAGAAGGGCACGACAAGGACAAGGACAATATTAGATAAGGAGGACATATGATTGGCCCTGAAGACATTACATAGGAAAATTACATAAATATATTCAGAGGAAACTGATATGTGGATGAATCTAGTTTTATCTCAGAGTGCAGTCAAGCTTAGTAGCAAAGCTTGCGTAAACTCAATTTACGTACGAGATGGACATACTCGTTACAGTTTGAAATTAAAGCCTTTAAAATTGCATATAGACTTTGAAGCGTGGCGAAGTAAAAAGTATGACTGCAATTTTAGTTTTGCGCCCGAATTGAGATTCACAATTATTAGAGAAGAGCATTATCCTCTTAATGTAGTATATTCCATAGCATAGAATCCGCAAAACATGGCTCCGAAATGGTTCATCTTTGTATGCAGCAGGAATAAGAAGAGGAAATAGTAGCGTGTATAATAATTGGAATAAGAGAAATGCCTCAAGGGATTTGTCATACATTCGCTGATACGTGTCGCCTTTGGGAGCATAATCTCAGTAACAAGCAAATCCAGAAGCTAAGGAAATATGTATACCGTATAGTGTAAGGCAAATTGAAGAGGAAGTTGAGGAAGCAAGCAGAAGAACCGAAATGGAGAAAGTAGGCTCTATCATAAGACAAGCAAGTCCCAGAGGATTATTATTGATTGACTCTAAATTTATTGAGGCAGGCAGAGGCGTTGATGGAAATGTACAAGAATGCTGCTTTGGAAGTAAAGCTCTTCCATGCATAAATCATGAGCTCACTGATTTGGGATTGAAAGGATTTGTGAAATAAGAGGAATTTCGTCTGAAGAATTGTAGGTAGAAACATACTCAAGATCCACTTCCAGCTTTCTCCTTACCATTCATACTCTTGAAGTGTCGATTGGAGAAAGTTTTGTTTTTGCATAAAAACGCATAAGGTTCTATGAAATTAGCTTTAGATTCTCGCTACATTTTGAGACGCATACACAGAGCGATAAGTATCGTAAAATCCCTTGAACAATAATCATTTTGCGTAGAAATACAAAGTTTATTGCAATTTCAGGAACTACATTTAGCATGCTTGGAGAAATGCTCCGCTTTATTGCGTAATGTCCTTTTGTTTCGTCTTCAATATTGACTAGCACATATAAACAAATACAATCTGAAGTGAAAGCTTTTACGATAGGTGGATATTTTTTCCAGACGGACTGATGGAAAACGGAGCAGAATGCTTAAATGTACGGAAAGCTTTTCAATCTTCGCTGTCTCCTTTTTTATTTTTCGACCTTAAATTCACAGCTTGCCTTGGAGGTGACAATGTAGATATTTATGTGCAATTATTCTAGGTGATAGGTGCAAGTTAAAGCAGATCGTAAAATAATTCATAGCTTTCACGTGATTGTTCCATTACAGGCTGTCGTCGTCGTCTTTAGCAACAAAGCTACTCACAACCCAACCCATGCCACCTATACCGCAGGGAATACGAGTGAAAGCAAACTTTCACTCCCTTTCTTTCACATTCTTTCCCCATCTCTCTCCACTAAATATTATATGTATCAAGAGATTTTGCTCATATTCGCTCTGATTAACTGTATTTCTGCGAAGAGAAGGAGGAAGAGCTATGACTGCTACGCTTTAATCGTAAGGAATATTTCATACCCCATTGCGTAACGAGAGGAAATTATTCATCATATTTAGATACGTGTATTTCCTGGGTGTATCTGAAACACTATTGTTATTGCTAATACGCAAAAAATTTCTTAAGTTTTTTCATAGCTGAATCTTCTTTCTTAACAAGTGTTTTCCGCGAGCATATAAACTAAAGATATACTTAAAGCACTTTGTTTCCCATCACCGATTCCATTTAATTTACGGAAGCGAGATTTTCTGGTCCGTGTAATGTAAGAGCTACATATAAATCTTTCAAGTTTAGCTATAAACTCCGAATGGGTTTAAAGGGTGGAGAAAGTTGCAAATATAACGACAAGAGGCTCAAATTTTAAAGAAATGGAAGAATTTAAAAAAAATTATATGGCAGCAGAGTTTGTTTAGCTTCGAATGTCAGTATGGTGCACGCTTGAAGGAGAATGACTCAGTGCAACGAAGTAATATAAATAACATGTGAGTACAAATTATGAATGTCAAAGGAGGTATGACGAAGTGGTTTCTAATAACTACTCTTTAAATAGTTGTTAGTTAGTTAAATACTCTTTAAGCACGAAATGAGTAGCGGTTATATTAGCAGTTATATTCCGTTGAAGCGGAAAAAATGTCCAGATAGAATGAGATGCATTTCTTGTTTATAAACACGAAATTGACGAAGTCCATCATTTTAATGAGAACAAATCATGTAAAGCGTGAATTGTAAATATAGTCCTAGGTGGCAAACGTAACAAGGAGAGGAAAAAGAACATGCCAATTTGGATGGCAAAGGTAACTTCTTGAAAATGTGGGGAAATGTAACATGGGAGTTTTAGTGAAGCACGTTGCTATGGCAGCGTCAGTGTAGCTTCTGTGTACGCTTACTGTCCCATGTTACATTTGCCCCCGTGTCAAGCGCATTACTTTTGCCCCGCATATCATCATGTTCTTTTTACTCTTCATGTTACGTTTGCCACAACTGACTATACACTATTGAATTCCAGTCAATGCAGAAATTTCACTTGAAAAAATATGCAAAAATTGAAAGCAGCTGTTGCAAATATTTATCCGAATGGTATTTAGAGCTGAGGAAAATAGCCATAAGTCTTTGTGTGTAATTTTTGTTTTTGCATTTACGGAATTCAAAAGGGAGACTTAAATATTTTAGTTAAATCCTCCTGAGACTGTTGACTGAAAGAGTAGGCCCTATTTCCCAGCTTCCCCATTTATCTTCCAAGTTACGCAAGAATGCAACCTTGAAGTTAAGTTCCCAAGGGCTAAAACAAATTTGCAATAATGCTATGAATTTTAAAAGCGCCAAGACCAAAATGGCTAGATTTCCTCCCCCAAAAATCCAGGAACAGTTGAAAGTACATGATTGTCAATATATGTAGAAACACTGTGTTTCTATCTTAGAGGGACTCAAGTATGATCTCCTCCGGGATTTTACGCGATCATGGACTGGACTGGTTGATGGGGAAAATGAGTAGGCGTTTTGTTCCCGCCCTAGATTTTTTAAAGTTCCATTACATGTGTAATGTATGTGCTAAGTCAAAGTTAGTGTAAACGAGGATGCTTAAAACCGCTTGAGAAAATACTCATGCTCAGCCTCTCATCGCTTCTCTGTTCTAAATTCCCACAGCTTTCTCTAGCTTTCTCCAACAACCCGGAGAAAGCTACAATATATCTCTGTACTTTCTTCCTTGGTTTGCCCTAAATCTAGTTCCGGGAGATTGCATGCCTTGCTTTGAGTTTTAGGTAAATCGTTTCATTTAAAATTCTCATAATTTATGAGCTGGCGAGTTATACAAGGTGGAGAAGAATGAAGGAAGATGCAGAGCAAAATGGTTTCCTTCTCCCCGAGAAGTATCTATCTATACGAGGCCACTGCTAAGTGAATTGCTACCTTATTCCTCAAGAGATTCTCAATTTAGCTCGTCCTAGTTTCCGGGAAACTTATATACATGCTTTTTGCAATTGTTCCATGCCAATTTAGGCCAGATTTCAGGTCACCCGTCATGCAAACTTTGCTATTCCAGGCCGAGTTCCAGGTTTCAGGCCCTACTTCGTTCTTGACGTACCTGTTGTAAGGTGTCAGAGGTTTCCCACAAAAGGGATTAATGCAAGTTGATGATGGCTGGGTGGTTAGTTAGTTAGCACTCTCTGCCCCGTTCACTAATTTTCAGTTCTGTGCTATTGTGGATATTGCGAATGGGATTCAGTGTCGTAACTTGCGGGTTTGTTTCCATTAATACATGGTAATTAGCGCTTTATCCCAGAAAATGTAGGGCTGAAAATATAGGGGAAATGAAAGGAGAGTTGGATTAGACCAGATTCCGACTTGTTTTCTCTTGCGAAAATTTACATAATGTATAAGGAGGACGTGAAAATTTGATTATTACACAGAGCTTCAGGATCTAGTTTCTGCTTTCCCTACTTTCTCTTGTATTTTCCCTAGCCTTATTTGTAACCATTAGACTGTTTCCTGATGCGTGTCCTTCTGGCCTGGCCTGGAGAAAGCATGCATGAAGAGGAGAAGCAACTGGTCGCTTTTCTGCTGCTGCTGACTCCTATCGGTATAGCTACTAGCCGGAGGGGCGTTTTGGAAGTTGGGAACTTTCCACTTTACTATACATGTTGGAGGGAAGAGGCGGAATAATATTCGCTTCACTAATTTGTCCCTCCTCACGCAAAGGTTTGCACTGGGAGCATGATAAACTCCTGCATACCTGCTTTCTCCACCGATTTTCGCAACTTCCGCACACGGGATTCATAGTACAACCTTTTGTCTATGCTTTCTCCTACTTTCTCTTTCATTTTCTCCTCCTATGTCTTGCTAATTTTGGCTTTAATTAGAAACTAAAGGGATTTAGCCACAGCAGCATGAATTATTACACGATGATGATGAAAATTGCTACAGGACACTTGGAGGAATTTAAAGCATTTAAAAGTCCTGCCAAAATTATGACATATAAAACTGAAGGATGTATTATATGCAATACAAAGGAAAGCATTATGCTGCATTCAGTAATCCTGCAGCGTTTCACGAAGGCTCAAGCTCCAGGGATCCATTAACCGGTGGCAAAGATATAGTGACGAGACGTCCGCTGTCGTCGAGGCAGCAATATCTGTAATGCACTTTGGGAAAAACTAAACTTTCCATATTTCCCTGTAGACGCACGGGAAAATGCTCCACCTTATTCCCCGCTTTTTGGGTCTTTCAACTTTTGATGGAGCTAAAAAGCCTAAGACTACTATCAACTTACTATACTGAACTAGTGATGACACACGAGAGAGATGCGAAATTGTGAAAAGGAGAGACTACGATACAGGGTAGACGTCTCAAAAAAGAGTAATGGAATTCTCAAGTAATAACTTTGCTGCTATATTCATATTTGCAAGAAGGAAAAATAATTGGAAAGACAAGATAGCACATAACCTTTAAAATTCTTTATGCTTGGTCGAGAATTATAACTAAAAGTTCGAGAAGAAGTCAGGACGAGGAGAAAGCAGAGAAAGTAGAAAACGTTCGAGAATAAACTTGCGAATAATGAGACGACAAATATGGCTGCAATTACATCTCTGCTTTTCGTCTCTACCTCTCATCATTCCTGATTGATTTTTCTGGTATATCATTAGACTTTGGGAAAGAAAGAGAGATGGCGAGAGTGAAAGTTGCATATTTCTAAAATGATTCTTGCACAAATAATCATTAATCATGTATGGATTGCTTTCTCTTCTGCTTTTGGCTTTGATCATACTCTTAGCAAAAAAATACATGTAAACTGATATTTAGCAATGTGCTGAAAATAACTAAGATTGTACTAAATTTTTTTTCACGGAGTGCGTGGAGAGAGAATAAAATATTGGAGACTCTGATTATTAGTCAGAGCATACCCGTGAAGAAGCGTTTGTTTCAGCGCCTCTAGAGGCATTCATATTAGCTAAAATGTTATATATAATGTATTTTTCAAAACTGCAAAACTTATGAAGTGACCTACTGACCTACCCGGAAAACAAAAGACTCATCAAAATAACATTAACTGCATCCCACACAGCGTCTCTTCTATTTGATTTCTAGCAATTTATCCAGCTTATACTCATTATATTTTCTCTTTGTTGTTAGACTAAGAAAACATGATTATTTCCTCTTAATGCACTCTATAATACTATTGAATTTCAGACAGCCCATTTACTCATTCAACGTTTTTCCAGTTTTCTTTTACTTTCTTCTTTCAAAAAATGAGGATTACGTCAATTTGTAGGAGGAACGCCTGGACATTTCTCGGTTTCGACAGATGTTATTTACCATATACATCTACAGGAAACCAACTTGGAACTCTTGGTTGGGCAGATATTACCAGAGCAATCTAGAAGGCTCATATGAATTATTTAGTAATTTAGCTGGAAGCTGTTATACTTGTTTGAAATTTCAACGTTTCTCCTCTTCTTCTAAATCCCTCTCATGGCGAGAGCAAGCAACAAGCCCAACAAAAGTTGTTCAAGTTGCATACATGGTTTGAGCAAATGTTTGACATGTGTCTACGAAGCCACAAAAACTGGTGTACTTGATGCTCTTGACAGTTTCAGGACAACCGAATACCAAAGTTATCTTCCACAATGTGTACACATCCTGATTGTTACAGCCTGAAGGGACGTTTTTTAACGATTTTACTTCAGAGTTTGCAGAAATCTAGAGATAAACAAGTAGAGGGAGCAAACCAACGAGCATTGTCAGCAGTACTGCAATTTCCTAAAGTCAAGTATTCCTCCTCATCTTCTCACTGTCGCAATAGGTATTAACATTATAAATGCAAATAAACATTATCAGGTTTGAAAATTGATTAATTCCTGCTGGAATGCTGGACCGCGAAGCATCAAATGCTGAACAAAAGCAAATACACTTAAGTAGCAAGTTACAAAATCTTAAAACGTCGTATTTTCTAGAATGCGCTGGAAATTGCTGTGACATGCGGCTGGGAAAGCCAGAGCGAAAATCGTGCCACAATTGCGGAGAGTACTGTCGAACTGGGTGTGAGTTACTGGTTCCATGAGGAAGTAATGACCCAAAGAATTGGGTGAAGATGAGGGGAAGACGCATATAAGGTTTAAAGCTATTTACTCAGTTCAGTTACTATTTTTATAGACTTGTGCTTTTACACGTCTCCTCGTAAATATTTCATTATCATCCGGAATAATGTTACTTTTATTACTCTCATCCCGGTAATGACGGATTCTGATAGTACGTAAACAAGGGCTTGCTAAATCCATTTACATCCCGTCCCCAGATCATAATACCGTCTTTGTTATTCTCAAATTGATACTCCGCGAGCAAGAGTCTCAACTCCCAGTCTGACATGATTAATATTTGATTGCTTCATCCCTAGTTCCGGATTCTGAATTCTGGAGGTCGTCATCGCGTCCTTTCGTAGGCATACGTTAGCAAAGTTAGTATATTTGCTGTCTTGTGAAACTTTTAGAATCTGATGCTCTCGTATTTCATGTATCCCCTCTCGTGTTTCTCATCTTGGCATACATACGGCATTATTTTGCAATATCCACAATTTTCAGGTTCCATACACGCTCATTATTTTGCCAAGAGAAACATGAGAAGAGAAGCTGGTGCAACACGAAAACAATATATGTTTTCCGCGACACTATTTGCCAATATCACGTATCAGCGTCTGGGTTAATGCAAAAACTCGCAATTTGCGTGCTTGGGGTAGGTTAGTTTAAAAATTCTCAAAACTGCCCGAAACATCATATATACAGATGATAAATCCTTGCAGTGCTTTGCTTGAGCATATACTACCTTTCGCGCTGTATCTCTCCAACAAGCACTAATTTCGTTCTTATCATATGTTCGTTGATTCTATTCGTGGCAGGCAGAGCATCAAAGCAAAAAGTCCCTGAGTGGAAGTAAAAACCCCCTGAGGCCTCATGTGGGCAGCTGGAGAAATATTCGCGAAAGGATAATCGCACATTATCTCCTTGCTTTGCTATATATATTTTGTTTTTGGGTGGGTAGATTTCTGTAGCCTCTGGAAATGTTTTAGATTCCAGTTAAAGCTATTCTATGTGGGCTTTAATCTGTACCGTCGCACTCAAAGATAATAGAGAGCTCAGCAAATGGGAAAAACTGAAAACAATAGCAGCTCCAAACGTGTTTATGTCCACTCTTGCGAAAATCCCCGCGTTACTATTTATTCGCTTCATTCAGCAAGAGGTAGACTAACAGATGGTAGACGTAGATGACAATTTTGTTCCACATTCCGACGTCCCGTTAAAGTAAATTCAACGGGGTATTCTAACTAGGCATTAGACGCAGACTTGAACGATTGTTACACAACACAAAAACAATAGAAAAAAAGAATAGCGAGCCTACAAGTTTGAGAACGAAAGACGTAAGCGGAAGGAGAAGAGAAAGATACTTAGACGAAAATACTATATTGTAAACTTTATTGAGTTCTTGAGTGCGCCACCTGGAGGGAGGGAAGATTCAGAAGTGTAATAAGAAAGCTAACTAAATCTTCCTTTACGATCTTCCCCAACACGTTCAAGCTCCATTCAAACGTTTGTTACGTCATCCATCTTCCGGAACCCAGGGCCCCATGCAGGACAAACATCCCCTCTACGGGCTTCCTTTACTAATCTTCTACACAAGTCTCCTCAACAGGCCCATGGCTCTTCTACGAATATCTGAGGTCCTTTTGTAATTCAAAATCCGGCACTGTAAAGGAGAGCAACTGGTACTTTTACCCTGCAATGCGCAGCGGATAGAAGCTCATCTGCCTTGTATTCTAGCGAGAGGTTGTTGAGAAAGAATAAAGATGGGAGGACACGGAAGGACGGCGGACAGGGACAGGGACAGGGTCGTAGAGGGAAGTGGCCCATCTAACAAAAGCTTGAATGAATTGACTAAGGTGTGAAGCGATGGAGGTTCTTTTCAATTCGACAACAAATAGCTATCTTCCGCTACATTTCTTCGCCTACTTTCACCTTCAAAAATTTTCCTTCCACTTTCTCCCACCCTTTCACTCTACCTTTCACCAACCTTATATTTTCTCCTACTTGAAAATGTTATACCTTGGTACCTTGGATGAATTTTCTTCACACAGAGATTTATCCAAAATACTTCCGGTCTCGTTTCCAGGGTATAAGCGAGGCATACACCCTGCCACTCTTTACACAGATAAGTACAGCTTATTTTCCTCTAAGCCTTAGAGTCTAAGGCATCTGAGAGGAAAATTGCACAACTTTCTAGAGAGGTACTTACGAAATTTTTTTCATATTTTGTATTGATTAAGAAATTCACAACACATTGAATAAGTTATTCTTCCTTTAACTCAACCCCATCAACTTGATGTCTGTGCTTATTTTACTTTCTCATCGTTTCTGACATGCTTTCTATTTCTACTTTCTCCCCGATTCTGTAAAGTATTGGCTGTGTTTTCTTAAATTGAGCCATTATGGGTAAAATGAACTTGTGATTGGGAAAATGGCTGGTGTGTTGTTACCTCTAGAAAAATATTTCTTTGCAGCTTTTTACACTTTTTCCTTTTCCTCCTCGGAGCCACCTGCAGTAGGCGGGAAAGTGAAGTATCTCGGTAATGTTTCTACGCCGTTTTCGGAGTTCCTGCCAGACTTGACGCATTCATGGAGAAGATGTAAGAGAGGCAGAAAAACATGTTGTAATTATTTGGACCAACGTCCTAGTTTTCACTAAATAGAATAATAGTTAACTGAGTCTTCTTTTTCTTAGTTCATACAGACTATAAACATACACGCTGCGTATATAATTTATTGTGTGCTATCAGGATGTTTTGTGATTAATAATTTGTGTTTTCCTGAGCATCATCATCAATTACTTGTGGATATGTGTGGGAAAAGTGTGGGAAAAGTGTGTGGCGTGACGTCTACGCTATATTTATTTTCTCACCACCCTCTCTGCAAATTGCGTACCTTTTCTTGGCTAAATCACAAAAGGAACACG
Organism: Sminthurides aquaticus; assembly: GCA_906901655.1. Classification (NCBI taxonomy): domain Eukaryota; kingdom Metazoa; phylum Arthropoda; class Collembola; order Symphypleona; family Sminthurididae; genus Sminthurides; species Sminthurides aquaticus. Next base: position 309,668 of record CAJQTT010000010.1, read on the forward strand.
TGATAAAGCCTGGCTAGACGAGTCATAAAGATAAAAAGTATCCGTCTGCTTACTGCTTACCCCAAGGAAAGTGATGAAGCCACCTACGTATTTAATGGAGAAAGAAGGCGCTATGATGAGGTAAACAATAACTTATTACTTTGAGCAACTAGGGGGAAGAAAAGCATCAAGTTTATCCATGATACAAAAAGAGAATAAGTACCTAAACTTTCTCTTCTATTTATATCTGTCGAGACCTCTGTACTGTTCCGTTATAATATGTTTTCAAAATGCCGCGGACTTTCTCCCTAGCGTGCGTATACGTACACACGACCGACTTTCTCCACTGCCATCTCACTTAGAGCAATTTCTATTGATAAGTACTGTATTTAAGTTTAAGGAATTTTTGCTCTCTTATTTGAGGCAAATTCAAGCTTTCTCCATTACCTCATCAAGGTCTATACTTTCTCCAACACTCGCTCCGCATCCCCCAATAAAGTACAAGATAAACTGCTCCTTTCACCTTTGACTTTGAGGCATATTTCTCCAAGGTTTAGTGGTCTGTAGAGAAACACAGTTTGAACTGGACGAGAATTTTTCTTTGTAAAATGATGCTTTCTCCGCCCCCGCAAAATTGTAAGATTGCGTATGAATGCAAAGTTATTTCTAGGTCCTCTTAAAAGAGTTTTGCCTGTATACTCCCTGCCTTAAAGAATTGAAGGCTTCAATTCTTTCAATTTGAAGCATAGAACTGTGTTACAGATTGATTTTCTCCTAACGATTACTGCGGTAGGAGGCTTGAGCTTTTAGTAGATAGATAGATAGATAGATATTTTATTGATTTGAGCATAATATTACAGCTCCTTCAATATTTGGATCTTAGCTTAGTTCTTGGTTCTAGCACATAAATACAATCGCTTTGAAAAAATTGTACATGTTGATATATAGATTCTTGTCGTTCGTGTTGAAAGTTTCGTTCCATCCTCTGGTAGCAATATCTTCCTCGTAAGCACTAAAATATTTTTGCCTTAGATCGACTGTTTTATCGCATTTAAACATAGTATGTGTCCAGTTATAATCTGTTGGTTGATTACATAAGTGACAGAGTTCTTTAAGTTCTAATTTTGTGTTGTTTACATATATTGTCTGACAATTAAACCGTATTCGAACTATGATACTTGCAAATTTCATGGGTATGCCACAAGTCATATATGGTTCATCCCTCACAAAAAGTTTAACTTCCTTAAAGGCTTTTGATATACATGATGAATTCATAGCTTGAAGGTCTTGCTGAACTAATTTCATTTGGTAACATGAGACAATTTTAGCGGTTTCTTTTTCCCATAACTTCCAGTCTGAGCTATTCCATAGTTCCTCACTTATAAATTCCTCAATCTCTGTTCTAACTTGAAGTGCCCAATTGTGTACAGGTGTTCCTTTTCTCCTCCATAGATATGTTTTACATGCTTTTAGGAGACAGTTACTTTCTCTCTTTAACAGACTTATTATGTATTTAATCAGCTGTTTTACAACTTTCACTCTTAGCATAGGTGCATTACACTCTAGTCTTAGCATAAAACCTGGTGTTGACTTGGGTAATCTTAAGTATTTTTTCAGGAAATAAACATGTAAGGATTCTAACCTTTCTAGGTGGCGCAGACCCCAAATATGGGCATCGTATAGTGTTAGACTGAGCGCAAGGGTTACAAACATTTTGTATTGAATTTTGCTAGCAGGTAACTTAGATTTAATTAGTGTAGGCCAAAGCGCGTTTACTCCCTTTTTGCCTTTATCAATGAATGTTTCCACTGTTTTGGAGTAGTTCCCGCTTGTGTGTACATTAACGCCTAGATACCTGTATTCCTTTACAATTTCTATAGTTTTCTTGTTCCATACAAATATATCCTCTTTATGCAGTCTACCCCCTTTTTTAACAATCATTACTTTTGACTTTTCTAGGTTTATATTAAGATTATTTACTATGAAATATTGGTGTAGCTTATTAATCTTTCTTTGCAAATTAAACCTATCATTCCCAATTAATATTATATCGTCTGCGTAAATTAACAAGTGTATCTTTTGGTCTTCGATTTCAAACGGCATTACTCCACTATCTTCGAAGTATTTGAATATGGTATTAATTTTAAGATTCCATAGAGTTGGCGACAGTGACTCCCCCTGTAGTATACCCTCAGTAATATCAAATGGCCGTGTTCTACCTGTTTCTAGTCTTACAGTGCCTTTCATATTATCATATAGATCTTTGATAATATTGATAAAGTTATTACTTATTTTGTATTGCTCTAGCGTTTCCCAAAGTGTTCTATGTTGTACCTTATCAAATGCCTTTGAGAGATCGACGAAGAATAGATAAAGCCTTTTTCCAATCGACAATTGCTTACTTATAATAGTGTTGAGGACCAGAAGATGATCTGTACAGGATTTTCCTTTCTGATAGGCAGCTTGGCAGTTAGATATTAAACTTTGGTTTTGGCACAACGTAACTAGTCTATTATTTAGTATACATGTGAATAGCTTTAGAGTAGTTGGTAACAATGATATTGGCCTAAAATTGCTTGGTTCTTGTTTTGACCCTTTCTTATATATTGGACAGATAGTGGATTCTAGCCAAGAAGTAGGGAGTCGTTGTCTTTTCAAAATTTCATTAAAAAATATACAAAGAAATTCTATTCCCTCTTCTGGCAGATTCTTGAGAGCTTCATTAGGTATATTATCGTAGCCAGCACTCTTGTGATTAGCTAGTGTTTTCATGTTGAGTCTAATTTCTTCTGGCGTAAAATTACAATCCACTAGCTCATCCTTCTCCTGTCTGTTTTTAGAAGGCATCGTAGTTCTGGCTGGGTATAGTTTTTGGAAATATTCTAGCCAAGTTTTTTCGTCAATTTCAGGTGTTTCTCTTATTCTATATGGTCTGTATGTGTTCATATGTTTCCAAAATTCTGCGCTAGACCTAGTTGTTAACATTTTTTCTCGTTGGTTTTCATAATATTCTATTTTAGCATTTTTACAAACTTTCTTATACATGTTTTTGGCTTCCAACAGTTCTGTGAGGATTTCAGCTGGTACGAACTGCCTGTGCTTTCTTATCAAACGTATCAATCTTCTCACATTTTTCTTACTTTCTCTGCAGTCTGAATTAAACCATTTATTTGGATAAACTTTGTTAATGTCTACCTGTTTTAGCATTCCTATTTGTTTAAGGGATTCGGTCATTGTTGCGTTAAACATAGCACTCATTGATTCTACACTTTCTGGGAGCCTACTGAAAGATAAATTTTTCCTAAAGGCTTTTTGAAAAGCGTCTTTACCATCTGGCAACCATTTACATGTTAGTTTCAGCTTTCTTTCATCTTTTGTGTGCTTGCCTGTCCATTCTAGTATTGCATGATCTGAGACGGAGGCATTTACAACTCTAAATTTAATGGTTTCTTTCTTTAATTCTTCACTGACTAGGCAATAGTCAATTACAGTCAGACTTCTTTTTATAAATGTTGGTTGACCTGGTATGTCTCCTTCTATAAAACCGTTGCATATAAAGTATCCTAGTTTTTCAAATCTACTGAGCAAATCTCTACCCCGATTGTTAATCTTACTGTCTAGCGAACTTCTACTTAACGTGCTTAATGTTTGCTCTGAACCTGTTCTTGCGTTGAAGTCGCCTACTACAATCGTCTTGGCGTTGCAAGGTATATTTCGTTTTATATAAGAGTAGACCTCCTTAATGTTTTCCTGAATCTTTCCATCTAGGTATACAAAGATACAATGCTTAACATCCCTTGTTTTTCCACTAACCAGAGTCAAGTGAACCATACAATTAGTTTGTGTGATTATTTTGTGATCCACTCCTTCCATTATTCCTATTATCATACCTCCCTTCGCTCTTCCTTTGCTAGAGATTCGTGTGGCTGCTATCATGTACGTTTCATATTCCTTAAATATAAATGGGGTATTAGTATTTTCAATCCAAGTTTCTTGTAATGAAAAAGCTATTGGTCTTAAATTATATATTTCTAATTGTACATCTTTTAACTTATCTTCGATTCCGTTGACGTTCCATGAGATGATTGTTTCTTGAAGGGCTGAGGTAGTTTGTCATTTCTTCTTCGCGTTGCTGTTGATGTCGACCTTATTTCCATTGATGTATAGAACATTCCTCTTCATCTTTACAGTGTGTCCTTGAACTAGTGCCTCCCGTCTGATCTTGAGTAGTTCATTAAGCTGCTGTCTTCCCTCTCTTGGAAGATCGTCTGTGATTCGGAATGTCAACGTGGGGTTGGATTTTAGGTTTCGGTAGATTTTGACTTTCTCTTCGCGATTAGGCAGTACAATCTTTATTATTCTAGAGCGTTCTTCTCTTCCTAGCCGCCAACATTTTGAGATTACGAGGTCGATTTTCATTTCTGTTTTGAATTTTCGAATAAGCTCTTGCTTCAGGTCGTCCTCATTTTCTCCGTTTACGTCTTGAAGCGATTTGAAGATGACGTTGTTTTGTCTTTTGTCTATCTCAACTTGTAGCAATTGCTCTTGAAGAGCTGTTACCTCATATTGTAGATGTCGTACCTCTTCTTCATTTCTGTCGACCCTCGAGACTACTTCCTCCACTTTTTGCTGTACTTCTTCAAGTTTTTCCAGTTTAGAGTCCATGACAGTAATTTTCGCATTCATTGCATCAACTTTTCCTTCCAGTCGTGTGGCCCACTGCGGTGTATATTCCTCATCGCTCTCGTCTCCGTCGTCTATTTTCTGCTTGCGGAGAGTCTTCTCCGGGGAATTGGATGCTTGCCTCTTCTTTCCTTTATTCCTTGGAGCCATCGTAGATCTACATACAGATTTCAGTCGGGTGCCAGTATCATAGGAAACTTGTATACGGTGGAAGTGTGGTCCCCAAGGGAGAACATATACTATTGCAAAATTGACTTATCTTTTAATTTGCATAGGAATGCAGATTTACACGCCTTGGATTTTTCCTTTTGCTTGTCCTTGTCTTCATGTATCTTGGTGAACCAGTGGTTTTTCAGAATTTCACAAAATTTAGAAATTTTCACAAACTTATACTTATTTTCACCGAATGCACTTAATTTTCCCTCACCGGATGATATAATTTTCAAATCTTTAGTCTCTAGTTTGTCCTATTGTTTTAAAGATCTTGTAAGAGCACATTTTAGGTACGTCTGTGCTAGAACCTCTTCCCTGAACACCCTTCGCTTGAGCTTTTAGTATTTCCAATAAAGAATCACACATAGCCTCCTGATTAGAGTCTGTGACCGGAAAAATAGTCCGTGTTGAAATTTTTAAATGCTTTCACCCAAATGGTACATATGCATTCAGCATAGGAGGAAAAGCAAAGTTAGGAGAGCATAGAGACAATCCATATACTAGAGCATCACAACACAAGAAGCATAAAACTCACTGCCAGCCGTCCTGTCATTGAAGATATCCGGGCTTTAGTATGCATGACGCTTGTGGATCCAAAAGTCCAGGAAATTTAAGCCATGTCTCACAACTAAGTAAGCAGGGAAACTTTCTCCAGCAAGGGCTTAGCGGATGAACGTGGGAAGAAATCTGATGAATTGCCGTCCCACCCATATAGTTTCTCATCCGAAAATTCATTTTCCTCTGCTTTCTCCGGCATACTTTCACCTTCCTCCCTTCCTTTACTTAGAGGTGGTAGAACAGACAAAATGAAGGCTCTGTGAGGAAGATTATTTTCTAAATTCCATGAGATTCTCTCACCTCTACCCTTTGAGGATTTGCCAAGGGAATTGGAAAATCCTTATTCTGGAGTTGTTTCTACAACTTGCGGTCTACTCTTTCCGCGTGGCTAGTTTTCTTCCACCCCGAATTCCGTCTCTTCATCCCATAACTGATGCAGGTCAGAGCTGATCAACGAACATTGCAATATTTTGCAAGTTAGTGTAAGTTAAGTGTAATTCGTATTGATGTTGCATTTTCGTCTGAATTTCCTGACAGATTTCCGTATAATGTATTCAGATTTGCAAGGAAGGAACTCGGACAGTGCAAAACAAGCTATTTCCACTGGGAAGCCGGAGAAAGTATGTAAAGTGAAAGTGTCATTGACTGATTTGAAAACACTGCCATTTCTAAGGAATTGTATATGTAGCTTTCATCTACCTTCATTACCGAATCTGACGCGAGTTTCTTTAAAAGCTTTCTCTTTACATAAAAACATCCCATGAGCGACGGGATGTGCATGGGTACAAGATCAAAGTAGGAAAAGCGGAAATACATACATAAATGCTGGTGATCCTTAGTGCATGGTCGAAAGAAAGTTCTTGCTGTCATTTATTCAATTTATCTCCTTCATGAATAATATATTCAAATTTTGATGGATGACTGTCATGCAGTCATGGAAAGACTTTCAAGTGCCACCTGAACTTAGATCGCGGGCCTTCTATTTGAGAATAGGCGTAGGTGGGCATAAAATACTTAGAACCGTGCCCGTGTCTCCCGGGAACGTGAGTAGCAGCATGTGTAGGAGAAATACGTACGCATGTATCTGATGAAGTACCTGAAATGCCCACGAGTTTTTAGAAAAAACTCGAGAAATATCTGAGTGAATGGGAAATTTTCCCGTTCTCTAGAAATTTCTCAGTGTTCAATTGCCCATGTGATGATGAAATATTTCCCAGAATTTTCTCATCAATTAAGCTTCACCCTGGAAACTAGAGCGGATCGGTCCGGTTCGAACGCCAGCCTTGTTATTATGTCAGATCTTCTCGCTAAAATAGCTTACTTTGCTTAATCGTTTCTAATCATTGGTTGTGAGTAATTATCTCCTCCTCTTCATTCTACCCTCCCTATTCAAGAATTTCATATCAACTGGAAAGCTTCTCTTCGTCGAGCAGCTGCCCATTAATTAGCCTTCGGTTAAAGCAATTTATACTTGTCCGAGCTCTTAATTTCTTGTAATACCGTAAATATACATATGCTTTTCTATCCACGGAAGAGATCCTCACAAGAGCTTGACGTCATCATCCGGGTACTTGTATCTCTGTGAGTTCTCAAACTTTTGATGTACCATTGAGCGAGACACTTGATTCGTATATATTACACCCATCCGTATTGCATGATGTGTCCCAAGCTTCAATGGTGGTTTATAAATCACTTAGTAGACAAGACAGTGACAGCAAAATGGCATATGCATTGATGACGTCCGTAGATTGCGAGTTATGTTTATGACCTCAAAGCTACAATCTTCCCAATAATGAAGAATGCAAATAAAATAGACATGTGTATGAGAATACCTCCAGTATGTAGTTGATTGTCTAAAGCGCTCCACCACCCGCACAAGTATGCTAAGAAATGCCTTGCAGGTCGCTGACGCAAATGACCCCCTTATTCCATTATGCCGGGGTCTTATTATAATGTAACCAATTATAATTTTGCCTCATTATTTTTACACTAGTTTCACTGCTTCAAAGGAATGGAGTCAAGGAATATTATGGTTTCCATAATGGAATTAGGAATGGGCGGATAAATTGGCGATTTCAAATGCCTTGATTTGCTCTAGATGAAGACTCTATGTAATTCACGGCGCGTATCTGTGGGCAGATAGCCTGAACTGAACCGGTACGTCCCTCTTGCACCTCCCTCATCCTCCGCCTCCTCATCTTCCGGTTGGGCCGTTTCAGTATTTAACAGTATTATTCTTTCACATAATATTATAAAATGTGGGTCGTGTCACCCCGCCCTCGCCGGAGTTCTTATCGGAAACCAGCTCCGGAGTGTTGAATATGGGATATGGAGCTAATATTCCTCGTTTAGTTTTACCGCCTCGTGGTCTTCCGCAAAGTGACGGAGTAAAATTTAACAGCAGAGGACCGAGAGGAGTGAGGAGAAAGTATACAAACCAGGAGTAGTGAAAGCACCGTGATATAATTTTGCAAGAAATAGCACTATAAACTTTCAAGTCGTAGCAGCCAGTGTTATTCATTTAGTGTAAAAGTTTCCGCGGTTTTCCTTTTACCTCAATGGGAATCTGTCCCAGAATGACAATTTCAAACTAATTGAAGCGGAGAGCCGCCAGAAAGATATTCAACTTTATGGCTGGACAGAGACCGTCTTCTTAGATGAAATAATAAGTCATGTATCTCTCACTTCCTGCTAGTCTACGACTAGGGCACTGTAGTATGCTTATAAATGCAGCTTAAAAGAATAAGATTCGGATACATCTAGTTATTTCCTCTCTTCTTCAGTCTCCTGGTCCTTGCATAAATACCAGGGTTGCATCTCATCTTACCCGGTAGGGAAGCACTCGTTGTCTTTTGCAACGCAGAGGAGAGCCGCTAGGTGCGATACAAGCCCGGCGATTTACAGTCTTATCTTGCTTCTCTGTAAAGAAAGACAGTAGCTTATGATTCAAATTTAGGCAAAAGAGAAAGTTTTTGGAGTTGGTGCTTGGGGAAAGATTTAAAAAAATCATCCGCTTTCAAATACCACAATGAGGCCTCGCTTTCTTTGTCTGCCATAATGCGTGTACCTTTCACGGATTCTACAAAGCGTGGAGTGCTTCGTACATGTAAACAAGTACGAAGCACTCCAAATTTTGAATACACAAAAGCTAAAGCACTAGTTGCAGTACTGTACTTTTTCCAAGGGCTTTATATGATTTTCACGGATTACTTTCTCCAGTCCGATGGTGACTTCATCGTTGCTTCTTTATCTTCAAGTCAAGTGTACGTCTTCCTAAGACTCGAAGATAGTATATTGAACTCGCTAGCGTACCTTGCTGAATATTTAAGTTATGCAGGAGAAAGCGGAGAAAGTATAAAAATTCTGTGTACATACATATTCTATTTTTGCATGACATTGAGAGAAAGACATGGAGAATTTATACCGACTCCTAGCAAAAGCAGGAGGATACTTTTACCTCATGGGATTTTATTACATTCTCTCATTTTAACTTTCCGTCTTCTTTTCCTATACTTTCTCTTTCCGTCCTTTATTTTATAAGTCTGTTGCACTGGAAGCTGAAACTTAATGGAGGCGCAGAGGTGTAGTACTTTCTCCGAAAACTCAAAATATTCCGCCCTGGAATGATCATCATTCAGTCTGTAGCTCTTTTAGGAGAGAACTTTGTAATGGTGTTTATGTAAATTTCCATTGATTCCTCCGCTTTTTCAAGGTAGAAAAGAAAGGTAGAGACCGGAGAAAGCAGCAGAGAGATGAATGACAATTTTTTGCAGTAGCGCTTTTACGGCTTTCACTGCGCAAGAATGAGGATAAAGAATTGAACTGGCGGAGAAAACACGGGACGGATGGCTGAACAGTAGTTTACGCAGTGACTACAGGGAGAGAAAGTTAAGACTGTTTATGACAACTCCAAGGAAGAGTGACGTTAAAGATGTAAACTTTCTCCCGTGTCGCGTTAAAGACTATAATTCCCGTGTACAAGTGTTGAACAATCGCATTACTTCACTCCATCCGGATCCTTTTATTCACAGGGCCAAAGAAGAGAGGCAGGGAGGTTTATTTATTCGCTCCTGTTCAATTGTTCTCCTTTCCCATGGCCCTCAAGTCTTTGATGCTGGTGAAAGCATATGCGTGGGAGGATGAGAATGGGATCGCAGTCGAGTAGAATTACAAGGCAGAATTACTTTATGAGCTAAATGAATGTTCTAGATAGAAGGAGAGAACTAAGAAGATGGTCCTGGGAACGAAAGTTGCCTATTTGGCTGTTTGCCGGATTTCCTTTATACTCAAGAGATAATAAGGATGATGACCGGAGAAAGCATCCGTTTGTTGCACCCAGATGGCTCGTTCTAAGGCCATTCCTATAATTCGTAAACTGAGATCGGATTCAACTGGATTACACGTAAGCAGATGTCGGAATTAAAGCTACGGTGAAATCACACTTAGTGCCAAGCCCATCTCCTATTACAAAAATGTGTAACGGAATATACCTGACAAGGCTAGCAGGATATGTGAGCGGTTACTTTCAAAATAGACAAAAACAATTTTTCGCTGAATTTTAGTTTTCTTTTCGCACATTACCTGAGATCAGGCTAAAAATAAAAGAATTCATTTTGAAGCATATAATACGGGTTTGTATTTACGAAACATTGCCAAGTTTACAGCTACTACGTTGCTTTTGAAGCTAATACCAAAGTCAAGAAGAGGGGAAAAGAAGTTACGCCAGAGATCAGTAAATACACCATCGAAATACATCTCAAACAGAATAAATACATGGTCCCGTACGCGCTTTCACTCTGCTAATGTCCTGCTCAATTACATACTTTGCCTGACGCCCACGCAACTCTGATGGTGGTTTCAGGGAGGGTTAAAGAATAGAGTTCGGAAGAGAAAGTAAAGGGCGGAAGAGAAAGTACCCTTGGAAAAATGTGTTTTTGGAAAGAAGGTTGCGAAACTTTTGTATTCAGGAGACGGGATGATGGGTGTTAGGTTAGGTGGCTATTGAAGAGCCGCGAAAGGAGGATGGGAACAGACATGATTAGAATAAGTTTCCTGATTTTATCACACTCCCTCCAACAACTCGTTCAATTTCCTTTTTCATCCCACAATTTTCCGTTAGATCAAAGAGAAAGCTTTCTCTCTCAACTCAACACCTCTGCAGAATTGCCTACTTTCTCCCAATTTTTTCCCACCTTTCTTCATCACTTCACTTTCTCTCATCGGCCTGGGCGTAGATCATCCATCAGCTTACCTTCCTTTTCCACCCACCGCAAACATTCAGCCTAATCACGTCTGGAATCGAACAAAGGAAGCCTTACCAGTTGTCAGCTACTTTCACCGAGAAGGCAGTACGGAGTAGAAAGACTACTGGAACGTTGTTCGAGAAGGGGTCCAGGAGGCAAGGATAGCGCAACATTGCGAAACTTTCATTCTCAGCTGTGCCACATAATCTCACCTTTTGTGTTGTTAGTTGTTGCCAACATTTCCCACAACATTTCGAAATCTTTCTCCGCCCACAGACTACAGAGTCTTAAACAGAATGCTCCGCAGCAATGTTCTTAGTCAACTTTCACTCAGTAATTTAGCCAGAAAACTATATTGTTAATCGCGCTTCTTTATTCATTAAATTGCATATTATTATAACCCTGAACTGACTGTGCTGCGGGTAGTAATTCCTACAATGATTACTTTAGTTATGACAATTACTTACTTAACACTTCTTATAGCTAATTCTTCTGCTTCGACCCTCCAGAATTTGCGTTTTTCTGTTCAATTTTTAGAACTTCGCTTCACTCCAATGATTTTCTGTCGCAACCTATGTCTCAATTTAAACTCGTAGTTTCCGTTTCAACCATATCCGGATGCATCCGATGGCTCTGGATTATAAATATATAGGTTTCAGTAGGATTTTCGGTTGCATTTTTTACGAATTCTTCTTATTTTATCTCTTGTTTTATTTAAGTCACGTAGAGACAAACTGGGCGAATTGCCGGTTCCAAGAGAGTTCCTGTGCTATGGTTACCTGTGAAGGGATGATGCCTGGGGGGAAGGAGAGTAAAGCATCTTTTTTCTGGAAGTAGGTAGCAGCACAAAGCGGGGTAAGTCACGTAGAAACGTATTCCTCCTCTGTTTTTCTCTACCCGCCCTAGTAGTAGTATATACTTAAATTCTCTTCGTACTTAATACGGTATTTACGATTTGTCGGAATTTCCCGAGTTACATGGGCTTCGTTGAGATGAGAGAAGATGGGAGGATATTATCTTGTATTTCGGGATAGTTTCCATATGTAGCGATGATGCGGTCTTCTTTAGAATCATAAAACTTGGAAAACTAAACGCGTTCCAAGTTAGGAATGATAATGTTTCCACGAACATGGCTGTACTTGTAATGTAGCAGTCCTATGAAAGTCAAAGTATTAAAGACTTGCGAAGGAAGAGGAAGGGCTTCAAGAGTTTTACTCCCAGTGTCCCAGTTCTTAAAGTCCCTTGTTGGGTATTATTTCTTTCAATGTTTTACACTTTCAATTTTGTAGCTGGCTAGCTTTCACGGTATTCGTAAGCTTTTATTTTTGAAATTCTACGCACAATTCTACATAAATGAAGGAAGAGATAACAACTTTCACCTGTTGTAACACACATATGTGATGGCTAAATTCGTTAAACGCCAAAACGTTGATGCGGCATGGATTGTTATAGTCTTACTAATTTGTTGCAAATTCAAAATTTTGATTTCAAAATCTTAAATTCAAAATTTTGAATTGGTAAGAATTTTAAATTTTGAATTTGGTTAGGATTCAAAAATTTGAATTCAAAATTCGGAAATTTAAAAGTAAACTGAGTAACGTCGAAATTGTGCATGCTGAAGCCTTTAATAAATGGAAGAAAACCTTGAACATAGTTCTGAGGATTTATTTTTTCATGGTTTCTATTCTGCACAAGAAAACTTGTGGGGAAAGTAGAGCTCGATCTTTAAAGAAATAGTGCGCGGGGCCTTACAGTGAATTTTCATTTTACGCTCGTGAGCGTGGAGTATCATGGGTGCAAACATTATTCACGTGCCGTGACGTGACAGCTTTCTCCTTGCAGTGAAAGACTATGTATACACACATGTTCGTCTATGCTACTACGAAGCGTGTCGTAATTTAGCACTCATCTTTTTATCATGGTTTCGGACGAAAACTTATGAAAAATGCATGGCTTCCCATCCTATATTTAGACTCTGCAAGCCTTGAACCCGGCGAATAAGCTTTTAGGGGCTTCCTTCCTCGTTACAAAACGCAAATCCAGGAATTTTTTAAAAAAAGAAGCAGATTTCCAAGATAGCCGTGAGAAGTGCAAGTGGAAGAAAGAAGCTGAGCGGGAATAGATGGTAAATCTCTTGTAATTTACCCCGTTCCGTTCTCTTGTTTTCTGACGAGGAAGGCCGGTCTGAACGAAAAGGACTCGTAATCTTGTCGTATAATCTTGTAAGTACCTAATCTTTACCTTAATGCGACAAGCTTTCCCAACACATGAACAAATTTGCACTGAATCTCCTTCCTTTCGGCCGACAACAGATTCTTAGTAGATGTCTGGTTCTTAAAACTAGACGTTCCCATTTCGGAGTTTTCGGGGTTGTTTCTCAGATGGCTGGAATAAATTGGATAGCTGGGCGGCGAGGTATATTGTCTGAAAAGTTGAATTAAGCGCTTGAGCACGCCTGGCTCGATCCCTAGGCCGTCCTCCACAGTTTCGAGACTAATCTGACATGTGAATCTGTTGATAAGACACTGAGTATGATGATTTAATGCTTTCTAAACAAGATGTAGGATTTTAAAGTATCATGCAGCTTATGAATTTTCGACACCGAGTATACGTGCGCTGATATGCATACAGTACAATACTTGCGATTTTTTTTCAAGCCATATCCTTCTAAATCCTGTTTTGCATTCCACAGTCACATTCGCCATATTTTGTAACAAAATGAATGGCTCTCAGAGGAATCAACGGTACTAGCTTTGCATGTTCCTTGAAAAAGTACAAAATTAAACATATATGACAGAAAAAATTATTTAGAGTTCCATTATGATCCATTTGCACGTTATCAAATGCGCTTTGCGAAATTTTCGCGAATTTTTTTCTAAATATTTACATATTGATGCAGTTTTAATGTTGATTTCAAATTGAACGTGACCTAAGAACCATTCTAGCTTTTCAAACTCAGCGTTTCCAAGAAATGTTACAGCCAGCAATGCAAAATATTGAGAAAATCCATATCGGAAATAGCAGAAATTTTACGATTCCAGCTCCACGCCTGTCTGAATTTCGACAAACCTAATCAGGTGGAGTATTTATGAATAAATACATTGAGCATTCACCACTCAAGTCTAACACTGTTTTTAAAAGAATATAAAATACTGGTAGTCTGGAGATTGGAGATCAGAGGAGTAAATATCAGAGCGAACATTCGTATTCCTGGAAAAGAGTTCAAAAGTTACACTTTGTTCAGATAACCTCTCCGTTGAACTGAAATGCGAAGATAATAGGATGCTGAGATGTTCTCCTCGTTGTAGTGAATATAATTTAGATATTTTATTTAAATGACTACATTAAAGCAGTATTTGACAGCTTTATATATTCTGAATATTACTTGAATGCAATGAAAAAGAATAATAATGTTGCACTGCGTGCTAGATAGAGTTATAACGCCATGTTGTAACTGTAACTTGAATCCGTCTTTTCACTAGCGTTACCAACCCAACTCGTCATACAGTGTAAGTGTAGTGAGTTGAAGACTTTAACCTCACAGATTCGCATTTCAGAAATAAGAAAGGATTTCTACTTCTTTCCATCCAATTCAAAAGCTTTTAGTTAAGATGTTAAAATGTCAAGTAGAAAAGCTAAGTTCCTAGAGAAGGGAGCGGATGGCTAGTCTTTCGTGTCTAACTTTCTCTTAGTAATCATGCATTCAGAAAACTTTCTCCTCCAAGTAATTAATTAAAAGATGGACTAATTCCAAAGATCCGCCCTCTTTTACTCCATGCTTTTAGCTGAGTTATTTATTTTAAAAAAACGGGCCAAAGTCATTCTCATTCACAGCGCATGGATTCTTCTCGAATATTTGCTCGAGGGCTGATGAATAGGTTGGATTCAAAAAGGCGGAAGAAGCTTTGCAGTAAGTGTGGCACTGGTGAAAGGGTGCTTTCACTCTCTTTCACTCTTTGTACTAACTTCATTCACAACATGAAGACTGGCATAAACTAGTTTATGAATGTAAATGTAGAACCGGATTCAAATGCGTGTAACCCAGCCAAGTCAAATGACTTTCTCCTTGGATGTTATCGTATACTTGCGACAGATCAGGGTCAGCCACGGACAGTTTTGAAGCAAATCAATCAAAGAGTATCTAAATTCATAATGAGTGAATTTCCTGTAGTTAATGATTAATTATGGCTGATTATGTAAAACAATTATTGCAAGAATTTGAGGATCCAATTAAATAATTTATTCAATTCGACAATCAATTCCAAAATGTACCAATCAATAACACAATATATCCTTTGCGACGAATAAATCTAGTACACTACTACCGGACCGTATAATGACAAACTCAAGTTTAATTTTTTTAAAACTATATATTGAATCTGATTAACATCTTTGCGAAACTTTTGACTACCTCGCAGCTACAAAAACAGACAAGAAGAGGAGTAGAAAATTTAATTTTTCAGAAATATATCCTTTATATTCCCTAGAAATGTCGTTGATATAACACGCCACGCTGAAAAACTAATACAGTTCCTATCACCCGCTGGTCTACGCGTCTGGTTTGCAGCAGGTTTTTATAATTCCCGGCGTAAACTAAATATTAAACTGGTTGACTAGTTGAAAAAACTTGCCACATCTGCAACTTCTGTCTGAGGATCAATTTTCAAATTTCAGAAATAATCCATTTGCGGAACAAGAGTAGAACATTAGCAGAATACAGGACAGCAGACTTTAATAGATTTTTTTAGGTGAAAGTCTGCTTTCTCTTCCACAGCCAGTCTGTTATATTCACACCGGTACACTTGCATCAAATATCGGCTGATGTTAGATAGTAGCCACCGATGAGCTAGAGAATTTTTAGGGCGTATTCTCGGTCGTTGTCAGAAGCTTCCGGAGTGAAAATAACTTTGACCCTTGGCTCTCAATTCTTTCTCCACTGTACACAATACGTGTATACCTGGATCTAGTGCTGTTATTACTTTCTCCTTTGCTTTCACTATATCTTTTCTGTATCATCGCTTTAATTCAATAATCTTCTACCCCAGATAATTCTTTTTCATCATTTTGTCCAGACTTTCGTCTTTCTTCCGCCTCTTCTATGGCATTGTTTTTCTACGCCGCTTCTCCTGCTCTTTTCTGTTTCTCCAGTGGCGACTATTTGTCTTAAATGAGAATTATTAAAACGAGCCTTGACTGTAGCAAACGATACGCCATATCCGATTACCCTATAGCATCACCATCTCCTCCGTTACTTGATGTTAAACACACATCCTCCTCGATATTTTGGTAGCAAACTAAATCTACAACCGGCCTCTGACCTTTTCTTTCTAATTACACGGCTTACATGGTAATGAAAGGAATAATATTTATTAGATACGCGCACACCAATCTTTACTATATATTTATATCTGTATGCTCACAAATTGTACTTGTCGTACATAATTGCTCTAAATTGCTATTCATTTTTGATCTAACGCACTAAATAATAATTACAATCTTCTTATGTGTAAAGGCTATAACTTTAATTAGCTTTTTCGACCCAATCCCATCCAGCCTAGGCATGTGGTAGAAGGTCACATAAATTGCAAAATCAATATATATTATATGGACGACAGCTACAGTATTTTATTTCGTATCATTAATTAGCTAAGCTAATAAGTAAAAGTGCAGACATTAATTAAAAATGGGAGAAAGTAACTTTCTCCAACGCAAACGTAACACATGAATTAATCAAGTAGATATTAGCTATACTAGTCAGTACACCGAACAGCTACGACTAAAACATCCTACCAACTAACTCTATTCCACTGTATCTGTAAATCTAGAGTTTCTAAGCTAATTCGACAAATGGGTACAACCTATATATAGTACAATACTTGATTACCCGAGATGGATCGACACAGGGACTTGCTCTATTTCCAACAGTGTTGGACGACATACTGCTACGAGTCTCTAGAGGACACACCTTGTTACACTTTTAAGGGGGCAATGAGGTCATTATTAGCAGCTAATCCATTTTCCCTCCTAAAATTCGAATTGAAAATCAGTCCATGCTTGAAAGATAACTTACGTTTAGCACACGAATCCTCTTCATTGAATATTTCCCTTCTTCTGCTCCTACAACTATATGGTTATTTGCTCACTACACGCTAAACTTTCTCCACCCCGTTAACTTTCTCCTACTTTCTCCTGCATCGGAATTCCATACAAATACACCATAAACCACATAATTCATCCACCCACACTCCTCGTTTTCATACTAAATTAGGAAAACTAGAATATTTCCTCTGTTGATCTAACAAATTAGTTTTTTCCTAGAGAATCTAATCATCTACATGTTAGTCTACTGTACTCACACATGGACTCTCTTGCATACAGAGACAACTCCGTCATAGCATGTTATGATAACGGAGTATTTTCTAAACTTATACATAATGGATGCTACTGCATTATGTTTTACAAACTAGTGTTTCGGGTGATATGATATCCCGTTTTAGATATGTTTTCTGGACTTGATATTTGTTTAAGAGGGGAAATTCCATGACATTGCCAAGAGGAAAATGGAATTTAGAATACAACAGACAGTAATATAACGCATTCTGTTATAAATTGTATAATGTCCCGAGTTTAGCCTTTTACCTAAGAGTTTACGTCGCGTTACTCCTGTTATAATATCTCAAAGTCTCGAATTTTTATGACGTCACAAAGAGACAACAATCTAAAAACAGAAGAACAAAAATACGCCGAGGGAGAAAGAGAAAGCAAGTACTTCCACACATAAATGGTTAAACATGTACCCATGCTTTTTGTGCTTTCTCCAAGAAAAGAGAAAGTACTCGGGATAGGAGTTATGTGCAAAGTTACTTTCTCTTCCACTAATCTAATTTATCCAGACATGAACAGCTCAAATTGAACGGAGTTTTAAAATTCCTCAGCCCTTAAGCAATGTTTACTCGCTAGACTGCTGATATCTGATATATGTATCTTTGTGAACGTAGAGAAAATAATTTACGCCAGTCGAAGCTTGACTGAGTGCTTACAACCGTCAGATTACTAATGTTGCATGTCATAACCTTTGGCAATTTGATAATCGCATATAATCGCACAACGGTCCTACAGGCAGAGACAGAATGCAATCCTTGAAACATTTCCTGAAAGTGTTCATCGCGAGTTTGAGAGAAACTGTATTTAGGGAACGATTTGCGCAAATTACTTCCCCACTTTCCCCATTTCACTTAATACATATATGTGTCTTTTCAGAGACCAGAATGCACAAATGGATTGCAATAAGCCTTGGGGCTTGGAGAAAGCGTTGTGGGGTTAGATAATTTGATTTTCTTTTAGCTTTAGCCTCCTACCATCTCCGTGATTCGTCTTTGTCTTCCACTTTCTCTTTTCCGTCTTGACATAATTTCTAAGACGGAAGCAAGTATTTGTGGACTGTAGAGAAAGTTCTTGAGTTAACCATCACTGGAAGCAAATACATCGCAAGTACCTTCCTCCACCTACTTTCTACGGGTCTGCTGTAGTAGAATTGGGAAGTGGAACTAAAAAGCTTGGAAAAGATAATGGTGAAAGAAACTATGTGTGCTTCCTGCCCTATTCTCTCACTCTCTCTACCTTTTCTTCTTTTACGGCCTCATTCTCTCTTTGTTTTCACAATGTGATGAATGTTGAGAATTTTCCCGGCCAATTCGGCTACCTTGCATCTTTCATGTTTTGCTTCAGCATCCCCCATCTCGTCATGGAATATTGAAGAGAACCGTCCTCCTACGGCTAAACATTTTCCTAGTCGCTCCCAAGAGCTTTCACATCAGTTCTTCCCTTCTTTCCAGTTTATCCCTTGCTTTGTATTCCACCGGAGCTCTGCTATAAACTTTCTCCTTCACTCTCTGTATACAGTGTGTGTACTTTTCCTCAACTTTCTCCGTCTCGCTCAAACCTTTCCTCATACGCTTCTAGCTCTAGACATTGGATAAATTTTGAGAAAAAACAATCCCTTGTTTTCTCCTCCAACGGCTCATCTCAAGTAATTTACTATTATCCCATTACAGTCCGTGTACATCACCCACAGAGTACCTTACTTATTATGATCTATGCAATACCCAGTCACACAGAACTCCTCCTTGTCTTCCTCCTTATCACATGTACTTTCTCCGCCTTTCACCGCAATCCCCATGAGGGTTGCAAAACATCTGCTTGTTTTCTATTTTCTCTCCCTCTTCCCTAGTCTGACCTGGAGAACTCACTGGATGTACTTGAAACCATCTCTCCTTCCCTAAACTCTGATCTGCTTCTGCTTCCTTCTTCCTGCACGACCGACCTACCAATCTGACCTCAAACATAACGCGGATGTGAACAAGCTCACGAGTTTTCGTGACCACGATTCTAAAAAGTTTCAACAGCACTAGAAATTTTCATTAACTCGTTCCAAAAAACATGATTCCTTTTGTGTCAAGAGCTTCTGAACTCATCCGGGATGGAACGTGACATACTTGCAAAAGTAGAATGGAACACAGGTATGTTATCTTTGCTTTCACCTCGTCTACGACAGACAGCATGAACCCAGTCCAGCGTAACACTTTTAAGACACTCTGACTTTCACCTGGTCTTTCACATTCACTGCCTTGGTCTCATAGATTCTTTCGAAATCTTTTCGCGATTTTTAGCAACAAGAAAGTCGCGTTAATTTTCCCTCACTATGAGTTACTTTTAAATGAAGGATTTTCGGAATAGCATGCGGGGGAATTTTGGTGGGATATCGAGGAATTTTAAACCGAGTACAAAAGCACAGTTAGTGGATATGTACAGGTGACCTTGCTTGGGAATTCACATATTGTAGGGACACTGAATATACGTTTAGAGAGATATAGTAGTAAAACTATACAAGAATTGATATGTTTCTTTGTAATTTTTGATATGTACCAATTCTCTAAACACTACCTACATTGAGACGCAAGTAGTTTCGGCTAAAGCTCTTGTCAATAAGAATAAAATTAAAAGTAATTTTACAACAACAAAGCGTATCCATATGAGATTTGATATATGTGCTTGCTTTCAAATCCAGCATTTACTTTCACAGAATACCACATTTTGCAACATCACGGGAAAGCGAATGCTACAGACGAATCTACTTTAATTTATGTGCTAACACTAAAGAATTTTAATTTAACGACGTACAGTTAGATTTCCTCATTAAAATCTGATATGTGACGACTCCTTCGTCGATTGATATGTTTCACAGATAAAACGGCGGTACAATCTTGGCAATGTCATGAAATGGGACAGCGCGACGTTTGAAAGATCGGCTATGAGGTTACGGACAATGATTTTAAGTTGTAAAGCCATTTGATCTTTGATATGCTATCATTGATTACGATATGTTTAGCGGATCTAACTAACCAGTGAAACTAAAGCATGATATGTTCATCTATCAAGCTTGTTTTCCATGATGTAATATACTGCATGCGTCTACGAAGACATCTCACTCAAAATTAGCAACCAGCCTCAGTGGCATGGTTTTTTAGTAGGATCGCGTGTTGTACATGTAACGGCATAAGCATGTTAGTTCAGATGGTATAAATCTTTTGTTTGTTAGTTTTCTTAGCTTGTTCCGCTACCCCTTTAAAATAAAACAATCCGCGCTCCCTCTGATAGTGATATGTTGAAACATGTTCCTTTTAAAGATATGTACAGTTCTGTACGGATATGATAATACGGATATGTTGTGATTGGATAAATCTTTCACTCAAGAAGCACTAAAGCTATGTCTACTGGTAAGGATATGTATGTACATTTGTTGATTGTTTGTAACGGGTTAAACGTCAGCAGTGACTTTCTCCACTTTCACTCTCTTAGACTACTACTGGTTCTTACAAATATAAACCTCACATAATCTAGCTTAAGTATTTCTCCAGTTTAGTCAAAAACCTTCCAATTTACGACGTTTCTCCTCCCTCCTTGACCTTTATATTATTCAGTGTACACAATAAGGGTTAGCCTGAACTCATCATGCTCAGGTCCTAAGAAAGCATTATTTGTATACATTAATCTCTTCTCCAGAAGAGCACTCTAGTTCTATTCTTGTATCCCTATAGCTTTGTACAGTTGGCTGTCTAAACTAAATGTGAAAACTACAGAAACTAAGGTTCTATTTATTATTCAACCCTGGAAACAGATCATCCAGGGCTTGATGAGTTTTTTAGTTTCCAGCCACAAACTCATCAGAGCCTTGGATTTACTCAAATCAGGGTGAAAAGAATGATTTTGACAACTGATGAGGACCCACGTCAAAAACAAAGTCTTCTGCTAGTGTGTTTCCCAGTTTCAGGACGAGGACAGCCAGCGGGGAGGAAGAAGAACAAGAGGGGGAGGAGGAGGAAAGGTTAATGGGGTAAGAGAGAAAGTACGTGGTGAAAGTAGTGGTGAAAGTGAAGCGTAAAAAGGAAGGAGTACATATTGATTTGTTTTCACCCAACTAATGATTTCTCGGAGACTCGCGTTTCCAAGTAAATTGTGAAAAATATAAAGGGATACTGTTGTGTGTTGTTTCTTGATTCGGTTTTCTTGCGAGGATGGAATATTTCAGATGTAGATGGTGATGAAAGTGACGTAATAACTAATCAAGTGTACTAGCATGTCTATAGAATACGAGAGACATGCTACAGTTTTCCGTTGACTTAGTCCAAAAATCCAGTGTTGACCAACCGTTCCAAAAAGAATCGTACATCACCGATTTCCGAGTCTTTGATTCCCAATGATTTCAGCATACCAATGTCTCCGTTCTCAACAGCCACGAATACCGATCTTAGATGGTCCAAATCCGATCGCATCAAATGCAAAGCTGCTCCGAAGTCTTCGATCGTTTGTGATTCTGCAACAAGAAAATCAATAAAACGTTGTTCAAGAAGTAATTCAACTTGAACTCCCGCCACTTTTAAATAATGTATCTGAATTCAAAATTCCCACATTTCACCAATAGCTTCAAGCTACTATAATTTATAAATATGCATCGGATCTCGTCCCCGTTACAGTCTAGATGGCTATTGAAGAAATTATTGAGCAAATATTCGTTACCACGTTTCACCTACTAATCAGCCGGCTCCACATGAGCACATACTGATACGTGCTCTCCAAAAACTTTCACCAATGCTTTCACTCATGCTTGACGTAGTAGAAAATTGTGCAAAAATTGCAAAACGTGACTTTTTCCACTTGCTCAACTGTAAATCGATACTGATATCTACCATAGGCATATAAGTCTGCAATCAACTTTCTCTCATTCGCGAGCACCGGAGCAAAGTGAACCTGAACTCTAAGCACCAACCAAGCGTGCAGAATATTAACTGCTTAGGCCCACCCAGGACTCAGGTAGTCGTTCCTCTACAGTAAAATGCAAGTGTAACTGCTTCCAGCTAACTAACGGCTTGATGTAATTATCAGTTTTACATGAAAGTTGGGAGCAACCTTTGCAACTTCAGCCTTGAACCATCATTTTCCTCCAAACATTCCCTGCGATTACCCCCAACTTAAAAAATTACCATAGAGTAAATTAGCCATAAAAACTTGTGCAAGGTTTAAAAAAAATTAAATTGCTTTCACCGTATGGGGTATTGGAAAAAACTAAATTCTTTGACGTCAATACTTCGGCTTGGCCCATCCACAAAAGATACTTGCTGCACTCGCAAGTGATGTTCCTTGAAGCACCCATAGCAACGCTTTAGAAACTCAAATCCTAGAAAAGAGCTGATAAAACTGTATGGTACTGAATGAGTCAGACGGAACCCAACATGTTGATATTGAGTGAACGCCCTGTGCCATCAATTAACTACGGAGAAAGCAAGGGTTAATTTAGTCTTCCGCTCACAGACAGCTTGTCAGTGCGGGCTATTTATTTATATCAAAGTTTATTTTTCTGAAAGGTATATTTATTGTCTTTATCTAAACAATCAGATCGATGGCCAATCATCCTATGCGACGTAGAAGTAAAGCATGTCTACAACATCCTACAGCGAATCTCGTAACTATTAAAACATGGAGAAAGTCGTCTCTTGCTTTCTCAACTTTCTCCACAACTTCACCTAGCACTTTCTCCATCAAGTATACACATTTACCCTAAACACACACTGAAAATCAACTGCATGCTAAACACTATATTTTACTAAAACTAAAAGCCTTTCAAACACGCGTAGAGAGTCAGATTGAGTGGGTGTATAGCCTATAATTTATTATGTTTCTTCCCACTTTCTTCACTCTTTCTCTAAAACTGCTTTCTCTCTCTCTCGCTCCCTTAGCAAAACAAGGAGCATGACATTTAATAAGCTTAGAGCTTAGCGAATCAGAGATTCCAATGGAAAGGGCAGACCCCAGGGAAATTTTCACATGTAAAATACTCTACAGATTTAGGCATAAACACTATAGAGATTCTCTAGAATGAGATTTATGTCCGACTTAAAATGAATACCAAATGCTCGCCATTTTCCCTCTTGCCCCCGATTTCATCCTTCTTCAAAGAGACTTCCGTAGCCCTAGATTGTCTGGATTCTAGGATAAACTCGCGAATATCTTCCCGTTAAATCTCTAAAGTAGCTGTTCAACTCGTCCAATTTTGTTATTCCATCTCCATCACATTCAAATCCAATATATTCTCCATTTTATATTTCCATCCCTGTCCATAAAAACCTCATTCTTTTTTCAACTTCCCCTCTCCGTCTCCACAGAGAGCCTCCTATTGACTTTGAAGTATTTGCTCTATGCTCTGTTTGTCTATGGAGACGAGTGAAGCTAGAGATCAAATCGTGGCTCAATTCCAAATCCGCCCAGCCATGTACTCTGCACTAAAGAGGGGGAAAGTAGAGAGTTTACAGCCGTGCAGAAATCTCGTCGTCAGCCAGACAGTGGTGTTGAATGATTTAGTACGTGTCCGACTTGTCTCTGCCCTTGTCGCATACTTTGATGCTCTAGTATTTGCCATGTACTAAATATTCCGTATGCTGTATCTTTCCTGGTTTCCGACAAAATGTCCGAAACGATATGGAATATCACGAGATGAGTTGCAGCAAGCATTCCGGTATCTTACAGCAATTTTTTTATACAAGGTAGAGAATGAAAAATTTCAACCGAGAATCAAAAAACTCAAACGGAAAATGCAATCAATAATTTACAACTTTCTCCGCCGGTGAAAGTAAAGAGAAAGTACAGAATCCTCCAGAGGCATCCAAGATGGATTTTGTACCATTGTACAAATAAAAATAAAAATTAATTTTGCAAGTAGTAAATTAATCATTTTGATATTCTTCAAAGAGAACTTTTTAAAAAATTTGCGTAGGAACAAAGCTATTCTAAGCTTTGGGATCATCCATTATTTAAATTGCCTTCCAAAGACGCCAACGCTACCACTTATTTGCATTAATCTTGATTGCATCAACGGCATACAATGAAGTAACAATTGTTAATCAGCCTTCATCTTTTCTTATCAGCCTACGCTAAGCTACCAGTCATAAGCTACTAGTTAATCCTTGTTCATAGGAACTCCGGAAACGTAAAGCTTATCATATTTCGCAAACCTAGTTAAGCATCCTCTTTGTTTTCTGTTATTTCTCAATGATGTTTAATTCGTCCTCTCATTTTGCTACGTTCTCAACTCCAATGGACCCTGCAAACATTTTGCATGCCTTTTTCTCTTCAGGTCAAACTTATTTTGTTCAAACTGTTCGACACTATCCACGAGCGACTCCGACAATAACCCTTGACTTTTACCAACGACAACACGTATGTATAAGTTCCAAGAAGAGGACCAACATTCGCAATATCATACCAGAACTAAAATCACATCGCGATTGTCCTACCAAATCTTTTGCAAATACAAACACTATTACATGATTTGAATTCTTGTGTAACCATAACCACCGCACCGCTAAGCAAACAAGGAGATATGTCCTTTTAAATATTCCGGATAAAATTGTTATTTTCCTCCTCTGTCTACATTACAACTAGAAGCAGGGATTCGCTTCCGGTGACAGGAAGTCCTCTGTCCTTTGCTTTTACCTTCTTCTCTCCACCGCTTTTGCTTTTTGCTTGACATTCCCATTTCTTTCTCATCAGCTAATACGCATAGCTCAAATTTAATTAAGCTAAGTGACAGGTGGAAAATGAGATAAAGATTGTGTCATGCCATTATTTTCCTTTCCGCGAGAGTTTTCACATTATCAAAAAATGCTCTGCTGAGGCTCCAGGAAGGAAAGCAGACCTTAGATAAAAATTTTCTATCAATCATGATTACTTTGTAAAGTTTGAATCTAATTTCCCTAAATGGTCCCTTTGTTATTCCTGATGACGGAAACAAAAACCAGTCTATAACTACAATTCAGATTTTCTCCTCTGCTCTTTTGGACAGCTCAAGGGGCCGCTACTTTCACCCTTGTATGGCGAAGCGCTACATTTAATTACCTGCAGCTCAATCATCGGCAGAGTAGAGTCTAAGGGGGAAAAATATTCAGGGAAAATATCCCCTCCGTACCCTGAAACACGTCTTACAGCTTTTCTCCCTCATATCCGTCTGTAATTCTAGTTCTTTATACTACCCACACACTACTCCTCTGAACTTTTCCCAACAGGCTTTTGCTCCATTGGCTAAAGTTCAAGTTGATAAAATAATTGAATCCGCCTCCAGGTTCCGGGTCTTGGAAAGCTTGGCTCTTGACTCTAAGACCCGGCTCAGACTAACTCTGAGAAGAAGGTTGAGTAAGAACGCGGGGAGGTCAGAAATCCAATGATCGATAATAAGTCTCAGGTTATTGAATTACTTTCTCGGAATTAGGTTGACGTTAATTTAATAAATTGCAATTAAACGCGCTGTCACAGCCGCTGAGACCGACTATTAGGTTTATTTCTGAGACGGACAGGGCCGTTGCGTCATGTGATCCCCTAAATATATGGTTCCCTTGAAGAACCCAATCATCCTCACATCTTCAAACGGAAGTTACAGAGGACAGCCTCCCCTGGACAGACACGCAGTGGATGTAGTGGGCGTAGCCCATCAATGTAGGTTGACGAAACTCGAGTTTGATTCGATTTTTGCAATAAAATAAGTTCCGTCAGAGAAACTTCCCCGGTATTTTAGTTCTAGACTTTCTCTGCTTTCTCTTGGTGAAAGTCCTCAAAGTTCATTTTGCCACAGCCGGTGATGGTTTTCTCATTCAAGTCATACTTTACAGACCACCTTCTTCATCATCCTCTGCTTTCTCCTCCTCCTCCGTTCTCCCGTTGTTTGCTTGTCCTCATGTACTCAAACAAATTAAATATGCAGCCCACAGTACCAAAACTTGAATTACCGCTATACTTTAGTAAAATCAACTTCCACCGGAAATTCGTTCGCTTCTCGGATTTCAAGGTAAACCATGAAAGTAGATGAGCAAATCTACTCTGCATCAAGTTACGAGAATACATCAATGGACCCTACCATACCCACGACTCTGTTTAGCGTGACTTCAAACCGCAACTTCCTTTTCCTTTCCCGAGACATTAGTTAGCTCGTCATGAGGGGGGCGCGGAGGAGAAAGTTGGAGAGTGTAGATATGGATAAGCAAGAAGAGAGAGAGAGAGAGGCAAAGCTAGCTGGCAGTTAATTTCTCTTAGAAAGCAAGCATAATACTTTCTCTCTAACTGGACCCCCGTAATGAGTCTCGCATAGACATGCATCTTTCTTAACTAAGACATTGCTTGGATTCTCAAGAGGATTAATGGAGTAATACCTTTCTTCTAATTAATTCCAAAGTCGTTCTTTCCTAGGAAACCCAAGCCAAATCCCTTCGGAATAAGTAGAGAAAGCTCGCAGAGAAAGCACATTTTCCACTAGGCTGTAACCGCCGCCCATACCCATGCACAGTACCATGTTATTTTAAATGCATTCCACGTTAAGGTATGATACATTATAAAACTTACCCAAGTCTGAAAAGTCTTGCCTATCCCCAGAATCAAGTATGTACGCGACCGTGATCAAGGGAGAACCTAGAACCATGTAGCCATGAAAAACCTGGCTTTCACCATAGGTTACGACTCTTTCTTATCAACCGACTAATCTCGCTAGCTCGTATAATTACTCCATGAATCCCATTAGACGGACCTTTTCCAGAGTTTCAAAGAGGTCTTGCCTAGTCTCCGTGTTTTATGGGCATGACGGAGAAAGTAAAAGGTGAAAGCGTTAAGAAAGCTTTAACGGATAGCCTGCTTCGATACGATACATAAACTTAAAAATTCTGCTAAAGCACCGGAGAAAGTAGGCTCATAATGTAGAGATAAATGAAGAAAATGAGGAGAAAGTCCTGGAGTTTAATGGGCATAAATTCCATGAGGATTCACTTTTTTCATTACCTGGGCTTACCTTGTACCAGCCCTCACTGAATCCAATAGCCTAGCTTACACCCCGTTTAAAAAAGTTTCGAGGACGCAAGGATGAGATTCAGTAGCCCGGATAAAAGCTTTGACGCAGCCAAGATTTCACCGGGCGGCCACTCAGTATTTATACTATGTAACCTGTCCTGCTTCATTGCAGTTTATTTACTTTTACCTTTCTGCTTTCTCCAACGTTTACATTTAATTCAGCTGAAAATAGGAAATTATAAAGACCGCCCACGCATAATTCAAAATTTATGCTATGCACTCATACCCAACTTGAATGGACGTGAAATCATGTTACCCAATATCATTTACATTGGCCTGAGTTTATCTGTGGGTGGCTTTTGTAAGGGATGACGTCACAAAAGTTTGCGTCATGTTTACATGCTTTTAGCATCAGAAACCCCCTCAAATTTCGTCTCCTCCCACTACTGGCTGGCGGCTGGCACTCTGAAATGTGCCAATTTCCTATCCACTTCTCATTCTAAAATAAGCTACACTACTTTCACCACTTTCTCTTTTTGCATTGCAAATTAGACTAGTCTATTTTTAGTTTCTCTTTACCTTATCCATCATACCCAGGCAAACCTAGTTTTGCAACCAAGCGAAACTGATGCTATTTCAATATTTATACAAATTCAAAAAACTCCCTCTGTTACAATCATTTCCAACTGAGAAAGCATAAACTGCAACATGCACACTGAAATACGTACGGCATGTGCATGGAGTGGTTTTTCCTAAATATCGCTAAAGTTTATGTGAAATTTTGACGCAAGACCTTGAATAGAAACTTAAATGAAGATATTTACAAAGATGAATGCAAAACTCGTACTTCCAGAAGACAAAAGAGAAAGTTTTTAGTTAAATCTTACTATGAATAATGCATGAAATTTTCGCAACTTTCAATTTTATCTTTTCATTAAGCTCCTAATCCTACCCACAGATGTATTATTTGGCTGGAATCCCAAATCCTTCAGGCTCCTCCTTTCCCCATCACGTGAAAAACTCTTTTTCTCTTGCATTTTTCAGTCACGCGGGTAAAAAGTTTTTGAATTATTCACACATCCATTAGTCTTTACAATACCATCGTTTCTTGCTCTATATATTCCATTCAATCTATTGGTGCGACTCCCTTGTTGAGTTCAGTTGAATTTAAGGTTACTTGGGTCTTATGATGTACTAGTCTCGACTAACCTTTCGAAAAGAAATACAGAATGTACAAAAATCCCAAAATTCTACGAATCAGACCCTGTCTTTAGCGAAGAGCTGTCTCGATAAAAGCTTACTCGTTACTTCGAAGAGCAACTATTACTCTCAAAATCCTCAATTTTAGCCGGAGCGAAGCGCTAAGGTAAACTAATGCAAAACGCTAGAAGGGCTTTGGTATAAGTTGGGAATCATATAGTATCGCTACAGTTTCTGGAACAGGCTCAGATAATAGTTGCGATTAAATCCGCTTACAACTAGTAGGCAAACAAGGCGAGTATGTACACAATTGCTCAATTTTGTTTTTAACGGTACGAGCAAAGTGGTAACGATAATTTTACTTTGTTTGCAAGAGGTTATCTGTGTGAATATTCCGCCTCTCTCTCGCACCGGGAGTAATCCCAAACCAGATTACTCCTCCAGCAATTAACATGTAAAAGCTCTTTGATATCCAATGGAGAAAATAGCACTTTCTCCTTCCCATGTACTTTATGCTTTCACCTTAATACATATCCGACGCTGTTTACGCCAAAGTGATGCAAATAATGTAATCCCATTTGCCTGAAGCAAATCCCAAGCCAGGTATTCCAATAAACCACGCCTTTGTGCTCAAATAAAGGTGAGCAAAAGCAATACTAATTTAAATCCAAATAACATAATACATTACCCAACCTCTAAACCCAAATCCTTGTGCTTTCTCCATGCGGTTATGTGCTACTTTATGCGGTCTGAAACCAGTAGTGTAGCTACTACTGCGCTGGTGCACCATGATACTAGAGAAATTGCTTGTACTTCAACACCACCCCATACTGACTTTCACCAGCTTTCTCCACCGGAAACTACCGCACCTTCCCTGAATCCACCCAGGGGCTCTTTAATACATCCTTTGATCATTGCGCAAATTCTCTGCACTTCTCTGCTGGTGTTTACAGTATATTACTCTGCACAGCCTTTGCAAATTCATGAAATTCGTTGCAAGGAGGACAAACTCTACCTTTGTTTGGATACTTGTCAATAGATGAAAGTATTCAAGGGGTTAGCAAAAATAGCGGAACAAGATCTCAATGAGTTCAAAACGTTTGTACAAGCTCAGTGTATTTTTTCTCAAAATCTAAACAAGATTTTATTTTTGTGGTTCTTGCTTTGTAAACAAGGTTCCAATTCCTGTACTTCCTTGGTGGTATTTACTTTTACGTAGTTGAACAAAGTTTCAAAGAGATCAGATCTCAAAGCTGATGATACAAGAAGGACATTGTCATAATTCTTGCTTTGTCCTTCTCATGTTCTTCAAATAAAAGCAAGAACAAAGAGAAAACTACAAAGCAACATTAGTTTAGTCTCACACGACTTTCTCCTTGACGCCTTTAACGATCCTTGAGTAGTTGTGGATGTAGTTCTATTCTAGTCCCGGGACTGTTTCTACTGTCTTCATGCTTTCACCAATCCTGTACCAATCTTTTCTTGCGCAATAATTTCGCTAAACTTGGGAAATCACCAAATGCTTCTTCGGTTTCGACTCGTCCACTCGTCTACGGAGAAAGTAGAGAGAAGAGTGAAGTCCGCAAAAGTTTTCCACTTTTCCACAAACTGTTATTTCTTTCGAGGAGAAGTAGCTGTGTGGGTATGGAGCTGAACCAGTTTGCACATTTCATTTTCAGTAATTTCTTTTACTTTTTGGAAACTTTTGGATAATTCAATTTGCTATACGTCGTAAGTGTTAACCCGGGACGTTGGCTTGAACCCAGCTAAATTTATAACAGAAGGCCTTGGAAATTTTTCAGCTGCGAAGGTTTAGTCTTCTTGCTTTGGTAAAATTGAGATTCAAGGACTCATCATGTTCCGATTTTCAGAACTAAATTTCCCTGTTTCACGCCGATTTCAAAAATTGCTGAGCAGATAGAACCCTTCATATTCATGTAGGTAATTCATGGTAAATGCCATCACTGATAAAAACCACTGAATAAAGGCGATAGCCACCCCAAAGTAAAGCGAAGAACGGCAGACCTGGTTAAACTCTGAAGAGTAGAAGATGGTCTTAAAACTCCTCACTTTACTTTTACTTTTTTTAGGTAATTCATGGATGTAATAGGAGAGGTTAAAATTCAGCAAACAAGATTCACACTGGAGTCCAGCGTTATTTCTCGCTTGAAGTAATCCTTTACAAAATCCCTGAATAACTTTCTCCAAACTTTCTCTACCGAGCATTTGACCTTTCTTAATGAAATACCTTAGACCTTGACCCTACACTACATACTTTCCCTTCACGCTGAAATATTAGCGAACAAGTTTACAAATAATTCCGTCATGCTGTCCTAACTTTAACTCCTCCTCTACTGGAAACTCTGAAGAACCACTTGTAATTCCCAAGTGCATTATATCTTATTCAGGTTGCAGTCTCCCTTTGAGCAACCCAAACTCTGTACTTGTACCTTCACAAGTGAAAGTTGTTGAGCAACTTCGGTGAAAGCAAAGACTACGCCCCTGATTTATGAATTTTCTTTATTCTTCTACTTGTTTCCTCTTCTAACTTTGATCCTACTTTAGTCGCGGATTCTGTGTCAGCAAATCAGACTTTGCTTTGGCTTCACTATGTCACAGTCACGCAGCACTTGAGCCCAAACCAAGACCGCGACACATCTTCCTTCCAACCGTGTAATTTAAACGCTTAAAATCTCTTCTAAGTCCAGGTATCCTAAACTTTCACATATTTTCACTTTCTCCTCACATCAGAACTCAAACTCCCTTGATTTTCTCCCAGACTGTGCTGTACAGCATTCTCGACTACTCAACCATTTCATCCTTTGCCTGCCGATTTCCCTCGAGACCTTCTTTCTCTTCCACCAAACGTTCCGTCTCATACTTTCTCCAGTTTTCTAGGAATAATTTTCCAGAAACTTTCTCCAAGCTTCTGAATCTGAGCGAATTGCGAGCTTAAATCTTAATTCAGGAGGCAAATTATTACTGCTTATTTTGGAGTTACTCAATTTAAAATTCCATTCGAGTTTACATCCAGCTGTTCTCCTCCACCCCGACTCAGATCTTTTCATCCCGGCGGAGCGTAAACAAATTGTGATGACGGGAATATGCATTCCAGTTTACACATGCTTTCACACTTCTGTTCTTGATGTGGTTTACTTGGTATTTCTTGAGGTGACATGTCAACGAATACCGATCGAAATTCAATTCAAATCATAGCAGTCCCCCGAAACCGCTTTCAGACCACGTGAATCTAACGTTACCCGAGTCTTTGAGTTCGTTTCTAGCATCCTATAACTCAACCCTTTTCAACCGTTGAGATTTCTTGGAAACGAAAATTTGTTGAAACCATTGAAAATTTTACAAGTGCTCCAAGTATTTTTACATTCATCTCTAAAATCTATACCTGAAATCTGAGTCCATGCACACAAAGAAATAGCAAATAGGGGCCTGCCTGAGATGATGCTAACAGAAAACAATGCAATTGATTCCTTACCTGAGAGAGCGATAGCGACCTTATCGACTCCACCGAGAGGTCCCAAAGCATCCCGGGCTTTGGATCCGAACAGTTTCTCCAAATAATTGGGTCCATGGCTTGCCAAGAGTGATTGCAGAAAGCTTGATGTTTCTTCTACGGGTGGTCGTTTAGCTGTAAGAGACACAGTCATTCATCAAAATTATTATTTCAACATTTAAATTTTATTCAAAGCTTTCCCGTCTCTTTCCCGACCTCTGTTCTGCGAACTTCGGGGAAAACCCTCTTTAATTTAGATCAATTCGTAACACTGTGCATAGCTTTAATCGCGATGGTTATAATTGCTGAAACATTGGAGGCATACCATAAAATCCATGGATTAGCCTCCCTGTGCTAGCAATTTAATAATTCATCTTCAATTAAAGCGACAGTATAATCTGGGATCAATTAGCGCGTATAGGTACGGTAGTCTTTATCTGGCAAGTTGCCGGGCAACACGCAATCCTGGCGGGGGAATATTCCAAATATTTTGCAATCACATGAAACCCTGGTTACAGCGGGCAACGGGAATTCGCTTGTAGCCTGTTCCAGCGTGAGTGTCCCCACTTTGCACAAATAATCAGTAGCCATAGCCATGATCTTGATGGCCTAAATATAATCAAATTAGTCGGCCATCACACGCGTTTATTAATACAGGCTGCATTGAATAGTAATTTACTGCCTCCAACTTGTTTCAAAACTTGATAGTATAGCTGACTCGAGTTCAGAGCTATTTCACCCGGCTCCTCATGAATCAACATTAGGAGAAAGAATTACAGCCTTTGAGGGAATGAGTCCAGGGCTCATGGGCTCATTTAGGCGGCGTCCAGGAGAACATATGAGGGGCAGTAAAAATATAATCAGCTGGTAAAACAGAGGATGATGGTGAAAGTATGAGAGAAAGCACGATGCGGGACTAAGTGAACGCAAGGCTTTCTCTGTACCGAGGAGCAACAGCTAGGGCCTTGCTGCTAGGGGGGTTACGTGGTATTTAGTGCACCATTATTTCTCATTTTCATGCAACACGCTAAAAACCTTGGGGACTCTACCGGTAATTACGAGAGAGAGAAACAGTAGAGCATATAGTAGAGAGAGAAAGCGTAGAAAATATTGGCCCTGTAACTGAATACAACAGAGAGGATTACAGACATACCGAGTAGTATGTAAGCTCCCGGCTACGCTTTCACCAACTTTCTCTTCCATGATACCTTAAAACAACTACATATTGCTCTACCACTCCACCTCAGCTACAGTCATCTCAGTCCAATGGCCATACTAAAATATCATGTTTTCAAAAGGAGAACATTGGCACAGCTGGTAATAAACTCGTTTAAAATATGAGCATGAAGAACGGAGAGAAAGTTGGAGCAGTCAAGCATGTACAGTGCAGTGAAAGCATGTACTACACCATGGCACGTTCGGGGAGTTTACTTTCTCCCGCTTTCCCTGTCCTACTAGTATGCTTTCACCACGGGGTGCACGGGTTTTTGGACCACGGCTGGTTAACCCGCTGGTTTATGTGCTGCGGGTTGGTTTCGGGGTGGATTTGATCTTGAAGTTGACGCATGGATAAAATCTTTATAATTTATTTCCAGAATCTTTAGTGGATCTTAAGCGGTTTTAGGCATTCTTGACTCATGCATCACGGGGAATTATGAAGCTGTTCATGATTAGAGAACATTTCCCAAGGTGTATAATACCACGTCCTGGAGGGCGTATGTTGACATTATTGATTGAATTCCAAAAGCCTGAATTACCAGAGCCACTGGAGAAGGAGGTGCGATTCAGGTCTACAGATTCGGAGAGAAAATTTTAATACCCGGGTAAAAACCTGGGAAAATGTATCGAAAGTGGATAGCAATTCTCGACCAAGTCCAAGTGGGGAAAGTCCTAGACTGCTAATGGAAATCGTTAGGGGAGTTGGAGGAGAAAGCAGGAAGAAAGCTGTAGTCTTGGCCTACTTTGTTTGTTCAGGGATACAAGGTATGTTTTCCCGTGTTCACGCTGTTGCTGTTTCCTGTTCGCCTGCTTCTACTACGATTCAGTCAGCCTGTTGCTTAAATTGATGGTGCTTCCTGAATGTCATGACGTGACTTGGTGCAAGGGAATAACGTAAGGTAATCGGTGAATTGACGCTCCGGGTGTCTTCGAATGCATAACACCACAAAAAAGAACGTCAGGAGGAAATTGCAAGCGTCATGAAATCCTAGTTCGAAGATTGGCATCCAGATATAATTCATGAATGCGAATTTGTTTGAACCCAATTTGTACCGAATTTGTGCCCCAACGACAAAAGACACACTCGAAGCCAAAGTTTTGGATTTGCATTTGCAAAATTAATAATTCAGCGAGGTGGCAAATTATTAAGAGCTTTGTGAAGGGGGAGAATGTCCAGGCATGACATTTAGCAAAACGGTGACGTTTTCATATCGATGTGAATGATTCGGGTGTTTACTTCGAGTGTATTCCAGCTTAGAATTACGTAAATGTTTTGGCGATTTCGCCATTTATGGAGATTTTAATACATGCACATGTATAATTTGTAAGGTTGCTCGACAATACCTGAATGAAGTAATTTGCAGCTATTACCAACATTTACTGGTTCGCCAATTATTTTGGTTTTTTACGTACGATTGAAAACCGAGGTAACGCTAACTGTGCATCGTGCGATTACTCCGCAAATTTTGTATAAATTTTTTGGTAGAAATACATTTGAAATTTTATGACTCCATAATATGCTGGTAAAATAAGTCCTGCAATCAGCAATTTCACGATTATTGATTCGGTGAACCCTACATATCTGCATACGTTGATACTGATTCGAAAAAATAAAAATTAAAACGGCGTAAAACCTCACAACTAAGGTTGACACAACACCTCAAAAATTTTGCGTCGGCACTTATGCTTGAATCCTTTGAAATTCCGAAGCTGCTCAAACATGTTTCTCTCTGTCTGTCACGCATTTCCTTCATAATTCCTACTTTCTCCTCTCTCTGCCATCCGTTCCAATTTTCATCATAATTTGTTAGAGATGACGGTTTTGCGTGACACATTTGTGGAAGATATTAGTGGTACTCCTTCCTCTCCCAAGCTAACTGATAGACGCTATCATAATGCATCCGCTTTGCTCTAGAAATATCCAAAACCCGACATCGGAATATATACAGTATTAGTGTGCTCTGTCTTCTGCAATTTGTCTCCACGCTTGCGTTGTTTTCACCTGGTGTATTATTCCGACAATTCATACCGATTAGCTCTCACGAAACAGCTTTTCATTAGATTTCCTGTCTCGATCCATAAGCAATTCTCTAAACTTTTAATATTTTGCAAACTTTTTCACCTAAATTCCAGGAGCGGGCACCATGGAGAATGTAAATTAGATTTTCTCTTTTTGCATTACAAAACTTTTTTTTCTAGGGGAATGAAGAAAAAATATTCATATCTATAAGTGGTTCAACTACTTTGAAAGAAATTACACTGTTCTTGAAATTTTTTTGCAATCGCTTTCACCCCATTCCCTGCATTCGAACTATAGACTCAAGTCCCTTTCAATCTGGAGTAATACGAATTCCGTAATATTCCTACTCACATAACAGAGGATAACTGACTCTGAATACGCAAACTTCTTGACTTCCCATCTTTTGCATGGAGTTTCAATCGAGATAAAGAAAGTCATCATAATACTCATGATAGCATTCAAAATGTAGATGATCATAAGTATACAGAACTTTCTACGGCTTCATTCCGCACAATTTTCGATTAGTATGCTGCAAAGCGAAACATGCATATATTTCTCATGCTTTCTCTACTTTCCCTCTATTTTTCATGTAATGCTTGTATTACAGCTAGAGTAGAGGTCCAGCCATTGCGGTTATTTTATACGGAGTAAGGCAGACTTTCACTCATACGTCATGCTCCTTTTGATCGGAATACTTTCTCTTTTTCTACATCCTGAATTCCTGACCTCAATCTGACAGTTTGTAGCGAATATTATATTTTTGCATGTGCAGTTTCTTTAAATTTTTAGATTTTGTAGATGGTAATATGCTATTCGCAATTCTCACTGGACCAGAAAATATCGGGGGTTTTAAAGAACCTGTGTCGCTCATTCCCGCCCACTCCGGACTGACTGCTGGCGTGCTTACCCGTCTGTCTGCGTGCCGATCTCATCTGAGCTTTTGCAGGCTACAGAGAGCCTAATAAGAATTCTTTCTTCAATGTGGATGAACTTTCATGCACGGCAAGCCAGGCAAAGAATTCCAATTCCATATATTTTTATGGGCTGCTTAATGCAGTCGTTATTTTCGCCAACTCGTAAGTGTACGTAAATTAATATATAATTTTAGTGTTAACAGAGGGCGGATTGCGCATGAAGTGTCTATTCCTTTTAACAGTTTTTTGCTTCCTGGGAGTGTGGGATGAGAGAGCACCTGCCACAGATCTAATTACCTTCTTAAGTAATGTGGAACGCTCGAAAACTGACAGAGGAAATTGAGCATTACCTGCAGTGCAGAGTCGAGTATCTTCGTCGTATCCATCAGCGCAATCTGGTGCTCCATCACAAAGGTACTGGATGCTGATGCATTTGCCGTCACCTGGACACTTGAAGGGCTGGTACGGATGACACATATCACCTGTCATAAATCAAGTGAAAACCATCATTTTCCAACACGTAACTCCAACTGCCGGCACTGCATTGTGAGAACATCTTCTCTCCTGCAATGCTTTCTCCGAAGCTTTCTCCGCCACATACTCCAATCCCATTCCTGTACTGATGGATTGACGAGCCAACGGAAAGAAAATCGCTCCGGGATAAAAAATGAGACAGTAAAATCCTGATCACTTTCTAGAAATTGTAATTTAGTGTATTTTTGGCAGATTCGCTTTTCAATAAACCTACCTACTCATACGAATTTCTGGGCTTTTAGGAACGTAAACGTCTCATTAGTGTCACTTGTCAATTAAACACACGCGACACTGCTCGTAAAAACTGTGTGTGGGCGTTTCTTGTATCTACTGTCTTCCATCAAACGAATTTATTTTGGTTAACGGGTTGAATGCTAAAAATTTTGGTAGCTTTGGGGTAAATGTATAACTAAACTCAGTCTGGCCCTTCAAACTTAAGAAATTATTATATCATATTAGTTATGGTATTATTTATAAATATCGTTTGCATAGGATGAAAGTTTCGATTTCCGCTAAATCTGTAATTCTCTCAAATCTTCGACAAAACACTAGTCAGAAGCATACTTTCCTGTGCTACGGTAGCAGAGCAAAAGACAGGTGGTAGCACTGCTACCACATGTCTTTCGCTCTGCCTGCCGTTGCTGCCAATCGGAAGTCTTTGTTTTTTGGTGTTTTAATTTCTGGGCAGTTACCACACCTGAATTTACGTAGATTCCAGAAATTACGACAATTTTTAATGCTGGATTCTCTAGGCCGTAGTATGCACAAAACACTCATACATAACCAAAATTTCGTGATTGCGAGATTGCGACAAAACGATGGATCAGCACCCTATACTGAAAAAATGGACCAAAAACTGTTTTAAGCCGTACAAGTGAGCGTGTCTGCTGCATGCGAACAGGTATAGTAATCGACAGAAGTGTAAAATATCTGTACCGAATATACGTTTAATATATGCACCGAATAATAAAACTGCATAGAGCCACTGCGTTTCATTTTTCTGCCAACTGGAAACTTCCAGTTAAAAGACGCGCTTTTTTTAAACAATTCAATTATTAAAAACAATAGATTTATGTTTTGTAAGGGCCTTTGAGGAACAACTAGAAATAAAATCGGAAAATTTCCCATAGTTATTACCTACTCTTTATTTCGCTCAGCCTTACTTATGTGGTCTTAATAATTTAGCTTCTTTTGGGATTTTATTTTCAAGCCAGACGTTCATATATATTCACTCACCTGTCCTCCATCCAGCCTGAGTAAGACCCTACCCACCTTTACGGCAGACCAACTGTAGGAACCTACCACCAACTTTCACCGAGAAAAAAATTCTCCTCTGTCATTACTTTCCCTTCTACAATTTTACAACCCCGGGCAATATAAAGCTCATATTACCTTCCCCTATTCACAACCTAATAAAGATCAAGTTCATGTGCCCTCCTCCTCCCTCGGGTTTCACAACGCTGAACAAAACAGGAATAGCTATATATGACTGACTGACTACTGATGGACAAGCAAAAGCATCAGCTTTCACCACCAATAGACTCCAAGCCTATATAAACGTGAATTCCCTGAGGCCCCTAAAATTTCTCATGTCGAAACCGCTTTCTCTCAACAGAATTACTCCCATCCCTGAGTAAACTGTGGCTTGTGGCAATACATTTTGTATTACTCTCGGCTAAGCGAGAGAGAAAGTCTCGCTCCTACCTTTCTTTCCCATTATGTCCGCTTCTTTTACGTGCTACTATTGCTTCAAACCTTCAAAGGATCGTTTGGAGAGAAGGAACAAGACGGAGGAGCAGCATCAGCTTACCAATTACACGACAAAAACGGAGCCAAGGTCTTGGACTGCGGGAAGCGAGATTTTATATGACATCTGCGCTAAGTCCCTGGACAGGTACAGTCGTAGACACGGCCAAGTCAAGAAAATCCAAATGACAGCAGAGGAAGAAGAGAAGAATAAGGAAAAGGTGAAAACAGATAAAACGGGTAATTTGTACTCCATCAGCAGGAGTTTCTAGCCTCCCCCCGCCACACCTAATTTTGGTTTACGGAGCGGAAGCGTTTGGCCGACTTTCACGTTAGTCTACTTTCACTTCAGTACTTACATATCCAGTTCTTTCACTCACTCACGCAGTATGTGTCAAACCAAGTCTTTTTCCTTATATTCTCCTATAAGCCGACACAAAAGCATTATCAGTTTAGACAACAAGGGGAAACAAATACACAATAGAGGAAACTAAGAGAAAGGCGAAAGAGAAAGCATTGGGATTATAAGCTATACTATCTTATCCTTTATTTACTGCTCTTCTTAAGTCGCCTTTTTGTATCCCTAATAAATTACACCTGTTACCTTTGTGTTGCTTTTCTTGTGTAATTAGGTCTAAAAACTAAATTGCATTGCAATTTAATTTGATATTTTAATTGCAAATTGTTTTGCAAACGTTCTTTATGAAATAGGCTGCTACGTAGTAGTTTTGAACCTATTACGTTCAAACATATTCATGTACTTTATTGGGCGTGCACTTCCAATGAGTTTCCATTTGACACATCGCAACAAAAAACGGCATCTAAATGCACCAATTCCAGACTTGTATTTTATTTTTAGTGTAAGAGTTAGTTTGAGACCAACCATTGCTATTTTATCATTAATTTTGCATTCAATTTCAGCAACACTATTTTTCAAAACTGTTGCTTTTATAAATTTGAAACTATTTTTCAGAACTTAATCAGATTCTTGGGTTCGAAGCTCAAAGTTGTACAACTAAATAAGCTGAACGTTATTTGAACTTTCAGAAAATTACTAATGGCAGCTTTAAACATGTGTTTCTCTTCCGTTCTGACGGTTTATTTAATGAAGATTCCGTCTTCAGCAGAAATTGTTAATTTTTAGCCGAATAACGTACTTTTTGTAATTTATAGAATTTATAGACTCACAGTACATTACTACTGATAACTTCCAGGAACAAGCATCATGCTTAGCGCATACAAAATGTTGAAGACTTCGAGGAACTAATTTACGGAAGATAGAATCCAGGACAAGCGTTCTGGGTTTTCGATAAGTGTTTCGAAAATAAGGGATGAACCTCCTGAGTCTGACGAAGCCCTGAATTTCGCCTGTTACATTTCCAGTAGACTTTCTCTTCCTTGAATTCAACTTTCTCCTCAGAAATTAGGTCGTTCAAATAGAAAGCTCTTGAAGCCCATCCCTGTTGTTCTTTGAAAGGATGTACAAGACTATAATGGTTGCTTAAAGAAAGACTTGTTCAACATTTCCGCAAAGTAAACTCTCTTAGTTTCACTAAGCTCAACCTTAGCCCACCCGACTCGAGACAAAAATATACCTTAGCCTCGAAACAACTTTCACCTTTTTCAACAAAGACGGAGTGATGTATACCTTTGGGGAAAGTCAAGAAGAAGGGATGGATGTGGTCCTTAGACAAACTAGCTTCTACCTCGTCCAGTCTTTTTGTTTTATAACTTTTGTGAACTAGAATTTTTTTCGCATTAGTTGATCTTTGACTGGAGAAAGTTGTGAAGCTTAAGGATGTGTAAATAATGAAATTTTCAAAAGCGAGAATAGGTCTTTTTTTCGCTCTAATAAATCTACTGTATTTTTGAAGAGTTTATGCTAGAAAGGAATACGTGGGCGTTAATTCCTAAAAAACGTTTTTATGAAGTAATGTAGAGTTGATTCTGGTGGAAGGCATTTATAATTTAAAAAATATTATTTTAATTAAAATTGAAAAGACAGAAAGTAACTTACCGTCACGTTTAAATTTTTGAAGATCATAAAACTTTTTCAAATCAATAGAATAGACAGCAGATGAGCAGAAGGTGACGAAGAGGAGCGTGAGTGCAGAGCTTGTTGCCAACATCTTGAGGATTTTTGATTGCATTCTTGTTATGCTTGTGCGTGAAAATATGGGGACGCTTTTGAAAATATTATTGATTTTAGTAGAATAGAATATATATACTTTCACTGTACACAATCTAAGGATATGGAGAAAGCGCACTCACTTAAAAAGATAATTTTTAATTACGTTTCGCTCAGACTCAGGTACTTAAAGAAGCTTTTAAAAATTTCACAACGTTGAGGCGTAGATTTTCTTCTTTTACTTTTCTTCTTTGGTTCTTCAGAAATTAGATTTTTATTTTGAATGCTTCTGTTTCTTAGTGCTCTCTTTTGTATCTTACTTTCCCCTAATGTATGCGCTACTGCTTGAAGTGAAAGCAGAGCTAGCGTTAAGTGAAAGTCCAACGGACCGGAGACGCCAGGTACTTGATTTCAACTGAGGGAAAAAGGATTCCAGCTCCGAGTTTTCCCACAATCCTCAACCTTTCTCAGTTATTCTCTTCTGGCTTTTATAAAACTTGCGCCAATCCTTCGTCTACATACAGCAATGCTGGGATTCAACCCCCAAGTTGCTCCTTCCATTCTCTACTTTCTCTAACTTGAATCTAGAAAACTCAATGCTTATAGTTTCTCTGCCTTATTGGAGCTTGAGCCTTCTCTCATTCTACCCCCACAACCAAGCACAAACCAGACTTGGCTGTAACATCACTTGGGTTTTCCAAAGTTGCCTCCACCCAATTCATTTCTACTTTCTCTTTCCATTCATTTTTACGTATCTTGCACAACACTGAGTAAACTCAGACACAAGCCGACGTTCTCAACGTTTTCTCTGTTTCGTTCAACCCAATGCTGGAGTGGAAGCTGGTAAGAAAGAACAAGCAAAGGAAAGTCTTGGAGAAAGCATTTTCAAAAGGAAAACAGCAACATATGTATTTCCATCCTTTCTCTTCAAACATACGTAGCAGATTCCCCTTTTTCTCCTTTCACTCATCCCATTTCCCAATGAATTCCCCAAGAGTTGTAGATGTAGAACAAGCTGACTCATTTTCCTCATCCCCGCTTTCTTCATACTTTCTCCAACCTTTACTTTCTCTTTCCTGCATCTCAACCCCAGCCTTCGCGGATAACAACGGGGAGTCTATGTAAGCCTACATGAATGCCAGCTGGAGTCTGAATTTTTACCTGCTTCTTCTCCTTATCTGCCCGCCTTCAATTCGATCTCGAAAGGAGTAACCCTCGACTGCCTCCCGTTACGACGAAGAAACTGGAACAAAATTGGATTTTTCACCTCATTTTCAGCTCGCATATAAATTACGAATGCATTTCTTGAAAGAGAGAGCCTTGACAGATCCAGTTACCTCTTTGCACTCCTTTTCCAAAGTGATAAAAATAAAAATCCCTCCCAAATCCATGTACTCCTCATATTTCATCCTTAAAACAAAGCTAAGGAGCCATCCTCAGTTTTCCAAAACCTAGGAAAGGATAAAACCCGGACGACGCGGGTATCAGTATTTTCTTACAAGCTTCCATCTGGGTCATGTGAAATGATCAAAAATATCAATAATGATCGATAAGGCATCTGACTTACCAAGTACCCAAAAAGCTCCAGGCTTCCCTTCAAGGTCATGTATTTTCTCCCTTACTTTCTCTTTGTTTCTATTTTTCTTCCTACTTTCACCAACCTTCCCTTTGAGGAGCCGAATTCAATTCCTTTTTATATTTTATGCTAATTCTTCCACGAGACCTTGGGAACGAAATCGGTCTTAGTGCTAGTGTTGACTGGGACGAGCTAAAAGCGTGGTGTGTGCATGCAAGGCGGATGTAAAATAGCGAAAAGCTACTGCGTGATTCTTCCCTCCCACCCACATGACTTGGGCTATCCTTATCCTTATTCTCCGGTGGCAATAACGATAATAAGAACTAAGCAACTGTTAGGAACGTTAGGGCGGAGAAAGTATACCGGGGTTCGTTCTCGTTAATCTCCTCCATATTCTACACTCAGCCCGCCCTCCTCGTTACAAATGTTGCATCGCATTGCGTGAAAAATTGGAAGCGTGTTATTTACCCACAGCTAATACCCTAGCAGCCCTTAAATTTGTGTGTTCATGTAATCGAAAGATCCTGAGAGGAGTTAAGAGCAGTAGTTGTCCCGCCTACTCAATTCTCAGGAGGGCCACACACAGCACTTTCTCCGAGCTTGTTGTAATAATCTTGCTTTTCCCTTGTACTTTCTCCAGCTTTCTCCCTGTGTTGCAATAGAGTGAGAGTGAGAGCAGAAAAGAAACGTTCCTCTTTCTCCCTCAGAAGCCGCCGCGTAGCAAATAAGCAAGGCGATAATCCAAACCGCGTATTTGTACTGTATTATGTATGCATGAGGTAGAATAAAGAAGGGAGCAAGAAATAAATACAGAAGCCCTCGTCTAGCTCGTATTGTACCTGCTCTCTGGAGTAGTGAAGACTCAGAGTCTAGCTGGAATGCGGTTCAGGAGAAAGTCCCAATTCCCCACGTCTTCGCTTTCGGTTGCGTGGGTGGTAGACAAAGAAATGGATGGCGTAATTCCTACGGGTAGATTGTGCCAAATCATTCAATCTTCTGTATGTTTCCTCCCTAATGCACGTTAAGGTCATGTGTTAGAGTTAATAAGGTATTTCAGCCACAGAGGCAAGAAGAGTGGTGTGATGGAGGTAGTACAAATTCTACAAAATTAGCGTGGGTGGTAGAGAACGTCATAATACCAATCATTTGGTTGCAGTGGATTAATGTGAAGAGGGGTGTAGAAAGCCGTCCATCAGTGCTATATCGGGGAGAGAAAGTCAGGGAAAGCCAAATAAGGGATTTGAAATATTCGTGATAGGAGATATAGGGAAGATTTACATTTTTTAATTTTACCACGAAAATCTCTGGATGGATAATATACATGGGATAGCGTGCGCCAAAACTCCCAAAGATTCAAAGTTCTAGCTATTACTTATGCGATTAGACAGGAAATTTTGAGGTCTTGGGTAAAAAATGTTTCCTAAAAAACGGAATGTTATAATCGGTCACAGTTTAAATAAACTGTATCAACATTAAACGTAGAATTCTAACGTGGTGCAATATTACTCACTCGACCTCTGTATGGTTCGGTATCATGAATAAATTATGCTACCTGGGCATCAGCACCTCTTACCCGGGTACTAGAAATTGTTACCCGGGTATTTAAAATGTTTACCTGGGTATAAGGAAATGTTACACAGGTACTTAAAATGGTTATCCGCAATTATAAACTGTTACCCCCGGGTATTATTAACTGTAACACGCGTATTAGAACCCTGCTACCCGGACAACTCAGCTCGCAGTCGCGGTACTACAGTCCACTATCCGGGTATTTGTCTCTTTTACCCGGGTCTTAGAGACGGTTACCCGGGTAATTTAAGCAGTTATCTGTTTGTTATAAGCTCTTACCCGGATAGTAAAGATTTTTACCCGAGTATCAGAAACTTATCCGGTAATTGATACTTACCCGGGTATTACAACCATGGTGGTGGAGCCCAGAATCCAGGTACTAGATGTTACTACCCGGGTATTAGAGCCCGCCACACGGTCATTGGAACCAACTACTCAGGTATTGGAAAGCGCTACGCGAGTATTGGATTCCCTGTCCGGTGTATTCTAGTTAGAGTAGCTAGTTATCCGGCTAAAAGGAACCCGGTGGTATTAAAATGCGATCATCCTGGCATTCAAATACTCTACCCCAATATTTGAAGCCCGGGTAATAGAACCCTCTTCCCGCAAGGTAATCCTCAACCTGGGTATAAAGAGGTCGTGCAATTCAGCGACCATCATTTTTAGATTCTCCGTCTTTTTCTCATCTGACAACCTTTCAGCCTCGCTAGGATTCAAATCTTTTATAAGACGTCACAACACCTCTAGAAATCAATACAGCATAGAGTGCCAGAGTAGTACAAGCAACATCAAAGGCTGCATGTACTTGTCCAGAGCAAATAGTGGCCTAAAGGAACGTTCAAAAATACAATA
This sequence comes from Sminthurides aquaticus, assembly GCA_906901655.1. NCBI lineage: Eukaryota > Metazoa > Arthropoda > Collembola > Symphypleona > Sminthurididae > Sminthurides > Sminthurides aquaticus. The sequence goes on from CAJQTT010000010.1 coordinate 353,992, forward strand.
ACACAATAGGAAACATGCCAGGTGAAAGTACAAATACAGACAATACTATCCCCATGCTGCACACTGCACACATGGAGAAAGTTGTGAAACCCAATTTCTTATCGCAGCAACTAATTTGCCTTGTCTGCAATTCTGCTCAGATAATTTTTTGCATTGACGCAAATCCGCATGGGATAGAGCTACAATATAGCAGTTTGCTCCATCAACTTTACAATTCTAAAATATTCTACTTTCTTCCTTACCTCCACAAATAGTCTTGTTTCGGGTGAAAGCGTCATTTGTCTTTCCCTGCAACGAATTACTAGTTTCCGAGGATTTGTTTGTTATGTTTCCTCTTCTCTGGTTTTCGCCTTTGTGGCGTAGTTGTTAAGTAAACGTTTACTTTAAGAGCAAACATGAAGGAGAGAAGAATGGTGGGAAGAACACAAGTTAACAGTGTCTTCCTTCCGCCACCTGATAAGGCAAACATTGCATGTGAAACTTACAAGAGTCACAAGGCATTGACGTCAAGAAAGACTGCAGGGATATGCTCCCGTAAACCCCTTTCTTTTCAAAAACCAAAGCTTGGAGATCTTGTCACTGGACCCGGAAGAATCCTCGTAAATTTCAAGCACATACAGCAGACGTCTGACTAGAATGAAGAATGAAATACGATAGTCATCAGAGAATCTCAAGGGAATACATACTGTGTGGGTGGGCCAGGAATTTAACTGAATAAAGCCAAATCTGCCGGCCATGCAATTCCTGTCCAGTAATAGTACATCCTTGTCTGCGTACCTTGTTTCACAGTAAATATAACAATATAATATTAGTTTGAGGGGGCCGATGATTCTAGAAGATAATATAATTTAAGCCGAAACAAGGCAGACAACTGTTTCAGTTTCACTTCCCGGATCGTGTAGGGTATTCACCTGCGACTATGTATGACAGTAAAAATTGCGAATAAAGAGAAATCCTATTTTGGACTTTTATCAAACATAATTAAACAAGGGATTGCAAAAGTCACCGATGCGTATCTGAAACTGCTGCAGGAATTGTAAAGTAACACTTAAATTTCCAGAGATAGTTCATCAACACAGATGAAAGTATGAGAAAGTTCATTTGGAAAATTCGGTAGCGACGTAAAGATAACTTAATTAACTTGGTGAAACAAGCTAGCATTCGAAACTGGAAATGTAGATTATTGAAATACATTAGGAGGACATCCTCAACTCTTTGAAATCGGGTTAATGGAACATCGAGGATTATAATAAAACCCAAAAACTCACCAAAAGTTCAAAGATGTCTCTCTCATTTCCAGCCAACCAGAAGAGTCACAGTAGGGCTATGAAACGAAATGAATTCAATGGGAAAAATGAATCTTGGAAGATTTCCCAGAACTAGAATCTGGAAAATTGAGAGCTAAATCCAGGAAAAGTAGCAATGAAGCCCCAAGAAAATGGAGCGTTATTTGATTAAACTTGTTATCCTTTTTCAAGATGCTCTATCTACCAACCAATCCAAAAGCTTTTGAGAGTGAAGTTAGGAGGATTCAAGGCTTCTCTTGGAAATATTTCAGCTGAGCAAACATTTCGTTGGAAATCCATGGAATTCAGGGAAGCATCAAGTAAGGAAGACTAATAAAGGATGTAAAGTAAGAGGAATTGAGCCAAAAGCTTTTTGAAATAATTATGATCATCCGGAATATGCCGATTTAGTAAGGTCAGAATGTAGTGTCAATACAAAGCAAGCGTGTCATATGGCGGCAGAGAATGGATGATAATAGTAAACATTATCTCTGCCAAGTGAATCAGGAGTTGCGAGACACACTGGTATTGCGAGCGTCTCCTACAGGATTTATCAATAACGATGGAGCAATACAGGCTGAGGTAAGTAAGAAAGCTTGTAAGAGCAGCGCCTAATGATATCATAAAAAATAACGCGGCAATAGCTTTAAACAATTCTTCTAGCTTACATTATCATCGCTCCACCCATTTTGACACCAACGGCTCATCACCGGTAGTTTGCAGCTGGTGGAAAATATACAGCAATTATGTATGGTGCAAACAATACAGGGCCGAAAAATTATCAAAACAGATTGACCTCCGTGAGTCCTCGATAGTTACAAACGCAAATTTTACTTACGTGAGTTTGTATGCCAACCGTAATGCGAAAGGGTCGTAATTTAAGCGAAGGAGATTAATTAAAAGAATAAGATTAAGTAAACATCGGCAAAAAACGGAGCTGTTTGGCTATTTCAGGTAGCTCTTTCCGGCTTTTTATTGACACCATAATTTTTATGAAAGGCTTTGCTTTTATATTTTCATATGAGCATCCCATTATATGCTAGCCATCGTCTAGTTTGGGTATGAAACGCATTTGTTTTTATTAGAGCTTTCGACCTGTGTACTTTTGGGCTAAGAGTCTGGCTTTTTCTCCTTCTTTGCACTTTTTTATTGCCTTTTTTGCATTCGTGGTTTTAGCGTAGCGATGAAGGCCGACAGCAAGATCCCGGATGTTTAGCATGCATACATCCTAGAATCGAACCCACAACCTCCTCCTCCCACATCCAGCAGCTTACGCCACTGGGCTACGCGCTCCGATAAGGGGTGGGGGAAAAAACTTCTATATATACTTCACATTTACTGTGCAAAAGCCGAGAACCGGCGAGCGCGTTGGTGATAATGTTCTGGGCTTCTCGGGTATCCAACTATAGACTATTATACCATTTTTTGAAGCTCTCTTTATGCGCAACACAGTGGTAATTTTATAGTTGCACTATCTAATGCTTGTTTTAATTTTTTGGGGTTTGAAGCTAGAAAATTGAAAAAATAAGTAAATAATTCATTTTTTATGAGCCTTTTCTGCATACATTTTTGCTTTAACAGCGCCACTTGTCTAATCAGTCAATTCCCGTCAGAACACCTTTTCTTCATTCATACCTAACGTCGAACCTAAAGAGAAGATATAAAACTTGCATGTCTTTCTTAAGTGGTTGTTACACAATAAAGTATTATTTCTATTTCCTTCCACTCTTTTCCCATCCTCACATTTTAAGCTTTTCGAGCTAAACAAGTGAATACTACACCCGTACGTCATTATGATTCATTATACCTCTGTCACTTTCACATACATTCACATACATTGACATAAAATTGTGCATAAACGTCGTTTGATCAGGCCTAAAGTTTCTTCAAAATTTGAAATTTTCTCAAACTCTGCACAAAACATTGTTTTTAGTAGAATTTCCTCTGCTCCCACCTTTCCGTCTTTCTCTCTAACCGTCTTAGCTGCTACTTAGGTCAAGAAACTAAATTACGGTAAACATTCTAGCCAATCATAACGCCTATCCCTGAACCCGTAAATCTTGAACATGTGCTTGTGATCCTGATTAATACGAGAAATCTGGATTTGATGTTTAGCTAATGAGAAAAACAGGGCCACGGTTCAGTTTGAGCCAGAAATAGTTGATATCGGTATTTTAGTCGGGTTGTTCTGTAAATCATTAACTTGCGTAAATAATTCAAGATCTAATACATGCATATATAATAAATAATTTATACATATTTATATATATCTGTATAACATCTATAATTATAATTAGCATGAGAAACATTAAGTTCTGTCCTCATAAATTAAAATATTAATAATTTTTAGCTGTTACATTAGTAGATCCCCGATTTGACTACAAAACTATACTAATCCACTCTTGATAGCCGAAACTCTCATGCATCCCATATAGGTAAGTGCGACAGCAGCACAACCGATCATAGTTCTAGTGTCTCCAGATCCTTTTTTAGCTAGATTATCTCGACGTCCTTCCACAAGTAAGATGAAGCCCACGACCATGCCGAAATCTGCAAAGTTTAATTAGCTCAGATTTAAATTGAGTTCTTTGTAGCACGCATGTTGTCTTCAGACTGCAAGGTAGTCACAACGCTGCAGTCTAGCTACAATTCAGAATCATTGTGCAATCATGATAAAGCTAAACTTACATATGCCAGTCATTAGATATGCTTCTGCTTGTAATTGGAATCTCCTATTCGGCATAATGAACCGGACACCACCATGCTCGTCTCCAGTAAGCATTGGCGGATGCCTTATCCCGTTGAAAACATGTCCACTGACTAGAACAACTGCCAGACCCTGAATAAAAATATTAAAATTAATAAACTGCAAGGTTACATTAATACCGTTACTGCCTAGACGGTACAATTGATCATCTGATGTACCAAAGGTAAGAAACTTACGGTCAGGAACGGTGCAACGAACGTTTGATCTAGTTGATGGCTCACAAAAGCCTTGTAGAAGCAATGTAAAATTATCAACGCTGCTCCGATATCGAACAACATTTCAGGTCCGCTTTAAGTGTAATCAAAATCTATCAGAAATATGTATCCAGAGTGCCTTTGGAGGCTGTGAAGCAGTTACTGTTGTTCCTGAAAACTAAATCGGCAGCATGACAAAAGCCACTGATTTGAAGTCTAAGGGGGCTGACGGAGTACATCAAAATCACTTCAAATATGGTTGCACGATAAACGGAGCCACTTTTAAACACAAATCCTCAGAGTTGCAAATCTTCTTTAAGCCGATCCACGTTCAAAGCGGTAGCGCAAATAAGTTTGCACACAGTCAATGTAGACACGTTTGACCACAAAGTCGGATTCGAACAGATTGCCACACCGCTATCCTGTGGAGAGCACACAAGAAAAACATTTATTTCCATTAGTTCTGTCAAATGAATGCATACAGAATCAATAATTTTAGGTATAAAGAAGCATGTGGTAGGGGTGAAGGGAAAGATAACCTAATCCTGAGCTCTGGCCTGACCAACATCAGGTACGAAAATAAAGGGCATAGAAGAATGTCTTACCACTTCAGAAGCACAGGTATATTCAGTTTACACAAGTGCATGTGCACTACTATAAAAGCAGTGATAAAATACATTTGTCATTTGGCAAATTATATTGTGTATACATAAGAATGACCTCTTTGCTCCCATTACCTGAAGTCTAAGGAAGCTTTCTTCTCTTGCAAAACGATAAAATCTTGTTTACCATATTGGCACAGGGCATTAACACAGTTTCTTGAACCGTCTACCCACTTCTATTCTAGATCAAAGGAATCAATCTACTATTCTCATGTCTCTACTTGATGTGCGCTTACCACGGGAGTTATCAGTCAAGTATCCAGTCTTCCGGTTGTATGGATTTAGGTCACTTTGAATTGATAGAGATAAGTATTTCCGCGCCGTGATGAGACCGTCCCGTGTACGTTATTAGCTTCACATGAATGAGGAAAGACGGAGGAATATTCTAAGGAAAGGATTCAGTCCAAAATATGGTATGTTAATTAAGTAATCATAATGTTAATATATAGCAACTCCATAGGTTACGTACGATCTTAAGATTACCCGCAGCTACGACGTAGTACCCAATTTTCCATCCGAATCCTGATCATAGTCTCATTGTCGTCCCAGCTTTCAGATAAGCTCTGGAATTGTTTACACTGCATCTCTTTGTTGCTTTGACAACCGGGAAATGGAAAACAGTGAGCTTAATATTGTACTAAGACAACGTAAAAAACGAAACGTCGTTAAACCACATGTAATAGGCCTCTGAAAAACCACAGCATTTATTCAAACACAACCCTAGTATCTAACTGTAACCTAGTTACAAACTTTCAAATTATTCAGGGTAGCAAGGATATGCGATATCCGTTTGGAGAAGCAATATCCCAATCTACATTCAGGAAGGATTCAAAATTGTGTAAGTGTTTTATCTAATTGACAATCGTTCGGAGATCAATACTTGATAACATAAAAAGTACTGATTATAATCCGCAAATAACCATACAGTCTTATAATAGAAAGCTTGGGTAAAATCTTGCTGACTCGCCGCTTTGTAAGGAGTTAGCTGCGTTAAGTTTTAGTTCGGCTTAGCAAATTTTTGAATTATAACTCAAATCACACGCTTCTTGATTAAAACTGTCTGGCTTGGTGTAATAAATATGAGAGAACTGAAACTAATATTGCTATCAGGGAAATATTACTGTCGGACATAACATTCTGGCAAAACGGTGATACACATTTGGAAGAGTTGCTTAGCATATGCGAACGGAGAGAATAGCGTACTTACTCTTACTCTTAGGGAGGAGCCAGTACAGTATTTGAGGACACTTTTGTAACCTTACTGGAGATTAATCTAACACTAAGGATCTTAAGAGAGTTGATGGAAAACCACGCACCATAATCAATAGAACCAAACAAATATCTCATACCAATAAGTTCGTTGCTCCACCAGTAGCATTATTACACCTAAGTCCTGACTGGATAAAAGCATTGTACTTACATATACTCATACTCATGACAACGATACGAAACACGAACTTTTATACTTGGTGGTACTTGAAGGTAGCTTTGTAAAAATATCTTTAGTGTCTAATCCATCACCATTCAGCATCGCCATTGGCTTTCTGAAATACGTAGTCTGTTCCGTTTAAATTCATTATTCCGTCTTTGAGGTGAAACTTCCACTTGTTTCGAGATCGAGTAATCTGCGTTACAACAAAAATCCATTAATCAATTTCACAATCTCCAGTTTGATTTCTATTCGTTGCTTAGCCATTCATGTGCTATTTAACTTCGAGGGTGAATGGATCATGCAATCCCCTTACCTTATCGTACTGGCAGACGACGACATTATCGATCTCATACAATTTGTCATTGGAATCTTCATTGTCGGAAACATCGTCTTCGGAATTAAGCGGTTCCTGTAAGAGAGAACAAGTCTCCATTGAAATATCACCAATCCTCGAACCACTACAGTACCACTACCCGACATCACATCCATAAAGCAATGATTCTGTATCATATTAATTAAAAACTAAATTACCTCATCCTGTCCCTCTCCCTCCTGCTCTTCTTCAATTTCATCGTCTTTGTCGTCCACATCATCATCCAAATCGTCTTCATCATCCTCTTCTTCCTCTTCATCATCACTAGAATCACCTGTCGCTCCATCAAGGTGAACAGCACTGTTGAGTGGTTTGAATTTTTGGTTTTGCGACTGCGTTGTGATCACTGAAGTTTGTTTCGACATTTGAATAACGGATCCCTGAGGGTGAGCACCTCCATTCGAATACCCTAGTGCAGCAAGTACTTTTTCCTGTAAACTAATAGCGGCAACTTCAGCGGGTAGCGATAGCGTAGCATCTATTACTGCCGGTGTGAGGATGTCCTGTAAAATCAAAGAATCCCATCCTTAATTCAACCTCCCATTCCTTCGTATTTTACAACTACATAACCAATCTTTACCGCTTACTGGTTTCACAATAGCGTAAATACACTCATAATCAATCATCAAACCCCCTTATAAAAAAATTATTCGAATATCATCAATTTCTATGAAAAGTTTGGCTCCCTTTTACACGAAAAGTACTCTACAGATTTTGATAAGAGTTGATTCATCAGAAAGCCAAACTTTCAGAATCGTGGCAACACTCTCACTCTAAATCGCTGCATTTCATCAACGGATGTTTAATTGTAATTAAAGATCGGTTGATTCCTAGCTGCTGCCGCCAAATTGTCAATGCAATGTAATTCATTTATCGTGTTACCTGGGTTATCAACGAAACCGCTAAATTTAAAAAACAATTACACCAACGCAAGAATCAAAACTAAGCATTTAAATAGCTAAAAAAATGTTTTATCAGCGATTTAGATGATTGCGTTGAAGTCAAAAGTTGTAATTTTGATTAACGGATTTTATACAAAGTTTGAAAGCAACGTACGATTCCTCTGGAATTCCGAAACGTTTTGGTAGGGCTTGACGGATTCGTATATATGCAGCCCATGTAATACCTAAATATTACATGGGCTGCATGGCGTGAATCAACGATCCTATGCACCACAGCGTACATATGATATATTTTATAGATTAAGATTTAAAGATCTAATGCATGAAAAGGTTCTGATCCCATGATTTGTTAAAGTAATTGGCCTACAACGAAAATGTTTTGGCGCATTTGGATACAAATGATACAATTGCGCAATTAGCTGCTCGAATTCTGACAGGATTAACCAACTGGAAATACGTTTTTAAAACGGATGAACTAAAAGTGTTTGAATTAGGCAGTTAGAGTTTGCTATGCCTTTTAGTAGTTAAACATACATATGTGATGTACAACAACATCTTCCACCGGGAAAAAAATTGAGTATGCTCTCCTCCCGAAAATGGAAGCATTTCAAACAATATGGGGAAAGCTGGGTGTTGGTCAAAGGAAGAAATAGGGGAACTTTACGAGCTCTGACTACATTTATGGAAATCAAGATGGAGAAAGTTACACTATTTTAAACAGATCAGTACGTTGTCTTAAAATATGTGTCTGCACCTATAAAAAGTTGTTTTAGCTTATAATCTCAAGGTCGGACAACCTTTCCATGCATCAGTTTGTTTAAAACGGGAATCACCAACTCCTTTATAATCACATTTCTTTGAGGAAACAAAAACAGTTCCAATAGTACAGACATTGGAGCCTTTTTTGCATAGCTGCTAAAGATCACCGCGTACATTTTTGTATAAGATCAAAAATCAGCGAACTGAATCAACTTTTATGGCAATATATACCGGCTTAATGGCACCGTGCAATTTGCACGGGGGGCGTTGCCTAGTACTATTATAATCCCAAAAACAAAATAAATTATCAGTGTATTGACATACTTGTAACTTGTTAGCATGTATAGCGGAAGCCGGCACTTGGATAGTGACGCATCTTTGAAGATCACTATTCCCACTAACACTTGGAAGTTTAATCTGAATGGATACCATCTCCTCTCTATTAGTAGCAGCTAGTAGGAGATCTGCAAGAAATCAAAACAAGATCATTAATACTTCAAACACTTGTTCCCATCCACTCGCGCGATAAATAATTTGCTAATCTTCTTGATTGCCTTGCACCACTGCCCCGAGGGAATCCAGCTCTGCGTATTCCCACCGCGGCGACTGTGTACACTTTGTAAAATTCTACTGGAATAACATTGCTTTAGAACTACGCAAATCCAGTTGACTCCAATCTGCCTTCTATCTCATGAATTTGCAGCAGCTGGTAAATACTGCTCTGTTACTATTTTTCCAGCACCTACCCTCCAAGACTGCAACTCAATGTAGCACTTATCCTAATAGCTTTCAAGTTCCACTAAAAACGTTATTCACATTTAAATTCTTTCACCATTATTAAATGTATCCATAATAATTATTCACATAATAACTCACTTGACATTGGCGCAGTATTCGCTCTCGCTTCAGCAGCAGCACCACCGCCCAGTCCCCTCGCAGGCTGACTTTGATTGTTAGCAGTTGTAGAATTTTGTGCATTTGTCGGCGTTTGAGTCACGGGAGCTGCGGCAGCTTGATTATTAGCCGGCTTCTCCAAGGCCTTGGAAGTCGCCAATTTCCCCTCCCACAGTAATTTTAATTCCTGAAGCACCTGCTCATCCACACCTTCATCCAAGAAAGCTTCTCGAACTCCGGTAATCACATCCTCAATCACCGTCTGATAGAGGTTATTCTGCAAACCAAGAAAAAATCCCATTTAAGTTTTCATTCCATTTCATCCGCTCATTTTGCATCCCCGCCAATCCGTAACAATCACTGCTCTTCATCCCAATGCTTTACAATCAGCTCTATAACATTATCATCATTATTCAACTTCAACAGTTAACTTTCCCATACAACTCCCCAGTTAGCTAACACTAAATCTAACACGGCGAATCCCTGATTCATGGCCTTTATCATGGTTGGTAGCATATGTACAACAATGTTCAACATTACTTCAATTAACTAACTCGCTTCATCCAAAATAACTTTATCAAACTGACACTCCAACTCCACTCATCTAACATTCCAACTTTGTTATAATCCATCACCCCTCCTTCCCGCATAAAACAATTCTTCTAATATTGACTGATTACCAGCAATGCACCCTCGTCCGATGCCAGTTTGTGCAAAAATCGCACAGAGAACGTTGCAGACCAACCATCAAACTCTCCAGCTTCCTCGTTTTGTCTGTTTCCACGGGCGCTAGATCTGCTAGCGCCAGTTCTTTATCTAGCTAAACCAGGGCCAACCCTCCACCGGTACACTTCATTTGCTCCATATTAACATGACATAACAAAAAGCCGGTCTGCTTGTAAAACATGAGCTTTTGGTTCCGTCGACAACATCCCGCACAAACTCAATCATCGACCTCTCCATGCGCAATAAATCCAGACCAGATATAATCCATAGAGCCCACTATTCCAGATGCAAGCAACTTAATCAACTGAATCATCGTCAACTCCCTCATGTCCCTCGTCAGTATGTCATCACAACTGTCGTTCTCTGGTGCTTATTTGCCTACATGGGTCCCCAAAATGGTCAACACCAACTACAGACACACCGCATCAAGCATAACCAGGTAAACTGAATCACGTAGCTACCGAAGATACCAACTCCGTCGTCGACATTAAATACCGTTAACTCAAGCCTTACACAAAGAAAAGAATACAGAGTAAAGCGATTCATGTCACAGCAGCCCGCTCACATTACAATGAGTCAACTTAACGTAACTCCGCTAACTCATCTCAACAACCCATCCATGGAATGGAACGCAAAGGAAATGCACTCAAGCATAGCCAGACTTTTACAAAACCATTATTTCCGTCTTCCATTAACTCGTATCAATCCCACAAGTAGCAAAGTAGCAACAGCAAGTTATATGGCAGCAATGCAAGCAGGACAAATGCGACATTAACGCAGCATATCATTAAATCCATCTCTTCACCGCCATCATTTCCTAACCACTTGCAGGCAGACTGCTCTGGACGTTCAAAATCATTAATGCTATCAATTATACACATAATAAGTTTCCTATAATCCGAATGCCGACAACATTTACAACAACTTTAATTACAGAGCAAAATGCAGGAAGAAGATGACAAAAAGAGCCTGGAGTATGAAGTTAATCAGTATCTTCCCTGTGTGCTATGTCTTTCTCCAAGCTTTTTGCTTCAACACAGAGGGCAAAGCCTTCAAGAGAGAAATACTAAAATCTAACCTTCTGCCTGCGTGACTCCATGTATAAAATGCATTGAGTTGAAGCCGGATGTGAGTTAAATTAAACTTTAAAATACATTTACTGGATTTCCAGGCGGCGGAATGGAATAAAAATTATATTAATCTCAATCGTAAATTATTCTTACCACAGAGAAATTGCTGTGTGCTTGAGACATGTTGAAATTCCGTTGGAAATCAAAGAAATACGGGGATTCTTTCACACGGAATTTCAGGCTTCCTTGAAGCCTCACAGATTCGTCACTACTGTCCACTTTTATACTCGTCCGCAGCTTTTTCATCACATCCCTCCTCGCCCCCTTATGCCTTAGTCATATGGCTCCGTCCCTCTATCCTTTATTACCGTCTATAGTTCCCATCCTTACATTTCCACCCCATCCACCCACAGCTCCTCTCGGTATAAAACTTATTGCGGCCACAGTTCCACTCTTCTCTATCGTATCGTATTATAATACGGGTGCTTAGCGGATCAAATCTGCTGACTTGACGCTTCTTCCTGAACGTTCTACGGCCTGTCTGACTAAGGCCACTCTCCTTGCCTCCACTCTTGCTGCTGTGGTATCTTTAGTATGGTGTTCTGACTGAATGTCGATCCGTAGTGGCCCTTTGGAAGTGGACATATATATGCCGTTTATTTTCGGGATGTAAGTCACTGTCGGCTAACTTGCCGACAATCAAGTGCTACAAGGTGCTCGATATAGCGGCCCGGTGGTGGCGGTATATTTACCTCTTCACGGGTTGTGTTTATGTAGCGCACATTGGATCTAATGATAATGAACTCTGTGGATTCAGGTATCGGCAAAACGCATATCATTTTACATGCATCGGCGATAATTTATTTAATTGGATATTTGGCATTTATTATCAAAATTTATTTAAAACTAACACACATGACCTTTGACCTGGAGACATTGGCACATAATTCTTTGAGTTAATGCATCGAATCACTGCGGATATCTATCTCAATGGAAATTGTTAAAAACGTTTCAGTAAATGCCAGGTTCAAATAAATGTAAGGTGGTCTTTAATAAATGCAGTTAAGTACCCAGCATTTAAATGTTGGCATTCATGAGGTTAGCGACGATACTTAAACACTGATGGAGAATGGAAAAGTTTACTAAACAACTATGTATTAACTTAGCCGTGTTCATACGTTAAGGTGGCATCATAAACATGATGAACCACGCCACCAAAACGTTTGCTTATGCACTTTACGAATCAATCCGAATTCGGAAACACGTGTAAAATGCCCGAAAATAAAAGGAATATCCGTAACTGTTGTCCTGTAAAGCGCTAGAGGACGCAAAATATTACCGAGCGTAGCTCAATAGCATACACGGCTGTGCAGGCATGTGGCACAGAATCAGCTGACAGCTTTTCATCTTGTCAACACTGCTGCGGTATACTCAAACATAAACACACGGGATTTACCTATAGAGGATATCAAGCTTTATTGAACGGCTGTACTGTAGCGTATCCCTCTGTGTAGGATCTACGCATTTAAACCCGGATTGAAGTTTTGCCAAAATGGAAGATGTGACCGAATTTCAATTAACTGCATCAACTAATTCTGAATTCGAAAAGTGCATTTTCAATTACTAAACGTTATTGAAGTAAATTCTTGGATTGTGGACAGTGTCGTGTTTGTTTGGGACCTCGTTGAGTATGGACATGGAAAATTTTCCATTTACATCATACAAGCGTAAATTACAAGCTTAATGGGTCAAATATAAGCTGGAGTGTCAAAGGTAATTTGGTGTGGTTTTGAAATAATTTAATCTATAATTTACAAACTGTCACTCAGTAAAGTAGGTCATGAGGTTATTTTAATCCGGGATCGTAAACAGTAGTCGGGTTTCTTGTGCCGTACAAGTTGATTTTTTTCAACTTGTTGATAATGACGTTGGTTTAGTTGCTGTCATCTTTTTAAAATTGTAATAACATTAATTGCTATTGCTGTAAATTATGATCAAGTCTGGTACGCTGGGGCTGTAATAAATGTAATAAGGTAGGAAGTAATTCATACTACCTATGGTTAACCTATGGTAGGAAGATGTGTTACATGAGAGTAACAAGTTTTTTGTATTTAATTTTGCGTGATTGCATACTCAGATTTTATGGACTGATCAAGTATGTTTTTGTTAATCACGATTACAGGTTTTACTGCAATGGAGACCGATAAGGAACCGGAGGATGTTGCCGCATCTGGCCCATGTCAACCTGAAAGTACCATGGCACTAGAAGACACAGTGACCGATGATTCTGTGCTACCGCCGTCGTCGGAGGGAGAAAAATCTACAAGTTCTACCCTTGACGACAAGTCGGATTCAAGTGGACCATCGACGTCAATTAAAAAGCGAAGCAGTAGCCACAATCATCGTAATTACCGAAATAGTCTGGAGAATTTAGCTGGAGAAGATGACAGTGATGACAGTAGTGTAAACGGTGAAGTTAACAATGAATGTGATATGTTAAAGCGGAATGCTACCAAGAAACGGAAATCTAATGAGCATGCAGACCTGGATAGAAATGAGGGTAGCGAAAATGTTGAACATAGTATCAATGAGAACTCGAACGGTAGCAATGACTGGACCATGGCGATAGGTCACGCGTCCCCGCCTTCTATGGAAGAAAGTCATGACAGCGATGAGGACCATGACCCAGAAGGACGAGTTGATGAGGGTGACCGCGGTGGAAGGATTGGATTAGAAGAAGATATTTCTAATGATGATCGAATATATCTTGATGAGCTTCTTCAAGGAAGAGGTGACCTGTCATCATCATCATCTACTTCCAGACTTAGGGCTGCTGACATAGACGATACGTCCAGTTCGGACACTTCTGACTGTATTCTAGAAGACTTGGATGAGGTTCCAGCTGGTAAGAAGCATGCTAGATTAACGATTTCCTTTTAAACTGTAACTTAAAATCGTTATGCAGATTATTGACGTTAATTTTTATTAATTCAGAGCAAGAATCCGTAGTGAGTGCTAGAGAAACTAGAACCGATGAAGCATCCAAAAAGAAACCAAATAAGAAGAAGCACGATACACCGAAAGTTTTATTGAAACCAAGACCTTCGTATAATTGGGTTGGGCCTAAGGAAGTATTAAGGAGAGAATTAGGCTACGGATCCAAGAAACAACCTCAGGCGGCTCAAATATTTCGCTCGAATTTTTATGGATCTCTATATTCTGTTGAAAGACTGGAGTTGATGCAGAAACTGGATGGGCATCACGGCTGTGTCAACTGCTTGAACTTCAATCACTCTGGAACAAAGCTGGCTAGTGGGTCAGATGATCTGTTTATCAAAATATGGAACTTTGCTTCAGGAAGAATTATCTCGTCTTTTCATTCTGGTCATCGTGCAAATGTCTTTCAGGTAAGTGTGGGTTTGAAATGTTCGTCACCAGAGTATGCATTCAGTATTGATGGAAGTGAAAATGAAAAATAAAGGAATTCTTGTTTTTTTGCAGGCAAAATTTATGCCTTTGGTTGGCCTGGAAGATACGCGCATAGTCTCATGTGCAAGGGATAATCAAGTTCGATTATCTGAATTGAAAACGGATGGACAGGTTTGGTGCGGTAGAAAACTTGCTCAGCATCGTGGACCAGCTCACAAATTATCCGTTAGTCCCGAAACTCCACATGTTGTCTTAAGTGCCGGTGAGGATGGTGCTGTGTTCAGCATTGATATCCGGGAAGACAACAAATATCAAAGGTATGGATTATGGATAATATTGTTTGATGTACTACTGCTGAGTTAATGTTTAGGGATCTAACTTTATCATTTATGATTTTAGGATTCTTCAAGTTCGTGAACGTGACAAAAGAGTTCAACTTTACAGTATTCATCAAAATCCCCTGAACAGTTTCGAATTTTGTGTTAGTGGACGTGATGAGTATGTGAGGATTTATGACTCGAGAAAATTATCAGCGTCAAGTGTAGCAATGCCTCGTGATAATGCTGATGCCCGTAATCCTGCAAACGAAAACGATTCAAGCCCCTTAAAGAAGTTCTGCCCTCATCATCTTGTAGATTGTCGCCATAAGCCTAATATAACTGCTTCCATGTACAACTACAATGGTCGAGAAATTGTAGCTTCTTACAATGACGAAAATATTTATTTATTCAACACAGCTCATTCTGATGGTGCAGACTATGTCAAGGTATACGAAGGACATCGTAATAATGCAACAAGTAAGTTTCATTTTTTAAAGCGACAAGCAATTATTTTGATCACATTTGTAGTTTGCACCGAATTCTGACTGCATTGTGTATATGCTTTTGCAGTTAAAGGAATTAACTTCTTCGGGGACAAGAGTCAGTTCATCGTATCTGGATCTGATTGTGGCCATATATTCCTCTGGGATAAAGAGACTGAAAGTATTGTTAACTTTCTCCGGGGTGACGAAAACGGAGTTGTAAGTCCTGATGTTCTTTTTCTACTTACAGAGTCAGTGCTGGACGTTACTATCGAAAACTTATAGCTTTGTTCATTTTTTGTGTGTAGGTTAACTGCCTCGAACCACACCCGACTTCTCCCATCCTTGCAACGAGTGGTCTTGATGACGATGTAAAAATTTGGATTCCTTCGAAAGAATGTGATCCACGAATGGGACCTGCAAACCGAGACTTATCAACTACAGTGCACAAAAACCTGAAAGGTAGAGAAGAATCGCTAGAGAATCAGCCAGATTCAATGGATGGACGAATAATTCAAGCACTTTGGTACCATATTAGACGGGCTAATAGAGAGCGACAAGTATGTACCAGCAATTTACTCTTTAAATTCGAACTGTAATATTGGTACCGGTATTTCGTATTTGATGGGATGCTTATGTTCAATTTCAGCGAGAAGCTGGAAGAAATATCTCTGATTCTGATGAATCAGTTGATACGGACATGGAAGAAGAAGAAGAGCTGGAAGGTTCACCATCTCATGGTGTAGAGTGCGTCATTTCTTAAAATCGAAGCGTATATTGTCAGTTGCTGCTAACTTACTGAGACATTACGAAATAGTTCATCGATTTCATCACCCTCTGAAGCCTCAATTGTCATTTTCTTTTTCTAGTTACTGAGTACTAATTCACAGTCGATTCTATTCCAGTATGAATTCTTACATGATCGCTTTCCTGGTAGTTTTGAACACAACTTAGATTGAAAGATAGAAGAGAATCTCTATCGTGTTTTAATAAGTAAACAGCAGATCTTATGAATTTGTAAGCAATAATTTGCAATATTTGATGCAATGTGGCGAGACATTGTGTGATACTCTTTAGTCCTTTCAAAAAATTATGATTGCTGATGCCACTTTGAACCATATAGAGCTAGTTGCATGAATATGAAGCCTATCTCTGTAAACGAAGTAACGGTTTCAAGACACGTCGTATTTTGTAACCGATATACATCTCTAACATGAACTACACATCACTTTCAAGGGTTGTTCCGTTTGAATTATGGTCATTGATACAATCGTTAATGCTGTGGTGTAGCTTTATCGTTATTGTAGGAATAGGAACGTAAGATGAACCGGCGGTAGAACTGAGCAAAGTTATAATATAACCTTTACAAATTTTAAATCTATGTGAAATACAAAAGACGATATTTCGAAGGAGGCTGTTAATTCAATTGAGTCGTCAGTGGATTTCCCCGTATCTTTTCGTCTGAGCTTCAAGAGCCAGCAGCTACATAAAATAAGCGAAATGTTTTATAAGAAAAGGCTAAGTGCTATCAAGTGTTTTAACTATGTAAGTAAGTTTTGAGTACATAAACTTGTATTGCTCGCCCACTACGTTATTAATTAATGTAAGTTCATTACTTGTATACTAACAGCAATCATGAAAGTCTTAATTAACTCAGTTGTTACGAGCCGGAACTAATATTTTCTCAATCCAAATTCTAGTTTCCTGCAATACATCACCTATATCGATCATGTAAATAGATTAGATGCGTATAGTAAAGTCAATTACATACAAGTCGTTTTAAAGACATGCCCTGTTACAAGAAGACTAATTACGTAGAATAAAAGTTCTCTACTGCAGAAATCGCAATCAGTTTTTAGTATCTTACTGCAGATTCTATTATTATTTCTCGTTTCTTTCAAAGAAATCCAATGACCTATTAGTCAGTATGCTTTGCGAGATGAACAAGAGTTTAATTCAGTGTGAGAATTCTAGATAAATTTCTCTCAAGGCATGGAGTTTTCCTAAAGAATGGCATTTTCTCTTTGACCTTTGAATGCAACTTCCAAGTTGCTCGATTATCACCTGGAAGAGTCAGGCTGTGCTCGCTCCAGGAATACTTTCTTTTCAAAAGTAAGAGATTCCGACCTTACAGTTACAGCTGTACGAGAGATCCATGACGTAAATCTCTAACTAACATTCTTCATCAATCCTTCCTCACAGTTGAGCACCATACCAAGTTTTGATGATAAGCCAATTCCGGCGCACATCATCTACGCGGAGAAAGTAAGAAAAGAAGCAAAAATGTGTCTCCAAACACACATAATTCAAAGTCTTTTGGTCCGTACCTGGCGGTTCCATCCTCGGCAGTTGAATCGATACGAAACTTGGTTCCAATTAAACAAGTTCTGGCGCAGGATGTGCGTACATATACACGCATAACGAGAAGAAACGTAGATGAAAAGCAGCCACCACTTACTTTCCCCTATCAATGGCAAATATTTTCCAAGGCAGGCAAATATCATGGCCAAGCGTGCAAAGTATCAATATAATACAAGGTAATCTCTAGTGAAAGAAACCCCTGGAGAAAGTACATACACTTTCGTCGCCATCCTGTCTTGAACATACAACGTACCAAAGTGTTTCAAGGACTTAGAATCATCTTTGAATGTTTTAGAAACCTAATCTGAACAGTGGGTGCTTTGGAACATGTGTTTTTCAAATTTCATTTGACACACTTTTCAAAACACGATATCACATTCTGCTTGCGAAATTCGTGATGGTAAGTGAACTGGAAACGATTTACGTTTTACATTTCCGGAAAGTGGGTTACGCTAACTCTATGTTTCACGATTTCTATATATTTTTAGGACGAAATTCCTGCAGAAACGAGACTTCAAAGTGAAATCGCGGCTTTGAAATACAAAAATGACAGACTTACAACGGAAGTAAACAATTCTAGATTTCAAACAACTGCTTGATACATTTTGATCACACAATTACAGAAACTAAAATTAATTTCGTTACGGTCTTTCCAGCTGAAAGATATCGAAGCCCGGTTCAAAACAAAAGAGCATACGATATTTACCCAAGGGAATGAAATCGATAATTTGAAGGAAAATTTAGCCAGACTACATGCAATTAACAATTCCCTTCAAAGAAAGTTACAAGAGGTTGAAGAGCGGGAGAGGACATTAGCAATCGTTACGAATAAAAATGAGAGTGAAATACATAAAGCAAAGCATGAAAATCAGCACTACCAGGATCGTATTGCTGATTTGGAGAGCCAATTACGGTATCCTGACTTTTAAAACATTACAATATGCTTGCTTTACTTATCAACTAGCATTTGAAACTATAATTAAATCTATCGTTTATATTTTCCGCTCTAAAATAAAATTATCGCAAAATTACAAGTTACAACCAGCAATAATTTCTCAACAGTTCGATTCTAATTGACCGTGAAGCCGCTGACCAAGCAAAGGATCATGCACAACGAAGTTTGGCAGAATTTTGTAGAAAAGTGGCATCCGCCATAGACTTTAACGATGATCCTAAGCCGGACACGCTGCTCAAGAAAATCTACGACACGTACCAGGTATCAAGGCTACAATTATCATTAATAACTAATTTTAATGAACACACTAAACAGGATTGTCGTGGGTAAACCCTGTACTACACATTCAACATTACTCTTTGAACATTTACAGGATAACGCCAGATTCAAGATGAAAATAGCATCTCTCAAGCAATCACTAGAATCTTTTGAGAACGAATCACGAATCAATTCAGACTTAATAAGTCGCCTTAACTGTGAGAAAGATTCCTTGAACCAGCAAATCGTCACACATTTAACAACTATCGATCTCTTAAAACGGGTAAAGTTAGCCTAGTATTTGAAACCCCACTTTACCTACTCTACAGGCCTAACCAGTTCCAAATTTATACAAAAAATATGTAAAGGTATAGCAAACTAAATATATTTGACCGTAACACAGGAAAAGGACAACCTTCAAACGGAGAAATCCTATTTACAAACCGAGATAGATGGTTTCCGTGAAAAATCGACAATAGCAAGTAAAACAGTGTCACACTTGAATGAACATAACAGGAATTTGGATCATCAGCTCATAAATCTCAGGGGTAAAATTCATTGACAATATAACATCATTAAAGCTAGATTACAAAATATTTTTTCACTTCCGACTATTTCCTTGACTTGTAGATAATTTGGCAATCGCTGAGGAAAAAGCTGGCCGTTTCGAGAAGGATTTGAAAAATTTCCAAGAGTCGGTTGCCATCCAACTGTCCACTGGTTCCAGGATGGTTGACGCGACGGCTATCGGAATACGGGAACGAATCAAGGACATGCAAATTGAAATCAAGGAAAAACAAATCGTTAGTTTTGTTGAAAGTTTCTCCTTTTTACAATGCTAATCCGACTTTTATCCAATGAAAATCACTTAAAATTCACAACCTTACCCACAGTCCAACGATCAGTTACGAGAGAAAGTAGGACGCCTTCACGAGACAGTAGAACGGCTAGAGAAAATGCTGGGAGAAACCAAGAATAAGTACGAAGACACAATTGGAGAGAAAGTAACGACTGGGAAACGTTTAGGGGAAACGGAGGCCCAACTTACCACCATGGAAGTTTTAAACGAAGGACTTCGTAAAGATAAAAATCGGGTAAGTAATACACAATGTTATTTACACAAAATTACCTTAAAATTACCTACCTATCCACTCCACCAGCACCTTCAATTGTCCACCTACAATCTAAACTACACTGCCCTAAATTCCCAGCTATCACTCCTTTCTCTCATTCTAAATTACACAACTCCTAAAATTCTAACAGTACATGCAATTCATGGAACAACTTGGAAGTATAATGGGATTAGACGAAGTTTCAAAAGAACTAGGTTTTGACCTTCAAACCGATGCCGTTCTCGCCCGCGCAGAGCAATTATCTAAACTAGAAGGCGACCGTTTGGCGGATAAAGTAAGAACGACAACAACCGGAAAGACTAATGAGGGTTACCGGTTGATAGCAACAGATCTGGTATTTGGTTATACATATAGAAAAGTGTACAAATATCAAGTATCAGATCAACGTTTCTTTTAAAGCTTGTTTCGTAAAACTCTTTTCTTTTGTCTGGTCCCTTTCGCTGCGTGACTCTTGAAACAATTAATCGTTTTTCTCCTGCATCCTGCCTGTCTTGTCTCTCGTAAATTGTGGCTTCACCTTCTCTGAGGAAACCTGATAAAATCTCTATCTACTAAAAATCACCATCACTCAATATTAAAATGACCAATTGACGAATAATTAGACAGCAACCGTGTATCAGCTACAAAGAAGACTTCGGACACTCAAGGAGCAAGTTGAGAAGAAGGACTTGCACATTGACATGCTCCGAAAGAAAATAATGCTCCTTGAAGAAAGCGTCAAAACTAGATCGTCTTTAGAGCTGGAAAGGGATGAGGCATGCGCTCGATCTAAGAAAATGATGAAGCAATTAGAGAGGCTAGACCTGGATCTTCGTGAAAGTCGAGTCGCAATTAAAGATATGAAATCCCAGTTAGCCGACGCCGCTGAATACAAAGTAAGTTATAAGTCAATTTAAACCCATTCTCAGTGTTGGCACAAATTAAAAAACAAATTATACAACATTGGGACACCGTCATAACAAAAATACAAGTGGCGCAAGAGATGCGTTAAGGATAAGAAAAATTGCCCTCTCCTCTTGTTGTTTTAGATCATAGCTTTGGAGCGAGCAAGGAAAATAGAAGAACTGGAGCGGAAACTGAATGATTTAGAGCTCCTACGCATTAAGTACAATAGGAAAGTTATTTTCCTCAAGGATCAGCTGAAAGCAAGCAGGGATAATTCTATGACGGAAAGAGATTTGAGCGATCAAGCCTTTCAGCAAGTAAGCAGGGATTTGCAAAACGCCAAAAAGAATTTCCTAGAAGCTCAACGGAGAGAAACTCAGGTTAGCACACTAAGATTTGTAACTATATGTTCACTACGAACGATAACCCGTTAATACAACGCTACATTACTGTCTTTGACTTCCAGCTCCTAAATTTGCGGAATATGGTTGGTAAAATACTTGGCCTTGACTGGTCCTCGACAGCAGTTCCAGACTACGAGCTGATTGCTAAGCTGGAGAAAGTTGTCCAGACCAACAGAGAATTTGCCCAAGTATCAAGAAAACTATCAGACAGTATCAAACTTATACCTCAAGCATCAGAATCCCCTAGATGCGACAGAGATCGCTCTGATAGCCTGGACGACTATTTGACAAAAGCAGAAAAACGGAATCTGTAACTAGTTAGTCAATACTTGCGCTTACATATACCGAAATAATCTTGCCGCCTATTTTGTGACAGTCTCTCGCACCTAGTATAGCTAACAAGTAAACGTTTGGTTACAATTAGTAACTACTAGTTAGCGTCTTGATAAAAAACGCCGCTTCGCAAACAAGTTCGCCGAGTAAGTTTAACTGACCTCAAACAATATCGCAATACCGCAGTCCGGGTGAAAGTAGCTGCAATAACGCTGATAATTACGATTTAGTGTAGATATGTATAATTTGAAACTATTCTGCCTTTACTCTTTTTCTCTTGTTTGTTGGTGCACAACGCAGTCATATAGTGTACATGTATTGTACTGTAGGTAAACGCATGTAAAGTTATCAATGTGAAAAGTAAAACCTGTTATAATTCATCATGATTCCCGTAATGTACTTTGTATCAAAATCAGTACGAGTGCTAAGTAAGCAGCTGAGTCTGAGCTGAAGTTCCGGATTGCTAAAATTTAGCAAAAATATAGTCCACAGCAATAATTACAGATTGTTAATCTACATACAGTCTTTTGTACGTAAGCTCTGTGTTATAATTTAAGTGAGTGTATCTCACTACCACAATTCAGTGGTTCATTAATAAGCAAATATAAGATTAAACCCTTAAAGTTTAAGCGTGAGGATCAAAAAGTTTGGGAAAATATATCAGGAATTTGATACATCCCTTGTTAACTACATTAGAGTCGTCGACAGACTATAGACTACAGCATAAAATTAACTACATCTACTCGTATAATCTAAACATAATGAGCGAAAGATCAAGGAGAAAGTTTCTCATCCATAGCTTACTAATTCACGGGTTTGTCACAATTTGAAGGGCGGATGGTGACGGTGACCCAGGCGAATTCCCTCCCAACCGAGACATGGGAGATGAAGTTGTAGAAACCATATGAGAGGGGGTTGAGTATCCTTGCTGGTTTTGACTTTGAGCGGCTAGCTGTTGTTGGATCGTTGCAGCAATCGTGTTGCTCCGCATTGGTGGACTTGGAATGGAAGACTGCATAGTAACGCATGATGAGGGATTGATGCGTTTCTCCTTCTGGCGCCTACAAAACCAGGAAAGTTCATTTCAGAAACCAGTGCAAATTCAAAATAATTCATTTATCTTCCACTAGGTATATACAAAGGAAATTCAGACAGCCGTTGACATATCAGTTTTAGTCATATACGAAATTTTTTCTCATCATCAAATCGTTGTGCTTAGAATAAATTACGTGGAAAATCGGTATGATTCTTACCTGTTGCAAAACCAGACACGAATAACTTCCTTCTCCATGTTCAAAGTTTCAGCAACCACACTTATCTCTTCCGACGAGGGCTTTGGATTGTCTTGAAACCTTCTCTCAAGTGCCATCCTTATAGACGTTTCGATGGAAGTTCTCTTCTTCCTCCTTCGCCCAATAGCCTCAGTTGAGACGACAGGTTTGATTTCAGAGCTTGGGTTGAGTAAAGCGTTATCAGCATCTTCTAGCCATTTCTGAAGCATGGGTTTCAATTTACACATATTTTTGTACGAGAGGTTTAAAGCTTCAAAGCGTGATATGGTTGTTTGGGAGAAATCGTTTCCATAAGATTTTCCCATAGCCAAACCAACATCCCCTTGTGTGAATCCTGGAATGCAAATAAGATAACTAATTGATTCATTGTGAACACACGCATCACTCTTTTCCCTACTCTTCTAAATAGCTTCAAATTAAAGAAAGCATGCTGTGCAGCAACTATTCATGCTCTCCAATTTCGACTTTAACTCGTAACTTAGCTTATTAAGAAAAAGAATTTAGCATGTATGTTTGACTAACCCAATTTGATACGCCTCTGTTTGAAGCTTTTTGCAAAATTTTCAAGATCATCAAGAGTAGATCCATCCTCGGTCCAAGCCGGATTCGGTCGAGGTTGTTTCGAATTTGACGCAGTCCTTGCTGGAGCAGGAGGCGGTGGCGGCGGAAGAGATAATGGCAGATGATGATGATGGTGATGATGAGCGATTCGGGTTGCCTGAGGAGAAGTAGATACGTGTTGATTCAAGTTGCTTTGATGATGGTTTCCTCCAGGAAAAGATCTCATGTAGGATGAAATAGGTGGTGGAGCATATTCCTTAATGGGGTATAAATGATGTTGCTGTATCTGTTGCTGATGATGAGGATGGTGCTGATAAAGCTGATTATGGGGAGAATTCTTATGCAAATTCGGATGAGAATGAGCATGAGCAATTTGAATTTGTTGAGCAGTAGCAGCAGCAGCAGCATGAACAGCTTGAATTGTAGAAGTTTGCTGTCCCGGATGGCACATTGATCCCATGTTCTGAAAATCAACCAAAGCATCAATTATATAGCTAGCGACACAAGAAAACCATGCCGCCCCAGGACAAAAATGTTGTCCTTGATAATACAATTAGAGCTTAAAGAAATAAAAACCTAAAACCTTACCGGGTTCTGCATGTAGACGGGAGCAGAGTCATTGGAATGGGAGAACTGATTATGATGCGATCCCATCCCAGCACCAGAAGGGTTTGTAAGCATTTTCCCGTCTCCCTCGTTTTTCTGTAAAAACAAACAATCATATTAATTTGTAAGATAAACACACGAATTTAACTGGCCCGCAAATACTCTATATTTAAAGGGGAAAAGGGAAGATGTGAGGTCAGCAAGCACTTCCTATTGAAATAATCGCCTAATGCATACACAAATCTGAATTAGTAAATTATGTTGAAAAACGGCAAGCTATTCATTTAGTAAATACATAAATCAACTCCTGACTACCAAATTAATGATGTTGATACCTTCAAAAATTCACCAAACAGATCAGTTCCACTGACCCACACCTCTCAACTTTTTCTAGTATCAACGTTCCACACGGAAATCACTCTTCTACACGGCTAAACCTCAACTAGGTTATAACAATGACCACTATTTTTTCATACGACCTCTCTCATCAAAGCCCTATGGATTATTGGAAGCTGGAAAGCAAGATTTGTGAATATTAAGGAGAATGAGAAGCTTTAGCTTTGAGTTTCTCTTCGTATAAATCTTCATCAATCGTGTTAATAGTGTCAATCCGCTTTCATACCTCGACAAACACTCGAGAACACTACAAGCTCATTGATTTGTATAAAATGCAAACGAAAAATTTGTTAAATTCATTTCTTATCACTCGCCATCCACAAGTATCCTCCTCCGCCACCAAATCACCCCCTTTTGCAGGTTAAGATGGGGAATTCGTACAGTTGCATCCTTGCTTAACATCAGTTAGCAAGAGGAGCAAATGAATATGTACATAACAGATATCCCGCTAACAAACATTAGCGTTCCATCCACACAGAAGGGTTATCAACGAAACACGCTTCCCCTAACAATCCCAATCATTACCTTTGTTCAATTGATCAAGCTGGAATGACTGAAATCCACAAGAATAGTGATATGTAGGATCAAAAACAACGTAGTGCATCTTCCAACATGAAACCCCAATCTTTCAACAGCTACAACCATCCGGAGGAAATCCTCTCCCAATCAAACAAATAGTGCCCTTCCTTGCAAGATTCTATTCTAGTTCCTTCTACCAGCTACTTGCGGTGTGCAATCCAAGCCCAAAGATTCTTCCTTGTTTCATGACGCCTTACCTAAGTAAAACACATCGTTTTCATTCAACGTATGCATATATTCAAATCCGTCAAGCTAGAACAAATATTTCCAAGCCCGAGTTTAACACTACAACCATTGAACTACAATAACCCAAATGAAAAGGGAATAATGAATAAAATTTTCTGCATTCTACCCAATATTTGCTCATCCTCAGCTATGCAAAACAGATACACACTATTCATCCCTCGCTGTTCTCATACGGCAAAGCTAAATAACACAAAATCAACTCGGAAGTCCGTAAAATCATTGATAACTGCATTGCATGACCTGGCCTAGGAATGCTTCGGACACAGTCTAACAGGTACGGTACAGGTAACCCATAAAGTTTAAGTTGCTCTAAACTACTTCTTGCATTGTTCGATGCTGGGTAGCGGTTGAAACCTTTAGAGAAAGCTTTTGAGTTAGATTCTAGATCCAGTAAATACTTTGTACTCTTGCATCAGATTCAATCTCGCCGTCAGAAATACCGAGAAAGACTGACAACTGATACAAAGATAACAGGAATAAACTTAGAAAAACATTTGACACAATCTCCAACACAGTCTCCCCAAATAAATTTCCATAAATGATACTAAATCATACCCTCTATCATAAATAACAACTATCCTTGGCTCTGCCATTGTATAATTCTTAAGAATAAATTCCTCATTTCCAACTATATAAACATAGAAAATGATTGTGGATTCAAACCGCTCTTACCTTCCTAGACCTAAACTTCATCTTCATCCGTGAATAATTAACATTAATTCCATCTAAATATTTAGTTCCCTTCCAATACATTGTAAACCCTACCATCTGAGAAGCAAGCATTCTTTCACCATCTAATATTTTCTTCCCCTTCGTCAACCCCCACACACATCTAGCTCCTATGTTCAATATTCCTCATTGCAACACATAGAAAACGTTGGACACATTTCAGCAAATTATGCGCCGTAAGAGCGTCATGCGGAAACCTTGGTTCCATAATTTCGAATCGAAGATCTACCTACAAGATACTAACAAGTTAAACTTCCTATGGTTACCACACAAATCCCTGACATAACACAACGATTTTACAGATCATTTGAACAGTTCCAATTATTCGTCAAAAATTAGCTGCAATCCGATTTGAGGATTGAAAGAGTTATGTGATCCTCTTCGATGTGTTAATTTATCCTGTAAACTACCAGATTTCATCACCCGTGACTTTCCATCAGAATAATCGCAATGTCTGAAGATTACAGACAGACCGATGCGTTTCCGACAAAACACGTGGTCGTGCACTCCTACACGAAACCTTCAATAAAATAGCAAAAGATTAATATCATACAAATTAGTTTGTCACGTGTGGAATCGAAACGTGTCAGCAATGCCGTATCAATCTAGTATCAACCAGACATGTTATACATTCATTCAACCTGAGCCTATGATGTATCAGATAACTACACGCTGAATTAACAATCATGACTAAAATCCTTACGATTCTCCATGTTCCATCTTCCGTTTGTTCCAAGTGAGTTGATGTTCCTTTATGACTGAAGAAGTTGCGTCCCGAACTGAACAATTCCGTATAACTCGGTGGAGCGATTGATGGGCGAAACGTCGGTTTAGGTTGTATAACAATTACGGAAGCTGCAATCATTTTACATTTGATTTAAATCCCAGATCAACAACACAATCCTTAAACTGTGTAATTAGATAACCTTATACCTGAACGTTACAAATGCATCAACCGTAAAAAAGCCGAAACTAGCTAACTTGACGAAGTAAAACAAACTTACATGGCATCTTGAAGGCAAATACAAAGTATTTTGGCTTCTGGCGGCACGAACCTATTTACCGATCGATCCTTAAAACTTAAATCGGGTTCAAATTAAACCTTAATACCATATTGCTGTAATAGCGACTAACTTAAAGAAAAAGTTAATTATCAGTTATTACCCTGTAAGTTTTGAAATAATTATTTAGATTAATCCTTACCTGAATTTCACATGGGATGCACATGTACTGCAACATTCACTAAAAACTCAATTAACAGTCGAAGCACGTTACAAAGAAAACTTGATTCTCTCACGGATCCACTGCGGCAATGCGCTTCTGTAACAGTACGCAACTACATTAACTAACCCCAGTTCTTGAATGCTCTATTATTTGATTTTCGAGTACACAGGCACCTGATTTCCCATTCGTAGGACGTTATTAATGCAGCAAATGAAGGGGCAGTTTCGTAATAATTACGGAAAATCATAAGCGTGATCAAAAAACCCAAGAATTAATACTGAGGGGAAATTTGGAGTGATATTTAACTCTTTTTTTCAATTTTTCTTCCTTCAAACCCAAGTAAATTAGTTTCCGCTCCACCCAGTGCAAATATAAAATTACTGCCGTGTTGCACATAAAGAGAGCTTTAAAAAATGGTATAATAGTCTATAGTTTGATATCCAGGAAGCTTACAACATTATCACCAACGCGCACGCCAGTTCTCGGCTTTTACACAGTAAATGTGTAGTATATATAAAAGTTTTTTCCCCCACCCCACATCGGAGCGCGTAGCCCAGTGGCGTAAGATGCTGGATGTGGGAGGAGGAGGTTGCGGGTTCGATTCTAGGGTGTATGCATGCTTAACATCCGGGATCTTACTTGCTATCGGCCTTCTTCCCTACGATAAAACCACGAATGCAATAAAGGCAATATAAAGTGCAATAAAGGAGATAAAGCCGGACTCCAAGCCTGAAATGCACAGGTGAAAAGCTCTAATAAAAAACAAATGCAATTCATACCCAAGCTAGAGGAGGGCTAGCATTAATGGGTTGGTCATATGAAACTAAAAAAAGAAATGGCTCAAGAAAAATAAAAATGGTGTTAATACAAATCCGGAAAAAGCAACCTATGTAATAAGAAAAAATTGCCAATCAGCTCCGCATTTTTTGCCGATTTTAAATCATATTCTTTAAATTACTTAGTTGCTACTTATGAAGAAATTGACGGAATTTAAAAATTATCATTGATATTTGTTTAATATACACGTTAAATAATTATTTGCACATGTTTAAACGCTTTGTTTACAATTTCAGATTACAATAAAATAAAGGGATGATTACCGGGTTTGTAGAAAATTAACGCTTTGCACGACGACACCTTTCATAAGATGGTGCCCATCACAAAATCCTAGTGCATGAAAAACAATATTTACAGGTCCACAGCATAAGTTACTAAAAAATTCTTTTACCGGGGAAGTCACAGCAGACTACAACGTTTTCGTTCGAAACTAATTTCTGCATCTACCCCATCCACATTACGCATTTAATCCCTTTTAATCTGTTGTACCTAACCTTCCTAGATTCCTCATTCCTAATAAACCCAACAATCCAACACTTAATGCTTTACATTACCGTAATACCAGAGATTCCATCTACAGCTCCGGTTTGAACTTTTTAAAACCTTGTTGAAAATAAAACAAAACTTGAACAAAAAAACGTTTCAAACAAAATCATAGCCCAGCCGACAGCCGTCATTCACTCACCTACTACGATTTGCTAATTGTAAAAAGTGCATTCATGAGATCTGTACCTGTTGAACGTTGTGCACGTCGCTGCTGATATTTTAACGTAGTTGTTGAAGGGTTTATAAGTTAAAAATCTATCCGTTTCAGTAAACTTATCCTCGCTTCAAGTCACACACTCTACATTTTGCGCACAACAGTAACAAGTTCACCAATTGGTAATAATGTTAAGTAACTACGTCATCGAGTATATATTAATTTTAGTATTAATTAATGTGAGATTTGTTACTCAACGGGTTTCTTGTACATTGTACAAACGTATACCTAATTGTAATTATTCTTGCAGATACTATGTACATGTTGCTCATTTACAGTTACTAACACCACGGTATAAATCGGAGCCCGATCCTTGACACCTTGATTAGTATACAATAGGAACTTTGTAAATTTTCACGAACATTCTACATGTCGTCCTCCTCCCCCATTTGCCATTATTATTATTATTCTATGACCTTAGAATAATACTTTTGTGATTGGACATATGTGTGTATCTATAATTAATTAGCCTGGATGTAGTTATCCAATTAAATATAAAAATCATAGCCTTCAAAAATACTATCACTGGAACAGGAAATTAATGCTTTAATTATGCTTCAAGTATCTCATTACTCCTAATCTTCATTATTCCTAGCAAACATAAAAAAGTGCAAGTGTGTGCACCCTGTTGTGTGTTCCATACACACGTTTCTCCTCATCCTGGCCTGCCTAATTATATACTTGCACAGTTTACTATAATATTCCACTGGATTATTATTTATTTTCCCATTTTTGTATACCGAGTAAATGTCATGCAGCACTTACTCAATAAATATAACAGAATACAGACAACAATTAGTATTCTTAATCTTAGCTACAATGTAAGAACAATAAATTATTCACAATGTGCCCCATACGATACCTAATTCGACTCCTTCTCAACGCTTATAATTATTTGCTTCACCTTATTTCATCCATCTTATCCCTGAGAGAGAGAGAAAAAAATGTTTTTGCCATCTCCTCCGTGATTTAAAAGCGTTAATTACCGGATTCTAGTGAAATATTAATGGGTTTAATTAGCTATATTGATTAAGAATAAATTAATTCGTTTCATCTATCTGATCCTCTGCTTTCGCTAATTCCTTTGATTATTTTTCAGCATTCTTCATTTGAATTACACAGTCAATTTCTGTACACAATGGATTAAGTAGTTATCGTGCACGCAGCAGGTGAGTTCTTTTTAATTGCAGCTTAAAGTAACTAACCAATCAAGTCCATTAGCTTTATCTACTAAAGATGCTCTTGTATCATTTTCCTATTTTTACAACTGGGAACAACGGGTTATTCTTACCTAAATTAACTTTTGATTTTACCCTAAGGGTTCGGATTATAAAATTCACCGTACAACTGTTACAACATTATTTGGGATAATAAAATTAGTTATATTTAAGTATTATGTTGATGATTATGATTTTAATGATTATGATAGGATGTTATAAACAATGGAACTTGTGTGTGTATGCATAAGTTGTCTCCTAAACTTGTCCTAAACTTGCTGTCTAGTCTTGGTAAATTAATAAATGTCAGATAAATAAATAAATTGCTATTTAATTAAAAGAAACACTTCCTTCCCCATGTAATTCACTTTTAATTATTGAGGACGTTGTGGAGGGAGGTGTATTGGGGGAGGAGGATGAGAAGCTGGTGACCAGGGAAAGTGGTCCACCGGAAGAGTCTAAGGACATGCCATGGGGCGTACTGAAAAGATGTTGTTGGTGATGATGAGATGTGGGTGTACCCGGGCTGAGGAGCGGTGGACTACCCATGGTCGTACTGGGAGGATTGATCCGTTTCTCCTTTTGTCGCCTGCTCCAGAGGATAAAAAATCAAGGAATGTAATCTCAAATTATTGCGCTACGGAAAGATGACACATAGAAGAACGAGAGAGAAACGAGAAATTGTTTGAGCCACCAAGACAGCCAAAGATGCTTTATATCTACCACTTTGTGTTTCTAAGGCTGGCACAAGCAACAAAACGTTTTTTGCAAGCTGGCATTCTACCAAAGACAAATTTCAAGTATACAGTAGCAAGCAAGAACAAAGACAAGAGCGGCAATTGTGAACAGGGAACAAGGCAAAATACTTACCGATTGCAGAACCAGACGCGAACGACTTCTTTTTCCATACTCAAATTATCAGCAAGTAGACTAATTTCTTCTGAAGTGGGTTTAGGATTTTGAACAAAGGCTCGTTCTAGTGCTACACGAACAGAAGTTTCGATGGAAGTCCGCTTCTTCCGTCTTCGTCCAATGGCTTCAGGGGTTGTGTGAGGATTAGAGAGAGAACTAGGATTATGGAGCGAGTTGTCAGCGTCCTCGAGCCATTTCTGGAGAAGGGGCTTCAATTTGCACATATTCTTGAAGGATAAGTTGAGAGCTTCGAATCGGGAAATTGTCGTCTGAGAGAAATCGTTTCCGTATAGTTTACCCATTGCAAGACCAACGTCTCCTTGCGTGAAACCTAAAAGATTTAAACGAAATGTTACATTGTACATGTCACTAAAATCCAGATTCGAGTTGGGCTTCTGAGTCCCGCCCCGCAAAGACTCACAGGGTGATCCACGCTACTTTGCTGACTTTCAGATGAGCTTGTCTTAACAGATCCCGGGTAGAATTAATTTACTTTTGCATGACTTCCTGTATATACACTTTCGCACTACCTTTTGAGAGCTTGCATGCGAATCCTCCTTCTCCTCCGCCCCCTCCATAAAACCCCTAACCATTTACCCCACCCCTTGAGGCAACAACACTTCTGGAAGTACTATGAGGTAAATGTGGGAAAATAGTGGCGGAAGGAGGGCAATCAAAGCTCTTTCAAATGCCTAATGTGGGCTGGGAATGGGGTCGTAAAAGCAATTTTTACCAACCTAATTTGATGCGTCGTTGCTTGAAAGTTTTGGCAAATTGTTCCAATTCCTCCAAATCTGTTGTCTCATCCACAGCGGGCTCTACAATTAGCCGCGGTGTATTTGAAGACTTGATATGATGAGTAACAGGGGTTTGCGGTGGGGTGTTTGGTGATGGGAGGGATGATACGTTCCTCTGTGATTGTAATTGCGTCTGCCCTGGAGTAGAGCCCGAATGGCGCTCATGCGAGTGTCCGTGCCCATGACCCAGTATATGCTGATGACCGTGATTATGTCCATGGTGACCCAGGGTTTGCTGAGCAGTTTGTTGGGATTTTTGAAGATGCTGCTGCAGAGTTTGGGCTATCTGAGCCGCTGCCTGCAACGACTGAAATATGGACAACAAATTTCATTATGACCTTTGACACGCTTCATCGCCGATTATTACACCAATTATATTTGTGTCACCTGGTGTATAAGTTTACTTATGAATTTCGGAGTATGACTTACCGGATTTTGCAAATAAAATTGCGCTGCTTGCGGCGGCAGCTGCGCTCCACCAGTCCCTGCCGCTTGACCAATCATGACTAATTGCTGTAATGTCTGTTGGATAGTTTGTTGTTGCTGTTGTAATTGTTGTTGTAGCGCCTAGAAAAAATAAAATTATGTTAATTAATAAACGCAACTCCATCTCCATGCTAATTCAGCCAGTTCACAGCCAATAAATCAGCCCGAATGTTCTTCCGAATTTAAAAAACCTTATTAACATCATTAACCACTTTTAAAATCCTTGCTCCCTACC
Source organism: Sminthurides aquaticus (assembly GCA_906901655.1). Taxonomy (NCBI): domain Eukaryota; kingdom Metazoa; phylum Arthropoda; class Collembola; order Symphypleona; family Sminthurididae; genus Sminthurides; species Sminthurides aquaticus. The sequence goes on from CAJQTT010000010.1 coordinate 386,494, forward strand.
TGTAATTCCTGTGTTCCTAGGGATGCAGCATTTGCAAACTGATTTTGTAAATATAATTGCTGACTTGACGCACTCAGACTCATAAGCTGTTGGAATAAAATAACAATTAAGTTGTGTCGTAAATTAAAAGTTACGAATCTACAGAATATTGTCATCATGACCCATGCAATTTAAATACATGATCTCCTCCATCCAGAGTTTACTTACCTGGTTCATGGTTAGATGGCCAGCTTGAATGGCAGCAAGAGTAGCTTGAACGGATGCAGCAGAGGGCGCTAAAGAGGGGCTTCCCAGAGGTCCATGTCCGTTCATCTGCGGTGTCAACCCGCCTCCCATCCCGTTATTCTTCCCAGATAAATGCGAACTCGTATTATTGTTATTATGGTGGTGAGCACTGGCAGATAAACGGTCATTGGATAAATTAAGGGCTCCCACCCGATCAGAATCCATGGAATCTCCATCATCTCCTAATTCGCTCCCGGATCTATCATCCTCACTTAAAATCAGGTCACCATTGAGTCCATTATCTGTAAGAAATATCAAATGATTACATTAGCATCTCCGTTATTTTTTTCGAAAATCCACAAGCTATACCCGGGACGCTTAAATCTTTCCCCGAGTTTTTTTTTCAACCTCAACTATTCGGAAGTGAAAGGCCCGGGTGCGGGATTCATCTAAATCACTCAATTTCCGGAAACATGCCGCTCTTTTTACCCTGGTTTTGCCCTCCCTCCCGGGTGGTATTCAACGCATAGAATACCCGGGCATTAGAATAAATGGTCACCATTTGAATTTCTTTTTAAAAAGAGAGAATATATAGGAAAGAAGAATAAGAGGAGGGGATGGAAGTTTAACATTGAGGCTGAGTACGTCGCCCCCTTCCGTTGGTCCAACTTATATTCGCTGTAGGAAGAGTTTCTTTTAAAAGCCCATTAGTATTCCGTGTCCGAGGACACGGATGGTCACTTCTGGGCCCTGCTTTGACCATTTTATGCAAGATGCATGTAAAACACATCGATTAAAATACATTTCGAGGAAAATATATTCCGTCGTACTCTGGTAGAACGTGATCGGAATTCGCTTTCAAGAATTCCGATTCTTCCAAAACCTATCCATCTTATTCAAGACGTTTATACTATTGATGGCGGCGGACTCTAGGCTCTGTAGAAATGCATGATTTTTGGAGGGAACAGAACTGGGCGCCCTCTGCCTGCTTTCTCCTCTCTCTTCTTCCTAAGACATGTCAAACATGAGGCCAGGACTAAGACACATGACCATTCAATACTTAATCGTATTCCATTATAGATCTCTCCACATCTATAATTCCACCCGCCTCTCCCTCGTACGCAATATCCTTAACGGTCAGCTCATATTAATGTCTCCGTCTGGACTCGTAGCGTATTATTCACGGAGTACATGGATGCATTTCTTCACCATACATACGTCCTCCTCCGCTTCATCTCAATTCAGTTCAATATCCATGAGCAATCTTAATCTCCCCTCTGGCTGAATAGCATCTCCTGAAACCCATGAGCTCACCCTCTGGTCATTGATGCAAGCTTTAGTGCTTTTGCATACTTGTTTCCCTTCTGCCATCCTCAAGATCATACAAATCTTCTCAATTATTTTCTCGTCCATCCCGTAATTTATGCGGCTTTTAAGGGCAAATGACCAAGGCCATGTGATCTCCGCTAGAAGGATAAACAAGAAGGTCGGCGTTATCAGTTACTTCTGAAATTGACCCTGAATCAAGCTCAGGAGGTAGGGGCTTTGGATCTCCGGTGACCCAAGATTTTGCATCTTACCGCCGTTTTTGTAAACAATTTCCGTCTTTGTGTTCACGATTACCAGATGAGCTTGCGGTGGAGTGTTGAGTATGAGACAGAACACATTATTACAGCGTATAGAATCCTGAGATGAATAATTCTATTCGATAACGCCGCTTATTCAAATTTTTGTATCTGCCTGTCTTGCCATCCACTAGTTTTTTGTGATCCTGAGTTTCAGTTCTACTTGGGTTTCCGGTACACCTTAATCGCCTAGAAATTCAACCTATTTTTTCAACAGCAAATTATCACCGAGTGAAAGCAAGCATTCACTGCTTTCTCCAAGAACCGTAAATTCCTGTAAACATGCTTGCAAGAAGCTATGGAGCTACCCCTTAGCTTGCTACCCCTTGCCGTTACTGACACGCAGGATGGTCAAATCCCGGGAAGCATGTAAAAGAAATTCAATTTCATTTATATAAAGAGAACAAGGTGCTATTCATTTTGCTGTACTAAATTCCCAAAGGACTTTCTCCCCCTTTACTTTCTCCTTCCGTTCCTGGTTGATCCAGGGGCAATTCCTCCTTGTGCAATGCCCAGTCCAGCCGGCTACTTTCCGAGTTTTCTCCCATTTTCCTAAGACTTGATCATTCACTATTTTCTCACCCTATGGCTCAAACTGACCAATAAAAGTTAAAACATGCTCTTTACATTGATTTCTACCCCTTTATTCCATCACCTCTGCCCTCTTCCTCCCACCAAACTCCTCCATCCTTCTCAATCTCCTCCATGAATTCACCTCTTTAACCTCTTAAAATTTCCCATTTCCTTCCCCTTCCTCTTGTCATGGCGTGTGGATTACTACTACCCGGGTTTTTTCTCTCTCTCCCTTCACATATATTTTTACTTAAGAATATAACTTGAATTCCTCCCCTAATCTTCCCTCCCGTATATATTCCGTCTTTTCTCGTGATTGAGTATTCCCATTCAGGATATTCAAAAAGGTCAAGAGCAAGAGCGGTGAAAGGAATATACTTTCTTCGGAAGGCGTGTGTGGATTGCCGTGGGCAGATTAAAAAGAGCTTATCTGTACTAAAATCCGGGTTGAATTTAGCAGGCGGGTGGACGAAGGCTCGGAAACAAATCCAACTAACAGAGTGGAGAAAGTTCACTTTATGGTATAGGAGAAAGTGTGACTGGGGAACGAGTTTCCCGTTTAGAAATTCACTCTTCCCGAGTTCCAATTGCCCATGACTTGGAAATGTTGGAGATTGGGTGATATGCGGCCATTTCCATTTCCCTCAGACTCTACAATTCATCCGATTAGCTTCTCCTGAGGCGAGTCAAAGTCTTTTTCCCTGTCATCTTAAAAGGACATTTGCTCTTCCTCTTCCATGGGTCTGTGTATAACTCCTCCGCACGTGGCCCTCTGAAGACATTCAGCTTCCTCATTCCAGTTTCCTATAGCAACTCTTTCAGCACACCCTCATCTCCGTTTACCCTTTCCCACGCTTTTAACTTGCTAAATATCTGAAACTGACCACCGGTCAGCAGAATCTTAGAATTCAATGTAGCGTTCACAAGGAGACTGTGAAATGTGTGTAGCTGACGCTGCTGAAGAAAGCAGTCTCTTTCCCTTGAATACTGGATAGCACTCCCTTCCGGAAACTTTCTCCAGACTTTCACCGAATACTCTCTTATGCATAATAGAGCTTGTGGCCTCATCCCCGGCCGTGAATGCATGGATTTAGTAAGATTCTCCTCATTCTGGGAAAGAAATTCTCTCTCCAGTATTCATTCTCCAGCAATTCCGGGCGCGTAATGAGGGTAGTCGGGAGAGACTTTACCAAAATTGCTCATATCCTCTTAATGGTATGGAAACTACTTGGACAAAGCTTTAATCGCTCCAGCCTAAAAATACCGAGTCCCGTGTTATGTCCAACAGTCTAGGGAGATGCATGCATCTCTCCTCAAATAACAACAGCATCTCTTGTGTCCAGCCATAGTCTGTATCCTCCTTCTGGAGAACATCATAGTAGATCTCCAATCTTCCAGCCCTATCACCATCACCACCGGCTATTTCTCCAGCAGTCCAGTCTACATGCTTTGCATACCTTATTATCCTATAGCATCATATCGATTTAGCTTATTTTCTTTTCTCTCTCTCTCATCCTCTTATCTCCTTCCCTTCTGAATACATTTCAACTCTCATCTCACTCTCCTCCATCTAACTCCATTCTTAACCTTTCTCCAGCAGTAGACTGCCCACTGCAATCACCCGCTTCTTTCCGCAGTATTTCCATCTGATAAAATAACCCTCTTCTTTTACATGTTTTCCCCCGTCTCCATTTATTTCCCAGACTTGAATACTTGAATCTCTTATCTTTTTGTTTACCCTCCGATTCTTTTCTAGACACGCAAATCCTCTGACTCGGTTGGCAAGAAACCAAAATACTTAGCGTTTTCTACATTTTCTTCTAAAGCTTTATACCCACCCGCAACCGCCGGGACTATTACATTCAGAAGACGACCCTCTTTGTAAACAAACTCTCCAGGATTCCGTATTACTTATTCATCTGGAGATGAAATACCATTAGGATTATTGTCCGGGTAAAAAAAGTTGCGCATTTTTTACGCGTGTAAATCCGCTACACGCGCTCTTCCACAGTCTGAATATAAGTACTACTCGGTTTTACATACCATCTTGACCACCCGGAGGAGTATGTAAAATCCGGAATGGTTTTGCAAAGAACATTACTATAAAAGCTTCTGTGGATAGGATACTGCCTGAGAAGTTTCTGCTGGAACAGGGACCCGGAACCCGGGTAGCAGAGCATAGCTCCCGGATTTGGTCATCCCTTACGTCGTCAACCAAAGGATTTAAGCATCAGAGAATATGCCAAACAAGGAGTTAATGGTAAAAGTGGATTTGGGATCGGCTTCCGGTCTCAGCGGGAGATTTGACTGGAATCCGAAGAAAATCAATAAGTCTCCTGCTACCGCGGGAGAGCTCTCCTTCCCTCCTCATCTCTTCCGCATCCTATTGTCGTCGCCCTTCTTCCAAAATCTCTAGCACTTATTTTGTCACCAGGAAAAATCACACCTTAAGATGCAACCTAAGCTAAATAAGTAACACACCTCTAGCTTAAGCTAGTCAAGCATCCAGAATCAATTTCCGGGATTCCTGCTCCCAGATTTCTACACAGAACTATACAGAACAGAGATGGTGCCTGGTTTGAAGAAAACTAATTTCTAGGATTCTTAAGCTTCTATTTCTTTGAAGCTAAGAAGAAGAATTGCAAAACTGTAGACCCTGGCAAGGGACAAGTAAATCCGCATTGAAAAATGTTGTCCAGCTATTATTGAAAACAATCCTGGTAGTTCTATAACTCATTCCACTAGCATCAATCCTCACGTAATTCAATTAACCTATGGATTCTTAACAAAATACCCATTTATTTTCTCGATATAGCCGCAAATCTACAAGCTTTCCAATCCACGGTCTGTTGCTTGAGCGTTCCAGAGTTGGCCGTGGCTAGTTTGGCTTTTGCCTGGACACGCAAGATTCACCACGAGACCATTTATCTTATTAGTTTTATCCGTTACTCATTGCCAGCACCTTAGCCTTCGATCCGAGCCATCGCTTAATCAAGCCCATAGAAGAGAAAAAACACACAGAGTTGTCCCCTGTATACCTCTGGAATGACACATGTCCATGAATTGTCTTATAGCTTCTAATACCAATGATCCGGATCATCTAATGACGATAAATCTTTCTCCACTTTTCGGGTCTTGGACTAAGAGATCAAAAGATTTCACCCATAACCCGACTCATCATTCTTCAAAGTCTTTGTGGCTATATTTTCACATCAGGCGATTGTAGCGCCACCTTCTAACTGTATGCAGCTGCAGAGTAAAAGGTACATATTACATTCTGGTTACAAATGGCTAAAGAAGTACGCACTTGAGATACCTGATACCTCCATTGCAGGTTGCAGTACATGAAATAAAATGTTGAGCCGGCGTCGAAGTCTATCAATAAGATACTCGTATTCCGTTTATCCCATTGCGCATCGTATGCAACGTTCACGAAAAACGTTTCAAATTCTACCTCATTCCCCCGCAATTTCAATCTTCCTCCCTCCAATCCACCAACTCCCGCCCGAGGGACACAGACTTTATAGTCAACAAAATTTCCATTTCAACTTTAAAGACAAACATCTATTCTTCATCCTATTGATGTAGAGGGAGGACTCCCATTTTTCCATCTTATTTCCATGTGACTGTATTTCCCTCAGCTTCCATAAATCCACATTCAACAAACCAGTAACCAACAGGCGATCCTCATTCGCATGCATCTCCAGCCCTTCCCCCCCTCCACAATTCTCCTGGCCAAGTCGCCTAGAAAAAATACTGAAAATAATCTATGCACTGTGCTACTAACAAGTCAAGTCATGTTTCATTATTCCCGCTTTGTCGACCCGGGCAAGGCCCCCTTTTATCCAGAGAAACTCTAAAGCCACCCCCGTCGCCTCTCAAAAACGGCGTATCACGCAAATTCTCTTACATGCAAAACTAAACTCCCTCTACTTCTTTCTTCTGCAGGAGTTCTTAGTCGCAGCTAGTACTTTTACTCCCACGACTTATCTTCCGCCCAAAGGAGCTCTACGTGAGAATTTTATCAACTATAAAACCTTGAACATTTTCTCCATAAATTTCCTTAACACTCTTCCGCGTCTTTTTATCCCTCCTCCCTCCTCCCTCTACTCTTCGCTTAAACTTTGTTATGCTTCGCAAGTTGGTTGGGTTGGATAAAATCACCCTTTTTTACCAACAAGGTAATAGATCAAAGGCTATTGAAAAATTTTACAAAATATTTCGTGCCATCTCCCCATTATCCTTCCTTTGGAGAGGATCATTTAGCATTTTTCTCTCATTTTCTTCCCCCTTCTATTTTCCATAGAGCTAATTAAAAGAAAATCAGGAAAAGGTAATCATCTCTTTTTCAACCTCTCAATCTCCTGCTGTTTTGACCCTCCATCTGATTATCTACCAACGAGAAGCCCTTCGCATCTGACCAAGCCCTTGGGTAGACAAAAAGGGTTTAATAAGAAAACACAGCACCAGTTGGACCAACACCGCTAAGCTTTGTTTCCATTCATCCTATGATTTTTTGAAACTTTGAAACTCACCGTTCTTTTTTCACCCTTTTTCATTTTATTTATGGCTAAATCCCACCATGCAAATTAGTTATCTTTCCTAAAGATTAATCCTTCTAAATTTTATCTCCTTGTTTTTGTGGTTACAGCAGGTCTAACTAAGATACACCAAGCTTAAGGTGGGTGTAACCTGGTGCTTACGGATTACGGATTCCAGCTTAGATTACCCGCTTCATCCCTCTCTCTTTTTACCTCTTAACCAGTTCCACACACCCTTCCCGAGGTCATAATGCAGTCAAATCCGAATGAGTTTTCGGACCTCATGCTAAGTTAAATTAGGTGTATCATTTCCACGGTGCTCTTTTCGGCTTTTTCTCCAGTTATTTTGCCCCGAAGCCCGCATCACAAATCCTGGACAAATCCTTCCTCCAGCCATAACTACCAAAACGTTCCAGGAATATTCAAGCTAGCTTCTTCTTCTGAAAGTTGCAGACATTGCAGAGAATAAAGTTTTAGACCCGAGGAAAAGCTCATTTAATTCTCCAGGAAGAAGAGGAGAAATCCTTGTAATTGCTCCCAGGAATCTTAATCCTGGAGATATTCTCGGACATGCCCTCCGCTTCCTTAGGCTTTAGCTTCATTTCCATTTCATTACATCCCATTTGATTAACACGTAGAATTTTATGCACAAAGCTTTGCCCTTGCAATAACCAGAAGTAAGATCGGATGTAATGAGAAATTTTGTATATTCTCTCTCCTCTTATATTATCTTTCTTCTTCTTCATTTCACACGATGTTTCCTCCTTCTTATCTTCCTTATCCAGCTTGGGATGAGGAGCTATAACAAACTTTTGGAACTGCTTTACTTCTCCAGAAGATCTTCATTTCTCCGACACTTATGCATGTGTAGCGCGTAAGGAGATTAGCTAAAGGATAGATATATATGCGCTTCCTCAGTAGAGGAAGCCAGTGGGCAGCGTGGAATTACATTTCCTGGACCGCACTTGATCGTTGCTGGAGAAACTGACTTTTCTCCAGGATTGCTCCAAGACTCTTGGAGGCAAGCAGAGCTGGAGCTAGAGGTTTGCCTATCTCAATGTCCGGTTGCTTGGAGCTGGAGAACGGATCTGGAATTAATCTGGTTGGAGCTTAGTGAAACTTGCCCATTTTCTTTTCATTCCCCTCCATCAACATTTGGGGTTGGGAGCAATAAAGCCCGGGTTGTTGGCTGTAATGAAAGCTCCGTCAAATAGTAGGAGGAGGAGGTGCGGGGAAGCCAAGGAGATGCAACTTAATTAGCAAATAGATGGCTACGCAGATGAAATTACTAGATTATTACGTTTCTCTTCACACAATTTCTTTATTCCGACTCCCCTTGCTATTCCTCCTCCTCATCCTCTTCTCCTCCACCCATCATCTCCTCCATCTCCTCCTCTTCGTTGCTTATTATGAACCCAAAGTAAATTATGCCGTTAGTTCCAAGTTAAGCCAGCAGCTACATCGTTAAATCAGCATACCGAGTAAAACTTAATTGTCACCTTCTTATAATGTCCTTCTGCAACATCCGAGGACAGCAAATGCCTTCCCTTACATGGACACAGCTTTTCACACTCATGCACTAATGCTTTCTCTTTGCATTTTGCTTACTCCTACCTTTTCGCTTTCCCTGCAAGCCAACTACCCGGGAGCTAAGTTGGAAACGACAAGACACCCCCCGAAAATGCATTTCTCCCTCCCACCGCTGCATTCCCACAATTCCCACCGCCCTCTTTTTATTCTATCATTGCATAATCCGCCTCCAGAGGCAATAAAGAGAAAGCGTCAGGAAAAAAATCCAGCTTTTCCTCCATGTACTCTCTTCTCTTTCTTCTTTCTTCTCATTCCAGGGAGGAATAATCGGGGAAAGCAGGCGGGAAAGCCCGCTTTGGGTGCATAACAACCTCGTTCAATGAGGCTAAGACAGGATTTTGGATCAGAGTACTACTACCACAAACAGCACCCAGAAAATCGATCAATATATATTTTCTCCACACAAGAGAGAGAGAGAGAAGAGAGACTTAATGGCTATAATCATAGCTCTCTCAACAGGGGAGAAAGTATCTAACGTCAACTCCATCCATTCCCGACCCAACAACACACAGACACACACCACCACTTGAGTTCACAAGAGAATTTCCTCACGTTTTCCCCCAAAAACCCTACACGCATATATCTCCCTCTTCTTAATGCTTTCTCTGGAAGAAGTAATGCAAAATCCTAGGGAAAGCAGCTCCTATTGATGGTAAGAGCGGGTATCCCCGGGCATCGCCTCTGTCCACTCCAGAAATCGGACTCTCTTTGAACCTGCCCGCTATAAGTCCTCCTGTCTCTCCAGGCTGGATAGTCCAGTTCACTCAATCTACATATGCAGATGACCATGCCCGGGCAAACAGAGGAGATTCCATATCCTCCTCCCTCCTCCTCCTTCCTATCTCCCTCTGTCCAGCCATCCAGCCCACAATCCTCAAACTTCTCCCACGCATCCCATCATTTGCTATCCAAAATACCCGCGTGTCTGGCACAACAGTTCAGCCGGGTATTTACATCAGAGAGTCCACCATCTTGCCGGACAGCAAACTTTCTCCGCTCAGCAACTCGAATTGGACAGCTTGCCTACAGGCTTTCTCTCGGATTTTCACATCTTGTTCAGCTCATCCTCCCCCTCGTCAACATTACCACACAAGTTTTAACTGCCGTCATCATCCGCTCCCCCACCGCATCTTCAACACAACTTAATCCATCCCGCATACAAATAATCTCCGGGAGAAACTTGACCCTAAGCATGCAAATTGTTTCCCATCCCTGTACTCCTGCCCCTGCCTTGATTCTTTACGAACTAGGGAGAATCTAGTATAAAAACTTTCAGCAACCATGTAATTTCTTGTGTGGGAAGATAGGAAGGACAACCTATAGAATTTCGGAATGTGCTTGAACAAGTTTCTGGCTTCAACGACAGCAACCTTTGAAACTTTCTCAAGAAGGCCTCTTTTACTTCGTGCTTCTCGTAGGTAGAACAGACATCTTCATTCAAATCTACAGGGTGTACTTGATCCAATCTTCTTTTCCCAAGATATTTCAATCAGTATCGGTAAGATTCAATCCCCATTCTTACAAGCAACCGGGCATATTGTGAACCTAATACAAAATCCATTACCGCTTATGCGTTAATTCAAAAGCCGTACATGTTTTAAAATATTTCAATAAGGTAGTAAAGATATCCTAAAATATTCTTATATTATTCCTCCACAATTTCCTCATTGTCATCCAGAAAATTACCCAAAGATTCCAAAAGATTCTCATAGAATAGCTTCTTCTTATTCCCCCGTTCAAAATAGAAAATTTCTTACACAGATGCCATATGCCACTCTCCTTCTTCTTCCTCAAATCCTCATCTTTAATTCTACCTTTACACGCACAATACACCGTGAAATCTTAGGATTTACGCTACTTTCCTCCCAACTCCGTCAACAGCCAAGCCAGAGAAGAGCTCAATGGATTCATTCTTCTTTGTATGCCCTCCCGTAACCCATAATTTAATGCTTCCCTAAAATCCTGAATAATGCATAATAATACATGAACGTGGAAAATCTTCCATATCCTGTGCATTAATAGCACAACCTACCTGGACGCTTTTAAATCTTATTTAAATATTTACATGATAAATCTTAGAAGCTTTCAATACCGAGTTTGCCTGTAAAATCCTGATACATTGATTTCTGTTTAAGCTATTTTTTAAAGCATCTTTTACGTGCGACCGGAAACGTTTACAATATTCAGCGATTCTATTTAGCAGACTTTGTAGACGCCATTTCGCATCCTCAAAGTATTTATGCGAGACATGAAACATCCCGTGGATTGTGAGTTTGTAGACACACTTGTCAACCGTTTCTCCTTCTCTTGCGCCCCTGACATTAAAAATGACAACCCTTTAAAGAAATGCTGACAAGATCATCAAAATAACACGCTGAAACATTCAGCAAAACCCGGCATGAATCTCCGTGACACTTCCGCACTTGACGCACTCGTTTATGCCTACTTTTCCGCCCTCTCCTCCTCGTTTACACCTAAACTTCTTGTTGGTTGCCAACAAAATACAGTGTCATCAAAATCACATTTCACTACCAACCATGTACTAAAATCTACACCACTTGTATCCTCCTGTAATAGTCCAAGTAAGTGACACCCTTAAAAAGAGTCGTCAACGTCTGTCTGCGTCCCCCAGCCTCCTCTTATGACACCTTCTCCTGCTTCTAATTTTACTCAACTTTCTTAAATCTAAGTAAGATCATTCCGTTGCAGTCACTTCTTATGCCGAGTGCTCACTGTACTACATAAGTCCAAACCTCTCGGAGGTCCTTCCCGCGTTGACGTCTTGAAATCATCAGACTAGAAACGATATTTTAAAGCGTTTCAAATTTCTTAACTATTATGTAACCCACGGGGTATTTCACCTTCATCTCCCGAGCCTCACTGCCTGCTCCACGTCCTCCAATAATATTCTACCCGCAGCTTAGCTTTCTCAGTCCTCCCTCACTCATTTCCATTCTCATCTGTCATATAATATAGCATAATCTATACGCAAGCTTTTTGGCCATAAGCTTTTATTTGTACACTCTCCCTCCTACACAGCATTATACAAGCCTAATCCACCATTTTCTTTTATACATATTACACAACTTCAAATAACATATTCACCTCGGCAACAATGGATTACCTTTACCTCCTCCATGTATGCCTTTTTGAAATATACCTTAAAATACAACTTGGCAAACTCTGTCCTCTCTTGCTTTAGCTCTTCTAGGTACTTTACCTTCCTTCCATCCTCAGTCAGTCTCATTACCTGAGATCTCCAAAACCTTTTTACTTATATTTTTCTACCTGCCGTCCGTCCGTCCGTCCGTCATCTCCGTCCTTAGATCTTAGCTTCCTCCCCTCTCTTGCGTAATATATATTTCCAGCATCTTGATAATCCAAAAAACTTGTTGCACTTATTCCCTAAATTTCCTACCCAAAAATATTCAACCTGGCCTTGGAGCCTTACACTTTTCAGTCCTATACCTTAAACCTGTAGCTTGGGACAGGTATAGAAGCATAGACTGTGGTAGTTGTAGCGAAGATAATAAAAGTATTGAAAATCTTTCAAAGATCTTGCACACGAGTCAACCCAAGGATTTACACAACAAAACACATTCCATATATAAAACCCTTCGACACTAATGCTTTTTTAAACCTTTTCCATCCCTATTCTTGGCTACAAACAAGGCAAACATATTTATACCTCTCTATACACCCGCGCACAATTTCACCTCTTCATTTTATTATTTACTCCTTCGGAGCTTTTGCCCCATCCTTTGCCGTCCAGGCAACCCAACTGACGTCTATCCCTCCTTCCTGTTTCTCAGAAAAGAAATCAAAATGAAATGCATCTCAATCTGTTAACAACAACATCTTAAAAAGAAATAATAATCCTCTCCTTTTTTAACAGCGTAGAGTCCAATCTTCCATAACCTTTCCACCAATTTCCCATCTTCGACTATAAGAATCACTCAAGGCTCTAAGGCACCGGGCCCTTTAGCTAGCTACCCAAAGGCATCTTCCGCGGACCGCAACCCCCACATCCCTATAAAGATTTTGCCCAACTGTCTTTGAAATTTTCTTTGAGCCCTTCATCCCTCTCCCTTCACCTGAGTTAACTAGTGGCTTTGTGTAGTAGCTAGAAGAGCACAAGCCTTTGCTGTAAAAAAGCTGCATAGGTCATCCAGCCCTTTTAGATTCCAACTGCTCGTCGTATGTAATCTTCATAGCACAGAGCTCAGATGCTGTTCAACCAAACCCTTAAATCTCACACTCTTCATTTAACCTTGCTAAAGCTGGATGATGGTTAAAATTTCTTTATAGACACGCTTTGTTCTCATTTTTAAAAAGTCTTGGGTCTGTCTTGACTGCCTCCCTTAAAATAATTTCGACGATCCTTCAACCCTCCTCATCCATAGTCCCTCCTGCTTCCTTGGAAACCCTCCCTCTGCAGGGCTCTGCTTCTCCTACCGCGGACCCTTAAACAAGTTCAGCTGGCCAATGAGCTATTTTTCCACCTTTTCCTTGTAATTACAATAATTATTTTTATTACATAAGCCAGAAGCAATAAGCAGCGAGAAGCGTCAGTCAGAACTGGGAAGAAGAAACGAAAAACGGACATTTCCTTCCTGTTAGTTTTCTTCTCAACCTTTCTTCTGAATATATCTCATCCTTTTCCTTAATCAGATAGCAGCCAAGTCTCTGCTACATCCGTCTTTTCCAAAAGTTTAGTCTTCCATCTTGTGTGTTTCTTTCCAAGACGTCTTCTCTTCTCCTACGGTTCTGTCTAAAATGATTCAAATCATACACTAATCTCTTAGTCATCATTTGAAAATTTTGACTAGCTTAGCATCTGCTCTCTTCTTTGTTTGAACTTGTATTATACAGAACTAAACTTTACAAATACTTCAAAAACACTACGTTTATAATTATACGTTATTAGTACCAGCGTCTATTCATCTTTTTTTCTGTGGGAAATAATACACGCATAGGAGGCATCTTTAATAAATACTAAAAGCTTATAATGCTAAGATGAATACTATTAAATTTTACCCGGGAAGGGGTTTCACGTTTTGCTTGTTCTTTGTCCTACCATAGTCTTCTTGGTTTGAGCCCTAGCAATTAACTCAAGGATGGCCCAGAATTTCGGTAGCTTTATAATATATTGCTAGTAATTCTGTAATGGAAGCCCCTGTCAATCTAGAGTTACCAGGGAAGACGTTGTGTAGAGAGTAATGCGATACCCGTCATTATTCATACAAAGAGAGCTATGAGTTTTTGGACAGGGACATACACACCCCTGTAAAAACTCCCTGGTCTTTGCTTTAGAGTTCTAAGAAGAGTGTGTTTTTTCTCATATATAATTTTTTCATTGTTAGTAGCTTTCAAGCAACAAGGTTGGCTATAAGTTCAGAATGTCATCAACTACTGCTTGCGACTACTGGGTTGGGGACACGGGCTAATAAAAAACAGTGAGAGATGCATTAGTGAAACAAAATGGAAAGTGTGCGGGTTTGGTTGTGCCAGAGCCATTCTTGAGTTTCTCCTAAGCAAACTGAGTTAAGCTAAATTTTAAATGCTAAACCTACACAAACCCACCCTTTGAGTCCTCCATGTCCCTTCACCACAAAGCATAGAAAGGGTGCAAGGAAGCAGGCGGGCATCCTCCCTCCAGCATGCTCCATAACTAAAAAGCTATAGACCGGAGAGAGGCTTTTGAGAATTTTAAATAGAGGAATATGATAAATAGTCCCTCACAAAAGGGTTGACATCAACTACCCGCGACTAACAAAATTATGAGCCGCGTATGCATGCGTATGCTCAGCCGCCATAGCTCTCTGATCTGCTCTGTAATGTAACCCGAGAGGGCAAGGAGCTCAAGCGGTTAGAGACTTTAAAACCCGGGTGCGAGTTGCTTGTACAGCTCGTCATTGGCGACCGGACCGCTCCTTGGAAAAACATTGAACGTATGCCAAGGGATTGTGAATCCCTTAATCGTTTCTTACACACTTGGATTTTTTAAAACCCTACTATGCCTTCCGCAGCAACTGAATCTCTCTTCGAAATTCTATGTTTGTCTGTGTCATTACTTAAATTTCAGACGAAGGGACAACAATATGCTTGACTACCCGCATCTAAATGTGTAAGGAAGGAAAAGTTTTTTAAAATTGTCCTCTCTTGGAAATAACATGGATGTGTGTATACAGTTATAAAATTCGTCGTTTTCAGACCCTTAAGGGCTAAAATCAAAGCTCATAGCTGAATTTCCTCCTTCTCTCCCTTGCCGTGCGTATATATGAGTAAACATAAAAAATTTCATTCATTCCAGGGCTTCCCTCCGTTTAGCTGTTGTAGTAGCTCGCGCCGGGTTTTCTGATTACCTCCGTACTGACGACCAACTCCGACTTTTACCGACCGCTTCCATATAGCGGTTCGGCTTCTTATACACTAAAACTTGAGCGTATCGCCGAACGTTTAAGAGCGCAGAGTGCCAAGTTGCCAAGAGCTTTTTACAGTTCGTAGTATAACTATGTAACGAGCCGCAAGAGAAAAACCTTCAAGAGATCCGACTTTAAAGAGAGGGAAAGTGTAAAGAAAGAGATCGTAAAAAATAATTTAGGAAAAAAATCAGAAAGCAATCTTGTTTGTTGGCTCGAGCCAAACTAACAACTTTCAAGTTTCACCAGGCCAGGGTTTCAAACACAAACCGCTTCTGCCTTATACCCTCTCCCTCTCTCTTCAAAACTTGTTAGTCAGACAGACAGTAAGAAAATTCAATGGATGTAAACTGTATGCTGGACTGCAGACTACAACTGACTGGGATGAAGAGAATAAATTGTTGTTTTCATCCCTTCAAATTCCAGACTAAAAAAGATCAGTATCTTTTCTTAGTGCTGCGGCAGGCAGGATGAGCAACGATCACAGTGATTTTCAATTGCCTTGGAAACCATAGCAACTATAAGAGCTACCTAGCGCACCGGCTGGAGGACCGTCCAAATGCCTCGGACCACTTGACCAGGAAGAAGGCAACCCTTATTATTATAAAACAAATTTGATGGCCCCAGATTGATGTTAATTTACAGGCTTGTGGCAAACTGGGTTATCTTGAATTTAGTCTTGGATTTAACGAGTTTCTTCCTTCTTGCTATGCTTTTTCTAACAACCGATGTCTATGCTCCTTGGAGGAGATCTTGGAAGGGTAAGAGATGAGATCAAAGAGGAAAGCTTTAATCATTTCCCTTCATCATGATAATCATTATTTTAAGCCTAATCACGATCATTGGCTTTACAACCACCTTATATTTAGGAGACCTTGGGAAAATTTCTCTTATTACGCACGTTCCTACAAATTATTTTATTTTGATAACATCTTCAAAATCCCTGCATGCTTTTTACCTAATTTAGGAAGGAAGTAAACTTATAAGCTGAACTGGATTAGCAGGTATAACTTAGTATAGAATAAGCTTAATGTAAAACAATCCTACCCCGTGATCACATAATCGACCTTTCGAAGATATGGAACTGAGTGTCACTAGTGGTGTTAATACTTCCTAATATCCCAGTAAACGGCGTTAAGACAGCACATAGAAATACTTCCAATTTCCAAGAACCCTTGGGAGTTTCCAAGAACTCTTGGGAGTTTCCAAGAACTCTTGGGAGTATCCAGTAGCTCTTAAATACTCCTTATAGTTTTTGCAAACTCCTGACAGTTCTTGGAAACTCCGAAGAGTTCTTGCCAACTCCCAGGAGCGCTTGCCAAAACACAGGGGCACAAGCTATATCTAGGAGCACTTGCCAACTTTCAGGAGCTTATGGAAACTTCCAAGAGCTCCTGGGAGCTTCAAAGAACTCTTGGGAATTTTCAAGAGCTCCTGGGAGTTTCCAAGAGTTCCTGGGAGTTTCCAAGAGCTCCTGGGAGTTTCCAAGAGCTCATGAAAGTTTTCATAAGCTCTTGGAAGTTGGCAAGTGCTCCCAGAATATTGCTAGTGCCCCTGGGTGTTGACAAGCGCTCCTGGGAGTTTCCAAGAACTCTTGGGAGTTTCCAAGAACTCCTGGGAGTTTCCAAGAGCTCCTGGCAGTTTCCAAGAGCTCCTGGCAGTTTCCAAGAGCTCCTGGCAGTTTCCAAGAGCTCCTGAGAGTTTTCAAGAACTTGGGAATTTTCAAGAGCTCCTTGGAGTTTCCAAGAGCTCCTGGGAGTTTCCAAGAGCTCCTGGGAGTTTCTAAGAGCTCCTGGGAGTTTCCAAGAGCTCCTGAGAGTTTCCAAGAGCTCCTGAGAGTTTCCAAGAGCTCCTGGGAGTTTTCAAGAGTTCCTGGGAGTTTCCAAGAGCTCCTCACAATTTCCAAGAGCTCCTGAGAGTTTACAAGAGCTCCTGGGAGTTTACAAGAGCTCCTGGGAGTTTTCAAGAGCTCCTGGGAGTTTTTAAGAGCTCCTGGGAGTTTTCAAGAGCTCCTGGGAGTTTTTAAGAGCTCCTGGCAGTTTCCAAGAGCTCCTGGGAGTTTCCAAGAGCTCCTGGCAGTTTCCAAGAGCTCCTGGCAGTTTCCAAGAGCTCCTGGGAGTTTCCAAGAGCTCCTCACAATTTCCAAGAGCTCCTCACAATTTCCAAGAGCTCCTGAGAGTTTACAAGAGCTCCTGAGAGTTTCCAAGAGCTCCTGAGAGTTTCCAAGAGCTCCTGGGAGTTTCCAAGAGCTCCTGAGAGTTTCCAAGAGCTCCTGAGAGTTTCCAAGAGCTCCTGGGAGTTTTCAAGAGTTCCTGGGAGTTTCCAAGAGCTCCTCACAATTTCCAAGAGCTCATCACAATTTCCAAGAGCTCCTGAGAGTTTACAAGAGCTCCTGGGAGTTTCCAAGAGCTCCTGGGAGTTTCCAAGAGCTCCTGGGAGTTTCCAAGAGCTCCTGGAAGTTTCCAAGAGCTCCTTAGAGTTTTCAAGAGCTTCTGGCAGTTTCCAAGAGCTCCTGGCAGTTTCCAAGAGCTCCTGAGAATAATTTCATTATGAATAGGCTTAATAATGTATTTAGTAAACTTGAATTTTTCTTCAACTACAATCGTTCCCAAATGTACACACGATTATTATCCCCATCATTCAATACGGAGTCTTTACTAATTGCTTATAGACAACGCACAAAGTTCTGTTTTTCGCACAAATTTGTAAATTAAGTAAAATGGCTGGAATTTTATTAACTGTGACTTGGTAGTAGTCAGAATTAGTCTCTTCTTGAAATTTATTTTTTTATTAATTTATAACGTGTCCACAGGGGATCATCAAGTTTTACCACAGCGGTGTTCTGATAATTTTACCTGTACTAAACGGCGTTAGAATTTGTCAGTCATTCCCATCCATATCCTGTATTCGTTTTAAGAGTCGATTTCATTAATTAATTCCTGCAATTTTCTCCACATACTCATGTCATTTCATTCCCAACTTCCGTTATTCTACTACAGTTTTCACCTACTTTTTAATGTTTTTTTACACTTTCTAGAAAATATCCTACATAAAAAATGTCTAAAATTTTACTTTATATTTGTCTAACAAATTCCTCTAACGGATTCTCCAATCCTTTCACCCCTGCGTCTCAATAGCACCCATCAAAAATCCCGTTTTCCTACCCCTCAACCAGCTAGCAATGCATCTCCATACTTCCCTCTCTCCCCTTATCTCTGCTCAAATCTATAATATTAATCAGTATTTATAAAAAACCCAGCTATCAATAGATTTCATTCAAGTACAAATTTCCCTCATATTTTTCTCCAACTCCCTGCTTACTCCTTGCTCACACTGTGCTTAACGCTTCCACTCTCCACGAGCAGATCAAGCAAGTAATATCAGAAGAGAACACACATTTCATTTATTTCACGCTCCACCCTTTTATATCTATTGAATATTCTGTCTTTGTGAATCAAATCAGAGGAAAGCATATTGCTACACAGCGCGTACGTTTCACCGCTAGCTAGCAAGCCTCCAGCAGTTGTCCCTCTAACAAACGGTTCTAGCCCTTCATCCAGCATCCCTCTATCTTTATAAGAGGAGAGTGTAACAAAAAACGGAATAATCATTTTTTACGCGTCCAGCAATCTCTCTCTCCTCAAAGGATTACTATTACATTTTTTTACAAGCTAACACTTTTTCCTACACTTTTGATAAGGAAGCAGCACCGCTAAGCTTTTTATATCCAGAAGCTTTTATACCCTGCTTGACCCAAGGACTGTAATCGAACCACATATATGAAAGGGTTCACGTGTGTGCATGTATTAAGGGTCGTATGCCCGCTAGTCTCCTAACCTACTCCCAGCAACAGTTCCCGTTTCTAATTCTTTTACCCGCCATCCCAGATCAATAGTAAAAGTGTGTAAAGGAACGGCCTACTACCTTCCGCAAGCTGGCTTCATCCTCTGAATCCTGGCTGGTGGAAGTGAGAACGAATGTAAATTCATTCAAGAAGAACCCTTTTTTATTCACTCCTTTTTATCCATTCATTCATTCATCTCATAATATCCTATGCAAAGATATGCGTGTTCCCGGCCTCTTCCCAGACGCCTCACGACAAGGCGCAGCCTCAACGCCAACCAGCCCACCAATCTAAATCCAATCTCACCTCTAGCTCAACCCTTCTTCCTCTCCTCAAACACTCAACCCTTTTCTATTCAGATTAGACTATTGCGATGTATAAAAAAAGATGTGATCCGGAGTAGATTGGTATGAAGCAGGCGATAAGCAGGCAGACCTCCACGTTATAGTCACGAAAGGGGAGGAGGGACGCTTCCTTCACGTAACCTAATTCCCTATGCATGAGGCCGCCTATTTGCATACATTTGGGTATAAAAAAACAACTATAGGTTCGAGCCCTGCCTCCTTCCAATGCTGTGTTAGCTTCAACCCTTTCCCTGAGTTTGATCGATAAAAAACTTTCTCCGCCTCTTCGAGGTGGTCCAATGAGAGGAAGGCTGCTTTGCATAAGGCAATAGGTGTTGGCTACAGGGCTGGGCTTCGATTAATTTATACTACATCTTATGCTGGTTGCTAATAACTATAGAGTGACTGAAATAACTTTAGTACTTCCATCAATCAAATTTACCCGGCACCTATCTTATCATGGTAGTGTCAAAAGTGTTGTGAAATTTAAATTCGGCGTCGAACTATGCAAAATATTTTTTACATTTTAATATCAAACTTTCATAAAATATTTGCCTTTTCCACTCTCACCAAGCACTAGATTTATGAAAAATCATCTTCTACCCTAATTAATATTCTCCTCATCTCTCTTCCATCCCCTCTATTTTCTAATCTTGTCTCCCTTGTAGTCGTTAGTCAAGCTATCATCATCTTATCATGAGGGGACGGACATATTCTATACAGCACTGCAGACTCACAAAGCAACCCGAGAGTAGCCATTAAACATAATGTAATCAAAGAGAAGAGGAAATTGACATGCCTTTATCTTTTGCATAAGGATCTGGCTCTTATTTCCCCTCTTCTTGTCTAAACTCCTGACTGGTTTCATCTCATTTCTGCCTGCATACATAAAATATGATGATGATGGGGAAAATGTACAGAGCATTTTCATGAATCCTCTGTCACGAATGTCTCTTCATAATTCCTTCCCGTCTTTCAGCTTTTTCTGTCCGATTCTCTTTCCCTCTAACTTCTATGTGGTCCCAGAACTTTTTCCCACTATTGCTCTTTGTGCACACAGTCAGAGTGCATACAACTTAAGGATATGATGAAATTCAAGATCATTTCCCCTCATTCCCATCTTTCCGCACCAAAACCAAAGACATCCTTTCCTCAGCACAGGAACAACATGCATACATGAAACATACTGAGGTTCCTGTCCTCATCTTCGTTTCTGTCCTCCTAGCGTAAACGAAACCGAGAGGGCAAACCAAAAAGCCCTAGGCCAGCCAAGGTCTCAAATGTCTTGCTCTTTCCATATTTTTACCCCAAGAAAAGAAAATATACCTAACAACACTACACATCCTCTTTAACATCTTCCTCCCTTCGGGCTGATGTTTAAACAGGCTCCTGGATTTTTTTCCCAAGCAGTTCCACTTACTCATCCACACAATCACCAACACAAAAATCCTCATCATAATCATACGCTCTGCTCTCTGTATACTCTAACTTGTCTATGTACACTCCATGTTGTGTGAATATTCTAGTTTTTTAAGTAATATCTGTACTGATTTAAGAGTATTGCCGGAGGATCCTCAACACAGCATTACTAATCTTCGTTGAAGATGTACGTTTTGACCCTGAAAAATTCTCACCCAAAAAATCTACGGAATATTATTACAACCCATCTTTTACAGCCCACCTCTTCCCACTTGTTCCGCCCTCCTTGTTCACGATTAACCTAACCCATCATCCTTCTCTTCCGTTCCACCACCCCCACTTACTAAAAAGATGACAAACAAAAATTTTATCATCATCCCATCCTTCATCTCTTTTTCTTTATGATAAGTGTGTATTTTACCCTATTTCGTATCCGCTCTTCTATCATTTCCATTTAGGAATCTAGAAATTATAGAGAACCCAGGAGAGGACAAGGGAGAGTGCTAACAATACCTTGGATTTTTACAAAAAGTTTCACCAAAATCACTAAAAGTGGGGGCGAAATTCATGACAAAACTCTCCCTATGAAATAAATGAAATTCGACCAAACTGAACGGAGTAGCGTTCGGGCAGTACGCGTATATTTTCTAATATATATTCAAGAGAGAATATCCAAAATATTTAGCCTAATGATTTTGTTGAATATTTCAGAATGCTGTCTATTTAACTGGGTTCTACTGGAAGCATAAATGCAGCAGCATATCCCTGGGGATATGACAAAGCGTATATGTTAGCATAAGCTCAGATATCAAGCTGTCGTTAATATTTAACGCTGGTTGCCATCCAGCTAAAAGCTTGTAGGATATATTGTATTTTTGGAAAATGAGGGAAAACTCACTGGAAAGAAAGATGCATATGCATTACAGGCCTGTGACATGATCCATCTAGAAATTTAATACTCGTTTCAATCATATCATATTTATTCTCAGGACACTGTAGCTGCTGATAGTATGTTCCAGTATTATGTATCTCTTTAGCGATCTGCCTACCGAGACTACAGATGGATAACAATATCATCATGGGAGACATGACATTGCATAAATTGGATACAATATAAAAATTGAAAGTATATGCTCTTTCTCGAGAATCTATGAACCAATCAAGCTATTTCGGTTTTCCGTAGATCCTGCCTTTAGTATTCAAGAGTGAAGGTAGGAGCGCCGCAAGAAGCAGCATCAGCAATTTCTTTGTATTTCTAAGTAACTTTTTTCAATTCAGAAAATATATTATTCTATAATTCTATACCTCCTGCTCTTCTCTACTTCTATCCATTTTTTCAATTTCTAAATTATTATTCCAAGGGCTAATAGGACAGCAAATGGTATGCACCAAGCCAGACTGGCAGACCCTTGGTCTTACCGATCTTGGCCATATTTTCATTCCATGATTCAATGCTTTTTTAAGAGCGCCGCAGTCCCAAAATCCTAATTTTCAAACTACAATAATAAATGTTCACCGTACACCGGATCGGGTCCATGCATTATGCATTCCCAAACGCTGCTACGCTTCCCTCCTTCTCCCTCTAATATCAATTGTATACGAAAATCTGGCGAAACGGAATAGCCCCTGAAACATAATACCTACTTTAAACGCTACCTAAATTTTGTCCTCTGTGTCCTCATCCCATTTGAATAATATCTGTAAATAGAGGAACAAGTACTCTACGAGCTACCCGAGATCCGGGACTAGACTGCTCTAACCTCTAACCAAATGCTAGCAACAGCACATAGTTGCTCTTTAAATTGCTCTTATACAGGGTGACGCGATGAAAAAACTATTCAATTCATCATTCTATTTACCTTTCCCGGGATATTGTTACCTTGGAAGCAAGGAGAATCTACCTAAAATTCCTCCCCTTGTTACAGAGGACTTGTGTATTCATAATTAAGCCGGAATGGCACTAAAAAACTCGCCTTTTCCTACACAAGGTTCTCCAAGGGTAAAAAAGCCTTTGGAATAGGATACCCCATAGTGACACATCTAGCCAATGCTGCCCGATTCATCATGATTTACATAAACAAAATGATTATTAATTCAGGCGGAAATTTTGATTTGAATTTTTCCTAGACTGTCATCAAAGTTTTGCTTCGCTTCTACTATGTAAGAAGAGATCTTTGCAACAAAACTGTTCCGATGAGTCTGAGTCTCTTTCGTTACCCGGGATTTTGGGGACAAAATCCCTTGGATTTCAAACAAAATCTCTGATGATAACAATGAGCATTTGCATAAATCCCTAGGATCATCCCCACATCTATGTATTGTGACTCAACAGTTTCACAGCACCACAGCTCTTATAGCTTTTGTCCAGTTTAGGGAGAAAAACTCCTAGGAGGGGATTTCGCCTCTTCCTTTAGTGTCATTGACTACTGTGGCCTGTCCAGCAGGATCTGCCTGCCTGTCACCCTCCTACACGACAACGACACAATGGCGAATTGTGTATTCTTTGAATAATGTGATGCAACAAGGGCGCAGAGGATAATAGAAGGACGACATAGTAACGTAAAGCTTGAAGGAAAGAACTGATCGTGTTGGTTGTGGTGTGGTGGGTGAATTCAAGGAACCTGAAGCACACTGTTGGGCTACAGTTGTAGCCTACTACAACTGAAAGCTTGTATCCGCTTGTGTGAAACTACAAGATTTGGGAGAAAAATGACAAAACTGGAGGGAAAAAATGCGACAAAATCTCTGCTCTTCACCCTAAATTTCCATGTGTCAAAGAGTCTCATCCATCATATTCAATGATTACCGCTCAGGATCCCTCGCTTCTGACAATTGGTATGCAGAATAGCACAATTGAACAGATACAGGGAAAGTAGAAGAGCTGAGGATCAGAGTAAAATAGAATAGGAAAGTGTCAGATTCGGATCAGGAGAGAAGAATAATGCAAATGTAGGAGCAAGAAGATGACGAGGGGAGATCATCCGGGGAATCCGGGCAACAACCAGGAAGATGTAGTGCTCCGCCGTTTCCCTGTCATTTAGGGAAACTGAATCTACAACTTAAGAAGTCAATTCTGGTGTCAATTCAATTGAATTTCGACGTCACAGCATGCTCTTCCTTTTGGCATTGATGAATCTGATTTAGTCAGTGAGAGCTAGGTATGTTTCCGAAACTGTGAGGTAAAATACTCGGGCTTTGGGAAAAGTAAAATAGAAAGTAAAGAGAAATATTCAAAAAATAGTACCAACCTGTAGCTGGTGAACTGAGACTTCGTTCCATACGTTTGAGCGGCTCCGCTGTAATTAATTAAAAAGTTTAATTAGCATATTTTAATTTTTTCAACTTTACACCAATCACGCAATATTTTATACATTAACGATTTCTACGACCAGCAGTTATACGAAGCTTTATTTCAAGGGGGTGCCAGAACTTAATAATGAATACTAAGTGGAATCAAACTTGTGCAAACCTGGCAAACCAACGAAAGCCCTTGATGTTAATCCAGCCAAGATACTCATTCTCATTTTCGTATGCAAACTACTTAAATTATTGTTTCTATCGTCCTGGTGGAGATGCATTTGAATTTTTGTTTAAAACCCAAATTTGAAAAATTCAATATTATCTATCAAAACACTGCTAAACCCAGATAAATCCAGCACACAAAACACAGCTTGTAGCCCAGCCGTCTCTTATACATACACTGTTCGCAACCGTGTTTATAAATAACGCTCGAACTTTTTCAAAATCCACATTTTTGTCAAAATCGCCCACAATTTTATTTAAAAAAATATTCACATATAAAAATCCTTCAAAATCTTCAGCCCCGTTCCACACACTGTTTACAAAAAGGCACAATAACAGACACTACTAGAAGACGACCATGTCCTAGTCAACGATTCCAAAGTTGTTCCTCACGCTAGCACATGCAGGGGCTGAATGGATGGGGATCTTTTTCCAGACTCCACATAGGGTCTCCCAGCTCGTCCCACCCTTTTACTATATTAGTATGTAAATTGTATATTTTTTACCCCCTAGATCGCTCTTGCTCTAAGCTCCAGTCAAACAACTACACCACCATCCCTCATCCCTCATCCAGCTCTGAATATTCTTTTTACTATAAATATATGCAGCTATTCCAGCCCGCTCTAGCTTAGTAGCTTCTTTCTAAACACAACACCAGCCCCAGTTACTATAGCTCTTCCTCCTTGTCCCGAAATATCAAGACTGAAGATGTACGGGAGATGAGGAAATGCAGTCCCTTTGCTGGAAAATCCCTTGAAGCTTCCCTCTACCACAAACAACAATTCACGTACGTACGGTCCCCGGTCCCTTACGTTAACTTGCGTTAAACGAACATAGCTTGATCTCTCCCCTACGGATTTTCTCAGCACGTCTTTTCCTTTGCCCATAGGAAGCCCTATTAAAAAGTGGTCTAAACTTGACACTCTCTCCTCCAGTAGACGAGCATAGTGAATAAAGTGAAAAGCTGGTTATCTAGAGCTTGAACCCAGGTTTAGCTTATTATTCCTTGATGTTGGTAACCAGCAGAGTTACTGGATGAGTTAACCCGGGAAGCAGATGAGCTACACGTTGTACGGAAAGTTATATAGTAAAGTTGAAGAAAATGTAGGGGGTGAAGAAGGATGAGAATTTTAAGCCGTATCATCCGTATCTCATCAGTTGAAGCAATAAATAGCTCCTTTAGTAATGCAGTATTTTTAAGTTGTAGTGTGGTGGCTGTAAAAAGTATATATTCCTTGTTTACCCGCTTCCCTCCACGTATCTTTATCTACAGGTTGGAAGGGTGGAGCCGGACGGCGGATCAGTAGGTCTAGGCAACAAGTATGTAAGAGCCAAGAATGACCCAAACTTCACGGATTCAATCCGTAGAAAGGGTACCTAAAATCATATACGGTCTGTGTACAATGCAGCTATAGGATTTGAGATGCGACGCAACAATACTAGGAGAGATTCTTAAGAAGATGATCATCATCTTCCTTGTCTGCAGAAGATTCATTGTTCCTCCTCCACTAAATTGTTTCCTACTACAAGCCAATAAGAAGCTGAAGAAGATCCTTCAGGATTCTCTTCCAATGGATGACACATGGCGTGTTTTCTAATATTGAGGAAAACACCGGTCATTGTCATTACTAGCAATTAATGGGGTAAAGGAGACGGGAAGAGTGGTTAATTGAACCAAGGGAATTCTTAAAGGTAGAGAAAGGAAGGCAAGTGTGCTGCCACCTGGCCACAAACATAGCTAGAATGTCGAGGTGGAATTAAAATTCCGCAATGTAAGATTTTAACGCCGTAATTGACGCTCTAGAATATCAATAAACCTCCGTAGGAAGATGCTATAATGTGCAAAATTGTAACCTTTCCCAACTGACGAAAGCTCAGATTTACTTTTTAGAACTAGTAGCATTTACATAAATTGCTATTCGTGTATTTATTATTTTGCATACATGGCTTAGACGCCCTGTAAAAATATTCTGCCGTCCTTTTCATAATAATGCATCCTTAGTTCCTAATCGATCCCGTCTAATAGCAACAAATTCCCACGTGAATTAAAGCCTATCACAGAAGACGCAGCGATGGAAAACGTATCGAGAAGCGCCTTGAGCAAATTCATTTTTCAGTCTACTGCTCCCATTCCGCTTTTAAATTGTCTCTGAATTCTAAACCTTGTTTCCACTCCCTTGCATTTAAATAGCTGGATAGCTGGAGGAGAAAAGACAGTCTACAATATGGTTCAATTTACTTTGGACACATGTTGATTTTGGTCCCTTGTTTCGCTCGAGTGGCAACTTGGAGAAAAGTAGAGACACAGTTGGGAACATCTAAATTCCGCTCTGAAGAAAAGAGTTGACCGAATTCTCTCATGTTTTATGCACCGACACTTATATGAAAATGTATTTAAAAACGCTAATATAGTATTTAGCCTCAACCCTTTCCTCTGTCAAGCCCGGGTGCACATTTTTCATCTGACAAGAAATCTCGCAGCTTGTGTACGAGCATAAGCTACCAAGTTACTGCAAGATGCAGCCGGTTTCTTAAAGATTTTCTTCCGATAGTATTCCGAGTTGTGATAGTCAAACCCTTGGTACAGCCACCCTTGAAGACTACATGATTTTCTAGGGAGTACTTCAGGGAGGCAAGTCCAGCACGCGTTCATCTTCCTCTGATTATGTTCCATTATGCGGAGAGCCTATAATGTTTTTACATGCTCAGCTATTCGGGCTTTAAGAGAGAGTATCATTTTTTGCTCCATTCATCCTCATCTCATCCGAGTAGATGATGATAAAGGGTTGGGGAATTATTACGAGTAGGATATAGCCCACAAAGTGAGGAGTATTATATGCTGGGCCCTTAGGAACTCAGGAACATAGAGCCAAAGGGGGGACATGTGTGTGTAAAGAAATTTTTAGATTATTGTAAAGGGGTAGTACGTAGGGTAATCCCTTGAATGAGTTGCGTGCAGCTCCTGGCCGCTAGCTAAGCTTGCTTCCAGTATTTTCAGCCGTTTCTTTTTTGAAACCATGTACGTGGCTTGGTTCAATGTGGAGTTGGTCTGGGATGAGCCACAAAAAATGTCCAGAGCGCGGGTCCTCTCATTACAGCCGACATGAGCCAGCTATAATGTTGACACCTAGTATTTTAACCCATTCAAAAAATACCGAGACAAACAATTAGGCAAACACAATTTATGCATCCCTTCGTCATCCTAATCATCATCATACGCTCCTCATCTCTCTAACATCTTTCATCTCATCATCTCCTCCTATCCTTTTATCCCTTTTAGACCCCATCTGCTCTTCTAAATTTCTTCTTTTCCCTTAGCTACCAGCTTCTTCTAAGGCTCTCTAAACTATTTTATATTTCTCCTAGCTCGTGTTTCCGTTTTTTCTTATCAATTCTTCTAGCACATCCTCTTTAGTTCTAGCCAGCCTCAGCCTGCCAACCAGGCAGCCAGCAGGCTGTCTATTATTCAGTTTTTTTTACATAAAAGGATCAAGAAGAAAGAAAGCTGGAAGATGAAAAAATGATTTCAACCCTTCTCTTCCACTCTTTATCTCTATCCATGTGGGCTATAGAAAGAATAATTTTAAAATGCAAATAAAAAACCTGGTTCCGCCGCCTATCAAACACAATTTACATGCTATTAATTCTCAACCCTTTCCCTCATTGGCTGAGGATGGGAGCGAGGGGCCCAATCTACATCTTTCCTATTTACATATATTTAAAGCAGGGAAGAGGGGAGCTGGTTTGATAGTCGAATGGGCTGGATTAAAGTGATAGCCGGTCCAACCCTTTTTGTATAAAAAAGCTTTAGGTATCCAGAAACTTTGAATTTTGGTGTATTTTTCTGCCAAACGAATACGGCCTATTATCTGTATATACTACTGGTGGACTCTGCTCTGTAATTATTTCAGACCATATATCTGGTTACCTACATGGCTGCTAATCATCACATTTTAATCTAAACGGAACTAAGGTCTAGCAATTCTACGCTAGCAGTGTACGACAAACTGTGATCATCTTCCACTGTCAATTAAGGGTTTGCGACACCAAATTCACGTGTTAATAAGCCCGTAATTTCTAGTTGGAGCGGAACTGGTTTTAGTTCTAAAAAACCCTGGTATTACACTAAATTTTGTAATCTTTATTTTCCTTGTGCACGGCGGCTAAAATACACATGGCGCGGGTAATTGAAAATTGGAAAGAATTTCCGTACCATTTGGTTGTGATCCTTGTGCCGTTTTGTGGCTTTAGTTCGAGAGTTCGAGATAAGGCCAGAGCCTGGAATGTTTTTATAGATAATTGAAGAAATGCAATTGAAACGGAGTAGGAAGGGAGAATTATATAGGCCAAGTAAAAAGGCTAGAGATGTAGGGTTGTCGCGTGCTCATTAGGAGTTGATTGGATCTCATTAACGTGCTTGATATTTTACTTTGGTATAATTTTTTTTTAAAAAGTAATTGATTGCTAGCTCCTGCCAGGGGGCAGGATGATGAGCGTGAGCGAGTGTTTGGCTCTAGAATTGATTATCTAATCGGAGCTTCTAATAGCGTAATAAGGTGCGATAAAAAATATCCTCACCCACCCAGCTGACAGACAATAATAAATTGGCTATTACAATGTAACCCGGCAACGAGTAGGAGAGAAAGAAGGAGAGACAGAGCAATTGTCGAGGTGAAATATTTCCCCCGCTTTTCATATCATGTCAAATCATTTGATTGATCTTCCGATCGGGAAACCTACCGTCCAGCTCTGAATGACTCTTTTTCAGGCCATCCATTATCACCACATGGTTTTTTGTCAGACGACACTGTTTTGCATTATAATTTTCCTGGATGCTCTTAAAAAGTCTGGACGATGCTTTGAATGCGGCGGGTATGTATTCCTGTGATATGATCATACTGACGTGCTGATAACTCAGCGTGATATACCGTTATTTAAGAAATCTAAAGGTAATAATTTTTTTCAAAACGGCGTCAAGTTTAGTCAAACTGCAATACAGTTATAAGCTTTAGTTATTAATCCGTTTTAATTGAATCCGGCCTGCTCCTCTAGCTTGTTGCATTGCCGGAGTATTTGTGCAGCATTTCTGGAGTAAAGTCAGCCCCGTCGCTCGTTTGTTCCTGATCCACAAAATTATTTTCAAGTGTTTCTGAAGCGATCTCAGTTTCATCAGTCACTAACTCCTGATCCTCTTCATGATGCACACCCAAATGCCTGTCAATTATAACTTCTTCGTCCATTTCAACCTCCTTTATTTTTTCCTCTTCGACTACTACTTCATTTTGGAATGAAATGTCTCCAGCATCGTGTAAGCCAAAGCCAAGGAACTGTCCTTCCCAGCAATCTCGTGTATCATCCTTTGGAAAGTCTACCTCAATGTCCGGCAGTCTTCGTGCCATTCTATACCACTGAATCTAATGACCAATGCAAGGTAATGCAAATATTTACAAAACAACCATATAAATAGTGTTCTAAGCCCGATTTTTTTACGAAACTTGTTAATCTTGTACAGCTTAGAATAACTAATTGAATTTTAAAACTATACCTTATTTAAAAAAAAGTCAGCTAATATGGAGCACAAATGCAACAAATTCAAAACGCTCTGATATTAAGAACTAATTTCTGCTATTAAATTTTAAATAATATTTTTCAACACTAACAATTTAGATATGAATTTCCTTAATTATTTTTTTCGAATATTAATTTTCAAACATCTGTTTTCAAAGGCTTGGACTAAATATAACTGAATTCAAACTCCTGTACATACATATTATAATTTGAGCAACCTTTTATGTTTGATTGATATACGAATAGAAAATTTTGAATGCAGTACATATATAAGTTGTTGCTACGACAAAGTTACGACTTGATTTCTTAGGCTGTGAAACGCTGCGAAGGAATAAGATTTTACCCTGGGATGTCGCAAGCATCCAAATTACCCTATTATGGAAAACGTTTTACATTACTACAATTCATCCATCTCTTATTCTCTTTTATAGATGCCCAAGGATTGAATGTAGAGAAGCAAGTCTGAAATAAACGACTATGGTCATTCCGAATTGGAATATGCCAGAAAAGAGCCAGAACATCCGAATAGAAATAAAATATTTTTCATCATTACTCCTCCTCGATCCACAGCCTACTTTTCTCTTTAAATCTGGAGGACTGAAATTCTGTTGATCTCCTTCAATCCAAGGAGCTTTTGGAGAGGATATATATTGACCAAGGGCATTACACAGTAAGGCCAGATCCAATCTTTCAATTGATAAAAACCTTCTTCACATAAATATTTTCATAGTCAGCTAATAGAGTTTTATGTAAGAGGGATGGAGGGAGGGAGAAGAGATGGGATATTCTTTGTGTCCATCCTGAAATCAGGGCTTTTAGAATATATAGAATACCCGGGAGCTGCGGGCATGAATAGAAAGTTGTGGAGAGTGAATGTGGATTTGTTTGAAAATTGTGCAAGATTTCAACTTTTCAGTCAGGGATTTTCTTGGACTTTTAGCTTCTTTAGGGCTTTCTTAGACGCTCCCGTAGCTGGTGCCATGCTATTTCGGATGCTAAAATCCCGTAGACGAATTGAAAGGAGGCAGGAAGGCAGCCGGGTTTGCATTGGGGCATATATTTGGAAGAAGACGAGATTGGATTTGTGTGTGGGATTTCACTTATATATTCATATATTGTAAAACATGTGAGAGGATACAAATGTATTAGAATTTGGGGCCTCCTTCCGGGACTACATCTCTTAATATAGTGGTCCCTTGAGAGATTTTCATTGCACTCGGCTTGATATTCAGTACTTTGCTCCTTGTAGGGATTCTACAACTTTCTCCAGGAAAAGTCAGAAATCCTGGAATTTTTTCCACCCTAAGTGAAGGTACAAGTAAAGTAGTGGTCAACTTCCCAGCTCCTTTTTATGCATACAGTAACGTCATAGCTCTCCATAGTAGAGCAGTATGTAAAGCACGTGTGGGAGAGCACAGTTTTCTCTCTCTTTCACCAGCTTTCTCCCGCTGATCCATCCAAAGGCTGAATACTTCTTGCTTCTCTGGCAGCGCGGGTAGAGTCTGGGACATAACCAAAGTAGAGCTTGGACGAAGGAGGAGGAGAAGAATAAAACTAGATTTCATGCTTCCATTCCCACACAAGAATTTATAGATTCAACAATAATCTATTCCATTCCTTTGCCAACAATCTTTCTCCATCAGCAGTCAGCAGCTCTTTTTCTCTATTTTCTCCTCTTCTTATTTCCTGTCCAGGGCTTGGATTCAAAGCAGACTAACGCTGGTCGAATGACGGAGACGGGATTCAAAATGCTTGAATCCAATTCTGCATTCCATTACGGCGGAGGGTAATAAATGAATTCAGGATTTTTGGATGCGGAATAGAAGACTAGGCGTAAAAGAACAGCAAGAGAAATCCAAAAACAAGTATACTACCAGCCTTCTATATTCAGATTCTAGAACTTTTTCGTCATTATAATGTAGAATTTTCGCAAAAATTCACGCTAAAAATGCAATAATTATTCTGCTGCTTATCCTATCTGGTACAGCCACTAATTTAGAACATTCATGAACAGGGAATCTGATTTTCAGGAGGTTAGTAATTTAGTTTCCCTAGTGCTCATCTTTTTATTCCATCCAGCTTTACGTCATAAAAATAAGTGACTCAGAAAATCAGCAACTGTTAATGACAAGTTCATTTAATGCTTGGATTAACCCCATCTCATCACGGGTTCAAGAGCCTTGAAAGAGGATTCCCTCGTCGGCCTCCCCCAAAATCATCCCTTATCCTTCCATCTCCTGGTGAATACTTTTGAAGCAGCAAGCAGCAATGCCTGCATTGACTGTGCCCTGATCTCATGTGGAATACTTAGGGAAATGTTTCCAATTTTCCCTAGTTTCTCCCCCATTTTCCCAAGTCACCGTCCCCCAGAAATGCCTCATTTTCCAAACCTTGGTTTAATGCATTACTTTGTATGGTAACTCCGATCCGAGTGGAGAAGGGACCCAAAATCTGGAAGATCTTTGTGGACTCTTTGGTATACAATAGAGACAGAAACAGGGATAGAATCAATTTAGGAAGAACGAATCAGATTTTTCTCCTCTCGAGTATTTCTTTGCATTATCGTTACCAAGTCCCATGTGGAGCAAGACAGAAGACAGGCAGCATTAATCCATATGCAGCTTCTTTTCCAATAATCCATAATTATCAATTGAATCTTCTTAATTCTAATTCGAATCAGTACCAGCGAAGTAGAAAATTCATTCACATACACAGTTTCTTACAGGAATTTTCTGTGAATACTTAACCCTTAATAAAATACACGGACTTTCATCTATGAACAGCTGGAAAAAATTACGATGTCTGATGACACATACATATAGAATTATATTTCTGCATGTGTCTCAAGTTCTGATTGCAGGTAGGAATCCGTTCCAACATCTACATCATAGAAAACCGTATAAAGCACAAAAATCTATAGCGGCGTCACAATGTAACAAAACTTCCAAAGTCTGTTTGTCCCGTGATGGCTGCATCTTGCATCATACATCCAGACAGCACCCTAGCCTACGCATAATTTAGTATTCTATGAGAAAGGGGTGCGCTAACTGGGTAATAATCTCCAACTTATTCAAGCTTTTCATTGAGACGAAATCCATGGAAGACTAAACTAGGGAGGAGGAACCCATCCGACACTAAATCAAATTCAAATGATAATTTTCTATTTTCCTCAATCCTTTCCTCCAATTTCCAACATTTTTTCCATTACTCTTTTTTTTCCTGTTTCCTCCCTCATCTACCCTCTTATCGTTTCCCGTTCCCTGACCCTACCGTCACAAAGTGCTATACTCGCTCTTCTTCCAGATTTGTGACCCTTGTGCTACCCGCTTTAGTTTGTCAGTCATGTGCACGATATCTACGATTCTGCTCTACATTTTCACACAATCCTTGCAATATGTTTCACAGAGAGAAATCCTCCAAAGGTTTTCAAACTTTTCACAACAATCCGAATAAATTACACATATGGTAAGAACCTATGCTTTCTAATTCAGTTTCCATTATAATCAGATTCAATATTTTCAGATTTTAACGGGTTATAGATGTCTATATTTTAAAATTCGTTTTTTAAATTACAAAAACCTTTTTGACCGTTATACATTTTCACAAAAGGGTTTAAAAAATCCCTTGCTTCAATTGCTTTTCTAGGATAAAATTCCAAACTCTGGTTTTCATATCCTTTCCCCTCCTTACTTTCTTCTACGCACACCACATTTTCACCTTAAACTTGGATTCAGCTCCAGTAAAATCCCTTAAAGATTATTTACAATCCAGGCAATCTGTCTACGCGTCCTTATTCTTTGATACACTTCTTCTTGAAACCCAAGCTTAAAGTTTTTGAAAACATTCTACAATGATCCTCGATTCTTCAGCTTTGGCTTAGAGCAACGTGTCAATTGTCAATAATTCAGTTTAAAGCTGAGGGAAGGGTGAATAAAGAATAAGAAGAGGATTGACAGGGCGACGCTCAGGGTGTCAACTTCAAGGGTTGCATTGGACCTTGTAAACCAGCCAGCACACATCTTTATATTCTTTTTACAAGCTTTTGGCTTTAGTTGATCTCTTCTTCTGATCTACGTCTCATTTCCCGGATCAGTTATCAATGATTCTCCAAGATTGGCAGCTGAAAGCTGTTCAAGAAATTTGCACCAAGAATAAGACTATGAGCACACAAGGGATATTTTTCCCTTGGAGATAATTTAACCAGGGTGCTATTTCAGAGCTCTTGCACTTTTAAGAAAACGGCTATGAATACTATTTTTTAGTGTTAGAATTTTAAAAACCCCGTGTGTGCGGTCTCTTCATCCTTTGCTCTACTTCACTCTTTTTTACAGCATTAGTGAATAAGAATTAAATATCAGAGGGGTGAACTCAAAGCGAGTAAACATCCCTAGTTTACGTCACCCTTTATATCCATTTTACATGCGTGTGTGGTTCCCATTTCCTCTTTGGGTTTCAAGTAAAACTAGCTCCTACATATTGCTATCAGAGATACCAGAAGCTGTAATAGTAGCATCAAGAGAGTAGCACCCATTCATTTCCGATGCTATTATACAATTCCTCCATCACTTGAATCTCTGATGCCCGCCGCCACCGCCGGATTCATCTTCTAACCTCTCCTCCTTTAGCTATCGCTAGTATTGGCTATTTTAAATGGATTTTCCATTTCCTTTTGTAAAATGTCTAACCCTTCTCTTTGTCCCATGTCCAACAGAGATTAACCAAGAGACTCTGTCCCGTCCTACGTATATACGCACGTACTAGAACATACAATCCAATCCCATTTACATTATAAAGAGACACGTTAACCAAAGGCTTGTGCTTACATCACGCCCCTCTCCCGGCTACGTAGGGTGACATATTTATATATTACCCTATTCATTCTAAACACAAGGCAATCCTTTGGCGTACAGTACGCTCCAACCCTTCTTCGGGTATTATGCAACCCGGGTGTGATTGTGATTGCTCCTGCTTTAAATTCACCGTGTCCGGATTCAATCCTGAATGGCTCGCTTCATGATATTCATCCAACGGACATCCTCCTAGAGAAAAGTACTAATAAATTCCATCCATAATCTCTGATAAGGTTTGAGTTGGAGCGCGTGCGAAACTCTAGAGCCGTCAATCCTCCACGCTCGAAACCTAATTATCACCCTGTACAGCTAGATTTTGGAGCGGGAATCAGGAGAATCCTTGGTGCTATCAAAATCTGTAGCCAATAATAACGGCCGCATGAGCTCAATCAATACAAGCTTCTTTAGGTTTACCGCACCTATCTCTCCGCTTCTTTGCTGTAACTATTTATTCCTTTTAGATTTTTTTAAACTATTCGGGTACTATCAGAAGCAATCTATTGCTGGCTACCTTGCTTATATTTCACGCAGGCTAATTCATCAATTGGTTCAGAGTGTCTATAATCTGTTATAGACAGCTCTCGAAGCTTTGCAATCTTTGATGGAAGACTGATTATTCTTGGAACTGGTTGAAATTGCTTCCGCTATAGCACATTGCAGTTAACTTCTAACGAAACTCAGCATCCCATCGCTCTACTGACCACCATATTATGTCAATCCGTTCCTCTTTCATGAATACAAAGAAGAACCTTTACATGCTTCTCTAGAATGTATCCACCAGTAGCAGCACTCAATCTTGTAGAATAAACAGACAATTTACATTAAAGCAAGCTTCATCTGATCAAAGCAGAATTCTTCATCCCTACTCCTCTGTCTACAACAGACGGAATTGAATGAGGATAAAGTAGGAACATGTATTTTCTGGAAGATGAGCAACATTCTTGGATCCTCTCTGCCCTCTGCTACCCGCCTCTGCTTTCCCATTCAGTTCAGCTAATGCTAGCCTAATGTCCCTCTTGAAGAGTAATCGATATTCCGAGAAAGAGCATAGCATAGAGAGTAAGCTAGAGGCTTTTCTCCAGTAGCCATAAGTTTGCATCCCAAATCATGTGTTCAGTTAGCTCATACTAGGTCCTGCTCTGCAAAACTTTCTCTCGTCCATCTCTTTTATCAAGATGATGGCCCTCATACTTTCTCTCATCTCACTTCTTCTATGGTCTCTATTTCTATGCTAAATTCCAAGCATACATGTCCACTTTCTTCCTTAGCAAACACTAGACCGTGTGTGGGCTCAAGCAGCCTTTAGTGTTTTAAAGATGACCCTATCTTCCACCAGGAGCAGCCCATGGTCTCTGAGCACAAAGTGCACAAACTTGATAGTTGTTGTCGCAGCTAATTTGAATTGGTAAAAAATTCAGAGGGTGAATACATCAGAGATGAGAGAAAAGAAGGAGCATAGACGGAAGCCCAGTGGGCAGAGAACCATAGAGAAAAAAAATCATGCAACCATCCAAGGATGGACGGACGAGAACCACTATTTGCAGTAAAAATAGAGAGTTCTCTTGGATTTTCAAATCCGCTCCCAGCCTTTAATATTATGCCCACACATACAAACATTGAATGAAGAAGAGTGAGAGCGTCCTCTTTTTTATACATTCTCCACAAGATGCAATCATCCAAGCAAACCCTCCTGGAACTTTCATAGTTTTATTCAACCAAACCGCCCGCTCCTTCAAGCAAACTAAGCAAAGAGAAAAGTAAATATTCTCCCCAAAAAACCTTCTTTCATAGAAAACCAATCTACATGGAATGCAAACTCTTGTGGATTTTCCTTTAAGAAATCCGTTTCAAAGGGTCCGCATATAGTAGCTCGGCCATGCTCACGTACTCTTTACACATACTGTATGCGCATCATTCTCTGATGATGATCACAGTCTTCCTTTACCCTCAAGTCTCTCATTTTATTGAAAATTTTCAAAGAGATGAAAAAATCCGGGAGTTTTCTCTGACCATCCGCAGGATTTTTCTTCCAAATCTTCTACAGGAGTAAGTAGCACTAATGCCCGCATCATACCTAAACAAATAAATCCGCTGAGCCATGCATAAAACATTGTCATCCATGCGTCAAAATACACAAATTCAGGAAATATTCTGCATAGATTTCCAAGAAAAGCGGACAGGATTGAATTAGGGTCAGCCAACAAAAAATCAGAGATCAACTGTAACCGTGGTGACGTTGAGTTTGCTATCTTTAACCACATCCAAGTTTAATATTTAATCTACCTAAAGATAGACAATCCTTTGAAGAAACTTCCGCAATTTTCGAAAATGAATCATTCAAAATCTGCCTTTTTCCCTCATAAATCCAAGAATCCTTGGGAAAAATCTTCCTTTTATGCATGCATAGTTGATGCAAGGGACACATCTTTTTGCTTTGTGTCTGCCTCTGTCTGCTCTTGTGTAAACAAGGGACTGTCAAATGAAGCAAGTCCTCCACGTCCCTTCTTCCTTCCTCCACTCCCGTTAATGTAACGGGCCGCCATTCATTTAGAATTTAGGGTATCCTTCTCCTCCGGGCACTACTGTAATCACTTCTGCCAAAGTCCACCCTCCGGAGGAAGGGAGGATAAGCATCTTCTATCCCTATTTTACATGAAAGCATCCCAAAATATTCTCATGCAAATTAAGGGTCTCGAATTTCCCTAAAACTGGTAAACACTGAACACACGGCTCTCGTTCTCTTCTTCGTAAGACCCTCAAAGCACTTCACCGAAGGCCTTCCTAGCCTTATCCGGTCCAACGGTTTTTTAAAATATCTTCGCACTAAAATGCATAAACTTCAAAACTGGATTTATTTCTTACAATTCTAAGAAAGAGGAATATTTAACCCATCTTCTTCTCCATTTCCCCCTTTTAAGTTGTCCCTTGTTTTCCGACAGCATCCCGTTAACGAGCCAACTCAAAGGACACAGTCTTACGGAGATGCAGAAGAACAGAAAGCAAAAAGCCAAGGTCTCTTGGCTTTTTTATGCCCGCTTTTAAATTCACCTAGGACATGATTCTCTCCCTCGTAAAAACTTGCATAATAGACTATGCTTTCCAGAAGAGGCTTCCCAAACCAGGCCCTAAAGGTGCACATGCATAGCGTCTCTCCGCGTAAGCGTATAGCAACTTCACAGCTTCAAGCATACGAGCACATTCAGTAGCTCAATGTATATAAGCGTCATCCTCGTAAACCCGGGTCAGATTCCAAGAACTCGTAAATATTGTCCCAAAGAAAGGGAAAACGGAATAAGAGAACTGTATATGTAAGTGGCGTCCCAAATAACTATCAGGAATCATGTTCAAGTTAACCAAAAAACTATACCAGGTTTCTCCGGACAAAACTCTTGATACACGGGTATATATTTTTACCAAGGTTCCAGTAAACTAGCATCTTGAGTACGCCCTTATGCATAATATTCCTTAAGATCTCTTTTCCCTGTAATGTAGCCAAGGAGATGCCAAGGACCCATGCTTTCAAGATTAGAGGAGGAGGAACACATGAGGAGGAAGGTAGTAAGGTTAGGTTAGTGTTTGAGGAGAAGATCGTAAAGTACTCGTTAAAATACTGCGGTTACATCTTCCCGGCCCAAAGGTTGGAGCGCATGAGGCTTATCTCCATTGTAGCTCATGTAAATGACTTTACCATCCACACCTAAATTACTAACTAGCCATTAACATTACCCTAATGGTAATGAATTCCTTCCGACCACCAGCCAACCAACCAACTTTCCTCCAGACAACCAGATAACAAAGAGGAGCAATTCCTAATTTCTTCCAGCTTCTCCAGTATCCAGTATTCCGATGAAGCTTTTTCATGACTCTGCTCTTGTTCTTACTCTCCAAACTTCCTAATTTTCAAACAGACTTCTGGAAACATGGAGAACACGTCCTCCTGAGAAACACATAAACGCATCTGTCGTCTTTCTTGCTTAAAACTGGAGAAGAATTTTACTCTGTAGTGTAGAAGAGAGTAAACCCTTGAGTTTGTTAAGCTTGTGCTAGAGTGTACGCATCTAATTTTATCCAGTTTCAACCAAAAGAGAATCAACCACAACCTTTCCCAGGGAAAATAAGAAATCCAGAATATCTCAAGGTTTTTTAACCCTTAAAAATTCAATATTTGATCCTATCCTGAAAGGTAGGAAACGCTGTGAAAAAAAAAACAAGAGCAAGGATTGAATAGCTAAGTTACAAAGATCCGTTCCAGGATCATCTTCCGATATTAATCTATTCCTTCCAGTCTGTTTTTTTCAATAATCCATCCTTTACTCAACTCCTTCTATCCTCTCCTCATCCCTTCATTTTTCAGGTTAATTCAAAAAAGTTGAATAATAATCCTTGTTTACAACAACCCATTCCATGTTCCCATGCCTATTAAGCTCGAGTTGGATCAATGCTGGAACCCGCCGAAACCCGGATCATACTACTCACAAAGGTACATGGGAATATTTTACCCGTTTTCCACTTAAAGATCCCCTTTGGATTTCCACATCTGTGAAATTTTCTCCAGGGGCACCCTCGTATTTCCCTATACCTTTGTCCTCGCCTCCATCCATATTCATCCCTTCCGATTTGGGTAACAAGAGGGAAGGGAGGTAATGTACGTCGTCGTGTCGTAGTAATGGGTATAAGCGGGAACAGAGGCAAGTATCCTGCCTGCCTGTACAAGTGTGGGCAAAGGGTCATACCTTTTCTATAATTCGGGAATCTGGAAAAGGAGTATTTTCCCCCTTTTTCTCCAGGAGGAAGCTTTTATTCAGTCCAGTTCTCCAGAGTATACACCTTCCCCATGTATTCTCCTGAATAGTACAAATTTTACCCCAAAACCCTTTTCCCAGAGACGGGGCTAATCATTGATGAATCATGCTTGTATCTGCTGGAAGAGCATATTGAATTTGTTGTAGATTTTAGCTGAACCCGTCTGGAGAATTCAAGTGTTTACATTCTCCGTATTTTTTGGGTAGAAAGGGGGAAACACCTTTACGCTTTTGTAGGAATTATCCTTTACCTGGTTTTCTAGCTGTTTCACACTTTCTCACGATTTAAATTCTCCGGGAAACCCTTTTTATATAGGATTTTTACAAATTTTCCCACAAATTCTACCCGGGTTTTTTATCCCTTAACCCTTGAGAAACTCGGATTTTAGAAGAG
Organism: Sminthurides aquaticus; assembly: GCA_906901655.1. NCBI lineage: Eukaryota > Metazoa > Arthropoda > Collembola > Symphypleona > Sminthurididae > Sminthurides > Sminthurides aquaticus. The sequence goes on from CAJQTT010000010.1 coordinate 426,213, forward strand.
ATTCTTCTGTGTGTCATCTCTTCAAGCATGAACTGATGCAATCCTTTTTGCTTTTTTAATAATTTACAAATTCTATGGATTTCTAAGAGAATATTTTTCCATAAAATCCCGGGTTTTTAAGGGTTAGATCATTTATATTCCGGGAAAGGATTCTTTAAGTCGCATTTCTTATCCCTTTGAAGCACCCTTCTGTCCACTTCTTTGGGAAAGTGTTGTGAATTTACAGTTTTTTACTCAAAGAATGAGTACGTGGCTGCTAATCATATTCGGGTGCTATATTACCCGGATAACCCGGATTCCGTGAGAACTACTTAATTTTGGAATACTCTGTATAAAGTATTCGGATTTAAGCACCCTTTCAGGAAAAGGATTCCAGGATTTCCATGAATTCGGAGTGACGGGTTGTAAAAGGCGTAGATAAAGTATTTCCAAGAAACTGAGAACCCGTTCCCACGGAATAAAAGTTATTCCTGATTTAATACGATTCAATGATTTTCAGTTATGATTATTTTTATAATGAAGCGGGTAGTTTCTCCAGGAGTTTCTGGAAATGAGGAGCTTTATTCTGGAATAGCTTCAAACTATAGACTACAGCAGAAATACTGTTCTGAAGATAATTTAAAAGTCACATCTCATTTGGCAAGCAAAGCTTGCATTTTCCCTCAAGAATACTACAGAACACAAGTGCTGGAGTTCTCCAGGAACTCATTTCAAGTATAGGAGTGTAGATGAAATCTGGTGAATGATTTGATTAGATGCGAAGATGTAGAGGAGCAGAATAGCGTTTACGCATGTCTGAATAATTCTCTCCTGGTTTTCTGGACGTGAACCACTACGATGATGAGAATTGTGAAGAGTTTGGTCAGTCTTCCTGGAGTCTATTATGCTGGAGAATCTCTGGAAATACGTAGATAAGTATGAAAAGAAGAGTCAATTGTTCGTCCGGAACAATTCCTACTCTTCCCCACCTCTCCTCACTCTCAGGTTCTCTCTTCTCAACTTCTCCAGGACTTGTCCAGTCCATCAAGACTTGCACTTCTCCTCCAGCTTTCTCCCCGCTTTCCCCTCGTTACATATGCATGCATGCGGGAATGGTTATGCATGCTTTCACCACCGCACGCCTTTTGAATAGCTTGAATACTAGAAACTACACAATGGCCTTGTGTGCAAGTGTGGATTGGAGGCCTTGCCTCCCTAGACTTTGATGCAAGTATTTTCTCCCTCTATCTTGCTCACACTCTTTTCCCGCTAAAGAGCCCGCTTCCAAAGTCCGAGAAAGTAAATAGAGTCAATTGACCCCTCCCGACCCACACACTTTCCCCATTTCCACATCTCTCTCTCCCGCCTCGCTGAATATATCCGTCCTCTCCTTGGACTCTCTCTCCTTCTTCTATGCATTCTATATCGATTCTCTTTGAATGACCACTGGATTTTATAAAAGTGTGAGAGAGAAGAAGAGAAGCTGTGGTTTTGTCAGGGAAGGGCATTACGGCACGCTAACTATGATTCTACCGCTTTCTCCGTCCAAATGCAATCCTTCTCCACAGGCAGCTCTCTTGAAATGCCTCATGCAATCACAAAACGTTATTTTCTCCTCTCTGCTGGACAACCTCCAAAATGCATATGCATATTTAGGTAAATGGAAGGAGCAGGAGGAGGGGATGGGGAGAGGGGGTGGGTGGTGAAAGCACTTTTTCCTTGCCTCTTATTCTCGCCTTCTTTAATTATATTCGACACTTATATAGTCTGTCCGTCCATCGCTCTCCCTCTATAAACACGGAGAGTTAATCATAAAAGGAAGTGCATCTATTTTCTCCCTTAGCCTTTCAACTGGACTAAGAGGAGGATGATGGAGAGGAATATAGGCAGTGCTAATGCTGAGACTTGCTCTGTCAAGGAGAAAGTCTACTTTCCCTATTCTAGAATAAAACGAGAAAAAATCCACTTCTCTCCCAGTTTTTCTCCTTCTTTATTCTCAGGTCCTTCCGTCATCCGATTTTAGTCTCTCACACTTTCCATAGATCTACAATTCTTTTCTTCTTTTCCGTCTCTCTCAATCTCTTTTCTCCTATTATTCCCTCTCGGACTTTCCTTCCCTTTCATCTTCTAGTTTTCTAGATTGCGTACACACATTCACACTTGAGTTTCCTCTTTACTTTCTCCTCTCTTTCTCCTACCCCTTGCCCTCTGCTAGTCTCAGGACAGCCTCTCCTCTATTCCTCAAAGTAAGTCTATTTTCTTCGGACTTTCTCTTGAACCACAATCAAAGAACCTAGTAGCAGCTCTAAAGACTCCAGGATCCGGCATAGAAGAATACACGACTCTCAGGTTTTTCAGTTTTTCAAAGTTCACACCGAATTTCTCCTTTCCCTATTCAATCTTGATCTAGTTGGGAGTCGCTATATAGTGTGATTTTTCTAAATTCTTCTGGTTGGTTATGCAAAGAACGCATGTGTGACACAGGATCATGGATTTGATAGCAGGAACATTTCTCCGGGATTCTTCACGGGATTAAAAGTAGAGGGCGCTGTAGATGTCGTTCCGTAAATAATGTAATGGCTGTTTGTTAAACACCACGGCTGCATGGGTTAAAGGTTAGAGTCCCGCTGAGAATTGGTTCATTATTGCAAAATGGAAGGGAAATGCAAGAAGCAGGAGTGGAGCTATGTTGCACAAAAATACTTTCCAAGTTTTACCGCCAGGGGAAATCAATATTAAGTTGTATCGATTGAGTTGCCTGCACTCGAGGGGATTGCCCCTGCAATGGAATCATTAGAGAGCTGATAGAAAGCTTGACACAAGTTTCTTAATGAGCGTCCTTGATGCCTTGATTGTACGAGGGAAGGAGTGGAGAAAGCAGCGAAGAGCAGGAACAAGTACGAGAAGCGGAGAAAGTCCAGGACAGATACGAATGTTTGTATTTTTCCTGTTCCCTCATTCGGTTCTATGTAAAATTCCTCCTCTCCCCGATACGCGTATTGAGCTATTCTATTCTCCAAGACTCTGATCTCCGAGAAAGTTGATTTCATTTAATTTTGGTTTCTATTGTATTTTGTTACTGCTGTGTGCCTGACTTTGTCCGTTTTGGACAAATGATTACGTTAGGTGGTGAAAGGAGGAGAAAGTAAGAGAAAGTTTTGTCTTTCATCTCATTCAGAACAGAATTTTCTTTAAAACATTCAGCTATATGTTGTCACGCCACAAACTACAGGATTCAAAGTTGCCTGGGAATTCCCACAAACTTTTCTCAGATCCGTTCAAAGGTTGCATAGCACATTAGTAGCTCAAGTCCGAACTTTCTGACCGCTCACAACCTTTCTTCCCTTTTCTCTCATCCTTACGTTCCTTCCTTACTACAGGATGATGTACCAAGATAATGTAAAATAATCAATCACGCATAACATTTCCCAAGGAAGCTTTTCAATTCAGCGTCAATAATAGAGTTGACGTCCTGACCTCCTCCCCCTCACAAACCGGACCGTACGACAAGGACCACCACCACCTCATCCGTGTCCCCTGCTTTGAACTGGATATACACGCTGTATATTATAGAACAGGCATAGAAGAAGGGGGCTCGTGCCATGATGAGATGCCTTTATAAAAAGTGGACATTGATGTAACGAGATATAAAATATGTGTTGGGCGGAGTTTTGGAAGCCCCCTTGATAATAATGCCTTGTGAAGTAGTAGTAGAATATAGGGCGAGCAACCCTTTTAGTTTTTTTCTTACAGCCCTCTTCGGTTCCCTCGTTTCTGGGAAAGGGGTTCTCTCCGTCCGGGTAGACGGGCTGAGTTTAGGCTACTCCATCCAGTACTTATGGTCCGGGAAAGGGGTAAGAAGACTATATAATACAACAAGATTTCCCCAAATCCTCATCCCCTCATAATATACTCGACTAAATGTATCAACAGAGGATTTTCTTTCATTCATTCCATCACCCTAGTACACGAGCCAAATCACTTTCCACTCTTCTAGAAAAGGGGTGAATCATTCACAACATCTAATAATTCCCACGTTATGAATATGCACGTTCCAAGGATTTTCTCCCAAAATCTCTTCAATCTCCGGATATCCTCAAAAAACCTCAATTATGATCTCAAGAATCTGTCACACTTCAAGGCTTCCCTCTTGAATCACATATCTTCAATACCCAGTTCCTTTAGCATAATCTTCCGAGGGTTTGTGTGTGCACAAAATACTCTGCTTACACTTGAATAATATCGAGAATATACAGAGGATTGACTATGGGAGCAGGACTAAGATAGAATTTGTAGAGAAATAGCCAGAGGACTGTGGAAAAGGAGAGGGATACTCCGGATCTTAAGTTATGATTTATGCCGCGGGTATAAATAATATTTTCACACTTGTTTTCACCCTCTTCCTTCCGCTTCACCCCAGCTCCAAGTTTTTCAGGGCGTTTACTGAACCCTAAGACCCGAAAGCAAGGAGACTGTAATGCAAGAGGCTCTTACGGAAATGTAAATCCTCGATGAGGGAAAATATTGAATGTGATAAAGCCCTAAAACAGACCAGAAATCATGTTCACTTTTGATTTGATCGCGGGAGAGTCAAATTGGTCACTATTTTTTATCAATTTATGGAGAGGAACAGCGGGAAAATAGTGTTTGACTCCTGGAAATGGGATTTCCAGGCAAGTGGTGTGTTGGATTTATGCGAACATTTATATCAAGGAATGAGTGGTGAAATGACGTAATTTCGTATATTTAAAAATCATGCCAGAGCCGTCACAATTCACTCGATCGCCTCTAGAACGTGTCTTGTTCCTGTCACATGAATAATTTTAACGCCGATTTAAATCACAAAATTTCATGTTGATGCAACTTACGTAGTTACCGTCATCTGGAATAATTTTGAGCTGATAATATTTACAAGCGCAAGTTTTAAATGTCTCTAGTACTAGTACTTTTAATACTTGTTTTGAGAGCTTCAATGTAATGGTAGAATCCATATCCACAGAATTCTATAGCTACTAAAGCTATTCAATTTTCCATATAGGAGCTTCACCAGTGTATTTTCATACACTTCATCAAAGACTAGAATACAAGATACCAAACTCAGGAATACAGCAAGGTAGCCAGAAACCCAGCAGCGAATATATTGTTTATGATCACTGAATAGTGAGTGAGCATACTAAAATACCGGAAATACGGTCTTATTCTCTTCCCTGGCTTTCCTTCTTTGAATTTCCCTGTATTTTTGAGCGCATCATTAATAGCACAGCTTGTTCTTTTATAGTCTCTTTTTCATTGGGTTCCCCGTGAATGTAAATGCAGGTGGATGTGAAATATTTTAAATTCACCTGGTTCTCACACCAAAATTTTACCCATATTTGACAATAATTTGTATTTACGTTTTTATTCAAAAAATATTTTGAAAATATTAAAACTCGAAATGTAACACTTAATAAATTTGCCCCTCTTCCTTTTGTTTCGATTAACAGACTTGTAAATGCTCAGAGAAGAAACCCGATCATGCATTCCGCTATGCTCCAGCTTCGCATGAAAGTTATCACGTTTGATGATATTAACGCCATTTTGTTTCAAAAATTGTTATCCATTTCTCTCACTTGGCATCTTACGAACATTATTATTTTGACTAGATCATCGTATCATGACTGCAACAACACATTTCATAAAATAAATCTGGAAACTCGATACAATTAGTATTTACGTTGCTTCGAAGTCTCGCTATTTAAAAAAAATTGATTGTCTAATTTTAAATCATTTTGTATAAGTATTGAATAATTTTCATAACACCCTGAAATTCCAAAACGAAAAAATATCTCATCAAAAGTGATTGTTTTGTCTGAAACTACTGAAATTTCTCTACCTCATATTCAAAATTGAATGAAAGAGAACAATGGAATACCCAACTCAGTATCCACGAAACCCATGCAAGTAACAATTTGTCTCTCTCTCTCAACCTGCATACATCCCGGATCTTCCTCGTTACAATCCTTTACTATACACACTCTTGTAAAATTCCCTCCGACTATTGTTTCCAGAATCACAAGTTGAAAAATCATCTTAAAGATTCTCTTATTCTGTTTTCTGTAACCGCCCACAGAATAATAAAAGCGCGCGGTGAGTTTGTAAAAGAAGCGCGCCGCTCGTTAGATTCCAGGTTAAACGCATCATTACAGGCTTCTTTAAGGTTCCTTCACAGAGGAATACCTAATAGCCTTTTCTTGTTGGTCTAAACAAGAGAAAATTCACATCAAAAATAAACCTTTACACGTGGCAGTCAAGCCATAATAATAATAATCTCTGCGTCCGACTCATTCAAGACTCTCTGTTCTTTCGTATTCCCTCTATTCTGCAAAATCCCCATTGGCCATCACAGTCATGTCGTCCTCGTTCTTTCTTAAAGTACGCTTTGCAATTGAACGTTACATGTACAGTACATAGAAGATGGAAATGAAAAAAAACTCTCACATAAAAATATAATATACACAATAATATTCTCCATCTTGTTCCCATTTTCCCCACAAAACTCCTTCTTCTCCTTGTTGTCTACCTTTGCTTTTTCCTGGAGAGGAAGTGGACAGGAGTCATAATCATAATCATATTCCCTCGACTCTCTCTCTCTCTCTCTCTCTCTCTCTCTCTTCAACTGGAATGAATAGAAAGAGAAAATATATAGTGTATATATATACAAATGGTTTCAAGAGAAGAAAGAGTAATACTTTTCCTAGTTTTCCTTATATTTCCCTCTCTGGAATTATTTTTTAGGAACCTTATTGCTGTGTAGCTGTGGCTAGTCAAGTAGGAAAAGGAGAGCAAGAACCAAGTTTTAGTATTCGGGAAACTGAACAAACATTGAATGAGAAACTTTTCTCCAGCTCTTCAACATTCAATCCCTCTCTTCTTCTACTTCTTATTCCATGTATTCCAAAAACTACTAAAGGCAGGAAGAAGAGAAGCAGAGTGAAGCAGCCATCCTCGCTCCTTACTACTTTATTCCATTTCCCTGGATTTCCATGGAAAGACGAACAGAAGAAGAGGGAAAAATATATTTTTCTTTCAAATCTAAAACCAGAGAGGACTCCATGAGGAATGAAGGTAAAGAAGGGACTTGAGGGATGGATATGTATTATCCCAAAAAATTCAATTCAATAGCTAGCCAAATGTATTGTCCATTTGAATCATTATTATTATTATTATATTCCACCAAATACGAGGACCTTATTGAGAAACATGTATGCGTGCTTACATGTACTCTCTCTCTCCGAGGAAAAGAGAGAATTCATATCACCATAGAGTCCAGGATTTGCCGGGGGAAAATCCTTACGTGCGAAGGTACGACAGGTTCGACTCAGTCGTGTGTGAAATGAATTCAGCAAGTTTTTTTCATCATAAAATATAAAGTAGAACATTCATACGTAAACATATAAATAGCTGTGAGGGAATCGCTCCGTTAGAATTTAAGCTACTGTAACGTACCTATATTTATTCTTCATTTTAGTGCTATGGACCTGCCTGGCTAGAGTCTTTGGGAAAGCTTTCCGCTATTATTGACCGCATAAGAATGGAGAAAGTATATTTTGGAGATGAATAATAAAATTAATATAAACTTTTAAGGGAGGGAGTAGAGGTACAGAGAAAAGTATTGTGGCATGCTCCTTTTCCAAATTTCGGAGAAAACTTGAAAAGAAAGTGGAGAAAGCATTGGGAAAAATTGGATTTTTAAAATGCTAGAAAAATATGAATTCAAGAATGTAAAATCGGATGGTAGTATTGAAGAGAATGATAGGGGCACAGGATAGTAAGGAGGAGAATACCGGAAAGAGGAAAGAGCTAGAGAACGTAAAGAGTATACAGGAAGCTAGGAGAAAGTTTGAAGAAAATTAATATCCAATTCAATATTTGTCAGGAAATATAACATTGATACTTGACTTTATTGCTTTCTAGTTATGCATGTCGGGATTTGAAAACGGAAATTGGCTGGAAACTTTGTAGATAATTCAATCAATCCTACAAATATTGGAAAAATAAGGAACAATGAATACAATTTGCTTTTTAACATTTTTTCTGTAGTGTGTCGAGAATCAAAACTGCTCTATCATGGAGGTCAGCTATTTTTTCACGTTGTAGAAAATATGCCCATAGTTGATTCAACACGGAAGATTGGGGAAAAACATCTGAAATCGTGAGCCTTAGAAACTGCACAAAATTAAAAAACCGGCATTAAACTCCACAACCTATGTAACTCATTCTTACTACCTAATACTAAAGTAGGTTCACGCTCCTGCTATTCTTCATTTGCTCATATTCTTGTCACTTCATAAAATCCAAAAAATCTCAATAACCATGCAATTCGTTTTACGAAAACATCAGTGCATATGGTAGAATTTCAGACGACCAGTTTGACTGACGGACAAGCAAATATCATTTTGTATTTATTCTCCTCCTTCTTCTCCCGCTCCTCTCATGTTTACATTACAAGAATATTATTAAATTGCTCCAGGCTGAAACGCTGGACATCGTTCCTTAAAAGAATTCAATTTCGCCTTCTCTCCCTCTCTCTTCAACATTGCAAGCATTATATCCCCGCTTGTTCTTGTATTCCTTGCATACGCTTCTTCTAACCGTCATATAATATCCTTCTATTATTTCTGCAACGTAAAATTCCAAAAGAGGTCATAGGTGATTCCATCATGCAATCTAGCATGATAGCTCACACAAAGACAGGACTGCATTTTTGATTCCTGGTATTTTTGATGAACATGGAATATAATTCTGCCAAACCTCTTGCTTTGCACAAGTAACATTTTTACAAGCAGCAACGTATCCGGAAACCTCGCCGTTGCTCACTAAATACAAGGACTTTGTTTCCCTTGGTATTTTGTAATAACGCAAGCATTTGTCTTTTAAGTCCACGGCCCGCCTGCCTGGGAGGCAAAACAAATTCAAACCCTTGTATTCCCTTCATTTTTATCAACTTATAACAAGACCACATAGTGAACTCTGAGCGAGCGAGCAGCTTGTTTTTTACATCCATCTCTCTCCCCTCCCACACGATTAAGTAGTAACGTTTTGATAGAAACTCATGCTCGCAGGGACAGTGCATAGAGCGTATAGAAGCTAGCACAGGAACTTTTCAAATAACTTTCCAACCCGCGTCTCTTGGATTTTTATAATATATTTATCTACATTGTTATTTGTCATGCTTTATTATAAAGTTGTTATAAAATTTACGAGAATAATAAATAAACGTGTATGATGATAAAGTACTCGTATTTTTACATGTTTTTTCATCTCGTTCTCTCTTGGAGGTTTCGCCCTACAACATGCCATCGCTCAGCTACATAATGCGTAGAGCTGAGTAAGTTGAAAATGATAATCATAGAGTCTTGTTGAAATTCATGAAATGCTACAAGCAGTAGTGTAGCGGTCAAGTGGAGAGGGTGTACTTATTTGGTTAAACAAATTCCCCTCCGTAATTGAGATGTATATACATGAAATTTAGTATTCATTTCAAATGCAATCATCAAATCAAATTATGAGAGGAGAAACAGGTAATTTGTCTTCGCATCACCCTCCGACAAGGGCTCGGACAAGAGAAATTACAACATCATCCACTCCTCTTCCCTATTTATTCCATTATTTTCCCTAATAGTATTTTTCTTTTCTTCGGGTAAAACTAACAGAAAAGAAGCATATTACCTTATCAAATATGTTTACGCTTATGCAATGTATGACGTAGGTTTTTGGACAGATAGCTGAGTTGATTTGTGTGGTCCAAAAGAACGAGCGTTGGAGATGGAGTACAGGATCGCATGCCGCACTTGATTTGTTTTTCAAAGTGCCTCTTTATGATTTTATGCATGCAAAGATAATTTCGGTCATGCAATCCTCTCTTCATGATTTTTCTACTAGGGTGATGACAATCGTGTGTTAAGGATTCATTCTCATATTGTTTCCTATGCTGGAACGCTAATAGACACAGAGGCGAAATTTTTTTAAATCTATGTATATACTAGATTTCGATGCCGATTTGTAGTAATACAAAGAAACATTAGCTCCAACTAGTGATAGATAAACCCCCAATGAATGTCAAGTCATGAGAAACGAGTTTATTTATATGCAAGAGTAATGGTTGTAACAAATAAATGCTATAGTTACGTAACAAGTCTTCCTTTTCGATTAAAATTCACCCCACCTGCTTCGACGCGCCCTCTACTGTTATTCTTATTCTTCAAAAAAACTTAGATTCTAGTGTCTTGCAACACGATATCCGAAAAGCAGTTTTTCAACACATCGACAACATTAGCTTGCTATCACCTATCACAAGTATGCATCACGCAAGTACACACACACGGCTGTTACACGCTACTTTCTCCAGGAGAAAGCACCAGCATTTACGGATAGCATATCACATTACGACATGATTTTCCTGTGATATTTTATACGGGTAGCGGCTGCTAAAGAATTTCACGCTCTTTTGCAAACATATAGTCTCGGGTGGAGAAAGTTGGAGTAAAATCCTGCTTTCTCCCTTCCATCTATTACCCTTCCTCCTCCCCAGCTCCTTCTGTCCCTACTCATACATATGTAAAAACGTCTTCACGGGAAAAAACTCCAACTTATGCAGAGAATGAATGGACTGTGGAACATGTGGGTTTAATATATTTTTGTGCTTCCTGCAATAGTTGTTAGCACCGTCATCGTCGTGTCCTTGGCGGCCATGGCGGAAACGATATTACATCTCAAGCCTCTTTTCATATACATTTGTGTATTCGACTTTCTCTGGGAGAAAGCAGGATTTTCCTCAAGTATGGAGAAATGGGATAAACGAGATGGATGCTTGTGGATTTAGTCTGAGAATGTGGGGAAAATATATGGCAAAATCTAGGGTCCAACATCTGGCGGTGACGGCCACTGCTTTTAAGCAAAAACTCTCCAGTATTCTCATTGGCCACTACTGCAATTTTCTTCTAGGACCTTGCTGTCAATGAGGAAACACTCATGTCCTCAACTTTCCATCCCTTCTTTCCCTCTTCTCATACATTGTCATCACCTCTTTCCAGCAGCTTTTACTTACGCAACTGACTCCGAGAAGAAGCTGGTGGAGGTGCTTTCTTTTCTTATTTCCGTCCTTGCCTCTACATCCATCTAAAGAGACTTGAAAGCTCAAGATGTGAATAACGGACTAAGAAAGCAGGGAGTTGGAATAAGGGGAAAGAAGGAGGCAGAGTGAAGAGTATATAGTACCAGCTGCTTTCCAGCTTTCTCTTACAGGGATCCGGAGAAAGTGTGAGAGAATTTTAGCAAGTTAAGCTTTAGATTGTACAATTCCTTTAAACCTTGAAAGCTTTCAATTCCTCACATTAACAAGTCAGAGAGCATACATTTTCCATCCCCGAGTCTCAGAGATTTTCACAAAACTCTCCATATGTTACAGACTTAAGTCGAGTATTCAATTCAAGTTCTATAGAAATTAGATACGGAACTACGCCATAGCAGCAACTCATACAAGTACACGACAGCATGTAGTACTTTTTCCCAAGGAGAAAGCAATTCTCGACTGATATGTAAAGCTCTAAAGTTTGACATGCTTCGCAATTCTCAGAGTGTCCAAGTTCTCACAATAGCACTTCTGGAGGAGAGCGATCTTTAGGATTGTCCTCGGAATAACTGGATAAATTGAAGCTGTAAGCAGGGCTGGTGGGAGAAAGCAGGATCGAGCAAGCCCGGCTGGACAGGAAAGTGGAGAAAGTGTAAAAGGACTAAGAATTTCTTTGCATTTCATTTCCACAATAATCCTCTTTCAAATCCCAGCCACACATTCCCACTTCTTCACGTTCCCACCATTTCAATTTAATAAGATGAGCTGAAAACATTCTCTAAGCTTCCACTTTTCCGCATTACAGACTTTCTTTCCCCTTGGCTTGATTTTATTATTGCTCCTGAAAACTTGAAAACATACAAAGGACCTTGCGAAATCCATGTTTTTATAGATTTGGCTACACTTTTTTATAAGGTTCTGGGAAATATTCGACAAAATAGAGAAATGGTAATTTATAATCAAAACATTTTCAGCGTAGACTCAACTGTCGTGACTTGAGGGTTACATTGAAATTAACGTTGATCACAAACGATTATGAAATCACAGTAAGTTGTGAAATCAAACTGTCCAACTCCCACGCAACCGTATTAGTTCACGGTAAAGGCGTGAGAGATTAACAAGGAAATTATAAAATACATTAAGTTGCGATTGCGACTATGAAGGCAATTTCTTGCTAATTAACGATATGATACTACATTTCCAGTTTTTAAGTACTCCTAAAAACGGTTATTCTGACTGAGTACTAAAACATCCTCTCCATCGTGTACAAATTGTTTTTAGAATAACAAATCAAAACCTAATTTACAGCCACTCGGTACTGTAGAGAACAGCCAATTTTTTAAATACTAGCCTCGTGTGTACATCCTTTGAGAAGTTTTGATAAGTTGTACTCAAGAGTACTTGTGTTTGACGTCCACCCGAAGGACGTTGGACCGAACGGACGGACACGAACCACAGACTACAGAAGAAGGCAGACGTAGGGTCTGTTAGACTTTTGAAATATTATTCATCTGATTGTTTGAATTTTCAATAAGCCTTATTGCAACATCAAGAGCAGGAGCAAGGCTCACAAGCCCTTCTTCGAGGGGACCAGGAACGGACGATAAAGTTGAAAATAAAAAATAGGGTTGAGAGAGAACAGAACCAAGGGACGGGACAAGTAGCACGAGCGACAAGAAATGAGAAGGGAGCCAAAAAAGGGGAGCCTAATATTTTTTATAACCCTTTTATCACCTCGCCACTTATCAATTCCGGTGGCCGAATTCAATTCGTTAATCTTATTAGATTACAAAGTAGCTTTGCCTACAAGTTTTTAACTGGGAAGCTACTAGCACAAGCGACAAGCCTATAACCTTTACCTTAAGGACTTTCATCCCTTGAAGCTATTTTGAAGTTGACTGAGCATAGGTTGCGTCAGCACTAGCAAACGGTACACATCTCCAAAATTATGGCTTTAAAGTTAAGAAGTTTAATGCCGTTTAATAAAGGTAAAACTATCAATAAGCCTGCCCTTGTAACAGATCTAAGGTGTAAAAGGACATTAACCAGCATTCTGGAGATAGAGATAGTATCGTTCCGTGCACTCCTCTATGCAAATTAAACTCTCCGCCCATTCACACCCATCACCAAAGCATGGCACTCACGCTGTTCTTAAACTGCTAGCATCTCCAAGCGTGCGGTTTAAAAAGTAGGCGGAGAGTAGAGGCCAGAACCAATCCCAGCATCTCACAGAATAGACTCGTATGCAAAAAAGGGCAGGATTTAAATATCGATCCGCTACTGCGAAGGAGCTTCCATCCTACCCGGGAGTTCCTCCTTGCTCTTCACCAGCTACCGGGTAGCACAGCTCCTACAACTCTCCGGAAACGGAGTTTAAAAACATGTTCTATCCTTCTTCCACTCCTTCATCCTCCACTCTTAACACAAACATCTCCTTCTCCTAACATCTTCCAACCAATCCTTGCTATTTTATTCACTATAGTCCTTGTTTATATTTCCTAAACTATGCATTCTTCTTCCAAATCGCTCTTTCTTATGCATCAGTTTTTTACCCGGGTAACCAAGGAAGCCAAAAAAAGTTCTCCTACCTATGTAGCTAGTTCTAAGGATCTACGTCTATAGGCTTGAAAAAAGCATGGCAAGGAAAGAGTTAACAAAGTCTGTATGCTTAGTTTTTTATCCTTCGCCAGCTCTTTCTTCTCTCATTGATTAAATCACCAGGAGAAGAAGGGTTAAACCCTTTTCCTCTTTCATCCTTGTTCCTCTCTTCCAAACATCCTAAAGTGTTTTTATAATGTTTCAATTAAGCGAGCAACCGCCCAAGTAAGAGGCAACCCACCAGTCACCAGCCCGGCTCGTTCTCCATCCACAGCTTTCATCATCCTGCCATTCCTGCCTTGTGGGTTTTATATTATCTCAGGCACGTGCATATGATTGGCCGTCCAGCCCGGGTAATATAGACCATGGCAAGGGTTACGCTATTGATAGAGTTTTGAAAAAAATTTAAATACTTTTGCTTACTCATCATCATCTCATTCTACAACTCAAAGCCTACTATCCTACTTTGTTACTATACTTTGAACAAGAGAAACAAAATAGAATGGATCATTGATACACTTGAAATATATATCCTGTTTGATACGGCTGTGATACAATTTCAACCCTTTGAGTATTTTTTATAAAAGCTTCGTTCCATTAGATACCCAGCATAGAACCAAACTGTCAGTCATTCTGAAGTAGGTGGGATGTTTTCAAACCAAGCTTCGTAAGAACACAAGGAACCCAGGGCGGGAGTATGAAAGATTTCCAAAAGTACCCGGTGGTGGGTGTATACACTTGTTAGTATTTTATATCAGAATCATCCGCCCTCCTCCTCCTCCTCATCGCTTCTGTTAAAGAAAGGAGGAAGGGATAATAGCATTCCTAATTCTTGAATAGAATTTTATCCGCTTCCATACACGGCTGGAACGTGAGGGATGATGGGATTCGGTGATCAAGATCAAGGCACGTGGGTGCTAGGAAATATCTTTATTATAATCTACCCCTTGTTATATATAGCTTGTTGTCAGACTGGGCTTCTTCACTAAGTTTTAGAGGCGGGTCATGAAGAATGACCTATCGCCACCACCACGATCTATTCATCCAGGCTTTTTTACTTTATAATACTCAATTAAATTCTTATCAAAGGTTTAAGAACAAACACTCGCCCCACACAACGCATGGCTAACAACACCTTGAAATTCTCACCTGCCACTAACGTTTTAAAAGCGATTATCCCGTCCTCTGGAATTTTCTTTCAGGGTAATTCAGACCTTCAGTTCGACTTTGAAGTTTTTGACATATTTTACCTTTGGTGCTAAAGTTTGACGTCGTTTTGTAAAAATATTTTAGTCAGGGGGCATTGTTACCAAAGATCAGCTAATATCCATTCATATGAAAATTGAAGTACACTCTATAAATGCGGCCGAACAGTGTAATGTTCTATATGAAACTTTAAACAATTATTTCATTCTCTACACTATCAGTTTACACTCCACATGAATCAGACTGTTTTTTAGAAATCAGTGATTAATTACCGCCTTATTCGCCCACCTTTAGGAAACTCAAGAGTTATTGACACCCAAGCTGGATTTGGTTAATAAATGATTAAGTTGATGGGTGAGAATGATTAAGAGCAATGTGTGTGGTATCTTTGATGAGATTTCAAAATGTGTCTCATTATTCATTTCCTCCCCTTCATTTTTCAATACTCTACGTTTCTTCTTCTCACACGTGCATTACGTGCTCTCGTCCCTGCGAAATACCATTCAATTTCCTCTGACTCTCTGTAATATTCCATGGGAACATTTTGTAAAATTGCCATATTTGCATCCTTGCATCAATTTCATTTAAGCACCACTTTGTCACTGCCAGAGCTTAGCGTATGAGATTTCCTTCACGCTTTTTAGAAATATTTTCAAGTAAAAATGAGATCAACTGACGCCTATAAGGTTCGATATATCAGCATCTACTTCTTATTCAACGTTTCAAGTTTCAACTTACGCTTAATGCAAAGCTCGAAAGTCGAAACACACGGACATGCACAACCTAAAGACAGTTTCACGTTTTGTTGTGGGATTCACGTTGGGAAATCAGTTCAATCTCTAACCTCTGACCGTAATTAGGAGGTATTAAAAGAGGACATTTTTCACTGCCACCCCTCTTCTCCTCCCTCCTCCTCCCTTGTTCTTCCTCCTCAACCCTCCTCCTCTTGTCTACATATTTATACGTAAATGTACAAGGAATACAATACGGCTGTTAATTTAAAAATATTTTTTCTTTGATTTCTTCAGACGTCCGTCCATATGTTCCATACTTCAAACTGACCACCATAAAAGCTCCTACAGCATACAACGCAACTCATAATATTCATGCATGAAAAGTTGAGATTGTGGGAGCGATGGATGGGCACGCCAGATAATCAATCATCATTCTCCGCAGAGTAAATTTCCCATTTAAACTCTTCTTATGTTTCTTCTTCCTTTATAATTTCCAACCTTATGAAAACATGTACGCTTATAAAATCCTTGCAGAGGAGCAAGTGTGCAAAACAAGGGCGAGAAACTAAAAATCCTGAAAATTCTGATGGAAACGAAATAAGGCGAGCACAGAAAGCGGAAAGCTCACAAAAGCCTTTTACATGTTAAAACATTTACTCATTTGCAGTAATATCCGCTTATCTCTTATTTCTTGTTCCTCGAGTTAATATGCATCCATGGCCAAAGTCTTTCTGCTCGAATTTCTTTTGGCTTGAATTGTGTTTTAGTGAATGTCGGAGGAGGGGAAGGCAGCTATTGCTCTTTCTTGTTCATTCTTCCTTCCTACATATGTAGCTATAGATGTTTAGAACGGTGGTGGAGCTGGCATGCAAGTGTAATTATGTTTTTTATTCCTTTCACTCAATCCATATGATTTTCTATCATTTCCTACTCCTCCTTGCAAAGGTTAAAGGTAACTATCTCAGAGAAGTTGAGAGGGAGATGAACTAAAAAACTAATTTCCCTTCTTCTTGCCATCCCACAACTTCACAACAGCGCTACGCTCCTATTTAATGGACCTTGCTTAAATAATATCCTTCATTTATTTCTTCTCCCACGGGGAATACGAGAAGGATTTGAGGATTGTACTGAAAATTTGTACTCGAAATGTGATTGTAAGCAGCACAAGCTATTGTGTGTACATGCTGTATTTAAAATTCCAAAAGCATAAGAAGCAAAACGAGTTCTACCGAATCAAGTTGAGGGCAAATCCTGGCTGGCATAAATCCCGCTTGATCATTGATCCTAATCAACTGATGCATATTCAGCAGAGAGAGAAAATTATACCAATTTCCACAATAATAAGTTAGTAACAAAATCAAATACTAGATTCTTCATTTTACATCCTTGATTTGTATGTTAGGAGTTGCTTTCTTCGTGATGCGTTCTTGAGAAATTCGTTGGATTTAAGCCTAATCAAAGGTTTTGCCACGATTTGTTCCTTCATCCACAATCCGATAAACATTTTGCTTACCAAAAATGTTATCATAACAGAAATAAATCCACATGCTATACAATTTATCCAGCATGCTAATCTGACAACTACCTTCGCACTTAGGTTAACTATGTTTCATAAAATGAGTCTAAACGACGTTAAAGTCTCTTTAACATTATTGAAAGTATCTATCGCGCATTAAAAATATTTGTAACGTAGGGTAAATGTAAATTACACGATAATTTTGAATTAAATTTGAAATTTTATTGCACCTACACAACGTCCTGTTTTCATACTCTTTTCTATTAAGAATGATACACTTCGCAGTCCACAGTCCGAATCTACCTACAAACTTGTCAGTGATCAGTGTTACAGTTTCTAGAAACGGCATTGAAGCTGAGCACTACCAAGGGAAACTAACCGTACTGCAAAAATTCTAGAAAATTAAAATATTTTAAATATGCTACGCAATTAACTGATTCTGCTAACTTTAGTCACTTTTGTTGGTTGTAACAACCATCAGTAAACTCCGCAGAACCGTACACTTTTACTCAAGCAAACTTTACCTGCAATACAACAAGAAGGGAAAAACACTAAACAAAGTGGTAGTTGAATCTGGTGATAACAATTCCTGAATTTTACCACCTTTTTAGTTGCTAAAGGGCTGGAAAAACAATCTGGAATCACGGCATGCGGTCCCCGCTCGGGCTTATTGCCTCACCACAAGTGGCACTTGAAAACAGGAATACATTTACAACACTTCACCGCTTTTCAACATCTAAACTCTAAGCGCAATCCCCATATCTCCATGCCACATGCCAGCAGTTTTCTAATCGTACATATTATAATACCGTATTCGTAAAAACTTTTTCCACTTTTCATCTCATCTCATATTTCATATTCCCACTTTATAAAAATAGATCTAAACCAGAATATGAAATGATTACCCATGCTCTCCTTGAGGAGATCATCAGAGGCAGCACTGTAATAACTCTTATTTCCCCTATTTTATATTCAAAACTACTTTGAATATGTAAGCAGTAGGAATCCTTGGAAGCATTCCAATTACATCAAGCATCCCTTTAGTTTAACCAACCTCTTATTTTATCCCCCGCATTAAAAGTCAAATGGGCTGCACCCTCAAAAATCACAATTTGTCCAAGGGGCAAGAACAAGAAGAAATGTAGAAACAAAAACTTTCAAATCTTGCTATTCTCTTAGCAGCGCAGCCAAAGAGCACACAATATCTCTCATCCCACGCTTCACAATCATCCAATTCAGTTTCGTAAAATCCACAAGCTTTGAACTCACGATCTTTATGGAATGATTCTATTCTACTCTTTTTAAAAGAATCATTTAAATTATGGATATTCCATGTACCCAAGAGAAAAACGCTTTTTTATTATTTTCATCAACGTATTTAAATTTCAAATTCTTCGTCTCTCCTTCTCATAATCACAAGAAGCTATCGTCTGCCATGCTAAGCAATAAGAGGCAAGGACTAGGAGGAGCACCAGCCAAGAGGTTCACTATGAAAGAAGATGATTATTTTCCAACACAGCAGTCTTCGAACCTCGAAAGACAGCGAGGATTAACAACATTTCATCTTGTTCTTCATCTTCTTTTTCCATATTCATTCACCACCTTCCCGAAAACAAGTATTCCATCTCGCACCCTCGAATGATAAATAAATCTTACCGGAATCACTCCATGTGTTTCCATCCATTACAATATTTAACACACCAAAGTCGGTCTGTATTAAATTATTAACATTTCCCTCATGTCCCAACACCGACAACGAGCCTCATGCACTGCATATTCAGCTCAAGTCCAAGCAACTTGTTATCACCGTATTTTTTCAAACCTTCCGAAAAATTATTCAAAAATCTTTGCTCCATGGAGGGAAACGCTAAAGAGTTTCTACGAGATGTAAACGGCCAAGAGAGCTCCTTGGATTTTAGATTAATTATTCATCACCTTTATAATCTACAACAGCAGCAGGACAAGACTGAGTAGAGAATCGTTTTCTTCTGGAGAGAAATCCCGCTTTTCTTCACGTTTGTCTCAACCAGGTTAATTTACATAGCTTTGCCTCAAATCATCATTGCTTCCAACAGTTATTTACCTTCTGTAAACGCTTTCGTCTTTTACACCTAACGTTTACTGTACTAACTGATTGCACGGCAGCGGAAATATAGGAGCGTCAAGGGAGAACCACATAAGTAATATCGTATGGCTTCAAAAAATAATTTACTACATGCCGGGGCTAGAATTTTAAAGGCTGATTTAAATTTTCATGTGGCTGGACAAAACTCTCTGAATTGGAATATGTCCAGACTTGATCGTTTCTCGTTCTTGACCAGGTAACAGTAACTTGATGATTTCCAGATTCCTTTGCTTCTTCACCTTAAGCTAAAGCATCGTCGAAGTAGACACTTAAGGGACTTTCTCCTATTTCCTCCAAGCATCTTTTGTCTAGGAATGAAATACCGAAAAATATCACTTAACGAGCAAAGAACTATTAACCTCTTTTAAGGATTTTATTTAGGTGATGGGATAAAAAACCTGGAGACTTGGACATGATCCGTCGTCTCCTCTCATCACCATACGTCTTGAGATTCAGCTTAAATTTCTATTAAGACAGCCAAAAGTTTGAAAAAGAAGCGTCTTATGGAATCAAGTAGGCAAGATCGGCTTGTTCCTGGAGAAGCCATTACTGCTTCAAGTTAAGCTTCTTTATGTAGAAAAACAAACATCTAATCAATACATTGTAAGAGTGCTGTCGTTGAAAGAAATGGATTCTAAAAAACCATCCAGCACGCACCAGACAAATTCCCACTTACTTATCCTTAATTCACTAAAAGAATCAATCTCGTCGCCTATATTTTATGAATTCATTATATTCAATTGCCTATTACGACCCGTTTTTTAGCCAGAACCAGACTGAAGGGAGCTGGGATAGATGCTTAGAAGCTGCTGTAAAGAGCATCTTTTGACGGGCTACGTAAGAAACCGCTTGGAGATTCTGTAACAAGTATCGCTCTTAATCATTTCGTCAAAAGCTATTTGTTTCTGGATCTGCTGCTCCTGATATGGCTTTTAGGAGAAGTCGGATTTCTAAAACATGAGAAGAAGAGGAAGCTGTATGTTTAGCTTCATCGTTACAACTTCTTGCACTGTATGTCGGAAAGGTGCGCATCAATACTAATTTACTTCCAGCGGCCCATTACCATTTCTTTGGGGGCGACATTAGCGGGAAAAGTAGTCAAGTAGAAAAACACCGGCTCCATACGCGTCCAAGTCTCCTTCCATATCCATCCAGACATACTCAATAAGGCCAGCGGCTAGGGCAACCAATCAATCACACAAACATTACCTGAGTGTGGTGGATCATCTCACTCTCATTTTCGTCTATTGCATGGCATGCATATCATGGCGTGGATAAACCTAGTATATAATCTGTGACGTAAACACAGAAATGAATGCATCCGCCTCACAGCATTTGTTGCAGTTGCAACTTGGTCTTACAAGATCAATTCTAATTTGTTTTACGAGGATTAATTTACTAAAGTATTATCACTACTAATGCTAGATGCATGAATCCTGCGCTAACTGTGTCATTAACGACACAATGAAACAAGATAAAGTAGTAATTGGCGTCAAACTCTATAAAACTCAAGTAATGATTTTAATTCATACAAATTCTTGTTTTTTTCACTCTTTTCGTACCTTTGTGCAAAAATCACTACTTTTAAAACTCCTAACCTGTCGCTCTAAAATTTGTTCACACACACAGCAGCATCAAATCCACCTTACCGAAATTATTGCTCAACAATAAACGGTTCCAGTATCTTAAAAATCCCACCTTACAAAATCTAACCTCTCTATGCCTAATCTGAGTCCACAAACCATAACAAGCACATATCCGTTATTTTCTTCCTATTTCGATAGCTTCTCCATACCTTATCTTAAAAATGTTTCAAAAGAATCAGAACAACCATACGTGTAGTGTATTCCATTTGAGGGGAAATTGAAAATACCCATCAAAAACTCGCCAAATCATCAGAAAAGAACAAGGAAAACATGTAAGCTTTTCATCTTCGTCATCATCCTCCTCCTCTCTCTTCCTTAAGATATATCCTTCTAATTCCTTACATCTTTCTCCACTCATTCCCTTCGTCCCTATATCTTCTCTACCATTCTCTCGCTCTCACTTGTCTGTCTGAGAGAGATGCGGTCAAGGCCTTTTCCTCCCCACCCCTGGAATAAAGGTTCCTCCACCACCGGGTCCTTAGGTACACAAATTCTATGCAAGCTATTTCCTTCTCTCGCTTTAATGCTGGGAAAAAGTAAAATACCACAAATCTTCCAAGTACCCGTTTTCAGTTTGTATACAATCTTACACACATACATGTATTTGTAGATTAAGCTTCCCGGCAATCTATTTACTAGCCTATGTATTCAGAAGAATACACAAATGTATTTTTTACCCACCAGCTTCTCATCAGAGCTCGGCTTCTTCCGCCTCAATAACATTAGTTATTTCTCACATATTTCAATTTCCACCCCTCCTCTCTTCTTCACTAAGAACTAGGTATAAGTTTCTAGGTAAATATTAAATACGCTCCGAAGCCAGCCGAACTAAATGCATGTAAGCTCGTTATATGCTTCTATCATAGTTTCTTCGAGCAACGGCCAACTGTGAACTGTGCATTATATGCCTGGTGATCTGTGTTGTTGCGGGCGGATATAGAATTCCCGGTTTACCCAAAAACTGAAAAAGGTTATTAGTCCCTTGCGTAGTGAGCCCTTGTACTTGTGATAAAACTCTTAAAAAACGTGTACCCATGCCTTCGACAAGAAAAATAAACCTCTCTTCGATTAAGTTTCTTCCAGCCAACCCTCCCTTTTACCATTTCACACACACATTCATCAGATGAACCTCTAAAAAATATGCATTTACAATCACCTTCCATTCCTTCATTTATCAGTCATAAGACGGAGGATGGAATAACCATGGAAGCAATCGCATTGAGGATCTAACTCATTTTCTCCTAAAAGAGCCCTTCGTTCCAACCATCTTCAAAGTCTCTTCTTTCAGGATATATTTAAGGCTCTTCTGTGAGGTTCTTTTCTTGCCTTTGCTGTTAGGTTCTTTGCTAAGGCTATGCTTTTTAAGATTTTACTTAAAACTTCAATCCTGGACTTACATAACACGGTAGAGATTAAGGACCTTTTGGCAGAGGAAACTTGAACATGAATGTATATGCAACTAAAGCAAAGTCTACAGATTGTTACCTTACATTCTCTTGTTGCAGTTGTCTTATTAGTGTCGTTATCCTATTTTAGTTTCATGCTTATACGTCTCGTAAAAAACCTTGAACCCACACACACAGACAAACTTTAATTTAAGCTACTGCTTCCTACACTCCAAGCTTAAGCTACCTTACAACACTGGAGAATCACATAAAAAGAACAAGTCTGGTTTTTTTTTGTAAACCGCTATATGGATTGGTCAGGTTCAACAGTTCCAAGTTCCAGCAGGTTCAAGCCAAAAAGCATAGAGAATACATAGGCAAATGTATTTGTTTTCAACTCCCTTTCAATGATATTCCTGATTCTTTATGATCCACTTCACATGCTAGTTTCAATATAATTTAAAACCGAGCACGGCTAGACTAGCTTTCAAGGCAAATCCTAAGCTTGGATGCTTAAATGACCTTTCCATGAGCGTACATATTGGGTTAACCTCCCTTAAGATTATTTCTCAAATCTATCAGTCCGTCAGTCTCCTTCTGTCTTTTCATTATCCCCAAAATATTAGATCACCGCACCGCCGACAATCTGCTCTTTTTTTACCCAAAAATACACATTTATGTTCCCTCCAAGGAAAAACCTATTTTTGTGGCGGAATCCCTTTTTTATCTTTAACCTTCTGGCTTTTTGGTTACACAAATCTATTAATTTTATTTTACTCATTGGGTTTGGTCGATTTTGACCTTATTTACTCACGAGTTTATTTTAAGTTCATCTTAGTGCTTACGTGTGGGTTGTGATCATGGTAAGTTGCCCAAATTACATAAAGGTTTTCTTAAACTCTCATCTTTATTGCTCTAATTTCTTGTATTTTACCAAGGATGCATCAGCCAAAAATAATCAGCCCTTAAACCAGCCATCAAGGACACTACCCCTAGGTTTGGTAGCCTAGTCTGTAAGTGTGGTCGTTTCACTTTTCCTTCACTGGTTATTAACCGCCTCCCGCCTTATCACCATGCCGACACTAAAACTTGAAAAACTTTGACACGTTACTTAAGGGACAACCTTCAAAGAACTAAATAGGGATGAGGGAAGCTATAAAGTCGGCACTTTTCTTGAGTCTGTTTTAACTATATTGAATTGAATTGCGCAATGTGGCGAGACGTGATCTTTTTGTTTTTTACTGATATGGTTAAAAAACCTTTTTGCATTAACGAGACGGTCTCAAAACCAAAATAACTTGTGAAAACGTATGAAAACCTCTCAAGGGATAAAAATCCCTTGGAGACGAATCACGAAATTTTTCAAGGAAAACAGTTGAAACCTTATTGAAAAATACTAAATTTATTGTTCAATTCCGGCAGTAAAGTAAAGTTGAATGCTCTGTTGCTATTATCTCAATTAGTTTTGGGATGAAGCCAGGATTTCTGAAGGAAAGGAAGCTTTCATCCAAGGGTAAATAAAATAGGAAGTAATTTAATCTTAAAGGATACAAGTTCTTCCTTCATCACGCTTTAGCCATAAGTTCAAGGTGTAGAGAGTGTAGAGTAGCGATGGAATAAAAAAGAGAATTTGAATTCAATCTTCCTCCCGGTTAATAAACATGTCTGAATCTTAATTACATAGGCGCTCACAGCATCCGACAAGTCTGAATCAATTTCCACGCATTTATCATCTTCCAAGACGCCTACAAGACGTCTAAGATGTGCGGATCTAACAGCTTCTGTCACTTTCAAAATCCTCACCTTACTTCATCGTCCTCATCTTCCTAAAACGTTTTACATATATTATTTCCCTTCCGTGCTTTCATGCAGTCATCTCTTCACGCTTTACCTTGCCTTCATTCTTCACCCTATCCACATCAACTGACATGTTAGTTTAATTTACTGGGAAGCTGAGAAAGATTATACGTGCTTTAGTAATACTTGATCTACTTTCTCAATTAGATTATTCATTGACCAATCGCCTTCACCATCTCCCATCATTTCCATCACCACATAACAGACCTTGGTTAGGCTTTGAATTGTAATATATTTACTAGTAGCATTATTTTACGTGTACCTTAAGAAGCTAAAGCAAAGAAAACAATCAGCAATAAAATACAATGGCTGAAATATTTACGAGACTTGATGTAATTGATCAATCACATTATTACTAGTATATTGCTGCATTCTATATTTTATCGTATTGCTTCATTCCGTTAACTTTCATGCGTAGTTTAGCCAGCATTTAAACCAACTTTACTTGTATTCAATTTAAATTAGAAACTCATAAACACGAATTAAATTCAAAGACAATAATAAAAATTAAAATAACTTCAAGACGCAAAATTTAGTTTCTAATTTAAGAACATTAGTTTCGTTTCCAAAAAACTACATTTCCTACACGTGAAGCAAATAGTTTGAAAATAATTCCTCTCTTATCTAATCAGTCAAGTTATTCTCCAGAAACTTTTTAAAAATATTTATTCAAGCATAATGAATGCACTGCTCTTGAGCAGCATCAGTTTGATTTTTCCTGGGAACACACCCCCGAAAAGTAAACTTATTATATCATTCTGTCAATCCCTCAGAATTTTCTTTCTGCCTTCCCTGCCTTCCCTCTCTTCGTCCCTGCATGCAATGACACTGGATCGTTTCGGAATAATTTCCTTCCGATAAGTAAAACTGATTCGTCCTTTGTCCCTGACCTTAAACCAGTGACTTGGTTAGACTTCCTTAAAGAATCAGTTTGAACCAAGGTAAGCACTACACAAGGTTGGATCTCAACTCAATTTTTGAAGTCGCATCTTCTTCCTGGATGAGTTTACAGAAAAATCCTGAATACATTAAGCGCTTTTAACATGGTTTAAAGAAAGGAAAAGTGATGAGTTTTACTCTCATCTGTCTGTCAGTCTCATCTTTGCGTAGGGTCGGTCAGGAAATCAGAGTTAAGCCCACACCAGGACGAGGCCCTTGTTATCATTCAGAGGAAACAGAATACATATTCAGGATTCACTAGCCCGATCCATCCATCCTTGTATATATTTACCCAAAAGAAGATAATGGGAAGAGGTTTCGCTCAAAATGCATATCTCTATTTCGTTTCTTCCTAAACCAAAAAGCAATGATGTTTGGGTTCTATGGTGAAATATGTAAAATTCCCTGTCTGTCTGTCCGCCTGCGTCTGCATACATTATCTTTTGGGTAACCTCAGGAGAATGTATTAAGAATCACAGAGCTGGGTTGAGTTACTCTCGGAGCTAGCGTGTCTGTGCTTTAACCTGCTCCAACCCTAATCAACCTACACACAATTGTGCATAAGAGATTAGAGTCCTAGGTCCGGGACATATCGAGTCCTAGGCACGAACGAGAAAAGTACTTGTTGTATGCAGGGTCCCTGGACGAGGAATATGAGGGAGGAGTACAGGCAAGGCAAGGAGGACCACCGGACAGACACAATGGAATAAATTTTGGGGTGGGTCATGCATAGCGGGAATGAAGGGCTATTATTTTCCCGAGCAAGTCATTCTCTCCCCTGATGATCATCATGCAATCCAAGAAAGATCCGTCGTCCTCCATCCGCCCCGCGTAAAACCGTCCGCCCGCATCCCTTATTTTTCTCTTACTAATCTACACAGTCCACACTCACTCAATACTCGATATTCTCGGGCATGCATCCAGTTTCCTCTAGTTGCATCAGGACATGTTCCAGCATCTCAGTATATTTATGCATGAGCTCAGGGCTGAGTTGGTATGAAGACAAGGGAAAACTTTTACTCTCAAATAGTAAAATAAATGCATGGATTCAATCCGGAATCCCCGGATATATTACACCCTTCATCCTCCCCCTCCTCCGCCCTCAACAAATCTACAATTTCCTCCTATTGTAAACATAATCTGGAACGGGGATGAATTAAGCTTGCCCACAGTTTAACATTGTTACCAGCTTCCAGGTTTTTGAATTTCCAGCTGTACCGTTGTACCTTAAAGCAGCTTCCGTAACTGCTGGAGCATTGCATTCAACTCTATGATCTAATGTCAAAACTAGAGATGCCGTTATGGATGTCGTCTTGAGTTGCTGCTTAGCATTTAGCAAGCCTCGCAATTCTCAAATTACAGCCCATGTTCTTAAGTTTTACGGCTTCTGAGTCAAAGAAATCCGTTTTCAATTTTCGCGAAATTTTACGACTCCCGCAACAATAATTCTATTCAAAAACTAACTGTACACTTCAGCTTAGAAGCAGGCGCCATTGCCACTTAACCGTCCCTAGTTCGCACACTGCTTCTCAATGTTCTGCAACATTGGTGTCGAATCCTGAAAAGATGAATTTTCAAAGGCTCATTTCCCTGAAAAGGGCCCTCTCTGAAATACTTTTTCTTTGGAATCACAAGTGCCTCTTGTGAGCCTAGTTCTTTTCCTAAATTAAGGGGGGAAATACTGGGACTGCTGAAGCTGCGAAGGCGGACACGGTTGAATTGTATTCATTAAATTCAACGGTTCAAGCACAAGTAGCAACAAACTGTATTCAGCTTCAAGCATTTACAACAATCCACAAGGCAGGCAGTCATCCAACGTACCACAGCAAGCCAACACAAGCAACACCGGGCATTAGACAATAAACCTCTTCTGACCATCAGAAACAAGGCTTGCTGCGGCTACGGGTATAAAAATACTCGGCATATTCAGTAGTGAAATCACAATGGTCGTATGCCTGTTCTTTGTTCAAGTACTTCAGGACTTGAGAATTGTGTGTTATTCTTGTATAATTTATTTTGCTTCATTTCCACAAAATTTCATAATATGCCCCCCAAAACTATAGCAGGAACTCTGAATAATGTTACCTAAAATCTAGACCATCCTTACACAGCCAAAACTCCATGTGACACAATAATCCTACCTCCCTCCCCCGCACATACCTCAAAACTCATCCATGCATTACACCCACAAGGTATAATTTCTCTCTCCTGTAGTCTAGGTTATGTTCTCTTCGAACAAACCGGGCATCAGTACCGCAGAGAGAGGATCCGGGGCTTTCCCTAGAATTTGATTTACGGACACATCCTTTCAACCGTATCCTTAACCCTCATACGGCACTTTTATCATCATCCCGTACACCCTATACACTTCTATAATTCCTTTTTGCGTTCCTCAAAGCGACTAAATGCCTGTCCTCAAGCTTGCTTTTAGCATACACGCAGGCGGAGCAAGAGTTACAAGCTTTCCTGTCTCTGGCACGAACCAAAGGTTAAACAAAATATTCTTCTACCCATAATCAATTCAATTGAAATGTAAAGCAGTTTCGAGTATTTATTTTCGTTTAGTTCTCAAATCAGTGATTTTTCTATCTTTCCTCTTCTCCGTACATCGGTTTCGTCCGATTTCGGACGCACTTATGGCTTTTACGCTAGGAAGCAAAAGTTCGGATCCAATCCGTACTTTCCATCTTATTCCCTCTAAAGTAAACTGCAATAATGGAATAAATTTCCATGCGCTCTTCCCAAGCACAAAAGGCTTTCCTCCCTTTGTGTTCTTGAACAAACTGAATGCAAGAGTGGATAGTAGCTTGCTTCACCGGTCATTCCAACCCGAAAACGTAAGCATTTAAATACGCTATTGAAATAAATTTAGTCGCCCACGCTTACGACTTGGATTACAATAACTTCTGACAGCCCTCTCCAAGTTTTTGCCTCATAAAGCTCCAACTGGACATATTCTAGCCTCTGGACAGAGTGGACAGCGGTCAGGCTGATTGTCCACATGTGTGACTCTGTATACAGTATATGGCATGGACAGAGACGCAGTGGTGAGTAATAAGTACCGTTATTGTTGGACGGGGTTGTTGTGCTGGTCTCTTTGGTAACAATAAGTCGGTAAAATGCGTGAAAAGGCTATTTCGAAGGTAATGAGAGGCAGCAGCAGTTAGTTTCAAGTTTGATTGTATTCAAAGGGAACGCTTAGAGTATACCGGGGCAATGAGCAAGAAATGCTTGAAGCTCCATCTTTCAAGGTTTGCAAAAAGACTACATTTTAAATTTACACAAGTTTCAAGATCGCTACGAACCAAATAGGAGGAACCCGGCTTTGTGTACCCATTTTGATTCGGATTACCTCTATGAATATAATATGCGTATCTAATCTTCCCCATGCATCCTCAGATTTAGTCGAAGGAGGCTCATGGATTCGACCATCTATGAAAGATGTGCCTCTCTGATATTTCACAAAATTACATAAAGATTTTACACCTCGCAGCGCTTGTTTTTGGCAAAAACAGGTGAAAGAAGCGGTGGAGTTTGGATGTCCTGTGTAAGGGGAAATCCAAGCGATTGCTGAAATATTATGTGTGAGCAGAAAGAGGAATAATCGAGCCGGGTAAAATAATAATGATGGTGTTGAAAAGGTGGATAATTTCCATCGTAAACTCTTCCTCTCTTCTCTACTCGCCTCATCCGTCATCCTCATCTCTGCCTTTGAATGAATACAGAGGAGGCTGAACTGCATATGGCTATTCTTGGCTACTGCCCACGGAGACGGAAGTGAATCAACTCTTTTTCTTGGCATTATACAACAAGATTATTGTAATTGTGTACACTACTCACAGTACTGTGAGCTTCTATTCTTATTCTTCCCTCCGATAACAATGACCGTAGAGAATTCTCCATAACTTCCAAATCACACCATCTTTACCTCCTCCTGCAGCCCTGCAGTTAATCGCCTGGGCTAGAGCCTATCTGTTGTTTGAATGAAAGCTGAACACCTGGAACAAATCCGCATTCCTGGTTGCATTTTCCTTTAATATCAGGGAATCTTTTAAATGAGGAGGAGGTTATCTTTCGCATCAGTCGGGGGAGCGATGGGGAAAATTCAGGGTAGACGGAACTTCCGCTACCGTAACAATATTCGTTGTAGCGGAAGGTATGATATTGTGTGCTAATTAGTTTAGTTATACTTTGCATGGGTGGTGTATGCAATTTTAAAAAAAAATGGAAAATGCATATAAATATATATGTAAGAAACATATGTCTGTAAATTTCTGAGAAAGAAATGCAAGGATCTTATCAATTGATTATTGCGAAGTTTCACGCTTCACATGGCGGATGTCAAATCAATCCTGTGTTAGTATATGCTTTCAGTTTCCAATGACCGAGGCTATAATGTTTGGTACACAATCTTCGTATTCGGAGATGGAGTGTATACATTTATGATTTTAAAACGGCGTTTAACTCGCACATACCATTGAGTTCCATAAAAGCTACCATAAAGGTATAAAAACATGCGTATCAAATAGGCAAATATTAAATTTGCAAAATTTCCCAGATTTGCACAACTGTGAATTACTTGATATAAAACTATGAATTAAAAAATAGCGAATTTTCGCGAATTTTTTCTCATGCTTACCACGAAAATCCCTGGGTTCGTCATCATCATCTGAGGTGTCTCTATGATTTGATTCGTTGCTCCTAGGGCTGTTGACACCGGGTAGAACAAGCCTAGACAGTAGCATTGGATTCCCAGGCGAGTTGTTGTTGGAGTTTGTCCTAGAGGATTGTGAGTTATTATGGATGCGGCTCATTTTGGCGGATGGGATTCTGCCAGCACTGTTATTGTTATTAGGAATCCCGTGACTTCCCAGTCCCAGCCCGAGTCCCCCTCCTCCTCCATTCTGATGGAGGTGGGGATGATGGGCCGGGTGAAGATGATGATCTATTACTCTTTTCATGGCCCCGACTGAAAAATCTAAAGGTTCTTCACCCGATTTACCGAAAACAACCATGAGGTTGGTTAAAACTCTTCACCCTAAACTTTCACCCGAATCCGTAAAATCCTTGCTTGTGTCTCAGTTCCTTATCTTCTCCGCTAGCACTTGTTCTTAAGACTTGCTTTTTGTGTTTTCTTCACTGTCAACTTTCTCCTGGACTTTCACTTTGCGGCCAGCTAGTCACCTTGCTTTCACCTGGAATTGTCACAACAGTACCGAAATCCGTAAATTGTCACTGGTTCTCAACTTGACTTGAACCCTCCTATCCTGTTGGTTGCAGAGCTTCCACTTTCACCAGTACTGTTCTCACAGTCAGAACTTGTCGAGGTCAAAGGGCGGGGGTTACCCGGGTAGACTTGATGTTGACACTTGTATATTTTTCTCCAGCTTTTTACACTCACTCGAGTTGCATGATGGTCAGGTCACATTCCTGGAGTGATGAGATGTGGGAGAGTGCAGTGAGTGAAATGAGAAATTGTTTTCAGGAGGAGCTCCCTCGCACACACGTCTACCACCACATAGTACAAGTGAAACAATCCCTGGCCAGACTAAAATCCAACTGACCATCAGCCGGGCGCAATCGCTTTACAAGCCTCAGTCTCTTGCTCCTAGCATAGCAGATTGAAGGAGGAGAACTAGCAAGCAATTGAATCCGCTCTACTATACAATATCATCCTCCTCCGCACTCTTCCCATGTAGTCCTTCATCTCGTCCTCCTCATGATCCTTCCTTCTTCGTCTTCTTCCTATTCGTTCTGTCCAAATGCAAGGCAAGAAGAAGCACTTGCTTCAATGCTATAACTCAGAACTTATTCTGATATTTCATTTTTCCACCTTACAAATCTTCTTCTAGTTACCATCGGTAAAGAACCGTATTACATTTGCCTACCTGGAAGTCAGATTCGGAGGTATCTTTGTTTACTCGTTCGTTAGGAGTGTAGAGTTTGACGGAAAGTTCAAAGATGATCACAAAACTTTATTTTCCTTGCGAGCTAATCCCATTTAATTTTCTTTATTTTAGCTGAAAGACATCGCTCCAAGACTTGCCTTACTATATACTCAAAGACAAATGTTGGACTGTAGATCCGGCATTAGTATTTTATATGGACTGAAATTGTCAAACCGGCTAATTTTAGGACAATAGATGAACTTAGTACGATCTTAGCTTCCCTGCAATTACGTGACAGAATTCATGAAAATAATTGCAAACTGTTTTACTTAATTTCATCGCGCCACGGCCATTTTCCATTGCCATTGATCGATTTGTTCCAGGGGGGATTCACTGTTGTTCATACTGCTTGATCGACGTCAAAGTTTAATACAAAACACAATTTAATTCCTCAGCTTCAAGGAATATTCTCCACCCACATTTGAAATCCATAAATTCCGGCATCAAGATGAACATAATCAGGTCGACAGACTTGCTCCTTCCATTACTTCCATCTTATCTTATCGAATGGATCAAACGTTTTCACGATTATTTCTCACCCAGTGTGAATTCATTACGTTAATTTCAAAACTGAGGAATATTACGTATCATCTTGCTACCGCTTTATAATATGGTAAAACTTGTAAATAATCACTATCTCTCTCACACTTATTCATAACTTCGGAATACTGCTCCTAAGATTAAATGAATTCAAGCCCCGTTCTTGCGCAAACATAAAGGATTTACTAATTATCCTTAAGCTTAAGGATAGTTTTTTGCTGGTCAGGCCAAGCATCTTGGGGATCGCACCTTGTTACTCATGCAGATGAATCATGGCCAGACCTTTGACTCGCTTGTCATTGTCTGTATTGCGAATTTGCTAATTATATTTGCCTTCGAGTGTTATTCGAGTTATGCCAAATTAGTGAATGTGAGCCAGAGCTAAAGGAAGGTTTGCGTGATGTTGAGAAATGAAAGGTGAATGTAAAAAAATCATTTCATTTAAACTAATGTAAATAAACATTAACATTATAAATTGCTTTTAGTCATGCTCTACTGTGTAATATATGGACTTCCTTATTTTATATGTAATTCAAATATGGATGTTTCTAGTCAGTCATACTTTCATATTTTATACCAACTATTCGCGTTACTATACGTTTAGTCATAAGTTGCGAATAATTAACGTGCTGGTAGTCGTCACACAACTCATTTATATCGATTATACTAAAACTAATCAATTTTCAGTAAGAAACAAAGGTCGAGCTTTGCTTAGGTTTGATGCCGATGCACCGATAATACTGTTATTGGCCATCCTCTCATTTACACCAGTTAGCGGGCTTCGCTTTAATTCGATGTTCTCTTCTGAAGATACATAAAAAATATTCTCAGAGTTGGACATTTTACATAATGCTTCCAATTAAATGTAGCAGCTAAAACTAAATGATAACATTTTCCAAAAATCAAACATCCGTATTTAAAAATTGCGCATGTTTCTTGAGCATGAATACCCATTTCACTTCAAGGTAAAAGTACCTAAGATAATCTAATCTAAACACTCGACACTGCAAATTCAAGTTTTTAGCACCCTCCTCACTCATTTTGCATCAAAACTTCAGCATTATTATACAGCATTATGAAATAAAGCATCCAGCACCACCTCAACTCCCTTATCATTTTTTACTCAATGTAACGAAAAGCTTTTACTTCGTTAGCTGTAAGGTACGTTCCCTCTCTCTGCCCGAGTTTAGGGTAAAATGCGACAGTAAAAAATTCACACATTTCCTCTCTCCAAACTCGACACGTTCCATTCCTAAATCCCTCCAAGTGTCAAAATCCCCCTCTTTTAGAAGCCCAAGCCTATTAAAGGAGGTAGGTCAAAGTGACACATAATTCCCATTTCCTATGCACCATCCCCCATCATGTAAATGAATATCCCCAAGAATATCTCTTTCACAGAGAAACAAAAGTAAAAGCACTTTTCAATACATTTTTATTATATGTACGTTCGCAAGCGGGCATCCTCCACTAACTAAGACTGACTGATCCGTACCGCGGCGCCCTTCATTTCTGCCTCATCTGTCCATTTTCGATACGATTCTTTAGAGAATTTACCAATTTTCCTTTGCTCCAAATACATGTTCATCTCCAGTCTTCCCTCAATGAATCCTTGTGAGTGTGTGCCGCATAATTTTCATTTAGCAAGGGTGTGCATAAGTATAGGAGTGAGTACTTATGAGTACAGGCATTAATAAGTGCACCGTACTTATTAGGCTCGGTAATAAGTCAGACTTATTTCATAAGTAGGAGTTCTAAGTACGGACATTTTAGTTTGCAGAAAAGTAGTGTTATAGTCATTATTACGGTTGTACTTGATGATGAGCGTAATTAAATGATAGGTACAAGCTTGTTGACCTCTCGGGGTCATCCTTCGAAATTTTGAAACAGTGACACACTGTTTTACTTTTCACAGACCATGGGGACAGTTTGTAAATTATGATTGTTAATGATCACATGCAATGAGTAGTACGAAGCGTACATAACTAGCATTGCAGTCAAGTAGCAGCGAGTTGGAATTAGAAATTTCCTAGAATTCTGGCTGCTGGAAAAAGTTTGGGATTTCCCCTTTAGTGACATGTTGAAACAACTGCTTACTTAAACTGTTGAATTGTATGCTGATTATTCTTGGGAAACTCATGGAATGTATTACTTAGAATTGCTTCTGAATATTTTGTACTTCAATATTAAACGGCTGCAGTTAACATGGTACGCTCGGCAAGTTTTGTGCATTATGCAAATCATTCATCTGCATATCATGTTAAAACACTCTCTTTGTCTGAAAAATGCCTTTTGGTGTCTTCAATAGTTGACACGAAAATAAGTTTGTACACTAGGCTATTCCCTCTTAACTTTTCAGGGTAGTTTTTCTTTGTTCAGCATTTACCCCGCCGTTTAAAAAATTTGAATAACATCTTTTGCGTGTTTCTCTTCCTATTCAACAATTTAAACTGCTCTGATAGCATCTTTCTCTCCTCTTGCTGGGTATGATTACAGTATCTGGAAGAAATTCCGCTAGTCGTTCGCAGACAGTTGTGTGTGCTGTATTTTTCTCCAAGCTTCGTATTTCGAATTCAATTAATTCATTTAGTTTACTATATTACTGACCGTGCTAGTTTGCTAAATTCATTTCGATTTTATTGAAGTCGGGACTCAGTTTGACACGTTTGTCACAGTGCTACCTACCTTTTTTAAACTTATCTTAATTTTGAATTTCTCGTTTACTTTGAACAATGGCTACTCGGCCCCCTCGTCGCAGTGCAACCAAATCTTCTTACGTGTACATGAGCGATGAAGAGTCTAGTGTTGAAGAAGAGACATGTAATAAATTAGCACTGGTTGCATCTCCAATCGCCCCCGCTCCAGTTACCACTCCAGCACGTCGATCTCAATGCAATACACCAGCGCGGAAGAGGAAGATTGCAGGTGTATGCAAAGGAAGGCAATGTAGAGCACCTGAGGCGGGTTCCGTGTCCCAGCAGTATTCTCAAGAAATTGTTTCGTCACAGTCTTCCAGTTCGTCCAACTACACGAGCAGTAGTCAATCTCTTTCATCCTATGACGAAGATAACCCACCGTCCAAACAGACGCTGCCTCCAACAATGATTCCCGCCACTCCTTTTACCTCCGTAACCATCGTGCATGTGACCAGCTCCAACGTTAACTACATTGGCCCGCTTCCATTTCTTATAGATGAAACAATCTTACTTACTTATGACGACATCGATAAAACAGTTTTTCCCGCGAGACTCTGCTTGCCAGTTAAGGAAGGATTTTTTGCGTGCTACCCAACGAATGAGACTGTTTTGATTGTGTCTTCCATGGACATATTGATTAACTGGACAGGGGATTGCCCAACCCTCGTCTATGTTCTGGATTATAAGCATTCTAATCCAGTCATCGCCAAAAACTGCCAATATTATGCCCATCGCTTTACTAGGGACTTGCTTGTCGGCAAGACGACAAAGGGGTGTCAGAGTACTGTAGTTATTGCAGGGTGCCGCCACTGTGACAGTGAAAGGTATCTGGCGGGAGCTGCGAAAATGTACCTAACGGAAACTTCAGCATCTAATTTTTACCGCCACGTTAAAAGAGTAATGAATATTGTAAGCTTCTTTTTGTCCATTCCTGATTGTATCTATATAGTTTCTTTTTTTCAATTTTTTTATAGGTGCATTTCGATACTCCACTGCACGCAGAGGTACTTGCAGTCACTTCAGTTAGGAGGAGGAAGACTGTCCGGGATACAACCGATTCATCCGACGACCTTTCTTATTCTACGAAACTGACCGCCCTGACAAATATGATTGTTGGTACAGCGATGTCATTCCGCGTTGTTGAAAATATACATTTAAGGAACTTCGTGGAAACATTGAGTCCCGGATTCGCCAACATCAGCCGTTTCACCATTATGCGTCACTTAAGCAGTGAATCAACTCGACTGGTACTTACATTCCTGATTCTCTACCTGATTCGCACACTCATTCTGCTATGCTCTGGTATTTATTTATGTTGTGGTATGTAGGAAACTGAATTAAAGGAGAAACTGTCCCGGCTTGACGGTCCATTCACTCTGCTGTCGGACATTTGGACCAACAGATCTAGTCAAGGGGTTCTGTCTGTATTTGTCAGCTATATCAATAATGATTTCAAAATGGAGTACTCATTTCTGGAATTTGTACGCATGCGCGGCTCCCACACGCATGATGTCATAGCAAAGGCTCTGAGTGCGGTACTGGTGAAATACGGTATCTCCAACAAGGTGAGCTTATTTAAGCACAATGAAACACTGACAAAGTGCCTTGCCCTGTGTGTATGACATTCTGTTTCACATTACAGTCTCTCTATGCCGTTACCGATGCTGGTGCCAATATGCTCGCTGCTATACGTCAGCTCGATCATATCGAATCGGATGAAGCCAGCTCTGATCCTGATAATATCGATAGTGATTCCGACGATGAGGCTTGCTTTATGCATCAAGACGACGAGATCATGGACAGCAACGTTGTGACAAGCGTATACCAGAATCTAACAGCAAGGATCCCTTCAATGCAGCAAGTAATTTGCGTGGCTCACGCATTGCAACGTTGTTTGGTCATGGCTATAGGCTTACCTCAGCATGACACCGTCCGGCTCACTTTTACTTACGTAAACAAGCTAATTTATTGTTTCAAACACCGAATCGCCATGTCCGATATGATTACCGATCTTGTCGGTAAGGGATTGGTGGCTCCCGCCAAAACAAGATGGAATAGCAATGCGGATGCCTTAGTCAGACTTACGGCGGTACGTTCAAACTTTGCAATCGTGGTTTCAAATAGTAAATCTTATTACGTGCACCAAGCTATGTCTCTTTTTACATGCGCATTATTTTGTACGCTAGCCGGAAGTATTTGCTGCTGTTTGTGCTGTTCTTCGATATGAGCGCCAGTATGGAAGAAAAGGAGCTTCTTTACCCAGAGAGCCTGAAGCAGAAGATTACGACCTATTGCAAAGATTGCTTAGACTTATTGCACCTTTCTCTGTTGCTACTGACGTCTTGCAGGTTGATACTGTTGCTATCCACCTTGTTTTGCCGCAAATAACACTTCTTTACTACTGTAAGTTGTGCTTGTAGTGTAACATAAGCTAAACCTGTGCTTGATGTGGTTATGCTATGTTGGCAATATATTTTTTTTTCAGACTTGTCGATCTGTCCTGAACATCCCGATTCAATCCTTGGAGCCTTTAGAGTGTCTTTGATGGAGCAAGTTATGCAGAGATTCAAGACCCTTTTCCGCGAGACACTGTTTATTTCCGCGGTTATTTTCTCTCCGATACACAAAAAGTTTTTTGCGGAATATCATCGACGTGAGTGTTTTATCTTTTCCTGGTGGCAGGACTCCATTTTCTTTTGGCTTTACACGGTCCGTTGACTATTTCAGGTTTTCCGGATAATCCCTTCAATGCTCCTACTCAGACTGAAGCTGAGGAAATAGTACGAAGCAGTCTTCCTAGTTCCTTAACTACTCCGGTTGAATTCGTTACGGAAACCATGTTTGGAGCCATGACTTCCTTCATCACTGTTTTCGACAAATATCTTTCCTACGAAAAGTCAGTCACGTCCTTGGAAGAATTCTGGTCTCAGTCTCATGGAGAATTTCCAGGTTTGGCTGCAGAATCTCGAAAAGTTCTTGGCGTCCCACCGTCAACTGCTTGTGTAAGTATTGATTGAATGCATGGTGTGTACTGGTATACCTGTTGGCCAATGATGTCACCGTATTTATCTATTTTTAAAGGTGGAGAGGGGATTTTCTTATGCCGGTCAGCTGTGTACTAAACTCAGAGGAAGCTTGATCGTTTCTACACTTAATTCTTTGATGCGCTACAAACATGATTTACTGACACCGACACCTTCGCAGAAAAAGATTAATCGCAAGGCCCATATCCCCACATCATACCTGCCATCCTTGACCTGCGACGGTCCTACCCGTAGTCCTAGTTCTACTATAGCGTACAACGAGTTACCTGTTTTCGACAACTCTAGTATTGGTACAGCCTATGAGAAACTTTGTCAACTATATCCTCCTAACAAACGACGTTAGGCTTTGTAACTCGGATAATGCACGCAGTTGATTTTTGCATTAGGATATGCATTTTGGTTTAACTACATTGTAGCATGTAGGTAGTAGTATAAAAAAAACAATCATACGAAACATATAAAAAAAACCTAGTCCTATTTTTATACCCGATTTTAAACCTCACGTTAACACTAAAAAAGACCATTTTAAAAGTTTTATCTTGTCTAGTTTGTACTTCAAATGTGTATATAATTACTGAAACAGTCATACAACATTGAAGCCACACATTTGTACAATGAGTAACATTAGTAATATGATACCATTAACACATTGTATTCTGAAGGTGTTGCTTCTATATACCTCGGTGGTCCACAGAGTTCTTTTATATTAAATTGCGTATGTACATATTTAAACATCGCCCATTTATTCTCATCTGTGTTTAAGTACAAAGCATAGAAACATCTACGTCATTCGTACTCGCTGCTCGGTTCCTGTGGCGCGAAGGTACAACAAATTGATTGCATTGAATTGCAGCTGTTTCCCAAGTCTTCTTTGTTCAGTCTTATTAGCCCGCCGCTTACTTCAGTCGCTTTTTTTCTGTTGCGAATCTTTTACTTAATTTTCCCCTGAAATTCTTGATAGCATTTTTCCAATACATTCCTTGTCATTAATACAGACCAACTCCAGACTTGACTTAAGGTTATTATGGCATCACAAGAAAATATCGAACTTCAAAATACACAGGTGGTGCTTTTCACACCTCCTTGTCCTCTGGCCAGTGCAATTAATTTGTCTAGGACCATCTTACGTTCAGGTGAGACGCCAGTCGGAAACAGGGACAATCCTGATTCACAAGGTAAGGTCTACTTAATATCATAATTATCCATACAGGGTTGAGTTATCTTGCACTTCTATGATTGTTTCTATATCTTATCTCTATCTTCAGGCGCATCTTCGCAGTCTCTTAGCGCTCCTCCGCAATATACGCGTCGTAAGCAGCATTCGTCTGTGCCGCGATCATCAACGCCCACCCGTAAGAGTCTATAATCATTTCTCACATTCGATGTACATTAATTTTTGTCATATTAACATTCGTTATTCTTCCTATTAGAGGATTCCTTTCTGTCGAGGGATGATTTGAGTTTTCCACCGTCGTTTTCCAGCCGCTCTGATCAGAGCAGGAAACAGGATGATACGGGTAGGGGTTTCAGAATATATAAAGCATGTTCGGTTATATTATAAAGCATCCTTGTTTTGCCAGTGTTTCAATAGCTAATTCTCTTTACAGGGAATCTGATTCATGACGACTCCGGCTCTAGCTTGCTGAATATCGGAGTGACGGGAACTTCACAGAGTAGCACCATGATCTTGAAGACCAGATTGGATGGGATAGAAACATCAATGCTATCCATTATGGAAAGAGTTGAGAAGCGCCAAGAGGTACAAGATGTGGCTTTACATTTACTGCAGACTTCTGTTTCCCAACAGGATGCTTTGTTAAACTCTCTGAAGACTGCTATGGTGGCTCAAGATACATTATTACAGGCCCTCCAAACGGATGTATCCAGTCTTACAACAAAGATCTCCGTTCTAACTGATGCCGTTCATTTGATGTCATCCGATGAGTATCTGGATTCTTCGAGTATGCGTGTACTCAGGCTGCATTCTTCCAAGTACTTGCAACAGGAGCTGCGTATTCTCGAAGAGACTATGACCAGTAAAATGAATGCTGGACACCGGTCTATATTGTTGTCACTGAAATCTTATATGGATGAAGTATTCATGGCACGTAAGTGACGCGCAGAAAAATGTAATTGCCTTTTGTCTGAGACTGTTGTTTTCAAGGTATAATTATTTCTTTAGGTCCAACTCCTGTAAGCTCTGTGTCACTTGATGTCCCTGTTTCAATTGTTGAAAGCAATGGTAAGGGTTAAACCCTGTTTACGCTTTTGATTGGTGCTTATTGCTTTTCCCCTTGTCAGTACATGTGCTTTTTACAGAATCGTCTGTAGCTGAAAATCTTGCAACTGCCGGAAAATCTGCGGATATTGCGACCAATGAGGCGTCCAAGCGCAAACGTAAATCCCCAGATGCTTTGGTACCGTCTACTACAGTTGATGCCAACGAAACTACTACAGTGCCCATGGATAAGCCTGCCGGTAAAATTAAAGTTTTATCTTCGACTTGTTTCTCATTCGACTATGTTGCCACTCATCCGATTTACGGTTCCTTTGAAATTATTCTTTCAGTGACAAATCCAAATCGTGGGAGATCATCTTCTCGCCGTTCAAGCAGGACTGGCAGTCCTGCTCCGGGAAAATCACAAGGCATTTCCAATCCTCCCCGCTCTTTCAAATGCGTTTATTGTAATGCCGAAGATAGCAATATGGAGGTCATGCAGACACATCTTAAAGATTGTGCACGTGTCCACGCGAAATCGAACCCGACTAAAAAGCGTAAATAGACTATTTCTGCTCCCTATCTATGTGTTAGGAATCACGGGTCAATATTACCAAAATTTATTGCAATGAGTGTCTACTTCAATTTGTTCTTCTGTCGTATGTATTTTTATGACTTGTGATTTATTGTCCTGCCTTTTCCTGTATTTATTTGTCGCGTGTGCCTAAAATACGCTCGAGGTTTGCAAATGTGTGCAACGAGATTAATCTGCCGCCAAATTTGTAAAATAGAGTGCATGGCGGAACTGCTAATTTGTTTCACTAAATTTCTCATTAAAATATAAAAATTATATTTTCCCTCCTACGCTTTCCTCATTATTATTAACAATGCGCTGGAACGAGTCCACATTGAGTGAATCACACTCTTATTTGCGACTGCAGCAAGAATGTTTTGGCGATTTGGCGATCCCGTTTAAATTTTCTAGGGATGGGCAGAGGTTTATTGGTGACATTATTATATGTTCATCACTGATGGAATTCAACAGTATCGAATTGCAGGCGACGTATAAGGTGATTGCACCTGGTGTTTGATGAACGAGTCAACATTGTTTTACGACAAGGTTCACACGGGTTTTTTAATTATCTTATTTCTGTTTCCAGAACTCCGGTAGTCGCATGGATTTGAAACCAGCAATTGTTGCTCTTGCAGTGCTGCATGGACTACCAATACCGTTGTCTTCGTCCCTACTGCCCGCCGGATTGGAAAATGAAGCTGCCGTGAATGAGACAATTCGGGAAAGCTTTTGGAGTCTGTTTCAGGAAACGCGTGAGGGCGTTACTGAATTTCCGATAGTTTCTTTAGAAACTGAAGGTGGGAGTTAATTAACTTTTGTGTCCCATCATAAACTACAGAATCATAAACTACAGAAGTGTAGGAGTCAGTGTAAACACCGCGGCCGGAGCCTTCGCTTCGCTCGGCCCGGCGCGATGTGTTTCCAATTCTTTCTTCCCATTGACAAGGTATTTAGTGTAACCTTTTGACCTAAACACTCTGACCTCATTCCACAGCGCTCAGGTCAGGTTGCGACACCCAACCTTGACGTTTTTGGCATGATAGCTATCTGTAGGCCGATACCCTAATAGATATGTACCAATTCGAAACACATATCAACATAAGAAAAACACTGATGAATGTTTCCAATTTGACCCCACCACCAAATTTTGTCCCCGTTGCACAAAAAATGTCAAAAATACACCTTTCTGACTTGATGAAGTGGTTAATCAAGTATAAACTGCAAAAAAACCGCAATTCTAGAAGTTTCAAAATGCATGCCTGTACTTATCGGTACTTATCATTTCGGTCACGTGACTCTCCCTAATAAGTACGGTGCACTTATTAATGCCTGTACTCATAAGTACTCACTCCTATACTTATGCACACCCTTGGTCATGCCTGTGCAGTTATCGACAGGGACAAGTGCCGAAGGGATCAGAGGTAAAGAAAGGCAACGCTACGAGGCAAGGCTAACGCACAGAAAAAACGGCGAGAAGAGACGCAGCAGAGAGTACTCGAAAATGAGCAATTTATTCTTATATTAAATAACCCGAATCCAATCTCATGAATAGGGAATAAGTCAATATCTCAATAATCCAAAACTGAAGCAAACTGTAACTCTGTATGCAAGTAAATAGAGGAGGAGAAGGGAATGCATACTGTAATATAAATTTGGTAGAA
Source organism: Sminthurides aquaticus (assembly GCA_906901655.1). Classification (NCBI taxonomy): domain Eukaryota; kingdom Metazoa; phylum Arthropoda; class Collembola; order Symphypleona; family Sminthurididae; genus Sminthurides; species Sminthurides aquaticus. Next base: position 467,986 of record CAJQTT010000010.1, read on the forward strand.
ACGTAAAAGAATTTTACCCCTCAATTCAAATTTTTATTACAGCGGGATAATCAATTACGGAACAAAAAATATCAACGGATGGACATGCACAAAAGGCTGCGGAATGGACCAGAATCTGTCACTTTTGGATAGCATCTCTGTCCACAAAGGGAACATCAAGACAGGCTTTCCTTAACATCTTAATCCGCTTCCTCGTTTTACTGTCAAATTATTACATGAAGGAGCTCGCAATATTACAATCAATCTCGCTTCGGCACGCTACATAACGGAGGGGCAAACAAACTCTTTATTAACATCGTCTACTGAATTCTCTGCATTAAAGCAGAGGAAGAGTAAAGAACAGACGAGAAAGAGGGGAGGCGGGATTTAAATCAGTTACGCTAAATTTAAAATTAGTGTAATGTAACGCAAACAAGAGGAGACGGATTCTGGATCTACTTTTCGATTTTACACCTGTCATTTACAAAAATTAGTGGGGTACAGTTTACTCATACGAGCTACGTCTTACTGCTGTCTTGTCTCAAATTTTCTAATAAGCAGCAGCATTGCAATTGCTGCAGAAATTGGACGGATGGGACGATTCCGTACTTTTATGCCGTTTATATTTTTTATTACGAACATTGCTACACTCATCGATTAGATAACCTCGCCTTTTTAGTGGAGTAGATATTTTAACTTTGTTATGTATAACGGCAAGAAGAAGAATTATTGCGACAAGATTTGCAAATTATTTTCGTGAATTTATGCGTTTTAAGCTTTTGAATTTCGCACAACTTACAGCATTTTACCCTTTAATTTAATATATTCTGACCGCGTTTGCATATAAAAATACGATCCCTTGATCATCTTCAAGATAAATAATTCATCGTTATCTCAATTTTAATTGCCTCCAAATGTACCGCCATAAAGGTAGCTGCAATAGCAACATACAAAATCGCAAGGAACCTAACAGGTTCGGTTATGCTTTGTATGACTTTTCAAGCGTATCAAAGTAACTTTTTTAGGAGTTAGCTTACTCAAACCAACTCCTGTTACTTATGCTCTCCGACATGCTAATTCACCATTAATCAAAGGGGCAAGTTTAATTTTCCGCTTAAAATTCTTTAATTAACTCAGAACATGTTGATACAAGTGAAGAAACAGGATCATATCACACAAGAGCTACTTACCACCCCCGCCGCCTCCACCAACATCATTCTGACTGACCTCTAATAACAACATCTGCTTCAGTACCAACTTCCAATGATCCCGACTTTTCACACGTTCCGCACTTGCAATAGGAACTAGTTACACAGGGCTGAACAACACGTAATGGAAGGAGTTCCCATTGCGATTGGAATTCAATGCAAGCATTACAAGAGATCCGACGTAGGGAATGTTTTTCAACACCCTCTTGTATAATTTAATGGACTTGTTGTAATAATTCGCATGCGATCTATGAGGATTTCATTATTTTTATCCGCTGCAGATCCATCCTTTGTGAAAGCAAGATTCGCCAATTTCATTAAACATGCCCCGCGCATGCTTTTATTACCCCTCAGAGAGATTTAAAGATGCAAAAACCTTAACATGAACGTGCTCTTCCTTTAGAATGAACTTGATCTCCTTTTCTTCCGTCGGTCATTACAATTTCAAAAGCGGATCAGTACCTTTTACAGCCCCTTCAAAAACTGCAAGTTGAAATTGCAAAAACCTAGGGATTTTTATCATTCTTCAAGCTTCAAAGAAGTTTACATGAACGTGCACTTTAATTTATTTCAGCATTTTCTTTTTGCAATTACAATTATTTGCAAATCCTTCTCTCTTCTTCCTTCTTTCAGTTCTTTCAGTTCTTCCGGTTTCCTATAGCTTATAATTTTCATGTATCGTAATCTCAGTTTTTATACAAGGCATAAGGGAAGTGAACCAACTTTCTGCTGCACTCCACACGATAATTTCATAACCTTTTGAATCTAACCCTGGATGCATATTAATTTTATTTTTATTGTCCAATATCTCTGTTGCCCACGCGTGGTTACAACTCCTGTTCCCTCCAAGGGATAATCCTCAAGCATCCCGGCAATTTTGTTACATTTGATTACTAAAGCAGATATAATATTTTAAATTAAAAGTTATATTTCAAACATCTGGAATAAAATATCTCTTCTAAATCTGTTTCCATCTTTTGTCTGAGCCAAGTTTCTCGCTGCAGTAAAATGCAAACCCTAGGAGAAAAAAGCCCTTATATGTTCTCGTTTCTACCCTCGGAAGAAGAGCTCTTCATGGCAATCTACACCTAAACCTAGCCAAGAGAGAGAGGAAACACTAAAGTGCGAGCTTTGGAATAATATGAATTATCTTTTTTAGCTTGTTTTTTAAAAAAGATTCCTTTTACTGCAGAGCATTAAAGGAGACGCCGCCGCCAAACGAAACGTTGATGTTCAAGGGAATCCCTCAGCTAGTACACTCATTGCACAGCCAAACAAGCACAAGGCAAGCAAGCAATGCTTTCTTCGCACAATTATAATCGCTTCTTCCTCTACAATTGTTAGCTTTTCCTTCCTGCTCTCCTTTAATTTCTTGCCCGTCATATCCCAAAGCTCAGCTTTGCCTCTCATCCCCTCCTAACGGAAGATTCAAAGGCTAAATGACAGTCAGCTGTCACTGAGTGCATCCTACGGAATGTCAACTTGTCATGAGTTTAATATTCAAAGCTTTTTTATAGAAATTAACTAGCAGAGCAAAGCAGAGGAAGGAGGCAAGAAAATAAGCAAAGTTATGGAAACAAGAGGGTAGCTTTGCTAGGGAGGGAGTGAACACAAAGATATTTGTTTAATAATTTCCGCACCAACCCAAAAGAATTACCAAAAACATGGTGTAATTACTCAAAGAGCTCAAGTCAAAATCAAGTCAGAACCGTCGTCTCCACCCAAAACCTTTTACAACCACAGCTACGTCTCCGGATCCGCACAAAATTCAATCATCAACCGGCTGTTCCGCTGCCTAGATTCTCGAGTAAATTCCCAAACATGTGAGCTAAGGTCCGAGAGCAACTCAAGTTCCGTCAGAGTCTGATGAGCTTCTTCTGATGATGACTTGTTAGGACTCTGTGAGGTTAAAAATGTGTAGAAAAGCGGCTGTTGCTTTCCTGCCTGGACGAAGACGTTGTCGGACTTAAGAAGGCGAGGACTCAAAAAGATATTCCTTATCGTTATTCATTGTCAGGGTTCGTAGGTCTTGTGAACATTCTTCTTACTGATATATGTAATATGTGGGGGTGTAAAAAACTCGGTCCTCCTACGTCGAACCAAGGCTAATTATTATGCAACATGCAAATGTATTAAGACACTTCAGGTCAGCACGCGAAGTAGAGATTGTGGGAAAATCTCACAACCTCAGCAAAAAAACCTCTAAAGACCAGCAGACGGTACAAGAAAGCTCATGATGCGCCCTGGCTGGCTGGCTCTCATGTCAGTGACGGGGAGAGAACATCCTTTAAGCTAAGTGTACAGGTAAGAAGTACACAGGTAAGCTAATAGTCTCACTGGTAAGTTCAGAGGTAAAGAAGCAAAGGCTCTATCATTTCATACTTGGAAGGATAGTGGACTTTGATGAGGAGCTACATGGAAGAAGAATCATCATATTATGTTGTAATGACGCTATGTAGACCAAGTCTCCATAAGTCCTGATTCACCTGATCCTCAGTCAGAGTGCGAGAGCGAAGAAGGTTGATGAAAAAAACACTTTACAAATTGTTCTTTTCCAAAAAACCGCCCTCTCTCTCTCCACTCATAATTACGTATGCTTTATGAACAAGATATGTGATATCAACAAGACCCTGATGATGAGAGAGTGCAATCTTACATGGATGGTGGAAGTACGTGGCGGGAAATAATGTAGATTATTGTAGGAGGGTGGATCATTCCTCTTTTGGTTTAAGCTTAAGTGAAGTAGATTCCTAGCACTCATTCTCAACATTATGTTCTCCCGTATTCATCATTTTCAGCTATCGCAATCATCATCATTATGAGTGAAATAAGAATGATACCCTGTACAGTAAACTCTGCAGAATCAGCATATGAATTGAGGAACACATCTTAAATCTGTGCTTGCTTCAAGCTAAGACTAAAGCGTGTCATATTCGAGCTAAATCGTGAAATTCCAAAAGGTGCATGAAATAATTGTAATAAAGAGAATATACAAGGAAGCCTTTTCCTGGGAACGTATGATTCCTATAGGTTTTAATTTAGAATGAAATCAGTCTTAAACACAGCATTAATCTACGAGATTGTGGTACAGCTGTTCTGGGATGGCGTATCTCTGAAAAGTGTAACATTTCTTTCGTGTGCATCATGTTTTTTCCAACAAAATTTAAAAGAGCATTCAACTGTGAATGAATTTATATAAATTCCTTGAGGTGGAACATTAAAGTGAGCTTTGAGAAAATTTTAGGATATCGCACGAAGGGCCGGGAATTCTCACAATCATCATCTTACATCTCTCCGTTCTTCTTGCTCTGTTGCTGGTTGGGCAGGTGGCATACCCTCGGGTAAATTTACATGAGAATTTTAATAAATGCATTAATGTGACGAATTAAACCATTACAAGAGGACTGAGTAGAATAAATGCGATACACTACGCATCATTAAGAAATTAATTTTTTAGGATACAATTTAATCTTTTTGGATAATCTCATTAAGTCCATGTTTTTTTGACATAAGATTCCCTATCCATGGAATTCACGTTTACATATGAAAGAGACTCATATACCTATAGCGACTGAGTTGCTGTGATATTTTAAAACACAAAAGCGACGTAAAAATCTTACCAATTTTTAATTCATGCTAAGCCCTAGATAAAAATAAACAATAAGTTCACCTACAAAATACCACCGGAAGTGGTGATAGAAAACTACGGGATTTTTTCAACTTCTTTTAATACAAAAAATGATGCCATAAATTAAATTAATTTAAATAATTGTGCATAATTGTTGCAAAAATATTATAGAGCAAAAAATCCATTTCATGGCCTTGTGTAGCAAGTTTAGCACAATAAAGCACTAACTTTTTTAAACAAGGGTAAAAGAGCAGACAGGTTATTTAATGCTTAAATCCATTAGTTTATGCAAGGAATGGCAGCATAGCCTTGATATTGTTTCAAAGCGTGGGTGCTGTTTAAAATCCAAAAACAAATTATAATGGCAGGACAAAAGGATAATACAACATATTTTTTTCTTCACCATTTTCTCACAATTAAGCATTCTTGAAAAATACAACTTGGGCAATTGTTAAGGGTAGTGGTGGTGGTACCCAAACATGTAAATTACTCTGGTTCTGACTGTGTTCTGTCCCGTCTTATGCATACTTAATGGTTGAAGGAAGAACATCCTCCATAGGAGCTCCTGCTGTCTGATGACCACTCACGTCCGCTTTCCTTTTAAACACCATCGTTCTGGTATATTGAGCAGAACATGACAGGTGTGCGAAATATCCCTGGGACGACGGCTTTTGAATATGCAAACGAAAAGCTTCGGAACATGTTTGTTATTAGTGTGTAGTATTTCTTCCCTTCTGCTTGTACTGGATTTATGATTCCACACCTGAGTTATTTTTTCCTAGATTCCTAGATGCAAATTTCAAGCTTGCTTGAATCAGGATTATAAAAGGTGAAGAAGCGAGTAAACGGAGTGAACTTCAAGAGGGCAGAGAGCAGGGTCTCAAGCGAACACACTGTGATGCCTAAATAAGTGGGCAATTCCAAGTGAGAGACTTTAGATACATCCTTGTACTTACAAGAAGAAGAAGTATTCAAAATTCTCACAGTTCCCATTAGACAAGATAATTAGTGCGCTATTATATTGAAGGTAGAGAGATTAAAAAAAGAGATGGTATGGCAAGAAGCCGTGCACACACGGTCGTATCCATGTTGAATATGTTAAAAATGAGCAAGATAAGAGGTAATATTCTACACTCCTCTTCACACATGACTCGATTCGGAATTATGCATAATTTCTATTCGGATTCAGTTCCGTGAGTTTGGAGCAGAACACGGGTTGCGCAAGTAATTGAGTGCTGTTTTGGCATAAGATTCACGTATTTGTTGAACTAAGTGGAGAGAAGTCAAGGTTAGGTCACTGTGTAATCTTAACGCCGATTTTATCAAAACTATCTCCACATGAAAAGTCCCAAGTCGAGATTCGGATGTATGTGTGGAAATCAATAGGTGAAAGTCTTGCAGTTTCACATTTTACTGGTTCCTGAACCATAACTCGAAGCTGTCCCGATAATTTTAACCGCAACTGTTTTATAAAAAGAGATTGTTAATAAATTATAATGACTATGCTTAGCGAAATTTAATATGTATTATGCTTCTGCAATCGAAAACATGCTAGCTTCACCTACTGTGCTGACATGTCAAAATTACTTGCTAAAAACGGCACTGAAACCTTACTGTAGCTTTTACAAGCGTCGAACAATTGCACACTCGCTTCCCATTAATACAATCCTCCGCAGCTCTGTAATCCAGCCTTCGTGTCAAAGAGAAAGTCATTCTCATCTTGTTTGGTAGTAAGAGAAAGTAAAAGACGTAAAAGAGAAAAGAATGGACTATTCATCCAGCCGTAAAAAGGAAGCGTGCTCCCTATTTCTTATTCCGTTTTCTCCAGCTTCCACAACTTTGGTTCTAGCATTAAAAGAGTTACTAAGTAAGTTTCATGCCATCTCCTCCAAAGAAAATCTCCCCCATTTTCCCTACTCTCTCTTCCCTTTCTGCCTCTCTACCTTTACAGCACTTTTCTGAATGCAACTTTTATCCCTACTTGTTCTCCAGCTTATTTCCATCCACAAGGTAAGTAATGCAAGGCTGGCTCAAAAGGTATATGGAAACAGAGTCGGACATGCATGGATAATGTGAAGCTATGCTACTTTGACTACGTTCCCGACCAGTGCTTCAAGACCCAACTCTACTTTTCTCTTAACTCTTACGCCTGCTGCTGGCCAACCTTCCAAGAAATTATAGCCAACTGCCAGCAACTATTGATCATAACTTTGGAGGAGAAAAGGTAAAGTTGGAGACTTTCTCCATGGCTTTCTCTTTGGCATGCAATCTTAATGCAATTCTCTTCACATAGCACACACACTTGCCACGAGCTACTAGCTAAGGTAAGCTTATATAATATAACATAGTATATGAGCAAGAGAGATTGGTGAAAGCAAGAGATTTCATTGTATGCTTTCTCTGACATGCAGAGAGAAATACCCACGAGGAAAACGAACGGAGATGGAAACCAGCTTTCCTACTTTCTCTTCTTTGCGGAGAAAGTTGTTTAGCCTAAACGCTACGGGAAGAGAGACTCACCGAGCCACTCCGTTTTTAAAAAAGTCCGAATAAAATAGGCAGGCGCAATTTGCATAGTCTTCTTCTCTTCCCCTTTCCGAGCTCCTTCTCATGCTGGATTTGGGTAGGAGTATTTGAATGGTTGGTTAGTTTTTCGTGCGTGTCCGCCCGTCAGTCTGTTGTAGGTAGCCCGGGTATTCCAGCTCTAGCCTTTGCTACGAGTAGCCCTGGAGAAAGCAGAGGAGAAATACGAGCTCGAAGAGAGAGAGAGAGCGGTGGAGAGGGCATTATAACTGGAAATTTATCTACGCGCCTACTCTTTTTACACCAATCTCTTTCTCTCTTCCTGTCTCCGTCCTTTCTCATATTTATATTCAGATTCCACCTCCTCCTTTCCCTTCGATCCAAAAGCATGAATACATAATATCGACCGCTCCCTCCCTGCTTTTCTCCGCTCTCTTCCTCCTGTGCCTCGTGCCCGTCCTGCTAGCTGCTACTCGCTTTCACTCTCTCCTTTCTTCCGCCTTCTTCACAAATAGTATGCAATATGCAAACCCACCAAGTCATTTCCCCTCCGCCTCTCGCCTAGACTTATTTTAACATAGAAATATAGCTCCTGCTAGCTACACGACGAGATTCCCGGGTTGATGGCTGACTGGTTGGCGGCAACCTTATGGAAACTCCGAAACTATAAAAAGAATATTATTTAGGACCTAAAGTTTTGGAGAAAGTCTACCAGAGGAGGAGGCGAGCTGAAAAAACTCCCCACCTATCAAAATCTACATATGTAGGCAAATCACCTACCCACTATTTTTTAACACGCAATAGCAAAGGGGGATAAGCAGAAGAGCATAGAATTCACACAAGTTTGGCGAAAGCCCGCCTCAAATCTAAAGTAAGCCGAGGGGATATCGAATAGACTCCGACTCTTTTGAGCAAACGTCATCATCCTTCATGTCCCTCCCCTTTCCAATTTGAATCCAACTCTTTACGCATATCAAAAATCTGAATACAAAGAGCGAGAGAGGGTTGTCATGTGTAAGAAGAGCAGAGCGCGGATGAGCTTCAGAGATGAGATTCTTGTAGCATCTCCTCTCGAAACCATCCAATCTTTTAAATCTGCCATCCTCCTCCTCTCTCCTATCATTTACCCAGCATTCAGCATCCACCAACGAGATCTCTCCAACCTCAGACGCCAACGACCTATCCGCATCCCCAGAAAAAAACTTTAAACTATGCAAATTGCGCATGCAATCAAATCATCTCCGCATCCTACCACGCCGTAGCCAATCCGCTCCCACAATGTGTGGATTGCATGCGTTTTAGACATTTGCATAGAAGAGGTTGGGATTATAGCCTGCTGTCATTCAGTGTATGCTGCTCGGAACTGAACGCAGAAAACTGCCGACCGAGGTGCAATTAAATAAGTTTTTAGTTTTGTACATTTATTGCAGATTGGTTAGATGTAATTTGATTTAATATTTTAAATTTTATTATTTTAATCTGCGGATAGTTCTGATTTTGCATTGACAGTGGAAGGATATCGGATGCAGATAGTCAATATATGGGCGGTTTAAATACTTCAGACTCTACTCATGTATAATCCACTGCTTGTTTGATATCAAATGAAGATCGTAATGACTTTTAGCACCACAAAGCACTCGTACTAAAACTGGCTTATATTCCCTTGCTTTACTTGGTCTTTTAAATACACTTTATTATGCACACTTGCTTTCGACAGAGGAATCACCTTTTGTACATTTTTAAATTGCTTTCACGTATCAGCTTACATGACAACCTAATTGATGGCTGGCTCGTAGCCTTTTTTCTCCTTCTTTTGACTCCCTCAAATAGAGGATTTCCGGATGGGAAATTAGCTTCTCTCGCATCGTATGAAGACGATGGAGAGAAGAAGAGCGAACATGTATGAAATGTACAGTAGGTAGGGCGAGAGGAGGAGGAAGCTCAAAAAGCTCTTAAAATTAATCCAAACTCTCCTGTGAACATGAAAGGGATGCCATTATAAATGCAATAAAAACACATTTCTACGCAAATCACACCACCTCCATCAACCTCAAGACATTCAAAGCCGTAATTCATAATTTGCGGTTCCCGCACTCCTTTCTGGCTCGCTTCACCTCAAAAGAAAATTGGTTGTGCACAGGTTTAATACAAGCAGCTTTGAGTTGTCTGCTTCACGCTTATTCTTCAGCTACCTTTCAATTTTTGCTTCATATTTTTCAACAATCAATCTGGAATTCAAGTACGCTTGCATAATCTCAGTTAACTTCTACACGTCACCACAATACTACAGCTTAACTTGCCCTCCAACTACATGTGTGCCAAAACTAATTCAACCTGCTCCTATTTCATTTTAAATTAAAGGAATAATCATAAAAGACGTACTTGTGTAGTAAAATGAGGAGCGACACGAACCAAATTTCCAGAATCGCTAAAAACATGTAAAAGTATTCCTAAAAAAACTTGTCAAACCTGCTTTCCGAGTAAATATAATTTGCATTCAGGATAATTAGAGTTTTAGGTTCAATATTCTTTTTCTCCAATTGTCAGCATCTTTCTTCAAGAGCTTTGTAGCGCGGGACAGTAATCTGATTTGCCTGATGTTTCCACAACACGGATGCTATTTTATATTAGAAGAATCGCGAAGAAGAACGCCCGCATACAGCTAAACCTATGTCTGAAGCATTGTAAAACTCACCTCTAGTAGAACACACGGCGTCGAAGTTCTACTAGTCATGCGCTTATGATAATGGCGCTTTAAAAGATTTAAAATTTCCACCAAACGTCAAAGGGTACTCATTAGTTTACATTTACGTGCATTAATATAATTCAGTGAGAGAGTATGTAATTTATTGAATAAAAAGTCAATTGCTTACTTCCATCAACATCTAATATTCTTTTCTCCTGTCTCTCATGATTTTCCATGCTCTTAGCTCACACAACAGTCAAGTGTCTAACACATTATGTTCTTTACTCTTGCTGCCATATGTACTTGTGATAATCCACCTATCCCTCGACTTACAGGCCTCATACCATCCCATTTAGAATTTAAATACCAGTTTTTAACATACCTAGAAAAACTACACGCATGTATGTACACGGATACCGCCACCAAACTCAGCAGCTCGGCTAAACGATTCTCTAAGCCCTTGACTTCTCTTGGTCAGCAAACAAAAACTGAATAAGTATCTTTTTTTATATTCCTCCTTTAGCTTAGAAACTGAACGGTCTGAAGCTCTCCCTGCTCGTCTTTAATACTCAGCAATCAACAAAGCCTACTGACTGATGACGTCTAAATCTTGAGCATACTGCGCTACTCTCTACACCACACGTGATCCTCTCATCATCCTCATAAAGATGATTACAAGGATTCAGTCATTTAATTCCTCTCACAGTTACACCTTTGCCGATACCATGTCACTGTACAGTAGACCACGGTTAAGGAAGGCCAGAGTGAAGAGGAGGAAAAATTAATGATTTGCAGTAATCCAATGAATGGTTTTTCCCTTTTGCGATGCATTAAACTTTTAAAAACTAAGGGGTTTTACATTAGCGTATGAATGAATAAACTGTAGATAAAAAATGTGATTCACATCGGGATAATTAGCTAAGCAATTATTATATTTCTTTTTTACTCTTAAACTACCAATCTACTCACAATAATTCTCATGATTCAAACTCCTCGGTCAGTCCTGCAAAATCACCTTGTTTCTCTTGCTGCCGACGGATTCCACTCGTGGTAGGAAACACCCTTGCTGTAAACGTTTACATGCTTTGGCCTTTGTTGCCACCTTTAATGGATTGCTTTCCTTGTTCTTTGATCTGGTTGAGAGTAGAGCGCTTCCTTGTTTCCTGAAAATTTGACTCACAGTTTTTCCAAGAAATATATGAAATTTGGGAAATCACAAACAAGTAGTTTTAATCGAAATTAAGAGCACTTCGTTCCACTACTTCTCACTCAATTGACTCAAGCTTCGGGATGACGCCAGCAGTTGCACACAAGAAGAACATTAGCCAAAAGAAAATGACTGATTAATGCACTTGAATGTAACGTAATTTAATGATTGTTGTGCCTGTTACACTTTCAATAATAGCTTAGATTCAACGCAACTCATTTATTACCTACGCCTGTGGTTCTCAAAGTTTGTAATGCTGTGCTTAACGGCGTCAAACTGTATTAGACGAGACTGCGTATGAACAGATCCAGTTACTGAATCGCTAGCATTCACTAGCTAAGATGGCTATGCATCTTGCGGAAATCGCTTTAAATTTTTAGCGTCCTGGTATTTCATTTATTGTGTAGGCATTTGATCACTTCTGCTCCGAAGATTTAAGAAAAAATAAAGAGCGGGAGGACAAGAAATCAAATAGATGTGCCAAGAAACGTTAGAGATAATTAAACAATAGCATGCCGCCGTTGCCTTCCCAGTTTCTCTGCTTCATAGAATATCCATAGGCACATAAACATTAGTCCGATGATATCAAACAAGACGAAGAAGAAACAAAAACGCTTCCCGTATTCATCCAAACAGTATTAGCTTTTTTTCTACCGTTTGCTCTTAACCTCCCTCTGTTCGACTGAGGCTCGAGTAGGTGCGATGATTGTTTGTTGAAAATTGCAAACAGTCATAACAACATTATTACATTAAATACCATTCTTTTTGGTCACTTTACTTTTAGCACCGCTGCATATTCCAGAACGGTTACTGAAAGCATAGACAGAGTAAAAGTACGTTCTGCTTGGATGCAAAGGTTTTTAAAAACATATTTTTAAATTGAAACGGGAAAAGGAATGCAAGTCAATCAAATGAGAAAACAGCTATGAAATGTTATTGTATCATCATGTGCTCTTCCGAACTCTGATTATGTGCAATTTTTCTTTTTTTTCTTCCAAGGGCTTTTTATCCCTAGGAAGACAACTACATAATTTCTTGCTACGCATTTGTTTGTTTTGGCATGTTGTGAATAATTTGAGAACGGCAAACTAAATCAGTGCGGACATGTACATCAATGCTCTTGTCTTCACACCTTGATTCATAGCGTAATAATAAAAAATGCATGCAATCTCAACCCGGTGAATGACCCGAAGAGTAGTAAAAGAACATTAGCCGCCGTCGGACTTTCCTACATCATCCTGCAAAGCAATTCCATCAAATTATTTAAGCTAATTAGTCCCATGTGCAGAGCGTAAAATTCAAACCATTATTTAAACTCTCCTATAAGCTGTAGAATGGAGTAAGGAAAAGAGGTAATGGGGCTTCAGCTTTGACGCTTACTGGTTTCTGAATAACTATTAACAAGAGCATGCATCTCCCATCAAAAGATTCACCGACCTCGCACCCATCCATTCACTCCCTCGCTCTCTCAGCCAGCTATTTAGCCAGACTCTGTGCTTGACAGCTTGCCGTTGTCATGATGACGCACGAGTGTATTGCACACCTGAGCTGGCAGCACATAGACGCTCACGTAAGCACTACCGACAGGGAAAAGTTAATACTTCTACCTTACATATAAAATTAAAGATCAAGAGCAGCAATCCTTGTATGTGTAGCACTTTACTCGGTAGAATCCTTGGCCTTAAAAATTTACATTTCCTTTCTTGATTAGTATCTACGAATCTCTTATTACAGGTGGATTGGATCAAGGCACCTGCTAACTTATACGTACTATGCAGGTGGGTGTGGGTGAGGTAACTTAATCCGCATATCTAATTCCAAGCACACCTTTTATACTTTCTTGTTTTTTAGAACATCTAACCTTGCGAAACTATCTTTGGCATCAGAGGCACCAACATATGGCTAATTACTAAAAACTTTGAATAATAATCACCTTCACCTCTGGCACTAATTCATTCAAACCAGGTGAGTAGGCAGGGAACAGACGGGAGTAAAAATGGTAGTTCTGTAAGCTTCTGGCTGCCTACCCACTTTTGATTGCGAAACCGCTGTTCTGCTAAGCCGCTGCGTTGTATTAGTGTGCAGATATATGCGCTTTTGATTTAAAACGTTTCCTCTTCTTTGTGCTCATCCTTTTTAACCCGCGGTGCTTTAGTATTCATCTCAGGTTACTTGTTTTAACAAAACTTTATGCATTCTCTTTGCGATTATAAATTTTATTCCAATAAGCATAAAATTAGCTATATCCATACATGTGTAGGGGTTCATCGCCGTTTAGTACGCGTAAAACTTAAGTTACTCTGAAAGTGGCAGATTGTCTCCTATTCTGAAGTGACACATGTATGCGACATGCCAATCAGATTTAATGTTATTTAAATTTTTGATGCACTAAACCAAACCCATGTAAAATCGAATTTTTGCAATAATTTAATAATATGAAAGCAAATGTTTCCCTAGGGTTTTACAGTATAATTCACACCTGAGCACGGACATAGCTGAAGCATGTGGAAGATATATTCTTGCAAATTCCGATGATTTCATCCAACTTACAATTTGTACATAGAAAGCCTTAAGGCTACCGCAGCCAAGTAAACCCTTACGTTGATTGATATTGGCACAGTTTGAAACCCGCAGGGAAAAATCAAGGAGGGTCTGCAGGGGCTCGACTAATGGCATCAATCTCTGCCCTGCTCTGCTTCACTAGAATTTTCTAACGCAAGGATTAAATTCCTTTTCAGCACTGCATGACACCGGTAATAAATAAATTTAGATCACTTTGCCTGCAAGAAAGATTGCGAAATCAAAATCATATCAAAATCCTAACGGTACCCCGATGATAAATCCGGGATGATCATCACCTATTTAATTAACCGTTAATAATGAGAAAAAACAATGCCTAATTATAATCCTCTGCGGTAAACGATTTACCTCAAGCATCTCTCTTTCCTCTTCCCAGGGCAAACTGTCCTCTTCATCTCATTTTCTAACCTTCTGTGCCTTCAGCTTTATTGGGCGGGGATGACTTTTACAATTTGCAATTTCTCAGGGCAAGAAAATGGACGCGGACTTTAATTCAGGAGGAGCAAAGTTAAAGCGGAGAAAGAAGGAGATGAGATTCACGAAATACATAGTCTTTCTCATTTTCTTCCCTCGCCCAGGTAATTACAGGTGAGTTACCTGTGGTGGTGATGTCTTAGACTCCAACTCAAGCTCTTAGAGGCAGAAGCAAAGAGGGCAAATGAAAGAATGTAATTTGGTAATACTAGCGGGAAAATGCTATGGAATTTGTAGATGGCGTGTCCAATAATTTACATTATTTTCTCTCCCTCAACTCATTAATGTCATTAATAGAACAATGTCTTGGGGAGGTTCCTCCTGCTATCCAACTCCATTTTATCTCTTCCTCCCTCCATCCAGCTCATGCCTCGCTCCCTATATTTGAAGCATGCAAAAACCATTTCTCATCATCATAGAACACGACAACCATTTTCACAGATTAACCGCAACATTATCCTCTTCCCTTCCTCCCCTCCTCTTCTCTGCTTAAAGGTAAAATAATCAGAGAGAACACCAGAGCTTCTTGGGCTTCTTGCTTGAGAAATAATTTCAAGTCGAATATATAAGCCACCAACCCTTTGGATTTATCCTTTAAACCTAACGTGTAAACCTCAAAGAACGGCCTATTTTTCCCAAATATGTTTCCTCTGCCTTTTAATACTGTTTTCCGCAAAATAACCTTAAATTTTGATTTCCAAAAATTAAACACCAACTTTACTACATGTATGAAGAACAATTTGCAATTCACACGGAAACAAGAGCAAGCTAACCCGGTGCGCCCTCTAGAATATTTCAGGTATATTAAGTCTTAGGTCCTGAATTTGGTACGAATTTCTCTACTCCAAAGGCTTTTTCTTGTTCATTTACTTGGAAACTCAGCTTACTTTTATCTTTTTTACAAAATGTTCCATTTTACCGCCCATTTCTTGTAAAATTATGAATGAACTATGAAGGAAGGAAATGAAAGGTAAGAGTTGTAGTAGCAAAGTCTACCCTCTTGATTTGATTGCCTGTAGCGGCTCTTTGAGCATAGGCAAATGTGTACTTTAATTTTGACTCCCTCATAATTCACCTGTAATTAGCCCATCCAACGCTCTTGAATAGCTCCTTTCAACCCAATCATTCCACCCTGGGTAAGTCCCTAACAATGCCTAATTAAGCTCAAGTATTCTCTCTCACCTGCCCCCTCTCTGTCTGTTCTGTGAACAAGCTTCTTGAGCTTATCTTCCACACACACAGATTTCCTACCAACATCCACCCTTTTCCTAACAAGGCACTACCCTTTGAAACAAGCGAGGACAGACGTACGCCAGGAACACAAGTAGATCACAAACGCAATGCTCATTGTTAAAAACCTGCATAATTTCTGCTGCCTTTCTTCCCTACCTGCTACATTACATAATGAGTAGCAGCTTTAAAAAATTCAATTCAATTTTAAAACAAAGCACAGTGGTATTTCATCTCGTTAGCATCCGATTTGCACCCGGAGGAATCTCATTACTCGGGGGTAGTTTTTCACAACGACGGAACTGTATACAAAATCCATGCCCTGGAGGCCATCATCCCATCTTTTATTACTCAGGTAAAGTAATCTACATTTATCAAGGTGGAGGAAGGAGGCTCAAGTCTTGATTATTATTCACTTGCTCCCTCAGGTGAGAATCAAGACCCTGCTTTCTCACCTCAGTATGAAACAGAGGCTCTTCTTGGAGAAGAAGAAGGGGCAGGAGAAGAGGAGACAGCGGGAGAAATAAAGAGACACATTTGTTTGGGCATTAATGTGTTGGAACAATTTAAAAGTTTATGATGAGACATTAGCATGAGCCATTCCAGATTTTCCACCTAATCTCTTGTCTCATCCTTGTAATAATAATTCACTAATTTCCTCCGCATCCTCTTCGTCTCGTTACATGCATCATTTACCTCACCATCCTCCTTCCTACTGTGATACCACATTAAATCCACAACAAAAACTAGCATGCATCATTACTCTTCTTCTTCTTCACTCTCTTCTTCCCATCTCATCTTCATCTAGTAAATCCTGGAAGGATCCTCTCACTTCTTCCTCTCTTGATTCTAAATCCTTCTTCTTCCTCAGTCAGGATCGCAGTCATATACATTTCACCTTTATTTTATTACAAGCCTTCCTAACGCTAGCTTGGTCTCTGGCTGAATCATCCTTACTTTTGGGGATCTGTATGCTTGGTTGCTCTGATATCTTGCACGCTGAATATGCATGATGAATATTTGAAGAATCCTCTATCTGGAAGTATTTCATCCGGAGAAACGAGCCAAGATTTCCAAAGAATGAGCATATACAAAACTATATTTATAAGCTTCGTCTTCTTATCAGTTTCTCCTTCGTCCGTCCGTCCATTACCCTCTTCCTTTTAAAACGAAGAGAGAGAGAGAGTGAATAAAGTTTGAGGAAAAAACCTGAATCCTCCAGCACGGAGATAGCAAACTTACGCACGCTTCCCCATCAGAGAGCGTAATCACCCTCGACAAATTATTATTATGAATATTATAATCACACAACAACAACAACAGCACACCTCATCCCAGCCCCTTCCGCCGCCATCAAATCCATCTTACACTTTTATCAACAGCTACTACCCAATAAAAGGTAATGTGAGAAGTCGTAGCAGCAAGCCTCACCTGAGCACAGGTAGACAGGTGAGTAACAATTTGTAGTTTACAAATTACCTTACCTGCATTGTGCCAGAGCAGAAACACCATGCATAGCTGCTGTATGGATGTTATAGTGAGCTGAAATTTATACTGCAACAATAATACACAAGGAAGCTTAGAATATGTATTTCTGGGCAGTGTAAGCTGGAACTCATGGAGGAGAAAACAAGCTTGTAAACTTGTTGGTGGTGTCTCTGACAGAGATGATGATTATGAGAGAATAAGGGGGATAGGACGGGGATGAATAATAATCTCAGCCGGACTTTTCTGGATAATCCACCAAGACTTTGTTTATTTAATTTCTTTGCTCAGCGTGAGAAGGGGATTTACATAGTTTTTACATTCAGAGAAACGTTATTAATTTCAACTTTTTACAAACATGAGAACATCCTGCGTATTATTCCTTCTCCGGACCCTGTTTCTTAGATACAAGCTTGTAAGACACGAACAGGGCTTTTCTTCGTGTATTTTCTTCTTCTTCTCTGGTGTCATGTCTTGTGTAATCGGTATTCTTTGCGTACAAGAAAAGAGCTATGACCGTACACAGGCAGTAGTGGTGACTGGGGAAAATCAGGATGCAAAGCATAGGGAAGTAAACTAACTTATAATCTTGAAGGTTTCATTAATCTTGTGTGTGTGTGCCTTATTGATTTTTGAAACGTTTACATTTCATGATCACGATGAAAAACATTAAGAAAAAGCTTACATAGTTTGGACACAACATTGCTTGGTTACCAAATCTTGGTATGCTGCCGTCCTTTCTCATTCAAGGGTAGCGAGTACGGCATTGCTGTGAAAGGGAATGCTTGCTTGAGCAGCTAATTAGAAAACGTAGTTCTAAGAAAAAGACGTATGTTTAAATAATAGTAAAATCGAGGATTTATACAACCAGCATGCTAATCGCTCCTCATCCTCCTGCATTTAATCTCCTTTGGAATGGGAATTAAAAGTGTTAAGTGAAATTGATATATTGAGATAAGATGCAGATGAAGATTCTAGAGAAGATGAGATGGAGAAATTTAATCTTTCAAAGCTGTTTCGGGTAATTGAAAGCAAAGAACGGGAAGAAATATGTACTGAAACCCTGAAGGAATTTTAAACAGGGGTTAATAGGGACCACCTTGTGTAAATGTGATTGGAGTTTCTTAGAGCCTTGCAGAAGGTAGTAATGGTGCTAATTACAAAGTAAAATGCAACTCATTCTTAAGCAGAGACAGTAATCCTGCTAGTATTAGTATTTGATTGGACAAGGATGATTGTAGTTATGATGTGACTGAAAAAAATTTATGCAAATTACCTTATACTGTAATGAATTATTCGTTTTAAAAATAACTTAATTAGCAAATAATTTGAAAAATCTTGCAGCTTTGACAATTAACTGGATGCAAACAGGTCAACGGAACCTGTTGAGTGAAGTTCAGTATCAAATATCAAGATATTTTGAATAGTATGACGTGGTTTAAAGTTTTACAGAATCATTCGAATCCTCAGTACTAGAGATGTCGTAAATATTATAGTTGACGGTGCGATAAATATGATACCATAAACTTCCGGTAAGACTATCAGTTGCTTCAGCTCTGCTTACACAGCATTTCATCGTTTGCGGAATGAGACCATGGTAACCTTCAAGATTCATCACTTTAAATTAGATGCGACGACACCCCATGAAAATCTTAGCCATAGGTGGCTACAATCCACTACCAATTAGTTATATCGGCATTCAAGTCATACAGCTAAATACAGCATCAAAATCTCGACCTAGGACACGAATTCTTGTCAGAGCATATATAGTAGTATTTGTGGAAAACACACAGTTTCTTTTCTACCCACCAATCCAACATAATTCTGGATAATTCAAAAACCTACGCTTGGAATGGAGGTCATATCTTGAAATGTAACCCTTTGATTTTTTCTCCCTTTTTGACTCTGTCTCCAAGTCTTTTACAGATGTGCACAGCACCCAACCGCAAGGTTATTATCATCGTTGTCGTTGTCAGTGTGCTATTGTCATGCAGCCTTCCTCAACATGAATCTTTTAGATTCCTTTGAGTTTTAAAAGAAAAAATTCTAAAACAACAGGGCAGGGTGTTCCAATTATTCCTGTAGTAAATAAGATTTTTTTCAACTAAAACCTACATGATTTTGTCCAGCCGCAGCTCCATCCTTTTATCTTCTCCATTTCCGTCCCATTCTCGGCCACTTTTCCTTTTTCTTTATCAGTTTTATCAATCATCTCAATCCTTTCTTCACTTCCCATGCACCGACTTCCAATTACACATGCTACAGCACCATACCAGACAGGCAGGGAAACACGTGCATGATCTCCACAGAATTTTCCAAGTACGTTTATATTCTTCACATGAACTAGGTCCGAGTTTCAGAGACATTCTGAGATTCAAAGTTTTACAAACAAAGCACCGGCATGAAATAATTTTTAGATAAATCAAAGCAGCTTTACAATCCTTGTATTTAAGTTAACACGCAACACCTCACAGTACTTCTGTTTTCAGGACCCTTAAAGCCTTGTCCAGAATAAGTTGTACCCTTGAAGTCACCCTGCGCTGAATGTTAGAATGGTATTCTGAAAGTTTTGAAGAAATGCATTTTTTCTCTTCAAGCGTTTCAAGAAAAGCCTTGTTTTCATTTCAATCTTTCATTCATTACCTCTTATCAATATTTTTTATATCCGACCGCATTTGCTCCACTACCTTCTCTTCTCTAATCCTACTTTTGTTTAATTCTGTTACCATCGCTAATGGTTATCGTTGAAAATCCTTATTCTATTGTTTCCCAATATAATGCTTCCTTCTATTTTTGCCTTCTTTAATGTCCACACACCTAGCATCAAAAATATTGATTTATCCACAGCGGTACAGCGTCCCCTGTGTCTCATTCCAAATCACGTTAATTCGTCGACAATTATTGTTCTCATTCCCCCATTTTGGTTTCCCTGTTTCCTTCTCTTAAAAACTTTCCTGTTTGAAAAACTATCGATCTTCTTTCTTGCATGCATCCCCCGTATACAGTTGAAAGTTTTGTTTAAATACAGCTTTTGATTTCAAATTACTGGATTCTGCGGTCCCCAAACAAGGTTTTTTCATTAAAGAATAATAATCTTGATGTCCTTCTTTCTGAAATAGCTACTATGTGCTCGTCCTCGGATCGGACGAAGCGCTTTAACTCACTCATAGTACAGAATATTCGTATGTTTTGAATCTGGAGCTGTTGCGTAACTTGCATTACTACACACAGAGTGTATCAGCACATCAGCTGCAGTGGAGTAAGTCAACAGAGTTTAATCAGCGGAGCATGAGATTTTCCACAATCTCGTACTAATCTTTGTTCATCATCGGAGTATAATTTGAGAGAGGGTTAAAAAACAAGGTGCATCCTGTTCCCTGTCCCTTTTCACCACATCATCCTTCTTTCCGTCTTCCCTGTCATCTGTCTCGTTGGCGCTATAAATTATTACAATTCCGTCATACGCTATAAGAAGCGTCACATTACAAGGAAAATACACTAACTGAGTAGGCGGAGGGGATGGCAAACGACTGCCGACAATAACGTTCACATCCTTGTCATTGTCACTCATCTTCTTCGTTTTAGTTCCACGAGTATCTAGAACTTTTACGTTTCCACTCATATTTTCTCCCTAAACGGAACTGTGGCCACGAGTAAAGGGGTTTTTTAACATGTCTCTTTTATTTTCCAGCTTTGTCCCGCTATAATTTAAAATTCCATTAAATCACCTGCTAATGCAAGCTGTTTGGCATACAATTTTAGTATTTGGGAGAAATTATTTTATTCTTCTACACGCTTGATTTCATGTTCGGAGAAATATTCCGTGAAATACTAGTTTTGTTTGGGTGACATGCAAAGGTAGGGTGTTTTTTTGCTTTATTTAAACCTCACAAACTGCTGGACTGGAACTGGATGAGATGGAACAGAGCTGGAGAATAACAGAGCACATGTAGGTACAGCTCTTTGATACTCGCTCATTGTGTATCATTACCCAGAAGAATTGTGTTAACGCAATCTTCCTCTGTAGTCAAAGCTGTCATTAACCGCACGAGTACTTGCTGGAGCGTAATAACTAACTGTATGAAGTTACAAAAGATACAGCGAGAAGAATGCAAGCACTTGGATGTAGGCGTATCGCCTGAAAATGATGAACGAGAAACCGGCTGTAGCAAGTGACTAAGCTAGCATTGGATGGGTGCGTTGCTTTGTAGCTTCTTCATTCTTGGAGAAACTCCCTGCTGAACGGGGACTGGACAAACTGTAGGAAAAATCTGGAGAAACTTTGGCAGAGGATAGAGAGAAGAAAGAGATAGAGAATACTATGCACGCTAGAATAAGAGTGCAATGGGCTGGACTGAATGAGGAAAGGAAACGTTAGCGAGTGTGAAAATTATCACTAAACTAATTCTTTTCTCCCGAGTTTCCCTCCTCCCTTGATTTTCCGGGAGAAATATTTCCAAAAGCATTGAGCTGTTTCCCTGATTCTCCCTGTCTCTTGCTTGCTTCCAGTATTTCAGCTCATTTTCAGCTCCAAAACTTCATGGGTGATATGCGAGAGCTTTTCTATTTCCCAAGTGCAGAAATATAGGAATTTAACTAACATTACAGTTTGTATTATATGGTTACCTGTTTTTATTTTAACTAATTCTTATGCCTCATACTTCATGGCACTTTAAAATTTCTTTAGTTGCATAAAATGCAAGCCAACATCAATCTGCCTTGAATTATACCACCGTAATGGATTTAAAAGCAAGGGACGGCGTTGAACGCAAAAGTTTTCTTCGCTATGAAAAAGCTATGACTCTCTTCCAATCAAGCTTTTTACATTGTATTTAAATGAAAACATAATATCGACACTCAATCGAAGCCTATAAATCCCCAAAGTTCCTCTGAAGAATCTTATTCCTTATTCCGGGAAATCGTTTTGTCTTTTATAAACTGAAGCTAATTCCCACTTGTAAAACTTGTGCTCCTCCATGCTTCGAATAACCTACAAGACGCCTAGAGCTGGCCAGGCCAAGAAGGCGGGACCTGTCTTACGCAGGAAGCAAATTGTCAAATCCTTTTCACACCTCTCTGATCAACGGGTTTCGGAAGAAGAGGGACCAGAAGACGGATGAAAGCGGCAAAGAATAAGCCAGCTATGAAGTTACCCGGGCATAAGACGAAACAAGAAAGAAGCTGTTAGCTTTATCTACACAGCTTCATCCTAGAATCCTAGCTCGCTTCCACCTCCCCTCTTTACCGCTTCAAGTATTTCTTGTCTATCCTCCTGTTTTCTTCCCCGCGAAATACATAAAAGACTAATTCCATTAGTTCATTAGATAACCGGAAATGAAGAGCGCCTAGGTTGGTTGCTTTGTTTAGTTTTACTTTCTCTTTGGTCGCTAGAATTGAGAAAAATCTTGGGCTTTCTTCCTCTATTTAGTTTCCGTCCTCTAGTCCTCTATCAGTCACTCCTTTGCTTTCACTGCCTCTCCTCCCCCTGAATTACCCGCTTACATCGCTTATCTTATTCCCGCTTTCACTTCAACATTAGCTACAGCTTCACAGCTTTTCCTTACCAAATAAACTCTTGTATTTTATCATGCACATCCCCTCAATAATCCTCGACCACATGTACAGCCTGTGTTGGTTCTTGAAGCTAACTTGCAATTTAACTACTTGAACCGTTAATAAGCCCGGTGCCGTTCAAGCAAGGACTCCGCAGTAAGCAACCCTCTCGCAGTGGTGGGGACTGGTAGCTTTACTAGCGAATTTGTGCTTAAAGCTGCCGGTTCACCGACTTTCAATCTCATTCATGTAAGATAAATCATATAGCTAAATCTTTCAGGATTGATAACGCTGTTGCTATGGGTATGAGATCATCAGAATTGAAGAATCTCTTGCTAACTTGAGAAAAGATTGGAATTAGAGAAAAATAAAGGAATCTTCTGTATTTTCCCCTACGAAAACGTATGAAAAAGAGACTGTTTCTTGATGCTACTAAGGAGAGGAAAGAGAAAGAAAACATTGAATGTTTGCACAAGAAATCATAATCAAAAGAGTGGAAATACTAGTTTCTTCCCTGGTCTCTCTATTCCTCCTATTCCTGGATTCATAGACGAAAGTTAGTGTGCAATGCTGGAAAAGTGTCTCTAATGCCCGTGTAAAGGCTATAGTCGTGCATTATCCCCCGTTTTCCATCCAAGTTATAGTTTGTTCCAAGTTGAGGCTGCTAAAAGAAAGCAGAAGCTTTGGTTTATTCCTATACGTTCCAGCTTTAAGGCCAAGCGGAAGAAGAGAAAGCAGAGAAAGGTTTACCTTTCTCCAGCGGGATCAAATCCCAGAATAAAATATACGGACAAAAGCTCATCATCAATCTGTCTCTCTCCCTGTCATCATCAGCCTTTAGTTTTCCTCACTTGATTTATTTAGTTAGCCCGACCGAATCTCCCGCTCTTCTCTCCTTCCAATTAAGATGTGGTCCTTTTTTATTTAGCACTCTGTTGATTTACTAAATTTGCCAACTTTCTCTCTCGCCTTTCTCCTTTCCCCTCCCCCTTTTTCCCTATTCAATGTTTCTTTATCATCGCAGTGCTTTGCACAGGAGGCTCAAGCGCTTCACCCGGTTCTTAGCACCTATGGGTTGGGCTCTCTTCTTATCTATTACAAGAATATTTTCCCAGCTCATACCCTTTACACAGCTTCTCTCCTTCCTGTCTTCTTATGTTCCACAGGCTGCTCATTAAACCTGCTATTTTGTATGGACACTCCTCTTTCGCCCATCTTCTTCTGATATTTCATAGCTCATTAAGCATTGCATTGGACACTGGTCGGAACATCAATTAGCTCCATTTACAAGTTAGACCCGCACAGTCGGCGCAGGTAACTCTGAAGAAAACCAGAATCAAACCTTAATGAAGCCAACATTTTCTCTACTTTCTTTACAAACCAACCAAGATTTAGCACCTGCAGATAACTAAGACGAGACCAGAGCAAATGAATCAGAAGAGGAAACGGAAAGAAATTGCATAGATTTAGAGGCAGATGAAATAGAATCTGTGTAGTTGGCGGAAGCTACGTACTTTCTCTGCTGTTCTTTCCTTGAGGAAAACTAATAGAAGCCTAACTACTAAAATTATAGTAATTTATATCAGCTTTTAACACACTAGAATGAAGGTGGTGTTGGATTATAGAAAGCTTCAGGATGAGAATTACTAGAGACATGCATGAAGCACGAGGAGAAAGCATACTTTGGTGAAAGCTGGTCTACAGTTTTGGCTTAACAGCATGCCATGGTTCGAGCGAGAAGCTGTATGTTAGTGAAATCAATTATACAGCAGCGGAGAAACTGTGATAGTTTTATCGTCATTATTTATCTTTTGATTACATTATGTATTGTGCTATATAAATTGTGTGAATTTTATCTCCTTCTCTTATTACCGCCGCCTATTATAATTGGCATAGTCAGTCGTCCCACTCTGTGCAGCTGGTAGCTGGCTGCTGGCTCTCTGGATGATCATGAGAGAAGTAGGCTGAAATCCTTAGAAGAAGGTTGCTTCTTCCTCTCTTGGTTTCTACTTCTGGCCAGCATTAGTATAAACGCGCTAACAACTCATCTTTGACTTTCACCATTATAATGATGACAGGAGGGAAGAAGAGAAAGTTTGTGCAATCTAGCTGGAATATTCTCTTAAAGCTTGTATATGCGCTCATGTAACGAATTTCCTCAAAACACTTCCTTCATCATCATACTAAAGACAAGGAGCATTGGAGAAAGCACAGAATAGAATCTCGGTTGTCTTTGGACGCAAAGCGTGGAGAAGGTATGCTGCAAAGTGGGTAGAAGAACCACAGAAACGAGCCCAACTTAAGCCTAATCTCGCATATGAGGAGGACTAGAACGGAACAGGGAAATGTCAGTGGGTAAAATACGGTAGTCCGTAGGAGGAAACTGAGCAAGAAGATGACGGAGATGACAACGCACATGTGAAATCGGCAAAATTTTAGTGATTTACGAATCCCTTCGTCCGCTTTTCCTCATATAGATTCTTATCTCCGGCCCATTATTTTAGCAAATTCCGTCCCATTAAAATATATATTCTTATGAAAGCACACAGATTCTTTTGGCATGAAATCAAGCAAGGATAGGATTTTTGGAACCGAGTAAAATCAGTTCAGTTTTTAGCCTGAAAAGCCTAAAAACGTTTGGTTAAGAACAGAGGAAGCCGAGTCGATTACAAGTTTCTTGCAAGATTTTTATATAAAAATTTCGGAAACCAAAAGTATTTTTCTTTCAAATCAGCAGATTTATATACCTCAAATAATTTTTCCTCTGATTTAGGAATGGAACCAAAGAACAGATTATTTTTTTATACGCAACCGCAAAATAATTTAATCTATTCCAATTCACACCAGCTATTCAACATCTCTATTTCTTTCTCTGTTCGAAGAACTAAATTGTCACATGAATATGACAGTTTCCTATTACCAAGCTATCTATGAAAAATATGCCCTTAGAATAATTGTAACACGAAGTAGCGTACACGCTTGACGCCGTTTTACATATTTTACGAATATTTGACAACTTCATGCCACAGATAGATTGACATGTGTGTTTCTATCCAGGATATTAGACTGCTTCTACACTATAGCAGCTAACGATATTACATTCAAAGCCAGCTTCGCGAAGATATACAAATTGCTTTTGCGGTCTTGCTTTCCTATGGTTCAGCAAGCTCATGTAAAATAATTAAAGAAACCTCATCCACGGCACGCACCGTACGTACCCACATCCATAATATGACAACAATACGATAAAATACGAAAATGACTCTTCGTGATTCTCTTTTAGTTGTAGGAACTGAAGGAAAGCAACCAACAGAAAAATTCTCATATACATTTACACATATTGTATGCTCATTCCGCTCTCTTCCCGAAGACAATAAGATTCGTGAGAGAGGGAAAATAATTTTAAAATATTGATGCCGTGCAATAAAGAAGAGTAATAAAACCAGAATGTCAATCAGAACCAAAGAGAGAGGGAAATGCACAAAAAAAGAACAACTTGACGGAAAAGTTCAAGACGAACGCGGTTTTAGTAACCGCGACTTGCCATCAATCGGAACATGATTTATGTACAAGAAACCAAAGCTTCTTGTTATGATTTTGGATGTATCCCTCTTCCTCTTCACAAGACTGCATACCTGTGCTAAACAGAAGCTCAAACTGGATTGTTTTTATTCTTTAAAAAAAGCAAGAACGCTCTCGTCGAAAACAATAATAATAGTAATGAGAGCAGCTAATTAGCGGATTCGTAACGGCGTGAACTAATATTTAAAGGAATCATCTTGAATAACGAGCAGATTCCTTGCAGATCAAGTTACGTTTTTTGCCAAATTCACCGCAGCATGCAGAGCAGACCTCCCAATCCGCAGAATCAGCCTAGCTGAATAACTCGTTCCGTTTCCAATGACAGATTTTCCCATCATTATCTTCAAGGGATAATTATGAATAGCTATAGAGCGAGCAATTTGAATTCTGATCAAATCTCAACTAATACTCAGTTCACACACAAAGATTTAATTTACTTGAGATATGCCATTTTTTGCAGGAAATATTCGCTAATTTGCACATGACCTCTTTAAACTCGGGTTTTCCAAACTCTCAAACATTGTTTCCCCAGGTTACTAATTCTGCTTCATATGTAGCAAGTCTCTAAAGCAATTTTTTTAATACGCTTTGTGACTAATATAATAACTACTCTGATTAAACTTTTACGCAGAAATTAACTCTCAGCTTTAAATTAACTATAGTTTTCTATTCCAGTTTCTGATTACCATTAACTACAAGACTGCCTATAAGCAAACATTCATTTAGGTACTTTCTTGTTAACGGTGAGCAAAGCATCATTAAAATGTACATTAAGCGTTCAAGCATTTAAACTACCTTTACATTTTCTCTTAACGAGGAGGCATCAGGTAAGCAAGGCTTCGAATTTGTGTATTACAAATTGCGTTCTCTTGAACCCCCCAACTGTCTATTTAATTATATGCAGTGAGATAATGACGAGTTGAGCAGCCATGCGTACACACACGCTGCTGAGAAAAGATGCGTACAGTTTAATAACTGGGATTGTGCGGCTGACGTAAGTTAATTCCTTCACCTCTTTGTATTCTTCTTTGGTTTAAGTGTCTGACTGAGTGGACGGAAATAAGGGCTGATGCTGGTGATAATGGAGGGAATAATAATGTGCAATGCTCTTGTTCTTATGCTTATTATTATAATTGTTCTGCTCATTTGCATCCCAGGATACCCATGGATATCTTGGTTTTTTATATCCTCCTACACCACTACATCCTGGATTTACCCGAACGGAATTTATATGACTAAAACCATAGAGTACTCATGTCTAGGCAAGTCTATTACACTCCTTACTACTGGCTGATACAAACCTCCACTCAGGTGAGTTATATAATTAGCTGTTCTTGTGAGCATACTTCTTGAGGTTTGATTCACACAGCATGGTTAATTGCTGACGTTTATCTCTTGGTTTAAGTTCAATAGAGGGACTGCAAAATAATTTTTTCTCGTTTTGCAGCAATTAAAAATGATTAATGTGAAAGAGTGAAGAAGCTTTTAGAGGTTGCAAAAATTCAAGAGTCCGTCCACATTTTCCACCAAGCGTAAAGGGTAGCCTTTGACCAGACGCTTGCATATAACACAACGTTTCCCTATTTTCCCAATGACGCTTACCCATTTTGGCCTTGCGAAAATCCGTTTCTTTGAGCGACCGATGCTTCTTAAACTCCCATCATTTGCTTTAACATGTCGAGTTAAATGTAGCAAATCTCTTCTGGGGTGTCTGAAGACTACGTATAGTGAGAAATATTTTTTACCTCCACGTGGACTTTTAAAGCAGGCTATTATCTTAATTAATTCTTGAACGCTTCGTCTATTTTCTTCCGACTTATATGCAGGTAGCTTAAAGTTTTATCCCCCTCAACCGCCACTGTTTCCTCTTTCCAATGGTTGCTAGTTAGTACGGTGTAAGTGGATACAAATGCTACAATTAATTCTGACATTTTCATCTACAGAATCCTCCGCCCAATTTGTTGTTTTGACGCCTGAGCTCAACTATTTTGCACACTCTTGAGCAGACACGGAAATTATGACGAGTGATCCAAGGCGTTTGGAGGGAAACATCAGACCTTGACTAATATCGGAATCGTAGGGAAAATGGATGTTATTTTCCAATTTTACTGTACCAACTTTTTACATCAAATAAGACAGGTGAATATGTATAGAGGGGTCTGGTAGAAATTCTGCAAAGGTAAGAAAAAAATTTTTTATGAAAAAACATATTTACAATTCCCAGGATGTTAGAAGCGGAATGATGATTTTTTAGGTAAAAAACATCAATGCGGTAGCGAATTTGCGAATTTCAAAGAGGATGTGTGATAAGTTCATGGTTGCTGTGACCTGCTAATAAACTAATAAAGCAGTGTATGTGGTTACTATATTCAGCAGGTAGGCATAGGATACGACTTGAAGTTAATACGAGGATACGTTGCTTAAATTAGTATTAAAATTTAGGTATTCTGGGCATCTTTCTGGATTTAAAGCGGGATTGAAGTATGAGCATGAGCTGGTGATATGTAATATCATCCGTAATGTAGTGTGTTTTTGGTTGCCTGTCGCGAAGGAAAATTATATAAATCTGCAATCATGTAATGTATATTGGACGACGTTGCTCATCAGGAAAACAGTAAATCTTAATTCGCAGTCCTCCGTAATTTACAATTTATTTGAAATCGGCGTCACATATGCGCAAAGTAAAATAGAGCGGGATTTTAGTGCTAGATTTTGGCAATCTTAATTTCCATTCAAAGTTATTCCACAGCATAATTATAGCACCATGGAACGACCTCCCGGCTCATGAATAAAAAAATATTGACGTCGAAGTAAATACACTACATGCTCACAATCTGCAAGATGGAAGTCGCCAATTTAAAATACTATCGTACGCTAGAAGGATCGTAAGGACTTTCTCTAATTGCTGCAATTTATTCCACAGAATAATTGAATTCCAAATGCCGATTAAGATTGCAAATTGTGACGAAGATTAGATTTATTACCTGTTCAAAATCATTTATTTCCCACCTTCCCGGTCATTATTCCTCTTTATCGGTTAGATATAGCAGCTAAAATTTTACAAAGCATAAAAATAATGATGTTTCCCAACCAAAGAGCAATACCAAAATTTTACAGAGCTGTTTTTTAACTATATTTTGTGGTTTAACGCTACGAATTTGTGCATTCTTCTCTTGCAAATTTCATCCAAGCACATTATCAAGCCAGATAGTAAAATTACTGGCTGCCACCAAAACAACAACGGCAATCAGGTGAATACGAGAAGAATTTATTATCATCCGTCTGAATCTACCGCACTTCCTACACAAGCTTCTCACTTGCACTCACACGCAAATCATCTTACATTATTGTAATTACTCATCTTGATCTGCATGGACTGTGACTGGGAGGAATGATTCTTTGCTTTAAGCGCTGATCTCTTCCCAGGGATTACTTCAAAGGTTATGCTGCTATGCTTGTCCGGCATGTTGTTTAGCTTCATGAAGTTTTCGTAGCCACTTCTCCTCTAATCTTCTCCTGACTGCTTCTACTTCTACCCTTGCAAATTACCATTAAGGCTGTTCTTCTTGCACACAGGTTTTGCCGTCGTCCTCTCAATTTGTTGCTCTTGTTTCCACTTAAAATTCTTTACCTTTTGAATAAACTTCTTGCGGAGATTCCTCTTCCGCTTTCCTTTTACTAACAAAACTCATTATTTTTTCTTCGCAGTCAGTCTGAACATTAACCATTCCATCCAGGAGAAGCTACGATACGAGCGCATGTACACAGGAATATATACCTTTGAATGCATAAACCAATCTCACAATTCCCTCATCTTCTCCAATCCAACACAGCTGTATACAGCTGTACCAGAGCGCAAAGCATACGGATAAACTAAATATTTCTTGCTCTTTCTTAAGAGGAGCAGCCGTGTCCGTCCGTATAGTATACACACAGAAGAAGATGAGAGTTAATGCTCCGGATAAATTAATGGCCTTTAATGAGATACTTTCTGGCGTGTAAAAAATTAAGTTTAATGAAAGGAAATTTAACCAAAAAGCACCATGCCTCTCACCTACGTCAGTAGCAGCAGCGTTACCTTATAGGCAATCAGGAGATCCTCACAGCACACAAGAGGCAAAGGCTTAGAGAGCAAAAGGTTTAGCAAGGAAACTCTTTGGAAGAAGAACAAGGGATTTTAAGTTTCATATCCGTCACCATCAAGCTCACGCAGAGATCCGGAAAATCATAGAGCGAAGAGGTATTCAATTGAAGAATCACGGGATCTCAACCCATCTTCTTCCTCCTTCCCGCTTTAGTTCATTCAATTTAAAATAGCTTTTGGCCTCAGAACAATAATCCTTAAATTGGGAATCCTGCTGCTTAAATTTGTCATTCATTCATTGAATATTACCTAATGACTTATAAATTCTTCTTTTAGAATTTTTCAAGTTTCTAAGAGCTCTAGCTTGTACTTCCTGCTTGCTCTGTTTCTACTGCTACCATTAACCACAAACACAAACGCTGTTGTTTCCTACAGACTGCAGCTCACAGTTTGCTATTAACTTCTCCCCTGGCTGCTACTCCTTATCTTTTATTATGTATCCTAGATCCTTCTAAGTCCTGAATGAAATTATTTGTTAAATTGTTAATAGAATCAAGTATCAGCCTAATTCTGTCTCAATTTATGATTTTTTAAACTAATAAATACCCTTGTCAATTCCATTATCTGGTTACCGTCCCAGGGGTTCCTTGTTCACAGCAGCGGGTAGCTTCTACAGCCTCTCTTCTCTATGTAGAGCCAAGAACACATATCCTGCTCTTGTAGATACCGTTTTAAGTACAATACTACTTAAATACTACCTAACTACTTTAAGCATATCTGTTCCTTGCTTACATATTTTAAAACCAAATTGACTACTGTGGGATGCAAGAACTGCAACTTCGACACATAATATTCTGAAGCAAACCCTTTGAAACTGATATGAAAAACAAGAGAGTAAATAGGAAGATTGACTCAGACAGGAACGTTTTAAATTTTTCATGTATTTATTTCATATTTCATTCATTAAAACCACAGTATTAGGATACACAGATAAGGGTTTCCGATGATTTGATAGCAGTAGTGATCCCATGCTGATTTTGTAACGTTGTCCTCTGTCTGAATTTCTGTGCCTACGTACATTGTGCTTCGTGTTGCTTGAGCAACTTCACGTTCATGTTAAGGAGTTCCAAATCTGTGGACTATTTAATCTTGTTCAGGTAATAGATTTTAAATGGACTCAACTACTTCATGATGATGACTTTCGTTTACGAAGGAAGGCTAGATCTTTTAACAAGAAAGCAATATCTTCGTTCATAGCCTAGCCTACGCCTTTCCCCACAATATATGCTTCTACAAAGGACTTGTTTTAATGTAGCTCTTTGAAGGATTGAACACAACAGCTCTGCATTACGCTTGATGATTCCTGGGGTGTCGTGTCGTAAGAGGTAAACTAGAACGTGCATACCATGCCGGGAATTCTGTCGATATTCTTGCTTAGGCTAAAGAAGGGATGCGTTCATACAAACTCTTACTGATTAACCAGCTTTTGATTGAGGGACAAAACAACCTCAGGATTGCGACCTGTAACATTAAACATTATATTAGCAATTTGGTGTTGAAGTACTTTACATCATAGATCGTACCGTACAAGTTCGGATTCCGAGTACATGGTTTTTGGTTTCAGTCCTCCCAAGAAAAAGAACACTGGCCGGACAAAACACCGTTCACAATTTGAAATCCTATATCAATCATAGCGTAAAACAAAGGCAATAATACAAAATTTTCAACTCTGTACAGCTGTAAATCCACAAGACAAGATAAATGAAGGAAAAAATAAAGGGGTTGCATCATATATACTCTTGTTGGAAATGATGAATGAATGAAGCTTTTATTACCGATTCAATTTGCTCTTGTTTCATACAATTTAGCTCAATTAAATTCCGGACGCAACCAGCCGGGCATTTAGCAGTAAGTTCAAGTCCGTCGGTTTGGCCTTAAAGGAGATGAGCCCTGAAGCTATTTTATTAAATACACTAGTTCAACTACGGATGTATAGACGATGGCTAGACTACACAAATTAAATGCTTT
Source organism: Sminthurides aquaticus (assembly GCA_906901655.1). NCBI lineage: Eukaryota > Metazoa > Arthropoda > Collembola > Symphypleona > Sminthurididae > Sminthurides > Sminthurides aquaticus. The sequence continues at coordinate 500,233 of CAJQTT010000010.1, forward strand.
TACTTGGTAGATTATGATAGCGTGTTTGTTAATGTTTATTTTAACGCAGTGATTCCTTAATAGCTTCTCTGAAGTGTGAATTTATATTTTTGAAAACTCCTCCAACCAACTAAAATCTCACAGTTTCAGAAGATATCTAAATTGATACAAAGTTGATTCTGCTTTACAACCTACGTAAACTACACACGGACAATTAATACTTCGCTAAACGGTGAATGGTTTTTTGGTGCTGTGCTGCTCTAGCTCCAGATATGTCACTTTAAGGATACTAAATTTTAGGAAGCAGTAAACAGTAAAGAGCAGTAGACAGATGGAACAGCATCCATTTAAAATCTTCACGGATAAAAGAACCGGTGGTGGAATTCTCCTTAAGAGAATTTTCTCTTGAAGCATGAGAGCTTTTGAAATTCGCAAAAAACCTGGAGCGGACATCTACCGACGGTGGGTTGGACTCAAAGGATTGAATTGCCCCTTTTGCTTTTACATAGACTTGCTATGCTAATGCATGCAGGAATCCTTTACCCCATTTGACTTGCGTGGAACTGTATTATTATGTATACGCTCCGCTCAATATAGGCGTGAAATTGAATGGGTAGAGTGAGTTTTTTATTATTCCTCCTCCTATCTTCTTTGCTGCATTCTTTGCTCTTGCTCATTCTGTATTCATCATTCTCTGCTTTTGCTTGCTTGGCTCCTGGCTGGTTTCTTTGTAGTAGTATCCAACCCTTTGCCCTCCTACTCGTTTATCTAGTCTCTTCTCATATGCAAATCGTATTCATGAATTTCAATAGACTCAAAAAGGAGGCGGAGTTGAAGGGACAGGAAGAAGAATCAAAGGCTAAATACTCTTAACAAATATCTTTTAGTTACAACCATCGTTGTACCAGAATTATCTATTCGATGCAAATGAATCTAGCCAGGGCATTGTTACCACTCTTTTTATTGTTTCTAATCGGCGTTGAACCTAGTCAAATCTAACAGCCTTGTTCAAATCGCTCATGATATTTTAGCATTTAATTTTCTCACGATTTACCCATACATTACTTCATGAACAGTTCAACATAATTTAAGATTCAATTAGTCATAATATATCCTTCATCTTTTCCAATACACTTTAAAGATTTACGATCATCTAAGCCTAAAACCTAAACATGTAGACCTGAAATACGCGAAGACCGAGAATCTAGTCAGACTGGGCTGAGACGAAGATGAGAATCAGTGTAGACTTATAGTTAGTTTAAAGTTAACGTTAAGAAGCCGTGCAACAAGCGCATGATTGAGGGCTAAAGAGAAAAAAGCGCCATCTCTCTACACATGCCCTCCTCCTGTCCTCCACGCTTCTCTTCTACAAGTCCTTGAACCTTAAAGTTACAAGATTGGAAGAAAATAATAATGGAATGATTACAGTTGATGACGAAGGTTTAAAATAAACATTTTTTATTCTAGTATTAAATCTTAAGATAAATGTATGTGCTGGACACATCAAATAAACTACAGTTCGATGACTGCGTTAGCAGTTGACTTTACTTTGGTAGTGGACTTAGCATTAGCATCTCGTAAGGCGGTTGGTTCATATTCGACTAAACTTAGTCATCAGATGAGCATATGCATGTTTTCAGAAGATGTGCTGGCTGAGGAAGAGAGTTTGAGCCGTGGAGAAGGTGATATAATTGATTTCGTTTCGGACTTGTTATCATGAAGTTTAAAGAGGTTAGAGTTAGAGTGGATTGGTTCCTCTGGAGTCGTTGTGCAACTAATAGCTAACTGTATTTACTCCATGATTTGCTAATGAAACGAACACTTGTTTCCTTGGAAGAAGGATGAATGATTAGTTGAATCAATATTTAATTAAATTAATTCAAATTAATTTCAGTATCAGCTCACATGGCGGACATGTGAGGAGGCTATTAAATAGCCGCTATTTAACGTAACGTAGCCAAGAAATCAATAACATGAGAGTACTGCACTTGGAAGAGGGTATTTACAGACACATTCCTTAAGATTACATATAATATTTGCTAGTCACTTTGACCGCTTCAGCTCTTCGGCAGTATAAAGTTATGATGGAGGGGGAGTGAGATTGATTCCTTTTGAATATTCCTGATTATTTGTAAGCTTTCGGTGATTTCTTCTCTGTTAGCATAATCCAGATTACGTTTCTATTAACATTAGTAATGAACGATAATTATTCGAGGTCACCTTCAGATGTTAATGCCTTCCCATCTTGGCTCGTGCAAGTTAGTTGGTATAAGCGTCTTGGAATTTAATTTCAACACAAATGCATCAGAACTAAAGTACGATAACTACGTTCGGATCAATCCAATCTTCATCTGGATCGAGGGAGTAAAGTTTTGGCCTAAAATTTGCAAAACGGCGTGCAAGTAGTTCAAAGTATCGCAAACAATTTGGCATCTTACGTTGTCATCGTTACTCATTTATAGAATGCAAAGAACGATATGCTTTCTCTCCGCAAACTCATCCCAACTTTCTGTAATAACGGCCATGCTTTGGCAATTAAGCATTATTTGTTTCATTACCAGCGTTAAATATGAGAAAATATGGGGAAATAAGTAAAGTAAAATCCATAAACATGGAAAATCATTTCCATCCATATATGCAGCAGCTCGACGAGCATATGCCATTTGTGCAAGTACTTTTTGCGGCCAGGAAAAGGAGCAGATTCCATTCCTTCCTTTAGCATTAATGTAGGGTGGAAGAAGGGAATGAATGAGGGAAAATTCTCATCAAGGGTTTCGTTCGTGCGTTAATTTATTTTTTCTTTCCCCCATTCTCTGTATATTCCCTATGGGTGTGGAGCAGCCAAAGAATTTTTCTGGGAAAGCCAAAGCAAAGCATTAATGCTTCTGTTTCTCTGCCGTTCCTTAACAGAGATGGTAGAGGTAGAGTGGAGAGAATTATTTAAGGAGAGCGTGCGGCATTTGTGTGCTTTTCCCTTAATGGCACTGTGTTTGATGGGATTGGATGCTAATTTATTGCATATGAAACTTTTACGGAGAAATATGTATTTTCATAATTTATTATTCCTTCACTACCTTTTTTCTAGCAAGGAAGCGGGAGTTACGATAAGTCAAAACTTTTCTACAGACATTACGTTCTTCTGACTCTGACTGTAATAATTTACGCAAATTAATTAAGATTTAGTTTTAGAAAATACAGTTTCCCGAAATCCCCTAATAATACATTTAGGCTTAAGAACCAAATTCTACAAACGCTTAACCTTCTCCTCTACAATCAAAAAGCACCAGGTTTATAAGCGCAAGCAGGAAATTTATCTTCACATGAAATGTATTTAAAGTTTTCGTCCAGGTAAAACGGCGTTAATATCCTTCAAATTAAAAGTTACTCTGTATTGTATTCTTTCTTTATTGTCGAAGCACAAATTTTCTTGTATCTTTTACTAGTAAAGAGATTCAGATTTCGGATGGCGGTAGTATTCTAAGTTTTCCATCAATTCCGCGTTCGTCCTTCCTGTTTTCTAACCCTGATGAATGGTGTAGCGCGAGTTCGTTGGAGGAAACAATCTCACGCGTCTACGTTAATCATAATTTTGGAGGAAACTTTTTGAGCCAAGTTGAAGCATTCAAGAGAGTCGCTCATAATTCTCTTGTTATGGAAGCAAGCTAACAAGCACTAAAGTAGCGTAGCGTAGTAGTATCCTAAAACTGGTATACAACTAATATCCGTGGTGCTTTCTGACTCTGACATAGGATCGAGGTAAAGCAAAGGTACCGGCTCTCTTACGGTTTGTTAGGCTGTTTGCTACTACTTTAGTTTCGGTAGGAGGAAGTAGCAATTTGAGTCTGAGAATTGTGTGTATATTTTCGATTCATTTGTATCTGTCATTTAAGAGCAACTCATAATTCTTCTCTCCTTTCAAAACTTATTCCATGCCTGATACTATTCCCTCTACGGCTCCTTTACTAGTTCCCGCTGGATCCATTATTATTATGTGCTCAAACAAATTTACACTCCTGCTTTTCTTCAGGACTTCGGGAGGAAGCAAGTCTAGTTTCTCCTTTTGGCTATGCGAAGAAACATGGATGAGTCCTGCCTGAGCCGTATCGAAAATGATTGAAGAAGCTTATTGAAAGGAGTCCAAGTGGTAACGGATGAATTTCGTATAATAAGACAAACTTGTTTAGTTAGAGCTCGCTCTTTTGCCTTCCTCTTGCTCTACTCTTATTCTACCCCGTGTATTAATCTGTATTGGAAACTGACTGCTGCTGCTGCTTTCCAAAACTTTCCCAACTCTTCATCACAATTGATCCTTCATCCGTCTCCTTTCCTGTGCGTTTCAATGCCCGGACCCTCGGACCGACTAAGATGGAATTGTATTTTCTTGTAGGAGGGGAAGATTGACGGACGGAGGACTTGTCCAAGGGAATTGCTTTTGAGGGAAAGCAGCGCAAAAGGAAAAGCAAATAAGGAAAATAAATGTGTTATGCATATTCCTCTTATTTCCTTGCATGATTACCCGGGTGCTACTTTCTCCGAGTCTCTGAATCAACTCTTGGTTATGCATATATACAGAGTTGAGTTAGTTTGAGCAAACTCTCTGCTGGCATGATAATCATTCATGCTTAATGTGTCTCCCCGCTCGCTCCAAGTTGCTCTTATTATTAATTGCCTCCAACAGAGTGATCAATACCAATCTTCCAGGACGTGAGCTTGTTCAAGGGTAGAAGAGGCACGCAAATGTGCTCTAAGCGAATGTTTCATGCAAGAATATTTTGTGTGTGGCTATTTAAAATGTAGATACCGGAGGATGGGAATTCGTGTTAGTCGGAGATCGTAAACAGACAGGGTTTATTATTACTTTGATTGAACGCCGTTTCTGAAAAATAAAAATAAAAGCGAAACCCCACAGACTGGAAAGTGATGGATTAAAGTTCAGCTTCCAGATGAACTGATGTAAACAATGCTGCAACTAGCAAATAATGTCTTGCCGGAAACCCTCCTCGAAAATGCGAACTGAAACTGAAAATGTTGCAAAATGTGTTCGATTTTTGCTAAAGAGGAATATATATTTCCACATTTTATAGAGTATATAACATAAAATTCAGTTAACTCATTCATGTCTTCACTCCGCACTTAACAGTAACCTGATATAGAAATTTGTAGCCCCTTCTAAAGTTATTTTAGGATTTAAATTTTAAAACCCTTCAGCAATGTAAAATATCCTTATATCTTAATCACATGAATACGATAAAATAGAGACAATTCCTCAAAATACGTCTTAGTTTGCATGCGCATCTTAACGGGACGGAGGAGGAGAAAGTAAAATACACCCCTTCAGCCAAGGGCCGTTCACAAACACCGTTAAAAGAAAATGCTAGCTCCAACCTTCAGAGCTTTCTTTGCTTTACTGGAGGACTACAAGAACTATTTCGTAGGAAGGACAAGAGAAATTTTCACTACGCTCTGCTCTCTGTCTCATTATGAATGTCAGAATGTATAACGGGAAGGGAAACGGGAGGAGGAGAAGTAGGAGGGAAAAGGAGTAAAGAAAGTGTTAGGGGAAGTGAAAGCTATTGGCTTATGGCTTTCTCCGAACCCCTTTCTCAAGTACCGAATTTCGCATCCCTTTCTCATCTTCCACTGTGAAAACCCGGGTGTAGAATGGACCAGGAGGGAGGAAGAGATGCTGCTAACTCTGGAATAACAATATTTCCTCCCCACACCGAAGGGAATCAGAACGAAGAGAAAGCAGCATAGTACATGTGAATGCAGAATAAGATGAGAGGATGGGAGGAGGAAAGACCATGGAGGAGTGAGAATACGAAATCCGGGAGGAAGGGACGTAAACCCGTGAACAATTCCAGCTCGCATCAAGTAGGCAGAGACCATTTATAATATGAATGTGACTCTGGCTGGCCTGGCGTTAGAAAGTAGGAATCTTTTTCGTTGTCGTCCCTTCTTGTGAATCCTATGAGCATCTACTTGCATACGTCCTTCGGATTTTGTGACTTCAGTTGCACAAAAGTATATACATGCAGAGAAAACTCGCTGGCTACTGGCTAGTTTTGTTCTGGAGGCAACGTAAAATTTTCCTGAATCCCAAAACCCGGGTATTCTCTGCTTTCCCCCTCCAACTATTTCGCATCTTCTTCTTATTCTCTCACTATATTTTCCTTCTCTTTCTCTGTATACTTTAGCTCGTTAAGTTTTGCTCTTTCCTTTCTTGATTTTCTCTCTCTGTCCCTTGACCAAGATCTGTTCTGTCGCTCCGGAACATTCTTTTACATTATGCACGTCATCTATATAAAAACAGCATCACTCATCCCCACCCGGAGCTAACATAAGTCATCATGAATATGAGCATTTCCGACACTTTTATATGAAAAAATTACTATCAACTTTTCCTTCCATTCTCCTCCACTTACTCCACAACCAACCTTACAACGACCAGTCCGCCTCCATCCTTTCTTGCCTTGCTATTCTACCCGGGTCGGACCAGACTGAGTATGACTGCAATCCGGGTAGAATTATGTACGTCATCAGCGTAGCTCATTGAACCAGTCGGAACTGCTAGAATTTCTGGAGACTGGAGACACAGGAACGGGATGTTGCTGCTACACTCTTACAATTTGATTAAATCATCTTCTTATTACACTTTCTGCAAAGATGCATGCAAAACACGCCTCACGCTGCCGCTGCTTCTACCCGGGTATTAATACACTAGTATTAAATATCTTCTTGTTGCTCTCCTTCTGTTCCATGCTTTTTACATTGCAATGCTTCCCGGGTATTTCTTAGCTTGAGATAAAGAAGAAGCTCAATTGAAAGATACTTTTGAATGTTCATGTCTTGGCGGGTACGGACGGAACACCTTTAATTATGATGGCAGATGATGGAGGAAATCCTCTTGGAAAAGTCCCGTGAATCACTTGTCAATAAGGTGACACTTGCTCTTCTTCTCTCGCCCGGGTAGTAATGCTCCGTCTAACTCCACGTTTTACCACGTCCGTACATGTATCTTATGAGAAGAAGAGGACCATGTTCCTAAACTCCTGGTTATGGATAGATTCTTAAGTCTTATGACACCCGCAAATCATCCCTGCTTTCCGTACGGACGACAAGGAGAGTGTAATATCTGTTCGTCTGTTTGTGTGTGTGTGTCAAAGCCCGGATTTTTACACCGCTCAAAACCGGGGAGCTGTGACTGACTCTAAGTTAGAGCCGGGAGTTTCTGTTCCTTAGTCTCCTGTGTGTATAAAACAAAAACCCGGGTAGTAGGAATACAGTAAGTAATGCCCACTAAGTAAATGCTGGACGAGGACCAATTGGGAGTAAATGCAATGCCGGGTTCTTGATATACCCGTTTCGAGGAGTTTCTGTGTATGTGTACACATTTAGACTTGCATGAGATATCCCCTGTCTTTCCTTGATTGCATTTTTGATGGACATTATGATCCTTTCTTTCCTACTCATGATGGAAATAAATGAGATGAGAGGATACCTCGAGAGAAAAGAAATGGAGAAAATGTGTACGATCCCTTCAATTTCCACATCCCGCCCCTATTTTATTTCACTTCTCCTCTCATCCTGTCCATCTTCTACACTAACTACACGTAAATTCTCTCCAAGAAGACGTCCTCTTGCGTCCCGTACATGGAGACAGGCCCAATGCGCCTACAGTCAGTTGGAGAGTCGAATGTGGATTCAGGGAAAGCTATGCTGGAGCTAGTTGATTCATACTAAGTGGCAAAAATATAACGTCTTTTCTCCGAGGTCTGTGGCTCCAGCTCCCGGGTTGTGTCGTTTTCAAGGTAGTATTTTGCCTGTTGTAATGCAGGCTTGCATCCTGTGCGTGGGTAGATCATTAACAATCCGTACGACGGTGTCCAAGAAAATTGTTCCTTTTGGATTATTTGCGAGTTGATTAATTTCTGCTGCCGGCAAGCAAGGAGACTGTTTCGTAGTACTGCTCTAACGAAGAGAAGCTGTAAAACACTTACTAAACATACAAATACTATTCATGATGAATTTAAAGTTATATTTAATCCAATGAAAATTTAATATCGCTAGAACTTGTAGTTCAGAAAGTGTCTCTGTACTTACAACACAAACTGTCCTTTATAATTAAAATTCCTATAAATTAATAAAAAGAACGCAATTTCAAAAATACACATAAATCATCACATTAATCATTTATGGAATACATTGATGTCGTGTCTAACACCGTTTTATCATTTTGTCTCTTCTTTGTCTCTTGGAATATTGGACTTGGAATATTTAAACTCACCTTCCTCCAGAGAATTTCATATTAAATTTTACCAAATAAGCAACTTGCAATTAAAGTAAACACTTTATAATGCATAAATAATTTAAATTCCAGAAAAAAGCTCTTTCAAGGGTTTTTCCTTACTCTGACTACACGCAAAGAACTTTGTCCTGCAATAGTCTGAAGGATGTTACCGAAAACTTACCATCCCGCCGTCTTGCGGCTCTCCAACACCTATCTTCTGAATCCAAACTACCCACTCTTTTATTATTTCCCCTGTCGTACTGTTAAATTACATCTGCATTTTATACCTGCTTATCAAAGCCCGTTTAACTTAATTCTACACTATTTCATCTAGGTATAACATCTTCCCGGATTTTTCCATCAAGGAATTCAAGGGACTCTGTCTCAATCCTTCAGTTTGGCAAAAGGGTCTCGTGCCTTTTCTAAATCACTATGGATCTTATTCCAAGTAACCTGATGGCATAGGCGGGTACACAAGAATCCGAGACCCTGAATCTTTTCTTTCCAAGCCACACATAATAATACCAGGGAATCAATTCATTTATGCCCAATAACTGTTCTTGTGAAAGATTTATACGCTTCTTTACTTTCAAATAAAAGCCTTGAGGTAATGCTCAAAGTATCTTATTGTAGCTAGTAGTTAAACTCACTCTTCTGGAGAGAGGGTCTCTGATAAAATTTTACCCATTTCTCCTAAAAATACTTATAAATGACCCACATTATAAAACCTATAGCTTTTTCCTTTACTCTTCTTTTTAACACAATTGCTCACTTTACAGATTACGTAAAAACATTACCCGTCGTCCTTCGTTCTCTCTGCCGTCTCTGCTCGTATCTTCTTAAATTTCCCCTTGGATTCTAATTGTACCTGCCGCGTCGTCTCGTCTCTTTTAAACAATCCGTAAAGTACAATCCGCCATGTCTAGATTTAAGCAAAACTCTCATCTTCTTCATCTTGAACCCCCTCCTTTTTGGTCATCCATCCCTCTTCTTTGACGTCTGGAATAATATTTTAGTCAGATGTGTTTTTTATCTTTCTTCTTGAACCTTAAAAACTTGGCTGGCTCTTCACCAAAATCCGAGGTACCCTAGAAGGTAGCAAGTAAACCAGAAAACAGACGCTAAAAAACTTAACCCGAAAAATCCCTTATAAATTTACCATCTCATCCATAACCAAAAGCTTGCTCATTGCCAGAGTAAAAAAATTTAGAGAAAAAAGCTGCTCAACTCCTTGAATTGCTTGAAAATGAGACAAATTTCCTAGAATTCTTCAATTGCTTTAACCCAAGGCAAGTAAGACAAGAGGATGGAGGTGAACGTAGGTATACATAAGCTTTTCTTTACCTTTTTTCGTACCTTTTCCCCATTATTTCAATGCATATTGATTATCATCCTTTACCAAAAACTCTACCTCCTCCCTCTCCTCTTCCTCCTCGACCTCGATCCCTACACAGGCGTACATGCACATATCTTTTTACCCTCCCATTAAAAACTTAAGGGAACAAGGTACTTAAGATAGGCCAGTGTTGATAAGACTACCAGGAACTCTCTTCTCTCTCCCTGCCTTGCTCTCTTTCGCTCCGTCAGCTTCTCTTAGCGCTTAAGGAGAAAATATCCCTAATAGATATACAAATCCCTTAAATGACCTTATGTTCCAGCCTTGTTATGCTCTGATATTAGCTCTAGATTTTGGTTAGCTGAGTTGGAACATATTCTTCTTGCATATATGCTCCCAATCACACATGTTGAATCAATGGATAAGTTCTTCCTTCTTGTAATCTTGCATTTCCTTCAAGTTACATGTTTCTCATGAGCTTTTTCAAAGGAGCTGAAGATTCATCAAGTAATATAGAGCTAATAGATACAGTTTTTCTAATATACGGAAAATAAGAGAAAATAAGAACTGATCTACGGAAATATTTTGAAGGGATACATTCAAAGATGTACTGGTGGCGTATATATGTACGAGCGTGGCTAAATTGCATGTGTAGCATGTTATCATCATCACACATCATTAAAACGTTTATTCAACAAGTTGTGTACAGATGGAAGATGGGCAAGGAGCCAAAATAACTCCTACTCATTTAGCGGAAAAGGGAAAACGGAGTAGACATTTACAAACTCGGATAAGCAAAGCCCTCTTAGCTAAGAGGCTGTGAATAATGGTGGAGGAGGAGGGTAGAATCCGTTGCTCATTACGTCAAAAGTTATGGCTTAGAGCTAAGTTTCCATGGTTTCCAAAATTTCTTTGTATTGTTCTTTACTACCCAAATTCACGATATGAAGCTTTGTGTCTTAAATTAGGGGAAATACTGAGACGTAGAGCCATCTTGAGTTGGACCTGGAACCAAAATTGTTAATTAATTTCAACGGCTGTATATGTAAGTAAAATGTCGAGGATAAGGTAGGTTAGTGTGGGAGGGACTAATTGAATCAATACGGATAGGAATGAAACGGAAGTTGATTATAAAAGGACTTAGGGGATGGGGAGACTTAAGGAGGTAAAAAGGTGTAAAAATTCAAGGGACAGTGCAACCTAGGGTTCAGGACCACAAACGGTAGGAAGTTATTAAGATACTGGAAGAAATTCTGGGAAGAATAATTTCAAGGAAGGCTCACTACTCAGACCTTTGTGAACCTTGAAAGCATAAGAGGGCCCTTAAATAATTTGAAGATTTTTGGAGGAAGAATAAAGGGAAATCGTGGAAATGCTTATAGATTCAACACTGAGACAATTGTAGATTGTAGTTGATATAACCTTATGGGATTGGTAAGGCTTGAATTTGTTTGAGATACACAGGTTGGGTCCTTAAACCGGAAAGTGTAAAAGAAGGGTATATATAAGAAGAGCAAGAGAAGTTTAGATAATCCGTTGATGAGGAGACGGATGCGTGAATGAAGGTGATGCTTGGTTTGGTTGCCCGAGTAATGGGAAATGAGAATGGTAAGTGATGAAGCTTTACAAGTTTTTTATACACTTCCAACCCGCTTTTACCTTCTAATTTACAAGTTGTTTCCGGTCTTTATGAATGTAAAACGGTGGAAAAAATTCAGTGTGCCCCCAATTTTACATGCTATTACCAGAATCTGGGCTGACATTTAAATCAACATTTGTCTACCGACTTCCGCTCTGGCTGGGACTTTGAGTAGATAACCTGTTCGATGCAGGCGATCGCACTGCGGAGGGATGCGTTTGTTCTTGAGAAGATTACATCATCTTTGAGCTTATTAGACTGCGCTGTTTAAGCAAGAGGAAGAAGACCCTTGGTTAAATTTTAAAGATTTTTTAGATAAGTAGTAAAATCATTGTATAATCCGCCAGGAGGATCTTGAAGAAACAGAATAGGGAATTTCAAGTTTTGAAGAAAAGGTATATTTTAGAGAAGCATTAAGGAGAGAATAAAATTGCGCCGAGCAGGTAGAGAAACTAAAAATTTTTAGGTAGGGGCAACGAGCAAGAAGGGTTAGCAATGTTAGCAGTTGTTTCAAGTGAAGATTGGATCAACAAGACTGATTTCAATCAAGCTGTTATTAAACTTTCTTAAAATGGGAATCTTCCCGGCCCAATCTGACATTAAAATAATAATTTATATAATTTTAAGCTTTTATCTTCAAGTAATTTTAATTTTAAGAGGAAGTGTTAGTACTGGAATAATTATATTTCCTTCACGCTGCCTTTTCTGCTCGTGATTATCATTAGCATTTGTGCTTCTATGCTATATTTCTAACACAAATGACATATCGTCCCCTCCTTTAGGTTTACAGTTGATTAAAACTTTGAAATTTTAACCTTTGAGGTCTACTTATCTCATGAATTTAAATTGAGCTTGGCACACAGTTAGCTGTATAATTTATGGAATTTAATCATAAATATTAAAAATTCAATTAATTTTCCAAAATTTCTTGGTTTCGAGTTCTCAGATGGAAAAAATATTACTTATAACACCTGGCTTATGTTCATTTCAATTTTTAAGGAGGACAGTGCCAATTTTTTGATTAATTATCTAGTGCTACGGTGGTAATATTTCTTGTAATATAGTCAATTCAAGGGTCAACCTATCTACGTTCGGTCGTATCCGGGATCTAAACAGAATTTCATTGCACGCACACTCATAGTCATGGTTCCTCAGCACCTACCTATGCATATCGAACGGTAAACATGGTGTTTCCAACACTAAAATCGGCATTGAAATAATGCAAAAAAAATTCGCCAATTTATAGATAACGATATTTATAGTGTTTCATGAAGTGAGCTAAGACCATACTTTTAATTTATCAGGTATTTTCGTCTGTTCCTATGAAGTCAAATATTTAGATTAAAATAGTTTAGCCATAACCGCAAAATTTATGCACTACGAAACGCTTTTTCTTGAGTTTTTGAGACTAGACGTTTCAAGAGTTTATACTTGCCAGTTAATGAGAATAATTATTTAATTCATGTATTTAACCAGTCCGTCTTAACTGAATACTCTACAAACTTAAAACAGTCTACTCCAACCAACCTAATTCAATCCATAACTTCTTCCCTTCCTCAATTCCTTAATATCTTTAGCCTAGTCTTCATCCTGAATCCTTCAACGAGCCCGTATATAATGTATCCGGTTGGCTAGATTTAAGCATTGTCTTATCGGTCTCTGGAATCAACATTTTATTTCCTCCTCCTAATTTCTTATGCGCGGTCCCTTTTACTTTCCACATCGCCTTTAGTCCAAATTATTTCAGCTCCAGCGTCCTGCTCCTACAACCTTGACGCTTACAAACACCGCTTCTTGTAACGTACACCCAAAGAAGAGAGACAACACAAGCATTTCCTCTTGAGTGAATATGTTGAGTTTCAGTTTCATTCTTTCTTCTGGTTGTATTCAGAAACAATTATGTCGAATGAAAGGGAAACGGATAGAGGTAGAGATAAAAAAAACGAGTTGAGATATGCAATGTTGTATGCGCATATCCAATGCTTCAAATCTAGCTTCTGGAGTACGGTTAGCTTACATACTAAATTACAAATCCATCCGCCTCTCTTCCCTTCCCAGTCTTAACAAGGAATAAATTGTGTGAGGTCAAGTTCAAGTTTCAAATTTGAATTCTAAATCACATCCGCTCAGCCCCTATCTTTCTTCACCCCTTTCCTCTTCCTCAACTCCGCGTAGAATCCTTGCATTTGAAACATATCCTTCCCTGTATCCCTGCCCTTATTAAATCCTAAAGGTAAACTGAGGGTGAACATGAATCCTTGAAGGTATCCTCCCAAAAATCTTGTAAGTTGTATTATTCAAAAGTGAAGTTTCCCTTTCCGTTCCTTCCGTGGATTCATAATCATAATTATGCCGGCACTTGCCCCTCTTTCTTGTTAGTTATCTAACAAGGCAATGAAACAAACAGCTTGTGATTACAAGTAAACATGAGTCAGGATTCATGGGTTGTATACACACCCGCCTTAAATTATCATAAAGGTATTGAAATTACTGTACACCAAAGTCAGTTGGTCACCAGTAGAACAAATGAGCCGTAGACGCTGCATGCGTATCTTGTGACTGGGCACCAAGGTGTTAAAATTCAATAATGTAAAGTTACGCAGCCTCTGATGCGCCTTCCTGCATTTGTATTTTGGGATCGTGACCTTCCCTTACAATAGTTTTTGGTTCCCGCGTGAATAATGACTCAAAATTCAATATTGTTTCAAAGTTGATGATGATAGTGAACTAAGAGGGGGATATAATAAATAAACAATGAGTGCTGCATTTTGTGTATATTCCAGAAACCTCGATGAAAATATTCTTTCATGTTACAAATCCTTCATCTTCATCACAGCTTCTGGCATGAATAATTTAAAATCACGCGTTACCCTGCTCTTGTACTAAGAACGCCCTGAACTGGGTATTTGTCAGGGCTTATTCTTTCGAAACGCGGTTAACTTAACCGTCATACATTAAGTAAAATACAAAATAGAATCTTCATAATAATGAGAACTAAAACAGCCGAGCTGCAAGCATCGCAAAGCCTTCTTCCTTGCTTACTATTTAAGCGCAACATACAATCAAACGTACATTATATACATAACGCCAAGACAGAGCCATCACTGACCACTAGTAAAACTTTTAAAAAGGCTCAGCCGTTAGAGCATTACCATCTCCTTCCACAGCCCACAGCCATGCTCCAACAGCACACAACAGACAGAATTCATAAAGGCTCCTCTGCGCGGTTATATCGAGAAAAAACGATTTATATTAGGCAATTGACCACCTGAGCCCTTTAAATTAGGTAATTTATCATTCCAAAGACAATTTTCTCACTATATGGGAACTGTATCTGCCTGCCTTAGATCTCTCACTAGGGTTCGCTCAATCGTAACAATTTCTCCATCTCCTCCCCATATTCTGTACATCTACTCCAGCTATACACATCTCTTTTGTCTTCTTCCGAAATTTCCCTCTAACTCAACTCCCACAAACTTTTCAAGCATCATTCCGATAATCATACAAAGCCCCACTCCAAACTAAACAGAAGCCCGTTATGGCTCATAGCTACTCGGGAAAACAGGCCATTTTTCTCTTTCCCGCTTTCCTTCATCCACGTCCGATCAATAAAAATCTATCCATAATATTCAATTTACAACCAAGTCTTCATATAAAACTTCGACGCCGAATCTCCAAAATTCTATCTTTTGTGGTTCACTTAGTGAAGCTAACTCTCACATGCCTGTTCCTCCGGGTGTACATTTAATGTAGACGTTGCTACCCTGTTCTCAATACTTCATTTTAGCTTCTTGCATGGCAAGAAACACGGGTAAAAAATTGTCTTCTGTTTGGTAAACAATACAATGCATGCCAACTTTGAGTAGAGCTCGTTTTGTATAAATAACCTGGAATGACTTCCATCCCTAGGGTAATTCATCATCGGATATTCGCTTCCATAAAATTCCGCATTCATCTCATTCCTTTCAGTCCCAGATGGCGCCACAATTGACGCATAATAAGCTTTTCTTTCCACATCCCGTACATAATAGCATTCAAGCATCATACAAGTTCATACGGCAATCTTCTAAAGCTAACCCTTTGCATTAAACCTGACCCTTGTTTTTCTCGTTTCTCTTACGACAAACTTAACCTTTTAGACCTTTTACTTACCTTTGCTCCCTTCCTCTCCTTGGAGCATTGTATTTTCTCCCAACTCAATCCTTTATTCGACAGTTTTACAAGTCTGTCTGACGCTAAAATTGGTGAATCTCCTATCTGGATTTCAAAAGTAACTTAAATTTACAAGCCGTGGTCAAAGCTTGAAGGTTTTAGGAGGCAAAAGTCAAGCCGTGAATTGGAAAAGAAACTGTGGAGGGGCAAGCACACAGTATAGAAGTTGATACATCTATGCATGCTT
Source organism: Sminthurides aquaticus (assembly GCA_906901655.1). Taxonomy (NCBI): domain Eukaryota; kingdom Metazoa; phylum Arthropoda; class Collembola; order Symphypleona; family Sminthurididae; genus Sminthurides; species Sminthurides aquaticus. The sequence goes on from CAJQTT010000010.1 coordinate 515,876, forward strand.
CAACTATATACAATTTGGAGAAAGCATGGAGAAAGTACACAGCTGGTTCTGAAACTTTTTCCGTATACAGGATTCAGGAGGAGATGGAGATAGACGTGTAGGTAGTTGAAGGCAAAGTCTTTGGTGGGGTTCCTAGAAAGATCTGTCAAGTTGACCCCACATACAGAATGTCAATCTGAATGTCAAGATCGCAAATTGGGGTGCCAAGACATGGGGAAGATCGTGCCAAGACTAGTAATTTCTCTTTTCTCAATTCATCCTCTTGCCACCACCACGGATGCGAAGCCCACGTGGGGAAAAAGTGTAAAGCTCCTTTACAGTTTCTCTTTTTTCTTCCTTTATTTTACATGCCAGAAGAAGAAGAAGAGGACCGGGGGTGGATGCGGGGAGCAGGCTAAAAGAATTGGAAGCGGCGAGCTACTCTATTCCCCGAATCTATTCCCAAGTCCCAGACCAACTATATATTTTAGTATGCGCATAATACAAGACTTTCATCTCATCATCATCTCCTGATCAAGATGAAGGACTACAGCTTCATTCTTTTTACAACCAGGCGGGCATTTGACAAGAGAGGGTAGACAACCAAGGAGGACTGCATCAAAGAAAGCTGTATGTATAAAGTAAACCAAGCATCCTTTCACCTCTCCCTCTGTCCGCACCGGGTATTTATCCAGCTTCGTCCACTCTACTTCTATCCTGTCCAGCTGCTCCTACTTTATTCCTGGGTTTCGTGTCATTTTCCCCGTCACTTTACTACCCACCGTTTCTTCTTCTTCTAAATATTCTGATCGTGCTTCTCATTCATACTCACGCTCTGAATCTAATGTATCTTTTCTCTCCTTGCTCCCCCGACTTTCCCTATTTTGATCCTATTTCCTAGCATTTTCCTCATCCTCTTTGAAAAATACGGGATGGAGAAACTTGCCGAGGAGCATTGGATACAGAAGGGTATATAGGTTTTACACTTCCAAGGATTGGCGGGCAGAGACGGTTAAGAGAAATTCAGTCCCTTGTCCACTCATCTCTTAGTTTTCTATTTGTATTTCAAATATCAAAGATTCAAGGCTCACCCTCTCCTACATCACTAACTCTTGAGAAGCGAAGAGAGAAGACAGGAGCCGGGAAGGGATGGTAAAAGCTGCAATATAGGTGCATTCACTAAGGGAAAACATTGCTTGCTTTTCTACCCGCGTCGGATAGGAAAGAGGCCCAGCCGGGTAACTTGTAAATCCACCATCCCTCTCTTCAGTCTCTTCCCTTCAACCACTCTCCACCATTTCAAAATAAACAGGAGGATTCTCTCTGCGAATCCAAATCACCAAATTACATTCAATCGCTACATCAAAGGGTTCTAAATTTTTTCAACCTTTTCAACTTGTTTTCCCTCAATAAAACCAACATCCTATAGGTTTTTTAGTCGCATCCCTTTAACTTTATCCCGAGTTCCACGCCGTGTACGTGTAAATCTTAAAATAATGTTGTCTTCACGGGAAGATATAGTAGGCCCATTTCCTTGCATCGGATGGAAATTAACCGAATATACCCCACTCGGTACTTATTTCGATACTAAAAGTACCAGAAAATTTCATGGATTTGACTAGTCCGTGTACGCTTTAAAGGGTTTTTAGCAGATTAAAACACTTTAGTTTCCAGAGGTCGCTGATGCTTCATAGATTAGTTAATGTCAAGATTCACGTTGCCTCTGCAATATATACGCATTTTTACAGAAATTTTCAAAGATGAATAACTGCATTGAGTGAGTTATAGACCGTGTGGTTTTTTATGGCAATCGCAATAGTTAAATTTATCAAACTTGTTTTAATTTATTCCTATTTAGTAAATGTGTAGATTAATTACAGCCTACTATCGGTCTCCTGTTTAGTATTGTTAACCGCAGCCCAAACGTTTTAACAATACTTCACTCTTAGTTTTTACACGATATAATTTAGTTAGATTTCAATGTCGATAATAACAATTCCGCATTATATCTACTGTGTATTTGCATACAGATTTTTTATTCTTACATTTATAATATTACGGCTTTAAAATTCCTAGTACCACGATCAAATGAATGTTATCTCCCAGAGGGCGCTATACGTTCTGCGCTGCTTTCACTCCAATGTCTCATACATAAGGAATAATCGACGGACGTACCGTACAGATTCAATTGAAGCGAAACCGTAGCAAAACTTTAGTCCTTCTACTTTCTCCGGTATGCACACTTGTGCGGTCATTAAAAATGTAGACTTTTAGAGTTCTCTTCTTACTTATCATAGGTTGAATGAGTTTGGGTTCTTGAGAGACTTTACAAGTTTCGTTGGACAAGCTCAGTGCGAGCGGTATTTCCAACTTCTCAAAGGCATCAAGCCTGCTCTACCTCCTTTCGCTCTGTGGGTTGGAAAGTATTCCTTGGATTCAGAATTCTCCTTGTTGGTAGGGAAAAGAAATGTTTGGAAAGAGACTGTAAGGAAAAAAATCATGGAATACAAAGTTACGCTAAGTTGTTACTTAAGAGTACTAAAGAAAGCTCGGAGAGCTCGTAAACTTCTCACGAATTTTCCAAAGTAAAGTCCATCAAAGAAACTAACGTACACATCTATACGAAGTCCCCATTTTGCCCTAAGTAGCCCTGCTTTCCCTCCATCCGCATAAGACTCTAGGATCTAGCGCCCTATCCTACCCTGCCTCACACAAAAAAGAAATAAGAGAGTGAAGAACACAATCAAATTTACAAAAAAAGTTTTCTTCGTGGAAACTTTTAAAAGACGCTTTTTACTGTTAAAATTGAGAGAAAATTGGAATAAAAGCATTTCACCCCCTCCTCTTTTAGCCGGCAGAGTGTATAGACCTTGAGCCCGGAAGAGTCCTCCTCAAACCCTCTGCCGCAATTCCTCCTTTCTCCTAGATACTTACCGGCTTCTCTACCCCTCTCTGAACGTGGAACATTCCCCGCACATACATACAGTAAGAAGAAGCATCTTTTTTTACTTCTCTTAAATTATATCTTTGAGAAGAAAGCGAAGGAATCTATACACCGCGCCGATATCAAAGTCTTTGAAAATATTTATAAGAGTCACAGTCCCGCTTTTCATGCTTTCACTTTCTCCGGTTATGGCGCGTGGATATAACCTTTGTGGCATATATAGCTCTTTGGATGCCTTCTATACGCAATCATGATGATAAAGCCCGGGTGGAACAAGTTATAACACGATCAGCTCTTTCAAAAGCACTTTCTCCAGTAGGGAATACTTAAACTCTTTTAAACCAATCATCTATAGATAAAACCAAGTGAACATCAACTTAGCAACTTCCCTCTTTTCCACCATTTCCTCATGTCCCTTCATCCGCTTCTCCCCCCGTCTCCAAGCTACTAAGTAATGCCGGAAGGAACTCTGGATGAGGGGAGGGGTCTCTGAGTAGTACTTTCTCCATACTTATTCCGAGTGAAAGTAACGTTCAGGAGAATCCAGTTTAAACAAATGCAATTACAATTTAATCAAATTATTCTCCAATTGTCTTTTTACAAGTTTTTTTACTCTAGGGTCTACACTTTCTCTCCTTTCTCCAGAGACAAATCTATCTTGGATCAGACGCCTTGATTGTCCAGACCCGTCGGAGAAAGCGGAAAAAAAATGGGTTCGGAGGCAATCCATCACAAATAAATTTATATGCTCAATTATCGGACTGAACTGGAAAAATCTTTGGAATTATACATCATCCACGCTTCTCCGGCCCCAGCCAACTTTCTCCCCTGTAAACTTATTCTTTATCCACTTTTTCCGTCTTTCCAAAGCGGGTATAACTATTGCATGGTTTAAGTATAAGAAAATCCCTGGAAACATGTCCCCCTACGAGAAAACATTTCATATGTAATCAGATATCCTTGGTGGATAACATAAAATCGGGAGTTATTCTAGTTGAATTTTTTTCAGGAAACGACTAAAGCTCATGCATCTTGAAAAACTCTTGTGTTCAGCTCTTATTCTTCTTTGTGAAGGTTTTCTTCTTCTTCTATAACGAGATGTGCTACAAAGCCTGGATTTCGTGATCTTTGAGCAGAAAAGACTAGGAGAAAGTATGGAAGAACCAAAGAAGGAAAGGAAAAAGTATAGCTGGAGAAAGTGGAGAAAGTCATGATATTTGATGGTAAAATTGGAATACGATACGATGAGCTAGGAATAAGAAAATACTGGAGAATAACTTGATCTTATTTTATTCCATATACATTTCCAGTGTAGGTAAAACATGCTTGCTTTCTCCAACTTTCCCGGAGAAAGCAGGATAGGGAAAGCTCCTGGAAAATAATATCGAAGATATATATATTCCTTCAAGTTTTCTTCTCCTCCTCCTCTGCAACTTGCTTCGTATTCCTAGTCAACTTGGAGTTCTCTCTGCTTCGGTAAGATAACAAGAAAATGTAGGATTGAACTAAAGTGAGAAAAAGATGGGTTGTGGAAGAAGAATATAAGGATCTGCCTCCCTCATCCCTTCTTCCTTTCCCCATGTATAAATTGGGTAGTCCTCCAAGCTGGAACCGTGGAAAGTAGAGAAAGGGAGAGGAGAAGAGGAAGAAAATACGGCAGATTTATTGATGAAATTCCTTTCGGAATTCGAATAATATTTTCGCAGAAGAAATTCTCCCCCCTTTTCTTCTCTTCTTTGATATTAAAGAAATAGATCCTCCTTCTCAACCGCCTCCTCCATCCTTCTCCTTCCCACTTACTCTCCCTCCCTCCCTATTCGTAGTCTTCCTTCGTCCTAACTTGAATCCTAATCTCATGTATAGTCATAGATTCGGAAATATCTTAGAAAAAGCTCACGTACTATAGTAAAGCTATCACATTTTCTTTTCCCGTATCATCTCTCCTCCTTAGAGTTCTTCTTATTCCTTCTCCTCTGGGCCATGGCATTTTTCAAGCTAAAGCTTTAGCTTCTATTTTAGCTGCTTCGTATTTCTATCAAAATACTAGGCTAGCAAGCGCTCCCTCCAGAGGATCACAAATACTATGCATCCCTTACGAGCTTGAACTCAAGCCGGGACATATGGTGGGCGTGGATGAGAGGGGATAGTATTTCCATAATTCTGAGGCTTTCTTATAGCTTCTTAGAATAGCAAAAGGCTAGTACTTGAAAGTGCTTCGGAGTGAAAGTGTGCTTTCACCACAGGAGCGCTTTCTCCTGCCTATACAGCTACAGCCAAAGTAGCGGGTAGATTCTTTGCATTATATTTACAGAATTGAATCAGGATATCTTTCCATTGCTTGAGGATGGAACTCACCTTAGACTGCGCCTCCTTGCTTTCTCCACATAGTATATGCAAGTCTTGTCTGAATTTTTCTATTCATTCACACAAGCGGATTGGCTGTGGCTTAGGCTAAGATGCTTTCTCCTGGTTTGATAAGCCTGCTCTATTCTGCCTTCAGCCTTCTTTTAGATTCCTCTTCATCTTATACTATAAATCTCAACGTCTGTGTGTGCCATTCCCTCTTTCACTTTCACTTTCACGGCTTTCCAGTTTCACTATTAAGTGTTTTCACTTTAATTCGGAGGGGTTCTATAGGTTTGACTAGGGTTGAACTATTGGTTCGGCTTAAGAGCTATATGTTTGACTGGAGAGCTTTGCTTTTGTCGGTTGGGCTGTAAGTTTAATGGGAAAGTTTAACGTCTGTGTGTGCCATTCCCTTATTCACTTTCACGGCTTTCCAGTTTCACTTTCAAGTTTTTCCACTTTCATACGCAGGGGTTCTATAGGTTTGACTAGGTTGAGCTATTGGTTCGGCGCTATATGTTTGACTGGAGAGCTTTGCATTTGTTGGAAGGGCCATTCCCCTATTTCACTTTCATTTGCACGATATTCCACTTTCATTCGGAGGGATCCATATAGGTTTGACTGCAGGTTTCATCAGGTTTGAGCTTTGGTTCGGCTTAAGAGCAATACGTTTGAAGGGAGAGCTTTACGTTTGAACGGAGAGCTTTACGTTTGATGGGAGTAATATTGCTTCGGCGTAAGAACTAAAAGATTCAGTGGAGAACTATTCATTCGACATGAGAACTATAGGTTTGACGGTAGAGCTATAGGTTTGCATTTGCAACCATACGCTTCAGTTTCGAGATGAGAGCTTTTCGATCGACGGGCGAGTTAAATGATTGACGCTAGAGCTAAAGATTCGACGGGAGAGCAAAACGTTCGAAGGGAGAGCTAAATATTCGACGGGAGAGCTAAATATTCGACGGGAGAGCTAAATATTCGACGGGCGAGCATTCAAGTTTTTATTATTTTCGTTCCACAAAACCCCCATAACTATAAGTTGAACTATACGTTTGGCAGAAGAGCTTTACATTTGACGAGAGAGCTATATGTCTGACGGGAGAGTCATTAATAGTTAGTCAAATCAATAGATTTTCCCTGAATCTTTTATGTGACAGCAGAAGATTCCGTGGAGAACTATAGGTTTGACGTGAGAGATAGATATAGATTCGACAGCAGAACTAAACATTCGATGCGATAACGAAACATTCGATGGGAGAGCTAAATATTTGAGGGAGTGCATTCCAGTTTTTGTACCACACGACACAACCCCCGGGCGAAGCCGGGTAGCAAGGCTAGTCATATGTATATTCATCAAATGGAAGACTTGAGATGATCCTATTCAAGTGGTGGGGGCGGGATCCTCGTATTTCTTTTGAAAATTCTCATAAACTTTCCGAGCCTCGCAACTATAAGAACGCCTAGTCTGGACTGGAGGAGAAATTTCGGAGAAAGTATATATTTCATTTGAGTATGAGTGTGGTGTGGGATGATGATGAGGAGGGATGAAATCTTTGGAAGCCTTAATCAAGCTAAGAAAATAGATTGGAATTCAGAGAGGAGGAGAGGCGGATAGATTATCGGGAGGGTTGAATTGGGGAGGAGAAAGCTATTCATGCTTTATGAATGCCATAATCTAGGAGGAGAATCCCGTTTAGACTGAACGGAATAGAAACCCCTCTCGTTTGAATTGAAGATATGTGAGTTGGAGAAGGTAATTTTCTTGAGGAATGAGCTATTTTACCTTTCCAAAGCTTTCCTTTTTCTAATAATTGTATTTTCCTCACATAATTTCAGTTGCTAAGCTATACTCGAAGAATAGGGAATCCTTTTACACCCAATACTGCTTAAATTTGGAGCTTTTGTCCGGATGCAGAGGTGGGTGAAAGCAGATACATGGAACGGAGAGTGATGAAGAGAAAGCCGTGCTCAAATTTAAGCTTTAGAAGAGAGAGAAAGCGGGCGAGGAGAGAGAGAGTGAAGAGAAAATCTTAATTACTTATTCTAGAATGTCCGAATTGGAATAGAGAGAATAAGTAAAAGAGGGAATAAGTCTGCAAGAATCTAAAAGATTAAAGGGAGCTAGGGAAGAAAATCCCTGGAAAAGACGCAAGGATTCTAGGAGAAAACTGGATGGAGAAGACTAGGAGAGATGGAAGGCTTTGGAATTCTTTTTAAAAGTGGTGCGTGAGTGAGCTATTGCTTTCTTTTATTCCAAGAGGATCCGGTCCCTCTTATTCTTAATCTGGCTTCAATCCTCCACTTTCTCCGGGACTCTTTCCAGCACGCATGAATATGTATAGAAGCTGACAAGGAAATGGGAGGAAGGAGTAGGAAAAGAGAAGATGCATGCAGGGAAGTAAGAAGAAAATAAAAGGAAACTCTCGTCTCTTCAGCAACAGAATGGAAGACGAAGAGAAAGAGGGTTGGAAAGCAGAGGATTCTTAGGAATAAATGGCGGATGCAAAACGTAAGGAAAAATAATTCTAGAGAGAAAGTACACAGAGAGAGCGAGTGTGTGGAATTCCCGCTTTAGTTTTCGTGATCCCAAGGACCTAAACCCAAGGCATTAATTCTGTCACGCACATTATACCACATGTCTAAACTCCTAATTTATGTCCCCACAAAAGTATTATTATACGCTTCATTTCCTACCGCTCCCACCCCACCAACCAACTCCTCCAACACGTCCTTTGAATAATGTAATTTTATTTTACGCTCCACGCTACTCGTGTTCGTAAGGCCGGTTCTCTTTGTGAGTGTATGGAAATGTGGAAATAGGTGGGGATGTGGAATATGTGAATTTTATGCTGGAATTATAATTGCTTTCGCATTTTCAAATGCATTTCATTCCAACATTGCATTGCAAAGAATTTTAAGCCGTGATGCATCAAAATAACTCATTTTTACAAACAAATAATGTGTAACAACAAAGTTGATTTCAATATAAATTTGAAAAATTTGTAGCTTGTAGCAGACAAAGATTGGTTAAAAGAGCTAACTCATGAATAGTTTGAGTGACTATGACGCCGAATAAAATTATATTCTATAGCGGTTTGATCCCCGGGTACGAGATAATTAGCATTATTCGACGTTTTGCACTACAAACAGTGTAAAGTTTTTGGAATTTAAGGGTTTCGCAGCCAACGTTCTGTAATACACGGCATGCTTATGAAATGCACTAAATACCAATTGCTACGATAGCTATCACCGAATTAATCCTGCTCGTTTCTCATTCTCTCAAAAGTAGAGTGCATGGCAAGTCTTAAGTACACATTAACTCCCTTAATTGAAATAATTTAAATTTTTTCGTATCAAAGCAGACCAAGAAATACTCGACATTAACCCTGAAAAGTTGTCCATTTAATTGCCTCTCAATTACCTTACCTGCATTTCAAGAAACAGCAAGGTACGTCTTTAATAGCTTCAATGCCGTTTAACAGATTCATTCAAACAGAGACTACTTCACTTGAAAGTTGCATCGCATACATCATAAGACGACGTACACTGACAAAGACTGCTGATGATATTTCCCACTCCTTTGCAACGGCTCGTAACATTGCGCCTACAGCGCATTGCCGAAGATTCGTGTATTCTAAAATGATTCCGTAGAAGTGAAAGCAATATAAAAAATTCTTTTGAAACTGGAGGTTAAATCAAGTAATTTTTATGTATTTCCCCTTTCACTCCGATCCTCTGCCAATAAATGCTTCCTACATACGCCGGGTTGAATGTTCATTGGAGAAGGTATTTGACTTTCTCCTAGCGTTTCATTTTATGTGAGAAGGATATGATGATTTCAGTTTAGAAATTGCAATTTACTTTATAGAATCACTCAGGCCTTCCTCTTCCTCACTAACACCAAGCGGCTCACTTTTTTCAACCGGCCATAATATCCTATTTTCTATGCCTTCAACTTTCTCCCTTATGGAACACACATAGCCTTTGGTAATTCCTCAGGGAAAACTATATATGTTTCACAAGGAGGAGTTGTTGGAAACCCAAAGCCGGCTCTTCTCTGAATACGAACTGAGCTGAGATACATCCAGAATTATTCTACTTCTAACCTGGAATACGAATTCTCCAAATCACATTATTATTATTTTTATAGCTTTACCGCCCTAACCTTTCCCGCTCCCTCTCATCCTGTACCTTAACTTTCTCCAGCTCTCACTTTCACCACATACGCAAGCAAACTTCTATCTCTTCTCCCCCCTCCTTCCTGCCTACATTAGACTCCTTTTTCAGTACATCTCCAGCAACCACAAACTGTTTCTTCTTCAAGCCTGAGATGTGGAAGAGAGTGATCTGGGAGACATATATAACCGGAATTGGAATTTTAGAAGCTTAGCCTAAATCTCCTCCTCCGTACTTTCTCCCCAACTTAAACTATCCGGAACTACTTGAGCATTACATTAAACATTAGAGCGGAGAAAATTTTAACAACATACATAATCCCTGCTAAATTTTCATGTCTTTCTTTAGCTCTATCTTCGGCTAAACTCCACAGCCTTCTCAACTTTTGGAATCTCTCTATGCATGCATATAACCCTTGGAAACTGCTTTCACTGAAAACTTTCTCCAGACTTTCTCTTTTACCCTTATTTTGCCCTAACTATGCCGCTTCCTTCTATACACATTTATGCATCGCTAGTTTCCATTCCAGGTTAAAGATTAATGCAAAAAGTTGTATCCTTCATCCGCCCTTCTCCGCTTCAAAGATATAGGTGCGTATGTGTATGCATCGCTCTTAAAATTTGCCCACAACTCACTCAGATTCACCCTAATGCAGCATATATAGCTCAGATGTATGAAAATCGGGCAGCCTTCCCACCCTACCCGGGTCTCTTCACAGGAGGAGGCCGGGTGAATAACAATTTTCTTACCAGGGACTTTTAGAAATAACACTTGTAATAATAATCATATCAAACTGCTGCATATCACACGTAATGTAAGTGTCCCTCAAATGTGGCTACTACTTTCTCCATCTACCAAGTCCTGAGGCCTCTTGGAGAATATTTCAGGGAAATGGGATGCGGTCAATAAAATCCATCTTTATGGTTCAAGAGAACGATTCCATTTGAATTTCTCTCTTTTTTCTCCATTTTTCCCATCTCTCTCCTCCCAATCGACCTTATACTTTCTCTCTTCTTCAAGTCAAATATTTCTCTACTTTATACTGCTTTCTCCGATATGTCTGACTTTCTTCTAAAATCATCATCTATTCCCCCGATTCCTTCCCCCTTACCCTTCCTCCGTCAGATTCTTTGCCCATTGGCTATTCACCGCAGACCTCTGGCGTGGAATTGTCTGGGAATTCCATGACTTGTAAAAATATTTTCTCCTCCTTTCTTCAGCTTTCACTTGAAGGAACTCTACCCCCCGAACTTACGAACCAGCATATATAGTTACAGCACCATAACATTTACATACTGAATACAAAAGAGCATGGAAAAGCTGTGGAGAAAGCATGAATAAAGGCTGGATGAGATCATCATTTTGGATGGACTGACTATATAACTTGAATTTACCGCAAACCCATTTACATTTACGCCCCAATTCTACCCCATTTGAATTTGATTCCATCCGCGGTTTCATTGTTTAAATCATAGAGTAGGGTTCGCGGGCTTTTCTTCTAGCTTTCCCCATCCGTACTGCTTCTTCTATGCCTTTCCCCTACTTTTGCCAAGACCCTAAGACTAAAGAACGCCAGGTTTTGCTTCCCTTCCGTCCAGAAACTCAATTCCACACCTCATTACTTATTTATGAGAGAAGAGACCGCCTACATAGGACTAGGAAGAGCAGAAGGGCCTCCTACCCGCCGCGCCTCATTCGGACAGTCAGCTTAGAATTTACCTCATCCCCGGCATAATATGCTTTCTCTTTGAAATATATTCCCAGGTCTTTAGGGACAGAGGAGGAAGGGATGATGCTAAGGTTCGTTTCCACCATGTATATTCCTGTATTCTAAGAGGCTATCAAAGTTATCATGATTTTAGTACGCGGGTAGGAGGGGAAAGCATGGAAGAGAAAGGGAGAAGAGGGAGCGGGTATCATATCATGACGGGTAGAGTGTTTGTTACTGTGTAGTCCTTTTTTGCTCCGGAAAATTTCTTTTTAATAATTCGTTTATCTTTGCTGAGCAGGCACTTGTAAAAAAGGGGAAAGTCTCTCCGTTAACGCAAGCAATGCTATGGAGGAAGAGGGAGTAGGCTTTGGTATAAACATAAGATAACACTTTACATGATATTATTAGCAAGCTCTTGACAATGCAAGCACTACACACGAGGCCCCAACTACCAAACAACCAGCTTTCTCCCTTGTTTTCTTCCAATAACCCGCCCAGTATTAGCCCCCACGTCGACAAACTAACAAGTCTATGCTTACTTTACTATTGAAAACGAAATTTTGTACCCATTACCAGGGATTTCGCATTTTCCGCCAGACTAGTAAGCCGAGAGCATTACAGAGTTACTGATTCCGTTCAAGAGGCCGCCGGGCACACACGGATGATGATGATCCAAGAATTTTCGCCCTTTCTCTTACCCATCCATCGTCTGCCCTTGTATGTTTTCTCTTCTGCTTTCTCCACCGACTCTCCATTATGCACAAGTGGCCATCTCTTTACCAGATTTCCCCCTTCTTTTCTCCAACCAATTCATCTCTTGTTCTCCTAGTCTACACATAATCATCCGCGTGTGTGTACACTTGCCCTTTCTTTTTCTGATCCCAGTGGACTCATGAAAAAAAGATAGAATCATCTGTATTGTCTCCCTTTCCAGGAGCTGATTCGCAAGATTCTCTATTCTTGTACACCCTTTGGTCCGAGGATAAGTTTCAAGCTTATTTTGCTTAGCTCTTGGCTTGTAAAGGAGGGGAAAGAGGAAGGATTGTGTATTTTTCTTTCCCTCCTACATATTTTCCAATTTTTTAGGCTCATTTACAGATGTTGTTAGTTGGAGATCGGGGCTGAAAAACTGGACAACTCTCTCCTCTTGGAAATAAGAATCCCTGGAAGAGATGAAGAGGACATGAGAGTGGGAAGCTTTCCCCTGCTATTGTTTGTTCAATTTTTATCTTCATGAATTTGGATCAGCATGTCGGGAAGTATTTTGAAGAAATCAGCCTCTGGAAAATGTGGAATCATGTCGGAGAAAGCTCGGACTGGAGAAGGATGGATGTTAAGTTGGCCATCCATCCATCTACCGCCTCCCTCCTTTCTCCACTTTCCTCATCCCTGATCACAAGCTCAGACTCAATCTTTTTCTCCATCCATCCATCTGTCCTCGAGCTCACTTGAAAATGAAAGTGTATATACTTAAACTTGGTAAACTGGATGCTTTCCCCCTTGCTCTTGGAGCTGGGATCCTATGAAGCTGGAGCTACTCTTCTTCTTTTACAGACACGTAAACAACTTGACTTATCATCAAACACTAAAGTAAAATGATAACCTGGAGAAAATTTCAAATGGATTGATGATGATATTCCCTATTTGTGAAAGGATAACATGAGCAGCCGTGGAGGAAAAAATATCTTCCACATCTTCATCCAACCCTTAAAAGCTCTAGTATATTCCCTCCCTACTACAGCTAAGTGGTCTTCCAAAATACCCGGGAGCTATTTCAATACAGAAGATGGGAAAAAGAAGGATTTGACCATTACATATATCTTGCGTAACCATGCAAGTATTCTTTCAACTTTCACCAGTGAACTTTCACCCGCCCTTGTTTATACCTGAAGGGGAAAGAGTTTAGAAGAGGAGACAAAACTCATCCAATTTCAAATGGATGAGCTTAATGCATTTATTTTAACGGGGATCAAAAAATGTATTGAATCCAACCGTAAAGATTTAGAAGAGTTTATTTTCCAAGCTTTAGCTTGGGACAAACATAGAGGCTGTCCTTCTGTGACGAGGCTTGTGACTTTGTTTGAAGGTTTCAAATGTTGTGATTGTTTAAATGGTCGATATTTTTAACGGTTAGAGATAGAATATGATTAGTGTTCATTTATGTGAGATCATGAAGCATGTATGCAGCGACAATTTTTTTCATAGGTGAGACTCAAAACATGAGAGGGTACGTTATAAGTACTTTAATAATTTTCTTGAAGGGTTTAAACCATGTTACTATATTTGCTTTATTTACAGTCCCTCGTGAGAATTGCAATCGTAATTACCAACATACGCGATTAAACAAACAATATTTGCCTCCCTGCAAAAGTCGATTTCAATCTGTGCCGAAGGGTTTTGATTTCCTACGTTCACAAGTTTATCGGCGCCGAAGCTCTACAAACATACATCCGTTCATCCTTGCCCTGTAGCGTAGTGTAAACCTTCCGTAGATTGTTTGATTTTTTACGTTTCATTATTGCGGTTGGTTAGAATTTGAGCCCAGAATCCGTAGCTGTAACTTGTAACTGCTTAATTACTTTAATAATAATAATTAATAATTCATAATAATAATTAATAGTAGATTTAGCTTTAGGTTCATTGAAGAAAGTGAAATCAGCGATTTCCAGCTTTAATTCAGGATAATTGTTTAATTAACAATTTCTAAATAAGCAAAATATGCTAATTGAATTGCCAAGAGTAAAAGCAGCTTTAGTTTAGCACGACGCTGATGTTAAAATTAATGTTCGCTGAGATATTGATTAATTAGTTTGAAATTGAATTTTAAAACGAATTAAGCGCTGCTTCTCAACTTCTATTGACTCGTTTCTCCGCAAGCTATGTGAACACCCTGCGGTTCGGAACATTAATGTTTCACCGCAATAATTTTTAAAAACCTGTAGCTATGGAGTTACCGCAAAAATCAAACGTAAAGTGTGAAATAAGATAGTAAATGAAATACACGATAACATCTGCTTTACCACTACCACTAACTTCTTGCTTAATCACACTTGCACCGTTAATAAACTTAATCTCTGGATTTTTCAACATAACCAAAACTGCAACAAGCAATTAAGCATGGGTAGCTTATGAGGGCTAAAACAAGAATAGTGCCTGCTCCTCAGAACTGACATAACCTAAAAATCCGCTCGTCATGTCGTAAAATTCAGTGCAAATATCTTTAATTTCGATACAACCTACTCCACAAGAGAAAAATTTCTGCCTATATTCCTGTAGCAAGGGTCGTGACAATGCTGTGAATAAAGCAAAGCATATTGCAAGAAATCTCTCATTTCTTCAGCGAAATCTCCAGTTTCAGCTCCATTTCTTGCATGTTTCCAGCATCACAGCTCGCTTTCTTAGCTTCGGAGAAAGCTTTCTCTTATTTTTTCTCCATAACTTCCAGAATTTTTCTTGCCATCCCCTCTACTCCACACCCTTCTCACTAATGCATCATATTTTTGCATCCAAGAGAAAAAGCCACCCTTGTCCCAGGTAATTGAATTACAAGTGGCTCTCAGTGTAGGCTCCTCCGCCAAATTCTCTCTCCCTTATTTTTTCTTCTCTCTCTCTCTCTTCATACTTTACTAGTCCTTGAATCTTACCCGCTTCTAACTATACTTTTCCCTCTCTTCATTCTCTATTCGTTATTACAGATTCTCCTATTACCCGCTCTTCTTTATTCCATGCCTTATGTAACATTATATAATACCGAACTGACGCATTAAGTACAAGAGCGCCATGCCACACTTGTTTCCATCTCCTCCGAAAAGTAGAGCCACTTTACTTACTGCTTTACTTACAACTTAACTTATTCCTTTGCCGTCCATCCACCACCCGGGTCATAACTTTTTTCTAATGACGTTTTCCATAAGAATGATGGATAGTTGCCATTCCAGGGGTTTTCCTCGTCCATATCCTTCGTAGCTGTCCATCCTGTCATTACTTGTGTTCAAGCTTGTAGCCAACATAACTTCAAGACACTGCCTGAATGTATACATTTTTCTAATATATTTTTATACATTCAGCTACACAGTCAACAGTAGTGAACAGACAGAGTCCGAGTCCTTTCCTAACGGAATAGTAGGCGTACAACAAGATACAGAACCGTTTCCTCTTTTCTTCCTCATTCATTCATTCATTCAATAGAAATTAGCTTTCCAGCTCTGTTGGGTCGGTCCGACTCCCTTTGCGCTTCTTCTTCTTCTGTTATTCCATATTTTTCAATTCTAGATGAAACAATTACTGAACCCAGCTCAACTGTCCATCCAGTTTTTTTTCAATCTCTATTTCTTTGCACCCCTCATCGTATTCCTCCACTATAGTTTCCCACTGCTAGTAGCCTATAGCTCAGACAAAACTGACTCTTCTGAATTATCTTGTCTTTTGATTCTTTTTCTTGTATTTTGACTTGTACTTAAACAATATACGTAAACAGATTACACAACCCGCCGTCTCACAGCCGCAACCTTCTCATCTACAGAGTCTGGGGCGGGGGTGGATAGGACACGTGAAATATTCCATAATTCATCAAAATTTCCAGCTGTAATTCCCAACAACTTCCAACATTACAAGGCACCCTCCGGACCCTCTACCCCAAACCTACATCCACATCTCCACCCGTTGCTTTGGCGTGAAGAATCAAGTAGAATTACTACTGTATTATTATTATCCATATTTCAGTTGTCCGTTTCCTTGTATTTACTCCAGGATTCCGTTCATTCTCAATTCAATCGTCTGACTCTACTACTCGATTTAGAATTGGACAGCCGAATGGAAACAGTTTTGCTGGAAACTGCTGTTATAACAGTTACACTGCATTTCTTCTTGCTCCTTTACCATATATTTTATTATTTCTCCTCTACTGATATTGAAGAGAGTCGTGTTCCACAGTCAGGATGGCTGGACTTGGACGAAACTGGATGGAAAGAATCATATCAGACTATGGTAATATATTTTCTCTTCTTTTCTGAATACGTCTCAATATTTTTCTTTTTCTGATGAATCAAATAAAGTACCCTTCAAAATCATACACGTTCCCATACTTTTCCTCACATATTTTATACCAATGTCTCTCCTTGCCTCATTCAATCTTTGTATTTTTTCTTCGGTATTCTTCCCCTCTCCCCAAGAGATGTGTTGTTCCCTGTTCGCTCTCTCTCCAAGCGTCCTTCCTGCCGGCCCAATGGGTGGGAATAAGAATTGAGAGCATTAACATTAGTTGCCTTGTAGTCTACAAGTAGAAGCAAATATATTCTGTATTGCTTCAACTTCCGTTTTCTCCTACACATGCTGCTTTGCTATTGCTTTCCTCCATGTATTTTGGAATAATGACCACCACTGCGTTATACATATAACAATCAGTCTTGTCGAACGTTTTCCCTTTCCTCCAACAAAGCCCCCGCTTCTCTCTGAATGAGAATCAGGAGCACAAGCTGGAGATTTGCTAAAACGGCAAGGGAGAATATGGCATCATGATCATATTGCTCATTTTTCTTATACCTTTTATTTCATGTTGTTATTTTCATCTCAAATGTTTATACATTTATGATAAATTCCCTCATTTCTTTTCCAAATAACAATCCTCTCCTCTACAGGG
This sequence comes from Sminthurides aquaticus, assembly GCA_906901655.1. NCBI lineage: Eukaryota > Metazoa > Arthropoda > Collembola > Symphypleona > Sminthurididae > Sminthurides > Sminthurides aquaticus. The sequence continues at coordinate 532,670 of CAJQTT010000010.1, forward strand.
TTCCGGCTCAGGTAACTTGTGTCGGCCTCAACTTTTGTATCTCATCTTTGCTCTCCCTCCCTACTTGATTCACAGCAGCTTCCTTGGCCTAAATAATAGCTGGCCTTTGGCCTTGCTTTTTGCTTCAAATTTCTGTCCAAGTTGTAGATATATGAATGGCCCCCGTCTGCGGAAATGAGAGCATCTATGCTGCCCTCCCTATAGTCATAATTTCATATTTCATAATATTTTTCTTAAGATAGCAGAATGGATATTGGGTAGTGTAAGAGGATGAGAAGGAACATTCTTTAATTTGCTGACCTACTGTTTGCTAAAGGCTATGTGCAAGCCTCAAGCCGCTAAGCATTGACACAACTACAGATACTTTCAACACCTTTCTTTTGGACAATAAGATGCATCCTTTGTAACCTTCCTGTCTTGTGAATTGTATGAATACAAAAGGTGCGGCCTCTTTTGTGGTTTTGGCCGTAAACGATATGATTATTGTCTTCTCTATGAATTGACACCTAGTTTTCAACAATTCGAAACTTCCTAATAGAAAATGATACTTGCACACGTGTCATATTTTTCTTTTACCTTAATATAATTAATTATTAATATTTTTCTATGAAAGTTTAATTTTGCTTTGAAAATTGCCGCGTTTTTTTAAATTTTAGCTTGACTTTGAAAAATATCAAAGGACTATGAATGACTGAAAATTCCTTAAATGTTATTGAAGCTACCTACACAAATACGTAGCTTTAAATTAGGCTAATAATTGTTCGGCTTCCTACAGTCACACTTGAAGGTGGTACAGAAGGGCAAAGTGCAACGTATCCTTGGATGCAAGGCCAGAGGGCGCTTTTTAGAACAGTTCTTGAAACTTTTAGAAGGTAAGCGTAAAGAAGAGTGGGTGGAATAAGATAAATGTCGAGTTGGAAATGGTAATGGATTTTCATAAAAATGACGGCTACTTTGTAATACGAGTGACGTTATCTTCCGCAACCTCTTTCCCGTCTCTCTCTCTCTCTTACAGAAACCTGGGAATAGCCAAAGAGAAGAGAGAACACAGAAGAAATGCTCTTTGGAAGGACGTCGGTGGACCAACAAGAGAAAAGGAATAAGAATACTCGCATCTACAGAAAGGGAAGAAGAGGAGAGAATAAGAGGTGGACAAACGGAGAAATACTGAGAATAGTGCAATTTTTCCCTACCACATGATACGGCCACTTATATTTTATCGAACATTTTAGTTACATAATGTGAAGTCTATTTCTTTTTGCTCGAGAATAGCTGCTTACCTTGCTTTTACAAAGGCTATTCTCCTGTTATACATGTAAAAGATATGGGAAGAACTTGGGACGTAGGTCCAAGAAAGATTTGCTTCTTCTTCAAGTTATGGAAAGTCCAGCGCTGCGATAGAGTTTTTCCTTGGAAAGAAAATCCAGCATGAAGCATACTCATAAATTCCCATGAGAAATCGTGTAAAGTGGCATTATATAAAAGTGCTAGAAAATGTGAGATGGCCAGGGAGGAAGTCCAGTAGGAAGAAGAAGGAGCGAGCTCTTGGATTTCTTTAGTAATGTGTACGCTTGGAGGATTTTAGAAGAGGAATAGGATATCATCATCACATCTTGTCCACTATTTTCCATTTGGCTATGCATGCATGCGCCCCCTACTTTACTTTAAGAGAGGAGAATACAAACTAGAATCCACTTTTCATCTGTCCATATAGACTCGTGCAGAATCCGCGGATTTAAGATCAGGACTGGAGAAAGCAAGACCCAGGGAGAAAGTAAAACTAATGTTAAGCAGATATATCCCACAGCTTGTACTCGCTATTTTGAGGCGCTGGAACGGCGATTCCTGGAAATTACAGCATCATTTTTGTAATACTACGACTCAGTTAAAGGAGAAAGCATATGCTAGCTTTCGTCTAACGCAACAGCAGAGTTACGGTTTACATGCATGTCTGTTCGTTGTGGGGCATGCATGGAGAAAGCTACTTTCTCTCCTCATCTATAAAATCCGGAACGTCACATATATTATCCTCTGAAAAGTTATACAACTTCAACAAATTTCCCGCTATTTTTCTCAATTTATATTCCTGTATGTGTAGTAACCGGGATTTTCGAAAGTTGATTCTGAACGCTACGCACGGCTATATGCTATGCCATTTTTTTTTCTTCTTGCCTTCGACGATCCCTTTGCTTCGCTTCTATTTCTCCGCCAGTCCAACTATTTTGCTTGTTGCAAAATCCCTTGAGGATCGCCTTAAAAACAAGATGTCTTGGCACCCCTGGAGATTGCATTAGTAGCTGTTAGATGTATATGAAATTAAATTTTTGTACACATTTACCTGGTAAAATTTAGAAAAAATGAAATATTACATTTCAATTGTGTAATTTTGTAGCTTGCTTTATTTCCAAAGGAAACACATGATGAATCAAAAAGAGTTTTAAACTTTAAAAAAATTAAAACTAAACAATTTTGAGTAGCGCATTATTCCAGCAGTTGTCTTTCAAATATTCTCTTCCTCTTATTATTCAATCTCATAATCCGCCTGCGGCGCGGCAGCTGTGTTAGTAGTTGTGTCGCATATAGGCTCAGATTTTGTTTTGTCGCAGTAATATTCGTACCTGCAGAAGGTTTTGTTTTCAGGGTCGTAATAGCCTCCACTCCCACAAACCTCCTTCTTCTCTGTCTCCGTCTCCGTCTCCACCCCTATCTCTTCTTCGCTTAAGATGTCATCATAATTCTCTTGCCTCCTTGGGCGAAATTGTCTGATACATGCAAACGAAGAGGAATGATATTTATTTGGAACAATATTTACATACCAGCATTGTAAAAATTCGATAGCAGTTTTAAAAAATCCAAAACTCACCTTTCCCTTCCATCTTCTTCCAAAAACAAATCGTCTACCTCACGTCTAATCAGCGGCATCCCCATCATCGAGTTGGATCTTGGACCAAAGGACTGATCAGCGACAGGGACGCCCTCTGCAGTCTGCATTAAACAGAGTACTTGGACAAGGGCGAAGAAGCACAAATATGGTAGTATTCCCTTTCCCATTGCTTTTCCCTTCTGTAATTAATATCTCAAAAATTAAACGCTGATTTTATAATTCTTAAAGCTCACTGAGTTTAAAAAGTTTGCAAAGTGTAAGCGAGAAGCGTCAACAGCGGTGTGAGTCAGAGTAATGACAAACTCAATTTAAAGTTCCATCGATATGATATAGCATATTGCAGATAGAAACAAACAGAAATTAAATCAAATTTGCCATCCAAAAATAACACTACTGAATTGTTACTGTAGCAACAGCAAAAGGAATCTCTCTTACATCCAAACTTCTGCTGTAAAATGAAATTATTTGTTCATTTACAAAAGGATAGGAATTACAATTAGCTAATTACATTATTTTATGGCATAATTAATACTAGGCAGCACAGACTAATAAGGATAATTAAATCAACTATAAAAATTGATGCCAGTTCTCTTACAGGCTATGCTTCTTTGCGTCATACATAAGGCTTTTGATCCTCATTCATATAAAGTAATAAATTTAAAAACTTTTAGTATAGGAATAAATCTACGTCCCCATTGTTCTCTTCTTTGCCAACTTCCTTCCCTTAAATTCTTTTTCTCTGCTCCTTTTAAGCCTTCCTTCTAAAATCTGCTTGTTTCTTCTTCTACTTTCTACCGGAAGATACGTTGGACAGATGGACTTTGGACAGGAGTGGTGGTGGTGATGGTGGGGGAAAGTTTGCAGAACTGAATAATAAAAAGTGGAGTCTTTTGTGTAAAATTTTTCATACAACTTTTCAATTGAATAGATCGGAAACGCATCCATGGATTTTAGTGATTTTCGGCAATTCTTTTCCAAGATATATGTTTCCTCCTTTTTCATCCAAAAGATCAAAGGCAAATGGATGACTCCTCCGCAGAGTCTGACTTTGCAGCGATCTCAGATATCGGCTAGTCAAACTGACTATTCGCTTTCCTCGCACAAGAGACCAGAGCATTTACCACTCACCAACCGATCCAGAGGAATATCAGAATATCAAACTCATCTTCTGTGATCTAACTTCCAGATTCCATTTAGGAGTCAACAATGGCTTTCTCTCCGTGCTTATGCTGCTTCCTAAACCAGGGAATGAGTAAGAGGAAGTACTAAAGCATTTTATTTTCTCCCTGTCTCTAAATTTCTTATTCCGTTTGGACTGAATTACGTATATGCTCAATCGGATTCTTATTTTTCTTATAACTTTCCATCTTGGAGTGACTGAAGAGCCAAGTTGCCTGCACAAACATGACTACAGAAAATTGAAGAGAAAGTGCCGGAGAAAGTCCCATTTCAGTCATTCAGGAAAGAGGATATGACTTAAAGAGAAAGTCTACAAAAAATTTCACTTTCTCCGCCCATTCTTTCAAAGTTTCAATTCAATGGATACCCATATCCTACCCTACCAAAAGTCCGCAAGTGGAAGTCTTGACTGAGAGTGGAGGAATTGAGAATCACGAAGATGCTCTTATGCCTCCTCTAAAACATTTTATCATGAAAAATAGGATAATTGAATAAAGAAAAGTTTTGTGCAATTCTTTGCGAATTCTTTTTATATTCTTCCTCTAGTTCATTCTACCAACTTTTATTATCAAAACTCTATCCCTCTCAGCCAGTCTAAGCTACTTCCTCTATTTTCTATGGTAGCATCTCTCCAAAGGTTGTAGATTTGACATTTCCCTTGCCGCAAAATCAGGATGACAACTAAATCGCTTTGATGATCTATCTTCTGAATTCTGTGCTAATCTTTGAAACGGTCGGATTTTTGTCGGAACTGCAAGTATGCATACGTATTTTTGATGTAAATGCAGGATTCGTCTATGTACTGTATTCTGTACCAGCTCTCATTATCGAAATAATGCATTCTTGCTTCTATTACAATCAAAACGGACGTTTTACAAAAGAATCCCGGCAAGTAATGAAGCGGAAGATGTAAAATAAATCAGAAAATGTAATCAGAGATGGAATTTATTCAATTAAGTTTCTCATTCATGTACGACATATACAGTAGCAATATTTCCCCATTCAATTCACAGTAATTTGTATTTCTGCATCTCATAAACATTCATTTACTCATGGAGCTCGACTCCAGACGATTAGAGACAAGGTATTTTACTCTAATATAATATGGACTCCAACCCAGCGGCCTTTTGGCTTCTGCTCTCATTTAAAAAGACCCTTTAAGGAGTTTTGCTCTTGGCGGTAGCATTTTAGACAGTAGCTCCTCCGCTTTCATCACCAATCCTTGTTCGTTCAGCCTCAAGCATTTGAACTGAGAACTGTTGCCGGTTGTCTCACAGCAACCAAAGCTACCAAAGCAGAAGCAAAAATTGCTCACCTCATTGAGGTGAAATCAGTTAAGCCTTGTTGATTTTTACGATGCCGGCAAAAACCAGCGTTTTTTAAGCCTCTCTCTCATGTCACAGCAACCAAAGCTACCAAAGCAGAAGCAAAAATTGCTCACCTCATTGAGGTGAAATCAGTTAAGCCTTATTGTTGATTTTTACGAAGCCGGCAAAAACCAGCGTTTTTAAGCCTCTCCCCCCTCAGATAACTTTTTGTATGTATTTCCTCTGAAAGCAATCCAAACTATGCAGTGTCAAAGACCAAAAGAGCGAGGATGGTCCATGCAATTAATCTACTTTTCGTCTTGCTTCGCATACATTTTTATTTGTTTGTAAGCAAGAGAAAGCTCCCAAAACCTTGCCAAAGCAGACAGACATCAGACGCTCCGACCACACAAGAAGCCTCCACTTAAATTTTTAAGCCCACACGCACGAACTGTATGAGAAAAAAACATAATTAATTATCAATGCTTCAAGAGTTTCTCTTTACAATTTTTTGCTAATTGGTTTACAAAATATTTATTTTTCAAATAATTAAACCACATTCGGGCATTGCCCTCCTTAGCAATTTGTAAAAAGCTTTAAAAAAGTTCAAATATTTTCTTAATATCCCAGCGAGTCTTGTACAATTGGAAAATCTATGTGTGCTTAAATGAAAAAATCAACCAGTTTCGCTTCTAAAATCCAAAGTTTTGGAAACCGGACGATGACAGGATAGAGCAAATAAAAGGATGGGCATGAATCATCTCTGTCTCTCCGTCTGCTTTGCTCTGTACTACATTATTCACAAGGACTTCAAACACGTTTTGAGCCCCTTGCCCTTCAGAATTGCATTAAAACACACACTAGAAGAATAAACCAAAGGGCTGAATGTACAACAAAGCTCGTGTATGGTAGGATCACAAAGTAACAAGGGCATGCAAGGCGGGATAAGAGGGTTGGTTGAGAGGATTGAAAAGGTTAGGCGGGTCATCGCAATGCACTTGTTAAAGCATCTTCTCACAAGCTTCACATGAATCTGTTGCATTAGCTTTATCAGAAGCTGAACAAGATCAGTGACAGGAATGGGAAATAAATGAAACCCCTAAAAATTCACCCTTTCAATCTCCCTTTCCTCTATTCTTTTTTCTCTCTTCCTTCCGATTTCCCTCCTCCTCCCTCCTCCCTCCTCCCTAGGCCCATCCTCATCTTCTCTGCAATCTCTTGTACTTTTTATAATGCTCTCATCCTTTGCTTCACCGCACAGCTAGCACTGGTGGTGTATCCAAAAGTCCGTAGCGATTCTATATTGTCCGCTGCAACCCCTTCCGTTTCCCTCATCATCCTTTTTTTTCGAGTAAATCATCTAAAAACAACCCCAAAAATTCTACCCCAAAACCTTCCTCCTGCTATTCCTATCCTTCGTCTATTCTTCGTCTACATTATGTATTCTGCTCTCATTCTTCCGCGCATTAGCCAGCTACAGTAAAATCACATTCAAATTAGCATTTTGGGACCAGCCATAATTGGTTCATTCCGCTTCTACCACAAAGTGTAGGTTTTGATGTAGCAAAATTAACTTAGTATGCTTATATTAACAGAACATACTGCACTGAAAGGTACAATTCTTTGCAAGTATTGGTTATCACCTTACTACTACTTACTACGCTGTAACATCGAAATTTTCATATTGTCATGCATATTACGCTGCTGCGTCTTTCCGTCGCACGAGCTATTGAAGATCAATACTGAGGGGGAGAACTTCATTACGCAGCCACACATTTTAAACGACGTCAAAGCTGTCCAATAATGTATGTGATCATTTTGCAGCCCAACCCCAACAATTTTGAAATTCTACTCGTTTTCCAATATTGAGAGTTGAAGCGATGAGAGGCCAGCGTGTATACCTAAATCAATACAATAGGTTCTTTATTTTATATATAAGTGGATTTTTGTAAATCACCTTGTTTCAGCCAGGTGGATGTGGTTCCATCACCTTCACATTTGTGAATTTTCTGAAATGAGAGAGAGCATTTGTTTACATTCTTTCCTCCTTCCTTGAAAAAAAGCATTAAGTGAAGCGTATTTAATTTTAGTCGAAAAGTAAATCTCATTAAGAGTTTCCAGAATCCCTTAGAATCCCAATTTTGCTTTAGCTTAGTCCATCTTAGCCTACCGCCGTAAGAGCCTATGTCGTAGTAGGTAGGAAGTGGATGCTTGTGTAGTTCTCTTTTCCTCGAAACTTTGTCTATACTTCTTCCTCGCTTGTAGACTTTCACCGCTTCGCTTTCACTCTGTGGTTGCAATCTGCGACGTAAACGACGTATCTGCTGATTGCAAATTGCTCGAAAATTGGAAGGTAGATGAGTTTCTACTTGTTAGCAAACTACCTGGAATACCCACTCAATGCTAACCTTATATTCTGCATTAGAAATAAGAGTAGAAGAAAGAAGAGAGTCTCTTGGAACTTTTTACTTTTCGTACTAATTCTTTCCCTCTTCCCCTTTCATTCTCTCCTTCACTTGGTTGATTTAGGTTGTGGTCCTGGCTGCAAGTCTTATCCAGCAGGTTTCCCGTTCTGAAGGAATGCATAGTTAGTTGTGAACAAGCCGGAAGCTTGATATCCAATCTGAAGGTATATATCCACGGAATCAGCATGGACTAAGAGCGTGAAGAGACCGAAAACTCAGACATTAGTCTCATCAAGCTTTCACCCAACTAAATCCGAATTTCTCATTCAAACTTTTCCTTCTTTCTTGTCCCCTCTCCACAGTCCTGGATACTTTGTTCATCCCCGTGTTCTTTGAGTGCCTTAGGAACGGAGGAAGCGAACAGACATACGAGAATTACTCGGTGGAAGCACAAAGTCAACCTTGTGGCTTGCGGCGGCGATAGTTTGTGTATAAGATGGCGGAGAAAGCAAGCGGACGGAAGGAGACAAGAGGAGAAAGTGCATATATTCTTCGTGGAGGGAAAGTGGATGATGAAGTAGGTAGAGGAGAAGATAGGTGAGTTGGAATTATTTAGAAAATCCCGAGAGTTTTCCCAAAGGAAACTCCTTCAGTCAGATCTTCTCTTGCGTATATATCAACACAAGAATCTTTTCTCTTCCTTTCTCTAAATCAAAAGAAGACAACTAATGGAAAATAGTAGGTTGGGCTGGCAGACTCAACTTAACTTACTCTTCCTTAGTTAGTCAATGTCCTCTTCTACTTTCTACTACATACTACCAGGTTGGTTTCCCGGAATCACATCCCACCGCTCTTCCTTCTCCAGGCACGCTTTCCTACTTGTACTTTCTCCGCTCAAGCTTTCTCTTTGGGTTTGACTCCAGTGGACCCTTATTCCAGCTTTCTCTTAAGTACACATAGGTGCATACGGAACAAACTTTATTTAACAGACTGATGACTGACTGATTGACTCACTACTTTTTACGCTCTACTCTCCCTCAACTCAGCTCCTGCCCGGCAAACGGAAAGCGTCTCTTATCTAAAACCCGCTTTTCGGTAACCAACTCGTAGTCGTATGCTTCTACTCTTATTCCACCCTCTATTTTTATATTCCCTCCTCTCCCTCCTTGTGAAGGAGCTCAAGTTACAAACAAACTCAAAGAAAGGCTAATGCAATTCTCAATGTATTCTGCGGAGAAAGAAAGCACTTAGGCCTACACTTCTCCTCTTTCCTTATTCATCTCAGAGTTTGGTGGACTGTCGGAGGATAGCTTCATTAAAATTGTTTTAACTTGAGTTGCTTCTTTAAGTTGACTCAGTTTTTCAAACTTTTCAAGACTGCGTTTCTTATAAAGTTTTGGGGGAGAGTATGAAATGAGAAACCATTTCAACTTGCACAGTTGAAAAGGGTGAAATAAATATTTTTAAAGGATGTAAATTACAAACTTTATTACTGTCGAATCCCACATTCCTTAGGATCGATAAAAAAGGATCTCATGAAATGATTACTGTATTATATACACCAGATTTTGCTAATCTAAATGCATAACCAAAACACATTCAACACAAAAATCTATCTACTTAAAATCCATGAAGTCACCATACACAACAAATAATTGCACGGCGTCAGAATTTAGCGATTTTGTTTTAGCTACTGACTTCTGAACAAAATACAGCTAACGAGGCAATAAGGCAGGGCCCTGTATCGCAGTAAATCAATTTTGACAGGATGTGTAACACCTAACTCAAATCATAAACAGTTGTTTAAACCCAAAGTACCCGTGCTCATACCTTTGTCAGCCAAGCACAGCAGGTAGTCCACATATGTATGCCTTAGGCCAAGGCAGAGCACCCTTGACACAGCAGCTGCATTGTGTTAATTAAACTTTTATCATTTTTCACCCGCCGTAGCTCAGACCAATTAAGCAAAATTACTCTTAGAACTCATTACGGCGGCACGCGTTCAGACCACATTACAGCGGCATCTCTCAATTTGTAATTACCCGCGCCTCAAAATAGGAACCGTACTCAAAGTTAGTATTTTGGCCCTACCGTTCCTTACTGCGTGTAAAATGTTTTCACCCACAATTCTTTTGGGGTACCATGGATTCGGATGGGTTGGAAAAACCATCCGTAATATCTTACCTTAGTCTTGAGTGATGCTATCCTAGGGTACTGATACTGAATTGCCGCTTTTCCGCTCTAATTTCTCTTAGCAGAAACAAAGTACACACCTGGAGGATTGATTGCGTCCACTTTGCCGTGGACTTGATCCTGGAGGTAAGCATAGTTTAAACTCTCAAGATTAATTGTGTAGCCTCCTGCCTAATGCCTTTTTCATTATGCATTAGCTTGAGCATACAATATAGAGTGAACTCTGTACGATTTCTGGTAAGAAATACAGAGCAGTATAACATTTAAACTTGTAGAGCAAACCCCCTTGGAAGCCTGAATCCACGGTAATTTAAAATATTTCCTGTATTCATTGCTGATTTGAAGAAACTCAGAGATGCCCATAAGTTAGCATCTACGAATTCAAACGATAAAATGCTAGGGAGTTTGTCAGCGCACAACTGTTTAACTTCAATTCCGTTTACATTATTTCGCAGCATTAAAAAGTCGTGCATGCACTCAGTTTCGTCTTTTGATTTGGGTTGAGAAGTAAATCTAAAATCAACAATCTATACAGTTTTACTCGTAGAGTATACAGACTACGAAACTTGTAATCAATATCAAAGAACGAATATAAATCTGATGTGAACTTACCGCAATGCCACCGGCTACCGCTTCAACGGAACACAATTCAAACTAACTTTCTCCGTCCATCCTTTCTTCCCTTTATTTATTCTTCTCCACAGATTATTACTCATTGAATCCAGGAACTGCACCAGCAGGTTACTACCAGGCTAACGAGCGGCTCTTTTACCTACGACTTTCTCTTTAACTTTCTCTCGATTTCCATTCGCTCATTTCTTTTCCACATCTCGTTGCACATTAGTAGCTGGCTCCCATTAGTTTCCTAGCTTTCTCTGGAAAATCCATTGTGTTTCCTCCTGAACCCAACTGTCTGTAGTTGTCGTTACTAAAGCAACATCCATTTATGTTAGTTATTCCACTGCTCCCAATTTGACTTTCTCATATACATATTCCTTATTATTGATGGCATTTCTCCAGGATTATTATCGGTTGAAAGCATATTCCTGGATCGAAGTGGGTGTTTTGTCCAGCGATGGTGTAATTACCTCCCTCATGTCCACCTTCTCCTTTCCAGTCCAGTTTATCCGGGCATTTCCCCTCTCCAGCAGTTTCTATTTCCAGCATATGTTTGATATAATCCAAATAAATACTTGTTACATATTTTATTCTTAATCCGAGAGCGTCCAGATTCTACCCAAAGAACAGAATCTGATTGGACAAGCTCTTCTTCTTCTTCTCCTTCTTCTTCCCTTATTCCTTCTCTTCAACTTATTTTTGTCCGCAGAGGAGGAAAAAGTCCGAGATGGACAGAAGAGCTTCTGGAAGGGGAGAAAGAAATTCTTATTATTATTATTACGATTCTCAAACTAACTCGCCAGGCTTTTCCACTTTCTCTCTCTCAGCTTTCCCCCTTTATATTAATAATATCCCTTGATCATAAAGGTCTTCAATCATACATACTTGACTAGACTATGTTCTCGGCCTCTCTTTTACGTATACCTTATAACATTTCCTAGCTTTCTCTCTTTTTCTTGGCTTAATCGCTTCGTAAGCAACTCATATATTATGAAACCGAATCAGGAGGAAGGGAAACCGGGGGAAAATGTGCATAGTGAAAGTAAACGAGGAGAGAAGAGGAAGGGTCAGAAAAATGAGGAGGGAAGCAAACATCTTTTCTATATTTCTCTTAATAAGTAACCATGCTCTTCTACTTTTACCCTGTTGAGGGAGGCATATAGTAAACGGAGAAAGTAAGCAAGGAATGACAGAGAGGCTTTGGCTTCCCCATTTGCTTTCTCCATATCTCGGGCTGCATGCCCAACTTTTTCATAATCTCAACATTTCAGGCTTGTCTTGCTGGAACGAGGTGGACCTTGATAATGCGGGAGAGAGAGATGGACGGGAAAGCTGGGAATATGCACCAGCATTATTCTTTGGTGAAAGTGAATCCCTACTTCCCTACTTACTTTCCCTCTTTCCATCTTCCCCTTCCTATAACATTTTCTTATCAAAAATACACAATTCTTTCCACTAATGATTTCCCCCGAAGTCCGGACTATTCCTGGCACTGTTACTCCTTCCTTCCCAATCTAGCCGTATTCTAGAGACTAGCATGTATTCCTCTCCTTTGCTTTCTCTTTGATTCTAAATGAGCTTGGTTCCAGCTAGAGAATGAGAATTCCACTCATATACCATGATTAAGAAAACTGGGCTGCTTCACAAAGTGACACATAGTGTGTGCGGACGTTTTCTCACAAAAATAAAAAGCGGGTAGTATAATACCCGCATTTTCATTTTGGTAGCAAAGACGTAGAAACGAATTAAAATCTTCGTTCCTCTTAAACTTGACCAATTCTGTATAATGAATGAGGGATACTTGGTAGGCGGAGAAAGTGTGTGCAGCATACCAACTGCTGTAATTGATCATAAATTCCGCAACTTAATACCCGAGCCGTAGTACTTTCACTAAAATTAATGCATACACGCTACTCGTGCGAGGAAAGAAATTATTCTCCTCCCCTATCATTTATTAAGGACTGGACGCATATAAACGGGAGTACTTATTTTCCTAGGACGTTCCTTATTAACAGATACCCGGTGGAATTCTCTGCAGATGTAGATACACTGTTTCTCGGAGAAAGCTCCCGCGCTCCTAACTTTTAGCCTCGTTAATGACTTTTGCAAAAAATCATAGCTCATACAGCACAAGACTCTGGAATGAAAGTCCTTGTGTAAATAGTCCAGAGAGCTTAACAGCCCTCATTGCTATTCCCGACAGCTTGTTCGTCCGCAGTTTCTACAAATTTCTTCTACAAGAATCAAAGATGAGAGGGAGAAAAGTATGGGACAAATCTCATTCGCAACTTTCACCTTCCAGTCTCTCGAAGAGAACGGTAGTGGATATAATGGGAGGAGAAAGCGAAGAAGAGAAAGTAGAGAAAGCTAAAGAAAACATACGTAATATTACAATCTGGCAATCAAAAGTACCGAGAGTTTCTCCATCCTTATAATGATGTACAAGAGGGAAAGAATCAAGTTGATCAAATACATTAACCCAACACCAGGAGAATCGTTAGGACGAGAGCCAACGCAAGGCAGGCCAACTCCCGCAACGATAACACAAAGCACACCCACTGCCAGATTCATCAAGCAAACATGACAACTTTCCTGGCTCAACTTATTATTATTGCCTATATGCCCCTCCTGTCTCTTCCTCAGCTCTCTCTCCCCGGACAATCTAAATTAAAGTCTGCTGACGACCCGCACTGACTTGGGATTCAAGGCTCATTCCCAAATCCAACCGGGTATTATCTACCAGGACCGGCTCAGGAGTCAAAGCAACACCCGAAAGAATAGAAAGGTTAACGGAAAATACCCGAAACCGACGCAAGAAATAAGAGGACCAAGAGACTTAATAGGGCTTCTTAAACTAGACGAGCTTCTCTTCCTGCTAATAGGGATGATTAGACTTTTACATTTCGACTCCAGAACACGTCCTCATCCGCTTAATACAAGCTTCATATTACCCATCATCCCTCCTCTTTGACGAAGGAGAAAGTGGAAGCGGGAAAATAATTCCGCTGTCCTCGCGGGTCACCTCCTGGCGTTCCTGCAGCTATGCCCGCACAACTCTCGTCCAACAACAAGACTAGACTGCAATATCGTAGCCGATTTGTCATTTTAATCTCATCTTCATCAAACACCTAAAAGATAATCAATCGGGAAGCGGTGCTGAGAGAATATTTCTGTTTCACGGACATATTACTCAAACCATCCGAAGAAGATTTCCAGAATCTCACTAATGCCATTCACTTCTTTTGAAAGATTTTAACGCCAATTTTAATATTTTGTGGTTTGTGCGCACCCCCTCCAGCCTTCTAGTTTCCCGGTAGAGCCCCCAATTATCTGCAATTAAGTGGAGCATGTATTTGGAAAGTTTTTTTTAATTATTCTGATAATTAGAGGACTGACTCCATTTACAAGCCATACATCGATACAGTTGAGTCGCAGATAATATAAACTAAACTAAAAGGTTCTTTCGGCTTGATTGTCTCATTCAACTCAAAAACAATTCGACTCAAAACCAGTCACAGTTTTCTTTGAACTTTCTCTTCTCACTCGACAACAGCCTCTTCACATATGACACATAATGATCCGGGTATTTAAATGTTGCGCGCCAGCAAAAATTCTGACACTTTCCCTGGCGAAATATTCTGAAAGCTGCAGCGCTTCTTCAAAATACAAAATTCCGGGAAACTGTCTAGTTTTTACCAGCCTCCTTCCAGCAGCAATTTCTCCTGTCTTGATCTAGAAATCCAATTTAAGAAAATCGTCAAAAATAAAGCCTTTACAACACGAGGGATTCGCATGACAAAGTGACAGACGTGAAAATGAGACACCCGGAAAGAAAGAGCTCATCTCCACCTCCTTCTGCCCGCCTTCCGTCTCTTGCATTCTTCCTCTTATTTCACTTTCAGTTTATCCATACTGTCCTCTATCCCTCCCCATCTCTCTGTATTCCTCTTTTCATTTCTACTACGTGCCAGGAAAGAGATACATCCAAAAATATCAAATAAGTAGAAGGAGGAGAAAGCTCTAGCTTGTTTCCGTTCTCCAAGCTTTAGAGTCAGCCGGGTTCGTCGGGGAAGAAGGGACAGGAATAAGAATAAGAGAGAAGAAAAGGGAAAGACGAGGATAAAAGTTAAGGGTGTCCCAGTGAAAGCTTAAGATGACAGGTGGAAAACGGAGGAGAAATGTGATATCTAGTCAGTCAGACAGGCAAGACTCCTGCCATTCGCCCCACCACTTCTTCCCACTTTCTCCATTCCATTGGTCCACCAGTCAGGCAGGCAGCTTAGCATCTTCTCAAGAGCAAGATAGAATGGGAAGATGGTAAAAATTTTTAGATTTTTTACACTCTCAAATTCAAGGGGGAATGATAGAGACATTTCTCCTCTCGCTGTCCTGAACCACCCCTCCCCCATGCTTTCTCCGTTATGCCTCCCTTCTATCCATTTTCTTCTCAGCTTGCTTTCTCCGGGGAAAGTAAAGTACTAAAAAATTTCACTCTTTCTATCCTCTCTTAGAATATGTAAAGCCTGTGATATGAATAGTCTTTTTTGCTTTCTCCAGACTTTTTCCCCCGAGCTGTCTCCCTACATGCTACCCAGAAGATCCCGCCTTCTGTTCGGTAGACTATGTTTATCATAGGATTGCCTATAGGATAGAGGGAAGAGTTGAACCAAGCGCAGCTGAGGATACATGATTTCTCTCCGGGCGATTCCTTTTATTTATGAATCTTTTTATCCATGTGCCAGCAAAGTGTTCACTTACAAAAGAAAGAGAATCATCCCTTTGCTTCCCCATTCAAAATCCTACAATGCCAGGGTGAAGCTAAGCTTATCATCTTCACACATTTCTCCAAACGCCAGCCTGCCCTCCCGCTCCGAGAAAGTGTGACTGAACAGCTATATTACCCGCTTCTAGTCACTGCAGCGGAACGCTGCCGCCGCCACCCCCTCCGTCACATTTCATGTCCTCCTATAACTTTAACACTCTGAATCTAAAAACCTAAAATGAAGCATCGTTCCCGTCTCCATGTCGGAGATTTCTCTACTCGCTTTTGGTACAATACCCGGGTTTTAGCTTTTTAATCCTTTGCTTTTATGTATAGCGCATACAAAATACACCAATGAGATTTACTTTCCCCAAACGAAACTGTGAACCCGACTGTCTGACAAAGATAGAGACAGTCAAGAATCGGAAATGGCAAGATTGACACCCTCCCGTCCTTGGACGGCCCGTTGAATATTACAATAAAACTAGCCTCCTCTTCTTCCCCATTTCTATTTTATTAGCTATGCAATCCACATCCTCGTAGGGAGCAATTCACTTCCCCTCGTCTTCTTCCCTGTTCTTCTTCCTTGTCATCTTTGACAGCTCATCCCAAGATCCCCCTCTGCCTTTTTTCTTTTACTATTCCCTGCCAAGAAGCAGAGCAAAAAGGAATCGATGACAGAATCTAAATTTCCGTCCAACACTGCCTACACCAACAAGAGCTGAGGCCATCCATCATCTAATTTCTCACTCCAAAAGTCGCCGTGCAGCCCACAAAAATTTACTCAATTACCACCCGCCCCCACCCTTCATCCTCTTCAACTTGGTGCACTTGATTTAACATTCGGGAATTATCCTCACAAATTATCCCTCGTCAAGTAAGTAAATCAGGAGTGGAGAAAGCGCACTCTGAGTATTTTTTAGTTTCTTTCATCATTTTTATTCTATCACCCGATAATCCTTGCGCTGACACATACTGAATAGCCAATGAGAGGAAAATTTTTTTTCTTGGATTATTTTGCTTCATTAGTACCAAAAGGGTCCATGCTAAGTGAAAGTACGTTCAAATGCGATTTCAGCGCCCTCTGCTTGCTCCTTCGAAACCCTTGATGCTACTTTTTCCCTAGCTTAAATAACCTTGCAGCTGTTGTAGACTGAGCAAGATAAACTGGAGGAATGATAAATAATAAAAATAATACAAAACTCGGAGAAATCCATGAGGACAGGATGCTTTCTCCTTCAAACTTTCCCCACATATTACGATTATGATAACTACGGGAGAGCTATCGCATTTTCACTTAGCCGCCGGAGCTTATAGTTTAGCATCTCTTCTGTCTAAGAGCGTTGGTTCTTGGTTCTTGACTCATTCCCAAGATTAGGGAAAGTAGATAGACTGTTGTTGAGACGACAGGAATATAAGTAATGTTCCTCCGTTATTTCTTGTCTCCCAGAAAGTATTGTTTCTTTTTCTCTAATATAATATTCCTTCGTGTGAGTTCCCTCTTCTACTTTGTGTTTAATATTACAAGAACCAAGAAGAGACAAAGAAAAAGCGGTGAAAGCAGAAGTGAAAGCATCTTGGTGTTAGTTCCTGGAGCTATGAGGTCGAATGTGTGAGATAAGTAAGTGTAAGCCGTAATATGAGAGAGAAAGTGTGGCGATAATACTTTTTCCCGTCTTTCACACATGTACACACTAGACTTTACCAGAGCCGCATCCAACTATCAGAGATTAGAGAGTGAAAAAGGAAAGTCCAACAGCAGCCTATATATTCACTCTCTTAGTTTTTCTCTTACATGGATTCTTGTTAGGAGAAAGCGTCAGAGCAGGCTCTTAGAATTTTTTCCAAAATGTCCTGTCATACAATATTCCTCCGGCTTTCTCCGCCTTGTTGGTGCATAGAATATGGAGAACGGCTGGAGAGAAAAATTGCTTGCTCATAATGCGGAATGGTTCTCCTGGAAGGAGCTCAGATGCTCGTACAGTGTAGTATTAGATTTCTTATGAAAAACGTTGAGGGAAGAAATATACATTTAAGAATATGTATGATCTGTAAAGAAAATGAGAAATTATTATCGCTGTAGAAGGAGAGGGGAAAAGAGAAAGGCGAGTGAGAATATGGAGAAAGTATGAGGGAAATTTTAGGAGGACGCAGCAAACGTGTCTTAAAAGCTAAGAGAAGAAAAAGTACACAATGTTAGAGAATATACTCTTCCTAGGAGGACGGAGGCGTGAGATACGATCAATGCAGGCAAAACAAGTCTTTGAAAGCCAGAGAAAACACTAACCCTTGTGCATTGGATTCTAGCGACTCATTCTACAGTTTCTAGAGAAAATAAACGGTAAATAGAAAAATATTTGTTAAACAGTGAGTTAAACGTATGCATATAAAAATAGGGCATTCGAAATACGAGTTCAACAGCCAATTCTATGATTTTCATGATTGCGTAACTTTCTTCCTATCCTTAATTCTCTAAATTGGCGTGATAATCTAGCAGCAAGTCTGATGCTATTCTTCACAGCATTGACATTGGGTGACTGCAGGGACTCAGCCTTATGCTCATACCTCGACGCTAATTTAAATTCAATGATTAATTTTTGTGCACTGAAGCTAAAGCCTCAAGAACGCAAATGAGTCGAGGTTTTGCAAAGCAAGTCCAGCATAGCCTTGAAGCAGCGCAACTTTTTCGTTTGCAAATAAAACACTTGCACTCATATTGTGGAAAGCTCTTTTTCTCCCCTCTTTTCGGCTTGCAAACGTATGCAGCTTTCATTCCGAAAACTTTGACGAGGGACGAGTTTGATACGTGCTGGGCGACAGGAAATGAGATTCAGCGACGATCCTCTTTTTATTGCTCCCATCGACTTAGGCATTCATGTTCTTTTCCTATTGATTTTCTCAATTGGGGAGAGAAGTGTATATGGATGAGCGGGGATGCGAGATGGAATTTATTTTGACGATTCCCTTTATTATGCATTCGAGTCCGATTCCTGAGGATAGGCAAAATGTATTTTCCATCTCAACTACTCCGGTTAGCATTTACACTTTTCCGGAATACCGGGTAGATCTATTTCTACAATTCCACTCACTCTATTCCACACTATCCACACTACGGCACTGTCCATCCTCAAATTCACATCACTCCCATCTCCATCCTAACCAAACCAGTAGGTAGATTGGCCCCCCCATTCCATACTTAATTTAAAAATTCTTTCGCAAGCAAATCAAATGGGAGTTTTTTAGCATAGGCTCTTATGGGGCTTCCCCCACCCCGTCCCTTACCCGTCCCTTACCCGTCCCTTCCCCCTTACCCGTCCCATGCCCGGCCATTACCCGTCCCCATCCCTCCCCCCCCCTTGCCCAGCCATTACCCTTCTCTACCCGACACTAACCCTACCCACCTCTACCCGGCCCTACCCGACACTAACCCTACCCGACCCTTACCCTACCCACCTCTACCCGACCCTACACACCCCCACACCGACCCTACTCGTCCCTCACCCAACCCTTACCCGTCTCTTGGCCCATACACCATACCTATCGTATCTTTTCTCTTATTTTATTGCAATCCCGAACATCTTGCTATTGCAAATCCGAGCATCTTAGCATTTTATTGCATTCACTCATCCTTACCTTCGAACATGTATTACAGATATATTTAATTACAATCCCTCATGCATCCTCCAACCTGGGTAAATGCATTCTACTACACAACTATACAACTTGGCATGCATATTCTTCCACATATACTTGAATGCAATCTCTCCCTCTCAGGTATCTTATTCATGTTCTTACCACATATTCCCTCACACCCTACCCGGTTCTTACCCAGACCCTTATCATAGGTTTAAGCCTCGGATATCACATCTGTACCACTAATTCATGTTAACTGATCGTCAACAGAATCAGAACGAAATATGCATAGTATATAGCCGTGAAGGATAGTTGTACCAGTTCATACTTGATGCAATACAACTTTTACAATTGGATTAATTGGAGTAAAATACAGAATGAAAAAAGGTACATACTCTGATTATATATATCTTTCGAGTTCCAGAGAAGGCAAATGAATAGTTGAAACTTAAATGTTCTATATGTACATACTGGCTAAATGCGAGCGAAGCGAGTCATTTATAATATTCGATGGTTTGCTCAATGGGTTTACCTTCCCGCGCTAGTCAGCTGTTCTCCACATTACCGGCAAACTATCATTCCAATCAACTTTCACAATCATACTCACACTCTAATTGTTGTACTCGTGCACAAAATTAAAAATGGGTAAGTTTAACTATTTACATTCATAATATATATTTCAGTATCATAGATAATAATGGTTGAATATAATAACTAATTTCATGTTTTATTATATGCAGATACCTGCGAATCATTACAAGAATGTGCTTTATGCATCCAAAATCCAAACTGTCGGTTTATTAAACTTGGCAACAGCATGCAATTATGTATAGACGAAGATGACGGAACAACAAGTTTGGATTATAATGTGTTGACCAACTGCACCCAACCGGTTGACATGGAAGTTAATGCAAGCTGTAAGATTTTCTGTAATTAAGTAGTCTTACAGCTGTACTAGGATTAGAATAATGTTGATTGTTGTATATTTTACAGTCAGTCCAGGCTTATGGATTGGTATTGGGTTAACCGTGATTACTCTGATTATCCTCTTGATATTATACGTGAAGCTACGGAGCTCTAAACGAGATGAAAGTTGCACACCTATCGAGTTGGATGAATTTCAAACGGACTTATGAGGAATGGACGTGATACTGTGAATGGAGGCTACTAATGAAATTTAGCTGTGATATGCCACTGTGATTTTAGTTTTTATGAATTCAGAACTAAGCTTTAATCAACTCGTCAGTTACCACGGTACATGTAGCCGGAGAATCTCCAGGACATTTGTGGATTTTGCATCCAATACCTTGAAAATAATAAAAGGTAAGCCTCCCTTTCCTAGAGTTGAATTTTGGTTTCAAACATTGAAGTTGTGTATAACTCTAATTAATTTGCAGGATCTAATGAGTGTAGGAGTTCGATCTTAAAGTTGATGCAAATTACTTTGCAATGAAATTTGACTGTCGTTCAATAGAAAAGAGATGAGATAAAATTACCGATGAAGCATTGGAAACTAGTCTTGGCTTTACGGCTTATTTTGATGTGCTGCGTACTGTTTTTAAATTAAACTCCGTTTAAATTGTTCAGTTCTGGACATACATCTCTCTATGGACTGGAGGATATAGTATATGTTTTGAGTGCAACTAATATTCATGATCAAGGTATGTAATTTGGATTTGAAATAGGATTGATTTAAATAAGGAGTTATAAATTTGTGGAAAATGAAGTTTGAATTTGTTTTAGCTTGGTACGTTGAATTCTTCAGCAGTTGGTGTGGTCATCGCATTAACTTTACGCCGACATGGAAGCGGTTTGCGATAGACTTGTATGGTGAGTTTGTGGTTATTGTATAATGATGACAGTTATTTCATAATTGAAAGGTGCAGTGATGCTATATATATATGCCTGGAGGTGCAACTTGTGTGTACAATTGCTGAATTTAATGTGATCTATTTGAAATGTTAAAGGTATTCAAGCGAGTGGACTATAATATCTTGTTTGCGTTCATTAAAGTGCCGGAGGGAATTTTGTTTACAGTGGGAGGTTGGAGCACTTGTTGATTTTTAGTGATAAAAACTTATTCATACAAAGGTAAGCGAGATATTGTAAAATCACATTTATGTGATTTGCGTTTTGTTTATTCCAGGCTGCTGAGTGAAAAGGGGTCAGTGCCAGAGTGTTGGATTGCCTCCATTGTGACAAGTATTTAATTTCATTTAATGCAGGAACACCATTGATGAGATATTCCTCGCATTCTACCATGTCGAAATCTAAGAGGAAAAGCCAAATGCTGCTGGATAGCGACGAAAGCGATTCAAATGGATCAGACTCTGGATCCGATTTGGAAAAGGTTAGCGTAGCAGAATTGTTCTTGCTTGCTATGGTTAACTATGTGTTGTTTCTTCAAATAATTAAATTGGTGTAGCTAATTTAGTTTGATGGATTAATCGTAGGAGCTCTGGACGAAAGCATGCAAAGCAAATGAAAGTTCAGAATAATTCATCAGATTCCGACGATAGTGGTGAAGATAGACCACCGGTTATGTGCGAAGAGACAGTTGATCCTAAGCCGAAAAATCCGGATGATTTAGAGGAAGGAGAAGTATCCTCTTCAGAAGGGTCGTCGGATGAGTTTAATGACGGCTACGATGAGCAGCTTTTGGGTGATGAAGAGGATCAGAAGCGTATGTCGCTAATGACTGAAAGAGAGCGAGTACAAGAACTTTTTACTCGTATGGAAGCTTGAGAAAAATTAAAACACGATGGGAAATTGAAAGAAAACTTAAGCAATCCAGGAGAAAGGAACTAAAAAAGTAAGAGTTGTGATTTTACTACCAAAGTATGATATAACAAGTAAATGTGTCCGTCATAGTTCCCTCGGATTCCATTTGTGGTGGTAAATGAATATTCATATTGTTTTTGTTTAGGTATAGGAAGTCCTCCGATAATACTCTCTCTCCGAATAGTACATCACCAAGTGCCAGCACGGCAGAATCTGTGTTCAATAAGATGGATGTGAAGGAACGGAGCAAGGAAAGGAAAAAAATTCATGCAAGTAAAATAGACAAGAAGTCTCAAGCGATGAAAGCTTAAAGCTTGTCGAGAGGTCAGAAAGCCCGAGCTGAGGCAAAGGAAAAGCTTCGAGATGTCGTCAGTATGGCTGATATTCTACATGCCATCAAAGATTCGTTGATATGGCTTAAGCTAAAGCTTATAATTAATTTTGTAATCCTATCGTCTCTTTTCTTGTCTGACATCTTGATGCCAATAACGTTGCAATATTAAGAGTTGCCTCTCTTTACTCGCATTGGTGAGATTAGTAATTGAGCGGCATGGATTCAGTTGTTCTAAGAGTTCAGGAATTTCTACATTTATTTCCAAGTATAAGTACTATTATAACCTTCAAAATAATTATTTCGATGATACTGTCGTACTGTTTCGAGAACAATAGTAGATTCTCCACTTCCTGCATTAGACAAGAAAGGATTTACGTACAACGTATTATTTGTCTACTTAAACTTAAATGGAGAGGATCGCGTCTCTGCATTCAACCCCTGTTCTAGATGAATGATAAGCGCATGCCTTTGTGCGGTTATGTATCGTTGTAATTATTTGCAATGTAGCAAATGACCTTCTTCTTTGCTCTAAATTAAGGTATGTTTTTGTACATGTAATTTCAGTCATGGGAAAGAGCTGTAATGTGTAATATTGTCAGAGTGCCATAGCTGAATTGTGCTAAAATGTAATTCGCGATAACGATCATCATATCACGTATTCTTCACAGGTGTTGCTTCCAATCATAATAGAACATTTCAATTATTATATATTTAGTCTGCAAGAGTTGTACTAGCTCTAACATGGAAATTTTAGACGATAAGACAATCAAAGTGTCCTAATTAATGTAGACAAGCAGATACGTTTTCTAGTGTCATGAACCAACTATTATTACAAGTCGCTTATTTTAAAAACTTGTGAGTTTGTATGAAGCTATAAGATCTCATTTCCACCCAGTCTGTATGTACAGCATTTTCAGAACAACTGTTACAGTTGATAGTTTTCAGCATTACATTTATGAAGGATATTTCTCAAACTGTCAGTTTGATACGTTGTAATGTTAGTTCCAAGTAAGGGCGTTCAGGCTACTTTATTTAGTTTTTATCCAACTTATTCAGAACTAACGTTCATGAGTTACCATCATCTTCCAACTTGTTTACTCAATATGTGTTGTATGAAGATGCGAATTTATCCAGCAACCGTTGGTTGCTCGGTAAGACAGGAATAAGGCGGAAGCGGAGTTGATCTTAGGTTTTCCAGAACCAGAAAAAAGTATTGCTGTCGGTAATCCGATGTTGCTATACTCTGTTGGGAAATGCAGGTAAATATACATAGTGCCGAAAGCTACATGGAGACATAATGTACATGATTGATTCTGTTCGTACGGCATGAGGATGAGAGGGTATATTTGTATAAGATATTTAAATCCAGCTGCTAATCAGCTTAGCCTAGTCAGGTTACGGCATCACAGTTAAGGACTTCTAATCAACTTGCACCGGACGCGGTCAGGGAAGCGGAGAAACCCATAGACCTTGTTATCAACACAGTGAGCTGCGGAAGCCGAGAGCTAGTGAGGTCACTACAAGATTGTATTGACGTTGACTAAAGCGTCAATATCTTTCAATAGAGTATTATGGGAAGATTTCATCCGAACGTATTACGAGAACAGGTCATTGCATGGGATTTCGTATCTCCGACGATATTTATAACCAGGATGTACGAAATCCCATTTCACGTTGTTGACCTGTCTTGGAAAACCTCATCTCCAGCCAGCAACCAGTTTTAGTTACTCAAAATAAGGTCTGGTTACAAGTTACTTTTAGCGACTGAGACACTAGTAACGTATACACTAATCATACAAGAGGGACTGGGCTGCTAAAGTGTTTAAGTATAGGACTGAAGCTAGAAGGAATTCAATTTCAGCTTCCCCCTATATATTTATAAGTTTTAATTCAAGGATACTTGAAAATATTATTGACATTATTTCAGTTGCTAGATTCAAACGCGCAGTGCAAAATATTTGTAAACCAACAACAGTACACATTTACACCTGTAGTTGGAGGTGATCTAACTAGCTATGACAACAGCTTTTAAACTCACTCACCGTATGGAAAAAGTTTTCTTGGAGCGGACGTTTATATTCCAACATGTACTAAAGATTCAAAACCTCAAGAGCATTTCTGACTTCACGACACATTTAATTTTGCTATGAACATTAAAATGAAATGCATACAAGCAACTGCATTAACTATATTTTTTAATTGTTTACCTTGTTTGTTACTGAAATCTACCCTTAACTATGCATATAGGATAGAATAAAAACTGAATCTAGAGAATAATGCGTTGTAGTAATAATACCATTTGAAGTAACAGGTGAGCAAACCGTTTACCCCAAATCTCACAACAAATATCCTGAAACTATATTCCTTACATCATCATGTTTTTATGAGAAGCATCAACGTTGATCGTAATCTATCCTCATTATACCTCATGAAACTCATAATCTGAAAACATCCTTTGAATCTACTACGATATTCTAAAAGCATCTAGTTTGATAAATAATACTGAACAATATAATCACAAGACTCAGTCAGTAGTGGAATTGTTGATAAATGAATCAACATACGAATCATCAGTTTCAGTCTCCGGCTCTTCATTACGTGGTCCGTTTACTTCCTTCGCTTCAAAATGTATTAAGGGGAAGTTGAAAGCTTTCCTTGTTTTCTTAGGAATAACCACACGTGTGCTGGGACCTGGAGAGGGGCTTCTGTCTTGTTTCTGTAACAAACGTATATAAAAGTTTTTTACAATATAGTTTCAAGCAATACATAATACAGCATTTAAGTGTCTGAAAATGTACCTTTTCATCACATCGATGTAAGAGTATGAATGCCTCTTTCAGCTCATGCTTAATGGATACAGTCTGTTGTGAATGATGCAGCTTTTGCTTCCTTTTTTGAAGGAGACTTTTAAGCCCCATGGACTTGCGCCGACGAATGGGTCGTTTCCAAAATCCTTTCACCCTTGGGATTTCCTCGGTTGTATCCAAGAAGCCTGAGCAGGAAGGTTTTGGCTTCGCACTTTTCTGAATATCGTTCAGACTATACTTCTTCCTTGGTTCCGGGGTTTGATCCGTTTTTTCATACAGAAACGAATCAGCGGTAGTGTCCGACGTATTCCATTTATGAGGGAGGTCCAGAATATAACCTTTTTTGGGGGTTGAGCATTTAGTTGTTGTTGCTGACGTTTGCAAATTACTTATGTCAGAAGGAATATACCGCGGCAATTCAAGACGGTCGGCTTCAGGAGGGCAAGCGTCACTCTCAACCTTTAATAAAATTGACAACTTTTAGAAATCACATTCAATTTGGTAAAATAATTTCATACATCCTATTGAATCCATTATACTAGTATAATTGATAGAAGGTAGGTCTGAGTTGTGTGTATGATGGTGAGAGGTAGGTCTTAATTGTGTGCACGAGGATGAGAGGTAGGTTCGAGGCAAATTGTAAGAGGGTTGAAGGTAGGTCTGAGTTGTGTGTATGATGGTGAGAGGTAGGTCTGAGTTGTGTGTATGATGGTGAGAGGTAGGTCTTAATTGTGTGCAAGAGGATGAGAGGTAGGTTCGAGGCAAATTGGAAGAGGGTTGAAGGTAGGTATGAGTTGTGTGTATGATGGTGAGAGGTAGGTCTGAGTTGTGTGTATGATGGTGAGACGTAGGTCTGAGTTGTGTGCAAGAGGATGAGAGGTAGGTTCGAGGCAAATTGTAAGAGGGTTGAAGGTAGGTATGAGTTGTGTGTATGATGGTGAGAGGTAGGTATGAGTTGTGTGTATGAAGGTGAGACGTAGGTCTGAGTTGTGTGTATGATGGTGAGAGGTAGGTCTGAGTTGTGTGCACGAGGATGAGAGGTAGGTTCGAGGTAATTGTAAGAGGGTTGAAGGTAGGTCTGAGTTGTGTGTATGAGATAATAAGAAATTAAGTTCAAGTGCATGAAAGAATCTGCGTTTATAATTGACATGATGTCGTATGTGCATGGTTCTTGAAAGATGAGGATTTGTGGAAGGAGAAAGCAAGATGAGGATTTGTGGAAGGAGAAAGCAAGATGAGGATTTGTGGAAGGAGAAAGCAAGATGCGGATTTGTGGAAGGAGAAAGCAAGATGAGGATTTGTGGAAGGAGAAAGGAATTTATGTGAGAACCACAGTATATTCTCAATCATCGTTTCCGAAACAGCTCTATTATGAAGTCATTCCATCAAAGATGACCAGTTTACTTAAGAATGAATAACACTTCCCACTCCCTTCCAAGTATATGAAAACTATTCTTATGAAAATCCGTCCCTCCGAGATAATTTCTTTAACATTCAGAAGTCAGGAATAGGTATGGTAGAGCGTAGAGTTCAAGATCTAACGGAATCTTACTCACAAATATCATGATGTTTAAACTAACATCGTGTCAATCAAGACTAAATATTAAGTGATGCCGGATGAACTGATAGATCGTTACGAATGTTATCGATAAACGCAGATCCTAACAAAATTATCCCACAATTTAGGTTCTTTCTTAGGGATTTTACAGCATCTGCGTTGCAATTCAATAAGAGCGTAATCAACTACAATAAAATAAGGGAAAATTAAAATATCTCCCGACGTCTCTCCACCAATTCTAACGATGCATTTAAGTTAAAAAACTTACGACTATGCAGCATACTTTATCTCAGAAAAGACAGATGCAAGAACTTGTAAGTCGTATTTTGTACGTTTGCATAATGTCGTGGAAAGATTATCTGGCCTGTACGAGTTCTTCATATCTCAGAATATTGATGAAATCTAGAGAATGAGACCACCTTAATCTGTCGCTAGAGTCATGGACTCAGCATAATAGCAAAAGGGTTGGAAAATTATATATCTTGCAACGAGAGTTCTAAAGGGAAATATATGTAAGATAAAATACAGTTATTATAAAAAACTCGGGAAAGAGGATATGTGACAGATAGTAATAATCTCATCACGTTGCCATCTGAAATTATTTCCACAATTCCGAGAATAACATTTCCTGATTTGTCTTTCTGAATCATTTCTGAGAATCAGACAAACCCTGACAACGTTTGAGCTGACAGACGAGAATTCATTATGTGCTATATATGAAACTGCTACTATGTGTGATACGATCAAAACGAGTTAGTCGAATGATGAGTTAAAGCTAACCCCCAGTCCTATAGTCTCATGAAAATTGGATCAATCTCATTAATCAGACCGTCTCAAGATTGAGTAAAGATCATTTCCCTAAACCACCGCTACTGCCACATTCCGACTCCTCTCTCACCCTCAGTCAGCACAATTTAGTCAAAGCATCCAGTTAGATGAGATTGTATTGTGAGGGTAGTACTGATTGAAATATATAGAATACAACAAATGAATGAAATAACTTGAAGTACATGTGTATGCATATGCAGAGTAGAGCTTGTGTAGGTTCAAAGGGAGAAGCAAGTATCAGTTAAGAGTAAAATCGAGATGGCATTAGACTGTGGAATAGCAGGAATGTTTTTTAACCAAAGCGAACTTAACGAAAGTTGTATGTACAATAATAGCGGACTGGCGACGCTGTACGTATGGTACTCCCTAAAATACATAGACATGTACAAATTCCTTCAGCTATTCAATTCTGTTTTGTAACAAGGCTTTGAAAGTGCTTCATCTTACATCCAATCCATGAACCAGAACTGATAATACTTGCAATTTTAAAGCTTTAGCTTTCCCTGACGTCTAACATCATACGTAAAGTATAAGATCAGCTTAAGAGAGTAAGGAAACGGTATGTGAATTGATTTTAAAAAGTTTGTCCCTAACATATAATTTTATGCTACACCTTTCCTTGTCCAGCCTACATGCACTCACATACAATCTTATCATAAGAGAGTATATTATATCCCCCCCCCCAATTCTAATCAACTCACCCTCTTCCCTTCGAATATATAATATAATGTATTTCTGAACAAGGCGACTTTTAGAGCTAATCCTTCACATTCCATCATTACACAGCTTCCACAAATAGAGGAATTATACACATAGTTTCAAATAAACTTGCAAACCCCTGACATGATTCTATACTCATTACCTATAGTAAGCAAAAATATATATTCTTGGATACACTCTTTGCTTTCTAACTATTATATATAATCAGTGCAGAATAGGTGCTATTACATATCATCATCATCCCCTCTAGATTTTCCAGCATCCTGGCAAAAAGGGATGTGCTAACATCCTCATGGTTAGACTTGTTTAAAAATTAAAATTTCTACTTGAAATTTCCCTACATTGACTAGTATTTTCTCCAGCCTACATGCTAAAAAGGATAACTAATTTTCCGCTTACGTACCCTCCATCCTCATGTATTTTAAAATTGTGATAAAACATAGCTCCTACATTTAAAGATTGCTAATAATGGAGTAGGAAATGTTGGATTCAATAAAAGTTGTGTAGTAAATGCGGAAGAGCATATAGTAAATATTGCTTACCTTTCTGAATGGAAATGCTTCCAGCCTCGCTCCTTGGAATACTTCCTCCTTTATTGCTGGAGCCTGACCCGCCGGCTGGGTATAGCATCTTTCTTGAGCAGCATCACCGGGTAGAGGTGGAATCGGAATACCGTAAACTGGCATTTCCAGTGTCTGCACTGGAATAATGCGATGACCAAGGCGAAAATATTTTGAAGGATACACTCTTGACCATTTTCCGTTATCAGAAAACATAAAGTTGACAAAATTTTCCCTGTCTGCGTTGGCACTAAGGAATGCGCTAGCGCTTACTCGAAGTTGCGAGTATAAATCCTTATCATTTGTGGTGATGACGTACTTGTACATTTTGTTGAAAGTGAGGTTTTACAGAAACAGGTTAAAAGTAAGTTGCTTTTGCCAGTTCAAAACCAAAAGTTCGAATGAAATCAGAATATCAGGTTTCTGCGGATTTTATAATCTCCGGAGTATCCCCGGATTCAAGTCATTTTTTTACTTAAAATTTTTATGACTTGATATATTTTCTCATGAAAATACGAAATCTTCGATGGCAACGAAACTTATCTGAAAAACTATTTGTGGTATGAAAAGAGCTCACTTTTTTACATCAAAAACGAATTTTACGAGTTAGCCCGCGAAGCAACCGGATTCAACATAACACAGGTGTGAGAATGAAAATCCGGGTAAAGTATATTGAAAATGTACAAAGTATCATTGAAACTTCCCTTTGTGAATTCAGGGAGCAGTTGATGAAGAATAATGGAAAAGAGTCCATGAAACTACAACAAAAGGGTTTGAAAAGATTGTTTTGTCGAGCCTTGTTGTGTGGTATTGGGTTTATGATTCAATGAATGGAGTAAACGCAACAATAGTTGTGGACAGAGAAAGTCGTAATTTCCAGTTCAGTAGAGATATTGAGTGCATTCCTTTTTGAAGCAGTGGATACATTGTGGTAAGGTTAGAAACTGTGTAAGTATTGAATTGGTGAAAGTCGTAATTTCCAGTTCAATAAAGACGTTAGCTTGTATTAATATAGACCCGTTTTATATGTGGAGAAACGTATCCCAAAGATTTGCTATTAGAGATAAAATAATCCGTGTTCCATATGCTTCGTTACCTTGGTAAGGGTACATAAGTTTAAAAGGATGATAGTCATGTGATGAGGATATAAAGATTTCAAACGAGCATTTTAAAAGTAACATTGCTTGAGATGAAGTAAAAGTTACTCCTGTAAAAGTGTAAGGTACACTTTGGCCGAATATCTATGAGTGATAACTCACTTGAGTTATTGTAAGACGGGGAGGTAGGTCAGTTTTTTTGTTTTTTCGTATGCTTGAATAGGAAGAGACATAAAACGAGAAATCTTTTTGAACGTAATAAATATGGAATGATCTACATGACATCGTGACAAGGGACGGATGAATGGTTTATAACATACCATGGTTGGAATGTAGTCGTAAAAACAAGAGGCTCTGACCATAAGGACGTACAAAAGTAATAAAATATGTGGTGAGCTGGACAATTTCAGTGTAAGTTACGTGTAGTAATTTCCGCATGAACAAATTTTGAAAATAAGGTATGAATAAGAAATAACATTTTCCCAGGTTGGAGGATATGTGACAGATAGCAATAAAATTTACCGCAAGATGCATTTGTCAGAAAATGCAATAGGAGGATGAGGAACTCCAATAAAATGTGGGAAAGATGCAATGTTTTTTGAAGATAGTCGTAAAATGCAGCATTTACCTCTTGCGTCCCATAAGCTTTGTAGGAAACATTTGAATTCCGCTCCTGCAGCCAATTAATGTTTGGAGCAACAATTCTTTTATGGTTGTCATGGCCGCAAGCTTCCTCACACACACACACACACAAAATCCGGTATATCTGCCAATTGATGTTGCAGCAAACAACAATAAGATTCAATGGCAGCCCATTGATGATTTTTGTTTTGTTTTATAATGGCTAGCTAACGACTGGATAATTTAGCTTTTTAAAAAATGCTTCTTAGGATCACATTCTAAAACCGACCACACATTAATTCCTAAGATTTCGTTACATGGATATAATAGTTATGTAAGTCAAAATCTCCAGAAACTCGGCTCCAAGTAAACTTCCAGAAAATATTGAAATATTTTTAAGCATCTTGAAACCTATTGCAATTAACTTTCTCCAAATTATCCTACTGTATTCAAAAGTTGATCACAGAATTACTTCATTCTGGGCAACGAGAAGAATATATGCAAATTTACATAGGCCTTTAATGCAAACCTAACGTTTCTAAGTGGACATTGTACAGAACTTACACCATGGCAACAAGGGCTGATACGAAAAATAGTGCAAAATTAAGCAGTACTCAAGAGGTTAAGAGATATCCGAGGCTTAAACCTATGATAAGGGTCTGGGTAAGAACCGGGTAGGGTGTGAGGGAATATGTGGTAAGAACATGAATAAGATACCTGAGAGGGAGAGATTGCATTCAAGTATATGTGGAAGAATATGCATGCCAAGTTGTATAGTTGTGTAGTAGAATGCATTTACCCAGGTTGGAGGATGCATGAGGGATTGTAATTAAATATATCTGTAATACATGTTCGAAGGTAAGGATGAGTGAATGCAATAAAATGCTAAGATGCTCGGATTTGCAATAGCAAGATGTTCGGGATTGCAATAAAATAAGAGAAAAGATACGATAGGTATGGTGTATGGGCCAAGAGACGGGTAAGGGTTGGGTGAGGGACGAGTAGGGTCGGTGTGGGGGTGTGTAGGGTCGGGTAGAGGTGGGTAGGGTAAGGGTCGGGTAGGGTTAGTGTCGGGTAGGGCCGGGTAGAGGTGGGTAGGGTTAGTGTCGGGTAGAGAAGGGTAATGGCTGGGCAAGGGGGGGGAGGGATGGGGACGGGTAATGGCCGGGCATGGGACGGGTAAGGGGGAAGGGACGGGCTGGGGTGGGGGAAGCCCCATAAGAGCCTATGCTAAAAAACCTCCCATTTGATTTGCTTGCGAAAGAATTTTTAAATTAAGTATGGAATGGGGGGGCCAATCTACCTACTCAAACCAGCTAAGCTAAGCCTGCTGGGGCATCCTCATCCTCTCCTATTCAGGCATCAAAGAGGGCATTCCAGACTTGAGTTGTTTTTTACCCGAAATTTTCCATGTCTATCCAATAAATTTTACTACACTCCACTTGTCTCTATTTTATACCATATTTTAGAAGCTTGGTATTTCGGGAAATCCCATGACTGTCTATTCCACAGACACTTCTCCAAAGAAGCCCCTATAACGTTTTCGTATATTCAACACCAGGATTCTAATCCGCCGCATCCTCTTAATCTATATTATTTTTCCACTCTCTTCCACATCTACTTGAGTAGTGAAATGCATTTTCGTAATAACTTTCTATCACTGTTATTCAGAAAATATCTTCTCTGCTTTCTCTTCTCCTTCCCTTGTATTTTCCCTCAGCCTTTTCCGGAGCGGGATCCCAGGGTAGTTTCCTCTTCTTCTTCTGCCCCGTTTTTGTCTGAATAACTGAATTTAAAATGCTAAAAGATGAGGGAGAGAGCAGTGAAGCAAAGAAGGAAATGGCATTTTTCCATCTTGGAAAATGGGGAAAAAATGACTTTTCCACTTCTCTCCTTCGCCAAGCTTACAATATTATAGCTCTTACTCCCGTCCTTGCGCCCGGGTCTTCCTGCTCCTACTTTTACCCGGGTATTTCCAAAATTCTTCTATATCTGACTCTGAATACTGTCGCCCTGTCTTCACTTCACACCCTCTCCTTCACGCCCGAATTGAGGATAGTATAGTAGTAAAAGGAATTTTGACATCTTCTGTAAAGCCACCCTGCTCGGGTTGGTGGGGAAAAGAGTGAAGGGGTGTGTGTGTGTCTCATGGTATGACTCTTATAGCGCTGTGATGAATATGTAGCGAATAAAAACTAGAAAATGCGGGTAGTAGTAGAAGCAGCCTAGGATAAAGGCAAGGAGCAGAGGACGGGAGAGAATCCCGGGTAGGGATAGGGACGACACTTGGGACAATGGTCAGAAAAGAATGGGTAAAAGTCGAATGGTTGCTTGCTTGCTGTCCCTCTTATTTTCCCCGTACTGTGCCGCTCATACTGTATGCCGTTCTGAAACCGGGGCTGGCCGACGTAGGAGGGAAGTGAACTTGTCCCTAAATTGAGATCCTTTATATATTTGGATGAGGGAGAGCAGGGGAATCCTCAACGGAACCCGCACGTCCCTCTGTCACTCTTATTCATCGGCATTAAATTCGATTCTAACTTAGGATTCATGATGTATGGCGCAGCCTATCCTATGAATTTCGCATAGCTACACAATCCCAAAGAGACGGACACGGCCCACTGGGTACCGGGTGACGAATTGACTCCTCCGTCCCACTGTTCTTTAACACAAAGGGGCAAAAAGTACATGGGTTATGTTATTGAAGCATTGGGTTTTATAGAAGCGTTTCGTGGGAGGTTTAAATGTGCATGGGGTTTTAAAAATATTTTGCATGATTCAAACGCCGATTTGAAGTTTAAATCAATTGAAGTTTGCGTCTATACACAAGTTGGGTAGTTTAGAGATATGGACAGGCACTCATAGTATTCATTCCATGTATAGTTTCGTTTCGTTGGTAATTTGATGCGCCCTCTAGCACTCGGTGTGGTAATTCTGTGAACTACAGGGAAAATATTACCGATACTAAAAAACATTTCAAATATAATTCCACCATAAGCAATTTCCTATCACTTCTGACAGTATTCAGCGTTGTGTAATGCATGTAGAATAAGCTTGAATGTCTTTTCTTTACTCTGAGTTGCTATTGCTAGCTATGTAGTATTGGATAAATTTTTTCCAATACCCCTTACTTCCTCAGGCTGGAAAATACCCATCATCAATTTGAGAAATTGCCCAATACATTCGACAAGACTGATAGCCCGGCTCAAACTTTACTACGTTATTACTATCCCATTTTGGTAACTTGTTTCCCTAACAGAGCCTTTTTCTCTTGCTTTCTCCTCTGCTTATTCCTCGATATTCCTTCTCCGCTCTCCTATTTTATTTTACTTGTTCTTATATTTCTTTCTCCTTGTTAGAAAATCCTGTTCAATAAGTATTCTTCAAAGCTGGGGCTTGTCTGCCTCGTCTTGCCTGTGCCTACCCTTGGAACAAAGCTTTCACTTTGAAGAAGATGCGGAAACGATTTCCCCTCAACGTTTTCATAAAAAGAATAGCCCTAAAGAAACCTTATCGCATCCATGCACACACACATCCAAATATAATAAGAGTCGATTTCTCCTCAGGAATTTCACTTACTTTCTCCAAAATACACATATCTTTCTACTTTCTTCAAGCTTCATCCTTGTCGATCCTACTCACCGTTTTGGCCAAGAATCTTTTCAACTATAAAACTATATAATGCCCCGAAGCTTTCTTTTCAGCCCATCCCTCATACATGCTGAACTCGGGAAGGAGAGGATGGAGAAAGGGCTTTAAATGTAATAATTTAAGAAAATTTACCCGAATCAATTTCAACCTTATATCGCTTCCGAGGAGGAAACTTGAAAGAAGGGTATCGGGAAGGAGCAACTTGAATAGAATGTATCTAAGCCTCTTTATAGTCTTTGTGAAATGGGTATTTCTAGGCTCAATATGAAGGAGGGAGGTGGACGAAGGGAATCCTTTAATTTGATATTATTGCGTTTCTCTAAACGCGTTTTCTAAAATCTCATCACAACATTCCTCATTTCCCTTCTCTTCTTTCCCTGCCTTGCTTTGATTTAAACCTGAGAGCTGCTTCCATGCTGTCTTCTCCAGCTCCAGCATAGCATCTACTATGTAATTTGAGGAATGAATCCTTGATCTGAGGCTTGTTTGAAAGTAAAAGAAACCCTTTTTTTCATCTACCCCTTTTCACTTTGATTCATCTCCTTCTTTTCTGACTTGTATTTGTTCAACGTGGATGACGGAGGGAGAACAAGTTAAATTACATAGGAAAGAAACCCCCTTTTTTCAAGTCATTCAAAATCAAAGGAATACAAGAATTCGGCAGTGTCTGATTTCCGATGCCGTTCCTTTGGGGAATTTCTCATCTTCTTGGGCAGGCAACGGGAGATGTTGAAGATAAGAGTGCTTTTATCACAGAGGCGGAAACAAACTGAAGGCGGGTTGTTTAATACCCGATTGGGTGTCTGTTTTTCTGCAGAGTTCAAAATACCTATTATAATTTCTTTGTGCTTTCTCTTTTTCCTATAAGGACTACTCGAAATTATTTGAAATTACGCGGGTGAAAGTACCAGGACTTTCTCCGTCAAGTCCAGTGCGTTGAATATATTTTAGTTGTATTGATACCATTAATACCAATTTTATATTTTTGGCTTATCAGTGAAGCATCTAAAGAAATATTCAAAATTTTGCGGTACTAGAAGAGAAATTATCTAGAAAATATTTTAGTTAAAGTAGCTAAGAAATTTAAACAATACATTTACCGCCACGTAAACAAGTTGCTGCAAGCATGCTTTTTAGTTTTTATTGCAATCGCAAGATAGCATGATGAAGCTCGCATACGCATAACTTAGCTTATCTCACAGTCAAAGATTAGCATATAAATTCAAGGACTTGCTCTCAAAATGATTGATTCATTTTACCTAATCCATACGTCCAAGATAAGAATCCGAGATCCGGGAGGAAAGTCCAATATTTTTCTGAAATGAAGATTGTATGTAAGCCTATACAAAGTTTTTCGTATCTGCATGGAACCGCTTCTGGTGGAAGGGCGCTCTGATACTCATTGTCCATCAGAAAGCTCCTAGAACGCTCCCTAGATATTCTACACGCTAAAGACCTTCAGGTCGTAATTCTTGAAGCTCGCGTTCTGGGACTTGTTTTCCAGCCCAAATTTGTAAGTTGTAAGCCGATCAATTCAAGCTAGCGATAAACATGTTCGATAATACGAAACCCTTGGGAATATTTTGAAATGCATCAAGGAATCAGATCAAGAGGCCGGTTGGGTCGAGAAGGAGCTTGTTAAACTAAACTTTTGGCTGTTGGTTGAACCAGCCAGAAAAGAATTTCCCTTCTATCCGAATTTCCAGAGATTTCTTATTCCGGAAGGGAAAGAGGGTCTTCTTAAGTCGGAAGGGAATAATGATAATCATCTCAGTCATAATAATAATAA
Source organism: Sminthurides aquaticus (assembly GCA_906901655.1). Taxonomy (NCBI): domain Eukaryota; kingdom Metazoa; phylum Arthropoda; class Collembola; order Symphypleona; family Sminthurididae; genus Sminthurides; species Sminthurides aquaticus. The sequence goes on from CAJQTT010000010.1 coordinate 568,397, forward strand.
TGGGATGCAGCCGCCGAGTGCGAGGAGGGTGTCCCTTGTCGGTAAATTCTAAATAGATGGACAAGACGCGAAGGGGGAGAGAAGAAAAGCTCCTGGAGGCTAAAAAATATCCTTGGTACGTACATAAAAAGCTAAGCTTTCAACCTGGAAACTGGAAGAAGAGGAGAAAAGTAAACTGTTAGAATACCCGGGTATTAACAGGTTCCAGGTCGGGATTTATTGAGCAGAGTGAGTGTATTTGGTATATAGACGGTAAACAAGCAAAGGGAAGGAGACTCTTAGGCATGGACTGCATTTTACCCGGGGTCTAAAGTTACCTCAGAAACATTTCGGGGAATAAAAGCCCGGGTTATGTTAACTCAGTCTATTCTGAATCATGTCCATGCTTTGGCTGACTGTAAGTCGAGATAGAAAGTAAAATAAGATGGATAGCCCGAGGATGAACTATTTGAGCATCCCCTTACTGTGCATGCAGAGGAGCTCGCGGGGCTTGGAATAAAATTGCCTACGTTACCCGGGCATCTTGACAGGGATGAGAGAGGAGAGTGGGACGGAGAGGGGGTGGAGATGAGAGGCGGTTGTGATGGTGGCGGGGAATAGCTCTTGTGATGATTTCAAGGAGAAAACTTTTCTCCAGGATTTAACTCCCACTCAGCACCAACGCCACCGCCACGCAGTGTATTATATATAGTAGGTCCTGTGGAAAAATTCTCCAGTCATGCTACCCGTATAAACATAGACTAATGTATGCATATATGCACAATTCCACCGTCTCCAGAAGAGTGAGGGAGAGCAAGAAGACCCAGATGTAGGCGGGTTTCGCTTTATTCTCGGCTTATCAGACTTGGCTTCCCCTCTTTAGCCCCTCTTCCCGCTTTTCATCACACCCGTCAGAATAATTTAGTCTCCATCATGGAAAACACTTTGGATTATTTTTTCAGCGGGTATTCTTCTGCAGGTTCCAAAGCCTTCAACACAAATTTATTTTTAATATTAACTACTTGTAATTTTAAATTCAATATTTTTTACTTAACTAGATATATATATCTTGTAATACATAACTCATTCTGATGATTCATTTACCCTCATCTTAGCTTAATTCACAATAAATCCGAGATCCCAAACTGCTTCTAATACATTTCTCATCAAGTCTACGAAAATCTTCCCTAACTCGTTGTGAAACTACCTAGAAATGTAGGAAAAACTTAATCGGCGTTAGCGCTATTCCAATATTTAATGCAAAGCATACCCAACACACTTCCACGAACTTCAAAGCACCTAGAAGGTTCTCATAATTACATCAGCTAGCAAAGAAGAAAGGTCCTCCGCGTATCCTAAAAATCTGACTTCTAACGCCACGATGTATCATTTCCTCGAACCACCTCTCTTTGCTCCTCTTTATCACCTTCAAGGGATAATTATTAGCATCTCGTCAATTTGCTGCTTCGAATTCCCCTTGTTCTGTACAAAATTTCAGCACACAATGAAGAGTATTTTCTAGCCGTTTCAATGATATATTTTACAATGTTGTCCGTTACTTCATTAATACACTAATCACCATCTACAAAATCAGTTTTAGCTTAAAAGAACTGAAGCCCGCTGAAAATGCTGTGCAGAAGCAGGCAAACCTTGAAGAAACACATAGGGGGAAAGTCGGAAGAAAAAGTACAGAGAGCTCCATCTTTTTCATTTTTGTGGGAAATCCTGGATTTTCGGGTATTGCCGGAGGGCTAGTCATCTTCTCCCGGGTTTTGATCATCAGTTCGTGTGGTATATGGGTATATGGCTGATGAGTATGCTTGCACTGACGGCATTACATGTCGGAATCGTATAGAAATAATGTGGAAAACTGATGAATGAATCTTCTTTACTAGTAGCGGATATAGGCTTTGGTTTACACACTTTGGTTTCCAGGGATAACATGCTATAGCAGCAGAGGTTCCTCTGGTTGGGCTATAACATACAAAAATGCGTGAAATATTGGTACGACAGCTGAAACTTTTTGACAAAGTACACACCCGGCTTTTCCCCAAAATGCAGGAAATTCAGACAGGAATCCCTTCCATTGTTATCGATTTTATGTACAATACATCCAAACCTTAAGGGTATACCATACGGTTTCGAAAAGAATGAAAACATGTACAGCAATATACGTACGATATACTGTGACTGGACAAGTTTTGGATCCAAGTGATGGAACCAGTGCTGAAAGTATTGAATTAATTAAGGTTGTAATTAATTTAAGCGAGGACAAGAGGTAAGTTACGGGATACTAAATGTGCTCTTGATTTGCCGTTATTTGGTGATTATCTTTAATATTTTGAGGATGTCGGCAGTGCTTTTAATCTGTGTATACTTGTTTTTATAGGAACATTTCATTAGCTGTTTTGTGAATATTTCATATAATTTAAAGGCGGATTATATCATTTCTGGAGCAAGTATCACCCTTGTGAACGGACACAGAGCAAAACCATCGAAAGAAATTCAAAAAGGTTAGTAACATAATTCCCAAGTTGACTAAAAATGTAAGCTTGTTTGGTTTGGTGTGAAAACTTTTAAAAGTCTGAAAGATACTGAAACTGGAAACTAATTAACAATTTCATACTCAACAGGTTGGATTTTAAAACTCAATGCACATTGACTAACACTTGTATTGTAAACCTAGGAGCAACATGTGGGTACAAGGGATGAGAAAAGGGTTGAGAGCCAAGGAAGAAGGGGAGAGAAGAAAAAAATAATCCATTTATATATGCATATAGGTTGGAGGGAGGGGCAAAAAAACTTCGGAGGCGGGATCTGTTCATAAAAAGTGATATCAATGGGATCTATGGATAAAAAAAACTCCTTCCATGCGCTTTCCAAAGTACAGTGTAAAATAATGGATTTTATAAAATTCATGAATGTTCCGCTACACTTATTTGGAGAATAGAGAGTACACACGTGCTAGTATAGTAGATTGAAGAAGAGCTTATCAGAAAATTGTTCTTTAAATGAGTATGAGATTAGGAAGCGTATCCGACAATTACTGATACTGAGAAATATGAAAATCAAGTCAATACGATGTCGCTGATTGCTACTACGGATTCGGTAGGGCAACGTTTTGAAAAAAACTTGGTCACGAGTCATGTAATGAGGTAAAGAGCAAGGTAAGCAGCAATTATTGCATGCATCTAAATCTATGGACCCCTTAATATTGTCATTATATGTACTTAAATCTGTGAACAATAATTTTTCAGGGACCGTGAAAAATATCAGAAACTTCATGGCATGAAATCCGTGAATTCAACTCACAAAATTCCTCAAAACTTTTTACAAAAAAGGCGTTTATTCCAGTAAAACCAGAGTACAAAGTATTCTATCGTTCAAGTTTTTCCGTCAGTTACGTCACCCAATTCAAAACCACAAGTTTTAGGGCCGAGTAATATTGTTAGAATTCATAAATTATTTTGTTGTGAGGATAATTTTGCAAAATTTTTCTAATAATAAGTAAAAGGATTCAATCCTTGTAATGCAAGCGTTAAAAAGAGATAATTAAGCTGTCATTGAACTTCTGGCACAGACGCTAAAGACAGTAACTAGTTGCACGTGCAACCTTAAATTGGCGCTAAAGATTTTGTACCCTTTTATAAAAGTAATAGAATTTACCTGGCCTTCGACGCTGTGGAAAACTGCATGATTTACATTTTGAGCATTCATAAACACCTTCAAATTATTCAAAAACCTTTTTCTAAGGAAATTCTCCAGCTGAGAACAACAATCACTAGCCTTACATGCGGTATTTGTAATTTTTTGCTATTTCAGAATGATGTAACTATTAACAAGAGAAAATCACGAAAAGATCAAGTTAAGAATCTTACAACAGACATAGCAATCGTAACTGCTCCAAACGAGCCTGACTTGAACTAATCGCTTTAAAAATTTACAGATTAATCTGTTATTTATTCGAGATATTGACTGATACAGAGCAATCGTTTTTTGTTCATCTTAATTTATATATTTTTACCAAAACTTACACCAGCGTTAACGTTCAGCATATGTTATCGGACGCCAGGAGTTATGCAAAAAATTCAAGGGAAATCTGAAGATAAGAAACTGCGCTTGTGTGTGTCGTGAAATTGGTTGCACACTGTTCCCTGTCAAACGTTTTTCACGGTGTGCTAACTATATTTTGTATCACTTAATTCACTAATTTCACTGTAACACTTAACTTCCAACCTGTAAAGAACGGTATTCATTTCTTTTGTTGCGTATGAGCTTGATTCCTTGGATTTTTTTGCCCAAATTGGAAAATTATAAATTGTTAATTGAATATATAATCCAAAAATTGCTATTTTTTTCAAATAAAAAATAAAATACACTATTAGAGTAAAACTCCTTGAGAAATATCAGTTACAGTTTCAATAAGAATTATAGGGACCTAATCAAGTTTATATTATACACGGATGAAGACTGCAAAAGGTCTACAAGGAATAAACATAGGACTATACATAACGTTAAAACTAAGGGCCTGTAAAGCTATTTATTTGCACTTTATCAAATCAAAGCACGTTTAGTTATTGTTTCTACTGTTATTCAAATCTACATGTAGGTACAAGTTAATTAACACTTGGCATGCATGTCAGCCCACAATAGTTGATAGTGCTTCTTAATGCCTGACCTTCCGCAAACAGAAACTCCAGTAGCCAGTTAGACAACTAGAGAATCAATATTCTCTTCCTCCCTTGTTTAGTCGTAAAACAGCAGCAATAATCTACAATCCACCCTCCCTAAATTAATGGAACGCAGCACCAGAAAAAATGAATCGTGGAACTGGATTCTACAACGGATACTACAAAGATGAATCAAATCAGAGCGCGTGCTATAAAAAATCCTCCCTTTTGATTCAACTCCAAGCCTTCACCTGCTACGCTGCTATGTTTATAAAAAACCCGGGTAAAAATCTTAAGGGAAAGGGTACGTTATCATAAGGGATTAAAGCAGTAAATCACGTTTGATTCAACCCTTCGCTTGGCCGTTCGCGTGCCACGGAGACTGCGGGCCTTCCAGCCTAAAGGGTTGTGGACAGAAGAACCCTTAAAATTGATATAAAAAAAGGACGTTTGATTCACCATCAACCCTTCTTTTATCATTCCTCTATAAAAAGCGATTCATTCTCAGTCCTTAGGAAAATGGTAGGCACAAATATTTTTTTGTCTGTCCAGATGCTCGGCATGATCCGTTAGATTGCCTTTGATCAATAACAATGAGGGTTCGCTCCGGCATTATGCTTCCCTGTGTTGAAGTAAGGTTTATCTTCCGCCATCCATTTTTTATAATACTTCTATTACGTTCAGTTAACTAGAGAGCAAACTCACGGGTCTGTGACTGTTACAATTGTTAAGTTAGGCAGGTTCATAGTGTTGTAAAAAGAAAAACGGTTGTTGGCAAATCTGCCGTGGTGTTTTACCTAGCAAAACTAATTCTACGTTGCTGGAATTGAAACAGGCTGATTCTAGCTTTTACGAAAATATTGGCTAATTTTTATAGAATTAATTTTCCTCGAATTCGTTTTTAATGCTCAAACAATAAGATATCTAACTAAATGAGTAGCTCTGCATAAACTATAAAAATTATAAACGTACGACTCTCTTCCTCATCACCCCTCTCTCTTCCTGCTCATGACTAGCCTTGGTCAACCAATGAGATTCTTTCTGGAAGAACCCCTCCTCTTAAAACATGGGAGAAATCTGCTATTTTCCGGGCATTCAGCATCCCCCTTCTCGTTGCTTTCTCTCTAACTGATTCAAATAAAATCTAACCGAAAAACTTCCAGAAATCTCAGAGACTTACCAAAAGTACTAAAAGGGGAGTATGCAGTTTTCTCGTATTTATTTATTCTTTTAAAGTTATTTTAATAGAAAACACAGTTTGACGTGTAATTGATGTTTTAAAATTTCAACTGCTATTACAGATCACAAGTCCGTAGTAAGCAAACCATGGCTTATTGAATGTTTTCCTCTATTTTTTGATCTCATGAAATATTATAGGTTTAAAATACAGATACGTTTAAGAATCTGAGCCTGTCTCTTCTTCATGAAGTAAACTAGAAATAAGAAAAAATTACCAGCAGTCCTGATGTGATCCAAGGATTCTAGGTAAGAAAGACAAAAGGAGAAAAGTTGCCTAGCATATTGACTAGCTTGTTTTCCAGAATTTTTAAAAACGTTTTCTATTTGAAAAGTAATTCTGTCTTTGATGATAATTCTGCAATCAATTAAAGCATAAAACACGTGCATGTGCAATCATACAATTTGATAAAACAAAAACCGAATTAGTGCTGGAAAAGCCAGTATAGATTCTCCCTGTTACGGCTTTCAAAGCGTTAAATTTAAAACTTCTGTTTCTTGGTCTCTATTCAAAAAAGTCAGCTCCTGGTATCGAATCATATGTTATCAGATTGAAGCAAGTTTTAAAAGTAGGGTTTCAATTCAAGCAAGATCCTTGCACACTATAATTGGTAGAGAAATTATGGAGAAACTGCACTCACTGTTCCGTAATCAGGACTGCTCCGAACTTAATTTCCTGATTTTACCACAGCACAAACTGCGCCCCCAAAAGTAGGCTTTACCACTCGAATCTTGAGAAACAAATTAGCAAAGAATCAGCTCTTTTAATTTCTGACGCCTCGTGTTTACACTTAAAACTCATCACAAGGTCTAAATGAAAAATAAATTCCCTGTTTTATAAAATGAAATACTTGCAGGTATTGCCCTTTAAGAACTCGACTCTGTATTCTCGACTCCGTAGTCAGAGAGAGACACGACAAACAAACCACGAACTTGACTCGCACTCGCACCTTGTTTTAAACTACGAAAGCTCTTGAAGATGTGGCTCCTTTTACCCGCATTTCAAGTCCTCAGATGAACTGACTAAATCCCGGATCCGAGTTTGCATTTTCTAGCATCGCTCAACCAACTCACTCAGACCTTGCCATGCGTACGCGGAAGCTTGCTCTCATTCTGTTTGGGTGAAGGGTTTTTGGAATAAATCCCGAACCCTTCCTCTCCGATTTTATTCAACCTGCTATAAAATGATTGTCAGCCTTGGATAAACCTTTAAGATAAAGCTTCGCCGTTTTTCATCTCTGACTCATTCTCCATATTCTCTGGGGCTGGGATAAAGGAAAAAAATGTCCAATTTCCCCACTCCTGACGTACCTACGCAAGGCAAATAACAATTAAAATATGTGTCTCGCTTGCTCCTCGTGCATCTAGAGTTTATCAGCGCTCTGATATGCTTCAAAATGTCCATGAATGTTGCACACAACCAACGCAAACAACTCTCCTCTGCCTGACGGATTGGGACGATGGAAGGTGCTCAAAGGCTTTTTCCAAAGGTTTGGACACCCTAAGCTTTACTTTAAGATAAGAATAAAAATCATTCTCATTTCGATATTCAAATGATATGTAAAATACTTGGATAGATGGTGCTTCGTTTCCTGGACTGCTCATGCTTTCAGGGTTTGGCTTTTACTTGGCCAGCTTTGCTTTGTCCCGGCTCTTATAATAATAAGTCTGCTAAAACGTACATTTTATGTATGATATGAAACAATTCGGTAGTAGCAGCTGATGGAATTTTTTCAACACTCGCTCCTAGTTAGTCTCTTCTGGTACTGTAATGTGTGCTTATGAAATAGTTGAAGCGATTATCAGTTTGATAATTTTTCACGAGGAGTAGATAATATTCTCTTTCAGTTCACGAATATTGGGTTGATTTGACCACATAAGAGTAGACAAGCTAAGCTTCCTTACAGTTACTTTACTTGCTTCCCTTACCATGTTGTAATTTCCTGTACATGACGCATAGTGAGTTAACTCACAATGTTTAACGTGGAACGTAGGGGGACTTGTTTTTCCTACTGTCTCTTGGGAGGCTAAATGAAGCAGGTATTTGTGAACTATAGAACGTAATGCAGAGCAGACCCAAGGTAGAAGAAACTTTGCACGGTGTTCTAATATTTGCAATTTCCCTTCCCGTGAATACAAGAAACGTCCAGAAGTATCCCAATCTCAGCTCCATTGATTAAAAACCTGCTTGATTTTGTTGGCGTCGTGAATTTCAGCAAATTTTTTCAAGTTAGCTTTAAGTTACACACAAACCAAATCATTGCGATGCTGTAAAAAAGGAACGCTGACAGAAGCCTTCCTTGGAATCCTTTATTGCATTTGTGGAAAGGAAACATACTTACCTGACTTGAGTTCTTCTTGAAGCCAGCGAAATGGGTGACCCAGCCTTTGCTATAAGACTTGCAACCTCTGACCACAGACGGCCGATCATCCGAAGAGTCGTTGAGGAAATGGAAGCTTTTCAAAGACGTGCCATCTCAGATATCTGCAACAAGTAAAGACTGCGATTGTGGGGAAATGTATGTTGCGAATTTGACAAGTTAACAATTGGTTGGATTTCAAAATTCAAAACATGCACTGGCTCAGAAAAGTTACAAATGATTCAGAATGCTCATTGTTTAAGCACATGGTTTTCATCAGGTTGTTTGGAATGGTCGGGTTTCTGATAACATATTCTGATCACGTTTACGTCGTTGGAAATAACAATTCTATACTTAGGTTGCCGGATGACTCCGCGACTACAACAAGCATACAACGGAATCCCGCTCTTTCTCGATTGCAGATACAAGGTAACTTAATTTATGAATGGTTAATGGTCAGCGTAAAACGAGACTTTAGTTTAACTCTCGCAATAACATAGCTAAATTATGACCTTAGCATCTTGCATCATTAGCAATGACGAAGGAATACATGATCGTTTCAATTTTAGAGTTTTCAATTGGTTACGACTTTGTGGCTGCAAAAACGATCAGAGGTGAAGTTCTCACATGGGGCTGCAACGATGAGGGTCAGCTCGGTTCGAGCTCAAGTTCAAATGCTGTAGCAGCAACTGCACCTCACAGAGTCCAAGGAAAACTTATAAATGAAAAGATACAGGATATATCCGTGGGCTACTCCCATTGCCTGTGTTTAACAAACACTGGTAAGGTGATTTCATGGGGAGGTAACTATTTCGGCCAACTCGGACGGCCCCTTGACGCCACTACTCTTCCTCAGGAGGTGGAATTCCCACAACCCGTGGAAATAGCAAACGTTTTCTGCACAGCTTACTCTTCCTTTGCATTAACAAAGGATGGCCAGGTATTTGAAATCATTTCTTCCCTTTCGCTCAATGGGTAATAAAGGTAAAGTATACTCACCAAAGGTTAACAGACGTACGTAATTCATAAAATTTTATTGTACTTGCAGCTTTATGCATGGGGTCGGAATTCAGATGGTGAACTGGGAGATGGTTCTCGGAAACCACGGTTTGATCCACAAATTATCAAGTTTCCTGGCAACGTCAAAATAAGCAAGGTTGGGCAAGGATAGAAACAAGAGAACGATGAATTTGAATCCGTTCAATTTATTCATTTCTTAAAAAACTAAAAAATGCTTTTAGGTAGCATGCGGGAATTGCCATGTCCTAGCCCTTAACACGGATGGAGTCTTGTTTGCTTGGGGAAGGAACTATAGCGGTCAAGTAGGAGTAAACAGTACAAGCAACGTACTGATTCCAACCAGGGTGGACTCGATCCAGGAAAGAGTCATAGAGATTTCTTCGTGTGGCTTTTCTAGTGTCAGTGCATGTAAAACGGAGTCAAAAGTGTACGTTTGGGGAAAGATAAATTACACAAACATTTTAGCCCCCCAACAAACGAATTTTGCTACAATTGAAGACGCTTTTGCTAGTTATGACTTTGGCATGCCTAATAATGAAACTTGGCATTTGGATGAAAATCATCTGTTCAAACCCGAGGCAGACTTGAAATCCCTTTTCGAAGATCCGGTAAGTTCCAGCTCTTTCTCATCCGTACTTGTCACCTACTCGATCTGCCCTCCCGTTTGTGAAGAAAGAATATAAATCACTCATAGTTTCTACATAATCAAGGCAAACAAGAACGTTGCGTTCCAAGTTGACGGACACGTGGTGCTGGGGTGCAAATTTCTTTTGAAGCGCTGTGCAGCTTTCAAGATAAAATTTGCTAGAGAATGGAGAAGTCACAGCGTCAGGTACATAACAAACTGAAACGTCTTTTATTCAACTTGTGAAGCATCTTCCATCTCAACTTTTTCTTTTCAGCAATCCGATTATCATAACTGACGCCAAGTACCCGGAATTTAATGCCTTTGTCAAATTTCTCCACAGCGATGAAATTGACATCCCGCAAGAACATATGATTGGTAAGAGCCCTTATTTTCATCAGCAATGCCAATCTATTCCTCTTTTTGTTTGAAGCTAAGATTCTCTAGTCCTGTAATGAAAAGTGCTCACATCATGTTTGGTTACAGCCCTCCTCAGACTTGCTCACAAGTATGACATGAAGCTCCTGAAGAACAAAGTCGCAGATACTTTGAAAAAAACAATTTCTACTGCAAACTCAATTGAAATCTACCAAGCAGCTCCTGGATGCCAAGTTGTGGTAATGAGAGTCCTTGTAACCAAAATCACTTATGAACTCAAGTCAAGTGTTTGTCATGAATGCAATGATGAATCCACGCACACTGAATTGTTTCCAATTCATTTTTAGGATCTTTGGCACACTGCTGTGGAATTCATTGGACCACAGTACACCAGCATCATGAAGAAAACTAAAAATAAAACTGTTTCCGTCCAGCTTTTGGAAGATTTTGAGGCACTGGGCATCGATTACAAGTAATTTACATTACATTCAGTTTTGCCATGAATTCCCCAATAATAACTACATTTTAGAATGAAACTTCAAGCTAACTGGCCGCGTGTCAAAATGTTACTGGAACCAATTGCACACACGGTTAAATAAAACACATACTTTGCATTAATCCCAGACTTAAATGCTATCTTAAGAAGTGGATGGGTCTATCTGTGCTCACTTTTAGCTTCGAAAAAATAACAGGGATGGAGATGGAAGAACGTTTATAACTCTTATTTTGTTATTAAACTCATTCCTTCTCCTTGGAGCTTGGAATCGTCAGTCTCTTATAATACTTATACATAAAATATTCGCTTGCTCTGGATTTCCATCATCAATTCATCATCTGTGACTTTAAGTAAGCCAGACCAAACCAAATATGTCAGCTCAATTATCGCTCTCTTTTTCTCCCTGCTCTGGTGACTAAGACATGCCGTGTTGTCAAATATTCTGAAGCAAACCAAGGTTGTAGTTCACATATCAAACGTCAAACAGGCTTGGCTTACTGCATTGTCACAATCACAATAGCTACAGGTTTTGATTCAATAAATCTGGATACCAGAAATATGAAACGAATTTGGATCAAAATCGGAGCTTCTTGCACTACTTGCATTCCATGCATAAGGTTTCCAAGATGCATTAGATGCTGTTTCTGATCTCAATGTATCCGTTCGTAAAATAATATATTTGTCCAAACTTCGCTGCCCTTTGGACGCATTCATGTTCCTGCGTACCCAAACTCGACGTTATCTTCAAGTACCATATATATTCTACCGCTTGAGCTCAAGTTAGACTAAATAGCTTTAGGCAGGACAAATCCCTGGAACTAAACTTGAAGGCAACAACGTCATGATTGAAAAGATATACTTCAAGAGAAATATTCTTAAATTAAACTAAATGCATGAATGAAGGCAAGCAAAGAGGAACAGCAACTACAGTAGAGGAAACAGCTAGTAAAGCTCATTCCTCATGTCAAACTGATACCTCCTTCTTTAGCCTAGATTCTAGATACAGAGTTGTTATTACTATCCGATTCTAGAATATGTATTGAAGTCTTTTAACGCTTGTTTACGCAAATATTATTAACGTGTTAGCCTTCTTGCTCCCTTCAAGTCTTACCACTGCCGTTGAAGGAAGCTATCTTGTCCCATCATTTTCCATTGCTTGATTATAGCTTCGTTGTTGCCATTTCCCTGATTTGACTCCACTTGCAGCAAAAATCATTTTTAAATTTACCTTTAAAATAATTAGCAATGGAAGGAGAAGTTACTAACGGAAACGGAACTGCCGAAAAAATTCAAGAGATTGTACAGGAACAATCCTTCTTAGAGCTGAAGAAATGGAAGATATTTGAATCAGTTCCTGACGTCTTCTTGAAGCAAATCAAGACTGCAGCTTTAGGGATGACGTGGACAGGAGGTACTTTTTAACTTCAAACAAAACTTATTCCAGCATCTCGATTTAATATATTATTTCTAACACAAGCTGCTTCATTGTGTCAACTGTTTTTAGTAGCTTTTTATATTAATTTTGAAATTTTAAACTCAGTTTACGCGTTAGAACTTGATTTAACGAAGTGAAAAATAGGCGTTCTGCTCTGTATTCTATTTCTAGTCGAGCCTCATAGCGCAGCGTTCATGATCACGTTTGACGAAGAAGTTTACGTAATGGGAGAAAACTTGCACGGGATACTAGGATTAACGCAACGTCCTGTAAATGGACAGGAGGAGCGTATTCCTAAACCGAAGCGTAACGAAGCGCTTTCAAAAATTCGCTTTATGGGTAATATGCGCATTTTTGAAATATTTTTGAATCAATACTAGAATTAAATTAATTATATACAAAGTTAATATTTGTTAGCGAAATAAGGAACCTATTTGTTAATTTTTCATGCAAAATTTCCAGAATTCGCAATTGGTTCAGGCTTTGCGGCTGGTTGGACGTCAAGCGGTAAAGTTTTCACCTGGGGTCGCAACAAATACGGTCAGCTTGGTCTTAAGCATAACCTCACGGTTTCTCCTTGGCCCCACCGAGTAGGCGGGGAACTTATAGGAGAAGAGGTCGTCAAAGTTGTCTGTGGAGGAGGACACTCCTTGTGTCTTACTAAGGATGGAAGTGTATTTTCCTGGGGAAACGATGATTACGGTCAACTGGGTCGTCCAAGCCAAGAAAGCAGCAACTATTCTCCTCAGCTCGTTGAATTTCCTCCAGATACTAAACTTATAGACATAAGCTGCACTGGCTCGTCTTCCTTTGCCCTCACTTCGGATGGGAAAGTAAGACGATCTACTTTTGACTTTCTTCATCGGTGTGATTCTCATTGCTCTTCTGTATGGGTGTTTATTTGACCTTACGACCTGTGTTTGTAGGTATTTTCCTGGGGACTTAATGCTCACGGTCAATTGGGAGATGGCACGACCAAGGATAGCTTCACTCCAAAGGAAATCAGTTTTGGAGAGGAAGTAATCGAGATTCAGAAGGTGAAATGCCAAAAGTTGTAGTCCCTGTTCCTGTTCCTCTTGGTCTATGAAATTGAACTTTGAATTGACATAGTGTGCTAATTTTCAACTTTAGATCGCTTGCGGCATGAGACATTGTTTGGCGCTTACTCGAGACGGAAGTGTTTTCGGTTGGGGCTGGAACAGTCACGGCCAAGTTGGAAACAACGCAACTGAAGAAAGCGTTCTTCTCCCTGTAAAGCTTGAGTCCTTGTCAGACAAACTTGTTGTGGACATTGCTGCAGTTATGGGCTGGAATATCAGCGTCTGCCTGACACTGGCCAACGTGTTTGTCTGGGGAGCTGTTAACGGAGAAAATGTTTTGGAGCCAAAAGAGACCGAGTTTAAAAGGATGGAGCAAGTTTTTGCAGAGTATGAAATCGGCATGTTTGCAAACTGGCATTCCAAAAAAGTAGGGCCTGAACTGGAACCAGAACTTGCAACGTTGTTTGATGATCCGGTAATTCTTTAGTTATATCACAATTCCTAAGACTCTATTGATTTTATAGCATATTTAAGTTTTTAAAAATTAAATTCCTAATTCCAGGCAACTAAGGACGTTACTTTTAAAGTTGGAGGGAAAACCGTAGCAGCATCTCGAAGGATGTTAGAGCGCTCCGCTTATTTCCGTACCAAGTTTCAGGAAGATTGGAAAGATGTATCTAAGGAGTAATTAATTGATTTTAGAATGCTTTCGCAATTCATTCAACTTTAGATACCTATAAACACGTTAATTGCTGATTTTTACGCACGTGCTTAATTATTTCAGGCATCCAATTCAAATTGACGGATGCAACTACCCTGAATTCAACGCTTTTCTCAAATTCATTCATACTGATGAAATCGAAGTGAAGGAAGATCATCTTATACGTGAGTGTTTTTAACATTTATTTGTAACTAATGAGGATCTCAATTTAAAGGTTTAAGTAGAATTGCAAAAGGTAGTTTTCTGTATTGTCCTATGATTAAATTAAAGTTCTTCTGGAGCTAGCACATGAATATGGGATGAAATTATTGAGAAAAGGGGTCGCTATGCTGCTAGAAAAGTCATTGAATGTTGATAACGCTGTCTCCGTTTACGAGGCTGCGGTAAAATGTGATGCTCAGGTATGCACTAGTTAATGGAAAATGTGATTATTTCGATCGCTTTGGCGTTTATGACACTCTGATGAAAACCGTTTTCGAAAGCGTTATAGCATTTTTTTATTTTCAGGCTCTAGCAGTCGCAGCGTTGGAGTTTATAGGTCCACGATTTTTGGAAATTATGAAAAAGCAACCGCATTCTAAGAAGCAAATTGCTGGTACACTCCTGATTGAGTTGGATAACTTGGGAATCTATCCAACCTACAACTAACTTACTAACCAAATGAACAGTTTCAAATCAGGGAATCAAGTCAGTTAATGTGAACACTAAGAATGGAATTTCAGTCTAATAAAATTGTAAGTTTAATTCCAGTAGTTTAGTTTGCGTCTCATTGCGTATGAATTTCATTGCATAGTTTATCGTTTTTAGCCAAATTAATTAAAAGCTCAAACTAGTTTAATCCACTATTGCTGCTTCAGTGAACAAATCCGCCGTTCATGACATCTTCTCTTTGAATTATTAGCAAACTGTTTTCCACAATAAGAGCACGCAAATGGCTTTTCCCCTGTATGAAACCGTGTATGGGTTTTCAGTTCTGCGGATCGAGGGAACTGTTTGTCACAAAATTCGCACTGAAACATTTTCTCTTCTGTATGCACTTTCTTATGCAGAGACAACTGACTAGCTGATCGGAATCTCTTATCACAAACGTGACACTGAAACCGCATTTCACCCAAATGGACCGTTTGATGCCGGATCAAATAGTGCTTTGCCACAAACGTTTTCCCACAAAATTCGCACACGAAAGAGTGTCTCCCCGATGTGTTCGTAAATGTATTGTCAAATCATAATTTCGCGTAAACATTTTCCCACAAACTTCGCATTGATAAGGGTTTCCTTCGTTGTGGAGCCGGAGATGATCTTTGAGACCAGTTTCTCGTAAAAAGGTTTTCCCACAAACATGACACTGGAAGCGAATTGATGGATTGTGATGCTGCTGGTGAATTTTGAAGGGACTTGCTTGCGAAAACTTTTTACCGCAAACTTCACACTGAAACGGTTTCTCACCCGTGTGTGTCAGTAAATGTTGCTTCAGATTACAAAGTTGATGGAACGTTTTGAAACAGAAGCTGCATTTATAACTCTTTGCAAAACTATGTACTCGATGATGCGCTTTTAAGTTAGCGGAGCTTGATAGCATTTTGCCGCACAAATCACAGGTAAATAGCTTCTTAGACAAATGTGTCTGCTGGTGGGAACGCAATTGCCGCTCTCGGGCAAACGTTTTATCGCAAATATCACAGATGAATGGCTTTTCTCCACTATGCACTCTCTGATGAATTTTCAGCTCACTAGGTCTTGAAAAGCATTTGTTACATAAACAACATTTAAATGATTTTGCTCTTCGTTTCCCTGGTATTCGGAAATGATTGGAAAGGCCAAGGAGTGAGGTGAATTTTCTCCAGCAGAAACTGCACTCTAGCGGAACGTTGACACTTTCTACCGGATCTTCTAACGATAAATCTTTATCCAAAGGTTCTGTGTACAGCCGATCACTAATTTCATTTTCATAGCTGGATTGCCGGGTTTTTCTAGATCTTGGAGCAATTTCTATTACCAAGAAAGGTCGAAGTGGGGATTTCATGGATCCTCCTCCATCGTTTCGTTAGGCAGGTGAATGTCATTGTTGCTGCCGTTATCAACGGTTTGACGAGTGGTGAAACTTGATTGCTTTGCCGTTTGAGACTGTTTATCGGATGTGTTTAAACTATTTGATTCTTTGATTGAGCCTGAAGCAGCGCTGCTGCTCCTAAGTCTGCGCTTGTAAAGCCAAGTAATTATTTTGTCCTTGGATGAGGGGCTTGATGGTATATCTTTACTGGAAGAATTTGAATTTTCAACACCAGAAGTACCTTCTCCAGAATTTGAGCCATCATTTTCCATAACGGTGATAACACCTCCAGAATCCGAACTAGAAGCGTTCTCCTCTTCAGAATTATTTCCCCTTGTAGCATCCCTTGGTAATTTCGCATAAGATGCTGTAGCAGTATTCAAAACCTTAGAGCTGCAAAATCCAAAGACAGAATGAAATGATGTAATTAATTATTTTTTGCAACCAGCTGTACAAGTTTACCAGCACATAAGATTAGTCATAGTCACACACAATTTACTAACTGTAATTAACTCACGAATCAATTGCTTTGAAAATTACCAGTACCTTTGCTTTAATCCCTTTTTTCTTGAGTTTCTTCCGTGGATTCTTAAGACGTGGATTGCTAATTCCTTGGAGCTCTTGAATTGCCCTTTGCACATTGAACAAGAGAACGATTTCAGTCTGATGGACTTTTCCCGAATTAGTTCCATTTTCTGAAACCGAAACTTCTGACACAGCAGCTGCTGCTTCTGTTTTATTATTCGTATCTGAAGCCAAAGAACTTAAGAGGACACTAACTCTAACCCAACTCAGCAAGAACTAGTTCATACTCTCACAAACGGGAAACTAACTGGAAAGTGGTAAAAGCTTTTCACAAGCCGCGCAGGTCAGTCAGAGACCCAGCTTTTTACTGTTTCTAAAATTCTACCGAGAGGTATAAACTGTGAAACTGGATACTCTGCTGATGAATCAAATCGGAGCGCGTGCTATAAAAAATCCTCCTTTTGATTCAACTCCAAGCCTTCACCTGCTACGCTGCTACGTTTATAAAAAACCCGGGTAAAAAACCTTAGGGAAAGGGTACGTTATATCAGAAGGGATTAAACCAGTAAATCACGTTTGATTCAACCCTTCGCTTGGGCGTTCGCGTGCCACGGAGACTGCGGGCCTTGCAGCCTAAAGGGTTGTGGACAGGGGAACCCTTGGTGAAATTGATATAAAAAAAGGACGTTTGATTCACCATCAACCCTTCTTTTATCATTCCTATATAAAAAGCGATTCATTCTCAGTCCTTAGGAAATGGGTAGCCTCTAATAATTTTTTTTCCGTTCAGATGTTCTACCAGTGTGCATTAGCTTTTGCCTTTTACTAACAATATTGAAAGCTCGCTCCGGCATCATGCTTCCCTCCCCTTTAAGTAAGGTTCATATCCCTGTTTTTATGATATTTCGATTGCGTTTAGCTAACTGTTTGCTACAATTTGGGGGAGAATAATCTCTCAGGAAGGAACATTGCCTTGAATCAAGGGAATTGCTTCATCCCACCATCACATGGACGCAGATGTAGCAAGGTTCTAGTATTTCCGCTTACACTTCAGAGTACTTGCGGGGTAAAATTATCCTGGTAAGTTACAATTTTACTTGGAAGTTTGCCAGTAAATAACCCACGTTTTTCACTTTTGGTATCAGGAAAGAAAGATTTATACTATATGAATAAGACATATGCATACTTCACTCCTGCAATTTTGAGTTATTCGCAGGACTACCAAGGACTGCGCATGTTTCAAAGGTTACCAATGAATTGCAGCTCTCACACACCCCTTTGATCTTGTAGAAAGTTCGCAGGGGGAGAAAACTTTTGTACACCAGTGTCTAGTCCTATAGCACTTTCTCCAGCCTTCGCATGCAACAAGCTTCACTCAAATCCTATAGTACTTTCCCTTCCAAGAGGGAAACATGGGAAGAAATCGGTAATAGTTTGAAAGATGCCTATAAAGAAATAGATTGCCCTTAAATCTCGTTTCTCTTTTTGCAACAAACTGCTGCTATGACATAGAAGGGTCATTATATACGTCACTTTAACAGTTAAAATTAACCCTGAATACATGTTCCATTAATGTCCGGCAACCCCGAGAAAGTGAATTTTATGCATGACACAGTGACTATGTGTCACCCTCTCGCACAAAGAATGACAGTCCCATGGATTTAAAAAATGATTTGTATCAGTTGGTTCATAGTTCGATTCTGCATTTTATATATTAGAATACGGTGTGTATAATGCATAAAAAAGCAAATTTTCAATTCTTTTTATCTAACTCGAATTCTTGGATTTAAAATTTCAAAATGTTAATTGCAATCTCAGAGCACTTTGCACCTTAAAGTACCCGAGAAGAAAGATCCACAACTCATGTTATTTTTTATGATAAATGATGATCAGAAAATTAGACAGTGTTCTCGTCTCGCCATTTCAGTATACTTACCGCTTTTGTCGCCTTCCAGCATCATCAAGCACAGACAGTTTCCCATTTATAAAATGTCACCAGCCGGTATGTACAGGAACGGTGTTGGTTCGAGTGCATTTTACAAACGTTTGCATACCCTAACTCATGATTTTTACCCAAATAATTGTCATTTCGATATGCAACTCATACACCTCAATGGATGATGCTACACATCTTGGACGACTTTCGTTTATACTTACCATTTCTCCTGTAGAATTACTTTATCACATCTGAAGCAGAAGTTTGCCGGAGATTTTCGCATTTCTTTTATAAAAGTATACTTACCTCTACGGCTCATAGAGCAAACCATAGATCACTAACTTGACTCATACTTGCTTGCCTTCCCATTCGCAGGAAGTTGGGACATCCTTGTCTTATATTGGTTTGTGCAGGCGCGGTAAGATTGAAATTTCTAATGCAGCGTGGATGATCGATGCCGGGTATGGGAGTTGTAGAAACGTGGAACGACTAGATTTACATTTCCTACAGTAGGTTTTACACGATAAATCGCCGTCACACAATTAAATTTTCTTTGTGGGTATATATTCCTCGTTTCCTCTAGCCATGCGCATTGGGCATCAATGTTCAGTGTTAAAGGAAACATAAAAAGTGACAATTCCGGTTTCATTCAATGCCTTTGAAATTGTTCGGACATAATACTATTAGACAAGATCTCTTACTCTGTTGGTATGGGATTCCTTCAAGCGTGATGCAAGTATTATAACAATAAAAGTTAGCAATACGTTTGGAATTCCTCTTGGTCTTTAACGTGTACTAGGACTGTGATCTTTCTTTTAGAATCCTTAATTTGAATCGGGGAAGGAAACAAAAGTTCAGATCTGTTTAGGACAGTTTCTCTTGAAGCCAGCGATCAGCGAAATGGGTGACCCAGCCTTTGCTATAAGACTTGTTACCTCTGACCACAGATGGCAGTCGTCCGAAGAGTCGTTGAGGAAATGGAAGATCCTCAAAGAAGTGCCATCTCAGATTCTGCAACAAGTAAAGACAGCGTTTGTGGGGAATGGTATGTTGCGATTTGACAAGTTAACAATTGGTTGGATTTCAAAATTCAAAACATGCACTGGCTCAGAATGTTTATAAATGATTAAGAATGTTCATTGTTTTTTCCATGGTTTCCGAGAACAGGTGGACATGGAGGAATAGTCGGGTTTCTGATCACTTATTCTGATGAAGTTTACGCTGTTGGAAAGGACAATAATGCTGCACTTGGGTTCCCAAGTGGCTCCGTGACTAAAAAAAGAGTACTACTGAATCCCGCTCTTTCTGGATTGCAGATACAAGGTAACTTTAATAATGGTTTACGGTACGCACAATACGATACTTCAGTTAGCTTAAATTATAACCTTGGCACCTTGGATTAATAACAATTACTGAGGAATACATGATCATTTCAATTTTAGAGTTTTCAATGGGTTGGGACTTTATGACTGCAAAAACAAACAGCGGTGAAGTTCTCACATGGGGTCGGAACGGATACGGTCAACTCGGTTCGAGCTCAAGTTCAAATGCTGTAGCAGCAACTGCACCTCACAGAGTCCAAGGAAAACTTAGAAATGAAAAGATACAGAAAGTATCCGTTGGCATGTCTCATTGTCTGTGTTTAACAAATACTGGTAAGGTGATTTCATGGGGAGGTAACTATTTCGGCCAACTCGGACGGCCCCTTGACGCCACTACTCTTCCTCAGGAGGTGGAATTCCCACAACCCGTGGAAATAGCAAACGTTTTCTGCACAGCTTACTCTTCGTTTGCATTAACAAAAAATGGCCAGGTATTTGGAATCATTTCTTCCCTTTCTCTCAATGGGGAATAATGGCAAAGTACACACGCAAAAGGTTAAAAGATGTACGTGATTCATAAAATTATATTTTGCATGCAGCTATATGTCTGGGGTCACAATGAATATGGTGAACTGGGAGATGGTTCTCGGAAACCACGGTTTGATCCGCAAATTATCAAGTTTCCTGGCAACGTCAAAATAACCAAGGTTAGGCAAGGATAGAAACAAGAGGTAGATGTATCTGAATCCGTTCAATTTATACATTCTGATAAAACTAAAAACTGGTTTAGGTAGCATGTGGGAGTAGCCACGTCCTGGCCATTAGCACGGATGGAGCCTTGTTTGCGTGGGGATACAACTGTGGTGGTCAAGCAGGAGTAACCAGTGCAACACAGGCATTGAATCCGACTAGGGTTGACTTAATCCAGGAAAGAGTCATAGAGATTGCTTCGTGTTACGTTTCCAGTGTCAGTGCATGTAAAACGGAGTCAAAAGTATACGTATGGGGAAAGATAAATACCACAAACATTTTAGTACCCAAAGAAACTAGTTTTGCCACAATTGCAGACGCTTTTGCCAGTTATGGTATGGGTATGCCTAATAATGAAACTTGGCATTTGGAGGAAAATATTCAGTTCAAACCTGAGGCAGACTTGAAATCCCTGTTCGAAGATCCGGTAAGTTCCAGCTCTTTCTCATCCATATTTGTCACTTTCTCGTATCTGCTCTGCAGTTTGTGCAGGAAGAACGTAAATTACTCATCATTGCTGCATAATCAAGGCAAACAAGAACGTTGCTTTCGAAGTTGACGGACAAAGAGTACTGGGATGCAAATTTCTTTTGAAGCGCTGTGCAGCTTTCAAGATAAAATTTGCGGGAGCATGGAAGGGTCACGGAGTCAGGTAAATAATTTATGCTAAAACCGATTTGATTTAATAAATTGATTTATATACAGCTTTAACTGTTTCTATGCAGCAATCCGATTCAAGTAACTGACGCCAAGTATCCGGAATTCAAGGCTTTTGTCAAATTTCTCCATAGCGATGAAATTGACATACCACAAGAACATATGATTGGTAAGAAGCGTTAAGTACATCAGCAATATCGCACTCTGTCTCTTTTCAACATTGTTGTTCAAGGATTCAATCCTCAATCCTCTAGTTGTATCAAAACTCATATCGCCTTTGTTTACAGCTCTTCTCCGACTTGCATGCAAGTATGACATGAAACTCCTGAAGAACAAAGTCACAGATATTTTGGGAAAAACAATTACGCCGGCAAACGCAATCGAACTCTACCAAGCAGCCTCTGAATGCGAAGAGATGGTAATGAGGATTCCTGTATTCAGAACCTGTTATAGCTTATCGAAAACTGTTTTTGCTAGTTTTATACATGCAATGGTAAATGCTCCAAACACACTCTCGATTTCAATTAATTATTTAGGATCTTTGGCGAACCGCTGTGAAATTCATTGGACCACGCTTCACCCGCATCATGAAGGAAACTGACGCTTTTGCTGTTTCTCCACAACTTTTGCAAGATTTCAAGACCCTGAATATTGATTTCAAGTAATATTCGTTTCAACCATTTAGCCATGATTTAGGTCCACAAAAGAATTCTCTTACTTGGAAATGTGACGTAAAGTGCCCTCTTTTGACAATGACGTACATAACTGTTATTCAACAACTAATATATACGTGTTGCGTGAAGTGTAATAAAGTAGTGATTCATAATTGAAGTATACTTGAGAGTTAAATATAGAACCTTAGCTATTATAACAATGAAAGCTATCTACCGATTACAACCGTAGGTTAAGCTTCCTTTCGTCTACATTCATGTTGCTCCCCAATGTTGTACTGGCAAGGCTGGCTCAAGCTTTTAGCAAAATTCAGTGGGTGAGAATTATTATTTATCATAAATAATAATTATAAGTGCTGTTATTCTGAGCCCATGAATGTTTGAAAAAAGTGTGAGATTGCTTTATATAACGGCAGCCTCCTTAAATCTCTGCTGTTATATCGTTAATTTGTCTGTTCTAGCCATGTCGTAATTTTCTGGTAATTCTGGAAACAATCTTTTATTAAGTAGCTAGCCATTTCAATCTGTCTGTCCAGAATTCAACTAGTTAATAAATATGTTCGTGTTTTTGCATTAAATGTGTGATGAAAGCCTAAAAACATTATCCATTTCTGGTTTACGGAAGTTGTTTACAGGCGCCTTTCTTGACTATGTGATTTAGTTTTGGCTGCAGGGGTACTATAAGCTGGTACTGAATCTCGGCGGGTATTACGGAAGAAAACGTTTTTGTTATTGTAGACCAAGAAGTAAAACGTGCGCACGCGTGTTTCCACCAATTTACCAAAAGTAAAAAAGGTAGATATATATATACAGTTCCAGTAGAATTAAAAGCTTAAAGTGTATTTAAAAACACGATTGGAGAAGAAAATGGACTGAATCTTAGACGTTGTGAAATGGTTTTAGCGAATTTTTAACATGCAATATTAGTATTATATTTAAACTGTTACGGCCCATCGCTATCCACGCCCGATCCTTATTTTATAGCCAGATTGTATCTTACTTACTATTGAGGTTGATCTATTGAGGTGATTAACGAACTGATTCGGATTGTAGGTAAGCATCTATGAGATAAATATTACGTCATATTTTTAATTTCTTACGTATATATTTTGGGTTTCAATTATGATGTTCCTATTTGTACCTAGGCGTGACAATA
Source organism: Sminthurides aquaticus (assembly GCA_906901655.1). Classification (NCBI taxonomy): domain Eukaryota; kingdom Metazoa; phylum Arthropoda; class Collembola; order Symphypleona; family Sminthurididae; genus Sminthurides; species Sminthurides aquaticus. The sequence goes on from CAJQTT010000010.1 coordinate 591,424, forward strand.
TGTCGTTCAGAAAAAGACGGAGAGAAGATACGGATAAGGATATGGAACTTGTTTATAGTTTATACGCACCAGGTCCTGAAATGAACTCCAGAGAATCAATCATAACTACAAGACCAGGATTTGATCGTACCGTATTCCATGTACGAACCGGCGGATATCAAGGGTTTTTGTTGAGAGCAACTTACCCTAGCAGTTTAGAAAATTGGGGGTCAGAATCAGTTGCTGCTGCAATTGCTTCGACCGCTCTAACGGAGTGCTTGACCAATGCCCTGGACAGCTATCACAGGGGAGTTTACAGAGACCGTGTTACGGGGTCAATCTTGCAGACTTTACAAAGTGACTTCAAACTGTTTGATGTGCAGCTGATGAGCTTAAAGGGTCTTGGCCACCTGGATTGGAGGATGCAAAATACTTATATACTGAAGATGACCAACGAAGATATCATAGCGTCCTGCATCAAACTTGAAAAATCCACCATCGACGAGAAAAACAACTCTACTATGGTCCAAATTGATTTTACTCCTGATCACTTGGATGCCACTGACAATGCTTACAAGTACAAAATATACTTAGGAAGATATTTGACCTGTGTTTCGGATCCCGTTGTGATTTCTGCTATTAGTGAGATGGGTTCACTTGATCCACGGGCTCCTCAAACCAGCATTGATACGGTAATTGCCAGACACGTAATGAGACGATTGTTTCCAAACACGCAAGTTAATTACAACAATGTTCAGACTTTACATGAAAATGTCAGAATGTGTATACCTTGCGGGTTTTCAGAAGAAGGCCAATGCTTGAAGAGGGATGTAGACAGAATCTTAGGCATTGATTTCACAAATCCGGATGCTGAAGTCAGGGATGTGGTCATCGATAACCGTATTTATCTTAGCCAAGTTCTGAGTATACTAGACAGGGCTCAAAAGGGTGGAATGAAGAGAATCATTGATTTTGATGGTAAAGAATTGTTGAAACCTATCTTGTATCAGCCCTTAACCGTAATTACTGAAGGCGTCGGAAGTAGTCAAGATTTGTTCGACTCTTTGAATGGAAACACACTTGTTGGTCACTGTAAGGATGACTATATGACAACCAGTTACGGTCCTCAGGCCACGGATTTGCGATATGTTCAAAATGCTCTGTGTTATAATATGTACACAGATCGGTACTTGGCTAAAGAATTTGATGACAGAGTTATGGCTCGCTATTTTATGGGAGCACCCAATAAAGGTTCTGTCATTCGTGGAAGTAGATATTCCATGAAGAGTTGTGTAAATTATTAATTCGTCGCTGCTAATGTGTCTAAGTAAATTGATTAGAATTGCAAGGGAACAATAGGTTCCGTGCACAGGTAGACGGCAGCTCCGATAAGTATTAAGAGTAGTTGGGATTACTGTTAATAGCAAGACAAGAGTGTTTACCGGCTCCTACACACCTGAATATTTTTCCAATGTAGAGTTTCCTTGCTGCATAACCACGAGTCAAATATTTCAGATCCGCAGAGAAGTAGCGGAGATAAAATTATTTACTCCTTCAAAAACCCATTGCTTTAGAATGGAAACGAGGTAAGGTCTTATATTATCGGCCGTTGTTACCACATTGAACCCCCTTAAGCGCAGAGGAATAAACGTCGGTTTTTTGACTCAATTCATATTTTATATTTCCGCCATTTGAGACGACTCCTCCAAGTTGCCCGGTAATGAGGTGTCCACACCTTAACTACTACGCTGATACCCGGGATCCGGTTCCCTAAGAGCTAGCTAGTAGATGAGTCGTTGTAGGCTGAGGATGATTACGATGCGATAAGGAGAAGACTCAGGAGGTATTGGTAGAATAAGACACTGGATAGGTTTATTGACTACTAACCTGCCTGCCTGCCAGACGACGACTGGAGATATTCTCCAGGAGTCTACAGCTTCTGGCTACCTTCTCCTTGCCCTGCGGCGTAACATGCTCGGGTCCGTTACACATTTCTACCCACATATGGGTCTGAAAATTTGGAATTCTGGTTGCCCAGGAACACTCTACATTGGAAAAAAACCAGGTATGCAGGATCCGGTAAATATCCTTGTCTTGCTATTAGGAGAAGTGCTATAACTTCTTTGTTAGACATGAATCTTTGTTTTAGCTGATAACTAGCGTTGAATTATCTGTTTAAGCTTATTTGATTTCGGGTAATTATGTTGGTTTATGGAATATGTTTTTAGGTGTAACCCAGAAAGCTTGATTTGATCTAAACTGGCTGAATCTAAATACTAGTTCTTGCCCTAGCTGTCTTTATAAACTCACAGTAAATGGTGTATAGATTTAGCTCTTAACCTTAAATGATTGAAATTTACGTATGCCTATTTAAATGGTCAAACAATATTATTTTCAATTTGTAACAGTATTGATTACATTTTCAAGTCTGAATTCTTGGAGAGCTTCCGGAGTGTTTCTTTCTTTACAGATAATGAGAGATTCAATTGACAGATCTTGTTTGTGGTTTGTTAATTTTCAAATTCAATTCAGATCGCTTACGGCATGAGACACATTTCAGCGCTTAGCAGAGTGGGGAGTGTTTTCGGCTCGGCTGGGACTGAGAAGTCACGGTTTAGGCCGAAACAATGCGCTTTTATAAAGCGTCCCTAAAGTGTCGTCGTTGTCAGTCAAAGTTCTTCTTGTCCTAATATGGACTGGAATCTCGGCGTTTTCAGACAAAGGCTAGCGTATATTTTCTTATGACCTGAAAACGATAGAGCAAGTTATCGGAGAATATGAAATCGGCATGTTTGCCAACTGGCTGCTTAATTAATTTTCAATTTCAGATCGCTTGAGGCATAAAACATTGTTTGACGCTTACTCACGGAAGTGTTTTCGGTGGGGGTTGGAAGAGTCACGGTCAAGTTGGAAACAACGCAACTGAAGAAAGCGTTCTTCTTCCAGTAAAGATTGAGTCCTTGTCAGACAAGCTTGTTGTGGACATTGCTGCAGTTATGGGCTGGAATATCAGCGTTTGTCAGACGCTGGCCAATGTATTTGTCTGGGGAGCTGTAAACGGAGAAAATGTGGTGGAGCCAAAAGAGACCAAGTTTAAAAGGATGGAGCAAGTTTTTGCAGAGTATGAAATCGGCATGTTTGCAAACTGGCATTCCAAAAAAGTAGGGCCTGAACTGTAACCAGAACTTGCAACGTTGTTTGATGATTCGGTAATTCTTTAGTGATATCACAATTCCTAAGACTCTATTGATTTTATAGCATATTTAAGTTTTTAAAAATTATTTTCCGAATTCCAGGCAACTAAGGACGTTACTTTTAAAGTTGGAGGGAAAACCGTAGCAGCATCTCGAAGGATGTTAGAGCGCTGCGTTTATTTCCATACCAAGTTTCAGGAGGGTTGGAAAGATGCATCCAAGGAGTAATTAATTGATTTAAGTTTTTTTTCACCGCTTAAAAAAGTTTAAACCACTGACCACGTTAATTGCTGATTTTATGGATTCGTCAATCTTTCAGAAATCCAATTCAAATTGACGGATGCAACTACCCTGAATTCAACGCTTTTCTCAAATTCATTCATACTGATGAAATCGAAGTGAAGGAAGAACATCTTATTGGTGAGTGTTTTGAACATTTATTTGTAACTAATGAGGATATCAATTTTAATTTGGTTTAAGTAGAATTGCAAAAGGTAGTTTTCTGTATTGTCCTATGATTAAATTACAGTTCTTCTGGAGCTAGCACATGAATACGGGATGAAATTATTGAGAAAAGGAGTCGCTTTGCTTCTGGAAAAGTCACTGAATGTTGATAACGCTGTCTCCGTTTACGAGGCTGCGGTAAAATGTGAGGCTCAGGTACGCACTATAGTTAATGGAAAATTTTATTATTTCGATCGCTTTGGCGTTTATGACACTCTGATAAAACCGTTTTCTAAAGCGTTACAGCATTTTTTTTTTCAGGCTCTAGCAGTCGCAGCGTTAGAATTTATAGGCTCACGATTTTTGGAAATTATGAAGAAAGATCCTAAACTCATGTTATTTTTGATGATAAATGATGGTTAGAAAATTAGACTGTTGTCTCGCCATATCCTTTTTGCTTGTGACACCTTCAGTAACAACACTAACAGTTTCCCATTTATAAAATAACACCCGCCTGTATGCACAGGAACGGTAGCGGTTCGGGAGCATTTCACAAACGTTTACGTAATCAAGCTGATGATTTTGACCCGAATAATTGTCGTTTCGATATGCAACTCATACCCCTCATGTATGGACGGTGCTATTTACCTGGCCCACTTTTGTTTACATACACCTTTTATCCTTTAGATTTGCTTTATCACATCTGCTCAACTCGAAGTTAGCCTGCGATTTTTTGCATTTACTTACACAAGTAACCTTCCAGGCCATTAGCGCAAGCCATAGCGTGCTAACATGGACTCATGCTGCCTGCCCATCGCAGGAAGTTCGGACTATATGTCTTACATTGGTTTGTGCAGGCGCGGTAAGATTGCAATATCGTATATGATGATGTTGCCGGATGGGAATTAAGGGGACCATCCATTAATTACGGGCCTGTTCAAATTGGTTAAAACCGTTGCATCATTAAAACGAGTTTATTCACTCATATTGTATTTGATAAACATACAAACTATGATCTTGGGCGTTCCTTCTTCTCCTTGTATAGAGCAAGAAGGGAAACGTTGGCTACTTTGACGACCTTGAATCGGACTCCAGGAATATCTCCGACGGCATGACCTTTCCGACCAAAACCGGCAACCAACACTTCATCGTTTTCCTCGATATAGTTGAGGCAACCATCTCTGGGTACGAATGCGGTGATCTTCTTTCCGTTTTTAATCAGCTGCACCCTGACGCACTTACGGATAGCAGAGTTAGGTTGCTTAGCCTCAACACCGACCTGGAGAATAAATAAATTGCATAATTAATAATTATCATACGACTTAGTTACTTCTGCACTCCACAGGTTAAGTACCCCCAGGTCGCTCCCGAATTCAAACACACATAGAAACGTATAATGTAACAACTAGCGAAACAAGGTCTATTATTTCTGTTTTGGGTTTAAGCGGAACACATTCAGAATTAGAGAAAAGAGTAATTTATTTGAGTACTTTCAAATAAGCCCCAGTAAATATGTTAAAACGGTCCTGGACAACAATTGAATAATCAGAGATATTACATGAATAAAACTAAACCAAAGTAGAGTAAAACACCTTATCTAACAATCCGTTACAGGTCAAACTCTCAAATCAAAATCGAATTTAACAAAAAGCCTAAGCGTACCTTTTCCAGGACGATTCCCTTTGCGTGAGATGCACCCCCGAAAGGATTGGCCTTCCACCGAGTTCCTAAATGTGCCTTTTTGTAGTCTTTATCGGCCCATCTTTGATCACGTCTGTGGTTGACGTGTTTACGGGCTGTTCGCAATCCACGAGGCTTACCCATGATTTAATTCTACAATGTTCACAAAAATAAATTTTACCCCTTTTGAACAACATAAGGGTCAGGATCATGTAGCGTAATATATTATGCAAGCATTTTAAATTTAAAAATGAATTTCTACTTACGAGAAATAGTTAACTACCGAGTCCAGAAACACAATCTACCATACACGTACACTTCTGTAATGAAAGTGACCACTATTTAGCAGTAGCTGCAGCAACCATGCCGGGTGCGGTATAAACTGTACAGTGGCGCTCCAATAAATTGAGCATGGAACTAGCAAAGCAGCTGTGACATGTTATAGAATTGCAGTCGGGAGATTCAAACCCGCGCTTTGAGCGTATACCCTGTTGTAATGTATACATTACCAGTGACGCGCGTCTACGACGGGAATCACTACTTTGCAAACTGTCAAGCGTGAGTATATATTCCAGCGCTAGAAGGAGCTAGAAGGAACATTTGACGAAAACAACCGGGAAGTTTTGAATCAACCATATACCCGCCGATGAAGCACCATTCGCACATAACGTTAGGAAGGAGAGGTGGAACAGGGGTACACAGAGAGCGCAGTATTACTAACAGTTTCCAAACGGAACACATCCGGATATTGCTACTTGCTACTAGCGTAAGTGCGTACGATCCCTAGTCTCTGAAATAAAATAAGGTTTTACATTTATAGTGTTCGTTGATATAATCATCATAACATTTGTTATGTGTTTATACTTTGCGCTAGAAAGATCCAAATCGTGAAAAAATATATTCGAAAATAATTGTACATTTTCAGAATTGCGTTAAAAAGCTTGAAGAAGCCAGGTTTTGTAACTTTCTGAAAGGAACGAGTAGCGTAAAATCATTTGTGCGATGGCAGATTCAGGTACGGCAGCAGTTTTATAATGACAATCAGTGTTAATGTCACCCGGGGGGAGGCTATTTTCGATTTGTGCGAAATGGGTATACAACATTATGGCTGGCTTTCGAGTATAGGAGCCCGGTATGATAAAAAAATATTGGACCAGCTTTAATACATTTCATTCGGTTTTTGCAGCAGACGTTACCACTTCGCTTTCCACCACTGCTGTTAATCCACTCGCGTCTGAAAATCAAGATGTGGAGATGCCATCTTCTGAAAATGTTTATGTCAAAGCGCCTGCTGATGCTGAGAAAACGCAAGATTCTTCGACCCCACCTGTGGTACAACCTGGTGAAGATGTTGAAACTCCAGAAGAATCCAAGTTGAAATCCGCCGGTAATGCTGCCGAAGGCACCGGGACAACCCTGTCAAGCCAGGTTCAGGTGATTACTCACACTTGAGATGGTAGTGTTTAGTATTTTCTAATCAACTGAGCTTTAACTGATCCTGTACCTGGCGTTCGTTTAGAAAATAATCGCGAAAGAGTTGGAACCCCCGCCGAAGAAGTCTCGTGTGGATTTACAAAGCGTTCCGACAAGGCAGTATCTTGACCAAACTGTTGTGCCGATATTACTCCAAGGATTGGCAGCATTGAGCAAAGAAAGACCGCCGGAGCCGATCGAGTATCTCGCCGCGTACCTACTCAAGAATAAAAATAAATACGACTTAAGCACATAATTCTGAAAATATCTTCTCAAGGTTTAATACGCCTTGAAATTCCTCAAAAGTTTTAACGGTGTAATTTCGTTAAATGTGTTTCATTAGGAAGGGTTTCTCATTTGACAAGACTTGTGACAAACTGACTGAATGGTCGCGAAGCGTGTTTGAACCATACTAGTATGCGCAGCATGAAGCAATTTTTCGTGCTTATTATTATTATGCGTATATCTCATTGTGTCTCTTGTATCAATAAATGTAAGGTTTTCAATAGCTTGTTCGAAGTTGGGACTTAACTCAGTGGGGGCGTTCCTCAAATACTTCATCGATTTTAGTGAATTTCTGAAGCTTCCGATTTGTTTTATGCTCAGTCGTTCTTATTTCAACGCTTTTTGTTCAGCAAAGCTGGCATGATATCTATGTATTACAAAAATATCAAAATCCGGCCCAAACCCCGTCCTCCTAAATGATGTACTAGGATATCTTAAATGCGAACCCGCGCCCCCAAATATGTGTATATAGATATATGTATACGATCTCTTATAAAAAAATCATCGCACATTGGTTCGACTTAAGTTGCCCGCTGTGCCTTGCAGATTATATCACATGATACAGGCAATTTCAATAAATGTAATAATTTTCTAGAGGAAATTATTCTAGCTGCAGTTTGCGACTAGACTATTGTGTAGGCTGTTCTTAGTAATTGAGCTACACAAAAAGTATTTCCGTTGGAAACGCTTGATTGTTTCCGTTTCATTGCCAGTTGGGTGACACGACTTTTTTTCCAAATTGCATTCAGGGTGTTGAAGCAAAAAGTTAAGAGAGAGTTTGAAATGCGGTTGTGAAGCTTGTGACGTGACGCAAATTACAAGCGGGAAATTCATAATTCCGCCCCCTGTTTCTTCTTCACTCCCAATCGGAAGCGGGGTAGGGGACTACAAATTTCTCCCTTGTACTTTATGTCACGTCACAAGTTACACAATACTGCATTTTAAAATCTCTAAGGTTGGGTTTCGTAACCTAACCTGAGCGAATCGAAATGAGGGACAGGACTTTTAGGTTAGAAGGTTACCGATGACCTAAGTCCCTCATTGAGCGAGCAAGCGTTATGTTACGACCGCCAACCTTAAATTTCTGGTGGGGGTTAGGTAAGGTGAAAATACTAGGAACACTAACTGCTGATGATAGAAGTATGTCACCCGACTGCTTGTAGCTCAGATAAGTTTTGTATTTTTGTCTGTTGCTGTTTCCATTGTAACTCAATTACTAAAGAATCCCCTAAGTTTCTTCTAATACCGGTAGCCTAATCCACGCCCAACACAGAGTATAATTCATGAAATGACGTTTTATCACTTTGGAAATTGCATCGCTTTAGCGTATTTGCCGTACTATCTTACGTACAAACTATCTGGGTTGTAAGTAAAATCTTGACTTCGTATATTTTATACTTTTATTGTGTAAAGAAATTACAATTCCTTCATTAATTTTTTTCAAGGGCTGATTATGGAGCTTTCTGGAAATGTATTCAAGCCGGATTTGTGTATACGTTTACCCAACTGATCAAAATGTTGATCATGGCTACATTCTTTCCGATTCCAACTGGTAATGAGGGACTTGGTGCTGCCCAGGACTTGAAGTCAGTATTTCATGCCAGGGATGCAAATGCAGTAACTTTGGTGAGTGTACTATTTGTGTGGATAAATGAAGTAAATCAAACACCAACAAATGTATTATTTCCCGGAATTTCTTGGAATGCAGTGAAACCCCCGTATAGCGTAACTCATATAGAGGAAACAGCGCTACAACGTAGTAAAATGCAATTCCCGGCTCTAGTGATCCTAATGTTATGTCATTTGGATGCAGCGTATACCTCCCTGTAACGTATTGTTTTCCTTGCCCCGTGATATTACGCTAATCGAGCTTCACTGAATTATGATTTTATACAATCCTAGGAATTCTTCAAAGCATCAATGGATCTTATTGATTTCGTCGGCGTCTTCTTGACACTGTCTCGCATTCATGGAAGGGGTCACGCTAAGGTTCTCACGGCTGGTATCGGATGGGCAACTGCTGAACTGATTCTAACTCGACTATTGAGCTTGTGGGTTGGGGCTAAGGGCATTGAATTCCACTGGCGCTACGTTCAGGAAAGTTTCGACGCCAACATTAGTTTGGTAAGTGATAGTTGCGTTTAATGAGCTACGTGCATAGCATTGATTTGGTGTAAAATTCAATTTCAATCAGGTTATTAACTTTGAACCATGTTTTTCAGGCACATCACATGATTGTGACTACACTCATATGGATATGGACTCGTCATGACCTAAAGCAAAGTCTACTGCCATTCGTTTCAGTCCTATTGGTGTTCAGCGTTTATAAAACATTATTTGTTGAAGTGGCTAGTGCCATGTTTTTCCTAAATTCTTGGGCAGCGTTAATCTTGAAGGCTGGTCTTACAGCTGTTACTGGCATGGTCACATTACGGTTGTATTCAACTGTCTGCTAAAAGTCAATTATTCTTTTGCTTGAGTAAAATCTTGTGGTTGTACATCTTTTAAACAATAGTTGTTCCTACAATAATTTTATTTATTCCTTTCCCATGACTAAATCGAGATCTCTGAACGTTGACGACGGTAAACGGGGAACTTGCCCTGTAACCACTTTAAATAAGCTTCCGAATGATGCATACTTAAATAATTGGATAAAATGGTTAATAGACGATCATTGACATGAGTTTATTCACCCATATTGTAGTAAGAAGTAACAAAATTCTTATGATCTTGGACGTTCCTTCTTTTCCTTGTATAGAGCGAGAAGGGAAACGTTGGCTACTTTGACAACCTTGAATCGGACTCCAGGAATATCTCCGACGGCATGACCTTTACGACCAAAACCGGCAACCAACACTTCATCGTTCTCCTCGATATAGTTGAGGCAACCGTCTCTGGGTACGAAGGCTGTGATCTTCTTTCCGTTCTTAATCAGCTGCACCCTGACGCACTTACGAATAGCAGAGTTAGGTTGCTTAGCCTCAACACCGACCTGGAACACAATTAACAAATCAAAGATTTAGAACATGTGCATTTGACCTCCCTAATCCTTTAACTCAGTTATGCTAATCAGTCTAGCCATCCACTGAGGTAAGAATTTGTTTTCCCGGCTTGAAGCCACATGAACAGAGAGCTACAATTTCGCAATTATGCATTATCAATGACAGATGAGGGACCGTAACTTTTAATTAAATTATTAATCTACCTTTTCCAAGACGATACCCTTAGCGTGAGATGCACCCCCGAAAGGATTGGCCTTCCACCGAGTTCCTAAATGTGCCTTTTTGTAGTCTTTATCGGCCCATCTTTGATCACGTCTATGGTTGACGTGCTTACGGGCTGTTCGCAATCCACGAGGTTTACCCATGATTTAATTCTGAAAATTAGTAAGGAAAGCGGTTAAGTTGGACTCGGTACATAATTAATTCTACAATAGCTGGAAATTAAATATAATCACAAAATAAACAGCGTTTCAAAATTTAAAATTCCACTAAACTTACCAATAATGATCCGGTTGATTCTGGAACACTGTACACAGTAAAACTAGGTAAGGAGAATGGAATGATCAATGTGCTCCTCAGCAAAACCGCTGCAACCATGCCGAGCTCTGAGGTAAAGGAGAATGACGATGAGAGGCGCTACGGATGTAAAGAAATTAAGTTTGTTTTCTGTGCGCTAGATGGCGTGAGGCACATGTTCTATACGTTTGGGACCGTTCACATATAATGATAGCAGGGGGATTGTGGTCCTCCGGTACTAGAACGCATACTGATTAAGGGTAGGGATTTACACATGTTCCAGTTTTTATGGTTGACACCACGGCACAGCGATTGTCACCAAAATTAAAACTCGACGTTAGGGTCGTAGTAACATTCCCTGAAAAGAAAACGCTCAACTTTCTGCATTTACCAGAGAAATAGGGACTCAAAGTTGCGAATTTCGTGTAGGAGATGCTACAGGGAACGTTTGCATAGTTGTCGTCAGTGAGTGCAGGAGGGTTAAATAACTAAGTTTACGAGCATGTAGTTGTAGGGATATATAGCTAAGAAGCTTTGAAAAATAACCCTCCGAGTAATATGTGACCAGAGCTCATACAACAAGTTACCATTCACATAATATGAGATTAAACTAAGTTATTACTGTCGTTTAACTTTTACTGTCATAATATGTGGATAGTCACTTCATTATTTTTCGAGTTTCTCCCGAATTTAGAAAAAATTGGGCATTCTTTTTTCAGGTAATGTTGCTGTGACCCCAAGGTTGAATTTTAAATATTTGTCGAGTTTTAATTTTTGTGACAATAGCCTGAAGAGCTCATTCCCTCGCCTTTGGCCTACCAGTAGCCTGTACACACGGGTTACACTGTACACTCGGCTTGGGCTGTACACACGATTACCCTGTACCCGCGCTCCAGCGTTTTATTCATTAGTTCTCTGCAGATGACAATGTAATTTATCCAAAACCGATACATGCATCGGTTTCGGTTTTTCTATGGTTCGCTCCGTTAGTGTCGCAATAATTGAGACAGCGTTCGCTCACGCCACGTCACTGGCTCCATGACCGTTCAGTTTGCCTTGCGCTCGCTCGTCAGCATATAATTTAATTTCAGCTGTAAACAAACGTCATTGGTCAAGTGAATGAAGCAGATATTTATTTACTTCCACATGAGTTAACTTGGGTTACCTCAAAGACCGAGTGGCAATTAAACATTTCAGCCTCAAATATTAACGTGAAACATATATTCTGCTCCACTCGTTTAATGTTTCAGGTTTTAAGGACATGCCAGCACAACCTATTGTAACGATAACCGGTGATTCCGATTTGGATTCAGAGTTCTTTCATTCAGACTTTAAAGGTAATGGGTTCGTAAAATGTCCCTTGAAAGTTTCAGTTTGCAATTGCCGCAGTAACGTTTTTGCGTAAAAGCCATCCTAATTTGTAGTGTCTAAAAGGTTACAACAAATCAGTAATGTCTTGCAACAATCGCTGATAGATATTTTTAATTGGCCAGCCATTGGTGTAAATGAATACACGCATTCTGCGCAGCCGCGGCCTGTACACATATTTGTGCTGTTGTATACATGATTGCACTGTACACAGGATCATATATCCTTTAATATTTTACCCTAACAATGGTCCGCGCAAAAATATTCTAACATGGAGTGATACCCGGAAATATCGTTGTAGGAACTTCTAGTTTACGTTTATACATAGGTACACTGTCAAGGGTCACTCATACTAAACATGGCTCCCATCGACAAAGCCGTTTGGGAATGGCAGAGCGTCATATAATGAAAGAAATAGTAGCTCCTTTCCGACGATCTTAATAGGTTCTGTAAATTCATCTAAGCTTCATGAAAAGTAATAGATACAAGAATGCGTTTTTTGTGTGCAAAACATGTGGAAGCTGATATGACAGTAAACAATTTTTGTATGGAAAGATATGATGAATATGATGCAAGAAAAAATGTTAGACTACGAAATATTTCTCATTTAAAAGTTAATAATAATGGTCATACCATCTTATACATGCTTTCCGAAAGAAACCCGCGCTCTCGCATCTTTATTTCGCATCAGGCTCGGACGAATTTACATCAGCATTCAAGAGGAGAAACAATTTCTTTCATTCTTTGACAGGCTGCCACTCCCAAACAGCTTTGTCGATGGGGCTCATTTTTTACGAGTGACCCTTTACCTAGTCCCTATCTAAAAACGTGAGCTGGAATTTTCTAAACAGGAGGGGAACCGAATTATTTACTTCCAAAACAAATTTTCGAAATAATTTTGAGTAGAGGACCTTGTAAGAGTAGTTCATGCTAAAAATCGCATCCATCTAAGTCCTAGTTTAAGCGCTGTGCTGGTTCAAAGTTTGCAATATGGCGGTCCAAATGACTCATTTGAAGTTTCCACCCGGAGCTTAAGCATGGAAGGGGACGCGGCATTAGCAATATGGGCCGCCATATACCAAACTTTGACCTGGCACAGCGTTTAAACTAGGGCTTAGATGGATCCGGTTTTTTGCACGAAGTACTCTTACATGGTCCTCTACTAAAAATTATTTCGAAATTTTATTTTGGAAGTAAATAATTCGGTTCACCTCCTGTTAAGTCGATATTTTTGGATATCATTTCTAATAAGGCGTATGCACCAGGCTTAGATATGAAACGACTGATGGATATATATATATATTCTATATGTAGATGCTATATATGTATATATATATAAATCTGTATATGTATATATATAGCATCTAGATATAGAGCATCTAAATATAGAGCATATACAGCATCTATCTCAGTAATCCGTACGGTATGTGACTAACCCATCGCTGCACCTAAATACTTAACCCAATGTAATAGAGCATGTTTAATAGCCCGAGAAACATCTTTATGTTTTTGAAAATCCACCCGCACCCCGCTCCCACGGCTATGAAAGCAGCATTTCACGAATATCGGCTGAAAACCCTGAAACTCAATCCTCCGCAACCCATTGACCTACGACCTTGAAAATTTGTGTAAAGCTAGTCAATTAAGCTAGCTTTCGGCGACAAAATCTTAATTTCAATAGAATTAGCAGTTTAGCAGTAGTGATTGTTAATAGGAAACGAAGGTGCGGGGTGACTAAACTATGAATAGAGAAGCAACGAAAATGGGAAAAACTCTCTCTTACCTCCCTTTTCTGATTCCCTCGCATGATCATGAAGCATGATCCATTTCTAGGTAACAAAGAAAAACTAATGAAGCCATAATATCATTACTTCTTTACGGCACAATCTTTTCTACAGAAACCAGCAGAATAATTCGCTCGGTGTATCTTTAAAATAGTGTTATCCGTTAACCTCAATAAAGTTATCAGTTTATTTTTATATTTGTTTAGTAAATAATCGCGAAACGAGTTGATTTCACAACAATGTAGAAACTTTGAATGGAAATTGTCTTGATGAATAGTAACGTTTTCAATCACAGTTGCTTGCCACAGATGTTGAATCATTTGTGCACATATGAAATGATACAATAATTATGCAGAACATTTGAGTGAAGATAAAAGGCATTTAAGATCCATTGAAGGCTTGAAAAATTCCTAATAAAATAGAAAATCGAAACATACAATTAATCATTTTATAGCAATAAATTCTGGGATCAGTAGGGAGGCGTATGTCTAGAAACTGTTCTAGTTATATATATTGCTCCACATCGAATCATCATTCGAAGTTCCAAGATACCATCAAGGGGACCAAGATAAATCATCTGATTTGATTTCAAATATCCAAAATCTTACATAAATTAGTACAAATGGTCTTTAACTCCAAATATTGCAAAGAGGAATGTAATTTTAACCGTGCTGGTCTGATTTTTTACTAATTTAATTGTTTACCTTCGAGAAGTGAAAAATTGTATATATCTATATTTTGAATCATTCTCCTTTCTGAAGAACTTTATATGATGTGTAGAAGTAATGAAAGAATGAAATAGTCGACAGTATCTAACTTACATACATATATCATATACACTGTGGCTTACGACAGTTTTGAGTTGTGTACGTGCGCCTCCTGATTGGGCACAGACCCGATCTTAGTATTGGTCTCATTTAAGAGCCGGCTATGGTTCCTTATTACTTTCATGTGATTTGTGAAATCAGGGAACACTTCCCTTTTACGCCCAAACTTCAAAACTAGCCAATCGACAATAATTGGTAATTCTACGATTCTGCATGACCTGGGTTAAGTCTGGGGTTAGTCATTTTAGATTACAATAACATAGCAGGTAATGGTTATATGAAAATCAGAAACGTTATCCTTATTATATATCTCTTTTTTCGAAAAAATCAACGTGTAGAACTACAGGAAGTGAAGTTTAGCAAAACAGATTCATCTACTAGTTTAGTCTTGTAATATGAAACGACAAATTTACAGTCGTAAACACTCAATTTTTTTGCGCCCAGGTCTGAGCCTTGTCGGACTCAAAACCCATGCTCCCCCACGGCCGTGTAAAGTAAAATCATAATCATGAATCAGGATATCTATGAATCAATGAAGCAAACATTTGTATTTTCAATTAAAGATGGAACCATGATTTTATGTAGCAGATTTTAAATTTTTTATATAAAATCATAAATCGGGAAGTTTTATTAGTGGAGCGCTGAGTCTAAGAAATAGAATCCAGGTTACTCGGCTTTGCAAGCGTCTATTGCGATTCGACCATTGGAAACCCCGGCATGAAAACGTATTCCTGCGTCGGCTCCACCAGTCAGGCAGAGTATCTACCCGCAAGCAGGAGTAACTTTCTCCTCAGAGTCTGTACTGACGTGGTAGGTGAGAGAAGTTCGAGATGTGAAAGTTCTTTGGACCCTGCTTCCTACAAATTTGACGGCACGCAGAACTGTGGTGGTTCAACAACTTACAAGCCAAGTTAAAACCTTCAAGATCGTTTAAATTGTCTGAATTGGCATCGTGATTTTTCTCATGAACTCGTTAGTCAAATGTGAGCCTTGAAGACGTTTCATTTTTCAAAACGTTTCATTCACTTTCGCTTATTTTGAGCAAGTTTTCGGGGGGATGGCGGAATGAAGGGAATGTCGGAAAACGTTAGGCATTCTGCTAGCTTTCCAAAGAAAGCATAACATCTTCTTTTTAAGCTGTCCAAAACAGTTAACTGGTCGCCAGTGTAATCTTTCCTCAACTTTTAGCTTCAACCAAACTTCATATATCAAAACCGGTAAACGTCTCAGCTAGTTATCATCTGTCAAAAGTCAATAACATTCACTTTCAAAAATAGCTTTCCTCGGCTTTGCGAATTTAAGTGATTCAACTATTCATGTATATATACTAACAAGCCACAGCTTCCGGTGATTATGACATTGCGGTAGTAACTTGACATGAAGTTTAACAATTAATTTCCGTCGAAACCATACCTCAACGTTAACCAATATTTCCATCCGTCAAGTTATTCTAATTAATCTCCCGTGTATTCTTCCAACGGACCTTTCCTGGATTACCAAAAAATAACGGATCCTTGTTTCTTTCTAGCATCAGTGACTCCTTACGTCCTGCGTCCACGCAGATTCAGACAGGTGTTAGCATAGCATGTTATAAAACTGTAAAACATTTGACGAGTAAAAATTCTTGTCATCGTGCTAAAAAAGTTTCGGTTTTACAAGCTGCCCATTCTTCGTTTTCCCAGTATTTCTAAAATTGGTGGTGGTGGACTTACTCGAGTACAATTCCATTATTTAAGTGCAAAGTGCAAAGAGAACATTTCCCACATTAAAATTTACTTCCAGCTGACACAGCGACACATTTCCCACTCTTTTTCTCGCCCTCTGGAAACGTTTTCTTCTCCAAGTCCGCTAGCTCCGCAGACAGGTACGTCTTTGCACGCTCTCACTTGCTATTATTCCCTAACTTGAGAACTACTAACGAAAATAAAAAATCCTTGCTTTTACCATTCTATGCAAGTGTAAAAAATAGGACTGGGAAAATATTTTCCTAAAAGTTCTTTTATCACTTTCCATTACAAAGAATGAAAGCATCAGTTCCAGTTTGTCACCTTATTTTCTAGCCTCGGTTTTGCTTTTAACAGACGTTTGTTTATGCAGATATCCTGGTGAAACTGGAGTGAGTTTCTGTTGGAGAAAGTAGAGAAATTCCAACAATTCCCTTTTCTTTTTGCTGTGCTCCTGAAGTTTTTAGCGTAAAGCCTGCTGACAGAACACTTTGCCTTTTCGGAGGAAAACTCTATTGTAGATTGTAATAGCTTCCGCCAAAAATGGCAAAGTCCATGCTGGGAAGGTTCAAAAGTCGGCGTTCCAGGTTCCAGCATCAGCTTCAAATTGCAAGAATATTTTGGAAGACTTTTATAACTCTATTGCTTCAGATCTTGGGAGTTCTAAGTTTTTATTGAATTTTGGGTTACCATCGTACACGAAAATATCAATCCGTTATTCTGATCTAATGCAACGTTTAGAAACTCCTGAACGACATATCCAATATTATGTAGATTTCAGCTTCATTTGGGTAACGCTCGGGAATATGAATATAAGTGCATCAGAGAATTTTCCAGATTCACGCAATATTTTTCAACGCTAAATCAAATTGTAGAAGAAAAAATTCAGGCATAGCATCCTTCCAAGGATGTGGAGGAATGATCGGATGGGTTGGCACTGATTCTACCATGTAGATTTTGCTCTTTCCCTAAGTTCATCCTCCACATACGGGGGAAATTGCTGAGAAAAGCGTACGCCAAAAGAAGAGAGAATACGGGGCGATTTATTTTCAAGAAAATCCGAGTTGTATGAGCAGGATGAATTGTATTCTCGCTAAAAACTATGCTAAGTATAAGTATGCTCAGGATGTAGTAAAATTGCAGTTTATGAAAGTGTTCCCGTGCTTCCTCTTCTCATCATT
Source organism: Sminthurides aquaticus (assembly GCA_906901655.1). Lineage (NCBI taxonomy): Eukaryota > Metazoa > Arthropoda > Collembola > Symphypleona > Sminthurididae > Sminthurides > Sminthurides aquaticus. Next base: position 608,881 of record CAJQTT010000010.1, read on the forward strand.
TGAGCCCCACCCAGCTTTCTCTCCACCTCACTAAGCCTAACACTTGCGGAGAAAGCATTCACTAAATTCTGTTTCACTAAGGTGCTTCTCGTGTCGTACCTTGTTGAGCGTGTCATGTCCTCCTACCCGTCCTTGTATCAACCATACCAGCAAAACCATTAGATTCAATTTGCATCTTCCAAGAAGCTGCTTTCTCCAATGGGATTGAATTGAAATATCACCAACCAGAGAGAAATTGGTAGCGTTTTAGGGCCTGTAATTGGAAACGGATCAAACTTGGAACAGGAAAAGCTTTTGCGCTATTGAATTTGCAACTTAAAACTGAAATGTGTAGAAGGTTTCTGATGACTTAACTCCGAGTATTATTCCATTACTTTTTCTACTAAATCCGAGTCAATCCCAGGAAATGTGTCTGGCGTAGCATTCTATTTTTATTTGCCAGGTACCAGGTGGGGTTGTGAAAAGTTTCTGTTCCTTCATGTGTATTAGTACCATGTATTGATGACATGCACGTTAATTCCAAGTATTACAAGACCGACGACACTGCTTTCTCAGTTTCATGGTCCACTTATGACATTATCGTCGCTCGTACAGGGCCGAAGGAATCAAAGGAATTATGCCCCTCTTCCGCCACTTTTATGATCTCATCTCCTGCAGTGAAAGCGCTTTTGTAAACTGTAATTTTTTATGAGCTCTCCTTTAAGCTCTTAAGTATTTTATGCTTCTGCTTTGTGAATTTCGGCTAGGATTTACGTAAAAATTTGTCCTCGGATTGTCAAGCAGATGTAGTACAAAAACAAATTCGTCGCTTTCCCTCACGAATCTTCTCAGTGTATTATTTTAATGTCGTCATTATCTAAAGCAAGGCTAAAAACGTCTCGTTCCTAAACTCGGCCTCATCAAAGACAGTTTTCTCCGTCTCATCATAGTCAGTAGTAGGGCGTGTGTTTTTGATTGATGGACTTTTCTATTCTTGATTATGACTTGTGCCAAGTACTACAAAGGGTTTGCGAATTTAGTAGGAATTTTGTCTGTTCCGCTCCGTTTCTTCCCTACTTTCTCCATGAACCGGAAGCATATACACGAAGAACGAGTATATCCCAGGAGTTGAGTTGTTAAAGTAACTTTACAAGTTTCTACTAAAACTAAACGGGAAAGTTGTGTCTGGCTAAGAAGCTCAAATTTCCTTTGAGTCTGCCTAAAAGGCGTGAGAAACGAGTTCCTTTACCAGAACGAACTGTCTGTGTTTTGAAGGGACACAGGATTTGCAAAGCGTGTTCTGCTTCCGCATCTTTGCAAGTTATGCTTGATGGTTTTACGTTTAGCTTAAATCTGCTGCATTTTCTACCCTGTGGAGAAATTGGAGAAAGCAGTGAAAGTAACCAGGGGAGCATGCAAGCTTGTCACCCGGCTCTTGGTTCTGAAAGAAAGTAGGATTCCCATTTCTCATTATCCAGTGAATGCTCACACAACGTCTTTTGTTGCATCTTCAGAAGCGTTAGAACTGAATAGAGAGCTGTGTTCTGGAGAAAGCATGATACAACCTTTAAGCTCCACATGAAAAGTGTCACCTACCTGAGAAAGGTTCTTTATATGGTTCTAGGAACATCCAAATTGGAAGTACAGTTATTAACTATCGCTTGAAAAGAAATATTTTTCGAGTCTTTTGAATCGCGGAGAGCAAACATAACGTACATGCTTTGTTGGCAGGGCTGAGCTCATAAAGAACCAGGAATGTTGAATTGGCATCTCGACATTCAAATTAAATAAGTGGGCAATTAAAAAGTTTTTGACATCAAGGATTCAGGACACTTTCTCCAACCACTTGAGTTATGAGACAACCTCACTCACTTGTCACCTTTTGAAATTCTTTACCAGCAAACATGCGGAGGACAAACATGCTTTTGAATACTCACTAGAAACTGTGAAACTTTTGAAGCCAGGATTTTAGTTCGTCTATGTTCTACGTTTGCGAATTTAGAAAATATATGCTAGTATATGCATGTCGACTTTTTAAGCAAGTGCTCAAATTCAAGCTTCTTGTCATACTCTTAATTCCCGAGAGAATTTTAAAACCAGACGTTTTTCAAAAGTTAACTAAATTGATTTCCACTTTTAGAGGAAGAGGTCATTGAAAATAAATTAAAGTCTACCAGATAGAGAGAGAGAGAGAGGAAAAAGTTTTGAGGCAATTTGTTGCAACATGCACAGCTAATATAGATACAGTTTTAAAAGGGGAAGACTCGTGGGAATAATTAGATCTTGGTGCCAGTAGGTTCCCATAATATAGGAAAACCAGAACTCCGGAGGATTGCTCATGCAGTCACGTCCCGCTTCTACGCTTCCCTGGGCTTGATGATTATGGAGAAAGCGCTCTAGACAAAGTGAAAGCGTAAGCCAGCAAGCGGGAAATGCTTCTGGTCAGGAAAAACTTTCTCCTGCTTTCTCCAGTTTCCTAGCTACAGCTATATTCATTCAGGACTATCTCCGCTTTTCGAATATTGCCACACTAAATTAAATTTAATTAAGGGCGGCAAAAAGGCTGGTCTAGTCCACGCTTTCTTTTAAGTTTCAGTTACATAATTGGTGGACTCGAATCTTACAAACTCAATACACGGGATTCTAAATGTAGAACTTTAATCAATACAGCCCTGGCTGTCCCGAATACAAAAGTACCTTTTTCTGAACTTTAGTAGATTGAATAGTTGATGCGGGTAAAGCATTTATGATTTGTTCAATTCCCTGTCCAGGATGGCATCTAGCGGATGCCACTAATTAAGTGTAGAGGGGCAATATAGAACTGCAATTAAAGGATAGAAAGCTTTTGAACATGATCGCCCTTTGTCCGTTCAAGCATCAACACCCGGAGCCACCAATTAGCCCCTCGAATCAAATCATGATGGTATTAGCGAGGTGTTAATTACAAGCAAACTCGATGCGTTCTCAAGCGTTATGTCCTTTCTCCTTTTCGGTCTTTGAACACTTTCAAGTCTCTGTTATTCTATAAAGCTTCTCGCTAACTACATTGATTTTCCTCTGTATCAACGACTGATGTTGGTGCATATTGATGCATAAAATCTCCTTTAATTCATTAGCTGCTATCACAAATCCAGAGTAAACCCTCCTCCGGGGAGTTTGAAACGTCCGATTCCGATCATGAGAAAGAGCCCGGGAGTCTTTTTGTTCGAACCGGAGTTTAGTGATTAGTTCGGATGGAATTCTTTGAGCTCTAACTATTTACTTTGAAGAAATGCGGGAAGGGTACAACACATCGGATTGAAAAGAGAAAGCGGAAGGATTGTCCGGAATTCCGGAAGTTTAGCTGGTGAAAGCAAACCCGGGCAAAGAGAAAAAGAGGGTGGACCGGAGAACGCTTTGGAGCGACACATTTTACTTCATCCAACAAGTAATTTTAATCAAGATAAAGTTTCACATTTGCCTTGATGGAAAACAATTTTTGGGATTGGGCAGCAATAAAATTTGCATTACAAAGAGACTTACAGAGAGAAGCACGTCTGGCAACCAGTAGTAACTTGACATGAATATTTTCTTCAGCTCCTACTTCATTCCCACACAGATTCCGGGATGTGTGTGGCTTGTGGTTAATGTGAGATGGAATAATATGATGCGGGAAGAGATTAGAATTATGCTGTAACTGCCCGCATTCCGCAAAGCCTATCCCTGTAAAGCTTTATTAAAACAGCTGGAGCTGGACTGCTGGAGAATATCATCATTTTTATTGTCTGACGTGTGGTAGCTGTAGCAGCATTAATATGCGTCGTAGTAGAGGAAAAATATTATCCGCATGATGATAAGCCAGAACACGAGCAATACTTTCTCTGGAATTAGCATCCAAAGACCTGGATTCCGCTAATGTGATCTTTATCCTTGAAATGTAAAAGTAAAATGTAAACGAAAAATTATAAATGAACAAGTGTAAGATTGTATGAAAGTTGGACTCTGCTACAAATATTTTGCAAAGAATGTAAACTTTATGTGATGTGAATTCCCCATGGGCTTACCAAGCTTGTGTCGTGAGTTCATTCTTAAAGGATATCTTTTTCCCACTTCCTTGTCCTCTGTATCCGATACGGCATGCAGTATTCATGCCTTGGACTAACTTACGGTGGCTAGAAATTCTCAAGATAATCATGAAAGAATAAATAATTATTTACTAGTATTTTGCTCAAACGGGAGTTATCTTAGGTACCGTATCTTAACAGGCGTTGCAACACACATATTATAATCGTAGGCCTTCAGGGAGCCACCTTAAACATCGTATGAATTAATGAGCACAGTACACTTAATTGGAAAAAATGGTGTGCATGTTTTAATTTCAGTGAAAGCCGACTTTCCCTTTGCAGTTAGCATTGCATGCTTGCATAAAATTAAGAAAAAAATTGTATTCTCATCTGGTGAAAGTCGTATCATATTTCCAGTGTCGAAACGAATTTAACACCGAGCTGCACTGTACAGCTGCTCACGCCAAAATATTCCCTAGAAGAGAAAGCGACAGCAAAAGCCTTGAAGTAGTCATGAAGGCCATCCTGACAGCCTTACCTCGTTCCATTATATAAGAGCTATGAATGGAGCAGTTATCATCATCCTGATAATAATAATAAGCGACAATCCTTCTAAAATAATGAGCCCATTTTCCTTGATATTAGGTTCCAAGTTTCCACGAGATACTTGAAGAATAGATTGCTTCATTAACTATGTACTTTTGGCATAGTTTCCAACTCGAAAAGACAGATAATCGTTTATTGAGAATTTAGAATGGATATGTGAAAAGTTAAGTTTGCTGAAACTTTTGAATACGAAGAAAGCATTATTAATATTTGATTACGAAACTTTACGAAACAGCCAATTTCAAACAACGTTTATATGCACATGGTCCAATTACATATTTGATATTGAATGTACACTTTTCATTGCTTCCTGTAGTTTAAATGGCAAGGTAAAATGAAATTTTTTTGTTGCGAAAAGAATTTCCATCTATGCTTTTCTATACTGTCCATATGCTAAAGTATGTACATGATTATAAAATTGCATCGAAGTTTCTCAATATTCTGTCACAATTTTTCTTAATAATTCTAACATGCTTCAATCTCGATACCGTAGAACCCCTTTGTCCTCGTACCGCTCGCACTGAGTAGTTAAAAGTTTGAAGAAACCTCTAGTACCCGGGAGGAATTAAAAACATTGTAGTCTGCAAACCAAAGTTTCGAAACCTTCTTGAAAACATGTTTACGTGGTTAGAGAATTTCTAGCACTTCAGAATTCAAATGTACGTGAATTGAATATGAAAGTTATGCGGCTCTAAAATCGTAACCTTTCAAAACTAGGATATGCCGTGAGCGAGCGCTGCCGCTGCCATAGAGTCTTCATAAAACCTGGGATTCCGTGCTCCGGTTTTTGAATATTTGTTGTATAAGTTTCGCTCATGCTAAAATCAGTAGCACGAATATATCTTTAATCCCATGCGTTATATTTAAAGAATATCTTTCTTGTTTGTCCTTTTCTTTGAAATTCTAATCATGTTCTTCCTTTCAGAGATTACTCCTGGAAAAAGCTGAATCCAGAGTAAGAAAGTAAACCCTCTGCTTTTGTACAGCTTGTTAAAAAATACCGCAAAGCATGCTCCGGTGGGTTTGCATTGCATAAACCCACATTTACTGACTTACCACCAACCACAAACTAAATCGGAAATGTATCCTCCAGAGCGCGTAGTACCGCACCACGTGTCTCACATAGGAATCCCCTGCTTTCATAAAAACATGACAAACTTGTATTCTCGCTTTACAATTGCCGCAAACCCTTGAATTCCTCAGAAAATTAGCTGAGGAGCTGCACACTTTGAATGAGTTGCTTTCACCTGCGGCATGTATAATGCATGTATTTCATGCAAAAACTTTAAGGAATGTTTAGCCAAGCGTGATAATACCATTTGAATGAGGTTTTAAAAACCAATTTAACAAAGTTGAGGGGAAATTAGACAACCTCCCTTCCTCTGAAGAAAGATGAACGTAGTTTTGAGAAGCCAAGAAGAGAAAGTGACTTTCTCCAACTTTCTAACGTCCTTTGCTCCAAGCCTTCTTTTACACGATGTCCTGTTAATCCTTTCACCGTAAGCCGATTTTTGAAGCCTGTCCTACGTAGTTCTAGTGAAGAGGGCAGTTGTAGTTACAAAGAAACTTTTATTCCTCTCGTTTTAACGTAATGTTGTTGGATAACCATGATAACTTATGAATGGTTTCTTCCCTGGGAGCGAGTTAGTTAAGTGTTTTTTTAAAAAATAGCTCAGACTTTCTCCAGTCTGAGGTTTCTCTCCAGAGCTACAGGTTTTTCATCAGAAAAATACTTGCTACGAAGTAAGAATAATCTGTACTTTCTCCAACAGCTTTTTGTATGATTCCATCAGCCCCCCTGCACATAAAATCCTAGGACTTTCTCCACCAAAGTCCGATTCCATGTTCCTGCTTCTCCCTTTCCAGAACTTTTCTGGATTCATACGAGCAAGACTTAAATCCTTTTAAGTGAAAGTCCCTGCCTCCTGTTAAAGTACGGGAGAAAGTAAAAAGATTTTCCCTAGGTTCCATACATTCTATTCTTCTTTCGCGCGTATTTAAAAGGACTTTTGGGATCTGAAGAAATTCAGTGGATCGGATCCCCATGCTTAAATTATAATCTTGTGTCCAGGGAAAGGAGAAAGCAAAAAATAGTATACTACTATCAGAACTATAAACGAAGAGTGAGTGAAAGCAAGAGAAAAAGATAAAGCCGAAAAAGAGTTTACCATTTCTCTAGAGACGCAATAACTTTCTCTCTTCTCTTATACTACGTCAAAAACCCCACTCAAGAAACACGGTTGAGCTAAAAGGTTGCAAGAGCTCATTTCCAAAACGTTGGCATGTGAAATGTGAATCTCTCATTTTTGTAAATGAGCTATACTATATATTCCAATGACTCGTTATCTCAAAAGAAAGGTGTGGTAGGCCATGCGTACCCAGGAGAGCCTGCCTCTACCCGATAATACTTTTCCCTGAGATGATTGCACTGTATTGTATTCAACCCCCGGCATTTACATCACAACGAATACTACAAAAGAATGAGCTATTCTTCTCGATTATGTAAAAATATATAAAGGAACATGATAATATTCCCTTCATTCAAAGTTTTTTCAGTTATTCAAATGATTAAGGATCAAGGTAATAGTTTTCCCAGATTGGTCTCTATTTCGTACCAGCCTCAATTCAGATGAAAAAGGTTGGAGAAAGTTGGCTTTCTCTTTTTCATCTTTTCTGCATGCTACCTCTTTCATTGTGAGGCTCAAGTTTAATAATGAAAACAGGAGCTTCTTCAGCCCTATTTATGCGGTCTAAAGCTGATAAGTTTTCTCGATTGAGTTATATGTAAGGCTTAAAAGCTTTGAGGCTCAAGAAACCCCATCCATGCTCCAGATGAATCCAGGCTTCTCTACGACGAACCAATGCGTTTCGAGGGACGGAGAAAGTGAAACTAGATGCTTGTTAAGACGACATGTGTCCCCTGTGCGTGCATGAGAAGCACCGTTAGTTTGGTCCAATTGTACAGGAGGCCGGGCAGGCTGTAGGATTTCGGATTAAGCCGACCAGATTGTGTGATGAAAAGTAGGTGGAGGAGGATTTAAGGAGAAATCCTTGTTTATCTCTTGGGGTGATTGAAGTTTTGTACAGGAAGTGTGCAGACTCTGCTCTTGTCAGCAGAGAAACGAGAGAGAGAGTGGGTAAAAGAGAGGGGTATAATGTATATACGCTTATCGATTGAATAGTAAACACAATGGAATCTGGTTACGGACCAGATTGACTTTGAGATTCTGTGAAACTGTGGCTTTGGCAGGAGACGAACATAACAAAGGAGAATTCGAAAGTATACAAGTGAAAGTTGAGTCCTGGGGAAAAAGATCGAGGCAGGGATAAATGCTGGAGATTGGCAGATGCTGTCTTGAATTTGCTTATTTTACAGAAATTGTTTCTTTAAGGTCAGCTTGACAAAGTTTGATTAGATCGGATTGATGCAATGCCTGACTAAAGAAAGTTTGAGAGCCAAAGGTGAAAAGTGATTCGTATGCATGAATGATTGAAAACAAGAGACTGAAAGAACTCCAACCTTCCCAAGATTTTCTCCCACTTTCTCACTTTTATATATTTTTCTCCTCAGCACGTCTTGATTTTGAATAGTTTGATGATTTTTTATGACGATGTGGAGAAAGGTGGAAGCTAGTAAGATAGAGTGCACATTGTTAGAGTAGAAAAGACGATATACTGTATTAGAGGATGGAGAAGGAGAGAGAACTACGGTGAAAGTTGGCGGAAGGAGAAAGCAGACTGATAACTGGGGAAAGTTGCGTCAATATTTGCTCGATTTTCCTATCCTTTCTCCAGCCACCATGCCAAATCTCTTCCTCTTGATAAATCAAGAAAAGGTGATGTCTCTCCCCCCTGTTGGGACGGTTGTATATGTACCGTGTGCTCTGCTGGAGCTGCGAGATACAGAAGGTTACATTATTTTTGGGTCATAGATTTCTGAGTTGGAGAAGAGGATCAATCAACGTTTTTGCAATCTATGATTTATAGGTTTGTGATTGGGTTTGAAATTGAGGAGCCCCACGAAAGTTGTCAAGGGAGAGGATATAGAGCAAATTGCAATTCTAGATTTCAAGAAGAAGTCATAGCAACGCTGATGTCTGATTTATAAGGGTTTCAAATTATTTGCAAAAGCTTGATTTCTAATATCATCTTGCTGCCAGTGATTGCTGGATTTGTTTGACTTCCAAGTTATATGTAGCTGTTTTCTAAAAATTGCGATGTAGCCTGAGAATTTTTCAAGGCTTCTGTGTTGCATAACACGGGAATGTGTGCGGCGGTATTTGTGAGAATTCAAGAACTGAATCTTAATTGGAAAGTACCAGTTCTGGATAAAACTGAGACGCCAGACTTATAGAATTTCCAGCATTCAGCACCTAAGACACCACTTCCTTGTAATGTCTTCGCTACATTCAAATCTGCATGGTTTTCCGTTCAGGCATTCAAGTCTTTGATCGTTTACTCCACACTTGTCTAAGAATAGTGTAAAAGTTGTGTGTAAAATGACTTTAATTTAATTAGTTTGCAGCATTTAATGAGCTTCTGTTTAATTAGTGTTGTGTAAAATTCCGGGATGCGTGACCAGTTAAGTAGGTGAAACTTTTGGAGAAAGTAACATAAATACAGGGGTGCTTACGAGGAGAAAGTTTTAGGTGAAAGCATGCAGAGGAAAGCAGATTGAATGAAAGGGAATCCTCCCCGAGGAAGCTACTGTATGTGCAAGAGCTCTCAGCTGATTCAGTGTGGTATTAGCGGATATTGTGGGAGGCTGAGAGCTTTCTCCAGGGAAAGTTTAGCACAAAGCGGCTTCTGATAAAGAACCTTTCAGTTCCTATCTTCTGTGTACTTATGTGAAGCGTGTTGTAAAAGTTAGTGGTACTATTGGATAGAATCGAACTTAACTTTCTCTTTAACCAAAGCGTTATTCTAAGCTATGTTAAATGAGAAGCGTGCATTAGAAGTGATTATTGATTGGCTTTCCTTGGTGAAAGTACTATGGAGAAAGTTGTCTGATTTTGTTGTGAGCTTGATTGCGTTCTAATTCCTAGATAAAAGTTTATCATGCCGATACTAGCGTATCGCGAAGACAGATTGTAATGAGTGTGTCGAACGTTAAATGTGGTGAAAGTGATTTTCTCGTCCTCTCTAACACTATACATTCCCTCAAACCAAGAAGCTGTTTATACTCGACAACTTCACCTCCAGCAGCAGACACTTTGTTACAGTAGCTGGCAAACGCTATGATACTAGAAGAGAAGCGGGGGGTCTTTGAAAGGTCTATCATATTTCATTAGTGCAATCTTGAGTTACTTCCTGTCTACCACCCGGGCTGAGCGACAGTATGTATCAATAGCTCCCACACATACGAGGAATTCGGGTTTCTCTCTTTGTGTTTGGTTTAGGAGAGACAGTTGCTTTGGTATTTACTCAGCGTGAAAGAGAACAGGAAAACGTAGGTCTGAGAGCAAGCAGAGAAAGTTCTGTTCTGGAAGTTCTCGACGGGATAATTAAAGCGTTTAGCATGTCCCTCCCATCATCATTTCCTTAAAGGTTGCCGGGTTAATTTTGAATGTGACTTGAAAATAAGTTTCGCAGGCTGGCGAATTTTAATTGCCTGAGGCCATACTGAATTAAACGTTTTGCAGCGTCACCCTGTTGCAGTGTTTTGTAGCAAAACGGTAAATGCAAGTCAAGAATGGCCAATCAAACTTGTTATATTCGAAGTGCGCTTGTTAATTTCGCGAAGAAAATTGCTCAAGTTAGAGAAAGAGAGGTAAGCGGAGAAAGCGCGGAGAAAGCAAACGAGAGTTTAACAACGTAATCCTTAACTTGCAGAAAGCAAAGAGAAAGGAGAGCAGATGGTGGAAATGTATAATTGAGAGCCGTCTATTTATTTTCAGATTGAAGAAGTGAAAGAAGAAACAGACTACGCTGGATTCGACGGTCTGACGGAGTGAATAGAAATCTGATAAAGGAGACGACGACGTGTGCGGGAAACGGCGGGTGTGAGAAAAGAATCTAAAATCTGATCTAGATTACGGACCGGATTCCAGAGCAAGTGGATTTTTGTTTGCTTTACAAGCTTGCATTGCATACAAATTAAGGAAATGGGAAACGTTGCTGTAAAGGAGAACGAGAGCATTAGCGAGAAGTCAGGGGGTGTCGGGACACCGACGTCAGGGAGTGGTAGCGGTTCATCGGCTTCTGGAGGAACCACTGCAGTTGCTACAAGGAAACACTCTACCGTGAGCACAGCAAGACTTCTTCTCTATGGAGAAAAAATTGAATTCCTCAGCGAAGAACAAAAAGGACATATCCGGACATGTTGGAAAAGGATTGAAGATGACGTAGCCCGTGTCGGAGTTATCACGTTTATCCAGTAAGTTTCAACTATATACTTTCTCCAACTTTCTCTTATTCCCACGGCTAATCTGAGAATTTTCTCCCAAAGCGTTCCTTGAAAGAAACAATACAAGAGGTACAGCGGAACTAAAGGCATGAGAGTAAATTCCGTTGTGGCGTCGAACAGCGGCTTAGTTCCAAGATTCCAGAGCTCCGTTTCAGCCTGGAACTGGAACATCCAGATTCAGACTAGGCTGCTAATTGATTAGCAGAATCTTTTGTCTCTAAAGACTTTTTCCTCATTGATCCGTGGGGACTTTTGGAAAAGCTTATATATTTTCCAGTCAGCTGTAGCACCTATAGAACGAAATACTTCGGTTTGAGAAGGGAGCTGGAATTCCGAATTCCTGGATAGAAACTGGAGAAAAATCCTTGTATCTGTAGGTGACGGGAAAATGTCTCTTCACGCGGAAGTTTTTTTGACGCAGTCAGGCTTTGCAATACGAGAGCTAAGACTCTATTTTCCAGCTTCCTGGAACTGTGTGAGAAATGCGTCTTGGAGAAAGACTTTTTTGCTTGAGAAAACAAAAGTCTGGACACTGAACGAAAAGTGTGATGTGGGAACTTTCCAAGGATCCTTGGATCGGGATCCCTAACTAGATTCTGGACAAAGGTGTCGTTGTCTTTACAATACAGTTTCCAGCTTATATATAAATTCTCTGGGGCTGAAACGCTTGTCTTCGGTGCCTGGACAGTATATATTCATACAATGATGTATCTCTGTGAAGGGCTGGACAAAAGCAGGACAAATGTGTCGTCACAGCTCGGATTTTCAAGACTTGAGTGATTCCTCGAATAAGTCCTATTAGAAAATCCAGGACTGTTTTTTGGATTTTGGTGAAAGCACTTTAGGCATTTATTTTTCAGTCATCTTTGATTCCTCCTGGTGTTTCTAAAGAAGCACCAGCGTTTACTGAGGACGTCACAATTTTGTCGATTCTGAGACTTCTCGGACTCCCCCAGGTATTTCGTATTCTAAGATGATAGGAAAATAAGGTCAGAACTGAAAAGGTCATCCGAGAGTGTTATAAAAGGTGTAAAGAAAGCGCGTTTCACTAAGAGGAGAAAGTAGACTATTGGATGTATTTTTATTGCTAAGATAAATACAATATGAGAAAGGTGAAAGTAGAGAAAGTAATCCATTAGGGAAATGTAAGGTTAGCATTGTATATCTTTCATGGACAGCAAGTTGTACACGCTTAGTTGAAAGATGGCTGTATTGCTTTTCTTCAGTGACTCGGATCATACTATAGAGAGAGTAAATGGGCAATTTGTTCGCTTGGGATGATGGAACACAGGGGGAGTTTGGATTCCAAATTGCTTTTTCTTATTATCTGTACGAATGAATGAGCAAACCTTTGGAATCGATGCAATGGAACCTGACTTGGAAAGTAATTGCTAGCTAATAAGATTGCGTTTTTCTCAACTGTCTCATTTCCTGAGCAGATCCTGTAATGACTTTCTCAAGAGGGATTTTGCAAATATCTTAACGTGTTTTATAGATGAAGGATTTGTGGAACACATATAGTCAGTTGTGGCAAACGTAACATGGAGAGTAAAAAGAACATGATGATATGCGGGGCAAAAGTAATGTGCTTGACACGGGGGCAAATGTAACATGGGGCAGTAAGCGTACACAGAAGCTACACTGACGCGGCCATAGCAACGTGCTTCACTAAAACTCCCATGTTACATTTCCCCACATTTTCAAGAAGTTACCTTTGCCATCCAAATTGGCATGTTCTTTTTCCTCTCCTTGTTACGTTTGCCACCTAGGACTATATTCACAAGCATTCCTATGATAGCTGTTGGACTTTTAAATTTTTATGATTCCCGCCCACTCTTACTTTCTGTTTCCATCATCATAATCGCAGCCCCTGAATACCCTGTAACCACAACTGAGTATTTCCTCACTATTTTCCAAAGTATTTACGTAAGCTTACTTTCACCACCTAATCTTCCTTCGGCTGTGGAAGTGAAGGCCCGACTTAATTATTTTCTGTGTTTTTTTCCCCAGCAGCATTGGAAAATAAACCGGGTGGGAGGATTTCTTTAAGTGCTGGGAAACAAGTCAGCTGTATGTGTTATAAACTAGACGTGCTCCTTTTTAAGATGACACATAATACCTCCGGAAATAATGAGGAAATATCAGTTGTCAGCTTCAGCATACTTGACATAAATTTATTGCATATTCGGTTTAACTTTCATAAATCATTGCTTCACCGGGATTTAAATTTGATATAAACTAAATTTAAACCCACGCATCTCACTGTTACGAAACTCTTAGAATTTAAAGACAGAAAATATCAAAGAGTTATCCACCAGTTTTTCAGGCTTTCTTTGCGCTTTAAGCGTTAAGCTCGGTCTGGTATGTACTTCACTAGGTCATGATCAGGAGACCCTTGTGTCGGAACTCTCACACTCTGATATATGTAGGTCTGCTAACTGAGGATGTTCTGAGGAGGATCCGCGTGGGTTTTGTATTTAGAAGGACGTAATTAGGGCTGAGGTGGGCACGTCGTTGCCCCGGAGAATTTTCTTTCCATTACTTTCACCCAAAAGTAGGGATCAGTTTGCAGCTGTAGTTCTGGCTCAGCTTACATCTTGAAGCCAAGTGAAAGTAGGCGGGTGGGTAGGTATGCTTCGTTATTAAAACGGGTGAAAGCGGAGAAGAAATAGAAGTGAGCTTTAGTGGAGAATCTGGTTACGTAACGTGCTAAAAAATTCTTGTAAGTTTGCTGGATTCACGTCACGCGAATCTTCTGAAAAAATGATTTTAACATCGCATTTTTACCAATTAGAACATGTCTCAAGACGGGTGCTTTGGAAACGGAAGTGACTTTCACCAGCATTTATAACTATCTGTTGAAGCAGCTTCGACTTATGCTGTGAGATATAATCTTTTTTTACGAGTCTGTAATCTTGGCAACTTATTGCACGTTTTCCTAGTTCAAAGTTACGCAATTCCCGCTTTGGGGTTGTATAATGTCTCCACATATTTTCTTAATCCTGAGGCGAGGTGAAATCTTCTGAGAGCATGCTTCGGAAAGTTGGCGAGAGATTGGCAAAGATACAGTACTAGGATTTTATGATTTGACTTTTTTGCTCGAGGAAAGATCGTCTAGTGAGCGGACGTAGTGGAAGCGGAATTACAACCTGAGGAAGATTAGTTTTTTCTCTTCGCACCTCTAAGGATTACAGAAGAGGAAAAAAGTTTGATATTTCTTCTGGAACTAATACTTTCTGAATCTATACTTCCAACTATAAGTAATACACCACTCAGACATGGATTTCCCTCAGGATGGCGGTCAGCGCGGATTAGTACGCAGTATAGCGGCACACGTTGTCATTTGAAGAAACCGTATGAGCTTAACAAAATCCAATAACCAATGACCGAGCGGGATTTTCAAAATTAATGTTTCAGTGACCTAGTTATTTTACTCTGGACTAAAGCCATCTGACTGATTAGTATTGCAACATCCATCCTGTTAATACTAGGACTAGCTTCGGAGAAAACATACTACGTACGTGTTTACAATTTTCTAAGCCGTATTATATTAGATATTGCATCCTGGACGACACACTTCACAACATCGCACTGCTTTCTCCACGGCTTGGGAATTTGGCAACCTGGGGAAGCGTGATTTTGCTGTATTATTCTACCCTTCAGTTGGTTTGTCAATAGATGGATTAGCTTGTCGAGATGGTGAATTCCCCGAAACTCGCGGTTAAACTGAAAGACATGACGGTTCTTTCCCCTTCCTTCTACTGAACTGCGGAAGCCACAGGATTCAGATAATAGGAAACCACATCCACATGTACGGAACCGATAACATTGTGTAAGATGAATTGTTCTTGGGCAGCGAGTTGAGAGGAAGCGACTTCTTTGAGTCTCCTTCTGTTTTCGTATAGCCTTTTCGGTAGAATTGAAAAGAAGTCGGATCCAAGAGTCGAATTAGTGACAAGCATATGAGGAATGGAAGGCTAATATTTTATTTTCTATCCCCGCTCCGCTGTACGTTATGTTTCAGTCACAGTTGCTTCGTATCAATGTCTTTGTTCAGTGCCTCCATCCCCCCTCCACAAGATAACCCTAAGCCGTACTCATGATACAGCCACTGGTGCCTTGGAAGTGCGCCCTCCCCCACATCCAAGATCATAAATTGTGAACGTCAGTCATCTGGAAGCATGTCTGATGATGCAAGCTTATTTTGTTTCGAGATGAAGATTGAGCATGGAAAGCCAAGCTCCTTGGGCTTCTCTCTTCCGAATATATAAATTGTATCAAGAATCATCAACTTTCTCCAAGAAAAATTTCTCCTCTCATCCTATCAACATCTTGAAATTTCACTTAAAGTTTCTCCTTCTCTACGCGTTGTCATAGAATCATAAGTTCAAACCGTACTCATCGGTGTAACCCGTACAGCCTCTAAAAATTGAATCTTTTATCGCAGATTCCGTTAAAGCTCCAAATTCCCAGACTGCCTCAGGGTTAACGAATTTATTAACTTTTCATTTTCGGTTCCAATCATCCTCCACCTTAATGTGATGGTATGAGAAGGGCCAAGAAATACGTAAAAGACCTGCCATCCGCAGTAGATTAGATCTAAAATATGATTTATGTAATTTAACGCTGAAGGCAATTCCGAAATGCGAATCCTGTTCTTACGGTTTTTTGGCAAGCCACCGTACACTTCTCTTTTTGGCCTCACATTTAAATCTGAAAACTTGTTTTATTTTACAAGTGGATCTCGTTTCATTTCGGCAAATTTTTGGCAACATGATTCTTGGAAGAAAGTTCTAAATTCTTTCTCTCGTACTTTCTCCGCTGTGTTGTTACCTCTCCTACCTTTGATTCCGTTACAACTTTCTGTATCAAGTTACCAGAATCTTGATATACTGCCACTGCCTTTGTCTTCAAATGCCTTAAGTGCAATGAGAGTGAAAGCATAACTTTTGTAGATTTACAGTTTTCTTCTTGGCTGTAGACAACTCAAGGTGTTGCAAACCTATTTTACCACACCGAAGCGCTTAAGTTTGAATTTTAGATCAGCACACAAACATGTCCACGTCTCTAGTTCAGATGGAACGACAACTCGCACCTGCTGGTGAAAGTAGGAGAAAGTAGCATGAATAATTCTGGAAATGTCTAAACTTGGAAGGTATTCTCCTTCGGGATTTTTTCTCCTTGGAACAAGTTCTTGAAACACAGCTTGGAATAAGTGCTGGAATCTAGAGGACTGACAAATCCTTGAGAAAATAGTTAAATTGCAAGGTTAGTATAGTAGAGACAGTAAAGCGTGAGAGGGATGTTTTCACTCTCGTCGTGTCTGCAATAGATCTTCCGAGAATTTTCGGGTAATTCGTGTAAAAAATGACGTCAGCGACAGCATGACCAAACAAAGTAGTTTGTACATTGAGACTTGAAATTTAAATTTTTTCTACCTCTAAAGAAGAATGCATGTTAGTAAAGATGCGAGAAAAAATTGTGATACGATTCTTTTTGTAGAAATCCGGCGCCTTGAGCAATTTTCTTTGCAATCCAGGGGTTTTTGTATACATTGCATGAATACTCGAAAATGTCGTATACCCTTGGTTCTTAAAAGAACCTGGATGTAATTGACATAATCTTTGCTTCTCTGCGGGCAAGAGCTTCATTCAGTGTCCCCTGAAGCAAGAATCTGGCTTGGATGACATGGATAGATATATACAGAGTATAACAAGAAACGGATGAATGTGGGAGGTAACGCTGAAGGTTATGTCGGCGGGGGAGAAAAAGGATCTAAAATTAAATGACTGCAGGAAGATAAAACTCTGTCCTTTTATCTTCCTTCCTCTCAAGGATGAGTGACATTGGAGAAAGTTTATACATTCAGTTGCACCCATAACCGCTCGGGTTTCTCAGTATTCTTTGCTTTGAATATTTCATCGGTTTCATGGGCTTCTGTGGCGAACTGAAGGAAGCCGGGAGATTTTACTCCAGTCTGATATTGCGCTTCCGCTGTTTGATCTGCATGCCGGGATGTTTGGGAATCTGTCAAACAAGAAATGTCGGCCCGTCTGCTCTCTTTGCTCCGCGTACGTAAAAGAAAAGAGGAAACTCTGAAAGCATTCTGTACTCTGTCTGTGCCATGAAAGCCAACTCTTTAGCGTGGAAGGCAGATAGAGCAAATAATCTAGTCAAAATAAACAACAGAAGGAGTAAAAGGTCAAATGGAAACTGATAATATCCCTTTCGGAATTTCGTAATCTTGATGATTGAAAATTGACGGAATAATTGAATCTTCTTGTTCTCATAATTCATATCCGGCTCGAAGGACCAAATGATTATGCAATTATAAATGGCACCAAATTGTTATGTAAATTAATACTTAGTTGCATTTAATGAGATCTTGGGTCATAGAACATGTGCTTGCTTGCAAGGTTCATAGCATTCTTCTCATTCATACTTAGCGCTGCTTGTTGCTACTATACATTTAAAGTAAATGACTTAACTTTACCTTAGCAACACATCTTTACACTTAACAATAATTATACACGCTGTCATTATTTGATCGCTGAAATTACTCTGTAATTTTCTAAAGTGTTTCTTCTATTTCTATCCACTATCAACCATATTTCCTCATCTTTACTTCCCTAATATATTCCCACTCAGTGCTTGTTACTGCACGGTAAATAGAGTTCAGTTTGGAGGAGAAAGGCGGGCGTATTTGAAATTAATTTCTGAAACGTTGCGTCGGTAAATATGTATAGTGGTGTCGGTTATAACCAAGTTTACAAATTTGCTTTTACGTACGTAAGCGAAACCTTACGTCAAAGATTAATCAGCTTCAACAAGGATTCACAATTACGTCCATTTATTTACCTTGAAAATATCCTCCTCTTCCCAGTTCCCACTCCACCCCTTGTAAATTGACACTCTACGCGAAACTACTTTTACCATACAACATCCTACTCTGTTTCAGTTAGCGGTTACACAAGTAGGCTAAATTGCTAAAAGGAAAATGCTAATGCAGAACCAGAGCGTGGAATTTGGTAAAACATGTATCCCGGGCTTCCCGGGATCTGAGATTAATGCAGGTAATACTACAGTGTCAGAGAGTTCTTGAGGTGAAAGGAGCCCTCTCATTCATGCAGCTGGAGAGATTTGGAGGAGAAAGTTGAGCAAAAAGTATCTTCTCTTGCAGAGCACACGTTTGAAGGATACGGGATTGCCAAATTCTGTTTTCTCTTCACAGTTCTCTGCGTTGCTTTCCACAGGCGTCCGTAGAATTTTAAGGGATGGTTTGTAGCCTGATGGAACTTGTAGCTTTTGAACAAGTTGAAAAAAATTACAGTTCTTGGAAGTGATTATAGGTGTCATCCTAACTTACTCCTACTGCTGCAGGCGTTTAAAGCATGTATTATGACTGAGGTATTCACAACTTTCTCCAACTTCTTCAAAGTTAACTTCAAAAGCTTCATCAAAATTATTATACTATGTGCGTGCTTTATATTTTCTGAACAGATCCTTGAAGACACAACCCGTGTATACGGGGTCAGTCCGAGGTAGCGCAAGTGACATGGTAGAAAATACTTTGAGCTAGAATTTTGTCATTGAAAATAAGTTTTAAAGCTGCGGGCTCTTTAATTTAATTCTGATTATATTTAAACTTTAAGGAAATTCAAAGGAGATAAGCTTTGTCGGAGAAAATTTCATAGAGCTCTCAATTATACCATGAAAATTTCTATGTAATTTTTGGAACCTGCGGCAAAGTACTTCTGCGTTTCCTTTGAATACGCCCACCTTTTGTGTGACTAATTGGAAGAAGATTAAGTGCCCCAGGCTAGCTCAACTTTATTTGAATAGGTCAGCACAGCAGTGGATAATGTTATTAAAAAGGAAAGAATTATAGGGTTTAGAGGTTGCGCAGACGCAGAGAGCTGAGTTAGTAGGAGAAAGATGGTCATTTGTGAAATGGGATTTGCGAGCGTGATAGTTTAGAGAATAGCTGCAGATTTCCGAAAACAAATGCCTTGGATTTGAGATTTGGACAGGTGATTGAAATGTTAGCACATCCGGTGTTTGATTTCCATCTCTAATCCGTAGGGAATCTGATGAAAACTACTTTCTCTTCCGTATCCATCTAGTATCTTCACTTTCACTAAACTTTCGGACATCCTAAAGAGAAAGGAGAAAAATGAGGCACGAAGAAAGCGAAAAACTAAGCGTAGAGGCAAAGTGTAGAAGGAGAGAGGAAGCAGTGATGCGTGTAACTTGGAGGAGAAAGTTTTATTTATTTCCGCACTAAATTTCAGTAGAGGTGGTAAACCTAAAAGGAAAAGTGGTGGTGCAATCTAACAGATGTTCTCAGGAGGAGGAGGAGCAAACTGATTTGTTGGTTTCAAAGAACCCATGATCTTTATCTTCTCATCCCATTCTTACCTAAATCTTTAGAAAGGAAAGAAACGTATTAAGATTTAGATGGAAAAGTTTTGTTTCCGCCAATAGAGTTTACACAGTGAAACAGAATCCTAGGAGAAAATACCAGTGTCTTTGGGGCTTTCATCGGACTTCAGACTTACTTCGCTTTTCTATAAACAGTCCAGTCATATTATTTGCAATCGCCTGGAAGAAATGAAGCTTTCACTTGTATTTTCCCTTTCAGCTTTAATGGACCACCAACTTTGCTTCTTGGGCTTTTATTCTTTTCCTACTACTTTCTCTTTGTCCAGCGACTTTCTCCTGGTAGAATTCTTCCAGTTACAAAAATATAATGTTACTTTTGCCTTAGAATCAAAGTCTTTAGGGAGTAGCGGTCGGTGAAAGTTATTCATTGTTTGAGGGGCAAAGTGAAAGTAAAATTCTATGCACGACAATACCTGAAGCCCGATACTTTGAATGCTAAAATTTGTACTAATCATTGTTTTCTACTTCGATTTCTCTAGAATCACTGCGCTTACATATTCTAAGAATAAGCTCAGGAATGTGCGAAAGCAATATTCTAAAACGCTTACATCACACACTTGCATTGCAAGTACTTCACATGCCGCTAACGCGCTTTCGTCTGTCTTCAAGCTGATTTAATTACAAAAGTGCTAATTGTGCAGAAACTTATTTCGAATTATTTCCCTGGAATCCGGAATTTGTACCAATTAATAGCTAAACATTCCTATGTCGAGGTCGAGAGTCTAGACAGATAATTTTCTCTTCTTTTAATGTGCTTTCTCCCAACTTTCACCAAGGTCTTTCTTCAGCCCCTTATTCCAGAATTCTTGTGGGATTTAGGTGGAACCAAGTCTTAAAACAACATTCAGAATCCCTGGATCATAAACCTTTCACTTGGATCAGTTTTCTAAATAACTGATTTGCAATTTCTGTTATTTGGATTTATAAAAGAGGGGAAGCACTTACACAGAATCCTGAGGAACCGCTTTCTAAAGCTGTTTTCTTGCAAGCTTTGCATGAAAGTGTGAAGCCCGGACATAAACCTTAGCGGGAGAATAGATGGTGGACTGTAAGTGCAACCAGTAATGTTCATTATCACATAATACCGAATCTGCGGTTGACAGACAGAGAGTGCATTTGTCTAGGACGGAGAAGGATTGCTACACTACTTATAGCGGTTACATTAACTCCCACAATAAAATAGAAACTCCTAGACAAATAGGACAAAGTAAACATTGAATATGAGAAAAGTAGGACTGTAATAGCTCTAATAAAAATCTATTTTATTGGTTCTTAGCTCTAGTTTTATTGCACTCTGCTTTCCTCCTTAGTCTGCCTAAAGTTTATTCCCAGCTTCAACGGTTTTTAGCGCAGAAGAAGAACCGAATTCTCTTAACAGTTAGGATAGCGTCTGCTTTTCAGCAGCTCACTTCCTTTACCTACCACCAAATGTAAAATTGTGTGGTATAAGTCTTTGTTCTCAGAGTATCCTTTTAGTTAATGTGCTTTAATGCAGTTTCTCTTGTCTCCTTTCACTTTCTTCGCTTTCTCCATGCTTGTTTTGCAATGGGAGTTGTCTCGTTCCGGGAATACTTTATTGCGCTTTAAAGACCGCTCCATGTTTACCTTCCGGTATTGTTATTCCGTGTAAATGTGCGCTTCGTATTACCGGTGGAAACTGTATAACCTGCTCCTCCTCGGTCCTCGTGCTACATCATTTCTCCTTTGTCTTGTAAATAGATGAATTCAGTCAATGATGCGGCTTAATTAAAATGTTGAAACGAGAGAAAGTAAAGAAAGTGGGGCATAGATTGAGCTATAATACAAAAGGTTTCTTCTAAAGGTTTCTTCTAAATTTATGAACAGTCCCAGTAAAGAAAGTTTCCAAGCGAGAACACATTTTTAGTTCATTGAGAACAGCCTTCTTTGCTTGCTTGATTGAGCGCAAAAATTGAAACTGAAGAGAAGCAAAATTGAGAGATGGCTCTCCTGAGGATTTTGAATCCCTAACATGGTTTCACTTTCTCCAGCTCGGTTATGAAATTGAAGAGTCAGAGGGAAAAAGTTCAGGCGGGCGTTGGAATTCACATGAAGAGAAAGTGGAGAAAGCAGAGTGAGAGATGTAGAGAAATAGACTCTCGGTATAGTGTGACAGATGTATTTCCTTCAATCCATGGACGTCGACAGTATATTTATTTGGATTTCATGGAAGTGGAGCTTGTTGGTTAATGAAAAGTTTGACTGGTGAAATATATGCGGCTTTGAACTCCAATATCCGTGAATTTTATCCGACTGGGATGCCGCAGGATGGAGCATTTGATTTAAAATTTCAGAGTGTAAATATCCGGGAAAGGTCAACAGTGTGACGGTCAGAGAGAGATAAATCATAAAACCTGAAAGGCAGGAGATGCAGTATTCATTCTTTTAACCACATATAAAATATTTACTGGTAGAGACAGACACAACCCGTGTGTGAAAATCAAAACGCGAAACCCGATGCCCCCATCCAATCCTTGCATAATTTAGTTTCGAGTGAATTTCGAGGGTATGTGGTTCAGTTTTCTATGGCCCGCAAGTTTCTATGAGGACGTCAGCTAGGATTAACCTTTGACCTTGACACAACCAAGTTTTATGTAATAGGCATGTTTTTGGCGATTCATTTAATAAAAGTAGAGGTTTTTACGGCCTTGCACAACCACTAGAATTTTTGCAACAGCGCCGTGATTGTCTTAGTTCATGCGGGATTTACTGGAATATCGAATCGACAAAAACCGCAACCAGTGACGAAGTTTGAACAGTCGAGATTTGTTTGTTTAAATACTCCCGCGGAATGGAGTGAAGATACATGACAAGGGCGGTAGGAAAGACAGGGAAAGGGTCGTTCTCGTCAATTCCCTTCAAGCTCTGTTGACGTTCCTTTTGTCTCCTCCTCCGCTATTGACATTTCTCCTTGAAAGGTATTTATTATTGAAAGCTTAAAAGACTAGACTGACTGGATATTTAATAGCAGACTCTGTGGCTCCCTACCAGTAAGTATGAGCGACAACACAAGGTCTGGAAAAGATGCCGTGATAAAAGTTCGCTGGCAGTCGTGTTATGCACTTATCTTGCCACAAAATACATCAGTAATCTTTTTGAAAAGTTATAAAAAATTCTAAGCTTACGAGGAACTGATTTAATGGGCCTTTTGACGAAAGATATTCCAAGGATTTTTGCAAGCTATTTTTATTTACTCTTCCTAGAATCTGCTGATTTCGTAAACTTTCCACACTTTGAACATACAGAACTCTATGCTCATTGTAAACAGCTAGCTATTTGAAATCAATTCAAGGAATTTTTGTAGTACTAATAACCGAGATTTTAAGTTACTCAAGAGACTAGAAGTCGATAAGTGGTAAATGTAAGACTTGAAGGCCGCTAGAAACGGTTCTCAATTATAAGAAGCCGCAAGATATGAGTTACGGTTGTGGCCGTTGTGGGTAGGAAACACAGAAATTTCTACTACGTAGTGAAATTGATCTAATACCATACGATACTGATATACTCATGTTGAAATTGTTGCATTGAAATTAAAAAACAATTAAATACAGCTCCAATCTTGAAATCCTTATCCGGAGAAAGTCATCCCGAAAAATAAGACTTTTACCACCTAAACAACAGCCAATACAGCTTAGAGCTAACTTCATATAACAGAACAATCAAGACAAAGGCGGAAGACTCAAGCGCGTAAAAGCCATCCTTCCACAATTAATGTGCAACCCGGTTGAGTTAACACTACGGCAGCTCTCGACTTCAGGATTGAGTATTAGACGGGGCAAGTCAAAGAGAAATGTTAGGCTTAAAGTATGCGGGTAATTGAATTCCGGAGAGTTGTTTGCATGCAGAGGATGTAAGAGATCCTCTTCCACTTTCCCACCACCGAACCTTGTATTTCCGAGTTCTGGTTCTGAAATATGCCAACCTCGGAGAAAGGGCATGTAACGAAGAGAGCTAGGAAAGCAGTGGATGTGTGTGTGCAATTTAAATTTAACCTCTCATCACCCGGCCTGTCTCAATGGAATCTTGAAAACTCAAGTGATGATATATACTTATATACTAGAGCGTCCTGAGTCCTGGTGACTCTCCGGGACAGATACACACTGAGCCCAAGCACTCCAGCCTTAAACAGAGAATGGAAGCAGACCTAAACGAAGATCACCAGCAGATAGTTTTAGAATAACCTACCAACTTCGATACGGAAACAGGGACCTGAGAGCATAATTAAAGATGATGCTTCCTCCTGCTTTTAATTTCTTGCATCACAGGCAGCCCGCTAAAATTTGAGTGATGATGTTATATAGCTCTCAGCCAGGATCGTAATGAAAGACTCTCTTTGAAATGAAATTCATCAAGCCTGCCTCTAACAGTGAACAGATTTTATTCCGTTCGTCCCCATCCCCTGCTTTCTCCGCTCTTTCGCTATTCCATGCCTTTTGCTCCATCTCCACACCACCTGGGAACAGAGTGCAGATTTTGTCAGCAAATCCGGAGGGATATTAGTTATGGGCTGTTCTTCAAAATTTCCTCGCTTTCTCTTCGCCAGATTGCAGTCAGTCAGTACAGCGTGAGAGTGATGCATGGCAGGAAATTCAGAGCAAGGATGCGAACAGGAATGGTGAAAGCCAGTGAAAGCAATTGGAAATTATTTTAATTCTAGTGTTAATTGAGCTGGAGTGAGAATTGAGAGTGTGATGAAGAGAGAGGGCGAGAGAGAGAGGAGAGGGCCTGAAGTTCTATCTCTCATCTCTAACTTCTGATTTACAGGAAATTATTTTTGGATCAATATGAGAAAGGACACGGTCGGTGAAACCTTAAAACTTTCTACGGTAATCAAATCAACCAAATGAGCAGTTATCTTTGCTAAAAGCAAATAAAGAATCGAGGAGAAGATGAAACTTTAACAAAGACGTAGCGCCTTTAGAGGAATTAAATAGAATAAATGACGGATCATTTCATACAGATTTCTAAGATAATCTATTCTCGCTAATTTGAATCCCCAACTTGAGTGGATGCACTCCCAGGCTCTAACTGCTAGACTTAAGATCATTGGTAAAGCACCAGCTGAGCTGCCAGTGTAAAGAATGAATTTTTGGAACAATCTTTGAAGATTTCTTTCCGATAATCTCTTCTATTTTATCTTCATTCTTTTCTCAGCTAAATCTTGAAACATGCTCAGATTTGATGACATCTTCGGGAACGGATTTCAGCTTCAGAAATTTAATAACTTTTTCAAGAGGAAACCCTTCATATTTTTTCCCTATTTCTCCAGGGATTAACGTTATCCAAGGATTTATGATGGCATAATCTTCTTGAGTTCTTTGGAATAATATGAACTAGTCCACGAAGAAAGAAGAAACTAGTTTTTAAATGGCTTCATTGTTTTACTAATTGAATGATTGATAATCGCTAGGATAACTCACAGTTCTGATCTTTTTGAGATTTCGAGATTATGCTTGGATGAGTTCATATTCAACTTCGTAAATCCGTAATTCTCAGGAAAAATGAATTCCGACTTCACATAGAAGAGAGATTGCTAGGATTCACGTCGCTTCTGAGAACAAGTTGCAGATTCTACAGTGGGAAAAAACCCTGCCTGCTGCCGTTATCTTTAGTAAACAAACTTGTTGTTTAGATCCTGTGTAACATAAATAAACAATGCTTCTAAATCTGTTTTTCATTTTCTTATCACCAGGTTGTTCGAGACGCATCCAGATGTGAAGGAAGTATTTATGCCATTTAGCGGAATCCGTGTGGAAGAGCTTCAACATAGTAAGCAGCTCCGGTCCCATGCATTAAGGTTTGTAACTTTATAAATTCTTGTTCAACGCCGTTTTTTAGTGAAAAGTCAGGCCAAGCTCTTGCAGGTGGTTCTGAAGTTGCCATTAGGACTTCGTAAGTGAAGAAACATGCTGACATAATTATTACACCGAGTACAACAATATCCTGGCAATGAAATGCATATCGTTAGCATTGGTTCGCTATTACTTTTCGCATCTCATTTGTAATATTTTCTAAATTTTAGAGTAATGGCGTTCGTACAGAAAGCAGTTGCGCGACTGGACGAGAAGGACAAACTTGACAAATTACTGGAGGAGTTGGGGAAAGCACACTTTTATTACGGAGCGCCTAAGAAATATATTGATGTAAGTCCGCCCATTTTTTAAAACATCTACAATAATGTCTTCGGCTACGATACAAACTTAATCCTGAACGGAATATTCCATGAAGAATGAAGTTTGTCAATAACATGTCAGCAAAGTGTGGCTGTTTATTAACTATAGCCGCAAATGTATATATACGTTTTAAAACTTCAAAACGAAAGGACAAGTAGCCGAAGCCCATGGGAATTTTTTCCGACGGTAAGCCCCTATTTTCTGCAGCTCATCGGATAGAGCACCTCGAGTTTACTCTAGATGCAAATATTCAGCCAAAAATAATCACAGCTTCGCCGGCTGGAAAATTCCCTACGCCGTGCCTACGCCGCCTACTCCAGCTCCCCTACTCCTGCCCTACGCGCTACGAAAACGGCGTATTAAAGGGTCATGTCACTATTTCAGACATGGGGAATCCAAAAAACCATAGCCGACATGTCTTAGATAACTATCGACGGAGTTGTAAAATCCTCGTCGACGATTTCGTCGATTTCTGAATTTTGGCCAAATTATTTTTCCGACTGACCAAATCGGATATGGAGAATCCAAATATGAGTAGCCGACACAGTTTAAACGCGTAATATGCAAGTTATGATAACCTCTTGGATCTTTAAACGAAATTATTGATTTTGCGGGTTCATTCGCCACCTGTCCTGAACCAACTCTAGAACTACTATAAACTCTCGCATACATATATAAACATTCTTTAAACTTAGTTATACGAGCAACTTCCTTCTGAAATCATACTGTACTCCTAAATATATAGGGTACATCGAGCCAAGATTGGAGTAGGTGCTCAAGAATTCAGCAATTTTTGGATTTTTTTATACAAGAAAGTGTAATATGCATGAATGAAGCTATATGTGTACTTGTACTCCCGGGGATGTTAGCCGTGTGCCCTAAATCAAGTATCTTGATGCCTTAATCAAGTATCTTCATTGAGGGCACACGTTTCCAGAGCGGAGGACGTGGACCTCTCCCCTGTACCGCTCCACCCTAACCACAAGAGATAATGTTTGTTCATGCACGTTTGGGAAGGTTTACTTGCATTATAAAGAAATAAAAATAATAAGCAAACTATTATGGATGCAACACAATAACAATAATAAAACATATGTACGATAAATCAAAAGAAAGCAATATCTCGTATCTGAGCAACTTTCACTGGAGCACTATATTCTAGCGTGTCAAAATAGCTAAAGGTAAACATCCAACTCGTCCAATACAGCCGGATCATCAGGGTCTACTCGATCTGCAGCATCCATCATTTGCAACATGTGCTTCGTCGTTGGTTTTTTAATGAGTGGATCATATCTTGCAAAGCTCAGATACCAAATGATTGAACTAATATGGGCACACATCCCCAAAGTCCTCGCACCGGTTTTACATGTGCAATACCACCCAACAAAGCTATCTTCACCAGAACCATTGGGTTCAAAATGGATGAAGATATGGTACTTAGCTGCCTTCTGGTGCCTCGAGTAAACTAATCCGCGAAGGAGGTTGCGGTCTTCTAGATGTAGGAGCAAACTGATGCCCCCTCTAGCTTCAGTATACGCAATGTACGAATGTCCTTGCTTTATCTGATAAACTCCCATTGTCAAGGTTTGAAGTTCCGGCATTGTTATTCGAGGAAACTCTTCCAGTTCAAGGTCTGTTATGTGTGTCCATTGGGATACCCTTTTGCGAATAAGGTTGTTACTTGTTACAAACTCCATCGTAGCATTTTCTTTATTGCGTAGAGTTTTCACTCGTTCGATGTACTCGGCATTATTACCAAACGAAAGAATTTCACAGCGGAAAGCATTTATCAAGGCACAAACTATACGAAAGTAGTCACCAATAAAAGGCACGTCGCCAGCATCGATTTGAGTGTCAAAAAACTTGTAAATAGTCTTGACGTGACCATTTCGCGACTCGCAGATCCATCGAGTCATGGTAACCTGTCTTGATTCATTTGCGTCTTTCGTGGTGTGTTGTTTTGCCGGCTTCTGCAAGTAGTGGGGCATTTCAACCTTAATTCCGAGTGTACCTAGAAATTCTTTAGCATCACGGTACCCTCGATCCACTATAAACACATCCCCCTCTTGAAGCCACTGCTTAATGCTAGATCTATCCCGAATAATGTAATCCTTAAGAATGGCAGCATCATTATTTTTTCCATCAGAGTAATATGGACCCTGACAATCCAAAATTCTTCCGTTTGGAAACACAATCATTTGAAGTTTGATCAAGTGGCGACACTTATAGACACAGAACGATTTTTGCAAAAACCAATAATTAGCACTTTTTGGCACGTACACGTATGTTCCATCAATCGTCAACACAACTGCGTTAGGAAACTTGGGATCGAGGTGCAGGGCTGAAGCTAACGGTGTATTGTATTTCGTCGCTGAGTCCCTTCCGTGCGCCTTTACTCCAATATGCAGTGGTACAAAAAGGGAAACCAAAGCTTTGCGTGCAACTGAAATATCTGTGCTAACTGCTGCGTAAGAAGCTTTTTTGAACATCCCCTGCAGTAATCTGACGGACAAGTTCTGTCGTAGCTTTAATAAAAGCATAAGCACCTTCGCTGTATCACATTTTCTAC
The DNA here is from genome assembly GCA_906901655.1 of Sminthurides aquaticus. Taxonomy (NCBI): domain Eukaryota; kingdom Metazoa; phylum Arthropoda; class Collembola; order Symphypleona; family Sminthurididae; genus Sminthurides; species Sminthurides aquaticus. The sequence continues at coordinate 637,117 of CAJQTT010000010.1, forward strand.
CGTGATTGTCTTTAAAATCTTTAACACATTCACATAATTGCAGGAATTGCATTTTGTCTATGCTCAACATATTTTTGAATTGATCCTCTGGTAGGTTCATCACATTATGTTCAAATCCAAGCTGATACGCATTTTGTCGAAGTGACTCTGACCATTGTTTAACTTCCCTGGAAGACATTCTTAGTGGAGCACTATGGTGACGGATATCTGCTACATACTTCAACACTCCTGAACTGAACACTTTTGTTTTACGGTCTACATGAGTCAGACAACATCTGCTGCCACGCATTGCGTATAATCCTGTCAGAAGATAAAACTTCGCTTGCATATCAGAATCAATAACACATCTCGGCCTTTGACGCTTACAGATGAAACAATTTCTTTGCCGCTCGATGATTGTAAAATCATCCTCGTTGTCTTCAGCACTCTGTCCACTATCACTGCTAGGGTCTTCTGGGGACATTTCACTAAATCTTGATCGGCGAACTTGGGACCTTTGGGGAACCATTTTACGAAACTTCGGTGATCGAGTGTATGGCGTACTGAAATCTTCATCAGCGGATTGTCCTTCGCCTGATACTGAACTTGAAAACTGCTCATCGTTAGCTCCGGCATTTGAGTCGAGAGAACGGCTTCGTGGAACCCGAACTGCCCGCAGTTTTGGTTTTGCAGCAGATCGTTTTCTTGGTGTTTCCACAACCACACCAACGCTGCTTCCAGGATTATTATTTTCAACAGTGGTTGCTACTTCAACCTGAGACACGGGTCCCAACGAATGATTATCAGTATTGACCGCAGTACAATCCAGAACCACAGGTTCGGGACTGTTATTCTCTGTTGCGGGTGGTGCTTCTTCGTGAACAGGAAACTCATAGCATATTCTGTTTCTTGGTCTGTCAGGATCACGTGGACGAACATTTTTCTTGGGAAGATCGTTGCGGATAGCCGGCGTTAGTTTAACTGGCAACTCAATTGAATCTTCAGAGTCTATTTGAACGTTGTTTTGCAACATTATGTCTGATAATTCAAGAGGTCTACTGCGTCCTGGAAGTGGGCTTCGTCTGTCTAGATTTGCTGCACGTGGAGACGTATTTGCAGCTTTACTAACTGTTGGCTTTCGACAACAACCTTTGGTTGCCCGCTTTGGGTGTACCTCTTCGTGTTTAGTAACTTGTTGTTCTTGTAATGAACCTCGCAGTGGAATCTCTGGAGTATGGATTTCACTGACACTGGCAGTATTGTGATCCGAAGAACTGTTCCGGTTGTTTATATTCATTACACTGTGACACACGACGGCTTTCTTCTTGTATAAATGCATAACACATATTCTGCACACATTCACATGATCGTTAAGCATTGCCTTATGCGGCCGTCCCAACTTCTGAGTCAGTAGCTCATAATTTGGAAACAAAGCTGCATCGATGGTCTTTCGAACCACGAGTTGCTTTCTTCGACCGCAAATGTCGCATTGACCCATGATGCGAACGTTTCAAGGTCTATACTTACGCAGTAAAAAGCACATGAAAAGATGAAAATGTGTACTATGCACAGCCACTTTTGATGTTATGCATTCCTGAAAACCGTTTGTGACAATGAAGAAAAAGTTGAGAAAAAGTACATGCTGGTGAAGTCATTATCTACAAAACTCATGGTATTACCTTCAAAACGATCCATTCCGTTCCGGTTAACTAATCTTCATATTCTGCAGAACAGAAGCATTAACGAAACTACAATTAAAGCCGATAAATACAATAAAATACACTGAAGGTTTTAATTATCAGCGATATCAAATATTTTCTTTCTAAGTTACGAACTACACAAGGGTATTTTTAAAAAAAGGTCCAAGGAGCCGCTATGTTCGCCGCTGTTTACTTTAGTTAGTTATAAATAAACATTTACAAAATCCTTTTATGATAGCAAGTACACGTGACCATGAACTGGTGAGATGTTCACGATCACTTCTTTAGAAAACTTAATAATAATTCACTAATTAGAATCTAGTTACGCTATTAAGAGATTATAGATTCGTAACTACGTAGATACAAACAAGATGAGCTACAAGTCTAGCAGGTTGCAACGTTCTGTGAGCGTCAGCTATGTGTACACAGTTGTAATATGGCCCAACTAAATACTTTATTAAAAGTGTCGTTGAACGCGGAAAGCGTAGGAGGTGCGTCCTGTTAGGAAGCTGAGGAGTGACTGATTATAGACTGGAGTTTTGTATACTAATAAAAGGCTGTACTCCGTACTCAGCTCAACTATATAGCCTTTCTCTTTTCCCGTGCACTCTTCAGTAGGTACACCAGCGTGGTCTATGGCGTGCAAGACGCATTGAGAAGATATCCATGAGGAGTAGGAGGAGGAATGAACTAATCTTTTCATTGTTGGAAGGCTAATCCGCAGCTATTTTCAGAACCAAACCTGGTAAACCTCCCAGAAAGCTCTACTTGCACTCTGGTATTGAAAAAAGGTATTTGTTAGCAACTTACGTGACGGGGGTATAGAATTATTAGGTGTAAGACATGGCACCCTCCAACTTTTTTCACCGTAAATCAATTGATATTAGATTTTTGGGTTCTAAAACTAGTAACATAACGAAAGAGATGGAAACGATTACCTCTTCATGCCACGGGATGCCAAGATGAACGAGTAACTTTTCGCAGTCATTATGCTTACAGGCGTTGAAAACGTCGGAATGGGTATCACACATATGTTGGTAGTGTACGTGGAGTTGTGCATCCTAAGCAAGACATACATGTAATTCGCCCATGAAAGTGTACTGTTCTTCAAGATACTTGATATAGGGAGCACCGCATTCCACATTAAAGAACACAAGTAGAACAGTGATTCTTATAGTATGTAAACATGTTGATAATATGTCTGCATTTTCGAAAGGCAAGAGTGAATTGTAGTTAGCTAGCTGGTTGAGGACAGGTGGCGAATGAACCCGCAAAATCAACAATTTCGTTTAAAGATCCAAGAGGTTATCATAACTTGTATATTACGCGTGTAAACTGTGTCGGCTACTAATATTTGGATTCTCCATATCCGATTTGGTCAGTCGGAAAAATAATTTGGCCAAAATTCAGAAATCGACGAAATCGTCGACGAGGATTTTACAACTCCGTCGATAGTTATCTAAGACATGTCGGCTACGGTTTTTTGGATTCCCCATGTCTGAAATAGTGACATGACCCTTTAATACGCCGTTTTCGTAGCGCGTAGGGCAGGAGTAGGGGAGCTGGAGTAGGCGGCGTAGGCACGGCGTAGGGAATTTTCCAGCCGGCGAAGCTGTGATTATTTTTGGCTGAATATTTGCATCTAGAGTAAACTCGAGGTGCTCTATCCGATGAGCTGCAGAAAATAGGGGCTTACCGTCGGAAAAAAATTCTCATGGGCTTCGGCTACTTGTCCTTTATCCAGCAGCTAAATAAAGGTTGAAGCAGTTTTATTAGCGAAATGCTATATATAATCCCCCTGAACAAGTTTTCCAGTTCCGCGTTCAGGCTTAAATTACATAATGCCAAAAGTTAAATAATGGTTGTGTAGCGGGAAAAAGAGATTTGCTTTGTGGTATTAGCTGCGGTTGATAAAATTTCAGATTAGTATATAAATCCGGGAATATGAATACATGAAGAAGATTATTAAAGCATTCATGAGAAGGAAAAGATTAGAAGAGATGAAATATTTAATGGAAATTCTAGAGGGGAAGGGGAAATACAATACAGAATTAATTCTTTGTTTGACAATTCTTGTTAAAACCGCAAATCACAACAAATCCTACTTCACTAGTAAACTAGTGGGCCTTTCCGCTACCAAAATGGCGGTCATTTAATACACCAGTAATAATGAATACGAAGCTAAAATATTCCCTTAAAATTTTGTATTTAACATTTTATATTTAAGTTTTCAAAGACTTTCAAGTTTCAGGTTTTTTACCGAAGACATATCGTTTTCAGATTTTTTACCCAAAAACTTGAGTTTTGAATTTGATTTTTTAAAATTTGAATTTAAGTTTTAAATTTGAATTTAAGTTTTAAATTTGAATTTTTGAATTTGAATTTAAATTTTGAATTTGAATTTAAATTTTGAATTTGAATTTAAATTTTTGAATTTGAATTTTCAAATTTTTGAATTTGAATTTAAATTTTTGAATTTGAATTTAAATTTTTGAATTTGAATTTGAATTTTTGAATTTGAATTTGAATTTTTGAATTTGAATTTTCAAATTTGAGGTTTTTACTAAAGACTTTAGAGTTTGAATTGAATGTCTCGGCATTTGACCCTAATCGATAAAAAAAATTAAATTAGCGGTGTTGTATGAGTTTTAGGCCTAATATAAATATTTCATTGCGAAATTTCTCATATTATTTTTGCTCCCTCTGTATAATTGTTTTGTAATATTTCATGCCTTGTAATGAAAAAAAATCCATGTCTGCTTTTAATTTCGACTGTTCTAAATTCCGGAATCATTAATTTGCAGCTCATAGGTCCACAATTTGTGAAAGCGATAGAGCCTTCCCTCCAGGATATTTGGTGCAAAGAAATCCAAGATGCCTGGTTCCAGCTATTCCGCTACATTTCCCATCAAATGAAAGAAGCTTTAACATCAGCGGAGAAAGAGAAACGTGGTTCAAAATAATTCATCACAATACCACAGCCACGAGCCACGGCAGCCCATAAATTCCTCTTTTACATACGACAACAACATGCATGTTATTTCACAATACTATACTAAAAATATAAGCAGTTTTGTACATGTAAACCGCGCATCATTATTCTTATTCTTGCAGAGTTTCAAATTATACACGTGCGGAAGATTTTGGCATACCGATAAATAACGCAGCAGCAGTGTAGGCATACTGGAAAAGAGATAATATTATCAATTTAAGCATCTTCTTTTGTAGAAATGTCAGGGAAGAGTATCACGAAACACACATTTTGTGTAATTAATAGTGCATGCCACTTTAATTAATAATAATTATCGTACCAGAGATTATATACTATTCTTCAGAGAATGTTATGTTGAACATTAAGCGCATACACAGAGAGAAAGGGCTAGAATGCATTCTAGAGAGTAGAGCTTCACAAGTATCTTCTAATAAACTTATTACAGATAGTTAGAGAGATGCAAGTTCACCCCTTTTCAAGCATTGCCTGAATGTGATTTCTGTGAAAATAAGTATCTATTTGTTGAATATCTGTAGCTAACTAAGCGCAAATACCGGAAGTGAATATATTCATAGAATGTGCGAAAAAGTTTCCGCTTTGCATAAATCCGGCACTGAATTCATATGGAATAAGCTCCTTTGAATACAGTATAATTCAAAACAACATGTAGAAAGCGTATGGGGAAATTGAACGGAGAAAGCTGGAGAAAGTATCTTTTCCGCATCCCTCATTCGATATGATCCGATTCGATGGAGCGTGGAACGAGGCACACTATTTGTGTAAGCTCTTACAGGCAACCCCTTAAGAGCCTTTAGAGAATGCTTTCTCGTTTCTGTTTTGTTCAATTCGTTCCTCTTGCTGGATTGTAATGAGAAAAGAGATAGAATATTGTATAGCCGGCCAAATAAATGTGATTTTAGTGATACAAGAGCTGTATGCTTTTGGAGCTATTTACTTGCGAATGCGACATCTTTAGACTTGTATTAATTCCTTGGTATCGGAACATTATCGATTTCTAAGAAATAAAGGGGTCATATAACCCCGTACGTAGTTTTTAATTATTAACATGTATTAGAGTATTATTAATTTGTATGTGGGTTAACTCAATATTTGTTAGCTAAGATTGAAACACCTGGGACGTTGGATTTGATATTGACTTTCAGGGACAATTTAAGGATAATAAGCGTTGCTTGGGAATGTGCTGCGGGGTGTTAGTATGGTTGTCAATAATAGCGGCAAAATTAGTATTGTTCCAATACGTTTTTACCCTTTCGGCGATCTTAGTTACTTACGAGGGAAAGTTAAACCTGGAGGAAGAAGACAATTTGGAGAAAGTGGAGAAAGTCCTGATGTGAAGATTGAAGAATCGACTAGAAGCTATAGCTATAACTTGTACAAGATTTGAGTGTGTGTTTACTGAGTGGATTAATTGAAATCTCATCAAGTTGAAGATGCCTCGCATACGAATCCGAGCTCATCCGCCACCCCTGAGTAATTAAAAAGCTTACTGGAATTGATTCGATTCTGTCATTGCATTAATTAGATTCTGAAATATATTTCGCATATCTGGGAAAGAATAGAGTTGTATTTTGTTCAACAAAAGCGGGTGCTTGAATACGATAGAGAATGCATAGAATGAATGTCATGATGGGTGGGGATTTTAGGAGTAAATAATTTACGTGGGAATCCGGGACATGCATACAAGGCCTTACATGCCTTGAATACCCGTGTGAGCAAGGGCCATCGAGTCGAGTGTAATCAAATAAGGATTTTATGGATGGTTACTTGCAGTGATGAAATCGGGGCGTGGGGTTCCACCTTTGTACGATCATTTGATTAATGCCCCGGATGATTCGGATTCAAACCCGGAGGAAGAGCTTGATGAAGAATGGAAACGTTTGACCCAGGTCTCGGAGCAGTGGAGAAAGAAATCCAGTGAGTGGAAAATAGAATATGTGCTATGAATATCCAATCCCTGAAAGCGTATAGAGGATAAACGATTGCGAAATTTAAATTTGCAATCATATCGCGTAGCTTCAAGGGTAGATATTGTATAGTTTTGCATTTATGCGGATCGGGAGAAAGCATAACCTTTATGCATGCGAATTTAAATACGATTTTTGATCTGTGCCCAAGCCGGATGGAGCATATAGACGAGCATATATTCGCGAATTGAAATAAGTGCTTTCTTCAGTAGCTTTCTCCATGCAATAATTGCACAAGAGTTTGGAGATCGATAATCTATTTTATTTGCAAATGTGTAAAACATGTGTGGATTTAATTTATTATTAATTCAAGTGGGAATTTATTTCAGATATTTCCGCCTTCCATAGTTTTTGCAAACAAGTTTTAGGAATAGAGGAATTCCGGAAACCATCGGATGAACGTGAAGCTGGTGGCCACAAGCACCATAATAAACGGCAGGGCAAAGGACCGGAATTTGATATGGGCGCTACGGATAAATACGTGGAGGGGATTAAACTCCATAGAGAAATTATTGCGGAAGAATGTATGGGTGTTCAGCAAGGGTAGAGGCTTTGTAATTTAATCCACGTTTCTTACTTCATAGTTATCAAATAATAAGTTGGAATTCATGCATAATCCTAGGCATATTATTTTAAATTTTTCTAATTTTCGTTATTATTTACGGGCATATCTTAATACCCGGGTATTAAATCATTGACCACTTAATAGTAAACACCATGTGTTTAGATTATTGCACTCACAGAAATGAAAATACGCGATTTCGGATACCCGGGCATTATGTTACCCGGTACAACTCCTAATAAGCAAGAGAAAGTTTAAGGTATAATTAAGTAAATACCGCTTCCGTTTCAGCTACCAACTTTTGGAAGACCAATTAGTTCGCCTCTGTTCTTCAATCCCTCGGTTTAGCCGACATGTGTATTATGGGAATGAGAAAGCCCACATGGAAGCTGCCTCAAGTATCCCGCTTTTTGAATGGATGTTAACCCACGAAGACATCCCCAGCGACATACGTCTTCTCACGCTCATTAGCATTTCAGAAATGTTGCATTGCTCCAAGAGGCTTAAGCGAAAGGTAAGAAGACAAGCGTGCGAATATCTGTGCGCCAGGTGTTTTCCTTCAACGAACCTTCAATCACAGTCAAAATCCCGCACATACTCCTCTTCTTCAGTTTGCAGAATGTCACGGATCTCAAGTTCTCATCCGATTCATGAGCCAGGTTGAGGAAGGCCCACTTCTGGCTTGCTGGGCATGTTACTGTTTGACGACAGCTTCTATAAATTGTGTACATGTCATCGCTCAGGTGAGAGCAGGTGGGTTAAACAGTTGTATTAACTAACTTATCTCGTCTCTCTATCTATGCTTCTATCTTTCGCCTTGTTCCGGCTTCCTCGTAGTTATTCTAGCGAATATTCCTGGTTGATCACTATAATAGCCTTCAGCCATTTTAGTTATCAGCAAGAATATAATTAGTTTCCAGGAATTCGCCCAAATTTATGAGCATGTTTCCTCTCTCTCCGTTCAAGTCTTGTTTACCTGTAGATGTTACTCCCGTTTCATAGGCCAAGAAGCAGGAAGGTATTAAAGAAATTACTGGAGAAATGTCATTTGATTCTTACTGGAGCGACTGGCCTGTGAATTACGGAAAAATACTTCGATCTATTCTCTTTGGACCCAAAGAAGCCGCACAACCTTATATGGCTCCACCACCACACGATGCACGAGCAGAAGCGCCGGGAGAGCCTGCCAACGGAGAATCTGCACGTGAATCAACCGGAGAAAATCCTCCAGAGCAGCAGCTTGTAAATCAGAAACCACGGAAACATTCACGTCGAATACATGGCAAACGAAGAGGAGTGGAAGAAACCCCTGCTGCCGATACCCAAGCAGATTGAACCAAGCCTGTAACGGAAGAACCGGAAACGACAGAGCCTCCAACTCAAGAATCAAATGGAGATGGACGTGGGTTATGGAAGAGTGGAAGGATAAACCTAGCAAATATACGCTGTTAATTCAAAGTCAAAATAAGTAGTTTAATTTACTAATTTCAACTTCACTTTAATTTAACTCTTATACAAACGCATACCCACATAAAATTATGGATTGAGTTAAATGTAAACAAATAAATAGGGAAAACTGGATTTGTATCATAAAAAAGCATATGTTTCAGTCCATCCAGCAATACTTTTCACATTGTGTATTTACAGCTGGTAAGAAAAACAAACGAGTTTTAATTTTTAAAAAAAAGTTATGCATTAATTATTGTCAAATACTAACAAAACCCTTGAAAACTTTTGAAAAATCTCCTACCTTAATTAATTAACATACTTAGAGATTAAATATACTTTACAATACCTTTGCCGAGACAAAGTAAGGACTAGCTTGTTTTGCGGCACAATTAATTCTCTCACCTGCTTTTACTCTTTATTCCTACCAAGTCTCCATTATTGCTACCACCTATTTAAATTCCGAACTCAATTCCACTCTCCGCCTTTTCTCTTCATTTTCAAGCTCTCGCTTTATTCTTAGTGTCATGTGTACGAATTTAGTTGTTTTCAGTCTATGTTCCTCACTAATTACGGTTTCAAGGAAACTTTTGAGACTTGGAAGACCGTGGAAAGCGCCGGGAAAATCTTGGATCCGGGGTTTCGCAGGCATTCCCACTCCCAGCCTGCCAGGATTCAAAAAGAGTTGCTGAAATCCCCGCTGGAGCGTATCCTGGATTTGTTTAATTCCCGCTCCCGCTGATAGAATACACTTTTTATGAATATCAACCATTTTGTGAATCCGCAATTGCCATTGTGGGAGTAGCTGAGCGTTAGCAGAAGGAGGATACGCACTAGCTGCCAAGACGGAAGTATACGCTGCCGGAATCCCATGCATGAAACTATCAAGACTTTCTCTCCCTTTCCTGTATGCTTCTCGAAGTTCTGTACCTATTTTCCTTAACTTGATCTTTATCTCTGCTTCGCATGTATCAAATGGTTTCTGGCTATTTAAATATTTCTCTACAAAAACCTGGAATCGCTCATTAAATACTTTGGAGATTATATTTGTTAGAGAGGACGTAGTAACTGATGGGCATAGCAATTTGCAACCATCTAGAGATTCCGTTGCAAATTCTTCAACAAAGAGTTGAAACTGTCTCACGAGAATAAACCGATCTAGAAAAAAAACTCTCTCCCAAAGTGCAACTCTGCTTTCAAATTGTACCAAATACTTGTCCAGTATATGCTTCCCTATTGCATCCTCGGCAGCCTCATCGGGCACATTGTCTGTCCTAGGAGAAAAGTAGTTTGGGGGTTCCAGAGGGGAGTTGCAGCTGAAAACTGCTTGTCGTAGCATCTTCTCAACATCTTTCGTCGGAGTGGAATACAAATGATAGTTGGGGCTACTTACATCTGAGGGGTTTAATATCGGAACGGCGATTTCTACATTTTCTCCATACCGTACTGTCCAGATTATAGCTTCCGGCCAATAATACTTAATAAATATCCTGGTTTTCAGAGAATTGAAAGTCTCGGTCATAGATGGTACGGATCACACTGTCCCATGATCCAGGATCATTGGCCCATTGGGACAGTGTGATCCAAGTGGATCAACAAAGTGGGTCAAAATGGCTTTGGGTCAATGATCCTGGGTCATGACCCATCTTGTCTTTGATCCAATTTTCCATTGACCCAAGGTGATCCATCCTGAAGTGCTTGCATTTTAAAAGCAATAGGAACTTGTAGCGTGTGTAGCATGAGCGATCTATTCTTTATAGATTCGTTACTCAATGCAGGCACGAGAGGGGCGATACTTGAATTTTATTTTATTATCTCTAAAATGTCTCGTTCCTGTATTGTACTCCCCCCACATTGTACAGTTTTATTAAAACTCGTAGGAATTATTAGTTACCACGTTGAAATTAGACGATGTCATAGAGTATACGATCAGCTTGGAGATGCGGGAAATTTCAGTATATACATGTACCGCAATGGCTAGCAGTGTGCTCACACAGTTTGCTGAAAGTTGATTGTGCTTCGTAGTATCACGGTTATTTGCAATGGCAGAAAAGTATAGCAAAGGCGGGATACGCTGTTTAGAATTTAAGCCTTCCTGGTCCTCGGAATCCTTGAATCTCCTTTGCATTATTATTGAAGACCACAGTGTATGTTACATAATGTAGTTAGTTAACTGTATCAAATTTGGAACTACGCAGTCATGAGTTCTTGATGACAACTGATTTGCATTTACTCCTACTTTTCAAAGTAAATAGTTGTATCGAGTACCTAAGAGAATAAACGCAAAAAAAGGAGCTTACTTTTTACAACAGCGATTCAGAGAGGAAACTAACTTATGTCAATCAAACTGCAGACAACACCTTGCCGGGGCTATTTCAATTTAAGGCAACACTGTTTGAATCACGTAATACTTGTAAGGAACTCTGCTTAGCTGTTGGTTATTGGTAAAATTAATCTTTCCATTGCTTTTGATGTCATTGAGAAGAGGGTTTTAATTTTGTGGAATGTTCTGATGGTTTATTACCGCTGTGGTCCGAAGCTACTAGAGTGAAAATCTCTTCTGGTATAAGTTTCCAGCTAAAATAGCACCAGATTAACGTACCCCATGGCTGCTACGGCTTTTTTTGTATACACCACTGTGGTTCCGTATGTACTGGTCATACCTCACCTGTATGATGTGAAATTAATAGGGAAATAAGTAGTCGGTAAGCAGTTGTTTATGTTATAAGTTGAAAGAACAACTCACCGCATTAAGTGTTGCACGCGTCCATTTTTACTATTTATTCATTTCGATTGAATTTGAATGGGTGTAAACTATTTACCTCGTTTTCCACGCAGCAGTGGAAGATTAAATCAAACAGAATGCGGAAGAGACTAGTAATGCAGTCGACGGGAAAGCTGAACCCACATCTAAAATAACCATATACAACAAACGGGCAAGCTCAAATCGTAAAGTCACAAATGCTGCACAGTTTTGCATAATTTGTAGAATTAGCTTTCGTCGGAAGTAAACGTTATACACATTGTGGAAACTGTTTTAATTCAATTTCTGACTATGAGTGACCACAGTGTACGTTGGATAAGCAAAATATCCTATAGTGTCATACGAGCTTGTCTACGTGTGATAGTTTCTGTTACGTACCACTTTTACAAGAGCTGGACGTTTGCACCTGTAGGTTGCTGCAAACTGGTAGTACTATAGAGTATTTTTATCAATCGTTATTATGAAAAGTAATATCGGCGGGAATACACGATTTCAAAATATTTCCTTTCATGCTCCCTGGACCCTTGGAACTCGTGTATGTTATTGTCAAAGACCACAGTGAATGTTAATAAAATTAATTTAAGATCTAAGTATCTATTATCAGCGATTACTAGATAGAAAACTTGCATCACTAAAGAAATTCAATTTATAGAACTATGGCTTCGCAATTTTTGAGGATACGAAGTTGCGCCAATCAAACTACAACCTCGTTGCCTGGGCTATTACAATCGGAAGCGACTATTGGCAGCAAGAACCGTTGGCGTTGATAACCCTGGTTAGTAGTTTGGATTGAGATTTTCGACTGTATACAGGTTCTTTGTAATTTGTTCCTATATTTAATGAAACTACGCGGTGGTATATCGGCGTATTTTATTCATACGGGTATCTATAAACTAAGAGTCAAGAATTCCGACAGGAAACTTGGATCGTTAATAGTAGATCATTCATGCTGAAGACAATACAATTTGTATCGCTTAAAACTTATGACTTTCAGCTTTAATTGATACCAGTTAGAATATTGTCGACCAACATGACACCGCGTAGTTGCAATCTTATAAATAAATACAAGTTTACAATATCATTTATTACCTTTGATGAATCTTTTGGCGTCCGACTAAAGCTACATGTACGACAGATTAGGGAACGCTCTTGCAGGAACAACTTTGGTTGTATACACCACTGTGGTTGCGTTTCGAAGGGTCAAATCTTACTTGAATAATGTAATGTTACGTGGCGTCATTTATGCTATTCATGCAGTATCACATCTAATGAAAATATATCTATAATTCTGCTTACATAGTTAAACATACTAAACGTACAACTTCAATTCAGGAATTTAAAATTGCTCTATAGTGTAGCTGTTTTTGGCTACTAGAAAAATTTATCATGAAAAATTGAGATTTTTATTTTTTTCCGCGAATTGACTGTCGTTTGAAAGTTTCAAGTGAATGTGTTCAACTTTTGAAACTTTTATATTTTCTTTAGCTTTAACTTTATTTTTCATTTAAAAGTAGGCATCTCCGCCAGGTATGTGAATCACACGACTTTCTAGGCGTTTCTTGCAGCTCTTGCTGTAAACAATCTCTACCCTTCGATTACGTAAACAGGACATTTTACAGTGTTGTATCAACATTTGCTAACGAGCGGAGTTTGTATGCCAATGGGCATACATCATGTTATATGTGCAGTAATGACGGCGATATTATCCGTGGTGATGCTCATTTTAGAAACCGAAAAATCATTATTAACGTGGTGAAACCAATATTATGATTCACAGCTTGAAATTGCAGTTGTATTCCAAGTGTTATAAGAATAGTATATAGGCAGTGTCATACTAAATGATTGCTTCATTTTAAAAGATTTAACGACGCAGTACAGAACAACGAGCAGAGATATTAATGCAAAAACGAGCTTCTGTCCAAAGTGGGTATAACATATGCGTACAAGGCTTAACTTCATATTTGTATTCAAACCACAGTGCTCAACAATGGCAAAAACGTTCAATACAAGAATCAGGCATTACAGACTAAACTGTTAGCTGCATGTATAAATCAGGCAGTTAATAATGCTAAAGTAGACGGCATCAACGTGCAAATCAAATTTCGTAGATTTTACGTTCCAGTGGTGACTGGCAAAAATTAAATAATCATCAAACTTCGCTTTTGACACCCACTTATGTATGCCGTTTTATTTCGTTCGTAAAAGTATGAAACCACACTAATTATTAGGGCAAGAGCATAGGTGTACAGCACAAACATCTGATTTTTCAAAATTAGAAACCAAAAATATTAAAAAAAGCTTCATGACTTTAGCTTAAATCAATGATCAAGTTTTGCTAGAATTATCAGTAAATTATAAATTATGAACCGGGGAAAAGTCATTTAAGTGTGCTTCTAAAATTATTTGAATATAATTCGATAAGACTTTTTTTGGGACTAGTAGTAGTTACTAAAAATGACGCAACATACTGTTTGAGTTGAAGAAATGAATTATACTGAACATAAGGCTGTGATCACTGCATTAAATTTAGTATCAATGAGTTTCAAAACGTTCGAATTTAAAATAAAATTCACTGCAAATATATTGAACGAACCACAGTGACAGAAGTTTAATGGCCATGCCTTCTGATGTTCACTAGCTCGTCCTTCCTTACCATCGAATTTCTTCATTTACAAAGTTTAATTCGACCCAGAACTTAAATACTCGCTGTAATCATGTCAGTTAATTAGTCATAGCTAAACTGTAGCAACAAACGTTGTAATGATCAAAGCTTGACCACCGGATAAAATGAATACAATCTAATACGCATATTGCTTTGTAGTCTATAATGTTGACGGGTAAACATCATTGTGGCTAGGAGCAACATATCTTAGCACTAATTAAAGGCTCATCGTGTCATCTTGAATACACAACAGTTATAATTAAAAACTTTCGTACCCATGTTAACATCGTCTGTTTCGGGAGATTTGGGAATATCATGGCAGCGACTTACTAATTGGGGTTAACAAAACTTCCGCTTTCCCTAAGATCATAATTGTTGCTACGCGTACATTTGTAGAGAGATATATTTCCACTAATCTTCAGACTCAGGGTTTTGTATACCCACTTCTGAGTTAATAATCTCCATGACTAAAAAATTGTAAATATTTCTTGGTTGTGCGATAATTATTTACTAAAAATAGCTATTAAAATAAATAATTGTAATAACCTAAACATTTATCTTTAATAAGCATTCTTCACTAGCAAGTTATTGTAGACCGATAAAACAATATCCGTTTTGGAAGTGAATTGGAAATTTGGCAACTGAACTGAATTTATTGTAAGTTCGAGTTTCTTTATATCGTTCCAAAATTTTAAATTACGTTGGGAAGTAGCTGCAAACGTGTATTTAGAGTAAAGGCCAAAGAGGGGAAGATTGTTAAAATTTCTCAGAACCACTCTGCCTACTTGGTGTTTGTCATCAACATTGTTTCATCACTACCGAACAATGAATATGTACAAATAGAGATAACATCCAGTCCTTGATTCAGCACAAGACTTACTCTATCATGTAAATGCGTAGGATTCAGAATTATATATTTGACATGCAGTTAGTTACACAAGCGTGCATTTTTACGACCACTGTGGTCCCCTCGTTTGTACCTGGCTGAAACTTATGCATCTACATTATCATTAATACAATTGTTACTTTAAAGTTTATCTCTGGAATCTTCGTCAATGGTTACATAGTTGCCTACTTGTCTATGCGCTGTCTTGGACCTTGGTGATAGTAGCAGTGGTCGTCATGGCTTTACCACACTTACACACTTACACACTGCTTACAAAACGTTTCATAAGCAGCTAAATATATACCATACTGGCTATGAAATCGTCATGAGAAATCAACGGGCTGTCCAATTATGCTATTATTTAATCTTGCTGAATTTGTTAACACAAAAATAGCAATGAAAAGTTCCAAACGATGTCAGCTAGCCGTAATAAAAAAGATACACAATTTGATGTCTGTTACATATTATGAAAATCATGTACGGCTAAGAATTAGCTTATTAAGGAATGGCAGTGATAAGTACATAAGCAGAACCCAACGCAATGCCTGCCTCTTAAAATGTAAGCTATAATCAATCCAATTAGCATTGATAGGATGTCGCGAAGTCACTTGCTCCTTCACAGCTCGCGGTAAGAGCAAAGTTATTGCTCATGACATATAAGTTACACAACCGTACATACATACGACCACAGTGGTGACTCGAATTTAAAATCAGCCCCCAGTACACCAAAAACAATCAAATTGGTCCAAACAAAGTATCAATCCATTACTTATTACACCGACTACTAGCTACTATCGCCAAAAGATATAATATTTAAAATTTTATAAATTATTATGCTGGATCATGGGTCAATCGTTTTTTGGATGGATCAATGGATCACTGGGTCACTGTGACCCATTGATCCAGAAGAACCTTTTTCGTTAATCCCTTAAAGCTCCTCCCCCTTTCTCTTTTTTGCTTTGATCCAAAGCTGGGACAGTGTGATCCGTACCATCTATGGTCTCGGTAGAATTTTTGAATTTTTCAAACTCCGAATCATTTTGTGCTTGTTCTTCAAAGGGTCGGAGGACGATTTTTATTCGTTTTTTACCGCCTGAAATATGGGACGTCCTTGAACTAATTGCTGATAGACCTACCGGCCAGATTTCTTCGTCCTATAGGAATAGTGAAGAACACATTATCCACTAGTAAAACACACCGTTACCATAAATATAAATACTTTCTTCCGTAAAATGATAAAGACGTTTAATTATTATGAGACATTATTTTATACAATACATTACATTATGACAAATTATACTAATATATAGCATGCTCCTCCCATGTTTGATGCTTACCTTCTCAGTCATGTCGTAAACCAACCTAAAATCACTGCTCACCATGATGCACAAGTCAAGGAGGAGAGAAAACACATCCTTGTCCACATATGGCGAAGGCGCCCTTATGTTCAGAAAAATGTAGCCGAGTTTCCTTTGTTCCACTTTTCGAACATTTATAGCCGTGCAAAACAGTATACCACTCTTATCTTCCGCTTCAACATTGAAATTAGTTGATGCAATATAATTATTCCCGCTTATCCCAACAGTGCTCCGTAGCACCTGGGGTGTACACATGTATTGTCTACAACTATATTTCCTGTCAGAATAAACAGAACTAACAAAGGCGATCATGTCCAAACCATTCTTCTCTACTACGGACAAAATCCCCGTTATCCCTTCTTCATCAAGTGTAAATCCATGTGTGTCCAGTCGCACTAGTAGTTTCCATTTTCTTTCCCCTCCATCCTGACCAGGGGATGAGCTAGAACGGACGCAAAGTTTGCTTTATTAGTAAAGTGCTCTTTGAAACAATGAAATGCTTCGTATTAAGCACAAGTTACAATTTAATAAGGACGTACCTTGCAAGTGAAACCATAGCCGTTTGAAAATTTTCTATATAAACGAACTGTTTTCAACTTTATGCGTAAGTATATAGCTTAATTAGAATTAAACTACAAGATTTCATTTTGTCTTAACCCTACGTCACTAAAACTATTAGGTTTTCAGAAGGAAGATATTTTTGACGTTCACAATATTACAAAAAACAAAAGACAATAACATGGATTTGGATTTTTTTCAAAATAAAGGTTTTCCCGCAATTTTCCTCAAACCCTCAAAATAAAGCTCAATATAAGCTTTGGAATCAAGCCTCCGACCCTTGGATGAAAAGGTCTTTTTTGCCTTTCCCTTAAAGTCTTTTCGAATGATATAGTAAAGGCCGAAAGCACAAGTAAGAAATCTTTGAAAGGTACGTCTGCGCAGGCAACTCTGCCCAAGGCCCTTATGGTTCCAGCTTCAAATACTATTTCCAGTCAAAGGAGCACAGTTGACGATCCTAAACGCCCTTTACAGTCCAAAGAAGGAGCTTCATCCATTCATTATGTACTTTATTACTTTATTATGTACCTATTCTCCAAAGAAAAAAGTCTTACTGGAATCCCTCTTCTCGTTCTCTAAAAGTGCTCCTACCAATAACAGAATATGACAATTTCAGGGCTGGTCCACGAAGCAGATCACATTCCCTCCAAGGTTACTCCTAAAGACTTACATATTTCCAGGTAGGAAAGATAAGGGATCCTTGGAAGCAGCCCTCAGCTGCAGTTATTAGGGTAATAGGCAACCTAAAAAATGGCAACCTACATACAATCTCGCAACCTTATAGGAGGTTGTATTTGTGAGAAGCATATGCACAAGCCATCTCTTAAGGCGATTTATCCCTAGGGCGGAGATGCAAGATTTAAGACTGTGCCAAAATTTCTAGATACCTAAGCGCGTGCAAAAAATGTTTTCGAAAACTTAGGTATTGAATTTCAAGTTTATTTATCTGGTAAAAATCACATGTTAATTGTACTATAAACAACTACAACGCGAGAGAAATCAGAGCTGGAAGATTAAATGTGGATAACAAAGTCGCGATTATCTACTAGGAAGAGAAGAAAGAGAAAAATACCAGGGAAGGATGGACATGATTTTAGGAGGCGCTCGAATTTAATAGCTGTATTGGTAAGATGGGGAAGAGAAGTAAACTCCGTTTCCGGCGACTCCTCCTGGGGCAGCAACTCCTCCGATTTGACCGGCGGTTGGGTAAGCTGGGTATTGGGATGAAACAGCTCCGTAAGGGTAGGCGGCGTAGGGGGTGGCTTGTGGGGCAGCAACGTACTTAACTTGAGCAGGGATGGTTTTGGCGACAGCAGCAGAGCCGGCAACTTGGGGAACGACAACGCTCTTGGCGTTGTAGCCTCCGTAGGGGTAAGCGTTAGCGAATCCTCCGAAAGCCTGTTGTCCTCCTGGGTAGAAACCACCATAGTTGCTTGGGTAGTAACCTCCGACTTGTTGTCCGGGGTAGATTCCTTGGTAACCGCCTCCGAATCCTGGGTAGGCGTATTGAGCAGAGCTCACGGCCAAGACGGCGAGAAGGATTGCTGCGACCTGGAGATGAGTTAAAGAGAAATTGCAATTAGTATTTTTCGAAAATTCCTAAACTTTAAAACTTTCAGCTGGTAAATACAACCCCAAGAAACAAATAATCTTAATTTAAAAACTTTGCAAAATTTTGCAAAAATTCGCAAAATCTCTTACCTGCATGTTGAAGAGTGGTTTTGGAAGTTTGCGAAAAGGATTCAAGAAGATAAGACTGGTTAGTCTGAGAGATGAGAGTTGAATGATGATATCTGAGCCGGGATTTTCTCCTTTTATAGTCAAATCCACCATTAATTTTACCTGTAGACGTGGACTTAAACACCTCATCCACGTTGCTGTCCGGAGGAGAAAACAGGGTAAGTGTTGAAGAAATTTAAAAAAAAAACTCGAATCCCAGGTGTCTAATTTACCATTTTGCAAAGATAACAATATATTCCACTCCAAGTAACATATCAGACAGCGTGGCATCTTCCCCCCCAGGCTTTCCCGTCCCTCTAGCTCATTGAAAGCGGCCAGTGGGCGTTGTCCAGTCCCGCGTCTTATGCATTTGTGCTCCTGTCCAGGTGTGCTCTTTAAAACGTGATCTTCTTTCAAGCTCAAAATCACCTATCTTCATTCAACCAGGGAAGGATCAGACAGGCACTAAACTTGATTGCTATTCTTGATTCTCGACAATTACCGCAGTCATTAATAACAGGTAAAAGGTGGATTCAACAAATCAAGTCCACGCTTGATGGGATGCAAAAAATACAGAATCTTGAATGAGAAATCCTCATTTAGTTAAAATGAGCTATACTCATTGATTGTCAGAGTTAATTAAGGAACATTACCTGAGATTGCGCTCAAGCAAGGCGGATATGAGGTGAGAGGTAATTACAAGCCACATACAATTACAAGCTTGCTCATAAAGTCTTATCAAAAATGCATGCCAATTTCAAGGTAATGTTTGTATCACTTTTTTCGGCCTTGGTCAGATAATTTTGGCTGACGCGTATGAATTTTGGCTCCTCAGGTGTTAATTCTTAATTAGTTTACTGTGCCAATCATCCACTCTTTTATGATTGGGGTAAAGGTGATCTTTGGTCAATTATTAAATTCTGCTGTTAAAAACAAGCTGAAAGTTTTCATAGCTATAATTGGAATGATTACGAAACTTTTCATGCGATACGGGTTTGCGAACTTTCGCATTAAAATTCGCGAATATGCATTCGACCACAAGCACGCAGATTTAATTCCTTGTTACATATAACTCATAGTATCTGATAACTATAGCACATTCCGCCAAATTATAGCATTCATGATAACTGATTACAAAAATTCTTACGTGGTTTGTAAAGAGTTTTTTGGCAGTAAAGTTACATTTGCACACAATTGCAAATATAAAGTGCGAGCATATTCTTGATGTGATTGATTCGCGTGTCATTTGTAATAGAAATTTCCTCGAGGATTTTCCTCATTCTCATATGTTTACACTGAATCACACAAATGAATCATAAGTAAATATTGTGACTACCTTGGTGATTTGATATTTAACCATCCATGAACTTAATGGTAGGTTAAACTGCAAGGACATTAGGGCATTGATTTGAAGAGGATTAGAATTATTTGTCTACTCGTGCCAAAGGTGAAGTAAACTGTCGAGCTGGACAGACTTCTTCATGTCATTTGCAATTATAAAATTTGCAGCAAAGTTTCGCAAAAAGGTTTTGCAAAAACTGGATCAGACGTGTCTAAGCCCAAGGGATGAGTAAGTATGCATGCTTGGGTGCGTGGAGCTTGAGAAATACGACTTTGAACGAGCATACATTAATACTGAGGATTCGGTATGCAAATTATTTCCGAGGCGATTAATCAAGTATTTTATATGCTTATGGAATGATATTGCGAAAAGTTGCGAAAAAAAGAATCATTAAAATATGTGCCTGATAGAATTAAAAGTTTATTTTGTTGAGTAAAAAGACACGTTTGAAGTAGTTCACGTGTACTTTTGGCGAAGACAATACTGCAGAAGAGTAAAAATACAGAATAGGAAGATGGAAGAGGATTACAGCCAAGTGTAGGACAGGATGAGAGCAAGTAAGTAGTAGATTGATGAATCAATAGTGAAAGTCTTTTGGAATAAACATTAGTTATAAAAATAGAGGAAAAACTCCCATTGCATAACTAATTATTCTCGTTTAGTAGTTGTATTGGGCAGTTGGAGAGTTGAAGACGACAGAGTTTCCGCTGGCAACTGGGGCAGCAGCAGCAACGACTGGAGCAGCAGCGTATCTGAATTGTTGGACTGGAGCATACTGTTGAACGTATTGAACTTGGGGTTGAGCAACGATTCTGATTGGGACTGGAGCTGGAGCTGGGACGACAGCCTTGACAACTGGAGCTGGAGCTGGAGCGGCGGCTCCGGGGGTGTTCTTAACGATAGCGTTGAATCCGTTGACGGCATCAGCGGTGTATTCAACGGTTCTCAAGTTACCGTTGGGCTCAACGACAGAGTAAGATCCAGAGACGACACCGTTGTCCCGGCTTTCGGTGGCAGACTTGTAGTCACCGGTCTCAGCGTCAGCTACGCTGTAGGTGTAGTCGTACTTTGGGTTGGGGTCAACTGGCTCTTCAACTATGGAATTACCAAAAAATCAATGATAAGTGACCTATTTTGATGCCAAAAAGCTTAAACTACCAATGTAGGGGTCAACCCTTGAAAGGTTAATAATACTTACCCTTGGCGGCAACCTTGGCAACTGGGACTGGAGCTTGGACAAGTTGGACGGTCTGGACTGGAGCTTGGGCGATTCTCAAGGGAGCAGCTTGACGGAGGACTGGGACTGGGCGGACAGCAGGGGCGGCGGCAACGACTCTCTGGCCTTGGTATCCGTATCCGGGGTTAACGAGGATGACTTGTCCTTGTCCGAAGTTTCCTGGGTAGTATCCTCCGTATCCGCCGAGACCGAAAGCATTTCCGTAAATCCCATTGTTACCATAGTAACCTCCGGGGTAGACGTATTGAGCAGAGCTCACAGCCAAGATGGCGAAAAGAATTGCTACCTGTAATTAGTCAAACATGTCAAAATAATTAATTTCTTTTCCCGAAAGATTAAGTAAAATTTATAGAAAATCTCAGAAAGTACTAGCAAAGTAGTTCTACGCATGATCAAATCAAGTTTACGAAATTGCGAAAATTTGCAAATTTTAAAATTCAAGGTAGTTAAAGTCAAAAGAGCTTAATTTGAAAAGAATTAAAACTTTGTTGTAAATCAAATAATCTTGGATTCGCATTGTAAAGAAAATTTCCCTAATTTGCGAATTTCTAAATCAATCAAGAGAAAGCTCTAGAATCTTTCCAGCAAACCGCAATAAACAGTTATTCACAACAACCGTATACCTTCATGATGAAGAGTTGTTGGAAGTGTTTGCTGCCGAAGTTGCTAAGAAGGAGACCTGTTTAGTCGGATAGACAAGAGGTGACTGATGCTATCTGGACCATGATTTTCGTCTTTTATAGTCAAATGACTGCATTAATTTTGCCACGGCAATTCCATCCATCTCAGAAGAATGTAGAACAGGAGCAAAAGAAGTTGAATTCCAATCCCCAGCCGTTAGAGAAGCAACCCAAGGGAACGGAAAGCAAGTTAGACAAGTGTTTGTATGGGATTCGCAAAAAACTAGGATTGTCAGCTTCTCTACTAATTTGCAATCACGTACAAGAAGAAGATGATCTATCCTTCATCCAGCAAATCCAGACGAGACTTTACAACAGTTAGAGCAGTAGCATCTTCTTCTCTCTCTCTATCATCCCAATAGGTATCCCCCCTTCCAAAGAAAAGCTAAAAACCAGGTGGGCGTTGTCCCGAAACGCCAATACTTTCGTTATCTTCTAGAAGAAAGATAACCAAGCAAGTTTTGCAAAAAACGAGATCTTCTTCAACCAATAAGATCATCTTTGCCGGCAAATAACAGTCTGGGCCAACAATCGTGTAAATAACTTGCAGGCCTTCCATCTTCTTTTAGATGAGGACATATCGTAAATATAAGAAAGCACATAAATTAATGTTTCATCAGCCATTATCCATGCCGGCAAAAATATATGTAGTTTCAGGAATCATTACAGAGCAACACTATCTACTACGACTGCACTACACCGCTTCCCCACTAACTAGTCCATTAATTATGCAAATCAGCTTCAGCTGACACGGGCGTATCTTATGGCGCGAATAAGTTGACAAAACGACCTTGCATTACTTTTCTCCTCTGTAGTGTTTGCAACAACCCTATTTCGCATTCACCCCACAGCACTGCGCCATCCTTCAACCCTGACCATGCGATCCAGCTTTGCAGACACTGTAGTTAGTGTAGCAACCCAATTAAATACCAAACCGTGCATCCGCCTTGTCCAATAGCAACTTAATCAATTAAAGATTCGCAAATTCCCCATCGCAACTCAACATTAATTACACAAGACAATTACTACACCTCTGCATCTACAGAAGCGGCGGCGGAAAAAATAGTATTCTGTACTAATGTCATATTATTTTTCCTCTTCAAAGAAACGAGGATGCACCAAAACCGCCCATCCCAGCCCACATTGTAAATGATTTAGATTATTTTATTTAATCTAAATTGCTAATTGTAATTTTTAAATGCAATCTACCAGCGTGATGCAACCGCAAACCAGGAGAATCAATGTAATGGTGGCATCAAAACTTTAAAATCCGCACACTTGTTTTAGTACTTTGTCCATTTCTTGTTGATTGCAGAAAATCACGCAATTATGTGCATGCAGTCCTGTGGATAAATTCGCAAAATACTTTTACCCTATGCCCACCATATTTCTAGCCAAGCATGGCGGCAAGTTAATGGAAAATCAGACAATCGCCCACGGTCAGCTAAAGCTGCAATAACTGGTTCGCGGATTCTCAATTGAATAATTGATTAGACAATATTATTGATGAATCTGTGGCTGTCTCTAAAATTTATGCGTTCCATAATGTAAAATTCGCATCATTTTCACATGGCTCCCGCCTATCATACACATTATTCTGCAATTTTAAGTGCTAACCAATAACGAATGCACGTCCCTGTAATCTATCGTCAATCAAATGTTTTTTCCTCCTACGTGCACAATTACTGTGTGGTTACATAGTTTTGCTGCTTCAGTCTGTGTGATCTGTTTCTTTGAAGAGCACTTGACACTTTCAAGTACGAAGAAGAAGCATTCCCAGTTTCTTTGCCACCGTCAGGGACTCTCAAGGGACAATGTTACTGATTGCATTTCTTTTCATAAAGTAGCTCCTTCCTTTCTTCATCGAATCAATCAAAGCTCCTCCTCAAATCTTCCTTTTATGTGGCGATTAGCTTCGCGAAAAAATCCGGGTATTATATGCTACCAACAAAGCAATACAAATCTAATTT
This sequence comes from Sminthurides aquaticus, assembly GCA_906901655.1. Taxonomy (NCBI): domain Eukaryota; kingdom Metazoa; phylum Arthropoda; class Collembola; order Symphypleona; family Sminthurididae; genus Sminthurides; species Sminthurides aquaticus. Next base: position 660,957 of record CAJQTT010000010.1, read on the forward strand.
GCGGATTGAATTACAGGTTTACACAGGTTATCCGGGCTTTTGAAAACCTTTTCGCCAATTGTGGACTGCTTGCGTGATGATCGCATCAATTGAATGCTCTGATTAAAAAATTGCCCTGAATTTTTGATCAATTCCAACTCTGTTTTGTCCACGTTCTCAAAGAGCTTGTTAGATTGCTTCGACTTCAGTTGAATAGGAGGTTTCCTAGAAACATTTGGGTATCCTCTGATTTCAACCAGCAAGAAATCCATCTATAGAGAAGCTTCAAGAAAACGTGCTGCAGGAGTGATTCAAGAAAAGATTCTTTGAGAAGGGATTCTTGCTTTCCCTCTACTTTGCAATCCGCACACACGCCTCTTCTAATAGAAATCTAATATAGAGACTGGGTAATTTCTACTGAAAAAAATTGATAGACTAGCTTCCTTCCTTTCTACGAAATCTAGTATTAGAAACGATATAATAAGAATTCAAAGATGGAAGAAATGGCGATACTGAAATGAGAATACATTTTGTGCTAAAAACTAGCTCAGGAATTGCTTTTACACTTTTATACGATTTAGCTTTCACGACCGTCGCGGTGCTGGGTGCTGTTGACTCAAAGAGATGTTGACAATATTATTTTCTGCAGACGACACTTTAGCTCAATACTGAGTGAAGATTTGGAGTAAAAGGAATGAGCATTTTATTCAATTATCTTCAATAATGGCGGAGAAATAAAATTAGATCTGACCATGTAGTACGCCATAGACGGTGAAAGCCTTTGAATAGCCTCTTATTTTACCCTCCTAGATCTACTACTACTCTAATGGAATTAACCCGGATGTCGTCCTCAATTGCCCACCCGCTTCTCTTGAGGCGCTCTGTCCGTTTCCGCTTTCCCTCAAACTGTAATACCCGCCTTCGGGGAATTGCATCCCTCTTTGCTAGGACTTGGAGAACTGTTATCTTCTGATTTGGGTTTGGACGCCGTTTTACAATATAAAAATTGGAGCAGGATAGAAGCTATCCTTTTCTGCCGGTTTGAAATACAATTTAACACCTGGCAGTATACATTTTAAAAAAATTATTCAAGAAAAAAGCACAAAAATCAGAAAACCGATAAATTCTTTCATATCGCCATGGTTTTCTCGTCCTTTACTGCTATGCGCTGAAATGGCGGGCAGATTTGCTGCTGAAAACTCATCATTCTCGCTAACTTTCTTATAATACCACCGTAGTGCGAAACGACGTAATGAAGACACTACAACAGTAAATCTGGTGAGCGGTAATGCATAATGGTATGCAAAGGTAATGGAACTGTAAAATTGTATGCTGTAAAAATGTTAATTTATCTATTGGTCTGATTTTCCCGTTACCTTCGCAGTGTTTCCTGCGGTAACCAGAGTAGGCATGACTCCGGAATCGCTGAGTCGCGACTCACTGGTTTCAGCGGCTCCAAGCGGATTAAGGCCCGTACTAAGTGTCTCTTGGAACGACTCAGATTCATGATGAATCCGCGACTCTGACTCTGACTCAGGTTAACCAAATTTCATGTCAACCTCCAATTCTCAGGCAGGCAACTTAATCTACCTACGACGAGTATGGTAATAGATATCAATTTCTGTCTTCTTCCTTATTGCAATACCGCTGGTAATTATTTATTTAATTCTTAATTATTAATTATTTTGATTCAGCTTTACATCAAAGCTTGAAAACAGTGACACATATAATATCTTATTGATCTTGACTGCCAGCTTTTAGTTTTAAAGGTAGAAATCAGTTTAGAAGGGTATTATTGTAAATTAAGTTTCAAATGAATTCTTTAATTAGTATTGAGGAAAAATATTTGAAACCGCAGATATTTAACCGTAAGAAGATTAAGAACCTCAGTGAGGAAATTCATAAGAGAAACTCAGTGAAAAATTCTGTATGTAGTTTCACGTTAACAAATGGAAGAAACTTCCGGTAACATGTGACTACCCTCAGTGATAGGATTAGGTAGCTATACAGGGTCTTTCTAAACATATGGCATGTGTTTTATCAATGATTTATTATCGATGCTTTAATTTTATTTTTAAGTTAAGTGATGATATGGCAGTTATATATTTTGACATTACGAATAGTAATTTCTGGAAAAAAGTCACATCTCTAACGCTTTTGAAGTAATTTTTAAAATTTTATCTGACACATTAACTATTCACGCATTAAACATATCTAATATAACTTGCTGAACGCTATAACTTTGGGCATGTCTTATGTTAATTTTCACAAATGTTTGCTCAGTGATAAATGCTGCACCCAGTGACTTATCTTTGCCTGCTTCAAAGTTAGCAAATAAAATGTGCGTAGCCAGATATGTATTATTTGTTTAAATTTAAATAAATAAAATTAACTCATAAAATTAATTCATAAAATTAATCAATAAAATTAATTCATAAAATTAACCAAGAAAATTAATTAAGAAAATTAATTAAGAAAACTAATTAAGAAAATTAATTTAATTTTACTAGCACTGTCGTATCGTAGGACCTGGTCACTCTGCAAAAAATTAGCTTCACTGATAAAACGCTGAGTCGACTCAGGAGCGGATTCACGACTCAGGAGAAAGGAAAAAGAGAAAGGGACTGCTGACTCCGGATTCAAGCGACTCCGGAGTCATCGGATTCAATGGATTCATCCGACGCGACTCAGCCCGACTCTGGATTCACTGAGTCGCTGCCTACTCTGGCGGTAACTACTGGAACTAAACGACGGTACAGGAGAGCCTGCGCAATATATAAAAATATTTAATTTAGGTTTTCAGCGATAATGTAAGTCACTACGTTGCAAATAGTTTACGTCAAGCATATCCTTATCCTACATCTATTAACGAACGTTTTCTGAGTTTAGTTACAACAGAAACCGTGCTGTGGAAGGCCAATCAACGATAGCAATAGCTCCTACTAAATCCCTATTGTTTCTATACAGTAGATTTTAAATAGATTGCAATCAATATATTCTACAAATATCACGTATATATGCGAGTATATAACTAGTATACCAAATTGTTAACGGCTTTCACCGATCGCAATAGCGATTTCGCCCCATAGTATATACTTTATTGTTTTTTCAGCTATATAGTAGATATATATTAATTTTAAAAGATATTCTCTATAGTTTTCATTCAAATCTTTTAGTATTTAACTAGTATATCAAATTGTTAACGGCTTTCACCGATCGCAATAGCGATTTTGCCCCATAGTATATACTGTATTGTTTTTTCAGCTATATAGTAGATATATATGAATTCTAAAGGATATTCTCTATAGTTTTCATTCAAATCTACTAGTATTTAACTAATATATCAAATTGTTAACGGCTTTAACCGATCGCAATAGCGATTTCGCCCCATAGTATGTACTATATTAATTTTTCGGATACATAGTAGATTTATATAGATAGCAATGGATATTCTCTATAAATTTAATGTATATCTACTAGTATATCAAATTGTTAACGGCTTTCACCGATCGCATTAGCCTATTTTTCAAACCGGCAAAAAGGTAACAGGGATCCTCTGTTGTATAGATCGTCAAGAGGGTTTGCCAATCAGTGCTCTCGTAAGAAAAAATATAGCACAACAGACTGCTACAGCTGTAACTTTACATTAAGAATTTTTCATGTGACCACCTGATTGCTTGATTGCAGATATAGAATATGCGCTTTATAGTTAGCATAGAACTCTATTGATTGTAAAAATTCAAACAATCTTTAGATACCGTGATGAGAAAAAGAAAATTAATGTTTTTTCAATAAAAAACACTTAGGTCTACAGTAAAAATGTTGCGATTCGATAAATGTATTTATTGAAGGAAAGTGAAGGAAAAAGTACATGTAAGAACTGAAATCCGTTTAAAATATCACATTTGAGCTACCATAGGAAAATGAAAGAAGAAGAAGAATATCGCTTTTGACCACTAACTAGTGAAAATCTATAAGCGTTCTTAAACTTGAATTAATAAGCATAAGAAGCGTATGGGGAAGCGAAAGAGAGGGTGGTAGCTGGAGCGGGAGCGTATCTGTAGGCAAGGGGAGCGGCAGCGACTTGAACAACGGTGGGTTGTGGAGCAACAGCCTTGACGACAACAGGGGCGGGAGCCACAGCTGGGGTTCTTTCGACAACAGCGTTGAATCCGTTGACGGCATCGGCGGTGTACTTGACGGTTCTCACGGCACCATCGGGCTCAACGACAGAGTAAGATCCTTGGACGGCATCTCCATCTCGGCTTTCGGAAGCGGTCTTGTGGTCACCAGTCTCATCATCGCTAACGGAGTAAGAGTAATCGTACTTTGGTGGGGCAGTTGGTTCTTCAGCTGAAAAAAGTCAAGGAATTTCATTAGATACCAGCTACTTTCCTGTTACCCGTGCCTTTTCTAGCGCCCTCTACTAAAACCTACCATTAATCCTAGCTTTCAACAGGTAGCTAATATCGACTTACCCTTCAAGGCAACTTGGACTGGGCGAGGAGCAGCGACGACAACGGGTCTAGATACAACTGGAGCTGGAGCAGCAGCGAGAACGACAGCCCCACGGTTTCCATAGTAGTTAAGTCCTCCGTATGGGTAATAGCCGTTGTAGAAGTTGTTGTAGTATCCACCGAATCCTGGGTAGTATTGAGCGCTGCTAAGAGCGACAATAGCGAGAAGAATTACAGCCTGCAAGATGAAATATAAAACACATTTTAGAAAAATAGAAATCAAATGCTTTAAAAAATTGAAATAGGAGCAGCAGTGTTAATCATGTTCGCTTGAAATTGATTGCTGCTGATAGTGTGTCCTCCATACCTTCATTTTGGAGAAGAGGGGCCGGTAGCTTTGCGAGCTGATGCTAAAAGACAGAGAGCTTGTTGTTCAAGGGATTGTTGAGAGAAGAATGATATGATTTACAGAGTGGACAATTTTCTTTATATAGTTGATCCAGATGCGGACGCTCAAAGCGCTGATTGCATAGTGATTGAATCCATTAAATCATTTTTCATCCTCTCACACCCTATTAAAATTATTGTACGAATGTAACAACTCTATTGCCAAAAAACCAGATCTTTCAAGATCATCATTTTGTCCACCAACGAAACGAAGAATAATTAACGAAAATCAGGATGTTCTGTCCCTTCTCTTGTCCCCACACTCTTGTTTCTTTCGCTTCACGTCCATCAAAATCTGGGGAGTTCCCATTTCTGGAATTTATAAGAACATCAGGTTTTGTACATTCTTACCTTGCCTTCCCTCATCTTCTTCACACGTACGTGCGGACTGTGCGTCGCTTGCGTATCATCAGAGACAGTTTTTAAAACGTTTTCTCCGTAATTCCGCCTCCGCCTTTGTCTTGTCCAGTCATTCAGTTGGCTGGCTCCTGGCTGGGAATTAGCAGTCATGGCTAAGCAGGTGTGGCAATCTTGTTTCGACTCTTCCACGTAGCGCATCTTTAACAGGTTCACAAAACGACCTTGCTTTACTTTTCTCATCTTGCAACTTGAGCAGCTACTTCTTTTTCACCTCCGCCTTGTATCTTCTTCTTGAAGAATCGTCTTCAACAAGAATCTTCTCCAGCAACTCGTCAATTTATGGAAATGGATTCACTCACACATCTTCTTCCAATATAACCAAACCAGTCGTCCAGCAGCCGTCAACCACTAGCATATTATTCCTTTCCAGGATTTGCAAAGAAGGAAATATTCTAGATCTTGGGAATGATCAAAGGGAATCATCAAGTGACTGCCTTATGTAGCTTGCTTGTTACATGATCTGCGGCCCTCTTTTTTGCTTTCGCCTTAATTGCAAATCCCTTAATGCATATTGTCAGATAGCGGGCCAATACTTTACTTTGACTATGCGGAGGAGAAATAAGATTAATTTCATGGCAGACCAGAAATGTTTGCATAATTGATCTGTCCAAACTGGTTCGTTTCTATTCTCTTCTTCATCATCTCAATAACTTCTTCTCAAGATTTAAAGATTCCGTCCATAATTTTTATAAACTGGTGCTCATCTTCCCGTCTCTGCTTGTCATTTACAGCTCCCGTCCAGGCTCTCTTTATGTTTTCTTTAATGCATTCGATAATCACATAATCCTCAGGCAATTAATCTGGTTTAACCCGCTATTTCTTTTCGGTCATAATAATGCAATCATTGCAATCATCATTTTTGAAAGACTTTGGAAAAATCAAACGTTTTAAAAACTGGTGACGGCTTCAGGGCATATGCGTGTTCTTGGAATTCCTAGGAACTATGAGGCATTTTAAGCCTGCAAACTAAAGAAAATTACTTTGAGGTATATCTTCTTCCGAGTCAAAAAGTGGTAAAAAGTTTGAAATTACTTTGGAAGAGAAGGTATGACTTTGTGACTTGGAGCTACTGAGAGCTACTGCAAATTACGAGAGGGAGACATTGAAAAACTTATCGCGTCCGGCGTGGACATAATGATGGATGATGATGCAAAAATCTTGTTTAATATTCCTCAAGCATGTTTACGCTAATTGTAGTAGAAGTGCTTTGGAGCTTAGGTAGGGTATAAATTTTTGAGGAGAATTATTCCAAATCAATGACTTAATGTACAATTAAGCCTCATTACCATCTTTTCCAATAAATGAGCCACTAATTTACCAGTAAATAACTTCTAGGACAAAATGTTAGAAACTTGGAAACTGCCCATTTCCGACGCGTGTAGCTGTGGGCGGTTAAAAACGTATAAGATGGATGTAACTTAGCGTTTGAGAAACGCTTGCGACGCGAGCACTCCGAGATGCGAGGATTTATCAACCAGCTTAGTAATGTCTGTATGAGTTCAGTGCCGATTTGAACTTTAAAACGATTTTACGGTATCTGTACGCTCAGGTTTAGGAGAACAAATTAAGTGTTCTGTGGAGTTTAAATACAATTTAATGAATATGATGATATTTTGTACGCCTAATAAACTTGGTCCCTATTTTACTAATACAATCATTCCGATTCAGAATGAAAAATGTCATGAACTCTGCGACACTTTTCTAAAACAGAGCATGTCTAGCCGACATTTCTTATTTCTACTCAGGTGAATCGTATTACTTAGAGCTATCAAGTTAGTCTGCATTTTTAAAGGTTGCGGTTTGGTTTGACTGCACGCTTGATTATATTCTATTCCGCATATCACTTTCACTTGACATTGGCTTTAACACGGTGCAGGCATTGATATTGAAACTCATGAAGCGTTATTATGCTTCAATCCATTTTGTCATCTCAATTACTAGATTGCTTTGCTTCTATCTGCTTAGACGGTAGTACGGTAGGCGCTGGAGTAAACAAAAGTTAGCCAAAGCCATCAAAGAGTAAATTACAGGGTGCTGTTCTAAATACCTTCAAAGTTGATCTAAATCAACAAGCTTTGCCTCTTTCTATAAGACAATGCATTAACAAGGGCAGTAATTACCCACCTTTCCTTGTGCGTATCAGGCAGAAGGATAATTAAACCGTTTGCATGATAAGGTGGCGGAAGGATGGGCTGTGATTGCGTGATGGAATACTTGTTTTGCTCTATTATTTCTCTATTGCTTATTTTCTTGATTTTGATTTAAAATACTAGATTTTTTAAACACATTCAGTCTTGGAGGATTGGCGAATAGGTTTCTCGTGGATTGAGGTAAAATTCACACATTGTAAGAATTCAAAGCCACTAGAAAATTGGCTAGTTGAAGTAAAGGGAATTTGGCGAATTACGAGACGAGACTTTTATCAATGAAAACTAGGAGTGGATACGGATTAATGACGGTTACGCAACGAGTACAGGTAACTAGTACATCTCGTTAGTTATCCTCTTTGTTTCTGGTTGCTCGGCTTTGGTTTGCTGATCACCCTACCTGGCTGGCACTGATTGACCACCTGAGAACGGTCATGATGATGAGGTTGTTTGCTCACCTTGTGAAGATTCATGAGAGCATCCTCAATCCTACCATCTCTTCCTTAATGAGAAGATGAACTTCTTCTGGAGCGGGATATGGTGGCCATTGTGAGCAAATCGAAGATGATATGCGGAGTGACATTAATTTATTCCTATCAAAGTGTTTGCAAAAAAGTTGCAAAAAATTTAGGGACGACAGCCAACGCCCATAAATTATGCTATCCATACAATTACTGATTGTCCACAACAAGGAGACTTCAAGTAACACCAGGTAAGGTAATGATGGCAGCAATGGAAAAACATACCTGGGCAATTGATTCAGGCTGAGTTGATGTGGCATCTGCCTGCCCGTCCCTGTGTGGGAAGAGGAACATGTGTCCAAGCCGAAGATGGAAGCATTTAATAATTCCATCCGATATATATCTATATTAAGTCAATTATCTTCTTCAACTAAAATTACCATCTATCAGCATAATGAGCCTATTCACGATCGTTATCACGTAGACGATTTGAATTCAATCAAGGTGTGAAAACAAGCATCTGGATTTCAAATTCATTCACTAAGGTGGACTTGATTACACATTGCTTCCTCCTATTAAAACGTTTATGTTCATGGTAAATGGTTGGCTAAATGCCCGACAAGTAATTTATGGACCCGGTAAGCGACTGTAAGATAAACAAGTGATCGGTGAAAATGCGGAAGCAAAGTTGAAATTGAACGTTTATGTTTGAGAAATTCAGTGCTCACTTTCGACGCTGCTGCTGTGGAATGGCCTCTGATGTGCATTGCTTCCTTAATGTAACCATCGGCTACGTCAATCTTAGTACTATTGGATTTCGTTTCGCTGCAGCGCATGCAAAATGATGAGGAATGCACTGCAGCGTAAGTCGAAAAAAGTAGCCATCGCCATCAGTCAAACTATCAAAACTGATATACTCTGAACTGTAGGTTAAGTAAATGAATATACTTATTAAAACTCTTCCAGGAAATACCCGCAGCTAGTCAGCTAGTGCGAGCATCTTGAATATATTAAGTAAGATTCCTTGATTTTGATTAATTAACTTGTCGAGCATTCAGGAAGGTAGCTTCAACCAAATGCATGGCACAAAATGCAATGCAGACGTGTACGTTAGATGTGGGAGCAGATTTTTTGCCTTAGGTGCAATTGCAGCAGTGTTAATACGATAATGTGAAGCTCAAATTGCGAAACCGAAAGGGCAAGACGACGAATCCGTGATAAAACTACAAATTCTGTAGAAGGGGCAGCTGGATTCTTGAAGTTGCAATCATTTAAATGCATTTATGTCAACGTTGATGCTCGATTTGGGCCTTTGCTGACATAATCGTAGAATCTGTCATGTTGAAAGGTTGTTAGTATATTCTTCTTGGTGACAGTAGATAGATAGATACGGTTTTTATTGATATAAGCCATACAGCTCCTTCAATATGTACAAAATGTACTGGTCGCAACAGAGAAAACCATTGGCTGATAGTTACATCGCTCGTTATTGCGCTCGGGTCTCCCTTCAAGTCGTATAAATCTTTCGCCTTTTGGTGACAGTAGAATTTCGATACTATTTCGAAGGTGTGATGTGCCTTGTTCTTTAGTCCTTTAATTCCAGCTGAAAGAATGCGAGCAGCTAAAATTCAATAGCGATTCATTAAAAATTATACGGAGATAAACTTACCCGGATTTCTTCAAGGGTTTGCTTACTACATATACACAGCTCTTTGTGATTCTAACAACGCAGTTTTGGTGGTTGGTAGAACCCTTGGTAGTTTGACTTCGTCTATAAACCAAACCGTTTTCTTCCGTAATACCCTGCAGAGATTCATTGACCACCTAATAGGACGTCTGCAGCCAAAACTAAATCACATAGTCAAGAAATGTGCTTGTCACAACTTCCGAAAACCAGATATGGATAATGTTTTTAGGCTTTCATCACACATTTAATGCAAATACACGAACATATTTATTAAGTAATTGAATTCGGAACAGTCCGATTGAAATGGCTAGCTACTTAATAAAAGATTACTTTCAGAATTGCCAGAAAGTTACGACATGGCTAGAACAGACGATTAAGGATAGAACAGCAGAGAATTAAGGAGACTGGCGTACTTCAATACCAGCAATCTCAAACTTTTTCACAACTTCATGGGCTCAGAATAACCGCACTAATAATTATTATTTAGGACAAGAAACAGTTCTCACAAGCTTGAGTCTTGCCTTGGCAGTACAACATTTATGTAGACGAAAGGAAGCTAAACCTACGGTTGTAATTGGTAGACAGCTTGAATTGTTATACTTAAAATAAAAATTTTAAACAGTGTAATATCTCATGTTCTATGGTTAACTTTCAATTATAGATCAATTCTGGATCACTGGCTCCTAAACGCGTTAGTTTTAAGGTTGTTGAATAAGATACACGATGTTGCCATAGAGGGTACCTCACGTCACATTTCCAAGTGAGAGAATAATATTTGTGATTCTTGATCATGGCAAAATCATGACCAAAATTACTTGAAATCGATATTTAACATCTTCAAATCTCGCAAAAGTTGAGGAGAAACATCAAAATCTTCAGTTTCCTTCAAGATGCTGGTGAAGCGTGGTCCGATGAATTCCAAAGCGATTGCCCAAAGATCCTAAACATTAATTGAAAAAGGGAGTGATTATGGAGCATTTATCATTGCATACTTATGTAGTTAAAATATATTTCGATAAACATTAATGGGTTTTGAATGCAAGAATCCTCATTACCGTCTCTTCACATTCAGAGGCTACTTGGTAGAGTTCGATTGCGTTTACCGGCGTAATCGTTTTACCCAAAATATCTGCGACTTTGTACTTCAGGAGTTTCATGTTATACTTGTGAGCAAGTCGAAGAAGAGCTGTAAACAAATACAGTATGAGTATTTATACAACTTAAGGATTGAGAATTTAATCCTTGAACAGAATGTTGAAAAGAGAAAGAGTGCGATATTGCTAATGGACACAACGCTTCTTACCAATCATATGTTCTTGTTGGATGTCAATTTCATCGATGTGGAGAAATTTGACTAAAGCCTTGAATTCTGGATACTTGGCGTCAGTTATTTGAATTGGATTGCTGCATACAAAGAGTTAACGGTACGCAAATCAATTTATTGAATCAAACCAGTTTTAGAATGATTATTTACCTGACACTGTGATCCTTCCATTCTCCAGCAAATTTCATCTTGAAAGCTGCACAGCGTTCCAGAAGAAATTTGTACCCCAGCACTCTTAGTCCGCCAACTTCGAAAGCAACGTTGTTGTTTACCTTGATTATGTAGAAATGATCAGTGATTTATCTATGTGACTAATCTACACGAACTGCAGAGCAGATACGAGAAGGTGACTAGTACGTGTGAGAAAGAGCTGCAACTTACCGGATCTTCGAAATAGGATTTCAAGTCTGCTTCTGGTTTGAACGGATTGTTTTCATCTGAATGCCAAGTTTCATTATTGGGCATGCCAATGCCATAACTAGCAAAAGCGTCTTCAATTGTTTTAAAAGTAGTTTCTTTGGGCGCTAAAATGTTTGTGTCATTTATATCTCCCCATACGTACACTTTTGACTCCGTTTTACAAGCACTGACAAAGGAAAAACTACACGAAGCATTCTCTATGACTCTTTCCTGGATTGAGTCAACTCTTCTGACTGGATTCACTACGTATGTTGTTCTGTTTACTCGTTCTTCACCGCTACTGTTTTCTCCCCACGCAAACAGGGCTCCATCCTTGCTAATGGCTAGGACGTGGTACCTCCCGCATGCTACCTAAAACCATTTTTTAGTTTTTAAAGAAATAAATAAATTGAACGGATTCAAGTAAATCTTCCTTTTGTTTCTATCCTTGCCCAACCTTGCTTATTTTGACGTTGCCAGGAAACTCGACAATGTGTGGCTCAGAATTTTCCTCATACCCATAACTACCATCTCCCAGTTCACCATCTGAATTCCGACCCCATGCATAAACCTGCAAGCAAAATATAACTTTATGAATCACGTACGTCTTTTAACCTTTTCAGTGCACACTTAAACATTATTCGCCATTGAGCAAAAGGGAAGAAATGATTTCAAATACCTGGCCATCTTTTGTTAATGCAAACGAAGAGTAAGCTGTACAGAAAACGTTTCCAATTTCCACGGGTTGTGGGAATTTCACTTCCTGCGGGATAGTAGTGGCGTTAAGGGGTCGTCCGAGTTGGCCGTAATCGTTCCTTCCCCATGAAATAACTTTGCCAGTATTTGTTAAGCACAGGCAATGGAAGAAGCCCACGGATACTTCCTGTATCTGTTCATTTTTAAGTACTCCTTGGACTTTGTGAGGTACAGTTGTTGCTGCAGCATTTGAACTTGAGCTGGAACCGAGCTGACCGGATTTGTTCTGACCCCATGTAAGAACTTCACCTCTGATCGTTTTTGCAGCCACAAAGTCGTAACCGATTGAAAACTCTAAAATTGAAATGATCATGTATTCCTTCGTAATTTTTAATAACCCATGGTTTCAAGGTCATAATTCAGCTACGTTATTCCAAGAGTTAAACTAAGTCTCGTATTAAATTTACCGTTAATAATTCATAAATAAAGTTACCCTGTATCTGCAATCCAGAAAGAGCGGGATTCCGTTGTACTCTTGATGTAGTCGCGTAGCCACTATGCAACCCAAGTATAGAATTGTCCTGTCCAACAACGTAAACTTGATCAGAATAAGTGACCAGAAACCCGACCATTCCATGTTTACCTATTCAAGAAAACCATTTACAGCCAAAAATGCTGAGTATGCTTAAACAATAATAATTTTTCTGAGCCAGTGCATGTTTTGAATTTTGAAATCCATCCAACTGTTAAATTTTCAAATTGCGACATACGTTTCCTCACAGACGCAGTCTTTACTTGTCGCAGAATCTGAGATGGCACTTCTTTGAGGATCTTCCATATTCTCAACGACTTTTCGGACGACTGCTCTCTGTGGTCAGAGGTAACAAGTCTTATAGCAGAGGCTGGGTCACTCATTTTGCTGGCTTCAAGAGAAATTAAAGTAACCAGATCTGAACTTTGCTTTCCTTCCACAACTCAAATTCAGGATTCTAATAAGGAAGTTCACTGTCCCTTTTGTCACCCGACCAAGAGGAATTCCAAACGTATTGCTGAATTTTATTGTTACAAGGGTGATTCTAAACGTATGTAACTATTTTAGTTTTTCAATACGAAGTAACCCGTCGGCCGATTTTATTCAAACGATTATCGGCCGATTTATTTCCCAGATTTCCACAGCTACCGTTTGAACGATTCAGTGTTTGGTTCCGTCTCGCCATGCAAATTTTTGAAATTCTAAAGAATGAAACTGTAGCAGATGATAGCCGACGGTGTTCGGTCCATTGCCAGACGGAACCAAACACTGAATCGTTCAAACGGTAGCTGTGGAAATCTGGTAAAACGCTGAATTGGAATTCCGACCGGAAACTTTGCGATTTTACAGCAGACGCCATGTTGAAGCTAGGCGTTTGAAACTTGCACGAAACAAAACTTTAGACTTTTAGCTGTTAATTAATACCAGATTGAAGAAAATCGGCCGACGGGTTACTTCGTATTTAAAAGCTAAAATAGGTACATACGTTTAGAATCACCCTGTATTTGCATCACACTTAAAGGAATTATTATTGAAATCTAGCATGTCAGAAAATTTATGCTACAGGCACTGACTGAATGAAACCGGAATAGTCACTTTTTCCTTATCACTGAACAATGATGCACATTGAGCTGGAGGAAAACGGAGCATGTGTATCCGATATGATACAAAGAACGATTTAATTTATATACATTTGAAATAACCGTGTGACGACGATTTATCGGGAACTAACACGCTGCAGGAAATACAAACGTTCGTTCCACGTTCTACACTCTCACTGAACTCCAATCCCTTCCGTCACGCTGCATGAATGCACACGAAATTTCAAAAGATGTTCATAATATAACATAAAGGATCGAGCGAAGGACTAGTGGGCGACAACCGACAGCATCGGCTGCTAGATAGCCGACAAAAGCCGACATATCGGGTCCTAGTTAGGCGATTCCGACGGGCCTCAAATTCGACTATATAGCCTACCCGACGGCCGTCGGATGCTACTTTTAGCCGATTACAGATACTTTCCCTGTGTTAGTTTTGTTGTTCCAATTCCCGTATCATTCATTTAATAAATTCCTATATGGCTCAGTTGAATTCCAATCATACGCTGACAAGTATAACGGCCAACTTGAAAGGAGCGGGAGCAGGACTACAGGTAAAGTATAAAATCTTCAGTTATTAAGTGGCAGTACCATTTTATAGGAAGTGTGTCCGTCCGTCCGCGCCTGTTCGTCAACACGATAACTCTCGAACGTAAGCACGGATCCGGATACGATTTCGGCATAACATGCTAAAGTTGTATCCTTACCTGTTAGAGGTTGATAAGTATATTATTGAACGGAGCGAGTACGACATGTACGGCTAGGATACGAGCGGGCACGACATGTACGTTATGATATGAGCGGAGACGCCATGTACAGTCATGATGCGAGCGGATACGCCATATACATTCATGATATGAGCGGTGACGACATGTGCAGTAGTTATAGGATGTTGAAATGTATGTATGTACATGTTTTTGAGTTATGTATACTTTTAAGTACTCTTGTTAACAAAGCTATGTAACGTTGTGTGAACGTTTAGCTTGTTGCTATGTGGATTTAATTATACCCTCAAACGATCAGAGAACGTTAGGTATACTGCTGTAGAATGATGTACCAGTGAATGTGCTGGACGAGGAGACTGGAGAAGGAGTTGGGACTTGCGAGTCAAAGGAGAAGGACATAAGTGAACAGAGTGAATAAAAAACTACTGAGATTTAGACTGAAAGAGTATTCCAAGTTTTCTAATGTGTAAATTATTATTATTTGTATAGTAATTACGGTTCAGTAATTAATTATACTATAAACCCTAACATTACCTGTCCCAGGAGCCTAATGCATTTCAGCACATTTCATGCAACGGGTCAACCTCTCAAAGGTCTCGTTACAACACATGGCTCGCACATAGTTACTTCTACGCAGTTTCAGCCTCTATGAGAAGCAAGAGCGTCAAGTTGGCAGACTGAAGAAAGAGCCAACATAACGCTCCAGCTAGAACAATACTGCTGCACACTCTTGCGCAGTTTACGCCCTACCTTCGTAGCACAACAATGTTGCAATATCTCTCGATTTCATATGAAATCTGCAATCAACAGCCATGATGTAAGATTTACTGCTGTTAATCTTACATCATTTCTATAAGGTCGCAGAGTATTAAGCTGCAGCTCCTACCTTCAGCACGCACGTAGCTGACCTTTTTCAAACTTCCCGCGCGAGTTGTCCCGTTTGCTTTACATTGGAGCTACATAAGGGAAATCATCCAGCTATAAACGCGCTTACGGTACATCATAGCACTTCAGATCCATCTCATCAAGTTGTAGTTTCTACATCGTTGCAAGGCCCACAGCGCAATCACGTATTTGGCTGCAACTTTCATGCATCGCCGCGGTTCATTTACTAATATTTATTTACAAACAAAAATGCAATTTAATTATCCCGAACTGGATTATCACAGCATATTATAATAAAAGCTAAATTCGAACCTAGACAGCTGGAGCTGCAGAAGCCGTAAAGGTGAAGACAGTATTCTGCTTTTTAATACGTTTAAAAATACTGTCTCTCTTAAAATATTTGGCCTAGGTGAAAGCGGATTTTGCAATTATTGGGTTACGTGTAGATTTTTTCCTTGCGAGAATGTACCGCCCACAGGAAAGCGGATTAAATTGTCTTACTGACAACGCTATTTTCTAAGTTTCCCTCCGTTATTCTCAAGTCAGGTCAGTTTTTTTAACTCACAGACAATGAATTTTGCGCAATCAGAACTGCCGGCTTTTCTGTAGTCCTGCTCCTTTCAAGTTGGCCGTTATACTTGTTAGCGTATGATTGGAATTCAACTGAGCCGTATAGGAATTTATTAAATGAATGATACGGGAATTGGAACAACAAAACAAACACAGGGAAAGTATCTGTAATATGCTAAGTAGCATCCGACGGCCGTCGGGTAGGCTATATAGTCGAATTTGAAACCCGTCGGAATCGCCAAACAAGGACCCGATATGTCGGCTTTTGTCGGCTATCTAGCAGCCGATGCTGTCGGTTGTCGGCCAACTAGTCCTTCCCCTGAATTCTCAACTGGAAGTTTGTCGGAGATTTTTGCATTAACTTTAATGCAGGTTATCCCTACGGCCCATAGAGCAAACCATAGAGTGCTAACATAGACTCTTACTTCCTTGCCCATATATCGCAGGAAAGGGAATTCAGACTTTCGTCTCCAACTTGATATTTTGTCGTTGTCTGTCCCGAACTCCAGTAGGTTTTCCCGTCATTGAGATTGCACCGATTTTCGCACAGGCGAATTATTTAACATACCTTTAAGATTTTCAAAGTTTCTTCCGTCATCTAGTGACCTGGAATCACATTAACTATAGGTAGATTAAAACTTGTTTTATGAAAATTCTTCACGAAGTTGGATATTTTCATGTAATCATGGTACAATATGCTGGTTGGGGTTCCGATCAATCAAGCATCCTAGAATTGTGGTACGAATTGCAGAAGGATGACACTGACCAGACCAGAGACAGTAGCCACAACGATCCTCAATTCTTCTTCCTCGTTTGCTGAAAATCCAGTAAACACTTCCAAACAGATCTGCAACAACTGTTTAGCAGGCATATCCGAAATTCGGTTCCTCCCTGTACATTTTGTCTGAAATGTTCTAAATTAATTGAGCTTGCATGATTAGCGCAAACATTCTGATAGAAGTAACCGGAAATAAGTTAGCAGTATCACTGCATAATTTATCGAACGATACTAACCAGGCCAAACGTTTAATTTGTGAGCAATCAAATTTGCACTAATAACCTAAAGCCTTGAGGATTTCAAAAATAATTTGATTTTACTGAATTCACGAGACAATAATTGCTATTTTATTACCTCAATCTTTAAAGAGGTACAATCGATTACAGGACTATTTGCGGCTCTTGCTTTAAACAGGGCAGCTCAATATCACCGTTCTTTTTTATCTTTCTGCATTAACAACCAACGAAGCACATTTACTTCGGTTCCCTATTTCATTGACTAATATGTATTTTGAATATTGTTATGGTTGATGATGTCCATCTATCATTCTTTTAACTGTAATGGATACATTGTCGTCCCATTATTCGGCCCGCTTCGGGAACGCGGAACTGTAATAGAACCGCCCACATTCAATGAGTCCGTAAGCACATAAGAGGATGGTGGTTACATATAGAACGTAGTCAGTAGTGCCTCCCTTTAGATGTATGGGAATTCCATTGTCTACCTAAAGATGGATTAAATATTCAATTTTAAACTGGTGGTGACAATATTCCAAAGATTCTGAACTTCTTGTAAGTAATCCGAACAAATTTTGATGTTGCAAAGCTTTTGTTATTTGCTAGCAAGTTTTACTCACTTGAAAGTGCTTGTATTTGGCCACCAGCTTTGCAGGGGGAAGGGGAAGTCCGGACCTGGTCTTCTTTTGAACCTCGTTACTGATTTTTGAAAACTTGGCTCCCACATAAATTATTTCCGGAGCTTCAGTCGGTTTCTTGAAATTCTGCATGAAATGAAAAAGATTAAATTTATACTCAACCAGTAGCCCATTCTAGTCCTCCGCAGACAATAAATACACTGTGAAACGTAAAATACAATATCTCAACAATGAGCTTTTATCAAGGCCACAAACAAAACATTAACATTAAAAGTCAATTCATTCAACTAAAATTCCGTTCCAATTTAAAACCTGTAGTACCCATCTGGCTGTGCAGCACTAAGCACTAAGCATTCTACAATTTTACTTTACTTTTATTAACAATCTAATCAGCTCAACTATCTACTTTACAATCGTAACATTTAAATGCAATCTTTACCTTCCCAACTTTCCCAGCTGTTTCAACAATCTTCCCCGAGAGGTTGCTAAATCTGTAATTCATTGTTGGAGACTAGGTGTGGGTGTTTCCACAGTTACTGAAGATGATAATATACGATAAATTCAATTAACTAGATCTAATTACTTAATTTATCTTTGCCCAAACTTAAACACGAATCCAGGAGTGTAAGCAGATTCTGGCGAATTTATTTTCCAAAAGATTAAAAACTTCAAATGGCTCCCGGGCTTATACAAAGTGCAATCCTCGTGCGCTCTACCTCCAAGAATATCTAAATTCATATGAGGTAGCTAGGAAGCCGTCACAAGTGAGCATGGGGTACTATGATACCATTTAATTAGGTATGTACCGTATAATGGGAAGCGTAAACGTAATGAGCAAATGAACGAATTATTAATGACCCGCAACATTATACTCTCAATCTGTATAGAATATTGGTCATAGCTTTATTTCAGCTTCAACATACATGCTATAATTCCTTCTCTCTGTTGGATTAACTTAATCATCTTAAAACTACATACCTTTATATTCATCAGAAGCTTAAAACTTTCTAAAGACAACACAGTCAAAAATTTACATTAATTTAACTGGTTTGGAAGGGACAGTGTACAAGAGATATTTGGTGGGTTGTCGCGGTAAAAAATTGCGAAGTATATAATATCGATAGTTAACAATTATTATTGAACATTTGGACGGATGATGAGAATATTTGCGAATATTATGCAAGCATTATTATTACTGTAACGTTTCGCGATGTAAAATCTATAAACAGTTGTTTCGCTGGTTCCTGAAAAGCGATGTGAAGGATAGACGGTATAGCGTATTCACAATAATTTGCATTCTTCTATGTAGTAGTTCGTATAAGTTACAATTACTTATAATTTTGGATTGTCTTCCAGCTTTTTCCAGACAACCTAAAGAAAAATGTAAAAATCATTTTAGTTTCTATTTTTCGAACCAAAATTATGGGATAACGTTTTGCGTAGCGAGCAGCAAAGGCTTACTTGAGAATGTACTTAAATACTCACGTTACACATTTGACGTACAAGGGCTTTTTCCTGGTCTCCAATGTCATGGTCATCCAGCCCTTGGCAAACCTGGAGTACTTGAAGCGCGTTAAGTACAGATTCCGGGCATGGTATAGAGTCTTGTTTCTCCAGCTCAATCACCCTCCTTTCAAGTCTTTTTACGTATTCAAGTATTTTACCTGTGCAATCCATAAAATACATTTAAATATGGTTAAGAAAAGTTAGCTCGATAGAGGTCTCTGCGTGTCAACTCGGTCACGAATGATGGACATTCCAGTCATCAAGTTTTTCAAAATTTCGTTGGAATGAGCTCTGGAACTTACCACTTAACATCCCCCTCGTGACTTCGTCTCTATCCGACAACACTGTTCCTTGAGCACTCGTATTTGAGCTTGACGTGCTAAGATTTGAATCAACGCTTATATTTTGAGCATACTCTTCTGCGGGGTTTGTTCCGGAACTGCTGCCATCACCGTCGTCCCGCCGAAACGCAGCCCCGCATTGGCTACAAGAATTCTGGTTCCGTTCTTCGTCTAAATAGAGGCAGAGTTCCTGGAAAAAATTGCAAGATTTTATTAGCTTTCAATTCCTTTTGTATGTTTGTCAAATTTTACAGCGAATGTTGCTGTCATAAAGTATGTTTTCATAGAGTTGTTCAATACGCTTTAAATTTTTGGTGACCAATTCTAATTTTACCCTAGTTTTGTTTGGGATATAATACATAGTATTCGGGAATCCATTAAACTTAGGACAAAATATATAAACGGCGTTTAACTATTAAATTTCTAGTACACGTTTCACAGCAATTTAAAATGACACAAATTAAATTTATATACATATAAACGCTATCATTTTTTGAATCCAAAATAATCTACCTACCATAAAAAACCGCTTTTACAACGCCGATTTCCCATTAAAGCGTGAGATCTTTCTTATCTTGTTCATGAACAAGAGACACGGTAACAAACTTTTAAGATTTATACTGTTTTCATGCATAAGTAGTGGCTTATGTTCAACTCACTTTTAGTTCCATATTATCAGATATAAGTTGTTGCTGCCTATTGTCCAGATCCCGTAATTTTGATTGATAAGCAGCTACTTCCTGTCGCATGACAGATGCTGTGTACCGGCCAAAACGTTGCCATTCCCGGGCGAGTTTTCTTCCTTTTTGTCTGCGTTAACGAATAAACTTATTTAAAATTATTTCCATGATAGTAAGGATCAATGTGAAGAAACATTCGTTGATCGAATTGCTATGTACAATCCAAACTTTGTGCTACAGTTTCTTGAAACGGCGTCAAACGCTACACAATTAACCCTCACCTGTCATCATCCAGGAAACAACATAGATCCCGAAGCTCTGTATTGTCTTCTTCCAGTCTCTTAATAGTTCCATTAAGCGTTGAAATTTCTGTAGCTTGAGCCTAAAAATGACAAAACATGTTTCAAAACACTTGCATCAATAACCCTGGAAATCCCTCTCAACTCCACGTGCTCCACTCACAATTAGTCCAAGTTCACAATGCCTAATAACTATGCAGAACTCAATCAATTTGCATTGTTCTCTAAAGTTAACTAGCAAGGTCTTATTCATGAGCTCGTGTATCAAGCGTACTCATGATTGCCGCCTCCATGCATATCTTTCAAGCGTAGTAATTGCAAGGCTTCTTCCTCCAGCTCTTATCTCTTGGATTCTTTAAGAATTACCGCTACCTCTTCCCTGCTACACTTACTAATACACCTGCTAATTGCTTGATATTGAACTTAACCTGAATAATCCGGCATGATTAGGCTACAATTAAAAACTAACTACAGCAAATATACAAGAAACTGCTCGACTCTTCTTGACATTTAGCTTTCATTAGACTTAACGCCGATTTGTGCAACTAGTGAAGACTCTGCAACCTCCAAGACAGTTGCTGTTTGACGCTATCTGTTCGGCTAAAGTTGATTTGTATTACGAATCATTAATTAATTTATTGTATTAAATTATTTACCTGTATCCGAAGATTGGCTTCTCGTATCATATGGTTATGATCAGAGGCAAGTTTTAGAAGATCAGATTCTAATTTTCGTACTCTTTGAACTAAGTCAGGATGTGAAAGACGAGAGATGTCATTAGGCATGACTTGACCCCCTGCCCCAGCATGTCCCGCCCCTCCGCTTTGACCATGTGCAGTTCCAGGTTGCATCTGCTGCGCTGAATTACCCTGAGGAACGTTCCTTAAAACTTTCACTCCGGAAACGCTATGATGCTGCTGCTGTTGTTGTGAGGGGGCGCTACTGAGATCGTCACTATGTCCACTGCTACTATGACCCGCAGAATGTGACCCGCCTCCCTGCCCACGAACATGCACCGCCCGGAAATCATTTTGGTTCATTATTCCGCCACCCGACCGTACACTCTTCTTCGTCCCCACTATACACACTGTTTGTGAATCTCTTAACTTGACTGCACTTCCACGGATTATGTTTCTTTTCCACTTCTTTCACCCTCAGTTTTTTCCAACTCCACAAAAGTAAATCACACTAAATCAAGTTCAAGAAGCCAACTTTTTGCCCATTTAAAATGATCTCCTTAAAGCGATTTCTCTCGTGAAATTGATCAATTATAAAATTCTTCTCGAATCCCACACGCAATCTTGTATCAAAAGTTGTTGTACAAAAGGTAAATAATGTTTTAACTCAGCTCTACCAAG
Organism: Sminthurides aquaticus; assembly: GCA_906901655.1. NCBI lineage: Eukaryota > Metazoa > Arthropoda > Collembola > Symphypleona > Sminthurididae > Sminthurides > Sminthurides aquaticus. The sequence goes on from CAJQTT010000010.1 coordinate 682,619, forward strand.
TCCAAACTGAGGGACACCTCGTATAAACTAAACCAAGCAAAGGCTGCTCCGATCCTGGGTTCATCTTATAATCATACCTCAACACAAACTGATCAACAAGAGGAAGACACCTGAAGAAAATCACCTCCCCAAAGCCTCTAGCTTCAACCTCTTCTCTCTCTCTCTGCTCTTGTCCTTATGGACAATAGGTCTTCCCAACAACGATACAACAAAATAAGGTAGGAAGTCACGGAATGCAGTGCAAGCAGAACCTTTTCATTCTTCTTCTACCTCTCTTCTCTGTAAATAAGTGAACCTTCTTCATCCTCCTAATACTTGTTCCTCTCTTCTTGAGTCTTGACTCTGTATTTTTTTCTCGCATCTTCTTGTATATAATGAAGCAGCACGCCACAGCGCCTCATCCACCAACAATCAAACATGATTCCCTGGTTTTCTTCAACTCCTCTCAGCTTTCTCAGCTCCAAGGTATCGGGTATATCGGAGGAAAGCTAGTATAATAACAATGCAATGTGCTATGTCCCCGAATCCAGCCAGGTATCGAAGAGCATCTCTCAGGCAATTTGCAGGTAATTCTTCACAAAATGCTACCAAAACTACTCCGTATTCCGTATAGCTTCGTCATACTCAATCTTCACCTTAGCAATTGATAGTATTAAGCAAAGGGAGGGAAATGACTACCTACAGCAAGGAAATAATTTGAGGAAGCCTCGTACAAGTTTCCTCAACATACATTGCTTCATCTTTTACCAGGCTTCCTAATTCTATATCCCGGATAGCGCTACCTCCATGTTCACATAGTTAATCCTCACTTTCCTATAGCCAACAATCCAATCTTGATCTCTTCTTCCTCATCATCTTCCTGCAGTCTTGCTGCTTAGTTCTGTGTCAAAGGATGAGGATGAGGATCTGTAAAAGAGTTTTACCGAGATGAGGGCCTTGATTCCTCTACGCAAAAGGAAAAGGAAGGTCCAACATATTTTCAAATCTTTAAAGCATATGTGAGCATAGATGAGCTGAGCATGGGTGGACGACGACGAAGACACCTTGCTGTTTTACCTCACTGGATTCCAATCTTGGGAATCATGCACGGAAGATGCATCATCCTCTCTGCTAGCATGTTAGCTTGGTTCATAGTTAGTATTTTACCTTGACTTGGAGATCACACTGTGGAAGAGAAAAGGGGAGAGAGCTTACGTTGGTTACTCACAGTTGGAACTGGGGAAGGTAGCAAGGAATAGAGTCATGCATCCACCTTAAGCCAATTAACATACACCTGTATATTATGCATAAACACCTACAGGTAAAACAGCTATAACATCGGCTTTCTTATTCTTATTAGCTGGGATCATCTATCAACCAATTCTTTAGCTACCAAACAACTTATTATCAACACGTATGATGGGTGCTGTAGGGTTAACAAAAACTGTATCCCTATGGAGAGATGGGAAATATACAATGATATAGTATTGCATATGATTATTTTTTAGTATATGGCTCATATTAATAAATGTAGTAGGTGGTGAGGGTGTTTTAGTGCTTCGGTGTGTATTGGTTTGGTTGTGATACGAAAGATGCTATATGAAAATATGACAATATGTGGTTGCAGAGTATTTCTTATTTACAGCTTGCTATTTAATGCATGCAAAAAAGCCTATTAATGATCATTCCGCTTGTTGAACGGGCTGTAAAGCATGTAATTGGATAACAAATGATAATTTGTCAATGCGAAAAACGTTATTTGCCTATGTATTTATAGAGTTTGCGATAGTTTCGGGGATTTAAATTTATTTTGTGTTACTGGAGGACCAAGCACCCTCTGGACAAGGAGCCTTCAATTTTCTGGCAAATTCTCTCTATTTGTCACCCAATTTTACATATGAGAAGACATAAATCTAATCATTAGATTAAACCGACAGCTGAAATAGTTTTAATCGGCGCTGAACTCTACTAACTCGCTCTCGATGCTCAGCATGTGGAGCTATTCTCTTCTTGACACGATGCGAGCAGGCATGAATGCACTTTCCCAAGAAATAAAAGAAAAAGTGTAACTCAACTATCCTTTTCTTCTTCTGATTCACAGTCTCTGTCTGACAAGTACAAGGTTTCATGATGGTAATACCAAATAGTTAAGACAATAACTGTTTATCCCTTTCAAGATTGCATATATTCTAATCTTTAGTATTTACTCAACCTCTTTCTTTCTTCTTCATTTCTTCGTCCATCAGCCCTTCTCTTTCCTTTGAATTAAAAGTCTTGTAAGCTTGAACCCACGTTCTTGCTTTTGTAAATGACAACCGGCTGTGTAGCCTCCATGTCTTTGCGTCTGTCTCTGTCGACACCTTAAGCATCAACTCTGTTTCTCTCCTGCCTACCTCGGACACGAACGTGTTCGTTTCACTTTCGATAATTTCAATCTTCCTGTCACAAATTAATAGACAATCCGCAACAACTTGTCGCCTCTAACTTACACTCAATTTCCTTAAGTAACCGGTCTGGATTCTAGATAAATGCCGACTTCGTGCTCGCGTCTTGAAGGAAACTTGTAATAAAATCAGATCGGACTCACCGATGGTTTATGACAGTTTCGAGAAACGCCGAAAGTTTGGCGCTAGACTGGGGCCAAGAAGATTCCGGCGCTGGCGCTGCTTTAGTTTCTGTTGTTGGAATCAGTTACGTTTTTAACTCACTCCTGAGGATAACAGGATTTTAGGAAATGCGCACTAATTTAATATGGCTTTGAGAATTGTCGCGCCTTTACTGCGACTTGAAAAATTCGCTTGTAAGCAGTGACAGCTCGTCGTCAGGCTTTCCGTCAAAATCTTAATGTGCGTAGGCTCCTCGAGGCTACACAACCAGTTGCTCATTTAAACCAGCCAAGTGCTTATTTCTGACATTTTGTAGGTTAATGCATACAGCTGTAGACAAATCAGTTAGCCGTATTTGAATCTCAGGCCCTGGAAGAGGTCACCCTGGTAACATTGTTTTTGTGGTCATTGTGGCGTCAAAATCCCAGACTTTTTCATCACCTTCCTTCACCTGTCGCCCTCAATTAAAATAGGCGTAGCTTTATTGTTCATTTCGAGACAAAAAAGATCATTGTCTCCACTAATAAATGTTCTTCAATATATCCTAAACTCTGAGTCAGAAAACCAAATTGCTAAGCAAAGGTAAGCTTTGCTAAGTTCCTGCCCATGATTTCACAGGGCACTCCTGCCTCTCTCTCTTACCGGAATAATAAATCCAACTTTTTGCCTTCCATCTCCGCCTGAACCCTCTAATCTTTAATAATTTATGCCAAACGGCGGAGAAGTGTATCAAACCTCATCAAACTGCTTTTAAGCACATATCTTTCCACCACTGAATATCATCTTCGGCTCTTGTTTTCTCCATGAATTAACAATGATGAGCTTCTTTTTTGAAACAATTCAGTAGCTATATAATCCTGGCTAAGAAGGTTTGATTCTGACTTGTACTCGTAGCCGACACAGGATTTGGTTAGCATTGTTCCTAGCTGGAATAGAAACCTGAATGACTTCCAGACCCCTTTCAGTCCTACTCAAGTACGCAGTCACTATAATGACAAAGGCTCAAGGATTCCTTCTTGTGCCCTCTAGGCAGTTTCTAATTCTCTAAGCAAGGTAATCCCCACAGGAAATGCGTAACAACGGAGGAGCCTGAGGCTGTATTCACTTTTTATAGATGTTATGTGCTTTAGCATTTAAATAGAAACAGGTGGAAGGGGATGAGCGTGAATAATCCAAGTGTCTTAAGCTACATGCATTATCATGCTCTTCTCTTTCCTCCTCCATCCAGCATCTCCCCCTTGTGTCTTCAGAAATAATCCACAATCTCATGCATCCTCTCTAGTTATAGCTCATCCACAAAATCCAGACCTTTGTCCTTTTGTCCATGACACGGCACCATGGAGTCATGAAGTTGGAAGAAGCAGAGCTTCATCACGTTCCTTGAACATTTATAAACCACAAGAGATATGATCAAGGCCAGGAAATTTAAATTGACTACGTTTCAAGGGATCCCTCCCTCCTGGATAATGTCCAGAACTCGAGCCATGTCAAAGCAGAAAGTACTCATCATGACTAAGACGCAGTAAGTACTGCATCTAACACGTACCTTTGTTCCATATTCTCCATATTCCAGGTTTCGAGCCCTTGGCCTGCCTCAGGGACTTCTAGACCTTGAAGCAGAGGCGACTCCCGTCCAGGAGAATATCAAGTCTCCTCCAAGACGCAGCATTCGACTGATTGACAATGAGCTGTGGCCGTCGCACTCACTTCTATTTGATTTGACCACAATCATAAAGCGAGCAGGGACAAGGGAGAATAGGAAATGATGATCATCTATTTTTCATAGAATTCTAGAGGATTAAGCCAAAGGGGAACTTCTTGAGGGACAGCCTGTAATAAATGCATGGAGACAACAGAGTGACACTAAAACTTTCAGCGTCATCCATCAATAAAAGAATCCGTGGTTGTCCAAGCATGAACTTTGTGGAAAATAAATATTTGACTAGGAATGAACGTCAAGCATTTCCTTTTGGAATCTTTCCACCCTAGCAATACTTGACTGGCTATCTTGAATACAAGCTTCTGTGAAAGACAACTCTTGGATTAGGATCGGAAGGAGATTAACTCAAGGAGGAGTGAAGAAGATTCTTAGAGTTAGTTTAGATTAGAGGGAAACCGAGATAAAGTAATGGAGTTAACTGCTTGATGAACGCATGGATGAAACCATGAGAATTTCTCAATCGAGCGTGTTATTAGTGGTGTGGGCAATTTGGGGTTTGGGTTACACTCTAAAGCATGATTCGCGGATTTTATTTCCGCAAGAATAATTTGCACATTCTTCCAACCAAGAGTCATCCGCTTGCTTTGCGGTACATTTTGCGGATGTGCATATTCCTTGAAAACTATGTCTCTGACTAAGCTCACAAAACTGTGGTTAGTTAATGTCCGTAGCTGGTTGCTTGGGATTAATGGATAAAGTTATTGGGTACAGCAGTGATCTGGGAATTGGTGTTGATGAGCAAGATGAAAAAAATTCGCGAAAATATATGCAAAACAAACCGAAACAAGTGTAAACATTTGTGATGCCCTCTGCTAACTGTGTTGCGGTCAAACGTTGTTAACAAAAGATGTAGCTGTTTCTATACCGTTTTCAAAAACCATGCGAAATTATACCTCAACGACACGTTGAAAAGACCTAAACTGTGCTGATTCCAGTCTAATGATTCTTCAAGTCCCGGTCAAGTCTGAACTTCTCACCATATTTCGCAGAATGGCATGTGCCATAATTTTCATTACAGACTGCGCAAAATTCATTAGACTTCGGGTCGCAAATCATATCTTGGTTTCATATATTTTTAATTCAATAAGAATATCACGTGATAACCGACAATAATTTGCCACAAGTGTACTTACTCTACTATTTATAATGTGATGGTTAATTGTGTAGTTGTACTTGCATATATATGTCAGAATTATGTATGAATTATAAGAATAATATGATACAAAATCACGTATTGATCCTCTTAAAAAAATTCAATTTCTTCTTTTTCCTCTCCACCACTGTCTGAACAGCCTGAATCTACAGATTATACAGACATAACACTTTTTACAGCCTATGGCCTATGGCTAGATTACATGTAGCTACAATTAAAAGAAGAGGACTAATTCATTAACTCTCTCACAGTACAGACTACAGCTCCCTTCCTTGGATATCCTCAATCCTGACTCTCTTAATGCTAAAGTTCAATCCTGATTACAATTCCGTTTGACCCGTCCGTGGAAGAAACCAGAGATGGCATGCAGTAAATGGTATATGGCACATTAAATTTGAATGGTCCGCCGTAATAAATTAAAATTTTTTTTGCTAGATTACAGTTCCGATTTAAAATACTCTGCATTTCTTGACGTCTCTGCTGTACCGATCCAACATCCAACTGATCCGCGCATATGTAGACATAACTGACGCTTCTAAAACATTCTAGAAATGAAAATGATCATTTCCCTGGTCACAGCTTTCAGCCAATGGTCAAGCCATCAGGGTTTATCTAAAGTTATCTCTCTGTGTCCAAGTAAAATCGGCAAGTTTTAGAAAAATAGCTTCATTTCGTAACTGTAAGCTCGGACAACAAGCGCTCCTCTGTTAACTGCACTTAAGTCTTGTGCAATTAAAGTTAAACTTACTTGATTGAAATAATGACAGGGTTGATACTAGTTCGCTAGTTCGTAGAGGATGTTGACTGACTGACTGGCCGAGAGAGTAATTAAAACTAAGCCTTATCTGTTTGAGTGTAGGCAAACACATTGATCGAGAGCATCTAAGCATTTGCAAAGACTGAAAGTGTTCCCTGTTCGTATTAGCCATTCCAGCAAGATGTTGAACAAAGTCAAAGGCTTCCCCTCCAAAGACTGTTGAAGGACAGTCAAAGGTAAGTCCAGGATTTGAGCGAGGGTGACGAGTTTAAGGGGAGCAAGTGGGAGGGTAGTTTGGGCGTGAGAATTTAAAATTCCTTCGCTAAGATTAATGCTACTGCTATTACTCCCCACCACCACCGCAACTTGTTCTTCCTCAGAACAGATTGGAGCTACTACGGAAGTTGTTACAGATTCCAAGCTCATTTCCCTCTTAAATGATTGCTGTTGAGCAGCAAGAACAGGTGTTGAAGATGATAAGGTGGGAAATACGGGGAGCGTTGTTAGATCCTCTGTCCAGCAACCTTCTTGTTTCTCGAGTAATTCCTCTTCCTCCTCTGATGATCCGTCACATCCACTTCCTTCTAGGATTATGGAATCCGGTCCAACGGGTTTAGCTTCTTCCGCCCCCGCACTAGCCATGGTGCTGCTGCTGGAGAAGCTGGAAACATCCGGGCTGGAGGCAAAATCAAACTGAATTTCTCCAGCGTTGGATGAGGAGGACTCTTGATGATTTCTCAAATGCTCAAACTTGAAAAAATTATTCCCAGCACTCATAAAGCTGCTCCCGCTCAGCATGTTCCCGCCAATCAAATCATAAGATGGGATCCTTTGTTGGAAAAGACCGGAAATCTTTGATTCAATTTCTCTTGGTGCAGGAAAATTGAATATTTGCTCCAGGTCTTTAAAAGGTTCTTGTTCTTGGTAACGGTGGGCAAGCCTGGAGAAATAAAACGTTTTATTATTATTTCCATCAATTCCTTTAGTTTAAGCTTGCAAGTTTTATTCAACAAGTTTTTCCAAGCGCAATCATTTAGCGTGGAACAGCAAGCAGCATGTGCAACTTCCTATTTTGGTGTGGACACAATTTCCGAATAATAGCATAACAGCATTCCTTCCTTGGGCTGGTTGCTATATAAAATAACACAATGCAACTAAGCTTTTAAATTTATTGCCACTTGTGTGCCTTGGCCTTTGGCTGCGCTTGAAAATATTCACAGCATCCCATAATTCTATCTGAACTTGGAATGGCAAGAGAAATTACGGCAAGCATGAAGAATACAAAAGCTGGAGAATTTATGTAGATGAAAGCTTGGATTACTTCTCTTTTTGTGGTTAAATGTAATAAACTTGTCAACCCTTTCAAAGTGATGTGATTTTCCTCCTTGGTGGAGGGTTCAAATTGGGAAGAATATTATATATTTTCAAACCACAGAAAATACGTGAGCTACGAGATACAATTACTGTGCATAGAAAAGAAGCAGGAAGAATAAGCGGAATTGCCTAGCTCGTATTCATATTCAATGTTTTCCCACAAAGTAGTTCTCTGCTCACAGAACTTACAAGTAAAGCTTGTACTGTCTTGGGGCATTTTGTTAAAATATTTTCATGTCAATTTGTACTTGTTCCGCCATTCATGAAACTACAAAAATTGTTTAACAAGAGCTCCTACATAATATGCTCTGAGCTATACTACAACAACAGATACGGCTATAGGCCTTCGAAAAATAAGATTGAAACCCGAAACTTTGGGAACTTGTTGCGTGTAAAATCTTACTAAAAGTTCTGCTCCTCTTGTGGTTTCTTGAAGCTTTTGAACTGGTGAGAAACTAATGTGCCGAACATGTACAAGTTGTTCAAAGAACTCAAATGCATACGGGCAAACTGACTCCCGTTCAAAGTGATGTGAATTAAAGCAAAAATCATTCGTGTTAATCACTGGTGCTTCCCTAGTTTGTACCCAATGCAAAGGATTAAGAGCTCCGAAGTTGGTGGGAGACATTAGTTGAAAGCATGTATCATTAGCTATTGTACGTGATTTGCATTCTTTAAGCTTGATTTAACCTTCATTCTCCCCGCTTTCCTCCCTCCCCTGACTCAGAGGGAAGTTACGTGAAGTAATGAAGGAAGCACTGCTGTGGTATGTGGATCGGAAAGTAGAAAAAAATCCAAAGGAAGTTGTAACAAGCTCGGCGGGAATTAAAACAGAGCTTCATTTCCATGTTTCTATTTAGTTGAGAGGAAAAGAGGAGGGGATAACTTGTTCATATTTTTACGGAACATGGGGCTGAGGAATTTGCAAAATTAAGTTGCTGTGTGAGAACAGAACGCTTTGGGGCATCCTAAGATAGAGGGGTTGCAAAAAAGCTGGTGGAAGGAACATGAAACTTTGGTTTTAAAGCATTCATAGCGAAAAAGCCCATAAAAACTTGCTTTAAGCTAAACTTAAAGAACTCAAAGAAAAAAAGCAGTATAAGAAGCGAGAAACCTTGCTTACCTTTGCACCCAGGTGACAGCGGTGAAAGTCGCAGCGTTGGTGGGAAAAGCACGGATGATTGTAGAGTTGAGGCCTCGGAAGAGGGCTTTGTAGCCTTCGTTAGCGATTGTTTTTCGGAGACAGTCTGTGGCACTCGTGTACTTCCCAGTCACGTCGGACTGGAACCGGGTCTTGATGACGTCCATCGGGAAGCAGGCGATCCAGGAAGCAACTCCAGCCATACCTCCGGCGAAAAGCATGTGCGGGGTAGAGATATTCGGGCCATCTATAAGACACAGCATTATTACTTTTATGATGTTGCTTACCAGCTTCCAAATTTGCTCTCACATCTGGTATGTGCTGATTTATTGTAAAAGTTTCAGATGAAAAACGGCGTCATAATTGAACACTTTCAAGTATAGAAAACACACTTACATGAGGCCGTGAGAGCTTCGTACGTAGCAATATAAGTACCCAACCCGGGTATTTCTCTCGCGAGGGTGACAAACCATCCCTTGAAGACTCCACGCCGAAGTCCCTCTTGCAAATAAGTATTTTTGATAACGGTCCAAGTGCTGGGTCCCTTGATTTTGCTCGTGGTTGAGGCAGCAGATTCCATCAATTGCATCCTAATCTTAGCTAATTCCGTGGGTGAGGCAATGACGGACTGGAGGGCACCAGCGGTCGCGCCTGCCGCGAAATGTGCCCATAGAGCATCGTTACCCTTGTTTTTGACCAGAGGTGTAAGCAGGCCATAGACTCCAAAGAACAAGGCATTCATCGCCCCAACACCATACAACGGGGAGGTTATCCCTTTGTATAATCCAGCAATCTAATCCAATCACACAGAGGGAACATGGCGATATTGATTGAACAGATTTTTTTGCGCTTTTTTTGCAACATTTTCACTCCTTTTTTACATTTTTTCCCCGCATGCTACTCTTCCTCCTCCTCATACATTCATATCTCTCTTTTGAACTGTGCATACAGTTTTTGTTTTCAAAAAGCAAGCGTTCGCGCAAGCGTTTGTCGTATGATAGAAGAAGCGTACCGATTCTTGCTTCACAATAGTGCTCAAGCAATGGTAGGTGCCACGGTATTTTGGGTTCACGGGACAATCCGTCTGAATCCGGACCTGAAATTAACACATTTAAAAAATAAATTAAAAATTGCTTTACTTACAACCAGTATTCAAAGGCTCAACCCCTTCAGATTACCACTGGGCTTTTAGTTCTTACTTTCACCGAGTCAAGAGGATGACCCACAAGAATACCTGCAGCACCTGTAAACATTGTTAACAAAACTTTGAATCACTGCGCCATCTACCGTCATTTACTCATACTCCGTCTCCACGAACCTATCAAGCATGCAGCATGCAACAAAACGTTTACGTATTATAGCGACAACTTACCTCCAACGCATCCGGCAAAGAATTCAAGCGCCATTTTAGCTCTTAGTGGCGCCCTCTAGGGTTGATATTGTTTCGAACGCTATACGTGTTTCTTTCCGAACAAGGTTTGTATTGATTGTAGTTGTTGACCCTTGGATTATTTGCTAACTATTTCCTTCTTAATCCTGATTTACTTTGGACTTAACTTGATTTGCTATTAACTTAACTCAAAATCCCAATCTCCTGTCTTCTATTTTTAACTTGTTTAACTTCTTTACACTAAAGTAACTTTCTTTAGCAAAAAAGAGAGCTGGCTTCAAGAGTATTTCAGTACACTTAACAAAATTACTTTGGTTATCCAAGAGTTTAAATCTGACTTAACTTACTGACTTGCTTTCAGTCTGAAGACTGGCTAACTGGCTTAATCGTACTTATTAATAATGGCGAGAATGAAATACAAGTCTGTAGATCACCTCATATTGATTTGACTACTAAACATGAATAAAATATTTTCAGAGAATTCGTCAACTCCAGAGTTTGACGAGAAGTTAATTCTTGAGTCAAGAAGAATCTTACAAAAATTATTGCTTAGCAGGTTGGACAGTTCAAGTCCATTAGTACAGAAGCTAAATCCCATGATGAGTCCACTTTGATAAAATAAGTAATCCTTATATACCTCCCTTGGTTATAATCTGATTTCAACGATAACTTAAACAGAAAATCTTAAATGTAATTTAAGATTTCCACTGAAAATGATCAAGATGACACATATATATTCCTAGTTAGTGAAAGTAAATCTAAGCTGATTAATAATATTTCGTAATTTCTTCTTGAAAACCCTTTTAATTCGCTAACGACGACGACAATAGTTATTCACAAGACGATCAACAATTTTCACAATCTTCTTCCAAGCCGACCAAGTACTTTCCTGATGCTTTCTCTTCTCTTTCTAAATGAACGAGCAAAGATGAAGGAGGTTTTAGAGCTTTCTTCAAGAACGCCAGAGTTAAAGGATGGAGATAGCGGGAGAGGAGAAGAGGATTTCAGTAAACGTATGATGTGTGTACGACACAGATAATAATGAGAATTACTTACTTGAAGCAGTAGGAAAATGTATGAGTCACATAATAAGACTTATTTGTTGTCATTGATTAGTTTTTGAAACACAAGCCTTGCATTCACTCATCAGTGGCAGAGCTTCTCATAGATTACAAACTTTCCAAAGAGCAACCATATATAGTCTTTGTATTTTCCGTATAGTCTATGATCGCACTCACTTCGACCCCTCAAACTCTATTTCGATTGCAAGTTAGGGACAAACAGTATCGAACGTCACAAGAAGATATATAAATTTCTGTATCTGCACAAATTAAATAGTTTTGCTGTTGATTTGAGAACAGGTTGGGGAAAAGTGATCGTTGCGTGAACATCAACTAGATGTCTCAATGTCCTCTTTGATCACTCACTAATCAAATTACATGTATTAACTCCTTTAGATTTGTCCTTAAATCACTTCACCAGATAAACCAACGAAGAGGATGTTTATATTGAATGGAAGTAAAAACTTTTCTTTACTTAACTCCTGGCTGATAATGTTCGTATCTATAACTTCAATTAAATCAATCACGCGTCTAATAGACCAAGATTATTATATTTAAAACATTAAGATTATATGCTTAGTTGTACACAGTAAGGGAAAGAAGATGATAGCATATATTAAACTTTAGTTGAAGAACTGTATGTATGGCTGGAATTATATAATAATAACAGCAGTTAAGGTCTTGTTATTGGTGCTGGCTAGCGTTATTCCGTTCAAACTGTAATGTTTTTTGAGCTGTAAACAATCTTGATATAATTTTCACTCCCTCACTTCCACCCATTACAAAATTATTAAATAAGCTGCCGTTGCTCTTGTACATTTTATTTTCACACTGATAGATATTTTAAACGTCAGGATTCTACAGGATTTTCTAATGAACTTTGACACGGCTTATTAGAAAAATGCAGGTCGAATATTATATAGTTTATGTTTGCGTTTGTTTTTTTTGCGAGAGTCTTCGAGGCTATTTTCAAGCACACAATTGGGGCAAAACACTTAAAAAATCTGGACTTTGGATACAAAACTTTAGATTCTCTTTGAATGAACGGGTAGGTTGAGCGGTCGCACTTGTTCAAGGTTTATGGCTGGACGACACATGTAAACTCATTGGTACTAAAACTGAATATTTCTGGATTTTTTGATTGATTGATTGATGACGTTTATAACAGAGAAAGGGTTGAAGGTTTGTAGCAAGTTCAAACTGCATCTATGTAATTCAGTGTCAAATCTGATTATTTCTAGACTGGGGTCAGTTTTTCTTTAATTCGGGGAAAAACCTTCAAAAGAAACTAGAAAAGTCTTGAAATTCCCTAAGATTCAAAGCTGCTGGAGCTATATATTACGCACGGAACAAAAACTGGAGCTAGCTAGAAGCTATTAAAAGTTACTACTACGAAATAGGTGACGTATCAGAAAAAATATTATCTAGAAAACAGTCCTAAGAAATATCTTAGCTAAACTAGCAAATAGGAGACGATTTTTGCTAGTAGCCAGAGAAAATCTGGAGAAAGACTGTCCAGAAATCGGTTGAATACATTTTCGCAACTAGCCAGATACAATTTAAGAACTTGAGGGATAGAAACGGTCAAACTCTTCTAGAATCTGGAGTAACAAAAACTGGACAAGTTTCTCTACATACTTGTGAAATAACAATGAATATTGACTTACAAAATCCTCTCCTTTTGGTTCAAAAGCATGTGAAGACGACGCAGAAACTGGATTAATCTAGTCTCAATCAAATTATGTCAACAACAATGGACAGGGACGCTAGAGGACAACTTAACCCTGAAACGTTTCCGTTTCTAGTTTTTCTCTTATCTCAGCGCCTCCTCCTGGACTGGAACCTTATTAGCTAGAAGTTGAAACGAGTTTAGTCTTAAGAAAACAAATGTAAATATTTTAGAAAATATTTAACCCTTTCTGTAAAGGCTTTAGAGATTATTGATATAGAATTGGAAGCGTGTGACTTTTGGAGCAATGTGCAGTAGACAAAGATAACAAATTGGCTCAGGAATTAAAGGATAGTTAATGAAGAATTTACAAGATTGCATCCATTTATATACTCCTGAGTTTACACTTGGATCCAGCATAAATCAGAGTAAAAGATGAAGAAAAAGATGCTTGTTTGTCGTCCTTAAGAGGATTCAAAATACTCTCGTCGTCCTGTGGAGAATTTCCATGGCTGTACAAAATCCTAGATATTGTTCATATAAGGCTATTCTATCACAAAGGAGTAGCCTCGTGTCTTAGTTTCCAGCGTCTTCTCCTGTTATTGCTTAAATAACAGAGCTACTGTAATCAGCAAAGCTCACGCAGTTGGTGATAGCGGTGGAGTCTATTTGAATTTACGGAGGGATGAGGAGAGAAGAGCGGATGACAAGGAAATAAAATCTTAGATGTACAGAGCTCTGGATTTTTGATACATAAATCTTCATAATTGCTACATATTTTCTGACCCAAAGGTTTTTACTACCGATGAAAATTGGCATGAGATCATTTTCTGTTATCGCGGGTGATTTTAGTAATGCTCAAAATAAAAATTTTCTTAATATAGACGTTTCAAAAACGCTTGCACATATTCATCCCTCTACAGTGATTCGCATCCTCGGAGATGCAGGATTAGTAAGGTTGAGAGGAATGATCCAACATATTACTACGCGTCAAAATCCGCGAATCCAAGATTGCGAAATCTTCAATAAGCGATTGAGGATTTCGCATTTGCGAATTTATGGCGACGTCCCCAAGAGATCATAGAACGCATATCTATACTCTTTGACCTTAAGGTGAAACTGGATTTCAATCTGCCTCCAACTATCCTCTATTTAGTTATCTGTTACTTACGCAAAAGTCAAGCTACGGTATGTTATAAAAGTATACGTGTCAATGAGAAATTGTTTGCTCGTGTAAATGTCTTTTTGCAAATTCATAACCAACTTGTTCCTGAAATTATTTTTTCAAGGACAACGCAAGGTGGAACAGATATTCTCCGAGGAGTGGAATCGGTACTATAGTATGATGAAATAAATCAGATTATTGTCAAATCAATGTGGAAATTAATGCAACTTTAATTAATATAATTATCTACGGTTTCCAAAAATTATTTAGTTGTAACTTTTCTGAAATATTCCTCGCTGGAATTATTTTACAAGGAAGAAATCTGGCCGAAAAACTTTCCGTTCATGATAAAATTGGATTGTATGCGTAAACTGATTTTACAATCTTGTGAACGCAAGTTAACAGCAAACATCAGGCCATATGATTTTCCCTTTTCTCCATAATCGCGCATGCTTCGTAAATAAATGATGATTAATTTGACCGAATCCTAAAAGCTAGCACTTGGACCAACTGCCTCTAAGGTTAAGTCGTACATAGGATATAGATTTAGGGTGTGTCATTTATTTACGTCTGGGATTGTTTTGAACGACTTGATTGAGATTTTATTTCCTTCGAGATTAAAACTATTCCTACTAGAATTCCGCCTAAGATTCTACGAAGCTTGCAGAGGTTGTTTGATGGGAGGTGAATGGAACTAATTGTTATTGACGTCAATAGAAAATTAGAGACGTACATAACGGCGTTTCGTTCAAGCAGAAATCAGGCGATTAGGACATAGAATGTATGTTCTTGACAAATATTGTTTTCCCTCAAGTACTCTGTTGCTGTTGAGCTGTCAAGCCAAGGAGCAAAGGAGTTGCGAAAATGTTTTCTAGGAAGATGATTCTAAACCAATCCGATGTCTTCTTCCGGCAACACTTTGAGTATGATCCAATAGAGAGAGATGGATATTTTTAAACAAATTCCTATGAAACTAGAGGCAGTTGGATACGTTGACTCATGCATCTTGCAATTTCTCGGATTAAACGTTTTGTATATTCGCATTTCTAACGTTTCATGTCAACGCCTACCGCGGACAAACCAAGACAAACAATTGCGTTTTTTATTTTTAACAAAACGAAAATGGTTGCATCAGCTTTTCTTGTGCATCAGTCATATCCGTCCGTTAGCTTTCACTCCAAGAAAATTAATTTTCGTTATCGCATGAGCATTTATATCCAAATATGTCTTTAAAAAATTCAGTAATCATCTTCAAGCTCAACGAATTTTCCCTCAATGCTGCCATCGTTTAAGCCTAATTTAGGTGATATCTTGCATTACTTTTATAATTCGGAAAGCTTATTTCTTTGACCAATGTTTCTCCGCCGGAAATACATAATGAGCACTAGAAAACATATTAAATTGAAATTATTTAAATCGTAGTTTCCGTCAGAATTAGTGATCATTTTATGAGTGCAATGCATATGATAATACAAATCAGCAATTTTGAAACTATGGGCAACTACTTTCGTCCCAACAAAAGAGCATTAAAGATGGATGAAAGGACAATATGGAGCATAGTAAGAACGACTTGCTTATCGACAAAGTAAAACGGTGTTCGAATCCAAAGGGGGCGCTGTGATCCAAGTATTTTTCTTAAAATTAACAAACTACTCCAACGGGTTGCCCAGTCTTGAATGATGTCCTTGGACGATTGCCCCAGACAAGACAATATCCAATGTACAACACAACTATTATACTCAGAACGCAGAAACCCAGAAGAGTTAACATCCCGCCTAAAGCTCCGCCGATCTTAACGCCAGCGTAAGCAGCGATAACCATCTGAACCATGATGGCCAACTGGAATGCCGGGAAAACTATTCCGTACAATCCGTTGAACTGATTTACTAGAACGCGTAGCTGAGAAAAGATTTGTAAAGAATTTAACGGATTTCTTATCTCTTTTCTGGAAAATTTACAACCTCTGAAAAAGCAAAGTATTCGTAATTATAAACCTTGCTGTAAAATTTCAAAGCTTATTCTTTTTATGAATGCAATACCTGATTTCCTTAAGAAGGACAATAACGGGTGCAATGGTGTACGCAATCCCTGCATACACCATTACAGCAGCTGACCAGGCAATATACACGTAATATGACAGCAAGATGAAATCAATCGCTTTGGCTTGTTGCACATCTAATCCTTGTCCAGTTAATCTTGTAGAAACGAAGCACGTTATTGATCCGCTCCGCGGCAGCACCGTCAGTTTTGCAATCAGATATTGGCTCATGTTAGCAAGAATGAGAAACTGGCTTGCAGTCATAATTTTCTCGGCAATCCTGATGAGTTTTGGCCTTCCTGAGCCTGGGATGACATACTTTTCTGTGAAATAATGCAAGTAGAAATGGCAGCTTGCCCCGAACGTATCTACCGACCTTATTTCGAGGTCAAACATGTAACTTACTGCAATAATCTGTTGAAAACTTGACAGTATTTCTCAAAACTTCCGAAAACTCTTCAGGATATATTGCGACAGGCACGTAGACAATTACAACCATGACGTCGTAAATGAGGGTCAGGGAACACGCTGCCTTATCAAATACGGAATTATTCCCTCCTGACACAGCCTCTAAGGTAACGAGAGCGGAAAGAGTCGCATAACCTCCTACGTACGCTGTGGTCAAGCCCCAAAAGAAAATATTTCCACGAGAATCCCGTTGTACCTTGGGCCACGAGTCCTCTTGCTTCCACGCCAGAGGGAGTACTTTCAACACAGAGGATACTCGCGCTGCATTTTTTCCCACGGCTAGTAGCTTTGTTGTAAGCAAAATGTCGTTGTTGTGGGGCACATCCATTGAATATTTTAAAACTTTAGCCTGCTACAAAGTAGCTAATTGAGTTACTGTTTCAAGTTCTGTTACTGTCTGATTGAGTCTTGCTTGTTGCTAGCTGAAACAAGGCTGTTCAGAGTCGACATGAGGTAAAATATTTCACTTCCGGGATTCACATCAACGTACATCCTAAGTACCAGGTTTACTTAAGGACATGGCAGTGTTTCTATACTTAAGAAAAAATTGGTAGCCCCCCAATAAATCACCACCCACCTGCTAGCTGTGAGGAAGCTAGAGGGAGTTGCTAGGTATAGAGAGGAGGAAATTCAAATATGAGCGGGCTTTTTTGACGAAGAAAGCAATACTGGGGGAGGCTTTCTCTCTAAACAACTAGCGAGTGCTATCGCAACCAAACAATCCTTCATTTAACAATGGCGCATGTACTAGACTGCCGACACCCGAGAACATTTTTAATTCATTTTTGGGGAGAAAATTAAATAAATTAACTAAAGCAAATAATGATAATATTTAAAACGACCAAGCTAAGGTTTAAATCAGCACCAATGCTGTGCTTACAATTTGCAATATATTGCCTCGAAAATGAGGCGTTAAAAACTAGTCGTAAGTAAAAATAACTACTATCACTAAGAATAATCATGCATTCTGAATGACATGCAAACAAACAAGAACTGCACAATTATTGAAAAAGTGCCTAGGCTTTCTAAATGGGTTAATAATTACTGCCAAAATCAAATAATACCCGGCTAAGGCAATCAAAATCAGATGGATGCGTTTTATACAGCGAAAATCCGATAGGGTGGTTTTAGGGAAGCTAAAAAGTAAGAAAGCTATTTGGAGGCAGTCATAATTAAATGAAGCAGTTGAGGGAGTCAAATCAGATGAAGCCGTTTTGAGCCAGCCAAAATCACATAGGCCAGTGACTAAGGCAGTCAAAATCAGGTGGTGCCGTTTTGTAATAGCCAAAATCAAATAAAGCCATTTTGGTGCAGCCAAAATACGATGTAGTCGCTTTAGGGCAGCCAAAAAGAAATAAACCTGTTTGCAGGCAGTCAAAATCACATGCATCCGCTTTAAGACAGCCAAAATCAGATTAAGCTGGTTTGAGGCAGCCAAAATCAGAATAAGCTGTTTTGAGGCAGCCAAAATCAGAATAAGATGTTTTGAAGCAGCCAAAATCATAATAAGATGTTTTGAAGCAGCCAAAATCAGATTAAGCAGTTTTGAAGCAGCCAAAATCAGAATAAGCTGTTTTGAGGCAGCCAAAATCAGAATAAGGAGTTTTGAAGCAGCCAAAATCATAATAAGATGTTTTGAAGCAGCCAAAATCAGATTAAGCTGTTTGGCGGCAGCCAAAATCAGAATAAGCTGTTTTGAAGCAGCCAAAATCAGATTAAGCTGTTTTGAGGCAGCTAAAATCAGAATAAGCTGTTTTGGAGCAGCCAAAATTAGATTAAGCTGTTTTGAGGCAGTCAAAATCAGGTAGAGCCGTTTTGAGGCAGCCAAAATCAAATGAAGCCATTTTCTTGCAGCCAAAATCCGATAGGGTGGTTTGAGTGTAGCCAAAAAGAAAGAAAGCTATTTCGGGGCAGTTAAAATGAAATGAAGTTGTTTGGAGAGAGTCAAATCATATTAAGCTGTTTTTCAAAAACCAGGATTAAACCGATTCGACGCATTCATACGCAGATGAAATTGTTTTGAGGCAGCCAAAATCAGTATCAGCCAAAATCAGATTTAGCTGTTTTGAGGAAGCCAAACTCAGAATAAGCAGTTAAACATCTAAATCAAAAACCGATACGTATCAGAATGGCTGTATCAAAACGATTCAATCCGTTTACTTAACGGTTTATCCAGCTAATAATCAGTATTTGTTGTCTCCAACATACTTTCAGATCCTCCCACTCATACATTTGACTAGATTACGCTTAATAAACTCGGACCGCATCTCTAAGCAGATTCGAGGAAACTCTTGTGAATGGGAGAGCCAATTAGCCATAATTAGCCAATTTGTTTACATTAGTATCGCGCGATGACGACATAGTAAATAATTTATTGCGCTAGTTAAAGGTAAATCAACGTTTGTTTTGTATTCACGAAATGCGTATCTTAAACAGTGATTACATTAAATAGGTACCGTAGACTGAATTTATAGGTCTGATAATGTACTCGGATTAATAAAAGATTCATATGGTCCATATTTTTGTCCACATATTCAATGTTTATTTAAACCAGATGCTTCCAACCACTCCACCCCAGCGGTAATTAAGCTTAATGCATTTAAATTAATTAACTCCGGTATTACCTTGCACATTAGCTCAGGTAGGTAGGTATACGCAGAAGCTACAACGGTAGATAATTGAAAAATGTAATGTTCTATAATGTAGTAAGCGCTCACCTCTCAACTTCAATCCCAATTTTCAACTCAACAAGCTACTGCAATATGAGCCTATTAACAGTTGTATCGATAACAAACACTAGACTAATTAAATGATGACATACAACATTCTAGATATGTGACCACAGTAGACTTTAACAAAGGGCTTCGGGGCAACATCTTATCATCATGCCTCACGCTGGCTACGTCAAGCGGTTCTTTAAACGGATTTCTTGAGCGTTGCAGGTATCAGAGCGGTGAGTAAAGAGATGCATTACTCTTTTCGAGTTTTCTGCTTACAACAACGGTCGATTCAGAGCTACCAGCTCGAACATTTCTTAAACTCTTTGATTGTGACAGGTGAGTGCAATAATGTTGGTATATATGATTAATATTTATCAAATTTTAACAATAATGTATATTTTACCGATTACAATCAGCGGTATTAAGAGCTGGTTACAAGATAAAATCTATTCTTGGCGATATAAGGCTTAGCAGGTCCACAAATATGGTTTCCTAGCGAGAAACCTCGTGAAAAAAAGTTCCAGAACTCTGCATAGTTTTCCTTCACACGCTTTGCTACTGGCATCAACGCACTTATCCCAAGTATAGTTTGCCTGAAACGTGTTCTTCTAAAACATAATACAAAGAATAACAGCAATTAAATGCCGTCATAGGTATTAAACTTAAACAGCGCCCTCTCCCGATTACCCATCAAGTTAGGGTACTGATAGATATGCTGTGAATATGTTTTGCGGATTCACGTTTCATAGTTGTGTTTAAAATATCCATACTTTGTCTCTCTTAATCTTTTGTTCTGTCCTGTATGCCCAATTAAACTAAAAATACAGCAGTATCCATATTTTCCATGTGAAATTCTAAGGTTAATGTACATATGAATTAGTTTCGTGAATAAATTCTGTGTAGTCACATATTATTGTAACAATAGCCAAAAACATTTCCTTCATGTCCAGAAACAATGATTGCATGATAATGTTTCGTCATTAAACATGAACATGTTGCAGCTCATAATAGTATACACAATTAAACCGATTGAGGATTGGATCGCTTTCCAAAGCAGAGGAATTGCAATATGTGATCAAAGAATACAACGGAAGTATGTTGTTCGCAGGTAAAACAATTCACCCAACAGGATTGTATAATATAATTGCAATTAAAATTAAAATTAAAACATCATCATTTCTGATAGCTCTTCCTCTTCGCGCCTGTACAAGAAAAATCAGACGCTGTATAAAAGGAATTTTAATTTAAATTTAAAGTCCAGCTTTGCCGACTGAATAAAGTCAGTACCACACACATGATCTTGCCTGCGACTAAAATAACAGAAATCCCTCTTTCCCATTTCACCGTCAATAGTCCAACCAGCTTGAAAGTTGCTTCACTAGCGGATAATCAATTATTTGGCGAAAAACGTAAAGCCGAACAATGATTGAACGGATTTCTACTTCTGCTCTTCTGATATTCTTCAGCTTAGCATTGGTGGTAAGAATTATTTGCAGTTTTATATGTTTGGTTTGGTTTGGTTTATTTAGAGTCAAGATCCTCGAGACATAAGTCCTGAATATGTTTCCTCCTTGCAAAATTAATTACCTGGCTCATTCATATCGCCAACTCTTTTCTTGGATTCTTTCTGCACACGCTGCCTCTATTTTCAGAATCTTGCCAATACAGAGCCTCCAAAGGATATGACTTGCGAAGCAGCCATGGGGCACATGATGCAAAGGCAGCTGGAAGGGATTTCCTATTGTGCGAATACTATGGAGTTTAAAGATGGAAAAGACAGAGCGAAAAAATTAGCCGTGAGTACCAAAATCCAAGCTTAAAAATAACTGTAATCCGCAATGATGTAAACAAATAAATTAAAATCCATATAAACAATTTAATTTCAGTGTATCTTCAGGTGTATACTAATTAAAGAGAAAATTGTAAGTAATTAATCAACTGTTGTATTAAAATTACTACCACTGCTTAAAACCGCCTTCTCCTAACTTGCTGCTATGCTTCATTGTTTTTACGCTGATCCTAACTTTAGTAATTTACACATTGGATTGGTAAAACTTGACATTGATAATCTTTGACCTTAGATACCGGAGACGGGGAAACCCTCTCGGGAATACCTGGATACTTTCGTTGAGAAAGAAGTGCCGAAAAATTTACTGGAGAAAGCTGAGCCTGTAATCAATCAGTGTTTCGATGTTCTGAGTAAGTTCCATAATTTTGCCATTGTTTCTTATAAAGTATTTACAACTGTCGAATCCCGCCACACCTTGTGAGGGACTATTAATTACTTTCTTTTCTCCCTCAAGTCAAAAATCTAGACGAGAATCAAAGTGACGAGTATTGTGAATCATACAAACCCGTCATTAAATGCTTGCTAAGTTTTATTCCGACGGTGAGTTCCAAATTCGCTACCATGATTCTTTAATTACAGGAAAAATTCTGGAATGTAATTGATTTTTTCATCCTTCCCAGTTTTGCGACAGCCTCGATTGATGAGGTCTGAAGGACCAATATTGCTTGCATACACCTCAATCTAGAATTGCAGATGCCCGCCCTTTATTCTTCGCGCCTCTACACAGTTAAACTCACCTGGTTGTAAGTTTCGGAAACAAAAAACCCATCTTCCAGAAATGTTAAGGTACCATTTTCTGACTTGGGCATCACTTCACATGTCATCTAATGACTGATAGATTTTCATTGGATGTATATTCAAGTTTAATCATGATTAATTATATCTGCATTTCTTTATTATCGACCTCTAAAATGCCTTAAGTAATAATAATGATGTAGCACAAATAATGAAATTCATTTCAAAATCGACTTTGATTATTTTAGCATCACAGTAGTGCTCCGTCCCACCTACATCTTTTTGCCTTGGCTGAAAACCGGCGACGATGACACTAGGAGGGGATTTTCTGCAACTAAAATCTGCAATTATCACACTTTACGTTCAAGTCCTACATAAATATTACAGCAACATTTATTGCCAAATCATATCCTTTGTGTACCATTTATTACCACCGACAACATTATCGCAGTTAATATCCATTAACAATCAAATCTGGGATACATCAATGGTAGTGCAAAGCGGTGAGTAACATTATTATACAACATTTGTAGCACTCTGGCTCCAGCAAGGCGTTTCACATTATTTCGCTCGGTTCTAAAATCAAAAGGTAGCAACTCAACGCATTATCAGTCACACACAAGCATAAACTTTTAAGATTCATGCATGTTTGAAAAACCATGTGTGAACTAACAACTAACTAGTACAGGATACTCAGGTTGCGTCTATGTAATAGTTGAGTCAGCAGTTAGTGGCTACGCTGAAACTATATTTATAATGTCGACATTAGTACCCCCCTCTATAATAACTATATATATACAAGGTTATAATGTTAAAACACTGTTATCCCATCAGTACTCTAAATGCTAACGATTCCCTACTGATTATTATCCAAATACCTCTTAACAGTATATTTACATGGTGCTCTGTAAATATTCCACTACTCCGCTCTTATTCTGCTCCTCTGAATTCAATGAAAATTAAAGGCAGGTCCGTGTGAATTCCAATCCAAAATGTTTTTAAAATGTTTCCAAACCCTTAACTTTTCCCTCATCTTGTGCTGTCTTCTTGATTCCAATGCAACGGTATACTTCAGAAGCAAAGACGAGTCCTGCAATTCCACATCCGAGAAGGAGAGCGTAGAAAACCAGGTACAAATCCGAGGATGTCATAGACAGCGGCGCATCTGCTCTACCCTCCTTGTCCTCTCCCTTGAGGAACTTGTCTTGAGCCGTAGTGAACTCATATGAACGGGATCGGAGTCCGTCCCATTTCTCCCAGAGCCAATAAATCCCGGACGTGAGCAACGCATTGAATCTTCTGGGGACGTTTCGATGGAGCGTGTAGTTGATTCCTGCGGGCAAGTAAAATGCCTTGGGCGTTTGCAAAAAGGGCTCCCCCTTTTCAAAGTTGTGTGCGAACCTGAGCTCGGGATGTTTTCGCATAATCTGCTGGAACTTCTCCCAATAATAGCCGAACTCATCTTTTTCAACTACGTATGCCATTGGATGTTTAGATTCCAAGTCAGCAGTCAGAATGAACTCCTCAAGATATTCCGTACAGACATAAGATCCGAGTTGCAGAGCATTTAGAAGTTTAAATTCCTTGTTATTGGTGCAAGCAGCATCACAGTTTCTCTTCTCTAATCTCTGCAGTAATCGATATCGGATATTAGCAATATGCGAGAAAAGACTTCTTGCAAGTTTATCCAAATTTATTTCCACACCATCAATAAACCGTACTTGTACATAACCGCTAAAAACAGTTTCCTTATGTGCTTCAAAATAGGATAGGCGAGGGCTGTATTCAAGCGCATCTTGAATCTTGTAAATTTCGGGACAGTAATGAATGTTTTCATGATTTCCAAAGCCGTAATATTCAAAGTCGAGTTCAAGGAGCTCTCCAATGGTTCGATACTGGGTTTCAAATGGAAATTGTGCGATACGTTCTGCGCTTATGAAACTTTTGTAAAAATTTGCGAGAAGAGCACCGAAAAATATCCAAAATGTGGCAACAGCACGAACCCTATGTGACAAGCCTTCCTCTCGGATGATGCTGTCGGAATGCAGTCCAGTCGGTTGATCCAGAATGACGCGCAGTGCCCAAAAAGCTGACGCCCCCAAAGAGGGCGTCCGTCTCCAGGATCCTTTCAGCCCCAGAAGGAATACCGTCAACAAAATAACGTAGAGGCTAAGTCCGAACAGTCCCGCGCTCCACGTGTCAAAGGGGCAAAAGAACCTTGTCAACGACTGTTTCAGAGCTGTAACGCCTTGACGTGAAATGAAAAAATAGCCTCCAGTCCTACCCACCTGGAACGTACGTGTTGCTTCTATTTCCTCATTGGTTCCATCTCGATGTTGCAACAGTAAACCTCCAGCCACAAAAATAATGGGAATTCTATCAAAACCAAAAGGTTTCCGCAGATTATCGTAGAAATGGTATACTTGTGTGCGATTCATTCGAGGACTTGTCACAAAATAATAAATGGAATCCATCATCGGACTTGACCACTTCCCTCTATGAAACGGAGAAGAAATTCCGGAAGGAATTCCGCCTGAAAACTGTATCTTGTAACTCATCGACTCCCAAGAAAATTGGGAGAGCCACACCAAGTTTTCTCCTCCGCTAATTTCTCTTTCGTAGATACCCGTCAGAGTGTCGAAACAAGCACTTATTGTGGAGCAAACGATGTCCTTGTACTTGCAACCATATCCGAACTCATAACCGCGAATCCCTTCACAGTCCGTCCAACCCCGATAGTAGACTTGTATTCCCCTGGACAGATCTGTAGGATCATTGTCGCAGTTAGCAACGCCCTCTTCAATACCTTCGCACGAGTGCTGAATGATCATAAACATGGGAATGACTTTGTGCGGGAACCAGTACATGGACTCCGTGTACATTCTCCATGAAACCGTGTCCGACATCTCTCGCTCCGCGGTAGTGATTATAATGAAAGTCATTAGAGCACCCTGAACTCCTTTGTTGTTCCTGTCCCGTGTATGCAGATATTCGTCTTCGCTGATGATGTAACCAGGAGTTTCATCCGTCCGTATAAGGATAAAGGTAATGCAGTTTTCTTGCCATTTCCCGTCTTCCAGAATCACATGCACTTCCACACCGCTGCCCTCTTCCGTTGAAAGGACGCTCGGAACTTGAGCCAAAGATCCTGAATAGTCAAGATAGCGGGGTTCCGTTGCTCGTATTGCGATTATGCATTTGGAGTACGCGGCAGTGATGGATCCAAAGTCGGTGAATTTGACATCTTCGGGCTTGCTGGTTAGTGAGGGGGCGCTTTTAGTTAGTAGCAGACGCTGTAAAATTAACAATATTAGTAAGAGTGGAGAACGCATTTTGAGAATCGTTTTCCGCGAAAACATCAGCCTGTCAGTGAGGCTGTTTCAGAAAAGCAAGTCACAGCTATTCTGAGGCTTGTATCCAATCGGTGTTAATAAAATATTATTATGGAGTCATAGTTAACTCATGTCTTTGACAACTCCAGCCCCTTGACAAATTCATATTCGTTGTCCCTTGGACGCCAATGATCCTCAAAGCTCTGCTTAGGAAATTACATCCGCTTATTTAATATGCACACGCTTGCTTATGCTTGAGGAGTAGCACATTAATCAAATTGTAGTTTAAGATGACTCGGGGCGCTACGCTAGGCAGGTTATCAATTTTGAAAGAATGAAGCAGGTTTAAAGGCAGTTCCATACGAATAGCTCTCCATTCGTTTGGAACTGCATGTTTGAACTATATAGGATTTGTCTCACGCTTATCAATCCAGCTCCAGCTCTTTCATACATTTTATGTGAAAATATTTCAAGTATGTACCTAGTTCCATATGATATCCGTCGAAAAGCAGGCAGTACTTTCTCTATGATTACACATTCCATAATCCAATAACTTTAATGCAATCATCTTTTCTTAATGTATGTACTTTATTGAAATGAAAAGAAATCCGATCGTTGCTGGAATTAAAAATGCCTCCGACGTGGCGATATGCTTGTAGATGTAATAGATTAAACAGGATAGGAAGCAAAGCGTAAATGCATTAAATCGAGCATGAAGGCAAAACAAGGTTGTGACATTTTTTAAACATAGACTTTTAAACCAAATCAATATGGAATCTGAAGAATTATGAGAAAGACTGAGACATTCTAAGTTTCTTAAAAATAATTAACTAAATGTTTTCTCCTTCCTCACTAAACTTGATTAGAATATTCGCAATGTTTAACTAAAGATTTGAATCCTGCATGCTTCTGATATCCGTTAAGTTTAATGAATACGGCAGAGTTTCACACCTTTACTTCGGGCTTAATATACATATAGTAAGTCC
Organism: Sminthurides aquaticus; assembly: GCA_906901655.1. Taxonomy (NCBI): domain Eukaryota; kingdom Metazoa; phylum Arthropoda; class Collembola; order Symphypleona; family Sminthurididae; genus Sminthurides; species Sminthurides aquaticus. The sequence goes on from CAJQTT010000010.1 coordinate 708,762, forward strand.
GGCCGGAGTAGAGTCTCGCATATTGCATACAAAAGCTCTGGATAGTTTTCCACTTTTATTTAAAACTTGAAAAGTTTATTCCGACTCCGACAACCTACTATGGTATTTTTCACCATCTGGTTATTTTTTCCTGTGATGAATACACATGGTTCGTCATAGAAATAAAATCATCGCCTTTCGTCCTAGCTGATCAGAGGGGGCAGCAAGATCGTTTCAGCTAGCACCCAGTACATACTATATTATTCTTTGTTCATCCGCTTAAGTTTAAAGCACATCAAGTCTAATATCTAATTCAAAGCTTGACAGTGAATATACAATAAAAATCATTAAGTTTAAGATTAGAGTTATAATTAACCACCTACTGAACATTCGCGAATATTTCAAACATTCCTAATTATCCTTTAGCATACAAAATCGCAAACTCTACTCTACATAACGTATATAAAAGCATTTTTACAACACCTAGCTATTTTAGAAACATTTACATTTCGAATGGTAGCCACGGGGTTATTCTCCTAAGATACTGCTAAACCCCGCATTTGTTACTCAGCGTTCGAAGTATTTTTAAAAAGGATGCCACGACAAACTTCAGAAGCGAATACAAGTCCCGCAATCCCACATCCGAGAAGGAGAGCGTAGAAAACCAGGTACGAATCCGAGGATGTCATAGACAGCGGCGCATCTGCTCTACCCTCCTTGTCCTCTCCCTTGAGGAACTTGTCTTGAGCCGTAGTGAACTCATATGAACGGGATCGGAGTCCGTCCCATTTCTCCCAGAGCCAATAAATCCCGGACGTGAGCAACGCATTGAATCTTCTGGGGACGTTTCGATGGAGCGTGTAGTTGATTCCTGCGGGCAAGTAAAATGCCTTGGGCGTTTGCAAAAAGGGCTCCCCCTTTTCAAAGTTGTGTGCGAACCTGAGCTCGGGATGTTTTCGCATAATCTGCTGGAACTTCTCCCAATAATAGCCGAACTCATCTTTTTCAACTGCGTACGCCATTGGATGTTTAGATTCCAAGTCAGCAGTCAGAATGAACTCCTCAAGATATTCAGTACAAACGTTAACTCCGTCTTGGAGAGCCTTTAGCATACCAACTTTTTTGTCGGTAGTACAATGCGTAGCTGATGTACAAACGTCATCCTTGTACAGCTCCTTCAATTGGCCAGCAGCAATATTTGAAAACCTTCGGATCCCCAAATGTTTGTCGTAATTCATTTCTACTCCGTTGATAAAAAAAGGCTCGCGATAATTCGACCCCTTGGAAGCATCATCTTCGAATCCTCGATGAATGTATGCAAACGCATCTTTAATGCTGTAATGGTGAGGGCAATCATATAGATTCTCATCATTACCCGGGGTGTAGTATCGAAAGTTGAGCTCATACAGTTCCATCACAGTTTTGTATTGCATGGTATATGGGAATGGTGCAATACGCTCAGAACTTATTAAACTCTTGTAAAAATTAGCAAGAAGAGCGCCAAAAAATACCCAGAATGTGACAAGCACACGTGTTTTCCCTCTCAAAACTGACCCTCGAGTCTCTAAGGCTTTGCTACGTTCGGGTTGATCAAGTATGATTCTCATAGCCCAAAATATCAAAGCTCCTAAACCTTCCCCACCTGTCCACTTCCCCATTAAAACAAGGATGAATACCGTCAAAGTTATGCAATAGATGCTAAGTCCAAAAAGCACCGCGCTCCACGTGTCAAAGGGGCAAAAGAACCTTGTGAACGACTGTTTCAGGGCTGTAACACCTTGACGCGAAATAAACAAGAAACCTCCTGTGGAACCCATCAGAAACTTATGTGTTGTTTCCAATTGGTCAATGCTTCCGTCTCGATGTCTAACCAATAATCCACCAGGGACGAGGATAAATGGTGTTCGATCCGGATGAACCCTTTTGTCCATGCTCCATGACGTTTGTGTGCAATTTCTTCTAGGACTTGTCACGAAATAATAGATGGACTCCATCAAAGGGGTTGACCATTTCCCTCTATGAAACGGAGATGACATACCGGAAGGAATTCCGCCTGAAAACTGTATCTCGTAACTCGTAGACTCCCAAAAAAACTGGGAGAGCCACACCAAGTTTTCTCCTCCGCTAATTTCTCTTTCGTAGATACTCGTCAGAGTGTCGAAACAAGCACTTATTGTGGAGCAATAGATGTCATTGTACTTGCAACCATATCCGAACTCATAACCGCGAATCCCTTCACAGTCCGTCCAACCCCGATAGTAGACTTGTATTCCCCTGGACAGATCTGTAGGATCATTGTCGCAGTTAGCAACGCCCTCTTCAATACCTTCGCACGAGTGCTGAATGATCATAAACATGGGAATGACTTTGTGCGGGAACCAGTACATGGACTCCGTGTACTTTCTCCATGAAACCTTGTCCGACGTCCTTCTCTCGGCGGTAGTGACTATAATGAAAGTCATTAGAGCACCCTGAACTCCTTTGTTGTTCCTGTCCCGTGTATGCAGATATTCGTCTTCGCTGATGATGTAACCAGGAGTTTCATCCGTCCGTATAAGGATAAAGGTAATGCAGTTTTCTTGCCATTTCCCGTCTTCCAGAATCACATGCACTTCCACACCGCTGCCCTCTTCCGTTGAAAGGACGCTCGGAACTTGAGCCAAAGATTCTGAAAAGTCAAGGTAGCGAGGCTCTGTCACCCGTATTACGATAATGCATTTGGAGTATGCGGCAGTGATGGATCGAAAGTCGGTGAATTTGACGTCTTCCGGATTGGTAGTTAGTGAGGGGGCGCTCTTCGTTAGTAGAAGCCGCTGAAAAATTAAAAATATTAGTAAGGTTGGAGAGCGCATTTTGAAAACCTTTTTCAACAGTAAGAACGTAGTCCTTGTTGAGCCTGATCCTGGCAAGATATTCGGAATCTGTTGGCGTGTCTGTCCGTTTATTGCAGACACACACGTATGGATTACTTAAGAGAACACTGATGACGTACGGACTTAAAAAAGAAAGTATTCCACTGTCGGTGTTGCTACTTGGCATTTCCCATGAGAAAGCTCACACTAGCCTCTCCCTAGCGGTAGCGGATTAATTAAATTAAGTTTTTCAAGTATGTATATTCTTCCCTTCGTTTAAGTATTCCCTTCGTTATACTTGACGGCCAGTCGACAGGTTTGGTTAAAGGGCCGTCAAATCCCTCTTGGAATTTAATCAACATTAAATTTGTCAACAGTTTTGCAGCTGCTAGGCAGTGGATTTCAAGAATTTATTTCAAGTATTTACCTCGCTCCATTTACCTCTGAATAAACGTTCGATTCAGTCCAACTACTTCCTGAGAGTGGGACTCGTGTTCGATGAGATTTTGACTACGTTTCAAAATCCATCAACTGGTCTTAATATTAACGAATAGTAAAATTAAAAAAATTAAGTAATGAAAGATCTGCATAGATTTCAATTTTTACAATTTTTATTAGATAATCTTTAGTCGCAAGAAAATGTTTTTTGAAACAACAAATTTTAGTTCAAATGAACGGAATCCCACTAGCCTCCTGATTAAACAATTAAGCTAAAATTCTGCTAGTCATCTGCTTTAATTCCTACCTAAAAGTCCTTCCTTTATCATCTATTTTTTAGACCAACTCATGTCTCTGTCTGCATCATTCATTCATTGTAAACTAAACTCACCGTAGCTCCTACCTCCCTCTTGCGGTAGCTGAACTTGCCATCTTAGCTCAAAATCCCGCAGCGCCATCTATCAGTGTTTACTTGTAAAACTTAGTAAACTGCAGGCTACACCATTAGATAATCTCCAGCCGTTTCGCCCTCAGTCGCTTTTAACTCTCCTCAACTCCCTCTCACCTCCAATCAGGAGATCCGCATCCTCAAGCCTGTAATTCAAACTTCCCGCGCCCACATACAGGTACACCAAGAGAAAAAATCCCTTGGAACTTATTCTTCTCTGCTCTGCTACTCTATGCTTTAGGCTGGATTGAATTAACTTGCTTCAGAGGCCTTGTAGCCTTGGCTATCGTTCACCTCACACCCAAAACAAAATCTCCGTCCGTGGGCCTGTCCGAGGGTTACCCTCTATTCTCTCTGCATTCTCTCTTCTCATCAGTCAGTTTTTGTGCATGTATACGATAAACGCTTTTCAAAGCGCTTCCTCCAAGGATTTACACATTATCCTACACAGATAGAGAATAGCGTGTTGGATTTAGGGTTGGGACACGGCTAAAGCTAATGTAAGTAGCATTGTATGCGGCAGGGAACGCGAAAGACTGAAGAGACGTGCAAAGACCACATGAAAGTTAAAGCTCCAAAGGCAAAAGCCTCCTAGGAGTGAGAATTCTCCCAAGGAAGAATTGCAATTGCGCTATAGCTTCAACCTTTGGTTTGATCCACAGACATAAAGTATTTTCAAGCCATCCTTTAGTCAGTAAGCTTTTTCCTGCAGTTTCTTCCCTAGTTCCAACACGATCTTCCACCTTACAAAATTCCTCCTCATCTCTTTCACATCATTCACATTTACCTGTGCTTTGCGGACAAGCAATTTTTCTCTCTCCTCTTGTCCGAGAATTTTACAGCAGAACAAAACTAACAAAAGCAAGACCAAGTGAGTAGTGTTCACTAACTGAATCCAGTGAGAGTGAAACATTGCAAAAATCAGGAGGAGGAACAAGGATATTTTATTATTTTTCTCCTCTGGATCTAATATTCAAAGTTCTTTGCTCTTCACACAACAAACAATCATCGTCATCACCACCAGCACAAATTTACCTGAGGCTTTGGAGATTTTTCTCCAGAGAAATTCCTCATTTTCGTTACTTGTGCTATTTTATAAAATTTAAAAACTTTCTCCAGGAAAATATTATTCTTACCTGGAATACAGATTTTTACGCACATTTTGTTTACATCACAAACCGCACCCCCGCATCGGCTTGTGGTTTCCAGTTTACCTTAACGACCAAACCAAGGAGGGTGACCAAGTAGTGCTCCGGAAGCCAGCATCAGTCAGTCAACACGTTCCATTCTGTTGCTCATTATCTACGATTCTCTGTCGTTACATCACTTTAATTCTACTACGGGAAGTGATATTTATAAATTATTTAAAAATTAGCGCAGAACATTTAAAAATCCTTACAGAAATTAAATTCAACGAGATTCATTTATAGTGTTTCCTAAAATAAATTGTGATTCAATAATCGAGCTAATTAATTACAACTGCTGCAGCTATTTATGTAATTCGAATCTTACCTAATCCGCTCTTGGACATGGACTTCAATATTCTGAGGATTAGTTAAAGCCTGGATTTAATTACATCACAAACATAAATAAGTGTATTATATATGCCACAAAACTGGTTTGTTTGAAACTAAAAGTTTCCGTTGTTTACAAATTATAAGGTTGTTTTAAATACGATTAGTTTAATATCCAAGTAAGCAGGAAATACTGCAGTGCGTCGTGAACCTCGACGTGTTTTTATTTCAGTCAGTTTAGTTGATTGGATGCGAAACGTACATTGGCACACTGAAAGGTATCCAGTATTGATGATTCAGAGCATTGGATTGAATTTTCTCGATGTGATGCAGTTGTATGTGTACAATTACTAAAATTGAAGGCAGCTATAACTGTGAAGTTTAAAGTGTTTATACATTTAAAATATTGCTGATATATTCTTAGCAATACATTCGGATAAATTCGTTTCAAATCACTGCGGAAGCAGACAATCATCCTGGAGTCGATCAACATGTAAGTAATTTCAAGTTTCTAAAAGTTTCAAAGTATTTTATGTTATTATTGTAAATATTTTACAGTGAAAACTGTTTTTATTTGTTACTGTTTATAAGTATTGTTTTTATTTAGTATTCCATTTATTTTGTTGAATTGTTTTAGTATTCACATAAGGTTGCAAACTAGGCATCGAACTGCAATTATTTATGTCACCGAAAGTATCCATATCGAATGCATTATATACTAAAAAAGGATTGCATGAACATTACAAGGAAATACATTCAAGAATATTCATTAACAATTCAACTATAAAAAGTATCTTTAATCGTATAGATGAAAGGGACAAGTTGTTTTAATCCATTGGAAATCAGTACGATTGAATAGAAATCATGCATCATAGAGCTGCATGAAGAATTGCTATGTGCAGTGCCAAATATTAATCCTTTTCGATGCACTGTGAATCAGTTGAGTTCACATTGCAAATAACCAAGTTACACGTGCTTTGGTTCATTGATTAATTTCTATTTCGTCATAAGGATTCATTAACAAAAGAGCGGAAGGAAATTATAATGAAACTCCTACCTCCGTGCTTCACTTTGAGTAACCACAACTTTGAAAACTTTCGGTAACCTTTTATCAAACCCAAACACAAGTTGTTTGAAGTTACAATCTTGCCATCAACACCACTTCTCCGAATGTTTCACATGGCGGCTGCATTAAAGAAATCCAATTAGTTCTCGGAGAAATTGATTACTATCGAAGTATGTTTACAAGATGAATGATGTACTAGAAGCATTAACTAAATGAATCAATGTCGTGGTTGCTAGAACAACGTCATCATATTTACATCTATTTCAAGATAACGCATTGGTACTATACTGCTTGAGGCTATGTATATAAATAGCACCTAAAGCTCTACAATACAGTTTCGAATCCAGCTAAAACTAGCTGTTCATGTATTGAGGTACACAAAGTCTAGGAAAGAGTGAGAGTCACAGGTGAATTTTTACCTGGATGAGTCATGTTCCAATTTGAGATTTTATTTCGAGTACTGGTAAAGCAAAATACTTTGTCTTTATGATTCATTAAGGCTTTTAATGATGCTGCTGAATCATGTTGGATGCTTCGTCGACAAAGTTATTTTTTGCAACACTTTTAGCTAATGGCTGTCACTAATGGGTATTGGTTCGGCTACTCGCTAAGCTCACTGGATAATGTAGTAACCGTTCTCTCCATTAGAACTATCAAAGAAGAACCAGTTTACCATTAACCTCCTCGACAAGGAAAAGCAAGGAGTTTTTGTGTTTCAATTCAGTGCACGTCTGATTTGCGTTAGCAGCAGCAGTTAAACCAAACCCTAGGAAGCAAGCAGGAGTGTGTGCCATTGTTCTGACGATATATCAGTTTGTCGGTTGGAATAAAAAATCTCTCTTTTACTCTATGAATTCTTTTAGAAGGCATCGTCTTCAATCAAAGTCAGGTAGGCTCCGCACAGGTGTTATTAAGTATTCTGGCAAGAGTGAAGAACCGGGCTCTGAAGTGGTCAATGATGCGGTTTGTAAAAATTCACTTTCAACCTCAGCAGAATATTAAATGCGCCAATAGATGCTAATGTTTGTGGTGGAGCCAAGGGGTATATGTATTCATATTCTTTTTTGGAATCACAGTACTTCCAGCAGTAGCTAGCTGAGGCTAGTTCTTCTGGCGATTTTCAAGAGTTTGTTTCACAAGATTCTTCAAGTTCTGTGCATAGCACATGGGAGGAATCAAGTTTGTGATAATGAGACAGGTTTTATATAGGAGAGGAGGTTGAAATGAGAGGGAATCTTTTGGTATTTGGCGTCGTTCCGAGCGAGTGACGATGATGACGACGCTACCGGAAAATATCGTCCCTTCCTGTCCGTTTCAATAAAAAGAGGGTGTGTTCCTCAACTCCTGTTGTAGCACAGATCTAGCTGAGCACAATCCATAGAATCTGATTATTCTGGAAGCTAGAAAGCTTTTAGCTCCACTGTGTGAGCTTTCATGTAGATATTGAGGGTTGGATAGCAGCTTGGCTCAGGATGTTTGATGTTACGGCTGGAATGGTTACAGTATTCGGTATCCCGTGAGGGAATTCGAGTAAATCAGTGAGATTTCAAAGGAGGATTCCTACCACAATCAGCCCAGAGATTCCGTATTCGGTGTCCTTTCGGAAATGGCTCATCTTTCATACTTGTACCAGAAACTTGGAAAGCTGAGAGAACCTTCCTGTGGTAATGCTGAAAGACTGAATACGATTCTGTGAAGAGGTTCTTTCCTGATTTCATCAAAGGAATTTTTTTCCCTAAGGAGTAAAATTTATTGATGTTCTACTGAAAGTGCTTGTATTGGAGTAAATACAAGTGGCAGTGTGCCAAAATAGTGCGATTGGAAAAAACATCTCGAAGTAAGTGCCGGATTTTCCAGTTGATTAATTGCGGGAAGATGATGTGCCAAGAATTAATGCAGGAAACTCTGGCTTGGCTCATACTGATTGCATTGCTTGTGACGATCTACTGTCGATTAAGTCTTGCTGATTCATGAAACTCTCCGTGTCGTTGCAAGCCAGCTTAGGTTAATACGGCACAGTATTTATAGATAAAAGTTCTTATATTCTGGGTAAAAATACGTGATTCGCAAATTCGATAGGTCAGCTTTATGCATCATTAAAACAGATCGTTAAATAGACTGAAAGATGCAGGTGTTGACCAATAAGTTTAATCGCGTTAGATCATGCAAGTGCACATAATCACGATATGGTTTATAATTAAGGTTGCAGTTGTAACTAGTGAATGTGGGAAGATACATCATGAAGCAATGAAGCTTGAGCGCTGTCATCGTAGTGTGTACGTGTGGTCAGTGCAGTTTCCAAAGTATGTTTTCCCATTGCTTCAAGCTAGAAACATGAAAGTGTCAAGAACGCTGAAGATTTTCCCACTTACAGTGTTATGGTGCACTAGTTGCATCACTAATTGTTAATATGGGCGGATGGGAGCAAGCATCGTCGACTTTGTTCCTTGTGTAATACATAAAGGCAAAAGAGGATAATCGAGAGCACGGCATCGTCAAGTGTGAGAGTGTGAGACTGTATGGAACTCTGCAGATAATACATTTATAGTTCCATATTTTGCAGCTTTGTCATTCATTCTTGTTGCGCTGTAACGAGATAATTGACGGATATCAGTTATTATCTGTTCACATGCATGCACTCCTTGAACTGCTTTGTTGTCCTGTAGCAGGTAGCGCAATGCAATGGGAAAGTCTAGTAGAAAATATTTAGAGAAATACAAGGAACATGGTGGTAACAGATGTAGCTCAGTTGGCACGACATTTCTTCAGATTACATGGCTTCTTAGATTTCAGTCTGTGAGTCAGTCAACCTTGTCCTTATTGCATTTCACCAGCCTATTTCTTTACAAGTGTTTCTGTCTGGCCTGTTTCTATAGCAATTCCTCGGGACGCAAGTAATGAAATTAGCAGAAGAAAGCATATACACATTGAATTCAATCCCGAAAATATACACGCTTTAGCTGTCACTGAAGCTTTTAGGAATTGGAGAAAGTATAGATTGCAATTTCTTGAGTACTCAAATCAAACAAAAATACGAATACCATATTATACTTGAAGTGAATGTATCTGACGCTGACTGACGTTGAAATGATGAGATATTTCTAAAACTGCATATAGTATCAAGAAAATAATACATGAACCACTACATGCTAGGCTTGGAAATAATTTCCTTGATATGGTATCACAGAGTTCTTTTTGATCATATTTTTTCTTGAAACTCATCGGTGCGATGGGTATCTGCTTTTGAATCATCCAGTTTGCCGACGGCTGTACTATAAAAGCGCTGGATTTTCCTTTCAACTTTTCTCAGACTCATAAAAGCACAAGCATATGCCTGTCAGTGCCATTAACTCGTGCTTGCATTTGACATGAACATGATGATGGGAGAAAGTTTGACGGCCAAGTAAAAGCAAATGGACAGACACGAAGAAGAAAATATGCTCTTATTGATCTTCCCTGGGCACATGAATGTCAGTATTCAGTATTGGCACAGAAGTTCCATCCAGGTCTGTTCTTCCTCCAGGGAATTGCAAAAAAAAGGTGGGTGGTCCAGGGGTGACCTACTGCAAAGCATACATAGACAGCACGGATATTTACTTTCTGGCCTGGCCACACACACGCCGCAGGAATTCATCCAATTCTTGTGGGTTACGAAGTGGAGATATACAAAGAGAGAAATTCAAAGCAGACAGGATTACATACTACTTGAGAAGCTTTGACCTAGGCCGCCGATACGGGTAGAATTCGCGAATTCCTTTTCTTATCGGTTTTACTTGTTTGGCTGTGGTAACTTTTAGTGGATACGCCGATATACGCTACAAGAGGAGAGGATGTAATTGACCTAGATTATTTCAAGACTAAAAATTAATTCTGGCATGCATGTCTTCAATTTTATGGCGTGGCATAACGTGTAGAATTTGTGTATGTGGGTGAGGGTCTTGCCAAAATTCGCAAAACTGCAATGCGAGGGAGGAATTGAGTTCAAAGTTGAAGACATAAGGTCCTTATGAAATCTCCTTGCTTAGCAAGCCCACAGGCACATGATTTTCATATGTTCACGATTGAGACGAAGAAGGAAGATAAAAATCGAATTTGGGGGTTTCTCAGGATTGGCAAAATTTGAAGAAGAATGGCTAGAAAGAGAGATTTATTAATCATTGAGAGAGAGTGGCTTATACCATTCATTAACTGATAGTAAATGAGGAGGAGGAGAAGAAGAGAAGATTTCAGCAATGCAGAGGTGTAGAATGAATTTATTTATGAGATTGGGGTCATAATTATAGCAATGAGGTACTTTGGAACTACTTTGAAACCTTCGCAAACTAGCGATTATGAGCGAAAACAGGACACGTTAGGTCATTCTGTCATGGTTTGACTTGTCGCTATATTTGGGCATACTTTGAATTCTTCCCGGGCATTTCAATCTTGATCTTTGGCCTTTGGGTGCGTTAATATATTCTATGCTTATAAAGGAGCTAATTTACATACACTTCCGGTTTCACGACTAACTACATCACGGCACCGCATATCAAATTTATGGTTACCAAATCATATTTATAAGTTTCTAAGAATAATCCCTGATTCTGCATAATTTGTAAAGCTGTAATAAGTACAGCAAAACAGTGCACATCAGAATAATTGCTTATGCACCATTTTATTAGGACTTTCTTTACTTCCTGAATACATAAAACTCAAAGCAGTTTACTTTGAAAGCTTTTATGCTCCTCTAAGAGTACATACTCCACTCGACCGTGAACGTTTACCCAGAATCTTTGGTAAACAAGAGCGTAGCGAATAGCAGGGAAGATGCATTTCTTTTCATCGCTTCGTCGGGTTTCCGTTCGATGCATCCCAATGATTCATACTAATGCTTTGGCAATCGTAAACAGATTATTGTTGAGATAATGTGCAATGAAAGTAAAAGCTAATATAATTGTTCTTAATCTTCATCCTCTAATTCACAAATGGAGGATTCATCACGGCTTTTTCCGAAGCCATCAGTTCTTTTGAAAAGATATAGAGGCTGTCATGAATGTATACAGCATACAGCAACACTAACGTTTCTGCAGTGAATTAATTTAAAAAGTGAACTGCATTTGATTTTATCATTGTGAATCCGTTTTAAAGGTATCAACAATTATTGACATAATGCCTGCTTCGGTCAAGTATTTTTAGTAATTTTTATAAGCTGTAAATCCCACCAGTTCTTCAATTGTTTCTATCGCGATCAAAAGCTGAAAGATACTGGCAAAACTACTGACCACACCGCAGTGACCGCAAACCAGTAAATAGGAACACCGCATCTATTTTACAAAAGATGATACCGACCTTGTGTATCAATGAAATTGTTATGTATATTGAATTTATTTCATTTTGTAAAGAATATTCGTTGGAAGTAGATGTAGGAAGATAAGAAGTCTATGTTTGCGTGAATTGTCGTCCTGAACGCAAAGGATACAAGGGCTGAAAAAACAAAGCTGTTTACAAGTTCCGTTATCCGGTTTTAGTTTTACTCTTTTCTAATGTTCCAACTACTTCTGACGTCGTTGCTTTCACCAGAAATATTTCTGTGGAGGATACCACTTTCATCACGATTTCCTTACTTCCGGAGTAAAGTCAAGGATCAAATTCTTTCCCTGTTCAATTTACTCAAGCAAGATGGGATCATTCAATTTGCGCAGTACATTCTTTTGTTTACTTAAATTAGCGCTGAATCCCAAATCCCTTGGATCTAAATCAAACAGTTTTGTTATTCCCTACGAATCAACCTACCCACCACTGATCCAATGTCAACAAAAAGAGTTGGGGAAAAAAGTTTCGTAATTGGGATTGTTTAAATTTAATTTCAAATTCTAGTACATGGCTAGCGCCATCACCTTGATGGAAACACAAGGCCAGGGTAGGATCCGATTTCAAAAGATTGAATCCATGTTAACATGACGCAAGCAGTTCTGTTGAATTACTCAAGGGAAAAGTTTCAAGGTCGTTGATTATCAGTTTAGTTTAATTGAATCGACAAATACCGAGAAAGGAGATTCTAAACAAAGGTTTTATTTTACTTTCAAATCAAGGTCGTTCAATATCAACCAGATTATATTAGTACCCAAGTGATTCAAAGTATTTAGCTTGCGAACTATTGTAATGTATTTCCAAGAGTATGGCAAAAAATGCCCTGAGAGCTGCGCAATCTTCTGGGAATTATAAAGAGTTTGCTTGAAATTTTCCCAAAACTTATTTTTAAGCTCCCAGGAAAAGTATTTTGCATAGTAAGTTTTAAGGATTCAGCATAAAATGCAAGTTTTCAGCAACGATATTAACACGGAGAATCAGCTTAAATTATGGTTAGTGCAATTAGTTTTAAATTCTTCTCTTCACTTTAAATTTTGCAAATCCATCGTTTAAAGATTTTCGCAACTGATTCCTCTGGAAATTTCACCACACACTTCCAGAGCTTCCGCTCTTTTCACACGTTTCATGGAAATGTCTTTGGAGATGTTCCAGCATTGCGCTGGTGCCTGCTGCAAAGAAGCATGCTTTTGACAGCTTTTAGCAAAGCTTAAAGGGATTTACTAAGGATTCTTTTTGATGGGAGGTATTTTAGCTAAAGCTTTAAAAGTGGTCTAAACAAACATACTTACTCCAAAGCATCATAGTAGATGTGGAGTAACGTGTTAGCATGGTCCAAGTATAGTTTAAGCTACTAACTACCAGGTCGAAGCCATTGAACGTCGAATCTGAGAAGAGTATGTCAATAACATGCTAACGAGCAAGCTCATCACATCTTAGGGCCTTTCATAAAATAAGGGGAAGACTCTACTCTTCTTACGCAAACTTCTGCAGGGCGAAATTTTAAAAAGCCTCTCACGGATGGAATCCAATCTATTAGAATTGTTAAACATGTTCATGGATTACAAGTCGGGTTTAGCCTTGACAAGCAGTGCCTAGAATATTAACCTCCGAGGGTATTGTCAAAGCACAATTTGCGCTGAAGCTTATTATATCCTCCCTATTGCCTAGAAGCTTTCTACGTAGGTATTTATCACATAACAAAAAGGAATTACGCGCGGACTGTTGTATTGCATGGAATACTGTGCACAGCTCTGCCTGTATTGTAGGTCAGCAGTGGTTTAAATTAAATTAAGTGTATGTGAGGCGAGAAGCATACATGAAACGACCACCTATTTTAAAATCTCTGCTCCCACGGTCTACTCCCACCGCCACTATAATCAGTGATGAGATAGCAACTCCTCTCTCTCTCTGAAAGGTGAGAAACTTGGGACTTGTATATATGTATGGGCGCATCTGTCCGTATCGCACAACAGGGCATGAATTATTTAACACGAGAGTGGTTCCTCCAATGTTTGTTGAAATGGCGAGCAATTCTCTCATCTCTCTTTGCTCTTAGTTTAGAAAGAATGCCATTTCTCTTGGACGCACGTAGAGATTTTTGTGTTTCGTGGAGACAATTTGCCGTACAGGATGAGGACTAGTGTGAGTATAGTCTTGTGCTCTTAGTTTCGTAATTCGTTAAATATTCCCGGCCGGATGCTCATTCCAAGTCCAATGTAATGCCTGCTACTCTCCATTTTTCATGGCCGTGACTGGAGGAGAAAGGAGGAGAAGAGAAAGCAGATGAGAGATCTAGAGGGGAAGAGTTGAAGAATTTCTCAGTATATTATATTTACCCGGTATTTCATCTTATTGTCCCCCAAGGTCGGAATGGAGCGACAAGCACAAGGCACTTACCCGATTCCGGGAGAAAGCATAGTTGGCTTTGAAGAAAATTGGGTTTTATCCCAGCGCGTGGATGAATTAGGCTCTTGCACAGCCGCAATCCATCAAAGAGAACTGATAATTGATGTGGGGGTTGTCATTAATTCTGGAAAATATATTTCGGTTTTTGGAGGTGTTGCTCTTAGGCAGTCTGGCGGGTTAGGAAAGCAGAAAGAGATGAAACAGAGTCAAGGAAATCCCAATAGTTAGGAATACATAGCTACAAGTTACAGCCTTGCATAATCTGCTTCCAATCCGTATGCTACAATGAACTTAGTTTGAGGAAACTAATTTCAGAGAGAAAACGAAATTACGTTTCCTTTTTGCGAAAAGGGATTCATGAGATTAGTCTCTTTGTTGATGTAGGCTCCATACTCTTGGTATACTTGCTTCTATTTTCTCATTTTACCCAAGCCTCCAAGCTCCGAATCCCGGGTAACCAGAAGCTAGTTTTCCTCCTCCGGAGAAAGCAGGGGAAAGCTGGAAGTGAAGGCGTGGCTTGTAGTGAGAAGGAACACCGGGAGCGTTGTAGACTTGATGAAACTTATTTCATTTTCTTCTCTTATTATTTTCTCCTTCACGCTTTGCCTCTCTCGGGTATTATACAAGGCTCTCATCTGTATTCATGGCTGAACCTGACACGAATCTTCTAACAAGATTGAGTTCATCTTATCCTTGCATATTGCATCCGAGATAGGGATAATGTGTACAGATATAAAAAAGACCAACGTTAATGAACATCGCAAACCTGAATAAACTAGCTGAGATGACCTTCTAAGGTTCAGGGGTTAGCGATAACGCTAGCGACACTAACGTTACATATGCAACAGGCTTTGTAAAAGTTTCACAGTTTCCGGCGTAGGCTGTGTTCCAGGCACGACGTTAGCTGGCAGTTAGTAGCGATTCTTCTGGCTAAGCTTGTATCATGTATAATTACCAAGAATTCTCTGGAGAGCTTAGCTGCTTAGGCAGCTTTACTAACAACAAGCTTGTGACTAGCAGTAGCAGCTAGCAGTTTCAGTGGATAGTAGAGGCGGCTATGGATAGCAATGAATTAAGATACCCTTAAAGGCCTATTTCCATAGAGTCCGGTTTTATACGTTACGTTTAAATTTTGCGGTAATTCCATAGTTACGGGTTTTCAAAACTTGTGCGGTAAAACATGCTAGGTTTCTACCGCACTGTGTTCACATAGCTTGCGGAGATACCGAGTAAAATATTTATGAAAAGTAGCTCTAATTGGTCGTCAATTCCTTGCTGCAATTAAGCTTGAGTCTCCGGATCTTGTAAATCTTGTGTAGACAAGCTGGTTCCTGCAGATGCTGTCGTATTACCTTTCTTGAGATTGTTAATTTTTACATAATATACAATTAACGATCTAAATGCACTCTCCTGTACATGATTTTTACATTTTCCAGCATTACATGTTGTTTTAACCATTGTTAAATAGTAGAAAGCAATTTTAACACTATATATGATCTATAGAATATTACTATTCTCTAAAACTCTGATATTAACTCTGTAGTTAAGGAAGTTCAACTTAAAATAAGTAGTTAATTATATTTATTCCAACTCGGAATACTGAACCGCAAAAATTCAAGCAATCTACGGTAACTTCACGCAAGCTATGTGAATCTAAAAACAAGTTACGGTCTTGTTGTTACCGTAGCAACGTTGAGTTTTACCGCGAAATCGCATTGCAGTCTAGAACCGGACTCTATGGAAATAGGCCTTAATTCTTTAAGCTTCCACGTTATGCGCCCTTGTCTATTTTAGAATGAGATTACACTCTGTCATTTTCCACCATCATTCATAATATTCCAGCCTGGTTATAAAGAAGCTTAATATGAAAACATGATATCCGCTCCTAATTTAAGAGTTCCGGATGACAGTGACATAACATAAGAAGGTAGATTTATGGCAAAAATATGGCAGTAAAATGGCACATATTTTCTAAGATAGGTGAAATAAATTACACGTTTTCTTTCATCCTCTTGCAAGGAAACTTGTGTATACGCATCTCAGATCTGGAGTTGAAAGGCGCTGAAGGTAAAGTATTTTAAACGGAGAAAAAGACAGGGTTAACGGTTAAAAGTAATTTGCACACGTTTGTAAAAATATGCTAAATTTATTCATGTTTATGTGCAATTAGCGACAACTTGTTCCCGCGTCTCTGCTGCCTCAGTTGTATATCTAGCTTTGGCTTTTTCAAGTGTTAATCTTTCTAGAAGATAATCATCTACCTTTAAGGCAGATGGAAGTCAAAGTACTGCGTTCAAGGTCAAGGAAACAGTTTCCAAGAGCTTGAACCATTAATATTAGGGATCGCTTTTATGTCCTTACTGTATTCTTGTCGCTGCCATATCCATATTCTGGATCGTTGTAGTTGTCGTCGGCGATCGGTGGGGTTCGCTGCCGGTATATTGCAGTCAACTTACAGCTGTTCCCTAATTCTCTAGGGATATGAAGCTGGAGTAAAGAATAATGGAGACATTTATTTGCATGAAGATTGAAGACTCAATGGTGAAACTAGAAAGTTTTTCAAACCTAGTAATAACTTTTTTAGAGTCGCACGTGGGCGTAATGTTCCAAACTTGGGAGAGCAACTGTAAGTGTAAGCCCTACAAAGAGTCGGACTATTCATACATACATATATCAGGTGCTAACCATTTTGAGCTTGCCATTTAGCAGTTTAGTACCCTTCTTGGCTCTTATAAAGCTATGGTTTGTGTGCATCATTGGCAAATTACAAAACTTGAAGCTAAAACTTTTTAGGAAACTCTTTACGAAAGAGACGTTGAGTACTTGACAACCCTGCTGGGCTTTCAAGGGAACTCAAGCTTTCGTTAGTTGAACTGCAATGCACCAATTGTAGGAAGTCAAGCGATGCCTGCAAGATCTAGGCCCCAAGTGTACCAGAAATGATACCAGATTTTGACGATAAATCCCATGGACTGAAATATTGATTGAAGATATTAATTGCATTCAAAGTATGTGCAAATACGGTCGATGCGATGGGTGAGCAACAAAAGCCTTGAGTTGAAATTAATACTCGTTAAATAATTTCGTAACTTTTCGCGGCCGTTGCGTAGTAAGTAACACAGGAAGACGAGTTGGAAGGAAGATAAGTGATGTATAACTTTTGTGCACAACTAGTTTCCGAAAGGATTGAGTAATACAATGTATCCTTGGCTGAACATAAGAAAAAGTTTGGAAGCAAGATATAGCTTTGGTGATAATTAGTCTACCTAGAGTTGCTGAACAAGTTGTTCACAAGTGAACCACTGTTATAACTTTCCCTGGGGTTTCTTACAGTGATTTCACTCTGCCTACCTTGCGCCAATCTGGAGTATTCTCAGTTGCGTAGTTACCTGAATTTCTTGAACAAAATTGTTTACAGGCGAAATGAGAGCAAGGGAGAGAAGAGCTTTTTGTTCCTTAGTTACTCCATGATTAGGTGTCTGCTAGACTTTTAGTTAAGAGCTAGCCAGGAGGGCTAAAAGCTGGGTGAGTGGGAAGTTTCATAGGAAGAGAAATCACTCTAAATTGTACGCAAGCTTTTAAATTATGTACCTCTTTTGCTCGCTCGGGAGATGATGGTCCCTGGAGAAAACAACCTTTTAAAGAACGGTGTGTGTTTGAAAACATTTATTTAATCGACATAATATGCCATAACATCCATCAAAGTTGATTCAGAAAAAATACCTTTCGCTCAACCCAAGAGCGTTTTCAATGGAGTAAAATTAGATTACCTGCCGGCGATTTCCCTCCCCCCATATCGTTACATCAACGATCAAAGAGAAGTTCCAGCGGGAACATCAGAGAGAAAAGTAACAACAGGTGTGGGTGATCACAAGCTTTGGTTTTGGTTATGACATGATGTGATTTTAGCTCAATCACTTTCCTGGCTTGTATGAAAATAAAACTATAGACTGCAATATAGAAATCATGCTTTCACCACCCCGAGCTCTGCTCCAACTGCAAAGCAATAGCAATCAACTCTGGATAGGTTCCCGTCAATCTAAACTGACTTATCTTAGGGAAGAAAGCTTTTATGGTTTCTGAACGTGATTTAATACAGAGAGCTTAAAGAGGTGTGTGTATGAAATCGATATTGGATGAAAACCTAAGGTTTCTGGTTTGTTTCCTTACTGGAAGTTTGATTTTAGCCGATTTAACATGGAGAAAGTAGAGGAACCGGTGTCGGAAGTTGGAACAACGGATGCTGCTATTACACAGGACTGCCATGCTACCTGAGGCTTGAGTAAATATTATAAAAGCCTGGCGGCGTATCAGTAAAACAACACTTGTGTTATCCACTATATATTTTTTCTTGTAAAAGTGGCATCTGCCTATTGCTTTTTCTGGCCAGTAGAGAAAGTTTCATCTCCCCCAAAAACATGTAAGGAGCAAGGTTAGCAAGCGCCGCGTTTAATGGAAAAGTTAGACGGGTCTTCTTCTGTAAGCACTTCTTTATTTATGTCTCCCGGGGTTTTTAGCTGATAAGGTAGTATCTTAGTCCAGAATTGTAACGTTTTTGCCAGATGAGCAGGGTGCTCGGACCAGAGAGATCTTCGTCTAGACCTACTAGACTGACAAGATCTTGGGACTCTTTTCATGGACGTGCCAGCTGTTACCATGCATATTTATCTTTGACTTTAAGGAAAATACAATCTAAGAAAAACTGGAGAGATCTACATGCGACTTGGTGCGGAAACGACGAGAGGAAGAGATTTGAAGGAGGAACGTAAAATTTTCAAGGATGAAAAAGCATGAGAAAATTAGAAATCAGTAAGAGCAAGCAACCAGGGATCAATAAATGTTCTCCGACAGCTACGCTGTCATATTCAACAAGATTTTAAGCACAGAAGACAGTTTTTTTAGAAAATATTCTATCTTATTTCGCTGGACTTCTGGAGTACGCGAATATTTTCAATTTGTTTACGTGTGGATGCTTTCAAGTTTAATTTTTGAGAAGGTTCAGTAGGATTTTTGCAACTGTGCAGAAAACTTGGAGTTGGAAGAGCGTGGGAAGTTGGGTAAATCTAGCATATTTCTTGATCCATTCTCATTCATCATTTTTCTGTAGTTGAAGTTGTGAAGGATGAAAGTTATCCAGAGCTCTGTGAACCAATGACAAAAGAAGAGGGATATGGAGGGGCTGTTCAAGTGAGGAAGGCTTAGAAAATACCCCCCACTTGACATATTTTGGACATGAGGTTGGTAGTGGTTGGTGACTATAGTACAAACTATTTCGGTGCGAAAAATATTCTGTCCGCTGCAGAAAGTTCGCAAAAATTTGCCAAAATTCCCTACTTTCTCCGCCTCATTGATAAAAGCTCTGTGCATCGTGAGCATGCAAGCATGCTTCAGTACAGTACGTTGTCAATTCCCGTCAGGTACTGATTGACAGCATGTTTATTTTGTCGTTCTCCCATGGGTTCTCAAGTATTTACTACACGCTTTGTAGTTCGCACGCTTTCCGGATATGATGACAGAAGTAAGGTGAATCAAATCAGCGGTGATGTACATTAAGAATTTGTTTGGATATACTAGCATCTTGCTCAGTGGTTCAGTTGCTTGGTTGCTTCCATCGTGGGATCGATATTGATTACCCTCATCCTGGAGCTATAAAAAGAATTGAGTGTCTTTCTCTTTTTTGTGTCTTGTGGGAAGGGTGAGAAGATTTTATGGAAGACATGCAGGAATCTGATTGGCTGGATAAATTTTGCGGAATTGTCTAGTTCCCAGGCTGTGAAATCTATTTACATACCACTTTCCACAAGGCTGTCGAAGAGGATTCGCGAAATGCGGATTTTTATCTCACCCTCTACGTTACCCTTCCCTCTTCTCCTCCCTATTGCTCTCTTCTTCTCTTCGATATTATATGCTCTAAGCTTGAGATCTCTTCGAATACGACGTTCATATGCATTCACCCTATTTCCATATTTATCTACGCTTCATCAAAATCCATTATTAGTTTCTCCAAGCTCTGGTGGTTTTATTTCGTACAGTTGTATAGACAAAATATTTTATTATCCGCCTTATTTGGGGTAGTTTGCAGACACTCTCATATTCTCTTATTACTGCCTTGGCCGGGGTTGAATTTCCCTCATTAGTGGATGGAAGGAGTGCGGATTTTATTTGATTACTTGCTTGGTGAGAACCAACGTTTGGTGGGCGAAGACTATATGGGCTTATTTAAGAGCCACAAACTGCTAAAGGAGAACGCTATAATACAAGTCTTACTTGGTTTCTGTAGTTTCTAGTATGTAGTAAAGGGGTAAATTAGACAGGGGAAGCGAAGCAGTCATCCATTAGTTTGCTTGCTATGTTTTAGAGGTTTTGCTCCAAAGAGTTATTTAGTATATCGACGAGAAAGGGTAGAGGAATTGTACGGATGATTTGGCATGAATACGCTTGGGTAAATCAAATCCTAGCGGCATGCTAGCGCTTAATAGCATGGAGAAAGTCGGAGACAAGGCAAGATAATAACTGGAAGATTGAAGGAGGAAAAAGTACCATGTCTTGGAGAAAGTCTTAACGTAGTCCTTGTCGAAGACATGAGGAGGAAAGAGTATCTCGAGATGTAGGGTTGTTTGGGGAAAAGAAGAGAAAGTGGCATTTAGGCGGGTATTTGGAGATAGTTGGAAGAGAAAGCTGAGGACTTGTGGGAGCTTTCTATCGTGACTGCCATAATGGAACGCTGGAGAGAAAATACGTAGGAGGGTATAAAGAATGAGCCTGTTCTACAGGGACTGCGGTGAAGAGGTAGGAGGAAGAAGAAAATGTGATTGGGGCTCTGCAGAGTAAAGGGCAGGAGGACTGAGCATACGGTGAAAATTTCTCGAGAAAGCAGAAATCGTGGGAAGAAGCATGGGAAATATGGTCGATATTGTAGTTTTCCCTTCATCATTATAGCATTGTACGGGTAGTTTCATACCAATGGCTGTGCTGGGTAAGCAGTGTGCTTAGTTTGGACAAACTAATGTACAATCCGTCTACAGTTCTCTGTGTATGATGTAAGAGAAATCCTTTAGATAAGCACGGGGCTATGAGAGAGAGAGAGAAAGTAAAAGGCTGGATTTATTAGGATCGCATGCAATTTACTCTTATATTTACTTCCCGCACCTTGTCGTCCTTGTGCTTATTCCAATAACACTTGGTTCGTGCTTGTGGGTACAAGAGAAAGCAACGATATAATGAACTAGTAAGTAATGTAAGCTCCGTCCGTTCCAGTTTCTGTAAACTTTCCCAGCCGTGGTTGACCATAGCCCGAAGCTTGAATCCTGGAGAACATCAGAAAGTCTCAGAGGGAAAATTTAACGGAGAGCATACAAGTAAAGCACACCTTGTAATGTGGCAATAATGGTTTCTTGGAGCAAATTCAACTTTAAGACTAGGATTATTTTTCAACACTCGCTTCAGTGGTGAAAGCGATGGAAAAAGAAAGTTTTCCGGGAGTTAACGGACAGGAGGGAGAAAGGGCGGGAGGAAGGTGGGAAATTCACGGAATTGAAGGGCGGAGATAAAAGTATAAGAATCGCACAGAGTTTTTTTCTTTATTCCGTATTGCCAACAACTGTTCGCCTGGTCCAATGAATTTTCAAGTGTGGAAGAGTGGGAAAAGTTACCTTTAATGAGAAATGCTGTGGTCTTGTCACCAAGTAAGACTGTTGACATAAGGGGAGGAATGTTGGATTCCTCAAGGCATGGTGAGAAGGAATACATGTAGTTTCGTGAGAACTTCTTCGGAAAGAGTTAATCCTTGTATCGCTTGAGCGCGCATCTGAAAGTCCTCCGGACTTCAGGTTGAGGAGAGGCAAAATGTGGTGATTATTGTACTTCAGGGTCGCATGTTTTATGTAAGGTCTGGTTAGGAAAGTGGGCTTTCCGTGTACCCTATCAGAGTAGCTAGAGTTAGGAAAGGCTGAAAAACATAAGTTTGCGAAAAGAGATTTGCCGGAATCGCGTGGTAGAGCTCAAGGGATAAAAGTGTCTCGGAAGTGACACATGCAATTTGCCAAGGGTGAGTAAGTTTCTACCATCCTTTCCCCTCCTATTGCTATATTTTGCAAATTGAATGCGTGGACTCCACGCCGTTGATTTGCTGTGTATTCTCTCATACCTCAACGCCGAGAGTAAAACATTTTCCTATTACCGTACCCACGAATAGTATAGGGTAGTGGCAGTAAAGTTTCGTACGAAAAACTAGTAGCAATTGCTTTAAAGTTTTAGCCGACGGAAAGTGTAGGAAACGGTGCTGTGCATCATAACTGCTATAAAACTGCTGTTACCAATTGTAATTGCAAATCTGATGTTGCATGACAGAAAAATTTGTAACATTCATTCCGGTTAATTTTTTGCAAATGGCTCAGATGGGTGCAGAAACCAAATTATAATTTACCATATTCAGAGCCAGTGCGCTTGTTGACATGCAGACTAGAACTATTTAAGAAATTATTGTGAAGACTAAGAAAACGCGAATTAAAATGAATATCTCCAAAAGAAAATTTAAAAAACTTATAGCCCACACATAATTGCAGTTGCGTGGCAAACATAAATAGGCTTAGGTTGGATCCAAGAAATAATCTCGTTAGTGGACGAGGCATATTGTAATATTATTAAGTCTTGCGTAAGTCAAATAATCAAGCTTTGAGATAAATTCATGCCAAAATAGTTCATTTCCTCACCTTCTAGCGTCCATTCTGCAGGAGTTTATCCAGTTTCGCAGCTCGCAGTATGACAACAAAACCCCGCTGGAGATTTTGGCTACGTTATCAAAAGAAAATGATGGAGTCGAGCAAAAGTTTTAATTAAATCCCGGAGCAGAGCTCTGGCGGCTCTTGTTCTTTCTTCTTGGTTAGTTTTCCACAAGTTAAGAAAAACTGTGGGAAGGACGTGGGCGGGAGGCTTGTTTCCTTGCAGTTTGTCTTGGAAAGTAATTTATTCATGAACCTTCTTCTTAGTTTAGTCTTGCTAAATTGTATGTATTTTTACAAAAGATTCAATCCTCACTCAAAACCTTAACTCTTATTTCTTACGAACACAAGACAATGTGTTTACTCCACCTTGTTAGTTTATTAGTTACCTTTACCATCATCTGAGCCTGCAAGGGCTGGGCTTGAGTGATTCAGCTTATTGACTCAAAGGAGCAGCCTGTAGACATAAGACTGATGAAAGGGGTAAGAAAGGATTTTGTTATCTTGGGACAAGCGAAAATAATAGCTCCGGTGTACAATAGCAAACTCTGGAGCTGCGTCAACAAACTAGGAGTACAAATATAAAGGGATGCAGATAACTCCAGGGTTTCAAAATTCGCGACGTAGCTCGTATAGTATCTTTTGGTTTTTTACTCTGCTTTCCTCGAAGAGATATATTCGCATGGATACTCTTGGATTTTTTCACAAATCTTTATCCTAGTTGGAATCCTGGTTCCAACGGATGCTCCGGATTCGTTGGTATGTTGCTTAAATAAGATATTGTTTCCAAGGACGAAGGAAAACTAGATGATTCTAATTGAATAATTTACTTTCGAGTTTTTATTTATGTTCCCCCTCTGGTATATTCTACGTCTTGAACTTCGTCTTTGTTCCTTCTGCCTGCAAGTTACGTTCTGGAGGCTTTTGAATTTATGTGTAGCAGTCAATTCTGATTGAGGCTTGACCTTGGTATAGAAGTGGTGGATACTCCCTGTGATCCTCAGTTCAGTTCAACCGAAACTGGGAATTGAATTTCATGCCCACGTTTCACAAAACTGGGAAAGAGTAGAAGATGTTTCATCTTCTTGTTAGTATTTCAAAGCTCTTGCCCAAAGTTTTGAAGCCTCGTATCATACCCGGGTAAAGTTTATCCGCACAGGGGAAAATCGGAGAGTTGAGGAAAGAAGGAGCAATGTTGCAGGAGAAGAGAATGGAAGATTTTTAAAAGGTGTTTGATGGAGATGATGTCTTGAATCCGCCATGTTGAGACGTGATAAGAATGTTTGAATAAAAGATATAGCCTATTGCTTCAAGACGGGATTGATGAAGCTTTACTCAAGATTCTCTTCATACGGGCAGAGTTCGGGTCCCGGGCGGATGGATTTAATAAATGGATCTTGTTCCAAGTCTGATTCAAACGGCAAGACACGATGTGCCAATGGCTGGATTGGATGATTCTTGAATAACGGAATACTACGAGGATCTGATAGAAGTCTTGACATGCGGGAGTTTATATTTTATGTGATGGATGTTCATCGGGCTGGAGAATTTCGTTTTCCTGTATTCTGTATTCCTGTCAGCTCCTGAAGCTTGACTGTTTGTGAAATGCAGAACCATACGTTCAGGCTTGTGCAGATATAAAGAAGGCTTGTAGCGAGATGAATTTCTATCGATTGATTCTATTGGAGGGTGTGGTGCGACACCGGAATATCCGAGAATTCCTTGGATTATTTTAGAGAAGTTGGTAACAAGCTGATTAGAATTCGCTAGTGCAGCGGCAATGTCAGGTAGGGCGGAAGAGGTGATAAACGTTTATGGATAAAACCGGACAGTGTGGCATAAATAAAATCTTTTGACTTACTTCCATGTATGGTGGCGAATTTCAATTTGCTAATTGAAAAGAATCATAAAATTTCATGACTTCTAGATGTACTTAAAGGTTATTCCGAGTAATTGAAAGAAATAAGATTTGAGGCAAAATTTGCAGCTGTAAGAAATTTTAATCAAAGAGAAAATATTATTTTATCAGGAGCATAATAACCTCTCGTCAATGAACACTGAGCACTTGCAAGGGCGGCGAAAAATCAATATTTTTAATCAAAGTAGAATCTTCTCATTATAATCTTATCTCGAATTGTGAAGGCAGTGCTGGAAAAAGAAAACCAGTAGAAACAGATAAGAATGAAAATATATACTGCTGTGCGTATAATGATCGCCTTCAATTGAAAAATAGCCATAATAACTAATTATCATTTTAATTATACTGCAACACACTGTGAATATAACTGCACATTATTTATTTTTGTTTTTTTTGTTTTAATTGAATGCTTTTTAGTTAGTTTGGATTGGAAACCTGGCTGGAATTGAATGTTGATGTCGTAGAGGAGTGGTGGATGTGTGTAGAAGGGAGGATTTGACCAAGTTCAAATATTTGAGATTCTCCTCTATCTGGGACTTCTACACAGGGGAGATACAATGCAGCGTATGGACCGGATCCGACGGTCCCTACGGGACTCGTTCCGCCGGAAACGAGAAGCTCCGGAAAGCAGCAAACCTCATCAGTGGCAGGCGGATGAAGAGGCCGTCAGAGCTGGGACATGTTCCTTCCATGTCAAAGTAAGTCTTGTTTTATCTCCTGATGTTTTTATTCTATTTTCTCTGTAAAATAAAGAGGTAGAATTAATGAGCAGCCGCCATTTTGGGAGGTCTTTAGGGAATTCCCAATTTTCCGTTCTCAAGGCCAAAAGAAGTTTGTTCCCATTAATTTTTAAATGACTGTAGTTATTTACTTGAAACTGATACTTTTTACCCAGCTTTTCAGAAAGGTTTCCTCAGGTTAAAACATTTTGGTAAACCACGTTTCTTAAGAGATCTAGCTAGATAGAAATCTAAGGTAAAAGATTCGCAGAGTGAATCTTATAAAAGCAGAGATTAAAATCGTATCTTCGCCATATCTCTTTAAGAAGGACAGTGAACCAAAGGATTTTAATCCAGCCAAGTAATCTAATTAAGCGAATGTAGCAAAAGCATACGCCGGCAATGAAAAGATAATTAAAGAGTAATAACGGAGGAGATGGTGAAATTGCTTTCTCGAGCGGAAATTGCGAATTTCAAATTCCTTGCCTGCCTACGGTATGCCTGCCGCTTTGAATTTTATTACGCTTTTAGTTCCAGAGATAGTAAGACAGGAGGATGAGCTGGAAAGTAGAGTGGTAAAGCACAAAGTAAAATTGAATTAATTGCCATTTAATTATCATCGTTCACGGTGGGTTAATCCGAAAGTGATTTCTTGGTTAATACATTATGTCAACTCTATCTCTCTTTTTCGAGAATCAAATTAATTCAGACTTGTCAGCTTGTCAAGGCGAACTTCCAGTTACCCCACTGAACTAGGCTTAATGAATTTATGTTGTGAGATTTAATGCAATAATAATGAGAATTGTGTCATTCTGACCCATTGTAACAAGAGAATAGTAATGAGGGATGTCGTTGACCAGCTAATTTGTCATTATAATTCAGAACAAGGAGCTTATGCATGCAAATTTGGTCACAAATTGCTGTGCGAAAATAGATCCCGCCCGGAATAGAAATATGCTCGGAAATTGTGAAATATTTATATTGGAAGCGAAAATTTTCCAAGAATATTTATTAGCTCCGTTGTTGGAGATGCTATGAAAATTAATGAGGCTATGGACAAGTACAAGGAGAGAAAGAAGATTAGATGAAGAGAGGAAACTCATTTCGCGGAGTGAGATTGATATTAAATTAATTATTTTGTTTGTTACAGTACCTTGGCTGCGTTGAAGTTTTCGAGTCTCGTGGAATGCAAGTATGCGAAGAAGCAATGAAAGTTTTACGAGTAAGTTTGATGAATGATGCTTTTTGCAAAGTTATTAAAAACAGACTTCTCTCATCGTCAATTTTATGCTCCGTTATTATTATTATTTTATAACACAGTATACTCGTCTCATATTGCCTCTGCATTTCAGAGGAAATGCTCAGAAGATATTATTTTCGCGAATATTCGCGATACAGATCCCATGAGTGAGAGGAGTTGGATTCGCGAGTGTATCTCGTTACAGTTTGTTTGTTTTCGTTTTGCTCTGGTGGGCAGATTGGAAAGTTATAACTTTGCTATGATAATACTATTTTAACGCGTAAAATGGTGATGAGATTGGTCGGATGAATATTTCAAAATGTATCTCCGGAATTCAAGATTTTGTTTGTTTTTATCTAACTACCGAAAGGAGATAGATTTTGACATGGTTCAATGTAAGCTTTTACCTCCTAGAATTTCATGAAAATAACAGTTTGTGTTGAAAATATTCCAGCAATCAAGAAGAAGGCCGGTCAAGTCCACGCTTTTTGTGTCAGGAGATGGACTACGAGTTGTCGAAGACGATACAAAGGTATGTTTACACAAAGGACGAAATTCCTAGCTCCTTTTACTGATTACCCCTTAACAGCATTCCAAATACTGTCGATCCTTCCACCACGTTCCAAGTTTTGTATTGTTACTTAAGGATTGCCATACGAGCCAACTCAAGTGTGGCTATTGTGCAATTGTGTCAGATTGGCAGAGGATTTATTGCTAGAAAGCCTGGTAGCTAGCTGGTAGAGTTATTAATAGCGTAAAGGATTTTGGAATTTGATTCATGCCCGTGGTGATATATATTTAATGTTTTCTCTCGACTTTCTTCCAGGGACTGATCGTTGACCAAACGATAGAGAAGGTATCATTCTGTGCGCCGGATCGAAATCACGAAAGAGGTTTCTCTTATATTTGTCGGGATGGTACAACACGGAGGTGGATGTGTCATGGATTCTTAGCCTCCAAGGAATCGGTATGTCCCGTTGTGAGTCCTGCAAAAAATCAGATGCTTGTCCGTGTCTGGGTTACAAATTTTCACACACTTTTGCTTTTAAGCACTCACTCTAGATGTGATTTATTCGAAAGGATTTAATTCTAATGCCTACCTGTATTTAATCATTCCCTTGTAGGGAGAACGACTCAGCCATGCCGTCGGATGTGCATTTGCAGCTTGTTTAGAGCGAAAACAAAAGCGGGAGAAGGAGTGTGGAGTTAGTATGACTTATGATCCAAAAACATCGACTTTTACAAGATCCGGAAGTTTTCGTGTTCCATCTATGACTGAGTCTGGAGGAAATAACTCAACTTCACCTCCACTTGGCGTAGATCTCGCTGGACAAGCTGTAAAATCCGCAAGTTCTATTACAACGGCAGCTATTGAGCGACCACACGCACCGGCAAAGATGCTTGAGCGGCAGGGCTCGTTCCGAGGATTTTCACAGTTGGCCAATCGGTCCCCCTTTAAGAGACAATTGTCGTTAAGATTGAATGAACTCCCGTCCAATTTGCAGCGGACCCAGCCACAGCCTAATAATGTTGACATTCTTACAAATAATAACATTGTCATCCCTCCACCTGACCCAATGGCTCCTGTATCAGGTAAGACTGGTGGGGATTTGTAATGTCTTCCAACTTACTTTGCACACATCCTCCACAGTTTGTAGATATTATCCATTTTAATATCAAGTTTTCAATTAATATTTACCCATAAAAGTAGTCTTCTATAATCGGACTTGAATAGCTGTACATGAAGCCGTATTGAAAGAACGGAATGTTGGAAAGCTATGTCGTTTACCAGAAAAACTGACCTTTAAAATCCATAACTCGCTGCATTTGCTAATTGACAATTAGTTAGTATGACTTTTTACAACCATTCGACCTTATGTAATTTATATAAGGATGTGTATCAGTTTACCTGGTCAGTGTTTGCTCCTTCACGGAATGTGATTGCTTAACTTAGAATAGCAAAGGAGTTTGTCAAAAAGAATAGCGCTGACGATTTCAAACATGTATAATGCGCTTTATGTGTTTGTACTTACGTATTTATCGTTCGTTTGTCTTTTGTTCAAGCGTCAGCGTTTGAACAAGGGTATTTGTGAATGGGGATGTGATGCTTGAGAGTATTTACTTGATTGTAGGTTAAATCAAGAAATGACATTTTTCTTTCCCTCTTTTGTTTCATGTTCATGGTTTATGTCAACATCGCCTATAGCAAATGCCAGTCCAACTCCGCCGCCACGCACCCAACGGAACCGCTTGCATTCCTTGCCTAATAATTCACTTTCAGGTGTGCTTTATAAAAATTTCGCTAATTGATTTCTTTTTAAGTTATGATAACCAATGAAACAAGTTTCCAGACTTGACTGACTTACTGACTGCGCATGGTTTTGGACTGTGCGTATGATGAGGATGTCTAAAATAATTTACCATTACTACAATTATTCCAACACATTTATAATATTTGAGTGCTAGAAAAGCAAGCACATCATGGTTGATTATATTGTAAACTAATTATTATTTATGACGGCTGCAATTTTAGGAGTTGGATTACTTCCTGCAACAAATTCCACCGTGTCAAGTATTTCTCCGGCTGTTTCCAGTGTGCTATCAAAGTTTGAACAGAATAAAGATTTAGTAACGGAACTTTGTCAGCAAGTTACTCAAGGATTATCACTTTTGGCCGCTAATCACGATGAACCTAAAGTACGTTTTCTCTGTTTGAACGTACAGAAATAATATTTTGCTTAAAGTTTGTTCCGGACAAGCGGTAAACCTTGTAAATACTGATTTTACAGCAGGAAGCAAGAACAACTTCCGGTTTTCCTACAAAGTTTACCAACCCCTGGGACGAAGAAGTAGAAGGTTCATTTCCGCCAAAGCCATCCGGTTTTGATGATAATGTTGCTTCAGCACCAAGAGTTCCTCCAATCCAGGACGATTGGACTAAGAATATAGCGCACAACTTGGCTGGGAATCAAGCTCCAAAGCCAGTTATGGAAAAGGTCACGTCCGTGTCTCCCGCAAATAATATATTTTCCAAAGTCGCACCCGTCGCATCAAATGTATCCAAGAATGAGCATGGCCTCGTTGAAAATCGTCGACCTCCAGCAAAATTACCTCCTCATTTAGAACAAGACCCTATTAAGGAAGCGGCAGCGTTATGGAATTCCACTCCTCCGGCAGTTGGCGCTAGTGTTCCGAGATCGGCAAATGGTAGTAAGGATCTTCCACCTTTGCCGCCTCCAGCAACAGCCCAAGGAGGAACAGCGTCCAGACCTCCCTTAGTTAGTTCAGGATCCGTGGCAGGTCCCATGCCAGGTCAAATTCGCCCCGGTGCGTTTAGAGGAGCTAGTTCCAGGTCCCATTCATTAGGAGCTGATCCTTTTGATGCTGATTGGGCTAGTAATGTCGCTAGAACGGGCCAAACTCCGACTAACCCTTTTGCAAGGCAGCAAACATTCCAAATATCCATGTAATTTTAAGAAGCTACACATTTGGCAACTAAGCCAGGATTTTTTAAGATATCAATGACTTTTATTAACTACTGATAGGTATTATTAATCTGTTAATTTCGTTAGCAATGGTCGTTTTTTGAATGTTTTGGAAAACATTTTATTGAGTGTTTTTCCTGTTTTTGCGCAGCTAATCTCGATGCTAGTATGCATCTTGTGTTACTTGCAATAATTGTACTTAAGATTTATACAGCGTTCCTCTAAATTGGAACCGATAACACGTGCTGAAGATTTGTAGCTTTTCTTAATTGAGTAATTAATAATCGAATCCAGACGTAAATTGGATATTCAGATTGTCAAAAGAGAACAGGTTAAAAATCGCGTATGACGCATTTTACATGTGAAATACACACGTAAATTGTTAACTGAAATTATTTCAGTGGAACAGGCTAAAATACATATCACATATGAACTTTACTAACCAGCGTACAACTAGCCAATCCTTGAGATTGATCTACACATGTACAAATAGCTTATTTCTGCTTGTCAGCTTCGTTTAGGTATTTAAACATTGTGAAACAATCATGGAGTACGTTACAAGTACTGCAACATTACATTTCTTTTGAATTGTTTTTACGATAACTTTAATTCAATATAGTTTCGGAATCTCTAAAGTATACATTTTGCGACTCCATAATCACGCAGGCTTATCAATCGTTAGAATATACAAACTCATAATGAAATTAATGTAACTAAAGTAATTTCCAATGACCTTATTAAGTTTCTTTGCCATTCCAATCCAACCTGTGCATATCAAAAGAATCCAATCAATTTTAAGGATCGACTTTCTACTTTTTGTCGATTTCCATGTATTTTTCGTAGGTAAACAAGAATCGCCATAATATAAAAGTATAACCACCAATTTTACAAAAGTAACATCTTTTCCTTTGCCGTATATGACCCTATACGTGATCGGAAAGTTAATCCAGTTTAAGTTTGAAGTTGTAAAAGACTTTCCCGGTAGCTAATTAAAAGTGTTGTTAACCTTGGATCAAAATATTCACATTACATTGACATGTAACCGCTGTAGCTCCTACAAAAATATAATAAGCTTGAGTTAATAGTAAGAACCAAACTATTCTTTTTGAATGTGATATGATTCGCCCAGTTTCTGTCAAATCGACCGCATAATTGTGTGAACAGAGACAACAAAATCTCTGTAGTATACTGCTATAGGTCTAAATATCTTATTCTGATCAAAGGTAAGTAAGTTATGCGAAAAGTGCTACTTAACATGGAAATGTTTGAGCAGTTATCGCCTATACATCTGGCAGCATACATGTAAAATCAATTACTCAAATAACGTACTGCAGAGCGAGTTAAATGTGCAGCTTCCTTATAAATGTAAGTTCAAAATAGGACAGTTCCACATTGTAATCAGTGCGCAGGCATCCAGTTAAATCCCTTTGATATGTATCAAGCTAGAGCTAGAAACAGCATTATAATTTTCAGTTGCAACGTCTCGTTGTATTTTCTGTTGCCATCTTTGCTACCGTTAATTATGTTACATTAACTAACACTCGTAATAGCGGCATTGCGGGGAGATTTAGATACGAATTACGAAGGGATATATATGTATCCGAGGATACACTAGTTAAGGATATATGAGAGAACTTTGCACCCAGTTATTATGCCCACAACGATTATTATTCTAGAAAGCTTGCAAAAACTTGCGAAACCCGTAGAAATGTTCAGAGAGAAGTGAATCCGCTTTCCGATTACTATGACCCATAAGTCATAACTATATGGAGTTGTGTTCACAACTTAATAATGATCACAAGGTTACAAGTAATATTCAATTAAAAGTAGCTCCCAGAAACTTAACTTCTAATACAGTTCGCGGAATATATTGCTACGTCCGTAGCGCTAATTCTTTATAACGGACTCGAAGAAAACGTTCAAAGTGAGGCTTGGATAGCCATCGTAGTAGAATGTGTAGTGTATACATTTAACTAATAATAATATGACTTTTAAGTAATGAGAAAGGAACAATTGTAATAACAAGATATGCAACACATACTCGCAGCTAAAGAAGCGACAGCTTATATTTACTTTTACATTTACTTATGATGACGGCGAACGACGGAGCTACTAATATTTATGCGTTGTTGCTCATTTACAAATGCCTTTAGTTACAGCGAGCATTTAAGTTACTAAAATCAATTAGATTTAATCGAATCAATAAGAAGAAGCGTAGAAATTCTAATAAAACGCAACTATAAGAAACAGTTTCCACTGCGTCGCTCAATTCTTGAATCGTTGCGATTCTCCGAACCCATTTGGGAAAAGAGTTGAGAAATATGCGAGTAAAATTCACTTAATTTCTCCGTCGCTAATTATACAGCTATGTTATTTACAAAAATAGAAACAAAAAGGGATTAGGATTTGTGGAGGATCAGGTGCATTAAGAATCATGGCTTCAAATATCTAGTTTCATCTTGTTTTGTAGAAATCGCATAGCGAAACAGGATGAAATGGAAGAAATATGTTGAATTTATACTCACAAGAGCTGATGCTATTCTTTCTAAAAAGAAACAGCTATTATCGAAGAAGTTTACGTGAATTTTATGTATGATATTAAACAATTAATTAGGTAGAAGCAGTTGATGGAATTGCGTTTGCTCATCACTCGCTCCTAGCCCGTATCTTCTGGTGCTGTAATGTGTACTTATCAAATAGTTGAAGAAATTATCAGTTTGATAATTTTTCGCGAGGAGTAGATAACAGTCTCTTTCAATTCACGACGATTGGTTGGATTTTATCACATAAGAGTGGGCACGCTATAAACTTCGTTAGAGTTACCTTACTAACTTACCATGTTGCAGTTTCCTGTACGTGACGCATAGTGAGTTAAGTCAGTGTTGAATGTGGAACGAAGGTGTGTCTTTCCTACTATTACTAGGAAGGCTAAACGATCATCACGTTTAAAGGCTATTTTAAGGAACATTGCTCTTAGAAGCAGTTATATGCGAACTTAAAACTTTATGTATGTAGACGCAAGGTAAACGAAAACTTGCACAGCGCTCTATTAATGCAATTTCCCGTGAATACAAGAAACGTCCTGAAGTATATCCCAATCTCAGCTCCATTGATTTAAAACCTGCTTGATTTTGTTGGCGTCGTGAATTTTAGCAAATTGTTTTAAGTTAGCTACAAGTTGCACGCAAACCAAATATTTGCGATGCTGTAAAAAAGTCACGCTGATAGCAGTCTTCTTTGGAATCCTTTGTCGCCTTCGTGGAAAGGAAAGTACTTACATGACTTCAGTTCTTCTTGAAGCCAGCGAAATGGGTGACCCAGCCTTTGCAATAACACTTGCAACCTCTGACCACAGAGGGCAGTCATCCGAAGAGTCGTTGAGGAAATGGACGCCTCTCAAAGACGTGCCATCACAGATATTGGGACAAATAAAGACTGCGTTTGTGGGTGAACGTATGTTGTAATTTGACAAGTTAACTGTTCTATTTTGAAAATTCAAAACATTCAATGGCTCAGAAAAGTTACAAATGATTCAGAATGCTCATTGTTATTGGCTTTCAATGGTTTTCTTGAACAGGTACAAATGGAATGGTCGGGTTTCTGGTCACTTATTCTGATCAAGTTTACGTTGTTGGAAAGGGCAATTCTATACTTGGATTGCCGAGGGGCTCCGCGACTACAATAGGAGTACAGCGGAATCCTGCTCTATCTGGATTGCAGATACAAGGTAACTTTATTTATGAATGATTAACAGTAAGCCTAACACAAGATAGTTTAACTCTCGTAACCTAGCTAAATTATGACCTTGACACCTTGGGTTATTAACAATTACGAAGGAATACATGATCGTTTCAATTTTAGAGTTTTCAATTGGTTACGACTTTGTGGCTGCAAAAACGATCAGAGGTGAAGTTCTTACATGGGGTCAAAACTTCTGCGGTCAGCTCGGTTGGAGCTCAAGTTCGAATGCTGCAGCAACAACTGTACCTCACAAAGTCCAAGGAGCACTTAAAAATGAAAAGATACAGGATATATCCGTGGGCTACTCCCATTGCCTGTGTTTAACAAACACTGGTAAGGTAATTACATGGGGAAGGAACTCTGAAAGCCGTTTCGGACTGCCCATTATCTCCACTACTATCCCGCAGGAGGTGAAATTCCCACAACCCGTGGAAATTGCAAACGTTTTCTGTACAACTTTCTCTTCGTTTGCATTATCAAAAGATGGCCAGGTATTTGAAATCATTTCTTCCCTTTTGCTCAAGGCGAATAATGTAAAAGTATACACTCATAAGGTTAAAAGAGGTACGTGATTACTACAATTATATTTTGCTTGCAGCTTTATGCATGGGGTTGCAATCAATCTGGTGAACTGGGAGATGGTTCTCGGAAATCACGGTCTGAACCGCAAATTGTCAAGTTTCCTGGCAACGTCAAAATAAGCAAGGTTAGACAAGGATATAAACAAGAGAACGATGTACTTGACTTCGTTCAATTTATTCATTTCTTATCAAACTAAAAACTGGTTTTAGGTAGCATGCGGAAATGGCCACGTCCTAGCCATTAGCACGGATGGAGCCTTGTTTGCGTGGGGATACAACGGTTACGGTCAAGTAAGAGTAAACAGTACAATATACGTAAAGATTCCAACCAGGGTTGACTCAATCCAGGAAAGGGTCATAGAGATTGCTTCGTGTAGTTTTTGCCATGTCAGTGCCTGTAAAACGGAGTCAAAAGTGTACGTATGGGGAAAGATAAATGCCACAAACATTTTAGCACCCAAAGAAACTACTTTTGAAACAATTAAAGACGCTTTTGCCAGTTATGGCATGGGCATGCCCAATGATGAAACTTGGCATTCGGATGAAAACAATCCGTTCAAACCAGAGGCAGACTTGAAATCCCTTTTCGAAGATCCGGTAAGTTCCAACTCTGTCTCACCCGTACTTGTCACCTGCTCGATCTGCTCTGCCGTTTGTGAAGAAAGAATATAAATCACTCATAATTTCTACATAATCAAGGCAAACAAGAACGTTGCGTTCCAAGTTGACGGACACGTGGTGCTGGGGTACAAATTTCTTTTGAAGCGCTGTGCAGCTTTCAAGATAAAATTTGCCAGAGAATGGAGAAGTCATAGCGTCAGGTACGTTACTTTCTGAAACGTCTTTTATTCAACTTGTGAAGCATCTTCCATCTCAACTTTTTCTTTTCAGCAATCCGATTATCATAACTGACGCCAAGTACCCGGAATTTAATGCCTTTGTCAAATTTCTCCACAGCGATGAAATTGACATCCCGCAAGAACATATGATTGGTAAGAGCCCTTATTTTCATCAGCAATGCCAATCTATTCCTCTTTTTGTTTGAAGCTAAGATTCTCTAGTCCTGTAATGAAAAGTGCTCACATCATGTTTGGTTACAGCCCTCCTCAGACTTGCTCACAAGTATGACATGAAGCTCCTGAAGAACAAAGTCGCAGATACTTTGAAAAAAACAATTTCTACTGCAAACTCAATTGAAATCTACCAAGCAGCTCCTGGATGCCAAGTTGTGGTAATGAGAGTCCTTGTAACCAAAATCACTTATGAACTCAAGTCAAGTGTTTGTCATGAATGCAATGATGAATCCACGCACACTGAATTGTTTCCAATTCATTTTTAGGATCTTTGGCACACCGCTGTGAAATTTATTGGACCACAGTTCACCAGCATCATGAAGAAAACTCAAGATAAAACTCTTTCCATCTCGCTTTTGCAAGATTTTGAGGCCTTTGGCATCGATTACAAATAATTTACATTACCTTCAGTTTTTCCATGAATTCCCCAATATTAACTGCATTTCAGAATTTAACTTCAAGCTAACTGACCACGTGTCAAACTGTTGTTGGAACCAAGTGCACACACTGTTCAATAAACATTTACATGCATGTTAGATGCATTTGTTTTGAATTGTTTAACTAATGTAACGCACTGCAAGTTGATACATCGAAATGATAAGCATATGTTCAGCTCTGTATTCTGTGTCCAGTCGAGCCTCCAGGAGTTATCCAGGATTACGAGTCCCTAAAAATATTCAATGAACAAAGAAGTAGTCAAACGATTTTATAGTAAATGGCGGGTTTAAGCGAAAATTTTCATTTTAAACAATTTATTCCAAAACAAGATTCTTGTCAAAACAAGGGTAAAGCTGTCATTGTCTTCTAAATAACATGCATAATGGAGGATGAAGAATTTTTATCGTTTTACGATTCTTATTATTGGTCTAAGTTTACATGCGATTAACTCCTAACATATACAAATATATTAAATAGATTAACTATCGAACGCCATAAAATGTCTTATATAATTAATACAGTGCATTGTAAGGGACTAGCTCCATGTGGCGGATAGGAAGAAAAAGGTGCCCTTAAGTATAATCAGGGTACAAGTACAAGTTGTGTTGTGAAAAAAATTATTTACTTTTTATATCCTAAAAGAGAATTTCGCTCATTGGATAGTCTAAGACCATTAATTAAAGTTTATACTCATGACAGAGCCTGTTTTGAAACAAATCGCACAAACTGTCTTTCACTTTTGCTCATCAACCTCAGGATCCGCATCAGAAGCAGGCTGAACATTATCAGCTGGTTCTGTATTCAAGTCTGTGTTATTATAACTTGTTAGAAACCCGTTTATGGCAGTTTCAAGTCGGCGAGTAGCTAAAGCGGTACTATTTACAAAACTATTTGCATGCGGGGAAGAAATATCAGGTTGATTATGGCTAGTGTAATTTGTGTAGTTAGGATTTAGCGTGGCACTGTTAACTTGTGGAACTGGAGGGGATGCACGTGCTGAATCTGAAGCTTCTGAACAGGAAGAGCTAGTGGAGGTTGAAGAATCACTGTACTGTTCCCTTGGATTGTTACGCCGCTGCCTCATCTTAGCAATTCTCCTTTGACGTCTTTTTAGCTTGCGCAGCCTTTCGTATTCAATTCTTCTAATTAATGGTGATGCCTTAAATGAGGGTGAGTTTTTTATCTGTTCGAAATACACCCGTAAATGATCCGCGGAAATATCTTGAGTATCTTCGCTCGATGAATTTGAAGACGACGAGGAACACGACAGCAGGCTTTGGGCTATACTGGTACTACAACCTGGTCGTGGTGAGCTTGCAACGTTACCGCCAGAATCCGTGTCACTGGATGAAGATGAAGAAGAGAACTCCTTGAGATGCTTATTTCTTTTTCTCGATTTACAGCGGCTTGGACATCTCCGACGTTGCTTTTTCTTTGGAGAGTTTTCTTCTCTAGAGCTGGGTCCAGGTACATCTGTGTCACTACTGCTGGTACTGCTATCAGTTTCGTCTCTTTCATGTGCATATCGATTTCGAGACCTGCAGACTCCAGTGCAGTTACGACTGCATATTTTACTTGACCCTAATTTTTCATCGCCATACCTAAGTTTCTTCAGTTCTTGCAGCTTCTTCTTTTTAGCACGAGCACTTTGCGATGAAGCATTACTCTCAGAAGATGTAGGCGTAGGAAACTGGTAACTAACGCTTCCTTCATTTCCATTTCCGTCGTTTGAATCAGTCTCATCAGTCCGACTAGGACCTTCTGCTCTATCATGGAGTCTTGATCTCTTTCTGCTCGTATCCTCGCTTTCTTCGGAAGACGATGATACAAGACGGCGGAATTGATTTCGTTTTCTTCTTGCAGACTTTTTTGGGAAGGTTTCCAAACGGACATGATCTTCAGCTAATTTACGTAAACGGCTTTGTTTTTTAGCAATCAGATCTTTTATTATGTTGGACTCTGGATCGACTGTGGATGTCATGTCGGAGTCACCTAGTACCTTTAGATCCTCTTCTGCCTCATCGTCTTGCCTGGTACTAGTCAAAGGAGAGTTGGGTACACTATCGGCCACAAAATCATTTTGCAAGAATCCGGGTAAACTGTCTATGTTTTCAAAGTTGAATATATCCGACGTATCGCTATCTTCACTTTCGTGCCCTTCTGCCTCCTCACGCATGGCCACTCCAGATGTCACACTTTCTGGAACGCCCAATGGTACACTAGAGCTTTGATCGGCAACTGCTATTGGTGGCTCTGTAAAATACAATTTTAATACGATAACCTACATACTGTCACCAATAGCGTCGAGTCTACCACAAAATGTTTCATTTATTACCGTCAGCGCTATCATCGGAGGTGGAGGACTGTGGAGGACTAATAGCTGTATAACTATTTTCTTCAACAGTATCGTTGTCGCTAGAGAGACCTTTGATGTCACGTTGTACGAGTGCATCGAAAAATGCCATCATTCGAGGATCTTCGGCAGTGGACTTCCGTGCATTGTCATAAGTTAAGGGCGTCAACTGAAATCATACCCAACCGTATTAAGACTATGTCATTCATAAATCATTTTAACAGTCAAAAAATCAAAATCAAGTTAAAAGAAACTGCAACTCTTCATCGATTTACAGATTATGTGAAATGAACGTATTACCTGTCCGGTAAGGGTGACCAAATCAAGATATTCAGAATTTGAAAATATGCGGCGCTTTTTCTCACTAGATTTGTCCCCACCATTTCGTCCACAATTTAGTCCGAAAGGGCTCCAAACCTAAGTATAGAGCATGTTTTATTTACGACCAATACATTCTATAAACGAGTAATTCGAAAACTAAAAGGACGTGATTTTTCCCTGCGAAATTCCTTACCTTAATAAGTTTTTCAACACCCGACGATACTACAATGCCATAAGCATGATTATATCGAACTTGATTCACAACAGATCGATGTCCTCGTAACACTGAATGTGCTTCATCGACCCAACCTAAAAAGTTACAAGTATCAAGAGCATTAAGTAAATTACTGACACAACCTCTTACTTATAGTCTCATACTTAGTGATTTTACTTACGAGCAGCATTTTCATCCGGAGTCTTCCACATATAGAGCTCAAAGTTATCAGATCCAGATAAAACGTATTGATCATGACTACCAGCAAAAGAACAGCTTTTCATTGTACAGGAATTGTAATATCCCGGATGGTGGAATTGGAACAAATGCGTTGTCTCATGAGTAGCATAGAGAACCGGTGGGAGTCGTCTTCGTAAAGCCAGTATTTTCGAACCATCGAAGTTGAATCTTGCACTCATACAGCATTGATCCGAGTTCAATCCACCATATTTCATCAGAGGGCTATTCAAACAATACACTCATAATTTTTTTCTTATAAAACGATATC
Organism: Sminthurides aquaticus; assembly: GCA_906901655.1. NCBI lineage: Eukaryota > Metazoa > Arthropoda > Collembola > Symphypleona > Sminthurididae > Sminthurides > Sminthurides aquaticus. The sequence goes on from CAJQTT010000010.1 coordinate 748,125, forward strand.
ATATCATTACTAGTTACGACTTTAATGTCAACTAACCTCTTTGGCCAACGAACATCCCACAAAGCGACTCCTTCTTTAGAATTACCACTCAACACCATTCTCGGCTCTCTTGGGTGAAACATGACTGCATGGAATGCAGCTCGACAGCTTGCAATACAAAATGGATCTGAAAATCAAAGATGTTCAACTTGCATTTTCAAAAATAGTAACAATTTATACAAATACCCGTAAATCCCTATACCTGTACTACATGGCTCCCTAGTATCATACAATAACAATCTCCCATCGTCACATGCACTCGAAAATATGTTGTCATTATATGGATCAATGGAAACTCCATAAACAGGTTGTTCATGTAGAAAAGTATCGAGCGGGGCGCCACTGAAATAATATATCATCCAATAATGATTAAAAACTCATACTAATTTGTAAAATTCTAGCTACATCCAAACTTTTCTTACGTTTCCATGTCATGCAGAATAACTTGATCATCATTTCCAGCCGAAAATATTCTCTTATTCCCAGCAGAAACTGAAAGAGCAAATATATTGCTTCCATGTTCAGCTTGCATTATTGTCGGTTTACCATGAAGTACCGATGTACCAACTGTGCCAAGAATATCTTTACCGACGTCCCACACTAGAACTCTTCGATCGTCTCCCCCTAAGAAATGGAAAACAAATTTAAATATGCCATGACGTTCACTTGAAACCAGTTTTTTAAAAAGCACCGAAATTGCGCCTTAAGAAAAATAAAACTCTTACCTGAAACCAAATACTGCCCATCTTCTGAAAACTCGACAGCATTCACACAACCGAAATGAGCATACAAGTTCTTCCTGAGCATGTTCTTTGATTTCTCAATGCTCCGATCAACTGTAGGCCCCCAACCATTCTGCTTGTTTAACATCTCTCGTCGATAAATGTATCCAACGGGATGACCTTCCTCGAGAGTAGTCATCTCTAATCAGTGTCAAGTATTTCCTCGATTTTGAAAATTTTAGACTTCTCACAAATCACTTTCCAAACAACCTGCAAACATAAAATACAATATCCATCATCTATGTTCAACATCGGCATTCCTATAGTTATTTTTGCGTGCAATTACACATGATTCACAAATAATATTTCCTTTCTTGTTTCTAGTGAAAATTACCTTATTAACTGTCTTCTCCCATGTAACAGCTGATTGTTCACTCCTATGTATGTCATGATTTGTTTCTAATTAGTAAAGGTGCAAATCGTCTTCAGAGCTTGCCATCTAAAACTTTTGCTTCCTTCTCCTGTAGAAAAAGTCATTCTTAGTTAATTCCAGCTTTCAAATATAGTTAAGTTCTGACTTAAACATCAGCAGCTACAATTATATCAACTACTACAATATAGTACATAAGAACGAGGATGTTCCATAGTTACATCTGCTCGCATCAATAGTACCCAATATAAATATTCTATGCTACTTACGTAAACACTGTTAAACTCATTCATAATTACCATCAATCTTCGTTGCGTTCAATCCATGCGATGACACCAACAAAATTTAATTAAAAAACAGTATTAACGCATGAGCTGCAAATTACACTTCAAAGGTTGACTATCGGATTAAATTCAAAGTTGCACTTAATGTCAGCATTCTATTGAAACTCTTCCACATGTATTTTTAATTGCTTTACGCAATGACACTATAGTTTTAAAAAGCTATTGAGACTATGAACTGAATTAATAAAATTTAGTTTCACTTGAAACAGAATCCCACTTTCAACTTTACACGCAACGTACATACGTTATCAGGAATTCACAGTTCCTTTCGCTTCGAAGTCCCCACTTTTGTGCGTCAAGTCATCCGCGTTCATCGCTCTTCCAGCCGACAGCTACACTTCATCATGTGCTGCGTGTTTTTAATTTCCAGAACGTTTTATAAAAAAGCGTCGGATATCTTAATACTTCAGTCAGTGTCAAAGGTCAAGTTGAAGGCATTTAAAGCCGAATTATCTACAAATAGTGCATGTTTAAGTACGGCGTAGTATGACTCACCAATACTGTTTGCGGTATGACCTTATTATCATGGATGGTAAAGAAATTGTGATGCACGTAATTAAAATCTGCACATGGAACTAAAGGTAAAATAAATTTTCAATCCCATGTTATATTTTCATGTAAACATTTATTGTAATACGATAAATGCATAACTTGAATCGTCGTATGCAAAGTACAATTAACAATTAATTATATATTTTATCTACGCTAGCTAAATTAAGTATACGCTTTTGTCCATTTCGAAATATATCTAAACAACTTATGCTAATACATATTAAATGCTATCCATAACTTAACTAACTCAAGAGCATCACTTTAATTAGATTATCCTGTGTATGGGTGTGGCTTTTAACTAATTCGATATACTAAAAAGCTAACCCTCGTACAAAACGTGTGTGTCTGTGAGCTTATTTCTAAAATTGCCATCCAACAATCTTGTGCAATGGAAGATCTCGCATTAACATTATACATATAATACAGATTTACATCAATCAGCAATTTTAGCATAACGCTTAACCAGAGGTTCCATTGGACGGTGATCAAAGTATCAATGAATTCCCCTCCCATCTTTACGCCCCTGTCTCTAACATTTCAGCAAACTGAAATAACAGCGCAGGAAAACATTAAAAGTTAATTACAGACATACACGTGTAACTAATGCATCCCCACCCACTCAAGTTGATTGCTTTCCGCAAAATCACCCCTCAAGGCATCCAAGCCTAACTGCAAGAAACAATCAACTTAAATGTATATTTTAAATTTAAATAGCCAATTCCACCGGATAATTTTGCCAACACAATTTAAATAATCCTTAAATACTTGAATCAAAGAATAATCTTAAACCATTGCTACATACTCCGCTGGGATTTTCATGATACCCATTATTAATTAAGAGACCCCTCATAATCCTCCCCAAAGAGAGAATCTCAATTACTCATTACAATGATTAGATATAAGCATTTTGCAACACACGCTGACTCGTAAAATGGAAGGAAGCTCATGTTCAAATACAACTCGCCGGCACATAATTTTCTAGTAACATCGAGATCCATCCCATCCGACACTCTTCATTTCCTTGGTACTTTGCTTTCTCTTAAACCCGTCACTATCACTAGCGCCCTCTGGTATTTTACATGTATAACCGGTTGCAAACAGATAAATAATGTACAATTACTGTAATAATAATTAACTTTAACTTGCGGATACAAAATGAACTAGAACATAAAGTGCTTGCAATAATCCTTCCAAGTGCCTTGCATACATTAAGCATGTGCGATCAATTCTACAAGACACTCTTCCCTCCATCTAAAAGACTATGCTAAACTCATCAGAGGAGGTGGTGAATAAGTTACAAAAAACCATATTTAGCATTAGACCCTTTCGGTTCACAACTAGGTTTTTAAAGTACAAGTATAACTAAAGTAATGCATGAAATTAACATCTGTTTAGCTTCGTCACTAGGTGGAGCTACACTTTTCGCCTTCTCCTCATGAGGAGACGATTGCGCGAGGGATATTCTCAATACCTCATCCATGGATCCACTTTCGTAAACCCAGGGGATGGCTCTACTTGTAAATAATAAACTTGCTTATGGCAATTGGCCAGTCTTTTCTTACACAAACTTTAGAAATTATAGAGCATAAAATTAAGAGTAAATTTAGCTTAAGGGAGAAAGAGTTTTGTTCCCTGTCATCAATGTCCGTATTGTTTCAAGTAAATATTGTAAGAAACGTTGCGTCACCGGAACTGAAACTACCAATCAAATCAAGCTAAAACCTTTCATCAAGTCACTTAACTAATAGACATTAAGAACAGAGGGATCAAGTTAGCTTCTGTGGAAAGCAGTGTAGCAAATAATAATCATCTTTAAATGTATATAAACTTTGGCAATAAAAACTACTCCCTCTAGGAAATACTTCGTTCCTCCAATATTTTTTCGATGAATCTCTAAGAGTTAACTACGGTTTTTTAACGCCTGAGCGCCATAATGACACATTAAGTGATGATTACTAAATACCTCTTTGTATACAAAGCGAATAATAGCAATGTAAGAGTCGAATCAAGTTAATTTTGTAAAGCTACTTCTATCTCGTATAGTCTCCTCCACTATCCTAATCACACTACCTAACTGGCTCCCGAAATGGTACTTAATTAGTAGCCTACTTATAATATTAACATTATTTCAAGACTTGTGTAACTTACCCGCGGAGGTTACAACAACTATATTCTTTTGTACACAACAATTGAGATAACTACATATACGTAGAGGAGCAAGTCACACGAGCAATTATCTGATATGGTATTTGTGATTAATTTGGACGTGGTTTCCTTAAAATTATTTTTCCATCTTATAGCTTGTCTCACCACACAAAGCACATCCTCCCTTATTAATTATGTCAACATGAATTTCATACACATGGAATACATACCTAAGTTGAACCAGTCATAAACTCCGGAAGTACATTGATCCATAATTTTGATTGAGATTGTTAAGTTAGCTGATATCTAGGATTACAGGCTAGTGCAAAGTTTTACTCATTTCACCCTCCTGCAAACGCTATTCCTTCACACAACAGTTAATAAAATGTATCATCACAAGAGACGGATTACTCTAAATCTAAATTGGAATTTTTTGATAATTTCAACTGGTGGGCGTTACTTAGCCCCGTTAATTCCCCATTTAACTTCAACGAGGCTAATGCCGGAGGACTTTGGAAAATGTCAAGGTACACATAGTAATGTTTGTATATAAGTCACAAAGAAAACATGCAGTTGATGTAACCCAAGAGCTAATGGCTAATTAATAACGTTGTATGTATAAACTGGTAAATAATTGGTGGGTGGATCCCATTACATGTCTATGATTATATTACAATCTCCCAAATCTTGACGGTTGAATGTGTTGTCATCATAATGTATGTAGAGACAAAAATATACATTTTTTACAATATCATTTAAACTTATTATTTGTCTTAAATTTTAAAACGCAATAATGTATTGTATCTCATCCGACCTTTTAACATAACACATTCGCCATCTACTCACTACTACAAGTAGTCATTTAATCGTCTTCTTTCTTGTCAGGTTTCAGATCTACCATGGCGTGAAGTTGCTCTGGACTGTACCTATGCAAAAAAAAACGCATACTTAGTCACCAATGTCGTAAACATAATCAAGAATCAAACTACATTTATTTCAAAAAGGAAGACAAAATAGCAAATAAAATTAAAATAATATTAAAATAATTATTGAGACTACGGAAAATACAAAAACACTCACCCCAGTAAATTCTGGAGATCGCAAACAAATCGATACACATATCGTTTCCCGGCTGTCTTGTGAATGATATTCTTATCATAATAATACCGGAGTCCCCGGCTAAGTTTTTCGTAATTCATCTTAGGTTTGTTCTTCCGGATTCCCCATCGTCGGGCAACTTCATCCGGATCCGTTAGCTTAAATTCCCATCCATCTCCCGTCCATGAGATGAAACCCTGACAGCTTTTGTCAGTGAGCAATTCCAACAAAAATTGCCACAGTTGAATTGGTCCAGAACCGGTAAAACAAGGGTTTCCAGCACTTCCAGGTCCTAAAAAATTAAATTTTTATTTAATTTACTTAATTTTAAAAAGTTTTATTAAAAAAAATTCTTAACACTTTAAACAAATCCGATTCAAACTTCAAACCTACCTGGATATCCAAGCATAGAGGATTGAATCACGGGCTTAATATCCCCAGATATGATATGGTTCGGTATAGATAAGGGTTCACGATGACCGTGATGGGGATGAGACTGAAGGTAATGTTGTTGTCCATGGTGTGGATGTGAGTTACCCATAGACATTTCCACAGGTGTATTTCCTCCGCTACTTCCATTTCCGTTTACAGAACTCACTCCCGAACCGGGTCCAGCAGAAGACCAATGATCCGGCGTCGGAACCCCACTTCCTGGCACCATCTGGAAAGGCGGGGAGTCGTATGGTCCGTGACCGTGTGGACTGCTTCCATAAGGATCAGCATATCCTTCAGGTCCCTGGTATTGACCTGAAAATCAAAGACAATTCATATTATTACACACGGTTATTCGCTATAACTTGTCCCTCTCTTTCAAAAATTGCAATACTACCCGTTCTTTGCCCTGTCACCCCCAACCCTCTTCTGCTAACTGCTAGGATTCAATCTTTATCATCCCCACGTTGCACTACTACCTTCATAGACCGGAAACAATCCCTTAACTTGCAACCATTCATAAAACTATTAGCAAAAACCACATAATAGCCAACAGAGCCTTGCATTTTCGGATTGTCATTGCTCATTCTGAATTTCAACAATGGCCCATCATACACAAACCACACCACCCTGTGTCATAACCCTTTGAATACAGTAACCTGGGACAAATAATAACCTCTTTCGCTATTCGTAAAACTAACTCTTGAGCCATTCAAACGACTGTTCAACTTGCATTAAAAAATTCAATTCACCATCCCAATTTTAACATCATCCTCTATCTCTATTGTCCCTCCTTTTTACTAGCTTTGTATAATTCTTCCTTGTACTGCAGCCTGCCACCAATAGCATACACGGCACAAGCCATTTTTTCAATACAATTATCATTCCGATCATTTCCAAGATTCGCAACCCTCCTTCGCACACCCAACAGCAAGAGAATTTTCTCATCCCAAAATTTTTATTACCATAGGTGTAGACTACCACTGTTGTGGCCATTGGACTGGAACACAGACGTTGGCAAGACTAATTAAAAATGTAAAATACTTGGCATCCAAATCCACACTTGCTCTCTTGACTATCACAAGTCGTTAGTATAGCTCCAAAAGTCAACTTGACACGAGTGTATATATTAGCGCAACGACGCTTCAGACACTGATTTCAATACGCTGCGCTCGCGCTATCGTCATCCACTCAAACACTCCCTTCAAAAACTGAACCACACCCTCCGTAGTCAAGAGACCTTAAAATCCTTTGATTATTCAATTTCAAAAACTAAAGACACTCCTACACATCACCACTACCTATACAATTCTCTTGAACGGATTACGTACTTTTCAACCAAATTACTTCACAGCCATTCTCTCTATTAATTCTCTGCTATTTTCTACCCTGTCTGTAACGCATATGTATCCCTTTGAAACTAACTTTGTGAGTTGTTCTTTTACAATCCTTTCAAAGCGTTTTGTTACATAAACGTGTCCTTATCTTCCAAAGCAGTTTCAAGCTGCTTTGTTCAACAAGATTCGATTAATGCTAGCTAGCTACACTATCTGAGGGTTAATCTCGGTTTCTTCCAGAAATTCTAAGATTTTTGTCCGTCTTCATTTCCTTCTACAGAATATTGACCATCAACTAATCTGTTTGCGATTTTAGTATCATTTATACCACGTGACTAAGTCGTCTTCAACTTCCTTTAGTACATGTAGCTAAATTAAAATTATCGCAAAATATTTTGCCGGAAGCTACACCAACCGCCCTTGAAACTTGACTAGCTGGGTTTCAAGCTATACACTACTTCCTTCCTAGATTACTCCAAACGTTTATCTACTTAAACGTTGGACGCCTTAATCAGCGTACCCGCATGTGACCGACAGGCTTACGGCCAATACTCAAGGACCCGCAATCGGCCGAGATTCCAACACATGAATCATGCAAGTTCTTTGCGAACAACAGTCGGACTTGATCAGATATTATTAATCAATCTATGATATCTTCTGACGTAGATCGGGAATTCTGAGTCGTAGGCTTCCATGGAATGGGTCACTATACAATGTCAACACCATTTTAGGCTCCATGTAATATAATTAAATTAATTGAATTTCTTTTCAGAGTTAAATTAAATATCTGTTAGGGAATAATGACAATATTTCCACGAACCTAGTACTGACAAATCGTCTGCTAATTAATAATAAAAAACTATTTTAAATTGTAAATAACATTAGCGTGGATAAAAACAGAAAAACATCCTGCTATAGCTTCATGCCGTTATCTCATTTCAAAGCAGTTAACTATTTAACTAATGTTTATAAATCCTCCTCCTCTATCATCTATCATGCCTTGGCTACTATTCTTCAATGCGTGAAACAGCTCTACTTTCTAAATCACATATCGTGTCAAATAAATGTTCTCTTTATTGCAATCATGTAATTGTGTAGCTTATCAGTCTTCTGCAAGCTAACTGAAAACTAGCTGAGCTTTTAACTTCTGCTACAATTGGCAATATTATTACTTGAATTTTTCTTCAAACTTAAGCAAGGATGCGAGCCAAAAGTTATTTAACTAAAAACTGCTAAAACTACATCCCTCCCACACTGACGGATCGTATCAAACAAGTCAATTTTCCGCTCAAATATCCTCCACTGAGCACGACGTGTCCCTCCTCCTTTAACGCATTTTCATTGTCTAAATCTCTACGTAATCTTGTATTTCAATATCCTCATCAAATTTATAACACAGCAGTAGGTAGGTTAGACTGTTAGACAACCAGGGAGGTGACTTTTGAGTTGATGCTTCTAAAAGGCTTAACTTAACTTGGTGTAATTTCCTATTTTTTCCTAACTGCTGAATACAGAGTGCGTATAGTGCACATCTTACGAGCATCATATTACTTGTAACTTCAGAAAACCAGACAGACAGACAGCTAAACTGCGATTACAATTATCTTCCTCGTCCTGTGATGATGAGAGCTCGCTTTTAAATTAACTAACATTTGTTAAAAAACCCACACCCACAGGATTCGTAACGTCTAATAATTTTACGATTACCATTTCATTACATGCCCACTGAGCCCCAACGATTTTACATAAACCTTTTCTCCCGAAGCTTTCAACTCCCAAGTTAGCTACCTTGGATGGATTTGATACACATTTTCTCCTTACCAAGCTCTTCTTATACGCTTTCGATCCTCTTGAAAATCTTCTTACACCCTGTATTCATATGATGCCTAATGCCTATTGTCAAATTGATGCAAATTAATTTCGCGAAAAATACTCCTTCTATAAGGTGCTGCTACCTTGTAACTTCATATTGAATGGATGATCCTTTTCGCACTTTTTACTAAATTAATATCCTTTCCGTGATAATCATAAGCAATAAGATTGAATCAGATCTAGCTTTCACGTGTACAGGTAATCTTGCCCCTAGCTGAATCAAGACTCGGCTTATTTTCACACCGCTAAACCAAATTAAAAAATTAAATACAGTTTGCTGCAAAATTTGCACTTACGTTTTCCATAATTCCTGCTCATGAGTGCAGCCTGTTGCGTCTGATAACACTTGGTATCGTTGATCAAACTGGATGAATAGAATTCGGGTGAGCTTTCCACATAGGCCGGGTGGTTTGGATCCGGTAAGGAGGGATAATCTGAATCTCCGTCGTAATGTCCAGTGTATCCGTTCTCATCCCCTGCTCCACTTCCGGTTCCACTTGCTGCAGAGCCGCTGCTGGGTCCAGGTGCAGTTCCAATTACGTTTCCGTTGCTTACAGTCCCACCTCCACTTCCATTTGTCAACTCACTTAATTGATGGCCCACAGCATCACCCAAATGATGACTATAGCCTGCAAGAAATCAAATACAAGTCAGGAAATTAGCAATCTTGTTATCTTCCTCAAACAGCGTATAATCTCTCCCCTCTTCAACACCTCTCCCCGGACCAATCCGGGGAATCATTCACATAAGCTACAAATGATACTAAGCTAGCTATAGCGTATCATCATTTGCTTCATTCATAATCCTCCATTATCAAATCTTTTTACGAGTATTTCCTCTGAAATTATCGCCATTTTTATCTCGGGAAGCGTCACCACCACATCCGCTCTCCCCCTCCTGTCACCCATCACCCATCCACGCACCTCAAATTCTTGACAGCTCTTTGAATATTTAAATCTACGCAACCCGCTTAGCATCAATTAACAACTTTCCAATCCGTATCTACCTGTGTCCACCCATTGCTAGGAACATGGTCCTCCCGAGAACTCATCTCCATTCCACCGGTTTTTACATGCAATCCTGCTCTAATTTCATTTTCTGGTGCATTACAATCTTATCTGAAATCTTCAGGGTTCTCTGTAACAGTTTTGTTTAATTTTTTATTTCAGTTTAGAAATATAATTGCATACGGAAAAATTTCAAGAGAAGTGTAGAAATTTAATTCGACAACCTTCGAAGAAACACTCAATGATTTCTAAAATTTGCAATGAATTTGCATTCCATTTCAGCGAGGTTTGTATTCCCGAATCTCCTTGGAGGCTTTCATAGAAATGTTTTTTTTTAACCCGAAATCAATACTATCTTCGATGCGATTCGGATAGCCTTAGCTTTAAGATTTTCGAGTTAATACTGCTTGGAGCTAGATTTAATTTTTTTCAGCCTTCTTCTGAATTCAAAATTTTATTTCAAGAATTTCGCACGCCTTTCAACCTTCTGCATCAAAATATTCTCCGCAAGTTACTTTGCCTACCAAATTCTGGATAGCGCGACTTTCCGATAGTATAAACTCGTCTTAAAAAACCATTCCAGCAAACGTTTAGTACACGCATTTTTTTCTACATTTCAACACTTTAATTTTCATGCAAACACGTGCTGGATTCACGATTTATTTGTTCCTACGGTAAAAAAGCCCTAAGGCCTTCAGTTTTTGATAATTTCTTAAGAGAGAATCTCTCTGAACTCAAAGGGAATGCTGATCACAATCCAAAAAGCGAGTCATGTGGGATTGCTGAATACAGTGTCTAAACAAATACGAATAGCAAATAGCCACCCCGCCCGTCCCTCCTTTCATCTATCCTCATTACCATCTCATTGGATGTGAAATGAGAAAACGCCTAAAGACCCTCCATTATTTTCCCTACGACTCTTTTCACAATTTAGTTTTCAGCTCCGCCATTAACCAACATTCACGTCTCTGTGTGTGTAATAACTCTTTTCAATCCTTGAATCTTAAAACCTTTGTAAAGGTACATTGAATACATGATCTGCTATTCTGCATTGAAATCCTCATCTCGCCGTCCTCCGACTACAACACATTCCCCTTTGCATCATCACTGTCTGTTAAAACTTGACGTTATTCCTTTGATTTAACTTCAACACCATCTCCTCCAAATTCAACCAACAATGTAATCCCTTCAATCACGCACTCCTCACATTTAATTTTAGGAGGTCCTTGCGAGCGCATCATCAAAGCTTACAAGCCAAGGCAATAGCAACTAACTGCAAGTAAATCAAACATAAATCCATCAACCCTGTAGTTAATGTCTGTGCTAGAAAATAACTATGGCTGTAGCCATCATCCCCTTGGAAGAAGTTTAATTCTGTCGTCATGAGCGCTAACTCATAGTCTCACCTTTGCGCTCTTTGACTCTGCCTCTCTTCTGAAATTCTAAACAAAACACAATACCGATATACTTTCCATTGTCCCCTGATACACGTAATGCGGTTGACTTTTGTGCGCAACGTTTTGAAATTATATTCTTCAACCCTTGCGCATTTCGAATCTATCCTTCCCTGCATTACTTCAACCCTTTAGGCTCTAGGTTCTATTTCAACAACTAGGGGGCGCAGTGCGTCTAGCAGAAAAGCCATTCTTCAGCTAGTTAACAAACTCGATTTACTAAAGAATTCAAAGACCTACTTTTATTTATACAAATAATTGCATCACCTTTAATTTAGCTTAAATGTAAAGACTAATTTTCCTAGAATTCAACCCTGTTCTATACGCTTCTGAATTGTAATGACATTTAGTCAATCCTTTTTGAATTATATACGCTTCTCGCACGCTATTCCTTTGAGCTTTGCTACGCAGTCTATGACGCTTGGAAAGCGGAGCGTTCTTGCGCGCACGCTGTCTGTCTCTATCCCATCCAACTATAGCTATAATTAACTGTCTTTCTCTTCTCGCCCTGTAACCAATACACATCCACGCATAAACTTTGACCTCTTTCCATCACACATTACAGCTTGGCGTTCCCAAAAAGCAAGATAATTATTCATATATTATATTAATCCAATTTGAATATATATACAAATCTCATCACCGCCACCACCCAATCCCCACCTCCCCCTCAATTCAATACTCTATTAATCCTCATTTCAAGCTTCACATTTCATTTAGTAGGGTGAAGACAAGCGGTAGCCTTATTTTGTCTTGATTATATGCGCTCTTGGTGAAATAATTCCAAAAGTTGAAATACACCGCCGCGCCCTCTTCCATTTCACCATAATTCCTTTATTATTATATATTTCTCCACCACTCCTCCTCCTCCTTATTTGTTATTCTCCGTGTGGCTCACCGCTATACCGCTATAGCGCTTCCAACAAATCAAATATTTAATTTGCAATTCTAATCCCTCCGCGCTTGGCTAACTGTGGCTCCAAAAGACACCGCCACTTTAATTAACCTCTGCTCTGCTACTATTATGCACCGTGTGACCGCCTTTTGGAATCACAATTCAGCACAGAGTTGACAAGAGGGAGCAAGGTGTTTGGCTTCACGACACAAAAATTCGCAAGGCTCATATTCACCTGCTAACTACCTACAGACCTCTGCCGTAGCGCCCTCTGGCACTGTCTCCTTCGGCTTCCTACGGTATTTCCGTTTTAGAGTCCTAATTTTCTTGCAAGATAGCAAAGTTCATAACTTTCTCACACTAGAATATTGTAACTTCCTTGGAAACCTAACGGAATTTATTCCAGAAGCGTCTCCTTCTGATGTAATAGCCGATGGACCTTATACACAGTTCCCACAATACTCTCTCTACGCCAAAGCATCTACACACAAGGGTCAATTACCACTCTCGGACATAATTTGAGAAACCGTAATAAAGTTTTAAATTTTCACACAAACTACTGCATACTTAAACTTCCATGCAGAGCACCCTTTCTGTCTTCAAGCTAGATTCGTGATACATGTGATTCACAGAATCTGATAAGACAATTCAGTATAACTCTCGCATACTTTTACATAACGCATTTTTCCTCCTACACATCCGCTCAACCTTGCATGTCCACATCTTTAACCACCGAGGAGCTACAGGACTGGACACGTAATATTTTTAATCGCTTTCAGCCTTAGCTTTTAACAGTTTCCAAGCTTTATTAAACTTGCAAAGGTTATGCAAGCCTAGTAAAGTATACTGTTTGTAACCCCCAGCTAAAGTCACATTACGGACGAGTATGAGATTAAAATCACCGGAAAACGCTATTTTATTTATTCTCACCGACTCTTTTCTTGTATTTCTCTGCTCTTGTTCCTACATTCATCATGCACTTGCTCAAGGAGCCAGGAATCGACAAAGAACAGAGACAACCAGAGGGCGCAGCGTGAACTCCCCCGCAATCAGGGATATATTCTTGTAAAAGCTATGGTTTACAGAAACCTGATTATTTTTTACAAGTCGCAATATTTAAACGCTGGGAAATCTTTAAAACTGTACAAAACTTGTTGCGTAAGTAAATAGTTTTAACTAATAACCCAAAGTTTGTTGAGATTGCAGCAACACCAATTAGTTAAAAGTGTTTCTGCTGCTATAAAAGCTTTCAGGGTTTTATTCCCATTGCTTTGACTCTGCTAGTTTCTCTGGTCATAAGAAGCCTTAAAGTTCATCAATTTCCCTCAAAGAATTGTTCACAGGTCACTACCCCTGGAGTTGGTATTGCAAAGCGCTACAGCGCAAAAGCGCGGAGTTAATTCCTGGGAAAATTTTGACTTTGACCTTTAGTGCATCAAAATTATTGTACATTTTTCCTGCTTAAAATTCTCATCGCGCTCCAACATAACATCCATCCACTAATGCCTCATCATGTAAGACAGCAATGTGAGCATAGAAGCTTCACTCAATCCTCAAGATTTTTTAATCGTTTTTAAACCTTTTGCTTCATTAACTTCTGGGGAAGAGTTCAAAATCTTCCTAGAGCTCAACGACCCGTGAGAATTCCCACAAAAATCCTGATTTCCACAAACGTTTCATTCGATTAGATTTATCCATGAAAACGTGCGGAGTTTGGTAGGAAATCTCAGAGAGAGATGGTGGTGAATTAGTGGAATCCATTTTCTTGTTTACTTTTTAAAATTTTAAACCCATTCCTTGTATCCTTTCCATTTCCCTTTGGTTGTCAATTAATTTAAAAGGCCCGAATGATTTTGAATTCACGTGAATATAAAGAATTTAAATTTTATCAAAACCTTCTACGATTTAAATCTCAGATGTTAATCAGACTAGCTACCCGCTAAGCTAGACGGCTCCTGGGTTTCTTTCGCTGTCTCTCTATTTTCTGAATCAACTCGCATTTTGTATTTGAATTTCTTAGAATCAGTGCCCGAGACGCAGATGATGAGCAAGGTTGAATGAATCAGCTATGAAAATTCAATATTCTCTTGCCCGAGTATCTTGATTCTCAATCAAAATTCCATCTCCTCCTCCCCTCCAACTACATCCTATAATGACATTGCTTGCATATACTTTCCTTCATCATACTTTCTCCACTCTTCTATTCCATTCTCCTCCCCAACAAGTAAATCTAATAACGGAAATAAGATCAGCCTCATGTAGTCAAGTCCAACCTTTCCATCTCTTGGCTTCTCTACAAGCAAAACAGTCGCAGAGAAAGCAGGAGTGAAAGTAGGAGCAGCACGCTGCTGCCTGTTGCTTCTTTCTCCTTCCCCTACAACTAGCACCCCTCACCTCTTGCCTTCGTTAGCTTCCACGTCTCTACTTTCGTCATTTCTACACGGACTGAACTCTGCTTTTAACTTAATTTTTATTAGGATAACTGAGTAAATTTCAAAATCTCAGAATTTAAAGAAGAGGGCGAGAGGGAGTGAAATCAAGTCAGCGGATGTGGGGGGAGAAGAAGATGAGAGAGCGGCGTGGGGCTAGCGGACGTCAGGCAGAGGGAGACACATGCCAGCATAGTGTAAAAAACGAGGATTGTAGGATACTCTAGCTGCTTGTGTAAGCCACAAAACTCTACAACTTTTCCTCCATATACGGGAATCGGAAGTAAACATCCGGTAATTGCGTTTTTTCACGCCCGTTAAGCAAAATTTAACCATTTACAATAACAAGTAATCACAAATCTTTCACTCAACCTACAATACACAACTAACTTTGTTATTTACACATGGGGCAGTGGCGGCGCGGGTTGTGGTGCGAGAGCCCCGTCGGAGCAAACCTACATAGTTCCTTCGCAGCAGAGCACGGCTCATCCGCCCCCTCCCCCGAAAAAACAAAGCATGTAACCAAATTACCCGGTTTTTTTCTTCCATTCCGGATAGCAGCAAGTTGCTGCCAGCAACCCAAAAAACCGAGATTTCCTTGTCAAGTCATGCCCCAAATAGGCTAAATCATTGCTTCCTTCTTCATGTACCAGTAAGAGTACACTCACCCGGGTAACTTCCGGACCAGGGTTGACAACTACTTGCTGCAATCCGATACTCTCAAGAGTGTGTCACACACATTCCGCGAATTTCATCATTCAGTCGACACAAATTGCAGAACCAAAGAAAAAGCTTCTTCTTAAAAGCATATTGCCCAAGTCCGACGTCAAGTGTACAACATATATTCTTATGCTCTTCAAAGACACACTTGAATTGGTTGAAATCAAGGACTCTCTTGAAAAGTTTTTGAGAAAAGTATCCTTCCCATCTTGTCTCTTGTCTTGTGTCCGTGTTTGTCCACAAAGCAAAGTGCATCAAATTGTCAAAAATTTCAATGGAATACTACCAAGAGATAAAAGCCCTTGGAGAAGAATTGCCATGTATTTCTCTCCCACTGATTCATTCCTCTTCCCCGCTTCTTCCCATCATCTCCCTCCCTGTAATCTTGTCCAATTTTCCCAACCTTTGTATCATCAATCTTTCCTACGCACATAATGAAAATCCACTCAAAACTGCCCCCACGGCCACTCATCCAGAAACTGTTATGGAAACCTTAAGATTAAGAAATCTACAAATCCCACTCTCAGACAAGAGAAAATAAAATATCTGGCTACTTACTGTCTGCCCTGTCCTGGTTTTATTATTTGGAATGAATCTTATTATCATATCGGAGGTCGGTGGAATAGTAGGTGGAAGCCCCCTGAAATGCCACTTGACAGTGTGAGCAAGGAAATTCCTGGGCTACTTTATCCCATTATTACCTACTCCAATAACCGCGGACCAAACAATATCCTGTATAACTAAAAGGCTACAAGGGTAGGGAAACCTCCTTTGATAATATTCTTCTTATGTATTTAAACAAGTTTTCCTACTTACCTATCTACCACTAACCTCGGAATGAAAAGCTTGAAAAGATACCGGATTTCTCCAGTGGTTTCGCGTTTCCTTCACTGAAAAAAGGGATTTCCGGTAGCTCTCCCCCTCTGTATCCAGAGCAAAGTAGAGCAGCAGCCCTGATTCTTATGTATCCGAACATGCAAGGATATAATATTTATGTTTTTGTATTGTTTAAACGACAGGGTACAGGACAACTCCCGTAACATTATTGGATATCGTTTCTATACCGCACCGCTATCCCACATTAACTAACTTTACCACACACATCAACACAGCCCTTTTGCACGGTGGTATGCGGAGAGGCTTTTGTTATTTTAAAATATTTAAATCATTTATTATGTGTTTATCCCTTGAATAAATGACATTCCGAACCAGCTCCAGTTTTAAGATGATCAAGAATTTGTAAATCCCTTCTGGAATCCCGTTAAACATTACATGAAATAGGATTTTAAAGAAAAGTAAAAAAAGGTGTCAAAATTCAAGTGATTTTAAATCCTCAAATGAGCAATTGATCCGCCTTTGCTTGAATATATTTCTTGGGATTGTTTTCGAGATTCTATGCGTTCTAACCACTAACCGCAATAGATGGTTTCTTCGTTTCACAACGTTGTGTTGCTCCCTAGCCTTGTATGATTTTGTTGGTGTAAACCTGTTCATACAAGTCTATAAAAGCTAGTTTTCCTCCACCCCCACAATCTTCCCACACTCTTGATTGTTTAACGGTTTAAATTATTTTGTATCCGCAAAATAATTGGCTAATTAATATTAAAGTGTGATCCTTAAGCACATCCTCTTTCCTTGTTTCTCTACGGTGCATTTCACAGCTCTATTCAAAGCCAAGTTTGATGATACAGGTGAATATGATTGATTTATGGTTCACCGGATGACAGCGGCAATTAATTAGCAAGATTATTAAAATCTCGAAGCTGCTGCCACGCATCTTTGCTTGAGTCGGCAGACGTTAATTTGCCTTATCTCTTTACGGAATCTTAATAAGGGCTCTTAATCTAGCAGTAATTACGCAAATGTCAATCAATTGTTTAGTTCTTCCAGTCTACAGCTAAGATTAACATTACAATGGGCTTCCATGTTGCTCCAGTTAACAGGTTAAATTTACACCTGTAGCTAGCACCTGTAGCTAGCCTTTAGAAGTATAGAAAAATTTTAAACTTGTGCAATTCCCCGCTTTTCTAATACCCGGGTAGTATTCGGAAAGCAGGTCACTAGTAGTGCTACTGCAACATTGCTTACATTATAAACACGTTACTGTGACTATCACTGTCATATTGCCAGCTGACTGATACCCCTGCCTAAGTATATAATCTGACCCCTCTTACCGTTTCAAGTCTCTGCTTTCTTTTACACCTTGATTGAATACATTCCCATCCAAAGCCCTCAATCAGAGGCGGATATCCGGTGACACACAGATTATTAGAGTGCATGCGTTTCACTAATAACTCCTCCTCGTTCGTACAGTTACTACAGTTATAACCAGTTCCCACATTTGGAGTCATTAATCCCCCATACATCTAACTACAAGCTCCAACACTGTTAGCTTTAAGTAGCTTCAACGAAAGGACACGTCACAGGATTTTCCCTCTTCAAACCGGGGGAAGCAAAGTACGCTAAATTCTATACATGAAATCCGCTGCATTGATTACTCATCATCATGCAAGGGGGTGGTAAAAATATGTTCATCATCATCATCATAAAAAAGAATCCCTGCAACTCAATCTCAAAATTTTCCTAGCCAGAAGCTAATTCTCCTCATCCTTCACCCCATCCGCTTTCCCTCAGTTCCACTACCATTCCCCTTGTACATACGCAAGTTATCCAGTTATCCGCCTTGTGAGAGGGTCACTTTCCAGAATATTTGAGCATGTACTTGAGCACAGCAATATACAATAATTTACCATCTCTTGAATTATTCCTTATATGTACCGCACACTACACATTCAGGAACACCGCTTTCCCCCGGAACAACCCCCTGTTCCTGTTTTATGCCAAAGCTATGCTCTGTGCTGTGAGGTAGATAGCCGGGGCTTTTGTCTTTGTGTAACCACCGGCTGTCATCCTTCCTGAGTTTTTCATCACGCTTTTGCTTAAGTTACAGTTAACCATGGAAAGAATATATCACAACGAAACGACGGCTCGCCCGCCCTTGTTGTATCCTCCAGCTAATTCCGTAAACTGTGTTATAGCCAAAAACCACATGTCCGGAGTTTTTTCGGATATATGAACCTGAAATCCTTCCGGTCTTCTTCCACCCTTCAAGTCCTCCAGCCCTAATCTACTGTCCTTAGTCCTT
This sequence comes from Sminthurides aquaticus, assembly GCA_906901655.1. NCBI lineage: Eukaryota > Metazoa > Arthropoda > Collembola > Symphypleona > Sminthurididae > Sminthurides > Sminthurides aquaticus. Next base: position 766,746 of record CAJQTT010000010.1, read on the forward strand.
GCCCGCCAAGGAAGCAGGGAGGGATGCAAGGTTCCGGATGTCCTGCTTGTAGCAAGCAGGCACGCGCAAGCTTAAAGATTCAGTGTCTTTTAGTCTTGGCAGTGGTAGATGCCATTGTTGTAACAAATGGTCACTTGAAAACGCTGCCAAGTTTTAAGCTTGAACGGATAACCTTCAAGACTTGTCAAAGAATTGGACGCTGTCAGCGCCAGAAAACGTTTCAACAACGCTGTCAAAAATTATCCAAAGCGTCGTTCCGGTCCGGTCCCACCTCCGGAAGCAGCCTCCACACGATTCTTGTAGAATCGACTTAAAATTGACATTCACGCCCGTGAATCCATAAGATATATCCAATGTCAATTAATGAATTTTTGATCCAAGACCAATAATAGACAATGCGTTGATTCAATTCTTCCATCCACGACCAACACGCCACCACCTATATCTTCAATGACATCTCACTCCCTCCTTCTTCCTAACAATCCAATCCAATCCACTCTTAAACTCAACGATCCACGCTTAACCCTGAGGAGTGTAACAGCTTAACCTTTTATATTCTCTGGGTCCTTGATATCCTTCAAATTTTATTCTTTGGGCAAATAATAAAATGTTACCGTAAAACTCTTGTTGATGATAGAACAAACAACAATGCTGGTCCACCAATAAGTCGTTTCCATGGACACATCTATTCTCAACAAAACTCTCTTTCTCTCCCAGGATTTCAGTTTTGCGTATCCTTCACTTAATTTCGCTTCGCAATAATTTGCAACAAACAAAGGAAGTGCTGGCTTTGCTATGCTAGTTTCATTGTCTTACGGAAGGCATCCTACCGAGAAATTTAACAAGTCACAAGATCCCAATTTGACATGCTAACTATAAACTTGGTATCTTAAAGCTACTATCAATGCACGCCGCTCCAATTATTTCCACCAACAATCTCCGCATCTAATTTCCCCTTCAAACCCAAACCTTCTTTCCTTGAAGCTTTCAATCTTTTCCTTTTAGCAGCCAGCCACTTGTGCTTTCTTTCTCCAAGGGCTTTTTTCTCTTAGGGCTTTTTCCTAAAGCCTTTTCTATTTTCCCTTTCTTCACTTGCCGATGTAATTAATTATACAACTAAATGAAACTTGATTAAATAATGTCCTTAATACTCCACCATATACAACTACTAAGTAAATCAATAATTATTTCTTACCAGGCCAAATCATCCTCGACGGTATTTCATGAACTTGTAACATTTTGTATAATATTTGTCTCTTTTAGCTTGTCTTCAAATTTCCTCTCCGTGTAATTATTTAACACAATATCATTACCAAATTTCCGTTCCTTCTCTTCTTCTTCTGTCTTTGTATATACCGTTTAATAATGTAACAACATGCCAGCACAGTTTTCACTCTCTCGATTCAATCTACTTTAACGTAATTTCTTACAAAATTTTACAGATCCTTCTCAGGAATAATTCACTTAAAATCCTTGAAAATTCTTCCTTGAAATTCACGTTAACATGCACGTGGAAGCGTCTTCTTTCTCCCACAGTAGCAGTGCTTTCACTTATTCCAAACTGCGTGCTTCCAATGACACAACTAAAATGAACGCTTGTGGAAACGTTTGAAATTCCATGGGTTCTGAGACTTCGTGCTTGTTTGTTATTTCACTTGTTGATTCACATGTACGTCCACCGGTTATCGCGGACAGTTACTGAATAGTAGTACTTCTCCTGAATTTTGAATACGACTTCCAGTGCGTCAAAGAACAACTACAGCTATACAACTTGATAATCTTCCTCTTCTCCTCCTCCGTCTGCTTTAGCACCCAACAAAAAGAGGAATGATATCAACTAGTTGATAATAGCCAGACTATACACAAAGATCCCACACACTCCTTTTCTCCTTCACGACCACGTCTATCTTCCCTCCCTTGTGTATTCACAATGAAACCCACCTTCGCGCTCTGCCAGTTTTTAACTTGTAATAAAACACTACTACTCCTACCCTGCTCCCAACCAAACTGCCACCAACCAGCCTCTAAACCATCCAGCTCTCTCCCCTAACTCAATCTACTTATTACACTTCTATAATACTCTACACACACTCATAGACAGACAGGCACACAACTCTTTTTTTTATCGTAGCTAGCTATATATTATATTCTTTCTTCAACTATTATTTAGCCAGGAGGATCCAATCCTCTTTTATCATTCACCAACGCCACCAACCACGTAATAACCACTTGAAACTTTGTAGCAGCCTAGCAGTACTCAGTACTTGCAAGGATTTCTCCTTAGGACTTATGCTTGCTAGTTTCAGCTCACTGCGCCCTCTGGGGGTGGACAAATCTTGACGCTAGGGTAATTTCTCCGTGGAGGTTACCCGAACTTGAAATTTTCCAGTAGCTCCGCAACTAAACTTTTAGAATAGAAACAGTGACTGGACAGTCCTGACCAGCGGTATCAGATAAAGTTTCCGAAACTTTCCGTCAGTGTTCCTTGCTGCAACAAGTCGTTGCTGCTGCTTCTGAATTTTGCGGCTTATAACACGGATATTTCAGAAATTAGATTTATGAGACATGCTTCACGTTTTGTATTTTCCCTGATTTTCCAGCTAAGAAAGAATGAATAACATCCATAGACAGGTCTGACGCATAGGTTTGATTTTAAAATTGAGTTAAAAGTTTCTGCACGGCTAACTTTGCTTTTCTTGTGTGTCTTCAAGTAAGATTGTTTAACTTGATTAAAATCTAAATTGTTGGTGGAAAATAGAGTTGAAATTAATAATCCACGAGAAGAAGATGAGAATGATGATGCATCTATTCTTTTCCCATAACGTTTCCCTTTGTTTTCCAACTTTAAGATTGTGTAACTTTAAGGGTTGGTAATTTTACTTGCTTTTACAGTATGTATGAGGATATTCTTGTAACTGCTTCACATAATTTAACATTTCTTCGCCATTTACTCTCTCTCTCTTCTTAATTATCTAAGGTTTATTCGTCTGTTCCTTGTCTGTCTGCTCTGCTCTGGTTCTGACTATGCTGTGTAGTCTGCGTCTACTTGGTCTTTACACAGTTTTGGGGAATGCTTTTGTAAATTAGATTTGAGATCACTACCCGTGCAACTAACAACTGGTAGTAAAAATACTAAATCCTCTTTTCTCAATTTCTGCTCATTCAAACTAAAGTAATTGGCAAATAAAGAAATAACAAGTGATGATGTACTTTAAGGTTATGTTAGTTTCCGTCTCACTGTCTTTCAGTCTGCTCCAGAGTTTGTCTGTCTGTCTGTCTGCGGCTTTTCGACTGCTCACGACTCATTCACCTTCTTCAACTACCATCCTTAAAAGAACATTCCCAAGCTTTTCAAGCAGCAAATGTGCAATCATTCCCCTCGTTTCCTTAATAACTATTTTCACGAGTTAAGCTAAAAGCTTTGAGGTTTTCAAAGTTTACGAAGATCAAGATCTGGGTAATCTTTTCTGCGATACTATCGGATTTTTGGCAGGGTCTCATGCAAAAAATATAAGATTTTTTAGCGCACGGTTAAGTTTTGCCAAAATTTAGGGGGCTAAAATTTGCAATTATCTGTAAATCGGGTTCTTATTTTTAACCCTCAGACGGTCAAAGTTTAGTGATTCAACTGGTCAGTTTGCACTGGGCACAGGTCACTTTTCAGTTTCAAGGAACTTTGCCAATACATTGCTATCCGTTCAGTAATTTCAGTAAATCGTTAATATCAAATTAGATTTTACGCTAAAGAAACTTTGTCCCTTGAAGAATACAACAAAATATTTAAATCCTCCAAAGAGCACAACTTCAAAAACAAGACTGAACCATTTCCACAAATCCACCCGGGTTAACAACAAGACTACTAAAACGTTTAAGAATTTCCAAGCAGACCGGAACTAGTATATTTTATTACTCTCTTTAAACCCACCAACCACCCAACGCATCATCGTTCATTATTGTTTGAACCGATTTCCTAAATCTAATCCACCTACACACAAGTTTTCATCCCCCAACCACCCTCCACACCACCCTTCTCCTAGTTCCTCTCCTCTTCCCAATTCTATCTAGTTCATAATAACAACAACATAAATATCACGTATCATCATCCCATCAAAACCCTCCAGAGAATTCACGTCTTTTGATACCAAATCCAACATCATCAGTCCATCACACATTACATTTCAAATGTCCATGTTTCAGAATGAGACGCAGTTCATTGTCGTGTACGGATTTCACCTCCTCACTCATCATTACCCCGTCGCCCTCCATTCAAACCCATCATATATAGGCCTACATACACAAGCTCATTTCCGGTCCCAATCATCCCTCCTCCCTCGCCCTCTTCTCTTACCTGTTCTCCACCACCACCACCGCTCTTCTATTTAAGTATCTTCTCCCTCTAAGCCCTCTAACCCAAGCTATTACAGCAATCCTTCTATCTCTCCTATTTCTCATGTATCAACCTTGTGTGCATGCTAAGCAATGCCAATCGGGAAATTTCCATCACGTTCCAACAGCCCTCCTAGAGCCTCTCCAACCTGTTGTATGGAATATACTAGCATAGGTTGCCCTCGTAAAGCAAAAAGCAATGAAGAATATACAACAATCTCATTGTGTGCCACCTGGTAAACAATATTAATTTAGTTTCCCCCTATATATTATTAGCAGAGGGAGGAGCAGATCATTTTTAACATCCCGTGGGAATCAGATGAAGATTTGATACAAATAGTTGCATGCTCTCAGCTCCTGAAAGTAGCAATGCTAGCAGGGATGACCATCTCCTCTTCCGTTTCTTTTCAGCTCGTTTTTAAATATTTTAATTGTAATTACATTAAATTGTAAGCCAATTACTGGTGGTGCTACCGGCGCATAAGAAACAGCAGCTATGGATGATGGAGACGTATCAAGGGTAATCTCTAGGAGAAGCAGCAGAGACGACCATACGAAATATATGAGACGGCGTTAAAGCTATAATTACAGTACTGAAACTGTAGCAAACTGATCCGATTTCACTATAATTGATTTCTGTCCTTTAACTTGACCTCTTTAGACTTGCAGTTAGCTGAAAATAATGACGCATTTAATATATTTCATTGTTTTCCCTACACGTGCAAGGAGAAAATGAGACTAATGCGAAATTTTAATTAATTTAACAATCTTGACCCTTAAGCACATAATCTCCTGCAAATACCTCACCTGCCGACCCCAACCTGTCTATCATTTCCAACATTGCTGTATTGACTCAAGTTGTAGGAAATAACTGCAAAATCCTCCCACCATCCATTCACTACCGCACCCTCCGCTTGCTTTTGGAATCTGTTTTAGTTTCACACACTTCAAATCATCTCTACTCCAGTGATAAGCATCGGTTTCTCATAGAGTACAATCAACTCCTGTATTCAACCGACATTTAACCGTTAGACTGTCCTCAGTAACTTCTTAAGGGCCCTGGCAAATAAAGAGGAAGCCTATGCTCTCCCAAGTTCCGTAAAACCAGTCCTACGAGTTTCAAAAAGGATAATGAGACAACTACAGCATTGTTAGCAAAATTGGAAACTTTTGAATTCTTCCTTGTCACTTGATCGAATTTTCTTCAATTTTTACAGATTTCTCATGTACTTTAAGGGTCTAGGACTTGCAACACAAGCATTGGTCGTTTTCTACAAGCTTACACGTCATAGGCATCCCTGGAAACTATGATCAAGTAAGCTACCACAGAATCCGGAGTAATTTAACCGGGGCGCTGACGCTGCTACAGAAGATCGCTACTGTTTAGGACTTGAAGTAAGCAGTGCTCGTAAAACCCTCCTGGTTTCCAACAATAAAGTTGAATTTAAAAAAAGTTTCAATCAACTTTCATGGGTAGTACTAGTGGTAGATGGAAGGGCGAGAAAGAAAGCAGGTTTAGTTTCCGGTCTAAACTTGATTTACATTATCAATAGTGTAAGCACGTTTTTAAAATTTTACACCCCCACAATTCATTTTTTTTATTCCTTGTTTTTTTTGCATTTAGTACTCACTCCCTCACTGTCTTACCACCCCCGCTTCAGCCAACGCAGCTTACAATATGCTTTTATTCTCTAAAACTGTATCTATGTACATTAGTTTGTCCTGTTTATCAAAGACCCCTATGGTTCTCTTATTCCTAGTAGAAGTTGTCCATCATTCTTCCATCATTTACGTCCCATTTATCATTTGCTATCCCTCCTCTTCTGCTCTTCTTTCGCTCTGAATTTTACTCAAGTTCCCACGAATTCCTCCATGGGGGCAAAGCTCTATCATCTATCTACAACAATTACCACGCGCTCCGCAACACACATGTCTCTTTTTAAACTTATCATTTTTATCACAACAGCTTTGCCTCTTGTCCTAAGGCTCCGAACTGCTACTACCAAGCTACACCACTAGTAGACGCTCTAGAGCAGGCTGACCCGCTGTTTAGAATCTGAATATCACCGCAAGGTCCGGAGGTAATCTAAATAACTGAAACTTATTGCAAAGTTAACTAAATGGCAGATGGCAAGCTAAGAAAGTATTTCTTCGCACCTTTTCCAACTGTACTTTTGCCAAAATGTAATTATATCACACCTGAATAATAATGAAAGTAGAAATTAATTTACTACTCCTACCTAAAAATCCCTAAAATGCCGTATTTTTGCAAATTTTACTTTTAGTTATCGCAAAAAAAAAAGTAAAACTAAAAGTGTATTGCTATCTACTCAAGACACATTTGCTGTTTTCTCTGCCATTCTCCTTCAGTTTCACATTCTAGACCAAGTTACGCACAAGATAAGCCATCAAGATGCTTGAAATAGACTGCAGACAGATGCAATAATAGTTTACAGTCAAGATCAATAAAATAATTTCGCAAACTATGAGATGATCATCATCTGAAAAGATTTTCCGGATGTTACTTGATTCTCAATCTCCTCAAGTTCGCTCCGCTTGGTTTCTTCGATATGCACAGCCCTGTTAACTGTAACTAAGCTACTCCTGCTAAAATCAGAGAAGGTCATCGAAGATTTTCTAAGGTAATTCCTAAAGGTATGGAGCTACAGCATTGATGCATGCACACGAGGCAATAAACAAATTTAACCCAGTATCTTCAAAAGAATCTCATCTTCTTACCTCGCTTCTTTTTGTTTGTATTGTATAAAAGAGGGGGAGGAGCGAGGAGTTGGAAGTTTTATCAAAATAACCTTCCATCATTTTCTCCATTGAGTGCCAAATAATAAATTTTCGTGGACTTGAAGCCCGAAGGTTAGGAAAATCAAGGATTAGGGTGCAGCATCAGCGTTTTGTTAGCGCTGCTTATTTACTGGCACAGTGTAGACAGCGTTTTTAGAATATTAGCAGGTTGCTGAAGGCAAGAGAGACAGGACAAGGATAAAAAATCCTCCATCAAGAAGGACAACATGATGATGGCTCAGAAGAAGGCGGGCAGGAGATCGTGACGCCCTCGTCCACCTCTCACATGTACCTTTGACTCATTCAAAACGTGTGTATTCTAACTTAAACTCCGGGCTGTACATTAAGTTGGTTTCTATAATAAATTACAACGCTTATGAAGACGCTGTCAGCTTGAATTCGGTTATAATATTAGCTAAATAATATACTTTTCGGCGATACTAAAGATATGCCGAGTTTTATTAGCTTTCTAAACTGTATAGCTTTGACGTCAATCAGTTTAAAAGAGCCACAAGTCATTGTTTCCTGTTTCAGATGCGATTCCAGTTCCTAATTGTGAATTACTCTGAGGCCCTCCTGCAAACTCATTTGAATGTGCTCACTGTAATCTAGCAGTAGACTTCATGCAGTCCTCAAGCTTCTTAAAATTTCCAATTGCAACAACCAGGACATCAATGCCGCATGAAGCAAGATGATTAGCGATTCTCCAGGTAAACCACACCGCTTCTTCTTTCACTCCATTTCTACAGCGCATAAAAAACAAAACAGTTTCTCATTCCATCACCGCCCATTCAAACCCATCTCGTTTTCCAATATTGCCGCCCCTCCTCATTCACTCTTGAATTTCTCCTGATTTTTCTACCTCATAAAATTCCCAATAGCTTCATTCATCCAATTCCTCATTACGTGAGCAAGTGAATACCTGACTCATCCTCCTAAGCCTGATGCCTGGCTCTCTCAACTACTATACTATCCTTCGTCCTTCCAAAATCGTCAGGCCATGACGCCGACTAGCAATCCTCAAATTCAGACACACAACCCACAATGAGCACGCAACGTGTAGCAGTATCAATACCAGAGAGTAATTCAACAAAGTACCAGGACGACCAGTAGCCCCACATATCCTCATAAACGCTGCTGAATCACATGACAAAATAACCATCGTCAAACAATCCCAAAATCATATCATCCCCTCCTTTCTCTGCTTAAACTTCGCAATCGCCCGATTATCTTAAGCAATCCAGTAGATCATGCTCAAATTTTCAAGTTTTATTTTACCATACTTTCCGGATCTGCTTCTAACAGATCCTCCTGAAATTTTCAGCCCTCAAGAGACATTAATCGGAGCTGAAATACACTACTTAAATCCAAGGAAGGAGAATGAATCATCTGTATCAATTTAAAACATTTCTCCTTTGTAACCGACGGGTCCAACTCCGTTATGTAATGCTAAAGCTATTACATTCTGCTATAATATCAAATGCAACACACACAGCACTCTTTCCCTGTTACAGTATGGTTTTGATTGTGAAATTTTTAAAGTAAAGCATTACGTCATCCACATATATTCTTTGAAGAACCTTACTACACGGACGGGAGATCTGCAGAGTTTTTCCAACAACAACGAGGCGACAATAATAGAGCGGCAAAGTGCTTCATCATCTCAAAGACGTAGCACGTGCAATCCAGGTCTTATTCAACATTTTCTACACAATCATACTTTCTTCTTCTATTTCATCCTCCTCCTCTTCTTCACCTCCCCTTTTCTTTTTATCTCCTCCCGTCCCTATCAGTCTTTAGTAGCAGTCGGAGCAGAAAAACAGAGCAGTATTACCAACTGACTGATACATGAGTTTTCCTGGGCTATTTTAAAATTTTCGCAAAAATTCTTTAAAACAATATGCACATTTCAACCCGTTAAACAAACACACATGTGCTCAAATTATTCTACACTCAGCCCGCATAAAAGCAACTTGTAAAAAGCCACCCTTGTACCCCCGACCTAACCAATGTAGTATTTAGGAACTTCATTTCCGGAGCAGTTCTCAAAGAATACCCATAACATGGTAAGTAACCAGAGGGAGCAACTGCTGTAGGCGCTTACGCCGCCGAACTCCCTTAGTGTTGTTTCAAGGGGGTGAGGGCGCTGTTTTTTCTTCATCCCCTTGTGCCTGCCTGCTTGCCTCCTTCCTTGCTTCACCATATCTCACGTACTACTCGTCACTCGTGGTTACTACTACGATCCGCTTTAGACCCAAGCCCCACAACTTCCTTCAGCTCTAGGGATTTTTCATTCACAAAAATGTTCTAGCGGAAGTCGAGGTTTTGGTTACGCACGTATTGAATACACAAATAAAGCCTTCTTTTCCAAGCAAACGCAATTTCAACTACCCTCTTCTTCTTCTTCTACCCTCTTACGTCAATACATATTGCTTAGCTTGTTCATCTTATTCGTCCCAGGATCGCCCTATATTTTCCTATTTAAAAGACAGACATCCTATCCCTCGGAAGACCTAAAGAGAAATACAGAAGGCGCTTTTACTCCTACTAAAATTTTCATTCACTCCCCCCTATTCCGGTCTGAGCTGGTTTGAAATCAGCCCGCGTCTTGTATTTCTTCTACGTACCCGAATGCAGCTTTAAGATTTCCAACGACCTAATTCATTCACTAAAGAACCCGATAATGCTGTGTCTTTTCGGTAAATCACTTGTTCTTACCGGAACCAGGAACAACTGCTACATTTAGGACTGTTTCAGAGCCAAGCTAGTCTACCATATGCGTCTACACATTCAACCCGTCGCACCAGTTGAAATACTTGAGACAAATCTGGAATCAGGCCTTCCGCCTTGTCAAAATCCGCATTAGTACTGTTGCCCGCTCTCGAAGATCTAGAAGTGCAGTCCATAGCTAGCCAACAAAGCGGCCACATTGTCTATTCTCCGTTACAAGCCTTCAAGCCCAAATAAAGCGCCCTCTAATGATAATGAGCTTTCTGACAAAGTCATCCAGTACAATTCTCTTGTTCCTTAACCAAGCAGTTTCCTAGGACTCAGGATGAGGACATGTGTGCAACTGGAGAGCCACTTGACACATGTAGTGCACCCCTTTCCAAAATTTATGACAAGACAGGTCGCGTACAGGTCGCCGGAGACCAACTTCCGCCACATCTGACAAACTTTACCCAATCCAGCCTGTACCAAGTCCATCATCTCATGAGTCAGCTTTAGCTCTCACTATTCCACACAACTGCCTTCCTCAAATCTAGTAACTTTTATAAGTGGAGCACTGGATCAGTAGTTAGTTAGGGTTTCAGTTTTCTAGAAACGCTGCAATGAATATCTTACAGATTTAAACTTCCCCCGTCGTAAAATGAATTCATTGATGTAAACTTTCTACCCTTCTTATAATTTTTTGCATCTTAAAAATTTCTACCGCTCCGCTAACTAATTTTAACTACAAATTGTTAAATTAAAAAACCATTTAATGCCATCTTGTAATCTACAATCTCCACTTGAATCAAGCTATGTTCAAGCTACATACATGCGTTTACCTTTCAGTTTTTAATTCTTAATCTATGCTTAAAAAGCGATTATCAATTACGTTAATACTAAAAATTACTTTCGCTTTTCTCTCAAATATCTGCAATTATTTAACCTTCTAAAAATATTCAAACTGATTATGCCTCAATATAGACTTTGCTTTCTTTAAATTCGAAAACTCTTCCAGTTCAACCCTGTCAAGTTGTAAGTTTGTGCTCCGTTTAGACCGGAAACGATCATCTCTCACCTTTCCCGTCGTTCAAATCGTACCTTATGGAAGAATATTACGAGCGGACATGAATGAATCTCATCATCAACCCTCGCCCTCCTATGTTTTCTCCTTGTACCTTTTATTTTTTCTATTCTCATCACTCTCTCATCTACCTGGATTTCCAAAACTGAGATTTAAACCCTCTTCTTAAGTTCCAAACAAGTGCTCACAACACATTTTAACAAAGTATATTACACAGCTGAACCTGCATCCTATTCCAAAGCAATAGCGCAGTGAGTAACACATCTTGTGTCCTTTGGGAAACCCATTACAATCTGCTTAACCCCAGCGAGATGTCCCTCCTTCATCATCTTGGAGAAACCTTGAATTATCCCAGCCCATGTGTGAATGTATGTGTCTCTTCCTCTTGAAAGCCCAACTGGGAGAAGCACAGTACACACGTTAATATGCATTGGATTACTATACGTATTCAAATACTCTCGCCCCTTTGTCAAACAAAACGGAGTATTTAAATATAAAGGCAAAGATCTAATGGAGAAAAAACTTAGCATCCTCCTATTTCAAGCTAGGCTTATTACAAGGCCCTTTAAATCTGCGTCAGACTTGACGATATCTTCCAAGACAAGGTAGTACTTACAAGCAATGCTTGGTAGTGTTGAGATTTAAAGCGTATTTCACGTTTGACGCTCATCCCAAAGCGTTGAGAGCGTATATGAGCTTTAGGGTTTTCACTTCTCCCTTACAGGCTGACATAAAAACAATTTCATTCATAAACACGATTTCCGGTCAGAGGACGAATGCTGAGTCTCTTTTAGAAAATACCATGTGCATATACTCCTTCTTCCTCTCTCTCTCTTAGTTTTCTCAGTGACTCACACATACACTTGTTGCCCAAAAGTAGTATGTCAAGGAAGAAAATTCGTTGCTCACTAAAAGTAAAAGCTCCCCCAACTTCCCATCCATCCAGGAATCCATCCATCTGTCTTTCTCTCTTCTGCCTTCTAACAATAATTTACTCTCCTATCGTCTTCCACGCTCAATCAAAATTTTACGAGATTCCAGCCATCATCATGCTTTGAGAAGTTTGGTTAAGCGGTCCTCCAGAGGATGCAACAATCCTGGACAAAGGAGAGAAATAATCCCTGAGAAGCTAGTAAAAAGTCCAACCATGTCGTCCTCTACCTACCCACACTCTGAAGACATCGTATGCATGCTTACCTGTGCACAACAGATTGTGCACACCTTCCTTGCGTAATCAAACCGAAAACTTTTGAGAGGGAGAACCTTAACCACCGAGCTCAGCGGTTTTAATGACAGTTCCTGGGAATATGCACGGCAAGAATAAACGAATCTATCACGCACGTACAGACAGATCCCTCCCTACCTACCGTAGCCATGGCCCGTCTTTCCAAGTGGTCTTCTATGTCTTTTGGTTTTGTGGCAAAGTAAATAATGCTGAGAGTCAGGACTCAGGAGGTAGCATTACCGGCATGAACCAAGCATTTACTAAACAAGGGCCGACATTTTTATTTACTCCAAGACCGCCTCATATAAAATGCATGAATGAGCCAAAGTTTCTGAATGAAACGAAACGAATGAATGACCAGGTGACTGGCAAGTCATTCTTCGCTGTACATCGTACGTACAGGAACCAATGGAGGTAGAACAGGACTGCCATTAGAGATATTAGAGTCTGTTTGTGATGAAGCTATCGCGCAAAGCTTTAACGCCGATAGTTGTAGTGTTAATTTAAATAGATCCCCCCAATACAGTTTCCGTTCCCCACAGTAGTATAGTGTTGAAATAAGCTAGCATTGCACTGTAGGGTTGGATACCAAATCGATTTTGTAGTACTTTGACGTCGGTAGTTTTAGATGAAATTAATATTTATCCCCCATGGATACCAGCTGCAGAAATTCCTTTTTAGCTTGCCCGGCCTTTAGGCAAATTCAGTCGATCTACGAGAATATCTGGAGAAAAGAGACGTAAAAAATCAAGCTTACCGTTTGAATGGTAGATTAGGTCGATGGACACGGCCGGGGTTGGTGGTGCAGGTTGGACTTGAGGATAATTATCATGCTCTTCATATTCTGGCACAACGACTTCTCCGTAAGGACTGCTGTCTAAACCGATACCGTTTCCAGTCATTGCTTCGCTTTGGTTATTGTTTGATTGAATCCGACTTAATTCTACTTCTGCAAATAAAAATGCAAACGAAATTATTTAGCTTAAATCGTATTTATACTGCACAAATCCCTCATCAACTCCGATTTCGCGAATTTTCCAACAGTATTCAGTATCTTGGATCGCTTTTCCATCTTTCTCCCCATCACTGATACAATTTGTGACGCTCTAGCATATAGCGCATACATAACATATTTTATTAAGCTCATCTAATGTGTATCGGTTTAAGCAATTTATTAAGCAAAGCGGCAACCCTGCAATACCATATTTAGCAAAGCTCATAACAGTAATACAGTAAGCATAAGTACATTGGCAAAATAAAAATCAATCGTAATTCCGTAACGACTTTACTTCTAACATTACTCCTTTCTGCATCTTCCAAGCTTTATCTACAAAATCAACCGCAAATCTGTACTTTCTCTTACTTTCACCAAGCTCTTTTTAGCACAAATATTATTTACTCCTGTATATTGCCTTCTCCATCCAAGTTACGCTTACTATCCGCTATATTTCCCGGAAACGAAGAATCTCATCATGTATTATTCTCGTTAACCTCAAGATCAGAGCATCCTTTTTATAATAATTCCATCATCATCAATCACCTCTCAACAAGTTTCATTTCATTATTTCACGGAACAATCTGTGTACACTTTTTGGACAGTTTTCGTAGTCTCCAATAATAACTGAAAATGAATCTGGAAATCTAGTTGCATTTCCTTGTCTCTTCGGCAATCCTACCAAACACATCTACTTTAGCTCCTTATATTCCTCTAAACCGGAAGTGTACCACACGCCTATTTTTACTCCACTATGTACTTTATAACTTTATCCTCTAAACTGAATTACCGCCAACTGGATATATTATTCAATCACTCACAACAGATCCCTAACTGACTTCCCGTTCCATCAAATTTCAGCTTTATTCCGCGGGATATCCATATCCGTCCGCTTCCATGCCTCACTTCCTATCAGCCAGAAGCACATTACATGACAACAAACTCATCTCCATAGCCCTGCTGCTGTACACACGGGCCTTCGTCCTTGATCTAGTGACTGTACTTATGTGCTATACTGAACATATGATTTCAGTAGGATATTCCTCTTCATTTGTTCTCTCTCGTAGTCATGATGGTTTCCTTTTCCTGTAAATCCGGATGCTCCAAGTAGGCAGACAAAGCCCTTCTAAACTATTTAATACTGAAACTATTTGGATTACGGACATTCATAATTGTGACACTACTCCTGTCATTTCCTCCCTCCAAAATTTTCCTTCAAACTTTGCATTCTAATAAGAGTCCACAGTTCAGTTTCAAACATCTTCCCCTCCAAGTCTCATCTCGGTTTACAAAGCTCTACGAATTTTAAAATTCGCGAAAAATCACCCGCTACTATTTCGCTAATTTTTACTACTTTCCTCCAAAGAAAAATTAAAAGCTCACCCTAAAGTGCTCTCCGCAATATCCCAATCTCTTCCCACCTGTTCTCACTAAGCTAACTCATCTTTTGCCTTCACCAGAATCTCGCTCATCAATCTGCAACCTCCTCCTTTACCCTCTGTTGACTCCGAACTTGATGGAATAGTGTTGCAAGAAGAGTGCTCAAATTAGTGCTTCACTCCATCAAATTACCAAGAAATATCGTTAATTACTTCATCATCGTATGTTTTAAAAGGCCTAAAGCGTGTGTTGGTTCAATACATGTACAAGGAGGAGGCTTTTTAAAAAATTTAAATTGCAACCAAGATTAACTCTACAGATAGGAATTAATACCCTTCTTTCTTTAAGTATCCGCAATAACTAACCTAGGCTTAACTCGGCTACTGGTTACTCACCACTCACTCATAAGTTAATCTCACCCTAGCCCTAATTGGACTTTGCTTTAATAACTCTTCATCTTCTTATTTGTCTAATCAGGATAAGTAAATATAACGCATCCAAAACTCCTACCCGCAGTCACATTATACATATTTTCCTCCTCTTTTATTTAATCTTAATCACTTCCCGCCCCTCATAAAGAGGTGAGCAGGTAGTGCTTGGAAAATTATCTTCTTATCCGATATTCTACACCTCCTCTATCTTCTGTAACGTAAGCCTCTTCTTCTGTTTCCTGTACCTGTACATAATGCCTAAGGTCAGTAACTCGTTTCGTTCCTCTACGGGAGGATTAAGTATTCAACCCGACTGAGCATGCAAAAATAATAAAAAAAATCGCAAAAATCACAAACTTCAACTCAAACGGAACAAATAAACCAGCCAAGTGTCTGCTGTGTAAGAGTGCTATCAAGAATATGCTTGTTCTACGGCAAAAAATATTTCGCGAAAAAAATCCAAAGGCAATCACAACTTCTCACCCTTTGCCGATACCAAAACGCCTTCTGTTTTTACATCATCAAGACTTTTCCGACTACGTCTAGCTAAACCCAGCAACGCCCACAAAACCTATCACACCTGCTCTCAAAATTACCAAAATCTCAGGTAAGAATCAGAGGACCGATGATCGTGTCTGTAACTTATATAACTTGTAGCTCCTCCAGTGCTCCATCTCAAGCTATATGTTCTTCTCGTGTCGTGACTCGTGACTATAATCTTTCCCCTGGGGCAGTTCCAGTGATTACAAAAGCTATTTGTGTAGTCCTCCTAAACTTTTCTACCCCTTTTCACTACATGAACATCTCTGCACAGTACTCTCAACTTCTAAACAAGCGCCAATGACAAACAAGATTTTCTTCCATTCGCTCTAAACTGTACAAGGAGTTTTGTAGATTTGGTTGCATGGTATATAGTCGTCATAAAACTAGTTTTTTCTGTCTCCAAGTTTTTCAAACTACTGTATTTTGTTTTTCCGTGTGACAAAAAGTTGTGAACAAAAGATCGGTTTGAGCATGTAAATCCAGACATATTTTCTGCACAATATTATCAGAAAGAAGAATACGAGTATGGGACAAGAGTGTGTACACGAAGAACTAAATTTTCTATGCGGAATCTACAACATTAGTCCGTGTTTTATGGAAAAACATTTCGTGCGCGCATGTGATCTCAATTTTTCACGGATCATGGATTCTTCTTCTGGGAACCGAATCTACGGTACTCTAATAAGCAACAAGAAACATAATATAGCTTGAATTGTGGAGCTCTATACAGATGCTCTTGTATAGACTCTCTAGGAGCTGACTCATCACGAGTGTAAATATGACTGGTAGAACATGATCTCCTCATCTCATGAATATTAGAGGAGGAGAGAACCAGATTCCAGATTCTAGTACTTTTCTACACACAATAGAATCTCTCTCTCTCTCTTCATTTCTATTCACTAGCCAAACCGGGTCAACCCTCCTCAGCCTAACATTTACATCTTTCTCCTCCAATCAGCTTCAAACAGATTTATTCAATTCTTGAGCTTTTCCATAGGGCTATTAAGCTATTATTCTATACCTTCCTCACCGCTACTAACTGCTACTACTCTCTCTGATAGCCACAGATTCAAGGCAATCATAATGCTCTTCATAAATTATCTATTAACACTTATTGCTTAATTTTCCATTCTGTTCAAACACAACCATAGCCTTCACTTGCTTTTAAACTTCAAGCAGCTTCTTTTATCTTCCAGTTACCTACTTCTACCATAGCGGCTACTTACTTTGGTTTCCGTAATCTGTATAGATATCAGAATCTCTGGTCTCTGGATTTGATTTAAATGAATTCCTCTTCTCATACTATCTGTGAAACACACACAGCTGTAAATCTATAGTAAATTAAAGTGCTGGAATGCTCAGCGTTCAGCTATTCTCACATCCATTCTACAATCTTCACCTTCTATCAGTTCTCTCTACCCGCTACGCCAGATTCTGATTATACTCTCCTTTAAGCAGCTGTGTGAATCTGCTAGTAATCCAAATTACAAACAAGTCCTATCAGATTCACCACCACCAGCTATCTTAACTCAGATCCGAATTTCCCTTGCTCCTTTCTTTGAGACTGGTTTTTGTACAAACGGAAAGAATTCCTACTTTTAAACCCTGCTTTGCTTTTTCTGTGACAAAACCAGTAGCTGGAATTAGCGATAGTGAATAAGAACACATCCGATACACTTTTCTTCCTTTGCGCATTGTATCTCTTCCATCCATCAAGCACCTAAACACAAAACTCATTTAACTCGCACTGAGTTACTCAGCTTCATTTTCGTCTCTACTTGCTTTCATCTTGAGACTTTCAACGCTTTAAATTACACTCAAATCTGCTACCAACCAGGAAAAAAATCCCTGCCACTCTTCACCCATTTCTTCATCTTACTTTTCTACACTTTCTTGCGTTTTTTCTTTCCCTCTCTTCTGTCTTCCACACTCCACCCTCCTTCTCGCTACCTGTTGACAAGACAGTGAAGACATGCTATAGCTTTGAGTTTAAATCACAGCAATCTTCTTTACCTCTCCAGCAGAGCTTAATTCTTTTTTAGCTTGTGTCTTCTATACGCAGCATTCACCATCTTCTCCTCATCTCCACCAACCCTTCTACCATTCCCTCATCAGCAGCGTGCGTGTGAAACCAAGTGCATCAGATACAAGCTCCAGTTTACAATTTTTGCCAAACTTGAATGCACACCTTTTACCTTTTTATACAACTAGGTTTTACGGAAGAGCCTCTTCCAAACAAACTAAGGTAAACCAAGAGACAATTACGCAAGAGCTTTTGATTCTACCCACCAAAGAAAGTAAACGCATTAGACATTCTCACCTAAACCCAAGGAAGGGTAGCCCTAGCAAAGATGGAGTTGATTTACTTACAAGATGCTCTTCTTGACATAGAGAGCCTATTAAAACTCCGAGCACACATATCTCTTGTAACTCCGAGGAGTATGTACAAGTTTTCAGCCTGAGAAAATCCCTAACATAAATATCATGCCTCAACAATTCCACTGACAAATCCACCATTAATAATCCTCCCTTTTCATCCCATAATTCTTGCCCTTGTAGACAATCAGAAATCAGCCATCCTTTTGCACCATTTTCCACGTTCACACATTCTCACCTTCCGGATGAATAATACGTAATCCCAGTCTTCTTCTAATCCCAGCTAGCTTTGCTCTTATTCCTTTTAACGACCCGTCTCTAAATTCGCATTCTTCTTTGATATCAAAATTAAAATCTTTTGTGAATCTTCCCACACATCTCTAGCTCCAGCATAGTTCCTTTAAGTACAGTCCATATACTCTTCTCTCTTCGTACAAATCTCTCCCAAAAGTACTCATTTTACTCACTTTTACGCGCAACAATTAAACATGTAGATTAGACCATGCTGTGAGTTACAATTAAGAGCGTAAATCCCATTGTGATTTTAGCGTAAAATTTGCAATAAACATACCACCCCCGCCTGCGTTGTTGTTAACCTTGCAATTTTATGTTGCTTGCTTGAATAAAACTCTTCCTTTGCGTCCTCAGAGAGACAAGAAATCCTTCAGAATCAGAGTAAAGTCCGTAATTATCAAGGGAAGCAGAGTCTGCTCAGCAGACAGGTAGAGAAGAAGAGGTGAAAATTAAAGAACATAAAACCATAGGTTCATAAAACTGTTATCAGTGGACACGTAAAATCCGTGGGCGCAAACACGTAAAACTTGTTCAAATTCCAGTATCATCTCTTTGAGATCTTATCAAAATTTCACTCTCCGATAGGCTTCCTCTTTTTCCTACTGTGTCTGTACGCATAGCCTGATCCCGAGTTCCTCTGACACTGACACTCTACAGAATTTTCTGCTTCATAACTTTCAACTATAAGCTGGAGATAGAGCTTCTCTTACGTACGCACCACCCGATAGTTGCGCCCTCTACTTTAGTAGCTTAAACGCAAATTCTCTCTTGATTATTCGTTACATATTCGTATATCTATTGAAAACTTGTGTAACCAGCCATGCGAAACGATCTTGATAAGGCGTGAGCTTTTGAAAATTAGAATTTTATATTACATTTTTCTAACATTTTACTCCCCGAGCAACTAATGCACTTGCATGCATGCTTGCCTTGCTCAGCCCTGCTTCACGTAATTTTTTAAGTAACAGCTCTAGCAGGTAACAAGACCCTTTTAAAATCTAATAAAATCTTTAAATCATCACAGTCAGCCCGCAGTTTGCTTTGTTCTCTGGCTGCTATTAGTTGTTTGTCTGGATTTCAAAATGTGGAACTACGTTCTGCATTACTGAGCTTTAACACGTCTCAAAATTTTCCGCCATCGCTCTGCTAGCTTTACGCCCGCCAGTCAAAGACCAGCGACCTATTAGCCGGTCTTAGGTTGCTTATAACGGTCACGCACTTACGCACAAACTGTGCGAGGATTCTAGTCCCACCGTCTCCTCTTCGCTACTCTCCGACGCTTTTAAAAATTGAATTTGCTTGTATGTAAAATCATCTTTTAAAAATTTAGTTCCACTCCGCTCAATATCCTCATAAGTCAGCAGCTATGTTTTTCTCATTAATCATTACAAATCTCAAGATGATAAGCCCTTGTTCCCACATGCTTAATTTCTCCTATGCCCAGTTCAAAATGTTTTGGCGTCCCTGATCCTGATTCCCCCTGAGAAACTTGTCTTGCCGTGACAGGTAAGCAGGCTGCCCAGGATTAATTTTGAATTTTTTTAATTAGTTCAACACAGAGATGTTCCAAGGAGTGATCTCGTTAATTATTTAAAAATCGAAAACAAGGGAAGCAAACCAACCTTGGAGAAAAAGAATGCAATTTAAGCATCAAGTTCAAATTCGAACGTTTCAAGTGCACAGATTTTTATAGAATTCAATTAAAAATCGCCCCGTTCTCAACGATCAAACAGGAAATTAAAGTAATTAGATCCTCTCCAAGCGCAGTGTGCAAACAAAAACAGAAATTACAGCGTTGCAATTATAGAGCATTTAACTGGATTAATTTGAAAAAACCAAGCTTATGCGGTGCATTTCTGAGCAGCGCTTGGGATCAGAAGATAATTAAGATCAAGTGAATTTTTTAAGCAAAAGCTTTAGTATTATAATTATATTGTTTTCCTTTCAAATAACATCCAGACAATTTAGTTGAAAAAGCTTACCTCTTTGAAGCATTTCCAAATGTTCCCATAGAATATCACTATAGAAAACTGGAGATCTGGCGATGAAAGCTTCTCGGCCCATTGCAACAATATCTTTTCCCTTCATATTGAAAGTTTCAATGAGGGATGCAGTCTCTAAGCTGAATTCTCTAGCACACCAGTGCAGCCAATGTGATACGTGATTTTCATTCCATAGTCTTGGATCTGTAATTAAATTAAAATTTTATTAGTTTTATTTAGTATTATTATTATCAAATATTTGGAATTAACCTACATTTGCCTCCTAAACTAATGAAGTTTGATTCAATTCTAATTCAATTTCTATCAGTAAACTATATTTTATATTTACACAGGTAAAATCTTCCCAACAAGCGTTAAAAGGGTTTGTAGCGCTGAGTTTTGAAATTCTTTTGCTTTCACCCTCCGTTCAGCTTGATTGATTTGCAAAATCAGGTAAATCTTCAGAGCAGCCTTTGAAGCCTACTCGACACACCTGTCCATAAAATCACCTTCACTTGTCCGACACAGGTCATCTATTTCCCAATTTCAGGAATAATTTCACAATCGTGATTTTACTGAAACGTTGGAAACAAATGCTCGAAAATGTTTGCTTCTTCTGTGATTTTTACCCTTCCTCACTCCTACCTCACCTGTTGCATCTATGCATACCTGTTCTCCTGAGTTGAATTTAAAATTGTGCGCGCCACACAGGTGTGCTTTGTGTAAAATTCTAGATGCAAGCTTGCATAAAATTTTTCAGCGTGAAATTTTTAATAACGCGTCTCTGCAGCGTTTCACTCCCGCTTATACCCCTCCGCGTTCATGTCAATCCTTTTGTGTCATGTTCCACATGGTCTGTTGCCATGATAATAAATTTAATACGCCAGAGCCAGCGCGGAGCGTAGATACTTTAAGCATATGCAGCGCTAAAAATTGCAAGCGCAGCGTCAACATGCTTCACTATCAACAACTAACTACCTGTATTAATACCTGTAAATTTGAAGATCACAAGTGGAAATAATTATTGTTCGCACAAACTTAAAAATTTGATATGATCGATGTTGATAAAAGAAAAGTGCATCCCTCCTGCTCTCACTGTGAAGACTATCTGCGCTCTACCTTGGCCAGCGTAATCTTGAGCTTAAACTTGATCTAATTTACATTAACTTGACATAATTCATTCACCGAGCACCCCTTCCTCTATTCATCTTTTCGTTCAGCTAGAATCCTGTTGATAACCCCAATTTGACAGGTAGTGGTTTAATTTGCGAAGAAAACGGAGTTTGATAAAAAATGTGGGAAAATTTAAAAACTCTATTTGATTAATTACTTCCGAAACAAGATATTGTAGAGCGATAATAAGCTAAATTCAGGACTACCTCCAAGCAAACCTTGCGCTAAACATTATTATTATAAATCCTACAAGTTTATTTAAAAATCTCCCATAGTAATTACTTTCAAGCTTTCTGCTAACTTGTCCGCCAAGCCTAACCTGTCAGTATTTTTCTTGCAGGGCTTCACTGAGACTTGACTAAATTATTTACTTCCGTGCTATCTGATCTCAAGTCTTCGCGAGTAGTCTACAACTCCTCCAATTGCTTTCTTCCCTCTGTATTTTCTCTGCCCTTCAAATCTTGAAGCTTGCAAATTTCTATGACCCTGCGTTATTATTCCTATCAAAACAAAGCTTCGTCTACCCTATTCTGGCTGACGGAATCATTAAATTATGCCTCCATCACTCTATTCATTACCATATCTTTTCCTCCCTGCGTTAGTTATTTGGACTCTTTTAAAGATGATATCAGGAAGGTTTAATAAATTTCAAGAATCATGAACAATCCTCCACCTTCAAACAAGCATTAACCTTCCATTTTACGTCAATTTGCTTCACTTCTTTCTGCTGTCTTCAATAGAGACAGTTGTTATGATCAAACCTTCCTTCTTACATTTTTCAGTGAACTTGTGCTCATTTACTTTTAGAAGCTTCTGTGTGCGTAACAGTCCAGCGCATTTGTTCGCTCTCTCTGAATGTTGTTATTGCCCGCACCTTTGACATTCAAATCCTAATCACGTTCGATGATTATAGTCTGCCTTGTAACCACCCCCACATATGAACAGTCTTACAAGCTTTGATTATAAATGGGGGCTATTAATGCTAAGAGATTTAAAATACTTGAAAATTATCTTGTAAACAGGTGGATGAGAGAACAATGTTTGAATTTTAAGTTTACAAAAGTTTACAATGTACGAGAAGAGCTTGTTGTTACAACAGTGTTGTAGCTGAAGCCAACTGTGAAATGTAACAGCGAAGCGTGAATCAAGGTTAGATTTTCGAGAAGCTTGTGCTCTCTTGTTTAGCTTGATAATGTCTTGAATTTTTAATTAATTAATATGTTTCATTGCACAACAATGCTAGGAAATTTTAGAGAAAAGCTAAGGTTAACTTCAGCGTAAAAGTTTCTAGTGGTTATGATGCAATCACGGAATCTTCCAGTTTACATCTAGGAAGCATTTCACAAGTTCGGAAATGGCGTTAAACTTGTTCATTTTCCATCTGCCTATAATCATGAATATAATCATGTTAAATGACAACATGAGAGTACAATGAAATACAAATTTCTGAATTTAACGGATATTAGAGCTACAAGAAGTTTTTCAATATTTTTACTGGCTTACGAATCCAGTTCATTCTTTAACCCTTCTCCTACTGAAAGCGCTTGATTGTTCAAATGCAGCCCTGCTTTTATCAAAATCCTCCCGTAATTGATCACTCTTAATAAAACAACATGTTTTATCATTTATCTTCTAATTTCTCTGACACTTTTCCCTCCCCAACTAATTGAAACAAGAGCATCTTCTCTCTAAATCTTTACAATTGTCTGCATAACGCCTATTTTAAATTCAATCTCCCCTTATCCACTCCTTAGCCCTGGATAATAGAAGCCCCTCAAGTGCAGCCAAAGCTGGTCTAGATCATACAACTTTAAATCAATTTTCCTCTTGGAAATGATCATGTTCTCTACTTAAAATTTTACTACCAGCTTGTTCCAGTATGTACTACTAGAAATAGAAACACATAATCTGAAACAAACCTATTCCCCTCCTCCTTAATTTCTCTTGTTAACAATAAAGTAAGAGAATTTTTCAACCCTTTAAAGCTTAATAAAAATGATTTCATTTCATTTGTCTCAAGCACGAAATAATTATCGCCTACTTCTCCCTCCAACTCAAGCTGTCTATCTGAGCTATCTGCCAGCATATTTTCAACTCTCTTGCTCCAAAACGCACATCTCGTCTTTGGTTCCGTATGTAATACATGCCGTTATCGGGGACCTAAATGCCACACTTTTCTTATAGCCGTCAGTCGTCATCTCAATAAGCTAATCTTGCAAAAGTTTCAACGAACACTAAACAACAAGAGAGCGTTATCGTCTTTTCCATGAAATCACATGAGAGATTGTATTAATTCATTTTATTTTCCCTTTGGATTCACGCAATAAACATGTCACGTCCGAAATTAGGTGAAACAACTCAACATATTGCATGGTTTATATATATCGCAGCATATGAAGACAATATTAAGCGCATTTTATATTTTTAATATTGTCTTCACAGCCTTGCAGAACTAAAACTGCTGCATGGAACTAAGCTTTGCTATCACAAGTTACAGGACAAATCAAGTCGAAGCCCGTCATGGATTGACAAGACCCTCGTCTTAAGTCTGTTAAGTGTCTTGGGAGATTTTAAAAGAGTCATAAGAGTCTTGAACTAGAAATAAAATGTTGATATTTTTACCATAAGAGCTACTCCATCTCCAGCTCATCGCACATGTTCTCAATTGTCCTACCAATTATAACAATAAGAAGCTTCTCTTTCAATCTTCTGTCCCCCAGTAGAGCCCAGTCCCCGTCAAGCTAAGTAAGCTACGACGAGACCAGAAATATTATGCTTCTAGTAGTCAACAAGTTTTACCAGCTCTGAATTTAAGTCTTGGCTGTATAGCATAAGACAAAACGTTGCATTTTTTCTCTCCAATCGTCCTGCATCTTCTCCTCCCCAGTTTGTATCTTTGCATCTTCTTAGCTAACAAATTTAAAATAGCTTAAATGAATTACACCCTAACAGAATTTAACAGCTTATAATCGCATCGGCTCTATCAACTCTGTTTCCCCGCAGAGTGGAGCAAGAATTAAATCAATTCATCATTTCGACGTCAGTTTTGTTTTAAATACTCAACCCGGCACTGTTTCCACGAACAGTTCTAGTCAGCGGCTGTAAGTTCTGCGTGTCCCTCAACACTGATGATGCATACTACTCTCTCGAACTGCATAGAATACAATAAACGGTGGTTGACTTGCTTCAATTTAATAACTCTTAAATCAGCATCATCTCTAGCCGTCCAACTTGTGCATCCACAAATTATTGTCTTTCATGCAGATTAATTAGTGTCTCCCTCGAAATGGAGAATTGTCGTGCTAAAAGACCACGCCTGGTAACAACTACACACACACACCCAACACCATGACAAATCCCGATTGTAAACTTAAACAAATAGTCAACCAAAACTCGTAGCTTCAACTCCACGTAGACCTAGGCATGCCTAGTTCTGATATTGCTGCAATGAATCCTATTTGCACCTACACCCACACCTTCGGCACCTTATATTAGCCATAAAACATCAGTTTAAACCTCTGCACTTCATTCATTCCGTGTACTGTAGTTTCCAGCTTTAATTTACTTCTTAAGCCCTTCCCTGGTTTTTTACCATCTGAAAGCTGAGCTATTTTTTACAGCTAAGATGAGCCGTGTTTCTAAAGAGCTTGAGGGCTGGAGGGCAAGAAAGAAGGCGAACGTGGCGATGATGAGTTTTCGGCAACAACGTTTAGAATCAATGGCCGCCGATGCCGCTTTCAATAGCTTCATCTCAGGTCTCTCAAAGCATGCCGATTAGTATTAAGGAGTAAAGTATCAATGAAACCGCTTATCCTCCACCACATCATGAATCCGTCACACTAATCTTCCTCCTTCTTGTGTAGCTAACTAAAGCCGATATAGCCGGAGTTGCTGTCATCATGCTTTTATGTTTGTAGTTTCCCATAAGCATTTGATCTGTGCATTACTCCTCTGTTGTACGTGCTTATGGACTTGAAGATCCATTTATCAGAGCCCGAAGCACCACTCTTTGAATCTCACGTAAACAGAATTGAATCCTCCGAGTTTTTTTTCTTTAACACCTTAGGCATCTTTTGCAGTGTAGTTCGTGGGAGAAACTGGAGTAAAAACAGTCTTTGCCCTTAGAAGAGTACGGCAGAATACTCAAAAATATTTTCGAGTAGCCCGTCTGTCTTCGGTTACCTGGTTTCCAGGATTTTATCGATGCAAGGATTTGCTATATCCAAAACGTGATACATTCTCAAACTTGCAAGCTTTCACCAAAGCCAAAGACGCAAATCAACCTACGTCTTCAACAGTTTGATAAAATACTCACTATGCTTGCAAACTGCGACCGAACCGTTGAAGAATCGACACCCCCATCTCCAAAATAAGACATACTAATAAAGAATTTCTTATCGGCGTCGAAATCCCACAAAGTAACCAGTCATCTCAACTGAATCTTACCTCCATGTAAAACTTAACTTTCAGCATTAAAATATCGCCATTTTCCCATCTTCTACAGAACTTTTCGCTAGCGCTCTACGACTTACGGATATTTCTTAACTCGATGCTTTGCTGTCCTCAAGTTTGTCATTTCTGTCCCTGTTTTCTCGCGCCTATCCTCTATCGTCCCTTATTTATTTTACTTCCAACAAGCATTAGAAGACAACCGTTTTTAATTTCTTCATTCTTAATTCCAGGATGACAAGACAACAGTACAAGCTCCATCCATTTACACAAAATGCGCTTCCTTCCATAACCTGCAATCTGCTAGCCTGCAAGGACCGTCAGCACTACCGTTGCCTTAGTACTAACACTGAAGCAGAGAACAGAAGATGAGCATAATGTTTTCCTCAGACCCTTCATCTTTTCAAACGGAACATGTGGCCAATGCAGAGAAGATGACTTAACACAAGAATATTTAAGTACCCCCACATCGTCTAGCTTGTACCAAAGTAAGTAGCAACGGCAAGCTTATAACTTCGGAACGAGTCCTAAAACAGAAGCCTTTATCGATTCTAAAATACTCTTTGTAACTGTCAACGCTACATACATAACACACAACCGCACGCTTTCTATCCAACCCTTCAAAGAAAAAACTTCCTAGGAGTATTCCTTCCAAGGGATCCCCGGACTCTTCATCTCCAAGACAAACTGGCTCTGTAGCAGTTCTTCCTCTAAAACTTCTTAAACTAGGATCCATCAGAGCCTCCATTCCACATCAGCCGGCTTTCCCCTTTTTTAAAAACTCTCTATAATTCTCCAAGGGTCAATTCTTCCCTTACCACATGTTCATCATTAGCTCTGTCTCTACCGTCCCTTCATAAGTCCTTTCAGCATCGGAATATTTTTCTTAGCTTTGTAACTTTCTTCAACTTCTCCCTTAAAACAAGCCTTTGGCCTTACGTGCTTCTCTGTTCCTTGGATATACACACGTAACATCCAACCCCGCTACCATCCTATTTTCTCCTGGGGTCGTTTTAAAATCATCTCTCAACCCCTCTCTCTCTTTTCATCTCCGGATCTTTTTCTCTTTCTGTACATATTTAGCACGTGCGGAGCGCGGGGATGCCGAGGAGAACAATAATCATCCCTTATTTCGGCGGAGCCATACTATCAACAGCCTGCTGCTCCTGCCTTCCTCCCTCCTTAAGTAACACCACACATCATCCCATCATCTTCTCTGGGGGGTATATACACACCCATTGAAATAATCTTTTGATTCTTAAAAAAATCATTCTTCTCTCTCCACTACTTCAAGTACTTGTTGTTCAGAAGACCACTTGAAAAGTCGGATTCTACCGCTAGCTATGCTGAACGAACGAGACAATTCAAGGGAAAAAAATAGACACACGATATAAGCTGTGATCCAAAGGTGTATTTTCCAGATACCGCTGCACTGCTCTGCCAGTAGACGTTGAATGTAGCTCGTGCTCAGGTTGTTCTTTCCTATATTTTTTATGGACACAAGTAGAGGCGGATCAAGATGAAGAGCACATGCTCTTCTTCTCGAGATCATCATCACTATCAAACATAATTACCATAATATACTCCCTCATCATCATCTTCTTCACCACCACAGATCGCGGGAGCCGCCAGAAGCTTATTCTCCTTCTTGAAAAACTGACAAGAAGCAGGAGTCTTAATAGTTGTGCACGCACCATCAACACTTGTCTTTTTTTCCTTAAATAACTTACGCATCAGTCAGGACAGAATTCAAAACTTGTATTCTGGATCATCGTGGAAAACCCTGTTGCTAACAGTAACAGCTCCTTTGACGCAAGTTCAAATTTTCGCGGGATGCTCCGTTATAGCTTCTTCACCAAACCAAAACACTCAATTCAACCCATACTGTAGACTTAGATAGCTGAAGCTGTTTTAGTTAATTCCGATCCTAAGGATATCCAGGAAGACGTGGGGAAGAAAGGCGCATATGGGACGCACATTCAGTCACCCCAAGACACCTGCTCGAAGGAGAAAAAACCCTGGCGTTACGGGTCTTGACACCAAGCCCGTTGTAGCCATACTGTGGCTCGTTTCAGCTCAGCTATCTCTGTGTTGCAAGCAAACTGTACTATCTTCAGAATGTCCATGGCTCCAGAAGCTAATATAAGCGACTACATCTTCAAGATAATCAACTCGTCTTGTACGAAATTAGTTCTTTAAACTAGAAAAAAGCTAAATAAGTCCATAAGCCTGGATATCATGTTCATATAAGTACTGGTTCATATATGCTTCAAACATTTACCAGTAGCTAGAGGATCAAGCTAAAAGGGAAACGTTTAGTAACCTCTAAGAAAGCTACATCAACCTTTGTTCATAGCTACATTTCCCTCCAGCTACAGTAAGAACGCAAGAAGAGCAGGGAGCAACGCAAGGTGTTTCCCGTCTGTCTGCGTAGTCGTGTGGTCAATACGGGCAGCAGCTATTGCCGTAGGCATATGCATTGCATCATTGATGATCTCCAGCCACTCCTTCAAACCTTCCTTAACAGATATTTCAACAAGTCCAGGAGCAGTGTCGAGAAGATGAATGTCCAACCTTAAGGTATGCCATTCAACCGCGACCAGGGTCACTAAAAATTTTCCGCATCGGTTTACTTATTTCTCCACCTTTTTCCATTATCCTAGCGCAATTTCTACTTTACAGCAGTGATCTTACTACTTTAGAAGTCTTCATCAATCTTAACGAAAGCCTATACTTCATTGCTGAATTTTTCATATCGGCGCTGAATCTATACATTGGAATCATCATTGTTGGCTATAACGTAATTAACCTCACTAAAATATCTTCAAAACACTTTAACAATATTTCAATTTAGCTACACCATATCAACATTTCTCAGCTGCCCTTATTCAATCCCTACAATGTATCTTCTTCTTCTATTCCTTAGCCTTCATTTTAATAAAAAACTGTTGCATGTTTAATTTTCCACGCGCCAGCTCGCCAGCTTCCCAATATATAATTAATGCACAATTTTAACCCCTACCGCAACATTCTCTTAATTCCTGAGTTTTTTCAACTTGTTTTATCTTCACCTTTTTACTAACTTCTGTCTGCCTCCAACCATCATTTCATGGATAAGTTTATATTCAAGTACCCACATATATTGCCATGCACCAAACTGACTATCAACGAGGAGTTCATCCAAGACCCTTAAGGACATGCGTTGAATTTATAACCATCACCACCAACCACATGTCTTTCAATTTCTCCTCATCCATCTCATCATTCCAGAGAAAGCCCCTCGCACATCTCTCCATTAATTTACATCAAGACCCTTGCCCGAGTCCCAATCTTCCAGGCCCTTGAACCACTAACCCACCGGTGTTCTTCTCCGTGTTTCTCAAGGGCCACTAAAGCGGGAGCCTTAGGCTTCCTTCTAGAATCAACAACCGCCTCTACTATCCCTGGCATCCCCCATCAGCATCCGTTACAAAAATACACAAGAGATGAGAGGATAAGGATTTGAATATATCATCATGTTCAATACATCTTTCTGCCTCTCAACTGCACCGTCTCCCTGCGTGTCAGTCATTGAAAAAAGTGTTGGTAAAAGATGCGAATAAGATATCATCTGAAGAAACTATCTCCCTCAGTATTCTAACTTTCTCCCGCCTTTAAGTCCTCCAGCACATCTCTTCACCCTTCTCTTCTTTCCACTTGAAACTGAGCCCACCTAATGTTTGATCAAGTTTCTTTTTTCCCAATCACTTATCATTCATCTCCCTCCCCTGTCTCTGTCTGTCTGAACAACAATAATCAGCTCGTGTGCATAATTACGTTATGAAAAAATAAAACTCTTTTGACTACATTACCATTTTACAGCTTGTGCCCATCAATTTTCAAACAAAACTATAAGTACATGCAGGGCTAAACCGCTAAGTGTATGCTGATTGAAAGCACGTGCGGTGGATGGACAAGAGAATCTATATTAAACTGGAATATATATTGTATGCAAGCTCCTCCAAACTCGTTCCGTTACAGTTCAAAGTGGCAACTTTTTCTCACATTTTCACACAGACACTTTCACAGACATCAGCCCGTTGATCTTGAGAAGATGCCATCAGGACATTGGAAACACGACTTTTACTACAGCGTCTACAGTCAAACACATGTCGTTATAATTTTCCTCCCTCCTATGCATTGTTCTTCATCTAATTCTGCTTTTCATTCAAGCATGCATTCTTTTAGTTCTAACAGTATTTTCACTCCCATCAATGATCAAACACAGATAACTGATGAACATACGGACGTGTTTATGTATAAGCCACGGTGGAGACGGGAGCATCATCATCTTAATTAACCCAGAACTCACCCTCTTTCTACTAGCTCATTAATATTGGCAACAATGAGAGACAAGAGACCAGACAAGAAGGGCCCCGAGTTCTCAATTGAAGGGTTTATATGCCACCCCTTCTCCTGTATTACCCTAATGCTCTGGGACCTTCTGCCACTTGCTCCCTGCTTATTGCTCACCCGTGTGATCCTGCATTCTGCATATGTCTGTCAGTGTCAGCCTGTCTGACCTTTGAGTTTCCATTTGAATAATCTTGGATTTACATCTAAAATTGTGGGTAACTAAGCATAAACTTTTAGCTTGTCTCTCTTCCACTCTCTTGTCTAATTTAATTTCATTATGACAAATCTTGTTTCATTCCCTCCACCATTTAAAGTAAACGGTCGCTCGGAGAGATAATTGGCGATCCTACTTCCCTCTATAGCGCTACTTATTTTACTGCTGGACGCACTGTTTGTTACTCTTCTGAACTTCTTATTCAAATGGTTCTTCTTTGTCTCAAACTTATGGACATAATGAAGAACTATGCACAGTTTGTCTGTCTTTGAATTCTTTTACGAAAAAGTTAACCACAGCACAGCTGAGCAGCTGTTGTGTTCGTATGTGTGTACTGTGTCATCGTGTGCCAACACTGTCTCCGCAGCTATCCGCTTCTATGAATGCATTCAACTTCCGTATTCATGACTCAGGCGTCTTAAGAGAGTCCAAGAAGAATCACAATCTACCACCTCTGTCCAAATCGTGAATTTAATAAATTAATTAAAAATTACGGCGTCAAACCTCTGCAAGTATTTGTAAATGCAACTTATGAAAATACGAATCTTCACAATTTTATTAAATAATATTATGCTACAGCACGATGCGCCCTTAACTCCTCCAAGGTTTATGCAATTCTTGAATCTTATCGCGTAAGGTTCTCTTATAAAATTCAAGGTGAAATCCTTCTTATTACGCACTCATAGAAACAGGAGATGACGAACCTTTTGCTTAGCTCAAGCGTAAATTCCGTGACCGTCACTTTGAAACAAAGCCATCTTTCCTTAAAACAATTCCTCAAACAAAACATGTTATCAAATCAGAGCCCTACTTACATGCCAACTGTCTACTTTCTGACTTTTCTGCTTCTTTCTTTGCTACCAAAGATATAAGAAATGCCAAAAATAACCATACGTAAAACGTTTAACCGCAAAACCCCTCAACCTTGAGATATGCTAGAGGCCCAACAGGTGCAATTTCAAAAGACAACAAAGTTTGTCACACAAGAGTAGTAGTGCTGTCTCTTTATCCATTGTATTGTCCTGACTGGCAGAAAATCTATTTTAAAGCAAACTACACTACCCGATCAACCAGTACGGCAGATCAAAACACCATAGCATTATCCTGACTATTCCGTCTTTCTGCTGAATCCTGAACCAGTGAAATCATTTAACCTTGTCTAACATTGAGCCGCTTGTAGTGAACCCAAAATTCAAAAGCTGTAAGTGAACAAGAAGGATTTGAACTGATCCCTAAATTGCCGCCCCGGATTACCTCCAAGAGTAAAGCAATAAGTATCGCTTCACAGATTCTATGGATTCTAAATCTCATCATTGTCATGATGAATCCAATCAGCAGAGTTATTGAGCAAATCCTATTTTCCAACTACAACACAGGCTTTTCGGCTTCACTATACGCTGTTACTATTTTACTATACACAATGGGCCTATGTGCTCCGCTCCAAGCTCTTCGCCTCTGCCCAATGATCTCTACCTCTGGAGAGCGCAAGACGAAGAGCATCATCTGCTTTGGTAAACTTTACTTGATTTACTCGAAAAATCCATGAGTAGCTGCTGGAGCGTAACTGGATGAAAAACACTTGTATTTTTTCACCAATTTCACATCTTTTCAGCTCCTCCTAACCAGCTTACTGATTTTACCAAGGTAAAACACGAGAGCACAGCAACAGTCTGTCTGGAAGCAGACTCCCAATACCATCAGCCAAATCCTTGTTACAAGCTACCGCCACCACATAACAAGGATGAGGAAAAGCCGCACACTCAATTCCCTCTGTAACCTTGTTATTCCAGAGGAAAACAAGAGCTTTGCTGCAATGCAAGAAGCCAAAGCCGCCGCCACTCCGGTAAGTAGGCGATAGACAGGTTCAACAGGTATATACAGGTAGAATACAGGTGAGAGGGATGATTCAAAGGTATCAAAGTATGAGCTAAGCTTTAAATTGCTTCTTTGTCGGCTGCGCTTTCATATAGTCAACGTCATTGTCACATCAAGAGAAGCGTAGGAGGAGGAGACGCTGGGTAGTTAGTAGCCACGACACACTAAGAACAAGATCTGCGTGAAATCACAGCAGAAACAGAACATGCTATTTGTCTAGCAATTGTTATTCCTCCTACAATCACTGTCTCAACTTCTGCCTAAAATGCCTGCTAAACGACGTAACCTTAGAGGACAGTGTTTCTAGGTTTTTTCTGCAACAATGGCCATGTAGTTATGTATCCTCCTTTGTCACTGAATTAACCTTCCTTGTTAGTACTTATAACACCACCTTATTCACACCTCTTATCTCCGGTATTAATCCCTTCTTATCCTTAATGCTAGCTAAACGGCCATATTATACTCTGGGGTGTAAACAGCTTTATATGCCTGCGAACGTGTATATTCTTAACTAGTAATGTCTCACCTTCAAATGTATTTAAATGATACTCTTAATGAGTGAATGCAAATAAAATTATCGTATCTTAATCAGCAGTTAATTAATCTATGTATGGGAATTAAATAAGAGACTCGACTAAAAGCTTGAAGCAGTTTGCTAGTACTTACTTTTGGGAATATTGTGTCTCGTCAACTCCTTCTCCCATGCGGAATACAAAGCTCGAAGAGCTTCTGCCATCTTTTTGTTTGTTCCCGGCGTTAGTGGCGGCACCTGTGACGGAATATCTGTAAATTACGAAAAGATTGTTATCAGAAAAATGTGCTACGGTTTTATCTATTTTGACATTTTTGGGATGAGCATAACTAAAACGGAGCAAGAGCGTTTACTAGTATTGTATTCAATTTTATATTGAGCTAAGAGCGTGCATCGTTAGTCATATCGGAACGTATGAAACGGGAGCATCTGTGCGCCTCTATCCCGTAGGTTTCATTCAACAACTTGTGCCAGTAATGAAAAAAGTACAGGTGTAAAATACGAGCCACTGAAGTAAGTACAAGAAGATGATCATTATTATACGGAGAGAATTACAGTCTTCTGGCGGTTCTTCTCATTCCTCCAAAAACCAATAATGAATAAAGAGAGAGCCTTCTGGTCTCAGTTATCTAGAGACCGAACAGTCAGAGCATTTTACCTTTACCTAAGACAAGGAAAAAGGAACAAGGGTCTAGTCCTGCAGAAGGACGAGTTGAAGACAAGGCATAGTCGAAGAGAGAATAATAATAATTTTACCATCTTTTCAAATACCCTCTATTGCCCCTTGCTCAAAGAATAAACAACCCTCCAGGAGGATGATCATCTGAAACTTATTTCGAACACCATATGATAAGCCTGTCCTGTTGAATACTAACACTTAAAATGCTGCCTCCGAAGGCCCCAACGGTGGCCCCACAAAATTAAAACCACAAGCTAACAACAACCCGGACCAGACCTAGAACCACATGTCCGATGGCAGAAGAACCCGAATTCGGGCTGGTGTAAGAAAATTCAGACAAAAGTACAGCCTGATCCATATTTATTTAGCAAATACAGAAAAACCCTTGAAAGCCAGAAGATTTTTGCAAAACTTCGTTGTATTTCGCGAAAAACTGATCTATTAAACCGCAACATGATGTTCAAAGCCCACGCTGTTTCGGTTCTGCGATATAAAATCAAAGAAGCCGCAACAAATCCATCCGTCATTACATACTTTATTGATGAGCTGCTGTAAAGCTTTGGAGAAAAACATTCGTAGAATAAGTTTAATGATTTCCTCTCATTAAATCTTTGAACAGAATAAAAGAAGTAATTTATAGTTTCTAATAACCCTTTTACGCTTTCACTCGTATACTTCCTCGTTCTAACTCCACGTATTCTCAGTTCAACCAAACGGTTGTTTCCATTGAAAATTGATTCGCAAACTTCAAACACATGTCACAAAGTATTCTTCAAATTCATGCTTTTCTAAAAAAACATTTAACGACCACCTAAAAAGCCTACAAACTAGGAAATAAATAAAAACTATGAGTTTTAGTCGTTAATAACTTTTAAAGTATTCTCCAAGAACATCTAATCCCTTGTCTAACCTACAAGCACGCCATTTAACCCTTATGGTTTTTAGTATTTCACGGAAGTTTCTTCCGTAACAAGGCCTCTTCTTTACTCCTCCACTAGTCTTTATAGTTTTATTTTACCAAAATTCGTGAGAACAACTGTAAAGTGCATGTTTGGAAGTCATGAAGACACATTTGCTTCCGTGTCATACACAATTTCCCCCTCCCTTTACTATAATCCTGCAGCTTCAAAGTTTATTTCTCTTGCCAAACCAAAGGCATAAAAGCAACAATTTCTCACATTATCGAATTCGTTAACTCGGCTTGCATTTTCATAAAAGTACTGCACAAAATCTTCTCATTTTCACATGAAAACACGAGACTTACTGCAAATTGTCTTCTACATGCTTGATTATCTTTCATCTAATGGGCCTATGACTTACAATCCACGACTTGCCCTCCAATTTCAGGATTCAACAACTAAAGTAATTCAAACCCGCAAACTTACCGTCTCTAGTTGACTCTTTCATGCTTTGCATACTTTTATGTACTTCATACTTATAAGCCTCAAGAACTCAATCAAACAGATCCCTAAACGAAGGGCTAGCATGAAATGTAACAAAACCACCCACAACTTTTCACACTTACATCATAATCATTCGCTACCTTCACCCTCGCCTTCCATTTACATGGATTCAAAATCCTCTCACGTTATTTATACCTTGTAAATTTTCAAAACCACAATACAATTCAATAGCATCCAAAGTTAAATCACCGTCATGAGATTCTCCTCTCAGACGTTCATTCTCCTTGAATATACAATTCATAAAACTTGAACTTGCTCTTTAATATTTTTAGAGCGTTACATGAAAACTAAATTATGATTTTCACGGGAATTTCAACCGTTTTTTCCTCCGTTCTTATTAAGTTTAAACTTTTCCTTCTCTGCATATTCTCCATTCATGTTTATAATTTTTTTAACCCAAGTACCGAATCATATTCAAGCGCGAATCAAGCTGTAACACGATACCGCTTAAAAACTTCAAGTTTTTAATGGCATGGTGTTTGTAACTGATGCTCATGCCCACATCATATTTTCTTGTTATCTTCATTCAATTTCTCTCCTCCCTCTGCAACTAAAAAGCTTTTCTCCCACACACACTAATACCTCTCCCATGTAAACACCGTTTCGAAATCGTTCAAGTAAATCAACTTTCCAATCCCTAAGACGAAATCCCATATTTCTCATCTTAAATCCGTTTGAACACGCCCACAAACTTAACAAGGACTCTTCCTCTACACTTCTTCAGAACATACCAAAGGAAATTATCCAGAACTTGTTTCTTGCTTTACTTGGAGTCATGATATTCCCGAAAACATTTATATCAGCATCAGCTAAAAGATTTCATGAACCAATACCAAGCGAACAGCAGAGCCGCCTATAAGACTCATCTACATTTCCAAGAACTCCTCCAAAAGCACTACCAATATCTTTTCAGAACATTAGTAAAACATGTTTGGATAGGCGACCGGGGACATACAATGCTATCATCTTTCTGATTCTGTTGACAGAAATCATTTTCTTTTATTTGCTCTTACGCAAATAATGTTCGGCCTCCATGTCCTAGATGGAAACTTGTATTTCATTCCACACATCCCTACTACAACTACAACTAACGACGACATTTACAAGAAAGCTATCTTCGATACTCTCTTGTGCTGTAATCAACTTGTCTTTGCTCAGTTCACAGTGAGACTGGCATAATATCAATATTTCATTCAGACGCACGCAGGGCGGACTATTACCCCGAACTTCGGAGATAAGCCCGCACACAGAAAAAGATTTCTAAGCTTTGAAAACGAAGTAACTCACAAGAATTATTTACCTTCTTGGAAGGAGGAAAAACAATACAAGAATAAATTACTGATGAAGACCAACTAAAACTATGAGCTGTTGTTAATATTAACTAAAGGAATAAGCAAACACGTTCTGGGTAATGGCTTCAAAGCAAAAGCTTTGTAAGTCACCCTAGAATCTTGTGCAGGGTCGTCTAAGAGCCATGTTCCTCGGCTCGGATCAGAGAATTTTGCGGTAAAGACAAAGGGCCATCGTCGGAGGCGGCCGTGAGATCGCCTTCTTAAAACAAATAAATGACACAAGGCAGTCTCCTTCGAAAAGCTAAGGCCCCTCTTCATACTCTTCTAAAATCACTTCTTGTACCTTGTACCACAATCGTCATAAGGGCCCTCTTCACCTTTTGAATTTTTCTACCTTCTCGTTGCCCATCAACCAGCATCTTTTCCAGCGAAATCCTGCAGTACCTTGGGAATGAACCAAGTAAACAAACCTGTTGCTTCTCGACACTGTGCCTGATTGAAAAAAGTTAACTAGTGGTCACTTGGACCAAGGGTCCTTATATCCATGGATTGGATGGGAAACTTACGAGGAAAGCACCCTTCGCTGAATTGTCTTAGACGCCCCAGGAGTCTCGTGTAAGACAACAGAATTGACAACTTAAATCTCGGAGAAGAACAAAAGAAGCGGCTACAAATTACATGACGCGTTTTTTACACTATCCAAACCAGCGGCTTCTATGAAGGCATCCTTAGCGTCTTCGCCGACAAGGGCTAAGGACCCCCAGGCCTGTCACTCACACTTTCAAAGTATCGCAGGTCAGTTATTCCGTTTACTGCAGCACTGACCACCTTCGCTCAAGCGCAAATTTCACATATCTACTCACTTGTAAGTCATAGTCTTCAAGAAACTTTATAAACCGGCGTTTATATTCAAAAACTTCGCTCAATCATTTTGGCTTCAAGAATTAAGCATAAATTGCATACACTCTTGTTGAAAATATTGTAAAAAATTAAACTGTCTCGTACGTGCTCCTCGTTGGCCTTAAATATATTTCTACGTGTTGGGGAAACCACGACCACCGCCTGGCCGACAGACGTCTACTCATTTCATAATGACCACATGATTACTATGGTGGCAAGAGTCAGGTCATTGAAACAAGCTGGACCATCATCTTCAGATGTAGTCAGTAGCTTAGAAGCCGAAGGCCATTATCATTATGCCATCAAGAAACCAGAAGAGAAGCAACAGCATCTTTAAAATCTTCTCCCAAACTCTAGCTGTACTTGCTACTGCTACTAGCTCCAGCTCTACATCCCATCTTGACTCTCTCTTCTTCTTTTTCTTCCTATTTATTTCCGCGTTCACCTTATTTCCACTACCCTCGACTCCTCCGGACTTCGGAAGCCATCAGGAGTACGGTTACAAGTGGCACAAGCCACACACATGTCCCAGCTTGGCAATGAACCGCTTCCAGAATTATTACATTTCCCAGCTGACGCTTCTTCCTTGTTCTATCTCTTTCTTCTACAATGTTCAACCTGAACTCCCCTTCTCGTCCAAGATGACCCAGAACTTCTAGGCCAGCCCGTAAGCTTAAGAAGTATTAGCTTGAGCCCTCATCTCCAGATTGTCCAGGACATTAAGGAACAAGGAATAGGAACAATCCAGTGTTCTTCTTCCTCTTCCTTAAACAGATGCAAGTCCAGTTAAATTGTTAAATTCCAGCCTTCAGGAGGACTCATCTGAACTGCTCATTCATTCTATTAGTTGTGTAATTTGATCGTATGTGGAGGAAATTACCCTATTTCTGGAGGAGGACTTAATGGCACCAAAGTATGGCCAAGAGGGAAGCGAAATGGACACTTGTCCATAATCCCTTCTCCAGTGTTCCACTCCAAGGATTCCCTTGTTCCAGCCCAGCAGCAGCC
Organism: Sminthurides aquaticus; assembly: GCA_906901655.1. Lineage (NCBI taxonomy): Eukaryota > Metazoa > Arthropoda > Collembola > Symphypleona > Sminthurididae > Sminthurides > Sminthurides aquaticus. Next base: position 804,929 of record CAJQTT010000010.1, read on the forward strand.
CTCTAGCACGCTCTGATGTCAGCAGCTTAAGCTCAGAAGGCTGGAACGCTTCTACTAATGTAATAGTACATTGTTACGTCTTGCATCCAAGAGGGTTACTTGCTTTGCTTTGCTACTTTAACAATGCTGCTGTAGTCTACTTCCAGCTACATAAAGTAGCTTCATCTCCTCCCGGTTAACGTTGAATGAACCAAGAACCAGCTTCTCTAGCTAGCATATAGCCTCAAAACCAACCACGTATGATGATGAGACAAAGATAGCGTGACAAAATCCTCGTAACCTCAACCAAGAGAGACATGTTGGAAAAAATCGCCAAACTAAAGAATGAATCACGAACCTCCGGTTGACAGTGCACATCCGGTCCTACTCCAACCCCAAATTTCCTTGCCATCAATTCAAAAAAGCACCCTTGAACCGCACTCTCTCTAACCCTACTTGATTTTCCCTTCTGGAACCAGAACCAGACCGAATTCAATCCTAAGGGCCTATCGCGTGCAACACAGCAAAACAAGAAACAACCCATGTAGCTCCTGCTACATTGCTTCATACATAACTCGGTGATGATACTTTCATCCCTCCATCCCCCATGTAATATACATTCATCCAATCATTTCAGCCACTCATCATTCATCAACCGTTCCCACACAATTATGTAAAATATCCACAATCCCTGTATGTACAGCCTACGTACTGTGCTATCCCTGAATTCCGGTCGTATTCCAGCAAGTAAAACAATTGTAACGCAGAGGGCAGGATGCGTAGTGCGTCTTGCGTTATTCCTTGGCTTTTGGTTTAAGCAAAGTTACATAATGTGAAATACACATTTAGTAGTGCGCAAGTTAAGTTGTGTAGCCCTTTTCCTCAAAAGACTAAGACACTAGGACTAGGCCACTGTAATATCCGTGGTTACTGACGCAAGCTACGACGTCAGCCTTTCAGAATCACCACCAGAACCAAAACATGATCATCATCATCCCATACTATTTTTAAACCATCCAGCATCAACCATCAACCTCAAGTTTTTATTTCCAAATGCTACACAGCCTGTCATATTTACTTCGCCTACTACAGATTCTGTAGTACAGAAACGATTTTATCCAGCCAAACTTCAAATTGAAGGAAATTATGATTACTGTTTCTACTATGCAAGTTTCAAGCAATCACCTTTATTTACGACTTTTAATAAATATTGCTGAAATGCTAGAACTGGAAAGCTATTAATTCCAAGGATCAAAGCGCCATCTACTTCGGAGCATGTTCTTGCAACCCTTAGAGTAATAAACACCCGCTGACTTCATAAACCCCTACTTGGTATTTCATCATAAACTTGTGGATTAACTGTATTAACTGCAGTTCGGAGCCATAAGTAATTTTTTTTGAAATACATTTCCCCGCGTCGTCTGTATCTTAAATCCACATCACACATCCACCCTTACTAAATTTTATTTTACGTCAGGCGGGGCAGATGTCTGCCTGGATAATCGTTTCCATCCGAGAGGCTCCATGTCCTCCTATCCTAAGATTAAGAGGACACATACGGTCACGGCTGTAACAACATGACAGAGGAGACAGAGCTCCCTCTTGCCAAAAAATGGGTATCTTCTTAAGGGAGCACGCAGAAAAGTCATATGGAAATCCGACACTTGCGTCCCTCTTGCCTCGTCTTTACTACAATACTGTTCCCAGCTCCTCCGGGCCCACACATCTCCCCGGTTCCCCCTGATGCCCGCGTATATCCCAACCCTCCTTCCAGCACCACCACCCTCTGTCACCTATTTACCTACTAGGAAAAACTTTTCCAGAACATCTTCCACAGCACCCTAGTGCTCATCCCCCTTCAGTTTTTTCAATCATTCACTTTGTCTGTTAACAGTCCTAGTACATAAGTATTTTTAAAACAGCGCGGTCCTACCCTAACTAAAAACCGTAAAAGCAAGCATCTTTCTTGTCTTCAGCTTTCCTTCCACAACTTTTAGCTTCTTTATCGTTTAAAGTATCTTCAATCTTCTCCTTCACCGCTGTTTTAAACACTGTACATTATGCCCTTGTAATTCTTGATTCTTCTTCTTGAGAGCTTGAAACTAAAAGCCTAAAACTTTTACTTTCGAAACCGCTACGCCTTTTAGATCTCCTTCATTCTCACTATCGTCTCCTAGGGTTTGTTTAGTAAAGGAGTTTTTAAAAATATGGACATAAATAATCCCGAACTAGACAGTTTCCACACGCTTATCTTATATATCACTCCGTTATGGAAACTTTTAGAAGCGGGATATCCGATGACATTTAAGAAATCCTGTCCACACTTCAGCAGAGCATGTAGTAAACTTAAACTGGTGTGAGCTCAACCACTCGATACAATCTCTATGATTTTCAGTCACTCTAAATCTAAGCTATTGTAAAATGAAATATTTTTTAAAATACTATTGGTTTCCAGCGAGCCAGTTAACTGACATATTGAATACGCTTTCTGCAAGTTTTTACTTTTCATGTCATGCTGCGGACGCTTAATAAACGAGGAAATCTTAATATCTACTCAAATAGTTTGCAATTAAAATATCAAAACAGTAATCGGCGCCAAATTCTGCTGTTGACAATTACAAATATTGCTCAAATTATAAATACAATTTTACTGGTGCCTTCAATGCCTCTCCGTTAACTTCCACCTTTATTGCAATACTGCGTACTGTAAATTATCCTTAATTACTCTGTCTAATGCCTAACCGATTTAAAATACCCAATTGTGTTAATTTCATTTAAATAACGGAATCAACTACACACAATGGCCTCCCCATCGTATCATTGAACTAAACCCAGGGAGTAATTAATTAAAGTTAAATGCTCATTACTCTTAATTTCATGCCCATCTCCGTTCTTTACCTTTAGGTCGACCGGCAGTTTTCAAAGCTTTAATTCCCATCACAAGCCCTGCACCAACAGAGTCAATGTACATGCTACAATTTAGATAAAAGTCCTTTGGTTGGATATCTTTTAGCGTAGTAGTAGTATGCCGTTTCCGCTCACACACATAAACACACAATGCAATTACGGCGAATGCGCCCACAATACTCTGCAGAAGCAATAGTAACGTAAATACGAGAGGGGATGTCAATTAACTTCTCACACACACTCCCAATTCCCACAAACGTTTCTTCTCTAACTGTTAACAAAGTCAAGTTCACACAGGTGATTCCGGAGTTTACAAACAATGTGATTTTGATTCACACAATAACAATCTTGTATCACTTTTCCGTTTTTCTTGATCGTCACTAATTTTCCTCAATTCCCGTTAAAGTCTTAACTTGAGAAACTTAAATGTTCTTCTAATCGCAGTTAATCCCTCGTCATATTTAAAACCTTAGGCACACGTGTTGGATACAAGAGGAAGATGAGACAAGGACAGCTTGCCACATGTTGCACTCGCTCCGGTTGAAGAAGGAATACTGGAAGGGATGGATGGAACTCTCCAAGAACTCCAACACAAGGAGCCACCACAGTCTCCCCACGGACAGGGAAACATCATCATCATCATCTCCTCCACTTAAGTTCTATCGCCATTCATAATCAGTACGTACGAACGTGAAGAGGCAAGCCTTCTACTGCCTGCCTTCTTCCAAACTTGGTTTCAAATCTAAAACAACCTTGTGGGCTTACAGCCACTCTGATGCATTTTGAGTCGGCCTGTATACAATCATGGTGAGGAGGCAAACTCAGTCAGGAGTCAATCCGTCCAAAACGAGCCTCAGTCATCTCTCCTCCGCATCTTCTTCAAGTCCCTTATGAAGCTCCCTCTACGCCACCTAATCAGCCCCACCGCCTTTGCAGCCAGGTGAGAGACAGGTGAAAAGGGTATGAGGACGAGTTAGAGTCAGTGCAATGCGCACTTGCAATTCTTTATGGATAACAATGAACTATGCCTGATCTTGAACAATCAGAATGGCAATGTTGTGGTTTAGATTTGCCAAATAACAAAACTAACTTCATGCCGCCACCTATCGGCAGTAAGAATCTGAGAAAAACGGGTCGAAAAACAGGAATATTTTATGAAAAATCATAAAAACTGTCGTAAAATCCGGGGACCCAATCCGAAGAAGCGGAGATTTTAGTAGGCGGTTAAAAAGGCGGGGACTAGTCCAAAGGATCGACACACATGAATCAGCAAGAGTTCCAATCCAGCCCACGACTTGAAACTAGCCAAGCAGATCTCATCACATCATCTCTCTCTCGCTCTTGCACAAAGCTCTTTTATGATTCCTCTCCTACGTGTTCTCTGCTTCTGCTTCCCCTACACTAGGAAACTATACAACTCCTCTCCGTACTTCATTCCTGCAAACAATAGCACTATCTCATCTCTGAAGCTGGCTTTAAAATTCAAGTTTACAGCCATAAAGCCTTTAACCCTATACGTTACCGGCTTATACTCTTCTCTCACATGAAGACATCTCGTGCTGGAAGGGGAACTCATGCACTGCTAAGGCTTCGTCCATAAATTTCATAACGCTTTCGCGGTGGTTAGTCCCTCTAGCTTTGTGTTACCCTTTTGTTACACGTGGTGGTGGGTTAGTTGTTCATATGCAACGTAACGCTGAAAGTTGCCACCGATATGTGAAAAATTGAGAAAATCAGCGCAGACTTTAATTTTTCTGCTAATTTCTCTATTCTAACGATATTTTTATATTTTAGCTTAAAATAATCTAGGATAGCTTAAATTGAAGTACGAATTGAGAGGCAAATTTGCATTAAAACTCAAAGGGGGCCCCTTTTCTTAACAGCAGAACAAGGGTGCCCCCACCCGTACAGCCTTGAGTATTTTTGTCAATACAGTGTATCCCTTGACCACCTCCGATCCACAATTTTAGGTCCATAATATTGGGAAATAGCGGAGATAGATAGAAATTATTTACTCCGTCAAAAAACACTTTTTTGCTCTGCGCTTATGGGAGTTCAACAGGGTGACAACGGTTCTAAAATTCGCCCACTTCCACTCCAAAGCATGCGTTTTTTGACGCAGTTAAGAATTTCTATTTCCGCCATTTCGCAATGTATTGGCCTAAAATTTTGGATCGGTGGGTTTCTAGAGATACACTATTTTGGAAAAAAACTCAAAGCTGTACGGGTGACTAAAAACCCTTGCTCTGCTTTTTAATCACACCCAGTTACAGGCTAACTACTCTATCGGAGTTGTAGGATTTGCAAATAGTATTTCCCATCAATGTAACACACAAAAGTCTAAAGATTATTATAAATATTCTCATTGTTACTTATGATGGTGGGTCCCCAGCTCAAACTGTAATGTAACAGCGTTGTAGCGTTACAAAATGCGGTGGTCGGTGCGATTTTTACAAAATCAGCGTTATGAAATTTATGGACGAAGCCTAAGCTGGACTGTATTTTAATACCGATGAGATGCAATGCTATCTCTGAATCTTTATCAGCGTCCGTGTGTCCCTGAGATGGACAAGTTCATGTTCCATGTTCACCGCTTCTCCAGAGATTATTAAGTGCTAAATGCTGTGTGTACTTGAAATCTCTTTGGATTGTTTACAAGTTTCTGGGATATTTAAAACAAAAACGACATTCAGCTTGCAAATTTACGTTCTTGGTTTTGCTTTAAGTATTTCTGGACTGGAGCCTGAACTCTGGAATGCTGGACTGGACTCTAACAGAGAAACCTGGAGAATGCTTGCTTCAGGCGTTGTCTGCTTAAGCGAGGCTTGGACTAATTCCTGGACACATTGGAGGACAACTAATTGAACGTAACAAACAATCCTTGCGTTTCTCAACACAGGACAAATTCAGTATATAGGCAAACAAATTTTGCATTTCTCAACTTTGAATTTATCTCAATGAAAGATGAAAAAAACAAGATTGTTGAAATTAATTCATAAAACTTTCCACTCCTCTTCTCTCTTCCTAGAATACTTGGAATCTATTGAATTTTTAGTTTGCTTTTCTAGAAATCCTCCCTCGTTTTCTCTGACTCATCTGAATTTAAAATTTTAATGCAATTCTTTATAAATCTTTGAAAGCATTAAAAAGCTCCATGCAATTTAATAATAACTTGGTAGCAGTGACGCTCATCACACCTGGATGAAAGCAAGTTTCCCAAACTTGCCTTCTTCTGCTGTTCTAGTATCCTTGCTTCTTAAATCGCATCTCATCAACTCTTGTTTTCCAAGAAACCCCCTGCAAAAATGACCTTGAATTTCCTCCTCATTATGTGAATTTACGGACCGAATCCTTATTCCGCAATCCTCTTTGCCATCCTGCATTACGTATCTTCCCTACTTCTACACTTCTACCTAGCCTTTAACCACCTTTCTGAATCTTTAGCAGTCTTCAGGTTCTATATTCTGGCAATAGATACACTGCTTTCTACATGAGCTTCAAATCGTTTGATTCTTTTAGCTGTTCAGTCCAGTTCCAGCTATATTTTAGCTAGCCACGCAGATAACCTAAAGTATTTGTTATCTCTTCCCCATTCCTGTCCGACTCTTTCCCGATAATCAGTAAAGCCAATCAAATGCGAAACTACACCACAAGTCACAAGAGTATCTTTTAGAATCAGAACTCCAAGTAAAAATAAAAGCCACAAAGACGGAAAAAACTCTAAATTTATTCATCTAACCTATTCAAGAGAGCTAGTTAAATTTGGAACTTTAATTTTCTTTCAACTGACCACAATTTAATATTAATTTCCCTCATCCTCAATGATTTTCAATTTTTCTTTCCTCAATCACCAGTCACCACACCAGTGTCGTACGCCAAAGTTTATCAGTAGAATATACCGTACCTCCTACAAAATCTTACCCGCACCCGCTTTTATTTCTTATCAATATCCTCCGCGTCCTGCCGTCGTCCAGTATTTTGCCTTCTTCTTCTTAAAATACAAAACCGCGCTGCCAAATAACTACATATCCTTATTTCTGCGGTGGCGCGCCCAAAAGTCCGGTTTATCGAAACAATGTTCGCAAAATTCTACTACCTCGTACTACCCTACCTACGTGTCCCTCTCTTGCTGGAGCCTATTTAGAATGTTTCACCAAAGGAACTTACTGTTTCAATTCAACCTTTCCTATTTTCCAGTAGCCAATTAAATTACTCGTCCAAAATTTCATTCCGACACACAAGAATGAATCCACCTGCAACTTAATTCTCTTCATTCTTTTACTCTCCAGTCCCCTCTACCTGTCCTAATCAAAATTCACCTGTTCCACCCTACATTTGAGCTACCTTACCTGTTGCTCTCGTACCTGTTTCTTCTACTTCACTTCCAGGCTTTTATTATTTCAGTCACAAGGGGGGACAGCCCCCGTTTTTCCAGTACCCTCCTAGATTTCCAAATGTTTCTATCCTTACTCTATCTCGCGTTCCATAAAATATTTGATTTTTTCAAAAAGTTCCAAGCGCAACTAATGATTCAACCATAACTGGACATGAAAAACCCAAAACTCTGACATTTTCTACATGAGAATACTTTTCTTTTTTTTCATAAAATAAACCAGTTGCTGCTTAACAAGAGCACAAATAAAAAAAAAACTGATAAAAACGCCCTCTACCTGTTGAAATTTCCCACATTACTCATCGTAAAATTATATCTTTTTTAAATCAGGGATATTTTCAAACCTTTTCTTTCCTTCTGGCATCTAAAATTAAAAAACGTTTTTCATAAAAATTCTAAATGCAAGCACTTGTTCCTCACTAAGTCAACGAATGCATTGCATCTTTCCGTTTCAAAATTTTTGTTGTTTTTCTTCTCTGAAGCATTTGGCCTACTGGCAGACTTTTGCCACCCCCTCACCCTCGACTTCCTCCATAACTTTTTGCTCCTTCCATCATCAATCCAGCCTAGCCAAGAAGCCTCTCGTTTTATGAATGAAGACACATGAGATGAGCTACAGACTAGAACGTGGCAGCCACAGCTCCAGCAGTCTCTTCATTCTAAATTCTCACCACTAACAAAACCAAAACGGGATACAAACAAAGCAGAAGACAAGTGTTCTACAGCAACTCTCTCTCTCTACCTTTAGCCCTGTAAAACAAGTCCATCAAAGTGCACCACCACCGCGACCGGAAGTTCCTTTGGTCTTGGTCTCTTACTTATTGCTCCTTTAATTTTAGCTCCTTATAAGTACATACGCTACGTCTAATACATGGCCAAAGCTTTTTCATTAACTCATCTAGTGCACTTCAAGAAGATATACTGAAGCGACGCTAAGTTTCATAAAACGTTCCAATGCGTTGTCACATTATAACCACCATGTTACACCACTGTCGGCGCGTAATTTCTTCCCTCTGCTTACTTCACCTTAAACTCACTCCTTTTACTAGCATCTTACGTCTGAAGCCACATATACATTTTCTTTTGCTCTACGCCGACAAAATTACCATGACTTATAAAAAGCTTGCTTCTTCAATTCCTTAAGCCTTGAGCTTGGAATGTACGCTTGGGCTCCTGGAGTCACCGCATTACTGGACATGTTGCATGGAACCAAGAGCAGAACAAAGTCGCAGCAATCGAGCCTTTCGAAGATTTTGCTGGTTTCTTTCAAAACCGCGAACATTCTTATAAACTTCAACTACTTCTGACACCATTTCTGAGTTTCCTAGCTTTTACAGAAGCTTTGGAATAATTACAGCGATGAAGCAGCTTGATTTGTATAAAATTCCTCTTGTACGTCAAAAGTTTTTTTAAATTGATTACAAAATCTCCGCACAAGCCCTTTTATACGCCTACGCTTGACAAAAAAATCCTTAGAGCCCTTAATTCTTAAGTTTTTTACACTCCTCCTGCCCGCTCCTCTAAAACTAGTTGGCCCTGAAATCCTGAATTCTCGAGGGAAACCCTAGAAGCTTCTACTTACATCCACCCACACCCTGGCCCTTTGCTTAATAACTCTCCGTCAACCTGGTCATTCATTCACAAATCTCCGCCCCCTTCCTTGTAATCAATCTTTTAGTATGACGAAACTAGTTTTACTTCTTTCATCGTTTATACAGTTTAAGTAAGAGCTCCCTCTCTTTTTTACCCGGATTACAGTCAGTAGATAGAATCTTTTTTGGAAATATCAATGGGGGCACAAGGGCAACACGTACTTCGTTACGACTCAGCATTTCCCTTCATAGCCCTCTCATATTAAACAAGGGTAAGGATGGAAGAAGACGTATCTAGAAGACAGATCTGATCAGGTAACGAGGAGGCATACAAGACAAGAGTAAGCCTTAGAGCTTTCTTTATCCTCCAGATCTTCTTTGCCCTGGAGCACAAGCACAGGCCCTCCATTTCCAAATCTTGACACGAGGATCCTTTCACAATACAGCCGTAGAAGAGATAGGGACCGGAAGTAGAAAAAATTATGGCTCGAGCCAATAGCACCATTAACTACAAGAGTTGTACACAATTCCTTTATAGGCTTTCGTTTCGTGTTCAGACTGTTTTAGAACTGTGTTGTAGAATATTTCTTTGGATTATTTCAGAAGATTCTTGTTTTTCAAACAGAAATATTACTTTTTCATAAAATATAAACAAAATTCTTTATCTTTACCGATTGTTAGCCTTTATTCTATCACTGTATGCGCCACTTCCGGTTTCTTATAAACCGGGTATCTTCACTCAAATGTAAGCTGTTTGAAAAAACTACTAGCTTTTCTGTAAGAGACAGCGAGAAGCTACTCTTCAAGCTACTTTATTTACCAACTGATGCAATACTCTTTGGATTCAAGCTCAACAAGGATGAAGATTGCAAAAGGATTCGCGAATCTGCAAATCCGCCACCCGACCCACCCCAGGTTTTTGGCCAGCCAGATACAAATCGTCTGAAATCTCCAACACCCTCCACTGTCACAATGCGCCCCTCTTGCATACTTTAAGCATTTTGATAAAAACCCTTGGCGTCAATTAAAGCAAAGTAAATAATATGAAATATTTGTGACCTCAGGACCAGGATTTGCTTTTCCTGGAAAGATACTCCATACACGGATGCGTGTATACAATCAATCCATGCAGGTATGTGAATTTGTGTTTGTTTTTTCCTCAATACAACTAAATTTGTGAGCGAGTGAAAGCGGTCAATAACTGTCGGTATAGTAAGGATAAATGCCAAATTAGCTAGAGCTGGGAAGCTTTGTTGAACGCATTGCTAGCGTGCTTGCCCTGCCACCAATACACAAGGACAAATTCAACAAGTTAGTTTCATAGGACTGATAAGGGACTTTCTGAGAATTCGACAATCGCATATAAGCTAGTGAACTTACTCTGATATAACTCCTATCTATCCCCATCACCTACTACCACTGCTGCTGCTAGTATGATCAAGCAATAGCGCGTCGTGTAAGTCTAACCGCCCTCTACTCTCCCACTACTTCACTACTGTTCCAAGAGATAAAGGAAAACGAGAACAATAATTCCCTAACACACAAAACCAATAAACCAAGCATGTAGCTTATCATCATTTTACAATAAGTTTGTCACTTGTAGCAAAAAGCAGACGCATTTCCCAGAAGAACTTGACCGCTTGCTTGCTTTACTCACGCTTCAAGCAAGGACTTCGTATAGAGAAAATATAGAGATTACTTTAACTAGCTTCATGATAGAAGGGAACGCATAGACTGTAGACAAGCACTACTTTCCAGATCCTGTTTCCCTTTTAAATTAGCTCATTTGGCCCCAATGAAACTCGTATCAATTCCGGGTATGATCCTTATTTATTTACTAACTGGAAAAGATTCCTAACAATAAGGAACAGGGAGAGACAGACTTGTAGCCTTCCTGATATCCTCCTGCATTCCCATTTCTGCTATATCAAGGCCCACAAATCTCTCTCGGTTTGCGGACTACCAACCTTAGATCTCAAAATGACCGCAAATTCAACTGCCAAAGATTTCACAACAAGCTGAACCAGCATTGTCGTCAATATACCTTCGTATCTTTTACGGTTTGGACAAAAAGCTACTTATCACTAAGCACCAGGGATGCAGATGCAAGGAGTCTGGAGAAATGTGTTATCTGTAAGAAAGCCCTGGAGAATGTGCTTTATCTTAGAGACCATACGTTGATCCTTGCCACTGCACGTAGATTGCAGATCCATCAATCAATCTTACATGTCTTGCACCAAGATATTCCTGGACCAAGTATTGATTATCTGCTGCTGGAGAAAATATAGAGGAGCCTGGGAACTCGGTTACGTAGTGGAACACATTTCGCTAAAAGCTTTTGTGTTCCAGTTTTAAAGATAATTAAGTTAATTATGGATGCATTCTAGTGTCTTTTGTCCATTTCAACAAGTGAATATGAATGACTAACTCAGAATGGCTGGCATGACCTCAACACTTCCAGAGAAACGGAAAGCGTCAACAGCACTGTAGCTAATGTCACGGTCCGAAGGGGCAAGCTGATAAAGCTCCAGCAGTTTTTCATGATTTTCATTTTGATTATAGACTATAGGCTAAGCTTATAGGCGACAAGGAAAATAACAGGCTAGGGAAGAAGAGCTGTGGCAGAAATAAACCCTTCACAAGATTCATTAGTCTACCAGGACCAGACCAGCTTTACCAGAGACCCCGAGTCTAAAGAAGCTATATCAGATTATGAGATTCAGCGAGCAGAACGGAATTACGTAAAAACGCATCAATCGATCAATCACACAAAGGAGGCAGTAGACGCTGCTGTGCTGCTGAGGGGATTCATTATTGTCATAATTTCATCCACCCTTCACCCTCCTCTTTGTCACTTGAACTTGCTCTTCCTACGTCCGTTTCGATTGTTGTACAAGTTTGACTTGCTGCAGCGACAGCTTACAGCGCCTAACGCTGGAGCCTTTTCTTGGAATGCCCGAAGGCGGATGGGCATAGATGCATATTGCGATTAGATTGTCACCCACAGGTGCAAATTAGGATCTGCACCGCACCTGAGTTTAAATAGTAACCCACCCAGCGCTGTAATTTACCTGTTCCAGCAGGCCTCCTTTCACAATTAACCTTTTTTTGCTTTACGACAAGATTTGAGGATACTTCCGCGCGGTGGTGCGGCGCTTTTGCAATTGTGTAATATATAAAACTGAATATTCATGACCTTCAAAAATCCTCCTGTTTCCAGACTTGAAAGCCTCCGTCGCAAAAGCGACAGCAGCGCTAGAGAAAACAAATTCGCCTATTCGTGCCAGGAGGAACCAAAGCGCTCCTACAAGTCCATACGCCAAAATTACAATCACCTTTGGCGCAATATAATAACCGTGATGATGATGATGAACAAAACGGCGGATTGTCCCGTGTAGGCGGACAGACTTACAATTGTGTGAATAGACTACATGGAGAAGCTGTAGAAAACGTTGGATTCCGCTTTGTGCTGTACGCCATTAGTTTGCCGTATTCCTTGCCTTGGATTAGATCCTACGGATCCACGAGAGGACAGAGGTAATAGCTTGCTGCTGCCACATTACGTTGCGCATTAGCTATACTCTCCTATCAAAAATACCACCTGTTGCTTTGCCTTTGAATGTGAACACGTCTCCGTATAATTTAACGGTTACTCCACCCTATAACATCCGCTCACTCCCCCAACTTTTCCATTTTTCCTATCATGACTCTTCCAACTCCCTCTGTTTTCTTCTCTTTAATTTTTTCTAGACGTTTTTTGTCAATCTCATTTTTTCTTCCCGCGCTCCTCTTACAACAGTCCTTTGCCATTCCGCATTGTATGCATAGTGGCTTCACGTAGGCTACTCCTGTCAAGCTGCTCTTGTCCAGTTAACCGTGTCCATCATGTCCAGCCCTGCCGATTTATAGCAATGAAGCTTTTGGGAGTATTTTCCTCATCAACTTTCATGTTTTCCTTCATTTTCCTTCTTAGGTGTAATGAGAGCTGAATGATTAGTTATTCGCGAGAATTTGCAACTGTTTATTTCAATTTTGTACTTTTAATTCATAAGAATTTTAAGGCATTTTGTGCGTGGCCTCTTTTAAAATTCGCGAATAAAAATTTCAAAGACTTCCCGCAACATTTACTGGAACATGCAACTAAAAACCGCTAGCGAATCTACACAATAATCTTTTTCGCACTCACTCATCACAGGATGCCGGCTAATCTCTCATCCTGTGCTCCGTTTACTCCTCCGCACACGCATTTCATTAATGATGGAGTCAACGTTCCATGTGTTGACTTACGTTGTGAAGGAACAAACACACTCTATTACGCACTGTATATACACCTCCCACCGGAAGGAAGTTCTTTAGACAAGAATGCATTTCCAGTGCACATGAGATGATTACTGTCTCTGAGGTTTTTCCTAGCTGGAATCCCAACCTCCATGCTTCTGCATTTCCAGTCTTCGTTCCCAACAACATTATTCCCACACATCCGCCTACGCAATCCTCCAACTTCCATACTAAGAATCCCGCTAAATTCAATGTTATTCTTTTTTAATTCTTAACCCTTCTCAACTTGGTTACATATTGTGATAATTCCGCATCCTCCAGCTCTTTCTCCATTCCTCCATATCTCCTCCATGTAATTTCCTCTCGTCCTTCAAGGTTTTACATTACAAACTACGTGAACAATCCGAAGCAATTTTGCGCTTTTCCGGCCAGTCAAGCATTCACTCTTTCATTTCCTGTCCTTTAAGACCCAGTTTCCTTTATAAATTCTTTTATTTCCACCTTCGCTTTTTCCTAGATTTTACGCTGCAAATAGCACAAACTTAAACCACCAAGAACAGGAAGACTTTGGAATACGCAACAGTTTCACCCAGTAATGCCATCATCCTTGGATGCATTTCCACATCCTGCCTTCCTGTCATTCTCCCAGTTTTTCCGCAAAATTCAGCCTTGTATTTCCCGTTCCTGTGTGTATGTATACATTTTTTCTTCCATTCAAACGCTTTGAGTCCCTCGCGCCGAAACCGATTCATTCAATTGTCACTCTGTCCGTCAGTCAGAAGCTACGTCGTCAGCAGGTAGTCAAATCAAAGATTATTTCAAAGACAAATTCTTCCTCGTATCCAAAAAACGCTTTAGAAACCCTAGGGATTTTTTCTCTTAAAGTAACCAAAAATCCCGTGGCTCCACCTGTCGTATTCTGCAATAATATTTTCAGCCCTTGCAACAATATATTCAAGCCATTATTTCCAGCCTCTACGTTACGTTTACTCTGTCAGTATTTACAACTTGGACTTCCAGCTTTTTATTTTCCTGTTTCCAACCCTACAAGCCAACGGGCAAAATCATCCATCCATTAAGAAATTAATTCTCTCAACGTGCATCCAGCCCATTCCATTATAATCATCCTAGGTACTCGGAGCAAGAAAAACTACCCCGTCAGGTGTTAGCTTGCCTTCCCTGCCTCTCCCCAACCAAACCTGCGCAAAACCAATCTTTGGAGTTTGGAACATGAAATTTAACGCTTCTCTATCACCTTGTCCGCAGTAAATTCTATTCTAGCTAGCTAATTCTTGTACACTGCTCAAGGCCTCGTCTATAAACCACACATCCTAGCTTCTGCTTCTTAATTTCAATCATCATCAGCGTTTACAAACAAACAGCTCAAGCGTGCCAAATCCAAGAAAAATACAGCACTAATCAATCCATCCACTTCCCCACCGTATCCACTAACGCCCTCTACATGTGCCGTGATTGGGAATTTCTCGTGCACACCCTCCACAATCCATCGACGAATCGCCCAGCCATTCTCAAACAAAACTAAAAATCTTAAAGCCGAGTACAACTCCCTCCTCATCTTTTTCTCACACAAATAAAATTAACACAAGAGGAGTCTATATCGTCATTACGATGCTGCGAGTCCCTCAGAATTTAACTGAGAGAGCAGAAAGCTAATTTAGCCCAACCGGGGTGGAGTCCCCAAATATATACATTTCATTATAATAATATAATCGACTTTAGGAATTATCTCTCTCTCCCCTTCTATTTTCCTCCTCCTCCCTCTATCCTATCCTATACTACCTGGTCCTAATCATCATTTACTATTACCATATGGACCAAATTCCCTCATGCAGTAAATGAGGAATTTATAAGATCCTTCTGCTCAACACTAAAATCCCAAGTCTTATATTTACTACCTTTTGCTTTATTATTATTTCTCCATTAATTTCAATCCGTCTCATCTCACCTCCCTACTCATTGTGTGTCCACTCTTTTTGTCATTCATTGCCCATAACTTTGATGAATTTACAGAGTAGATCACATTGCAACCCAGAGAAACCGAAGCATTAAAAGGAGTACATATAAAATTATTCTTTGTTTCTATTTTTCATTGTCTGTTTTTTCCTTGTACCTAAATTTCGTCTAATCTTTTTCTCTCTGCTTTCGGTTAGATAGTAGTAGCAGTAGAATTCTGTGTGTTTTCACCCTGCTTTGTGGCATGTCCCATCAAATCTCTACACAAACCAGTGGAATTAGTACAGACATTCAAAGCAAGTACAGTGCTGATACAGTACTGCATTGCATGTGATATTTAATAGAGGGAGAGGTAATGGAAGAGAGCTACACAATATTCACGACGACAACAACGTAAACGTCAAATGTATGTATGGGAGCACCAGCCGTACTTCCGGCCATCATGGAATAAATGAAATTCAATGTGTATCCTCGCGCTCCTCTACCTTACCTTTGCTCTCGCATTGGCTATAACAATAATTTCATCCCCTAACCCTACATTTTCCAAATAAATCCCTCCACATCTCAAGCTCTTTGTATATTTGCTCAGTATTATCATCCTCTCGGGACTATCTTCGTCATCCATTTAAAATGATGACTAGATTATCAACATTGAGTATGGAGTATAGTTTCAAAGGTTCTCGCGTTTGCTTTCTTCAAACGTCTATAGATGCGTAAATTGTAGGCGAACACGAGCCTAAAGTAGTGTATTTCTCTCCAGATGCAGATCCCAGGTACTAAACCTTGAATAGTTGGTTATTGGTCTTTTAATCATTTTGAATTATTAAACAAGTAATAAAGTAAAGCAAATAAATTTAAATTCTTTCAAAGCTTATCTCTTAAATTCAAGGTTGGATGGGAACTTTCAAGTACTAGAAAATTTGAAACGAATCCGAGTAAATAATAAATGCAAACGTTTTATTTCACTTGTTTCATGCGTTGTTTGAAAAAATGACGCCACTAACTTTCCTAGAACGTTTCTCTTTACTCTCCGCTACTGACTGCAGCGCCATCTGTTGGTTGTAAAGAGAAACTAAATTGACCTTAGAGTGCAGATATCGTATTTACTGCTAGATTTTGTAAACATGTTTAATTGTTTCATTCACAGTTTTCCTCTTCATGCCGCTCGTGACGCCTCTCCCTATGCTTTGGTCATTTTGCAACTCTGGAAGAGCATGAACTTTGCTATTCTTCTTCTTGATGACTGGCAGAAAAAACTAATTTTTCTGGACACTGCCCGCCGTTCTTCAAAACTTCCACCGCATACAATTTAAAAAGGCGTGAATGTAATGGAGCGCATAGAACTGGGGATGGAGACTGCCCAACTAATTTACCCTCCTGACTCTTCTGTAAGTGTTGGAAAGATAAAAGCATGGATAGAAGATAGAGGCGCATAGATTCTTGATCATTATGACAGACATGTAGTGGTCCATGTTGGTCTTGTGATGATAATATCGTATTATCCTATAGTCTTTCTCTTGCTCTTTTCTCCCCTCTTTTGCCCGCTCTTCATTTTTTCCCACGCTACACTTTTTCCCATCGAATATCATCATCATCACATTCTGATGTCTGATAGCAGGAGGGGATTATGCGTATAGCTTCTGGCTTCTCCTCCTCCAACAAGTGACTCCTCATCCACCCCCACTTCATGCAATATTCCAGTCATTCCATCACATCATCAGGCAGGGCAGCTTATAACGTTGGGACTTAAAGAGCAAATAACCCCCATATAAACTTCAACCTGTTCCACGACATGTTCCGACAATTGGCCCTATGATCTCCCCTATTGTGTTCTCACTGTTATGATTCCCTGCCGCCGCCCTTACTCTTTCACCCCTAACACTCCCGCTATCTCCATGTCTTTAAAATATTCCTTAATTACTCTCTCACCCTCTCGGTAGTTTGTTCTGAATTACACGTTTCAACCTGGCGCTCTTCATGGTTCTCACCGAAACTGGCTCCGTTTTCATCAAAAATTATCCTCCTCCTCTTGCGCATAAATAAATAAGAGTTGGCTCTTTTTACTGCTCTCTCTCTCTATCGCAATTTGATTGTTTAGTCGACGAGAAAAAGAGTTTTTTTTTTCAACTCCTTTCCAAAATATTTTCTCACAATACTTTTCGTTTCGGGAAAAGCAAGTGAAACGCAATCATTCACAGCTGACACTAATGTTTAAACGTTTGGGGCGCGGGTAGCTGGAAGGTGCTTGAAGAACTGGTCTTTTAGTAATGGTAATTTTCCTAGAGCTCTCAAAGAATGAGATTTCGGTTCTCAGGTAAATAAGGTCCAAAAGGATCGTGTCCACGTTAATTGGGCTTTGAAGCCGAATTTTTATGCAACTCTCGCTACTCCAAAAACTTGGTTTTCACATGATTACTAATTCAAGGGATGCTTCAAAGAGCTTCTAGTTTGGAGATTTCTCACACGTTTCAAAAAGTTCTGGTGTCAAACTGGAAGACGAGGATATAAGTCAACTAGTGTAGCAACAATATAGATCAAAGTGTTTGCTTTAGCTTAGGTTTATGGATGAATTCATTAAATTGCAGATTTAACGGAAGTATTTCATAGAAATTAAATAAAAACCTTGGTGTTGAATGTGAACTGTAATATTTCAGCAACGTGATGCTAGGCTAATCTGAATTGATTTTTCACAAAAATGTTATTCGAAATTTAAACCAAAAACTCACCTAATCATAACGGATAGAAAGCTTCCAAATTTAGCCTGTGCTAAGCTCGTAGACTTTTTTCTGTATACACTTTAGCTCAAAGTGACTTTCTCCTCGTAGTTTCACAACGCAATGTCGCCATCTAGCATCAGCGCATCACAACTTTTCAACCCTAACAAAGACCCCTGTCCATCTACCCCTCAACGTTTCCAAACCCAACTACTTTTGTTCCACACAACCCCATCTTCCTCCACCAGATGACGCTCACTCGCCCTCTTTGCTCTTCCACCCTGGAACGGTCTATAAAGGATCAACGTTTAAACTTTCCTGCTTTTCTCCTGACTGTATACTCCACCCACCCCATCCTTCTTTAGCGTCTTCCCCGCGCCTCTCTGTATACAATAACTCTTCGCTTGTAAAAATAATCTATCTTGGCTTTATATACACAATGACTCTCTCGAGAATCTTCGTCTTCATTCGTTCAAGATTAAACAAATCTAAAAATATACCCACCCGTGTAGTGTGTATACCTGCCTAAAGTCCAACCCGCCCAACACAAGGACGCATTAGTAAAACATTTACAAATACTGAGAATGGATGAGTAACTGAGGAAAATCTGTGAATGAACACCATCACATCGCCTCTCGGCGCTTCCTTTCAGCCTTTTACTTATCCCACACACCATTCTAGACGGCTGTTAAATTCATGAAAGCGCAGACAAGAACGGGAACATAACCTGGAGTTAATGGAGATTCTTTACAACTCTGCCCCGAGCGTTTATCTTTCTTTCATTCACCATTATCTCATCGCATCCCCACGTGAAAAGGGAAACAAGAGACACCATCTTCAAGCCCGGCCAAGACAGCAAACAGACCTACCTCTACGCAAACTAGTGTGTTGTTTCATTTTCTCATGCATCATTCCAGTCTCTCTGTATCTCCACGTAACTCCCACCAACGAGAAATCACCGTGACTCCGACTCCCGAAATCGGTGAAGCAGCTCTTCTGAGCCAGCATAGCATACCTCCGAGCTTTCTAGAACATTTATATCCTAGCACTTCAGCATACCAGCTTGATGCAAATTTAAAACCAGGCTAACACGTCCCCTTGTTGCGTAAACACTCTCTCATCCTCGATGCCATCTCATATTTCTTTCGGTTTCTTGGAACGCAATCTCAGAACTGAATGACTTACAAATTGCATCATCATGGGCTATATTTTCTAGCAAAATTCTCGTTCAACCCACAATTATTTTACGAAATATTAAGAAACTACGTTCACATCACGCAAGAGAGATGAGCAAATGTGCAAGCAAGAGCATGTGTGCGCTTACATGCTTTTTAGTTCCTCAAGTTGCACGGTAAAGATCCGGCCCTTTGAAAATGCAGCCCCTTGTAAAATTCACACGCTCCATAAACTCAGTTTTAAACAATTTTGTTTCAAAGCTATTTTTCCGATTGGAATAAAACTGTCCGTTCGCAAAAACTGTCTTCGTCCCACCCTTAACAATTTTTCTTTCCACCCAAATCTGTATTTGCCTTTGCTTGCAACAGACTTGCAACTTTGTTCCTTTGGGAAAGCATCAGACTAGCACTAGGTTACTGTAAGATATACTAATCTTCTCTGTGGGACTAGAGCCAGAAGAGCCAGACGTGACTTTAAGATGAGTAGTCAGTCACCTGCCCCAAAAATCAATCACCACTCCTAATGGAGTCTAAAGTTATAACAAGTTAAACATTTTAACTCCTCTTACAAACATGCACATTAGTCACTAACAACTGCGAACCAGAAGAGAAACGTATCCAAAAAGATAACCCTTGAAATAACAAGTGAGGAAGGATGAAAAAGGAGCAGCAACACTTTGCAATATACCTTTACGATGACGGCTGATGGCACTTTCCCAAAAACACTTAAAATCTTCTTCGTCTTAATCTCCTTGGTATACTCAAAAACGTAATCTTACAAAATTTTAACACACTTTCCTTCTTCTTCTCAGCCTGTTTCTTAATCCTCCAAGAATATGTCTCGTCTAAGGCTGTTTCAACATTCTCTAGTACTTCTGCTCGTCTGACACCTCTGATGCATTCTGCTGTCATATTTATGCCTGTATTAATGGCATAATTACCCCAATTGATACTTTATCCAGCATATGAATCATACGAGCATCACTAAATTTTTCACTGCTACAGAAATTACAAAGTCAGACAATTTTCGCAAATTCGCGAAAATGTCTGTAATTTTCCAAAATTTATTTCATTTACTGTATCCGGTCAAATCAGCAACGTACCATGTATTCACCTAAAAACAAAGTTTCCCACCGTTCTATAATATTACTTTGCGGATTTTTCACCAATTTTACAATGTATCTAGCCCAGCTACATGTGTACCTAAATCTGTAAGTTGTAAGTAATAGGTCCACCAAAGTTAAACACAATCCCAAACCGAAGGTCATTCAAAAGATTGTTTACACTTTCCTTCAAGTGTCCTCCTGTAATTTCCAGCATTAGCTAAACAAACCTCATCTTACTTCCCCATCTGACAAAGTGTGGGAACTTATCTACTGGCTTGTAAGTTGGGCAAATCTGCACGGAGCATATAATTTTCAATTTTTTTGCTACTTGAACCGCCCTGAAGCCAAAGGACAAATTAACCCTGTCGTCTACTACATTTCCTCTGTTGCATCCTCTCCATTTACCCCACACGAGATCTCACATGATCTCTACTACTTATCTTCTCAGAAGCAACCATATCATCTTCTCTCACTCCGTCCGACATGACATTTGGTTCTCACAGACAGAGAGCACATTCAGGCTCAGAGGAACAACACCACAACGACAGCCCAGTCCATGCCGATACCTGAATCAAGATCATCTAATTACCTCTCCGCTCTTTGGTTGCTTTGTTTTCTCTTGTTCTCCTCCAAATAAGACAATGGAGAGAGACAACAACGAGTCTTTTATTCCATCCGCTAGATGAGGATACGCCTAATCAATACGCAATCATCCTCAGTTAAACATACGCAAGCAAAGGGAATTAGCCAGAGGATAAAGAGAAGAAAAAATAGACACAGTAGCAAGATGCAAGAGAGAGTGTTGCTGTGCTATTGAATTTTCCGCTTTAAAAAATTTTCCCAAGCTTTACACTCAGTCTCATCAAGGGCTTATGCTACCAAGCACCTTGAACCAGTGGCTCTGGAACACTTTTTAAATAGAATCAATTTCTTCCCATCTCTTCAATGCTACACCTGTTCATTCATAATTTCTTCTTCCTCACTTCCTCCTCCCCTCCTCTGCATCACAGTATCCAGTTTCCCAGTTTTCTGTACACCTCTCAGTCCATCATCTCACCTGGAGACGCTTTAATGTTTCACAGATCCCTGTCTTCCAAGGCCCCTTCTTGTTCCAGAATACACATTTGACCATACTTTCCCTCAATTAGCTATTACCTGCTCTCCTTATACAGTTACATACAAACATCAGCTTTACTTGCTTTATTACTCTGCTCTACTCCCTGCCTGCCCTGCGCTACTTGTTGAAATTAAGTTACAATTAACGCCACATGAGTAGCTGGAAGTAAGCTGCTGGAGTCTGGATGTGTTCCAGGATGGGAGTATCGCAGGAGCTGCTGGACAGCTTCTTCAAGGAAGGGGACCGCAAGTAGTAACACGCAAGAAATCAGAAGCACCTGTACGGATTCAAAATCCCTTGATCTTCCTGACGTTCCCTGGGATCTGTCTTGAGGTAATTGAAGGACGTTGATGAAGAAAGGTAAAGAATGACTCTATGATGATGAGGAATTATGTGAGGAAGCTATTTCCAGTACCTGTTTCTGAATAAAAAGCACGTTGAATCCGTGGGATAAACTCCTTCCCTCAAGTCTCATCCCTTACTCTTCCTCCTCCCTTTGCTTTGCCCTTATCCCGAACAAGTACTCCCTCTGCTTTGAGTTGACCAGACTTTTTCAAAATCTTGTAGCTCGCTTGTTCAGCTTCGTAGCTACATAATCCCCTTCGCATTACAATAATCATTTTCTGGTACCAACGGTAACTGCCACTAACGAACACTTCTACGGGCAGGAGCCATATCATCCAAGGGATAATCTTTCACACGCAACCCGGCCAGGATTACTCCAGCCATTCCTCTGCTGCCTTCCTGACTTGAACTTGCTTCCTTCATGCCTGCATTATTGTATAAAGTCCTCTATCTATCACCTCTATTAGAGGCAATACCAGTAGATCCTTTAAGGGATCCCTACCTATAACACTCATCCTGTCTTCGCCTCTTTCAAGGTCTTTTCCTACAATTACTGATTACCAACAGCCACACAGCTTCTCCCTTTCTTCAAGTCCCCGTCCCTTAAGCCAACGAAGAGCAAGTACCCAGTCAGTTTCAGAGTTTCAGATATGCTATAGTTTCTCTCTTCTCAAGGCCCGCATTATGTAATCCGAGAATGCCTTCACCCGAGATTGAAATTCAAGACACATGAGAGATGATAGGAGCACATCTTCTCCTCTTAAGGCTTCTTAGCGCATTACGGCTGCTAATATGCAGCCCTTAAAGATTCCCGTGAAGAAGCAACGACAGTTGGTAACAAGGGGTTTCGAGCCTTCCAGCAGGGCATCTTGTATCAAAGCAGGTTGATGCTAAGGGAGGAGAAGAGCCTGAACAGAATCCAGTATATTTACAGACCTTCTTCCGACATCTGCCTCTATGGAACTGATTTCAGTTTTACTCCTCGCCCTAGGGCATTTCCCAAGATTTTCATGAATGAAAATTCATGAAAATTCTACGCAGACCACATGTACCTTTCTCTCCACCCCCATTCATCCCTCCATCTCAACCGTCCGCATCTTCTCTTCCTTACTTGCATACATCACCACCAAGCCTCACAACTCCAGCTCAGCCGCCCTTCCTAAATGTACACACAACGACACAACAGGAGGAGGAAATCTTTTCCCACATCTTACAAATCCAAACACCCACACTAAGATGCTTGCGTACACAATATAAACACGGCACACACATGATCTGTTCAAATCCTCTCAGTTGTTGCTTTTACTACCACTGAATCTTCCTTATATGTATGCCTCGAACAGCCATCTTCCAAGAGACAAGCAAGCTTCATGTATGAATGTTCAAAATGAACATCAAAGCCTCTAGATTCAAGATTAACAACAGCTCCACACTCACTAAGGGCTAATAATCTGAGATATTTCCAGTAAGTAACCCCGCCATCTTTCTTTCAGCTTGTCTCAACAAAGTTCCTTGAATCTCCAAGAAGTTTCACAGGTTCCCTTTGAAAGGGCCATCGGCATCGCTTTCCCTTCGACTCAAAGCTGTATTACGTGTGTGATGCTTCTTAGCCGGATGGTTGTAGCAGCATTACTCCAAGATGAATCCCTCTGGAAATTGTATAACGACAAGATGCATAATATGGCTTCCAGTTTTTCTACTTCCAGTCCCACTAACGACCATCCCTTTGGCTTTCCCGGTTCTTCCCCTCCCTAACGACATTTTATCTTCCACGCGCATTTCCTAAGTACCCTTCATTATCTGTGGGTGGGTGGAAAAGTCATCAAAGTTGGCCCACATAGTGAAAAGCCGCAGCCATTAGTGTCTCTGACTTTTCCTCGTCATTCTCACCATTCCGTTAGACGAAATTCAGTCACACTAGGAGAGTATTTCGTATTCATCTGTATCTATCCAAGCTCATAGAAAATTCAAGGGCTCCTCACACACTCTCAAAGAATTCCATAAACTGAGCCCTTGAACTGAAACATGCTAACCTCCTCCATCCTCCCTGCCCTTTCAGAGTAATGGACACAAAAGCCTTCACTACGGTAGGTCCGGGTGTAGAGTTTTTACAACTTGCCCAGGGAAACTAACTAGCGACGAACAGGTCAAATACTTTTCGAGGAAATCCTACGCTTTTAACCCTTAAAATTCTTCCGGAATTCTTTGATTCTTCTCCAATATCTTAAACAAGCCGTAACGAATGCAGAAGAGTAGAAGGAGAAGAAATTCTTTAGCATTTTAATAAAAGTAATTCTCTCCATATCAATGATCTTGTACAAAGGCCCTGTATCTGTGCCCTTCGACACCTCCGATTTGGATTTCAATCCTCTTGAACCCTTCGACTACAAAAATGCTAGATCACTAAAAGCTTCACCTTTCCTAAATCCTCTGAATAATTTCCATCATCTGATGTATGAAACTGGGATGCAACGATGATAAATTTAAGTGGAAATCTTTAGAGAATTCGATACAAACATAACGTGAATAGGATCAGGTTAGAGGTCACAATTTATCACTTTCCTAATCTTCATACCCTCGAAGATACTAACAAGCAGTTGCTACTACAAGACCGCACGTACACGTAACTTATTACGCAAAGCATTACCTTTATAGAGTTGGCTATAAATAACTCTGAAAATTACCCACACATTTATTTCTAGTAAATACACTAATATTTTGCATTTAAACTACAGGATTTGTCACCGAAGACGCAGGGAATCAATAAAGCATTTAAAATCCAAAGTTCCCGGGTCTTTGGGTCATCTTCTTAAATCTCTCGAGTCCTATACCAATAATATCCATGGAAGCGGCTAGAATTAACCTACAACTTACAACCAGAACGCTGAACCTTCTCTCTACTCTTCTCTATTCTTCATGACTCGACTACGTTCCTAGTTCCTATAGGGTTCCTTGTCGTCATCTCTTAGATTAATCCTTTCTCAGACTACTTCATACATGCCTGCATCTTCTTTGGGATCTAAAACGTAAATCTCATCTTCTTAAATTGTGTAACATCAACACCATCAGACGGTACAAGCACTGCTCTTTGCACGGACATTAAAATTAAAATTTATGGGACATGAGCCTGTCTTCTCTCTCTTTCTCCACTCCTCCGCTGCTTTCTTCTCTCTTTCTTTGTAGATTTCCAAGCAATCTCTTGTAACACAATACCTCAGGGATGAATCATGTACATCATCTCTTTTTTCTCTTCCAGTTTTGCTTTTTGCCCCTCTTGCTTTTATACGTAGCTGATGCTCTGTAAGTCCCCGGGAGGGAGTCCAGTACAGTACACGTTCCATCCTGATAATTCTACATCCATTACACATTATTAGAAGCACGTAATATATTCATTCTTTGCCAAGGCTCAACATGTTATTATCGCCTGCTTCCATCACCACCACACGTTTTTGTCCTCCCCATCCTGGTCAACCAGGGAATAAGATCAACCAACTTTTTAAGCAGAGCTTGAATTTACTTCGGTGACTTACTAGCTACTAGCTACCTGCTATTCTTGTATGATTCAGGTCAAGATTTTACATAATACACATGCTTGCTGCAAGTCCTAGTCCTGCCCTGCCCACTTGACTTTACTAGTGCCTTTCTTCCCTTCTGACCCCTTCGTGACAAAGGAAATTTTGGGCAGATCATTCACAACAGAAGCGGTAGCTTTGGTTCCACCTTTTTACAAACGCTGTGCGTCTCCTAGCAACATGGAGATTTTTAAATCAAGAGTAAGAGGCGAGAGGGAGGAGAGAAGAAAATGAGGCGAGACGGTTAGAAACTCTTGTTGATCATGTACAAGCCTATTTTTATATTCATGATTCATCCCATACCACGATCATCATCATCTCTTCCAGTTTTAGATTCTGTTCTTCTTGCCTTCAACCTCCGTTCCTGAACGGTACTGACGGTAGCAAGTTTGATGGATGCTGCTGCTGTGGCCTGCCCTACTTGTAGGACTGGAAGTTGACAAAAAATTGTTATAACACCAGGAGGAGGTGGGGCGGTAGGGAGAGAGAGGCGGCAAAGAGAACAAGAAGAAGGGTAGTAGCTATAGAATAGAGAAACAAGTAAGTAACGAATTTGTCTCTACTGACAAATCTTGTTCATCATCATCCTCCCCCATCTCATCTGTAGGTAAATTGAACAAGGTTCAATCTGTTCGGAGGAGTCCTGTTCTTTTCAATCATGAACATCAATTGAAAATAATGAACCCCCATCTAGGATCTAGTACATACTGTATGCGTGCAAGTAAAGGAGATTACAGATGTGATGCTTGCTACTCCCAACTACATCAACATGAAATCATCATCTCTGTCAGTTGAGTCAGCTGCCTCCGTATGCTCCGAGTTTTTGCTGGGGTCTGGTGTGTAACTACCCTCCTGGTTAAAATATTGTTCGGCGGCACTGAAAAACTGGATCGAGGACGCGTAAACTAGTATGAGAATTTCTACCTTCTTGATTCAGTTTCAGAACGAAATCAATTGCATTAAAAACCAGAAGTAAAACTTTCATTTCACTACAAGCCAGGGTTGCTATTGTTGAGATCTATTCAGATACTAAGTCACCTGGTCTGCGATATTTCGAAAACGGCGTTCAGCTACTACAGTAATTATGTACCCTTGCTTGTCCTACTTCTGCCAATGGGTGCTAGTAAACCAAAGCTACATTTGTGACTGTTTCTTCGCTAACCTGCATAGTTGCAGCTAGTAATCTGAAACCTATAAGGCTCTTGACCTAACTCCGTTCCTTAACCCAATTAAAAACCAGACTACTAAATCAGCTCTTACTTTTGCTGAAAATACAAAATCCCAGAATCCTCTATCCAAGAGCCCTGAAGAAGCACACAAGACTTGTTATTCAGACGGTTAAAAGATTAATGACACTAATTATGATGATGCAATGCAGTTTCTCCTTGCTACAAGATACATTATATATTTGCAATTTCATCAAAACGTGAATTTGGATACACAGCCACATTTATTTTGCAGTTTGATAAGTAAATCATACATGCAAAACATGTCTGCAGATGCGTACATAGCGTGTGGAATTTTAGCGGGTCAAAGGATGCCGCCACGCCAAAGTCACACTGCAAAATTGCGGCTATTGGTTCTCCCAACATGTTTTTAAAGAGACAATTTCTCACTTACCAGGTGACAAAGATGTGAAGAGCAGCATGTTCAATATTCTTTTCTTTGTATTTGGTTCCTCTAATATTAGCTTTATTATTTCCTAATCTCTTTCCTCTTCTCTAGGTCACCAGTTACTTGCGAATTACAATACCGTGTCCAATTCTATGATTCATCACATTCATCTCACATTTGCTTCTTGTTTATGAGCCTCCACGCTCACCTTCCTAATTCATTCATCACCTGCAGTAATCAATTACAATCGGGATATTCCAAGAAGTAGTTCCAGCTAAATACGTTAGATTGCTGTGATCTCATCCGTTGGGCATGGATTAGTGCGAATTTCTCAACGTCTACCACTAAATAATCTGAGCCAACGTCAGACAGCAAATATGCAACTACTGTTTGTTATTGTATGACTCACTTCTTCAGGACTGTCCTCCAAATCTCCACAAACAATAGAACCAGTATCCATTCACTTTCATTAGCAGAATAAAATTAACTGGATTAAGAGGCATGGAATGTAGAGTTTGTATTAGCGTTGGTTGGATTCGTCTCTAATTTAAATGCATACGTCACTTTAAATTCATCTCACTAGCTTGAATTAAAACAATATAAAGTTGGTCTCATGCCTTCTTCATAAGGGAATCACTGGATGTGTCCAAGCCTCTACACTCATGTACCCGGCACGATTATTCAAGGTACAGAAATATACAGAGGGGCTTTAATAGAGCTCTTCCTCATTAACTCCGAAACATGGACTGTGAATCTGTGAACTGGATTTGTGACATTGAATGAGCATGAAAGTTTTGAAGGATTTGGACGCCAATTTAAAATTGTTCACGCAACGCTGGTACAACTACTACAAGGTTATCCTTCCGGTTATAAGTTTATGAACAAGAATCTGTTCTACGCAATCGATAAGAATAAATAATTTGCAACAGATTCAAAACTTTGTTATTTGTATAGCACTAGGATTCATTAATCCGGTAATTACTAGTCCGTCAAAATCAACACTACACTTTAATTTGCAATACCACACGAAACTGTTAACTTCAAAACACAAAGTGATCTAACAATGAGCACAAATACAGCCCTTGAATCAAATGATAGGAACACACTGATTGATTAAGCTCTGATTTAACTCTGATCCAAACTACTCCGACTGCACCGAAGTTAAATACACTAGACTACGATTGACATGGCAATAAAAACAATTGACGGTGTATATAAGTCTTAATTAACTTGGACAATAATAATCATCATCAACAAATGCTTGCTGGAACCACTGAGTTGGTCAATCACAGAAAACCCTGACTAAATGTCTGTCTGCTGCCTCCTCCCACCCCCCCCATTTCCAGTTCTCTGCCCCCTCCTTCCAGAGCCAATCAGCTCCAGCAAACAGCAACTTCCGATTCCAGCAATTTAGCATTTTGAGTGCAATGATTCTATAATAAATCTGCATATAAGCGTCCCCTTTAGTTCATTTACACCGCGACTCTGGAAATCCCTAACGACATGCATTTTTTTACTAACTGCAATGCAGTATCTCACTTAAGCTTCACTCAGTCAATCAGTCAGTGTTACTGAGCAGCTTCAGCAAATTGCATGCAGCGTTAACCTTAATACCAGACGCTGGAGTCGTGACAGTCGAGTCCTGCAACGTTCCAATCCTCGTGCTTCATCAAGGTACATGAGCAACAATTAAGCTTGAAGCTAAAAGCTGGCGCTAAATAATCATTCTGTAGCTGCTCACTATAAATCATCATTGTTGATACTTTGCTTGATTGAGTCTGCGCTTGCACTTCCTGAAGTCTTTATTAATCCCAAAGCATACGCCTTTTAGGCATCTTGAATTACTTAAATGAAGAATCCTTGAAGCTATTAAATCCTTTTGTCTCTCTCAACTCTGTCACATCTAATCTGCATTTTGTTTAGCTGCTCTACAGTCGAATCTCTCTATAAGAGCCTCCCATATAAGAGTTTCCTCTCTGTAAGAGTGAAGCTCAACAGCCTGTGCAATATTTCCTGTATCCCTTATGTTAAATTTTCTCCATATAAGAGTTTTTTTAAGAGTTTCCTCCCTATAAGAGCCCAAAAGTTAGCCGTTTGCAATGCAAACGCATTGTTTTAGCTCTCCATATAAGAGCTTTCTTTGTAGCCAAACAGATTTAAGGGATGTTTGGCTGGTTCTGGTCTGATAAGCCACCATACTTGCGTATTTTAGGGTAAATTCCGTGCTTGTATTTTCTGTTTAATATTAACTTCAGCGATTATCAGTTCCAGCAACAAAATTTCGAATTTCTATTTAAGAGTCTTCTCTCTATAAGAGCTTTCTCAGAATTATACGAAACTCTTATAGAGAGGTCGGACTGTACTTGGCGGACAAGTGAAATAGATTTGTATTTCCTTTGATTTTTTTAAGATTCAGGACGTTCTGGATGGGAATGCAGCCCCTTGCTAAATAATTAGCAGCTATTAAACTCAAGCTGGAGACGTAGTTTGTTTTTCAGTGTTTGCTCTAAATATTCACCTTATTGAATCCACCAGCCTACTCTGCTCTAGAATCGCGCCATCTATCTTTATGTTCGTTTTGTGCAAGTCATAAATCCAATGAAATATTTGCTAATAGGGTGCAATTTTAGAAATGCGAGTGAAACAAACATGATTCCATCTATACTCTTATCCAATGATCCCTGTTCAACAAAATATCATCACAAGTCGACGTCAGCAATTGTTGAGGTAAATGCGCCTTAAGTTGATGAAATATGCTTATAATTTCTGGTACACGCTTCAACCGTAAAGTATGCACTCTGTAGAATGTCGTCAACAAGAAGCCGTTTTGTAAACTTGTATGGTTCACTTCTTGCGAAATGTTCATTTGTTACGAAGCGCCATCAAAGAAAAGTGGCGGCTCAGAGGAAATAGCGTCCATGAAATATGATACTACGACCTACGACGTATCACGCTCTTGCTCCTTGCGTTGGATATGGATGGATCTTCCATTACATAACAGATATGGATGGATCTACTGTTGATGAAGGTATTTCTAAGGGCTTTTATGCAAAAACTAATCGCACGTTGCGCAAAACTTTTAGCTTACCTAAAGAGCTGGAGTTCTCTGGATCCGACAAATCCGACAATGACGGAACCTTTTGAATTGAGCAGGGAGTACGCTTCTTCCTTCCAAGAGCCGTTAGTCCTCCTTCGTTAGGGCAGGGCGGGCTGATGAATTCCTCCTCGCTGTTTTCACGTTTAATCGTAACCAATTTCCCACCGTTTCCAACACTTGATGATGACGCACCACCACTGCTCTGCTCAACAATAACGCTTACGCCCGGAGCCGGCATTTTGCCTGTCGGACTTGACTGAAAACGAATCACCTGGAAAATACAAAAAAACCGTTATCGTTATTTTACAACTCAAGGAACAAATTAACGCTTCTTTGTCGCAAGTCACAAAGATTGTCACGTTTGCGTCTGGGGTGTTTACTGCTCTGTGATAGGGACCGGTACGGCTAGTGTACTTGCTTTGAGGACTAAAGGGCTTTTCAGAATACCCGCCTCTCATTAAAACCTCTAACTCGTTACCAAGCTCGTAACGCCGTATTTTATGATAATTCAGTTTTCAACCCTTCCACCATGTGCACCTCGTTATTACCCGACCTCCTCATATTCAGCCGTTCCGGAGTTTAACATGACCAGCCACAGTTGACAAACAAATAAATCCCGTGTCTCATTACACCCTAGCTTAGAAATATAGTAAACCTGGACAATAATGGCATTATTATGCTCACAACCCCTCAATTTCGCATGACCTGTAAAAGGCACCTTTGCCAAATCACCGCTCAGAGTACTGCCCAAAATTTTAAGCATTTTCAACTAAGGTCCTGTGCATAAAACCCTAACACAAATTACTCTCATCTTTCGCAAAAACTTAAAGAGCAGGAAATCTTTATTATGTTTCCAAGCACTACGTGTGTGAATTCATTGAGAAATTGCAGCAAGTGTGCAAAAAATATTCGGAATCCTTTTCGAAGAAAGAGAAGGAAGATTATAGTATACCGCTTCCCCGAACCTTTGGACCTGCGGTGTTGTCAAAGGATTTCGCACACTTTCCGAGTCCAGCCCGAGCCCTTTTAACATGTGCTTTATTATGACATTATATTTTTATTTGCGAGTAAATATCAAAGTAACGCCGTTCTAAAATTATTTTTAACCATGTGAAATTCTAAATCACAGCACGAAGTTGCTCATGCAGCGACTCGCAGAAACAATTTCGGACACATCATCTGCCTAATAATATGACGAGAATACTCTTGGAAAAGGCTTAAACCACTTCTACTTTTGCACTTGCAATTTCTTTGTCTACTTTTACACAAGGGTGAACAAGTTAAATAAAAAATGATTCAATGGGTTAGCAAGTTAGCACCCAACACGTGGTGCACACTTTCTCTAACTGAAACCGTACATTACTTTAACTGCATGAGCAGTTAGTTTGCAAGTTGAAAATTAAAATTACGATTTACCTGTGTTCACCATATTGAATTTTTTAAGTATTAAACAGTATTGTAAACAGCACTAAATTATTTGACGCACAAAACTAAAAAGTAAAACCCGGGTATTTGTAGGTTAGAGCGTTTACGTAGCTTCAGAGATCGACTACACTAAAGCAGTGCACCTGTTACCTTCAATCACACTTGCAGACTGGTAATCCTCAGGTATTAAATCAGACAGTTATTTGACATATTTCCAAGGCTCTTCCCACTCTACCCACGCATGTAAAAGCCGCCCGGGTATTTGCCTTCCCGGGTATTTGCCTTCCCGGGTTTACCCTTCAATTTCCTCAACAATCATAAATATTACGGGGGATAAACAAGCAAGGGGCTGCACAAATCATGAATGAATGCGGCATCTATGTATGCTCCAAGTAAAAAATCCGAAGCGGGTAAGAAGAAACGAATAAGCAACAAGGTGCTGGTACCCTTGTTGTAACTCCCTCACAAGAGGGGAAATTGATTCCTGGCCTGGCTCTGATTAAATTACTGTATCCAAGCCAAACACCATGTCAACCCAATGATTTCATTTTGATTGAGTCATGTAAAAATCTTTTGCTCCCTTCTCCATATTGTCGCCCACTATTCCATAATTTAGCTGTGGCAGGTGGGAAACTCAAACCAAGAGGAGGAGGAATGACATGTGTGTAAATTTCTAAATTACCTCTGAATAAATTTTTACATGATTTTTACTTGACGGCGCTTGAAAATAATTAGATTCAACTTCATATGAAATAGTATGAATGATTTCCTCAAATTCAATCCGAATTAGACTAATCCTATTCTGATTCCATCTCCTTTAAAATCGGCATAAGTTTTTTAGCCTGAGACAGAATCTTCTACAACAAAAAGCTCACTTCTTGCGTTTCGCTACCCTTCTGTCTCTCCTCGCCTACTTTTTTTTAAGTTTTGCATTAACGAACCTCGTATCTGAACATCCATCCAACAAACACAGTCTACAATGGATTCGAGCAGGGGAGTAAATTGACTCAATTCATAAAATCATCGCCCCCGTACATGACCTTTGCTCTCTTAGAACTTTGGGGGCAGTGGCGGTATCCTCAAAAACAGATGCAGGCGGCTACAACTACAGAGATCTCAAATCTAATATTTCCTTCTTCTTTGCTGTAAAAGATAGCGTGGAATTCAAGTACTCTCTGCCTTTGACGCTAACTTTAACAACGTGTGAACAAGACATTAGCAGCACGTTTATCTCTTACACATCTTTAACCTCAGTCAGGTCAAATGTCATAAGTCGTTGTAATTGTAGCAAATGTATTCTTTTCCCGTTTCATACTTTCTGCTACTGAACTTCAAATCCAATACCTTTCCAAGTTGTTCTTATTTAAACTTGTGCAATATTTCAGCAGCAAACTACACAAGTTATCCGGATTCCACTTCATTTCGTCATCGAATGTCATTCAGCGGCTAAAGTTATCGTCGTGAATGGAATTACGGGAAACTAACAATTTCCTTTTCCCCGCCTACCTAAAAGTTGCAAATGTTTCTGTTTCCAGCCTGCCTCTGCTTTGTCCCAAATTACGTAATGCAAAATTAGATTGAAACCAGGTAAATGATTCACTTAATCCTAGCGGAACAGGGGCGGATTGGGTATAAATAACTTGCGGAAATTACGAAAGAAGAGTTGTATTTTTTTCTACTGATTTAAATTTCCCTGATGTTTGATAATAATTTTAATGAAAGTTTTGCTGTTGCACTCCTACGCCGTTTACAGCTAATATATTCCTTACATTCCCCACCATACATAGATTCTTCAGAAGGTTGGTACTCCTGTCGAATTCTGAATAGGGAGCACAAACAATAAAGCTCGGTATTCAATCAAAAATTGTTGTTGCCATTCATTTAGTGCAGTACATTCACTTCTACGTCAGTAACCCTCGATTAAATTAAGAAACTAACACTACTGCGGTCATGTTAAAATTACCAGGATTATAAAACTAATATTACACATACCCTTAGACATTGCGATTTGAGAGCATAGAAAATTATTATCCAGTCTTATTAGTCCAGCCACAGCCGCTTATGCTATTCCTTAGACAGTTCCGTTAAAAACTCCACCTGCGCCCTCTGCGCTTCGAGTAATTATCTGAATCATCTTACTTCCTTATTTGTCCCATTAACCGGAGCCCGTGCCCTCTCCTAAATTCTCATCGAGGAGTGATGTACTGTATGTTGACGTTGACGAAGAAATTGTTCAGTTTCAAAACTCTTTTACCAGGGCTCCGTTTCCGTTTCCTACAATATTTCTCCTTTAAAAATATCCCAAGATCCTATACGTACTTACACCTTAAAACTACATCCTCAAACTTCAACTCAGGCTCATGCCCAAATTTAATGTCCTTAGCGTGAAAGTGTTAAAGTTGAGCGGAGGGAATGAGGCGCACAGCGCCAAGAATAATATTTAAAGTTTGTTTTAAGCAAACTTCCTCAACAATTTACTCAATCTCAACGAGTAAAAGAGCTAACACTAAATGACTCCTTTCTTCTTCTTCTCACATCACAAGAAACACAAAGTTTGTTCTGAAATTTTAAACTTGAAACTGAATTTCGTTGCAGCTAGCTTAAGGAACTTTGGAGCTGTAAAGTACCGATACACCAATGCAGGCACGATTAATTTCCTTAGAATCATTGCTACCAGTTATAAACCTTTT
Source organism: Sminthurides aquaticus (assembly GCA_906901655.1). NCBI lineage: Eukaryota > Metazoa > Arthropoda > Collembola > Symphypleona > Sminthurididae > Sminthurides > Sminthurides aquaticus. The sequence goes on from CAJQTT010000010.1 coordinate 838,907, forward strand.
CACTCCCTCCCTTCTTTGTCTTAAATTAAATCCAAGATCAATCGATACCGAATCAATCAGGTAAAATAGAAAACATTATTCTTTGCCCCTTTATCATTTTCCTATAACCCCTACAATGTATACTGGAACTGGATACTTTTTCTAAAATAAAAAAGTCGTAGATTAACATTCATAAATTCTTGTGGAAGCATTTTATAGTTTTATCCTTCTGTCAATCTTGATTTGTAATATTTATTCAAAAATTGAAGTCTCTGTAACTCTCAGGCAGCCGTGCAGCCACAACCCACAACCTTATAATTCTGGATTTACAACAAACCTACCTAACGTCACGCCGTCCTTTCCAAAACCAATCACGTTTATTAAAATCAGCAAAAGATTCTGAAATCTATTCCAGCAACATTTTGCATCATTAAGTCCGCATCTCACGTCAAGGCTTCAAATTGTTTTTTCCACCTTTGAAACCTCCTCCGACTCCAGCCTAATCACACATAACGCGTACTGGAAAACAAGTACTTGATTTGAAACAGAGACGAATGGATCAAGAGCTTACACCCGTTCCAGCTTATCAGTATCACGAGCCTGACATCCTAAAATGCGTGCGTCCTCCTCCACTACTTGGAGCCATGTATGATGCAGAGACAAGAAAACAATATTTGAAAAAATACGCGAATCTTCTAATTAAACCTCAAGGTTTGCATCAAAATCACCTGGCTCAACGAACTCGTCCCTCTGCCGAGCCGAGACAAACAAGAGCTCAACAACTTAGAGGTCACCAAAACAAGCAATGAAATAGCTTCTTTACATCCCGTACGACAAATACTGTACAATTTATCAAGCTTTACAAGATAAAAATAACTTCACTTGCTCTCCCTAAAAGCATAAAATATAATCTCGCTTTTCTACAAAACATTTTACTGATAGTGAGAGTAATCATTTTGTAAATTGGCGATAGCAAGGGTTTCTACAGCTCCAACCTGTAATTTAGTTTACAAGCTACTAAATTGATACACAGTTCTGGGGAACACTGGAATTTGCAATTTACAATTAGCACAACGATGAACGATCTTTGCACCTTAAACCTTAACAAACAAATTCAAGTGTTCTCACGCTGTCCAAGGTCTTGCTTGTTGCTAGGACATTTCTATAGAACCCCGGCCTCGAACGAAGCCAGGATCACGACTTAAATTTTTAGCTCTGTCTAATAAACCCCCCTGTATCAGCTACACATGGAGATAACCTTTTCTAGGTGTTAAAATCCACTTGTTGGTTCCCTCCTAAAGCTTTACACGTTCGGTCGGGGCGGTCAAGTTCATTGGATTTCATGTGAACCATCATATTGAGAATGTGACAAAGAATTAATTTCTCGGAACTAATTTCTCAACTTACGATGTGAATGCATATTAGTATGTGCATCTCTAAATCTTGGATCATGAGATACTCCTATACGTCCCACATTACTAATTCAGTTCTCCCACTTGTCTAACATCAAAAGAGGAGGCAATGCAAGCTGTATACTTCAATAGCTCTCCTAGTTACACAAGTCAAAGTCTAGGGTTTACTGTATGCGTCCAAAGCGTTCGCAGCGCCCTCACACTACATCAGCATTACCGTTCTTGGATTCCAGCAGCCGTACTTGCTATGCATCCTTACCTCCAGCACGTTCAATCGGCTAATATTTAATGGAAACATGACTTTTACGAAGCATTCAAGAAAGATGAGAACATAACTATAAACAAGTGTTTCCTTGGACCTAAAATGCCAGTATATTTTAAATTTACTTCTCCTTTTACGCTTTCTGTATTCTCCAAAACTGTATTTTCCATACACTGTTCCTCAGTCATGAGGACCAACGCTGGCTCTAGCTACAAAGTCAACGTACATAAGCTCCCCTTGTCTTGCAAAGAATAAGTCACCGAGTTTAACATACTAAGCACTGACTCCGAATGCTTCGTCTTCAAGGAGGCTGACATGTGAGATGAAGAGTATCAGGTTTCAGGGTTGTAGATAAAAGAGAACAACCCCATTTTGAGTCCTCTATCAAGCATTAAATAGATGAAGGAAAGCTGTAAGTCATTTCAGAACACATAGCACAGAAACTCCAGTCTGATGGCAGAGAAATGCAGAATTAACTATAGCACAAGTCTGTAAAAGTCAGAAGAGCCAAGTTCACGTAGCTAAACAACTTCATTCTCGCCAGTTACTTATTTCGCAATCCTTCTTTGTTATTTTATAACCCTAATAACTTTGCACTTGCAATTTAAATTGAAAACCTTCTCGGTCAACTAGCGAAAGAGCTTCCAGTTTTACATCTTGCGCAATTCCCCAGCAGCTACTATATGGAATTAAGTAATGCAGATTTTAAATTTAAAATTATTAATGTACCATCTGGCCTGTTCTACGTTGTTGCAGATTATATCTGTTACAATTATAGAAACTGCATTATCCTTAAGAAATTTCTAGTTATTTTGATGATGTTTCTTAGACTTATGTAATAGGTTTTAATCTTATTTAAGCTTTGCTTTGCCCCGCCCCCTCATAAATTCCTTCCAATGCATCTGTTTCAATGTATTCCAGCTTATAGCGGTAGAAAGCAAAAATATCTGTCGCCATGACCTAAGAATTGAATAATATGGCAACAAGATGAATAAGATTAATGTAGCCCGAGTTACGTGTAGGCGCAAAAACTAAAACATGACCATCCTACACCACTATAACCTCTCACCGCCCAGCAGACCAACTCCAACTCAAAGAACATGTGGTGTCCTCAAGGTTTTGATTCTACACCACAGCAGAACAGGCGGAGCGTTCTCATGAAACTTGTAAAGAAATAGTAAAGATTCTAAAATCTTTAAGGAAAAGCTAGTGCAGGCTACTGCAGCCTAACAAGGAAGACTTGGAAGAAATACGGACGGACAGCCGGTAACCGGTGGACAATCTATAAGGGCTCACAACTCCAGAGAATACAAAGGAATTGATGCACTTGTATTACATGAATTAGAGGAGACAGAAGAAAAGAAGAGCAAGCGCCTAGAGAGGAGGAGAGAGACCCTTGAAGAAGGGAAAAAAGCCAAAAAACTCTTGGGAACTAAACTCACAATGAGCGAGATGCAGGCAGGCCCTTATTGAATCCCTTAGCATCAGAACCAGCATACAATATCCAAGGGTGGGAGACTTGGGCTAAAAGATACAGTAATTGCATACGACGATACAACCGGGAGTTACTTTCCTACGGTTAGCAAGGGAAGATCATTCTTGGATCTATGAAGCAATCTGATTCTACCAGCAGCATCTTCTTACAAAACTTAAACAACACATGCTCTCTAAATTCTCCCACACTTTTTCCTCCTCCTCCTCCTGCATAAACATTTCCTAAAGAATTAAAAGTCAGACTACTAGATGAATTAGAAGCAACAAGCACTGACGACTGGAAAAGCAAAATAATCAGAAAGGACTGCAGAGCATAACAACTGTCTGATTTCAGTTTAAATCTGACATAAAAGGAATACATCCATACAGAGAGGCAGATAGTCTGTTCCTACATTACAACTAACAAAGCAACTGTGGCAACCTTCAACTAGGTTAGCAAGAGAAAGGATATTAAAATCCTGGATTAACTGGATAATAAAATCATTCTTTGTTCTAAAACTTGCGCTTTAGTTTCTTTCTTTTCATTCACATAAAAATCTGCTTCATTGTTATTGTAAATTCCCGCATTTGTCGACGGACTGCCGACGAAAGCAACCATTCAAAGTTAAAAAACTGAATCAGTACCGTTCCTAGAAGTTAATCTCTGTTTTAATCTTGATGGATTTGCAAATATCAGTTGTTAAAGATCGACGGGACTTAATACACAGTCTCAGGGATGCTGTAAATGTAGTTCCATCCAGCATGAACCCTCATGAGCGAGATGGATTACATCTTGTAACTTAATCTGATCAAAATTATACTTGAACACTTAACTTACATCTAGGCATGCCCAGATTTTCATCTCCTTGGTTTCAAAAACCGTGCTATAATAGTTGAAAAAATTACATGTGTATCACTTCCAAGAAATATTCTCAATTCAATTTAGCCATTCAATCTCCTGTATTTGGTCTTGAAGATAGGCAAATTAAGTTTTATCTGTATCTTTTAAATTCCAACATTCTCAACCATTTCAAGTTAACAGCAGCCATTTAATAAACAAGAAAAAATATCTTCCAGTCACCACAAATCCCTATGCTAATTCATTCTATTCTAGCCTTCGTTCATATTTTAGGAAAGAACCATAGGAGATATAGTTAGAGACAGAAAGCATAACGTTACATGCTAATTCAAAATTTTAATCTTTGATTCATGGATTTATTTATTTTTGGTTTAAGCTAAATATTATTCAGGTTTGAATTTTATAGAATTCCTCCTCCTTCCAGCTGCAAAACTGGGATTTGCCTAGGATAATCTGTTTTTGTCCAGGCCATCAGCTTTAATTTCTCACAGCTTGTGTCGCTTTTAGACATCCAAAAGTTTTAATCCTTTTGATTGAAGATCAAATGTATCTTTCTTAGCGGCTCAGATTAGATGAAGAAGTCTCTAACTCTTTCCTCTCTCTCTCGGTCGCTTCTTTGATTCTGACCTTCTCCAAGAAGCGGTGCATTAAGCAGGCAAAGAAGTAGATAAAAGTAAAAGAAGCTTACAATTCCTCTGCCAAATGTTTTTTCTTCCATCACATCAAACTCACTCTTCACAATCCATTCATATTAATGTATGGAATACTTCTTCCCAAGTTTCTATGAAAGGTCATCATTGAAATCGATACTAATGAAAGTATATTCTAATTTCATGTGCCAACAAAATTCCTCGTCTAGCCAATTTTTCATTCATTTCACAAGAATTCTTCAATACCCTTGCCGATAAATTATATCTTATGTCTGCCCTCTTAGCCCTATTTTCAGCCGGCTTTCTTCAACATCAAAAGTATGAATCCGACGAATCCCTTGGCCAAAATAACTTTCAAGCAAGCTTACTGGCTGGCTGCTCCTACTCTTTTCCTGCATCTAAGATTTGTAAAAGTCTGGGAACGAAACCGCACATAAGCTTTTCGCTAGTAGAAACAAAGGAAACTCCTGTAATTCATACTTGAATTACATAGCCTTCGATGATGCATGAATGAAACGATTGGTTGATTCCCGAAGCAGACAAGGAACATGTAAATTTCAGAAACTCCGATCAGAAATCAATCAGAGCCATCACTCAAAGCTGAGAAGAGGTGAAAGGAGTGGAATATATAATCCAGATCATGCTTTTTGCCTTGCTCCTTCGCTACAAACGCAGGTAATTGACTCACAAATAAGATTACAAGCCCGAAGTGATTTCGATCCGTTTCCATGGAAACCTAATCTGATCTACCACCACACTCCTTCGAATCCTATGGCATTGCATCCCAAGTTTAATCGGTTTATGCACCTGAATTCGTAATTTTTGCTACCATCTTTCAGCACCCGCACGGCCATCTTTGGAACTATAACCTGGTTTGAATGAAAGCAGATGATTTGATTCGACTCTCTTACCTTGGATGTTTTCGGCATGTTGTCTTTTTGCGGAGAATAAAAGTCTTGATACTGGCAGGCACTGTCGATGTCGATCACTAAGTTAGCCCACGAATTATCGAGGTAGTCCATGTCTTCAATCACCAAGGATAACTGCCCTGCTCATATGTAAATATGACAATGGGTGAGCAAGGGTCTTCTTTTTCAAGCTATAGTGGCTCAGATATAATAACCGAACGTAGAACCCGACAAACAGTACAAATAATATCAGAGAGTACTTGAACAATTCTGCAACAACCGACCACACACTCAAGGATCTCCAAACATAAGCCACTCAACCTTCTCCTCCTTCCTCTAAACAATATGCCTTGACACACACGCAAAAACGCAAAAGGGATAACTTTAGAGCGGTAAACGAAACAAGGGGACGGGGACGACGACGGTAAATGTGCAAACTGATACAAACACTCCTTCCCTACGACAAGATTCCCGTGTAAGTTACATACGATTCATCTCGGATCTGGTTGACGTTTTGTGACAATCTCTAAGACTTTGTTCAATAGAAGATAGGTCCAAATCTCTGCCTCTTTCAATTGGCTGTGAATCACTGGTTCCGTGGATTTCCTAGAAATTCTCAGTCCTTGGACAGCAGCACGGGCTTGAAAGCTTCACCTGAAATAAATCAAACAAAAATCAAGCAAACGATAAACTATTGGCTTACGATTACCAGAGCGTGGCGCGCTCTGGCACTTTTTCACTCAGCAATTTTTCCCGGCAGAGTCAGATATCATTCAGCATTGGCTCTGAGCTAATAACCGAATCTATTGGCGAACAATACAGACACCGCCTCCTTGTTTACCAGAATCCCTGACCTCGTCAACAAGATACGTTTTTTAGCGAAAGAATGATCCAATGGAATCGAGTCAGAACCGGAATGTGGATCCTTGAAAGCGCAAGCGCTCGTCTGAGCTCCTTGGATTGAGTAATGTTTTCTACCTGTGCTTATGATAATCAAGTGAAAGAAGCGAAAAAATAACGCACGTTTTTTTCAAATATAAGTTTCTTCGAAACAGTGTAACAGCAGCTCTGAACTGGAGAAAAAATCCACGCTTTCAACGGAGCTGGTGCAATCCAAAGAGAAAAAACACAATGAGTTTCACCCACTACTACCAACACAACAAATCCCACCACAATCCTCTACCTCCTCAGCAACTTGACTCACCAAGAACAAGTTAACAAATGAATGAATAGATTTAAACCGTTCCAACCCAGCCTGGCCTAACCTCCCTCATCCTTTCTTCTCTCTCCATCACTTTTACTCCACATCATCCATCCCATCCGCGTCCATCTCCCCGTCCCGTCTCTGTAGTATATTCCATTCAAGCTTTCTCCCCCTCAGCTCCATACGTAAATGTTCATTTCAATCTTCTTCTTCTTCTTCTCAACAACCAAGGAAACTCTCCCACTGAAATAATAGTGATCCCTGGGTAGTTTCCCAGCTCATTCAGTTTCAGTACACTACGTACAGATTTCCCTCCTGCTTCTCATCTTCACTGGATTTCTAGCATCCAGAATTCAACCACAAGCTGAAAACTATCATCAACAGGTTGCGAAGGCTGGTACCTAGAAGATTTCTCAAGTCTCCGAGAACATGTTTCGGAGCCATTTGGATTATACATATGCGGTAAGGCTATAGATTTAAAACTAAACACAGAGAGATTTCAAGCTACTACTTACAGCATGGAACCTTATTTTCTGGAGCAACCTTATTCTTTGAAGCACACAATTGCCCTTCGGCTCTTAAATATTCTTAGAGGTTCCTCCTTGAGAAATTACTGAAAACTGACTGACTCAATGAGGAGAAACATTTATTTCTGGACTATGCTATTAACAGCCCCAACCGGCCCTCGCTCTGCTAGTCTGTCAGGATGGATGGAATCAGAGGGCAAACACTAAATACTGTCAGCATTCACCTTTACTTTCAGTTGTGTCCGTTAATTTTGAAATCCATTATCCGTTCCAGTAGCTACATTCAGTACTCGAGGATAAATGCTATACACAGGAATGATGAACTCCTCCAAAACGCTTCATCCGTAGTCATCACATGATCATATTTTTCTAAGAGATTCTATAATCCTTTTTGATCAACTTATAACCCTTTCTTGAACTTTAGGATATATTCTGCTAGAAAAGAAGTTAAATACTAGCTTCTTAAATTCTGAAATTAGCTAAAAGCTTTTACTCGAGTAAAAGATAATATAGACTTCATATTAGATGATATACAAAGAAACACCTTTACCGAATAGAAAAGCATTTTTAAACTTCCCTTGTGGGGTACTAATAAACCGTACCCTGGGAAAACGGCGCTGAAATGTCTACCAAACCAATGGATTGGATTTGTGCGTTGAAGCTACAACAGTTTTTTGCCAATTGCAAATTGGCGCGGGAGTAGATGATGAGTTTCATGGGTTGGCAGGGATGAGAACGTTGGAAAATTACAAACCTTTTGACATTGACTCTATTGCCAACGTCCTCCGAAAATATCCTCTCCTGCACAACACATTTAGCAGTTCCCAGCCCACATCCCCCCTACGCCTGGGTGCTTATGCCGGCCGGGTGGATTGCAATTTTTCATCTTGCAAAACGAACGAATTGTAGCAGGCGATGGAAGAAAGAGGATTCTTGCAAGCATCAAAACTTACAGCAAGTCTGAATGAGCTGACGCATGAGCTTTGGCTAGCACTTAAGCTGACTCCCACCCATCCACCCGGCAGATGCACCCCATCCGCCATTTCATTCACAGTTTTGCTCGGAATAATTATGAATGAAAGTATTTGCACGAGTTTCAAGTTTGTGTCCGATGGAATGACGCAAGCTTTTGAAAGGTTTATCAGAGTTTCAGTTTAGTCGGGATTGTGGATTCCTACACAGTTTATACAGATTTGCAAATATCAAATATGTATGTATTCATCATCTGGATCTGTATCCATCAGTTGATAGTGAAGAGAGCCCGGCTTGCACAAATGTATAGTTTTATGTCCGTCAGTTTGTGTGTTTTATCACAAGGAGCTTATCTTGAGCCACTTGGGAATGTAATTTCTAGGAAATATGCACTTGATCCATACCTCTTCATTTTATAACGTCAATCCTTCGGACTATATCAGTTTGACTTTCTCTGTCACCAAAGTACAGAGTAAACACTTGAAAGGATTCACGTTCTCTGCTTATGATTTTCCCAAACGTGATTGGGAAACAATTTTTCTCCATCAGTTTCGTCTACAGCTCATTTCTTTTCCATTCTGCAAAAAAGGTTAATTCCAAACATTAAAATCTCGCATATGAGCATGTTTTTAGAACTAACTAACGGAAAATGGCTAATTTCGAAAAATCCACATCAATCATTCACAAAAGTTTATCAACTGAAATAAAAGGATAACGAGGGAGCCATAAAAATAGCTGAGCTGAATCGCCGTTCTAAGCGTAGCGCCTATAGCTTCGGATTGTGGACTAATCAACCCCTTCGTTAGCCTTACCTAGATCGTAAGTATTGAGCTTTAAGTTGGTCATCTCTCAGCAGACTCTATGCCATGAGCATTTCACCACCTGCCTTTCTCTCTACCCGCTTATGCTGATACTTGCACTACATCGTTATATATTTAGAACATGTCCAGAGTCCAGATTGCAGATTAAACCCATTACCGATGTTTGCTTCAAGCAGGCAGATTGCTTGTGTGCAACGTCTAAACTTGCAGCTTTCAATCCATATTTTCCCTCTCATCAAAGTTTTAATTGACGCACACAATTCAATAAACTGGAATCAAATCCCCGCTATGTGCTGACGTCCGCATGATTTGACACGTACACTTGCTCTAAATTAGTCCCAATAATATTGCGGACTGCGGACAAGTGGACTGACGGCAGTGCAAAATAGGCGGATGTGTAAGACTAAAATGCACTTGACTAGAAACAAGTCAATTTGATAGCATTATAATACTTATAATTCAAGCTGGAACTGATAACATTTTGTCTACCATATACAGCATAACCAGAATTAACAATGGACGGATGAGGGCAATTAATACTTCTCGACAAATAAATATAGTAAATTATTAACTAAACCTACTCTACCGCCAGTGCATCTCCCGATGCATTTCATTTGATTTCATTCACAAGTTCCACCATTCACACATTAATTGTTTCAGTCAATGATTATAGTTTATCTTCTTAGTCACGGATATTTATATTCCGCCTACACCAGGGTCAAGCACCAGGTACATAGTCTACTGCTACTATTGTAAAACTAGATTCGATTCCCCAACGACCCCGACTTGCATATTCATGCTAATTCCACAATAATTTCCTCTTTTTCCTACGAGCATCCTGAATGAGTCCACAAGGAGAATAATATTACAAAACATTTTGTTAAGATGCCAGACCTCGTTACTCCTGCTACCCTATATTCCTCACCCTACCTTCCACGTTGCTTTCCTTCCCTACCTGATTGCCTCCAGCAACGAGAAAATCTGTAAAATTATTAAGCAATCCACGAAGACATTTAGGTAGCAAAAGACAAGCAGTGCTTGCAATAACTGAAGACTTGTGTTATTTTACAATGTTGCTCATATAGAAGAGAAGAAATGCGGAATAAGTTTCGTCCCTTCCGTCAGCAGGAACATGAATGAAACCCTCGAGATTCTCCAGGTATCTTTCTTGTAGCAAGCAGTATCTTTACCAACGGTGCTGGCGAGACAAGCCGACAACGTTAAGTTTCAGTGTCAGTATCAGCGTTTAAATACAAATCCTGTAAGGAAATGAACCCATAGGACACTACACAGTAAATACCAAAGTTTTTCTACATCAAAAGACCGTCTTTTAGCCATGGAAAAGGCTACAAGACCCAACTATGAAAACCATGAATGGATTCAACTCGCGGTGTATTCATTTCCCAGTTTTAAAGTTCCACATGGCTCGTTTTCCCCTCAAGCCTCGTTTTTCTCGTACATAATTACCCTTTCCACCATTAACATGCACATACACAAGAATCCACCTCCTCCTCCCACACCTTCTCGCTCTCGCTGCCAAGACAAGAATTCATTCACAATTCCTCGACTTTTCAAAATTATTCCTGGACCTTCTTCGTGCTCCTGTTAAGGACTGCTCTATTCATGATTCAGTGCATCGTAAACCGTGTATTCAAGTCTGTAAAACCTCTGATAACCAGGAACTAAATACAATAAATGCATCAAGAGCAACAACTTTAAGCTGTCCAAGTAGCTTCATTTCAGAAAGTAATGTCTGTATCAAAGTGTCAAATCAAAAAGTCAAAGTAATGGAATTTACGCTTACCTCCAGTAACCATGCGTTATTAAAAACTAACCCAAGCTGTGATAATGTACTTGATACAGTTTCGACAAGGAGCTGCACCTCGTCTTCCTGGAAACTACATAAAATTAATTATCTTGCAAAATAAATGTACCAACGTATAAAGGTAATATATTCATGAACTGCGTTGCGAAATACCAATTAAGTTGTAGTAACTTTTATAAGCTTATGATCCTATTGGCCAGAACGTCATGCCTGATGATACAAATAATTCCAACTTGAACCAATCAAACGATACGACAAATTAATAAAGCTGCGGATTACTTGTTTGTAAGCCTAATGTTGGCCACTAACTAGCAGATTTTCATTAAAGCATTTGGAAAATGCACATATGGGCTAAAGGTTCTCAAAGATCACAGCGGCAAATTCTTCGTATCTTTCAGTCAAAAGCGTTTAAAATACCCCTTTTTGATTTGCTTCAAGCTCTCCAATCCTTCTTCAACAAGTAAATAAGCTTCAGAATTAAATAAATGTTTACTTGCCAGCAACCTTCTAAAACGGTTTTCCCTTCGCTGTAAATCTTTTTTTGCTCTTCAAACTAATGGAAAAGACAGTATCACCCAGTCGCTCCTTACAAATGATATACACAGCACAGTTAAAATATAACTTGTATGTTATCATCACTAGTCCAAATTTATTATCTGTCGCAGTTCCTTTCTTAAGGATCACACACAGACCACTCACGTCATCACTTATCACCTCAATTTACTTAAATTCAACATTTAAACAATTAAATAATAATCAACTTCCATCTGCGGTTAGTGAAGACTGAAGAGTTTAATAAATATTCATGCAGACCACCATGATCGTCTATAATCCTTTCACCAATTTGTATTATCAGTTTATGTTTATCATACAAAGGGTGTCGAAAGGAAACATTAGGCGTATGCCACGGAGAGCATAAGAAATGTCCGCTCGGATACACTTTTTGTTTCCCTGTGAGAGCTAAAGGCGAGTCTAACGTCAAAAGTGTTCGCTAGACAAACTTTAATTATGGTTTCCTCTTTAACCATAAGCGCTACCTTTCCTTGCAGCCCAGAATATTGTGCGGTGTGAGCTGCAGATACGATTGAAAAAAAGAATTTCCAGAATCCGCTTGTAATGAAGATTTCCACAGCATTTAAACCAAGAAAACTGAGATCGGCGTACAAGAAATGTCTCCCCGCTTACACTTTTTGCTTTTTGTACCTGGAAACGCGGGCTATGCCCTGGAATACATAAAGCGCAACTCATACGAGGGGACAGTACGTGTATGTTCCTCCTGCACTGATTATTAATAAGAATTCATCTGTAATTTTTCCAACTGCCATCAAATATCAACCATGGCTTTTAAACAGCCATGACATAGATTCATGGAGGCTCCATGCCGGGTCGAAGAGGACTCGGATCGGACTCGAATTTGGTCTTTAGAGCCGTCTTCTAAAAATTCCGTCTTGAAGGAGTCGAAAAGAATGCCTCTCATTCTTGACGTCAGTTATGGGCGCTGATAGCCAATGTCAACAATATCACACTACAAAATGAATTGTACATTGTTAACTTGAACAACGCGCGCGCGTTCTTTTTCAGCCACAGTTTGCTAACTTGCATCCAGTAAAAAAACTTGGAGAAAAGTTTTCGCCAAGAAAATATGAGAGTAGAGAGGATTAGGCTTGGTCACGAGCTGAAACTTGATACCATAGTAATGCAAGTCTGACATAATTAATTCCCCGCCTATCAACAGAGTAACACATGTATTATAACATCTAATTTTCTAATTAACTCTGTCTGAAAGTATAAATTGCAAAACAAGAATAATTAGTTGCTGCTTCGACCATGAACTATTGCAGGAGTACTTGAGATTACATTGCTCACAACAAAGTGACCATAACTTGCTTCGCCTGTCTGAATATTTGATTTTGTATTGTCAGCTTAATCGAAATAATAGACTAGAACCATCAAGTAAATATTTAATCATTTCGTGGATTTAATCACTCGAAATCTCAAAGCTTGATTAGCATTTGTACCTTGAATAAACTTGAAGAATACCCATCATGTCTGCTGGATAGCCTACGAAATTCCGCAAATCGTTTCGGAGTAGCACTTTGCATATCATTGTAAAACACTTAAAGAACCAGCGAGGCCAAGAAGGATTGCGAATGTTAGTGACTTGGAATGCATAAAATCTCTTATTCCTATCAATCCCTTTTAAACTGCCAAGCCAGAGCCAATTGAGAAAGTATCCAATGACAACAACACGTGTGTAACATGAAAATTTCTTCAATTGGTTAAAGCTCAAGACCCTCCAGGAATCATACTCCAAAGTCATGAAATTAAGACGACAAAAATAGAATCACTTTTCACTCTTTTTTATGCCACACAGGAGACGACGAGTTTTAAAATTATTATTGCTCTGCCCTCGTCCCATAAATCCTAGCAAGAGGTTATTAAAAACAAGTTGCAGACAACAAACGGAAAACAAGAAGCGCCAGAAAAATGAGTGTTATTAAGCTGGTTGGTGCGTAGTTTCGTGTAACTCTAAAAAGCGAGCATAATGAAACTCATATGAAAGACGATTCCGCTGGTCTGGAGGAACGATTTTAATGTACGAATTGATGCACATATTGCCGAGTTTCTAGATCGAGAAACAAAATATCGGTTAATTCCTTGAGCCCCTTGTAAGTTACAGTATGAAATTGATCCGATTACATAGGCTAATGCGATTGAAAGCCGTTAAAAATTTGATATACTAGTAGTCTATGGGGCGAAATCGCTAGTGAAAGCCTAACAATTTGATATACTAGTTAAATACTAGTAGACTTGAATGAAAATCATAAGCAAGATTTTGAAAACTGCTAATCTTTTAGAATTAATATATATCTACTATATAGCTGAAAAAACAATATAGTTAATGGGGCAAAATCGCTATTGCGATCGGTGAAAGTTAACAATTTGATTACTAGTACTAGTAGACTTGAATCAACCTGCTCACATTCCTTGAGCCTCCCGCTGTACTCTATTGTCTCTATTCTCTATTAATTGGCGTTTAGCGCCATCAAAAAGAAATTCAAGATTTGCTAAATTCATAGTTAAGAGCTTGTTTCATCTTTACTATTTTGCGTGTAAGTTACAGTATGAAATTGATCCGATTTCCTTAAACGAGAACTTGGATAATGTAACGCGAGGTGATTTTAATCCGCTGTTTGAGCGCACAAAGCAAAGCCGCCATCATGATTCATGAGATGCTACCCGCGAAAAACTCTTGTTGTCGTATTGCATTCCACTTTTCCTGTAATCTTCCTCGACTACTCTTTGGCCCTATTACTTATCTTACCCTTTGTGTAAAAATTATGAAGAATTGAAGATGTTGCAAATGATCCTTATATCGTCGATTGCATTTGCCTCCCCAGAAAGTCAGAAGAAATGAAAAAGAACCGTCGGAATCTAAGAATTCCGTATCTTAATTTGTTTCCCCACCACACGATGTTCAAGTACAGAATGCGTCAAAGTAATGAATACCATGTAAAAAAGTTGACTCAAGTCCAAAGGTTTCTAAGCAAAACTTTAAATCCCCCGATTCAACTACCGCACCAAACCAATTAACTCACAGAGTAGGAGGCAGAGCAGAGTTGCTATCTTAAATAACAAATAACCTTGAAATATTTTCTGTTTTAGATAGTAAACATTACTCTCAAATCCACAGACAACCCCTCAGAAAAATCACATTAACAAGCCAATATGCTCACGTATCACAATAAGCTTGAGTCAAAACTCATTATACTAAGCAAATCATCCAGATTTTGCTTGTTTACAAGACCAGGATTAAACCGCAAAACCTTAAATCATTCTTCGCATACGACAGCTTCATTTTTTTCTCCCTAAAATTACCAATGATGCTGCATGAACCATAAAAAAGTTGAGGTTACTTTCCTAGGCAGGGTAGCTTAGCTGGTGGCGGACACAAACCTCAAGATTTTTCTTGAATGGAACTTGTACTGCGTCGTCTATTGTTGCTTATATCTAATTCTCATTCATTCAAGGAATTCCAGCTTACTGCAAACAAACATTAACCGCGAATTGTTTTACAATAGGAATCGCTACTTGTACAAACTCCAGTTCTCCTCCAAACCGCATGAAACCCACAATTCTCTTTTTCCACTGGTATTAATCCAGCAATGTTAACAATTCAAGTTCTAATATCAAATACATGGACGCTATTTTGAATGATCGAACCTGTAACTTCCAGACTGCGGCTGTAACGACGAAAGTGCAGCGGCCGTTAAAACAAATTTCAGTCTTCAGCTAGCAACGAGGAGGACAAAGCAATTCATCTTGCATGTCTCCAGGTTAAGTCAACCACATCCCTCTTCCGGAAGTCCTACAAGAGTTTCAGATTCCCCCTCCAGTACAAGCCAAGCCGGTGATCCTCCATACTACCTGTCCGAGCTCATCATTTTCCAAGTAGATCATCCATCCTGTCTAGTGAGAGCTTGTAGCAAAGGGAGGAGGACTTCATCTAGAAATACTTTTAACTCGTTCAGGGAAATTAAGGTTGAGTTACGGGGCTTTTCCTTAAGATTTACACGTTACTTATTTACTTACGAACCGGAAAATAACCGAAATACAATAGACGTGTACACACATGTGCGTGTGCATTGTATGGAGAGACTTGTAAAAAAAACTCCTCCTTGACGGACTGGTCTTACAAGTTTTGAAAAAATCGGAAACGGAAACGAAAAAAGAGTCGAGAGGAAGGCATAGTAAAATTGGCTTTTAGATGAGTGTGTTATAGTGGTCCTCCTCCCAGATTTTTTTTCTTTTCTTCTTCAATTCATTCATTCATCTATTCTCATTCATGCTTTACTTGTAGTTACATACAGTCCAGGCTTGTTCCTCAGCCTTCTAAAGAAGAGCATCCTGTTTCAGTTACAACTCCGCGTTATGTCCTAACTTTGGACAACACAAGAATTTCTCTCTCTCAGATTATCAGTCACTTCTCCAGCTCATTGTCAAATAAACGGGTAACCGAATATGCAATGGGCGGAGCTTTATTAAAAAACCTTGGATTGATAGTATATGTAGAAGTTTAAGACTTCATAATAACAATTAATCCATGATTTAATACTAACTAGGAATGTTGTATGCTCTTATTTGCTATAAAAAGCAATTTCTCTTATCGCCCCGTAATCTGCAGAATTACTATACTGCTAAAACTCACTGGCTCATCAAACTATATGACTAAAACTCAATGGTTTGATGGGAATGATATGCAAAAAATGAGAGTTAGCCGGGATGCGAACGCGCGTCTTTCACCTCGACCCTCGCAAGCTCTAACCACTAAGTCACGGTAGTGTGAACAGTGTTTTCGTTCCAGTATTATTCCACTCGCTAGTCTCGTCATTGTGTGCTTGTGCGCTGATTTCCTTTCTCTTTTCCACTCTCTGCCTGCTGAGCGTCCTTGTGAGTGGAACGTATGTATTTCCATGTATGTGATGACTAATTGACTCTTAAATTATCTGTAACTCTGATATTAATTAACCAATATGGACGAAATTCATCTGGGATGGTCCTAAGTGTATTAACTACATATAATGAAAATTTAATGTAAATCCGTCAATCCGTTCGTGAGTTATCGTGCGCACAGACGGACCGACGGAAGGACGGACCGACGGACCGACGGACCGACGGACCGACGGACCGACGGACCGACGGACCGACGGACCGACGGACCGACGGACGTCACTCAACCCTGTATAGGAATGGCTCCGCCCATTAATAAACGTCCGTTCTTGCCCTTCTTGGTCTTGTATTCTAAAGAGTAGAAAAGTATTTCTTCAGTATATAAGCTTTCATTTACAGCTTCGCTTGGAACTTTCAGAGGAGAGCAAACTTGTAGAGTTTCGGCTTGGATTTTAGCCGCCCCTCAAAGCAAGTTACGTCTATTCTTTTCCTAACAATGGCACATGAATTAACTAATTAAAGGAATCCGTCAGTCATTCAGCCCTCATCAGAGGTATCTTTATACGGTATTCGGGTAGGTCTGTTTTAGACAGACTCTTCCCTTTGTTTTTGCATGTTCCAGAAGAATGAAAAATAATTCAAGTGTGCTAATGGCGAGCTTCCTGTTTAACCCCCGAAAGACACTTGTCATTTCCGTCACTGGCTTTGCTGGCGGAGCTTGCGTGAGCGAAAGCTTTGAGTCCGCATCAAGTAAGTAAACGTTTTTGTTATGGTGAAAAAGCTAACACTTGCAAAGGAAAACGGATAACCGAAAATGTAGTAAGTTTTAATGAATGAAATGAGTAAAAATGATCCTGTACATGTGCTGAAACGGAAATGCGTAAGCTGAGTGATACTTAGGAATAAGCGGATTAGACCAGTGGTCAGCGTACAATCTAAGCTTTAATTAATTCACCTGAACACTGGGCTGGAAAATGGTACTGGATTTACTAGAAGCAGGGTTTGAGTGGATCGCGACTCTTGGATAAAAGTTTATAAAAGAGTTTTGCATCTAATGTGCCTGATTTCCTCTCCCTTGGTTTCATGAGTCATGAACCTGTTCCTTGGCACACCTGGGTCATTCACTTGGTGGGAACCAGGAGGCGGCCAAGGGTACGGAAGATGTGTAACAGCATCTTAAGACAGATGAACCCGGAGGGGAAGAAATCAGTGTAGTAGGCTTTGACTTGAAGGGACCAACAGCCAACAGCTGGCAAGCGAAGGACTTGGAAGGGCTTCTGGTCCGTTAGGGTAGACTACATTGGTTCTCATGATGAGAATAGGATGAGCAGTCCTTGAGCTACAGGGACTATCTTAAAGGCCTCGGAAGAAGAGGTCCATCAAATGAGAGATAAGACAGGGGAGAGACCAGCGTCCTGGTCCTTGATGGCCCTGAGAATGTTTAAATTAAGGCACCACCAGCATCTCAGCTAATCTTAGTCATGGGAAGAAGGAACTTGTAGCAAGTTGAACCAAAAGAATTACCGCATCCTTCATCCGGTATTACAACTGCAGGAGAGTATCACTGTCGACCGTCCCTTGGTCGTGGTTTCCGTACCTGTTTTAAAGAATCCGTTCTCACAGTGTCTGTGGCATCTGCGGTATGAGTTGGGTCCTCGGATCCTTGCTTTGGTTTCGGTCCCGGGTTGGGTTCCATGTGTTACATCAAGGACCAGGAAATCTGGTTTTACGCTTCCAGTAATTCAAGTCAATGTGAGGGATGGGGGAAAGGGAGACTGCGTCGAAGATGTAAGGGATATTCCAGCAGAGAAAGGGATCTTAATTTGATCTTGTATTTTGTATACTATACTACTATCGGAGTTTGATATAATCCGCTCGGAGGTAAAAACTCAAGCGAATACAAATCTAAGGTTAGCTTAAAACATGTGATGCGTGCATAAAATTATAGTTGGACATGCTAAACGAGAATATTTAGTAAGAAGGGTTAATGCTTTTAAGATTGCTTTAGAAGCATTCAATTTACACAGAGATTGGAATTTTTGGTAAATTCTAAAACTCAAGTTAATTAATGTTATGGTTAATTAAATTTTCGGGTTTTACATTTTGGTTGAACCGTGTTTGTCTTTTAACTTATGATTGTAAATTATTTGCACATGAAAAATTACACTTGCACACAGAAGTAATAGAAACCTGGTATACGATGCAGGGATGGGCAAAGTTTTGCCATCTGTGCTTCACGTTGAAAACCCCTTTATGAAGTGGAGCGGCAAAGCTTGAAAATCTCCTCCATTCGTGCGAAATCGAAGTCCTAGGGATTTTGCCATTTGGAATCGGATTTGCACAGTGAGCATATTCGCATATACTATTTACGTAATTCCAAAGGGTGAGGTCAAAGGTAAGGCGAAAATATTTTTATGTTTTATTAGTTTTTGTTGGATAAATTTTGAATTTTCAATCCGGGCCCTTAAAAATCATGGTGGAAAAACTTGAATGTTGAAGATAATTAATTAAATTCAGTGCCTGTAATTGTTCAAGTGCTTTGAATATTTTAGTTTCGGATTAATACCTGACCTTGTGTAATTAATTTCAGTTTTGTTTTATAGGTACAACCTGATATCAAGATGAGTTTCCTCGCGAGAACACGTAACTCCGTATCCTTGACTCTTAGAAGGAATATCGGATTCAGTGCTGTGCTGGCACAAAAGGGTCAAGCAGTCGACCCCGTCCAGAAACTGTTTATTCAATCCATCAAGGAATACGACCAGAAGAGCAAGTAAGATTAATCGAGTATTTGAATCTCTTATATATTCACAAGATTGGTACGTTTTCAGGAACATTAACTGCTAATAGCATGATAACCACCAACGTACCCGCGTAACTTTGAACTGGAAAATTTTGTTAATTCATATGACGTGTTTGTATCCTAGGAGTGCTGGTGGAAAATTAGTCGATCCCACTCCTGAAACCGAAAGGGAACTCAAGACAGAATTAGATCGAATTGCGAAAATCTTCGGAGGTGGAAGCGGAGTCGACATGACTAAATTTCCATCCTTCAACTTTACAGGTAAATGCCTGATACTACGAAGCCTTCGGGCTCTGCTTTTGGAGAATTTTGTTATTTTTTAAGACTAAGAATAACGTAATGTTTTGTGTCTGAATCATAGATCCCCAATTGGACCCCATCGATGCTGCTGCACCCACGAAATAATTTCTCGCGGCTAATCGTCTTTAGGGTTTCTAGTAGTAGCGATTGAGAACCGGGTCTCGTATTCGGTACCTAGTACAGATAAGGACAAAATCCTGTTTTGGCAATATTCCCGTCTTTTTGCCATATTTAATTGTACATTCTGTTGAGTAGCTATGTGATTGGCGTTATCAACGATTTTGAGTCAGTAACAGCTTATAGTTGAATTCATTAAAGTTGTTGAAAGTTACTCAGTAAATGTGATTTTTAGCGAATCATGCGATATTTATTTACTGCCGGATCATAACTTAAAGTAGTCCGACAGGTAATATTTAACAAGTAAAAGTTGTTGAAAAGTTAGGGAGTGGACTGTTACTTAAGCACTCATTTTAAGGATCCATTCCACATTATTGTATAGCAAAGGCATTCCGAAATGTTGAGCAATCTCTTTAAAAGTTCTTAATCGCTCTTTTGTTTGCTGGTTGTCAACTGTAGTGAGATACTCTCCCGCGCATCGGCATCGTAATTTGATGTTGTCTTCTTTCACCTGTGGATAGAATCGAGAAAATACTCAGTAAGAAAGCAAAGGAACACCTGACATAGGATTGTATGAACTGCATATATTATAATATTATGTCTCACTTGGTGACATTTGGCGCATTGCAAGTCCTGCAGGACATACGCCATTAATTTTCTGTTAACTATATCTACGAGAGTAAGTTCGATTTCAGATGTCTGGTAATCAGTCTTGCATGTGGGACACCTCCAACGTGGCCTGAAAGAAAAATTTAGTGTTGGATCAGTCACAATTTTAAAGCGATAACGACTGCATTAGCTGCTCTCAACCATTTAGTTACTCACAATTCCCCAGACATGTCGATATTGGGATCCTTGCATAGGTCCAAATTACGACACTCGTTGCAGACTTTGCATATGACTTCCGGAAGAATAATTGAGACACACGGATCTTTCCAGACAGCTTCATCACTGAATTCACCAACGTTTATTAGTTTGAGCAAGTTCCTTCGCAGCTTGTAGGACTCGTCTTCCACATTGGAATCCAAAGAGAGAACCTGTAAAGAATCGTAAATGTCATTCCGCTTCTGAAAGCAAGTTATAAGATTTAGCCAAGGAATTCGTTTTAACTACACCAGAGCCGTTTACCTTATAAATAGCTTTTACGAATTCCAGAGCTGGCTTATTTCGATTTGCTGATGAAATGGAGTATGTTGGAATGTCTTCGTCAGTCGGCTTTGTGTACGTCGGATATTTTTTGTCTAGCTTTTGTACGATTCTAGCAAAATAAGAAGAATGCATAATCAGAAAGTTTATAATCAATTGCGAGGGCAAGTTAAGTTGATAATAGATGAAACACACGAGACTTACAAGAACAGGTTTTGTGTAAGCTCTCCTTTGACCAAGGATTGAGCAAAGTTAGTGGTATTAACCATCAATGGGTTATTTTGCTGACGTTTCGGTGTTTGTGTGCCTTTTCTCCTTCGAATTGGAGTGTTGCCAGGACTAAAGCCGTCGATTTCTGCTGAAAGGTGCTTGTGGATGTACAACATGTAACTGGCCACTATTGTCTTGAAGTTCGTTTTACAGTTTCCAACCTCAGGTAGGTAGTTTATAATAGCCCAGTTCATTTCAACTTCTGGCTAAATTACCAAGAAAGCACATTTGAGTTTTAGAATGTCTTTTTTTGTTTAAACAGCAGACCATAATAAGTGAATTAATTACCTCATCTTCCTCGTCTGACAGATTCAGTTCCTCCAATTCTTGTTCGTCTTCCTCGTCATTTTCATCGCTTTCACTGCCGTCATCATCTTTGGTTTTCTTCTTCGGTTTTTTAGTCTCGTTAAGGGTAGTTCCGTTTACTGCGACCGACCGAGGTGGTCTCGCTTTCACACCGGCAAAGTTAGCCTACCAAGATAAAAAATCAATAAAATACCCACACAACAAGGAGATAAGAATTTCGCGTTCCAAAACATGCATTGCAAATCCAAAAATAGCTTACGTAATCCAGCCACATTAGATACTCCCACGACCGTTTGACCTTCATATCAATAGTATGAAAGAACTCGCGATTCTTGATATTGGCAGTCACATAATCTACGTAGCTGATAGCGTCGACGACTCGATTCTTCTTCGTACTAATTATAATTCTGCTAAAATCTGCATATACGATTACAGCTCCCAATCGCATGAATTCGGCCACCAACTGCAAGTAGAATTTAGTATTTTTAGTCAAATGTAGCATAATTTTGATACCATCATTTTAGCAGCCCAAAAACTCACCTGAATAAATAATTTCTTCATCAAATTGTTTAATGTTTTCCTCAATGCTGGGTCATATAGAAGAGCTTGAGGTGAACGCAACCACCTACCCATAATCAATCGAATATTCAGTATGTTATGGAACGTATCTTAGTATGTAGCCAGCTTAATTGATGATTCGCGATGAGTTGATCTTACCGGTAAAACGTCATCAGCTGGTAGTCTGCTTGGATATTCCTATGTATAGAAACATCTCTCAGCCAACCATTGACCATTCCTCTTAGAATTCTGAAAGCGTTGCTGCAAAGAGCTGTTTCGTCATAACTTGACAAAGAAGGTCCCTGCGTGTTGCCCATCATTTCTTCCAGCGAAGCAACGGGCATATTATCGAAAGCAACGGTCGCACATGTTCCCTCAATATCGTTAACATGGTGAGCTTGCAATAATGTGTTTACAGCTAGACCATCAATTTCCAACTCGATGCAAACGGCTTGGTAACATCCAGCATTGTTGATCACAATACTATTCAATTCCTCGAACTCTGTTATCAACCTAAAACCCGGAAACATAATTAATTCGCAAATAATATTTGCACAAGCAAGAGATGATTGAATTTTTCAGTTATACATTATACGTTTGAAAATCTGAAACCATTGCCATTACCTGCTATCGTCAGCCTCTTTCCCTCCCAAATCTGGTTTTTCGGAGGGCGAGCACCATAAAACGTAATTGTTCTTCATGAGATGTCTTGCATACAAGATATCACAGCCGAATAAACATGCATCAGCTGGTAAGTTGCCAATGGGCGTGTTAAAGTATTTACTGTGACCTATTGAAGTTTCAAGAACTATTTTGACTCGAAGAAAATGACGCATAATTTGACGGCATCCGATGACTTGCCAGTTCAATGCATCGGCTGTATACAAAGTTTCAACATCTACAATATGGATGGGAACGAGTGGAAAGTCAGCCAAAGCAGGTACAGCATCTGTCCATTCTCGAAACGCTACAATATAATGATAAACTTGAAGTCAGTTAAACTGATACATGTGTCGATTGTTTTTCACAGTTGCATTTGAGAAACTTCGATTGCCAACTTACATATTTGAGATTGAACTGCAATAAAAGTTGGCCCCCGTTTTTCGTCTCGGTAGGTCTGTAGAAGTTTCTGAATATATCGATTCACTTGCTGCTGATCAATTTCTACTCTGGACTCAAAATTATAATTTTCTTCCATCATAGTATCCGGATCGTCTCCTTTGGCAATCCTGTAAAACACGTGCGTTAGTTTTGGTACTAGATGTTATTCAGTTTTGTCATGCTCTCAATTTTATGTTACCTTTGCGCTCGCACTCCAGCATAGAGCGATCCGAGACTTGGAACTCTGCTATTCTTTACTTTATCGACCAAGAAAAATGCAGCTTTCTTCGATGGGGGCATAAACAATGCTGTTATTCTCTTGGAACCACATTGGTGATGATAAAGATAAAGGAATTTTATTGAATTCAAGTCCAGGTATGGGAAATCCTTGCTGATTTCTCTCATGTTCAAGTGATCAAGATCAAATGTGTCTCCAACTTCCTTCATTTGGCGGGCAGCTTGTCTATCCACAGTGGCGACGCAGCCAAGGTGAACCAATGCCCGGAACATAAGTGGCATCTGGGTCTCGTAAACACCATCGATTGTGGGATTGGTAGCTATGTCTGTGTCAATTTCGCTAAAAACAAATAAATCTTTAAAACAAGGTTTCAGAGTTTGCTTTATTTGGAGAGTCAATAAACGCTTACTTTGATGTTTGTAAAAATAGTTCTTCTGGAATTGAGTATTCGTATAAGTGGAATGATGGTTGGGCTCGAGGTAGTATTTTTACACATTTCCGATGAGTGTCACCATCTGTCTTGAGTTCCTTTGAGTTTAGATAAAATATTCGAGGAACGTTCAATTTCAGCAAGTGCAATTCAGATCCAACCAGAGCCCACACTTTCAATAGCCCCGGATGGTTGGTTTCGACCATCTGAATAATTTGCCATGGCGTCTCTATTAGCGTTCGCTGCGCTCTCTTCAAGAAACCACCGAGAGTAACAGGTGCGATGGGCCTACGAAACGCACCATTATCATTCGCTTCGTCATCACGATCACTTCTAAGTCGCTTCTGCCGTTCTTTACGTTGTCGAATTTGGAACATCCACTTTTTCTTATGAAACTTGACCCATGCCAAGATTGAATCCTATAAGTAAGAATCAATATAGTATTTTGACTTCTTCCCACGACTTTTGATAACAGTTGGCAAAAGTAACTTATACGGTAGATATAACGAGTACGTCTGCAAAAAAACATAAGGAAATCCTGCAACCACGTTTTATCGTGGGTTTTACAGTATTATGGGGTTCTTCTCGCAGGAATGTCTGAGGGATTGATGTCCCCTAATGGCTAGGCACCAATTAAAAGTTGATCGAGCCATTTTCTATTGTCCAAACAAATCTTGTAATGAGTTTCCCTGCAAATCTAATGATGTAACTTAAATCCGCGTAAGCACCGAAGTTAGGTACAAGATTTAGTATTTTACATACTTTTCATAGCATTACCTTTGTTAAGCACATGGACTCATTATTTTTACCTTTATAAGTTTAATTTGCTGCGATTTCCTAAATCTACACTTAATGATTGTAATCTGTGGCTTATTAAATACCCCTGTTTCTCCCATGGCCGGCGGTGGTCCAAGAACGTCCTTCCATGTTTTAGCTAAATCTTCTGGATCTGGCGAGCCGTCTCTTCGCTTTCGTTTCGCAATTACTATAGAATTTGTACGTGTGCTGGGGTCAGCGGATCCAATATCTTCGATATCTTTGCTTATTTCAGCTTCAGTTCTCGTAGGTTTTGGCGCAAGTTTAAATACTTCATTAATTTTCCGCTGTTTCAGTACATCATTTTTCTCGAGCATACGCTTGTGCAACCAGACAGGGTGGGCAACTCTTGGTACTGGATTTGCAACCTGAAGCCAGAAAGTAAGTTAAATTTTATCATGCTCTTAGAAAACTGGCAACTTCAATGTTGCAATATAGAGAAATGTTGTTCGTCTTGGAACACTTACCCCCTGTAACGCAGCAGGAATTGTTACAATTTTTTGAATGGTACCTCCGAGTCGTTCAATATAATAGTCCCAATCCAGCAATGTTCTGATATCAAAGTTTTCAATTGAATTATCTTTGAGCCATCGGCGAAGAAAATGTTTGCGGACACTAAACTCCGCTTGGAATATGGCCAATGGAATCGCTCTGTAAATATTTAAATTGTTGATGCTTCCAAACAATTAATTTAATATTGATAGTAGGTCCACATAAAGATGGTCAAGATTTCATGAAATTTCAAAATGAGACAACCTCAACAGTGCTAGCACAAATAAGTCAATACCTTTCCGTTACAGGTGCGCCGTCAGGCTTTTTCGTTATAATGAAGCGGCAACTCAGTCCAGCATCTTTCACCATCTGATCCCCCAAGAACTCAGCTAATCTCTTGGCAGTGCTGATAGAAGTCGATTTTTGTTGACCGTAGTCCTCTAGTTTTCGACTCATACTTCGATTCTCCGAAATCAGTTCAAACAGCTCCGCATCAGGCATATCAGCAGCCTGTTACCGAGAAATAAATTAGTTAGTTACTTTCATCAGTTCTTCTGCATTATTTAAGAATTTCTTTCATTTTACCTTGGAATATAGGACGTCCAACCAGTAGTCTGCTACGCGTGCAACAGATTCGTAGCATGTCTCCAGCGTATCGCCTTTTAAGAAGGCATCAAACACGGAGGACTGAAAGTTCTTAATTAGCTGCAGTTCTCCTCGACGCTTTACTTCAAACCTGAAAATGAATGTTGTATTGATCAATTCTATGTCGCAAGTACTCAGTGAAACAGGTATGATGACTTATAAAATGTAGCAATTACCCCTTTAATTCCGCCAGCGATTTATCAAAGTTGAATACGGCGTATCTCTTCTTCAATTTCTTTCCTTCTTCCTTAGAAGCGGGTAAAATCATTGCCAAATATGGACCATCAACTTCAAAAAAGATGGAATTTTCATGGCGTACTTCGTAGTTTAAGGTCTCCGGGTTGACTAATTCGTGATACTGATCATTTGTGAATTCATTCTATGTTTTTGGGATAGATACATAATAAGTGAGTTTTTACATTCGCCGGACTTTCATTTACAATCTAAAAAGGTTGAAACGGATTCCAAGATTCAAATTACCTTAACCATAATATTGAGCACTGCATTCGGGTATGACACGGTAAGCTTTGACTTCTTAGGATTCTTCGTTAAAATAGTAAAATTTTCTGGGAACGACGCAGGCAACATGCACCAGATACCATCCGTGTCAAGTTCGAGAGGTCGACCAATCTTTTCGATGATTTCTCGCGCCTTCCTGATAATGTTTGCACCGGTATGACACACAATACCTGCCATTTCCATGCTGTGCCATCGAGCTCTGAAAGATTCAGGATAACGCCGATGAACAACGACTTCCGTACGAATTATACTAATTACTACTTCTACATGCAGTAATCAAGTTCTACTCTTACCCTCTCCTCATTACGTATCCGTAGAAAGAGTTCAGAATACATTTATGCGCCAATTGTAGGGAATCATATAGAACTTCGCGATTTTTTGCCGATTTAATGGTGCCTGGATCTCCAAGAGCAATGGCATCCGAAACTTGTTTCTTTGCGGTCTAATCAGAATCAATAATTTGCGTGGTGTTGAAATTTTATATAGTCTAGCTATCATAGCATTGATTGAATACAACCTTAAAATAATGAGTGTACATCCCAAAGACTTACCTTACAAAGTCCCTTATACTCGTACCGTCTATCTCGGAAAGCTCTAACTGTATCAACGTAAAATGAATTTTCTTGCTGGCACACTGTCTGATAACGCTCTTCAATCCGCGTTACATGTGTCTTTTTATAAGCCTTTCTGCTATAATCTTGCAATCTTTTTTTCTCGATGGCGGCTCTCTCTTCTTTCGTCAATTCGTGGAATTGCCTTTGAGCTCCTCCAGGAATGAGAGGAGGAAAACGCTCCATTTCTAGTTGCTGTTGTATTCTTTGAAATTCATTCCGACTTGGTGGCACTGAAATATTTTAAGATTTACATTTAATTCTCTGTATCAAGATAATTTAGAAGTCTGGAAATCTTAAACAAAATGTTAACTCACTATACTCTCCTCTCCAAGTCCATGCCATTTCCCGCTGACACGTTGCTCCAGGTTTGTTGAAATCACAAGCAGCACAAACAGCTTCGTCTACCATGGCTGACGGCTGCAAACGGTTAGTCAAGATGATATTGGGGTACATAGCTCCCACGTCCAAATGGTAAATAATAGGTTGCTCCGTGCGTATTGGATTATCTCGTAAGACTGCTAATTTTTCTTTTATTTCAGCCACAACTTCGTCGAAATTTGTAACCTCGGACAAAGGAACTTTTTCTTCCTCCTCTAAAGCGTGAGTTAAAGTCTTTTCAACGCCTTCGGCTAAAGTTTCAAATGCACTAGGAATCTGTGGAACAGAAACTTCGACTTAGTTTTATTGGCTAATGGAATACTAGTCGTTTAAAAACCATAAACAACTTGATAAACAACTTACCAACCGAAATTTACACGGAATATCAGCTCGGAACACGCCGGATTCTAAAGCTTCGACATGGCCTCCAACGTATGTTTCAGTATCAAGCACGTGACCATCAGCTGTCATTTTATTTAAAATCGATTCTTGCTTGTTCGGGAATACGATGTTTGCATGGAACGCTTCAACCATGAGCAACGTTTCACAAAGCGTTCCGGATCCCTTACGCAATACCTACGGGGGAAAAGTAGTTAGAGTAAGTATTTGCTATAGAAAGTTCTTACAGGGTTTGTCCATCGTCTGCAGCTTACTTCGTCAGGCTCCATTGGAATGATTGTACACAGGGCAAATATAAAAGGATGAACATATTTCATGTAGAGGTAATACGTCGCGACTGCATCAGACACTGAATAGTTCGAAAGAACCTGCGGCTGCTCTGATGCCATCCTACACATGTCTTCCGGGTCCAATTCCACAGGATCATACCGTAATTTTGCCTTTGCTACAGCTTTAAGATTTTGAGATCCAACTGGCAAATAGGAATCTCTTTGGACCCAACTATAAATGATCATAAATCAAACAATATGAAATTCAAAACCGAAGTCAGTCAGCAATTATTTGGTTCTCAGCTCTAAATATCAACACTTACTTAAAGCAGTCCATGTGAATACAAGGTCGACAAGAATATACCCCATCTTTCACAACCATGAACCCTACTTCCTTAAACATACTCAATCCATGATGGGTTGCTCGAGCTTCTACAAACTTCCAATCGAAGAAATCTCCATTGTATGTCGCGAAAATGTGTGGCTTCACATCTAAAATGTGGTCGAAAAATCTTTGAATCAAGGCTTTTTCATCAGGCTCATTAAATATAGTAAACAATCCTTCGTATTCGGGTTTTGGGGTGTATTCAAAGTCATCCACGTCCGCTGATACAATTTCTCGATTAGTAATCAAAAATCCCTGTCCAAAAATAAGTTTATGAAACACAAAGATTCTGCATTGGAATCTAAATTCGCTAAGAGCTTCGTGTTATTACCTGCCCATCTATCATGTAGGATATCATCATGATTTGATCGATTGCAACATCAGGGAATTTCAACGGCAACTTCGTTGTTTCGATATCATACGCCAAAACAATACAATCCGGGGGTTCAATTATATCAGGCCGTCGTGTGATGGATGGAACATGAGTGTTCCCTGGCGAAGGTCGCACGGTATACCAGTGACCCACAAATATCTTGTTGTCAATCGCGACTCGCACATGATACGGCACGTCATACTCCCTGTTAATTAGTTCTTATCATTGATTCACCTGCAAAAATACGCCTCGTTGGTGTCGGCCTAATGAACATAAGTGATACGTACCTGATATCAATAATATTCTCCATGTGATTAGTCCCGCCCTTTTTCGGATCCATATCAATATTGGTATCTCCGATGTAACTTTGCCGGAGCATGTCTGCATATGCAGTATGTGACTTCTCCCGCTCTCGGTTTTTCTTAACTGCAGGTAATATATCCTTACGTACTTTCATTAAATCGTTAATACTAATGAACGATAGCTTCAGATACACTTGTTTCAGACCGACTAGATGGTTTGGCTGTGAACAGAATTCACACATTAGGTTTTACTAACTTATTACATCATATCACAGGCAATAAAGGCAGCAAGTCTTTCGATGAGCTTACCAAGTCCAAGTCTTCTTTTGCAACATTCTCGACACTGCTTAAAAACCCCCCAAATTTCTTTAAAAGATGCAAAGAAACTTCTTTTTCGGTTCCTTTCATAAATTAAACGCAAATGAATGATTACTCGTTTCGAACTTAAGCGACATTCCATCAGTTACAATGCTAATTTGCAAGCGTCGAGTAAGAGCACATTACCTTTTTTAGCTAAAACATAAAAATACGGTTTGTACGCCAAAGTTGTTTTGAAACGATTTCCGAGTTCATCTATGAAATAGTAATCAACTGCGCTGACTAGTCTCTTGTCATCGTCTACCACTTCCGTCTAATAGTGTAATAAAAAGACATTATTTTAGCTGCACACGTATAACCATGAACTAACATTATCATCAAAGTAACGCCCTTGTCACTCACGGTGTGCATATTCAAAAGCCATCCTGTCCGATCAACGGGTTCTTTGAGCCGATCAAACCCAAACTTTGAATCCACGGCATCATTTTCAACCGATTTCTGCATTCGTTTCTCCGAAGACATCTCCCTGTCCCTGAAAGAGATTTTAAGGAAAATTAATTTCTAATTATTCTTCCTTCCGAGTTAATAACTAAAAATCTTTAACAATGGTTCACTTACCCCCCACCTCCACCACTACCGGATGCGCCATTATCGGTAAATAAGATCTGGCCACCCTTATTCTTATTTTGAGCGAAGAAAACCATTTTCCCACTTAAATGATGTACTCTCAATTTCTAATGCAAAACCTGGTAGCCACACAAACTAATCGCCGAAACACTGTCAATCAGTTTGATTTTAAACTTCAGTCATTGTTCCGGCACCGCCTCTAGCTATCAATCACAACGGTGCTTAACAAATAAAATGTGCAACATTAGTGCAGATTTTTGGAGCCGAATCTTCACGGTGATTCAAGAATTAAAACTATGCGAACAAACTTCGAATCAAGCAAATCAATTAAATATAATCAGGTATCAAATATATAACTTTCAAAATCTTTTGCAAACATCACAATCACACATCACATCACAACAGACAAAACCATTGAAATAGCGGTATAACAATGGTAAATACATTGTCCCCATTGAAACGCATGGTAGTTTAAACTCCGCGGCTTTATTTCCCACTCTTGGTTCTATCGTTTGGTCCTACATAAAGGCAGCTCCAAGGACGTCTGTACTAAAGTCATTCAACTTCTTGGATGCAATTGAAACTAAACCTTTCAGTTACTGCATACATCAAGAACTGCAACTGTCGTAAAGAGGTTCTCCCTTAGCTGCTCGCTGAAGCTATAAATCCCCATAATTTGCGTCATGAATGAACCCCTCTCACAAATATCGCTTCTCACCTTACAGAAACTTAATCTACCTACTGCTTTCTTTTATATTTAACATTATCCAGACGGAGCGAAATCTGCATAACTATATTGATTACAAACACAAAACCGTCAAAATGGCCAAAATTATACCAAAATTACCAGAAAATCCATCTGAAGCCTTGATATTAAATAACAATCCTAAAAACGCCCGCTCTAATGCTTAATATCCACTTAGATTTCTACATTTCAATTTCATGCCTGATGTGTGAAAGTAAAGTTTTTGCTAAAACCCTGACAGGTGTGCGTCATTTCACATCTCCGTCTAATAAAGCAATTCACGCAGCAGCACTTCAGATCATGGTCCGAAACGAGCAGAGCATAATCAGATTCTATGGTTCTTGACACTTAACATTTAAAGGCAAGCTAAAAGCTAACTACGCCTCAGGAAATCAAGTCATTTCATCCACAGTGCATTTTAAGATTCGCAAAAAATAGCACGCTGTTGATAGCGAGTAAAAGGAAATTTGCATAGCAGTCAGGTGAGATTCTCCTAAGCAAATATTTATTCGCTAATTCACTTTGATTCTCGTTAAGCGTCAGTCACGATCAGTCGCCTTCTCAAAAGACTTTCATCTCTTCAGCCAGCCGTCAGCTCTTGATACCAGCAAATCGTTGACCACGTGAACGAAGAATTAGAAATCCTATCATAGAAATGGAAACAGTCACTAATGAAGATTAGCAGTGACGTTAATTTTAAACGTTTTTTTAGACCTTACAAGCTGGTTGACATATTTTCCGTTCTTACTCCGTTACCGTTGTGCCAACTCTTCCCCTAAACATGAAGGTTGCATTAACCCTTGCCCGGTTGCTATTATTGTTTGTTTTGTCTTCACCGTTAGCCGGTAAGTACAGACTGTATGTTGTACGCTCCATCCAAGTTATTATTTGCAAGCATGAAAAAACGCACACTTGTGTAGAAAATTCATTGCAGTTTTTGGTTTCGCAGTTCAATCCGCAATCCTTCCTCTTCGAGCACGCCAAACACGGGAAGTGATACAAATAGAATTAACTTCGCCACAAGCTTCAGATGAAACAACGATATTACCAAACGATGCTCTGCCCGAAGTTCCGAAATACCGCCTAGCACTTATATCCGATTCAGAGCTTCAATCTAAGATCCAGAAAGGGAAGAAAGACAAATGGAGGTCACACTTTCGAACGGGCACAATTAGTTTAAAGAGCCCTGAAAATGGAATGCCACCTAACGTGAGTTTACTTGTATTACAATGTCTAGACATTTAATTACTCTGCTAGTTCCATTCAAGAATATGAGTTTTTTGCTTATCCTTATCATTGTATTGTCAAAATTTAAAGTTGAACGTAATCTGGGACGAAGGCGAACCAGATCCGATAATAACAGGCTACAGTGCTGAAAGTCGGGGGAACGAATTCTCCACCTTGAACAATTTCAACGGCAGCCTCGTGACCTGCGACGACCAATCCGGTATCGTCTACAAACTGCTGGACGTAGTGGACAAGAAAGGCGAACTTCGGAGAAAGCAAGTTGCATGGGTTATCCTTGCGGACGGAGACGGAACGCTTTCTGAAGGTACTGTATGCAACGTTTTGCCATTTTTTGTGTGCACATTTTTCCACTTCCGACATTCGTACATAGTATTTATTTTAGGATTCCATTGCGAATGGGCCACTGTCAAGGACGGAGACTTATGGGTGGGTGGTCACGGGAATTCAACCGAAGGATCCTATGTTAAAAAGATTACATCGAGAGGAGCAGTAACGCACCATAATTGGGCAGACAAATATAATGCTATCGCCAACGTGTTAGGCGCAAATATTAATTCTAGCTCAAGTCCAAACAGTAAGTTTTTGCATTGCATCTTCACAATCACTCTCAACTTCTCCAAGTAGATCTCCGTGCTGATGTTTAATCCCTCTGCATAGGAACAGAGTACGTTACGCATGAAGCCGTAGGATGGAGCGACTATCACCGGAAATGGGTCTTCATCCCCACTAGAATCAGCGCTGATATTTACGACAGCGTCGAAGATACTATGCGCTCTAGCAACCAGATTGTTGTAGCCGATGATAACTTTGATAAAATTGAGGTCAGTATAGTATACATTTTTCATTACATGGTTCATATATACAGAGTCTTAAAAATATATTGTAACAAAACGTTTTCCCTTTCAGCTGTTTGGAATTTCCGGAGAGCTTATGCCAACCCGAAGCGTTTCAGGCTTCAAGTGGCTCCCTCACTCGGAATCAAATCACAGCGTCATAGTGGCTATTAAATCCGAAGAAATCGGCGACTCTCATGCAACGTATATCCTTGGTTTTGACATGTCTGGAAACATGTTGCTTCCAGAGACTAAAATAGAAGACATCAAGTATGAAGGCCTCGAATTTATTTGAATTCGCAACTCAGTTTGCAATCTGCACATGTTAAAACCAAAGTTGCCGATTCATAGTGACCAACTACATCATTTTCTTCTCACGTGTTTTCCCTTTAAACAATTGAAAACTATGCGTATTTCCGTTTTCCAGCTTTCAAAATTTAACGCTTGCCAATCAATTGTTTGTTCGCGAATCAATAAACTCGCTAATACCCGAAGCTTTTCTTTCACACTTTAGACTTTAATATGTTGATGTATTTTCGACGAGCATTTAATTTTAAAGCCCATACAAAAATACACCAACATTGTGAAACATCAAAACCCAGAGCAGTGAAACCAGATTTTCCCACAGCGATACGTGCCACCATACAGGAAGTTTGAATTACATTTTTATACGTGAGGATGAGTGTATGTATTTCCTCAAGTACTTCGTCACACTTGATGCTTTTGTCATTGTCATGAATTTAAGTTATTATAAAGGGCATGATAGCCATAGTGCATGAATTATTTTGCCCCCTCTGAAACCTCTAGTATACTCTTCCATCATTTCCATCTCCTCTCTTAATTGTTATTTGCGAAGGGAAGATTTTGCACGAAGTAATCAGGTGAGCCCATACTAAAAAATCCACCACGATTTTCTACTTTGTTAGTACTTGTATAACAAATAGCGTACAATTCAACTAGTTCGTCGTCATGATTGATGTACAGAAAACGTCTCCCCACTAGTTCATAATTGAGCAGCATTAAACTTGCACATGTATACATGTCACATGGACATGCATTAAGGCTCAAAATTTGTATTTGATACAGCTCATTATTCATTTTTCGCATAATCAGCAGAATTCGCACAGCTCCGCAACTAGTAAAAAGTGATAGATACATGGCCCGCCGAAGAGAAATTAGATTCTGTGAACAATTCCTAACCTTATTAACAAATTGGAAGCATATATTGAAGCAGCCTTTGAAGTCTTGGAGTTAAAATGGAGAATGAAGTTAGAGTGAGTGATGCTAGGCTTGATTGCTTTTTGGTTGCTGACTTTCTTACTAGCACGTAGCTTAGCTGTAACTGCGAGCGTGTATAGTTATTCGTGAAATTAGCTCACATTTGCGTGCGGCTTGGACTGTGTTGGTCAAGATACTTGGCGAATATTCTCATTTGCACTCGTTAAGAGAGGAGATTGTATAGAGTGGAGTGAGAGCAGAGGAGGGGGTGACGAAGAGATCTAGGATCTAGTCATACTTTTATTTGTACAATTAAATACTCAAACGATCAGCACTTGGCTCATTTTCGCAATCATCGTAATGCTAATAAACTGCCCTCGCAAGTAGTCAGTCTTTTCTTGACGGCTCGAGTCTTCACATTATATTCTGCTGCAGAGGGAATCAGCGCTTTCAGCGTAGCAAAATGCGATTCTGGAGAATTTGGCCAGTTTAACCTGTTGAGCCTGTTGAATACAAACATTTCCCTTTTCTCCTTGGCGTCCCTTGTGATAAGTATTCGGTTGCATAGCTCCCTGTATGCGAATAAAGAGTCGGGATTTTATAATCTAGTGTAATTCTGGTTTTACGTTTATGCAATCATTATTTGCATTCTCGATCCAGCACGCAATCTTTTTGCAAGTTTTCCTCATCCATGGCTGCAGGGAAGGTTGGATGGATTCTACTAGTGGTATGTTTCGCTCCTGGATTTCAGGCAATTGCTGGTAATTATTTGCAAACTTTTATTGCCACTATTCGCTTAAGTAATTAAATAACCTCTACATAGTCAGTCATGCAAATTGTGGTGAACCTTGAATTTGAATTTAATGTGCTAATATAATACAAAATTTTGATTTTTTAGGAGCCAGAGTAACAAGTCACCACCGGGTTAAAAGGTCGGTTGTAGGCGATGCCTTAACAGAAACACAACCTGCGCGCAACACTTATGATATAGCTTTAATATCCGACCTTGATTTAAGATCAAAGGTTTCTAAAGCTCGGGGAGATAGCTGGATGTCATTTTTTAAGACTGGGAAGCTTACTTTGCATTACAAGCCGGAAAGCGCTGAGGAAGCACATGTAATTTAATATTTAATAATAAATCAGGATTTCAATCTTAGTTTTTAGAATGCTTCGGCATTTAATTATCATCCTCACATTTAACTACATTTTCCTACCCCTAATTATTAATTTCAGGTTACAATAGAATGGGAGGAAGGAAGTCCAGAAATATTAACGGGCACATATAGTTTTAGCGGTCGCGGAATGGAACTATCCGAACTTATAAATTTCAACAACAAACTATATACTTGTGACGATAGAACTGGTATAGTTTACCGAGTCGTTGAAAAGATGGCGCAAAATCGCAAAAGACGTCAGTGGAGATTAGTTCCTTGGGTTATTCTCGCTGGAAGCGATGGGAACGCTACTAACGGTAAGCGAAAGAATCATCTGTTCTGAGCATCAAGTGCAATCGTTACCGATGCCACCGGAGACGTTAATGAATAACTTAAAGTTGTTTTTATCAGGATTTAAATGTGAATGGGCAACGGTCAAGGATGGAAATCTTTGGATCGGTAGCCATGGAACAACCAAAGATTATTCATGGGTTAAGGAAATTACACCTGCTGGAGAAGTGACACATCATAACTGGAGGGATCGTTATAAAGCCATGGCCGTTGCTGCTGGTGCTGGAGAACAAGGTAATTATAATGTTTCGTATTAAACTGCTTGAACACGCAAAATCTTGGGCGCGTGGCTTAAAGTTTGGAATAAATTACCAAAAACGGCGCTGAAATAATACAAGGAATTCTTTTTCAACCTTTAAGTTTTTAGCTATAATACTGGCAGCTTTAAATCAAGCTTTAAAAAATATTAACTAAATCTCAAACGTTTCCTACGTTATTAAGGCTACTTAACCCACGAAGCTGTTGGATGGAGTGATTACCATAAAATGTGGGTATTCATCCCACGAAAGCTGAGCAACACTTCTTACGATTACTTTGAAGATACGAGAAAAGGAAGCAACAAGATTATTTTAGCGGATGAAAACTTTAAGGATATTGTCGTAAGTTATTCAGCTTTTCCAATTTTACCTTTTTAGTTTCCTAAAACTATGAATTTGAAAAGTATTTATTGCAAAGATGCTCAAAAATGTGAAATTGTTGACCATTTTTTAGCTTAATGGAGTTGCGGGAGAATTATTGCCAACACACGGTGTCTCAAGCTTCAAATGGCTCCCCCACACGGGCACCAATCACAGCTACATTGTAGCAACAAAGGCTGAAGAAGTATTGGATTTTCAAGCGACATATATCCTCGCATTTGACATGGACGGCAAGGTCTTATTTCCAGAAACGAAAATTGAAGAATATAAATACGAGGGTTTAGAGTTTATTTAATTTTAAATCAATTATTTTAAAATAGTTAGAGTTACAGTTTCTTAATTTTAATACAATATATTCTACTTGCGTCCACTACTGCATTCATGTTTCACGCAACATTTTCAATCTGTGCTGCACTCTACCGTAGAATCAAAACATGCTTGACTGCGACTCAACACATTGTCCGCAACCATGCTAATAAGCTTGCTACCATCAGCATCACATTTACTGTTTTTGACTAAAAAACACGTGCCTTAGCTTTATTACTCTGCTCAACTTTGATAGTACCTGCCATGTTTACCATGTGTGTCAAGTCCGCATTATATAAAATAATACTGGCACTTTTAGAGATGTACATATATACTCCTTGAAGCTCCCTCTTTTTTAGAGTCTTGTTGTCTTCTTAGTTTAACTTATGAGACTTATCGCAAGCGTATCAGCCATTAACATGTGAGCATGTAAACATGAAAGAGTGTCCAAAGGCTTATCTTTGATTTTTATTGCGCCTAGCGTCTACGACTCAGGCTCCATCTTAAACTACAGTGCAAGAAGCAAGGATGATCTTGATGCGTGCTCAAATGTGCCCGCTTCAATTTTGTCACCGAATCAAATCAAACATTAGGGGTCATCTAAGAGGTTCCAGAATTTTTTCCTCTTGTCTATCTCCTGTCCACAACAGTCAGGGACTGTGTACCCTTATTTCCATGTCGTTCTTTGTACTTTGCTGAATAAATGTCTTCTCAGCCTCTGGCTGGAGCCATTAAATCCATCGTATTTTTTACGCAACTCTGTAAAAAATGTAGTGCTACTCTACCGTCCGTCGAGTCGGGGACATTGTAAATTGTTACGCACGACATCAGGTCGCCGTCTATTAAATCTTGTTCTGGATGCAACAGTTACTGTGCACCTGACTCGGAGAAATCCGGCATCCGACATTACTGCATAGGCGGACCTACATCCTAAAGCTCCAGCATGAACAAACTTGAAGCAATGAATAATTATTGAATATTTTCTTCTTCATTCAACTTCCCTATTTATTTCCGCTAAAGAAGCGAGATGAAGCATGGTAAGAGCGAATGAATACAGGAAAAATAGAGACAATCACAACCTGATACTGGTAGCTAGAATTTAAAATTTCGAACACATCTTACAGGAAACATTTTAGCTTATAAAAGATGCTTATATGATGCTTAATGATTCCCCCTCTCTGATTTGTAATTAGCAAAGCCGGCAATTTTAAAAGTAAACACCGCATTGAATGCGAACAGTATTCTTTCATTCCCACATCGCTTCCTGGTTCAGTTAATTCAGCTCCAGCAGCTTTCCTGGAACTACAGTAAGGCAGAGCATGGCACCGGCCCTCCAATTAGCAATTTGGCAATCAGTTCCGAGTTAATACACATTGTTAAATTTAAATTTCAATAACATCTCTGTTCTCTTCTTCGCAGACGTCGAAATGATCGTTTATCCATCGTTGACCTCTGAACTGTTAAGACAGCATTTCCAATCGCTCTCTTGTGCAGAATCTCTCCGTTTCCAAAGTTATTTCTCACGGACTGAGAATGAAAATGATGGGTGCGTTGTTTGGGTCCTTCGTGGCGCTTGCTCTCTTCCTCGCTGTGACAGGAGAAAGCGTCCCAGCTTCGGATGCGGCAGTTCGGGAGCCTAGGGCCGCTTCTGACGATTTCCGCGGGGCAGCGGCAGCAGGCTGGTAAGCTGGCATGAAGCTGAATTAACTCACTTAAACTGTTTTACTTACTGACTTAACTAACTGACTTAAACTTAAATCACCGTGCGAATCCTTTTCCTCCATGTTAGCAGTATTGTAACGGATTTATACTAAATTAGTTTCTAGTAACAACTCCTTAGTTAATTGTCCAATATCCTTTTGATTTTAGGCAAAGCTATGGTTCTGCAGACAGTGTTTCAGATGAAGATATGTACCCCGCCTCGGATGAAGGTACTTTCGGATATGACCCGAACCGGATGCGGACGTGCACAATGTGCTGTGCACGATACGGTGAAATGACCGCTGCTTACAGAAGGAAACAACAACGTCAAGGTCGAATTCCGAGGGAATGTATGAACTGCGTGTGTGCCGATCCCGATGTTACAATTATTTTTAGGCAGAAGAATAAGAGCCAGAGAAACAGGAAAAGGGGGAATTTCTTTTGAGCTGTAATGTAATTAGCAGTGCGATCGATCAAGGATAATAAAATTACCAAACTTGTAGCAAGATGTCTTTGTAGTACTTTTGAGTTTTAGCTTGGGAGTACCAGCGGATTTGTTACAATACAGCTGTTTTTCAATCTTTTCAAACACAATAAAATCATATCTGGCAATTGTAGTACATAGCTGGGTCAGAGCAAGCGCTTTCAGCGTCGCAAAATGCGATCCTGGAGAATTTGGCCATGTTAACCTGTTGATAGTATTTGTATTGAATACAAACATTTCACTTTTTCCCTCTGCGTCCATTGTGATAAGCATTAGCTAGTAATTACAGTCCAGTGCAACAATCTTTTATTGTACCAATTGATAGATATTTTTAGTTTAAAAGTTTTTAGAATTTTTTAAAAATTATTTTTAAAAATTAGTTATTTTTAGACAGCATCTTAAAAATAGGATCATGCGTTTGTGTTTAAATAGATTTCGCACAATTTTGTGCACAAGGATTTTGCGTATTAGACTTTGTTCAAAAATCCGAATCAAAATTGTATATTTTGTTACAATCATCGAGTAAATTAAATTTATTTCAAAAATCAATTTCCGGTAATACTATTGTAAGGTAAACTTAGAATGCTCTAGCTAGTTTTTATCAAGATTTACTATCAGTTTATGCAGTCCATCTCCCTTCATTACCAATCTTGCTAAAACTCAGTCGAGCGTTATTTCAGCTTCAACAGCTACCATTTCCAGGCAATATCATCTTTAACTCCTGCACTATTTTTTGTCCGGGTCGAACAAGAGGTGATTGAGAACCAGGAGGAAGACAGTAAGGTGAAAAATTACATTAGATTAAGGCCCAAGGCCAAGTGGGTCGGCTGTTGTAGGTATAAAACGTTGTGTGGAAACTAAGTTCCAGTAGCAGTTTCTAAATAGCCCTTGGCTTTACACCGTAAAAACTTACACGTAATCCCCATTTCCTCCGCTTGCTACTACCATCTCATACAGGATGATTCATCTACCTTGCATCACTTTTCAAACTGTAATATCTATAGTATAACATTTCCGATGGGGACTAAAATTGACCCCTTCGAAAATGCTAAAATTTTAGAGTTGAAAACTTGGTGTTAGAAGGAAAAAACATTGACACCCGTAAACTAGGTTACAAAACTAGCTTGCAACCTCCAAAATGACGTTTCCGGCAGCAAAATCGAGTAATTTAATGCTAAAATCTTAACCCATGGTCAAATTTTTAAAATTTTTGCATGCAATGAAACCGCTTCTCAAAATATACCGATGTATGATATTTGAAATTTTTTTGGCATGGTAGATTAGGACTCACACAGTTTTCAAATATGACAGAAACCTGTAATATTACGAATAGCTCTAGAATTGCCCACAAATCCTATTTTTTGTACTTCTTAGAGTACGGACTTAAATTAAAACCTACGAATTAGTACCTCACTTGAAAATTATTAATTTTATGAACTATTTACCAAAAATAATTGTATCAAAAAATTTTGCCGAGGTTGGCCACTTTGACCTCTCCTATATTAGGGTTCACAAGACCAAACACCTCGGATTTATGCTGATCAGATAGCCTATGTCTTTTACTGTTATGTACGAAAAATTTGGGCAAAACAACAAACACGGCTAAGAATTAGCATAGGTAACGTGAAATGTTTGGAACCGTTGCTACAGGTTTGGAAACGTTACCTCATATTACGATTTATGCACTCAGCGCTTGCTGCAACAAGCGCGTGATTAGGGATTTGTGCTTTTAAGTTCTCTATGCAGAACTAAACAGGCTTTCCGATGAGCATTTTTGTTTTCAATTCCGATGACTACTTTACTATTTACGGGCTTAGATGTAGCGGCATAACTACCTTTCCTCCTTTCCAGCGTAGTCAATGTTCTATTTACATTTGTTCTAATCTGCCTACTCTTCCACACTGGACTGTCTTCCCCTGCTCCAGAATCAAGCTAACTAGTTGCGTCTTCTCTAGCTCTCAACCTCCTAAATCCTAGCCTGATCATCCTGCTCAAGATTTAGTTTAAACCAGAGACCTTTTAGCCTTCGAGTTGTCAAGACCTTAACCTTGCTTCTCTTGCTTTGTGTGTCAAATTCCCTGCGATTACCTGAGTTTTCCTACAGTTCAATAATTAATTAAACTAACTAGTTTTGCTATTTCACATCACACCTGGTCTCTCACAAACGCTTACTCTCACAAACCTTACTACGCTTCACACACGCTCACATTTAACGCTTCCACTCACATACACACACTCATCTCACCCTACGCTAGAAGCCGAACACTGTAGACCGAGCTGACTACATCACTCCCCTAAACGCTACAGAGTAGACGCTGGGTTCCGATCCTGTGCCTACCGACGGTCTACAAACGCTTCCACACCCTCTTGCTGACGCTGCCGCTTTTCCGGACCTGAAACCGTAAGATCTAGGAGTTGTAGCTGCTGTAACTGATCTTATTTAGCCTGGATTCCTTGCATCTACGCTGCCGCCTATCCTGGACGCTGCCGCCTATCCTGTGGACGCTGCCGCCTATCCCGCTGCCGCATATCCTGCTCCCGCTGCTGTATTTCTGTTGCTCCTAGGAGACCGTTCCAGCTGTAACAGGAGATTCTCATCCCGGCCCGCGAAACGACGCTTCTAAAGGTTTCGTAACTACCTACACTAGCATTCTCTTTTGCTCTCTTAATTTTCTGGTGGAGCTGCTAAGACCCGCTAGAAAAATGAACATAGAATATACTATATGGCAGAATCGCTATTGCGATCGGTGAAAGCCGTTAACAATTCGCCATTTTAGTTATATGCTAGTAGATATACATTAAAAATATAGGCAATATCTATTAGAATCTATATAAATCTACTATATATCCGAAAACTGAACATAGTATATACTATGGGGCAGAATCGCTATTGCGATCGGTGAAAGCCGTTAACAATTTGCCATTTTAGTTATATACTAGTAGATATACATTAAAAATATAGGGAATATCTATTAGAATCTATATAAATCTACTATATATCCGAAAAATGAACATAGTATATACTATGGGGCAGAATCGCCATTGCGATCGGTGAAAGCCGTTAACAATTTGACATTTTAGTTATATACTAGTAGATATACATTAAAAATATAGGGAATATCTATTAGAATCTATATAAATCTACTATATATCTGAAAAATGAACATAGTATATACTATATGGCAGAATCGCTATTGCGATCGGTGAAAGCCGTTAACAATTTGACATTTTAGTTATATACTAGTAGATATACATTAAAAATATAGGGAATATCTATTAGAATCTACTATATATCTGAAAAATGAACATAGTATTTACTATGGGACAGAATCGCTATTGCGATCGGTGAAAGCCGGTAACAATTTGACATTTTAGTTATATACTAGTAGATAAACATTAAAAATATAGAGAATATCTATTAGAATCTATATAAATCTACTATATATCCGAAAAATGAACATAGTATATACTATGGGGTAGAATCGCTATTGCGATCGGTGAAAACCGTTAACAATTTGACATTTTAGTTATATACTAGTAGATATACTTGATACATAAATTTTATATTCAATAGAATCTATTTAGATTTACTTTATAGGCAAAATGTTGCATATACTATATAGTCTGGGGCGAAATCCCTATTGCGATTGGTGAAAGCCGTTAACAATTTGCCTTTTATAGTCCAGTTTCTGCTGTAGGACGACCTTGTCGTTTTCGCCAAGGATTTCGCGGAGCATCATCATCGTCTTGAGTTGGTCTTTGAAAAAATTCAGGACGCTGGCTTGAAACTAAAACCCTCCAAATGCTTCTTCGCCTTTCCTCGGCTTAATTATTTGGGCCACGTCATCTCCAAAGACGGCATCACTCCTTCCCCCGATAAAATACGCGCTATCACCGAATTTCCCACCCCCACAACAGTAAAGCAGGTACGGCAATTCTGCGCCCTTGCATCCTTCTACCGCCGCTTTGTCAGGAATTTTGCCGCCTACTCTAAACCCCTTCACCGCCTAACTGAAACTGCCGTTCCCTTTATTTGGGGGGAAGAACAGCAAAACGCTTTCACCACTCTGAAAACCGCCCTCTCCACAGCCCCAGTCCTTGCCTTCTACCGAGAAGATGCCGAAACCCAGCTTCATACTGACGCCTCCGCCTACGGCATCGCTGGAATTCTCATGCAGCGTCAACCGACTGGAGAATTTCGCCCCATCCACTTCGCATCAAGGCTACTGACAAAGGAAGAACGGAACTACCACACAACAGAGAGGGAGGCACTTTCTATCGTGTATTCAGTCCAGCAATTCCGGCCATACATCTACGGCAAGCATTTCACCATCGTGACGGACCATTGCAGTCTTTGCCACATGCTGAAGACCAAGGACCCCCATGACCGCTTGTCGCGCTGGGCCCTTGCTCTCCAGAAATATGACTTCACAGTCACCTACAACAGCGGCAAGAATCACGGCCATGTGGATGCTCTGAGCCGAAACCCCGTCGATCCAGCAGATGAAAACTCAGTCATCTCTGTCAACCAACTTATCATTGACCCTTCCCCACCCTCTGAAGATGATGAAGCTTTTGCCTGGTGCACCACCGAATTCCACCAAGATCTTCCCGCACTCCAAAGGAATGACCCCAGCCTGGCTCCTATCATCCTTGCCCTTGAAGCTGCAGCAGATCCTCGTAATCCCGAACCCATCACCCATCAAAACGACTATGCCCTCATCCACAACACCCTCTACAAGGCTAATTACGACCCCCTGGGACGCTTGTGGTTGCTTGTCATCCCTAAGAAGCTGCGCTCCACCATCATGCATCAGATTCATGCCAACCCTATGTCTGGTCACATGGGCTTCACTAAAACCTGGGCATCAATTAAATCCCGCTACTTTTGGCCTAAAATGTATCCCATGATCCGCAAATTTCTCCTCTCCTGCCAAACTTGCCAATTTTTTAACCGCCGCAACTTTCCCCTTTCCGGACCTACAAAGCCTTACCCACCACCTTCTGCTCCTTTTATGCGCTGGGCTATAGATTTTATAGGCCCTTTCCCACCTTCCAATACCTCAACTAACCGCCATGTCCTTGTCTGCATAGACCACATGACCCGCTATGTAGAACTTATCCCTGTCCCGTCTCAGTCTTCTGCACACACCATAAAGGCATTAAAGGAGCGCATACTAACTAAGTACGGAATACCCAAGGAGATAGTTACGGACAGAGGGAAGCAGCTTTTGTCAAAAGCTATGGAAGAATTTGCCACATCCTTCAATATCCGCCTAATCCATACCTCCAGCTACCACCCTGCCAGCAACGGAGTCTGCGAGAGGTCAAACGACACCATCAAACGTTGTGTGGCGAAATACGTCCAGCCGGACCACAAGGACTGGGAGGAACGCCTCTCAAAAGCCGCTTTCTCCTATAACTCTTCCCGCCATTCCATCACAAAACATTCTCCTTTCTTCCTAGTTTACGGCCAAGACCCCCTCTTACCTGTAGATGCCAAGCTTCCAATCCTTTCCCAGCGCTCATTACCACTCACACCTTCTACTCATTCATCATTCCTCCAAGTTGCACGAACTGAAGCAAACCAAAATACCCTTAAGTACCAGCTCAACCGTCTCACCAAGTACAACTCTTCTCATCCAACTCTGGAGTTCACTGTGGGAGACTACGTTTTGCATGCCAACTTTGAAAGGCATGTTGGACTGGTAGCCAAGTTTGAGCCTAAATGGAAGGGACCATACGAGGTTATTAGAAAAGTCAGCGCAGTTACCTACA
Source organism: Sminthurides aquaticus (assembly GCA_906901655.1). Classification (NCBI taxonomy): domain Eukaryota; kingdom Metazoa; phylum Arthropoda; class Collembola; order Symphypleona; family Sminthurididae; genus Sminthurides; species Sminthurides aquaticus. The sequence continues at coordinate 883,112 of CAJQTT010000010.1, forward strand.
TCCTTAAGGATCGTCGCATCACCGCAAAACCCAATTCCACCACAACTTTTGTAGCCCACATCCACAACCTAAAACCATACACTGCTACTTACCAACCAGAGTCCGAACTAGATTCTGATGACGACACGGAGTATGAAACCATCAGTGACAGCGTTTCTGAGGTAGAGGACCCTGAGCCGTCATCGTTTGCATCATCATCCCAATCTACATCCCATCCTTCATCAATCCATCCATCCACTCTTTCTTCGAATCATGCCTCTTCAGCCGCTTCTAGTCGCAACTCTGCCCAAAGAATCACCTTCACACCGCCTCAAACTCCCATGATTTTCACGCCATCACCTGCCTACATGTATCCTCAGCCTATTCCCATGTATCCTTCACCGCAGTTCTTTACTCCTCATGCTTCACCAAACCTATTTGCTTCTCCCACAATTGCTCCTAATGTAACTCCGCCAGTAATTAATGTTGAGCTTTGTTACGGAAACTAGTGTAGGAGATGGAGCCTCGAACTAGGTCTGAGCACATTAGCTGCTGGTGCTATAGAGGCGGTCTCCTGCATTGTTTCTCCTTAGTTACGAGATGGATGCATTTGTTATTAGTTGTTTACCTAGAAAATTGATTAAATAGGGAGGTTGTGAACGGTTGAAAGAGAATGACGTGGCTTGATTTTCCTCTAATTATTAATTGCAATTAAGTAATTATTAATGTTGAGCTTAATGAGAATGTTTCTAGTGCCGAGTCTGTAAATAGGAGCCCGCCTACACCATCTCGTGGAGAAAGGAGCCTTAGACCTAGGAACATCCTGAAGAAACCCGACCGGCTTGGAATCGATCCTGCTCCTTCTGTTCGCCGGCCCAAGAAGAAGTAAAGATGGCTACCCCACTTGATGACCTCTCTGCTCTACAAGAAACACTCCAACAAATCCAGGACCCACCCAATCCCCCTTCAACCCTACCTTCAGCTATCCCACCCATCAAGAAAGAAGTCTATACGCACAATTATTTCAAAAATCATGTAAACTCTGTTAGCTTAAGTTCAACAATTCAAAATACTTCATATATTTTCTCAAATATAATTGAACAACAGCCTCAAAAACCTTTTTCTTCTGACTGTATCCACACAGCAGCCGATCTGGCTAATCAGAATATAGGTTCGTTATGCAAACTTGAACCCATCGTAACTGAAGTAGTTACTACATTATCTGATGAAGAAAGTAACCCTCGCTCCAACATTCAACAAAGTAACCCTCGCTCCAACATTCAACAAAGTAACCCTCGCTCCAAGTCACACCCTAGTCCAGATTCCCAAAATGTCTCAATCTCTGCAGATAAGTCATCTTCTTTGGCTGTGGAACCCTCAGAATCCACCAGGACTTGTATCCCATCAAGAAGCAACCCTCGCAAAGTCAATTCTGAAAGTAACCGTCGTAACCCTTCACCATATATACTGCATACGCCCCGTCCGTATCATTTGCCTCCTAACTCATTTTTACGGATCAGCATATACGCTCCCTGTAAATTGGATCAAGATGCCATTGTTTCTCCTTCCAGAACTATGGAAGCAGTACATAAATTTCGAATGGCAAGTTCTGTAATTACTTTGAAGGAAGGCAAAGGCACTACATTTTTAACAAACTTTTCTCAAACTCCGGTTGTAGTACCTGCCTTAAAGAGCATAGCCACATGTGAAGCCCTACTTGAAACTCCTCTTGACTTTGAAAATTATGAGTTTGGTCAGCGAGAGCACCCAGCCCCTCAGCAATTAAACGATGAAGAATGGAAATCCTTTAAGTTGGGTGAAACCCTCGATAAAGTCCAAGGCTGTCAACTCAAATCTCTGATTCAAAAGCATCGAAATGTTTTCGCTTTTTCTGAAGATGAAATAAGTTTTATCAACGGTTTCGAATTTGCTGTTCCCCTGGAAGACAATCCCCAAGCAGGAATCAAGAAAAGGCAAATAATTCGGGAATCTGTCGAAAAAGACTTACGTGCAGGATTGATCCGAGAGTCAGACTCACCTTATGCAGCACCTGTCGTCATTGTACCTAAGAAGGACGACTTATTTCGGGTATGTTGTGACTTTCGCGGTTTCAACAAAAAGTGGTTCGATACTCCTATCCTCTTCCAATTATTTCCCAAACTCTCGAGTATCTGGGAAAGGCCCGTTATTGGTCAAGCTTAGACGCCCTCCAAGGCTTCAAACAATTAAGAGTCAAGGAAGAGCACCAAGACCGGTTAGCTTTCATCACCCCAGACGGAAAACATACTTGGAATGTCACACCTTATGGTTATTGCAATAGTCCCTCGGCTTTCCAGCATTGCGTTGACTCAATCCTTGGGAAACTTAGTCCCTATCAGGCCTTTGCCTCCGTCGATGATATAATCACCTGAAGATCCACATTTGACGAAATTTTCCAACGTCTAGACCTAATCCTCGAACGCTTTGGGCAATTCAACCTAAAATTCAAACCGTCTAAGTGTCATTTCGGATTTTCTGAGCTTAAGTTTTTGGGACACCTATTCTCGTCTCGAGGAATTGAGCCAGATCCGGATCAGATTTGTGCGATTAAAGATTATCCTACTCCAACTAATCAGACTCAAGTCCGTGCGTTCCTTGGATGTATCAATTTCTTCCATCGTCACGTACATAATTTGTCCGAAATCGCGAGACCGTTATGCCAGATAACAGGTTCAAAATCCCAATTCCCCCAATAGTACAGAATTTCCCTACGTCATGAAAATTCTGTACATTCCTCAGTAATCTCCCCGTCACATGGTCACTTTGATGCAGAGCACTTGAATGATCCCGTTGATTACGTTAATCAAGCTGTCTCTGACGGTTTTCTCAAGCTCAATTCTTCTCCAACTCAAAAGTACTCTAAGATTCGCCTACAGAAACAGGATCCCAAGTTGCTCAAGATCATTCAGTCACTTGAAAATCTACTTCAAAAACCTGATCAAGTATTTGATAAGCAATCCTCGAACTACTCCTTAATCGAAAACGTGCTATTCTATGCCAACTTTAGTGAAATTGGTAATCCTTGGCTACTCGTTATCCCTAAAAGCATTAGATTCCAATTGTTCAAAGCTATCCATGAAGACTCGGTTGCTCACCTTGGTATGGTTCGGACACGATGAAGAATCGTTTTTGCCGGTTTGAAAAATAGGCTAATGCGATCGGTGAAAGCCGTTAACAATTTGATATACTAGTAGATATACATTAAATTAGTAGAGAATATCTATTACTATCTATATAAATACTATATAAATACTATATATCCGAAAAATGAACATAGTATATACTAATGGGCAAAATCGCTTTTGCGATCGGTGAAAGCCGTTAACAATTTGATATACTAGTTAAATACTAAAAGATTTGAATGAAAACTATAGAGAATATCTTTTAGAATCTATATAATCAACTATATAGCTGAAAAAACAATATAGTATATACTATGGGGCGAAATCACTATTGCGATCGGTGAAAGCCGGTAACAATTTGGTATTCTAGTTATATGCTCGCATATATACATGTCGCATATTCACTGAAAGTACGCGAGAATGATGAGTTTTCAGCAGCAAATCTGCCCGCCATTTCAGCGCATAGCAGTAAAGAACGAGGAACGATGGAGATATGAAAGAATTTATCCGTTTTCTGATTTTTGTGCTTTTTTCTTGAATAATTTCTTTAAAATGTATACTACTAGGTGTTAAATTGTATTTCAAACCGGCAGAAAAGGATAGCTTCTATCCTGCTCCAATTTTTATTGGCATGGTATGTACAAGGACATTAAGTATTACCTCATGCATTGTCATGCTTGCCAAGTCCATAACCATAATACACAACCGAAGGCCGGACCTTATTCACGAGTCATCTCCCCCATAATGCCATTCGAACGTATCGCTATAGACTTCATCGGTAACTTCAAATCAACTGCGAGAGGCAATATCGCTGCTCTAGTCATAATAGACACCGCCACTCGATTGTTAGAAGTAATTCCCACATCAAGTCAAACTACTTCGCCAGCTATTTCCGCACTCATGGAACACGTTATCTACCGTCATTCTCTGCCTAAAACTCTAGTGTGCGATAATGGGCAAGCTTTTACCTCACATACGTTCCAAGATTCGTGCAGAGCACATGGCATTAAACTCATCTACTCTTCCCCCTATCATCCGGAATCTGATGCTTTATGTGAAAGATCTCATGGTACCACCAAGTCCACACTTGCCAAACTTATACTTGATGATCAATGTGATTGGGACCTGAAATTGTTTAGAGCCGTCTTTGCTGCTAATATAACGGTCCACAGTTCAACTAGGTACTCGCCATTTTTCCTTCTCCATGGCCGCGAACCTATCCTCAAAGTTGATAATCTTCTTCCAAATGCAACCCTCGAGAATCCAAAGTTAACTCCAATGGAGATAGCCCACAATCTTCATGAACACCGTGTTAAGGCAAACGAAAAATCATGCAGGAAACAGTTAGAAGATAAACTTGCATTTGACAAGAAACACCCAATTCCTAAATTCTCAGTAGGTGATCTTGTCTGGGTAGTCAATCATGAGCGGTTGCAAGGTCTCAGTCGAAAATTGGCTGCTAAATTCAAGGGCCCATATAAAGTCATTCAGCAAATAAGTCCTCTGACCTTTTATATTCAGCCACTTCCTAAAGATGGTCAAGACCATCCATACGTGTATTATGCACACGCTCATAATATGAAGATATATAATCTCCCACTTCCGGATTCTCAGCCCCCATTGCTGCCTCAATTCCATCAAATCAACACCAAATTTCTGAGCGTGCAACGTGTGAAACTCTAACCGCACCGTTTGATCTTCATTTCCCACCTGAGGCCACAATCACTGCAGTGGCGTCCACACCACCGTCTCTTCCGAAAGAGGTATCATCTTCATCAACATCCAGCCGAAATACACGTGAGTCCGTTAATCCCAACACCGATGATTCCAATGTCGCTACGGCGTCAAATGATTCAAAACGATCAAATATCTTTGATAACTCTGGCGAAGCCAGATCCCGCCACTCGTCGTCTAATGAATCTAGTCATTCATTCCATTCTGTTGATTCCAATTACTCTCATCATAATTCCCCTCAGCCATCTGAACACGAAGATGAACTACATATGCACTTTGGTTCGGATGAAAGTCCGTCAGATATTGAATCCCGCAAGGCAGAACTACAAAATGCAGTTTACCAAGCTGATACTGATGTTTAACTCCCAGATCCTGCACCTCCGTCACCAGCATTACTTAATCCACCTCCGCTTCCCCCAGCTCAATTACATCAAGTACCAGAAGAGTACCCTGAGTGGAGGGTTGATTCTTCTGATTTCTCTCGATTAGGGTCCAAAGATCGTACAACTATCTTTAAAAACTACGTCAGTCCTCCAATCCCAAGTCCATGCACATCTCAACAATCAAATCCCGATTCAATTATTCAGAATGAACCCCAACCTCCTAGGTCTGACACGCCTAACATTTCCCCAACTTACGCTCATTTATCTCCCATACGTTCCCCCAAAAGTCAGAAGTTGCATAACCCGCATGTGCAGTCTTCTGCTTTTTCTAATTGCACTGGTTCCCAAGAAAACTTAAATTCAACAACAATTGAAATCCCCGTGGATTCTCCCACGTCCCATACAGTTACGTCTGATACGCTTCCTCTAAACATGGAAGTAATGGAAGTATCACAAACTTCTGCGAAAGCTGCATCGACTGAACCACCCCCACCAGTCGCAATTGCAGGTCCATCGTCTCATGTAGCTCCATCCGTTAAGTCAGCTACCTCATCTAAAACTCGCAACCGTCGCATCAACTACACCAAGAACTCTTTCTCGCACTAGTAGCACCGAATCTTTAGCCTCGAATAAGTCAGCATCCTCGGTTAAATCTACTAGATCTGGTCGTAAAGTCATACCTCCAGCTAGATATGGCCAACTTCATATTACTAAACCGACGCCTCAGGTGGACTCTCTAACCTTTGATCCTTTAAAAATCGCACTTGCCAATACCACTATCCAATTTCTCTCCCAGCTTTAAATGTCATCTGTTAGTCCTCGATTTGTCGTCAATCCTCGTTACATAGTTAATCCTCGTGAAACCAGTCAATCCTCGATAACCCACTAATTTTGCTCACTCTTTTTCACCCTCGTAGATGCCGCAGGCTAAAACTCCTGCCAGTGGCTCTGAAATGGATTTGGGATCGTCACCACCTCATTCAGTAGGGGAAGAAGAGGACGTGCTGAACCTCTTAGCCTCTTCGGCCGAAGATGACCTGATGGGGACTCCACGGCCACACCACCTACCCCTGTTTCCACATTGCTCCAATCCATTGTCAAGGCAGGGAAGAACCCATCTCGTCGCAGACCGGTGCCACCCAGTCCAAAATCTATGGCCGATTTCCCAACTCTTCCTACCACCAGCAAGCCAAAGACGCCTTAACTGCTGCAACCCCCGAAAAGTCCTTGCGGCCCGTTATACGACCAATGGACCCAAGAGCTCTAGCGCTGCCAGCTCGTCTCAAGGTGGTCATCCCGCGTCTTCCGGACAATCTTCCCTCTACGGTCAACGTAGCAAATGTGCCGGACGGGTACTACTCAACCGTCACGACGGATCTAACCACGTCCGACGACGACATGCCATTGAATGAGAGATTCCATGCTAAACTTTAAAATCATCAGCCGCAATCGTCCGGGATCAACGGCTTTCCCAAAGAAAACCGGGAGAAGACCCAAGCCAGTGGTTTACTCGTCGTCCGAGGAAGACGAAAAGGAGCACTCTCGTCTTCCCATGTCTACGCTTGTATCGACTTGGCCCGCTCGTCTTCCTAGCCCCTCTTCTTCGTCACGTTCTGCCGAATCTTCGCGTCCCGGATCTTCTCGTCGGACCCCCTCTTCCAACAAAACCCGGGTCCAAGTCAGTCAAACCAAAATATACGGTCCTCTCAATTTTCCAATCAAGTAACAAGCCGTCCTACTATAGGAGAAACAAAAACCCAGACGGCCACTCGTCCAAGTCCGACTCACCACCGCCACCGGTCAAAACACCAAACACGGTGTCTAGAGGTTGCTCCCCTATCAATTTGGCTCCTCAGAGTGACCCAGCAATCATCCTGTGTGGTCCGCCAATTTCTTCTGAGCCGCTGACTTCACCACCTCCACAAAGTCCTTTGCCGCCAACTCCTCTCACGAGCTCTGCAACAAGTCCTGCTGTGGCATCTCCACCGGTGGAGCCAGCGACATCAGCGGAAATGGCTCCAGCTAAATCGTCCGCCCCGCTGACGTCCCGAATTCCCTTCCAGATTCCGAAAAGAGCGGAGCAACCACCAGCTAGTACTATCCTACCAGTCTATTTGGAGCCACCTCTCCCACGTCAGGAAGTCAGGTTCGACAGTGGCAGGTTAGAGCCTCGTCCCTCATTCGTTATGACCAGTTCAGTTCGTCTGATGGGTATGGAGATCTGTATGACAATGATATGATCTATATGACCATCTGCACCTCCAGAAGGATGGGGTCGCTTTGGTGATGTTTCAGAAGTTTCCCCTCCTACCACGTCGGCCGAGTCACAGCCTCATCGTTCTCCTTCGACTCGGACTTTCTCCAGTCTCCCAAGGCCATCTTCCATCGATAGGAAGCGGACCTATTCGAAGACTTCGGATCTGCCCTCGCTTCTCCTGATGGATCCCAACGCCATAGTTGCGCGCCCTCCAGCACTTTGTCCTTGTGGTGTCGGAGGTCCCTTCCTCCGGGACTGTGAGCAGCGGGTGAAGAAGTCCAGGCTTTTCTCCATAGATGGTGATATGGTTTGTTTCATCTGCAGGGGCCGAGGCCACCTCCACCGCCAGTGCCCCCACAACAAACGTCGTGAGGACGATGACGACCGCAAGGGTCACCGGTCGTATAGTCGACAACGTCCCAACCATCAACCTCGTAATCCCCGAAATTCTTTCTTTTAATATGTTTTCATATCCAAGAATATAACGTTTATACTGTCAAATCTATCCACATTTCTTCCTTACAATAACTTCAATAAACCTCAAACAATCTGTCATTTCACAATAATCTTCTGTTCCAATCCTCGAAATATCATTCCAAAACAACTCAGCGAATTTATTATAGTCACGACTCATTACTCTCATCAGATGTCTTATTTCATAGATGTGGCCTTGTCATTGCTCTATTTGCCATTACTTCGAAAATCTCATGGGCATCAACTGTTACCAAGTTTATCGTGAACTTCGCCATGAATGTCATAATATCAGGCTCCTTCAAGGTTTTGGCATCATGAAATGTTTAGTTAGCCCTAAATGTCTCTGCCTCATCCAGCTTGGACTGAAGGATTCTCGGCCAGGATTCCATCGTCTTCAAAATCCTTACTACATCCAATGTACGGATGATCCTTGTGATTGGCCTGGTCACTTCACTCAACTGGAGGTCGCAACATGCTGTACTTTATGTCGTCAGCGACAGCCGTTGCCTGAGTAAAATTCCTTCACAGGTTTTCTCTGTCTCATACTCAGGCATGGCCTACACCACCACTGCGTCACCCCACGCTGTCCAGCAACCCTCGCTCCATATATAAATATAAACTCTACCTTTTCTCAAATTTCCCACCGTTATGTCGATACACACAACGAATGAATCCCTTATGAAAAACACTAATTCCCCACTAGGTTTCAATACAATTTTTTTATGTAAAGTAATCCCCGAATTCTCTTAAAACTATTTTTTAGATGTCCGAGCTCAGGAGCGGTCTGTCAGTCAGTTGCCAATGTCGTCACTGTGTACGGGAGAAGTTAGGTCCTTTGCGTGAAAGTATGTGTTTCTGTATAATATGCCGCTATTTCGATGCATTTTTCTTCAATTGTCACCACGTTCTAGCATCACTTCAAATATGTGGACAAGCTAGAACATCTTTAGGAATTGAAGAAAGCAAGTCAGCTAAGAAACACCTCTGTTGCTGCTGCATCTGCTTTGCTGGACCGGCTGTGAAACGACCACCCTTCGTCCACTACGTATCTTGCACTCGACCCCCTGTAACGTTAAATGAAGTGGTGTTAGAAATCAAAAAAATACTTTCCCCTTTTAACACGATTGAGAAGACGAAGTAATCATCCTCTGCTTCTAGTAACCCACGGACCCACCTTTGATTTAAACCCAATTTTCAATTATGCTCCTCATAATCAATCTTCAATAAATGCATACCGTTTTGCTTTAACTCACGCTTAGCCGCAAGCTTACGTTGTCTCGTTGCTATATGTCTCTTTTTGTTCTAAGTGTTTGTTTTCGTCCGCCCATTATACGATTTTAAACAAACTCTCAAAGTAATCCCCGACCATATCTATTGTTCCTAGATGACATCCAAAGAATTCCAAGACTTGTCGCAAGAAAAATTCCAAGACTATATCAATATAGTATATCCGGACGGTATAACGGATGATCAAATTTTTCACCTAATGTACTTAACTTCAGACGAGGACTTGGATAAGTTACCTTTACCCTCATCCGTTTTTGCCTCTCGTGTTGGGATGCCTGTTCTTCCTAACGTGCCGTCGGTCAATCCTACCACCTTCTCCCCACTGGCTCTGCTTGAAATGTCTCTCCGGTGCCACGCCTTTGCTTCAGAGCCAGTTGTAGTCTTGCATCGGCTACCCAAGGACACACCCCAGATTGTCAAATTGTCCGATCTCCCTAGTAGTTACCTTTCAACGGTTTCAACCAACTCAACTACCGATGAGGACGAACAACCAATTTATATCGACTTGAAGACGTCTAGTATTGGATGCGGCTGCATAATTTGCCAGGCCTGTGTGCGACAGTTCCACGATTGCCGGGAAGTACGTCGGGCAGTATTCAATTTCGAAAATGCTCTGATGAGATTTAAACTCAAGCCCCGTACCCGTCAATACTGGCGCACTTGTCTCTGTTTAATGTCTTTTCTGGAGACTAGACGTCCATCATAATGATTATATCTTCACTTCACCAAATCCATCAGTTACTTCCGTACCTATTCAAGTATTCCGGCTTATTAGGGAACAATTAGCTCCAGTACTTCCCCCGTACAAACGCCGTTCTACAAGAAAGCTTCAACGATCCCAACCTCCTAAATATGTTCTCAGTTCCAGATCTGGTTCATTAACCATCCAGCCAGTTCAAAACCTATAAGTTCGTCTTAATCATTCAACCCTCTGTAACCCTCGAAGAATATTCCGTTAATCTCGTTTCCCACTGTCTACTATATACTTAAAAGTCATGCTGTCGCATTTGCTCTTAATTTACCCGACTTCACTGATCACTTTTGATACCGAAGTATCAACTATTAATTTCTTGTCAGTATCTCCCACTCCCCTGTTTCCCGTTTCAAGCGGCGGGTAATGACAGCTTCGCTGTCTCTTCTGCACTCTATGCTCCAGGTCAGCTAAACTCAATGACTCTGTCCCCGCCAAAAGTCTGCAAAAAGAAGAATTCGCAAATTAGCATAGTTTGCTAATTATGCTCACTTCGGATTCCATCCCACCCGCATCAGATTCTTCTTCGTCGTCGTCTTCTTCTCTTCTTCGACAAGAAGACCATGCCTTCAGGATCCGACATCTTGAATTGACCACTCCGTTCCGAATCACCAAACAATCAAGACCTAGTCTTCTCCAGTGACTCCTCAAAAGTCTCTCAGTTTTCTTCATAAAAAATATCTCAAAATTCTCCCAAAACTTACCTCCGTGCTCCCGTAAACCTCGGTTTTCCCCAAAAACTTTATGTTTTTCAGTCACACCGTGACATTTCACACACCGCACTCATCTCACCCTACGCTGAAGCCACACACTGTAGACCAGCTGACTACATCACCCCCATAAACGCTACAATATAAACTAACCGGGAAAGATGAGCTGGAAATAAAAAGAAGCAGCGAGAGAGAGGGAGATTCATAGAAATAAAAGTTTAGGCAAGAGAGAGAGAGCCACGACAAGAAAAGCTTTTAACTTAAACTTGATAACCAAATTTTACTTCATCATGCTACTGTATTCATTTTTAATGACATTTCCTGCTGTGAAAGTGCTGGTGCTTTCACCTTAGTCTTATAGTAAAAATCCTGTTTTCCTCCTCCTACTGTGCACCTGTCTCGGATAAATCTGCTTTGCATCCGACAATACTGTATGGGCGGACTTAAAGCTCCAACATGAACAAACTGGTAGCAATTCAATGAATAATTATTGAATATTTTCTTCTTCATTCAGCTTCTCTATTTCCGCTAAAGAAGCGAGCTGAAGCATGGTAAGAGCAAATGAATACTGGAAAAATAGAGAAAATAACAAACTGATACTGGTAGCTAGAATTTAAAATTTCGAACACTTCTTACAGGAAACATTTTAGCTTATGAAAGATGCTTAAATGATGCTTAATGATTCCCCCTCTCTGATTTGTAATTAGCAAAGCCTGCAATTTTAAAAGTAAACACCGCATTGAATGCGAACAGTATTTTTCCATTCCCACGTCGCTTCCTGGTTCAGTTAATTCTGCTCCAGCAGCTTTCCTGGAACTACAGTAAGGCAGAGCATGGCACCGGTTCTCCAATTAGCAACTTAGCAATCAGTTCCCAGTTAATACACATTGTTAAATTTAAATTTCACTAGCAACTCTGTTCTCTTCTTCACAGACGTCGAAATGATCGTTTAATCCATCGTTGACCTCTGAACTGCTAAGACAGCATTTCCAATCGCTCTCTTGTGCAGAATCTTTCCGTTCACAAAGTTATTTCTCACGGACCGAGAATCAAAATGATGCGTGCACTGTTTGCGTCCTTTGTGGCGATAGCTTACTTTCTCGCTGTGACAGGAGAAAGCGTCCCAGCTCCAGACGCGGCAGTTCGGGAGCCTAGGACCGCATCTGACGATTTCCGAGGGGCAGCGGCAGCAGGCTGGTAAGCTGGCATGAAGCTGAATTAACTCACTTAATCTTACTTAAACTTAAATCACCGTGCTAATCCTTTTCCTCGATGTTAGCAGTATTGAAACTGATTTAGACTAAATTAGTTTCTAGTAACAACTCCTTACAGTACAACTGTCCAATATCCTTTTGATTTTAGGCAAAGCTATGGTTCTGCAGACAGTGTTTCAGATGAAGATATGTACCCCGCCTCGGATGAAGGTACTTACGGATATGACCCGAACCGGATGCGGACATGCACAATGTGCTGTGCACGATACGGTGAAATGACCGTTGCTTACAGAAGGAAACAACAACGTCAAGGTCGAATTCCGATTGAATGTAAGAACTGCGTGTGTTCCGATCCCAATGTTACAATTATTTTCAGGCAGAAGAAAAAGAGCCAGAGAAACAGGAAAAGGGGGAATTTCTTTTGAGCTGTAATGTAATTAGCAGTGCGATCGATCAAGGATAATAAAATTACCAAACTTGTAGCAAGATGTCTTTGTAGTACTTTTGAGTTTTAGCTTGGGAGTACCAGCGGATTTGTTACAATACAGCTGTTTTTCAATCTTTTAAAACACAATAAAATCATATCTGGTAATTGTAGTACATAGCTGGGTCAGAGCAAGCGCTTTCAGCGTCGCAAAATGCGATTCTGGAGAATTTGGTCATGTTAACCTGTTGATCGTATTTGTATTGAATACAAACATTTCACTTTTCCCCTCTGCGTCCATTGTGATAAGCATTAGCTATCAGGCTTGAACAGCTAGGTCAAGCCCACATAGCTTCCTTTGACTTAGGGACTCTGACCCCGGAAAAGCTCGTGGCTTTTTCAATAGCCACAGGGCGACTCGGGTCTGTCCAACAGCAAGTGCCCCTTGGCACGTTGTGATTAGGGAGTATTCCAGCCGCGATGGGCCATCAATGGCCTAGTCGGCGCTGTGTCCTACGGACACGGCCTCCCGAAATACAATACAAAAATACAATACAAGCATTAGCTAGTAACTACAGTCCAGTGCAACAATCTTTTACTGTACCAATTGATATATATTTTTAGTTACAAAGTTTTTAGAATTTTTTAAAAATTATTTTTAAAAATTATTCATTTTTATTCAGGATTTTAAAAATAGGATCATGAGTTTGTGACACAAACTTTGTGTTTAAATAGATTTCGCACAATTTTGTGCACAACGATTTTGCGTATTAGACTTTGTTCAAAAATCCGAATCAAAATTGTATATTTTGTTACAATCATCGAGTAAATTAAATTTATTTCAAAAATCAATTTCCGGTAATACTATTGTAAGGTAAACTTAGAATGCTCTAGCTAGTTTTTATCAAGATTTACTATCAGTTTATGCAGTCCATCTCCCTTCATTACCAATCTTGCTAAAACTCAGTCGAGCGTTATTTCAGCTTCAACAGCTACCATTTCCAGGCAATATCATCTTTAACTCCTGCACTATTTTTTGTCCGGGTCGAACAAGAGGTGATTGAGAACCAGGAGGAAGACAGTAAGGTGAAAAATTACATTAGATTAAGGCCCAAGGCCAAGTGGGTCGGCTGTTGTAGGTATAAAAAGTTGTGTGGAAACTAAGTTCCAGTAGCAGTTTCTAAATAGCCCTTGGCTATACTCCATAAAAACTTACACGTAATCCCCATTTCCTCCGCTTGCTACTACTACCATCTCATAATCAATGAATAATTCATACACTTCTTGATCATCATCATCTTAAACGTTGCATCCATGCACCTTCAACGTAAAAAACATCACAGTTAGATTAATGCAAGGCTCTGAATCATACAAGCCTATCTGCACGAGACCAAGACGAGATTTGAATTCAATCTTTTCCAGCACAACAACTTGCTACTGTATTTCTACTTGAACTTATCTTCTTGTTAGCCGATACTCAATCAATTGGTGCGTATGATTGATAACACCTCATAGATTAAGGACAGGAACAAGAACCAGCCCCTATTCTTTTACCTTCAAAGATAACAATTATCGGATTGTTGTGTAAAAGTATGAATATATTTTCTATTCTTTACTACCACCATCACCTTTTTCCTTATCTTTATTCATGACGCTGTAAACGCAAGGCTTGGACAGTGTAGTAAGAGTCATTAGCTCAGCGCCAGCCAGACAATATAAACTAACCGGGAAAGATGAGCTGGAAATACAAAGAAGCAGAGAGAGAGAGGGAGATTCATAGAAATAAAAGTTTAGGCAAGAGAGAGAGGGTCACGACAAGAAAAGCTTTTAACTTAAACTTGATAACCAAATTTTACTTCATCATGCTACTGTATTCATTTTTAATGACTTTTCCTGCTGTGAAAGTGCTGGTGCTTTCACCTTAGTCTTATAGTAAAAATCCTGTTTTCCTCCTCCTACTGTGCACCTGTCTCGGAGAAATCTGCTTTGCATCCGACATTACTGTATGGGCGGACTTAAAGCTCCAACATGAACAAACTGGTAGCAATTCAATGAATAATTATTGAATATTTTCTTCTTCATTCAGCTTCTCTATTTCCGCTAAAGAAGCGAGCTGAAGCATGGTAAGAGCAAATGAATACTGGAAAAATAGAGAAAATAACAAACTGATACTGGTAGCTAGAATTTAAATTTCAAAAACATCTTCCAGGAGACTATTAGCTTATGAAAATACTTCAAACAACTTCTTTTTATAACCATTGCTAATTGCAATGACTTCAATGAATCCTATTCCTAATAAATTGTCGCCAACTTCCCCCTCTCTCTGATTTGTAATTAGCAAAGCCGGCAATTTTAAAAGTAAACACTTCATTGAATGCGAACAGTATTTTTTCATTCAAACGTCGCTTCCTGGTTCAGTTAATTCTGCTCCAGCAGCTTTCCTGGAACTACAGTAAGGCAGAGCATGGCACCGGCTCTCCAATTAGCGACTTCACAATCAGTTCCCAGTTAATACACATTGTTAAATTTAAATTTCAATAGCAACTCTGTTCTCTTCTTCACATACGTCGAAATGATCGTTTAATCCATCGTTGGCCTCTGAACTGCTAAGACAGCATTTCCAATCGCTCTCTTGTGCAGAATCTCTCCGTTTCCAAAGTTATTTCTCACGGACTGAGAATGAAAATGATGGGTGCCTTGTTTGCGTCCTTCGTGGCGCTTGCTCTCTTTCTCGCTGTGACAGGAGAAAGCGTCCCAGCTCCGGACGCGGCAGTTCGGGAGCCTAGGGCCGCATCTGACGATTTCCGCAGGGCATCACGCTGGTAAGCTGGCATGAAGCTGAATTAAATCACTTAAACTATGCTGATCTGTTTCCTCTGTATGCAGTATAGCAACTGATTTAAACTAAATTGGTTTCCAGTAATAACTCCTTAATTAATTGTCCAATATCCTTTTGATTTTAGGCAAAGCTTTGCTTCTGCAGAAAGTGCTTCTGATGAAGATATGTACCCCGCCTCGGATGAGGGCGAGGGCGTGGCTCCGGGCGTTTACGGATATGACGTGAACCGGGCGCGGCAATGCACTTCATGCTGTAAAAAATTCGGTGAAATGACCCCTAAAACCAGAAGGAAACAACTACGTCAAAATACAATTCCGAAGCAGTGTTATAACTGCTTGTGCTCCGATCCCGAAATTACACTTGTTTTCAGGCGGAAGAATAAGAACCAGAGAAACAAGAGAAGGGGGTAGTTCTTTTGAGTTGTAATTAGCAGTGCGATCGATCAAGGATAATAAAATTACCAAACTTGTAGCAAGATGTCTTTGCAGTACTTTTGAGTTTTAACTTGGGAGTACTAGCGGGTTTGTTACAATACAGCTGTTTTTAAATTCAATCTTGTAAAACACAATCAAATCATATCTGGCAATTCTATTCAATTATGCAAAGAATTATAATTTCCAAAATTTTTCAGCCAGGTAAAATAAAAAATTATTTGCAATTTCAACTGAATTAATAATTTGCTCAATTTTTTAAATTTTCTAGCATTTTTCATAAATATTCATCTCACAATAACCGCATTCAGATTTCCGCTGCTAGTTTTGCGCTTTACGCGCGGCTACCGTCTTCATGATCGCTAAATAAGCAGGACGAGGTTGACAAACGTCATCGTCATCATATTCTTATCAACGAACAAAGCAATACACACGTGCCAGATTTCTTTGTCTCCTTAAACCTCATCTGCATCTTTGAAATCCGAGGATGAGCACCTTTCTTCCACAACTTTTTTCACCAAAGTACATTTACAACACACGCCATCCTCCATCCACCTCCCATCACTTTTAGCCATCAAATCCTCCCTACCCTTGCTTACTCTATAATCCTCTTCTTGAACCATCTCCACAATTTTTAATCTTTCTCTCGCTTCTTGATAGAAACAAATCCTCGGAGATGACAATTTTATTTAACTCATATCCTTCCAGCATTATTGTCATTTGCCACGAGTCTCCATGACTTGTTCTTCTTCCCGTTTCCTCTCAGCATTGTCTTCGTTCCTGCCTTCTTATCCCAGCCCTTGCTCTGAAGGCCCAAGGGCTTAAATAATCATTTAACACCTACCTAACCGGGTAGATAGCAGCGTCCCGAAATCTCCACACAGTATCTTTTACCCATTAGACCCTCTTCTTTACTCTCTGGTACTTAAAGGCTTGAGAAGTATCCGGGAAGCAGACAGTCAGCAGCGCCTTAAGGCTTTTTCCTCTCCTCCGAATCTTCGTTCATCTTTTCCAGGAGTGAGGTAGTGGATGTTGGTTAGATGCAGAAGTGCGTGAGCTAAGTGGGAAGAGATCCCTTATTGTTGTGGAGGATAATTTTTTCATTTTGAATTTCAAATGAGTGATAAAAGTCCTGCTGACTAACTAATGGAGTTCAAGTCCAACCTGCGCGTCGTCCTAGGGATTTTTTACCCTTGGACACCAACTTCAACAATACAACTCCTTCTTTCTTGGTCTGGCTTCATCAGCTTCGGGAAACTCCTACGAGATTTAGAGACAGGCAGACTTTTGTCTGGGACGATGATGATGATCAAGCGTGGAGGATACT
Source organism: Sminthurides aquaticus (assembly GCA_906901655.1). Classification (NCBI taxonomy): domain Eukaryota; kingdom Metazoa; phylum Arthropoda; class Collembola; order Symphypleona; family Sminthurididae; genus Sminthurides; species Sminthurides aquaticus. The sequence goes on from CAJQTT010000010.1 coordinate 900,083, forward strand.
TAAATCCAACAAACTGGCTTCCACTAATCCAGTCCCAGGGTAGGATGTACACTAAAATCTACAAGAGCTATCTTCCAGCTTGTATAATCCGTATCCAAGCAACCAAGATACGGTCCTGAAAATCCGGGGCACCTCCTTCAGGTGAATATTAAAGGTGTAGCTAACTGTAGACTTCATGAAGCTTTTATTCTGTGTAGCCTTGTTGCATCATTTATAACTTTATTGTCCACCTTGTATGAGCTCCATGAAAGGGAGAGAAGCATGAGCTGAATCCTAATTTGCTTCATGAGACTCATCTTTTTCTTCCCTGGAAGATCCATGAAGGAAAATAAAAGATAGCTTGCAGTATGGAGGAGACTGGAAGGCTAGCTGGAACTGAGAGGGAATAAGAAGAGGAGGACGGAGGAGGCTGTTAATTTTTTTGCTCAACAAGAGCTCTGCACAATCCCCTAATCATTTGTACATAGAGCAAATTGATAATAATAGCAGCCTGCCAACACTATCCTGATGCCAGCTTAATAATATTGCGTTTGTCCTCTCCGCATATCGCAGGCAGGCTAATAAATCCGTGTCTCAAGTGACCCAGCAATCCTACCAAAGAGTTTCCCCCGGTATCGTAAATATGAAGTTCTTTAATTTTGACCTGTATAGGTCAATTCTTGCTATTGAACGTATGTAAAAACCTGAATCCAAAATGTAGGCATATAAATAATAACAGCAATCGTTGTTTATTGTCTTGGAGTTAAGTGGGTTGGTTATATATGCTTCTATTTTAATTGATATGACTATGACTTGACCAGTTGACCATGTCAGTTCATACTTATTGCTCTCGATCTGCCATGCTCTTGCTGCAATAAAGATGCGGGTCTTCCAATGTAGTCTTGGCTGCAACGATAAAGACTTCGACCAGTCATCTTACCCTCATTGTAAATTAAAAAAATTAATGCATCATGCAAAACTAATAACAGGAGCAAAATCAATTTCTTAAGGAGCAGAGAAGATGCGGGCACTTTTATCAATTATAAGTTATGCTCATGCGAGTATCGGCTAATATATATTTGATGGATTAATTGAGTTTCTTCGACTATAGTAATTCGTAGCTATGAAATTATTTTCATTCATGCATCAAGATTCAGCAATCTCAGTTTTTCAAACATTGTCTTAATTTTCCATGCTAAAATTCAAGAAATTCATGTTTTCTTTAAATAAATTTTCAAGTATCCTGGGCGTTTCGTCAGCGGTTACTGGTTACCAAGCAACAACTTGGAATAATTCTCCACCCCCATCTTGAGAAAACGAGCACTGGTTATTACAATCCCTGCTTTTCCTAGCGCCCTCTAGCGTCAAATCCAACTTTCCCACCAGCAGTAGAAACACTTCAAGATTTTCTAAAAACAAACAAACAAGGGAGAGATGCGGATAAATAAATATCCCGACCCTAATTTCTTCAGGATTTTGTTTAAATAATTTAAATTTATGTAGTCGTATATTTACAAGTTTCTTTCCTTAATTGCGTTAGTCATTTCTTTGCTCAAGTGTGAGCAATCTGTAGTAATATTATTCTGATGAGGGTAAAAGCCTGAGGCAGTTTTTAGCGTAGTAGTAGGCTATTGTGTGTAGTGAGTAAAGTGTCAGTTGTAGTAATTCTATCCCCTCCACCCCATCTTGTCAATAGTTTTTGATAAACGGAGGATGAAAAAAACCGAGAGGGAGTGTTAATAGTTGGCACATTTATGGCTTTGCGTACGCAAGGAAATGATTGCAGGAAAAAGATTATCTCCACCCTCAATCTTATATTTCTTATAGTAAACGAGAACGAGTAACCCTCTTCCATCGCTCACTGACCGGTGGTCAGGACATGTACTACATATAGTATGACGACGACAACGCCACAGCTGTACAACTAAGCTACAACTAAGCTCTTCTTGGGTCATGGACACAGATTTACAAACTCACGCAATCCACTTCATGGATAGAGTATTAAGCCCCGTTGTACACACACACTCAACGCATCCTTACGCGGAGCGACTACTACGCTATTTTTTGTAGCGGTCAAGTGTCCAGTCATCTGTAAGTCTGTACACAATTGTACATCATCAACTTGCGAGGGCACTGCTAAAGAAGAAATCTACGCAACCTCATCCTCCCCCACCTCGCTTTCCCCGTTCTACTGGTTATTGGCTGGAGGAAGATGAGAGATTGTGCTCCGTGAGTATTATGTAAATCGAGCTTTGGTTAGAATCCTATTTTCTATTGTGATTGTGAATCTAGTAAAAAACTCTCATTTTTTTCAAACCAGAAATCCATCTTCCATCATGCACATGCATGCACCGGCTTCAGCGTTACTACCAGAGGAGAAGGAGGAGACGAGAAACGGGGAGCGGACGTAGGAGAACCAACGGTACATCTTACAGACCTAACGATTACTACCACTACTACTTTACAACCTTCCTCATCTTCCGTCTTCCAAAAATGAGATCTTCCGTCTACTTTAAGGCGTTATTCAAGCCTCCAGAGACCGGCTAATACGGAGCAACCCCCGTTTAATTGCAGCATAACGTCCAGAACGTTTGCGGATGTAATTTCATTCTCAATTCGGTCATTTTTGCGTCTTTTGCGCGACCTAAACGATACAGTTTCTAAGAGAAAGTAACGGCTATAGATAATTATTTTCTAACCCTCAGATCATAGGCTTTCTACTTTTACGCTTCTCAAGCCTTCTTCTTTTTTGCCAGCTCCCTTCATTTTGAAATTAGAAGATGACCGTGATTGCTAGCGGTGGGGGAGGATGATGGAGGAGGATAAAATAGAATATAAAAGTAGGGAGGAGGATAAAAACTGCGTCCAAAGTCCAGGAAAGTCAGGTTTAGTTTGTGCTTGCTAGACATCAAGACGTTTCTTCTACCACCGTGTGGTTTCCTTCATCAAGTGGAGTTTAAATAAAGGCCAAAGCATTGGAGATGGGGGAGGTTCTATTTGCCACCAGGTATAAGGGATGATGAAGGCAGACACAAATCACGAATCCAAGGGATGATTCAAGGAGAAAAAAGATACGAAGGGAGCGGAAAGTGTGGTTCCTCTTCTCTTGTTATGGAAATGGGGAAAGTAAATGCGGGTAGCGCTGGACGCTGGAGCAGTGCATGTCGTAGTTGGAACAAAAAATACAAGTTGAATCTTACACAGATTGAAATCAACTTTCTTATAAGACTCACGTGTCTTCTCGGACAAGAAGATGAGGGGAGGCGAGGGAGGAGGAGGAGGTGATGGTAAAAAATTATACTCTTCTCAGCTCACTCAATCTCAGTAATCCTACAGTTTGCTTTCATCTTTTACAGGATCCTATCTATGATTTCAAACCTGAAATAGCCATACTGTTCCAATCTCCGTGTACTTTAGAGTTCAGAGAAGCTCTCATCATGATGAGAGTAATAAAGTACTAAATTTAAATTTGCCGCCAATTTTATTAATTAAAACGCATAAAAATTAAATTTTAAATATCTTGCAATTGAATTTTAAAATTTTAAAATATAAATTTAAAATTCCCGCCATTGAATTTAAAATTTTGAATTTGAAATTGAAATATTTAAATTCAAAATTGGCACCATAATTCAAATATTATATACATGAGGCAAAAAAAAAAACAGATAAGCAAAATTGTGGGCCAACGGTTTGCCAGCGTCAGATGCTACCTGCACGTACAGATTCATAAAAAAAAAACATGATTTTGACCAAACGACGGGTCAGTGCCACAGTTGGATATTTTGCTAAAACGCACCTGTCCATCAGCATCAACTCAAACCCGCCTAGACATCACTGCCATCAAACTAAGTTTGATAAGAGGCGGAAGCAGGTGTAATTTTCACGGAAACTCTTCAAAAGCCGTTTTTCTCCTTCTTCCAAACGTTTCACCTTCGCAATGCTCTGCTTCTTCTGAAATATTTTGTGCGTGCCATGTATAACCGCAGCGGTAGATGCGAGAGTTCAACTTTTCAAGCGTTTCAATAGCACTTGACTGCTATGAATCACAGTGATACGCAAAGATGGTTTTAATTATATTAAAAACTCACACCACCACACCAGGCAACACACGGGTTTATCTTTCTCCATCGTTTAATTCCTTCTTTTGCGGTTACTACTGTAACGCTTGAGTAATTCTGTAAAAATGAAAACGTATAGTTTTAGTTTGTATTTCAGCGAATTACTTTGAAGAGCTTAAGCTTAAGGAAAAAGGCATGTCATCCACGTTGGTTCTGTGAAAAACTGGAGAAAATATGGAAACTGCCGTGGCAACTATACATTGGTCAGTCAGAACGGGAGGACAGGGACAGTTTTTGTCCTGGATACCAAGGAGCTTAAGGCCTTTAGCATCTGTTTTAGTGGCTCCCCCACTCGGCTTATTTTAGTTGAAAGTGTGTATCATCCAGCTACTCCATTTACAAACGAGCAGCGTATAGCTTTGCATAATTTACCTTGATGGTAGTTGAAATGAAAAATTGACATGTCATCCTCTTCTAATCCAAGTTGAACATCAATCTTCTATCCATCCATGTCCATCCATCCGCATCTTGTTTCTATCCTGGACGACTGTCTTTCAAGAAGCTTGGTTCTAGTGGAAGAAGACGTACGCACGGTTTCCTTCCTCAAGCTGTCTGTCCATCCGTCTGCTCTTTCTCAATCGCGTTGAGAATAATAGCCGGTGGTTAATATAAATAAGTTCAAGAGAGAGAGAGACCATGCTTTGAAGCTGGGAGTTAAATAGGACAGAGGTATATTATTGAATCGAGGATGATGATGTGAGTTTGTGTGGATGTTGCTGGAAGGGATTGAATCAGTATGGTTTACACAATTTCTTCTTTCAATTTAATATTCAAAAGGACGTCTCTGTGTTACTTTTTCCGGAATCAATTCATGGACTCACAAGTCTGCCTGCATCATTATTATTCCTTCCTTCATAGATTCTAGCATCGTGTTCATTGTCCATTGATCCAATATCAAGTACATGCATGGAGCATGTACTCCACTACACGACCAATTCGTAGCCTTAAGCATATAGCTAATGTAATACTCATAGAAAATGAACAATCAAGTAAAAAGAGATATGATGCCGCCGCACACTTATGGCTTATGCAACAAGCAAGGATCGTAGTTGACGCGGCACGATGATGATTGAATTAAAAGCAGATTAATAAGGAAATCCTGCACGTAATATATAATTAAGATACACAGTTCACGCCGGACGGTCGGACGCTTATGGAGGAAGATGGGAATAGAAATCAGAGTAATTTACAAGAGCATTTTACCAATCATGGATTGATTCATTCCCTTAATGGTAAATTGAAATGAATTAAATAAAAAAAAGGAAAACAAGATGACATGTCCGACGGACACGTCTGCCCTTTGTTGGGATTCAAGCTTATATTCCCTTATTGAGATGATTCCTAAATGTCCTACACACCCGCCTGACCGTCCGCCCGTCTCTCCCAGAGAGACAGACTTCTTTGAAATCATCCATCATTTTGTCTACTTGTTGATTATATTTTGACGGTATCTTATTCAGAATTAAGCGCTGCGCGAAGGCACACGCTCGTACGACGAAACACCCGTTTTGTGAAAAGCTCTTGTGCTCTTAATTAGCTCATCCTGAGTGGATGCGACAGTTAGAAGATGATAAGGTTGGAATAGTATTCGTATGGTTCTAAGCTAAACTTTGCTAAAACAACTTCAAGGGCTGCGGGTTGGGCTTTTGGGTACTGGAGAGTGAGGTCAAGTATTGTGAAAAGCGATTAATCTTGTAAACTTGTGTGGGAAATTGACTGCTTACTTTGTGCAATTAAGACGCCGATTTTTACATAATTTGCTGAAAAGAAGCTCCATTATCAGCAGATCCGAACCACAGTTTCAATGTTGGAACGGCAAAAACAGGACTGGCTAAAATGCTTGCCAATATTAGCAAAAAGCTCAAACCTAATGCGTAGCTTCCTCTGGCGTCAGCTACTTTCTTAGGAACACTGCGCAAGTAATTGCTGCATTCTAACAGCGCTGTCCATGTCATATTAGATACTATAACATCCATGAAGCAAATCTTCTCATCAGAAATTCACTAGACTGCATTAGATACACCTAAAACTAAAACATTTTCTAGACGTAGCAATTTTAGGCGCCTTAAAGCTAATACTAATAGCCTCGTAGACCCTCTCATTTCTTCATTCAATCCATGTCAACTGCGTAGCGTGTCATCTTAGGATAATAGGATAAATGTTACTTTTTCCCTCAAGAAAAAGGGATGAGCAAAGGTCAAAGTTGTTATGGTGTCGTGATGCGTAGCCTAATCCGGGAATATCCCCAAAGCCCTTGAGTCTCCCAGCACGGTGCCTTAGGGAGAAATAAGGCTGGGTCATTTCAATGGATGACACATTGCATGGTTGGATATGGTCCTCCTCTGAACACTATATGGAACTTGAAACACTAAGAAGAAATGATGATAGGATTTATTCAAGTCGACAACAACACCACTTATTCCTCTCCCTTGTTTTCCTTGTCATCAACAATACAAATATCGGATTTAGGACTTAACATCCAACAACTAACTTCCATACAACATCTCACATGGTCACACATGTCCCTACCCTTGAGTCCCTGGAGCGCCCTTCGTCTTCAATCTTTTTCAACGTTTGTATTATTTAGGATCTTACGTCATCCCATTTCCACAGTATCGTCCCTATTTTGACACGGAACCTGGTAATTTTTTGTCCTATTTCATCATTTTCATCCCTGCATGTCATGTCGGTGGTTCCCGGCTCTCTTGTATCCTCGTTTTCTAATATTTGACACAGTTTCTTAACGGAGAAAAAAAATCATGCTAACAAAAGTTCTGGATTTTTCCTACCCTCCAAACCATTAACTGATTTAGTTTGAGGATTTTAAGTGGGCGGAGCTCTAGCAATTTCCTACATCTCACACAGCTATGATTATTTTCACCCTTTTCTATTTAGCTCTGAAGCTAAACAATACTTGAGCAGACGAAGAGCTCAATTCCTTCTTACAGTGCTGCCCTCCTTGTTTAAATCCATAAATATTCCAGAATTATTATGCCTGGTGAAAATCATTAGGTTAATGGTGTAATGTATATATTCAGTAATTCCGTCCTACATATTGCGTGGGACGTCAATGTCTGTACACTCATGATGGCACCTTCAAACTCTTCTGGACAAACTCTGGAAGCGTTATGCTGAATGTTCTGAATCTGAAATCATTCTGTAAAACCAGTAATCATAAAGTACAGGAGCCTGAGTAAAAATAAATGGATAGGTGGGCGGGTATAATTGCGGGAGATTTTTACAACAAAACCAACCCTAGAAGATTATATGATTTTTGTTTTATACTGTCCCTATTCAGGTTTCTTCTTTTTCCTCTACCCTTTGCTCAATGCAGAAGTGGAGGCAGTGCATGACCTCGGCCTGGTGTTACTGGTGTAAGCTGTATTTATTGCTAGTTGTCTCTCTCATCCCTCCTCCTCCACACATACAATAATAATCTTTTCCCTTTTACTAAACCAAAGTTTGTTCCTGTGTAAATCTGAGACGACTCCAGTGATTCCAGCCAGACTCCAAGAGCAAGCTTCGTTCCTTCGTATAACCACACTTACGAGGTTCAGGGTTACTTAAACTATAATCTTGAGAGAAAAAAAGTGAAACGTACCACCACAAGTGTGCATGCATCATCATCTTGCCATGATCCCTTCATCCCTCATCAACATCCAAAGTCTCCTGACCCCTTGTCCCTTCTTTTGTAGGAGTCAAAAGATGTTCAAGAAACTGCTGTATACATGTATGGACTCTTAAATCTCCATACATATAAAATCTATGAACTTGTTTCCTTCCTCTTCTTCCTCTTCATCTTGAGTTGGGTTTCGAGCCGAGATTCATGAGGGATCCCTTTATTCAAAAGAGCCTTGGAAGAATAGGGACGACGTCTCTCTTGTTGTCCATGTGTGTGTAGCTTTTAAACGTTTTTCTCATTCCCTGCTGCGCGTCTTATAGATTCTGTGTCCAGGAAACTTCAGGACGAGGTTAAGCATACAGACGTACACGTGAGTGACGAGCTTCGTATAGCGTGGTTGGGAAGGAGTGGGATCGAGTAAGGGCCCTCTGCCATGGATTCATAATTCAAAGGGATCCATCTCTCTTAAGGTGGTGCGATACACTAGAAAAGCTGTCATGGAGGATCAGGTTGTTTGTGCCTTTCGAGTACACTTGTTTGGATTTCGGTTACCTCCTTTAGTACCCTGAATAGTCATTAGGTTCGAAGCGAGGGAGAATATAAGAGGGGAGGGTATAAGAAAAGAAGAGGAAAAAATGGTAGAGGATAAGGGACGACTTGATTTTATATTCCACCCTCGCCCATTATTATAATATCCGTAGTAAATACTAAATGGAAAGGTTATCCCGGTCATGTGGTCGTCTCCAAAGAAAGAGTGTGTCGACTCGGAGTCTGCCAGTTAGGTGGTTTAAGGTACACAGTCTCAAGACGGGAGGGATCTCTTCTTTGAAGATCCTGGATAATATAAACTAAAAAGAGGGAGGAGGATTAAGGAGGAGGAAGAAGATGCAAGTAGGCGCAAGGGATCTGACTGACTGAAAACACACAAAAAGCGCAGCAAGATGCAGTTTTTAAGAGTCGTATAGCCAAGGATAATTTTGTGTAAATTAAAGCACTAGTTTCTTGCCCATTATCCAGATTTGACTACCGGGGCTAGCGGCAACGCTGTCTGTATTTTGAAAATTAGCAATTTAAATTTATGCGTCCAGCTTTAGCGTAATTCGCAAAAAATATCGCGAATATCCAGGTAATTTCCCATGTTTGTTCCAGCATTGTCCAAAAAATCCAGCTCGCTCCAGTTTGGAAGGATGATGGACACTAGCTCAGTCCCACAAATTGCTTCCAGCAAGAATAGAAAATAATGCTTTAAGAGAGCAACTTTTTAAAAAGATTTAAGTATCGCAATCATCACGTTTCACGTTTTCTCTGATGCTTTTGGTTTTTTCATGCCCTTAATTTTCCTTTCACCCTTTCCCTCGCTCGCTCCTCTCTGTCTCCCAACTTCTATTATACAGCTCTGCCGTAGTAAATCCTTGTGCATGTGTGATTTAAATCCAAATGCATCCATCTATAGACCAATCCCGGGATAACAGAACATAACCAAGCCAAAGAAATAAAAAAAAGAAGCTGGTGCAATTCTCTATTTCTCTCTTCCTTCTTTACCCCTCCTATAGCCTTCCGTCGTACTTGTTCTAATATCCCCCCGCATGTCCACCCCCACCCAAATATTTTTTTCATCTCCATGTGCTTTCCACTAACTCTTGTGTGCCTGAGCCTTGGTGAAATTTAAACTGGAGATGAGAGCAAGTAGTTTATTTTATGTCAGCTCTCATCAACTCTTTGGATTACATAAGAAACTCATTTTTCTCTTGAAAATCTTTTCAAACTAGTACACTCGGCTGGATCCTGCCTGTCATTACCATACGGTATATATTTTCTTTTCCCTGCAGTCCTCCTTCGCTCCTTTGCCCCTTCAGCCCCTTCAGCCCCTTCGTCTCGCCCAGGAGGAAGAACCAAAGACCACATGAAAACAGGGGATGCAATCCCTATTCTTCATCTCATCTTCTTCTTCTTCACCCTTTTATATTCTTATAACTGCACTAACGAATCTCAAAGTACTTTTCTTATTCCAGTTACCCAAGTCTCACTCCAGGCACAAGTGTTCATTCCGTTTTTTTCATCCCCTCCCGCCGCCCTCCCCATCTACCGGTCTTACTGCTCCTCTTCCACGCTGCTTGGAGGTTGGTTAAAACAGCTCCAAGTACTCCAGGGAAAGGGTGTTAGTCTCCCTGGATCGATTACTTGGAAACGTTCCCTCACATCACATTAGCAGATTAGGAGGACGAAATGTTTCTTTTTCTTCCACTCACGACGTCGACACAGGGTCGGATTGAAGCGGTTGAACCTTGAATCTTTTGCTTACGACTACGTTCTTCTGGATGCTCCAGACGAGATTTAAATTGAAACTCAAGGACTGTATGTAGCTGTGAGCCTTATCAGCTGATAAATGAATATTTACATACTCCAATGGAAGGGACATGTCAGGAAGATGTAACGACCAAAATGAGATGGGAACCATACCATCTTCCAGCGTCCGTCTTCTTGAACTTCTATATATTCTGCTCCCTTGGAAGGTTCCCTTGATTTCCCTATTTTTTTCTATACTTTCTCCAGTGTATTATCTCTGGATGCATCTGGGCATTACGCGATGATGATGATGATGCTCCACTCCCTCCTCTTTCCACACCCTTCCTTCGTCCATCTTTTTCTATTATTCAAACGTAAAAATTTATGTTCCTTTACAACTTTTAAGGCACTTCAAGCCTCTTCTTCCAAAAGAGTATACTTCATCACCTTTTCGTGTTACGATTACACATTTTTTATACACGGCTCCAACGGATTCAATTTCACACATGATCCGTCCCTTGGTTACTCCATACGGATGCAATCCAGTACAGTTTAGGCTGCAGTGTGGGTGAAACTGTAAAACGCCTTCACAATTATCCAGTTCCAAAACTTATGCTTCATCCCTTATTCCCCCTTTCTACATAATCAAACACAGGACGCTGAAGCTGCTGGCCAAACAACTCGACGTTTAGACCAATCATCCCTAAGATTCACTCCACGCATACGGAAACGAAATCTTCACGGAAATTATTCGGTTCGGTGCAGCAGACAGACTTGAGATCATCGGACAAAACAGTTATGTCCAGACATCAGATGTGGATGCATGTGCTACAATGTATAGACTTAAATACAAATACCCGTGAAGAAGAGGTTTTTTAAAAAAAATCTCTTTAGAACTTTCATAGTCCATAGTCACATAAGGGTCGGATAGAAGCGGGAGGGTTTCAGGACTAACGGGAACCGGGCCTGGTCTGGTGCCCTAGTCTTGCGTCTCTTTAGTGTGCTTCCTCAAGTCAATCATCGGGATCACTTGTTTGAGGATTCTTACGGGTGTTGGTTTTTGAAGAAGGCTGCTCCTGGCTAATGTAAACAGATTACACTTTTGAATCCTTCCTTAACAAGGGCCAACGGCTTCTTGTCGATTATCGATGGGCATGTGGGATGCGTATGGCCGGCAAGTGTTTACACACTTGCTGGAGTGCACTTTTTATTGCCGCTTCGTTTGATCTCCAAGCTTTAGATTAAAATGGTTTCATGATTGTCCTGATTTTGCGAGATCGGGATGCCTGCAGCAGGCAGCAGGGTTTGGTTTGCTTGTAATTCTAGCCAGTAATCTTCTCAGTGCTTTCTTGACTTATTCCAAACACTTCCTCGACTTCATGCAAACGCTTCCTTGGCTTCATGCAAACACTTCCTTGACTTCTTCTAGATACTTCAAGGCTTCCTCGGCTTCCTCGACGACTTCTAAACTCTTCATCCTTTCTTGCCTTCCAGAAAGCTTTCTCCGAACGTTTTTCTCGCAAGCTGTTTCCGCACGATGGCGCTCTGGTCTCCTTGTCAGGTATTACCTGTCATATTCCCAAGAATCGGAACCACAATTTCAAACCCAAATCCCCATTTTGCATTCCAGCCTGCACCATGGTCATCATCCTCAATAGAATCTACACAACAAGGTAGGCATTTTCTCGGTCGTAAGGGTCGTACGACCCTTACGACCCCTACGACCGATGGCCGGCCGGGTCGTAATCGCTTGTTTAAGGCTGGGTCGTACGGCCGGGTGGTGGCGATGGATTGACACCGGGTCGTAGCAAATAGATTTTACGACCGACGTTAATCATGTGTGAATTTTTGGTAAATAAACAAGAGTAAGTTATCCTATGCGGCTATAATGAGTATAATTACGTGTATTTGATTGTTTTTTATGCTCTTAACGTTACATTTCGTGTTTTCAAAATTCGGGTTTACCACAGTGCATCACCACACTGCTCTTAAACATGTATGTACGTACACCATGTATTGGTTACCACTGAATTCTTAGTTGTACAAGTTGTGTGCATATTTGCAGGGTCTCTGCCATCTTCATGCACATCTTTTCCACATATGTCATACGCATACCTTACTAAACCCATGGATTGCATCTGTTAGTAGCAGACTGTTCAATGCCCAGTCCGAGTCATATGTTATCCCGGTCCTCGCCCCGTGGAAGGAATTGTATGTATGAGATAATACGGGGGCTGTTCAATCAGTGCATAGTTTTCTTGACGAAGGGAATCGGCCACTCTCGCGTAAGTTTATCTTGAATCAAACAGGTTGCAAGTAGTGACTCTTGGGCATATTTGCTTATTGCATTAAATTTGATTGAATTTATTCTTAAATATGATTGTCGTTAACATGTCAGATGCACGTTCCGAAACTCGTGGCACTGGAAATACTGAAGATCTGCCTTTCTTCGAATACGAAATTGAAGTAGCATCGCATCAACTAAATCTTCAGTCGGCGTCTCCAGGTAACTAGAATGGACTACTACAATAATAAAAGAATTACTTTCTTGAAATTTACATCCAGTGTTTGGTCTCTTTGTAGTAAAGCCAGGAGATCCCATGATAAGCGGTATGACTGGGAAAAATACTTTGGCGGTTAAGACGACAGGTGAGAAGTAATAACTCGTAATTACCTAGTACCTTTAAATCCTTTATCGTTATTTACAAATGTGCTTGACTTCTACTTCTTGTAGGTATTGCAATTGACGGAGGGATGCGTCAATTAGCAAAGCAAGTGAGCAATCTTAAAGCTACTGCTTTGGACAACAAAAACACCATCCTCAACCTTGTCGGATCAATATCTCGGCTACGCGGGATGGTGATGGGAAGTGACACTGATGGAGTGCTGTCAAAGAAGTTACAACAAGGAAATCGTGAGTGTAATTCAGCCGCTTTTTAATTCATCAGACCTCAATATATAGTATTCCTAACATCGACTTTTCCTAATTGTTTACCACCTCGACACTGTGGATATCTTCTAATATATTTTATCCTCAGTAATTTCTACTTGTATTTCCTAGACTCGCCAGCATCTGCAAGTCCTTACACGGTGCAAGTACGGTCCAGTAAAGAAACTTTGAAAACCCGTAAGTAGTGATTAAATGAGTCGTTGAAACTTTGACCAGAATGTAAAGTATATGCGGATGTTGTTCTTTTATGGTTTCAAGCTGGTTTATTCCGCTGTGCCCGTCTCAAGTGGATCGGCGGAGGAGGGAAGCCATCATATGTATCTTGTACTTATGTAGGGATGACATTGTCGTTGTACAAGGATCACTTGAGGAAAGTCCCACATAAGAATATTGCAATTAGTAAGGTAAAGCGGGCTGATGGGACCATCATATACCGTTGTCGCAATCGAACCATTAAAGGAAACGTGTGTAAGTGTACTAGCAAGAAGGTTGGCAAGGTTAGTCGTCATGCTCAATATATCCCGCATTTGGAAACCATCAAAGTGACCGGGCGAGTTTGTGTATTATGCAATACATCCTTCGAAAGTAGTTTGAAATTGGCGGCTCATTGTTTTCAAAACTCCCACTGTGGTAAATAAAAGTGTGTAGTCAACATGTATTTCTGTATTGCTTCATTCATTTGATGTGTGCATTTACGGTTCCATTCATGCGAGGCCGATTCGATAAGGTCACGTGTGTTGAAACTCCCCATGCACGCCCCGTTGTAGGTACTCAGTGATAGTTTGAGAGTAGTGTAAGAAACAAGTTCATTTTCTGATCTGAAACTGCGGGGAGTGATTCTCTTACTTTTTAATTGACTGACCATGGATCAAGCAATGCCTTTGGGATTGGTGGTTGAGGATTCCGTAGAATTTGGTTTATTAGAAGCCGTCAAAGCTCAGGGTAGGGCTTCATTGAAAGTATAGTCTAATGGTGGGGAAGTTAAAATAGATCTCGACGGAAACCGTTATTACCTTAAGTGTTTTGTTGGTTAATTGTTATTCTTGTTAGTTTTAAGTAACTATGTTCCTGTGTTAAAAAGTTACGAATGCTTAAAAGAATTTATTTATAAATTTGTTTTGTTTTTGTTTTCTGCAGGGCCGGTAGACAATGGTCCATTACTGGACGAAATAAGGAACAATGTAGATGAAATTCATACCATTCTTTCTACTACTTCTGAACTCTTGGTTGTTGCGGAAAATTATGTAGCTTCTGCCGTGGATATGGTAAAACATGGCAAGTCATCCCAAGAACTTGGTGAGAACGGCTCAGGGACTTCGGCAGGTGAGTTATTTTAGTATTTTAGAATGAAAGTCTCTCAATATCTCGTCATAATGTGCACTCATGTGGTTAATACGTACCTGCTTCTTTTACAGAGGCCGTGGAATTTATTACTCCCACACTCCCACGGAGCTTCGATAAGCCGAAGAAAAAGGTTGAGCCAACACTCGCTTTACTATCCGCTCCAGGGAAAACTACAACAAGGAATGGTGAGTGTCGTTTATTTGTAGTTTAGTAACGGTTATTTGTGTGTCTCATTAGTTTCTGTGTTGACAAAATCATTATTGGGAATTGTAGCTCTGATGTTTGCGTGTAAGCTGATGACTGATGGCGAGAAATGTATGTACTCTTGTTACACCTTGGCAGCTTTCGCTACCCATCTGAAATCAGTCGAGCATAGTGGGTTCCCAGAAGTCTTGAAAAGACGAGTTTTTGAAAGCGTGTCGTCGATGGACAACGTCCCACTGGAGTACCAAAATAAAATTTTTTATTGCGGTGGAAGCTCCTACAGTTTAGGACCATGTTTGTTTGGTAAGAATCGATTAGATGTTGTGAAACGTCACATCAAACAAGTGGCGCATTCTGAATACTGTACTGTGACTGGAACCTATTGTACCGTGTGTTCTACTGCCTTGGGGGGGCTATGCTCAAGTACTGGAACATCTTGAAGGGTCGTGTGGTATGTCTGCCTTTGGAAGGAGGAGGGTTATTGTTACAAAAGAGGCCTAGTTTAATGAGCTCATATTCCCAAATATTTGTAATTCATGATTGTTTAGCTTACAGCTTTTTTCTGGCTTGTTGCTATAACACATATTTTCTCCGAGCTGCATCTTAAATTTTTGATTTGTGTATAAAATAAATAGCAGCACATGAAAATACCTGGTTTGAGCTATCCCATATTATCAGGGCTATTTACTTCTCATATTGTTTAATTGCATTTGGGTCTCTCCTAGTGAATTATTCCATAGAACCGTTATACGTTACCACACATCCATAGTTTATTATTATTGCATTAATTGATTTTGAAGCGTCTATAAGACTGCAGAATAGTTTTGAATTTGTGAAAGGCGTAGTCATGTGTGATTTTTCCCGCCATCGGTAATATCTACAAGTCTCTTGGCTTTCCACCGTGACACTGTGGTTTCCATAAATATTGATCGCTACATCTTGACTTGCTTACCTTTAATTGTTTTGTTAGATCTTAGCAAACGGACACAATTTTACCATGTCGGAACAAGAAGGTCAGGTCAATTCCACATTTAAATTGTCATCTGGGAAATCTTTATTTGGCGTACTTCAGTCCTCCGAAATTAAATCTGCTAATCCTGACGGTAAGCGTTTGCTTGGGAAGTCCTTGCCGTGTACATTTAATTCCACATTAAGTGGATGGTTTCATAGCATTGCTTGTAATTGTCTAGGGGAATTTCTACTGAATTTGTCTTCTGTCCCGGATCCGTCCTTGTTAGCCAATACTAGCTCTGATAAATTTTGTGCTATGGATACTCAACCCATAATACCTTCAACTAAACGTAAACTTGATTTTCAAGGTAATAACTTCATCATTTGAGTTTCTTATATGTAAGTGTGCCGTTTTCAATTATTTGAATTCTATTGCGTAGAGAGATCTCCATTCTAGCATGGGGACTTGAGGAGACAACCGGACACAGTCGCTGACTTATCCTCTAGCGACAACAGTTGTAAGTGGCTGCTATAGTCCTTTTCATGGTGGTTGTACTTGGTTCCTTGAGGGAGGTTTCGTTAAATACTTTTTTCTATTACAGCTTCCTCAAATTCTGCTGCTCGTAACTTAAACGACCCATCTCTTCTTCATTCTCTGACCGCAAATGTGACTGGGCTCGTCAATCGCTTGGAGTCTAGCATTATGTCGAAATTAGAAGAGCGTTGCTTCAAGTTTACGGATAACTCGTTAGCATTGATGAATATGTCGGAAAACCTGCCGAGGCAGTCACCTCCCCAGTGCAATATTGCTCCTTCCGCTCAACAATTGAAGCTGTTTTCAGATGGCATTTTTTCCAACCTTCTTCCTCCACTTCAGCAGCTCATTAGCTCGGAAATAGAACGCGTCGTTGGAGATTCGATGCAGTCTTTTTCGCTCCAACTACGTCAGGATTTGGACTGTGCACTAAATGTGCATGCTGCGAAAGGTATGGACTACTGTTTTCTGCTTATGTTTAATCTGGCATTTACCAACAACTATCAAGTAAATTAACACGTTTCTTATCACTACTTACAGTTGGTTCGAGAGCGTTGACTGTTTCCCTTACGGATATCCGCAAAACCGGTAATGCTATTGATCCCGGGAAGTTGCCCTCTGTTCAGTCCGAAAGTATGTCAAGCGCCATTAATGAATCGGGGTCCCGCAGTGCATCCATGTCCTCTGCCAGCCATAAAGATAAGTAGGACGAAACAATGATGTTAGTCACTAATTCTTACTGCCTTTCTAGTGTGATAGGTAAGTCGAGACATGGAGAGACCGGAAGGGACGTATTCGCACCACGTTTGTTGTCCATACGTATTTTACCAATGTTCTCAGCACATTATACGTCGTAATGTTTCTATATGAACATACATATGTTTTACTTATTAATACGTAAAAAGCTTTACGTCATACTGAATAACGTCAACTGTCCATGTTTACTTACCGCCTTCAGGTGATTGTAAAAATTGTGTGCTGACTGTTGCTTACAGGCGACTATGCCCCAACAATACAGAGAAGGAGTTTGCAGGCATAAATTGCAAACGACTCTGAAGGACACATGTTTGTGCGCTCCAAATGCTTGACCGGAAACCACACTCTCAGTGCAAACATGCCCGACATACCTAGAGTACTTCGCAACAGTGGAATTAGAAATATTAAAATTCAAGCAATAAATCAACGCGATCGGCCCACCCTGCCAATTCCTCAATGTATCTAACGCTGTTACAAACACTAGATTATACACCTCGTCGTAAACAACAGACGAGGAACAATCTCCGAGAAAGCTAGAAATCCGAGCACTAAACACGGTATTGTTAACATCTGACCACCGCACTTGTTGTGAGTCACACAGTTCAAAAGGCAGCGGTCCAAAAACATCCAATGAACCGTCCAAATTGTTGCGAATTATCTTCGGCCCGTTGAATCCATTAATAAGTCTCACAATCTGTTTACCGCCTCTAATCGTAGTAGCCCCCGCAGATCTGGTCGGTGAATCACTACTTCCGCCGGCAGAAACAGATGACCCAGACGAGTCTTGGGAAATGTATAGTGGCTGTGAGTATTGGTACACGTCCCTCTCAACGCGACCCCCACTTATTTGTTGTATGCCAACGTTATCGTTATCGAACGATGTCCCAGCTCGTTTGCTACTTGCTGGCTTCACCTTTTTAGACTTGGAATTCCGACTAGGTATAATATTCTGAGTAGCCCAATCTGGATCACCGTCATCGCTATCACTGCTCTCCTCAGCATAATTATTTGCAGGACGTACTCTCTTCAACTGGCTCGACATGGTAAAAACTATGTTTGTAATTAACTTGTACTGCGTACAAATTTGCAGAATTAAACCTACACTTTTAAAAATCCACAATTGAATAAACACGGCAGCAATTACGAACTGAATAAGTTAAAAAAATATTGTCAGATAATTCGAGTGGAAGAGAGTTAAGAAGAAGAGAAGTCGAACGTCTACTGAGCACAGAAAGGACTTGAGTTCTTGGCAAAGTCTCGCATAGAGCTCGACTCATGTGGAAAACTCCTTGCGTCACTCACCATAGGTCTAGCATTGAGTTACCGCAGTGACACTGTGGTGGCGGGAAATAATTTATGGTAATTTATTTTCAAAATTCCGCATCTACAGCATTTGAGACTCGCGTGCATCACTTGGAATGCATTACATGCAATAAAAGTCATAATTTTAAAAAAAATTCATCAAATTTTGCCATGGGTCGTATCGTCGGTCGTAGACTATACATGGGTCGTAAGTACGACCCGGCTTCAAAATGTCATACCACGTGACTAGCACTTTCACTTATTGTACGACCGAGTAAAACCCGGTCGTAGCCTGCTCTGCTACACAATGCTATTCTCTACTCTATACAAAGGAAACAAATGGCGACAATAGTCAATTACCCCTAAGAATGCTCCTATTTGTGCCCCAGTTGACCACAATCCCACTTCCCCGAACATGATCTCTCTTCTCCTTCCATCTGACTTCATTTAGACACTGAACCTGGAGAAATTCCTGACCTGTTCTCTAGAAGGTCATAGACTTGAGTATTTGACCATAGAATCGCAGGTGTTCTCCCATGCTTTTTCCAGCATCATCCCGTCCCGCCGCCACCCATTATCACATTTTGTGCTTCACACAACCAACTCATAACAATCTTCGCCTATTATAAAAGCTTCCTTTAACCGCTTCCCTTCAAACCATCTCCTACAACCTTCTCATCATTTGCCTTGTCATATTTTACCTTATTGTATAGTGAGTAGGAGTACGTAGGGAATCAAATTTGTCCTAGTGATTCATCCCGAACCTATTTATGACCATCAAAGCCTTCCTCACTACATAATAAATCCTCCAAGTTATCCAATACCCCGAATTGTGAATTTCACTCCACTGAATCCATTCAAGCTAATCCTGTAAAATTTTCTACATTTTTCTTCGACAAAGGCCCTAGTTTCACAACAATCCACAGATCCGTCACACTCAGTCCCTTCAACCTTTCAAGACTCACTATATATTCCACTGCATTTATGTATTCTCTTCTACCCATTTCGCCCCATTGTATTTAAACAGTTAAAGGACTGCCAGGGTGAAATCTAACACCTGTGTCTTCTAGATTCATAGCGCAAGAAGCAATGGCGTTCACGGGTAGAGCTTAGAATAAAAGAAGGAGGATGATTCAAAGATTGAAAAGGGCAAAGTAGACTCTGTGTCATTCCATATTTTCTTTTCGTCCTCCCCCGATCTTCTAGAGACTATAGAAACCATAGAAAATGTATACAATATCATTGGACAATAGATTGAAAAAATTTCATGGGTTCTCCCTTAGAATTTTCCTAGAAGAGAGACACCGGTTCTAAGAGTTTTTGTATGCTAAAGCGTCCCTGTAGTCCTAGACTTCAAGTCTATCATGTAATACGTCCCCGTGTTTTCCCATTTGTACTTTTAGAACTCTATAATAGATTGATAGTTGCCCTGCGCTAGTAAAAGCACATTGTCCCTCATTCTTTCCCGGAGAATGGCTTTGAAACAAGTTTTGTTTGACAAAAAGCTTTTTGTCTCCTTCATCCATGATTCAATGTACTGAAACCAAAACCCAATAGCCCTTGAATAGACGTTAGCATGATTAGTATTATTGGGTTGTATGGGCTTGTTCTAGCATATTGGATCTTGGAGGTGTCAGTTAAGCTAGCTAGCTATCAATGCTATGCATAAAATCTGAAAAGATTGAAACCAGGGGGCGCAGCCTACGGTGTGATCTTCGGTAAATTTCCTAAAATCAGGGCGTTGGAAACTTTTAAGCTGTTAGCGTGTACATTTGTTCCTTGTAAGTGTGTAAATGATTTTACAGAGCTGGATGAAATCACTTATCCGTTTCCGTGTCAAAGAGGAAAAGATTACGACTAACTCAGTCAGCAAGCCCACTGAACTGAACAAAGCAGGAAAGCTTTATGCTTATAAGAACTATAGAAGAAGGATGGGATGATGGAAAGCAATTGCGGAAGAAAGGTAAATGTACCCAGGACAACAAATGTGTTTCCACCTGCCCTTCTCTCCACCTTCGTGATCGTACCTTTTACTAGTTTGTATTCTTGATTTCTTATCCACTGAAATTATACAATTCTTCCGTTTCTTCCTCCATAGATTTCAATCTATTACTCCTCCACACTCAAACACTCTTCCTTGTTTCTACTACGTCCGGCCTCGGGCGTGCTGGTTACTGACTATGATAACAAAACTATCCGTACTCTGTGTTACGACTGATAAGCCTCGGATACGCTAACACGTAAAGGTAAGGATTACCAGACAGGTAGACATACGACGGAAGCAGTTAGCTACTATACAATACTATTACTACCGCGCTTTTTTTCACGATTCCGCTTCTTCTACTCTTTAGTAAATTCTTTGGAGGAGGAAATCGGATGAGTGAGGAATAACAATAAGTTGAGAAAAAGTGGAGGGAAAGACTTGCTTTTTACTACACTATTACTACGACTTGCTAGTTGCAGCTCTTCTTCTTCAATCTTTTTGTACACAAAGAAACATGGTAAAAACTAATGTGGTTTCCATGGTTAATCTGGTAGCTCTACAAATCAGTTTCTTCTCCCTGCAGAGTTCAAAGAAGGACAGATTAGTGGCCAACGTGTACCACATCCATCTTATCCGTATAAGCAGAAAAGCCATTAAAAGAGCTACTCTTTACGCTCTAGCTCATAATATTTTCCTCCAGTTATCACGCTTTTATTTCTTACAACTTTTCCGTTACATCTTCCACACCTAGTGCAAGGAAAACTTGGTGCACTTGCTAAAGCATAATTAAGCGGAGAGAAAGCGACTACTGACCAGGAAGATCACGCCGGACCGATCATGTGCTTCTTGTGGCCAGTTTCCTTCCAGACACGACAGCCAGACAAACAGATGAGACAACCAGCCAGCCAACTTGGCAGCAGCCACCAGCGCCCTCCTATCATCCTCTCTTTACCTGCGTCTTACAAATGCAGAATGCAGATTACCTGTCTGCCTGCCTACCACCAGCAGCAACCAGGTAGCAGTCACGAAAAGCTTCAACAATAAACAAACCACCGTATTTTATCCATCTCCTCTCCAACTTGTTCCTCCAGTCATCACAGGGAACAATTGGGCAAGTGGACATGTGAAGACAGCGGATTTTTTCAAAAACGTCTTGAAAAACACACTCCTCCAAGCTTTATCATCCATTTTTTCTTCTGAATAATCCGCTTGTCTCCGACACACCAATAACTGGAATTGATGGGGGCAGCCGGGCTAGCTACTTAATACTCTTTGCGTTTGCCCAGCTAGAGAAAATTATGCAGAGGCTGGACACTGCCTGCTCTTCGTGTGTTTTGTACAAGTAGATGCAATTTAGTTGAATTATTGCAGGATAATTGTATGCTGCCTTGAAGGATGAGAGCTTAGCGTTCAAGAAGAGTAAGAAATAACAGGGATAAAACATGACCAGATTAGGGCAGAGGACCTGTTGACACAAAAACTGCTGTCACCCATTTTTTGGGTGGTGTCGTCTAAATTACTTGATTTGTCCTCACTTGTCTCCCCGTTTTCCTTCCTCCAGCACCTGTCATAAAAGTTTATGAATAAGAACCTTGTAGATAAAATAGAGGTGTTTGTTTTTTTCTTCTAAAAACTTTAAAAACTCAACGCTTGTACAAATCAAGACATAAATTTATTTAAATTGGACTGATTTAGAACCGCAGTTAAGTTTAACGAGGATGAATTCTTGAATGGTGTCAATTATCCTGGGATTTTTTATAGTAACCCAGAGAAGGTCGTGCTTATATTACAAAGGACGGTTTCAGTAATTACTGACTACTATTTTTGCCAAAAAAGTTGTATTATTGCAACAAATTCTCCATGGTAGGCTTTAACGCCACTTTGGAAAACAAAATGAAAGTATGCTGTTGCCTAGGAAAATAAACTTGTTGCAATTATTTCAACCCAAGAAAAACCGATTACAATCAAGTTGAACTTCCAACCGGTGTAAGCAATCACCAATCTGGCAGATTCGAGCGGTTAATTAACACAGCCATCTTGATCAACTCAAAGACGGACCATGTTACACATTGTAGAAGTCTATTTTAATGCCTGATCCCCAAAAGCTCTGTTACATGACTCTCGGTGCATCGATCCCCATCGTCCCAAAAGCATCTCTCAGTTTTAAATGAAAGCATGCTCATAGAAACTAATGTTTTGTAATTCAATCCGTGGAGTAGTAGTGGCTAATCTGGGAGATGATCAGACGCATCTATACGTATTATGCAAATGGGATCATATCTTTTTACGAATCCAGAAAATTTAGAGGATGTCCATTGTTTACATGTTGTTTCCCTGTCTCCCCTCTTATCATCAATCTTCTCATGTTTTGTATCATCAGTCAGGAGCAGACAGTAGTGCAGCAGCCGGGGAGGATAGCTGAGTTTCTCTTTACTTGAATGCAATATACATATGCTTGTGAGTTAGTGCATGTGTATATTTAAATCCAAAGGCATATGTGCACTTTTATCTGCATTTCATCATTAATCTCATTGGAATTCTCCTAGGGAGAAATTCGCCCCATTTTTATACACCACTTTCAGCATTTTACCCCCAAGGGTTTTTTCTCCTTTAATGCCGTTCATCTAACTCTACCTCTATTAGCTATGTACTACTTCAGGTTCGTATGTCCCATGCAAATTTATCATTTACATGAAAGAATGAGCTTCTGGATTTGATTCACTTATTTCACATCCTCAATCCTGCCCTATCAAACTAATATTCTTTTGTTCCAAAAAAGGGAAAAATAAATTTAAAGCTTTTTTACAAAAGGGTGAAAAGGGACAAGTGCACAAATGACTTTTGCTTTGATTTAGTCCTAACCTCCCTCGGAGGGGACAATTTACTGGATCACAGGAGGAGATTCTTATTTCTCTCGAAAACCATAGTTTTCCTCTACCAATTCCAACAAACTTAGCCTACGGACAAATCGCTCCTAACTGCTAACCTGTAAAAGCCAGAGGACCAGGAGGAATAGTCCAGGTACAAGTTTAAAATCAGGAGCTCTTAAATCTTTAATGTCTCTCTTTCCCTTGTCCCTCTTAGATTTATGGTTTTAGAAAATTTTACCGAATTACCGCTCTTGTGGTTATCTCTCGAAAAAAAACAAATGAAGATGCATCCGTATTTTGCTCAGCGTCAGAGTATAGTCTGTATTCTCTGATGACGCTTTTTGCTTTTGAAACACAGCGTCCTAACTCGTTGAAGCTTTGAGAGTTGCTAAGCTACAAAGAGACAGAAGCATCAAAATCATTAGTAGAAAATGAATATATATCATTCCTTAATCTGCTTCGTTACTCCGAATACATTTGGTGCTCCACAAATATATTCCTCTAGAGAAGAATGTCAAAGCTACTTAATGTATTTTCTCCCCCATGTTTCCCTAATGGGCCACAATATTATTAAAGTGAAAAGAGAGGGGCAACGCCCAGTTCTCATCCGATTATTTCCAAAGCTCTCCTCTTTCCTCCTCTGACTATTACTCCTCCGCTTTCTGCCCTCTCGACCATTAATTCTGACGGGTCATCTCCTAGTCCGAAGTGATTCTTCTGCTACGCGGTTCCGGAAAAACAATCAATTGTAATCATAATTAGGGCGAGCGGGAAAACAAGCGCTGATACTAGAAACATTAAGATGAGATTTAGTAGAGCCCTGCTACTTTTCCGCGGCTTCTGTTCTATTCTCTTGCGCTATTTCCTCAGACGCCGACATGTCTCTCTATCCCTTGAAATTTAAAGTACGGGCGTTTGCATAATGCGCTCTGCTTTTGATAAATCAGCGCTTTTCGCCGCTGCGCTTAGCTTCAAAGCTTGTAGAGTTGTAGCAAGGACTTGGAAGACGTAAATTACAAATGCGGTGAAGAAGAAATTGGTCTAACAATTTCGAGTTAGCTGTCTTGCCTTAGATGGCGAGCAAGAGCTACCGCTACCGCTTTGACGAACAGGTTGCTTCGTCATCACCATTTGCTTCTGTTATCGCCTCCCAAAGGAAACGTAAGAGAAGCCGGACAAACGTTGACATGTGATGATCATTTCAAGGGATGGTGTTAACACAAGTGTGGAAAGTCACACATGGAAACTTGTACGAGATCATTAAGGAAGACGTATCATCCGTCTTTGGTCCGTCCACCTTCTGTCCTCTCGACCCTTCTTATTCAAACCAATCTATGGCAAAATACAGTAGAAGCATTTACAGGGAATTATGTACTGCCAGCCCATAATTATTTTCAAATTTCCTATTAGGTTACCCACCTCTAAAAACTAATATGGCTCCTCCTAATCCATCCATTAATCCATTCCCAAGCATTTCTATAGCCTGTGTTTTTGCCAGTATTCAGTAAATGATTGTGAAATTATTGGATTATAATAAGGCAAATTAAAGAGTAAAAACTATAGGGCTCAGCTAGAGATGGCAAAAACTACACAGCTTCCTTCATGATGTCATCATAATAAATCGACTGCGTTTTTTCCCCAGATTTTCTAGCGTAATACGCTTAAACCCGCCCACGCCCATGCGTTCTACGTTGCTTTTTGAATCTTGTTTAATTCATTTTCTTGATCACTTATAGCAGCCCCAGTTTCCTTATTTCCAGGCTTAATATATATTCTCTGTACAAAGCAATTGAAAAGATCTGCCACCATTTACAATGCAAGCGCAATTCCAGTGCAGCATCTAGCGCTGCTTCCTAACATCATTTGTCAGCGTCATTATTGCTGCTGCTTTATTAAACTTAATACTCAATTTAGAGTCATTACAATCACTGTCAAATCTGCCTGCTCTGGTTTTTTAAGCATTTAGCTGTAGCATTACAGTAGTTTTTATCCATCGAAATTTGTAAAGTATATTTGCCCTTGATTTAACCCCGGTCGGATATCAAAGTGAGACAAACAGTCTGTGTTTTACGCTCGTATTCTTAATAGCCCATGTTTTATAGCTTATATATGGCTCAGCTTGCAAACAGATTGTAAATATCAGAGAGACAATATGGTTTTGTATGACTGCAGATTTTACAAGAGAAGACAGCTTGGCGGCAAGCGTTTCCTTGCATGAGAAGAAGGATTTATAAAAATTCATGCGAATATATATGTAAATACTTAAAAATATGATACCATAAACGTTTCAGCAAGCAATAACGCTTTAAAACCTACATTACATAAATAATACAGAATCATACACATCAGTTCTCATGTTTTCCTCTGACTCAAGCTGCGTGTATAATGCCTCTTTGAATAATCCGTAAATCCGCCGAACAAAAACATAATGACAATCTGCAATTGATGCATGCATGCAGGCAAGCAAGAAAGCAAGATGCATATTGTCTTTGTCTGTACATCTTTTATTATAGTTTTGTAGCTGGATTTCAGGACAGTACTTTAGGTAAAGTTCCAGCTTAAAAATAATAGTGCAAGGCTATGAAAACAAAACGTTTTTCATGTTTCATCCTACAGAACCAGAGCAACAACTCATAGAAACTTTAAAACAAGTTAATGAGTTTTATAAGTGAAACGTACCGCAAAGCCATACAAAATAAAATCTCAAATAACATTTGCCATTTGTATTTTGCACGTCTCTGTTCAAGATGCAGGAGACAGAATGGGAGAAGATGAGACGGAGTATAGAAGAAGAACGTTTGCATTTGGGCCAGCGAATGTTGAATGCTAAAGAAGTCTATAATACGAACAGTTTGTTGACTTCTTCATCTTTAATAAAAGTTTTGATATTCTTTGAATAAAAATAATGTGTGACTCTTGACACAACTCAAGGAATAGACTTGTTGACTCTGTCTTGGTATCAAATTACTCTTCCTTTAAGTATATCACTCTCAGTCGTTCAGCCAGTAGCTCAAAACTGTGAGGATCACGCAGTATAATTAGAGTTGTGTGTAGTAAACTTGATCGTCCCGTTCCCTCCTCTTTCCAACCCTGGAACAGCATACAGCTACAGTTACAGTAAAGAAGAAAGAACCGCAATGTATTCCCCGATATTCCGCGCTCTAATGTAGAGGGAGTTACGCTTTGCTCGTGTCCAGATTTCGTCCAGCGTGTCTTGCTATTATTACCCACTTTATAGAGTGTAGCTTAGCATAGGCTGTCAATATACGAGAGGGTAAGCGTAAACTGTCTTCGTTTAGAAATTAGGAGCATGACATCCATCCATGATTTGTTCTGGTATTATATAACACGGAGGATTTAGATGTGTGATAATGGAGAAAGAAGAGTTGGAGGAAGCTTGAAAGCAACAAGACTGCATCCAAGCGGGGGAGGTGGGTTTGGGGGCTGTAAAAAATGCATTTTCTACACGTATTAAATTATAGTTGGAGAGAACACGTGTAAAATCCAAGCACAAGCAACACCATCATCATCATCCTCACAACCGTCATCATCATCTCATCATGCAAGCCTCTGGAAATTGCACCGGGATGTAATCACAGCTTTACACACGATAACAAAATTGTGGGGGTGGAATGAGTTTGCATGCGCTTCCTCCTTCCTTGGCGGGTTCTCCAGCCTGAGTTCTATTAGATCCATTTCCAGCCCTCTCTCTGTTATTCTTTTTGAAACTAAAGTGTTGAAAATGCATAATGCCAACCAGCCAACGAGGAACAAAAGCGATCAAGTACGGAAGGTGGAGGACAGAGACAGACAGAAAGAGAGATGAGAGAACAAACAGACGGAGTTGGAAAGTATTGTTGGGCAATTTGCCAGAAGCCCGGAGGAGAAGTAGTTGAGGAAAGCTCTATGAAGGAGGAAAATTAAAATTTAGCTTCTGGAATACGCAATTTGCGTAGCTCCAGCAGCAGCAAAAGAAAACACCAACCAGCTGCATCTTTCTTGGAGCAGGCAGAGCAGCAGAAAAACTTGGAGGCAATTTGACCCCCTGGATATTGTTTATTTTCTGATTCAACTCTCTGCTAGTGCGATCTCTTGTTTTGTTATGATTGATTTTACACGTGTGCATTGGCTACGGCTGGTGGTTGATTAAATGTTGATGCACTAGTTTGTTGCTTAAGGCCTGAAGAAAAAGCACGACGAATGAGCAGTGCTTGATTTCAGCAAACGTTCTGATGAGCTCCTTACAGTAAAATATGACGGTATGACAGCTAACTCCATCATCCTGAAGATGGCAGCAGTGTTTTGCAAAGATGCAGATCCAAGACATTACTTTCTTTGTAACGTTCAAGTACAGCGTCACGTTTAAATTTTTTACACGGTCATGACCAGTTTTATTTACAGGTGAGCTGTGCAAATATTATATGTCTTGTTTGCTTAATGTCAAAGGTACGGGGTCAGTTTTTCTATTGTATTATTCCCTGACCTGTTTCAATTTCTCCATCTATAGTTTATTGTATCTGCCCAGTGACTTAAGCTGAACAACATGTTTCGTCATCAGAGTTCACACCTCACTGACCTGCAAGTTGTATCCTACAACTTGCAGGCTGTAACATTAGCAAGATTATAAGTAATCTATCCAGTTCTAAGAGTCTAGACTAGCTATTATCCGTCTAATCAAGCAGATTACAGCATTCTGCATTAATTTAGCGTGTAGTATATGTAGCTTCATTACATTCGAATAATAGACTCTACTTGTTTCTAGTTTCTAGTTTAGCATGCCCTGGAGACAATTACAAAAACAAGACGTTATCCACTTGTACGTAGCGCGGTGCTCATTTGAATTATAATTACTTTTAATATCCGTGTAATATCCATGCTTCTCTAATTAAAATGAGAAGGAGTGCCTCATCGTCTGTCTCCATTGACAGACTGGTAACGCAAATGTAACGGTGTTAGAAACTCTAGACAAACTTCAAACTAGTATTTAATTACAATTAATATGCTCGCGAAATGCAAATATTGTTCTTTATTCCCGTAAAACTGACTAAATTTCCAACTATTAAATCACGTAAAATAATTGCTTTATTTAATCCTGAGGCGTTTACAATTATTCATTCACACTTCATTTAGCATCTATTGCCAAGGCTTGCAAAACAGATGCTTGCATTTCGCTTCGCGTTGTCGTCTCTATTTACAAAGTTACTTGGGGATTTAAAACTCCGGCTACAACTTACAACTTGTTCTCCTCGCAATTCTACGTTGATAGATTCGCAAACTTACACGGGATTTCTGAGAAAGAAGAGAAAATCCTTGAAAACTTGCCACAGATTTGGCACAGATATATACGCCTTGTTATTCTCTAATATCTTTTGCAATCCTATCGCATTATGAGCTTATGACGTATCGGAAATCCCCCTCAAAACTCTTCATTATCTCTTCCTTCATTTCTGTTCAAGCCAACCTCAACCCGGTACGAAGCCATAGGAAAGCAGTTACTTTGTTTCTGTACGCAGGATTTAAAATGAATTAGATGATGCTTAATATATTTACATTCTAGCGGGATTTCCATGAGAGTTGAATATAAAAAATTCTCGGAAAACTCCGCCTGAATCCTTGCCAACTGCATTTCATTACCACCAACCCAATGTCTTCTTCTTTTGCATATCATACTGACTGATGCGACACTTTGAGTAGTTGGTTCATCATGTCTTTCTAGATTCCACTACAACAACAGCTTATTCCTTCTTTCCTTTACATCTTCTTCTTAGTCCTAGTTAAGCCCTGTCTGTATGAATTGATGTTTTAAATCCCCCGAACCCCGGGTAACCAGATTTAGTCCAGTCCTTTCCCATGACTCTTCCCTCAACTTAACCTCCGCTCCTCTGCTGCACGGTGCAGTCTGCACCCGGCTTCTCAGTGTCTCCTAAGGATTTTTTCTCCTTAAATATTAAAATCTCTCATAGAGGAAAACGGTGAGGACAACTTCTCCCTTCTCGTTTGACTTTTAGAACCTCCAGAAGAATCCTCACGACTCAACTAAACGGACACGGCCACATGGATTTTTGTGACACAAGGAGAAAAAAATCATTTCGTCCTCGCCCACAATTCATTTTGATCCTAATAAATGATAATAACAAACCAAGCTAGTGACGTTTCCCTCGGTAATAGTCACCCCACAATTAAAAGAAAATGAATTACATGTGCTTTAAATCTCATCATATTTTTTTCCAAGCTTCTTCATCTTGGTTCATGAGGCAAGAAGAACTCATCCCTTGCGACCCTTACAAGTCGTTACAAGGGAGAGAGTCTTTTGAAAATTTCGAGAGAGAGAGAGAGAGAGAGAGAGACTGTTGAAGGAATATCCAAAGGCTTTACTCCCGTTCCCCTTGAAAGGAGTTACGTCGGGCGGGTAACAAGGGCTAGAAATCCCTGATACATTTCAAGAAACAACGTTAGAGTCCTCTAGCTTTATGACTCCATATGCGTGGGATTTTTTCCCTAAAAATTAACAACAAACTCCACTGTCATCTTTCACTTTCTGAAGGCTCCTACACTCTCAACTTCTTCCCTAACTGCTGACATCAAGTGTGTAAATGTTCCAGCCTCCCGCTCAAACACATCCTTTTGAAAAAAGGACCCTTCTCTCATCCTCGTGAATCATCCAACCCTGATTCAAGCTACAGGTTTTATCCTTCCAGATTCAAGTCTAGCAAATAACCATGAAGCAAGAAAATGGTTTTGTACGAGAATAGCCTTAGAGAGATGATGATAATAAGATCCGTCCGCTCCTCCGTAGTCCATAGAGGATTCAAAAGTTATTGTAGGAGTGTACACGTAATACATTATGATGGCCCTTAGTATATGTACCCTTCAAGTCCCCTGCTCCTCCCACAAACTTTTTTCCGCTATAATAATAATTTCATTCTAAATCAAGAAGAGTGGTGAATCACTGCTTGGATTGCCTCCAGGGCTCCTACGGTGTTTCTCTATAGAATTATCCAAGGGCTATTTTTCCTCCTCCCTCGCTCATACATCCAAAGGGCTCATTCAATGACAAGGGATGCTGGATCTTACGGAAGGGATGATAAAGAGAAGACAAGGAGCAATGGATGGATGGATGAGAATAATAGATAAGGGAGAGAGAAGAAGGATTAAGATTGTGTGTGTGTAGAAGAACTAGGATGAGTCCTTAAAAAGAACCAGTGGAAAGTATACGGAAGGGAGAGAGAAAGGACTTGTTGCGGGTGGGGTACTGATGGACTGAGGTGTGTTTTTATTCTGGAAGAAGCCTTGAGGGGATTACGTGGGACATAATGTTAATTTAATGTGTAAAACCTTTCCATGGTTCGTACGTCCGTCTCGTGTGTGTCGTGTCCCCTGGCTAAAAAGCTACTACACACGGGATCACACTCAATTTTTTATCATCTCAAACCAGGTACAATACACAATAGAAAATAAAAACCTAAACCCTCCGGGCAATAATAGAACGAGATACGAAGTAGAGAAAGATGCGTTATAACCAAAGCATCTTCTCCAAGAACTAAAGCGCTAGACGCAATTCACACAAGGAAATCACAACAGCAAGGGACAATCTGTACCCGCCGCAGCGCCCTCTACGCTACACCCCTGCGGATCCTCAGCCTCGTAGCGCTCTGCAGCTAATTGCTCCGAATTTCCTCGGGTTTGCACCAATTTCCACCAACATTGCATCTCATTTCAGGTTTCTAAAACCATGTTTTACTAAATATACAATTCGCCAAAGATAGAATAGCTTTTAAAGCAACTCTATTGCCAACAGTTACTCTACCTTTTCTCACCTCTCCCTCGCTTAAGCTCAGGTAGCCAGGAGAACTGAAACAGGTAGAGTTCATACGGATCCTTTATTCTGGAAGAGGGGCGGACACCGAAATGAAATGAGAGAGTGCGTTGATATAGTTGAGCTGATTTGAATCTTATTATTCTCTCTTCTTCAATCTATGACTTTCCACACAACTTTTCCCTCTAGCTTGGTACAACAATAGATGAGTT
Organism: Sminthurides aquaticus; assembly: GCA_906901655.1. Lineage (NCBI taxonomy): Eukaryota > Metazoa > Arthropoda > Collembola > Symphypleona > Sminthurididae > Sminthurides > Sminthurides aquaticus. Next base: position 931,012 of record CAJQTT010000010.1, read on the forward strand.
TTGTGCGTCCCTGGATACATCTCTCCTCTCATCGTCTCATCCCCTACCTGTCTACGTAATATTCCCTCGTAGAGCCACTCACTCTTGCCTCCTTCTTCATCTTTCCCCATCCCCTTCCAAAGTTTCTGACGGAACAATGAAATCAAAGGTGGTGGCGAAGCCACCACCAACACACCATAACCCTCCAAAGCTTAACCGTATGAATGATCATTAGAAAGATGTAATCATGTCCCTACACCCGGCCGGCCGACAACCTGCTTAATAGTTGGTTGTTAGTTACCTCCCTCCGTCTCTCCTTTTGCTTACCTGCATTAATCCTTGATTCTTTGTACACTAGACGAGAGCTGGATGTATGGAGGAGGATGCTGCTGGATGGATGGGTGTAAAAAAGTTGTGGGAGTTGTTTTCTTGTTTAGCTACACACAAGTAACTCCAGGATGAGAGGAGGCTGCAAGAAGGAGCAAAGCTTATATTGCAAGTGTTTAATAAGTAAAAGACTCTCTTCAAGATCATCATCATGCTGAGCTTGAGAGCAACTTGTATTTTTTATTACGTGTCTCTCAAGAAGAAGCTCTAAAACCATTCCGGATTTATTAAAGTAGCTCATCCTAGTTAGTTGCCTAAGTTTTCTTGGCTGTAGCTTTGGCTACAGTTTTGGCTACCATCAAGCTAAGCTAGAGAGATTCATGTAGAACTCTACGCATCATTTCATTTGAATCATATTCCCCACTGAGTAGTCCTCGGGATTTAAATGGAAACGAATGTATATTTAAAAGTGTTTCTCTTCTTGTATTAATGACCGTAGAATAGCATTTTCCAACTGTCTATCTGCCCATTAAACAAGATGACCAGAGGAGGGGATCTCCGGACTGGAACTTGTTTGTCAATTTACATAATGAGGAGAAACCAATCCACTGTGTGTTGTGTGACAGCCCTAGATAACACTGAATATACAAAGTATACATACATGTGTGCGTGTAAAGTCAATCCATTATTCGTAAACACAACGCGCAAACATTTGGTTTCTTCTTACATTCATTCCCGAGGAAACGCAAACAAACTCGCGAATTTTCCTCGCTCGAAGATTTTTGCGAATATTTTGCAAATCCGTGCAGCTTCTAGAGCTAGCTACCTCAAAGAGTGTCTTTATAACCCCGTGTGGATTTTGAATACAGTGTGCGAATTTCTTGCCACTGTATAATTCGCGAATTTACGCGAATTTACAGATACTGGACCGGAGGAAAAGGGCATATAAGCTAAAGGTAGTTAAGCCTATAGTTTCCTTCTTCTGCACACATCTTGAGAGGGTTGAGAGGAGGCCAGTAGCAAAGAATATATATTGCCATCAGGCTATTAAATTGTACCTTCAATTTTAATGTGTAATAAAAATGATGCTAAATGACTCGAGTGCTCAGCTCGCTGATAAATAATAAAATCCTGCGCTCTAAAGCAAGCATGTAAGCAAGTCAAAGAAACGAAGTAGAAGATTTACTTGCAAAGAGATGCAGACAACGGCAGACAGACAGGCTGAGTTCGGTGGAAGATTGGCCATGTATATTTTAAAGTCATCCCATTTTCAGCAATCCTAGCTTTTAAAGCTAGGATTGCTGGTCAGGGTGAAGGTTTTTCTACCTGCTCGTCCTCATCGTCCCCATTCCCGTTTCCTTTGTTTGGTTAGTTTGGCAAGAGAGAAAATTGCGAATAAATACTAGCAGCTCCTCCGAGTTTTCCAAAGCTCTGAAGCAATCCAGGAGCACAAGGATTCAGGGTTTTATAATTCACAGGATGGTGTGGACTGATCATCCTCCGAGTCACTGACGGCCGGCTTGCAATAGTAATTTATTAAACAAGTCATAGTACATAGCTTCCCACTTTATTATCCTGTGTACCCAGTAGTGATGATCATCTGTCTGCAAAATTGTTCAATTCTACACCAGTTCCCCTTATTAAACCCCTTCTTCCAGTCATCCCATAATCTATGGTTAAACAGTGGTTGGATGATTCTGTGGTGGTAAAGGTGTTGTGTGGCTGCTTTGGATGATGGGTGGTTCCTTCCTTGCAGAAATGTACATATCTTCTGCTTTCCTCAAGGCTAGCTTAATGATTGCCCATAATATTCTCAAGATATATCAAGGGTCACAGCTCATAGTAGTGGCGGCGGGCGGATGAACGAGCTTGGAATGGATGGATTCAAAGAGTTATTGCTTTGGATTTTACGATGTAAAAAATATTCAAAGACCCGCAGAAATGGCAGAATGCAATCCAATCTTCCTCCTGGGATATTTGCAATGCTTTCTTCTGTGCTTATTCAAGAGCATTTCTTATTATCGAGGTTGCTGCAATACAAATGCAAATATTAAGTATCCAAGGCCAGAGAGGGTTGCAATGTGCACGTCCTAATCCATCGCATCCCTTCGCGAATTTTTAAAAGCCATAAGGCGAATGCTTTGCCATTTTTTTCCCAGCTGTATGTGCATCTAGTTGCTATCCATCCGGAAGGTACAAACTTAAAAGGGCGTAGATTGTGCAGAAGCTACGAGCTACAATGAGGACTGACGGAGGATACGGAGAAAATAGAGGGGAAATGATGTGCAAGTCCAAAGTCCGGATTGAGTGGAAAAGTAATAGGGATAACAAGTGTGGATACGATGATGAAAGAAAAGCGTAAAATTTAGCAACTGAAGATTAAAGAAATGATGAAAAACGTTTGCAAAAACGTTCAATATGTAAGCAAAGAAGGAAGGAAGAAAGCAAACAAAGAAAACGAATGCGAAGACAAAGTGTATATTGCTGGATGGATACACAGGCAAACGTTTGAGATGAGGTGAACACATGTCTAGTTTGCAATGGTTCGAGAAGAGAGGGTAGCCAAGCCAGTTTGCCAAACGTATGCAGATTGCAAAAGGTTCTGCTAAATTGACTCTAAATACATGGTTAAGTTATTGGTAAATACAATTTCAATGATTGAACTATATATGAACTCATTATTGATAATCGTATCAAAAACAGATCATTCCGATGGGGGTGGTTGCTATAACAAGCCATAGATTACTGAACTGTAATTGCAAGTCAATTGTCTTGTTATATATATCTTTAGCTGTAATATGACAAGCATACCAGCTCTGCTACCTGTTGATTAGCATCGGTTAGGTAAATATCAGGTAATCAAACCTTGACCTTTCTGTATGCAAAGGAAGAATACTAATTGCTGTACAAGGAACAACAACTACAGGTACATCACTGTACCAGATTCAGCATTAATAATCTTGGAACATTCCCTAAACAATCGCACACTCAAACAAGACATGAAATTAAAACAGGAGCAAGGATTACTAAATTACCCATGCACAACAATGAATATAAAAATAACAATATAAAACTAGATTAGTATTTTCAAGCTTAGCGAAACCTATAGTTAAACATCAAAATTTTACGACACGCCTTACATAGTTTCAACGTTTTAAGCGAGCCGTTTACTGCCTCACAAATTAGCAAAATCCCAGTGCACTCGGTAATAACAATAAAGTGCAGTGAAATGCAGAAAAGAACAAAAGATTTGAATTAATCTATCATCTTTGACTTGGTATCAAGCTGGGAATTTAGCAACAATTTCTCATACTTTTCACTTAATTTCACTCATCTTCCTCTTGGTCTCTTCCCTTTTAATCTTCTCTTTGGGATTCTCCTTCAACCAGAACACGGATTCATTTAGCGAGTGCTATAAATGCATGAACCTGACTGAGATGATGCCTTCTGGGAGGTTGCTTAACTCGTGCAACGGCTTTATGCACATGAGCTTGTACATGCGAAAAAATTACCAGCCACTTAATTTTTGCAAACGTGACAGGAATAATGGGTAGCATCATGCTGGGACTTATCTTTGAATCCAATCGCGGGATTATTTTTGCAAATCCATGTAGGCTTTGCGAATTGTACTTGAGTTCCTCCTTCTTAGCTAGTCCTACCTACCTGCCCTTGTATAATTCTTTTTCTTTGTGGTATGCATTTTATCTGCAGTTCCATACCAAATTATCACATCCTCGCACTTCCTCTCCCTTGCAATTATTTTAATCTCTAGCTTATAAATACTGGGAATTTTCTGATTGAATTATCAGTCCATCTTTAAAACTGAGTCGCTCGAACATGTCAGAGTTGCAATAATCAGGCAGGGAATCCACTCTATATTTAACTTGCCACGTTAACTTTTTGAGCATATAATCCTCCTGTCATGATTCTTCTATCAATCTGGGAATGAATTATCCCATTTTAATTACATCAACATCTAATTAATTACCTCTAGTTACACGCCTTTTCCACGTTTTCGCATATATTTATCTGAAGCTAACTTCTTGTCAATCCTTTGAATCCTTACATATTCTCGCGTGTGTTGATTGCCATTATTGTACCCAGTTTCAAAAAAGGAAAACGTCAAAATAAGTTATTAACATTAACGCCGATTCGCATTCTTTCCAACATTACCGCCTATCCTATAACAGATTCATCGCTGGAAACTAAATAAGCAACATCGTATAGTCCGAAATTTTCAGCAAGTCATAAAAGCATAATGCTCTATACAAGTATAACTACGCGCTTTTAACCGCAATTTGCTTCCAGATGAAAATTTCCGAAACTATCCACGGCCCCTGATTTATAAACACCGCCTTGTGGTCTTCTCTCACGTCAAAATCCTGAATGAAATCATTCCCTGCTTTCACAACTCTTCAATAAAAAATTAGGGAACATATGTAAGTTTCTGCTGTATTTATTTATTTTTCTCTCCATTCCCTCCAGTTCTCAAACACTTACACAAACTAATTACAATAATTACAAGTGTGTGGTCATTTGAAATTAGTCCAGATGGGATTTGTTCTTCTCCATCAAATCATGCTTTATGACCCTCGCGTAAAGAATCTTAATCTATGAAAGACTTGAAGAAAAGAATTGTAATTTACAGAAGAGGGAGATTCAAACTTGTATTTTTTACGATAATTTTAAACACCAAATGTTTTATATTAACACACTGTACATATTTCCTTTTCTCTTCGTTAGTATCATTTCAGAGGCCATCAGCAGTCAGTCAAGTCGAGTCAAGCTGTCTGTCAGCAATCAGTAATCTGTAACACGTACAAATAAGCAATTTTCAACGAAGCTATATACACCTTAGAAATATCCAGGTGGAACGTGAATCAAAATCCAGAAGAGCGGATGTGATAAAGTCTTGAGAGCAAACACCCAACCCACACGCTAATTCAACAACTAAATCTTAATGCTATGTACTGTAGAAGGATGTCCAATTAATAATTACGATTTCCGATTCATTATACCAAGTTTATTTTCTCTGATTTCGTTTGATAAAATCTTGAAGCAGATTCTTAATTTGCTCTTCAAGGTATTTTTATCAAAAAATGGCAAATCTGTGTATGTAATAAATAAAAGTTGATGATCACAATATCCGTTCCAATTTTTCAAACTCTTTGCAATTTTTTTCCCGCCCCGCGAACCTCTTGTGTCTACACGGTATTAAATTTGGAAAAGAATTTGTTCTTGTTTGTCCGATTTTTAAGCAGAACAGAGCCCGCATGATGTTTGTGTTTGAAGCACACGATTGGATGAACAACATGCCTCCCCGGTTCCGGTTTAAGAGAGTCGAGTATACAATTATCATTCATCCTCCCCGTCTTGCTTGGTCAGTGTTTGTTGATTTGATTGCAGTGGGAAAAGCAAGTATGGAAGCTTGACACGCCTTCCTGTCGGAAGAAGCGCAAGCTTTGGCATTTAAAATCTAGTTTCTTCTACAATTTCAGCATGTAACAAACGCTCCAGCTCTAATTATGTAGGGTTACAGCAAGCAACGCTCTTCCAATCGCTAGCTCTGGGTTCGGCATCGTACTCGCTAGCGTCAAGTTCAATATTCTAGATGCGTCTGACTCCTCATTCAAAGGTATAATTTGATATTAAAACAAGTGCTTATCCTTCTAATCGCACATAAAATCAACAATTAATTCCCTTGGCCCTGAACTACAGCGCCAATTTTAGACATTTTAATACTTTCGCAGACAGTCAGTCGTCTACACTTCTTTTCACACGTCCAGTTTGCTAATAGTAGAGGGCAAGCTTTGATATCAGACACAATCTCAACTTCTGTACCCGATTTCAACACCATTTCAACATGGCAACTTTAGAAAGAGGTGACAGGAGTTGATGCAACCCAAGCTTCCATGCATCTTCTTCAAGGAAATGATGTGTATCAATTACTCGTTGAATGGAGCTGGAAAAGAGGATACTCTTGAGGAAATCAAGTAGCTCTGGACTCTCTTTTACTTATCACGTGTATTTTATTTTACTTGTATGAATTATGAGATACTTCCCTTCCACTAACATCATACCTTTTCCGGCTACCGGTTTAAATCAACAAGAAAAAAAGTTGCTGATATTTGAGTACCCTGGGTTACCTTGCAACCATTTTTCCAGCAAGCTTTCCAGAGTCTGGACATCGCAGTATGAAACACATGCTTCGTCCCACTTTCTCACCTCCTCGTCAACTGGTCATACATTCTCACGAAAATGGCGATGCAGATGCCTCCTCCACTACCATTTTTGCGACCTCCTGCCAGGAGGTTGCAATATCTGTAGTCGCAGATCCTTCCTGACACCAGTCGTAACGTTTGCTATAACCACAGATTTAAACAGTGGTCATCGTCTCGCAAGCCCTAATCTTGAACTGTGGCAGACCCAAAAATCCCGTCCTAGTCCTAGTCCTAGCCCTAGCTGTGACTAGAAAAGCTTTAGATTCCAGGCTTGTCTTCCTGCCTAAAGTCGCATAGGCTGCTAGGCTAGCTACAGTATTTCCAGTTTTATCTTGTACTTGATTACCTTCAAACCTCACAGCCAGTTCTATCTGTGGTTGATTCAGTCCACTGACCAGCTCAGCAGCAGCAGTGGTCAGCCCTAGAAGACTTGAGATTTGAAATCCAGATTGAAACCTAACATTGAAACAAGTCCAAGCTTATTTCGTTTCATGAGCTTGAATTTTGAATTGAGAGTTGAAATTAGTTATTGTCCATCTATGATTTTTTTCAAGTTACCCTTTGAAATCCCACTTGAGGAGGATAATCAGATATATATCTCTGTTTCTCCAATCAAATCCATGATCCTCTTTTGGCTTCATGTTGTGATCATTTAAGCATGACTATCTCTCTCCCGTTTCCCTCCACGTTTCTATAAAGGATTCGGAATCTAATAAAAAATACAATGCGTGCACTCGAGTCTATAACCTGTTGTTCCCCTCGCACTTGTTCATCGATCCCCCTCAGCTGTTTCACCCCATTCACTGCCCTCTAAATTATATATTTTTCTTGTTCATTTTCCATCCATCCATACACACCTACCACTACTGCTGGACGGGCAAAAAAACATTTCCTTCATTCCATACAATTTTACAAACATAGGGAACACACCTATGCTCACAACCATTGACCATGGAGGACACTAAAGCCGAGAGCAGGGTGGCAGATTCTAATTTACCCCTTACGCGCGTTACACCACAGCTAAAATCCATATAATTGTTATACGCTCCTCATACGCAGCGCGTCAAGCTCCAACTACGCTAAGTAAGTCAGGCTCGGGCTAAAAGCTCCAAAGGTAATGTGTAAGCAAACACCTTTGAATTACTCATCTTGTTTTCTCTATGACCCCCCTCCTCACGCATCAGTATATTTCATGAATTTTAAAATCAGCTACCGAATCCCTCACCAAAAGCTGATAACAATAATAACATGTACGTTTAAAAAACCAGAGTGTCCAAAGGAAGCCCACCCGTCCGAGCTCTGCCTATTTCTCATTGACCCGCGCTTCATTTTTTAAACCCCACCACCACTCTGGCACGACTCTGGCATTTGGCTCATGCCGACTGTAAAGCACAGACTCATTGGCTAATTTTTTGCATAAACTTTCGCACCACCACCGACACAAGAAAATGATATGGACCCGTGGTTAATATGGCCTGAAACTTGTTTTCTTTCCCCCCAAGCCCCTTGTATAGTCCGGCAAGTGCGGTCATCCATCAATCTAGCGGATTTCAAAAATCAAGTTCACACACAACAATACAGTAGAAACACTAAAACTCTTTGAGGAAACAAGCAAATCAAACGTCTGCTACAATATAAGAGAGGAAGGAGAAGAGCAATGCACATAAGAAATACGTGTCCTCCTATCTATATTGTCCGTCCAACTGCTGCTCACCTGTAATTAAGCTTGCTTTGCTGGAGTTGATTTCTGATTTTTATTATACACTCATTTCCCACAAGTCCAACTGGCATGATGGCAAAACAAGAGCAACGCACAGGAAGCGCTCCGGATGGATGGAATCGCCAGAATAAAAAATTAAGCAAAAGTAAAACAAGCAAATAAGCGTACGACCGACGATTGCTCCAGGCGTGTACTTTGTATAGTTTTGCCTCTTGAATTCATGTTCTTGTTCTGTTTAACCCTCTGCTTGAAACTGTGGAAAAGCTCAACTTGCTCAACTGGGAATTGATGAAAAAGTTTTAGGGGATTTAGCAAAAGGTGGAGATTGAACAGATTGAGAGTAAGTAGTCTTCCTCCTCCCCCTTCTTCCATGTACAAGTAAATTAAGCTAATCCTTTTAAATTTAACACTTGTGATTTTATTATAAGAATCCGGAAAAGCGCTCGCAATCTCATCCCCTTATTCCGTTCTTGATTTCCGCCGCTAGATCTTTCATATGTAGCTTTCATAGCTTACTTAGCACCCTTTCATACAGCTCTCCTTGTGAAGATGGCTACTATAAGCAGCAACTATAACAACCACTTATCCCATCCATGACTAATACTTTTCCCAGTCATTCCACCGTATCCTAAAAGGAGGAAGCGAATTTCTGGCGTTTCCTATGCTTGCCCTATGCTTCAAACATTTAACCGAACTGCGTGAATCAGAAGAACGAAAGAACAACAAGGGTCTGACTGAGAGAGTGAGTGAGGGAGGATGAGGGCAGTCAAGTGCAAGAAGGAGGGTTAATATTTGTAGATTCGTGTTAAAAGATCATTACTCACGTTTAGTTTGTTCCAAAGTGGGTTCTGTATGTCTATTCCATCCCCTTGCCTCCTTACTACCTGCGCCTCCTGGTGTCAAAGTTAAATGGGGTACAAGAAGCATCAACGATTAAGGGAAACGCGCTTTACACGCTGCACAGCTAAATAAATTTTTCTATACCCTTTTAAGGGAAAGCTGTTTAATTTAAACAAATGAATCAGCGCAAGGGTGACAGCCTCAGAGTATAAGTCACACCAACTTACCGCAGATAAATAAAAACCTCCCGGGTAGAAATCAAGCCAATAATTTACGGTGATATTGCGCGATTCTAAATCCTTCAAGTATCTAAAAGCGCTCCTTTCTCCAGCTCAACCAACAACCTCGCGCACTCTGCTGCGCTTCAAGCTACAACTTTATAGATGCATCAAATTAGTTTACGCATTTGTCTTCGCACTTGTTTGCGCTAAGGGCGCGGAGCAGTCAGTCGTAAGCGTCAGCCTCTGTGTTTGTGTGTACGACGCTTGTTATGGACATGGATGGAGGAGGGCTGGTCGGCAGGGGTTATCGTTGTGAACTGCGGTGGGCTTCGCTGATTTTGGATTTCCTCTTGGACTCCCTCTCAATTCAATTCTTCCCGTCAGTGGTATGACTCCCGCGACAGAGTATTTAAATAATTTCAGGTAAAATCCATTCCTGCGATTTCCAGGCCACAGTCCCAAACCCTGAAACCAGTAACAGCAAGGAAACTATAAGATGGTTCTCATTTGTTACTCTCCATGATAATACAGGTCTGAATCAGATTTGGAAAAGGTATTATAAAAGCAAAAGCCAGGAGCTGCTTCCTAGCTTCCTTGCTTGTCTTTTCTGTATCGGAGACTAAATCAAGAGACTTTTAAAAGTCATCCTCACCAGGAGCAACCTATTCCCTATGGGAAAACAATAGATGGAGAAGAGAATGAGAGAGGGGCAGGGAGATGGAGGGATGATGAGAAGAATCACATAGGCTTTTAAAAGAGCGAGAGAAAAACTAACATTGCCACACTAGTAAATTATCCATTTCATCCCGTTGCATGCAAACTAAAGGCTGCTGTTGGTAGAGGATGGTTTGAAATGGTTCAGATGATGATGCATATGATGAAGACCTTTTCGCTTGTTTGGACCGTGCTGGAGCTTTTGCTTTGCTTGATGCTAAACTGTAGTTAAAGTTGGCAGTTATAGTTTGATAGATGCATGACTGACTGAGTGACGAGAATAGTAGAGTGACTGGGGTAAATGAATAAGAGTAAAATGTAAGGAAAAAATACATGATTCATCCCATGACAATGGTGCCAGAAGCGATACACGCTCAAAGCTCAAGCAACAGTAGCTCTCCCATATTAAAAGAATGAGTGACTGGATGTAGACGGGCGGCGGCTAACCTGAGGCGGGTTTGTTACTCTGGTTAGCTGTAATAGTTTTAGTTTGTATGAGTTTATGGCTGGTAGAATCCAAGAAATGGCAAACATATTTTCGGCGACGATACCCGGGAAAATTTTGCGAATTTCGAGTTGCCGGGTGAGGAAGCTCCTAAGCATGCTAAACTTAATTTTTCGAAACAATTCATAGTAGCTTGCACAAACAAGGATTTCCAAAATTTCCCGCAATATTTCTCCAACTAATTTGCAAAAGCCAATATCAAAATTCGCGAGTTTCTCGGATGGACCATTGCAGATATATAATCTGAAATTTTCCCAGAAACCTCATCCAGTCACTCTTCCCAATAACTTCAAGCATTTAAATCTTACGACGTTTATAACTATCGTATATTTTATAAATTCGCAAATTATCTAACCCCAAGTACTCGAATCTTTTAGAAACTTCTTTTCCATACCCTAGATGAGACTTTCTTATGACTATAATATAAGTGTTTTGTCCAGACACGAGTGCATTTGAGCTTTTAAATTCTTCCAAGTGTAGACAGAGAGTGTGTTCTGTGAAGGTTTGTAAAGGTTGGCTGAGCTAAGTATATAGCTTTCCGCTGGCCTGAAGCTATTAAACCAATCCTCCTTGTCTCCTCTGGTCTGGGTCATCCAGGGAAATGATTGTATGAAATATGATAATGAAAAGTAAGCTTCGAGTCTTCATACGTACATGTTATATACAGGAGTATCATTTCTTTTCATTCAAATCATCACTGCTCTTGGTCTTGATATAATACAAAGTATACAAATTCAACATTTCCTTTACCCGCTTCCTTTCATTTACACACACACACACGATATACTTTTTTCAACTTCTCAATTCCCACCACACAGTGATTCAAAGCTTCGAAAACCAGCAACTTGTATTTAAATCCACATAGTTTCATGCTTTTATAATCCGAGATATGATTTAATAATACACATGCCTTCCATACTCGTATGCCCTCAACCATTTATTTATCTCTTTCTCTCACTTGATAATAATAATAAACGTAATGATGATGAAGCCCAAGGGTTTTACTACAGTTTCTATCCCAGATTACGCTATACACATGTCTTTAAGAAAGGAAGGGATGAGCGTGTGTCTGAAACGTTTCAATTGAAATTCAATTCAATAGGAAACAACTCCTATCTCCCAGACCAGCCCGAATAAGACACTTCTCCAAGCCCTTCGTCCTTGTCGTTCTCTTTTCCTTGGCTTTTTCTAACAAAGTCTTCAAAACAACTTTAGTAATCTTGAGAAGCCTGGAATCCTTTGAGCATTGACGCAGTTGGTTTTCAAGCATATAATTTCTAGAATCAATTGCTAAAATAAACGTGTAGTTTAGTATCAGTTACGGAAGGAAACAAGAAAGAACCAGTATTTCAAAATTTTCCCCCACTGATAATCTCTGCTTCTACCTATTTCCAGTCCTGGAAGAAATCCCTTGGAGGGATTATAGTTTCCAATACCTAGGATTCTAGGAAGGTTCTCGTTTCTAGAAACTGCGTTACCTACTTTAGCAGAATTGAGTCTGAGCTGGAGAAACGTTAGAGCAAAGCGTCTAACTTCTCTTCCTCCTTGCATCAGCCTTGAAGATGTTAAGTTGTGGTTTGGAAACCTGACTTGAACCCCTTAAAATCTGTTTTAATTGCAGACCCTATCCTCAAGTGTACGTTCAAACATACTTAAATCCTTATCCAGCAATATCATTGCCTGTACTAGTAGTTTCTAGCCCGGGTTCCTAGGATTATAATGCATTCTGAAGATCCTAGGTCTGTGCGTACGCCTTGTGGATGATAGACCAACTCTCTCGGTCTTGGGTTCAGTTCAACTTGAAGAAAAAATACTCTTGGAGAAGAACAGTATACAGAAGAAGAGGACAGGCTAAAGAGGGAAGGGAAAGAACAAGTTGAGGATGTAAAATACAACTTGAGCACATTGTATTTTTCCCTCTTGTTCTTCTTCATCCTCATCCTCTCAAATTCAATGCTGGCAAGTCAGAGTTTTAAAGCCAACCGTCCCAGGAACCATACATTTGGATTGTATAATATAAAGAGAGTCTTTTGAAGCTTGAAGAAGACCAAGAAGAGAATAGATGAGCGAGAAGGTTTGGAACTGATTTTCCTTTTATATACGAGGATCCAGCACAGATTATTACTACGAGACTCCTACAACTTACTACTTTGCTTACTACTTTACACAGACAGAGAATAATACAGACACATACACACACACACACACATGTGTGTGTGTAACTTGAGTAAATGTTGCTCTCTCCAGTTAAAGCAAAGCCTGCTCCAAGCAAAGCTTGACTAGAATTGTGCAGAGGAATATCAGCATGATCCTCATGATTCTTCTTTTCCTTACTTTCGCCTTGCTCTTCCCGGACGGATGAGTGAGAGAGAAAATATTGTTCCGTGTGCGTAGGGTTGCTATAGTTAGTCGTATTCCGACACTCTTACAGTTCAGATCCCTTCTTGCTGAGGCTCAAATTTTCCCTTAAGAGTATTTTCCTTTCTGTAGAACACACGCACACACCTGTCCTCCGGACTACAATAGCTTAAGAAGCCTAGTTGTAAGTTGTAAAAGGGTAGAAGAGAGCGGAAAAATCAATCATTTTACATACAGATAGAGCTTTTAAAGGCTGATAATCATTCCTATTGTAATTGTGTTAACAGTTAAATTAATTAAAACGGTTTAATTAATCAAAGTTATCAGGTAGGAAAGCATATAGATCTGTCACTGCAGGAGCGTCGGCTGGAGCGTATGTGTGAAGTGCTAGAGAGAAGCGCATAAACGTTTAAAGCCTTTCTCCTTCTTGTTGTTGTTTATTTGAGCGGAGGAGGAGAAAGTTAATTTATGCAAGGAGGAGGAGAGTAGAGATATACTTGACTTGTCCAAGGAGCTCGCGGGAGTATTCCATCTCGAGGTCTCATCTGAGCGGCTGGAGCGATCGGGGAAGGAACCCGCAGTTAAAGAGCGCATATTAGGCAGAGAGGTTTGTTAAAGTAGTGGACGACAAGAGTAAATATAGCGAGAGGGATGAGAGAGGTTGGATAATTATTTTTAAGTCTAATACTCTATAGTTTGTGTCCATTTAAATATTCTCAGTAATTATATAAATTAATTATAATTTGTGACTTTAATGTCGAGTTAAGTACAAATCTAGAGGAGGGGAGTTGTGTGCTTTCCCTAGATGTCTCAAGCTTAAATAGGTAGTTGAGGTTACTACATGTTTAATTACGGAGGAGTGTTTGGAATGATTAAGGGTTAGAGGAGAGTAACAGAGATCAAATAATAATAATAATACGTAAATGTGATTTTAAACCGACGACAATCAAGGAACGGGATAGAGTTTATGACAATTATTCTTTAGTGCGGGAATTGCAACCCATTTTTCCATTAACTTTGAATTTTTTCAAGTGTCATGTACTGAAGAGAAAATATTTACTCTCTGATTATTTTTCATTGACGTTTCTTATTGACTTTGTGTTTATTACGTTCCTGTGCTAGTTATATACTTGTCGTGTATCAGACAGATAACTTTTTAAAAGTGGAACGGATAATTAACAATTATTGTATGTCGTTTATAATACTTCATGACCCTGGAACCTTAACCAAGACATTCTGTCAACTCCGAGGAAAATACAACTCAGACTGCGAAACTGCTGGACAAATCAAGGTATGTTTACTAATTGGATTTACATTTGTGAGTTTGCGGCATTTTGCATTTGAGCATGACAGATTTCTTTGAATATTTTGAGTCAAGCTTTACTGAACTCTAAAGTTTTATTTTGATAACTTTTTTCCATCACTGTTTGCCGGTATTATGATTCAAGGGCTATTTATATATTCATTTAGGGTTTCTTTTAGGGACGTGGCTCTAGTTTATTCATTTTTGGATAGTGACAGATTAGATTGATTCACTAAAATTGGCTCATTTCGGTAACTGGGTTACAATCAGTCTGACTCATGCCTTACAATTTCTTGTTTTTCGGTTAGCTGTAATCTTGTTTCCTCTGGATGTTCTATTGAGAGAGAATTCCGTTGTTCTAGTAAAAGTTTGATATTCGCATCTAATTACCACTGAGGTCATGGTAGTTCCAATGAAGCTTTAATCTTATACTAGGAGGGAATCTTTATCGAAAAATACTTGGGTGCTCTGCGATGAATTTTAGCGTTAACGTTAGCTATAGAGCTTTAAAGTTAAAGCACGAAATCGTTTCAGACGTTTTAGGGACACGATATTTAGAGGAGCAATAATAATCAGAAAGATTAAAGGAAGTGTAGCAATCCAGAACCGGAAGTTAGGATACACAGTTGACTCATTTTCGCGATAGCGGCAAAAATATGGCGAGGAATATTGCGATATGTGGACGTTATCTCGGCACATGCTTCGTAGGAGCCACTTGTTGCATACACGATGGGCCATAGAAGTAAAGGATTGAATGATTAATCGGGTGGAAGACTACTTCTAGCTCGCTTCTTGTCTTCCGCCGGGCAAAGACGTCTTGTTTTACTGGTGATAACTAATAACTGGTTGCATTAATGATGATCATACTATCGCGAATAACGTTTAGTGCTGTAGTTTCTGATTAGCTTACACCCTGTTTGCGAAAACAGGGCCTGTTTAACAGACTTGTGACGTGGTAGGTGATGTGTAAACTTTAAAAAGATTCTAGTGCAAATACTTACTGCGTCGTTCATTTTACGATTGCAATGGTTCTTCTTCTTTTAAATCAATTAAGAAATGATAATGAGAGAAGCTACAGGACGATGCGCAGTACTGAATGATTGACAGGTTGTGTTTTTAGGATTCTAGGAGACGAAGGTGGATTCATGTTAGACTAGCAACCTGAGCTAGTCTACCTGCCTTTCTTGCGCACAAATGATAATTAGCAATAAAGTTTTAATTATTTCACATCTCCGCAGATTAGGGCAAGGTAAGCTAGTAGGTTGATGAGCTTTGTGAGGTCGTTTTGGCGGATGTGTGTTGTCGTAGTTGCCTGTACTTGCCTCCGTAATAATTTGCTATGATTGATGAGCAGCAACCAAACTGTCTTCCTCTACCTGTCTACGTATTAACCTCCAGCAAGGGTGTGTGCGATCTTTGAACAGTTAGTGACAAAGGGGTCATAGAACATGCACAATCAGATTGTTACCAGTTGGTTGACAAAAGGAAAGTGGTGTACAACCGACTAATTTTTCTTTGAACTCATTTCAAGGTTCAGTCTCAATTGACGTAACCGTTACATTCAAGTACAGTTTGCTGAATTACAGTTTTTGAACTTCAAGCAATTCTAGTTCTTCACCTTTGCGAGGAATCTAGTCAGGGTGTGTGTGTATTCCTCTTTTAAGTTCAAGGCAATATATTTAAGCAACTCCAGCCTTTGGATTTCATAACCAAGTCGATTCATTTTCTCTTATGGTTTACCATTAGAAAATACCGAGAAGGAATCCAAAGGTCAAAAGGAAAAGATCAAGTAAAATTGTTGCTAACTTAACTTTGATAATCGATCAATGAAATCCCTCCCGTCGTGGGTGCACAGTGCACACGCGTTCTTCCAGCGTCTCAATGTCATCTTCTTACGTAGCGACAATATGAAATCTATTTCTTAAACTGAGTTGGTCACTAAACTAGAGTTTGCAAGTTGATTCTATCAACAGTCTGTTTTCTCCGACGGAAAAGCTATTTGTTCCGGAATTTGCAGTATTTGCAAACAAAGTGCTTGCAGTTTAGCATTTTGTTGACGCTGTATTGGTGTAAAACACTGGTGGAGTTATCAGGTATATCAAGTGCTACTTGGGTGTAGCACTACATAACACCATAAATCAGTAATATTAATATCGAGTCGAGTGTACGCCCAAGATTGAAGCAACACATTAAATACCAGATCAGTTATATGGATTGCACATAAAATAGTCAGTGATGATCAGCCACATCGCATCGGTGACTCTTGTCTCATGTTTGTGTCTATCTGCATCGGCGAATCCGGAATCCCTCCACGGTACGGTTCTTGACCTACGAATAACAGCAGACTATAATCTCAATAAAGTCTAGGATTTTTAAGCCTTGAAAAAGCATTAAACTTTTAAACTTGTTTAATGATTCAGTTGCCTTGATTAGTTTTTGCACCCACCATTTCTACCCTGCAATATTCAGTGTAGTTGGTGCAGCGTTCTTGTAAGCAGCAAAGTGCATTATTCTTCTCAATGAGTTCAATGTATTAAGGTGGTGTTGAACAAGGAAAAGATTTGAAAAATATTATCTTTACTGCTACATTTCCCAGAGAAGCGGACATATAAAACAGCTAATTGTAGACATAAGACGAGGAAATCACAGTTTTTCTTCAATGCTCAGTTCAGTTGGAGCTAGACGACTAAATTACCTTTAGCATCAGCTTTGGCGTAAATATTTTCCAAGGTTTTTGCACTTATCGGTAAAGTTTACAGCTTTAAGGAATTCAGTAATCAAAGAAACGTTTCAACTTTTAAAAAACGCCATTAACATAAATCCAAATCCCTGCTCTGAAAAAGTTAAGCAGTTGCTGTCCTCTTTGTTAATGCAAGGCTGTTGTTAAAGGAAGAGGATTATTGGCGCGATATTTAGTATTTTGTGAGTATGGACACAATCTTGTCATTGCAGACATATTGTCGCGCTGTGATTCAGTGAGTGATTAGCTAGAATTTTTACGTCCCATTCTCCGCGAGAGGCACTTGTGGAAGCACTTAAAGTAAGGTGAATTGAGTCATGGATGGAGGATCTATTGTAGACAGTAGAATGCTAAGAATATATAGAGTTATTTCACCATTTCGAGTAGGAATGACAAAGTCGACGGTGGTGGCGGTCTTAGTGATAGCAGAGCAGAAGATATGAATAATGTTTGTGTGTTCCTGGTGGAATTGATGGAATAATATAATGTATGTAGACACATTTTAGTCAAAGTTACTTCCATGCAGACGTTTCAAGATAAGAGGAGACGTAATTGATAAACTGATTATCCGTGTAGCTTATTGTTTTTACTTTGCTTATGGTTTGGTTATTTTACCAAGGGTTTGTTAAAAGAGCCACACGTGGACTTGTGGACAAGAGAAAAGAGAAGATGATAATGTGTCAACAAGTAAAACGAGACAGAAAGGGAAAGCAAGTCTAGAAGATGGTGGATAAATGGATTTTATAAGAGAAGCGTAGATAATATTTATGACGAGCGTAATCTATAAATATCGATAGAAAATGCGGACGTAAGGACGGATGAGGTTTTAAGTTGTGTTTTGCGGTCTTATAATTGCTTTAATTTTATTGCAATTCCCAGACTTACGATCGCGAAATGAAGGAATCTTGGTTCTAAATTGGAAGAAGCAGAGGAAAAGTATAACGTCAGAAAGAATTGCACGCACTATGTAGACTTTTGGTGGGGTTTCGGAAAAAATAATTGCAAATCTGGTTCTGGCAATAATAACTGTCGAAGGGATCGCTGAATCACTTGTAAATAATTGCGAAATGATCCGCATTTCGTACCATGTAATTGTTATGACGCCAATAGATTTCTCAGTAACAACGTTACTCCTCCCGTCGTTACATGGTGCTGTCATGACTTGTCTGAACGCTCCAATATTTACATACATATATTTGAATTCAAGAAGGAAATTATCAAACTATATGGACTGTATGAGTACTTTTAAAATGAACCCCGCAACTTCCAGTGTGGTTTAAGAGAGGGTAATTCTACTGATTATTATGGTTGTAAGATTTGATTGGCTGAGCTGCAACTGTGTGCTCATGGGTGGGGATAGCTAAGCAACACTGATACATCAATATACATGCAATAGATTCAGTCTGGAGAACGTCCAGAATGGCATGGGTTTAATTATAACAGTTAGATACGACCACATATGAATTGAATGGCTGCATACTGTTTTGAATTAGTGGCCTCTCTTTATTAGCAATTTGGCGTTTGTGTCTAGCATGGATAGTTCCAGACCGGGATGAAGGAGAAAGGCATGCCATTCAGTTGGTTAAGCTTATGTTGGCTAGGCGGGAGTTGTTGTAATGATTATGGGATTGTTAATAAATGAAAGTTATTTTAAATTAAATGGAATCTGTTTTCTTTTTGAACAGGATACGGGAAGTTAATGGATGTATTTGAATGGAGCCTGGAGGAGCACGGTGGATATCCTCGGGACGATTCACAACGGCACATAGAACAGTATATGAGCTTCTAATAATTTATTGGTAGAAGCAATACTACGAGGACGATATATTTATTGACGATTTGAGCCCAACCGCCGGCCGAGCTTATCTCTCCTCTCGGAGGAAGAAGAAACGTTTTTATCCCCGCGATGAGAAGACAAGGGAAAAGCAAGCGGACAGTAATCAAAGTTATAGCTAACTAAATACGTGCAGAGCAAGTTGACGAAAAGGGCGACGACGACGGAAATTCGCAAGACTTACAACTAATGTGACAACGACAGACAATCGCGATACAGACTATCGGATCCACGTGCGTGTAAGCACCGCCACCATTACCGTCATCACTCCGTCCACCATACAAACCAAGACAAGGAGGAGGGGGAAGTCAGTCTTCATTTGAGTTTCAAGACGTTAAGAAGCAACGAGGGATCGCTAGAGGAAATTAATTATCGTTGCAAGTCCGACTTGTTAACGTTACTAGGATAGTGTTTAAGGAGTTTATTGGGTGTTATTGAGAACGAACTCGTTGATTAAGGAGGAATTTTATGTAAAATTGAACCTATTGTTAAACGCTGAATTCCTTCAAAGTTTGTAAAATATCAAGGAATTCCGGAAAGTGCAGGAGCATATCGAAGGGAATTCAGGAGAGCATGTATGGACGGGGTTATACAAGGATTGAAGAATCGGGATCGGCAGATTGGAAAGACTGGATCAAAGGGTAGTGTTAAAAGAAGAGACGGAGGAGATAGTCGTATAGGAGACGCAGGATTTTGTTGAAACTTTTAGTGACTGAATATTATTGTACATGAACTTAAAGATTCATTGAAACGGGCGGAAATGTAATAAGTGTGAGTGTGTGATTTAGTTGAATGCGTGTTTTGTGATCTGTTTGGGTACATGTCATGAGAGGTTGTAGTTGAAATTGAAACTAGGAGTTTGAGAAGGAAGTTGTAAGCACGCTGAGGGGCTGACATTTGGGTTTAGCCTCCTCCTGTGTCCGTTTGTCCAAGGAGAAGCTCGTAAAAGTTGATACTGCATGATTGTAAAGAGAAAGATAATTCTTAGAAAAATTATAGGAGAAACTGGAGTGTGTTCGAGTAGGAGAATACAGTAGTGTAGTGTGTACTTATGAGTTTTGAAATCAGGTTGACAAAAAGTAGGAGGGAGCAGCACTTGTTGTAGTAAAAAGGAGAAGGAACTGTGTGCAAGACAAGTTACGCCAGGGTTAAAAGAACGTCTTTAGTTTAAACTAACTATAATCAAAGTGTGGGACTAAATATAAGAGTAGGATACTACAACCAAACTTGTGTCTTTCTAAAAGGGCTAGAACGTTTCTAGAGTTTGCCCTCTTGTATGTACGAAGAATAGGGGGGGAGGAGGGTAGAGGAAGACGACGAAGCAGAAAAAGCCTTCCATGTCCAGAATAGGAAGAGCGAGAAGAGTTTTGAAGGAAAAGAAGAATCAGGTCTGATAGACGAGGGGAAGGAGGGCCGGCCGTCCAGTAGCAAGGAGAGGACAGAAGGAAAAGAAATCATCATTTACCGATAAGAAGGAAGCAAGATGGACTGGGAAAGGGCAAGCCCAAGAAGCGAGGCCGTCGTCGTCGTCGTTGGAGATAAGAAAAATCAGTGTATTAATTCTTCAGTAGTACATGATCTCAGTAATAACAACAAGAGCACTGCTACGTCCACGGGCGGACATGTGTCCAGGAAGAATAAGCCAATACCACCGCCACTTGATCTCAGCATTGGAGCCGCTAACTTGAGCTTGCATCATCTCCACCCAAATCTATCCGCAACCACTGCTAATCATTTAAACCATATTTATAATCATCATAGTTCATCAAGCCTAAGTCCCAATCAATTGCCACCGCCGCATCATTCATCCCCCTGGTCGTCCTCCCAACAAAATTCTCCGCACACCGGACTATCACCATTCTTGTCCTCACCAAAGTTTTCCATCTCGGACAAGAAACTTCCTCCACGAAAAAGGTAAGCCCAACAAGCTAATCCATTTTCTTAGTCTTTTTCCAAATCTAAACCGTGAGCAACTTGGGTGTCTTGAGCTCCGTTTTGAGGTGAGTTTGTATCAGTCCCAAAGTATTTCTTCCTCCTCACTCAACTCATTCATTGATTCAATCATTAGTGGAGGCGTGGAAAAGTTGCGCGCGGAAGTGATAATTGAAGTAATTCAGTTACAGGTTGTAAAATTCTACTCGAGCGGTAAGATATAGCGTGTCAAGTTTGTAATTTCCTACAACTTCTAGACATTGAACGTCACGTTTGTAATTTACTCCAGAATCGCCGTTTCAGATTAATAATTTCTCTTAAAGCTCCACTTTCCCGGTATTGTCACGCTATACCTCAGTTATTTTTTTTCTGTAACACATGTTGAACGCTTAATCCTCACGTGTTTACATTTTCAAAAATTAGCGTACTTTGTATAACCACAATCAGTGATAGGTTGATGATGCTTGTTTCATGATGTTGTGTCTAAGAGATTGGGACTGGAAAACTAGTACTTTTCTAATAGCTTAAGACATTGATTACAGAACGTGTAGTAATACGGAAAATTACCTTAGGATTAGTTCCCACCACGCTCATTCAATTTAAACCGCCATTTTGTTATCTCCCAAACAAGAGGAAGGTTGATTGACGGGAATGTATTTTTCCTTGTGGAATCATCCAGGAAGAAAGTACATTTCCCTTGCTTTCACTCACTCATACTCATGACCTGCTTAACGTGATCCCAGATAGACGAGTAGGTGTGTGTTTTGTGTAGATGCTTCAAGACGGAGAGTCGGCAACGTTTGTATTTGGCTTTAGGCTAAGTACGATGAATCATAATGTTTGGTTTAGTTACCTTTAACGACGGTAAAGGAGAGGCGTGAGAGTGTTTATGAGTATGATTCAGCAAGTTACAGTTAACTATCCCTTCCATGTCAGGTAGATATCAGGTAGGTAGCGGTGGCGTACTCTACGCTACGGTAGGTGAGGCAACCCACGCGAAAACTTTCACCTCTAGTACACCTGTATTAATTAAGAAGGTTATGTTTTGTTGGATTGGGGTACGCAGAATATGAGAACCAGGGCCTCTCGTACGGGTAAAAGATGAGAAGGCTAAATGTAGTGCCCCGTTTTCATTTTACCGATGAGTAATATTTTAACAAAGGTTCTGTGGTTATTGCTAACACGTGCGAATAGGTAGACAAAAGAGATTGAAAGTGTGCACGGTTTTAGCAGTCTGAGTCATGTTGTTTCGTTTCTTGTTCAAACTTGTATTACTTCTTCAACAAATACTACAAAGTAGGGGGATGATTTAGCAGCTTCCAAATTTTAGATTCAAGAATTTTGTCATCGTTTTGCAGAAATTAGAGCGTTGAGTACTGCCGAATACTGCCTATTATAGGGATCGAGAATTTTTTACCAACAAATCTTCTCTCTCTGATCTTTTCCTGGAGAAAGTATTTGCCTAAAAAACCACACAATTCAAATTGGCAACATTTAGTCAAAATAGGACGCGCGTAGTTCAAGTTAAACAATGTATTTTATGCACGTGCGGTATTGTTGTAGTTTGCTGTCATAACGCCCCGACTTCACGCATGAACATGTGAAATGTTCTGGTCGACACGTTCTGTAAATCGGAGATTTTTAGATACATGCTTCTTTCTAAAATATCCAAGCACGAGTCTCCTCCATCCCTACTCGCTAATACGTGTGCAATATACGGTAGACAAGCTCCGTGATGATGAAAGTAGTAATTTAGGGCTCCCGTAGCTATATAGCGATTGCGTAGTAGGAATTGCTGATAAGTAAATTAGTTGAATAGGATTTAATTTGATAAGGTGTAAACAAGTGGCTAATAATGGAAACTGATAAAGTTGATTTGTTTGATATGCGCAGGTGGCATAGCTGGTCCCCTGTCCTGATGAATCCGAGTCCAGACGAGTTGTCCCCCTTGTATCGAGACGCACATGCATCCATGAAGTCCGAGCAGAATCATGACCTGACGATAGCGGAAGTGGCGGAAGTGTCACAGCATGGTGGAGGCAACGTAATGCTTTCGACTTTCTCCTATGTGAGCGTATCAGCCCCTTCTAGTTCAGCCTCGTCAATGAGTTCAACATCTCCAGCTGGCGGTATGATGTGTGGCTCAAATTCCACATCGGCTAACAATTACCGACTCACCTACGGTCACATAGGGTCACCGCTAACCAGCAGCGGAGGGCTCAACACGCCAAGCCCATTCTACACTCCCAACGAGCAGTCACCAAAGTTTATGAATTCTCCAGTCTTTAGCTATTCAGCTCCAGACACATCCCTCTACAACGGACCCTACACGCCCACTAGGTCCTCTATGTATGCACCACCCAGCAGCCCATTTACCAACCTCAATTTGAGCACTCCCGGAGGGCCTATGTCATCTGGAAGTGTGAGTGGGACGAATTCAAATAACTGCTTTAGCATGATCCCTTCAACCTTATTAAGTCCGGCACCCTCTCAAGCATCCACCAACTCATTAAGCTACGAGGATTTACACGAAAAGTCAATCAATTTCGTAACTCCCGTATGGAGTATTTTCCTCTCTGGAACCAAAGTCCGATTTCATCACGCTCATCCAATAAATTCTATGGAATGGTACTCTGTGGATGCTCTCGCCCAAAATGATTCCAATCTCAACTTTAAAGGAGAATATGCACCCCATGGATTAGAAGTCCGGACTGTAAGTTTTCAAACAATTTATGCCTACTTATCCTTCCTTACCGCATTGTTTTCCTCATTTGCGTGGAATTTTTCAAACATTTCGGGAATCTTCGCTAGAATTGTACAACTCCGTCAAGTACGCTAAATATTTACCCTTCCAAGGAAAGTAATCTAAAAATATATTAGCTATACTCGGTATATTCAGTTAGATTTGTTGGATGGTTAGATTGGTAAGGAATGTTCAAGAGTATTTGAGTTGTCGTGTTTGAAATAATTTAACGAATTTTATAAATTCAAAACTAAATAATCAACTAAAGGCACAAGAGAATATTTGAGCAGCGAAATAGCATTGATTTAACCCGTGTATTACTTCTTATTACCGAAGAAGGTTAGTGAGAATATTGTAAGCATAGCAGCACAGTCGAAGAGGATCAGCAAAAATGTAGTACGGCTGTTAGCATCAGTATATGAGTAAGTTAGCAATTGTAATTCGAGTCGAATGTGTCCGAGTGATGTGTTATCGAATATAATATTGGGATTTGTACTTAGGAGAGCGTGTAGGTAGTTTTGTAGGATAACATGTTGGATTCGAATTTTATGCAAATGTAGATATTTTATGCCGGATTTGGATTGGATGATTGTAAGAGTTTAGGGTTGCTGATGAAACGTTTGAAGTGGGGCATGTGTGTGTGTGTGTGTGTGATGTGTTCTAGCTGATTAGGTAGTTGGGTAGTATACATGCCAGGCACAATTTCGGACTGCAGTCTCGCTGGGCTGTGGGTAGATAAGAATTGTAATTTGCTTTTAAAAAATACGGAAAAGCATGCTGACAATCGCAGAGTTAATGAGGACCTATGAAAGCTACCTTGTTCCTCTTATCAGCTCTGTATTCCTTCGCTCCTGTACTTATGTGTACTCTCATTCATAGAGGGAAAAGTGCTTGGAAGGCAAGTTTAGAATCTTGTGTAAAGTAAAAACAGGGTAAAATGTATAAATGTATCACACTTGCAAGTCGTGGTCAAAAATGTATGCAGGCAGAGAATAAGAGGATGGTTGTAAATGTGCAATTGGGAATGTTTCTCGTAATAACTTGTAGACATGTTGGGTACCAATTCCTTGAACCTTGCTTGAAATGTTACGCCATGGATATCCTACAAGTACACACACACACACACAATGTATTATAGAGTGGAGATAGAGAAATAGGAACTAAGCAGGATCCGATTTTTTTATAATGTATATTTATCGCAAAAAGTATCCCTGATACGGCAATAATTATATGAATTTTTAATATCTTTCAGCTTGTCACTACCAGTTCTTCCAAGGAAAGGATTCAAATAACCTTTTGCCCTGTTGGTGATCCAGATCATCCGGTTATCGAAGTTGATTGCGAGCCAAGTCACCCATTTTTGGTCGACAAAAAGGGTATGTATGCTGGAAATGTAGTCCGATATTTAGTAATCATTAATTTCTGTAATTATATTTCCATCCATCTATCCATGTTTATCCAGCTGTGTATCTATGAATTATTTTCAAACTTAGTAGGTCTATTTAAGAGAAACCAGCAATTCAACTAATGCAAGTCGAAGAAAAGATGGGTGCAAGGCAGAAGAGCAGCGAGAATGAGTAGAAAGATGCAGAAGAAACGCAGCGGAGAAGAAATGCTGGAATTGTCAGATTTAAAATAGCACATGACGAAACGTATGTGTGAGAGGAAAGATCGTGGCGAAGCGCGATAAATACAATCGTGCTTCCTCCTGTGGAGGTTGCACATGCAGAAGCCATGTGCTTAAGCAACTCAAGAATAGAATTGCTAAGTTTATAAAAGAAAGCTCTCATGTTTAGAACAATGTGTAAATATGACTTTGCTTCCTCGCTGGAGTAAGTAAGTGTGTAATAAGATAGACAATTTTTTGTTATGTAGCCGCAAGTGGGACAGAAGCTCGGTATGACAAACATTGTAGGGAGAATATCATATTACTGCTTATTTTCATTTCAATCAAAGCAGTTAGCAGTTATGATTATATACTCGAAGAGCGCGAAACATGCATTTAGAACGTGTTAATATTCTGTTATGAAAACTAAAAGCTTTGCTTGTTTTCAGTTTCTGTTCCTCTGAAACTCTAATGTAGGGTAGTAGCGCCTCGAGTCTTGTTATTTTGCCATTACGTTAGTGGTGCAAGTGTTGAAATGTAAGCGACACTAGGTCAGCTAAAAGCGATTTGAGAGCAGGTTGCGAGCGTAAAGACTTGATGAAATATTCTAGTTAAATTACCGAAGACCAGGTCAAAGACATCAGCTATGGTGCTTGCTCTGCCTGAGCCACTAGCTTTCAGGTCGTAGACTTGATTTCTGATGCCATTATTGGCTGGATACGGGCGATACTTAGATTACAAAAGGAATTTGATTAGGTAATTGTAATCTAGAGTCATAGACGGTTCACTCTGAGAAAGTGATTGCTTAAGTGTAAAGAGATGAGACATGGAGATTATATTTTATTGAGTGTCCTTCGATAATATTACATGTAGGCATTAGTAATGTGTGCGTGCTGGAATAGCTGAGCTGGTGACGGGAAGTTATTGGGTCAATAGACTTGGCCAGTTAAATCAGGACAGGAAAATCTAGTTGGGTTGAAGGGTATTCACACCTAGGTACAGATACGTCTTCACTATGGACGAGGGGATGAGAGTTGACATGAGAACCCAGAGATTGTTCAGTAAGCGATTTGGATAAAATTTGTTGCTTCTGTATTTCAGGGATGGTGCAATGAATCAATCAGTGTGAAATGTAATTACGATGCGTCTAAGAACTGGAAAGGAATTGATGATCACAGGTCTTGTTTTTTCGCATGAGTCGGTTCCGTTTTGCTTGTGAGGCGATTTTATAGCCTAGTGGTGATATTATTGTAAACAAGGGGTAGGTGCGACCGAATTCTTTATCAGAGCACTACTTAAATCGAGATGAGATTCTTTAACAAGGTCTGAGCTAGTGTTAGCTTCATGTTTGGAATTATTGTGTAGGCATTTCCTCTTTTGCAGAGTGGGAATATTTTGTATGGTGCGATTATTTTACGCAATCCGAGACGTTAGAACAATTTTGTGCATGGATTTTTTCATTGGATGTAATGCAAATCGGTTTGGAGTAATTATGATGGGAACGTGGGAAACTAATGATGTGTAATGGGTTTGCTGGTTTATAGGATGGTGTGCGGTAAAGCCGGATGTTTTCATGGAGGCATTTGGTACTCACTGCTTGTCCCTCGAATGTGGGGACATTTGCTCGTACCACTCCAGACTCCAAACGACTCAGCTCAATATTCACCAATCGGGTCAACAGTCAAATCATGGAAATAATCAGCAGCAGCATACGGTACAGCAGCAACACTCGTCCATGCATCTGCACAACTTGACATCTTCGCTATACGGGACAAATAGTATTAATGCCGCTGCCATGATGAATAACAGCCATGGGAATGCCAACTTAATTAATGTACCTTTGGGAAATCTGGAATTGAATGGTACGAATGGGAACATGAGTCATAATAGTCTGACGACGCTCAAAGTTGATCATTGTGGTCTCCAAGATGTGAAGCCTTTACCTTCCATGTCCACATTGTCACAAAGTCAGTCGACTCATCAGCAGGCGCCTCAACAGAATAATGTGACTTCTTCCGGTCAGCATCCAATGTATCTTGTACAAGGAAATACTGCCAAAAAATTTGCAGTTCCGTCCTCTTCAGGAAACGGAGGAGCATTGCAAACTCCTAATAAACGAACCAAAGAAAAGGATAATGTAAACGGAGCTCGTGGCTGCCAAGCGAGCAGCTCCACAGAAGAAAAAGGTCGACGTCCCATGAATGCCTTCCTTCTGTTTGCAAAGGATAAGCGACAGGAACTTATTCAGCAATATCCAGGGAAAGATAATCGGTAAGTGGAAAGAATAGTTTTACTTACACCTTGCACGATAAGATGCATAGGCTTGGTTCTAAACTGAATTAAATTAGATTAGTATTAAGTTTTCCATTTGCTAAAAGCGTGTGTCTCTAAACGTTCTAACGTTTCTGTTATTACAGGTCAATCAGTGTAATGCTGGGAGAGATTTGGAAAAGTATGGGATTACATGAAAAAGAAAAATACAATAGTTCATCTCGAGCGAAAGCGGAAGAGCAAAAGCGGATACATCCGGACTGTTGGAAAAGAAAAAGGTCTCAGTCTACGAGCTCTACTACAACAAAGAAAGCCTATGTAAATAATAATTCGACAAACGCAACTGTACCCAAGAATGCGTATCTGCAAACTTCTCCAAATGCATCCGCAACTAAGAATGCATCTTACTTGGAAACGCCAACCCGATAGCTGCTTCCGTCGGATTTTCATCGATTTTTAGGTTAATCAAAGAGAATATTTATAGTTTAGTCTTGGATATCTGTTAGTTCATGTGAAAATCGGAAGATCTCGAGGATTTAGATTTGGACAGAGTTTACTGTGTGCATTTGAGACCGTGTATTACCTTTCAAGGTAGCCGCGGGAGCTGTTACTTTCTTATTGCAGCTTTGGTTTGCGTAAAACATTTAAGATTCAGGTTCACGTACGTTTAATTTAGTCGGAGCTTGAGCTTTTGACTTGGACCATTATTTAAAGATGTTTCAAACTTCGCCTTTTTCAACTTATGATGACAAGGACTCGTATGAGTAACTTTTTAAAGTTCTAATACTTGAACCCGCTACGATTTTGGATTTGAAACTTAAAACGATATTGAACTTGAATATTTATTTCGTCTCTTGTCTCAGTAGTATATAATGACCAAACGGTGTTTTCCTGTTCAGTTTCTGATAGTATCAGAATTTTCTCATTTAAGTTTTACTCAATTTAGTTAATCTTGTCATGGAACACCAGAGTTTAGTTAATTTTGTTCAATTGTTATATTAATTTTATGGAACACTAAAACCACCGATCTTATTAACGTCAAAAGTAGTCGTTTGATCCACCAGAGCTTGATCGAGATTTAAGCTGTATATGGAAATGAATCAAGTTTCAGTTATATCCAGTGTTCACCCACATAGAATCTTATAATAGCCAGTATTTCTCTTCGATTTTGAAAAGATTTTGTTTTGTTACACCAAGTGACAGGTATCACCTACGATAGGAAGGTGTTACTCCAAAGGATTAGTAGTATATTAATTGTATACGGTTCAAATGAGTGTTTATTATCAAAGCTCCATTTTTTAATGTTTGCTTCTTTACTCTTCTGTATTAAAGAAAATCCGCAGAGTAAGTGAATATTCTCCCAATGATCCTATCGTGTTTGATTGAAATACTTCTAAATGTAGCACAGTATCCTTTGGCAAGGTTTTTAGGGTAAAAATTGTGATATGACGTGCCTTCACAATATCTACAGTTCTTTCAGAAATATGTTATATTGGCGTTCAGTGATGAAATCAATAGCGTGTTAAGACCTTGTAACCACTCTCTTTCAGCATGTGATTATTATTAAGATGTTAGCCAAGCAACATCAGGCCAAAACGTTTCTCTTATCTCTGGGTTTAAAAATGTGACCTATAGAAATGTGGTTTTTAGATTTTTCTTAGACCGGAGCCTAAAGTTACGAAGCAAACATAATGTATGAATACATAAATTATCCGAGTTTGTAGCTAAGTTCAATAGTGTTGAAGCCTTGTCTTTCATAACAGATGATAGTATGGGAGAGTAGCGTGTAGAGAAATTGGAATATATATATTATATTATGGTTGATGCAAATAATATTGTGGTTCAGTTACCGTTCAATGTAAAGGACCTTTATTATAAGCTATTTGTGACCTTGCTCAACTAGAGCAAGGAAAACTAGTGGTAATGAATTTGTTGACAATCGTTGTCGGGTTTTGCGACTTTGACAGAGTCATCTGCGTTGAGCGTTTCGTCTTGAAAAGACGATTATATTTCTATAAATAATGTCTGAGATCATTGTGTATCGAGCTATACCAATTTTTGTAGCTGGAAGTATTCAATGGAGAGCAATATTGTCGATAATCCCCTGATTTTCCACTAATTACGAATCACGATTTCCGTGATGTTGCGTGTACGAATCCCTCACCCTACCAAACGATCAAGCTACTAGAATCCAAAGAAATAGTAGCGATAAAGAGACCAAGGATCTCAGCATGATTTGCTAAGTTAAAAAGTACCAAGTGTCTTTCAAGTGCTTTGATTCAGATTTAATTAAGAATGTTATATTGGAAATTTGCTTGTATCTTGTAATCTTTTGAATCAATTAAGTAGTTGTCTAGAGTCTTCTCATTAACGATTGTAATACAATTACCCCTCTTATTATTAGAGACAATGATAATCTTGATTGTGAATATCTGATTTATAATCAGAAAGAATTAACTTCCAGCGGATTAGCGCTACGAAATTGTGTTATTACTGTTACAGCGTTTAAATAATTAGATATCGGAAACGGCGGGCTACGAAGATGTAAAAATGTTACAAATACTTTAGTAATCTATTGTCACAATACTAGAGTATTGATTAAGAGATTTGTAGTGTACCGCTGTCAACAATCAGATTCTTATTTGGGTGCGTTAACACTAATTATTCCGTAGATCCTTCTTAGCTATTAACAATTTAAAGCTTGCCATGTGCGTGTATCTATGTAAACAATATTGCTATCCTTTTAAGTCATTGAACTTTGCTTCATTTTCTGTTTGCATTAGTTACAATGTAGTGAATCTAATCAAATGGAAGTGGCATTTTCTGTAGTGCGCCATGTCCATTTTGTTTAAGTCGTTGACAGATTTATGAGGTTTGTAATAAGGTATGGAACGTTTTCTTGCGCGGTAACGTTAATATTTCATTCTCTCTTTGTCCAGTCTGGGAAATAGGTTAACTTGACAATATTGTTTTCTTGTTTTTGCTCTCCCTGCAACTGAACTTGTTGATAGGCAGACTTAATTATCATCTTGCTAATAGCGAAAGATTGAACACAATGTAATCATACAGTCAGGCACTTGCAACTTGAAACTTGTATTTCGTCAACTATTCTCACATTTTGTGTGCAGGGTTGCTTCCTGTATAATGTGGGTAGACTCGTTTGCTAATACTTTTGTTTCTTACGACATGACTAATTTTTATCATGTGCTTCCATGAAGAATTACTATTTGTATTGTAATTTCTACTTAAGGTTTAATGCCGAATGTACACTACAACATTTGTGTAAAACTTGTGTAACACTTTCCGAAAATTTGTTTAGTTACCATAGTAACGCCGTTTCTACTTCAACACTTTTAATCTAAAAGTTTTACACAAATGTTCTCCATTTGATTAACATTGAATATTTGCGGGTCTTTTGAACCGCAAATATGAATATGAAAGTGTAACACAAGTTTTAAACAAGTTTTACACAAGTTTTACACAAGTGTTGAAGTGTAAATCCGGAGGCAACAGTCTGTATCAAAAATCCAGGAGTCTCATTTAGTAAGCATTTAAGCCATTTACGAGGCAGTGCAAAGTTGAGTCTCAAAGTAACGTGTAAGTGCTCTTCACTTGGCGCATGCTTTCCAGTGATATGAACTGCTATGAAGCCAAAGGTTGATTGCATTTCTGGTATTGAATAGCGTCCCACTTTTGCCTTATTGTAGGGAACAGTATACGAAGCGTCAAGTCTGGTGGCAGGGATCACGGTGTAATGACGATCCAACATTCTTTAACTTTGAACTTTTGATTCGTATCGTATTCTGTTATTTTTCGCTCACCTGCAGCTGAAATGCAAAAGCTGTTGAACTTGTCTATGAATTGTTTTTTTTATATAATCTTCTGACCAATTGAATATTAGTTGCGATATGTGTTGCAAACGCTGGGACTTTATGCTGAAAGCTATACTGCTCTTGTGTTCACGGATGTGAACATGGGGAAGAGTTGTTGAAGAACATAAAAGTTTGAACTGTTGTAAAATAATATGTTTGATTAACTTATTTAATTTGTGTGGGTTGGAATTGGTATAATTGTCTTTGCTAAAATATTTACATTGGTTAATGGGGGTTAATATATCTCACGTAGGCGATAAACTGTAATCTGCTCAGTGAAACTTAGTTTTAGAGTACTATATTAATTTTGATAAATGCCAATGTCTGATTTACAGTGGCTGTAAATTAAGTGACGTTTCATCAAAGAATATAGATTTAGCCAAGACTAGATTAACGGAGTATATATAGCCGTTTATTCACGTGTGCGTTAAATATATCTCTATAAGAACTGCAATAAACTAATTTTGAAAACATAATTTCTACTGACTTGTTCCTTACTACTCTGGCTGCTTCGGGCAGGGGGTATGTTGTGTAAGCCCTCTGTAATGTCTTCCTTATTGAATACAAGTATTGTACAATAATGAGGCTTCTTCAGGACTGCAAACGTTGAGATTAAGAAAAGAAACTTTGAAAGGAATATGCGTTTTTCCAAGATTTCTAAGATTTTATCTGCCCTTAAAATGCGTCATAGTTACCAAAAAGCTTCGTGCGGCACAGTGTGCATTACTTCATACGGATTTTTTCAAACACTAAATAGAAATTACAAGAGAGAAAATAAATTTCAAATGGAGGCAAACGGGAAAACAGGCCACTAGTAATCTGAGAATGAAGTACAAAATGAGTGAATGAGGTTCAGGAGCTAAAGTCCAAGGGCTTTTCACAAAGACGAGGATGATCGGGGATCAGAAAGAAAGTGGAAAGAGGAAGAAGGCGGGTATTTTGTGAAATATATGCACGCTTTTCTTCTAGCTCTTCCGAGTTAACATTTCAAGTCAGTTACTGGTAGAAAATAATATGAAACAAAAGTCTTTGAAAGGAAGATTTTGCAATATGGCAGAATTTTTTAAATTCCTGAGAAAATCCTGTTAAAATGTGGGAGAAACATGGTAGAAAGTAGAAGGGATGGATGATAAACATCAGAAGAGATTTTGCAGACTTGTTTGACGGTCATCAACATAAATATGGGCCTCACAAAGGTATTTCTTAAGGGTTTCTTGATTATAACCTGGTCGGAGGTCCTTTGACAATGGATGATATCGATAGGGTCCCTTGTGTAAAGTTTTAGGAAAATGAAGAGATGTTTGCTGATTTTCTCATCTCTGGAGGATGGACTCATTGTTAACTGTAATAAACGCGTGTAATAAATTACGTGGAACTCGTTGGGGAGCTCAAAATTTATTAAAAATGTATATATTGGAAGCGACTGATTACAAAAATGAAAAAAAATGTTACAAAATTAAGTAAATTTTAAAGAAAAGAATTTACGTTTGAGTAAAAATGCGTCGACATGAATACATGAGATGGAGGCTAATTGCATGCTGCTGACACTGTGTTGCTCTGCTTGATAAAATAGAATTTTGAAACTGTCTAACCTCTTCCTAGCTTGGCTTCAGTTCTAGAATAACTGTGACGACAATAAAAATTTTAAAATTAATTAAACTGGCATGCTTCGGTGTAGCCTCAGGAATTTAGAACTTAGATTTGTATGAGTCGCTACATTTATGTGTGCTAGTAATTAATAAAAGACTATAGGCTTGTGTACACGTGAGGATGTGCATTTGCAGGGGAAATCAACATCAACTTGGCTGTTGGAGGGAAATAATGTGAGGTTGAGATGATATGGGGAAGTTTGGGGAGGAAACGAGACTTTTGGAGGACTTTCAAGGAGATTAAATGGTCCAGACAGTGTAGTGAATGCTTTTTTTAGTCGTTCCTTAATTGGATTGGAAGGTGAGCAGGGTTTCGGAACTAATCAGGAAGACATTTCATTCAACATTCCTTGGAGAATAGTGAAATGTTTATGGTGAGCAGTTTGGGAGTTGCCATGGCAACTACAAGAAAGGATCTCCAGGTGAAAGTCTATGCGTTCAATTATGCGTAAAATGTGAAATTCGATTCGTTGGGGGCGAGAGCCGAGGAGGAGGAGT
Organism: Sminthurides aquaticus; assembly: GCA_906901655.1. Taxonomy (NCBI): domain Eukaryota; kingdom Metazoa; phylum Arthropoda; class Collembola; order Symphypleona; family Sminthurididae; genus Sminthurides; species Sminthurides aquaticus. The sequence continues at coordinate 964,345 of CAJQTT010000010.1, forward strand.
TATGCTATGCTTTCGGCTTTTTGATTGGTTGAAAGTGGAGAGTGAAAGGATGACTCATCTCCCCGCCATCTTCCCGTCGAAAGCTTCTCCCGCCCTCAGGAAGCGAGAGTGAGGGCATTGAACTTTACAGACAAAATGCTTCACCGTCAGCGGGTTAAATGAACTCAGGACACGATTCCAGAGAAAAGTCAAAATTCGAGGAAGGAGTTTCAATTATTTATTTCCAGAATCAAAAAGCTTGGAGTTACATCAAATGGTTTGCAATTTCAAGTGGCTGGATTCCAGGCTTCAAGAAGCCAAAGTTACGATCCATTTCGTACCAGAGCGGCTGGGAGAAGAATCCCTCAAAATCTCCCGTCCATTCAGTGCTGAGTCAGTGTTTGGTGTTGAGCGTGGAAAATAATAATAACCGTCGATTATTCTCTTCATTGTGATGACCAACTGGGAAGGATCAGCACTTGTCGGAGAGGAAACAGTTTCAATCCGAATGTAATTGTATTTCCCGTATTCATCTTGCTTTGATGGAATCCGCTGGAGCTCGTTGAGTTTGTTGCGAAGGTAAACGACGGAACTGTCTTCGCCCGGAACCCGAACAAACTCCCACCGAAACGCATCCTCCCGCAGTTTGTCTCCACCAACTGCCAATGTTGCTCCATCATGAAGAACACTTGCACTTTTGTCAGTCGGATTTCGTGCGAGGTAGAGGAATTCTCCTTTGTAGTGCTCGTTTTCAATGTTCAAAGGTTTCCCAGTTAGACCTGCGAATCCATAGATCGTATAAGTTAGCAGTGCTGATGATTGTATTAGTTTTTCCAGGAGTCCGTCTTGCTTTCTGTCCTTCTCGGCCTGCTTGGTCACAACTTGACTCATATTTGTCTTGTAGTCAGCAAACTCTGATTCGCGTGTCTTCAACGTTTCCTCCACAGCAGTGTTCTTCTGCCTCAATTCTTCAATTTCCTTGCTGAAGCGCCCACCCGCACTTTCCACAGCGCTCAACGCTTCCTCCGTCTTCAAAGTCTGATTATCAAATGCAGAGCGCAGGTCTTCAATTTTTTCCCCTTGTGATTTTGTTGCTTGAAGGGCCGTGGCAGTGCTGGTTTTTTGCGCTGCTACATCCGCCAAAGCGCTGTCTGTCCTCCCTGTTTGCCTGCGCATCATTTCAAGCGCTCCTTCCATTTCTTTCTTCTGCGCTTCCAATTTACGAAGCGCGCTGTCTGTCTCCTCCTTTTGCATTCGCATTTCGTCGAGCGCTTCCTTCATTGCCTCATTTTGACGTGTAACAGCTTCAAGTGCTCTGTCGGACGCATCCTTTTGCCGCTTCATCGTTCCTAGCGCAATTTCTGTTTCCTTTTTCTGCCGCGTTACAGTTTGGAGCAGCACTTCCGTTTCTTCCTTCTGCACCGTAACTGCCAATAGCGACTTCTCCGTTTCTGCTTTTAGAGTAATGATGTCTGAAAGTGCTTGACGCGTTTCTTTCTGAAGTACAGCGTTAGTCTCTTTCTGGGATTTGATTTCTTGGAGCGCTTCTTCAAAGCTGACCGTCAACTGCTTCACAGCCGAGGAGTGGCACCGACCACTGTTTTGGGCCTCCTTTATTTTCTCAACGGCTTGGATTAAAGTGGCTCTGACTTTGGTAACAGTGCAATCGTAATAGTCAGTTTTTATTGTACCGTTGAACGGGACCATGTCCACATTCCTCAAAGTAATAAGCACTTTGTCTGCCTCATTCTCCACCTCACGGAGGGCTTGATCGAATTCTTCCTCCGAGTATTGGCAGGACGTGGCGAGCCAGACGCGGTTGAGAATCCGCCAAACTGAAGTTTCCAGCCCAGAAACCCCATTGTCGCAATTCAGCACAAAGGCTGAACCCGCATTGGATGACGCATCAACAACAGCCGGTTCCGGCCTTTCGGTGAAGACGTTGAGAAAGCCGTTAAGGAGTTTCGTCAATCCATCAGCTTCGTCTTCTGGGATTGAAATCACACAAGACGGTCTTTTTGCTGCGCTTGGAAGTCGCAATGGGGGTCTGAAATTCATGCAAAGTTTCAAGTTTTAATTCTCTGCTGCTTTCTGCGCTTGTTTTTTTATTTTTATGATTCCGGTTGACTCACTGGTTCCTGCGACATGCGTCATTGATTTGCGAATTCTGTGCTTGAATTGTGGAAGCTGTAACAATTAAAACGGAGCAAACGAGGATGCCGAGCAGGGACGACATCTTCTCCTTCAAATTGTAACGCGAAATACGCTATTTGGTTCAATTTTCAACCTGAAATTTAAATTTCAATGAATTTAAGCAATTAAAAGTAGCTCAGAATACTGAAACTTTTATCGCAAAAGTATATAGTTATTCGGAAATAAAGAATATTACCAACAATACTTGCACAATGTCTTGAATGCGCAACCTCCACTTCCAAGCCAGCCGGCTCACAAGCACAACCACAAGAGTTGCAACTCTAACTACAATCCTAATTAAATGCCTTTAGATGTGCGTAAGTAGCTTCAACTTAGTTCTGATTCATCGGCTGGTCAAAATAGAACAACTTTGAACTTGGATGTGAACGGGCAGCTTAGTTTACATTTGATTTCATATTGAGTTTTGCACTTGTTTTTGTAGCGGTTCATGCGAACTGATCACCTTCTCAAGGAGTTCCAAAAGCTGTTGGGCAATTTATCCCCAATACATTCTCATCATATGTGACATGTGACCACTACGTGCAGAAAATAACTGCACCACTTCCCAAGAAGCCAAAGCGAGCGAGTTCTAAGATCAGTAGAGGTTACATTCTTGTTTCTCTTCCTGATTCTCGGAATCTTGGCATTCACCAGCTAAAACTGGATACGAAAATTAGCAACAGTTTTAATTGTAAAACTTAAATGATGCAACTGTAGAAGTTGTGATATTTTTCATTTTTTTATTTCTACTACTTAAAGCGATTGCCGTCTCAGGATTTCAAATTACATACATCATATTCCCACGACCAGTATATTTTTCAAGATTAAGCTACCCCAACGTTGATATCACTGATTGACTGACTACTACGAAATTTACTAATGTCTGACGGAATGCTACTCCGTTAACTACAATATATCTCACTGTATTGCATTGCACCACATAAATTTCTTTCAATTAAAGCTCTCTCAGTCAGACCAAATGGCATACAATATTGCATTTAAAGGTTCATGTTTTGGCACAAAATAACATTGGTTAACTAAGCTTGACCATGAATGACAGGGATAGTTAAAACGGTAGAGAAATCCCAAATACTATTTTACACGCAAACAAATTTTATGATAACTATATAACTATAGCCTTCATCCTAAACCATGAATTTTAATAATGGATCATAGATAATGGCACAAAAGGCACAAAAAAACACCTCTACGAACGAACTCAGTATTCGAACAGGCAATTAGATTGTCGGACAGCTCAGGTAAATTTATTTTCCATTCACAGAGTCTACTGGAGTTTCTTCACGGGGCTCATGAGGGGCTGGTAATTTTTCCCACGATGGCTCTACTCCCCAGATTTCACGACCGTATTCGGCGATTGTGCGATCACTGGAGAATTTTCCGGAGGATGCAATGTTCAGAATTGCCATCTTAATCCAGAGGTCTTGATTCTGAAAGAAGAACAGTAACTTTAAGCGTGAAGAATTCAACGTTGCCAGGTTTAGCCAAGGAGCTGGTAACTTGCTAAGATTAAGTACGGCGAAGAAACGTGAGCTTACCAAATAAGTTTCGTTAACTTTATCCTGGCATTCAATGTACGAATCGTAATCAGCAAGAGTGAGAAATCTGGAATATTACACATAACACGACATTAATTTCATCCGTAACTGTCCATCCAGATTTTGTTATCTCAAGTTTCGCAGTTTACCTGTCATGCACCATCAAAACATTCACTAAATCATGGAATTCTCCTGGATTGTTGGGAGAGAAGAATCCTCCCTTGATTTGATCAATACATAATTTAAGTTCAGGATTCCTATTGTAATAGGTGTTGGCATCGTAGCCCTTTCGCTTCAGATCTTCAACTTCATCAACAGTCATTCCAAAAATGAATATGTTTTCATTTCCCATCTCCTCTGCCATTTCAATGTTGGCTCCATCCAGAGTACCGATTGTGAGTGCACCGTTCAGCTGAAAAATTAAAGTCATCAAAGTTCAGAGCTGTAAATGGCTGTGATGTTTAAAAGCACAGTTAACATTCAAAATTAGCTGTGTAAGGTCATAAACTTTTACCATAAACTTCATGTTTCCAGTTCCAGAAGCTTCAGTACCAGCGGTCGAAATCTGTTCACTGAGATCCGAGGCAGGAATAACCTTCTCCGCCAATGTAACACGGTAGTTTTCCAAGTAGATGACCTTAAGTCTATCGCCGATTTCGGGATCATTGTTCACAACGTTAGCGACAGCACAAATAAGCTTAATGATCATCTTGGCAGCGTGATATCCTGGTGCTGCTTTTCCTCCAACCATGACCGTTCGAGGTACAAAATTACCCCTTGGATTTTTCTTTATCCTGTTGTAGGCTGTGATTATGTGAAGACAGTTCAAGAGTTGTCGCTTGTATTCGTGAATACGTTTAACCTATTAGAAAAAATAAATATTAAATGTCCATTGCGGTTTAAAATCCCATACAGTTTTGAAGCACAAAATGAGCTTATCAACTAACTTGGACATCAAAAAGTGAGGCCGGGTTGATATCGACACCATAGTCGTTTTTCAACAGGGTGGCAAGTTTCATCTTATTTTCTTGCTTCACAGTCTGGACGCTACGCTGGAAGCCAACATCATTGACGTATTGCTTAAGTTGAGCTAATTGTTCCAGATGGACGATCCAGTCTTCTCCAATTTTCTAAAACGTCAAAACGAACATGAATTTCTAATAAACATTTAAGTAGTTCATAGGAGATTTTTTCCATTGCATGGACGTACCTCTGCGATCACATCAGCCAAGCTTGGATTGCACAAAAGGAGCCATCTTCGTGGCGTAATTCCATTGGTTTTGTTTTGAAACTTTTCTGGGAACATCTCAAAGAAGTCCTTGAAACTAGAAAATCATACATGATCGTTATAAGCAACTTAAATTAAGATAAAGCCAAATAAAAGTATCACACGACTTACATATCATTCTTGATAATTTCAGAGTGGATAGCAGCGACACCGTTGACTGCATGTGAGCCAACGATGCAAAGGTGGGCCATATTGATTCGCTTTTCTCCATCTTCTTCAACCAACGACATACGACGCATGCGATCAAAATCACCCGGCCATCTCTTCTCGACTTCCTGAAAAACATTTTTGACGAGGCATTAAGTTTTTGATCAATATAATTTAATGCAGCCTTTAGCGTGTGCAATTGATCACAACACTAGTTACAGGACAACAACAATTACCTGCAAGAATCTGAAATTGATTTCATAGATGATTTGAAGATGTCTTGGAAGAATGTTTTCTAGTAAAGAGCAAGGCCATCTTTCCAAAGCTTCCGGCAATACGGTGTGGTTCGTGTACGCACAAGTTTTCACAACGATATCCCAAGCCTATAGAAAACCAAATAATAGTTTAATCCAAAAAATCCACAATTAGTTAAGATCACCTCAACCACCACGTTTGTGAATCAACATACCTTATCCCAGCTAAGTCCTTCGATATCAATCAAGAGACGAAGGAGTTCAGGAATAGCCAAAGACGGATGAGTGTCATTAAGTTGGATTGCAACCTTCTCAGGGAAGAGTTCAAGATTTGACCGGATCACCTGCCGACTGCCAAACTTGGATGACTTGAATCGTCGAATAATATCCTATTCAGATACAAGTAATCATTAAACAATCACTTCTTCATGTGCATACACTGTATCTACTGCTGCCTTAACGTGCACTTCAACTCACCGAAAGTGATGCAGCACACATGAAATACTCTTGCTTCAATCTCAGCTCTTTTCCCTCAAAGAAGTTATCATTAGGATAAAGAACTCTAGAGATATTCTCAGCCAAGTTGCGATCAAGCACGGCTTGAATGTAATCTCCATCATTGACTACAAAGAAAGAGAGAGTAATTCATTCACACTTATCTCTTCATTGAAGTGTCATTCACTAAATCAAACACGAGTTTTACAAGTCCGGCACTTACAGAATTTCAGGTTAAACTGGATAGGCGATTTGGCTGACCACAAGCGAAGGGTATTAACAACATTATTTCCGTATCCTGGAATCGGGTTGTCGTAGGGCATAGCAAGGACGACCTGTAATCAGAGTCAATAAAATACATGCTATCAATCAATTCAACAACATACAATAAAAGTAACAATCAATTAATCATCGTACCTGAGTATTAACCCATTTCTTTCCTTCCGAAGTCTCTTCGACACGTCCATAGAAGTTAACAGGAATAGTATATTCCGGTCTTGCCTTTTCCCAAGGACTACCGAATCGAAGCCAGTCATCGGGCTCTTCGACCTGTTCCCCATTACGGATCCGCTGAGCAAAGATACCATACTCGTACCTGATCCCATAACCGTACGCAGCCATTCCCAATGTTGCCATGGAATCCAAAAAGCAAGCCGCTAAACGGCCCAAACCTCCGTTTCCAAGACCAGCATCCTCTTCGATCTCTTCTAGCTCTTCGATATCTAATCCGAGCTGAAAACCAATACCGTATTAATCCGATGCACAACTTCGAAGAATGTTAATAACATGTCTGATAAGGTTATAGCTGCTGTTATCGACTACAGATAATGTCACCATCACATGCTCTTTACATACCTGGTACATGGCTTCATCACAAGCGGATTGAATTCCGACATTGCACATAGTATTTTGAAGAGAGCGACCCATGTAATATTCCAGGGACAGGTAATAGACTCTCTGGAAAAACAAAAACAAAGGTCATCAGACTCATATGACATGACCACTTCATAGTACTCCTGATCTCATGATAACCGGTGCCTTATGCACTGACGTACACATCTTATCACTAACATCTTCAACTACATCGACAGTCTAAAATCTGCACTATGCAAAAAATCATCATCAGCATAACCTTCATCACCCCCTAACCGAATGATCAAATCAAGTTCTGCCTATCTGAACATAATGTTGCTAAATAGACTGCAGGTACTAATAGATGTTCACAGTTTTCAAGTCAAAAGTTTATAGTGGTATACGTGTTTTATTTGTTGAAAAGCAACTCACCTTAGGATCCCGCTCGTACCAGTACTGTTGGGTCCTGATCCATCTCGAAGTCAAATGATCCTTGACGGTATGAGCCAATGCAAAATAATAATCCCGAGTAGTGGCTACATTACGATCCTTGACCAAAGTGTAGTGAACGTGGCGGTTAAATGTTTTCTTAATGTTGGACACATTTTCCACTTGTGCGATACCACGAACACTAATTTGCTTCCTCCTCTCGCTGTCAGTCAAGCCGGATGCCATTTTCGTTTCAATTATGATAAGATTATCCTTGTTCAACTAACTGAAATCAACAAATTAAAATGTATTAAACACCACATTTCCTCCATAAGTAATTACAGTCTAAAATCCAATGCATACATTTCTAATGAAATGAAACACATATTTAAAAAGTAAACTGAATACAATTACGCTAATGTTAGTTTCTTTAAATATATAAAGTAGATTTTCAATTTTTGCATACTGCGATAACTGAATTCGAAGCAAATCCACACTAATTTTCAACGCTCACAGAAAAATCCGATTCATTCCCCCTAGGGATAATTTTCCCTTACAAGTATTTCATTCAGTTTCCTTTAACTGCTTCGACTAAACACGGATTTAAATCAAACCGGCACGCATCTTAACATACGCACTACAGTAATTAAAACTTACTTGAATTAAACTAATAGCAATGGACTGACAACGACTTACCTTGACCCCTGACCTCCAACCACTTCAGCTCCTTCCAACAGGGTTGAGCGTTGAACGCCAAGTAAGAAGATTTTCAAATAATAGCTAATTTCTTGGCGACTACAACTAACTTTTGTGCGTCTCTCTCATATGATTCCGCACTCTTGAACTCCCACAATCAGACTCACTCTCGCATGATGGCCAATGCAGGGATCCATCGCCCTCCTCCAAGGAAAAATAAAAGCTGTATCCAAGACAAGGCATAGCATAAGCTCAAAGAACACGGAGTTCATCCTCAAGGAAAAGTGAACGCTGCTGCTAGCTCTACCAAAAGATGGTACGGAAGCAAAGCAGTGTATACGTTGTAATAGCTCCAAGGAGAAAATCTTCTTGAAGTGATTTTCGCCCTGTGAACATATAGTTCAAGCCAAAGCCAGCTGTATGCGAATTTTACATAGCAAAGGATTTGCAGAATTTACAAAAACTCTTGCAGGTTTCATTCACAGCCAGTTGGACTGAAACACAGCATTGCATATTCTCAACTCGTGCTCTTACTTGATCACATGTTCAAAGCTAAACTAATAGGACTCTAAGCTGGTTAAAGACGAACCCAAATCACGGGACGGAACCAACCAAATCATTTATGTGTCCATGTACAACTCATGAACCTACTCTGACCATGTACATGACTGGAAGGAAACAAGTTCATTTCCATAGTATAATTTGTGACATCAAATCTTGCAGTTGAATGTCTAGGCTATATTCTTAATTCTTACACATTTCTTCTTTTCATTTCTTCCTTAAGAGCTTTTCTTCAAGTTTATTTCCTGGTAGTAAAACAAGAGCTTGGAAGAACTGAATACTTTTTAGCTTCAGCTCCATTACATACATGTGTTGTCTCCAAAGGCTTTTTTCTCTTGAAGTGTTGGCTTCTCTCCTGAGCTCTGACTCTATAAATTACTTTTGAATTTGCTTCTGTAGCACTTTGCTTGTAGCAAAACTATGCAAGTCTGCTAAAAAGCTTAGCTTGCAGTAAGCAATGGAATAGTTTTAGCTTGCTAGTTAACTTATTGCCGCTTTGTTTGCTCCTCTACGCGGTTTATTGCATTTATTTTTGATCTGTATGTAAATCTAATTCACTGGATACAAGTTTCAAAGCTGTTTTTCAGGCCATAGGATGGAACTGTAAAACTGCTGCAATAAGAGCTAGCTATAGCGATTTCAACTGACTTCCTTCACGCAATACGTTTCTTACATCTACGTGTAATTTTCTGGCACCCGAACTTCAATCCGTTACGCCAGATTCTTTCTATGCTTCTCTGAAGCTTTTCATGCTTATGCTAGCTAGCATCAATTTTCTACACACTTATTAGCGTTTTGATATGCATACCATGAACTAGTTGAAATTAACCTGGGACAAATCCTGAACGATTGAATATAGTAGCCTTGTTAAAGCAAGAGAAATACTTACAAGTTCAATGTGGCGTGTACAATCTCTTTGAGTCCCTAAAACCAAATATACTTCGACCTTCACGTTTCTTACGGAACATCATTTAGGATTACTAGATCGCCGCGCCAGTTAGCTGAAGCTGAGAGTGATATTAAAAGCTATACTAAACGTGAACATTAAGTCTTTCGTATTTGCCACTGCACAGCAAAATGGCTCTGAAGTTTGGGATAGTTTGAAAGAATTTACTTATAATTGCTTCAAGTTCAAGTGGCGACAGCTAAAAACATTTCTTCCTACTCTGCAAAAGAAGCGTTTAAACGAAATGAAAACAATTTTTATCACTACGTCTTCGCGCACAAACAAGCTTCAAGCTAGAAGTAGATATGATTAAGCTTATTATTGAAAAGTTAATTAAAACTTTCCAAACTTGCACAATCATCTGGCGTCAGAATCTATACGACATTCACGGCTGTCCCATATTCTAGGAGCAATAGATCTAGACAGAAATTAAATACATTGTTTCTTCTAGTGCATAGTAAGAGAAATCACATCAATATTTTGTTGCTCTCTTTGATCTTGAACTGAACAGAGAGTCAGAGAGTCGATCTGAAAACTCATACGGAGAGACGTGAGAATCGGAAGTAGGGGTCATTATGGTTTCTACCGAGCACAGCTTGTATCAATTGTTTTGCTTTCATTTAATCATCGGACTGTATGGGAAGCTTGCAACATCAGCGCGGCATCCAAGGGAGAGTTTACCCTTGGAGGCATCATAAACTTTAGTGAATTTTTGCAAAACTAGCAAGGAGAAAAGGCGGAGAATCATGAAATCACATATAGTTTCAATCAACTCAACACAAGTTTGAGAAAGCAAGCTAGGAGAAGGAGTAAGCAAGATTTGCCTGTAAGATAGGGTATTGTACAGACGTTATGCTGGGCTCATGGATATCAAGCCGCGTATGAAAGTCTGCTGAATATATTAAAATCAACTGATATAAGGATTCAAACCTTTAATTAAACATTGCGAATATTTTGATCAAGTTTAGGGAAGAAGTAGAAAACAGAGTTAATTCGCTCAATAATATCATAATGTCTGAGTCTCTCTCTCTCTCTCATAACGTGTCTCATAAATAGTCTGCGGATGCAGCATTAATTTGGTTTAAGCGTCCTTCTTTAAAAATACATTTTATGTTTTGCTTCCTATCCTGTTTAATCAATTTCATCCGCAGGAATGTCGCAGTTTCGGAGGAAATTTTGCCACCAGTAACGATGGATTTCTGTTAATTTCTATCAAACACATTAAGATGATTACATTGAAATTATAGTATTGAAAGTGCAAATCGTTCAACTTCCTCTCCTCCTCCCACGACACCGCTGTAATAGAAATAGGTATAGATTGTTAGGGCCCCTCGTAATAATTAATCAGTGAGAGAGTACTGCCCGCTTTTTGACGGTTATACCATGGAACTAAATAAATACTACAAAGGAGTTGACAAGAAATATATAACGGAGCTGGAAAAGTAATTATTGGAAACAAATCCAATACGTTTTGAGGGGCACTCTGCGTGCGGTAAACCAATGTTAAATTTATTAATCTTCTCTTTTATAAAAATTGATACCCTTTCTAGCGTAGCGCTCCGAGTCAACTCAAACTCAATTTGATTAATGCACAACTCTTCAAGCACAAGCTTGCTTTCAATTGTTTTTATTAAATAAGCAGATATTGTCGGAAGGAGCAGAGCTTTGAGGATGATTGGCGTCATAGGGACAACGAATATGAATTTTTCAAGGGGCTGAAGTTGTCAAAGACATGAGTAACCTATGACTGCGTTAAGTGATGCATACAATATTTTACTAACACCGATTCGATACAAGCCTCACAATAATTGTGACTTGCTTTGCTGGAATAGCCTCACTGACAGGCTGATGTTTTCGCTGACAGCGCTTCTCATAATGCGTTCTCCACGCTTACTAATATTGTTAATTTTACAGCGTCTGCTACTAACTAAAAGCGCCCCCTCACTAACCAGCAAGCCGGAAGACGTCAAATTCACCGACTTTCGATCCATCACTGCAGCCTACTCTAAATGCATAATCGCAATACGGGCAACAGAGCCTCGCTACCTTGACTTTTCAGAATCTTTGGCTCAAGTTCCAAGCGTCCTTTCAACTGAAGAGGGCAGCGGTGTGGAAGTGCATGGGATCCTGGAAGACGGGAAATGGCAAGAAAACTGCATTACCTTCATCCTTATACGGACGGATAAAACTCCTAATTACCTCATCAGTGAAGACGAATACGTGCATACACGGGACAGGAACAACAAAGGAGTTCAGGGTGCTCTAATGACTTTCATTATAATCACTACCGCGGAGCAAGAGATGTCGGACACGGTTTCATGGAAAATGTACACCGAGTCCATGTACTGGTTCCCGCACAAAGTCATTCCCATGTTTATGATCATTCAGCACGCGTGCGAAGGTATTGAAGAGGGCGCTGCTACCTGCGACAATCATTCTACGGATCTATCCAGCGGAATACAAGTCTACTATCGGGGCTGGACGGACTGTGAAGGGATTCGTGGTTATGAGGACGGATATGGTTGCAAGCACGAGGACATCCATTGCTCCACAATAAGCGCATGTTTCAAAACTCTGACGGGTATCTACGAAAGAGAAATTAGCGGAGGAGAAAACTTACTGTGGCTCTCCCAGTTTTCTTTGGAGTCGACCTTTTACGAGACACAATTTTCTGGCGGAATTCCTTCTGGAATTTCTTCTCCATTTCATAGAGGAAAATGGTCAAGTCCATTAATGGATTCCATCTATTATTTCGTGACAAGTCCTAGAAGAAATCACACACAAGTTTTACATACCTACAAAAACCTACGGAATAATTTTCGTTTTGATAGAGTTCCCTTTGTTTTTGTGGCTGGAGGTTTGCTGTTGCAACATCGAGACGGAACGAGCAATGGAGAAATAGAGACAACACGGGCGTTCCTCGTGGGTAGGTCTGGAGGCTATTATTTCATTTCACGTCAAGGCGTTACATCCCTGAAACAGTCGTTCACAAGGTTCTTTTGCCCCTTTGATACATGGAGCGCGGGACTGTTCGGACTTAGCCTCTACGTTATTTTGTTGACGGTATTCCTTCTGGGGCTGAGAGGATCCTGGAGACGGACGCCCTCTTTGGGGGCGTCAGCTTTTTGGGCACTGCGCGTCATTCTGGATCAACCGACTGGACTGCATTCCGACAGCATCATCCGAGAGGAAGGCTTGTCACATAGGGTTCGTGCTGTTGCCACATTTTGGATATTTTTCGGTGCTCTTCTCGCAAATTTTTACAAAAGTTTCATAAGCGCAGAACGTATCGCACAATTTCCATTTGAAACCCAGTATCGAACCATTGGAGAGCTTTATGAGCTTAACTTTGAATATTATGGCTTTGGAAATCATGAAAGCATTCATTTCTGTCCCAAATTTTACAAGATTCAAGATGCGCTTGAATACAGCCCTCGCATACCTCTTTTAGAAGCATGTGGGGAAACCTCCTTTAGCAGTGACACCCGCGATAGGTTTGTTGAAGGCGTGGAACAAAATCTGGATAAAGTAATGGGGATCAGTCTTTTCTCGCAAATTGCTGCGATCCGATTCCTGGAGCTGTATCAAGGAAGTTGTGGTTTTGATTGTACTTGTATCAACAATAAGGAATTTAAAGTTATAAAGGCCCTGCGACTTGGATCTTACGTCTGTACAGAATACCTTGAGGAGTTCATCCTGACTGCTGACTTGGAATCTAAACATCCAATGGCGTACGTAGTTGAAAAAGAGGAATTCGGCTATTATTGGGAGAAATTCCAGCAGATTATGCGAAAACATCCCCAGCTCAGGTTCGCACACAACTTTGAAAAAGGAGAACCCTTTTTGCAAACGCCCAAGGCATTTTACTTGCCCGCAGGAATCAACTACACGCTTCATCGAAACGTCCCCAGAAGATTCAATGCATTGCTCACGTCCGGGATTTATTGGCTCTGGGAAAAATGGGACGGACTTCGATCCCGCTCATATGAGTTCACTACGACTCAAGACAAGTTCCTCAAGGGAGAGGACAAGGAGGGTAGAGCAGATGCGCCGCTGTCTATGACATCCTCGGATTTGTACCTGGTTTTCTACGCTCTCCTTCTCGGATGTGGGATTGCGGGACTCGTCTTCGTTTCTGAAGTTTGTCGTGGCATCCGAAACAAGAAAACATCACAAGATGAGAGAAAATTCAAGGATTTGGAAACATTTTAAAGAGGCTTTGGCGGCTTGGAATTCACACAATACATACCTCAAACTTTCAGAGTACAGAGAGGAGTTGTTCAAAAATTACAGAGAACCTAGTAGTAGCTGAACTGTGAAGACGGGTTTCTTGAAAAAAGGTCCGATTCTTTAAGCGACCTACCGCTATCCACGTTTATTTTAGCTTCTCTGTAATAAATAAAACCGTTGGAGACAGCGTTGTTCTTGGTTTTTAATTTTTATTCGCCTAATTCATAATTGATCCGCATAATGATGCGAATCTATACAAAGTCCATCAATCATCACAAACTTTCACCACAATAACATTTGACAATCATATTTAAGTATACATAGCTACAACTAAGTATTTACCGCCTAAACAAGGGTCAAAATGAGATTTGGATGAGAAACAAAACAATCTAATTCAAAAGCAGACTTAGAAAGAATCTTTAATCTTTTAACCTTAGCAGTAGTATCTTTTTTAACCGACACATGTAATTCTTCAAGATTCGTGCAAAAACCGTACATATTTCGCTACGTGCCATTGCATTGCCATTTTTTTACATTCTCTGCATGATGATAACGACCTGACAAAGACTAACAACATTATATAGTTTAATCGAGAGTAGCAGTTACTTAGCAGCAGCAGGCCATGTTACGCATGTTTCATTATCACATTTTAAGGACATGGGACGACGTGCCATAGTACCACCACTAGAAGCCGCCTTTAATGTATGCAAGTCTCAATCAAAATCAAGCTTACCACATTCTAGATAGCCACAGTAAGCTGTCAAAGCACAACCTATTTTTATTAATTACTCCATTCTCCTTAACAAACATGTTGTCTCCTCTTCTCCTTCCTGCTCTATACGTATTTCCTATCATATTTCCCTTCTACTAGAAACTAGACATGTCTGTAATCTAGTTAAATATTATCTGACCCTTGTTTCTACATTCGCAGACAAAAAGAATTAACTCTATAAGTCGTTACATTTATGCATAGCTTAGTTTAATCACTCACTGAGGCGGTTAGTTAAATAACGTAGGGAGAAATAATATCCCTACCACGACATCTCCTGATAGGATTTGCTACTCTTCTCGTTGTCAGAAAGTCTTTGAAAAAACACAAAGTAATCAGAAATATAGCTTGCTTATAAAAATGCATACACAGATAAAGAGGCTGGGTTAAGAAGAATAGGCCAACGTTTTTAATGCTCGTACGTGGTATTTATAAGCTTTAAGTGTACTAAACCGACTGCGTTTTTAAAAGATGCTTCAGAGATAATTTTACCAAACGAGTAGGTTTTGGCTTTGGCAGTAATTATATACGTTACAATTATCGGAAGAATTAAGTGACTGAGGCAAAGGGACGCCATGTTCCAGTTTTTCATAACCGATACAGTGTTATTATTAACATGAGCGTCTTAATTATTATCCAAGACCCCTTACACCCAAAAGTACCAGATTAATTGCTGGACAAAGAAGATGCTCGTGGCGTGTATGAGTCAGTAGTGTATACAAAGTGTTTTCCGTAATCCATACAAGTGTAATCTTGAAACTGATTTCGCAGATGTGTCAGATGGTAGTTAAGCATCTGATTTAACTAATTACTGAAAATGTATACGCATATTTCCAAGGATGATTAACTATGGTACTAATATTTCAAGTGTTGCAACAAACTGAAGTTAAAACGCGGACTGTGTAATCATTGCTACTACTCCCTAAGCGTCATAAGCTACAACTACAGCTAACGAGGGATTCACTAAATATTCTAGTGAGAGTATTCATATTGTATAGGCGATCTTTACATTATCTTATTATTACCTATCTTCAAGTTGCCGCTGATATCATTTAATTCAAGTAAGTAAACAAGTTGTAACTTTCACTTATACCGGCAAAGATGATGTATTCTGAGAATTATAAGGTTATTATAGAAAACATTTTAAATCCGCAAGCGCTAGCATACATCCACCATACCCTATCTATAAGATCAGCCGATTTTAAGCGTCATTCGCCACCAAACAACAGATAATGGCTTTCTAAGCGATACTAGAATGCTCATTACTTTAGGGTCATTATTTTGGCCCGGAAATGACTGAGAGTAAATTAAATATTATTTTGCGATATTTTTTGCGACACATATACACAATTTATGGAGACATGACAATATTAGCGTTATTTTTTCCTTGATTGTAACATTCTTTAAGATTATTATAGGAAAATGACAAAACGTTGATTCAAGCATACGTAATTAGTTAATTTGCCAGGAAAACTAATTCATGATTATTAGATCCACTAATGGTTACTCAAGCTGTTACCATCGTCAGGTATAAGTAATTTGAACTTTGCCTATTTATTACAGGTATGCGTGGATGAATACCGTACACGTATATGGTTTTGCAGCGGTATAAGTATATAGCAACTTTAGACAAGAGCGTTGAGAGAAAATTCAGTTAACCGCGTTAATGACAAAATGTGACTTTTTCGAAATATAATTCCTTCATCTAATTCTTTTTCGCACTCAATTAAATCGGATCTTGATAATTTTGCTGCACCTGACCCTGGCCTGCATCTGTAGCAGCACACTACTACACTCGGCTTCACGTGCTCTTCTTCTTGAGGATGACAAATAATATTGGTGGTTGTTGGTGGCAGCGTGCAGTAGTGTGCCTTTTATCAAAAATTCATTTCCATCTCATCACATTTCACAAAACAAGACAATCTTTTTTACAAGAGGATACATCATCATTTCTTAAGATCTAAAATATTCCCAGTACATTCCCGTATAGTTGTAGTATTAGAAGTATTCATGTAATTCATAATGAAAACTTGTAATTAAACTTGTAATAGTTAAATACGTCGCTCATATCGTCGTGGTACACTTGTTTAAGAACTATGGGACTTGTTTCTTCTTCTCTGATGTGCTCCAGTTCAAAATATCAACTTGTTAGATCTTTACTGAGCTTTATCCTTCTTTCCGAAGGGAATGGCAGCTGTTACCCTGTAAAAACATAAAAACATGTTAGAAATTCCATTTTATTTCCTCAAATTGTAGTGTTATTTTTAAGTAAACTTTTGCCGTGACTGCCAAATGAGACCGATCTCAATTGAAAACAATTGACAGGGAAGACTTACTTGGACTGAATTTCCGAGTACTTGGCTTGTGCTAATTCGAGGTATTGGTCAATGACGGTTTTGTTGGTCTCATAAACTTTGGGAGCAGCGAACATGGCAATCAATCCCAAGATGACAAGAGTCAGACCGTTGAACCAAGCTCCGATGTATGTGAGTAAATACAAAACAGCTGCGAACTTCAATGAATCGAAAAGATCTTCCACCAAAAACAAACTCCTGAGCTTAACAGCAGCGGAGTTGAAGTACTGAAGGACAGCAGCACTGACTTCTTGAGCTTTTTCGTCCGAAACTGTTACTTCAGCGTCCAAAAATTCTCTGTACAACAAAAACGCCGTTTATATTATTAAAATTCATTACAGTGGACAACTCTAGCACCAGATTCATCTGGTTTCGTTATTGTATACCTTAAATGCACAACAAAAACTTACTTGAATGGGTGTCCATCGTTAGTCTTCTGGACTGCCTGCATGACCATCTTGTAAACTCGGAAAGCCAGGGTGCCACCAAGGACAGCTAGCGATGAGTAGGCCACCACGCTGATGAAGGACATGAAGGTCAAGAAGATAAGCACAAGGAAAAGTGAACCGAAGACGGCCCCGGATTTTTTCGGGTCCCTCCAGTAAACTAATTCGCTCACTGCAAAAACAAGAATATCAGCAATTAGTAAATTTCATTCCACAAAACCCTCATCCCATACGTATCAAGCATTCTAAATTCTAGCTTCTCCCATCGATCAATATGTCACAAGACGCTTCCACTAATCTATACGTTCCCGTACCTGTCTGAAGACCAAGCTGTCACTTAGCGCTCAGCGCTGCACGCTTTTCCTTAACCCATCTTCCTCATATTACTTACGCACCCGCTCCAATACAACAAACCCTTTCAACATGACCTGTCAAACATCATCATGACGCTTCTCACTTCCCTATTCTCCAAATCCTTTTCGCTACCAATAAAATTATCATAATTTATCTCCAAACAACCACTTCCATAAAATTTAGCTTCAGTTTTTTATTCAACTCCAAGCTAAGCAGTTTACGAATTAGACGCTCCCAGCGTGCTCAACACGGCGCTATTGAGTCACCATACGCTTCTGTCCACCATGCACGATCCCTAATTTTACCTCCTGCATCATCCTCCCGTGAATCCTCTCTTCTTGCTCTTTTTTTTTCTCTCCCACGCTTTTCCCTCGTATTTTTCCCAAAAACGTTAAAATTTTAAAAATACACAGAAATAACAACATACCAGGTCCCTCATCAGGTCGAGGTTCAGCATCATCACTTCCTGACCCTTGTCGATTATTTTTTTTACCCATATGGACTAGAGTAAAGCTTTTGAAAGCTTTTCTAAATTAATACACGAAAAATTCCCTTGGATCACACTCCTGCACAGGAAATTTCCAGCAAACCAACGACTGTCCTCGAAAAACAATTCCCTGGACACAGGACAACAACTCCGCGTATTACCCGGACTGCGGACGAGTACACTCTGTCACGTCAAGTTTAACTTGGTGCTTGTGGCCAAATTCGCGAGAGGACTAATCGGCGTGCTGGCTTTATTCTTCCAACTCCTGGTCAGGATGTCAGAATATATGTAATTCCTATATACCCGTGCGTGTAGATAAAACATATGCGTGTTCCTTTTCCCTTTACCACAATACACACTCGGTTTCGCCTTTACCTTAGGAACTACTAAAAAACTTATTGCATCTCTCTTTCTTCCTCCTGTCCTGTCTCTCCCACTTCTTTCTCCTTACTCAGCTTCTTCCTTACATATTATTCTCTCTCTCTCTATAGCATATTTAAAACTTGATTCCTCTCTCTCTCCGCCGTATTTCTTCCCAAACCCTCAAGGAAAAAGAACCCGAAAGCGATTTATCCACGTTAAGGAATGAAACAAGCACGGAACATTTTCCAAACCTGGCTAACTCAACAAACTACATAAGAAGCGCATACACAAGAAACTCCTTTCCCAGCTCAACGCAGTCAGTTCAGTTAACTCTCGTTCTCATAGTCAGAAACAACTACGGCAAGTAAGTTCGGCCTAGATAGATAAGGCTGAACCTGGTTAGACTATTTGAACAGGAGAACACGGTAGAGCCGGTATGTATTTTAACATACGGTTAGGCAAAAGCGCCTACCAGGCAAGGAAGCAAGTCAACAAGAACCAGTATTCTCTTCAACAAAATCCATCACCTTAATCGCTCTTTACCTTCTCTCAAAACTATATAGTTAGATGAACCCACTACTCAGAACGCATACATATACCAGGTACAAAAAGGGCACGCCGAATCATCATCATCGTTAGCGCTTGAGCTACGCTGCGTAATACCTTTCTCTAAAGCGAAGCGCAGCGCATACACATATACCTGTCCCTAGGATCATCATCAACCTGGGTACATCTTTCAGCTATGTTAAACATTGCCACAACAAACAGCAGGATATGCACCGATTCCAATGCTTTTTTCACAACTATAAAGTTCCAATGTTAGCAGCTGCGAGTAAGCTACGCAATATCTGACTCATCCTTAACGCAAACCAGCGTATGTAATTCTTATATTCCTAAATACAATCCTCTCACTTCTCTCATCATACCTTCCCACACACAATACAATAGGAATAGACAACTTTCTCATCTCTTTCTCCCTATGCTATCATCCAATCCTAGTGAATGCAATACGAAAGAGACAATACGGCACAACCAGTTCATCTCCGCATCCTCTCAATCCTCTCCCGTATCTTCTTCTTGTATCATTCTGTCAAAGAAGCATGCATCCACCGCATGAGCCTCCCAGCTTAGCTACAGATATACACATGAACGATACATCCAACACTACTGCACAGCTGTTTCCCAGAGCTGTCCATATCCAATCCATTAAGTCGTAACATTTAGTTCACATCATCATTCCTCACATGGTAACAAGTTGTTATTTCCGTCATCTCACCCACCTTAAATAGGAGCTTAACATGCAAAATTTTCGAGTTTTTCATTAGGAAAATTCCCATGTCCTTTAACCTGGCAATTGAAGAATTTCGACTTAATTTTCAAGCTAATTAAGAGCAAAAATCTATACAACAAGACTCTCTGTCTGCTCATGAAGCCTCTGGAGTTTGCAAATCCTCTTTATCTGATTCAGTAGTTAGCTTTAGGCTGGAGAAAATAGTTTCCATACATTTCATACATTTTATAGATTCGCAAATTTTCTCCACATGCGTATTCGCAATGGGTTATGATCCACAATAAAATTAATTCACACATCCCTTTACGATCTCTTAATCCGTGCAAATAAATGCACAATCAATTTTGCAAACACAACGCTTCCTTCCCTCACGTGAGAGTTTACGATCCTAATTTTTACAACAGGCTCTACGACAAGTCCAAGGCCTGGTTTAGTTACATATGTGCTATGTTTGCTACAATGCTTTAATAAGCATCAGCTCTTGAAAACTAGTAACTGACTTGAACCTTGGGCGAGCCAGATGAAGACTACACATCATCATCTCCCCCGGCAACATCATCCTCCCTCCTACCAACTCATCTCTGACGTTTCACCTTCTTCCCAAAGCATGCTTTTCCACATTTTCCACAACCTTTTCCCCATCCACCGTCCTCATTTGATACCACCTATGAAATCTGATCCTTAAGCTCAATGCTCAATGCTTATGCTTACCAGAGCAGGACAAACTAATTTTAAAGTAAAACAAGCATGGTAATGTGTTGCAGAGTGCACACCTAGGACAACTCAGCATAAGTGCATGCTGACAATCCCACAATCTCAAATAACCACGGTGCACCACGCAAACATGATCGTCGTCTACCTTCAACGATTTTTACACCACAAGATGCATCCAACTTTGAGATAAACTTAAGAACCACGGCCACCAACAGCCCCAGACCAAGTGCACAACAATCTTTCCCTGGAGCGATCATGCTCAGGATATCAGAAAGTTGTAACTTGCAATCCATTGCTTCTTTCGACTCTATTTACTCTTGCCTCGAATTCGAAAGCACCAACTCACAAACCCGCATGTCCACAATGAATCATTCACAGCGCAGGAACGTCCAGCGTTTACATTTGTAGTGTCACAAATGTAAACCGTTTACAATTAGGTGCATCCAAATGTCAATGTTTTGACGCAAATCCAATACTTGTCTTTCTCCCATCCCTAACTAAACTTCTTATAATAATGGCTTGATGCAACATCCTGCAATTATCATTTGCGAATTTTTCGCACATTGTCTTGGCTGTGTCCTCTAGATTTTTACTTCTAGCAAGCATATGCTGAGCAAGAAAGAATTCGCACAGGAACGCTTGCCATGCCCCAGCAACGTGAATGTTAATCTACTCTATCTTAGGTTGACCTAGCTTTTGGTTACTTAACACTAGGGTGTGTTTCCTCGACCAGTGACCAGGTGGACTGAAATCGATATTAGTGCAGTAGCCACAGCTACCAAAGCGGAGGATTTTAGGCTTGCATCCCAGAACCTGGAATGTCCTTGCCCAAAGCCTCAGATTACGTATCAGCTCACAAGCAGGACTCTTTAAAAGGTTATATGGAAATAATATTCCAGCCTCCACATTTACACATCTACCTTCCAGCCAGGTAGATTCATGTGAATTGATTTGATCTGCAGCCTTTCATGTGTTCCACAGCATCAAAAACCCTTCTAGCGCAAACCAGGCAAGGCAGTAGGCAGTAGCTATTAAAAGCAAAACATTGTAGTGATACCAGCAACATCTCTCATCATGTTCCCTCTGCCCTTTTACTCCCGCTGTGTTTGTTCTCCATTCTCTCTCTGCCTGGTGAAATAGCAAAGCTTCATTCCTTCGGCATTGCAGAAAACTCACAGTCAGATCCAGATTACTGTCAAGAGAGGTGAACACGACCCCGGATTAGATCTGGAGGACAATTCCATTCTATTCCATCCGTCCAAACAAAGGCTCGTTCTGCTCCAACGACACTTGAATTATTATTATTATTACGACTTAAAACCTGCTACACCCTTTTACCTCCTCTCCCTCCGCTGAAGCATTCTCTCCATACAAGAAGAAATATGAAACACAATGTACGAAAACTACACTCCTGTACAACACAATCGTATAAAAAATCCGCCCATGTTACACCTTCATTTACTACTCTCTTTGAGCTTGAACTTCCCTCCTATTTCATTCTCTACGAAGGGGCTGGAAAAAAGGCGAGAGAATATTTTAAAATTCATAACATAACGTGTCAAGTTATGATTTTCTGCAACGTTCAAATCCCGTCTCGTCTGGTGGGAGACGGTAGATGGAGAAGCTTCGGTTAACAAAAATTTGTTTTGTAAACTCATGCTTTGAATTTTGCCCCGACAATAAAATTCACCAGCTTTTATCTTCAAAGAAAACATAATCGTGTTCCACATTCGGATTTTGTTGAAACAATCTGCTTCCTCACTTCCGTCTGCTTTACAGCTCCAAGAGGATTTGGCGGGCAATATTTGAGAAGGTTTTAAAATTCTGCTCATGTTGAACAGTTCTTAGATCTGTAGTAACTTCCTCCATCATTCAGCACAAGCTCTAAAAACAGTGTTGATCCGACTAAACCCAGATTCGCAACCGGGTAACTGCCCCGTTCCCTCTTGCTTCCGACAAGTAGCTTCCTCTTCCTCCCGGCTGTTTACAGAACGATTTCTAAACTTTGACTTGCTAGTAAATTAGCTCAATACAAAACCGTGTTTACTACACGTATGTACTCTTATTTCTCACAGCTTCGATCTAAATTCTACTACAACACGGTGAATTGAATCTCCCTGTTACTCAGTTTCTTTGGCTATCTTCATCTTCCAGTAAGCTTTGCAAGCTTACTGGAAGCTCAAACATTAAAATTCAACCCGCTATTCGGTTACACCATTTACTGGTTTACTCCAGTTACTTGACTTGTATGCACTTTCCCTCTTTTCTGCTTCACCTCCACTTGATCTAACGGCAATGTTAACATAAATAATTCAGCAAAGCGAGCTCATGAAACACAGCTTGGAGCAATCGATTCTCCGGTACATGCTGCAAAGCAAAGCTAAGCAGCTGCCTTAGCTGCTTTTATTTGTACCCACTTATAACGTAGGTAATTCAAAGGAACTGCAAGCATTAGGAATTAAAACGGGAAGTAACAAATGCTTTCAATGTAGCAAATCCACATGAATCGGATGCAGCCAGCTGGTGAAAATAGGAATAATCCAGAAAAGGGATATACGGAAAACAATTCGGTTGAGAAATTAAATTAACACTGCTTCGCACAACATAAAATTGTCCAAAAGCCTAAAATAATTCAAGTTCTTCTAGGATCTGAACCCCAGCATCGGATGGAAATGCTTCCTACGAATAACCTTGGGATTCCAAGGGATTTTTGTCCTTAGTCCTACAATTAAGTGCGAGAATCCATTATAATTCATAGCATGATTCCGTTACAGACTAATTAGATTTTAAGCACCATCCTTTCCCTTGAAGGATCAAGTTGGCTATTGGGTGGTAAGAAAGATTCGATCGCGCCCCTGAGGAAGTCTGCGGCCTGTGAAGAAATACACAGGAGAGTTGAAGACAGCAGAGAGGAGAATATAAAAGAGGAGGTAACTATTTTCAGAAGCTGAGATGAATATTCTTGAGAGCTTTCGAGCTATTTCAGATCTTCTGTCTTCTATCCTCCTGAACTATTTACCCGCCCCGGCTTTTCTGGGCTTTCCCATCCTGTATTCTGTCTTGTTGCAATGCAAGCAGCTCAATTAGACATTTGGCCCGTCTTATTTCATCCCACAATTCTTGGCAATATCCCCGAAGTTTCTTACTACCAAGTCTCTCGTCTCTTAAATCTGTACTACCAGGCGGGGATAACGTGAATACTGTTTCGCTCCCTCTGACATGGCATTTTTGCAAAGGTTTCAAAGAAACACGATTTGCTCGATCGTACACTGTACTTGCGTACTGCAAGCAGGCAGCCATGCCGTTCCTCCACACTTGCGGGTGAATCAAATGTAAAATAAAATACAGCCAACCGAATGCCCGGGATTTCGTCTCCATCGCCAACCGGGTGTAATAAAACGCCCGAAGCAAGGAACATGCACAGAAGCAGAGCAAAGTACACAAGACAAGATGAACGATTTAGATATACCTTATAAATTTATCTATATCTCATTCTTCGGGATTTATAATCAAGGCTAAAATAAACAATTTCCTTTACTCATTCCTACTCCTTCTCCCAAGTATATAAAACCTCCACCAATTTCCACAACCTCCGCCAAAATAATTAAACACCACCAGGTATTCGGTAGCTCTAAAATCCGGGTTCCAGCTTCAGACGCTTCAAGCCAAATAGCAGAACCAGGTAGTCCAATCGCCCCTATTCCCGCGAATCTAATTTGCACTTCGTTCTTAATTCAATCAGATAAAAAATCGGGAACTTCTCCTCCTCACCAAACTTGTCAGAATGAGTAAGAAAATCCAACCATCGCCCACCTGGTATTTTCGCATAAAATCAATTCGCGAAAAGTATGTCAGTCAGGTCAAGATATTATTTTAACCACCTAACAGAAATGTGTCACGGAAATCCGAGTAGGATATGCATCCACGTGCCTGTCCTTGGTCCATGACTGTCAGAAAAATCCCAGGTGTGTTGGATCTCAAAAATAAAAAAATTCCCGACATTTTTCTCATCTCCTGTCTCCTACTATGCGAGTATCCGAAACTCCCGAAGAAATTATTTATACCGTCGTTACCGTTAGACGTCTTACACGACAGGAAACTATTATCGTGAGGAAAGAGTAAGCAGTTCCACCATTCAGAATACCCGACACACAAATCCGGGTATCCCTCCTCTACTTTTGGCCCAATGTTACAGCTCTGCCCTTTCACAAAAGCTCAAAAAATACGATGATGCTCAATGCTCTCTTTGAATCCATAGCGGAACTACTCGCTTTACACGAATCCTGCTCATATTCCTAGCATTGTATATTTCCTACACTGCCTTGTTTCAGTTTCTTGGACTGAGCGAGTAAACTGGAAAGTATAAACTACCTTGATCACGGCTTCGGCACATGGCGAAGCCCCCTATCGTATCAATAATAAATAAGTAACCCGCCAATTTAATCTCCTCCTAAAGCCATTCCTCTCTCGATTTACCCTGCCCTCTATCCATGTTACATCCTCTGCGCTCATCCGTCTCAGCTTGTCTCTCCCCTCGTCCATCAATTTACCTGAGGAGTTTGAAATGGCCGGTAAAATATAAGGAGGGAAAACGATACGGCCAAGACGAGATGGGACACCTCCTCAATAGAGACACAAAGCTTTCGGACATTTTTAACCTAAACCTTAACAATAAAACCTCGTATACGTATCATAAAGAGCAGATGCAATGCACCTTTGCACCCATTCCCTACACAATCGACCTTCGACGCAGTACCAGGTGAAAACTAATAGGGAAAATATGAAAACCTGGAGCTGGAGAAGCTACAAGAAGTAAAGAAGAGACCTAATTTTGTCAGTAACAAGACACAAAATAAGTTGCCTTGTCAAGCAGAAGCATTAAGCTATGAGGATTGAAACACGATCCAGAATCCTAACAAGGTGTACGCTGATATAGGGTTAAGGTTAGGCAGTTGTGCTTCTTCTTCCCCCCTTTTCTTCTCCAATATCCCTGCTTTCTCCTCCAGTCTCCCGAATAGCGCCAATTTCCCATATTTCTACTTCCCTCCCTTTGCTTTGCTATGCTTAATTACATTATACCATAGGTAATCTCATATTGATGGGTAATCAACTTTCCATCCCTCGCCTTGCTCTTAGAATTCCTGGAAGTGGTCGCTATCCTCGTAATTCCCACTATCAATTTTCCAAAAGCTTTGTGTATATAATTTGCTATCAAATTGCCCAGGTATTTGAAGGATATCGAAGCTGTAGACGACATGGGGATAGCCTAGTTTAAAATAAACCTGAAGAAAACTATATTTAAGAGACAATTTGGAATCAAATTCAACTACTTCCTATCAATTCTAATCCAGCTTGCTATTGTTGCCATTTAATTCATTTATAATGTCGCCTTTATTTCCATAAAGCTGTAGGATTTCTTTTACCTGTAATTAACCTAATACGGGAGCTTTCAATTCAGCTAAACCCATTCAACTTAATCCTTGTCAAATGCAATTCAAACCCATAACTTACATTGTTCTTTTGAGAGTCCAAACGCCATGGTTACTGTGGTAAATGATTGTTTTCCTTTGTACTTTGAAGTTGTAAGTTGGTAGCTTATAGCTTGCTTGCTTGTTTAAAAGGGATCGATCAACTTTGTCGTCGTCGCTTATATACCGGTTAATAATTGCCTTCCGAAAGACACATTTACTCAGTCAATCACTCACACGCACTCAACATTTGGCTACTCACAAGCCAGCTTAAACCCAGCAAACCTTAGTAAAACACGGACACTCACACTGGGAGGGAGTCGGAGCTAAAATGAGAAGCTTTTTTATAATTCCTCCGTTTTACAGGACTGGAGACAAGAGGCGTTATGAACTCTTCTCCTTTAAAATGTGCGACAGAGAAAATTCAGGGGAGAACAAGAATCCGTCTTGTTTAGATTGCCAAAAAAATTTGGCACAATTCACCTCAACTATTATAAAGTTAATGAAACTTGATGATTTTCTCCTGAACTTTTTAAATCCAGCCAGACAGTTGCGCCAGCTTTGATTCACCACACCACTTGTTCTCTCTTTAGCTCCACAACTTAAAATGATCTTCTCTCAATTCAATTTCCCTCCACCAAAATTGGCGAATAAATCAATCTCAATTGATTAACACTCCCGCTGAATAAATAATGTTTGACACTTTAGCTCTCGCACCTTCCGCTTCCCCTTTACTTTCTCTACTTTCACCCTAAATTTATTACTCAACTTTCACCTTGCTAAATAAGCTGGTAAAATTTTAATTTTATTTGAATAATTGTCCAATGTATTGGTATCACGTTTACTGCAAACTTTGAACCTGAACTGGATTCTTACACGCACAGAACACAAGTATTCTACAGGGATAACAACAAAGACCAAAACATTCCTACTCCTCCCGAACTAAACGCCTGGATGGATCTACTGCGTAGCTGTTTGCTGTTGCTACTCTGGGATCGGGAGAAGAATTATAGAAAGATGCTTGCAGTGCATACGTTTTGGGCGGTTTATTCTGGAGAATGCTACCCTAACATCAGCTGGAGCACATCCCATCCCTTGAATTCATATAACCTATCCTGGAGGACGAGGTTAAGGCATATCCAGAACCTACAGAATTTCCTTGCTATGCGCCCCAACCTTCACCAGTTTTTATATAGTTCCAGTGCTTCCAGTCCTACAGTCCAGGACTCCAGGACATTCTGCTACTCCCCGTTATGATGTTCCTATAGGAGTTGGCTTGCTTGGAGACAGCGTGAGCGAGAAGAGCAAGAAAGCGCATGAGACAGGCGGGAGAGAGGTTGTTCTCCAGGACTCTTGTCAGAAGGCTTCAACCACTTCCCTCCAGTTTCTACAAAAGCTAACGGTAGCCTCCTTTTTCCTCTCTTCCTGCCTGGCAGCCTAGCCTTGTGTAAGAGCATGCTTCCCTCCACAAGAAATAGATCGATATTAAAGAAATCCTTCTTCCCCCTCGCCCTTCCAGCTCAATTTTATCTACATACACTTCTTCCTGCTGGAAAGCCAAATATTCCTCCACCCGCCCGCCCAAAACTCTAAAACAGCGCTCCTCTAGTAAAAGAGTTCACAAACAAACGTTACCCAGGGAGCATATATTTGCGAGGGAAAATAAGTCCACAAGTCATGCCTACTACACGCTTTCCAGGACAGCTAAGCTAGCGCTGGATTTGAAGCAGCTATGCACGCAAGGCAACTTGCCTCTGGAACTGGCATTGCATTAGCTTCAGATTCGGTACTTTCACCCTTATAGCGTGTCACCACAGCTCATTGAGAAACGCCCCAACCAATTCAAGCCTGCCTGTCCGAGCTCTGTTTATCCCGCGAAACGTTTTTCCTTCCGTGTATAAAGATTTCCGAAAATTTCCGGATACTTATTTTCCTCGCCCTATTTCTCTTGGCTGTGACTATCTTCGGCGCGTATATGCGGTTCTATTGTATTCCCCCGAGTTCTACGAGAATGCAAGTTGCAATAGCGAAGCCTTTGAAAAAATACACACCCTCCTTCAATCCCTCGTCTCTTTCTGGTGAGTCATATAATTTTAGTTTGAGACTTCTGAATCCAAGCTAAACTATGGTTATCGCATGATAGTTGGTGGTCTTCGAATTAAAGCTTTCTTGCACCACGATTCTTGATGCAATTTTCTTCCCAATGTAAGAATGCTTGCTGCCCTTTTTGAACTTTCTCCAAGCTCAAGAGAAAGTGAAAGTTATAAGAACCATAAGCTTGTGTTTGGTACAACTAGGGTTGATATATAACTGTAAGATGCTTGTAATTCCACTCACATCTCGCTCTCGCTCCAGCTTTCTCCCATCCTCCTCCGTGCTAAATCTAACCCGAGGAAACTCATAGTTTTTTTATACAATCCTTAGTGCCTGCTTATCGACTCATTCCAGCGGGTGAGAAATACATCACATCCAAAAGCCCTCCCTCCTTTCCTGACTTTGGCATTTCGAGGTATATTTAATCGAACGTTTCCATTATGCAATCTGCTGTAAGCTAGTTTGAAGCTTACAGAGAGAATATCCTAAAGGATTTTCCATCAAAACTTCTCCTCAATTCTGATATACGTTTATCTTTTGTATATTGCTTCTATTCCGTAAAGTTGAAATTACAATTCTTGATTCTTCAAGTTCTGTGTAAAGGTTATAATGCTTTGAGAACTTTGTATTCTCCTCTGACAGCCGGCTTTGGCGGCAGAAAACCACAATTTCATTAATTATTCAAAAGCTTGCTTCTTGCTTCTTTGTTTCAGTGGAGGACCTGATGGATCACTCTACAAGTACCTTTCATCATTCAACCTGGCATAATAGCTCTCACTTAGAACATTGTTATTAAATTCTATGCTTCCAACTGAAAATGAATGCTAACGAGTTTCAATACAATCCTAAAGCTACCACAACGACCTACTTCACTGCGCTAACGCCATCTAACGCCGTCTTGTGACACTGAACGATGAGTCTTTGAGAATAAAGAGATCTTATTCTCACAGAAAGAATTTCCAAAAGTACCAGAGAAAACAATTTTAAACGCTTACCTTTGGGGTGGAGCTTCTCGGGTTGGAACCAGCATCCTGCAATTAATAAACGTTTAATTAGCGCACTTAAAAATAATAAATTACCACACACTTTTCCCGCGCAGGTGGTCAAAGCGTCCCAAAGAGTAAAACTGATCCTTATACTGGATGCAAATGTAAGATTAATCAAATAAGGTTAACAATTAAACCATTACGTGGATTCAGAACAGTGGGTAATCCAGGACCACTCAACGTGTCTTTGTACTTTGTATCCCCATTAACTAATTTTTCTCCTGGAGCAGTGGGATTAAACTGAATTCCATTATCTTCCACACTTGCGGGTAAATTTTCGGTAGACATTTTGCAATAATTGATGGAAAACTACACGTTTTGATATAACAAGGAAAAACAATTTTAAAATTAATTGTAGGAGCGTCGCTAAAAACTACTAGGAAATTTCTCTAACAGCACTACTGTAACAGCACTTTGTCGAATGAGTTCCGAATAAGATTTGCTTTCCTCAAAAGCACCCAGGGAAAACTTTTCACGTAAAATTACAATTGGTCACTCGCTAGTTTACTCACTTAAGAGATGTCCATCCCTCTCGATATTTAAATCAATGATATCTCACAATCAATGATATCGGCTTGGTAGAAGATATTGAATCTTATAGCCAGCCTGAGGCTTAGTATTTTATATGCCCCCGTTTCAGTTTGCCTCAGTAGGTCTCTAAGCTTTAAAAGATATTAGTTCCAATTCTCCCGCAGGTATTCGAAACCTTTTCTACCCCACTCCAGTCAAGTCAGTCCGTAAAAGATAAGTAATTAACTTGCATCTAATTTGATTGCTCTTATCTTCAAAATTCAAATCAGTTCAAGCTAAAACTCCAGCCTTTAATCAAACGTTTCCTCAATTCTCTCCAAATAGGCAGCCCGAGAACCGTATCAGCGTAACTGTGTAGCTTCAAGAGCTTCCTCTTAGAAGTTCCAGCTTAATTGTTAATCAGCAACACATTTGAGGTTTAGCTGTCCTTCCTGCGACAGCGGGACAGACAGACAGATAAGACAGTGGTTAAGCTATGGTACATCCGCTTTCAAGCATTTTTATGTTTAGTCACAAACAAGATATTAAAACAACTTCATCATAAGCTCCGGGCACGCAGCTTCCTATTTTCGTTTGTGTTCAAAGTCTACTGTCTGATAATGTGATAAGGCACAATAAGTATCAGTCACAGTCCATGTGACTTATGCTTCTTGCACCCGAGGACAGTAGTCAAGTCTCTACGATTTCTCCGTCTACCCGATAATCTGATGATAATAGGATCCAGGATTCAAAGTCCTCATGTAAACGTTTCCATGTTCTCACCAAACTTAAACCTTAGTCACACCTAATGCGTCACCACAGGACAAGGAAAAATTCTACCATCTACCACATTGAATGACACAAAATCAACATGCTTGTTTAAATACCGACTGACTGACTGACTGAGAGAGCCAATTCACAAGTGATTATTTTAAAATTCAAAACAGCTAAGGCCAAAGAGGAGATTTGCACAGTATGCATTCATCGAAGCTCGCTAAAATCTGTGCTGCACTGGAGTGAACCAAGTAATCTAGATAATGCACGATGAGAAAATATTCTAGGCTCGCTTTGGAAATTTCCCTCACTTGTTTCACATGTTAATCAACTAAAATTTGACTGACCAAAGTCCAGCACAAGCCTGTGAACATGGTTAAACCCAAACTGCTAGTTTACAATAGAAGCTAGCGGAAGAATAGAAGTTCACGAGAGGAAGAGGGCTGAGGGGAGGATTGGAAAGTAACCTTGAGAAATAATTTCAAGCCCGTCCAGTATAATAATGGCAAGAGATATTGCCGGCATGAATGTGAATTAACTAGTGCAGAAATTTATGCATTATGCAGTGGCACAGAGCAGAGTAAAGAGCAACAACTGTATAAATAAAAGCCAGGAAGAAAGAGAGACGAAAGCCTAGAGGAGAAATGAAGAGCTAGTGTTTGTTTTAGCTAGACTTTGCAGTAGAAATTGAGATGATTTTACTTCAGAGAAATGAAGGACGGGAAGATGAAAGCTTTTCAAAGCTGACGCTACGGGCTTTTCAAAGGAAGAACGTCACGGATCGGTGTAGAAAGTAAGTGAAAGCACAAGAGCGGAATAATGTAATCTGTCACAAGATTGTTTTCCGGGTATGAGGAAAGCTCAAGAATTTGTAGAATACCCGCTTTTACTAGGCCGCAGCACTAAAGCTCAACAAAACACGGCAGATCCACTAAATGCAGGACTCCTTTATTCTTTAACCTAGCAAACAGCAATGCGGCAAAAATTCCTCGATGGGAAAACATTATGGCCTTTGGCCTAGAGAGCAACTATAAAACTGCAGAAGATTTTATGCTTAAATTCAACGGGATTCTAGAGAAAAACCTTGAGGAACGAACTCCTGACAGCCACCCGCTGCCCTTTGATCTAACCGTCTGACCACCCCGGTGGAATCAATATAGGGCTTGCAATGTATTGCACTTAAACTCCGTATCTATAGTATTTCAGAATTAATTCAGCTATAAATGAAAGATGTACGAGAAACTGAAGAAAAGCGACCGCTGCCTTAGGAAATAAAAGCCTTAAAGACAAATCTTTACGGACAAGTTTTCCCTGGCATGTAAAATCTATTTGGAACAACATTCGTAAAAGATTCAATCTACAGATCACTTCAATAAAATCAAAATACTTCACTGAAGTCACTTTCAAGTTATAATCCAACTTATGAATTCTGATGCAATTCTTACGTGTATCTAGGCTGGATAAACCGGAGAACAACTTATTAGAACTTCCACCTGGACTGAGGAAACAAATATTACTGGACTTGTCTAAACAAGACTGTTATGATCCTATTAGATGAAGAACAGGTAGATCCTGCGTATTATACTGTACTTCTTCCGAGTAAGTGGAAGTGAAACTAATGTTGCTGCTATAGAATCAAGTTTAGCTCCTATTCCTGCTTGACTCACTTGTGTATTGTCTCTAGGATCTACGTGAGATTTCTTCGTGTGGTATCTTCTTCCTACGTACGTATACACTTTTTCCTTCTTTGCTATCCTATCTCTTTGAATCACATCACGTTGTTACGCAACTAAACTTGGCTTATTTATATGCGACTGCATCATACATACGAAGGAAAAAGAACAAGAGCACATGCATGTGAGAAACAGAATACTTTGTTCCTGGAGCTGGAGAGCTCGAGTGGAAACTACAACTGAAAGAAATAATATTGCGGCAATATGACAGAAGAAGCGGTGCGGTGGTTAGCCAAGGGAAACTAGTTTTATAATATTATTATAAGGTAACTGAGAAGAATGTAATGCACTGCAATTGCGGAGGGAACAATAGAGGAAAGGGTTGAAACGTAGAGTAATTGAGATTGTCAGATTTTATTCCCTAGCTACAGCAAGCTTATATGACCTAGCGCATGGAAGTGTAACTGAAAAAATGCTATAATGTTTCCCTTGCTTCAAGCGAAACTGACAGAGTCGTTGCATGCATGAGATCTAGAATTCAGAGATTATCCTTGGATTGTAGTATTAAACTACATTAGATTGATGCATTCCTTGATTCAAAGTTTGCTCTTACAACTTTATAGGAGTTTGGCGAATAAGTTCTTTAGGACTTTGCAGCAATGCTGATACTCTACTGACCCTACACAGTTGTTAGTTTACCTGAAAGCTGCGATATGCAAAGGCAAAAACTATTAAATAATGCTGTAAGTATGTTTCTGCCAGATGGAAGATGTACGGGCTTGAAGAAATGGGAATTTACAGACTTAATTCCATGGCGTGCAATTCTGAAGGCAAGGATATACTTTTCATGAAACCTAGTTTTTTCTCAAGCCTCAAGGAGAAAAACGTTCAATGACGCAGCTTCATCCTCTCACTTCGTGCTTGAATCAAGGGCTTTGAAATCTCTAGATTACAATACGGAGATGAAGGAGATACTGATTGTGTTTGAAAAAAGCTGCAGAAGCTTTAGAATGATTCACGCACGCAAGCCGGCTTTTGAGAACTTCAAATTAGGAAGCGCCACGTGCTTGCTGGGAATTTGAAACGAAGTAATTGTAGTTTGGAAAAACGTAGAAAGGGAATCGAGAAGGTAAGGTAAAGTGTGAAATTACGTTTGAAAATGTTCGTTTGTTTGCTGACATTAATGGGTATTGAATGCTGGAACTTTGAGGAAGAGGCGTGCGTGTATGTTGAGGAACTAAGTGAATGACTAAAGCACGCTGAATCATGCATTAATTCTTTGATTATCTTCACTTTGACCACATTGCGCTGCGCGAGTTATTTCTAAGCTGAGCATCAAGATTTAAGTAAAGTTGAACTTACGTGGATCGAAAGTGTTGAGGATTTGTTGTGTTTCTTCGCTAATTTCAATAGGTTCATCCTCATTTCGTTGTATTGCTTTTTTAGGTTTAGGTTGTTCCACATGCCGTTCAACGATCTTTGGAGATTCCTTCTTTTCTTGGATGGTAGGAGGCTGGGGTTTGACGGGCTCTGGTTCCGGTATCGACTGTTGGGTTTCAGCTTGAGAGAATTCTTCCAAGGATGGTTGTGGAGGCTCAACAAAATGTTGGAAAACAGGTTCTGATCTTTCTTGGAAATTCTGGAACACGGGTTCTGATTTTTCAGCATCATCGAAATTCTCAAATTCAGGCTCAGGCTCCGGTGTTAGGGTCTTGGTGACATCAGGTGCACTGAATGTTTGTTTGATTTCTGGTTCTGGAGTTTCTGGTTGGCTACATTTGTGCACGATTTCCGGTTCTGGAGTCTCTGGTTGGTTGAATTTGCGCACTAATTCCGGTTCTGGACTTTCTTGTTTACTGAACTGGGAGGTTTTGGTATACGAAGAAGTGAAGTCATCGCTCTCCATCTGATTAAGTAGATCAAAGTCATGGGCTTTGGAGCTGAAAACTGGAGAATCCCGTTTAGGAGGTTGTGGAGGTTTGACTTCTTCAATGGGTTCCAGAGATTCCTGTCCAAAGTCCTTATCTCGGGGAAGGAATTCTTCAAGATCCTCGGTAACTGACTGTTGATTAGGGTCCATATCTGCAATATGATTATCCGTTTTAGCAGATGATTCTTCACTTTCGTAAAGTTTAGGTTGAGAAATCTCGTCAATGGAAGAGGACATGATTAGAGAAGCAGTCATTAAATTAGAGTTCGAACCTGGTAACTCCTGTGACATGAGGCCATCGAAATCTGATGACTGTTCCAATTCCTGTTTCTTGGACAACAGGGCTGACTCCACCTCCTTCTCATCCTCCATGGTAACAGGAAACTCTTCCGTGTGAGAGTATTCAAATGGATTTTTGACATCCGCAATATTAGATTCGTTCATGCTGGTAAACGAGAAAAGGTCATCTGTCGCAGCACTATGTTGCATTCCCGATCCCGAGACGGGTGCATCAAAGGTCAAATTCTGGTGTGGAGGAATCGGAGGCGGTCGGTCTTCTTCTGGACTGTGTCTTCCGTAATCCTTTGAAGGGGCAGAACTAGCAACATCCGGTAAATGTCCAGTGCTAAACATATCTAAGGAATCATCTTGAAAACCGGATGAGGTGTTGCAGTCTAAATCTTTCATCATGAAAGGATCACTAGTGCTGGTAACTTCGGGTAAGTGATGAGAGGTAGTAGTACTGCTAACATCGGGTAATCCGTAAGAAGCTGACTGAGTAATTTCCGGCAAATTGCTCGTGTTACTAATAAATCCGCTTGTATTATTAAACTCGGAAGTATTATCCGGATAAAAATCACGTTGTGCACTTGGCATATTTTTAATTTCCTCTGACAGATTCTCAAAAGGAGATCCACTTTGTTCAGATTCAGAGACTGTTGCCGTATCCTGCATGGATGATCCGATACCGCTGGATACAGCATCCCCGGAAACGTGTTCTCGTAATCCGGAATCACCAAGTAGGTCGTCAGCAAGAACATCGTTAGGAGAAATTGATTTCACGCTATTCTTTGACGAGGGAAATTCATCAACGTCCATAAGAGATTCATCCATCCGAACGGATTCTTTTTGCGGAGAATCTTTTAATACTTCAAGTGAATCTGACAGCTTGGTGGATAAGGGATGATGGGAGGAGATTGAATCCTTTTCGAAATCATCATCGAAATCTCCTCTGCCTCCAAAGTCTCTGCCGGTAGTGGAAGAAGGTGCTGCAAAATGATCTTGAACGGGTGGAGGCATCTCCCGGGGAATTTCTTTCAAAGCTTCCAGGGAGTCTGACAGCTTGCTTGACATCTGTTGTGATGGCTGTGACTGTGAAATGGAATCTCGATCGAAATCATCCTCATCATCATCATCGTAGTCTATTTTTCTGCTTGAAAATGTAGTAGTTGTTACCCCGATGCTCATTATCCCTTCCGAAGGCACCTCTTGTGAATGCGGGATGAGCACGTCCTCTTGGAATTTGTGTGTCATCGAAGGAGCCTCGTCGTATCCGTATCCCATCATGTTCGGTGACACCCGCTCAAATTGGCCCATCGTCTGTTCTTCAATACCGAAAACGTCCCGCCTACTATCTCCAGCACCGGTTTCAGTCATTGGTATCTGGGATCCTTTTCCGATTCCTCCTCCTAGCCCAAACATAGTGTCCATGTCGCTTAGGCCGGTCGTGTGTACGTCACCGATTTTCTCTTGCGCTGCGAACTTTGCTTCCAACTCTTCGAATTCCAGATTTTTATCAAAATCCGTCCCTCCGAATTTCGTTTGAGAAATACCGTACATGTCACTTTGAAACCCGTAGCCAGAAGATGGAGCCACACCACTCTTGTCCGCTAGTCCTGTCGACGTTACGTGTTGACTATCATCGGAATAGAGTGACAAATCTGACTGCTTTGAAGAAAATTCTCTCATCATCTCATCAGCAAAATCTGACTTCAAATCTGGAACTGCCGAAGGAACCGGAGGTGGGGGCGCTGAGGGACGACCTGTCGTTGCCGACTTCGGGGAATCCGATCCACTTGAAAACATATCGTCTATTGGTAACTCCATCTCGCTCTCTGTTCCTACAAGACAGATTAAATATTATAATTAGTCACTTATTCTTTAAACCAGGAAGCAAAATATCTGATTTAAGTTAATTGTGCTTCAAATAGGGAGAATAGTTGGATACATTCGCTATTTACTGGAAATCAAAACTGCGCGCGAATACACTCAAGGTTTTAATTGATTTAATATTTCCCAAATTAGAAATTTTAGTCAATCTGCATTAACTGACCCACACACATACCCACACAATGACGACAAAGTTACACCTTTTTAATTTTCAGTTGTGAAAATCAACATACAAGCTGTAATTACTGCTTTGAACTTCTCCACAAACCGATCAGTTTGTGCAGTACAAATTCTCAATATTCCGTGGAGAAAATTTACCTAGAAAACTTCTCAAATTTCTTAAACTAATTAATCAACTCTAAACTAAATTGATCACCTGTAACCGTAAAATACCCACCATCAAAAATTTTGACCAATTCTCTTCAACTATTCCTAATAACTTCCCATAAAGTAACACACGACTCCACTCACAGCAATCAATCCTGTTACCAACTCAAAAGTCTCAGTTTTGGAAATACTTACACGAGGGAAACCAAATTTCAACAGAAGACATAACAGGAAACACTATGTTGACGTACTGATAAACAGAAGAGTTGACGTGTAAAACTATTCTAAACTCATTCCACAGTTTTCCGTGTCCAAAATGTACGCAACGCTCCAAAGGATAAAAAACCTTTGAACCATGTGTGTGAGCATTGAACGGAAGGGAAGAAAACTGGCTGACGGGCCATATCATTCACACGTTGCTCTACAATTTTCATCATACTAACATTACACATGTTGAACAAGCATACAAACGTTAAGTTAGTCAGCGTCAGCGCAGGCCTCGTCCCAAAGCAATCTTCCATTACTCCATACCCCAGAGGCAGTTCTACGAAACGTATCCTAAAGATCCATTAAACACACGTACAGTCTAGCATTTAGGCACAATGGACAGACCAGTAGTTGCAACCACTGCTTGTTACATTCGCATCATTACAACCATGTAGCGTGGGAGTAGAACCATAGGAAGATTCTACAACAGCTCCACGAGGAACAAATACAAGCCTAATTTTTGCAATGTCCTTCTTCCTTCCGCACATGCTAATAATATTTGCTAACGTAAGCAGTTGCGAATATCTCTCCATGCAATGGAAACCATTAATCTGTATCATTAGCCTTAGCTCACAGTCAGTCTCCACCAATGTATTAACCACTCGATACTAGCCTGGGGGTTACTGCATACAAAATGCTAGATAATCTCATCCATCCTAATATCCCTCTTCGTCGAATCCTATCACACTAGCAATAAAATATTCAGCACCACACAATATTGTAGCAGAGCGAAATGAAACTGCAGTTCTGAAATTGGCGCATTGCATATTTGCAATCACCCCTGCTGTTTCACCAATATTGCAAACAATCATTGCATCCCAGGGTGCCGGCTTTTCCTGATATCACCCTCACAGCCAAACACAACCTAATTTCTCTATGTGGATAATAAAATCAAATTACCGTAACTCCCCTTCCATGTTAGTTTAAGTAAAATTAGTTTCTACATCCCGCCCGCTTAAATCTTGTAGAATCGTAGCAAATCCAATATCGATTTTGCAAAGATTCACTGCATTTAATTTAAAACAGCCAAGAATCCCTAGCGATCAATAATTTCCACTTTTACCGCATTCACTATTTCCAATTTTCAGTGGACCACGACAGCTATTTCCTGTAAACGAAGGCAACGACGAATACCCAGCTAAGCTTACCCATAAAATGTTACAATTTCCTACAAGCAGATGCTTTAGCTCTTATCTTTTCCATGCAAGAGCTTGAAATCACCACCGTACAACACCGGTAAATGTTTAAAATAAAACTTAAATTACCTTGAAGGCTGTAAACCACCAACGTATTTACCACTAACAAGTAAATCTAGTATTAAAACTGCACTAAACGTAACAATAAAACCGCTACCGTATTTCGGCTAAAAATTCACCTACACTTCACGCAAATCTTGTTCAGTTTTTTGACTCCTGTCCCATTCACTGTACAGGGCTGCGATTGCGATAATACAAGACGGAAGGACACACCGTCAAAATTGTAATGAGTCAGGGATTGTCTCAATGGTTTCAAGTCTCAGTATATTTCACCTCCTCCACCTTTCTTTAGCATTTCTTTCGTTTCTCCCTCCTCCCTTGATTTGTGACTCTGTTCTCAGACTATTCCAGCTTATCTATTGCTATCTAAACTCCCAGGTAGAAATAGAGAAAAGCCGCCTCTGCCTCACCTACAAATCCTATTCTGTAAGATGAATGATGCGCATCTATCTATGTGCTTTCCTTCTTACTTTCCGGCTCTCCTAGCTTCTTGGCCGGCTGACTTCTCTGTGCTTTTGCTGTGCAATGCTGTTTTCATCTTCTCGTATTTTACCCTCCTGTCATCTCTCCTCCATCAGTGCAAAGTTCTGAGGGACGTGTGAATTACATAGGGTAGCCCACCTTTATAAAAGGCTGAAGCTTTTTATTCTTCTCTTTCATCCCCAAGCTTAGCTCAAGCTCTTTCTTCCTCGCTTCCAGACTTATATTCATTCCCATCAAAACCAAATCACTCGCCCGTCATGCTAAATTGCAGTGTATAAAAAAATTGTCGACAGTGGGCAAAAAACCCTAGAAAATGCACAATGGCCGTATGCTCTTCTTACGCATTTACACCTTCATCATCATCCCTCGCAGTAGCTCAATTCCTCCTCCACTAAGTATAATTTCTGCCTTCGACTACTTTGGTAACTCTGTGGCTACATACTACGCTACTTACACTTAGTGACTCAGTCAAACCTCAAACCAAAGCTGAACCAGGTTGAGAAGCAAGTCAAGCTGAATCAGAAGCTCAAAAAACGCATGTATATCCTTGTAAATTCCAGAAATACAAGAGACACGCTAGAATGATTTTGGAATCAACCATCCCTCCTACGATTTCAAGTGCATATTAACCCTATATTACCTTCCAAATCTCTGCACTTTAAACCTACAAACTCTTCCTTCCAAAACAGAACTGAAAGCCATCTTTTGAATGAAATTCCTCCCGCAAACAAAGTTTGGGAAGACATCTTGTAGCGATTTTTGCAACACTCATCCACTGATGTGCCTAAATGTTATTATTATTTTAGCTTTCATTGCTTCAATTTGATACAACTCCATGATAAGAACATCTTAAGAAGCTTCCCAAGAAAATTACTGTCTTGAATTTTAAAATATTAATCGGCGCCTTAACTTAAATTTGTTTCAGCAAAAGCTTATTGCTGAGAGCTTTAAAACTCACACTCAACAGAATGAATACCTGAAGCTTTATATTACAAAACTCAAAAACAACAAACTCTTGCTACTTACTAGCGCCACCTAGTGATCAAAGTGCTAAGCAAAATCGTTGCTTAAATCCTGTAGTTCTACTTCTACTGCAACATCATTTTATTTAAATGAAATCATGGCTAAACCAAGTAGTTCCAGTAACCCATCCTCTGAAGAGCATTAATTCTTTAAATTGTGCACTAAATTGCCCTGTTGAAGTAAAAGTCTTGTCCAGCGACATAAAACCGTCCAGACAGTCTACTATTCATGGCATTAATTTCATCAACACAGTAATTCCTTCCTCGGATGCTAAAAATACACACTTATTCACTAATATTTTCTACCTCTTTCCAAGGTAAACACCTGAGTCTGAAAACAATTTGCTTATAATTTACCTGACTGAATGCATCAAAGCTTGACTATGTAACTCCTAATATTTTCTCTCCTTACGCAATCTTCACAGTTCCAGGTTCCAGCTCCAGCTACTAACATACATAAATGCTACTAATTACGAGCCATTATGTCTTGAATTCGTATACTTAAGGAACTAACGAACCACTTCTCGAGGCTATACACTATACATGCACTACAAAACCACCTACCGTAGTCAATACTTTTGAGAAGAAAACACCGAAAGCTTACTCATATTCGAAGTTAGCTATAACCTACCTGAGAAAGTTTCTTTACTTTGTATCGCTTAATAACGCTGATTATATCAATTGGACTTACGATTCTCTTTGGCCTTAGAATTTTTTCTCTTTAAATGCAACTCCCACCACTCAAAAATATGACTCATGAGAAATAATTATAGAAGACTGGAAGATACACCAAGTGTTTTATGCATATAGGTCTGGAATGAATGATTCCATGTTAAGGAGACATTAAACAGCTTACTCAGAAGGAGGACATCGCTCCTATTAGCCTCGTGAATATCATCACCGTCCTCGTCTCTTCTTCTGCGACGGTCGTTGTGGGAGCAGCACGGAAAAATACAAATGCACCGCCGACCACAAGATGACAATAAGCCCTTGTATTTCTTCTCCTTCATCCCATATGTCAGAAAGAGTAAGCGAAGCGCAGGGAAAGCAGAGAGAACAATCTACGTCGCGGACAATGTCCTCTTCCGACGAAAACGTCAAATAACACGCAGATCATGCAGGCACTATTTCTTTTACTTGTATCTTACATACAAACCTTGAACCGAATCCCGGCCTAACAAGGATAAAACTATCCTAAGAAAACCGAGACGGGTAACAAGGTAAAA
Source organism: Sminthurides aquaticus (assembly GCA_906901655.1). NCBI lineage: Eukaryota > Metazoa > Arthropoda > Collembola > Symphypleona > Sminthurididae > Sminthurides > Sminthurides aquaticus. The sequence continues at coordinate 1,004,994 of CAJQTT010000010.1, forward strand.
CCGGGAGAAATCTACCCACAGTTCCCACGATTCAGGATCAATCCACTACCACTACCACCGGCAACAGTTGTGTGATGATGGCCCATTATTTTCAAATCCTCCAAATTCCCATATTCCTCTTTTCTATCTGGATCGTGTTATCCCACAAAGACGGGAGACTTCTCCAGCCAGCCTTGAATTGCAAAATTGCAAGGCTTACACTACTTTGTACTGAGTAAATGCATTCTCTTCACGGTTTATAGCCGTAGGGAAGATTTACCACTCCACGTTATTTTGGCATCGTATTCCTTACAATGTAGGAGTAAGGCTGCGATATGAGAGGGATAGATTTGCATATCTGCGAATCTTGAGGTCTGCTATTCCCGTGAAAAGTACCGTGACGAAAAATGAGGATTTTGCATGGCAAATTAATTTACAGATTATTCGCATAGTATTCAAATCAATCTTACTATCAAAGCTTCTTTGTAAATGAATCACAGAATCATTCATCCTTGCAGTGTTTCAGTTTAAAGAAAAGAGAAATGTGCCGGTTAATGCTGAGAAGCTAACAGCAAAATTAAAGCAGGGAGTAAAATCAGATTACTGATTTGCCACACAGAGCAATTATGATGGTCAACCTTAACAATCTCTCCTGAACTTGTCCCCTGACTCAAATCATGTGTACTAGATTTCTGCTACTAAAACCGCATATTCTTCTTCCTTGTCTCTGAAATTGTGCATTGCCCTTGGCTTCTATAGCAGCAAGTCTGTTCCAAGAGCATCAAGTCCGATCTTACATGCTCCAGAACCATCGACCAAGAAAAAATCAATTTACAGCCTAAAGAACCAGTCGGTTGCCGCAGCCACATGATTGCCAAAGCAATAGCGTTTGTTCTGAAATCTTCATTCCTCTTTTTCTCTTTTAGTCTACCATCTGCCACGGGTGCAAGATTGCAGAAAGTAGAGCGAAAATGATGTAGGGTAAAACTTCAAAATAGGGTATAACAGTCCAAATAGAAGATCATCTGTTCTGTTTGGAGCCAGAGTCCCGCAGTATATATTAATACCCTTAAAACGCAGTGATGTTAAACTTAAGCACGTCGTGGTAGACTAATGGTCCGATTCAGGATGAGAATGCCCAAATGATTATGCACCGTTCATAGTAACAAAACAGCTTAGCTAAAAGCTACATAACACTCTTCTGATCCTCTTACAGGAGATTTTCTTTTCTTTCCGCCTGCTCTCCATCTTCCTCTTACCTCATTAACCTCATTTGTAGCTGTAAACAGTGATTTGGCAAACGCTTTCAATCAAGAAAGAGTTACAAGTTGATTTCCCAAGTAAAGCATAGTGGACTAACTCTGCTCTCCCATCGGAATAATGCGCCATTTAATCCGATATCATGAGAGAGCGAAGCAGTCTGGAAATGATTCATCATGTGTGATTCAAGAAACCCATAGACCACATTTGACATTGGTACAACAAACGTGTTTACATCTTTTTTGAAAAAACTTTTAGATTGAAATGCAATTAAATTCCTTTTATACATCAAATTGGTTTTCTATATTCAAGACATATTTCTGACGAATACAAAATCTATGAAATTTTCAAACCGGCATTCCTCTTTGAATTCAATAGAATTCGCGCATGCGAATCTTTTATACTATTAATTTACCCCCATCCACGTCAATACCATCTTCATTTAATCATTCATGGCTTATAGTTTCATTGCAGTCAAAACCCTTTCAAGTTTTGTAGCGATTCCCTCGAGAATATTTTACTTTTATTTCATACATACAGGATAATTTGTATGGATTTATTCACTAATTTTCATATCCATGCCTTGCCAATATCCTCTGCTTTCAGCCTTCCCTGTAGTCCTCCTATCTTTGAATTCATGCTTCCGTACATGTACCATGTTTGGGATCTTCACTCTAGGAGAGGGATGAATCCCGAGAAGAGCTAATCAATTCTGCACCATCTTTGACTAGTGTCAAAATCTCTATATTCTGGTAAAGACATGTAAGAAAACAATCTAGCAGTCCTACGTTCCTATAAAGCAGGAATACATACATGGCATGTGTTTGCGATTTTTCGCCAATGCGTCAAGTTTTTCGCCGACGTTCTTGTGAACACGTACCAAACATAAAGTAACCAAAGCATACAGGATATAGGCATCCGCTTAAACCAGAATTCAAAAGCTTCAAAAACTTCTAAAGAGGAGATCTAGCTCTAGAACGTTTGGTTAGATAATTTTCGATCTACACCTGGACAACTTCAAACCTATGCTCTCTTGTCCAAAATAAGGAACACACACATACTGGCCTTCCGCAATCTGACATCAGAATGATAAAAGTTGCACGTTGCATCCCGACCAACGGACACACCTACTGTACCTATGCGAATCCTCGTGATATTCTAGCCTCTTTTACGGCTGACTCACATTCCTGTTACGTCCATGCTTTTTCAAGGTTGTAAATAAGTTAGTATTCATTACAAAGTCAAGTTAGTGGGTAATGGGAAACAAGAATCCGAGGTCAAATTTATATCAACCACAACCCAACCAAACTAGAAACCAAGGAAAGCAAGTCTAGAAGATAAGAAGTACACGAGTAAAATTTCTCCAGTTTCTTTCCTCATAATTGCTAGTAAAGCTAAGACAGAAAACTTATTATCAGGAGAAGGTTAAGCGTATTTAGTTTCATTTGAAAATAATACACATTCTATGATGCATTAGCAATGCTGTTACGTGACACTCCACCTTACAATTCTGCACAAAACGCATCTTGCAGAGACACATTTCTTCGACAATATTGACTTTTTCAGAGGAAGAACCTGTTTTGTTAAATTATCATTGAAAATGAAATTACTTTGAAAAGAAGTCTTAACCGAGTTGTATCTTAATGGAAAATTCTCCACCAGATTCTTTTCATTTGCTACCCTGTAAAAAGAAAACTGGATTTTGCTGCAAAGATTACCACTAAAACTTCTGACATCTCCAGTCTATTGGTTTTGTCCTTGCCTTATACATGAAGTTTGACTCAAGTAATACTTTTCAAACATACACAGGTGGCAAAGGTGGAACATGAGTTGATTGGATAAGGCGTAACTTGTTAATTTTATATGTGCAGCTGGCAATTTGCTAGTGCAATATTCTGCGCAGCGCTGCACTCAAACATTGATTCTGGGTTCTGAATCACACAATCACACCAATTATATGACTTTCTCCATCGCCTTGAGAATACACACTCAAATTTGCTTGTACAGCTCTCAATATAAGAAGCAGTAGATACTATCTTAATGGCTCTTAGCTTCAAGAGCGTAGCTTAGAGGTTAGAGTATCCAAAAAATGTACAACAAAACCGGATCGATGCCTCTAATAGCTCTCAAGATTAAGGTGGCCTTGGTACACCACAATTCTCTTTCTATTTTCTTTATCAAACACATCGATAAATTTCTCAAGATCTCTTCTTGAATTCCTGCTTTCACCCTGGGAGAAAATAGCTCTGCTTCCTGACTACCTTGCAAACAAAGTTTTGACCTTTCTACAGATTCTAGCACAATGCCAACAAGAGAAGAATCATAAGTCTAGAACAGTAATATTTGGAGTCCGATAACTCGATTATTGTTAAGCATATAACCGCTATGTTTAGTTCTGCACAGAAATATGTAAGGAATATAATTACCTTTCGAGCTCCTTCCTTCCACGTAATCTGAGTAATCAAGTAGAGACGGCAGCAGAAATTGTACCAACCCCCACGAAACTGGACGATCCGCACTTAACTTTCACTTTCAATTAGTGAAAGTGAAGACCTCTAAGCTTCTTCTTCTCACTCTTCCTGTAACACGAAACAAACCACAAGTTTTAACCTCAGAACTCAATATTTATCCGACCTTTAACTACGACTTGTGTTTGCCAGTAGTTACTTCTTCTAGTTGTATTAATTATTGGAGAAAGTTTAAGAGAAAGTTGTTGTCGTTCTTGGAAAAATCCGTTGGAATATTTCCACTTCGCTCTTGATTTTTCCCGTAGAGTACACAAATATCGATGTGGACAACCTTTGGATATTGGTTACGGCTGCCTATACTCGAAAAAACATTTACTAACTTTGTTACCGAATTAACTTTACTCTTGCTCCTTTAAGGGCGGCCAAGATGCACTTTTCACTACTCGCTTTCTTCCTTTCTCCCTATTCTTCAGAGATGTTTCTACCCAGTGGTGGTGAACTAGTGGGGAAAAAACTTGAGCATGCTTCCCTTACTCTCTCCAACTGACTAAGACTCTGAGGTATTGATTTTGTATAGTCCCCATGCTCTATCCATGCTGGGCATTTAATATACGGAGAATCGGCTCAACATATAAACAGCATCTTTCCCTCTTTGCCTACAGGCAGCCAGAATTACAGTGGGGAGTGAGTCAGGCGTATGAGCTTCAAGCTAGACGGGAATATAATGGTATGGGGCTGCACAACCCTCCAAAATACGAACCCACCCCTTCCTTCACACCATACCATACACGGTGAATATCCGAAAAGACGGGCTTAAAACCCGTTATTCCACCTCTCTCTCTCTCGCGTATTCTTTTCGTTGAACGTTACAAGCATGCATGCTCCGTCAAAAACTACTACCCGGAATCACCCACCCACCCGTCCCTATTGCGTGTAAGAGAAGTTTGTATGCTGCCCAGTTGGACACTTGGCTCCCCCATGCTATAAAACCGGGTAGGATAGTAGGGAAGAAGCGGGTTCACACAAGCCAATGCATTCATAATAGAGTGCATACAAGTTACATGTATGCATTTAACAAGTTGCGCTTCTACTCCTGTGTCTTTACGGGCTATGGATTAGTTTTTTCCTTTCAGATTACCTCACGGAGGATGCAGACTTTCTCCGGGTATTTTCACTTCACCCACATTCTTCACATACAAGTTGAGAAGAGTGGTATGCGTAAGCATTTTTACGTCCTACCCTCGCGGAATACTGCTGTAGACTTTAGATACAATGTAGTTTCTTTAAAACGGTACATACAGGTAAGCTCTGAGATACAGCTGGAACAGATGGAATCTGGTGATACTTTACAAAATAGGCGGCTATGTAAGTAAGCACAGTGTTGGAAAATTGTTGGCGGACAAGGTAAATCAGGAAAGCTGTTGCGTAACACAGCATGATATTATGATACCACGGAGAAAGTCATGCAAGGCTATAGATGACATACTTAAACTTTCTCCAAGCTGTGCAACGACACTCCTTCCTGTAGTATGGGCCCATATACTGTATTTATATGCTCATCTGTTTGAAAATACTACGTCTATTTTATTTCACCGCCTTCTTCTCTTGGCTAAACATGTGAACACCCTGTAGATTGGAGATTCTTCAGGGAGATGGTGCGGGATTCTTGTACAATGCTTTCCGGGGTAGAAAGGCAGAAAAAAGAAAACGATTAGTACGAACAAAAAAAAAGATGTGAGAGGAAGGAATTGAATGCTGGAGGAGATTGCACTTATTGCTAGTGAAAGCCTGCTTTCTCTTCTCACTCATTTCTCCTTTCTCTCTTGATTCCCCTATTGACATTTTCTCCATGAATAGACCACTTGTCTTCATTAATCTTGTCCCTTAATCACGCCTGAACTTAATAGTATACTTTGATATTATGCGGCGGAACTGCAGCTCATAAGAGGTGAACCAAACATTAAGACTTTGAACACTGCACCGCATAGAAAGTAATTTACTAAGAATCGATAATGTAGTTAGGTATACTTGTGTTGTTCTACAGTACGGTATGTAAGGCTAGTTATGATTCGATTTAGTAACTATTAATATACTCTCCAGAGGAATTAAATGCTTAAATTATGTTATTACATAACGGTAACGTAATCGATTAAGTCATTTAGCTAGTAATTACGGCACATACATACAACATAGGTGGTGATATAGGAAAATGAGTCTATCTATGACGGTTAATGATCTTTTTCTGTCCTAATGGAAATTCGATTTGGTGTCAGCAAGAAGGAAATGCGTATTTAATAACAGGTGATTTTGATGGTTTCAGTTTTAACATGTGCGCGGCAATCAGGCTCAAAATATGCAACTATAGCAGACAAATGCATTGAAAGAAGGTAGAATCGGGAAAAGAAAATTAAACTGGGTTGACAACTTTACCTGATTTTCTTGCGTATTTTGAGCTGTTTTTCTAATATAATTTACACTGGTTCTACTCGTCTTACACCGTTAATTTAATCACACTTCTAAATGAGATCCACGAAATGAGATGCACCGTTAAATTAAAGACCGTTTGGTTTTGAGAACTTTTGGTTGAAAGCAGGATTTGGAATATTTTAAACAAGTTTTTGTTTTAATTGCTCAATAAAAATTACGGACACTAGGAGATGCTATACTGCAAACCACAGTTATGCTAAAGGTTATACGTTGGATACTTTAATTAGTTTAACTTTTTATGAAAGTAAAATAAATGAACACAGAAAACTATGCAGATTCGTAGTGTCTGCACTGTGCGAAAATTATGCAGCGGACAGCGGAGTAAAATTCAACTGTCAATATAATTTTCTCATTTTCCGTTCGGGCCAAAGAGCGGTGAAGACATTTCGCGCCTGAACTGAGTTTGAACCATCGAGTAAAATCAAAATCAATGGGATTTTTGCCACAGTCTCAAGTGGTATGCCAGCGCAAACTTAAACACAGCTTACCTTTTCGTTTCATTGACCACACACTGCTAAAAGTAGTTTTCTATTGACCATGCCTGCCATCAATGGGTCATCATTCACTACGAGTTCCAATTGTTTCTATTTTATTCTTCTTATTGCCCCGGACAAGTTTCATCGAGATAGTGCCCTCAGACGGTACTTCATGCAGGTGCATAGTCGGTAGGATTGATGACATTTGACAATGGATAGGTAAGCTTAAGCTGACGGCCCAATTATCAATCACGTTCTTCTCCACAAATGACTTTATGCAACCTAATCCAATACTACATAATTTCGTTACCTCCTTCCTATCTATTGAGGCGATTTGCACTCATCCCAGAAGCCGTGTTTTACCTGCATCAACAACCTATGGCTCCGCTTTTGGCCCACTTCATACAACTACTCTGAACATTTATGAACAAAAATAGGCTCTATCTGTAGTTGCTCCTTACTGGATTTTTATAAAGGTTGAGAGAGTACAGGTCCGAACAGCTTTTAGCCACTTCGTTGCGTGAAACACTTGTCACTTCCGGAACGCTGCATCTTTACTCACAGAGAGGGAAGAACCGTAACCGGAAGTAAAATGATTTTTTCTTTAACCTTGTCAGTTATAAAGCTGTTGAAACTGACAACATTTACCCTTTAATGCAAAAACCTTGAAGACGAACCCTTGTATATACTGTGTTTCCATTGATTTTCAAACAATTATTATTGCAGTATTAGGTATTGTTCATCATGTAGACTTCGGCTTGGATAAATAGAGAGAAATCTCAAGTATTTGTTCAGTCCTGGTTATGTAAGCATTAGGTTGCAAGCGCTTGAGTAATTTTTTCTCCTTAGGTGGATTTTTAACTTTTAATTTCCCCCTGATGATGTGCTTGGCTTTTATCTCATTTGAAGACGGGGTGACGCTTGTGAAGAGCACAAGTTTTGCGTCACATCCACCAGAGGGTTCACCAAAGCGTTGACGCAATAATTTTTACATATCCGCCTCGCCTGAGTAGCAGGAATCAGGAAAACATGTAAAAAATCTCTTTCCGGTTTTACACGCCAGTCTACATTTTGACGAGTTAGCTCCAGCTGAAGGGGTGAGTTATTTAAAAGTGCAGTTTTAAGCAATCTAATCATATAAGCCCAGTTGTCAAATTTAGTTCCACTTTGTCATGTCTAACCGCGCTGCATCAATCCATATCGTTAGCTGTTAAGCTTCCAGCGTGATAAGTGCATAGTATAAAGTTCAACGCACACCCTTTTATTGATATGAGCGCTCTGGCACCATTTTGTCGTAAAGACTTTGGAAGACCCTTTTGTCTACAGCTGAGCACAGTATGTGATTACGTTGGGTTACCTGACAGTGGGTAGTGCGGATTTTGTGATTCCATCGAATCCCGTTGTTTGCAGCAGCTGTTCGTTACTTTGAGTCCAGTAGTCCAGTTGGTCGTCGCCATCACTGCATCCGTCTACTACAAACGTGTTCGTCTAAACTCTAATCAGAAGATAAGAAATGAATTGCTCTGCTTTATGACTTGAACGCTTTGATAAAAGCTATCAAGCTTTCAACACTTTCCTTCTCAACGCTTCCCTCACACCTCGGCAATCAGTAGCCTTTCCCAGACCCGAGAACAATGCTGTTGTAGTCTGCGGAATTCATTTAGAATTCCTGGCCCGAATTGCTTATTCACCTGGAGACGTTCTCCTACACCCTTTTCTCTTTTCTTCTACCTCAGTGTCTTGATATTTGTGTTTCTCCTTCTGGTTTGCTTGGATGAAGTTACATCCGCAGAAGTTTAAAGAAAACGAACCGTTAGGTGCTAAAGGTAAAAGTTGAAAGGCAGGTAAAATAAGCGACGTTCTATAAAATTTTCTCCAACGACGAACTGGAGGTAAAGTCCAACGAGATCAAAGCTAATCAACATGATTGCAAACGCTGGAGACTCTGGTGTACTCCACCAGATATTTTCCTCCTCCTCTTCCCATCTTAGTAAATCACGATCTCATCAACTCCTACAAAGTGAAGTGAAATCAAGTGAAAGCCGGAGAAAGCAAAGTAGTGATTCATCGGGTCGTGGTGACAAGTCAGGAGGGATTGTAAACAACATCAACAACAACACTCTTGCAAATGCTTTCCCAGTGACTTCCCAAAATACAGGGTCTGCTATCAAGAATATTAGCGCGGAGGTGAAAGTTGGAGCCGAGAAGGGTGAAGATATCAAGTCATGTGCTAAAGCTGGTGGAACGACGTCGACTGGAGAAAGAAAACTTCAAGAGTCCTTTGAGCCTTGCTCCTTCATTGACGCTTTTTATACTTACATGTGCTACTTTATGCTCATTGTTGTTGGATACATGAATGATATTATCCGGCCAAGGGCATCGGTGGAGAAAAATCGAAATGTAATTTTATTAAACCAATTTATTCAGTTCCGCGCTGCTCGCCATCGCCATGTACAAACGTTTCGACCAAACAGAGCATTAGGTTTTTCAGCATGATTCAGAATCATTTAAGAAGGAATTTACCTGTTGAAACCATGATTCATTAGTCTTTCCTGCGAAAAAATGGGATGGGACACTACATTGTTGAAATTTGTCACCATTTAGTGTAGTTTCCCTATTTTAAAGTGCATCATATCAGTAAAAAGACAAATGGTTTTACTGGGTTCCGCAGTATTAAGTTTGAACATAAGTCTGTAGCGTCATGTTCAGTTTCATCTTGCGGCAATTGTTCACATACTTTTCCTGTCTTGTATTCGGCATATGCTATGAATGACTAAGTTGCTTATGACCTTATATTCGGTTGACTCTTGGAGTTTAACCGGACTTGAAGCGATCATGGGTATCGTGAGATAAGTGATATCTCGGGTGGAACGAGAGAGCTTCAATCTCACTGCAATCTTATCCATTCTCCTTATACACTTAATGTTCGTCCTCGTGAGGAATGTAAATATTGACTCATGTTTTTTATGTGATAGAATCCGCGTGCTATTGTTGCAATCGCAAAAGTCGCGTTGTTCGAAGTTCGAACTGTATCATTCAGGCAAAGCATGTTTATGTCATTGAGCATTCGTGATGGTTTGTATAGTTGCTTGTCTTACTATCCTAGCCTAGCTCTATAGCTCCGTTTAGTTATAGTCCTCCAATCCACCTAAAGCCCAGTGAATTGAAATAACCTATGTAGCCAATTCTATTCGTACATCTCTTGGACATATCTTTTTAAATCTCCCGTTTAACTGTATTCATGAATACGAAATATAAAATATGAAAGTTGTATTTCCCGCCACTGCAATTTGAAAAATTGAATTCAAATATTCAAAATCAAACAAACGAATTCGAGTATATAAATCCCGATATCCCGACATGCAAATTAAAAATTTGAATTTTTAAATTTGAATTTTTAAATTTGAATTTTTAAATTTTTTTAAATTTGAATTTTTAAATTTGAATTTTTAAATTTGAATTTTTAAATTTGAATTTTTAAATTTGAATTTTTAAATTTGAATTTTTAAATTTGAATTTTTAAATTTGAATTTTTAAATTTGAATTTTTAAATTTGAATTTTTAGAATTTTTAAATTCGAAAGTTTAAATTTGAATAATTAAATTTGAATTTGAATTTTCACAATTTGATTGAAGATTTTCGAAAGTTTTTGAGTTAGGGACGGTTCCTCAACGAGAATTTTACGGGGAGTTCAGAAATGATAACCATTTTTGGCGCTCGCGCTCCTGGCCTGAGATATTATCAAAAAACGAAGAAAAAACATACCAAAATCACACTTTTGGCCAGAATATTTGTTTGCGCCAAAAATTAAATGATTATCATGTCTAAGCTCCCCGTGAAATTCCGATCAAGAAATCACCCTTCACTCAAAATCTTTGAAAATCTCATTTTTTTCGAAAAATAGGGGAAGGTCGTTTTTTGGCTTTTACATTGAAAGGCAGTTTCTAGACCAGAATTTTGTTGGGCGTCTGGGAAATTATAATCATTTTAGTGCTCTAGCCGCTAGACCGTGTTATGAACAATGTATAGTATTTCTTTGGTTTGAAAATTTTAATATCATGACGTACCATGGCTAAAAACGTTTTTGTTCTTCATTCGCAGGGATATGCGAAACTCTATGCTAGCTTTGAAAGCTTCTACACTAGACACGTCTACAGACGGGTGAGGGAAGGATGGAACGTTCCGATTTGCAGCGTCCCTGGGGAATGCATCACTCTTGTGGACCGCGGCTCGCCTGATTACGGCTGGACGATCGTGTATGTACGATAGCGCTGTCCTACTAACTTACGTACTAAAGAATTATCGGTTTTAGAATTGTTGTCCCGTATACTTACTCATATGGAAACTATTGCAGGAATACGGGAACAACGACAAAATGTATCAACATGGGCTCATACAACTACCTCGGTTTTGCAGAAAACAATGGTAAATGTGCAACAGATTCTATCGTTTCGCTACATCAAAATGGTGGAAGCATTGGCGGTACTCGCTCAGAAATCGGTACACCAAAATATATTTCCGAGCTTGATGGGCTCGTTGCCCGGTTTATTGGCACGGAAGCAGCTCTTACTTGTGCAATGGGATTTGCAACTAATTCGATGAATTTACCCTGTATCCTTAACAAGCACTGCTTGGTAATTAGTGACGAAAAAAATCACGCTTCCATAATCCTTGGACTGAGGACATCAGGAGCAACAGTTCGAGTTTTCAAACATAATAGTAAGTTTTCCAGATTTTGATTATCACAATTTCAACCTAATCAAAAAACTTATTCAGCTTTGCTTAAAATGATAGCAAAGTAAAGAAGCTGTCATAATTTCAAACCAAAATTGTAATTGAAAATATTAACTTTTTGTGCAGATATGAAAAGCTTAGAGAAGAGGTTGCGAGAAGGTATACTAAAGGGGAGACCTAAGACGAAATTGCCTTGGGATAAGATATTCATTGTTGTAGAGGGCGTTTACAGTATGGAAGGTTCCATTGTCCGCCTACCGGAAATAGTACAATTGAAAAAGAAGTACAAAGTCAGTGTCTATGCTCAACAATATGAACATTTACACCTAAAATGCCCTAATTCGCTGCAAGTCAACTGCGATTTGATTATATTGCAGTTTCCCGCAACTTACTAACCCGAAAATATTAGTTTCCTTCCAAAAATATTTGTATAATGTTAATTTCTGGAAACTGTCTTTCTTGCTTGACATTTTTTCTCTATATATCCTTCACAGGCCTACATCTATTTAGACGAGGCACACAGTATAGGCGCAGTCGGAGCTAGAGGGCGCGGTGTGTGTGATTACTGGGGAGTCAACCCAAAGGATGTTGATATACTCATGGGAACTTTCACCAAGAGTTTTGGCTCTGCAGGAGGATACATAGCAGGCTCAAAGGATTTTGTCAACGTTCTTAAACAAAGAAGCCACGTACAAAATTATGGAACAATTATGTCACCCCCAGTGGCAGAGCAAATCATGTCCAGTATGAGAATCATTATGGGAGAAGACGGAACGCAAGAGGGCGTTAGGAGGATACGACAATTGGCTAGTAACTCGAGATATTTCAGGCAGAAGTTAAAGCAACTAGGATTTATAGTTTATGGAAATGACGACTCCCCAGTCGTTCCTGTCCTGTTGTACATGCCTTCAAAGATTGCCTACGTAGTACGTGAGATGAAACGAAGAGGGATCGCTATTGTTGGTGTCGGATTTCCAGCAACTCCTCTTCTAGAAGGCCGCATTCGATTCTGTCTTAGTGCAGCCCATACTAAAGAAATGCTGGATTATGTAAGTTTTTCATAACATAATCCCTGTGCGCATCTATCGTAAAAACTTTCTGTAATTGTTTGACTGACGTTCTACAATCATCCATTTTGAGTTGTAGACTTCCATTGACCCTGTAACAATCAATTGAGTACATGTTATCAACATTTTCATACTCCTTTCAGGTACTCAAGGAATTTGCGGAAATAGGGGAATCTATATGCGCCCGGACTTCATCGTTACCAAAGCCAATGGGAGAAATTATGTACGAAAACGCTTGAAAAGTTCCAATCCTCTTTTGTACATACTTTAAAATGAAACCAATACATATCATTAAAAGCTAAACTTCATCAGTTCCAAGACCACTGCAATCCAAAACTAAATTGCTAACATCCAAAGTCGATTTATAGTGACATTATTGTTGGGTTTGAATAGCCTCGCTTGATATTTGTACACCAGAGAGATCAAACTGATATTCCCCACGTTGTCGACTATTTTAAGCAGATATGATCTAAAGTTAACATTTTTAACACTAACGATTATCACATAAAAATGAATAAATCTAACTATGAATACATATTTCGGAGATTCTCCGCCATTATTACCAAATTAATCATAATATTTCGCAATAACTCACCTTTTTTCCCAGCCACCTCTTAATCACGACCAGACCTGCATATACCTCCCACGCCATGTCCATGGAATTATCTATTTTAAATCTAAATCTCATCACGCCAATCCCACTACCTTGCTTAATGACAAACAGATAACGTTTGCCATTTTCAACAAAGTCAGCTTTGTATCCTCCTTGGCTTTCACTCATCTCGGCTCCTTTACAGTTTCCTCAATTAATTAATGTAAACTAATATATATATAAATATATATGTATATTTATATGTATAACAGCTTCACGGAACTATATAAACAGGATACTGTTTTAAATGAAAGGGAGGCGTTTTATGATAAGATTAGTACAGTGCATCAGAACCGAGACAAAGAATTCAACAGAAAGTAAGCAAAATATAAGAAGCAAAAATGTTTGCATAAAAGAGACAAACCTTGTTTTACTACGTCCTTCTCATTCTGAGTATTCATTGCATATATTGAACCACATCCCCTCCGCCTGCCTGGATCAATCGTGCTTTCTTTCCATCACTCAGTCTCGAACGAATAAATTCTTCATCTGTTAATTCATGAGCTCATACAATCACCCATGTTTTTCTCTTTTCCCATACCAATGAAAGGTCTAACCGGAGCTGAAGCACATGCTTCTACTGGAAAAGCAAGAGAAATTCATCCAACATTTGACACCTATTATATCTGTTGCACTTGAATAAATTATCCGTCTGGCGTTCACACCTCGTGAAACGCACGTGCTTTAAATAATTGTTATTTCACATAATCAGCCCGAAGCTTTGCACAATATCCCTCACCAAAAAGTGGGCTCAAATAGCAAATATAGACAGCTCGAAGCATGTGATACAGCATGGATGGCTCAACAAATAACACAAGGTAACTTACAGCCTGTATTAAAGCCGTCGTAAATTTATAGATATTTACCGGAGCACTTGTTGTCAACACATTAAGTTTGACAAGTTATACATACAACTGATAAAATGTCCGCTTTCTCTATATATATAATTCAACTTGAAATAGAGCTGAATTGAAATCACGCGATGTTGTTAAAACCCCACCGTGTGACTATAGGTGACTACACAGCATACAGCACAATTTTGAAATAAAGTTTCGCTTATCCTCCTTTTCGGTGCATTGTTTTGTACTCGTTCTCTCCGTCGCATGCTAACTGTCAACCCTAATTACAGCTAAATAGTCTAAATTTTTCTTCGATTTTGTTTTGCTTGCTGTTACTCACTCATGTAAACTCGTCAAGGTTGATGCTTTTATTTGTTTCATTTCTCTGAGGATTATGTAAACAATCTCTGAGACAAGGCGGATTAGAGTAATTTCTGTAGCTGTCTCAGACAGCTATTCGTAGAGAAAACAAAATTATTACATACATCGCTAGCCTGGTGACAGCACTACTGGCAGCCAAAGCTTGCCTTTCATTTAATTATCACATGTTGAACGAAGAGCTTCTATAAGTAAAAGAATATTGCTTTACCCAAGAGTAGTTGACAGACCAGGATGAGGGAATGTTGCCTAGAAATTTGATTATTTCAGCGTGTCGCATCCATATTTTCGCAATTTTATCCTGAGTGAAGTGAGACAATGCGAGTGAAAACAAGTAAACAAGTAGGAAAAGCTGCCCCCGTCGTACTCATGTTTTGAATTGAAGTTGTTCAGTCGCCTTTGCTGAATTTTATTCTTTTCCCTCAATTCCCCTTCTAATTCTACTCAATTGCCTGGTCGAGGAGGAGTAAATGAGTCCACATGAAAAGAAATCTTACAACTTGCAAGGTAGAGACAAGAACAGGGAAATTGAGGAACAATTCATAGGCAAACGGAGCGGTTGTAACATAGTAACATTTCCACGATGTATTCTCCCGTCAATAACCAAAAGCCAGTAATGCAGAGAATTCAGGGCCGTAAATTACAGCATGTGCTTTCAGGAGGAAGGAATTTGCAAATTTTCAAGCTCGTGAAACAATTCTCCCGGGTGTCTGTTCCCGGCGCTATTCCTTCTGCCTCCTCTGCTACTAAATATTCTTTATATTCATTCAGTCTTTTGAATATTAAGCTTTAAAGTATCCCATCGTCCGTCCAATCCAAGTCAAAGTCAGGCAGCCCTTGCTTCGAGCTCTGAAACATAATAGGAAGGAAGACGCTCGTCGGAATTCCTGCACATGACGGAGCTTGTATTATACTTGACGATTTTTTCGCGAAAATGTACCATATAACTTTCTCTCTCCTTTCCATACTTTCACTGCAGATATGAGAAAGTTAAGGCGGGATCGTTGAGAAATTTGCGGAAGGAGAGAACAGAGAGGGAAGGAAGTTTTTGACTTTCACCAAAATGCACACTATGGTGAAAGCGGTAAAAAGTTTTGTGGGAAAAATGTGGAACCTTGAAGAGTGTTCCGTTTCCTTTTCCTTTCAAGGTTTCTTCTACCACCACTTCCAAGTTCTACTCCTCCTCTAGCTTGAACTTGAGTTTAATTTAATGCAGATTTAATTTTGGCGAGCGCCAAAATCATGCTGGTGAAAGTTTCAACTGCATATCAGCAGTGTCTGCGGGCTGCAGCATTGTAATTTATACACCAGCAGGAGTCAGGATGCAGGCAATCAGTCAGAGAGGCGTATAGGCATGCAGTAACCCGGAGCTAGATTACATAACCGCGTCGCTCCATACCACCTTGCGACTTTCACCAGCTTTCACTGCCATGTGAAAGGATTTTCTGCTCCTGATGCAGTTTACATTCGTGGACAACGACGCAGCTGCCAGAGTTTTTTTTCAATGTCATAAGCTATTTAATGCCCACTGATATTATGTAATCTGTACAAATTTTCATGTTCAACAACCGGAAAAACTTTAAGCTCATTTTTTTTCAAAAAGTTTCAGAATAGAATTATACTCCAAGTGCGATTTGTAAATAATATACGAAATACCATAATAACGAGTGCATCTACTAGCTGGCGCCATAGATTTGTGAAAAGCTTGCAGCATTAACATCGATGTTGCCAAAGCCGAAAGCAAGCTAAGCCAATAAGCCATCTCCTTCTCTATTCTCATTCAGTTGTGTCCCATAAAGTGGATGCATAAGTGAATCGTTTACTTACGCATTATTGAGCATTTGTATTTCAGTAAGCTAGTCCTGGAAAAATGTTGGTCTTGAGCACAAAATCGCCGATTTATTTCTGGAGCGTTGTTGCATTCTTTTTTTAATCTCCCGCTCCAAAAATAAATCCTGAAGTTGGAGAAAGCAGGTAAATGCTATAGTAAACGAGGGTTTGCAAAGTTCCAAGGTTGTTTCCTATACTGTTTTGCTTGCAGAAAATGTGCACGCAAAGTTTGATAAAGGAGCAATTAATCCCAAAGAAGAAAAAATTCTTGGCTAACGGCACCGCACATGAACGGTAGAGATTGAAATCCAGAGTGGAGTCTTAAATTCGCATAGCCAAAGTTAAGCTATGTGGTCATGAGAGCAATTTAAAATTGTTTCATCATCTGTCTAGCTCCCGGCTAGTTTTATTCATTTCGGTTCAGTTCTCATACTGCATTTGAAGCAAAGCCATCTCATATAGCTTTTCATTAGCTTTCTCTACCCGGGTATCCTAAATCCGGACTCGGTCTGTATGGAAACCGACAAGTATTTTTTCATTACCTCGAGACACAATAAGATAGATCAAGTAAAGGCTTAGAATTTCAGGATGGCGGATCGATTCTAGTTTGCAAACAAATTGCCATTCTTCTCATCTTCCTCTCATAAAAGTCCCTCTCTGCTTTGTGATGCATGGTTTGAGTCATTGGTTTGGATGGGAAAAGTAATCTGAATAGACTTGAGCATGACTAAGAGATCCATCCTTATGCTTGTAATAGCAGCTTAGCCCGTTGGCAGACATTCTCCACAAGATTGAGATTCGGATAATTCGGTCCGAGTGCCCTTGTCACGTGCTCTTCTCCTGGTAACGCTAATAGTTACAAAAGTAGGGATTGCGTAAGTTTGACAAGCGGCTCGGAAATAGATGTACCATTTGCTTGAGGATGAGCTTGGGAGATGGGCTTATTGGCAGAGGATTTGCGAATTTGCAAATCATCTCCGCCTGTGCAAATCGTATAAAATCTCATGAACAAGAAGGGCGTAAGAGTCAGCCTCGCTTCAACTTTAATGTGAAACCCATAGAAGAGCAGAGACAGAAAAAGAAGCGCGTAAAGGCTTTACGGTAAAGCAAGGATAGTGAAACAGGATCCCAAAAAACTAACTCGACAAGAAGAGGAGAGACAACCTTATATACTTTCTCTGAAAAAAGGAGGATATGATAGAAACTGCCTGAAGAAAGACTAGATTGCAAAGATTCGCGAATAGCTAAAGAAAATTCGCAAATAACAAGAGAATCCAATTAGAAGACTCCTTTCGCATAATTAAGAGCTAACTATCAAGAGGGATTGGAGTTAATTTAAAATGATTTGTGAAATCCTCCTCTTCCCTCTATCCTCTCTCTCCTCAATGTTCAGGTCGGTAAATCTCCGCGAAATTCTTCGCGAAAGTTTGCAAAGTGAAGTAACCTTGGCAGCAGTAATTCACGAGGTGGATATGTTTTCCTTACCGGTACTTTACCAGTGTCGGCATGCAGTACTCGCTGCCCGGGCACCGTGAAATACATGTTTTTTCTCCTGCCACCGCCTTTTCTAATTCTAAACTCTGATAAAAGCAAACATAAAAGAGTTGTGAGCGGACGTTGGAATGATGTGCGGAAGATTTAGAATTGGCAGAGATGAGGAGGAAGTCGAGAGGGAATCTGGAAGACAGTTCAAGAAGAATAGCTCCATGATCTGTCTCTGTTGAGTCTATGTCCTGGTTTAATATAATAGAGGCGTATATACTAAATACTAGGAAGAAGCTAGATTGTTCCTCGTGTTGTGGTAGATACAAAGCTGAGGGCGGAGAAAAATTAGTATTTCCCTCAAGTATTTCCCAATATTCGCAATACGGCATAAGTAAATGTATATTGCGGCTGTCTGCTCCTCCTGTCTTCTATTCGTGGTACTGGCTATTTGCAAAAAAAAAAGAGTTTTCTGCAAACACATACACGGGATGCGGTCGGAGCATGTAATAAATACACAAAGAGTCAGAAGATATCCATCCCGCTCTAGCACAGCTTGATTCTGGGTTGTAAGATGAGGAGGGCGGACGTCGTGGGGAAAATATATTATTTTTGCAAGTCTATCTTCCTTTTAGAATTGCGAGGATCTAACATGTTTTCGCATGTGTTTCTGGGAGTCAGTCGGGGAGTATGTGTAAAAATACGGGCCTCCCTGTACACACATCTACTCTGCCCATAGCAAGGATGGCAGAGGACAAGTAAAGCGCGCTTCATGCACCACAGTCCCGTGCCGCCCTCCTCACTCCTTGGATTATAACTCTCACAGGTTTGTCATGCTATTTTCGCATTTCCTATTGCCTCTGTATTTACTCCTATATGGCGAACAGCGAAGCGAAACGGACGGAGGAACCGTGAATCCATTAAGGATTTCCCTTTTATCCCCGACTATATATACAGCGTATCTAGGCGAAATCTGGATCCTAGGAGAATTTTGCTAGGAGAAAAGTAGTGTGGACGTAGTAGAAAAAGAGGGCATGTATAGCGAACCTTTTAGGAGAACCAATGCTTCGCTATTTGTCAAAGGGGAAAGCAAGAGGAATATACAGAGTGGGATGTTTGAAGAGAAAGATAAGCCTCCTGCTGTAGTATTATTTGTGGGGCTATAGAGGTTTATTCGCCAAGGAGGAAAAGCTCGCGAAAATGTTCTGAGGGGGAGAGAGCTTTGAGTGAGGACTCACTCCCGGGGAGTTTAAGTAAAGAAAACCGAGTGAGTGTAGTGCTGAAATTGGTGAGATGTTAGAAAAACTTGTGATATGGCCATCATAGGAGACAGTGCTAAATTGCGAATAGGAAATAGAGGATCCGAGGAGCACTGAACTGAGTCTGCTTGCCTTCCTACGGCTCCTGCTGCTGCTCCGTCTCCGGAAGCTAAAGATAAATGTGCAAGGAATTATATACGGAGAAGAGTCAGTGTCCTAAAATATTTATTTTATAATCACTACAATTATCTAATTTGAAAATTTAACTTGGAAAAGTCTTAGGGATCCGTTCGAGAACGCAAACTTGGTGGATAGTTGCTACAGAAATTAGACAGACGGTAACAGTGGGAGTCAGGGAGTCAATCAGTCATACCTTCGTACATCCCTGCCGTATTCTTCGTATTACACACGTGTGTGTCAGATTCCAGTTACCAATCACTAACGTAACAATTTCAAGTTACGGATTTTCTCCCATCACAGTTGATACTTTGAATTGAGTTGTTATTAGTTATCTACAGTTAAATTTATATTTTAATTCAAATATAATTATCCTCATCGTTGACGTTCCAAAAATAGTTTTTAAAGCTGTTTCGCGCATTTAACTTTACAATTACCTGAATTTTATTGCTCAAAAAATGTGACATATTGACGGCATCTATCTTCTCAAATCCACCTATCATCTCAACTATTCGTACAGAAATATAATGGTAATTAATTTTATGAGCTTTTATAATAATAAATCTGTTTTTCAGTTCAAAGGTTAATGGGTTTCGTTTACTGAGCAATGTTATTCATTGCGGAGAATGTTGGGTGTCAATTTTATGGTTCTGCAAAATGTACCCGATAAATTTGAATTACTCTGTGGCGCGGGGCTGACATTCTGAGGTCGGGTTACTACGAATTCAGATTGTTGCTGATTGTAAACCGCTGGGGAACAAGGGAACGCAAAGTTGTGAATCTGCAGTTCAACGTGTGTTTTCGTAGCTGCCGTGAGGCAGGGGATTTTTGTTTTGCTGGGATCGAAATGAATTTTTGTTGTGAAATTAATTAAAAATTGTGGTGTTTTATTTACGTGTGTAAAATCTTTTAGGGTTTAAAGAAAACCGAAATATAGTAAATTTTATCAAGTAAGTTTGGTATTGTGTGAAATGCACATCCTTAGTAATCAAAATGTTTCAAATAAGCAGTTCAATCATCTTGTGGCTTTTAGTATTGCATTAATTTGTGTTTTAAAACAATTCCAAATTCGGTTTAGTCGAGGAAGAAGGCAAGATCTCTTGCTCCGTCCCGATACCCATGGAGTAAGAGATTAGTCAGGAAGGAAAGCATAAATTTAGCCAAATTAGAGTTTAGGTTGGAGATTTAAAGTCGGACTCTGATTACCTGGAAAAGAAGGTGTGTTGTAAGCTAATCAAACTGATAAACGGTATTAGATGCGGGTTTAAATTTATTTATTTCATTGTATGTATTAATTGAGCAGGTCTTAGATCCATGCACTTCAGATTTATTTTGCTATCGTGGAAGTCGTGTATATATATCAACGAGGGCTATAATTCAATACCATTTGGTTATAAGCAATGTAGGATGATACGATTTATACTTTTGCAATGCAAGTATTCAAGCAGAAAGAGTCTATCAAAACAGTTGCGATTGTTTGTCGAAGTTTCCGAAACGATTCAATCATGAAATCAAGATCTTGTAGAGTTTATATGTATAGAATATTATACTGATATAAAATGTTAATGCATACTGTATGACGTTTAAACTGTTTAAGCATGATGGGACTTAATTTTCTTGTTTGTCGTAGATTTAATTCGGCGATAAAAAGTTATGAAAGGAAATCAGAATGTCGGCTACATGTAGTAGAGGAAGAGTCTGAAGAATGTATTATTGAAGACGGTTATCTAATCTAGATTTAGTTAATTGTGAACGACCTTTGATGCTTGGTGAAGAAGGTGACTGTTTGACGAAAGGATTAGTTAATAACAAGCAAGAGCAGCTATGAAGAATCTCAAAGTATTTTTAGAGCATAGCGTGAATGCGGTTAGGGAATCCATTTCTTGATATATACGCTTGTGGTTAAGTTGTCGAAGGTTAAAGTTATGTATGGAGTGTATCAACTTAATTGCAGTAAGGAAAAATAATGTGATTAATTGTATGCAGAGGAGGAACTTGCTGATTTGATTCCTGTGTTGGGAATATTTTATTTATTATCTGGCGAAAGAGATATTGAATCGATTCGTGCCAGTTACTGTCAGCATTAATCAGCGACTAGGTTTCGTGATGTATGAGATATTGGAAGAAATCAGAAATCGGCTAGTACAAAAATGTATTCCGGTCTTCTCCTAGGTCTCGTGATAGAGATGAACCTTTGGGCATAGAATGTGGCTGCTTAGATTGGCAAGTTTTGAGGTTCAGCAAGGTTGTATGTACCTTTGGAGCATGTGAGTATGGGAGTGAATAAAATGTAGCTTATTTGAAAGTGTAAAAGATTAGGACTGGTATTCCCAGATTGGGAATGATAGATTGAGAGAGTCAAAGAGACAAGGGTTTGTCGATATGGATGAGGATGTCTAGGGAAATTGAACTTGTTTGAGTGACAGGGAAATGCAATGATATGGGGGTTAGGCTATGATTATGCATCGTCGACCTCCCAACGTTTGAATGACATAATGGTCTGACCTATACTTTGTTTAATTTTTGCAGATCTAGCAGGAAGGAGGAGAGGGGAATCATCGATTATCTTGCGGAAGCTTATTCAGTCATTCCATTGAAGGGGACGAAGGTGGGAAAGAGTGGGCTTGTTCCCGTCAAAATAATTTTTGGAAGGTGAAGACGAACTATCTGCATATTAATGCTCAAGTAAGTGTTGAGACCAGCCCACTTTAGAATTTGTGTGTGTGTGAACTGTGTACAAGCGATAATGTATCCGAATTAAGTGCCTAATAGAGCAAGGTATTTGATATGTGTCAGGAAGGAGCCGGTAATGTTATATTGGTTAAGTACCATTTGGCAACGCCTCCTCTAGAAGTTGTAGTGGAGCTTAAATAGCAAATGCTGTAAGTAGATCCCAGTGTAATTATCACATTTAGTGGGGAGCTAGCACCCTGATGCCCATGCATCAGATGTACTAAGTTGTCTAGTTAAATAGTCTATTCCATCCAAGCCAATACTTTACATGCTGTATACTTGCTGTCTGACGGAAATTCTCTGTTGAGTACGCGTAGATACCTAGATACACATGCATATCTTGCGATGCAGTTCATTCACACATGAATTCTTGGTAGTCATATGATCCTTGGATTCGCATTCAGAGGTTTGAAACTAATGAATTTGTTTTTTTTTGGCTTGCAGAAATGAGGGTGAAACCATCGGAAAAATTGAAACTAGCGTGTTTTAGCTTAACTCCTTACCTATCCCGTAAAGGGGATCAATTTCTTAATCCTCGAATCGTTTTGGAGTAGTTAACTTATTATTTTGTCGTAATTTTTATTTTCATTTAGACCCGCATACTTCAAAATTATTTTCTTTTTGTCCTTAGAAGTACTCGAAAGTTTTATTTTCTACATCCCCCAAATAGCAGTCGTGTGATCATATCATTTACTTTTCTATTTGTCAATCCGTTCTATCATTTAATTTAAAGAACAATGCGGGTCGTTGCTCTAATTAGTGGTGGGAAGGATAGTTGTTTCAATATGATGCAGTGTGTAGCTGCCGGACATGAGATTGTTGCGCTTGCCAACTTAGAGCCACCATTGGAAGGTATGCTCAAATTACTCTGCTTCGAGCTAATAGTTTATTTTTAGCTTATCTTTTAGTTGTAAACGGGTAATGGAGTTATAGTGTGGTGTAATCTTGAATACCTTTCCAGATGAAATGGATAGTTACATGTACCAAACCGTGGGGCATGATGGCATTTCTTTGTACTCTGAAGCTATGGGCCTTCCGTTATATCGCAGAAAAATTCAAGGAACAGCTGTCGTTCAGAAAAAAGAATACTCACCTGTGGACGGAGACGAAGTTGAAGATCTATATTGTCTGCTTTCGGATATTAAGGTTTGACGGGATTAATACTTAGTCGTATTCTAGCTTAGGACCGGAATTTAAACTCCGTCTGCTCACGCCATCATATTTAACAGTAAATGCAATGTAACATTTTTGTTTTAGGCTGAGCTAGAATTTGACGCGATCGCTGTAGGTGCTATTTTATCGGACTATCAACGAATACGAGTAGAAAATGTGTACGTTTTCATTGAACTACTAATATTTTCGCATATTCGGAGAAACAGTAACAGTTAATAAGTTATATACCCATGTCCATAGGTGTACACGGCTTGGGTGTATCAGCTTGGCCTACCTATGGAGAAGAGACCAATCTGAACTTCTTCAAGAAATGATAGATTGCGGGATCAATGCAATCATTATAAAAACCGCATCTCTTGGATTAGATCCTGACGTTCACCTGGGACAAACTATTGCAGAAATGAAATCTCACCTTACGAAATCTGTAATATGTTTGACGCATTCTTAGAAACATTTCATCGTCTCGAAATACATGGAAGCAGAGTCAATAATTTTTTTGCGTTGTTTGATTTTTCAGAAAAAGAAATACGGGATTAATGTATGTGGAGAAGGCGGTGAGTACGAAACATTCACATTGGACTGCCCATTATTTACGCAAGCCATCATACTGTAAGCACTTTTTGTTCAAACCACACTCATACTGTAATGAATTTGTCAATGAGAATATTGACAATAATTGATTACTTTTCAGAGATGAGTTTGAAAAAGTTATCCACTCGAATGATGCCTTTGCTCCTGTAGGATACTTGAAACTGACAAAACTGCATCTAGTCAAGAAGACTGTGAGTAGTAGACGTGTACAAAGTTGGGGGAGATTATACTGTTGCAAGGTAGGATTTATAATCAAATATTTGGTTGTTGAGCAGGCTATGCGGAAAGTAGTTCCAGAAACGGAAGAATCCGCATCGGAAGATCAAGACTCACCTGCCATCCCTATACCTGTGTCGCAAAAGAAGCGGATGGTAGGATTCCCTGTAAAATGCCCTTTGGACCATCTTTCCGACTTGGTTGAATGCCATAAAGCTGATTGCTGTGATGGTCATATTGAGTTATGCAGTCAAAACCACGGTCCGCGTGAAACTGATGACGACGAAGAATATAGTGATAAATCCAACTGCAACAATCTCGATAACCATAACAGATCCATAAGTGGCTCTGCTATTATTCATCCAATTCCATTACTTACTCCGGAGCAAGAGGATTTACCAAGAGATTCAGAAAATGGGGAGAGTGGCACAATCGAAGTGAGTGAACTAAGTTCTGCAATAGAAGAGAGTTTACCTGAAAATGTGGCA
The DNA here is from genome assembly GCA_906901655.1 of Sminthurides aquaticus. NCBI lineage: Eukaryota > Metazoa > Arthropoda > Collembola > Symphypleona > Sminthurididae > Sminthurides > Sminthurides aquaticus. Next base: position 1,029,283 of record CAJQTT010000010.1, read on the forward strand.
GGAACTGAATCAGGGCTACAAACTCAAATTCGTCCAGAGAGTCAGCGAGAAAATCTTCACTTCCCTGTTACGCGCCGAATTATTTCCAATGCAGGAGGCTGGTTCTGGATTATGGGAATACACGATAATGAGATAGCATTCATACCTAAATCAAGTAAGAACAGGAGAGAAGACTATGTGCAGCCAATCAAATCACCACGTGGTTCCATGAAAAAATCTCTAGAATCGTTGCGAAGTAAGTAGCAAACTAATGAAGCAAATCTTGGTGCATACGAAAAGAAAATTTAAACTGTTTTGTTTATTAAATACAAATAGGTGCGTTGGAAGAGCACAACCTTCAGTTTAGCGACCTTGTTAGCATTGTGATGTATGTTTCAAACCTATCCGATTACGCGGAGTATAATGCGGAATATTTAAAGATATTTGCCGACAGTCCTCCGGTCCGGATCTGTGTCGAAGCTCCCCTCCCTTCGGATTTGCCCGTCCTCATCGAAGCATTGGCCTTTCGCAGCAGTAATATAGAAGGAGAATTTACTAGAAAATGTATGCATGTACAAGGAATATCTCACTGGGCTCCAGCAAATATTGGCCCGTATAGTCAGGCAATTTGGGTAAGTTGCAGTCGCTAGGCTTCAAGCTTCCTATGTAAAACCCATTTTTCGAGTTTGAATGGTTTGCTGTTTGGAGATTTTACTTGTATTTGTTTCAATGGTGTAGGTCGGAGACATAATTTATATTGCGGGACAAATTGGGCTCGTGCCGGGAAGTATGAAGCTTGTGGAAGGAGGAGCTAGAATTGAGTGTAAATTGGCACTACGGCACATAAGTCGGATTATAAAAGCTGTTGATTCTAAAGTGGAGATGCGAGATGTCGTACAGGTACGATGATACACATGATCACGCTACCGTGAAGTTTTGAAACCATGTCAAAGATTGCCGTCGATTGCATGTTGTGTGCTTATTTTTTTATCCCAGGGTGTATGCTACGTGACGGATGCTAAATTTATCGAGGAATGCCGGCGTGAGTGGGAAAAGCGCACAAACAATGCTATCGTAGAATATTTAGTTGTTCCTCGCCTTCCAAGAGACGCAACTGTAGAATGGCAAGTATGGGCCCACAAGCACAACACCGCCTTTGAGTGTAAGTGACAGATTCGTTGGCCATTCTGATTAGCAGTAAATAATGTTAATGTTGTTGGGCTTATTTAGCGTAACTTGCCACAGGTTGGTGATTGCACATTGCACATAGAGTTATTCTCTGTATTGGTGCTCCATTTCTTTCCTTGAAATGTCTCTAATATGTGGCCGTAAGCTGTTAAAGCGTTGCCAACAGACAAAATGATTGCATCATCGACTAGATATAGCATTTACCCAGAAAAGCAGACATACCATTTTTCTTGGCAGCTTTAAAAACACCTTTATATGTTTTCTTACTAGTTGCCAAATATTTATCTTTGATTACATTTGCAGATGAAGAAACAGGTTGTTATATCGGTGCAGATGTTAAGGTTCGGTTAATCCGTCGATGGAATTACGAATGCCGTGTTGCTGTAATCGTGTGTACTGCACTGATATGTAAGTTGCGTGTCTTCTAAAAGGTTTCTGCTATCTTCGCATCATTCAATCTATAATATTGTTTTCAATAAAATTTGATTTTCTTAACTAGGCAATCCTGGAGGGCGATTCGGTCGATCAGAAATGATTGAAATGACGGAATATGCACTTAATAAACTGAATCAAAAGTCTGATGACAAGTCTCAAGAGTGTGCCATTCGGGTTTACTATCGGCTCGGTGCTGTGAATCCATCAGATATCGACGAAGTAATGGGAAACCAGTCCGCCAAATACAACGTAGCGTTCTCGATAATACCTGTCTGCCTCTTAGTGAAAGAAACAGCTGTAATTAGTTTTTGTGGAGTGAGGCATCAGTAGAAACGCCGTAAAGGAGAGCACACCCGTTCAGATTTTATAAAGAGGTTTCACAGTTCTTTCCATCGGTTAGAAAACTATCTGTTATCAGTCATCTACTACATCATTTTTTAGCTTTAATCGTATTCAAGGTGCGGACAAAATGTCAGGATTCGCTGAGACGTTTTGCTTAATTTTTCTAGATTTATGAATATACTCCAGTTCTTATAGTTTCCTTGTAAGAAAGTTGTGGCTCTATATAGAAACAGATGTAATGCATAGGGCTACATGTTATTGCATAGTCACATTTTTGTAAATTTAATTGTCAGGTTATGAAATTTTATAATCATAGGATGGTATCAGAAACTCGAATAATATTTTGTTGCATCCAGTTCTAGTGCAGCTGAATAGTTTTGCCTCTCTCTACTTGTAACAACACAATTTGATGAAGCAGGGAACTTAATGAATGCTTGAAGGCTGTGGAAACTAAGGGATAGAATAATTTTCTTTAAAGTTCAAATTGTTATTTATCTAGATTTTTCAAAGCTCCTACGAGAGCAAAGTTGTTACTACAGTTATTGCCGAAAATGCATGATTTCCAATATAAATTTCTTTACGGCATGTAAGCTTACTAGTGAAGTGAGCCTCCTAATATTGTGCAAACCCTGGGTTCGAGACAATAAGCATCTCGAGGCGAAGGAAGAACATTACTTACTTGAGTAGCTTCAAATATTTGATATATTACGAGGGTAAAGACTGCGTAAACGTATTATGTTGCTGGCTATATCGATTAAGATTCGCTGGATGAAAGTATATCTGTAAGAACGGGAATTAAATTTTTGCCCATAGTTTCAAATTTCTCCAGAGATACATGTACTTGTATAGAGTTATTAATTAGTATGGTAGGTACGTATCGAGGGCGATACATTGTATGACAGTTGAATTTTTCAAATTGATTTCTAATCATTGATAACAATTATTGCTGTACTTATAAACTTGCCGAAATCCTAGGAAGTACATAGTTTGTAATCCTAAAACTGAATACGCTACCAATTTTACGGTTGTGGAGGAGGGAAAAAGATTTAAAATGTATCAAGGCTACTCGAAAAACAATAATTTCCGCAGTACTTACCCGTAAAAACGAACTTACCCAGGTGACGCTAAAATGAAAATGAGTATAAGTGTGATTATTTTGTGATTCGGCAGTGGCAACCAAATCTTCGCACCTAGTGATAAATGTGCGTGCAGATACACGAGAAAGAGATCACAGAAAAAGTTTCAAAAATATTCAAATTCAAGCTAAATAGTTGCTATCCATTGTAATTAATTATTGCAATGAGTGCATTTCTATTTTGCCATTGTATTTTGCCATGTTTAACTTTATGATACGGTGCGTATTTCGTATGTATAATTACATATATAAGTCGACCTCATTTTCAAGTTTGTTCGCATCTGAATTCATGTTGCGAAAGTTGTACAACACCCCGTAGGATACAATGTAAAACAAATACTTGGTGAAATTCTGGCTACAGATTTCATTAATGTACCAGCGAAAAATGCATTTCTTCTTGTATAAGCTTAACCTGCTTCGATATTAGTTATATCAAAGTATGGGCGTAAATAGGTAATGCGTTTCGTCAACAATTATAATATCATGTACTTCTATTATTATGTGACAACTGAAAAAAACAATCGTCCTTCGTGTCAACGGTTTGAGCTGAAGAAAGCGGAAGAAGAAAGTAAAGCACTTGTCACTCTTAATAAATTTCAAGTTTAGTTTGCTATTTTGTCTTGTCAATGACCACAATCCCTTCTTTTTGGACCATAGACCTTTATATGAAGTATTTAATTCAAAGCTTCCCCTGCGTCAGAGCTTTTAAAACAAGAAATCCATGAGGCGATAAGAGCCAATTGAACTGCAATGTTAGTAGATAATAATTAATTGATATGGATTAATGCAGTCGGAATTCCTAAAATATTCCACTTAAGAAGTTATTTAACGAAGTTCTTATGGAGTATAAGAGTCATGCGTCGGAGTTTAAATTTTAATTCAAATTAAATCCTCGAAGCAAACCTAAATTCCTATAAAACTAAATTCAGGAGCGCTAAATACGGATTATATGGAACGTTTAATTGCAAGTTTGCAACATTAAAGCACAAAATCGCAGATATGGGCATGAGCGACATCCAGTGGTGAGACAGAGACGTATGAAGGCTTTTGACTGATCGCTGCGCGCACTTGCAGCCGCAATTCAAAAATTGCAGCTATAGTCTCGAAAAAAAAGATCGCGACAAAACCTGTATTATACGGGCGGAGGCGATTGTGGTTTGTGGGAAAACGCCCGTACTATATAGCAGTTATAGATTTGGTTGTAATTAATTAATTGTAATTTAATTTCAGTTGAATAGTTTTCTGTATAAATGAGTGAATCAGTTCCCTGAAGTGTCTATATTATCTCAGTCGAGACGCGACTGAGTCATAATACCGCGTAAGTGGTTTGTAAACTCGTGTGACGTAACTTTAAACAAAAAACAGTAAATTTTTTCCTTGAGTATGATAGATGTAATTAAATCATTGGGCTTTCAAGTTTGCCATTCTGAAGTTACTGTATCTTTATTTGTTTTATACTCTTGTTTCATCCATTTTCTTGTTGAAAAATTTTTAAGGCAACATTTTATATCGAGAAAACTTAATGTAGGTCAGTGGCACAAAAATGTATAGTGGGCTGTTGTTGGAAAGGGACATTGGTATTTGTTAATTGATCTAATACATTTTCATTAAATTTGCAGGACATCCATCGAAGCTTAATTGGAATCATTCATAGCGGAGCAAAATAATGGGCCAGCTTAAAGATTTCGGTGGGGAGAACGGATACGGAAGTAACGGAAGCGATAGCTATTGCAAGAATACTGACGTCATCCAAAACGGAGATCGTAACCTCGGTAATGGTGACTGGGATAATGGGACTGAACCTGTGGAAAAGTTTTCGGTCAGTCGTAAAATTGAAACGAAGAATCTCAAGGTGAAATCTGAAATTACACCAACGACTACGAAAACGAAAGTAGAGCTGAATGTTAAGACGGACAAGAAGAAACCCAGCAAGAAGCATCATGATGTTTCTTGGGAAGAACATGAGCCGTGCTCGATGCGAGACGCAATATTTACTTATATTTGTTATGCGGTGCTGGTTCTCGTTGGGTACGTGAACGACTTTATTCGACCAGCTACTACAAACGAAAAGTTTCGTACTGTAAGTCAAAACTTTGTGTTTGAATAGCTAAGTTGTGTCGCTGGTTTCTTGTTCAGCAAATTCTGAATGGATTTATATTTTATGCAGGGCTATACCTCATTGTATGCGAGCTTTGAAAGCTTCTATACAAGACATGTTTACCGACGTGTACGAGATGCTTGGAATATTCCGATTTGTAGCGTTCCTGGGAAATATTGCACTGTGAAAGACAGAATTTCCACGGATTATGGGTGGACCTTTAGGTAAATACATAGTAAATCATTTCAAACAGGCTGTTCAAAGTATTCAGTTCCTGTCAAATTGAATGCATGTGCTTTTTGAACAAGCTCTCATTGTAAAAATTTGATCCTTGTAGATTTACTGGACAAATGTTGGACTGCATTAACATGGGCTCTTACAACTATCTTGGATTTGCTGAAAATGAAGGACCCTGTGCGGACGATTCTCTTAAATCTATAGCAAAATGGGGAGTAAGCTGTGGAACAACTAGAGCTGAAATGGGAAGAATTGGTTATTTGGAAGAGTTGGAGAAGATTGTATGCAATTTTCTGGAAGTGGAAGATTGCTTGACATGTGCCATGGGGTTTGCAACTAATTCCATGAATTTGCCTTGTATTCTCAACAATAACTGCTTAGTTATAAGTGATGAGAAAAATCACGCTTCTATTATTCTGGGATTACGTACGTCTGGCGCTACGGTCCGCGTGTTTAAGCACAACAGTAAGTTGTATAAGATGCTACTTCTAGGTTTCTCAATTATGCTTTCGTGCCTGTGACTAATGTGAAGGATGGGTTTTGGAACAAGCATTAACTTAAGATTTGTATTACTAGGCATGAAGAGTTTAGAGAAACGATTACGAGAAGGTGTAATTAATGGCCGTCCAAAGACTCATTTGCCATGGGATAAGATATTCATCGTCGTTGAAGGAGTATACAGTATGGAGGGAACCATTGTCAATCTGCCCGAAGTTCTCAGATTAAAGAAAAAGTATAAGGTAAGATGTAATTGAATACTTTATTAGTGGTACTATTGTATTGAGGTGAGCGTCGACTATGACAACTAATCCTATGATTGATTGCAGGCTTATTTGTACTTGGATGAAGCTCATAGCATTGGTGCTGTTGGACCCCGCGGACGTGGAGTGTGTGATTACTGGGGGATATCACCTCAAGAAGTAGATATTATGATGGGCACATTTACCAAGAGCTTTGGATCCGCGGGCGGATATATCGCTGGATCAAAAGCCTTTATCGATGTACTGCGACAGAGCAGCCATTCTGAAACTTACGGTACATGCATGTCTGCACCCGTTGCAGCACAAATCATTTCATCTATGAAGATCATCATGGGCGAAGATGGGACGAACGAAGGAGTGAGAAGGATTCATCAGCTGGCTAGGAATTCCCGATATTTCCGTCAAAAGCTAAAGCAACTCGGCTTTATCGTGTACGGAAGCATTGATTCCCCGGTCGTGCCAGTTGCAGTCTACATGCCAACAAGACTTGCCTATTGCGTTCGAGAAATGCGAAAATCAGGTGTCGCAATTGTCGCCGTTGGTTTTCCAGCCACGCCTCTTTTGGAAGGCCGTATAAGATTCTGCATGAGCGCCTCCCACACAAAGGAGATGTTAGATCATGTAAGTTTAAAACCCTTTCGTTCTACTCCATAATGTTAAGCTTCTTTTTTCAATTCAGAAAATTACCCTTGATGCTTTTTCTGTCAGGTAATCAAAGCCTTTACCCAAGTTGGTGACGATATTACTCTCCGAGTATCGAAACTTCCTCGGTTCAAAGGAGAAATCGCATACGAAGATGTTGACAGCATCCCCAACGGAAAGATTCATCATTGATCAGAGAATGCGAGTTGTGAGGGATGATGATGGTTTGAAAGAAACCACCGTATGTAATATTCATTCTTGATCGACACAAGACTTCCGACGCAAAGGGAACGCATGCAATCAAACCATGATATTGTGTGATGCAATGAGCTTCTTCATCTCTTAAAGCTGTAATTATTATTTGCGTCAACAAGTTTTTTTAAAAAGACCAAGTTGACTAAGTTAAAACCTGATGACCGTTGTTGGTTGTTTATTCATGTTATTCATCTCACTGGCGGACAATATTAGCAGTTTCCTGTTTACTTGGTTACGCGTAAGTTATCGGTGAGCATTAAGTCTCCTGAATACGCAAAGGGCAGTTATGTTTTATAATTATGAATGTTAAGTATGAGGATAGTACTTTTTAAACTATTGCCAAGTGTTTAGAGAAGAATTGTTGAAGGCATTCATAATTTCTCACATGTACAGCACTGCCGAATGTAATTAGTTGCAATATATATCACCCAAGAAATAATCCCCGTGCAAATTAAGTCAATCTGTAGTAACGCCATGCAAAACAAGAGTGTCCTATGATGAGCGCCAATTTCATTGCTTTTTCTGTGTTCAGCAGCGCCATTTCCTCTTGACCGCCTAGGCCTAAACGCAAGCAATGTGTGCAACAACCTAATAGTCTTGTATGTATCCTAACTAACCTTAGACGTGTGTCATATGTGCTGCCATCAAAGGCAAGGGAAACCAGAGTGAACCCTATAATATCCTGTTACTTGGTAATCTTAACTTAAGTTATTTAACACACACCACCAGTCATGTGAATGATCTGATCAACTTAACTAATTTTTCACACGGAGCAGGAATCTCCTCCTAAACAGTTACATGATTACAAAATGTTCTCACGTTTGAAAATCCTGTTGGGGCAAAAGCTGCACTGTATTCTCAATTCTCTTAGATTCCACTGCATTAATAGGGTAAAACAACATTCCATAAACCCATTCGTATGTATCTTTATCAAACAAACTTTGTTAACCTCAGAAACAGTCCTCTCAGAATCAAAAAGCAATTAGTTACTTATGACAATGTGTCCATATATTGTTATGATAAGTATATTAATTAATGTAATTGGTTACAACTTGAATTAATATTCTTCTAATCATGCACATTGGCTCCTTACTCAAATAACTGCGTTATACATTCGTTGCTGCCATCCATAATCTGACTCAGTTCAGACTCTAACTAAAGAGGTATAATAAAATTTGTTACTTAATCTTACTTAGTCGCCACAAAGCGTTAATTACAATTTAACTTGTCTTCAAATTAGATAATTGTTCAAAAGCCAAATACTTATTGTAGTAGTTCGTTTACCCAAGTGATTTAAATCTAGCAGATAGGGCAGTATCCGGTTCTCCCCTTATTATTTGTCTTATAAAATACCGGTTTTCTTGTAGATCAGACAGACGTCCCAAATCCGGTACCATACAGTATTGCTTTGTTCTCAATTACAAGCATGTACTGCATAGTGACGGACTCGGGAAGTTCTTAGCAGTTGTTAGTTGGTTAACTGTAATTAACTCTACTTCAGAGACCAGTTTCTGGCTCCGCAAGTTTTAATTACAGTCCTGGAGGATTCTGTTCAAGCGACTGCAGTTTTACTAACTGATGATGAGACTTGTGGTCTTATAGGATTTCTTGGGTAGCTTATCTTTGTTTTCTCTAGCTGACCTTATCAGTTTAAGCCGGAGTTTCTCTCATAAAGGATTCGTTGAAAAATATAGCTCTCAGTCAGTTTCCAGCTACCCTCCATCTTCTCATTTCCCTAATGAAACATGTCAATGTACATAAATGTAAGTCGAGATGAATTATCTGAGGCTCATGTTCCTTCCTACCCTCTTCTTTCTTATCTCTGATTAATGCCCTTACAACCCATAATTTTCCTACTCCTTGAAAATCTTTCAATATCCCTCTCTCTTCCCACCCCTTAACTCCTCTGTTGATTTCCAGTATAGCTCACATCTTCTTATCAAAGGTTTACAACTAACACCAGCATTATTTTGCAAGCAAATTTCTATTCGCTCTCAACTCCTTCATTTTCCACAGTTAGCTCAAGTTCGGCTCATAAAACTGAATTAAGTGATCCGTTCTCATTATAAATTCAAACATGGGATTTATTTCCCTCTGAGTCTAAAACTCGTAGTATAATTTGAATCAGACATAACCTTCTAACACTCAGCAATGAATTAACAACCACCATACCTTCTTGTTGTACTTTCTTGAGTATCAACAAGAGGATTAAATGCGATTCAATTTAATTGATGATTCATGCCGTTTTATATTTAGATTGAATTATTCTATTCTTTTTCATGGATAGCCGACAGGACAGAGTCAATTCGAAAGCTACGTTTGAAAGCAGTGTTTGCTAGAGTAATCCTGGAGAATTTTGACACAGTTTCTAAGCTTGTAACAAGGAAAAATTAAGTTGTTAAGTTGTTGTGTAAATAGTGGGAAATTTTCATGACGTTGCAACTATAAACGTCAGAAGGACTGAAGCGTATATGCTTATTTATTTACGGTTCTAAAAATGGAAAAATATTAATAATAATGTAACAACAACAGAAACGATATGAAGTGATGACGCTGCTGCTACGCTTTTCCATTCCTTGTCCTTGCTTACATAAAAATGAAGCTTTACAACTAGAAGTTTCTCTTGAGAAAGCTTGCATCAATTCAATATTTCCAAGACACGCGTTGCGCTTTTCAAATTGCAGACGCTATTGAATGCAGAAGCTTTACTCATCATGCATTCCTAGCATGGCCACTTGTTAACGCTTTCGCTTCAAGGGTTTCCTATGACATTGTGGTTGATTTTACCCGCTTAATGGGCTGGCAATCAGTATCAAAGCCAGGCATTACAACCGTTAATCCATCGGATAACAAATTAAACAATCCGTCAATTCAGCGTCTCACCACCACCGGGGAACACATTCAATATATAGCAATTTCTTTACTGCAATTTAGCGTCCAAGGGATATGCGTGATGCAAAATCCGTTCCGCCCAGTGCATGCTTTTCTTCTACAATTCCACTCGGGGAGGATAATAAAATATAAAAGAATTGAGAAAAAAGTGTCTGGCGCCGGTCATTGGTTGGTGGGGTATGATGGTATGAATGGAAAAATTTTAACAGGAGAGAAATCAGTCTCTGAGTTCGTGAATCTTTTTTCTCTTTTCGTCTCCTTCAAACTTTATAATGGGTGGATCCATGGGCTCAAGTCCTACAAAACTTTCGTGACTTTAGACAGGACAAGGCTCTTTAGTCTAGAGGCAAGTAGTGGCCGAAGGTGGCCAAGGGAGCTGGGCTCAGGAGTTAGCAGGCTGGCAGGTATCAGAACTCAGGTAGAACGATAAGAATTAAGGTTCGAGGCTATTTGAATTTTAGGTAAATTAATTAAACGTAAGAGGAACTTTATTTGCACAAACTACAAGCACATCCTGTTTACTTACACTACAAGGGCGGTAATTAGGACTATCAAAGGGAAAATAATCCCTTGGAGGTAACTTTGAATAATTCCGGCAGAGACGAATTTAAAGAAAATCATAAATTCGTGTGATATTTGTGGACAGGGATTTAAAAAGCACGTGCGTTTTGACCAGCTGCGCTTCTAAATTCGAGAGAAATGGGTGTTACGGAGAAGTGGAAAAATCCCGAAGGGATCTGGGTATTCGGCTACGGGAGTTTGTGCTGGAAGCCAGACTTTGCATATGAGGAAATACAAACAGGCTATGTAACTGGTTTTTCCAGGAGATTTTGGCAAGGGAATGTAACACATAGGGGGACTTTGTCAAAGGTAAACGTCCCTTGCAATAAGTTACTACTTCGCAAATACCTGTTCTCCTTCATTGGAACCTTTGCTAATCGTGCTTTTCTGTTGTGAATTACCTAGCCAGGACTTGTGGCAACGCTAATACCGGAAGAGGAGGCAAGTGACATTTTATATTATTTAATGGTTGGTCAAGGCGTAATGAGAATAGTATTTAAATTATGCAACCATTTATGGAATCACGTGGGAGTTAATTTCAAAATTATGTCATGATTTAGGGTCAAACATGGGGATGCGCTTACAAGGTGGAGGAGCGGGACAAATTAAATATTTTAAAATATCTGGAGCACCGTGAAGTAACCCTTGGAGGCTACGTTCCAGTCTGGACAAACTTTTACCACGTAAATTCCACTTGCGACATGAAAATGCAATATTCTAGCGGATTTTCCGAGACTGGCTACTCGAGTTACAGTGACAGTGAAGAGAGTGATGAGAGCAGCAAAGATGGAGATGACGATGAAGGAGATCAAGTATATTCCCAAGATGATGAAGAAGATGAAGAAGAACTTGATGGAAACAAAGAAGAAGATAATGGTGTGGCTTCTACTTCAGTATTATGTTATATTGCAATGGAAGGGAATCCCCTCTGGACGCGTGAAAACTGTGAGAAAAAAATTGCAAAACAGGTACAGTAATTTCCACGATTTCTTCAACTTCATCCTTTGCTCTTTGCCATTCTCCTGGAGCAGGTCCATCTCACAGCACATGTTGGCTATGATAAATGCGGACATATGCTAATTGTACATCACAGTCATTCCTCTGCCTGCTGTCTTGAGATTTTTTGCTCACGGAGTGAACGTGAACATAGATACCCTTGAAACTGTTTTGCCGCTTAATTGTGGCGCCCTCTACCTTGACGATGAAGATGGCTCACACTAAAAAACCATTTTAATTGTCCCGTCGTTGACCTTCCATATGGCTGATTGTTTTTCTTTATTTCAATTAACAGGTGAGGGAAGCCATTGGATTTAGTGGAGCCAACATAGAATACGTCCTCAACTTACACAAATACATGCGAAATAATTTCCCTTTTCATTATGATCCACACCTGGAAGGGATCGTAAAATATTTATGAGTAAAAGTATTACTAGAATCTAAATTGCAGATAAATTTTTAGAACACAGGAGAAACGATTCAAAAGAATTACGTGTAGCTCATGGATGACATAACTTAATTCGCATGCAGGACTATGCAGGACATCAGAATCCTTAAATGAGCTGACAGACAGCTAGCTAACGCGTTCGATCAAACTATATAGTGGAAAAACAGGTAGATAAGATATAAATGTAAATATGAATGATTTAACATTTAGTTTAGTGGTTAAATGTTCGAATTTCAGTTTATTTTCTTGCTAAATTCCTTTAATTGGGCCCAACATGAGTAAACACGTCATTCGGTATAATTTGTAAGCAATCAAAGTGCAGTCTATAATTTCATGCACATAATTTCAGTTCCTCTTGTAACAATAGTCAGGCAAACACATTAAATATAGAATTTTATTCGCGAGTTAAATAATAACAGACGTAATAATTTCCCGTAAAGCTTGATTAAATTCTCAAGCAATTATTTAATGGTATTTATCAACAGCAATAGCATAAGTGTAAACGCGAGGAGGCGTTGCAAATAACTTCTTAATTACATGGATTGTATTTAAAACTTTCTGGAATTACATGATGCACAAGAAATATAATTATAATCATAAATTCACACGCTATTTAAATTTACATGTGCTTTGAATTTCTCACCCTCTTTCTTCTCCTCCAGTTACCTACTGCGTTTCTGCAATTCGCATTACGGATCGGCAAAAACGTTTTTGTATTTTTCAACATCTTTTCTCACGCTTGCAGTGTTTTTGGCAAATTATCCTGGGAGGAATTCTTCGTATCATCCCTTCTCCAGGTCCAGAATTGAATTTTTGAGCTGCGCCGCAATTTACGACGCATTCGCTAAGAAACAATGCTTCTAGTCGCTGGAAAAATGGAAAATTGCAAAACAAAGTACACATCTCCGGGCCTACACCTTGTCAACAATCAACAACGGAAAAGCAATGAATTTCAATCATCATTTCGGAAGCTGTGAGACGCTCACCTTGGGAAAACATTTCGGGCATGTTAATTCCAAAAGTTGTACAGGATCATCCCAAGTTATGTTCCTTGGTTGTATGCTTCATTTTTAAATATTCAAAAGAGGATATCATCCAGAAATTAACTAAACTATACAATATATCATAATGCTTTATGGTAACTCCTACATTATGACACCCAGGACTCAGGACAAGAAACAAGCTCTTCCACGTCTCTTCTTCCTAGACCGGCCAAACTAGATTTGCTAGGAAGTTTTCGCATCCATTTCCTTTTAAGATCATTTACAAAGCGCTTTTCAAGTATTCCTGACTGGCGCTGCAGCTTACAGCGCAAGCGACGTGTGTGGCTCCTTATTTAGTTGTATTTGTTTTGTTCTCGAGCAATTTGTCCCACTTTCTGATTTAGTTCCTCCATAATGCAAACTGTCCAGGAAGGAATTATACAACTTGCAGAAATCAACGTTAGAAAATATAATAGAACCTAATCCAGACTATTATTTTTTAGAATAAAGCTAATAATTTATGTACATGTAGAAAGCAAGCTTGTGGAATGATTAGCTCATTAATCTTTTCTATGGTTAATAGTGACAAGAGAAGCTATAGTGAATAAAATTATTTTTTGTCTACACGGAAATAATAACAGTCAGAACCTACAGCTAGTTTCTATCTTCAACAATTTACCGTAGTAGTTATAGAGATAGTAAAAAAATATTTCAATTACCAGTTCCTCTTTGATGTAGGATAAGATTGTAGTGAATTTAGTGCGATTCTTTTGACTATGTTCCTGCGAGAAAGGTGCGGACAGAAGTGTCTGATTATGTTAAACATTTAACATTTTAACTTCAAATTCTGTGTTTGGGCGAAGGTGAACTTTTTGTTTGTTTGAGAAGATGTGGATAACATAATGAGCAGAGCATCAAGCTTCACCATGGGCGTAATCAAGTATGTGCGGGTTCCTGTTATTTGCTTTGAGAATTGTGAATTCCAACGTGGGCATACTAGTCTTTGCTAGCTGTAATTACAGAGATAAGGATTTATTTTTTGAACATTATCGTGCAAGGAAATGATTGGATACAAAACGATTCTGGTTAAGAGGGGATCCTTGGGTAAGGATGGATGCAGAGGTAGCGCGCGGGTTCTCCATGGTCCTAGTCTCCACGTGTCAGTGTCTGTCCTGCGCACATGTTGTTGGAATTGCGAAATTGAATTGTGCAAAAAATTTTTTGGTGGTATGAGGTCAGCTTTAATGCACTTAATGTGGAGGTAATGGATAATGGAAGACAGGGATGTGGATGTTTTCGATAGGTGTATGCATGCGGTAACATAGGAGGAGTGAGGACCACATGGTTATAAACTGTCTTGAGCAGACGGAAAGCGTTGAAGTTATGAGATCGAAGAGAGAGAAGGAAGGAAGAACAAAATGCAGAATACCATATGAGCTCGAGGAAGGAATTGACCTTTGAAAACCATGTTTTTTGTTTAAGAAAAACTTAATGCTGTTTATTGACAACTTTGTGTGGCTTGCAGCTGCTTTTGAGCTTTTTGAACAAGCGCGTTGCTTCGACCAAACTGTGTACAAAAATACTAGACTATACAGACAATCCGCAATGTAATTGCTCTTAACCCACTCATGAGGGCGCAGATAAACTAAATTATTAGCGGATAATAAATACGTTATATGACCTTGCAGCTTCTTTAGGAACAACTAAACCCCTTAAATAACAGAGACAATGATTCAGTCAGTCAGTACAAAACCAAGCTAATAAATTCATTGTAAGAACTAAATATTAGACCAGCTGATAAAAATTAATGACAATGGCTCATGCTTAGTTTGCCTTTGATTTCTTTGACTCCTATGTGCACTACTGGCACCGTTAACAAACAAATTTACAATTTGAGATCAGTCTTCAGGATAGCCGCTTCTATCAGCCGTTAAGCTAAAGAAACTGTTAACAGAATGCGATAAACTACTTGTTAGATGGCAATGTAGTCTATGCCCTTGATGGCGGATCCACCGAATTCAGTACAGATACCGTCTTCTGGGATAAATTCTCTTAGAGACTGCGTCCATTTGGTTTTGTTTGAGTCAAAGGGGATGATTTCAGCGCTGATGTTGATGAGTTTCTGAACTGTGTTGAAGAAGGCGATCCAAACTTTCGGGGCGTTGACGAAGAAAACTTTGCGGATGGAACCTGGAGCGATTTTCTCAACCATGTTCACCATTTCCAGGAGGACTTCCAGCGTTCGCTTGTGGAAGTAGTTGCCGTAGGCGACGTTGCTCACATCGCAAACGAGGATGCAGTAGTCTGAATCACGTTCCAGGAGTAACTTTTCAACACTGAGTGCAACTTTGATAACGTAGTGAATGAACATTTCTTCCCGACCTTGCTGAATCGCTTCTTTTACGTTCCACAGTCCACCGTGAGGAATCATTGCAACTGGAAAAAGAAAAAGTGCAAGGTTAGTTTTTGTTACAAAATGCGTGAAAATGTAGGGAGAGGAAACTGCAAAACTTCAGTCAGGAATTGGGTTGATTTTTTGTAATTGAAAACAAAGAAATACTTACTTGGTCGATCTTTGTTGTCTTTTCCGCCAACGTAGCAGAGGAACTTCTTTGCAAAGTCCTCGGGGAATTCTTCCGCCATGATTTCTTTGCGGTTGTATTTCTTGTGAAGATCCATGTAATTTTCAATGAACTTCTTTGACTTTTCGATGTTGAAGCTGCTGGCCTGGAGGTATCTGAGCAAGAAGTTATTGCTCTTCAGCTTGTATTCCTCGAAGAAGTCCAGAGAGCGAAGGTAGTCGCGGAACTGCAATTAACAAGGGAAAAAGTGCGTAAGAAACTGAGGGAATGCGTGAAGAATTATGAAACACTTTGACCAGGTTAACCTTCCTTTGATTAGCCCTGCTCAAGTGTCAACAACAAACAAAATTTATAGCCACCAAAAAACCAAGCTTACCTTCTCCATGGTTGCTTGTTGCTCCACGCTGAGAGATTTCATAACGTCAGCCATGTTGTTGTAAAACTCTGTGTTAGCTATCACAACACTTGATTGAACGGAATTCCAAAAACTGGAGAATGTGCGTAGACACTTGTGAGGTTTGCGAGGATTTGGGAATTTGCAAATGTGAGAAAGTACCACTGTACGGATACGCGTAAAACTTTGAACGAGGAGCGACTTGTTTGACGACTTGTTTGTGTGAAACGTTGATTACAACTATGTGTAACTTGAGATTGGATTGGAGAGTACGTTAGATTGAGATTGAGGAAGGAGAAGGAGACCTTGGATTGTGAGGTGTTTCTGCCTTGATCTTGATCTTGTGAGTAATTGTTGAGCTAGGGAGTTCGGGCCTTTATATACCAGCGACTTCGCGCGTCATCCGCGAAACAGTCTTTCCTACCATCGTCAAGAATCGCTTTCTTGTCCAACAACTTTTCTGGGCAAAACCAGCGTCGGCACGTGCAAAATTAATTCGTCCACATTTTACGTATCCAACTCCTTGCTGATGCCTTTCTATCCAAGTTTTCTCAAGTAGATTTTACATGAAGAAGTTTTGCGCAGGGAATGAGTTTTACGATCCACGTATTTGCAGGCACAAATTTACAATATGAAAACTACTGCTCTTGCGTTCACAAAATCCCCATTGTCGGCATAACTAACTCGTATCACGAAACTCAAAGAAATTTCCCAGGATCGCTATAACATTATGCGCAGC
Source organism: Sminthurides aquaticus (assembly GCA_906901655.1). Lineage (NCBI taxonomy): Eukaryota > Metazoa > Arthropoda > Collembola > Symphypleona > Sminthurididae > Sminthurides > Sminthurides aquaticus. The sequence continues at coordinate 1,045,950 of CAJQTT010000010.1, forward strand.
AGCGTGGACATGCAAACTTAACATGTGCCTTCAGCAATTATTCAGAGTTTTAGTTTTGCCAACATGCTTTTAGTTTTGGAACATGCCATAGCAGCAAATTATATTCTGTCAATAAAACTATGACTAAAATATTTATTTTTTCCTAACGATGAACCAGCAATCTCTTGTTTCTGAGGCGAAGAATCCAAGTATAGAACTGTCAACCTGCATAAGTACACTATATATGTGCTACTCTCGGATATCAGTATCATGAAGCGCCATCTACATAAAATCTACAATAAATGCTAAATGTCTGTGTCATATATACAAAATATAGCCCTGTTTGACATAATCATCTAGTAAAATGGAAGTGTTCTACACTCGGAAATTTTGACATTACTTCTGCAGAACAGATTCGATTGACGTTAATACCTACATACAATTTTTAAAAAACTGTCAAAAATAAAAGTTCAAAACATTTTGAACATTTAAAAGTATTTTGATTAAAGTAAAAAACTGAAGATATGTACTTCTAGGACCGAAACAGCTTAAACTTTCAACTAAACAATGAATCCTTTACTGTTCTGGATCTTCAAGCAATGAAAATGCCTAATCAACATGTTTTGGCTTAAAGTCTATACATATTTAGTAGCAATATTTCCTGTTACTTTTTCTTTGATAGCCTGAATTTCCTTTGACAGTACTCTAAAAGTAACCTTACAGACACATACTCTGACGATAGAAGCAGTTACAGGAATTCCAACTATGCAGTTCAAGTCTTGCAAGGCATACCCGCTTCTCATGTGTAACAGCTTTTCTCCACCCATGCACACACTTGGCTTGGGCCAAAAAAAGTTACCTAAAGCTGATGCTGATCTGGCCCTCGCATTCCTCTCATAGCTAAATACCAAAATGGCTGAAGGCACGCTGCCTTTGTTCACTATTCACAGCTCACGTTACAAAGTCGGAGCCATCTTCCTCCGTCCACGAATCAATGCACACTGCTCAAGTGCGTGAGCTAAAAATAGAACGGAGTAGGCCAAGCATTGTCCATAGTTCATGCTCTACTCTACACGCTCATCAGAAAGCTTTGACCTCTAACCTTTGACTTCGAGGTTGGAGGATGGAATTCCTGGAATTCCTTTATTGCAGCCCGTGCTTGCATCCAATATGACATTTTAAAGTTACACTTGGCCTCCAAGCCAATAGGAATCCTTCTTTCATCCCTACTTATCCTTGTGTCCTCCCTGACAAAGTTCTAACATGTCTGCACAACTTACTTGGCTTGACTTTTGCGGTTATGCGTGGTGACTACAAATTCAATAAGAATTATAACGACACAACAAGAGAGAAAACAGCTGGCTGAATACGACTCTGGAATGCTCCATCTCTGAAGGTTTTAATGTAACATGGTCGCATTATATCATATTCTTCAGAGTCAACCATTTTAACATGCCTTCAGCTATCCTTCCCAGGTTTCAATCTAAATTGAAAGAGTGTGCACATATTAGTTGCCTCATTCCTCGATCGAATTATTATGTAAGTCCCAGCGCAGCGCCAATTATAATCACAAGCAGCACAGTATCAACGCTATGAGGACATGCTATATGCGCTTATTAAGAGAAGATGAAGCGCGCGAGTAGGGAAAGATCTCGCTTCATTTTCGCGCATTAAAAATACGCGCTTATGAAAATTTGTTTACTCCATTCCGCCTGTTACTTACATGTATGTGCAGAGTTTCAAAGCTTCTACTTGGTGACATTCCTGTATCGATATCAGCATGCATCGTCGATATTGCAACTTTATTTGACACGTGAATTTTCATGAAATGGAAACGCACTGCAGTTATTAATGTTATTAATATGGCTAGTTAATGCTACATAATGTAGCGAGCTATTGATTCATGTAAAAATTGAATTATTTTTGTTAATTTACAAATTCAAGGCACGTTGTAATAGGTACAAACCTATCACACTCTCAAGGTGCAGACTAACAGACAATGTGAACATGTTAATTACAGGTGCACCCTCATCGATCATCGATCGACCAAGTCACCAGTTCTCGCTGATACCGACAATTTACGGTTCCAAAGAATGCCGACCGACAACCCCGATACAAATCCCGTGACACGAACGTGCATACCTACTTTGAATTCCTGAAAGGGATAATAACCTGTTTGGGTTTGGATTGATTATTTACTCCGCGAAAATTGCTTATTGCGAAACACAACGCTGCGCTGGGGATTTCCAACTCACTGAAGGTCAACTACATTTGATCCACTATTTCAATCTGGTCTCTCCCCAACTACGGCGTTCCAGTTCTTCACTTAAAGGTTTTTTACATCCAATGACGTTGTCGTGTCTGAAGAAATGCTGATCCAAAATCCTAGGCATGAACAAGATATTTAAATACAAGAAAAAGTTGATCTCTGTTACGTGTTTCCAGTGTAAATCCCTTACCTACCCATACAAAAGATCATACTATATATAATTGCAGTATTTGAATGATGGGAATTCCAGAAAAAAGCCGCATCGAGAGAAAAAGCGCTCTATTATAATTTTAGTTCACGTATTCCAGGGATTTGAAACAAGTATCGTTTACACTGCAAACTTTCTCTCATTCCTGGGAACAGTATGTACCGTGTAAAATAATTCTTATAGATAATTGGGAAAAAAGATGGCAGAGGTTGCATGCATATGTTGACCGGCGAGATCCATGTGAAATTGGCGATTAGCATCTTCGCTAAAATAATATGTTTCGGTTTAAACGATCACTTGGGAAGCTTATATAGCTTTACCTATATTGAGCTAGTTGTGTTTAAAAAGAAAGCTGGTGAACGTAAAGTTTATATAAGTGTGTAAAAATGTATGCTTCTTTATTGAGCGAAGACTGCTTTCCAATGTTTTTCAAACAGGATTAGCAGAGGAGTAATAAAAATATATTAACAATCTTTCACCAAAAAACCAACCAGAGTAATAAATTTGATTCCTTAGCCTTTTTAAATTGGTGGATTTAACTTTGAGAATAAAATATTTATAAATATGCAACGTAAATTTCTGGTTTTGATATTTACAATGGTCATCAAGGACCTTATGAATGAACTAGGAACAGATACACGCTTTCTATACAGGATATATAAACAATTCAGTCGTTAAGCTCATCTTGAGAACTCATAAAAGTAATATGTAAATCCATTGTAACAAAGTATCAGACCAGCTGATACAAGCTACGATGCATAACTGCTGCTTTTCTTTGACTCTTATCACGGCGCTTTTGGCAGCATTTCTAAGCCTGTTAATACAAATCAGTCTCCAAGGGTTGCCGCTTCTGTTACGATCACAGAAGGCACTGCAGCTTCAGTAAAACTGCTTGACTACTTAGATGGCGACGTATTCTTTGCCCTTGGTGGCGGATCCACCGAATTCAGTACAGATACCGTCTTCTGGGATAAATTCTCTTAGAGACTGAATCCATTTAGTTTTGTTTGAGTCAAAGGGGATGATTTCAGCGCTGATGTTGATGAGTTTCTGAACTGTGTTGAAGAAGGCGATCCATACTTTTGGGGCGTTGACGAAGAAAACTTTACGAATGGAGCCTGGAGCGATTTTCTCTACCATGTTCACCATTTCCAGAAGGACTTCCAGCGTTCGCTTGTGGAAGTAGTTGCCGTAGGCGACGTTGCTCACATCGCAAACGAGGATGCAGTAGTCTGAATCACGTTCCAGGAGTAACTTTTCAACACTGAGTGCAACTTTGATAACGTAGTGAATGAACATTTCTTCCCGACCTTGCTGAATCGCTTCTTTTACGTTCCACAGTCCGCCGTGAGGGATCATTGCAACTGGAAAGAGAAAAAGTGCAAGGTTAGTTTTTGTTCAAAATGTGTCAAAATGTCGGAAAGGAAACTGCAAAAATGCAGTTCAGGAATTAGGGTGGATTTTTTTAGGATGAAAAACAAAGAAATACTTACTTGGTCGATCTTTGTTGTCTTTTCCGCCAACGTAGCAGAGGAACTTCTTTGCAAAGTCCTCGGGGAATTCTTCCGCCATGATTTCTTTGCGGTTGTATTTCTTGTGAAGATCCATGTAATTCTCAATGAACTTCTTTGCCTTTTCGATGTTGAAGCTGCTGGCCTGGAGGTATCTGAGCAAGAAGTTATTGCTCTTCAGCTTGTATTCCTCGAAGAAGTCCAGAGAGCGAAGGTAGTCGCGGAACTGCAATTAACAAGGGAAAAAGTGCGTAAGAAACTGAGGGAATGCGTGAAGAATTATGAAACACTTTGACCAGGTTAACCTTCCTTTGATTAGCCCTGCTCAAGTGTCAACAACAAACAAAATTTATAGCCACCAAAAAACCAAGCTTACCTTCTCCATGGTTGCTTGTTGCTCCACGCTGAGAGATTTCATAACGTCAGCCATGTTGTTGTAAAACTCTGTGTTAGCTATCACAACACTTGATTGAACGGAATTCCAAAAACTGGAGAATGTGCGTAGACACTTGTGAGGTTTGCGAGGATTTGGGAATTTGCAAATGTGAGAAAGTACCACTGTACGGATACGCGTAAAACTTTGAACGAGGAGCGACTTGTTTGACGACTTGTTTGTGTGAAACGTTGATTACAACTATGTGTAACTTGAGATTGGATTGGAGAGTACGTTAGATTGAGATTGAGGAAGGAGAAGGAGACCTTGGATTGTGAGGTGTTTCTGCCTTGATCTTGATCTTGTGAGTAATTGTTGAGCTAGGGAGTTCGGGCCTTTATATACCAGCGACTTCGCGCGTCATCCGCGAAACAGTCTTTCCTACCATCGTCAAGAATCGCTTTCTTGTCCAACAACTTTTCTGGGCAAAACCAGCGTCGGCACGTGTAAACTTAAGGCGTCCAACGTTGACGTAGTTCATCTAGTTCTCATGCTTTCAAATACGCTAGCTAACCTGATCTTCGCACGAATGGTAGAAGCTGCAGGCAAGTAAGTGTGTTGTCTTTGCCAAATAGAAGCAGGAAAGCAAGCACAACCTGCTTTACGCAGGATACATTAAACAAATGCTGGGAAACAAGCAAAGGGTGTAAGCCAATTCCTTCTCTCCCTACTTGCTTAGGTAATGGAATTCGCACGCGCGAATTTCTCTTCTAGTGCACACGGTGGTGGTGTAGTGAAATCATTGTTGTGCTGACGTATATTCTAACAATCTTTCGTTATGAATTCTGAATCCCACCAAACTTGATGACGTGAACGGTGGATGCTTCTCATTCAATATTCGAAAATCTCATGTTACATTTGTTTTTTTGCAGCTTCACCGTTTTCTGAAACGGGGGAAAGATGTGAGCGCATACCTTTGTTGACAGCGTGACAGCCTTGATAGATGTAGCTGCTCAGCCACTATCTCTGTATGCAATGATGATGTCCATAGTTTCAAACACCACTCACTTCTTAGCATTGCTGCTCTGTGTGTAGTGCTTCCGCAAATTGTGTTGAAGATAAGAGAAAGCCGGTAGCAGCAAGATCATCCGCTGTCCCCATAATAGCTAATTAATTACCAAAAGAGGCACAGCAGGTAGGCAGCGGCGCTTTTAAAAATTATTTCCTAGCGGATGGGCTACATGCTTCGAGTTTATTTCGGCGCTCGTGCTCCCTTCAAAAGTGCTTGTACAACATGTATCTGCTAGGAATAGTTGACCAGAAAAGAATAAACTCTCTGAGAAAGCTGCAATTGAGGGAGGACGAACCTGCTTACACCAGCACCTCATTAATCAACAATATCATAATAATGACCAGAACATACGGTAAATGTTTTATCCTCTTTTGTTATTCATAACATGAGGTAGGTGGGCAAAATGGTTCACTAGCCGCAGCAGTGAAGTGCAATTTTTTTTATCTACACATAAGCTTGCAAATAAAAACAGTAACACCAGCTGCACTTTGGGTTTCCCTAATTCCTTGACGTCACGTCATCCCTTTCTCCATACAGCAAGTGCTATTGTTTTGATAATTCCGCCAAGAGAGAAGGGAAGAGGAATCCTACACTGAGGAATCCGACAACTTTTTTGCGAATTTAGATCAACAGGAAAGCGGCAGGAAATTTTATAAACGTGCAGGATCAAAGTTCATTAACGTCATACTCGCTAAAACAAACCACTATGGGAAAGTACCATAGTTTACAAAATCCAGAGCATTAGCCCTGAAACCCAGCCTTGACTTTTAATATGTGTCTCAACAAGTAATATGCATTCAGAAAGACTCTTCTGCCAATTTTCAAGGATCATTCTCCGCCAATGACCTCTTCAATGGCACCAATCAAAATTCGCGAAAATATGTATTATTTTAAAAGCTCTCAAATCTACCTTACTCCTTGTGTTGTCACTTATGTAACTGCTCTAACAGATTCAGTTTCCGGACTTACTTGTCATTTAAGCATGACAGCTTGTACCGTTTTTTGTCTCTCGCACGATTGTCCTTATACATTGTCGCACAGTTACGAATATGTATTATGTAATTATCATTTACGATAATTTTGATTTAAGCTAATTTGCAAAAGTTTTAAAAATTTATAAAATGAATACAAGCTCTTAGCATGCAATTAAGGGTATCCTTGTTGAATAATGTGAAAATATAACTGCAAAAAGTGTACATTGCCCTTCTAATACCCTAGCTATTATGCTGGGAAGTAAGTAATCCGGCGGGAAATCCGCACGTCCCATTATTCCACTTGTAACATCGACATAATGCTATACTTGAGCTTTATCAACTACACTTGAGCTAATCAACTCAAGCTTACATCTAAAAAAAACCCAACAAATAGTAAATCACTAGCAGCAATCAAGCATTACCCGCAGCCTGCAAAATAACATCAAGTTTGCGAATAATACAAATTTGATTGGCTAAAGAGCGAGTGATTTTAAGTGGATTATTTATTGAAGAAAAGGCTTAGCACAGCTTCAAAAACCTGCTTGATTTTCTCTCAATCGAGTTTTTACTCAAGCTTTTACAAAGCTGCCGAGAGGGAATCCCAAGTCAAAGACGCTGGGGAATCCCATGGATTGAAGGTCAGCTGCACCTCTTCGCAGCAGAGTGCCCTCTGGCCTGTCTTCATTATTTCCCACCATGTTCCAACAACCAACATGCACTCTCCCCTGTGTGCTGGTTACAAGCCAATTAAGTCACAAGACTAAAAGATGTTGGACTGGTCAGCTTGTGTCTGCTGACATGAGACTCTGCGAAGTCAGTTTCTTGTCTCTTAACTTAGCTTTTAAACCACATTCACTTGCTATTTACCTATAACCTATCACGATAATCATGTAAATCATTTCGGTTTTTTTGGGAAATTTTTACAAAGCAGTTATCTACATTGTTATTCCTCTACATTTTCCCTGTCCAGGAATTCTAGATTTTTTATCGTACAAATTATAAAATCATTTTGTATTTCCATCAACCCTGACCTACGTCGACTAAATGCATATATTTCATTAATTCTGAGCATTAAATATAATACGATGTTTTTGTAAAACTATATGTTTACAGCTTATGCGATATTCTTGCGTTTGGGAAACCAGGTAATATGTAAATGCAGTTTCTTGTTCTTGTGTAGAAAAACGTAAAAATATTATTTTTGCAAAACTAGTCTATCCTCTTTCAATAACCTTGTCTCGCGAGTGATGTTGCAAGTATTCCTCTTGCACCGTTGGCAGTTTTCTAGGGAATTTAATTAACAGTAACAAGTTTTCCCCTACAATGACCCCAGACTGACCTATAGAAGGTGAGGAGTTTTTATTCTGAGGGCAGAGTAGAGGATTTTGATCTTCTAGAAATCCCTATATTTTCTCTTCACATCTTTTAAATATTATTAAATGTAGCTAGAGAAACGAGATTTATAGATGCGAGAACAATCTGCTTCTAACTTGCCAATTAATTATTTTTCGTCGCCAGTTTCCGTCGTCGCTTAACGCTGCTGCTACTACTACTTGAGTTGCAATAGTGACTCTTGCATGTTAATTTGTATCGGGTGCATTGTGACCAAGGATTTTACACAGGTAGACCGAACCAGGTTTGGTTGATTTAGTTTTTAATTGTAAAATTATTTCCTAGAAGACCTAGATTTCTTCTATTGTTTTTTTAAAGATACACGCATTATGCAGAGTTGAAAGTAAAATATGGATTCAGAGCCGGAGCCCTTGATAGCGTATGATAATTATTGATTAATGAACAAAATGGGGGTGAAATATAGAGGAGATTATAATTAAAGAGCACTTAAGAATCTTGAAACTTGAAATGTCTATAGTAAAGGGGGTTGGAGGAGAAACAATGGTTTTTTATCCAGTTTTTGGTATCAATTATTAGGTATCATGAATAAGTATTAATGGCGGACGCAACTGAAACACCGTCGCCGTTAGCGTGTGCATGCATGTTTCAGTTATGTGTCTCGTTGGCTTGACTGAATCTCGTTGATAACTTGCTTGATTTCATTGAAATCGGGTCGGAGTTCAGGTTTCCATTGCCAGCAACTGGCCATGATTCGCTCGTAAATGTCTGGAGAGGCATGTCGAGGTTTGGGAAGTCGAATCCCTTCACGGAGTTTCTCTACAATTTGGGAAAATTCATAAATGGGAAAGGGACATTGACCAAGAGAAAATATTTCCCAGACGACAACCCCATAGCTCCAGACATCCGCTTTATGGGAGAATTCCAATCGACCAAGAGTTTCTGGTGCCGCCCATCGGAATGGTATAGGGCAGGCTTCTTTTTTGACATACTGGTCACTTCCGTATGTGTTCCGAGAGAATCCAAAATCGTTGAGTTTGAGAATGTCATTTTCGAAAATGAGTACGTTTCGGGATGCCAAGTCCCCATGTACAACGCTCCTTTTAACTAGAAACTCCATACCGCTCGCGATCTGGTAGGACCAACGAAGAAGCTTGTCAATGGGAGGATTCACTCCGGCTTCATTATCCATTTGAACGAGTCGGTCGTGAAAACAGCCAAATGGACTGAATTCCATGGCTGCATAAACTATACCCGAGTTTATTTCAGAAACTTCTGCTCCGTAGAAATGAACAACGTTTTCATGATGACCCAAATAAGCCATGATCTTGACTTCTTTCATGAAATCACCGAGAACGTTACTTGCTTTACCAGGTTTGACGGATTTAGCAGCGACGCGGTGCCCTCTGTACTGAGCTTCGTAAACTATCCCAAAATTCCCTGAGCCCAATATCCTGTCCTTGTCGATTTGGAGGTCTTCGGGTGGAATGATCTGGGTGAATCTTTGGGTAAGCGCAACTTCTGTGCCAGTTTTTGCCGCAGCCGCGGCGGCTTCGTTACCATTCAGAAAGTCTTCCTTCAAAGCTTTTAGATCTTCGATCCGCTTTTTGTTTTGAACGTAGATCACTGCAACTAGGATTATTGAAAACATTACGAGCATTGCAATGGCAGCCATCAAAACTAGAATTTCAGGGCCGACTGTTGGTGACAACTGATTTCCATCCAGTTCGTCACAGGGATATTCGCGCGAGTGTCCTTCCCGAGACGAAGAGGGGCAATAACATTTTGGGGTTGACGAGGTTTCTTGGGTTTTCAACACGTGAGGATCGGAAACAAAGCAAAAGTAACGGCATTCTGTATCTCCATCGCAGGGGTTTTTCCACGTGTATCCTTCGGCATATTGCTTCTGAATCTGAAGTTGGAGGATTCGATTGTTACCTTTCATTTCCAAATGTCTTCTGGATCGTACCACAAATGATTGACCCCTCGGTGGGACCTTGATGGTATCGATGAACTCCCCATATTCTGCCACACCTCCAACCCAAAACAAGTTGTCCAAGTAGTACTCCAAGCTGTGTGCATGCTTGTAACTCATTCTATGAATAACCGCTGGCGCTTTCTCTCGAGTCTGCAGGTCGGAATACTCGACTCGTTTGATGCTCTGACCGTGAATGACGAAGACTTGACCTTTGAACTCATCCACTGCGATTGACGTGCAGGTTGCCACGTCTTTAACACAGTTGTTAACACTGCTAAGTACAATTTGCGCAGGTAACACCGTGTTGTCCAATGAGCGGTAACCCAGGAGGGACCCACGTCTATTATCACACCAGAAAGCAAGTTTCCTGCTCATATCGATAGCCGTAGGACTTTTTTCTGGAATTTCGTAACTACTAGTATGAAGCGTATTTCCACCAACGGTAACGGTATGCATGTCTATCCAGTTTTTTTCACGCCCGTTCCAAAATATCGTGCTTCCATCCTGACTAATAGCGAGGAACGTTGAAGAAGTTTCGTTCCCGACTAAAGTTTCTGAAATCTCTGAACCAGAACTACATGTCAGGCTAACCAAATCCGAACCCGATAACCAGCAGGTGCGATTTGAAGGTGAGTTTACGGTAAAAATGGTTCCAGGAACTTCTGATGAGCTCATATTGACGTTAGTAGTAGAAACGTTAGCGATCGTGTTATCCTTGTCGGAAAGCTGTATTTGCCTTTGATTGATTCCATCAATTGCGACTTCCGCACGTATTAATTCGGGCTCTACACACCTGGAATCGTCAACCAATATTGGTCGTTCTAACGGACACCAGCACGAACTGTCTGTCTTCCTGCAGAAATCGGAGCATTTGTTGTTACATTTATCGGTAGCTTCCTCTGCGTCCTTCCTGGCGAATCCAACGGAAAGATGGCTCATCGTTTTGTTGGGAGGGGTACTAAAGATTATATCTCTCGTACGACGCATGGGGTTGAATAAAACAATAACATCAGTATCAGCCTCGGATTCGATCCAAAAGAGCAGACCGTCCTCGAACAACAATGTGTGGGCGTTTGAAGTGAAGCTGGAAATCGCAGTTACATGTCCGCCATCGTAATCCACCTTGTTTAAGGATCTAGTCGATAACCAATAAACGGTTCGCGATGCAGGGTCACAAGTCAATCGATACGGATATCTGGACGTACTATGGAAGTTCTCTTTGGAAATGATCGACTTTTCTTCTCCACTGACTAAATCCGTTTTGTAAACCATTTCGTCGTGAAGATTACTCCAAAACAGAATCCAGTGCAGCCCGTCGATTACAGTGTTCGTTGAATCGATACCCGGCGCACACAAAATAGTATCAAGTTTACCTGCATCCAAGTCCCACTGTTTAATGCACCAATCTTCAACTAGCCAAATGATGAGCTTTACTTCCTCAATCCCAACAATAAGGTGGGCGGACAGAATAGTTGAGTCTGGACGAGCGTAATTCATAGCAATGCTGTGAGTAGTTCCTTCAACTCCAACACTGGTACAGTTGGTGTATGAATCACCGAGCTCCAAATAGCAGTAGCGATGATCCGACAAACCACAAACGAACCCAGGGTTTCCGATAATTCGATTCAATTCTAGTGGACGCGGATGTTCTGCTTCTAAGGTGAAATTGCTGATGTCTGCAAAGAAGACGTTATTGGGACCAGTGGCATAATCCGTCGTATCCCTAACACTTACTCCCAATGTCTTTCCGCTGCAAGTTGAACCGTTAACCAAGTTAAGTCCCCATGGACAAATGCATTCAACTGTTCCGTTGTGTCGTGGCATGCAAATGTGACTGCAACGTTCGCATTCATTTGAACGATCAGCAGTTTGATCCTCATACAATCGCATCCCGAAGACTTCACTGGACACAAGCAACGGCTCCTGTCTTAGTTCGCCTGTTGTAATGTGGAAAACAGTAAGAGCGTAGACTCCCGCGGCTATTGAGTTTACCCAATACACACGATTTTGAAAGACCGCCAGTGTGTCTCTTTGGATGGTGCTCACCGGAAGTGTAAGTAATAACGACACGTCCATACCGTTGTAATCTGCTTCATACAATGAGGTACTGGTCACCCAGTAAATCATCTCATGGGCGGAATCACAGGTGAGTCCAATAATGCTTCCCTTGGATGGGGAACTGGCGATACGAGCCGGTTTCGGTGTGTCTAACCCTTGAAGTTCAACTCGGAAGATGTCGGATCCTTCAACCCAGAATATCAATCCATTGAACCAATCGAGAGTCAGAAAACTGATTTCTCCTGCAGCCTCCAAGATCGGTAGAGTAAGATTGGACTTGATACTTGAAATGAGCAGAGGCCCCGTGCCTTGCTTCCAAATCAAATAATCGCCGAATGGACTCAGGGCCATTGATAAACGTTGAGAAGGAGCACTTGTGCTTGGGAAATGTGGAAACTTGTTTTCCAAGTCGTATTTGCATTCAATTTTGTGATTTCTTCGATGGACGTAGTGTAGACAATAGGTACGGAAAGGACGCCTGGGACTAACAGAAAATGAGCCGATAGTTCCTCCTGTAACTTGTTCATTGCTTACAGTTTCATCGAGCAGAAAACCGCGGAATAGAAGTAATGAACTGGTCAATATCACCATCTGTGGGTTATGAATATACTTTCCTACAGTAGAGGCGAAAAAAATTACAATTTTTAGTATTTCACCAAAGATTGTGAATTAATTGCAATTCGTAATGAAGTTTCTAAGTGACCTGCGGGTTCAAGCACTGTGATGTTAGACTTTATTGGGTCAATGTTCCCTCTGACGCTTTCGACTCTAAAAGTGTAGGATCTGTTTGACAACAGTTCGGAAACATCAATAAAGTGGCTGCTCATCACCAATGTTCTTGCTGGACCGGATCTAAAAAATTAAATTACTTCAGCCATTTCAGTTGGAAACCAATACAAGCCAATTAACTAAACCAACCGCAAATACTTACTCTCGTTCTACATAGAAACCAAGTCCAGGAGCCTCTACTGCGGGAGGCCCAAAATTTGGATTCCAATAAATCCTGATGGCCGAGTATGAAGTAACGGACGATGATTCCTCATAAAGCCAGCGCCATTTCATTTTAGGCTTGCTCAAGCTCGAATGTCCCGACCAGTTGTCTGAGGGAGTAGCTGAAATATCCTTGTGTTTGGCTCCTCCATTTTGAATGACAGTTGTTACACGGAAACGGTAAGTTAAAAAGGGTTTCAGGTTCGAAATTTTAGCCGCCAGGTGATCTGGACCATACGTTTTTTCAATGTACCAACTACCATCCTCCTTAAACATCAATAAAGTTTATAATTAATACGATGTGCTTCCATGAAGTAAAACCCAATTTAATTAAACCGTTACTTACGCTTTCAGCAGTTACATTATAGTGTGTCACAGTTCCCGACATGTGATTGGGTCGCTTCCAGGTTAAGTACACGGAATCATTACTCAATGGAAGAGCGCGAAGGTCAACTACTGGCACGGGATCAGGATCCATAACAACTACGTCTACAGAATGCTTCAATGGCGACTTGGACTCACTGTTATTAGCGCTACAAACGTAGTCTCCGCTGTCTTCCCTTTTCATGTTTAAGATGACGATGCGGTTGTTATCGAGGGGTTGAAAGACTCGTTTTCTTCCATTAAGAGCGTCTTGAATTGTTTGTTCGCCAAAATTCCAGGCGATGCTCGGTGGGGGTTTTCCCTTTGCTGAACATTTCAGTTCCAAGGGCTCTCCAAGGCGGACTGAGATACGTTCACCCGATGACATTTTTCTACCTGGTAACATTTTAAACGGAAGAAAATCATAATTAAGATACTCATTAAATGCAACGATGTATTCCAGTAGTATAAACTGGATCAGACGGTTCAGAAGTAATAAACAGTAAACGAACCGTTGGCAATCACTTCTATCCCGTACGGAACATCATCTGAAATTATCAACAGGAGATGATTAAGCGAGTTACCAAACGTACAAACTACAGGTCGTATCATTAGTGTATTGAAATTAAGACGAACCTTTAGAGCAAGCGGCTGAATAATCTGGATCAACACGAGCTTCGCCTTGGTTATTGACCGTTTTGATTTGGATAAGATACGTTTCCTCTCGCTTCAAGTTAGAAATCATATGCCCAGAGGTAAGGCAATCTGGGGTGTGAAATTCATGCAGGTGCTGATTATAGGAATTATTCAATCTGATCCTGTAGCGACACCCTTCACCGTTATAATACTCGGAGGATAAAGGTTTCCATGACAGGACTAAATTGATTTTCGACTCGTCAGATGGAGGAGATTCCACTCTACAGTTAACATTCTCAGGATTCTTGTCAGGGACATCTGGAGGAGTGAGGCACGTTTTATTCTCCACTGACGCTTGCGACTGCCCTATTTCGTTCATCGCAAAAACACGGAAAGTGTAATTGGTCCATGGCTGTAGTTCCCCATCCGCGAAGATGTGGCTGTTAGCAGGAGCCCGGAGCTTTGCCGCACTTGTCCACAAGGTGGAACTATTTAAAATCGTCCTGCTCTGAATGGTGTATGACTCTATCGGTGACCCGTTGTCCCCTTTTGACCTCCACGTTAATGTTACTGGGCGCTCTGTACATCCCAGTAACTCTGGGGGGTTTGGTTCCTTTTGAACAACGACTCTCACTGTTGCATTGATTAAGTCTGCAACTATTTTATTCTGAACAACGCAACTGTAAATGCCCTCATCAGAACTCGTCGCGTTGTTAATTTGCCAATAGATCGTAGATGAACTCGTGGAAGTAAGAGGTACGTTTTGGCTCCTACCAAAGGATTTGTTTCCACTGATTGTATTGCCCCTCATCCACTGTGCTATACTAACCACAGCATTGTCAGCAATGAACGAACATATGAGCGTCACGTTCCCGCCCCTTTTAACCTTGTACTCTCGGGGAAAATCCTTGAACTCAGTTTTGCTGTACACCATGAGCGCTGCAGTTTCAGAACGATTCCCAAACGGGTTTTCAACGTGACAAGAATAGTTTCCCGCATCCGCCGCACCCACCTCTTCGATTTTCAAAGTCCCATTCTGCAAAACCCGGTAGCGAGAGTCGGAGAGGCGCATTCCGTTCTTTTTCCAGGCAAGTGTTGGCTGTGGTGCTCCAAAAACGAGACAGTTTATCATAATTGGTTTACCATATATAGCGTCAGTGTCCTCTGGCGGGAAGGTGAATTCGGGCGGTACAGGTAAAATAGTAACATAAGCTTCTGCCTCCGCCTTGCCATAACCGTTTGAGACACGACAGATGTAACGCCCCGCGGCTGCGACGGAAACGTTCTCGATAATAAGGACGCGATTTCCACCCACCAAGGCATATCCACTGGAGGTACTTGTCGCTGGTCTTTGGTTTACTTTTTTACCCTCATGAAACCATTCAATAGCCAACGGTACATCGCCATCTCCATTGCAGCGCAGAATGGAGCGTCCACCTACAGCCACTAGCATACCTTCCGGTGCTACGGTAATACTTGGATATACTGTAATAAAATAAATTTTGTTTTAAAATATAGTCACAGAAAAACCTTTGAGGCCATTGAATTTTCTCAGATTAATTAATACCACTGGCCCAGAAGTAGCGAAGCACCACTTCCTTTCCGCCTTTCCCAATATTAGCCATTAAGAAACATTCAAAACATCAGCACATGTCAACGACATACTCAAATAATTAATTCTTACCAAGAACGCGGACGCTGAAGTTTCTAGTTCTTTGGAATCCCCCTTGTCTCTGACTGCTACATGAATAGTTTCCACTGTCCACTGCCTCTGCATTTGTCACGCTCAGAACTCTCCCCGAATTTCCAATCTGGATCCTTCCTATTGAACTTAAGGGACTTTCTCCCTTTTTCCATGCCACCGTTGGGATGGGGCTGAAAATTTTAACAAAACATTTGCATCCCATCCAGAAATCAAGCACTTCCCCGGAACATGATTATATATACGTGATTGTTTAATAATAAAAACCATTTACGTGGCCTTACTATCCGCTGAAGATGCACCACAGTTCCAGCTTGTGACCCTTGTACACGGTTTGATTTCTAATGGAATAGTATTGCAAGTCTGATGTCATGTCGGGCGAACCACTTTTGACGCGCAATTTTAAATTCACTACTGTTAGCGTAAGGTTATCAGCGGGAAACGTGACATTGGCGTAATACTCAGCCGCGCCTTGAGCTAATGCTAATACGTAGGCAAAATGAAGCGTCCCGGTTGGATCTATACTTCTATGCTCTGTATTGGATAGTTTTTTATTTGTTCCCGCATCGAACCAGGTAATTGTCGCATTTGGTGGTATCAGTTCCTTCCACCTTGGGGGGATGCGTACACTGTATGCCTGATAAGTATTCAACGTTTCATTCACAATTTCCGGACTCATCCTTCTCAAAGCTTGGATAGCTTTATCTGCAATAGATACAATTTAGTGTCGCCCTTCCCATGAATCGCATTAAGAATCATCAGTGTCCACGTTACCTACTAAATAAACGCTAAAATTCCCTTACCATCCAAACTTCCATAAACCGGAAGCAATAACGCCGTCAAGATGCAAACAAGCTTCATGCTCAGCGCCATCTTGGCAGCGCAAAGCGTTTCTTGTAGTGCAATATAATCTAAAACTAGTAAATCCGCAAATCAAAATAAGAGAATACGTTGACACAAAAGATTAGTTAAACAGTCCTTTTAAGCTTTTTAAAATAAAAACACTCGGAAATATCCCAAACCACAGATCAACCAACTGAATGGAAATAATTACATTTTCTAAGAGTTTTTTTACAATTTCGTCGTAATTAGGAACGCGTAAGAATTACTTGTTGTCGCAGAACTAGTCTCAAGGAAACTGGGCTGGGAAGCTTAACTCAGTCAGTCGAATATATTTGGGGCTGAGCAATATTCTCTTCCTGCAATTATCAATTTTTATTATTTTATAGTACGACTCAATATTTCTTATCAAGTACTTGTAACTATACACCAAAGACGCTTCGAAATTAGCTTTGCAGCTTTTAGAAGCAATCATTCTAGTGACTACTATGCTAGTCTCGTGACCGTTTCTAGCTTAATAGTCTCGCCCATCCGGTGAAATCATCTGCACACCATTATCAACATCATCTTTTTAGCTTGATCCCGTGTATATAAAAATAGCATTATTTTATTGCGGAAAGTTCATTAGTCACTTTTTTGTTTTACTGAGGCTTGTAGCATTTCTTAAATCCAAGATAGAAAGAAATCCAAATAATTATAGGAGTCACACTCTAAAATGTTATAGATGCGTCAATGACTTATGAGGAATCAGAGATTGATAAGAAAGCTGTATCCGGCTTACTAAAGCTGCGATTCCTTCCTCAATTCTTAACAGTTTCATAGAACGCGGAAGTAAACGCTCTGGGCGTTTAATCAGTTGCACTTTCCTGATCCATGACTAGCGGTCTCTGAATGTTTTCACTGGTTAACGATAATTTCAATGCTGCTATATACCTATACATTACACACTCACATAAACAACCCAAGTACGAGACTACTACCGCCTGCCATGCATGCATGCAAAGAAGGGGAGGAGTCTCGTAGTTACTATGGCTTAATGCTAATACTGGGTAGATAAGTTGCTTAATTATAGGCGCTCTTTGAAGTTTGGATTTATTCAATTGCATTTCCAGCCAGATTAGTTAAGAGGTCACAATTCATAAAATTTGAAATGCCTAGAGCTAAATGATTTTTCTCATGAGAGTAAACTTACATGCTTGCTAACTGCTAATTTTGGTGACAAACAGTATTTACTACTATCATATTTTTCAAAATTTATTATAAGACCGGTACATAGATGAAATATATAAAATTCTATTCAACGACATGAAATTGGATAGGGACACTTTCCGGCATTTCAAAACCAAGAATATGACATTAAAGAATGAATTAGTTGGTAATAAATAAATAGATTAAACAACAAAAAACAGATTCAAATGTAACCATGTACAAACTTGAGGGGTTTGGATACAAAAGCGAATGTAGTACATACCTAGGTAATTGTTTCTAAAATTACAAAGAATATCAACAAAGGCTAATTGCTATTCGTTATATGTTTCTGAGCAATATTGTGTTGCTCGGCGGGTCAAGTCATATGCTTGGATTAAGTATAGTTATTGGAAGGGCGGTCCAAATTTATTGGCACCGAGCTATTGGAAGGGCGGTCCAAATTTATTGGCAGTCCAAATTTATTGGCACCGAGGAAATCTCGTTGATAACGTTCTTGATTTCTTTGAAACTAGGTCGTTGTTCAGGTTTCCACTGCCAGCAAGCCATCATAATTCGATCGTATATTACTTGAG
Source organism: Sminthurides aquaticus (assembly GCA_906901655.1). Classification (NCBI taxonomy): domain Eukaryota; kingdom Metazoa; phylum Arthropoda; class Collembola; order Symphypleona; family Sminthurididae; genus Sminthurides; species Sminthurides aquaticus. The sequence goes on from CAJQTT010000010.1 coordinate 1,064,034, forward strand.
AGGCATGTCGCGGCTTGGGGTGTCGGAGTCCTTCCCGAAGAGTTGTCGTGAAGGATTCATCCCAATCGTACTTGGCAAATGGACATTGGCCAAGGGAAAATATTTCCCAGACTACAACACCATAGCTCCAGACATCCGCTTTATCGGAGAATTCCAATCGGCCGAGCGTTTCCGGTGCCGCCCATCGGAAAGGTATGGGACACGCTTCTTTTTTGACATACTGGTTATTTCCGTTTGTTGTACGAGAGAATCCGAAATCGCTGATTTTGACAGTGTCGTTTTCAAAAAGGAGGACGTTTCGGGCAGCCAAATCACCGTGTACGACGCCCTTTTGAACAACATACTCCATCCCGCTCGCGATCTCGTAGGACCAACGCAAGAAGGTATCGATGGGAGGATTCGCTGCGGTCCCGATATCCATTTCATGCAGCCGATCCTCAAGCGAACCATAGGGGCTGAACTCAAGGACTGCAAAGATTATGCCAGAGTCTATGGCTGAAATTTCGGCGCCATAGAAATCGACAACGTTTTTATGATGACCCAAATAAGCCATGATCTTGATTTCTTTCATAAAATCACCGACAACGGTACTGGGTGTACCAGGTTTGACGGATTTAGCAGCGATGCGGTGACCTTTGTACTGAGCTTCGTAAACTATCCCAAAGTTCCCTGAACCCAATATCCTTTCCTTGTCGATTTGCAGGTCTTCGGGTGGGATGATCTGGGAGAAGGCCTTGTTAAGCGCTATTTCTGTACCCGTTTTCGCTGCAGCCGCGGCAGCTTCGTTACCGTTCATAAACTCCTCCCTTAATGCTTTCAGATCCTCGATACGCTTTTTCCTTTGAACGCAGATGACAGCAACCAGGATTATCGCTAGCATTACAAGCACTGCAATTGCAGCTATCGAAACAATAATCTCAGACCCATAGGATACGGGTGGGGCGGTTGTGTTACCTCTTTTCAGTCCTACACACGATTGTTTACCCAAAGATGGTGCGGTAGGTGGTGAAGGACAATAACATATCGTGACAGGACTAGCTTCTTGTACAGTGGGTCCATGGGAAAGCAAAAGTATCGGCATGTTGTATCTCTATTGCAGGGGTTTTTCCATATGTATTCTTCGGCATATCGCTTCTGAATCTGAAGTTGGAGGATTCGAGTGTAACTTTTCATTTCCAAACGTCTTCTGGACCGTACCACAAATGATTGACCCCTCGGTGGGACCTTGATGGTATCGATGAACTCCCCATATTCTGCCACACCTCCAACCCAGAACAAGTTGTCCAAGTAGTACTCCAAGCTGTGTGCATGCTTGTAACTCATTCTATGAATAACCGCTGGCGCTTTCTCTCGAGTCTGCAGGTCGGAATACTCGACTCGTTTGATGCTCTGACCGTGAATGACAAAGACTTGACCTTTGAACTCATCCACCGCAATAGACGTGCAGGTTGCCACGTCTTTATCGCAGTTGTTAACACTGCTAAGTACAATTTGCGCAGGTAAAACCGTGTTGTCCAAGGAGCGGTAACCCAGGAGGGACCCACGTGTGTTATCACACCAGAAAGCAAGTTTCCTGCTAGTATCGATAGCCGTAGGACTTGTTTCCGGAATTTCGTAACTATTTGTACGCAGCGTAAAATTATCATGGGTATGCATGTCTATGCAGCCTTTTGCCCGCCCGTTCCAAAACACCGTGCCTCCGTCCTGACTAATAGCGAGGAACGATGAAGAAGTTTCGTTCCCGACTAAAGTTTCTGAAATCTCTGAACCAGAACTACATGTCAGGCTAACCAAATCCGAACCCGATAACCAGCAGGTGCGATTTAAAGGTGAGTTTACGGTAAAAATGGTTCCAGGAACTTCTGATGAGCTCATATTGACGTTAGTAGTAGAAACGTTAGCGATCGTGTTATTCTTGTCGGAAAGCTGTGTTTGCCCTTGATTAAAGCCATCAGTTGCGACTTCGGCAAGTATCAATTCGGGCTCTATACATCTGGAATCGTTAACCAATATTGGTCGTTCTAACGGACACCAGCACGAACAGTCTATCTTCCTGCAGAAATCGGAACATTTGCTGTTACATTTATCGGTAGCTTCCTCTGCGTCCTTCCTGGCGAATCCAACGGAAAGATGGTTCAGCGTTTTCTTGGGAGGGGTACTAAAGATTATATCTCTCGTACGATATATGGGGTTGAATATAACAATAACATCAGTATCAGCTTCGGAATCGATACAAAAGAGTAGACCGTCATCGAACAACAATGTGTGGGCGTTTGTAGTTGAACTGGAAATCATAGTTATATGTCCCCCATCGTAATCTACCTTGTTCAAGGACCTCGCCGATAACCAATAAACGGTCCGCGATGCAGGGTCACAAGTCAATCGATACTGGTGTTTGGACCTGGACGAACTATGAAATTTCTCTTTTGAAATGATCGACTTTTCTTCCCCGCTGACTAAATCCGTTTTGTAAACCATTTCGTCGTGAAGATTACTCCAAAACACGATCCAGTGCAGCCCGTCGATTACAGTGTTCGTTGAATCTATACCCGGCGCACACAAAATAGTATCGAGTTTACCTGCATCCAAGTCCCACTGTTTAATGCACCAATCTTCAACTAGCCAAATGATGAACTTTACTTCCTCAATCCCAACAATAAGGTGGGCGGACAGAATAGTTGAGTCTGGACGAGCGTAATTCATAGCAATGCTGTGAGTAGTTCCTTCAACTCCAGCGCTGGTACAGTTGGTGTATGAATCATCGAGTTCCAAATAGCAGTAGCGATGATCCGACAAACCACAAACGAACCCAGGGTTTCCGATAATTTGATTCAGTTCTAGTGGACGCGGATGTTCTGCTTCTAAGGTGAAATTGCTGATGTCTGCAAAGAAGACGTTATTGGGACCAGTGGCATAATCCGTCGTATCCCTAACACTTACTCCCAATGTCTTTCCGCTGCAAGTTGAACCGTTAACCAAGTTAAGTCCCCATGGACAAATGCATTCAACTGTTCCGTTGTGTCGTGGCATGCAAATGTGACTGCAACGTTCGCATTCATTTGAACGATCAGCAGTTTGATCCTCATACAATCGCATCCCGAAGACTTCACTGGACACAAGCAATGGCTCCTGTCTTAGTTCGCCCGTGATAATGTGGAAAACAGTAAGAGCGTAGACTCCCGCGGCTATTGAGTTTACCCAATACACACGATTTTGAAAGACCGCCAGTGTGTCTCTTTGGATGGTGCTCACCGGAAGGGTAAGTAACAATGACACGTCCATACCGTCGTAATCTGCTTCGTACAATGAAGTACTGGTTACCCAGTAAATCATCTCATGTGCGGAATCACAGGTTAGTCCAATGATGCTTCCCTGGGGTGGGGAACTGGCGATACGAGCCGGTTTCGGTGTGTCTAACCCTTGAAGTTCAACTCGGAAGATGTCGGATCCTTCAACCCAGAATATCAATCCATTGAACCAGTCGAGAGTCAGAAAACTGATTTCTGCTGCAGCCTCCAAGATCGGTACAGTAAGATTGGACTTGATACTTGAAATGAGCAGAGGCCCCGTGCCTTGCTTCCAAATCAAATAATCGCCGAAAGGACTCAGGGCCATTGACAGCTGTTTAGACGAAGAATCTTGGATTGGAAGATGTGGACATTTTTTGCCTGAACCGTATTTGCACTCAATAATATTTCGACCTCTATTCGGGCAGTGAAGACAATACGTAGGGGCAGGGGTACCATGGCCCGTAGTAAACGACTTGCAGAATGTTCCAGGAATTGGTTCCTTACTATCGTCTCCATCAATCCCAATACGACGAATTATTATTGATGAATCCGTCATAATCGACATGCGGGGGTTTTTAAAGTATTTTCCTACGACAGAAAAATCACAACATCAATTTTTTCGGGATGACGTAAATTATCTTTTCATTATTGATATCTGCATCATGAAATTCGCTGAAACATATTTTTCAGGGAATAGTTTGCCACAAGTCCGCTGGGGTCAGTAAAGAAGATGGAGGATCTGGGGCGATACTTAATGCAACTTGAAATCAACGCGAGGATTTCGAAAATTACCATTACTGTATGGTATGCCAAGGCTTTCTCAACAGCTAATCTGTTTGTGCACACAACTTCCTGCGGATTTTCTAAAGTCTTGGTAACATGTATGTATACTCTCGAGGGGCTAACCAATAAGAATTTCATAAATTCCTAGTAGGTTCTGCAATTCCATCGGTAGAATTTATATAATGATTCCGCGCGGGCTTATGTGTAACTACACTAACCAAAGCAAGGATAATTTGATCATTTTTTGCTACCTCGAGGATGGAGTTTTGCATCAGTAGACGCTCGATCTATATGCTCTCTATCACTTCTGACGCGTAAAGTGTAAGATCTGTGTGGCAAAAGTTCCGAAACATCAACGAAGTCACTCCTCTTCTCCAAAGTGGAATTCCAAGCCTCGTTCGAATTAGATAATCTAAAAGTTTCAGTTGCTTCATCATTTTAGCTTGATACTACTTATCAGCTAAACCAGTCAAATATACTTACTTCCAATCGACATAGAAACGAAACCCAGGAGCCTCACCCGCGGTGGAATGCGGGTTCCAAAATATTCTAATAGTTGAGTGTGAGGTACCGAACGAAGAGTCCTCATAAAGCCAGCGCCATTTTATTTTAGGCTTGCTCAAGCTCGAATGTTTGGACCAGCTGTCAGAGGGAGTAGCTGAAATATAATTGTCAAGCTTTTTCCCATTTTGAAGGACAGTTGTTACACGGAAACGGTAAGTAGAAAAAGCTGTCAGATTCGAAATTTTAGCAGCCAGGTGATCTGGACCATACGTTTTTTCAATACACCAACTACCATCCACCTTAAAAATCAATAAAGTTTAAAAACAATAAGATGCGCTTCCATGAAGTTGAGCCCAATTTAATTTAACCGTTACTTACGCTTTCAGCAGTTACATTATAGTGTATAACAGTTCCCGACATTTGATTGGGTCGCTTCCAGGTTAAGTACACGGAATCATTACTCAATGGAAGAGCGCGAAGGTCAACTACTGGCACGGGATCAGGATCCATAACAGCTACGTCTACAGAATGCTTCAATGGCGACTTGGACTCACTGTTATTAGCGCTACAAACGTAGTCTCCGCTGTCTTCCCTTTTCATGTTTAAGATGACGATGCGGTTGTTATCGAGGGGTTGAAAGACTCGTTTTCTTCCATTAAGAGCGTCTTGAATTGTTTGTTCGCCAAAATTCCAGGCGATGCTCGGTGGGGGTTTTCCCTTTGCTGAACATTTCAGTTCCAAGGGCTCTCCAAGGCGGACAGAGATACGTTCACCCGATGACATTTTTCTACCTTTAAACATTTTAAACGGAAGAAAATCATAATTAAGATACTGATTAAATGCAACGAGGTATTCCAGTAGCATAAACTGGATCAGACGGTTCAGAAGTAATAAACAGTAAACGAACCGTTAGCAATCACTTCTATCCCGTACGGAACATCATCTGAAATTATCAACAGGAGATGATTAAGCGAGTTACCAAACGTACAAACTACAGGTCGTATCATTAGTGTATTGAAATTAAGACGAACCTTTAGAGCAAGCGGCTGAATAATCTGGATCAACACGAGCTTCGCCTTGGTTATTGACCGTTTTGATTTGGATAAGATACGTTTCCTCTCGCTTCATGTTAGAAATCGTATGACCAGAGGTAAGGCAATCTGGGGTGTGAAATTCATGCAGGTGCTGATTATAAGAATTATTCAATCTGATCCTGTAGCGACACCCTTCACCGTTATAATACTCGGAGGATAAAGGTTTCCATGACAGGGTTAAATTGATTTTCGACTCGTCATGCAGGTGAGATACCAGTTTACAGTTAACACTCTCAGGATTCTTATCGGGGACATCCGGAGGAGTGAGACACGTTTTATTCTCCACTGACGCTTCCGACGGCCCGATTTCGTTCGTCGCAAAAACACGGAAAGTGTAATTGGTCCATGGCTGCAGTTCACCATCTGCGAAGATGTGGCTGTTAGCAGGAGCCCGGAGCATTGGTGAAATGTTCTTCCAGGGAGAGGAACTATTTGAGGCTTTCCTATAATTAATGCCGTATGATGAAATTGGTGACCAGTTATCCCGTTTCGCCTTCCATTTTAATTGAACCGGGCGTTGCATGCAATTCGGTTCCAGCATCTCAGGTGGCTCTGGTATATCTTGAACTGTTACTTTGGTTGGTGCAATGAGTGCATCTTCTATAAATGTTTGCTCTATTTGCCCCCGGACGACACAGTTGTAGATACCAGCATCGGTATAAGTCGCCTTTGTAATGGTCGTATACAAAACTCGAGTTTTCGTGGAACGAAAAGGTTCATTTTGGATCCTTTGGAAGGATTCATCTTTGATTGATCTGTTTTTGTGTAACCACTCTGCGTAACTAATTATCGCACTATCAGCTGTGAACGAACAGCTGAGCCTCATGTTCTCGCCCCTTTTAACTTTGTATTCTTTGGGAACATCCTTGAACACAGTTTCGCTGTATACCATAAGCGCTGCAGTTTGGGAACGGTTCCCAAATCGATTTGCAATGTCACAAGAATAATTTCCCATATCTTCTTTAGCCGCTGTTTCGATTTTTAAAGTCCCATTCCGCAAAACCGTGTAGCCGGACAGATCCCTTCCGTTCTTCTTCCAGACAAATGTTGGCTTTGGTGCTCCAAAACCCAGGCAGTTCATCGAAACTGGTTTACCTTCTATAACGTGAGTATCCTTTGGTGGTTGGATGAATTCGGGTGGTACAGGTAAGATGGTTAAATTCGCGTCCGCTGTAATTGCTCCATAATTGTTTTTGACACGGCAAACGTAATTACCCTTATCATTGTAGGAAAAGTTGTCAATAATGAGAGTACGATTGCTACCAACGAGAGTGTATCCACTGGAATTATTTGTTGCTGGTTTTTCATTAACTGGCTCTCCCTCATGAAACCATTCAGTCCAAAGTAGAGTATCAGCACATGCATTGCAACGTAGAATTGAGCGCCCATTAAGGGCTGCAAGTGCATTCTTCGGTGTTTCGATGAATTTTGGCAAAGCTAGAAAATAATATTTGGAATACATAATGAAGTGTGTTAGTGTCATACCTTATTATTTGTACCAAATAGCAATAAAAAATTCAACTAGAATTTCGGTTTTGAACTAAAGAAGTAAATGCTTTAGCTTCGCGGGCGTTTAATTAATCGAGCGGTATAGAAAAGAAGTGGGATCCTCCGTATGGTACTGTTTGTAATTCAGCAATAATACTTAGACGCCCATTAAAAATGAAACCCGCTCACGTATACATTACTTGTTTAGTGCCTATATTTTCCATGGTGCAATTTCGGGGGTCACTCCATACAAGGGATGGCCTCACTCGAAAAAATCGCTAAAAAAACTCCTGACCCATGAAAACGCTACTCCTGAAGCTACAATCGATTGTGACAGTTAAAAGTAGTCTTACTGTGAATTTGGACGACGAAATCCCGAGATCTTGGAAGCCCATCCCTATTACTTGCGCTACATGAATAATTTCCAGTGTCCGCGGCCTCAGCATTTTGAAAAACCAGAGTTCTCCCCCAATTCTCGATTCTTATGTTTTCAGTTATCTCAACATTTTCCTTATTTTTGGTCCACGTTATTACTGGCAAGGGACTAAAGCGAGCAAATAACTTTAATGTAACATCCGCTGCAATTGACACGGCAAAAATATCTTGGAGTAGAAATGCTACACCGAAAAAAACTTACTATCCGCTGAAAATGCACCACAGCTTGAAAATTTGACCCGTAGTATGTATTGGATTTTTATTGGGCTCGTATTGCAACTCCACTGATTTTGTGCTTGCATAACCGTCTTGCACATTTAATGTAAGATTCAACACAGTTAGTGAAAGATTAGTCGAAGTAAGCGTCAGATTGGCGTAGTATGTACCGGCGTCTTCAACTAATACGTAGGCGAAATAGAGCGTGCCATCTGGACCCACGGTTGTACGATTGTTATTTACTCGTTGATTACTTGCCCCTATGAACCAAGTAACTGTGACATCTGCAGAAACATCTGCAGACGTCAAATTCAAGTATTTATTCGGTATGGTTTCCTTGAAGCGATCGTGTAGCGTTGGGTTCCTCACAACCGTTTCCGGTTTAAGCTTCATCAAAGATTCTATGACGTCGTCTGAAAAGGAAATGGCGAGCATCCATTGAAAGCCGTCCACAAAACGTCTTGTTAATACAATTGAATTTAAATTCCTCTTACCAACTCTTGCTCCAGAAACCAGACTCGGTGCAGCCAAGAAGACGCAGCAGAGAAACTTCACGCGGAGCGCCATCCTCATTGATAGGCTATCAATGATAGCGCACAACCGTTGTTAAATCCAATTCAGCTTTTTTGAAGATACTCTTTTTTTTATGTATAATCAATTAACCGTTGATCTCTAAGCTAGCAGAACAATGAAAATAACCTGTTGAAAACAATGGCCTTTACGCCCAGAATTTAAACTGAAACCCTCTGCTTTGAGTAACTAATACCACTCAACAGCACAGTTTCGCCGAGGTATCCGTGCTAGAGTTCACAGTTTCTGATAAAATAGAGAGATCGGGCCTTGATACTATAGTATCTGCTGGACATGTAAACTTTTTATTACTGATGGCTCAGACTCGGAATCATCATTTTAATAGCTGAAATATTCTTACATCCAAGTCCTTTGGCATTAGTTGCCATTTTTCCTTAATGCATTATCCAGAAATGTTACTTCCCTAAAAATGTGTTAATCAACGTACTTTCCGGGTTATTTCAAAGGAACTGTAGTGAGCAAGTTCTATGTATAGGATGTGGTAAATCTCAACTACAATTTCAAGCAGCGGCTTCCAGTTTCCTTCCATAGTTCTTTGTTAAGTTTTCCTCAAAATCTAGCCACATTCGCTGCAAAAACCTAGCCTAAACATTGCTATCACTAATTGCCAGTTTAACTTTGGAGAAATACGATATTAAAATGACCTATGCAATTGAGTTTTAATTAGCTGTGTTTCTGCAAAACATTGTGCAAAAACAAATAGGCAAAATACTTTCCTGCTCGGAGAGGAAAAGCGAAAAATTCTTGTTTAGGATTACGCCAGTAACTTTGCGAGAAAATAACCGCACATCCGGTGTCGCATAAGCTCTTATTTAATCCAGTGACCATGTCAATTATCTTTCTTTTAGTTTGCTAAATTTTACAGGAAGGCAATCAACAGGAAAAAGTTGTACCTAAACAGGATTTCACAGAGCAGCTAATAAACCAAAACTATGTTATTTTACGTATTAACTTTTTTTAAATTCTGCATCTAGAATACACATTACAACAAATGAGATGACAGAAGTAAGAGAACGTTATAGCAAACTGATGCAATTCAGTTCAACTCGTCATATGACTGACCAGCCGATGGAACTAGAATATGACTTTGAAAGCATTGTTAATTTTTATTCAGCAATATTATAGAATTATGTTAGAGCAAAGTTACTTCAAACTAAGCAATTAATCGAGAAATTGTTAAATCAAAATCTGTGCAAGTTGACATGCATTTAACCGACGCAAACAATGAACAAAGTTATGATCAGTAGCGCCCATGCAGTTATCCAGTAGGATTCTTTCATTCCTGAACTACGCGATACTGATGTTCCAGATACTTCCTTCTCAACAGAGGCTGTTGTCGGTCTCAAAGTCGTATTTGTAATAATGCTGTCACCAGCCCCTGGAGGAAGTTCATGCGTTTCATTGGAGGAAGCTGGAATTTTAATTTCCAGTTTTCCGCCGTTTTCGTCTTGATTCTTGACGCCAGTATCATTTCTCACAGTGTCTTTCCCCTGGAATCGATCTGTGGGGGCGGGAATCTTCATTTTCCGTTGATTTATGTCGCTTCTATCGGGGAGCGGTACAACTGGACTTTGACCATCATCACCTCCTTGGTTATCCTTTGTGACGCTGCCCCGATCTTTAACGAGATAGTATTCCAAGATAGGATGTGTTGGAGAGAAAGTTAATTTTCATTCGTCTAATAAAAAGCGTTATGAAAAACAAAAATGAACTAACTCCCTGAAGCAGCCCGGTCCTTACCTTCAACTACGACTTTAAAAATTGTAGATTTTGAAGATCCTCCTTTCATCTCTTGATGAAATGATGAGACTTCACAAATGTAATCACCAGCATCGGAAGCCTCCAAATTATCAATCCTTAAAGTTCTATTCCAATTCAAGATTCCACTTCGAGAATCTGGAATACGGGCCCCATCTGCTCTCGACCAGGTCACAACTGGCAAAGGACTGTATGCGCATCCCGAAAAAGGTATCTCATTAGTTTTCGCAAGCAGTTACGAATGGACTTTGATTACCGTAAACTTACTATCCTGCAGGAATGCACCAAAGCTCCAGCATTTCTCCGGTAATAAGTGTCTGTGTTTGTAGTGAATTGTAGCTTATTTTTGGTGTCCGATATGTACTGTCATTCTCAGCAACGTTGATATTGAGGTCACACACTTTGAGTGAGCGATTACTGGTAGGAAAATGTACAATAGCGTGGTAATCCCCTGTGTCATTCCCTAGCAAGAATGCGAAGTGAAGCGTTCCCTCAGGGTCAACGGTTACGCGAGAATCGTTGATCCTTTCACCCGTGGCATTGTTCACCCAGTAAATTACGGAATTTTTAGGTAGATTTTGTTTCCAGTTTTCAGGAATTTCTACTCTCAGGAATTTATATTTGTCTTCGTTTGCATTCTGGGTTTCGATCGTCTGTTTACGCAAAGCTTCGATGACTTCATCTGTGAATTGATTAATCCCGCGGCACACCCATCCGTTAGATATGACGCTTTAGAAAACTCAACTCTGAATCAGAATGCGTCATTCCTCAAAGAGTGAATACTATAACTAATTATTTTCCAGACTTACCGTCAATTGTCGCAAGACCCGAAGTTGAGGCCACCAATAAGAGAAAGAGTATGGCAGTAAAGTAGCAGGTCATGGTTTTTTTGTGGCACGGAAATCCTTGGCTTTAGTGTGGTCGAATAATCTGAAGTTGCTTCAACTGCAATGGTCTAAAGAACCCCCTTTTTTTAGAAAGTTTACCTTTAAAACAGGATGATAAAACACTGACAACAAATGACCCTTTTGTAGGATGCCTGTTCAAAATTGTATGGATTCAGTTGTGCTTTTACACGATATCTTCGTACTTGGAAGAATTTCTCAGCATTTGTAAAATGTGTCTTATTTGCACATAAAAGCTAAGGGCATTACTATTAGCTTCAAGTTCTTCTGCAAAATGTTACCACCGGCGCTATTTAAAGTATCACAGATAAGTTGACTCATCCAGTTAGTCCCAAAACCGAATGACGCTTACGATATCTAATATCGCTTAGCACAAAACAAATAGATAATTTAATTTGTCATTTTAAATTATTCATGCTGCAACATAGTAGCTTCAATTGTCAATTGTGAGAGTTATGCTAACTAAACTCAAAATGAATTCAAATTTATATTATACATGTAAAGCATGCATGCAAGCAACATTAATGCGTATTTTCATATCGTATTAATTTTATGTTTGCCATGTATCCCTGCCTTACACAAAAAACAAGAAACTTGAAAGTAAAAGTTGGTTTTTTCATTTCTGAGCAAAGTACGTGATACGTGAAAAAATACTCACATACTTTAGATCTAATTGAAACAATTTAGTAATGGATATCATCACTGGCACTTGCCCTCTATTTATTTGCTTTTTGGATAAACAAATCGCGAAATTTCGCAAAATCAACAAAATCACCTGCTTTCCTCACGGTTGATGTTCTCGATTCCGCCACCCAGAATTTCCCTTGCTAGGTGCAATAGCGTCGATAAACTACGCTGCAGTACTGAATATAACAACTGGAGGCGCAACATGAAGCGCTGGCCAGTCATCCTTTCATCGCTCTTACTCGCATCGGAAGCTAGCATTTCAGCTCTTCCTACGCTGCTCAAGGAGGCAACGCTGCGATCTCTAAACCCTGTACTAGCAGACTATGCTTACTGTTACATAGCAATAGTATCAGAGAGTCTGGATATTCTGGATCCTATCGATGCATTTCAATCTGTTCCCATAAGTTTCGGAACTGATTCAATTCAGCTAGCTCCGATTCGCGAATCCAGTACTTTAAAGACATCGCGATGGCTAAAATCATGCCTACTCCTAATTATCATCCAAACAACATGCATTCCAGAGGCGGTAACAACTCCAGTGGCATATTTTCAAGACGACACAATACATAATTCATCGGAAACTCAAACGCCGCCACCACCGCCACCTCCCCCACCTTTACCAACCTATCATACCGAAGATTTTTATAGGATGCAAAACTTTCTCTCCGGGTTAGTCATGACTCGTATTCTAGTAACTTCCGGTTCTTTCAGACATTGCGGAAATAGTGCTAGGGCGTTGTTTACGCTCTGGAACCTACAGATTGATACTTCTGACCTCCTATTTGTAATTCAACTGAACATATTCTGGAAACGTACTAACGTAATTCCCATAACATCTGCTATTATACGATGGGGCGTCGACGATGACACTTGCAATCACCCGAGTCTGATAGACACAGAAATTGACTGCCATGAATTTCATAGCTGCATGGCCTCTTTGTGGGAGATACAAAGCCGAATGACTAATGGCGGAAGGAACATGTGCTGGAGGATAGATGTAGCTTTGGATGGACCAGGTAATCAAATAACGGATTCCATTTCGGCTACACCGTTCAATCGCCGTCATCCTGGTCACCTCCGTAGCGCCATGCGTGGCTTCATGATTCTGCACGGGGGTCTTAACTTAACTGGAAGCGAGAGTTTAGCAGGAACACAAAAAACTCCAATCATACGCTTGGAAATCAATGCAGCTCAAGCAATGTTCATAACATCTTTTCGATACATAGGTAGAACGAAAAAAGGTTATGCGCTAATAACCGTAAGCCATACTCAAAGGTTATACGGAACTTCGTGGAAGAACGTATTTTGCCCCTTTGATACGCTGTCCGCAGTTGGGATTGTGTTGTCCAGCCTTATCGTTCTATTATCTTTTAAACTTGGAGCGCTTAGCGTCTTTGCCGCGAATCCAACGAAACGGAAACCATGCTCTGGAATAGCTTTCTGGATGTTTGCAGTCGCGGTTGACCAAAGCGGTTCCCTCGAATCAGTTAACCCAGTGAATAACTCGGGAAAGCGGAGCCCAACTTCTTTAAGTTACGCTACTTTGGTTTGTATCTGGATTCTTTTTGGATTTCTGATATCGAATTTTTATAAATCGTTAATGAAAACGGAATCCATGGCACCCTTTCCCTGGATTACAACATGGAAGTCACCGTTAGATATGCCATTAGGTTTTTGGTTTATTCAAGTAATCCATGAGCATGACAATTGCAGTAGCTACATTTTACGAGATGAGATAGATGATCCTGTCCTCAATATATCTCGTACTGCAAATACTACATTCGGATTTTGTTCCTTAACTTCAGTTGAATGCACGCTAATGGTTCATGTGGAAACCGCGATTCACAGTATTTTTAACACTCCGATGCATGTTTCATCTCAAACTAGAACAGCTGGAACTCCGAAAGTAACTCGCAAGCTTCTTAACTCACTCATCAGCATCTTAAATAATATGTACACTCTCTGCCTGGAAGATCTTGGTTATTTCGTAACGGAATACATCCTCCGCCAAGGGAGGCAAGTAGCTTTCCTAGTTTCGTATGCGCGATTCCAGGAATTTTGGCCAACTTTCCAGGAGATTATGGCAAATAATTCTGGCATTAAGTTTGCTCATAACCTAAAAGAAGCAGAGTCTTTCCTAGAAGCTCCTGAATTTTATCAGATCCCTTCTACAATGAATTACACGCTTCAGCCCATCGTTCCACGTAGATTTAACGCCATGTTCACTTCCGGCATTTATTGGCTTTGGAGTAAATGGGAAACGATTCGATCTTCCGAAGATGGAGTGACTAAAATATTGCGTGCCGAAGATACGGCTATTCCAGGTCAACCGCTTTCCCTATTTCGATCGGATATTCACGTTGTCTTTCCAGTTTTCTTGGTTTTGTCTGGAATTTCGCTGGTCATCTTTTTTCTAGAACGAGTCATAAAAACATGCGCCTTAAATGTGGGCAATAAAATTGAAATATTCGGGTAGATGTTAATATTGTCAAATTAATTGGAAATTTCCGTTGTTGTGATACGGTTACTGTTTACGTAGATAAGTAGTAAACTATTTTATTAGTTCAGATGGAATAAAAGCTTAAATTGTAGCAATTCAATTTGAAATTGTAGCAATTCAATTTTAATTGCAGCAATTCAATTTTAAATTGAATTCTAAAAAACACACTGTAGTAAACACGTGCCACTTGACACAGAATTAGTGTACTCTTCTGTCCTCCACACTCATTGAAATAGGATGCATTAAGGAACTGCAGCATCTATTAAAATGGTCAAGTATAGACGTGGCTTTGGCGAAGAAGAATACAATAATTTTAAAAACCGTTCACTACATTTGCTTTTACAAACCGTTAAACGTCCTTTACAAAGCAGTGTTGCTACGATGTTATCCAGTCACTCCTTCCTAGGTTATATTACAATGAAGTATCTCAAAGTTCTCGTTATAATTATTACAATTAGCTCAAACCAAATTTCGAGTTCACCAGCCATAACCGAAACGAAAACAACAGTGCTGGAATCCTTTGATACTATCCTTTTCACATACGCTGACTGTTACATCACGCTAGTTACCGATAGCCTCCACATTCTCGATCCATTCCATGTTTTTAGAACTGCGCCGCTAGCTTTCGGCCATGACATAGGGCATCTAATATCACCGTTGAAAGCCTCCAGCACCGATTTCAAACGATCTAAACGTCTAAAAAGCTGCATTCTTATAACTGATTTTACTTTAAACTGTGCTGGGAAATATAAGGCGCCCTCTACCCACGCCCCACTTCCGCTCCAACCACCCCCATCCAGCAACCTCACAATGTATTCGAAAATTAAGGACTTTCTTTTGGGAATATCCATAGTAAGAATAACCATCGTCCTTCGTTCTGATATTTGTGATAATGTAGCAGATGAGCTACTGTATCCGTGGAGCCTCCGGAGCGATACATCCAACACAAGATTCGTTATCAGGTTAACTGAAAACAAAACCTCTGGAGAATACGGGAGAGGGAGCAGAATATTGGCCGTGCGCTCTGCTAAACTTGAGTGGAATGGTGCCGGCCATTCCCGGCACCCTCTACATGTCGATAAAGTAACTGCTTGCAGCGCGATTGCCATTTGCTTTTTCACATTACGGGAGCATTATGTACGGGTTCTGAGCGGCGGAAGAAACGCCATTTGGCACGTAGATGAACGGGATCCTGACTCGATGCTTAACATGCTTGCCAGGGATTCAAAACTTTTAGCGGGGTCGCCCTTTGATCGGAACCTACCCTCAAAAACGCCCGTAGCCATTCTCGGCTTTCTGATTCTCCATGACGGTCTGAATATATCATGGGACAAACTTTACCATAAGGGAATTGACCACGTCCCGAAAATATATCTTTCCTCGGCGGCATTTTGGCACATTTTCAGTTACCACAAGTATATCGCTGGAATGCGACCCGGCTATCGCTTCATAACCGCTACCAACGTCTACAAGATCCAGGGGTCACCCTTCCGGAACTATTTTTGTCCCTTTGATTTGCCATCCATGATTTTTATTTTCTGCATGACACTTTTATTTTTTCTTGTTTTGAGTGCCCAACTAATGTTCCTTCCTATTTCGAACAGCAGAGTTCGTCGCAATATTCGCAGCTGGTTTTTCGCTGAACTATTCCTGCATATATTCCGGGTTTTCATTGACCAAGGAATCGAGTCTAAAATCGGGAACTGTAATATGAAAATGTTAAGAAAACTGAGTTTGTTCTGGATCATGTTTGGATTGCTAATATCGAATTTTTACAAATCTTTGATCAATACGGAGTCCGTGGCCCCATTTCCATATCAAACTGATTTTAAATCTCCATTTCATATGAAAGATTTCTGGTTTATTCAACTTGAGAATCGCAAAAAATGTTTAAAGCAAATCAGTAGTCCACAAACAGACGAAAAATGTGAAGACCAGATTCCAGAAAGTAAGCAATATGGTATAATTACACACAGAAACAGGCTTTTGCTTGACTTGGGTAACGAAATTACTACTATTGAGCGATACGTATCGGTAGAAAAGTCATTGACTCCAAGAATGAGCAGCCGCTATCGATTGAATTTGAACCAAGTGTTCAATATCATGTGTAGCTTGAATTCAATTTGTTCCGAAGATTTACAAGAGTTTGTTTCAAGATTCGACGTTGGCGAAGACCGAAAGATAGCTTTCCTAGTTCCAGAAACCCGATTTCAGGAATTTTGGGCTTTGTTTAAGCGTCTTATGGCTCTTAAACCTGGCATCAAGTTTGCTCATAATCTGAAAGAGCCGGAATCCTTCCTCGAGTCTCGTATCGAGTACGGAATATCCACTGGAATGAACTACACACTTCATAAAATTGTTCCAGATCGATTCAGAACCATGTTCAGTTCAGGGATACATCAACTTTGGCAAAAATGGGAGGATATTCAACAGCTTCACAATTTGAACCAGACTGAACAGGAAGATTTGGCTAATCTCGTCCAACCTTTGTCTCTTTCCGGAAGTAATCTAGGTGTGTTATTTCAGCTGTATCCAGCATTCTGCGCCATTTCTATTGTAATTTTTGTGACGGAGTGTATCAAGGAAAAATGTAAGTAAAGAGTTGCACTTCGTTTGGATTCATTTCATGGATCTTTGGAAATGAATGGTCACAGCAGGGGGCGCCGCTATTTGCACTGGTTATAAAATTTCTCCAAGATATCCATCTATCCATAAATTTTCTCTAGTGAATCAGATATAGGATTCCCGTTGCTGGTTGATTTCAAAACATCTTTAAGTTAGCATTTAATTATTGAATTTCCCACCATTTAGCTAACTTTAATTAACTCTGTCTTCAGGTTTTGCTGATCTGAAGTACTATTCTAATGCCGTAGCAGCTTGTAAAAGTGTCACTGCGCATCATTCGGCAAAAATCGGTCAAAAATAACAATGTGGTGGTACATTCATTGAGCACTAGAAAATTCAGTAGGTGAATCACTTAGTGCTCCAAGCACTGTAGTCCCGTTTGATTCATGAGTACAGCTTTACAATAAATTTAAAAGGTATAACATCAAATTTGCTGGAACTGTGTGCATGTGCATTCGGTACTCTGTTTTTTCTATTCCAGTGAGATTTATTACTGGGAAAAACAAACTTGACACGGTGAAAAATCCGGCGATTTTCTAAAGTTTAATGTCAGGGATTGTGTTGATAATAGTGCGTGAAACATGAGAAAATAAACTTGCAAATCTGAAATATATACAGCTGAGCCAATGAGAGTTCTGCAACAATTTCTGTTTGATATAGTTGGGGTGAAACCAAATACATAACCAGAAAGAATGGGCTGGATTCCCCCAAGAGCTGGTAAAAGACAAAAAGCGAAAAGAGTGCTGGATGAGTTGGAAATCCAGACTGCTTAGGAATTTTCATTATATATGCAGTTGACCTTGAGCTTCGCAGTCCTGGTCTTTCCCAGCAGCGTCTTAAGAATCTTGGCCAAAAGTCAGCTTAATCAAACCAAACAGGTTTCCAAGACAGTATAAGATAATTCATAAACCTAAAACACAAGCGTCGTGTCGTGTTTACTTCTTTCATTATATTATGCATGCAACGCTTGGATTGAAGCTGATACAGCGCAAACACATCAGAGTACAGATTATGGCATAGCAGCAAAGTATTCGTTACGATGATACAAGTGAGAAGCTGACTGATCAAGCTAATGCAATGGAACAGGTTTTAAGGCTGGCCTGGCGTATTTTCCGTTTTTAGAAAAAACTCTCGTCAAAAGAGCGCAACGTATTTTCCAGTGCTCAAATTTATGTTCCCGCATTCAATCTGTCTAAATATGCGGTTGCATAATTCATGAACAGTATCTACGATTAAAATTCTTTCCCAAATCGGGCCATGTAAATGCATCATAAAAATTGTTTAGTTGTAAAAGTTTGCAGTAAACTTTCACCTTGATGATTTGACAGCCCCGTCTCAAATGAAGGGATGCTATCTCTGAAATGAGAGAATCATTGAAGATGTGACGACTGGCTCTTTCGGGTTAATTTCTTCTATACCACAGCACAGTGCGTTATAGGGGCATTTACCCGATCCGCAAAGATGGCGTATTTCAGGGGGTTTGCTGGGGTCGAAAAAACGATTTACACCGAGATCATCCACTGCGAGGTTTACACGGCTTATTCGCGCGGTTGGATACGCCGTTCTCAAATACACCATAGTATACCAACATAATTAGAGTATTTATACGTGCTCTTCGGTGTAAAGCTTTTTAGATGATGACACACCGATACACCGCGCGTAAATAGAGGTGAAGGCGGTGTATGATTTCTTAGATCGTAGACTGCTCGTAAAACACTACTATTTATAGCATAAATTGGTGTAAAATTCTTCGCGCATGCTCCGTTTGATCTCTTGCAGAGACAGGAAAGAATAGAAATGCGAGGGAAATCAGAACGACAGACAGAGTGCGGCGAGGTGTGCGGAGTAAAATGGAGTGCAGTTAACTGTTACACGTGAAAATCTAAATCTTTGAATATATTTAATTATTTTAAATTGTGAATCTCCAAAACCACATTTACGGGTTAGGTATTTAGGTAGGGTCAGGTTAGGCTATAAACATAGGCGTAAATGTGGCAATGGAGATTTACAATTTGAAAATAGTTAATGCAACTCAAAGATTACAAGTTCAAAGTGGTACACACCTTTCAGTTACAAAAAATATTAATAAGTACCGATAATGTGCATTTGTGTTGGTGAATATTTCTGTGCTATACTAACAGTTAACTGCAATAATGCCATTGTGAATTGTGACCATTATATTAAATTACTACGCAATTTACAATGATTCGTTGATGCTAATGGAGATGCTGTGAACCGTGTTATGTATATGTATGAGTAGAAGCCATAAAGAACCTAAGCATAATCTAGATCGGGAACCGCGTGTAAGCCACCACCGTTTTATGCGCTTAATACACCCGCGTAAAACTCGCAGCTTATCCCTCTAGTTACACGAATATTAGACGGCCAATAGCCCCCAAGAATACACTGCGTGTATAACACGTGGAAACATCCAATCGTTGCGGATCGGGTAGTTTAAACTGATTTCAGTTAGTTAACTAGCAGCTAAAGCTACAACGCTAGACAATGTAGCAAGTAGTCAGAGTCAGATCATCTGACTCAGATGTAAGGCGCAGAAACTTCAGAATTTTGCAAAGCTCATGCTAAAAAACAATTATAACCTACGGCATTTCAACAGGACTTGCTCTTGCTCTCCTCTTCAATTTAGAACAGAGCAGGATGCATAAAAAAGAATGACCTCATAAATGCAACTAAAAAGGAATGACGAATGCAGATCGAGAATATGCGAAATCGTTGCCCCGTGTGAACCTGTAGAATTGCTTACGTGAACGCAGAATAACCGAAGTAGCTAAACTGCGTAACGTGCTTTCTTTCCCTGCTTAAAAAATTGGTCATGAGATAGTATGAGAAGCAGTTGCTCTACGTCAAAGAACTATTCGTAGCACAAAAACAAGCTCTGATGATGGTTTTGCCCAGAAAAGTTGTTGGACAAGAAAGCGATTCTTGACGATGGTTGGAAAGACTGTTTCGCGGATGACGCGCGAAGTCGCTGGTATATAAAGGCCCGAGCTCCCTAGCTCAACAATTACTCACAAGATCAAGATCAAGGCAGAAACACCTCATAATCCAAGGTCTCCTTCCTCAATCTGAATCTAACGTACTCTCCAATCCAATCTCAAGTTACACACAGTTGTAATCAACGATTCACACAAACAAGTCGTCAAACAAGTCGCTCCTCGTTCAAAGTTTTACGCGTATCCGTACAGTGGTACTTTCTCACATTTGCAAATTCCCAAATCCTCGCAAACCTCACAAGTGTCTACGCACATTCTCCAGTTTTTGGAATTCCGTTCAATCAAGTGTTGTGATAGCTAACAAAGAGTTTTACAACAACATGGCTGACGTTATGAAATCACTCAGCGTGGAGCAACAAGCAACCATGGAGAAGGTAAGCTTGGTTTTTTGGTGGCTATAAATTTTGTTTGTTGTTGACACTCAAGCAGGGCTAATCAAAGGAAGGTTAACCTGGTCAAAGGGTTACGCATTCCCTCAGTTTCTTACGCACTTTTTCCCTTGTTAATTGCAGTTCCGCGACTACCTTCGCTCTCTGGACTTCTTCGAGGAATACAAGCTGAAGAGCAATAACTTCTTGCTCAGATACCTCCAGGCCAGCAGCTTCAACATCGAAAAGGCAAAGAAGTTCATTGAGAACTACATGGATCTTCACAAGAAATACAACCGGAAGGAAATAATGGCGGAAGAATTCCCCGAGGACTTTGCAAAGAAGTTCCTCTGCTACGTTGGCGGAAAAGACAACAAAGACAGACCAAGTATGCATTTCTTTGTTTTCAATTACAAAAAATCAACCCAATTCCTGACTGAAGTTTTGCAGTTTCCTCTCCCTACATTTTCACGCATTTTGTAACAAAAACTAACCTTGCACTTTTTCTTTTTCCAGTTGCAATGATTCCTCACGGCGGACTGTGGAACGTAAAAGAAGCGATTCAGCAAGGCCGGGAAGAAATGTTCATTCACTACGTTATCAAAGTTGCACTCAGTGTTGAAAAGTTACTCCTTGAACGTGATTCAGACTACTGCATCCTCGTTTGCGATGTGAGCAACGTCGCCTATGGCAACTACTTCCACAAGCGAACGCTTGAAGTCCTCCTGGAAATGGTGAACATGGTAGAGAAAATCGCTCCAGGTTCCATCCGAAAAGTTTTCTTCGTCAACGCTCCAAAAGTTTGGATCGCCTTCTTCAACACAGTTCAGAAGCTCATCAACATCAGCGCTGAAATAATCCCATTTGACTCAAACAAAACCAAATGGACTCAGTCTCTAAGAGAATTCATCCCTGAAGACGGTATCTGTACTGAATTCGGAGGATCCGCCATCAAGGGCAAAGACTATATCGCCATCTAACAAGTAGTCATACTTAACCGCCCTCTGTGATTCATCTTGTTCTTGGTAACACTAATCCTCCTGGAGACTGAATACAATTTCTATGCCTAGAAATATTGCCAAAAATGCTGTGGAAGAGAGAGTCAAAGCGATATGCAGCAGCTCGTCATTAATCATCGAGTCATATATCAACTGGAATGATATGTGACCTCGATTTACCCTAGCTTATTATTTATGTAACCGACTGAATCTCTTTTTATTTGCAAAAGAGTCATTATAGTTCCTATAATCCTAGCTATCCCTATCCCGGAAGAAGGGAAACTAACATTGTGTATATTGTGAATATTCTAGTTTGCATATTGGAATTGGTGACGAATCAAGTGTTTGTAGACAGGATACATGGTATATTAAAAAAGTAATTTCACTTTCAATGGCAAACAATAATATGCAATAAAAATTGCCAATAAATCAAACAACTCAATAAGCTGTTGCGTATAACAAAGATTAACTGAATCTGAACCATATAACTTCTATGAAAAAAGGCAAAGCAAATAAAATACTTATTTTTCAGGAACCCTTTTCTGCTTCAGCTCAGCTGCAACTGACCTATGCCATTTACCAAGCACACATAGCGTGTTGAGGTTAAGAATTATCTGACATGTCGTTGTTATGGTTACTGGCATAGTATTAGTATTTTGAGTCGCCCCGAACGTTTGAAACTTAAATATTTACATACCGCCTGAAATATTGGATTTATGTTCCTTTGAAAAACAACACAAAACTATTGAAAACGGCATTTTTTTTCATAATTTTTTAATGACAGTCAATCATTCTTTGTAAAACGAATACATATGGGTTGAGTAACGCAGTTCAGACCCAAGTCATTCAAGTTATTTATACTGACGACCATACATGCTATGAGCGCTTCGGTTTTTAAAAGTTTTATAAATTACTTATAGTGGAAGTGGAAGTTAATGTGCGCTTTTGGGAAGATCCTCTTTCCAGATGCTTACCACCTGTGATAAATGGGAAGTTGCTGTGGATGTCATCGCAAAAACACAAATACCGAGGCTAACTGCATTGACCTGTCTCAAAATTATCCGTATTGACTGATTTTCATATTTCTAATCTTTTCTTATTTATTGTTTCTGGAATGAGTGAAATTAATGCTTCATCATTCTGTCATATTGTGCCAAACGTTTTTGATATAATAGAACGTCTAGAAAGCCATCGAGCGCATTCAGAGCGGGAATAGAATTTTTAAACGAGCACATGCAGTTTTCTAGGGATTTGAAAAAAAGTTTTAATAGATTAAAATAATGACAATAAATTTAACTATTACATAATCGTGTTTAGCGTATCGTTTAAAAATAAATAAATTTAAAAATTAAGCTGCCAAGAGAATCTTTATCTAGAATGCGAAAAGTGGTTGAATAATAAACTGTACACTCTGAAGGAAAAGTCAAAAATCTACTATCAAAGTGAAGCACACATGTAAGTTTTAATTCGGTTCCGTAGTAATTAAAAAATGGAGACTATGTGACAATAATTCTATTACTATTATCTAATTTTTAACTCTGTATGCTCAATTTATTTTGTCTGGATTACAGGAAGATACTCAGACTTCTACGTTCAAATTGATTAATACAGTTAAAATGACGAAAAGCATTGATGTAGCTGAAGAGGTCACTTCTAATCAATCTTCGAAAGCTTCGACAGACATTAATACTTCTTCAGTAAATTTAGCCCCGACTGTAATTGCATCCGCGACTTATAACAACACAGCTTGGCTACAATGGTACGAAAAGTATGGACAATACTACTATGCTTCTACCAATTACAATTACACCAACAGCTACTACCCGTATCCCGGAAGCCAAGTTGACAATCCGCTAGCACCGAATCTTCAACGGCCTTCTGTGCAGTATTCAGAAACTCCTAAGTTTGGCACACATGAAGGTGGAGAAGACGGTCCAGATTTTGTTTGTGTTGTGGATTACGGTTACCCAGCTCCTCCAAAACCGCCGGTTTTACCCGTGCCGTCACCACTAGTATCACCCTTTGTATCAGATGATGAAGATGAAGACGACGAGAATTTAATTGACTTGGATGCTGTAATCGAGGAAGAAGTTGAAAATTGTGATGCTGCACTAAGCTCAATTACTTTGGATGATTCTGTGAGTAAGAACGGGAATCAAAGCGAAGCCCGAAGAGCTTCATCACCGATCGTACTGGATCCTCCACCTATGCCACCAAAGTTTCCTTGGGATTTGTTGGCACCACCACCGGATCCTCCAAAATTTCCGTGGCTGTCATCACTTTTACCTGTTCCACCTAAGCGTGATAAATATGCCAAGTTCAGGAACCAAGAGGAAGAATTGCCGTGGATGATTGATGGAGTGCATCCTGCATTGCCAAAACACTTGTTGCAGTTGATCAAGCCCATGTATTGTCATCTGTGTAATTTGGAACTGTCCTCTAAAGTAGTGTCTTTAGACCACTACCGTGGAAAGAAACATCGATTGAATGTGAACTTTTGGTTGAAACGGAATCGATTCCCGCTTGCAGTTTCGTATCCTTTACCTCCATCTCCAATGAAGAAGCGAATCAAGTACAAGAGAAATTTACCTGTGATACCACCGCCGCCCAAGATTAGAGCATTTAATTGGATAAACATGTCGGATCCTTGTTTACCTCAAGCTGTACGAAATTTTTGTGGACTGCTGGCTTGTGGTCTGTGCGACGTAAAGCATTTTTCGACGACACATGCCGAAGAGCATTATAAGAGCCAGATGCATAGAGCACGAGTCGATAAATGGTTGTGGCAGCACAACTTTGTTCCGAATGTCATGTACAGACCTGTTCAAGGAGCTCCGATTCCGCCGCAAGCCTTACTGCCGACACCAGGACCTGTGGACTTCCATTTACCGAAGCCGTTGATGTCACTGCAAGTAGAACCTCGTCCTCCGTCTCGGATTTGCGCTTCTGCAGAAGGATTGCCGACATCTAGAACTCCTTCTGGTCTACGATCTTACTGGAGTTGGATAAGAAAAAATAAAGTTGGATTTTTTGCGCAGAAGAGCAACTCGTTCAACAGCAAATACCCTGCATTTCCGGTGGTTCGGCGCCGCCGTGTCAAGAAACCAAAAGCCAAGGGTGAACCGTACTACGAGGCCCCTTACTATGAAGCTCCTATCTTTGAAAAGAAAAGATCATTAGGATCATAAAATACAACATATTGATGCAAATAGTGCATTTAAGCTCTGAGAGCACCAAACATGGTGCAAAGGGAGTTTATAATACCACGTTTATTGCCCGAGCGCTCGGTGGCTTCTCTCAGGCTTGAATCTTCAGCAATGAGTGATCCGAACAACACTAGGTATTATGAATATTCCAATTTAAATCTATCAAATTACAGAGACGGAGTTATTCTCGGTATAGGAAACCCGTTACTCGATATTATTGTCAAGGTGGATAAAGCTTTCTTGGAATTGTTTCATCTGTATGAGAATGAAAGCCACATTATCGGTGAGAAAGATATGAAAGTTTTCGGGCAGTTTATGGGACGTTTAATGGAGGTTGGCAGGAACAATATGGAGTTCTATGCTGGCGGTAGCGCCCAGAACAGCATTCGTGTTGCACAGGTAATTCCCTTAACTTTTAATGCATTGTTTGGTTTCGGCACATAAAATATATTTCATGCAAAATTTAACAGCAAATAATATGTTTCAGTGGATTTTGCGACGAGAAAATGCAACTACCTACTTCGGAGCAGTCGGAAACGACGACTATGGGAAACGATTGTTTGGAATGATGTCCGAGATGGGTGTCAACTGTCTCTATCAAATTGTCGACGATGAAAGCACAGGCATTTGTGCCTCTTTGATTACACCGAAGAAACGGACACTGGTTGCCTATATTGGAGCCGCGAGACGTTATTGTGAAGCGACGCTACTTCAACCGCGACAGTTGTTTTGGATCGAAAATGCCCAATGCATTCATTTTTCAGTACGTAGGATTGAAATGAAAATACTATTTTGTCCCTGGGTTAATGAGACATTTACTGATGGTGTATGAATATTAATGCAGGGTTACTTCGTCCCAGTCAACTTGGAAGCCATTAAGTACCTCGGGGAACATGTGTTATTACATGATAAGGTCTTAAGCATGCGACTAGGAAGTGGGAATATCCAAGCTTTGTATAGTAACGATTTTACAACAATTCTGCCATATATTGATCTTTTGTTTGGGAGTGCAAGGGTAAGAATATCGTAGGTCGATTACATGTATTACTGTAGTACAGAAAGAGAAACCAGATTACATTAATGTTAATGAAAGCTTAAAATATTTAACAAACGTAGGAGGCCCTTGCTTTTGGAAAGTATCAAGGTTTGGCAGGAACGACTATTGAAGAAGTAGCCATGAGTGCGGCCGCGATGGAGAAAAAGAATCCTCATCGACCGCGCATTGTTGTGTTTACACAGACGGCTCTTCCTGTTATTGCTGTTGAAAGTAAGTTCAATGCAATTATACTTAGTTGGAACTCGCCATTGAGGAGTTACAAGAGCTTGATAAATTTCTTTTTGACGACTACAGATGGAAAATTGCTAAAATTTGACGTACCGCAGTTATACAGTGGAGAAATCAGAGATGCTACCGGTGCTGGAGATGCCTTCGTTGGAGGTAGGTATTAAAGAGAAAGACAGTCTTGCTATTTATACGGTTATTTTGCTTTTCTCTTGCAACTTAATGATAGCTGTATGACGTTTTTTATTTTTGAACTGTAGGATTTTTGTCGCAATATGTGCAGGGATACACCATTGGTGCTTGTATAAGGTGTGGAATGTGGGCAGCTAGAGAAGTTATAAAGCATACAGGATGCAATTTTGCAAAGCATAAAACATACGGGTCCTTTACAGCATCATGAGATACGTCCCCTGTTCTAGTTAAACTTGTTGATGTTCATCTAGTGCATAAGTCTTGCAGGATCCATAAGTTTGTTTCAGGATTGCAGCTGAAAGTAGATAGTGTTGTTATATACCGTTATTTTACTTATTATTTCTTGCAAAAGCCTGTTCTACATTTTTATATTAAAATTACATGTCACCGAGTATTACAAGGTGTAAGCTGGATCCTGTGTAAGTATTATCTAATTGTACCATAGGAATTAACAACTTTTGTAAACGTTTGAGCGAGCATCAAAGCATAAACATTACCTGAAACTTGGAGAAAGTATGTAATAGATAAACTTAAAAGGAAATTTTAGCACAGCATTCTATATTTTATCAGAAGCCTCCTTATTGCGAATACCCATGATACATGTCCTCGTGCGTATCTTCCGCTTTACAGCTACCATTTATGCGATCAGGTCTAATTGAGAGCTTTAATTGAAAGAAATTTATGCCAATACAGTGAGAGATTTTAGTTAACGGTATGGTATATCATTCAGTCAGACTGTGAGAATATCTCTAAATAGTCAGTGAAGCATATCAACGTTGATAAGATTAGCTTATTCGTAAAATGTACTGGTCGTAACTACAAGTACCTTTTGCATTATATAGGTAGAAGAATGGTGTTTAAGTTTGTTTTATTATATACTAGTTATAGCGAACTGAAACATCGGAAGTAGGCTTTGGTGTAAATACCCGTAAATACTTAGGTAAGCCAATTAGTTTTGGGAGATCAGAAATACGAGTCAGTATGTTAGATGTCTCCAACTTTGAGGAACTCAGCTAATGCAATCTAGTAGGCGACAGTTTACTGCAAAAATCTCACAGACCCAGCACTTTTATGATATCTTTCCTCAATACTTGTATTTTGCACGTAATCGACTTACTATTAGGAGGATTCCTATCCCGACATCCCATCTGTTTCCTCTACACATTCGGTGTACCCTATGACTATGGCAAATCAGTTTGCAGCTGGTTCAGCTACAAGAAGGATATAAGTTGGGAAATCGGAACCGGAAGTGCAATTCTGAAACCCTGTTGTCATGTTCGCCATTTTACTGTGAGTGTATCATTTAACAGTTTATTTTTTTATCTGTTTCTTATAGATTATCCTTTCAGGAACCGATTGTGAAATTACTGACCCAGTTTGTGTTTTAGATTGGATGTTAACTCTCTCTCATCCGCGAAATACGCACCAAAAAAATGGAATGTCAACTACATAACAATATCAGGCTTAAGCAAAGATGAGCGCCTCAGATGGAATGCTCTATACGAAGAAACTTGGACATCAGTGGACTCAGAACTATACAAAGAGCTTGCAGTCATCACGGGAATGTTAAACACCTTAGAAGATTTTGGTTACAAAGTTATATCGAATTGTATCTCACAGCCCCGAACAGCTCATAAAGAGAATGAAAACAACCGGGAATGCTACATTTGGACACTTCAAAAGCAGCCTTACATGCATTGTCCATCCGTGACTACCCTGGAAACTCCTATAATGTCAACCCGAAGTCTGACGCAACTTCCCGTATCATCCGAAGTGACAGCAAGTGATGAGACTCCTTTCTCAAGTCTAAATTCCTTGGAGACTAATCAAACCCTTCGGGATGAGCCTATTATCCCACAAGATGAACCATTTACCCCTGTTAAGTCTTCTTCGTCAGAGCCAGTGTTTGATTCTTCCGATACAGCTGCGATTCAGGAGGATGCTGTTGCCAATTTACAAGTGCCCGTTAAACGGTCCGGCTTTGCTGCGAGGAGACTAATATTTGAGGACCCGGAGAAAATACGCTTTGAATGCAGACCGGATGATGCTGATGAAATTAGCGAATCATCGAATGTGTAAAATACTAGTGTAGAGAACGCTGCGGCCTAGCAATCCATCCCTCAGCTTGAACATTAATTACTCAGCGCGTACATGAAGATCAAATTTTGTGCAAGTGCCAGAATTAAATATGGACCATCTGATTAACTAGAATCTAAACGTATCTGATTTTATTCCTTCTACATCGCTATAAATACAATAGGCTCGCACTTACACAAGTAGTACAACCTAAAATTATTATTTTAAGCCTAAAATTATAATTGTAATCTCCGATTCTATGCACAACTCAACTCGTATCCAATAATTTAGATATCCCTATAGCATTCTACTCTAATTAATTCTTCTCAGATACTTAGCTCTTCAGCATGTACTCAGCAAATCATTAAATAATAATCTATACGAAATCAAAATATATGGTAACACTTTTACAATAACAGAAGATCAGTCAATTCTTAGCCATACGTTCAACGGATGATTACACCTCCAGTTACCTTAACGAGTTATCCAACAAAATAACAAATTACTCCAAATTGATAGGAATACTAACAGGTTTTGGCGGTTCCAGCAAAGGCTGTTTCGGGAGAGGTGCTTCGATGCGAAGAATTCCGTTAGGAGCAAACACAGACTTGACCTCTTTGAGATCCACGCTATCAGGAATGGTGAATTTCCTGGAGACTTCTTCATAGAATCTTGAATTTCCGTCCTCGGATTTCTGCTCACGTTTAGCCTCCACGGTCAGCACATGTTCCTTCAAACTTATCTTAATGTTTTGCGGTTCAAATTCTTCTCCCATGTAAATGTTCAGTCGGTACATGTTATCCTCTTGAGCCTTTCCTTCTTCACCAACGTTTTCCTTATTATTCCCCTCCTTCTGACCAGCAACACTCCGACGTCGGGTAGCGTTTTCCGGAACGGGAATCCCAAGAGCTCGGAACACCTGACCCAAGTCGTTTTCCAGCCGGCTGTATTGCTTGTCCAGGTCGTTCCAGGAATCACCAAGATCCGTCAACTGATTCCAACCCCTCGGAGCAGCGGCCCTGTTGTTATGACCCCTTGCGTTATTGTAGCGGGAAGCTCCCTGTCGGTTTTCCCGGGTTAACGGCACAGCAATGTCGTCACCGAAAATGTACAACATTTTAATCCTGAAATAAAATTAAATCATAGCGTTGTTAAAACTAGATGCAATTGAACTGCATAAATATTCACTAACGGATAAAACTATCTGAATTAAATGGTAGTCTCGTAAATTTAGTTTAAGGATTTAAAAAAATACATCTAAGGCAAACGAACCAATTCTAAAATTATGAATTTGTAAGAATTGACGTTTGTAAAATTCTTACCTTTTTCAGAAACTTTTGTAAGGTACAATTAAAATTCAAAGTAATTTTCACCAAACGCCCTTAAACAGGAGTTTTCTTGTAAAATTGTTGATAAGACGATATTCAGAAAATGTTTTTAACGTTTAACTATTGCGTTAGCCAAGAATCACTGTAATAAGCGTTTGACAGTAATCGCTTCTTGTGACCTGCAGCGTAAGCGTTCAGACTCGTGTTTCTCAGTAAAAGCTCTGCACAAAAATGACAGCTCAAGGAAGAAAATCCCTTGATTTTATACGGTACAGCTCTATGCTCTACAAGCTAATATACCCAAAGAACCAAGGCAGAAAGTTCCACGCGCTTCTGGAAGCTGCTTGAAATACATTCAGTCGCTTCTAGTGCTTTCGCGATAATAAAGCCTACATCTTTTCCCCTTACGCTTGTACATACGGCAGGACGGTGCATCTTGGGATGTGGATTTCTCTAGAGAAGTTTTCTAGAATCCTCCCGAGCTGATGATAGCCTTTTGCTATTCGCTTATTGCATTGCAGTAAGTTTGGTATCACTGTGCCCCTCTTCGCTCGTATATTCTGAGGCATAGATTGCGAATAGCGCTTTGAATGCCATGCTGAATGAAGGAACATAATTAAACTTGTAATTAAATGTAGTGAATTATTTGTAAATATTTAATTGAGCGCATATTTAACAAGACTAGTTATTTCTCGTCCCTATCAATAAACTCAATCACAAGCAACCATGCTAACACTGCATTGCATTTAACATTTCCTAACTGACACTCTCATTAACTAGCAAATTGCATTCTAACTTATCCCATAGCTACGTAGTATTAAACTTGCTCCACTAATAATACATTGGCAGAAACCACCTTCATCTAATATGTTTAATCGGGATTTCTTTTGTCGTTGACGGGGGTTCAATTCCCGGCAAAACCGGTGCTTCTATCTTCAGCACTCCATCCTTCCCCATCACAGACTTGACACATTCCAAATCTACATAATCCGGAAGTGTGATCTGTCTTTTGATTTCCGTATAGAAATGCTGCTTCCCATCCGCAGACTTATCCTCAACCACAGCAGTTACAGTTAAATTGTAATTCTTCATAACTATTTTAACATTATCAGGTACGAATTGCCTTCCAATCGGTATTTCCAGCATGTAGTATTTCTTTTTATCTTCTCCCTCAATTATTTCCGGAACGGCAAACAGAGTTCGATAAACTTCACGAGAAAATGGCCAAGTTGCACCCTCCATCCCCATCTTCTTTCCTCTTCCATTATTACCACCCATCTTTTTTGCAACCGTTTTCAATTCTTCGTCCAGTCTCTTAATTCGCTTTCCAATATCCTTCCAAAACTTGTCAGCTGACATTAGATCCGTTTTACTGGGTTCCTGATGTTGCCAGGGGAGGAAGAGCATCCGCTGGGGTTGAAACCGGCCAAGATGAGACCGGAAGCCGGTGCGGGTTAGGATGTCAAATAATTTTGAATTCATCCTCGTTCAATTATTTAAGAGCGTTTTCAGGACGGATCTTCCGGGCTGAAAAATAATTAATTTCAATTTTCTCGCTAAGCATAAGCTCTTTACATGGAGTATTAACAATTAATTAATTACTAGCGCGTCTTTAACCTATCGTCGACACAGTTAAGAATAGTTAAAATTAAAAAGCGCATACGTTTGCATTATCATAGTTATAATTTAGGCGTAGTTAAAATTAATCTTACAGATCCGCTTTCCCGTAAAATAAGCAAATGTTAGCACTAGATAATCCCTCTTCGAATCAAAAGCTGGAACACAATGTTGAAATACAGGAAGCTAGATAGGGCATAGGCAGAGATATAAGAGAGAAATTAAAACTTTTTCAAGATAAAAGAATATTCCGCTACTACGGCGACTTTTTCAACTGTTTGAAAATAATTAATTGCGTTCCCTCGCTCTAGGAATGGTCATCATGACAACAAGTTACGCAAAAGGGAGCGCGCGTGTCTCATGCTCCTCCTCTTCGTGTGTCGCACTTACTTTTCAAAGTATGTAACATTTGGATCACATCCCAATCCTTCTTAGATTCTCTGACCAGACTTTAAGTTAGATGGGAGATGTGTATAGCAATTATAGAAAAGTCAAGTTACATGCTTCATACAAAGCATACGCATAAACGCATACGCAGCAGCACTAGAAATGCCATTGAACCCATAAGTGCACACGGAAGAAGAAGTTGCTGCAGCGACACTGTTTTGGAGAAAGCTGGAGAAACTGAAGACGTAGTACCGGCCGGAATTCTCCTTCTCCTGGCCATGACAACAAGCGGATCATAGAATTATCTGGAACCACGTTTACTCAGCCCGTCCGCCTTAATGTTGTTCTCTCTTGTTATTCTGTTTTGCGTTTCAAATATTTTAAAACTCCGCATATAAAACTGGAAGGAGGAAGAGAAGTTATCATTCATCATCCTAGAAAGCTGTGTATTCCTTTGAACTCGGAAGAAGACGGACGTTAAATTTGTCTCTGCGAAAACTTAACTGATTTCAACCAAAATTTTGACTACTGTGAGCAGTATTAAGAAGTAAAAGGTAATTAATGTTTGATTTATTTACTCCAGACATTTTCAAATTTTAAAGCTCTCCTAGGATTTTAAATCTTTTTCAAAATTCTTAATTAATCATTAACTTTGACGCTTTTGAGAGTCGGAAATCTCGGTAAATTTTAGTATCCTTTGCGTAATTAACTAGGTTGTATTAGGAGGGCAGTTTAAAGTAATTCCTATTCGATACGACTTGACTAGAATTTATGAAAATTCAGATTTTAGATTTCAGAAAATTTCAGAAATCAGTCTTAGGAAATAATAGCTCTAGCTCTTTGGAGTTAGCTTGTAAAAGTAGAAGGAAAGAACGAGGAGAAAACTCCTGATCTAGAAATGTTTGCTTTTCGTTTGCAGGACATGTCTTTGTTTCCATTCATGAGAGGACACGTGGGCGAAGATAGACGTGGTGGTCCCGTGAGAGAAAGAGGAATGGAGCGTCACGAAGAGATTGAAAGTCATCATAACAGGGGCGGTGGTGGTCGGTCACGGTACGGAATGGAGGGTCGTTATGGCGGCGGATCGACCTACTGGGACGAGCCTTGGCTTGACATCGAGCGGGATTTGCGAAACATGGGTATTGTCGGCTACAACCGGGGGGCTGATTGGGGTCTTTTCGGACCGTGCGTGGAACATGAATCTTCAGAGGAAGGGGCAGAGAGCGGTAAATATATGATGAACGTTCCACTGGGGTGCAATATCAATCCGGAAGATATCAAGATCAGCTGCAAAGAGCATTGCTTGACCATTGAAGCCCGGAAGGAATGCAAGTCCAACGACGGAACTTCAAGACTGTACCAGGAATTCATGCGCAAGTTCACCCTTCCAGAGCATGTGAACATGAAGGAGGTCAAGTCCATCCTGACCCCGCAGGGATATTTGCACATTGAAGCACCGCTTCCCAAGAAGACTCTACTCGAGGGAAAGCAGGAGAAGGAAATCCCAATCCGTCAGTAAATTCTTAATCCGGCGGCCAACCAACTCTGCCAAATAATACTTTGCTGTCACTTGTCACCCTATAATGACTAACGACAAGATGTAGATTTCTTACCCTTCTTTTCAATTTGCAAATTGTACCAAACATTGATTATTGTGATTTGTTTTTTGTGATAGCTCAGTAATTTGGCATTTCAAAGTTTATTATTACTATAATTAACTTTTGATTCTCTCTTTTGGATTGTTAATTGACAGCGAGTTTAATAAATAGTTTAATTGCAAGCTTGAAAATTTTAAACCATTGCATTTAAGTGTAATGCTTTTCATCGGTAGATAATCGACCGTAGATTCGAGACAACACCTCTCCGTTTAAATATGCAACTATTGAGCCACTACAATTTAGAGGGCGTTTTTTAATTCAAAATCCCATATAGCATAACATAATCATCAAAACTTTGCTGCATTCCTGCAAAACCCTCAGCATTAATAAATCATTTAGTAATGAGGATTTAGACGCTTTGTATCAAAGAATCATTAATTTAATTTACACTGCTTCGTAGTTTTAATACAATTCTTTCATGTTATGAACGGAAACTCCCAATTGCCGCTAAACAGATGCGTAAAATAATAGGATCGTACATACAACTGCGTCAATCAGATTATACTTTAAGCCCGCATGATTCATGCCAACTCCGAACTATCCCGAGATGCAGCTAAGTAAGCGCTAAGCGTGCTTCGGGCTAAACGTACTTTACTCTGGAGAAATTTTCATGAATGACGCATTGGGATCTGGCCGGCATACAAATTACGCCGTACATGAAATCTTTTCACTTTCTCACCTTTGCGGATGTCGGGTGGGGCTCAAGAGAGACACATTATACGTAACATCATCATTCAAAACATACGTGTTACTTGTCTGGAGCATTCAGTGATAAGCGTGTAGTGACAACGGAGCGCGCTCTTCGATATTGTATTTTCAGAACAATCAAGATAATCATTGTGCCTTGTCAAGATCATAAGTTTACCGAGAAGAAATACGTGTTAAACTTTCCAGTGGATTTTGTAATTTTCCTGTGTTAGAAATATTTCAGCGGAAATGAAAAAAATTTGGCATACTTTAACGGGGTAAGTTAATGCTAAAATTGTATTTGTAATTTCGTTAACTGTGTTTTATTTTCACACAGTCAAACTTCTTGCAGAGAAGTGTATCCATGTGTAGTTCTTATTTAATGTAATTTAATTTACAGCAGAAAATTTGCAATGAATTAACTTTTTAATTTAAAATTTAAAATTAAAATCTTTAAAGCCTCAGCTTTTACATTGGCTAAGAATCCAGAAACTTATTAAAGTCTTTGCTCTCTCTTTTATTCCAGGCAACGCTCTGACGCGGTCAAAAAGAAGTCTTCTGGAACGGGGACAGGTGTGAGCAACAAAGAGCTCGTCGGCGTCCCCATAGAGTACCAGCCTATCCAATCCCGGGAAAATCTGCAAATGGGCAAGGAGCTTATTGGCGTTCCACTTGGCTACAGTCCCATGGTATTCCACTCGCACTCAAGCCCGCCCCGCTACCGGAGGTCACAGTCACCTCCAGTTCAAGTCCAGCGCCGGATGAACACAACGAGTTTAAATTCTCCCTGGAATCAGCTTTTCGCAATTGATAATACAGTGGAGAGTATGAAGACTCGCTTGGAGTTGATTGATCAAGATCTGTCAATGGCTTTTGACATGTTGGGCATCAGACGTGGGAAGGAAGAGGGCGCTACTACCAAGAAGAAGCGGAGGCAGAATCACGTTCAGATGGATTGGACCTCAGAAGGAGTGTACAATGTTAAAGTGCCCATTGGCTCCAACATTGACTCGGACAACATCTCCGTCAACCTCGAACACGGTACTCTTGTCATTTCCTTCAAGAACACACAAGCGGTTATGGAGGGGAAGGCTGTTGAGGAGGTGACTAAAAAGATACCGTTACCGGAAAATGTAGATTCCAACAAGATCAGGGTCATTTGGAAGCCTGAGGGATATCTCCACATTGAAGCACACCTCCTCCCGGAAGGCAGGAAAGAAAACAAGGCGGACAAAACCGGGAAACTTTCAGTCCAGGCGGAAGATAAGAGCAGCGTAACTGGAAAGCAGCACATTCAGAGACATGATGAACAAACCAAGATGGGAAGAGTTTCTTTGGAACAGGATGTCAATCGCTACACTACATCCGGTGGCGGATTGAAAAAGGACGCCAAATCCATAACTGGGATTATCAGGAGAGAAGATCCCCGCACTGTTGAGTATAGCAAAGCTGCTGTTGATGTCACCCGAGGGGGCATCGTCAAGGACAAGGAGGCTCTCAGTCCTTCAGCTGTGTAAACTTACTTGTAAAAATCAGGATGAATCTCGAAATTGTCAATGCAGAATCTAATTATGCTTAGAAACCATAATTTAAGTGTAAAAACTCGTCATTTTTTAAAATTAACCGAGTTAATGCATTCCAACAAAATTATTTAAAAACAAATATAAAATTGTTTAATTCTATATACTATTGTGTCACGCATTTCTCAAAGATAATTAAAATGCACGTCCTCTAAAACTTTATTAGAATCAAACATGTACTTAGCAGCGTACAAAATAAAGAATTATTTAACCTGTAGAATTCACAATATTTCATAATTATTAGTATGCTCAACAAGTATCAGTTCATTAATCAATACAGACTGGAGTGTACTTCATCCGGAGCTTTTCAAAACTACACTGGCTTAGTTTACCACGCTTATGTCATTCTATCTACCTTTCCAGGTTATGCCAACTCCCAAATGACGCTGATGAAAAATTAAGGAAGCCGCGCAGTCAAGTGAAGTTTATGAGCTTTGATGTCCATCTCTGAGTCCATCTCTCTGCTATTCTTTCTGTGCAACTAAAATCAGTTCATACTACCTTAGAAGAATTGGTGCAAACGATTATAGAAGCCCTTAAAAAGCGTAAATTCAGCCTTCTATGAAAATAAACGCGTGAAAATGATTCAGGTGTATATATGTAATGCAGCTTTAGAAGCGTCCACAAGTACTCGAGTGTAAGCGCAGCTTTTCATGAAACTCCGAAGCGCCCGCGCATGATCAGATGCCCTATGCAGTGTTAGTAATGCGAGTGACCTAATGAAAAATGCCATTCAATAAATGCAGTAAAGCAATCCCATAGTTTGCGGCCTTAACCACAACGAATTTATTAAGTATTACAATAATCTATCGCAAGTATTACAAGTAAGAATACATACTCTACATGAATGTAAAAGTTGTACTACATTGTACATACGACTACAAGATATTTATGTACGATCGATATAATTTAAATTCCGAATTAATTAATTCCGCCGATTATTATTACAAGCTAAAGGTAAATTCAAATCTTCCAAGTATCTGCATACTCTAATTCATGACATTACAATCACACACTTACTACCTTCGCCTTCTTTTCTCAATAACTTAAATTAAGACCACCCGATTCTTCTCTATTAAAATCAGTCTTCAAACCTCAAAAATCATGAATCACCTGAGTAAATCGCTCGCTCTTCCATGAACTCATCGGTGGTGGTATTCCCCCTCTCTCACCCTTCAACATTTAGTGGATGTCAATGGGAATAGGCTTGGGAGCAGGAGGTTCAGGCAAAGCCTTTTGGGGAAGTGGAGCTTCGATCTTGAGGACTCCATTTGCATCCAAATGAGACTTGATCTCCTTGGCGTCGATACCTTCAGGGAGGGTGAATCTTCTGGACACTTCCTGGTACATACGATGATGACCGTCCTCGGACACTTGCTCCTTCTTGGCGTCGATGGTCATGACCCTATCCTTGATGGTCATCTTGAGATTCTCCGGAGTAAAGTCCGTGCCCATGTTGACGTTGAGCAAGTACTTCTTCTGATCTCCGTCCTTGACGACCTGAGGCTCAATCATGGGATTGACAGGGTTAGAGCCCGCCACGGTTCCAAGGGCAGAAGCCACCTCTCTTTCCATCACATCAAACTGACGGTCCATATCCCGCATACTCTGAGCCAACTCATTGGCGAGGTGACGGCTCCAGGGTCGGTGACGAGAGGCCGAGAAGAAATGGCCCAAAGGCCAGCTGGGGTAGACAGCTTCGAGGTCACGAGAGAACGGAGCCAACATCTTGAGAGTACGGTGCATTAACTGTCGATTCTGGAAATCAAAGTCAAAATAAATACATTTAGAAATTGAGCAATTTCAGAAGAATTTAGAAACTTGACAGAGACACAAGAGGAAATTATCAAAAATTCTAAGAGGAAAAAGCCCTAAAAGCCCTAAGAGTATTCACAATGTCTGAAATAATTTACCCTAGGAGAAAAAAGCCTTAAGAGCTTCTACTTTTGAAAATTCAAATTCCCTTGTCCTAAATGTGAGAACTAACCCAAGATTTCAAAATCCTTAACTCCTGCTCACAGCTACGTAAAATTCAGGCAAAATTCCCTTGGAATAACTGCAACTAACCTAGTGAGACCTTAACATTTCCGGACAAAAACTCCCCAAAATTTCGAAAAAACTTGATTACCAACACAGAAAATTTCAAAAATCCTTGAAAGGTAAAACGCTGAATGTAACCGGTAAATGGTAGAACGTAGAGTAAACGCTTTGACTTTTCACAGAGCTTGAGTTTGACAACTGCGTACGCTGAGAAGGAATTATCAACTACGTTTGAATCTCTTCCCGGCTTTTATACCCAAACAAACCTTATGTAGTACACATGAGCAAGGCCGGAGAACCCCAACCCTAGTTCATTCAGCTCATGATTTCCAGCACGTAGGATCTCAGCGTAGTGCATTCTACAAACTTCTCAATGATTCAAGCCGGCTCTTCCGCTCTTGCAGCAACTGGAGCTGACGAGATAGATCCAGAACCTTTTGCCTTTTGGATCCGGCATGCACGACGTGTTATAAAGCTTCCTTGTTTTTCACCTAAACTATGATAAACTGTTCCAGAACATTCTCTCGTCCGCCTCCACGAACGTTCTCCAGTTCCAGTC
The DNA here is from genome assembly GCA_906901655.1 of Sminthurides aquaticus. Taxonomy (NCBI): domain Eukaryota; kingdom Metazoa; phylum Arthropoda; class Collembola; order Symphypleona; family Sminthurididae; genus Sminthurides; species Sminthurides aquaticus. The sequence continues at coordinate 1,101,902 of CAJQTT010000010.1, forward strand.
CCGCTCTAAATTCGGGATCCCAAAGACCGTTACTACTCCAAGTTAAACTAGTCCCACCTTTTTACGCATGTAGAGATTTTAGATTCGTCCCATTCAATCTTCGGGGTTTATATTTCTATGCATAGCTATGTCGTTGTTGATGCTTCATTTCGGGTAGTTCGGTTACATGAAAGATGCTTTTACTTCCAAACTATACTAGGTTATCACACCTCATCTCTGGCTGGACCGTTGCATATTTCCTGCATTGACATTTTCACGTGTTTCCAGAAATTCCTTCCAGGATGATGCAATTTACCCGTCGATTTTTCGCTTTTTTTCATGTAGCTTCACGTTTTCCTCCTTCCCTTCTCAGGGCTTGGAAAGCCCACCTAACCATGTCCAGAGACTACGTGACTACGAGCATGTTTTCCAGTACTTCTCCAGCTGCAGCACCCAAGAGAAACCGCAGCTGGAAAGGCAAAAAGGCCGTTGGTGATTTAAACGGCAAATGAATTTCATGACTAGATCCCACAAATAGCCTGTTAATGTTTTCTCTTAAATTAGACTGGTCACATTAATATTCCCATGATTTGGATTGATTCGGAATCCAGTCATCCAGCCTTTATGAATCCATGGTCTACCAGCTCTTCCTTTCCAAGAAACCCCTTACTCATCAATACAATAATAAACTACCTTTTTCAAATCCAGAAAATGCAAAATTCAAAGCAAGACACAAATAGAAATTATATTTTATATTGAAAAAATCAACCCATTTATTAATAGCTTAAGCTTCAGAAAACATACAATGAATCAGACCAGAACTTACTTACTAATCTAGACTATTGACATTGGGAGTTACCCCCACTTTAATTGTGATTATCAATATCAGCCAATTCCCGAATTAACTGACGTTCCTTATAGCTATTTCTCCTAATAAATTCTACAAGTCTTTTGGCTTCATCACTCTGGTTTTACATCAAGTAACCCCTGCTCATAAATAACCAGCTAACCAGCAGTAACCAATAACCACTAACTTATATAACCATTTGGCTACAACACACGCTCTGACAGTAGTGGCATTCGAGACTGAATCACGGGTAAATATTATCAAAATACCCCATTGAAGAAGATAAGCTGGAAGAAAACACTAGGTATTCATCAGTCTAAAAGTTGCAAACAAATAACGAGAGCTAACAAGTACACAGTGTAGAATTCTTGCTAGTTTGAGTGCCTGTTCTAGGAATAACAAACACTAATTTGTGGTCAATAGAAGGAACTGCCGTACTACTCTAAATAATACCTAAATTAATTTAAGAAATGTTAATCTATAACTTTCTGGCGTTTTTATCCTGGCTACATAAGCTCACCCAACCTCTTTTTCCTTCTCCTTACGGTCTGATTCATTGCAGCATTACTTGGAATAAATCACTGACCACCACAACAATTATTCCACGGCAATGGGTATCTCCTTCGGCTTCGGAGCTTCCGGCAATGCTTGTTGCGGCAAAGGCGCTTCAATCTTGAGATAACCTTCTGGAGTAAGAACAGACTTGACTTCCTTCATGTCAATCGAGCTGGGGAGAGTGAATTTCCTAGTAAATTCCTGATAAACCCTTGAATTCCCGTCCTGAGATTTTTGTTCCTTCTTCGCTTCAACAGTCATCACATGATCCTTGAGGCTGATCTTCAAATCTTCCGGACTAATGCTATTTCCAAGCGGGACATTCACCGTGTACTTTCCACAAGTCTTCCCCTCTCCATCCGTAAGACTTTCCACGGATGGGCTCAAGAAATCAAAGCCACGCTCGTTCAAATTAGGGAAATTAAAATGTCTCATTGCAGAATCCAGCTCGCGTTGCATAGCTGTCAGTTGACTTCCCATATCCAAGACTCGATCGTCCAGAAGAGCGAGGTGGTTCCATGGAGATCGTTGGCTGTGGCGGCGGCTGTCAGACCCGAAAAATGAGTCTCGTAAATAAGGGCTTAGCCATGAATCTCGTGCCATTTTTTCAAAAAGTAGAAATTATAAGCAATGGATTCCTGGAAATAAAAGAAAAGCGATCTTAGCGACGTTAGATTCTTAATTTTCATAATTTAAAAAATAGCTTCAGGGTAAACTTCATAAGTAAGGAGGGCAAAATGAGCTATAAAAGAAGCTATATTTCATGATTTAGAATGAAAGACATTAAAATGAGCAGTTCAACTGTATTAATCACAGAAAAGTTTGAAATATTGCATGGAGTCTACAAAAAGTCTATAGCCGACGTAGTGGAGGGTGTAACTTACCTTCACAATGTGCGAAATGTAAGCGAATTTGCAACTTTTTCAAACTTGTTCCGAAGAGACTGCTATTCAAATGCTGAAAGAAAATACCAAGAAGGCTGAAATTCGACGCGACAAAATTCTGAACGGTATTGCAGGATCTTGAGGAGCTTTACACAACTTTTGCTTGGTAAATGATACGACAAGCAGAACGTGAAGGCTCGCTTATATATCCTCAGCCTGCCCAGCGGATGGGTGATGCAAATACCCAAGTAGAACTTCAGGCTTCAGGCTTTCAATATGTGTGCTTTTAGATGCTAGAACCTGCTGAGAAAATCTAGAGCTTTCTTCAGCCTTCATAAAAGCAAAAGCTATACACTTTGCTTTCTATCTACCACTTTCTAGGCTTTTGTTGCACGCCGTCAAATCGTATAGCTCAGCAGATTGCATGTAGGAGCTTCTACCTCTGGCTTCCAGAACGTTCTAGAATCTACGCAAGCTTACCTATCATTGACTCCGAGAGCATAATCCACTTCCCCTGTAGTTTTGAATCCAATATTATAATTTTACAACAACATTTTACATTTAATGCTAGCTGTTAGTTAGTTTGCAAATGGAAATTTAAAAAATTCATTTCTTTCAATTTAGTAAAACTCTTGAAATATTCACCTCTGCTTTCGCAAATATAAAATTCATGCTAGTTGTTCTGAACGGCCTGTAGTAGACATAATAAAACATGTCAGATTCGATGAAAACCCTCCTCAAAGCCAATAAGCCGCCATCATTTATATCTGAATGATACAGGGATTGAAGTTGTATAATTTACTGTAGTTAAAGTCTATCATGAAGCTGCTAAAATAAGAGATATTATATTTCGGTGAACCATATGTCATATGTGAAAGTCTCCCCGCATGGATGCGAATGAATTTTATTTTTTTACCGTTAACAACGTCCTAATTTATTCAAACTATTCGAGTAACTAGTACTAAATTCTCGGCAAAACTTTTAGATGTACAAGTTACAAATTCATGCTCCTAAATGTTTAATTGTCGAAATTTAAATGGAAAGGAGTTTGTTGAAAAAATTGCAACAAAATATTGGGCAGAGGTTGCTTTTATCCATCAAGTGTGATGGGTTGGAAGGATCCGGATAAACGTGTGTGTAGGATTAGTTTTTATTTTTCTGCTGTCTCTTTGCGATTTCGGATACCAGGATTGGTACAGGCGGTTTCTTATCGCAAAATAATTCAACTGTTTGCTCATCATGGATTTTAATAGCGTAGCATAGTAATGGTTTGGGACAGTCGGAATCCTCATTGCAGGCGTGGCCTACACCTGGCCTCCGGATTTTCTGTTTCAATATCCATTCTCGGCTGTGGCAGAACCACTCGTTCTCGCAGGTATTATTCGGGGATCTGACTACCTGTGGGACAGTCTTGCTACAAAAAGCTTTTCGTTCCACACTTGCAGTCAGTAAATTTGCCAAAAATTCTTTTATAACGTAGCATCTACCGTTCGGTCCCAGCTTCTTACATGCAGCATCGGAATAGCACGTATCTTCGACCTGTGTGTATTCTTCGTTAACCCTTCTTCGGCAGCGATTGTCTAAACATTGATAATCATCATCGCATGGCACGTTGATTCCCCGGTCAGTTCCACATGGGGAGCTGTATGCAAAGAAACACCTGTGAGCTACGAGCTTTCCATCCTCCCAAAGGTCCAACTCCGCCGTGTCATGCAGATTGTCATAAACTCCAGTTGCTTGAATCTTATCCTCGAAAGCAAGCTTTGTGCAAACGCAGCGGTCGTTTACACAGTCGAAATGAATCCCGTCAAATGATCCCAAAGTTTGAAAAATACAATCTTCGTGCTTTGTGCACTCTCTGGAGAAGTTTGTGCGAGAGCAACTGCCTTTTATGCATTCAGAATTCGGACAGAAAACTGTGATTCCATTTTGAGAGCCACAAGGGAAAGTCACATCTTTGGATTTGCATTGTTTTTTTTCCAGGTCGCTTTCCACATTCTCAATGGCTCCAAACCCATCCTTATCCATCCTCCTGTAAGAAGGATCCTCCTTGCAGCTACATTTCTCATTTTTGCATTCAAAGCGAATCACATTCTGTGCACCCGGTGGTTGAAAGATACAATCCTTGTTAGTCTTACATGATCTCTCGTGAGGTAGGCTCTCCGTAGGTGGGTCCCAGTCCGATGCAGTTCCAGCTTCATAATAATAACAACTGCAAAATACGGGTAGAATTAGCAAGAAATATATCCAAGCCATTATGATCGAGTAAGTGGACGCGCCAAAAAAGCCAGTTTTTCCCTAGGACCAAAGGCTTGGAAAGGGTAAAGTTGGAAATCTGTACACAAACAGCTAATAACAGGTTTGTATGTCTTTGTCTTGTGGTAGAGTCAGAATGATCTGATATTAATCCAAGCTGAAGATCTAGGTACTCTAGTTACATTTCTCAGAGATCCTGAACAATGCAATGTAAACGTTCTTTGCTCAGGCTATTTACATGTATTACGACCATGAAACTAAAATAAATCATTAAATCTTACCTTTGCATTGTTGCTCGTAGACGTTAGAGCCATTGTATATGCTAACTTTGAAAAGGCAATCATTCCGTTTCCACAGCATCCCTATGGATCATCATATGTACAGTACTAATTATGTAGCATGTAGCATCATAGCTCTGTATGAATTGATGCAATAACAGCCTTTATCTGCGACACGGAGCAGAATTTAAGGTTACAACCAGCATATGCTAATCCTGGTTGTAATCTTAAATTTCCCCGCGGATATATCAAACGTAACAATGCGAATATCATGATTTACCATTTTCCGTTTCATGGAATTTAATTAGAGGATTGAAATATTAAAAGGTTGACAATGAAACTGCTGAAATCTGAAATGCTGCTATGAGAAGGCAAACTTGAATGACAAACCCGCTCCGTAGGTCTAATCTAATTCTAAATGCAGTTAGCAAAATAGTGTGAAATTCTTAACTTAATCTTGTCTGGCCTCTAAATGCAGTGTCGGAATTAGATACGGTAGAATAGTAATTTACTATTACTAAATGAGCACTTCCTGTAGATTTGAATAATGCTACAATAGCAATTAAATTTACTAAAATATTTATTGGATTTTTAATTTTACCATTCATGAAAAAGTAGCATCAAATGTTTGCCTAGCATAATTGTAGCAGAAACTGCTCATTGATAACTGCACAACCTTTTCAAGCTTCTACAAGCCGGCTGACTTTTTAAAGAAAAGAACAATTTAATTCCGTTTAGAGAGCACATTTCTCCATAGGCATACAAGAATTACACAAAGCGCCATTACTTGGCTCATACCTTAGAATTTACATTGAGCTGCGCTTCTATTTTTTACCTGTATACTTCTAAATTCCACAAAGCGCTGAACCTACCACATGGTAGTAATTATTATACTACACGTCTTTAAAAGGTAATTTAAACTTCTTGACAAGAGAGCTTATATACAAGGTGTTGTATTTTACAATCCAAATATATATATACAACAAGGGTTCAAGGATGATGCTAATTAACACAAGTTGTGTTGTGAAGGTAAGTTCTGTCTAAAGCTACCCATTTTGGAATTATTGACAAAAACAGTCTCAAACGTTTTACAATGGTTATTATACTTATGACCTAATAAGATGTTGTGGGCGTGTTTGAGTCACCACCCACTTTAGCTTGTACATAATATAAATCAAGCACTAAATCTCCTGTACGATGCTGCACAAAAAACCTGTATCTTGTTAATCTTAACTGCTGAAATAATCCTTCGGTAAGCTAGATACAGAAATGAATAGCAAGCTTGTGTAAATCTTAAAATCCCGCTAAATATTTAACTATTCTTTAATGATGGGAATCTCCAGCGCCCTGGTACGGGGTTCCGGCAGGGCTTTTCTTGGAAGCGGCGCTTCAATTTTCAATAAACCTTCGGGACTCAACACGCTTTTGACCTCTTTGGGATCAACGTTGGGAGGAAGAGTGAATTTCCTTACGAATTCCTGGTAAACTCTGGACGTACCATCAGCGGATTTTTCTTCTTTCTTAGCTTCAATGCACATGGTGTTGTCTTTAAGGCTGATTTTCAAATCCTCTGGAGAAATAATCCCGCCCACTGGAACACTCATCGTATATTTCCCAGTATCTCTTCCATCAGCATCAGTGTGTGCTTCAATGTAGGGTGTCATGAGGTCACGAGAAAAGAGTCTGGAGTCGTTAAGCTTGAAATCGGAGAGACCGAAACGGCGGAGGGTTGCTTCAATTTCCCGTTGCATTGCCGCAATCTGGCTACCGATATCGAACATTTTATCGTCCCAGAGAGAAAGCTGATTGTCCCAGGGATGACGGATTCTTCGGTGTTGAGAGAAGATGGAGTCGGCGAAGGGGGTGAGGGAAGTCCAGCGATCACGCATTCTTCGGTGTTCGTCGAAGATGGACTCGGAGGAAGGAGTTAGCCAGAGGTCACGGGTCATCCTGGAAATTAATGTTAGGTATTAGCTACAAAAATTTCTCAACTTTACTTATAATAATCTTGCTAGAAATTATAGCTAAAGGTCACAGAGCACAGTATATTAAGGTAGGTCAAGAACCTCGAGTTTAACTTACTTGTTAATTATTGACACGTTACTATAATTTGCAAAAACTTTAGCGAAACTTTTGCACAAACTTCGGCTTTAAACTTGAACACTTTTCTTCCTTCCTTCTTGATGTAATTCGCCGACTTGTCCGAGAATGAATGACTGCTAAAAGGAGTGGGTTTCTGCTTATATAGAGGAAGCTCATCTGTATTCGCAAATTTTGAAGCGTAGGTGTCCCGCCTGTGCCTAGTACCTAGTGCCAAAATCCAGTGTGGAAATGATCAATTAAGGACGCTATAACACATCCTGCACTAGAAGCTTCCAGAACCAATTGCTACGTGGGTTTGCTACGGATTTGTTAAATCGTTTCAAGCTTATGCATCAAGCTTCCGACTTTTTTTCTCCCATGACACCCACAAACCCCCACGAATAATTCCGATCCGTTGAGCAAATTTGCGAATTTTGTTTGCTAAATTCTAGAAACTTGTGCTCCCGCCTAAAAGTAATAAGCATCTCATGTTTTTCCTTCAGCTCTTGTTGTTCTCTGACTCATGTGCTGAAAATAAACGGGTTATTTACTCGTCGTCTCAATTTTCTCTCCGCTCTTCTTATGTTACAAATTTGCGAATTTCAAATCCTTTTGCTAAGAATCTAATGCAAAACATGGGGACAACCTTAAAAGTCAACGGTAAACAACTCTTTTAAACAATGACACCACACACGAAATAAGAAACTATTCATAGTTTCATAATGCATGCAAAAAGAAAGCCAAGGCGCAATTAACGTTTCCAGATGTTTCCATCTCGTCTGATGAGGACAAAGGTTTCAGAAACATGACTGCATCCCAAGAAATGCAGCTTATAAAGTACAAGAAAATTGCAGTTTCTGTTGTAAAATATCCATTTGCATATGGGACGGATTTTGGCATCCTTTATTACCTCCGGCCATGCTCTCGTGATGATGCATTCATATATTTTAAGAATTGCATCCGTTAAATGGATGTGACATCTGATTTCACTCGACTTAATTACAAAAGTCGTAAAGAAACGCAATAAACGTCCTAGCCTACCCTCACAGAAGAGAGCACAAATGCTAGAATTATACGGAGTATTCAGGTAACCAATCAAATTAAGATTAACAGCTAATCACACCTTTGCCAAAATAGGCCCGCTAAAATAATGACAACTGTCAAATTGATTGAACTAGATTAATGGATAACTGGAAATCATTCCCTTCAATTCTAGGTTTTGATGACTTATGAGAAGCAGAAATTGCAAATTCACAACTACTCCTCACACCTCATTGCAAATTTTTGTGTCTGCTGGTTGCATGATTGTAACAGTCAGTTCAAACCCAAATAACATTTAATTTGTTGATGCTATAGCATGATTTTGGAAGTAATGAATGCGAAAGTATTTGCCTATCTTCTCGGGTGAATTTGTGCAAATCCTGCTGTTGAGAGGTATTTGAACATTGATTGACATTGTTCAGTTGCCAAGGACAAATCAAATTGGCCTGAAGTGTAACCGAATACCTTTGACTGTCAACCAACCAACCCTTCGCTATGTAAAGGTGTTCAACCAGCTATTTCGCAACGTAAGTCATACCAATGCTCCACATGCTCTTCCACAAATGTTTGGTTGCTGCAATTAGTCAGAGGTGACAGCAGTCACGGAGGATCAGTTTTCCATTTCCTTTTGTGGAAGCGCATCTTCGTAAATTTCGCACTAGCGGCGGGGTTCATGAAACACTGGAGTTTTTATGCTTCTTTAATAGCGTCATAGAAATAAGCTGTCATTTTCAAATGCTATTTTTATCCAACTGCTTCTGACTCACATGACGATACATAGCTATAAAAGACTGAGTGTATTTGATAAAGACCATGAAGCTTGAAGAGAACGCAGGATGCATACTAATGCTATAAGAAGCGTTTTACCTAGCTATATATTTCGCGAAAATGCGCAATTAATTCCCGATATATTTCAGGTGGCTTTTGACAGCAGGAGGAACAGTGAGTAAATGAGCTTCTCTGTTTGCCAATGTTTTGGAGGTTTGTTTAGCTGACATTGACATTGACATTGGCCAAGTTTAAAGCGGAAGAGCAAATCGGGGAAGCGTGGTAGGAGCTGAATGCATGTATTTGTAAGAGAAGCGAATTTTAACTTTTGAGCAACCCAAGGATGCGAAAACATTTCTCGATGAATTATTAGCAAAAATGCTGCTGTACAAGCTTGCTGCTCTGCTTTACTCACAAAAATGTGATGATATATAGCTCTGCAGCTTGGCTTGTGCTTGGTTGCTTCAAGATCGTTTAGTAGGGCATCATGATCTAACGCTATGTTTATGGTGAGAAAGTGCTTAGTAGGGCAAGTTGCCAGGAGATTGTTTATGGAGCGACGATGAACTTCAGATTCGATACTATTTCTGAAAGCTTCTTGGTTTAGGCAAATGCTTACAGCTAGCATAAATGCAAACAAAACTAAAATATATACTTGTGTAAACTGTTATGCGATTTTTTTGTTTATTCAATATTTTCCCTTGACATTAGTATTTAAAAATGATTTTAGCAATATGATCGTGTTTGAGGCACATTGCGAAATTTTTGTCGTTCGTGAAGCAATTTACAGAAGCCTCGAGATCTTATAGACTTCTGTACTGCATGGATATTAAGCGACTTTTGAATCTATGCGAGGCACTAAGAAGAGTGCGGACGGAAAGTGAGTGTAAACATAAAATGGCAGCACTGCAAGTGCTTGTACGGCAAAAGAAATGGAGACTTATAATACTTAAATTGATAAAATAATATCGTATTGGTATTGTGAACACAGTCTCATGAGTAGATCGTTACTTAATTGCTGTACCTTAGTATTGGTGGATAAATGCAGAGCTGTGCATGGAGTAAATTAAAAAGTAAATTGACCAATTCCAAATAAACAAGCTCTTTCTTCTATAGAGTTGAGAGGATGAAGTTATTCGACTTTGATGGGGATTTCCTTGGGTCCAGTTGGTGGTTCCGGGAGAGCTGGCTTTGGTAATGGGGCCTCGATCTTAAGGTAACCTTCCGGGGTCAAGATGGATTTGACTTCCTTCATGTCAACGTTGGGTGGGAGAGTGAATTTTCTTGTGAATTCTTGGTATACTCTGGTGCTTGAAGATCCGTCGTCAGTTTTCTTCTCCTTCTTGGCTTCAATGGTGAGGATGTGGTTCTTAAGTGTGATTTTTACATCTTCAGGGCTGATGTTACCTCCCAAGGGAACGTTGACGGTGTATTTTCCGGGAGTCTTATCAGTTCCATCCACATGGGATTCAACAAAGGGGCTGAGAGTGCTGTTGAATCCTCTTTCTGAGAATTCGGGCCAGTTTGAACGGGTGCGGAAGTACTGTCTGTATCGGTTCTCAAAGGGATCCGAGTAGACGTCGAACGGAACCATGAAGTCTCCGGGCATTTTGGTTTTGTGAAGAAGCTGCAAAGCAAAGTAAGAACCAATGTTTAAAAAATGTTCACGTATTTTACAGAGAAACCAATATTTTCAAGGAAGTGAAAAACTACAATTACTAAATCAACTGGCTTACCTTAGAGCTGAGCTTTTCAAGTGAAAGAGAGGAGAAACCCAAAGATTGGAGTTGCTGTAAGAAGAAGAGTTGCGAATTTAATGATGATCCCGAATCCGCAAGCGCTTGTTTTTATACTGCAAGTGTGGTGGTTTGGCGGGTGGACTGCCTCCTCACTTAGAAAAGTTGCAAATTTTTCAATAGCTTACTAATGTTCTGGAACTGTTCCAGAGCTTATTTTATTTCCACCTTCACCTTTAGCGAGATTGAAAGTTTTCATCCCACGTCGCAACCCCGATCTTTCACTCCTACGCAGACTTAAGCGTGCCATTTCGAGATTAAGTATTTGTCTCCACTCCTCTAGCTCCTTGCCTTGGTGTTTGCGAATATTGAGATTTGTAACGTGGGGGGTTTGTAGAGAGTTCTGGTATGTGAACGATTAACACGTATTCCCAAACCTCAGTCATTCTCGGACGCCCACCAACAAGTCTGGTACTACGTGTTTTCTTCATAGGCTTCCACAAGTTTCCAAATATGGGCCACTATTGCAATGACGAATCCTAATGGAATTCAAAAGGAATCAATTCCACAACCTGGAATGGAAATAATTTTTTCATGAGCCATTTATCCACGATATTCACAACCAAATGTGTAAATAACAACGTACCTGTATAATTTAAGATGGCTCATTTCAGACATGTTGCGGTGGGTCTTGACGATAAACAAATGGTGTTGTTATCTTGCTACATACAATACAGTACGTAGGAATGACAATTTCTCCTAAAATCCCAACCTACAAACTTGAACTGCCTAATTCCACTACTGGATTTGTATACAAAAGGATAAAAATTCTAGCATCAGGTGGGCTTTCAAGAAATGGTATGGCGTAAATATAAATAAGAGGTAGGAGTATACCAATCATATCAGACATCAAACACTAAGATTTAAAACTAAATAACATGAGAGATTTGATTTCAGAGTTTGAAAAGGTATACTGGACATACGGAGACGAACTACTCTGAATGAATCTTAACGAGGCAGGAAATAAACATCATGTTTGCGGAAATGTAACTACGTTACATGTTTGTTGTCGTTGAACTTATCTACAAAAGGGAAAATATTGCTACAAAATAAGGCAACCCGTGCGTACAAACCGATTTCTTCATAATAGCTTTAGCTAATGATGACAAACCTTACATAATGCTTGAAAACATGCTCAAGCGCAATTTGCGATTGATTCTCTACATAAATCTCTAAACTAGTATTGCGTATCAAATCCACTCAACTACGTGACATTCGGTGCTACAATAAAATTAAAATGTGTATTTACAATCGAGTGATAACTGTATACTAGGATTACTGAAAGTATCACTTTTCAAATACGTCTATACATTCTTCATTTTCTATGTCCAGATCAGCAGGGCTTTGACTTAAATCAATAGATTCCCCATCAAACTGAAAATATAGGAGTGTAGAGTCTACTTTCAACTCTTGCGCTACAAGATCACGAATATCAGAAAATTCGTTGTATTTTGAGACATCCAGAAAAATGGGTTTCTTCAGTCCAGACTTTTGAAACTTGAGTGTAATGGAATCGGGGTCTTTCTCTTTCGGTTTGTCTTCTGCACCTGCACCTTGTACTGATCTGAGTGTTGCTTCAAGTATATCACCAGTTTCGATCTCGTAAGCAACAAGCTTCTGCCCGTCTTTCATTTTAACATCTTTTGGCGTGTAAAGTAAGATATTTTGGGCTTGCACGTTGGTTTTCTCCGCTAGAATTTTACGTACATTCGATACATCCCACATCTATAATCAAAATATCAAATATTAAATCATCAAATGGTGTCATCACACTTTCAAAAGCTAGTGCATATTACGCTCTATAACCTCATTGCCATCGAACTTCACATCTTCACCGCGGAACCGAATGCGTATACTTATATATCCCGGTTGCCATCGCAAATCAATTGGAGTCTTAGGGGCTTTAGGGGAGTTTGTATTGCCTGGGGTCCAGTCAACGGTTGTAACGCTTGGACGCTGTGTTTCTAACTCCTGAAAAACAAACATTTGCGCTATTAAAGTTTACGCTTATTAATGGGCGCAGCCCTTCCTAGAGCGGGTTCGATGTTGTCGGTCGGTCGGTCGGTCGGTCGGTCGGTCGGTCGGTCTGTCAGTCTGTCTGTGCGCACGATAACTCAAGAACGGATGCCTGGATTAAGATAAGATTTACAACACAGGTGTATATGCTACAGGGGACCATCGCTATTGAATTTCAGAATTTTTGAATAATTATTTTCAGAGTTATTGAGAATTAAAGCGCGATGAGTCATCACTTACTATGCAATTACATACGTTCCAGTCACAAGCACAGCTACGCTCAGCAGTCACAGAGTGGAAAAGAGAAAGGGAAGTAGCGCACAAGCACACAGTTCCATAGCTAGCGAGTGGAACAAGACACGAAAAAAATTTGATTATTGCAAGCAAGAAGTTGCGTGGCGTAGTGGTAAGAGTGCGTGATGTATAAGGGGAGGACAGGGGATCGAATCCAGGTAGCTGATTTATTTTTGCAGATTTTAAATCATAGAGTTTAAGCTTCTCATTGAGTTTCCGACATAAATTATTTCTGCTTTGTAAGGGGTGATTAGAGATTTCCCTTTTTAGCTATGTGGTTGTATTTACCTTTATGCTACATCTAATTTAAGAGTATGTCAGATTTTAAAGTGCTTGCTTGTAATTGAATATGTACATATTGCGCTGTTAGATTTTGGAGGAAACATGACTAATGTTATAATTATTGTTTCAAATAATCCTATCCATTTAAACTTTTTCTAAATCTGCAACTAATAATATAATTATCGTTCCCAATAATTCTCTCCAACTTAATCGTTTCTAAATTGCGCCCATTCCGTATTCGGTTAACCGTTTATTAATGGGCGCAGCCCTTCCTAGAGCGGGTTCGATGTTGTCGGTCGGTCTGTCAGTCGGTCGGTCTGTCAGTCGGTCGGTCTGTCTGTCTGTGCGCACGATAACTCAAGAACGGATGCATGGATTAAAATAAGATTTACAACACAGGTGTATATGCTACAGGGGACCATCGCTATTGAATTTCAGAATTTTTGAATAATTATTTTTAGAGTTATTGATAATTACAGCGCGATGAGTCATCACTTACAATGCAATTACATACGTTCCAGTCACAAGCACAGCTACGCTCAGCAGGCAGAGAGTGGAAAAGAGAAAGGGAAATAGCGCACAAGCACACAGTCCAGTAACTGGCGTGTGGAACTAGTCACAAAACAAATATGATTAATGCAAGCAACAAGTTGCGTGGCGTAGTGGTAAGAGCGCGTGATGTATAAGGGGAGGACGGGGGATCGAATCCAGGTAGCTGATTTTTTTTGCAGATTTTAAATCATAGAGTTTAAGCTTGTCATTGAGTTTCCGCCATAAATTATTTCTGCTTTGTATGGGGTGATTAGAGATTTCCCTTTTTAGCTATGTGGTTGTATTTACCTTTATGCTACATCTAATTTATGAGTCTGTCAGGTTTTAAAGTGATTGCTTTGAATTGAATATGTGAAATTGTGCTGTAAGGTTATGAAGGAAACATGACTAATGTTATAATTATCCTTTGAAATAATACTATCCATTTAAACTGTTTCTAAATCTGCAGCTAATAATATAATTATCTTTTCCAATAATTCTCTTCAATTTAATCGTTTCTAAATTGCGCCCATTCCGTATTCGGTTAACCGTTTATTTTCGAAACACTTCAACTGAACTGCATAAATGACAATTTACCTGTCTCATTGCTGGAGAAGGCTGCGGTTTCTTGTCATTCCGTTTCAAAAAGTTTTCAAAGCTTTCATCCAAATTGGCTGGATCATCCCTGTCAAAATATTGCAAATAATTGGAATTGAGTCTTCGAAACGTGTGTAGAATATACGATTTTACCCAAATAACTTTGCTTACTCTGACGACGAGTGAGTGTTCTGTCTTCTTCTGTTGTTACTTTGAGACCTAGAACTCTGATGTTTCGCCCGTCGTGGAACATCGTCCATCTCTAATTCTGTGTCTGTATCAAGATCTGCAACTGCTAATTGTGACGCAGTCAAAGGTCGGTCCATAACAGATACGTGGCGCTTTTTAGGCGATGACGTGACTGTAGAAGAACTGACAGGATATCGTGTTGCTGAGACTGAACAAGGACTAAAACTGCTTGCAGTTGCAACGGGTTTAATTTTTTGTTTGTTTTTAGAAGCCATGGCAAGTAACTTTCGAGCAACAGGATCATTTTCGTTCTTCGCCAAGAGATCTGCACACGTCAAATTTGTAGGCCCTTTGAGCTTTCCCTGAACTTGAGATATCATACCTGAAGGCAAGCCACAATTTACTTCAATTTTAGCTAATTCATTTTTCTGGCGATACAATAGCTACCTGTTTACTTCACAGCGTTAGGCTCGAAAATTTCGTAAAAACAAAACTACATGTGATGAGAATTAAAATTAAAGACTCACTTGCAAAATCCTTACGACTCGAGACGAGTCCATTTTCCTTCTTAGGTTCTGTTGCTCTCTGCTCTTCCTCGGATGAAGAGGAGTATATTTTCCGTGGAGAAATACGTTTCTTTCCTGCGTAGAATTTCATGCTCTAATCAAAATATACTCGAAACATTGCAGAAGATTGAAAGGATGTAATTAATAACATGAAAGCGCACCTTGGGATTTAGGTTGAAAGTCATCTTCGTCGGATGAGTAGTACTCCATAGGAACCTCTGTAAAGCCTTTACTTGCCACAGCAGGAGCTAGAGAAGAAGTACCTCAGTTGCATAAATCTGCTTTGTTCAAGTTATAAAACGTTCTGTAAAAAGCCACTTACCTTTTGAACAAGTAGCTTTCTCGGTGTCCTCATATCTGCTATGCGAAGGAAGGGATGCGAACAGCGAACTCGAGCTTGATTTGTTCTTATCACTGTGTTTACCTGGTTGTTGAGTTTCTTTAGAAATAACGGGTACGCTGTCACAACTTTCAAAATCTGGAATCAATAGTCAGAACTGTAAGTCCTTGATGATAAAAAGGTAAATGCAGTGCAGTATGTATAAGATATAGGCCGGAAATAGTCTGCAACTGGGAACAAACCGTCAGGATCCGGAACTTCCGATTCTTCACAAACCTCCATTGGACTCGTATTCATCTGATTTTCTATTGCTAAGGCAGGAAACACTAGGAGGTAATACTTCTACAAGGATCGGTGTATGATACAAACTACAATTACATAATATTTCAAATGTATTACCACTTAGTGCGTTATTGTCACTGCTCGAATCCAATAAATCAACACATACAGGTGACACCGAGTTGACACATTTCTTAGATCTCTTAGCGCTAAGTTTACTAGGCTTTGCTTTAGCTTTTGACTTGTGTACTGCTGGTTTTGTAATCCTTTTAGCTCTTTTTAGCACTGTACCTTTGTGAAACAAAATATATCAGAGTTGAACCTGTCATATGCCCTCAACCATTTATTATTTCTGAGCATAGAGGTACATTCTAGTACGACGGTAAAGCCTAGACAAGATCTCTTTGTTGGTAACTAACTTTTTTTACACGACGCTTCATCTGAATCCGATAGTAATACGATATCATCGTCATCACTAGCAAGGCTTCGAACTGGAGCCAAATTTCCATTAGTGGAAGCAGGAACAGCAGACGAAACTAGAAACGTGAAATCAGTTAATTGTTCAGTAACTGGCATAAAATAAACTTAAGTCCTAGCAACCTATTAATGTACTTTGTCCTTAGGTACCTGGTGTTTCTTCAGGAACTAAAATGTCAGGAAGGCTTTCACTATCTTCAGCATCAGGTGGTTGCACCTTAGCCGCAACTTCAACTGGGATTTTGTTTTCACTTTCAAGTTTTTTCTTGCCGCGAGTATTATTCTTCTGGGATTTAACGCTTGTCGTTATTGCCTTCTCGCTTTTATCCGACCGTGGATTTGTTTTCGTTGAGGCATGCACACTAACATCGGTATTCGAAGATGCTAACGCTGTGCCCAGCTTAGCTGCAGAACGGGTAGTTCTCTTCATGGCTAGTCCTTCCTTGTTGCGGTGTCAGTCCTATTTAAATACGGATAAACAGTCATTATCACTCTCAAGGAAATTATAGAAGAGAAATCAGGCATGTTATGCTGTAACAGCTAAGAGTGCTATTGTCATTCGCAAAACCGTTATCCTGTAGAACCGTGAATGCATTAAAATTAGGAAACTGATTAGCAAAGTAATGGCATGAATGTCAAACGTTCATTACCAAAACCTCAAACTGTGTGATTCTTTTTGAGAGTATGGACCATTGGAAAAACTTTTAAAAGATTATTGTAGCCGGTATAGACTGGGTCGAAATGTACAACTTAACACAATATGTCCAAATGTTGATTAAGCATTTGTAATAAAGGAATGTAGTTTTATCTTTACATTTAGTTACATATTTGTAGATATTGTTCTAATGAAACTTTTGTTTATTATTTCTCCATGTGTTTAATTATAAACCAAGCGCATGTAGCAAGACGAGACCTTTTCACACTCATCACTCAGTCCTTCGATAGAACATATCATTTCGGTGCCGCGGATTTTATTGCGGAATAAAGAATTGATGCGCGCCAGTAAATTTAAAATATCTGCTTCTTGTTATTTCGGACCAATTTGGCAGCATTTAGTGTTCCAGAATACACATTTACTACTGATGATAGTTATGATGTTAAATGAAAGACCAGATGTACAAAACAATGTTTAAATAAAGTAATTTATTTTTTATTGCATCACACAACGCTTGTAGTCAAACCAGTCACTGAAGGTGGCATATAGAAGTACTTAAATATAGATACACTGTATTCAAAATACTGTTCCGTACTATCGTTAATTGTTTTGTAACGCATTAAAATTTAAATCTGCAGCTGTCATACTCTATTCACCATTGGAACAGATATTGGATATCAGATCCAACTTGCTCCATTCCGTGGGCCTGTGCGACAACTTACCGATAGTATTATGCATGAAGGTCTTAACAACTTAAACACAGAGCAATGTTACTAAAGCGTTTCCTTTTTGAGAAAGTGAAGTTGAAGCTATTTGGAAATGATTAGCAGAATATTTAAAGCTACTATATTATAGCTTCTTCTCTCATCTATTGGTGAATCTTGGCTCTATGAAGTCTGAGCTTGTAAGCTAAAGTTGTGCTGAATTCACAATCTTTACATTTATGACGATTGTCATGCTCTTCGCTTACATGTTGAGCGACTTTCTTAACGTCGTTGGCTTTGAAACTGCAATATGGGCACGCCTCAGAATCAGAATATTCTAAATCTTCGTCTGAGTCAATTTCCATGCTTTGTAAGTTGAGCTTCGGTGGAGACGCTTTCTTTGGATTTGGGATCCTTGCTTCAGAATCACTATGAGACTCAGAATCGGAAGAAGATATTAGAATTGATCTTTGAACCTGCCGTACATTTCGACGAACAGAGTCGTTTGCAGCTCCATTTTTGGCTTTGCCTGCTGGAATCTTCGTTTTCCGAAGTCCACGCGAACTCTTCAATGGGGACACAGCTAATACCTTCGAACCTTTGTTACTGCGATTCTCCTCGAAAGACGCATCTACTTCAGATTCATCACTTTTTTCTACGACGTCCATTTCATTAGATGGTGCTCGACGATTTGCGGTTTCTGCTATTTTGACGCGTAAGTTAGACGAGCTGGAACTTGTGGAACGAGAATTGTTTTGGGCTGCATTATCTTCAGATGAGGAGTCGCTATTTATCGGGTTCGATCTGATGTGTGGCGTGGGTATTGTAATTGGTCTTTCAACCCGCCGTACATTTCGACGAGCAGAGCCGTTTGCATCTCCTTTTTTGGCTTTGCCTGCTGGTAGAATGTTGGGTTTCCGAAGTCCACGCGAACTCTTCAATGGGGACACAACTAATACCTCCGAACCTTTGTTACTGCGATTCTCCTGGAAAGACGGATCTATTTCAGATTCATCACTTTTTTCTACGACGTCCATTTCATTACATGGTGCTCGACGATTTGCGGTTTCTGCTATTTTGACGCGTAAGTTAGACGAGCTGGAACTTGTGGAACGAGACTTGTTTTGGGCTGCATTATCTTCAGATGAGGAGTCGCTATTTATCGGGTTCGATCTGATGTGTGGCGTGGGTATTGGAATTGGTCTTTCAACCCGCCGTACATTTCGACGAACAGAGCCGTTTGCATCTCCTTTTTTGGCTTTGCCTGCTGGTAGAATGTTGGGTTTCCGAAGTCCACGCGAACTCTTCAATGGGGACACAGCTAATACCTTCGAACCTCGGTTACTGCGATTCTCCTGGAAAGACGGATCTATTTCAGATTCATCACTTTTTTCTACGACGTCCATTTCATTCGATGGAGCTCGACGATTTGCGGTTTCTGCTATTTTGACGCGTAAGTTAGACGAGCTGGAACTTGTGGAACGAGACTTGTTTTGGGCTGCACTATCTTCAGATGAGGAGTCGCTATATATCTGGTTCGATCGGATGCGTGGCGTGGAATGGATTGGCGAAATAACAAGTTCAGAATCCTCCCGTAAAGACACTGTTTTGCTTTTCGCAGGCGATGGCAGAAGGTTCGCCTTGTGCACAGGTAACTCGCGTGGATCAAAATCGTCCGATTCTTCAACTCCAAGAGAAGTTCCATTCAAATCTCCATCTCCATTGCAACTATCTCGTGTAGCAATGCGTGACGGATCTACTAAAAGTTTCTTCCTTTTTGGCAGCACTTCAGTTTCCTCTTGTTCGTCACTTTCGTCTGGCACAGCCTTTTTGAGAAATCGAGTCGAAGTAGATCTGGGTTTGATAACGGAATCTGTAAAACGGAATCATTATAAAGTTCCTTGCTGGTATATATACTCTACTCAAATCGGTTAAGTTGCGAAAACAATGACTTTTCGATAACATCTATGTGTAATTTCAACAATCAAGCACCTTTATCACTGTCACTTCCCGAAAGTTCAATCACATCTTTTGCAGCTCTTAACGATTTCAGCTTTTTTCTCGTCAGCCGTTGACCTTGCCCTGTTCTTCCTGTCTTTTTTTTGAGACGCTTTGGGTTCCCAGTGTCAGATACCACTGCTTTCTTTGATTTAAGTACCCGTCCTTGAATCGCAATTCAAAGAAATCAGAAATTAAAATTAAGGTCCAATTAAAACTAGACTATTGTATAATCGCAACGCTGATGTCGTGAGTACATCCAAACTCTATACCTCTTTTTCTCTTTGATCGAACGTTTTCATTTTGATTATCAACACTGGTCAATTCATCTTGAAAATCTGGAACCCCAAACAAGTTGAGCATATTTTTATTAGCCTTATTGCTTGCAATCTCCTCAGTCTGTTCATTGGTTCTATTTGCACGTGCGCTCCATCCAGTCAACATTTCTTCAGGTAAAATCAACTCCTCCTCTACAGTTTCTGCACCAGTTGTAACGGTCAACTCGTCAGCTGTTCCGTCGAGATGATTGCGCAGCAACAACTCCTGGTTGGACGTCATTTCCACTCTGCAAAAGTTTTAAACAACAAGATACGACACAGTTATAACACTACGAGTTCGAAAAACAGCATAAGGTTCCTTATAATATTTCGAAATAACACGATGTAAGGTATTTGGAAAAGAGCAAACCTTATTCCATTTGATTGATGAGCCTCTCCATCATGGTAACCGACATTTTCTTTTTCGGATGAATTACTAGCACTAAAAATAAAATCAATAAATCAGACACACACAACAATCCCACCTTAGCCAACATGAGATTCTTTCTTCCTCACTCACCATTCTAAATTATTATTTCGAACATCATCCCACGCATTATTGGTTTCTTCTTCATCATCATCAACTTCTTTCCGCTCCAGATCGTTCCACGATTTCACTCGTAGCAAAATCTCATTCGCATCATAAGTTTCGTACGCACTACCCCCCAACCTAATCAGACAGGAATCCATTCAATGGAATAATGATTTGAAATCAGGCTAAAACTACGCTTACACCTCTTTACAATGAAAATTTTGACTGTATAGCTGCAAACATCACTATTCCGATTGAAGCCGAATTTCGCCACATCGACACAGTCAAGTTGCTCAGGGATGAGATCCCACTGGAAAGTCAGCGTACCTGTATTTGTTAAGGTTTTGAACCTCCTTAGTTTCGTAACAGTCATATATAAAATTGGGAAGAAAATGATCATCCGGGAAACGAGCTGTCTTCAGTAAGGCACGATGATTCTTCATCATCCAGTCAATATCAACAATATTAATCACGCAAGGATCCTCGTCCCCAGGTTCCAAGACTATCCCACCGCAAAGCTATTTAAACGTCAGAACAGTAATAAATAAGTTATCAGAACTCTTATTACATTCGATTATGTTCAGTACGGGGGTCACATATGTAGTCATAGTCAAGATTACCTCAATAAAGTCGCGTAAATCAGCGTTATATGCCTCTTTAGGGCATATTCGAAACACGCCCGTCGAACTGCCATCTCCAGCAAACAAGTCTAATTGAACACACTGTGTCATCTTCTAGTTTTAAGAAATTCAAGCGTTAAGTATACAAATGATACTTTCTTATAATGTATTGGACCCAATGTACTGTATTCAAGGAACAGCAATCTGTAAAACAATATATACATACAAGTATAAAATAGCCCATTTTTGGAGTTCTTGTTCTTATACTACTTTTGCAATATATACTTAAACTTAGCAACGTGATTATTGAGATTATTAACTTACCTGGCAGGATTACCGGGTTCACTGAACGAGTTAACAAAACAAATAATTATTAGTAGACTGAACAAACAGAGGCATGGGCATGTGTCCTATTGAATTAATTTTATTGTAATTGTAACTACGAAAACGTATCATTATTTCCTGAAAAAGAGACAATAAAAACTATAAGTTTACGCTCCAAAGCCATACTGCAAATTATTAACCGCAAAAATTACAACAAATTAGTTATATATGTGCGTATTATCACCTCAAAGCACACGCGGAATCGGCAATCGTCGCTGCGACACATTAAAAAATAACTAACAACGGAATTTTTCGGTTCTATTACTATATACATATAGTGATTTTCTTTATTCCTGTTAATTTTATCCCTCTAGATCTCGTGCTTTCCTTTCCCGCCTATAATTTTGAGTATTACGCATTCCAAAAAGCTGGGGGGGGGAGTAAAATTTTACAAGTCGACATGATGTTGTAGGGATAGCGTGTCGTCACATTACCCTCTTGCTGCTATCTTATTATATATAGGCTACTCCAAGATACTGAAATAAAAATAGTAAACATTAATTTTAACTGTCTCCACTGCTAAACTTGCTATTGGTAAAATTACTTCGAGAGCAAATGTCTGAAGTTTAATAGGGTCTACACGCAATTATAAAGATGTATCAGTAAACATAATTTTCGCCAACACCCTTGCTCTCGTCGAAGGGGCCCCTTGATACGTTTTAAGAAGAGCTGACAAGGCATGCGACATGTTCATGATTAGCGAAGGGCCCTTCCTCTTTCAAAGGGTGTGATGGTAGTGCCTCAGAACTGACGATGACTATGGCGAAGTCGAAACCCTATCGAAACCCTAAAAGAATTATTTTGCAGTCCCGGAATATTTCACGATGCCCCAAGGAAAATCCTTAATTCTGAAGATGGAAATAAGAAATGGCTGAATACAAAAGATCATAGAAGATGTTCCCATCACCGCGCGCAATGCTCAAAAATACAGAAGTTGAAAACAAAAAATAATTAATTGCATTATATGCATATTATAAATACGAAAGGGCCGTGTTTGTAAAGTACACTTTGACATTACTTTGACATTAACACACTTAAACTGTACGTGGTATTGTCAGATTTAAGAAAACTGTTGCAATTTGTAACGCATCACTATGAGTGGTGATAACTGTTGAGAGACGTTATAATAACATTCCGGCGTCAGATGGTGAGTTTAATTGATCCCTCCGTGTCAGCAATGAGCTCCTTCTCTGAGGTCGATGTTTTCGTCGGGAATCATACCGTAGTTGACCCGGACATCTTTCAGCTATGGCTTGACGGGTATTCAGGTATGATTGAATTTATAATGAAGCCGTCATCTTATTTGTATCGGTAAAAATCTTTGCAGCAAATAACTTGTTTACTGTTTCTTGATTGTTCATACAGCTCCAGAAGCAGTGCCGATCTTGCAGCAAAAAGGAAATTTCGGGATGACACCTTCAACGGAATTGCTATTTTCGGATGTTATGGACCATTATAGAACTTATGCAATGATTGAAAAGTACCTACAGTGTCCTCCAAGGCTCATGGATCAATGGATTTTTCAAATGGATACAGAAACGCAAGATCTGGTTATTACAAAGTAAGAGTTGATACAACTGGCGGAGATGTCATTATTGTATAGTTAAAGGTTGCTTGATTTTAGTAGTGAATCAAGTCTGTATACCTTACCATAGCTTACCTTTTCTGGTTCTCTATAGATACTATGAGTTTGATGACACAGTAATGAGAGAGATATTAGGCAAGAAATTGTCATCAAGGCAGCGAAAAGATCTGGACGAAGTCAGTGACAAAACGAACGTGAATCTCAAGTCATGCAGGTAAAGTCATTCTTTTTTAGGAGTAATAGGAATCTTTGTCTTGTCTGTGTTTAAAATAACAAGTCCGATACTTACAATAAATACTTGTTTATATTGAAACGCAGGAGACAATTCGATAACGCCAAGCGAGTGTTTAAGACAGTGGAGGAGATGACAGGATCTTTAATCCAGAATATCAAATCAAACTTTTTTCTTAATGACGAATTAGCCAAGTAAGCAGTTGTTGACTCGGGTCCGTTTATTTAACATGCACGAACTAATTAAAATCACTGAACAAATCTTTTCTTTTCAGAAAGTACAGTGCAATCGTCTTCATCGCTGAGAACAGATTCGAAACCAACAAAAGGAAGCTTCACTACCTTACATTCCAGGATTTTTTGAATTGTGCTGTGTCTATGATGACACATTGGAAATCACCTATTATTGACGACGATACTACCGCGGATGTTGAAAGAGAATTTTTAATGGATCTCCGTGAACTTCGTATGTTGCTGGACAAGGAAAAAGAACATAAAAGGTGAGGTTTACGAAGTATTATACAATTCCGAATTTTCGTAATTAGAGTGAGTTAGTTACACACATAAGCTCTTTATTTTTTCAGTCTTACGTGCCAGAAGATCAAAGGGCGTGTCTGTGATAGGATTAATACAGAAATCGAACACAATTTCAAGGTATGTTATGAATTTTGACAGTGCGTTAACTATTTGTGTACGGCTGAAGTTTCTTACATCGGATTATTTTGGATTTCAGGTTTATTCAAGGACGCTAATAAACCTAGCTTATGGTTTGAATCAACATAAAGAACTCCGAGACCTTTTTATCGATCTAGTCGAGAAGTATATTGAGCCCTGCAAGCAGCTCCAGTGGCCTGCCGCTGACGTTAAAATCTTTTTAGAGGTGTACACAGACGCTGGGCTGCAGTTAGACATTATGAAATCGTAAGTTGTTCCTTTAAACTTTTACGTAAAACATTCTCATATTTGGGGTACCAAAATGATAAAGATGGGGTGGAACAATGTGTGTTTTTGTCGATTTTAGGCAACCGCAACTGCGCACTGTGTGGAAGCGATACATGGACGGAATCTCTGGCTGTTTAGTATCGATGTATCATAACTGACTCTGACGAAATCAACCAGTCAACTTTTTAAGTTTGCTTTTATTATTTTTACGATGCATTTAGTAAAACAAGGGATTAATAAAACCTCATGTTAAATGATTTATGCTGATAGCACACTATTAATTCGCACGCCTGCTAACTGCTAGGACTACAAGCATTGCATCACTTAACATAATTTTGACTGCTAAACTTATCCTACACATGAACTTTTATGGATAATCTACCGTAATTAAGTCGGGATAATATTTGAACACGATTTATCATAAACCCCAAAGGTTCCGACGGAATGCAGGACAGGGGCATGGGTTTCTGTCGTAAATAGCGGATTCAAATGTAGATCGGTGTATCATTTATTCTCACAAAGGTTAGAAGAAATTTTTTATCAAAAAATATAACTAAATCTGAATTTGAATCCATTCTATCCAAGCTCAGCTTGAGCCGATCTATACTGGCCTACTTCAACTTATGATGAACAGTTTTCACATCATATATAACATTTACATGCAAGAAAGCATTCCAACAATTCACTTCCAGTTATTAGAATACCCATATCAATAAACCTATTCCACTTAAAAATAACCTATAAGTCATTAAACAACTAATCAGGAATTTCTGAAGAATACAGTCAACCAAAATACTCCCCATTGTTTCACTTCTTCTAAATGTTCAGCATTTCAGGTAAAAAGCAGCTGTAGCTCGAAGATAAATTTACAATGCGCAATAACTATAATATTTTCTATGTATATATATGCAGTTCCAGAAATAGCTCTATCATGTTTTCACCCTTTTTTGTTGCCTATATCGGTAAATATCATTCATAGGGGGAGCATTGGCAGAGTCTTCATCCTCGCTATCATGATTATTATGACCTCCATGACCTTTTTTATTATCCATCTCTCCGTGTCTTCTTCTAAAGCCTCGTCGCGCACCTCGGTTGTTGTGGGAATGCTGATCTCTACCGGCAAAAGCTCCATCCTCTTGAACTTCAGGATTCCAGTTTGCGGCTTTGGCGGTGTCGAACAAAGACGGGTCAACACCTTCCCCAGTTGCAACTGGAGCACGATCAGGTAACTGCAGTCTGTGAAATACTTCCATTAATTTGTCAACGGACACGAACGGACCATGGAAAAACGTAGGAGGAGGGAGTAGTGTGTTAACATATGCTGCTGCTGGAGGCATCGGGAAAATACCACCTACGATGAACGTATAGTCAGAGTTAAAAAACTTATTCGAATGTTTATGGGTTAACGCTGCAATATATGGGAGATTATCTGAGAAATCAAACTTACCTTGTACAACGTGTTCGCCTTGATAAGTCTCAACTTTAGGCTTGAAAGGTATCATTTGAGAAAAATCTGGCCGAACCATTTTCTCCTCGTCCTCATCTTCTTGACTAGTCTCAGTTGGGGCGATAGCTAACTGAACTTTCCCTGATTGAGTTGATACTGATAATATATCACTATATCCTACGGATCTGTGGGAGATTTTGAAAAAATTAACTTCTTGTTGTTTCATACGTAAAGTATATTGAAAAAAACTATACTTAATATGATACGAAGTAGGATAGCATACCTCAGTTCCAAATTTGTACATGGGTACAGATCCAAAAATCTGTATCTATCAACGATTTGAGCGGTTTCTTTCCCGTCGAATTCCTTCAACTGCAACATTAAACCATCACGTTATTTAAGAATAATTTTAACTTACGAGAATAACTTTGAAATTCTAGTTCAGTTTCTATTGTTACCTGATTCAGTACAACAGCCCTACGCTTCTCTGTCTTGATAACGCTAGCTAAGTCTCCAGTGTTTGATTCGAACTCGAGGAACTTATTCCAAATATCTCTGCAGAAACCATAAACCCATAAAAATTACATTATTTGAAACATATGCGCACACTGCGAATGTTTATGCCGATCCCCATCAAATGAAACTGCATATGCTTCACTTACACTGACTTCTCCGGGGGCAGAGTTCCAGAGGTAAGGACTCTTTCAAACAGTACACGAGTATTATTATCCTCTGTAAGTTTTCAAACAACATGATTAATGCTCACAATGCAATATAAATTACCATTACTTTTATGCAATAAGTTTATCCCCTAAACTTCCATTTTAATCCGCAGAATTAGTAATATACTTACCATTTAAGTGGGACTGGAAGTCTAAGTAACACATTACGTACTCTGCATTATCAGAAAACTTTTTCATGCCTGGAACCAAGAAACAATGTGTCATCACTATGACCCTGAATAAAGAATATATTAACCCATTCTTCATAATATGGATATAATAGTTACCTAGTTCAAAAACTCTCCCAGCTACTACCGTCTCTTTACTACAATAGTATTCCATGAGGGCAGCAGCTACATAAATGTGATATGATGTCCTTGGATCTTCTCTTGCTTTTCGGAATATTTTCCTAGCACTTAAAGTTCCTTCCGCCCGCCTTGTGAATTTCATGTATTGAATATACACCTAGAATCAATAATAGGTAAGTAAAGAGTTAGTACAAATTCAGTTTATAGGATACTATCCATCTGGTTCTGGGTATCCAGAATTATCTTCTCGGATTTCTTCATCTTCGTATGCAGCGGCGGTCGGTTCAACGATCTAACACGTGCATTTGCAACAAACTGAGGGTAATACTAAGTTAAAATCCAGAAAAAAAGGAAGCTCTTCATAGTAAAGGGGTTGGCAAGGCCTTCACGTGTCATTTGTAGCAGAATGTGTTTCCTCATGTTATCATATGCGGCAGTGGAACTGTGTTTCTGTTTCAGTGTTAGGTTTCCTACAGTGTTCAGTCACCAACGGAAAGAATACGTGTAGATGAGACCGACCATTCCGCAAGTTTGGAAACGCTACATATACTAATTAGTACTCTTTTGCAAAAATGCAGTATGATACTAGCTACGAGAGTCAGCTAGGAACTCCAGTGAAGAAGATGGAATTTGAACACACAAGAAGTCAAAATAATTAGGACTCGTAGGTAAAGTTGCAGCAAAAATTGCTGTAGAAAGATGGTGAAGACGGAAAGCGTTTGATCATTTGATAGATTGTTACTCCAGAGGCTACGCCATTTAAAATAATGATTTATCACTATAGACTGAACATATAAGAGAAACCAAATACATACAAGAGTCGGATCAATATCTTCATTGTCCAGCAGTTTTTGGTAAATTGTATGAACTTTTTCATATTTCATTCGTCCTTCCTCGAAGTCAGCATAGGCGAAGTAAAGTAACATATTCTTTTGTAATACGCCAGAAATAGCTCTTTCATACATATTTGCCGTCTCCTCGTTGAACGTTCTAGCACCATTAGCGTCCTAAGATTGAAAACCAATACGTTAGTAGTGTTTTACTTCTCATATAAAACAAAGGTGTTATTAGCAACGAGACCTAGTATGTCCTTACCCCTTTCTCGCCAAGGAGTTTGGCAATATTTTCCAAATACAACGCAGCCTCGTACCAGATGTCAGGGTGATGTGTCAGGCAGAGGAGACATTGTTCATAGGCGAACATTACACGCTTCGCAAGCAACGCAGTATCTTCAGTCCTCATGGGATTACTTTTCTCCCATTGTATATATTTTTTCCAGAGGTTCACCTATTTTCAAACAACAATATTTCCGCTCTATTTAAAAACTTGGTGAATATTTTTACTTCGTTACGGTTCTTAAGAATCAATCAGAAATTGAAATATTATCATGAATTTCAAACAATGTAGGTATGTCAAAACAGCATCACGTGAAACGCAAAATGAAGGTGTAAGTAGACAGCCGCAAAATTTACCTGTCTTGCTTCTTCAGGGCTGCCCGTTGGAGGAACGGCTGGAAAATTTCGATTCAGACCTCTCGTAGCGGCTTCATGTTCTTTTGCTACCCGTCGCGCATTCATATAATCACGCGAACGTTCCATTGACATCTTTTCAGCGATTATAGCATTGATCCCTTGTTCAAAGGCGATGTAATCTTTCCACAGAGTCTCAACGCTTACCATGGGAGTCATCACAGATTTTTGATACACCTGTTCATGAAAAATTCAAGTTACATTCCATTCCGACTCACCCACTAATTCCTAAACTCGATTTGATGCACAATTTCTTCTGAACGTACCTTCCGGACGGCGCTAATCTTTTGATTCTCTGCGTATGATCCTACAGCCTCAACCGACTTCAAGAAATTCGCATAGTCGTTCCAAATAGAAAATGATTGTACGTCCATTCCGATTTTGTCCAACGCGAAATCGTAAGACTGAGCCATTTTTTCCCTGAAGTTAACAGAATATTCTTGTGTTATTTACAATAACGTGGACCCTACCGGACCAAATTATGTAGTCTAATTTGCAAATATTCAACTGTGTAAAGTTTCTTACTTGTAGGTTGGTAACGTTGCTTTAGATTCGCGAATGTATTGCAGATAAAGTCTCCATAAATCGATGTTGAGTACCTTGATGAGGCATCGTTGGAACAACTGCCAATAAGAAGGGATAATAATACATCGTACCAATCGTTTTATAATGAGAGGGAGAAATCCGCCACTTCTGGTGAATTTAACTCTCGGTTTTAAAAAAGCCTGTGACCATCGTTACTGTTTACAACCCGTAGTTTCCCAAAAAAATCATCCCCAAGGCGTACGTGCCGAATTTTTTTTTTAAAAAAGTATACGTACTAAAATCCCTATTCGTCCCATCAAGACCAGAAAAAAATTAAATTGAATAGCTTCACGTTTAGTTTGATGAATCTACAACTCTTTCTCGGAAACTACTGCTAAAATTTAGATTTCACACGTGGACATCAACACAGACTACCATTATCGAACCGGCTTCATTTCCCAGTATGCGCAAGGTGGCGATATAAAACTCCGATCAGTAAATCAATTAGCAACGACTGAACACCGAAATAATTCAATGTGCCACAGGCGCTGGAAATTACTCAAAGAAGTCTCTTTTTATTCCATGACTGGTTTACCGTTGAGTTATCGTTTTTTAACGAAGTTTCTTTTGAAGAAACAAAGAGCAGGTTTTATTGACTTAATTTGCATCTTTGGTCATCAACAAATTGTGCGTAGTGATTGCGTCAGGATTTTCCTGATATTAATTAGCCGCTAAGACTAACATTGAGAGATGAATACCATTCGGCTTAAACAACCCCTGGTACATCAAACCGCTTGAGTATCATTGTAAAAAAAAGCTTAAAAACACAGCAAAACGTTGTGTTTGGGGTACGAAAATAATCTTTTCATACAGATAGACTAGACAATATCACAGATAGCTTTCATCTTACAGCCTCAACATGTACGTAACTATATTTTCATTGGTCCACACTCAATAAATGGTGCAGAATTTCACGTCTGGAGGCAGAATTAATAATTAAAGTAAATCATTATACAAGAGAAGTGAGAGATCACCAAGCTATTGAGACGGTAGGGAAGGATTTTCAGCTTACCTTTTCAACCTTGTCGTAATTTCTTGCTTTCATCTGAAACAAACAAACATTCCGAATTCCTCATAAAAATACATCTCTACATACAACCGTCCTATAAACCTTCTCAACACTCTGTGCCACATCACTAGTCATTTCTATCACTAGGATGACACATGAAGAATTTCGCAGGTGGATTACTCTATCCTCGTAAGTATAAAAATATCTTGCCCAAGTTTTGGCAGGATTCCATTCCATCAGGTTTTAAATTTTTAGTCATCGACAATCATGCAATGTAGGTAAAAATACATCACTTGGAATAAAATCCTGCCTACCTCCCACAGGTTTTCTTATATATTATTAGCCTTCGAAACCCGAAAACTAAACTTTACTCCAGTATCACATTCGTTACATGTGGTACACATTCAAGCACGAATGAAGGATGATGTGCCAAAAATTCAAAAAGAGATCAACCTCCAACACGTTCAGACCTACCTACTCCGTTTTCCCATCCCACGTTGTAGCTAATTCTAAACATTCAACTTCTAGTCCTCCTTTTGTTTTCCATCTTCACGTACAAACTAAAACTTTACTATCCTTCATTTGCCTAACTTCTCTAATTAATTCTTGTAATCTTTTTGCTTACCTCTTGTTCGATATAAATCTTCCAAAACCTCCCCGTTGTCGGGAAGATTTTCACGAGCTTTTCAAACAATGGTCTAACATCTTCTATTTTTCTGGTCTGAAGCTCTCGTAACAGGATATTCCAAGCATCCAGGTCATATGGATTTTCTTCCGTCGCAAGGAAGGCTCGCTGCACACTTTCGTTTGAGAAATGCATCCTCAGTCGTTGAACTTCTCTAGTCTTCGTCCTCAAAAATACTTGCCACAGTAATTCGACGCCGGAACCCACTTAAGGGCCAGTGTCCTTCTTCAACTGTCCCTCCACAAAACGTTATCACTACCTGGAAATTATTAAAAGAAGATTAACCAAAGTTACACAACTCTTTAAAATCTAAAAACCACACACGTCATGCACACGTCGAGGCAATTTATCAACTCATCCCGCATATCTTTAATTTACAGCCGTTTTCTCACACAACTTTCACCGATCCCTCCCTCCATGACAACCGATACTAACACCGACACGCTCAATATGGAAATTATAAACAGTCACAAATCTCCTCGTATATTTCTCATTCCTTGCTCCAACACCTAGCTCACTTCTTCGCGTACATCAATTATTCATTGTGCTTAAACCACCCTCTTACATAAATAATCACGCTTCTCCATCTCTCTCCTCAGTCTAAACATATGCCTGACTCCCCGGATTTATCTTGAGAGGCTTCCACGGTCAGTTAAACAGTACTAAATTTTATGTACTTCGATGCCTTGGGAGTCAACGAATCCAAGAAGATACATGGTTTTTTCGAAAAAAAGATTAAACGCATGAACCTAATTTCAACTCAAATGTATCAAGTGTATCAGTTCTCTAAAACCTAAAATATGCAAATGCTATGCTATGCTGAACAAGCCAAAATCTGATATATCCATCATAGCTGTAATGAGAAACAAGTCCAATTCGTAAGCCTGATTAGATTGAACAGAAACCTCAATCAAGGTTGGTATTCAATGCATTATTACAAACAGTGCTACCGAGTCTCACCGATGGACCTCGACGTATGAATCAATTTATACGACTAAAATATATAACGAGGACAGTTAAACTTTGACTCAAACTATTTGGCAAATCTATACCATGATTATCAGAGCCATTTTTTTAAATTTTAAGCTCATTACTAATATCGATTAACTATTATCTTAAACCGCCGCCATTATGTTTCCAAAAGGCTACTGACCTCGATATGCAATGAACGGAAACCAAAATATCATGCATAATGAGCAATCATAAATGCTAATTGAATCTCTACTGTTACTTATAGCAGGATCAATATTAAAAGGATGTTAATCTATTGCCTAAAGTTATGAACAAAATGCTACATAATTGCAAAGAAAACCAAAAATAATTTCTCACCTCCAGTAGCAGCACACGAATAGTTTGCTCGTATTTTTCATTCCCTGGCAACCGAATTAACGTCCGCCACGGTCCTGAAACAATGTCCTCGACGTCTGCCAAATTTAACCACCCTCAGGTATGGTGATAATTGACTATTAAATAATTAATTACCCACAAAATGGCGTAGGTTTAATCGTATTTAAGAGGACAAGTGTCTTCTACGTCCTACAATTTTCTCTCGAATGCATTCACTTCCTAGTCTCCTGCCTATGAAGCCGCTACCTTCAATGCTTTAGCATTGGAAAACCTCACTGCGTGTTCACTCCGTATCTCTCCAAATGCCTTATTTTCTGCCTCCTCGCCTCCTCGCCTTCCACAACACACAGCCACAAGCCACTCCGCCAAACAATTCTCAATGACCAGCTTGTCCTGCTCCGTATAGCAGTCTTTAACAATAGCCGGTGAACCCTCACTAAAATGGTCAAAGAGAGTGAGTCAGTAATAGCCTAGCTTATAATGGTTCGAGATGCCACCGAGTAATGCGAGTTGGTGGAAGGACACACCATTAGTTCCTCTAGCTCCTACCAGAGGGCAATTCTCCAGCAGTTTCACCGCGCTCTCCAGCAACATGCATAAAAGCATATACTGGAGTCAAGAGGCACAACAAACATTGTAGTCGGAAGCCAAGTATTGCTAACTGTTTCCTATATGCAAACCCTTGAGCTCAGTAGGACTATGCATGAACTCGTTTTATAAGTCCTTCATTCCTATGCCTTGCATTCAGGGCTAAATATAAGGCGGGTAAAATTATACACGAATCAATTCCTGACTAAATACCTCAAACTGATTTTGCATTACTTGTCACCCGGGTATCTTTGTTTACCCCACGTGATTCAAGGGATTTTTTCTCTTAAGACTTTCTCCACATGCAAACACATATGCAATTTAACAAGGATGCAAACCGATCTGGTTTTACTAGTCAAATAACTAGATTTTAGTTTGATTTTGATATCAATATTCCAGAGAGTTTGTAGCCACCAGGTAGTTCCAGAGCTGATGACTAAGAATGAAGTTTAGTCAGTTAATTTGATTAAAATGATGGAACAGTTCAATTATTTTCCGTTTTTTTGCAACCTTAAATTAATGGAATAGCATTTTGCGAAATAACCGAGGGTCACAACGGCTGCATAAGCACCTTTTTTCGAAAGAATCAAGGTTTTAAAACCCGTAGAAGCCTACAGCGATCATTTAATCGAAACGTTTGCAGTTTATTAGCATCACATATCAACTAAGAGCTACTGTAGAGTTTCCGTAGCCTTATACACATACATGTACCGATTTAAAATTATTTTCTAACAAGGATATTCTCATTAGCAAACCGTGTTCATGTTCCCTGGAAAAATTCCTACAGGGATTCTCTAAAAAAACTAGTATTTTCTTCAGTGTATTCATTGTTTTCTTGCTTCGCAACAATTCCCTGACCATCACAAGAATGGCAATCCTCTGCGCAGAGTCCTCCCAACCTATGGCCAACATTGCGACACAGTGAAGCCAAACCATCCTTACTTGCTCATACATAATCGCAAATTACGCTTTAGCTTTAACCACCTACAGACATAATGTTATTCAAGCCTATCTCGTTTATTCAAGCTAATATATCCTTCTACAAGTTTTTGCTTTTTCCGTCGTTCTTTACACGGCTTCATACAATCCAGATTCACACGACAATTTCCTCAAAACTTTTGCGCTTACAGATTCTCAAGCCCGGAGTCTCAAAGCTTGTTTCCATAATTTATAATTTCTTTCCTCGTTCAACCCTTTCCTTTGACGTCGTTTCAACGCACGTACCTCCACGTTACGTACACGAAACAAGTTTGGAAAAGCATCAATTTAAACTTGTACAGGAGGAAAGGCGCGACTTTAATTCATCTTTGTTTCCAAAGAATTCCTCGGACGGACATCGGCGGATAGCAGATAGGTAAACAGGGTAGAGGACATGGACAAGATTCAAGAGAAGATTTTAAGAGGAAAAGATCATCTCCTCATCTTTCCTCTTAACGAAATAAATCCGCCCTTAACACTGTTTAATAACAACTCTCCACAACACCCCACAGGATCTACATTGACTACATCTCCATGGATTGCAAAGGTGTTAAGAAAGGATATGATGGCTGCTACCTGGAATTGGTATAGCTGTATAAACCTCACCTGGAGATGCTCACTCGTTTGGATTCTGCTTCCCTCCTCTCAGGGGAATTTTATTAAGTATCCGTACAGACAGATAAGATCCTTCTTCATCTATAAAGCTCCTTCCTTCCCCACAGTAGAATTTTTAAGGGGTTTCGTAAATCTTCAAACAAGTTTAACTAAAAGCCAAGCCATTCTGTAACATAGCTAATTCTGCCACCCTTCCTCCTCATCTATACCACCTCCTCCAATCCAGAATCCATCCAGGTAGGTAAGTCATCTACGATACTAGACAGGAGGAGGAGGACAGGTAAAATCAGCCCATGTCTCAAACGCAAGTTCATTTCTTCAAGATCCAGCCTTAGCCTAGCCCAGCTATAGTTACTTGAGGAGGAGGTAAAAATTCTTCACAGAATAAAACACCTACTGAGGACGGAAGGTAAAACCAAGAAGAGGACAAGGTGAAGGTAAAGGTTTGGATGGGCAGGTAAGAATAAGAAGGAGGATGATGGGATGCTGATGATGAGGAATCCGGAGATAAAAAGCGGAATAGAATTCATCTATCCTAACTCAACTATATATTCTCCAGCAAGCTCGCCTCCTCCCCTACCTCCAGACCCCTACATCCCACCTTATAAAAACTGGCACTTTATATTTTTCTCTCTAAGGTTTTCTTTAACGCACTCTCTTACTTTACCTTCCTCCCTACTGCCTTTGCTTTTTTGAAACACATATACTTGTCTTGTACAAGCAAACTTATATCTTTGTTAAGCATTTAAGTGGAAGGACATGAGATGCGGCAACCAAGTTTCATCCACTTCTCTGTCCAAGAGTCTGGGTTTGTAGAGGATCTATAGGATCCGGTGGGGAGAGGATGGGGTGTGACGACGGTGGTGCAAGGATGAGAAGTCTGAATATAAGTAAAGAAGATGATGGTGGAGGAAGAGAGAGATAGATACGATACAGAGAGAGAGAGAGAGGAATAAATAATGTGCTGTGATGATATAAAAAATCCTGCTGGAATCCACAACAACTTGGATCTTTCTTCTTTTCTGGACCTTCCGGATCTTTTCCTTGGTGGACATGATTTCCTCTATGCTGTACCTATATGCGGCGCATCATTATACATCACTATGGTTTTCCTGCATGGTTACTCAAGGGATTTGAATATAACGTTTGTGAAAAAACAAAAATCGGAAAAACCATGTTACTGGAATAATCGTTACAAGCATTAATAAAACGTTTGCATACATAAACTTGGGGTCATGCTAAATGCAGGATTCACTTCTAGAACGAGGCCTCTGTTATTAAAAGTTTCAAAAGTTTGGCAAAACCATGGAATAAATACAGAAGAAAGTCTAGTAAAACAAAACCTTTCAGAAGAAAAAAGAAATTTGAGCACAAAAATCAATACGAGTACAAGACAGTACGGGTACAAAAAGTAATACTGATACAAAAGACAGTATGGGTACAGAAATTGATACAGATATCAAAACAAGTACTGGTATAGATACCAAAACGGTACAGGTACGAAAACAAGTACGAGTACAGAATGCAGTATTAATCACACTGTATGATGCAGAGGGTAATACAGGTACAGATATAAACCAGAATAATTTAATCCCCAAAAAACCCTTTTCCCCTAAATTTAAAACCCTAAAAGAACCTGATCGATCAGTACCTAATCTACAAGGATACTTATATATATTTATCAAACCCAACATATCTCTCGAAAAATACCATAATACTCTTTGGTACATCAGGGAGAGTCGGGGATTCACCATAAATTAGCAAAACCCCTTTGTACCCACACCGCACGAGGCGGCGCGGAAGGGGAGAAATTCATAAGTGGCGGGGACGGCGGATTGGGAAAAGCATTTAAGCGGTACATGAATCTCTGTTCCTGTTGTGGCCGGGAGAGTTGAGGACGGAAGGAAGTGAGTGATTCTTTGAGGGGTTGTCGTTAAAGGAAGCGCGTTACATTGGTTCCTTGCATAGAGTATCTGTTCCTATATTCTCCTAGAGCTCCCTAATAAATACGAACTACTAAAGCAGGAAGGAAGCTGCTAGAGCCCTAGGAAGGAAGGAGTCTTGGGCTGCTTTTCCCTTAAGCGAAATCCTGAATATGACTCTCCTCGTATAGATGTTGTGTTGTTGTTCCCAGGAAGATGAGATTTATCCTTGCTCTATTCTTTCGAGTTTTATGTACACCAGGGACTGGATTCATGTGCTGGGCCCTCTGATGGTCTTCTGTTCATAGTAATAGTAGTGGCAGGAGCGCGTTCTTATGGTGCATTGCATTAACAACTATTACATTGGTTGGTAGGGACTGTGTGGAATGAAGAATTAGTAGCGTTACGCAAAATGTAGCTTCCGTGTTTTTCACCATTTCCTTGTCTTGTTCTTCCTCCTCCTCGTCCTGCCTCCCTCTCCAGTCAGTTTAATAACGACACTCTACTTTATCCCAGTTAAATTTAATGTCTTTATGTCTCTTTTCCCCCGTCCGCGTACACTTAGCTAGCCAAGAGCGGATGTCCTTTAATATTATAATTTTAGTTCCGCAATCCAACCGTTATCAACATTCATGAGGACACTCCAACAGCAGCTTCGGAACTCAAGAGAGGTTATAGTCAAGAAGACGGAAGTGAGTTAAATCCAACTTTCCCATCCCCCAAATCCAAGTTTAGTTTGAAGTTGCCCTCCTTCCGTGATTAAACTAAAAACCACACGTTCCCATCTTTTATCAGTTTCAAGTTTGGAGATTAATTACATATATGTATGTGGTTTGAGGAGTAATTTGTTATAGTTTTGTGATAATTTGTCTTAATGTGTACATGTATCGAATCTTCTACCTTGTTCTCCCTCAAAAGTGTGTAATAATTTCCAAGTAATTCCCGGGACGTGTTTAAGTAATGAGTCACATTATATACAAGGAGGAATTAACATCCTAGGGAAGAAGTGGATTAGGATATATAATACTCTCCAGGAGAAACATGTAAGTTCATTATAAGTTTCATTTAATACGGTTCCCATCAGTTCTGTTGGAGCTTGTGGTTAGTTTGATCCGTCTTTGGTCTTGGCAATGGGAATTTAATTTTGATCGATAGATTTACCGATAGCTATGAAGTAATATATAATAGATTTGGTTATTTTAAAATCATGAGACTTGTGTATGATGTATATTACTAAAATAGTTTGTGTATTTTTTTTTATTTCAGATGATTTTCGGTATATTGAGGAGGCGGAAGTGATTCCTGTTATCGATAATTGTGATTGACTGTGTGGGATTACGGAAATGAATGTTAATTTCAAGAGAAATTCGGAAAACGAGATTTAGTGACGTGAATAATCTAAATACTAGCGATATATACGCTGTATGTAATTCAATATTACCGAAGAAGAAGATTAAAGATGGGATCGAAATTATAGAGATTAGCAAGACTGGAACAGAGAGAGGATCAACGAAGACATCACATTTTTGAAGAAGCTTTTATGCTTTCAGTTTCTTGAAATTGCCTTTGAAAAATCGATTGAGCATTATTACACGTGGAAGTATCGACTGTACTTTGTTGGATTGAAAACAAATCCCTTTCCCTATTGGAATCATCTTCTGGATATTCACTAGGTAAGGGTTTATATGAGCTAAACAAGCTATTGCATGATTGATAAATGGATTTATATACTGCGGTTGCAAAAAAATATTTTAAGATAGTAACTACACTTGGTCAGTTAATTTTATCAATGATAAAAGCGTGAAATTTGGCAGGAGTTTTGGGATTCAGAGGATGCTTATTCGAAGCTAAATGTTAAGCTGGGAGCATTAATGTTTTACATTGTTGATGGTAGGTTAATCAGGATGAAGGCTTTGGAGTTGTAATGATATGGTTAATAATAATTATTGTGTTAGAGTGATATGGAAGGATGGGTGTGTAGCTGCATGTAGGAGGCGGAGTGGAAATTAACATAATTAAGCATGTATGTAATTTAGAATGAGGAGGATGCGGCTTGTAGAATTGTCGAAGAGTTAATGTCGGTTCCGCTAATTTGGGCTCAAGTGTTGCAAGATAGGAGACAACTTTTTAAGTGATACTATGTCCTTCAACCCTGTGTCCGGGAAATGTTCAAGTGGGAAGTGAATGTGAAGTCGAGGACGAGGAAGGATTCAAGACCACGTGGAATATGCCAACTATATGGGGATTGTAGTTATTTAGATTGTTATATACATGCGTAATTAAGTAGTCGAGTTGTCTGTGGGAGGTTCGGTAGGTATGTAGAGAGGATAGGTTTGACGAGAGCGATCGAGCGGAGCGATAGAGATTGGAAGTCATTAGTTTTAATCATGGTTGATGCGTATGCAGTATCGTTTGAGGTGTAAACAGGTTGACTTTCCTGCATTTTAGGTCGTTGAGTAGGGTGAAATTGTCACAGCAGAGTCTTGGATGATTTAATTAATTGAATTATGATTTTTATATTCCTGTAAATCAATGTTTCGACAGAAGTTACCGATGCTTACTGCATTGGAATTCGATGAGTTGGCACTTGAAGAAGTAGGATATGATGCAGTTTCCTGTTTCAGCTTGAATTATTCAGGGTTACGCAAATTCTTTGGAAGCAGCTTCATTTCCGGATGTGGTATGGTACCACTAGATTCTAACTTCCGGTTAGGTGTAGGTGTTGCAAAAACTGCGCTCGTGAGTTTTCGCTAAGCTGTTAATATCCCTATATTTGATGAAATGTCCTACGGAATTCGGCAAGGAAAATAATTGTTATCAGCCATCTAATCTGTAGAGTAACAGGATTTGGTTTTGATTAAATACTGCACATTTTGTTATATTTATGACGGTTGGATTTCAATCCATATTCACATTACCCATTAGCCACGTGTTTATAAATGTGGTCAGGTTAAACGGTAATGAGAGTTATAATGGTGCTAGTGTGTTGGTTAATTACGATGTAGCTGTTATGGAAAGAGGATGGATGGATGGGTAGTTGGTTTGCTGTGGTCAGAAAATGGAGATATTGGCGTAACTGTGGGTTTGGTTGCATAATTATTTTAAAGCCTGAATTTGTCGTAAATGTTGCAAACAGGAGATTGTAATAAACAGATTATAAATGTGTTGTATAAACTTGCAAACTAGGATAGTGGATGAGCTAAAGAGGGGGAGAGAGAGATTTATCGAGTTGATGACAGTAGCAATTTTAGGAAGGAAGAATGGGCTTTTTCAAGTGCTTCAATTCCTGATGCGATTAGAGGATGTTGAATGCGGTTAATTGTAAAGTAGAGCAGGGTAGAGGATAAATAATTTGTATAGAAAAATATGGATGATGCTTTCCGAAACGGAAAGACAGAGTGTCAGCAGCACAAGGAAAGATAATGGAGTAGTTTTGCAATCCTAGGAGCGCTGATAGGGTGACTTGAATTGAGTACTATGATTGTCACATTGGGTTTGTGTTGACCTGATAAAAATTAATGCCAGCTGATGGTGTATAGAAGAGGACGGGACGGGGGAAGTTGTGGAATCGATAGGTGGGTTTGTAGTAAAATGTGAACATAGCTTCTCCAACTGACTGAGCTAATCTATGAGTGCAGTTTATAAAATTTATGTCAGAGGAAGTTCCAGGGTTTGTTGTGCAAATCTCCTTGAACTGGTACAGGTCTGGAGGGGAAGAGGTGGCTCCTACGATAGCTTGGTGAAACAACCTCTTTACTTTCCTTGCGCTGTGAATTAACTTTTTTATTTGCGGAAAATTCTCCAAAGAGTTATTCTAAAGTTTTATCCTTAAAGGATTTTCAATTCCAACTACCTGCGCTCTTCGTTAACTTTTGCAGTTGTAATGGAACGAGCACGTGTAGTTTGCTCTTGAACAGACTCGCGTGTGTCCTAGTTTTCAACCAGTGTCGTCTTGTACTTCGCCTTCCATGAAGTGCGATTAATTAAATTATTTTTATATTAATGTATTTATTACTCGTAGTCTAAAGTGGTTTACGCCTCATTGGCTTGATTGCTAGTAAAATTTTAATTTTTCAATCAATCCTGGTTTTACAGATAACCTCAAGGACGTTTAACGGAAGAAGGGAATGGATTAAAGGATACATGACATTGGACCCTTTTTCAACCCAGGATTCTCTGTCTCTCTCCTCGTCAATGGATTAATTTGATTTAATACCAGCGGATATAAAAATAAGATAATTGAGAAAAATGACTACTGTGATGGAGGTGAGTCGTGAGGATGGGTGCTTGGAATAGTATTAGTATTTTAATATCCGAAAGGTTTGTCGTGTTGTAATTATGGTGTTTATAGCGTTGAAGTGTATCTGTGCTGCAATAGATTAGCGTGAATTGTACAAGACTTAAAAGGAAAGGAGGAAAAAGAAGAGGAAATTCAAGCATGTCATCTTGTTAAGGCACTCGGAAATGATAAGCGACACATGATTGAGTTGAGCAGCAGGATGGGATTTTTTTTCGCGAAAACTTGCTCCTCCTAGGTGCGGATATTGCGAAATTCTTCCCATCATCCGCCCAGATTATGTATGGAATATATGAGGAGAGCACAGAGTTGGTTTGTTCTTCTCTTGGTGTGCTT
The DNA here is from genome assembly GCA_906901655.1 of Sminthurides aquaticus. Classification (NCBI taxonomy): domain Eukaryota; kingdom Metazoa; phylum Arthropoda; class Collembola; order Symphypleona; family Sminthurididae; genus Sminthurides; species Sminthurides aquaticus. The sequence goes on from CAJQTT010000010.1 coordinate 1,142,295, forward strand.
TCTTAACACAGAACGACACATAGCTCCCAAAGTTTATTAGGAGGAAGGAGAGAGGAATAAGTAGCTTTTGTTGGGATTTATTACAGTGCAAAAAGTTTCCTCCTCAACAGCATCCAAGGAGGAAAAGGAAAGGGCATTGTCAAGGATAAGCAGCTGTTTTTCTCTTCCCAACTATTATAATTTCGTGTAGTCTCTGCTAACGTTCCTGCCTTGTTTATATATTCCTATGTATATGCCTATAGATATTAACTTATTAATATTAGTCTCTTTACGTTTCGTTAGACCGAGGGAGCAAGCTACATAAATAATGGAGAAGAACTGATGGAGAAGATGGTAGATTACTTGACAAAGCAAATAGGATGGGGACGAGCTTACATACTGAGAGAAGTGTTAGCTTTGATGCAAGAATATATATATGTGATGGAATCTCTGTAGTTAGCGTGAGGACGGCAGTAGAAAAAGCAAATGAGGAAATGCAGACTCTTAATTCATTATTAATGTCCTTTAATCTATCACGGAATGAGCTCAAATCTTCCACATGGATGGAGGCAGGGGCAGGGTAACTGTGTGGGAAAAATATTCTGCAGAGTGCTGAGAGAATAGCCATGATTATCCATTGAGCGATTGTATTATTAAGTTGTAGAGAAGAGACTCAGGGATAAAAAGATGCTCCAAAGGGATTTTTTGCACCATATCGCAATTTTTATGCAAGGATGAGCGACGGGAAAGATTAGAGCTCCTCATTGATTCCTTCCGTGAGCTGAGCTTGAAGGAAGGACAAGGGATGGAGTTGGTATGATAAGAGGAAAGAAGGATTTAATTTATTTCAAGAGTGCTAAAATGAATTTGCTGTAATTAATTCCATATTTTCCAACACTACTTCCTCTTTGTTCCAAGTGTCTTCTCTCCAGTTCTGGATTTTGCTGATTTATCATTGTTAAATTTTGTTGTCGGGGTGGCAAATACAACAACACAATTGTAAAATGTATGAGGATGAGCATAGTTTCCAAGACTCATGGACTATGGACATTTATGTTGGAAAAGGAAAGAGTAGGCGACGGGATTTTTTGCACCCATTCCTACTGGCCCTCTCAGGATAGATGAGAGTTAAAGGAGTTGAAGGGGAAACTTTAATCTTGCTTAATGCCAGTTGCAGGAAATGGCGAAATTTACCAAGAGAAGAGGCTTGTTGAAGAACGTGTTTCCGAGAGTTGCTAGCTGGTTGCTTGCTAAAAATTCCGTCCTGTTAAGAAGGTGATTCTGTAGGATCTAGTCGAGAAGCTTTGCGAATCACAAATTCAAGGACGGTCAGAGAGAATCTGCCCTTATCTTAAGAGGAGTGCAGATACTAGTTTCCCATCCTCTCAGTCATGTGATAACATTCAGATTCAAAAGTCTTGCCTTGGGAAATCTAAATGCGGGGGATGTTGGATGTTCCGTAGCAACTTAAGCTTACTTGGAGAAGTGTATAATGGATGTTTGTTTCTTCGCGGGCTGTGGAAGATTGATAATAACTTGGTTTAGAATGTGGAGTGAATGGGAAAATGTTTTTGCGAGGAAAGGGATTTAATGTATTTACAAATGATTGGAGATGAGTTAGACTTGTATACATTCACCAAAAGAGATTCAGAGCTTCCTTGCGAAATCTTAGCTAGGAATTAAAGCTATCGGTAGATAGACAACAAGCTATTATGATCAAGATGTAACAATGTTACGGGCTTCAGATATGCAATTGCAAAAATTAGATAAAGATGTAACTTCTAGTACGGCGAATAGTTGGAGTCAGCTTGAACAGTATCTACACGAAACTTTGAGATTTTCTTGGAGTCATATTGTATGCATAAACTTATTTTTAAATGTTTCAAAACCTATATAACTTATGATTAACTTAATTAATTTTTTTGTATTTGTAGCGCGGTAAAGCTTATGGGATGCCTACTGGCGCCCATCAATTGAAACGTGATCGGGACGCTCCGTGCGTTGCGGAAGATTTGTCTGTTTCGGCCAAGAAACGACCTAAGAAATCAATGCCTTCGAAGGGTACGTGATGTGGACACGATGTTTGGTTATAGTTAGTTAGATAATTCAAGTTTCTCGGTACATGGCAACGAAGCTGTGTCCAATCCGTGGTGAAATTAATGTTTGTTTATGGCTATGAATTCCAGTGTCTTCTGAGGATATGATGGAAAGTCATATTATTGAAGTAGATGATTCTGTCAAGACTGACGTAATTACCGAGATAATGGATATTCAAGAACCTCTATCAAAACTAAGGAATTTGTTGATGAGACGGTTAAAAGTGGATCTATCCTCCTTTCAGATATGGTTGCAGGACAAGATAAAGGTAAGCAAATATGCCGTTTGGGGATCACTCCGGAAGTTGAAACGAAACGTAATGTGTGTTCAACGATTGTTTTATCACTTCCAGATGCATCCTACCACATCACTAGGAGATCAATGCATTCAGAGCGAAGGGCTAGCGCAAATTAAAGTCGAGTTAAAGCAATATAGAGGAAGTAACAGGATAAATATATTAGATGTTCTCAAATATCCAGAAGATTCCGGAAGTGATGGTATGTTCGAAAGACAAACGATTGGCAATTTTTGATGGTTTTCACAATCATTTGTGAAAACTCATGTTTGTTTTCTTAATTAACGATCTTTCGATTTACAGTGGGGGATGAAGATGACCTTGCTGTAGTTGAAGATGAGGATTTAGAAGAGGTCGAAGACTTATCCATGAAGTCATCACCTGCCAATATATCATCCTCGACGAGGACCAGTTCAGATGATGACAGTACTTTTGCTGCTAAATGGGCAATCTGTACTGACATTAACTCGATATTTCCTATCCACTTGCCAAATGGTATGAATACGATTACAGATTATCGGATGAAAGCGTTATAAAACTGCAATTCGATAATTAAGCATAAGGTTTGATAATGGTTTCCATGTTTCTGTTTCTAGATCCACTGCTCTGGTCAGAGATCCAACTTCAGCACTGGTTAAGATGGGCCATAAAAGAATTCAAAATCCCTAGTGTATGTGAATCCATGTGGAATTTAACTGGACCGCAATTGTGCCAAATGACCATTGATGACTTCCGGGAAAAAGTGCCTGTGGATAACCAAAACTTATTGTGGACTCATATTGAATTGCTCAGAAAATGCCGCATATTTGGTAATCATAGTTTCATAGAAAGTGGAAGATGCAGTTATACTTTGGAGAAGAATTGTAATATATGTGTATTTACAGCCGTCGTGGATAAACCTGGTGTCAAATCATCTGGTACAAGCCTTACAACAGTGAAACCGTCCGTAGACCCTGCCATCCATGCACCTAAAGTCAGAACTTCCTCCAGCTCGTCAAGTTCGTCCAGTAAGATTATTAGCTAGTCGTACACGCCTTGTAAGAGTTTACTTTGTACTAATGCCTATGAATTGTTAAACAACAGGTGGAACCGCTGCGCGCCGTGGTGTTATGACAGGACATAATGGACAAATTCAGTTATGGCAATTCTTGCTAGAACTGCTGGGTGATCGTTCGAAAAAAAGCGTGATTCAATGGGTTGGCAGAGACGGTGAATTCAAATTAAATGATCCAGAATTGGTGGCTCAGATGTGGGGTGAAAGGAAGAACAAGCCCAAAATGAACTACGAAAAGCTAAGCCGAGCATTGAGATATTATTATTCCGAGGCTATGATTGCCAAGGTAAGACTTGAGCTTTAATTGTATTTGTAATAATGTAATAATGTAAATAACGTATTTGGGAAATTCAACTGACGATGAGACACGTATCATGAGTTAAATTAACTTTTTTCCGGCCTTATAGGTTCATGGTCGTCGTTTCGTGTACAAGTTCGTGTGCAATCTAAAAGAATTAGTTGGCTGTTCCACGGAAGAGTTGATATCCATGGTTGAAGATGACGTTAACTGATAATGACAGCACGTAGAAATCCGAATAAGTCTTCACAGCTTTCACCTATGAGTTCAAGAAGCCCATGTTGACAGAGATTACGTAGAAAAGAAAACATATCAGTGTAGTGAACAGTGCATTTACGGAGTTAATTACCGAAAAATTGACCCATTGGCCATGCAAAATTGCCGTTTGATGAAATTGCCTTCTACAAAATTGGGATACGTGGTAGTGTATCATAAATCGTCGTGATGATAAGGATATAAAAGAAGAACTAAGGTTTTTGATACAAGCTATTATGTTTGTGAGAGAGGAAGTGTAGGATTCGCTTTTCGCTTGCACTCGGATTTGCTCATAGTTACGCCTTGAAATTAGATGAGACTTGTGACAGAGAAAAAAGAAGCCTGTAGGATTAGATTCTAGCTAAAATATTGGTCTTTATTAGATGGAATGTGAAGTTATTTGTTATACTTCGACATGTATTTGAAGGCTGTATGTGTGATCATTCCAAACTCATTTAATACTAGTTATTAGGTGAATTCCCGAGGTTAGAAATGAATTTTGGGTTAACCAATAGATGATAATGACTTTAACAGTTTGATATTCTGGTCAAACTCTATTAAGTTTTCCGTGTGCCATTTGTAACACTGCTATTGTTTTAAGATGGCTTTACGCGAGCCATCGTACTTTCGCAACGAATTTCCTGGGTTCAAATTTCAGTTAGAAGACATTTACCTGTCAGTTATACGTTGTAGTTGCTGTTACAGCTCTTAGGAAACACACAAGTCCCACGTGGCTCGGCCATTCTAAGAGAAGTGTCATGAGATACATAGCTCCTATCGTACAATATTTTGCTTCCCCCACTGGTAACTTAATTATTTTTATCTCTTGTTTTTCGCATTGCCCGATTATCATTTTGTGTGTGTAGATACTACTTAGTTGCTGAAAGATGCAGAAATGCGTTTGTATAGATGAAATTAGAATTCCACTTGCCTATTATGTACAACGTGTCGAAATTATTTCAACAAGGGTCATCGAACGGGACCAATGACAATATATATACACGCTGTAGTTTCTAGCTATAAATTATAACCCAACAGGTGTACAACATCAATATTTAGTTGTTTCATTACTACCTGCAGCTATAAAAGTTTCCCTGGGATTGTGAATTACAATAACGATACTATGTAGTATATTATTCATTCCTTTTTGCAACAGCTTAATGAATACGTGTAAAAGTTGGAGACACGAGTCCAAGCCGTACCGAAAAGTAGAATATATAGGTCATAAGCCTGTGAAAAATATGACTATTTTAAGCCAGGGGGTGAATCCGTTACGAATCCATGACGAATATGTATATTGTGCTGAATGATTTTGATTAGACTGTACTGGGTTGATACGAATTCTTGTCGTTATTTCAATCATTAGTTTTCGTTCCATAAGTTTATAATTATTAGCCAACAAAAAAGTTCTAAGAAAGTTAGCTGCTAGCATCTAACACTGTTGTGAAGGAAAGTATGAAAAGAAAGAAACATTTAATTAGATGTACACACATTATCCTCCCACCAATCAGTTACGTACGTCCCAAGAAAATCAATTATTAACCGAGGCAGCTTTACCTGGTATCCCGCGTGTGTGGACCATGGGTTGTAATTGTAATAATAATTTGTATAATTGGAGAAAGCAGGATATTTTGTAATGCAATACGATATGGGGGTTATCAAGACTGTAGTTGATTCAAATTAGAATGAGTATATATATTGTAAGTAAAATCACGAGCGGTAGTTGGATATAATATTGTGATTGTGGTTTTATTCTATGATTGGCTTCAGTTAATTCTTTACTAGATTTCTGTTATATCAACTAAACGCGTGTATAGAGAATTATTGTCTTCTTATAAACTGTATACAAAACGCCTACTGTTTCCTTATAGAGATATACTTGAGAACGATGACATAACAAGAGATATTATTATACTATATATAAACCGGAACATATATTACCGGAGCCTATAGAAACCAGAGAGAATTCCGTTTAATACTGTACAATTGCTCTAATATTCATATGTACTATGGTAGAATCTATTATCTAGAGATGAAATGAGATAATGATACATCTATCCAAATATATATATTATAAAGTTACACAAATTATTATTAATACTTCAAAAATTTAATGTTCAAATAAAGCGAAACATTCCTTCGTTATACAGTATAAAGGGAGCAGGCAATACACGCAGTATCTTATTTCTTCAACTAAGGTGGTTTTGAAGAAAAAAAACAGCCGAGGATAGGAGGCAAACAAAGTCTTATAGTTTAAAATTATCCACTTCCTTCATCTGTTTTCCGCTTATAATTTGCAACAACTTGTTCTGGCTGAGTATACATACTCCGAGTACGAGTATGTCTTCTGCACACAAGCGGAAATATGTTATTCTCCAGCTAGTTTTTCTACGAAATATCCGGAAACAAATTTCAAAAGTAGGTCAGACACTTTTTCATGAATAAAATAACACTAAGTTGGCTATCTTATCTAGCTACGAAAGCAAAAAGGAAGATGAATTATTGATGCACGAGGGACTTGATGACATCTTTGTATGAGTGCTAAAATTGCGAAATTCCACGAAGCACAGCTCCCCTCCGGGCCGGGCGTTTATGCGTGCTTTAATGTTTCCATATGACATGACCCTTGTCTCTATTCGAGACAGTGGACAGATTTAAAAATGCGCTGCCTTCTTGACGCACTGCAGTGGGAACTTTAGCAGACAAGCAGATGCAAAACTTTTCACAAGTAAATATTGCACAGCCCGGTTGAAATGAGTTAAATTTTTTTAAGATTCAGAAAAGATTGGCTCCACAGGAAAATATGATGGAAGTCAAAAGCTAGGGAAGACTGAAGTCTTGAAAAAATTTTAACTTTGACACCCGGGTTAAATACCACGGGTGATTTGCGTTCTTTGAGCAGGCAAGATTAAATATTATTTTTCAGACTTTGTTTTGATTTTTATTGGAGGGAAATGTTTTTGCTCAGCCGGAGATTTGTGGCATTTTCTTATTTTACATTACCTGTATTTAACCCGTTTCGACCCTTCTCCATTTTATTCCCGAGTTCAGTTACAATCCTGCTCGCAAAGCTCTCCGATTGTATTTTCGTATCCTACTTTATCCTGTTTTTATTCCAAGAGCCCACCCACTATAGCCAGTCTGTTGGCGGTAAGAAACCGGGTAGACACGGATAGTAGACATAACAGAAGCTGTAGCGACCGTAAAAACGGAATCAACTGGGAGCTCACCCGGGTAGTAATTCTGCACCCGCCTCGACAAACAGCAAAAGAGAGAGGTAGGCTGAGAATGTTATCCGTGTGGGTATCCGGTATTTGGCACACGTCTGTCTTGACTCAAGATGTGACATGAAGAGGATAAATGTGGGAGAAAATACAGTGGGAAAGGAAGCTAAAGAAGGAAGACCCGTGAAGTGGCGAGCCACACAAGAACAGAATACATAGGAACATGACTGAATCATGAAGTCAAGCTTAGCTCCTATCGATTTCCCATTACATTTTTTGGCACAACCCGCCATTTCCCTTACCTTACCCGGTTTTCTCGCACAAATCCACTCGTTCCTCGGACATACAAGTTTAGTCGGCAACCTTCAAACTGGGCACTACCCTGCTCAAGTTCTATATCATTTCTAGAATGTATTTCCAAAGATGATAATGAAAAGCAAAATCTATTCCGATCCCATACCCGCCTCCTTGTCTTTGAACATGTTACGAGCGAAAATCCTCCGCCCCCGCTTTGCCTGTCTGCCTCAAAGGAAATACCAATGCCGTTTCCGAATTCTTGTGACCTGTCTCGTCTTCATTCCGCCCACCTGTCAGCCCTTTAAAATAAATCGAAGATTTGGCTTGGTTCTGGACATGTAGACGGAATACACTTCTGGAAACTTGGAGGGATTCAAGACCAGAGGATTTCGACAAGCAATATTTAATTAGCCAGCAAAGTTATAACAGAAACTGCAAAACTTTCTCTCTTAAACTACCTGCTCGTGGTTCTGAATCTTTGCATTGTTGCATTTGCATACGTAGGATTTGCGCATTTTTAAATCGGGAATCTGAATTTTGTATGGTGCAGTGCGTGTGGTGTCCAGAAGCCTGCCGTGTCTCTCAAGTAATGGATAGCTTTTTAGCAATTGTCAAAGTCTTTAAACTGATTAATTACTGATAATTTCCATTTGGATTCACATTTATAATGAAGAAGCCATAGGTGCACATTGGAAATGCAATCATGGTGCTTTTGAAATGAATCAAATTCATATATTCGAATTTTTGAATTCAAATATTTAAATTTAAATGCTCAAATTCAAATTTTGGAATTCAAATATTCAAATTTCATAAAAATTTACACAAAAAGCTGAATTGTGGCCAAACTATTAGTCTGGGCAGAAATCTGACTGCATATCTAGATTCTCCGTAAAATTGTGGTGCAGAAACCGCCCTCAAATCAAAAAGTCTGGAAGTCGCTCTTTTTCCGATAAAGAAGAAGGTGATTTTGGAATTTTTTATTTTAGGCAGGGCGATTTCTAGACAATTTTAATATCCAACAGCTAGAATGCACATAAAACCGAGATTGCTCTGCTATTACCCGGGAGAATATGGTACAGCAGAAGGACCAGATGGGATGCACGGCTGCTATATCGAGTCGAGGAATGCAAAATTTGTACAGGAGTTAAACTAAATGGTTTGCTTTTTAGCGATTTTGTCAACTTGACACTGATTAATTACTCTGCCTCGCTTTTATTTCAGATTTACATTAGTCGAGTAGGATGTGCTGAAGCTGTACCTACAAGTTGGAAACGTAATCCATCAAGGTGGATTTCAAATAGCAATGAATACTGCTTCCTTTTAAGCTTTGTCTCCTACCTGGTAGTGCTTTCACCTGCAGCCTAGTCTACAGTGTCCACATCTTCTGCTTTTAATAACTTTTAATGACACTAACTAATATACATGCAATCTACAAAAATCAATCTCTGACTTAAGTCACAGAGACAAAATTTGCAACAGGTTTAAAAAATACTCACTCAAATTTTCAATTTAGAAAGCCATACTCTTAAACTAAATATTTTGTTACCGGCCTTTACAATCCTTTAGCCTAAGAGTTATAACAGTTTGTTAAGTATGACAAGTCTGTTTTGCATTGCACGCTTTCACAATACTCATATTTTGCAAGATTTGTGGGAATAATTGTAAAATGAACGTTGCTATACAGTATTTTGCAAAAGTCAGTCAAGTTTAAAAGAAGATGAGGAAATAGTGCGTGCTGTCTGTCTGTCTAGAATCTTAAGCTTGAGCTATAGGGCAACGTCATAAATGTGATCATATATATGTCAGGAGCGCCAAGCCTAGCGCCAGAAAGGCCCAATATAAGAGCCAGTCTGCCATTTCAACTTCAAGGGGTGGTTTCCTTTTACAAGTCATTACTTGATGCTCTTTGAGGGCTGTTGCTATGCAGCCACCGCCAGAGTCACCAAACACACTTCCCACCAACCCTAACCTGTATTTTCCAAGCAAGGGCAAGACACAATCTCAGCTTTGCAGTTTTCCTAGTTCTCCTTCTACGTCATTTATGCTTGATATTGATAGGCGATGGAGAAAGAGAGAGAGGAAGCTGCAATTTGGCTAATAGCTGGAAATGTTGATAGCAGCATTAAATCTGCAAATTGCAATCCCCGTTCCGTGATACGAATCTCACTGGATTAAAAGTAAAGTAGCTACCGTAGAACCTTTTGTAGCTAAAAGTTAATCCAGAAATAGCAAACATTTTAGCAAAAAGGCCATCATGGCCCAGACTTGATGGTAAAAGCCCTTGAAGAGAGGGCTCTGATGTTAGCGATTGCAAACCCGACAGCTTCTCACCAGGCAAGAATATGTTCAAAACGTTGCCATTTGACCAACTCAAGAACCTTTTTGAGTACCCTCTAGTCGTGTCTGGTCTGTTCGGTAGCAGCTTATAGGTTTTTGTTGGATGCAATTTAGAGATTTGCGAAAAATAATCTGCTACCGCCCCTTTGAGTTAACACGGTACTGAGAACAAGAAAGCTGCTTTGTTACTGCTCAAGTATTCGCAAAGCCTTGGCATGTTTTGGCAACAAGAGGGAATATTCATCTTGCCTGCATATATACTGGAATACAATGGCGCTTGCAGTTTTATGTGGGGAGGGGCAAAATAAATCGCGAATTCTCTTATGACCCAATAATACAGTCCGTATACGGCTCACACCGTCCTTCCTCCACTATTTTCCCAAGTAAGCGGAGGGGATGCAAGGTAATTGTTGCGAATTTTCTCTATGTCTGCCAGCCTTTTCGCAAATATGGCCATAACAATAAGCAATAGATAAGGTGTGGGAAGTTTGTTGAATTACATAAGAGAGGTATATATATAAGTTGATGATTGCAATCCTCCTCTCTCCTGTCTGGCTCTTGTAATTGCTCATTGTATACAGGTTATAAGAGTGTATACAAATTGGCAAAGAATTTCGCACATCCTCCTCCTCCTCCTCTGTGGCTCAAGTACTCTTCTGTCACACACACTCACAAGGGAAGCGGGCAAGTATACGGAACATTATAAGCCAAGTAGACGCTACATGCTCCAAGGTTGGCAAATCTTTCGTCTGAGAGGGTGTTCGCGAATAACGTATATAAGCAGGCAAGCCAAGGAGGAAGCTTAAGAATGGTGTGGAGAGTGGTGGTTGCGGAAGGCTGGGTTAATGTACCTTGTAGATAGAGACGGGGGGATAAAATTGGCGAATACATAAAATTCGCAAGTTCCTCGTCTGCCTCTCCTCCCTATGGATATGTTCCATTTGTATGCATTAGAGGCTAGAGCGGCTGCTGGAGTGAAGCCAGGACAGACAAGGCAGACAAGCCGGGCGGATTCCTTGCAGACAGAGGTAGGGAAGGTTGGAGGGATACAGAAGAGTATGCAATACATGCGCCAAACAGACTCAACGGAGCAAACTAGCTAGTGAAAGGCTAGAGGACAACGACTTTGCCAATTCAAATTCGCCAATCTTGTACTCTCCTTCAGACCCACACGCTCACATATCCTCTCAACCCTTTTATACAGACAGCTCTTTCCTCAACGTCTACGCTAACGCCGGTTTGCCGCTGCTCCATAGCCACTATACAGTCGAGATTCGCAAACTTGTCAGACTTAACTTGCTTATTAGTTACAGTCTATTGGAAGTAAGTTCTTTTGGCTCAATGTAATTGTAGGAGAGGAAGAGCAGCTGCTTGTTTCGCTTTAAATTGGCAGAATTTCTTGCAACTTTCTTGGTAGGAGGCGGATGTGTGCAAAACGTTAGCAAATATCTCCACATGTCCTGTCAATCATTCATCCGAATCTGGTTGAATGCCAGGGGAATATTGCACAAGAAGCATCAAACTTGCTCTCAAAATTGTAATCTTGTCATTCTCAGTTTCTAAAGCTCTTAGCTTTCCTATGCCTCTTGCGATCAGATGAGGAAACGGTGTTGTCAGCAAGCTTTAGGAAGAATAGCCTTAGAGAAGTCCTTGGCAGATTCTATTATGTTTCAACAAAGAGCAGCAATGTACTGGATAGCTTGGAGAGAAGAAAGGGATGAGGAACAGGTAGACTCTAATGTAGAGGGAGCGGAGGGTGGACGGCTTTTAAGTTTGCTTGAGATAATCCTTTGAAGGATGACAAGGTTGTCGGTTGAGAGTAAGTGTGCGAAATAATTCGCGAATAATGCTTCCACATGTTAATCATAGATGTGTCTGGATGCGTATAAGATGGCCAGAGAGACGACGAGGTTTGAATGTGATGTATAATAAGAGCTAGGGAGCTCAAGGGATATCGAAGCAAAAATATCAGAGTAGATTAATACAAGGTGAATGCACAAGGCTGTCTGGGAAAAGTCGTGGACGTGGGGGTCGCAGTCTTGAAGGCAGACAACGGGGTAGATGGTTTAGGATTTTGCGAATATTATATCGCAAATTTTGTATACTATACAAGCAAAGAAAATATTATTATAAATGTATATTGCGAATTTATCAGCATTATATATATATACGTAATGCTTGGGAGAATTCCCTACAACTGTTATGTTTAGGAAACATTTGCTAGCATGAGCCAACAGAATACAACTTATAGCAACTTGTTTTGCTCTGAAATTGGCAACAGTGTACGCTATACCCTAACCTATTTAAACATGTAGGAGCTTTTTGTTGTGGATCTTAATGCACGTAATTCGCGAATCTCTCCCTACAGGAGCTCCTAGGAGAAGAAGAAGACTCTCAAGGGAAACAAACAGAGGTGAGGGATTTCGCGACTAGATTTTTGCAAACATGTAGCACGGTGAGTGGATCCAGCCTCTGGTTTTTCGTTGACGAGATACTTTCAAGACAACATTCAGTAACAAGGACGAGAGAAGATGAGAAGAATCAATGTACGAGGTTATTGTAGCTCTCCGAAGGCTGAGCTCCGTAGAAGCCTCTGGCATACACAAAAAGAAGAAGTTGGCAAGGGTTTTTGACTCACAGATCATAAGAAAATCCAAGGATTTTCCCCTCCCCAATCCTCTTCACCACCACGCCATAATAGTCTCCTCCGAGATGGCGAATATTGACGGGAGGATGCGAAACTTTTTTTCTAAGATAGGATTGCAAAACTTTGTTTTCTTCCTTGTAACAAAACTAATATGACGGGAAACACTGATTGTTGTTATTATTGTCTGGGGAGAAAAGTTGTTTTGCGGGTTGAGTAAGTTTGTGTCTGCGGAATGCAATTATAAATGTCGTTTAAAACTATACCGTTCCCTTTTCTGTTACGCGTAGTTAATTGACATCCTCTGCTCTGCACCCTTGATTGCTTTAACTTTAATATAATTTATATACTGTTAGCCTTCAACTCATACAACTTTTTACCTTTACGAACGCAGACATACCCTGTTACTACGCCAAATTCGCGAATTTATAATTTCGTAACATCAGTCTCCTGAACTCACATTTTTGCTTGAAACTCTAAGGTTTTTTCCTCCGCAAATGCAGTTTTGTTCACGGTAAACTTTTTTGCGCTCTAAAGTTTTGTCATCTTCTATAACCCCTTACTAATTTGATAATTTTCCCTGAAAATAATCTAAAATTCGCAAACAAATTCCGCTATACGAGAAGGCAGGAGCATTGACTCCTCCCTCTTGTATGCTCAAAGGACTCCTCGTATGGTCATAAACTTAGAGTCATATTAAAGCCATCTCTGCTAGAAGATATGTTATCAAATTAGTGTATTCTTTTCCTAATAATATGCCGGAGCGTAACCAGAGGTGGATAGCGTAAACACACAGTACTATCGTAACGCCTTGAGAGCGTTATTCCTTGAACAAGCCTCTGTTAGCCAGACAAGAGACTCTCTTGGGGTTATTGTTCGCCATGCTAAAAGGGAGAGCAAGTTTGCAAATTCTCACGCACGCACAAGCTATACACTGCATGTATATTGCAAATTCGCCAACCTCAACGCAAGGAGAGTTGCTCCTCCACACGTAGTAGCAATATTGCGAGCTTCCTGAAGCACGGGAAGGAGTATATATTCGCAAAATAGGGACGGAGCTCTTCTTAAAGCTCTTTTGCGTGCTTTATGCAGGAGCGTGTGTTGGTTGGTAGGTCGATGGGTTTTGAGGAGCAGAAGAGAGCCATACGTTATGCGTTGCCCTCACTTCCAACGTATTCGTCTCGTCGTGGCTCGGGATGAGTAAAAGTAGTACATGGCATGCGAAACTTAAGTAGGTCATGATGGAGTTAAAATTTTTGCCAGCCCTTTATGTCTCGAGGAGGCTTAGGCATCGTTTCTTTCCCATCCCTATACATAGCGTATATCCCGCCAAAGCATGCCAAAAGACCTTACAGCTTTTCGCACAGACAGAGCCCTAAGCTAATCTCACGTAGAGAGGGAAAGGTAATGTAAAATTCGCAATCCAACCAGAGCCCCATATATTGCGAATTTCATCTTCACAACAATGGTTGACGCAATCTTTAACTAACTAACGGCACAGAGGATGTAACAGCAGGAATATACTGAGCTATATAAGTTTGCGAATTTAAGCGATGCTATATTCGCCATTAACTCTGCAATATCTCCTCTAGAAGTGATTGCAATATAATGCCGTATGATCTATGTCTGTCTGTCTGGTTAATTTTGCGTACATACATTCGCAAAATTCGCCAACATAAACATACTCTTTTTCTACACACACACACACAACCAATCTATTCCATGTGCCCTACTCTTGCTCCCACCAACCTTGGAGTTTACTGCCACCAACTCCCTCATTCCCGTCCGCTCCTCAAGTTTATTTACAATTTGCCAAATTTAAACACTTCTACTTTTATCCGTGTGTTACGTCCTGGCCCGGGTTCGGGCGTAGGCCAATGCTTTTAAAGTTATTACCGGGTAGCTTCACTTCGAGCTTCGCTTCGCCGTCTCCCATTCCTCTAGTCCATCCATCGGATCTTTCCCTTCTTTTACCTTGTGTTTTCTTTCTCACAGTTCGCGTACGTGTGTATAACAGTAAACTGCAAATGGGTTTCAGACTCGGGGATTGTTTTCAACCTCTTAAAACCCGTAGAGATAAAAGTGGGGAGGCCATTAAATAACAGAAAACCTGGGAGACAGAAGGCGGGTGGGCCGGCGGGCAGAGCTAAATTAACCAAAGACTACTGGAGCAGAATTACAACCTGGTTTGACCGTGAGGAGGAGGAGAAGAATTTCGCGGACTCCTCATATATCGGGCAAACGGGAGCAAGATTGAGGAGGAACACAAGGGAGGAATAAGAATTCCCAAAGAGCAGACGAAGAGAAAAATTAAGAAACTGGAAGAAAATTTTAGAATTTGCCATTGGCGGTGAATTTCGTTAACGGTCCGAATGTGCTAAAAAAATCTTTCAAGAATTCCGTGAATTCAGTTAACAGTCCGAACTTTCTGGAAATAAATGCAGTGAGCGGCTCTCGCAGAAAATACCGGGCAGTGTATTACTCGGGTCAAGGAATAAATCTTTTGCAAAAATTCATCAATCTTCGGGCAAAAACAGGAGGAGAGGTCAATTCTTGTGGAGTTATTTAAAATTTAAGAACATTAATCATTATCCGGATCAAAGGGACACGGGGAGGAGGAGAAAGAGGAGGACTGAGAATGGAAGAAGAGAAGTGAGGAGAAGAATAGATTGATTGTGATATTGCGAACAAGTTTTTACGGATATCCTCGCCAATTTTTTGACCCGTCGTCTCCCCGCTTTATCTTATTCGTAGACCCTACACTATATTATTTCTTCTCTTCGTTTTCCTCACTCCCCTGTGTGTCTGACTGAGGAGAAATCTAGCAAAGAGAGCTACTAACTAATTCAGAATGATGGAAGACCAAGGAAATTTAAGGAGAAAGAAACTATTAAAACAGTTCATCAGTAGCTTCTCCCGGGGTGAACATACTCTCAAGGGTTAATCTTGGAGAGTTTCGATAATTATTTATATATATACATGAATTTAAGCGGGATCCTTGTTAATTATAGGGGTAACACAAAGAAAATTAAGGAATAAGTGAATTTAATATCAACATTTATTGCTCTCCTTGTAAAAATGTACAAATCAGCTTTCAATCCACTGTTACACGTAGTATCAAGGAGTTAACCATATTTTATAAATGTTATCGAGGAATTATCACAGATTATATAGAACTTCGATTAAATATTATTTTTTTGAACGTTTATGAGTTTTGTAACAAAGCTTTTGCTTATTTTCTTTATATTTTGGAACGAAAAGTGTAATTCTTCCCTGAACTTTTGTATAATCCTTTTCCGTATTTGTATTTAATTTCAAACTTAAATAATAAAAAATTCTTGGAGTATTTTCAAGCAAAAAATCTGTTAGAGTTTTACCCCGGATAAACCCATAGTATTTTTATTTTTGTGAATGTGACTTTGAAAATTGTTTTCATGAAACCAACTTTTCATTTTGTCAATTAGTGAAATTATTTCAAAAACTTCCAGCAAGAATTGTTTATTAAAACTAAATTACAAGTTACATAAATTTTTGTGCAACACAAATGGTGCTCCAATGTATGTGTAAACCCCGAAAACATGTAAAACTTTTCTTCAGTTTTGTTACTCTGTTATTGTACTTTTCCCTTTAGTATTTTTGTAACCATACATCTTTAATTCCAAGTTCCGTGTTCCTATTTAAGAAGTGTACTTACTGAAACGAGTAAAACTAAATGGAAAACATTACAAATTGCCTATAAGTGTTACTGTTTGTTGTGATACAGATTTTAGACTGAATAAAACAAATTTGGCGAATTTGCGAATCTTAAAAAGTGTGTACAACGGAATTGTGCTTAAACGCAAACTTGAAATCGACTATAAGATTCAACGTTTATTTTAATCCACCACGAGAATTACTTTAAAAGTTGCAAAAACTGTTTTATCCCATGGGATTTTGTGTAACAAGTGGATTTGAACGGGAATGAAAGACAAACTTCAAATCAACATAATCCTAAAATGGCACCATGTTGCCTAGACTTGATGCAAAAGTTTTCTCGTACAGTTCTTCAGAGACTTGTTCTGAACTCTAGTTACCTTCCCACAGAAACGATTTTGTTTAAAATTCCCCAAACCGTTTCCAGACATACGTGTTCAAGCTTTGTTTTAAGGTGCATTGAAGTGTAAAATTCGAGGGAATAATCGAAAAAAACGTTTGAGAAACTCTACCTTCAAAAACCCCGCAGACTTTTACAACTCTAGCTACGCGTGCATAATAAGTGGCTTATGCGGGTATTCTGTACTTTGGTCACCTACTTAAGCGTAGGATTGGAGTGAGGATTTTCAATAGTGGCAAGCGTGGTTGAGTTTGCTAGGATATTTGCCCTTTTTGAGCGTCTGTCTCGTGAGTGTGAGAATAAGTGTAAAATATTTTCTTGAAGCTGATGGAAAATTATGGATTTATCTCCACTGTCTCTCGTAGTTTCCGTATGTGTACTTTCTTTAAATTCGGAAGAGTGTGTACTTTCTCTGTGTGGACTTTCTCTCCGTTGTTTGCCTGCCCTTGTTCTAACCGATTTCTGACTTGACTCTTTCTGGACCAGTGAGCGGGACTCAATTGACTGTTCTGCGGAGGAAAACTCTCGTTGCTATTTGTTAAAGCCCTACTATTGAGTATAGTCTGTGTGTGTCCTCGCTTGGATTTCGGGAAGTTGCCTTGCTAAAGAAGCGTACAGGAAGTAAGTATGTCATCCACTTTAACCACCCACCACCTCCTCCCGACCCCAAGGAGGATCCGGCGGGCAACTTGTTCGTGTGAATTTACCCGGATTCCTCCATCGACCCTTGAATTTTCCCATTTCCTCCTTGGCTGTGGATTTTATCTGTGTATATGTCTGTCTGGTCTTGGATTTGTAGAAGGAGTTGGGTAAAAGATGAAGAAAAATTCGGAAGTTGCTTGTAATGGAAGAAGGAAGAGGGAGTAAAAGATAAAAGAGGGCGACCGGATAATGGAAGATTGTACCGGGAGAATTGGCGAATCTCTCTTTCTCTCTCTCCTCTGTTCCGACCGACTCAACCTATAAAGAGTTGATGAAGGAGCCCGAGTATTTCAGTTCACCTCCTCTCCCGTCCCCTTCCAGTTCTTTCCCGACCTTCCTTTCATTCATGGCTGCACACAGCTCCGCTACGCTGGAGAAGCTCTTGGGAGTCGTGTGTTTCGGAGAAAGTAGGGAAGAGAGCGGGGCAACGTACTTTCTCCTTGGACCGCAGCCGGCAAATTCCCACATACCCGCCCCCCGCCGCCGCTTCCTTTTACTTTCACCGGGAGAAAGCGGGTGAAAATTTTCTTTCGCATCCAACCAACCAACAACCCAGGCAAGCCAGTGAAGCCAGTTCGCCTTTCAGCAACTTTTCATTCCTTCAGGCACAAACCCATCGCTTCCTTCACACACATCATCAAAACTCAAGAAACTAATACAATCTACATACAATCCTCGGCTTCAATTTCTCCTTCCTTCTTCTTCTGCTTCGTTGACAAGTCGTGCCTCTAGAAGTTGATTCTCTCTTCCTCGGCTGGCCTGGTTCCTTGTTTGCTCTGCAAACTTGCCCAGGGATTCGCATAGCAACAGGAACAGGAGGAGGAACTTAAAGTTGAAACTGAATGATCATCAAGCACACCATCATTGTCTGTCAGCTTGGAGCCAGCCCCAGCCTGGTATTCTCTGTACTAAAGAGTTACTAGACTAGTAGTACAACTAGTTCCCCGACACACATCCATCCAAGACGAGGAAAGAAGAAGAGCAACCTCTGAACACACGTCTACATCTTCCCGGATGTCTCGACTATTGTTATTGGCTCTGCCTTGGAAGATAACAGGATTCTTAATTCAACTCGAGTCCTCCTTGTGCCAATATATTCATTTGCTCAGAAACCAATCCCGGAACGAATTCAACTCTGCTAGGCTTTTATTATTATTCAAAACTACAAGCCTCCTCACCTGCCGAATTCAAATTCCAAGCCAATGAATTATTTTTATCATGATTCACCTCACAAATCAAATTTCGCATGGCGCTTTTTTTGAATTTCCTGCGTTCGCGAATATATTTTAACTTTAATTGAGTTATGCGAAATATTCGCGAATTATGGAAACCATCTCAAACAGAATTTTTTCATGTCCTCTTCTCAAAATTCAAACGGAAGAATCAAGAACTGAATTAATTTGAAATCCGGGTATCTGACCTAGCAGTGGAAACTCTTTGAAAAAAATTGGCGAAAAGCTGAAAAATACACCGAGGAAGGTTCTTGTACGGGCCTTTCTTCGCCGGCGGCTACAGGCTACACGTTGGCTGTTGCCATGTGAGTGTCTAAAGGAGTGTTTCGCATTGATGAGGGATTCTCTCTTGCCTCAGGTTGAAGACTTATGGGGATTCGCACCATCGTTGTAGCTCTTTTATTCCCATCATCCAGTCTTTTCCGTCCTCCTTTTAATGGCAATGTGCATAATGCTCTTTGAAATTTTATGTCTTCTTCACGCATTAACTTTTCCCCCTCCTCCCCCATCATCATCAGCCTCTCCTCCATCATCGTCCTCGTCTTCGTCCAACTTGTAATTTGCTAACTACGATCCCTAAAAGACTTCAGTTAAGGACCGGCAACTGTCTAGTCAACAAGAGACTATAACTTCTTCACGTTCCTTGTTGTACTCTCTTTCAAAGCTCGCTATAGTCCTTCCTCCTCAAAGACTATCGAACGTCATTGTCTGAGAAATTACTTGGGTGTCTACACATGGACACGTTGCTTTCATCAGTGCCTTGACCAAGCACCAGGAATATAACAAGGAAGCATGAGGGCAACGGTCCACCTTCGCACCCACTACTCAGCTTTCAGCTGCAGTCACTCCTACAACAAAACCAGACGACTACTTTTCTTAAAAAACTGCTATCTGCAAATGGAAAACACTATTATTTAGTAGCTCACCTCACCGGTATAGAAGCAGACATCCGTGTGCGCTATGTACGCGCTTAGTGTATTGAGAGCAATGACAATGTGCAAATTAATTAATTGACCGGATTATGTGTGCACAACAAATTTACGAGCTAATTGCAATTCCTACCTTCGTTCCGAGTGAATACCGGATTAAATCTAGGAGTGAGTGGACAAACTAAAGTGCCAATTTCTCCTTGTTCCTGGTTTTTAAGCTAAACAAAAATTAGCATAGAATTAATTGAACAGGCTCGAAGAAGATTAAATTAATTGCGATTAACCATATGAGAAAGTGATGTGAAAACTTTGACTCAAAACTTGTAGTAGTCAACCGTGAACTGAAATTTGAAAGTTGCAAGACTCATACGCCGGTAACACGATTAATAAAACAGTGGATAAACGCCTTTGAAGATATGAGTCAGGATGACATATGCAAAGTTAACGAAAGACCATAAGAAATCACCTCTACAGAATCCGATGGATTGCCTTTCAGCAAAGACTAACAATTTAAAGCTAAAAAAACGCTACAGGAGAAAACAATCCTTTAAAAAGTTCTACAAATTCGGAGACAATCCTATAAAAAAGAAACTGCAACTTTACCGACGGAAATACACAGACGGAGAAAAGAAAATCCGATTTGCTTCCGCGTCACTTCTCCTTGGAAAACAAATTGCGAATCCTTGGAGAATCGCTTGATCAATTCTCCAAAGACAAATTCTTTGTGAGTTTAGCAAATGGATTGAAATTTAAAGACTATTAAATTTCGACATTCCTCATCTGTTCCTCGTCCTCCCGTCTCTTCTCTCCTCTCATCTTAAACTACCCGTCCCATAAACATCTACAAGTGCACACTCACCAACAGACATTCCCGAATACACCGCCGTCCTCACCGGTAACTTCCCTTCGAACATAAATTTCAAGTCATGGAAAAACTATTGATCTTAAGGTTGACTCACCCTCGTTTAAAATTACATCCTAAAGAGCCTGAAACTGTCCGTGAATTAGGAGGATGAGTGGGACCACCCTGGAGATTACATGGCAAAACATTGGTGGAGACTTTTAACATATTGCTATTTTTAACTTATCTGATTTCTTCAGTAAATTCCCCACACATTTAAACCAAGCTTGAGGAAACCTTCTAATGCCTAGTCATTACTAATTCTGACCGTAATGCCCGGATTTCGCAAAATCATTCAAGCTTCTCACATGAGAACATTGCAGTACTCTCTGAGCTTTTTCAAATCTCTTCCCTCTCCCGGGTATCAAAGATTCGAAGGAAACGAAGCTTATTATTTCGTGCCTCTGTCTGGATTTATTGAGCGTTGTGGGAGCTTGATGAAGAAAGCAAAATCCCACTTGCCGCCCATCCCTGGCGGTAAAGGATTCGTCAAGAAGACCTCCAAGGGATTTATTATCCTGGGGGATATTTGCGGAAGAGACGATAGGATTATTGATGGATCCCCGCTTGGATCGCGAAAATTCTCCCCGGGTATTTTTGCATCTCAAGAAAGAGGAAAAGATGATGAATTTATTATTAACCCAAGATGAAAATAAACAACTCAAGAAATTGGTTTACACAAAGGATTATTATCCTCTTGAACGAGATTACTTTCCGCCTTAAAAAGAAGATGAGCTTTTCAAATCCAGTAATCGGTTTCCAGACGGTTCCAACCTGCTAGTAGCCAGCCAGCCCGTCACCCGCCTTCATCTTCCAGACGGACTTAAGATGTTACTTTTTTCGGATCAATAAACTTGACCTCCTTCCTCCTCCCTTCATCGCCCTCTCTCCATCCAATATTTTTCATCATTTTCAACAAGTTTCATCCTCTGTATTTCTTCTCGATTCCCAACCCTTCTTCCAAACACTTTGAGAAGAAGAAAAAAAGACTACTGCTATGAAATTATTAGTTGGCGGAGACTGAGACAGCCAGACCCTCCTCATTGTAGTTGGCTGCTCCTCCTTTTCTTCTGCTGCTCCGTCTCCTCCGGCAATGGCTGTAACAACTTGATACTTGTACGTAAACGGGAACGGATTCAATTGGGATCATCGACTGACCCGTTCCCCTCATCCTGTTGCTATGCTCTTCATGCTCTTCCGCTAAGAAGCTGCTTCTGGCTCCTGCAGCGCTGTCTGTCTTCCTCCGGCTTAGCTGAATCCTGAATCCAACCGCTATAAGATTCTCAGGTGCGTCTCTAGTTCCTCTGGCCATCGCGTCTCCTGCCAACGCTTTGAGCTCTTAAGGAAAACGTATGCTCGTGCTTCCGCCGCTGCACTGCTGTCGTCGAGTTTACTCCAAGGATGTGGAAAGCGCAGCGTTTGAAACTGCTAATGGCGGCTGTCCCTCTCTTTAGCCTCTGCTATGAATCCTTAGGAGCTCCTTCGAGTTTTAAAAGTACTATAGCCTGTGACATGATGATACTAGTACGTGGAGGCTAATTGCCTTGGATGTTATGTTTCGTACGTTTTAAAGAAACGGGTAAATATACAGCAGAGGGCTGCTTTTTTGGATTGCTGTACTCGTTTTGGAGAGGAGAAAGCCGGTTTTAAGGGATAAACGGATTTAAGAGACAGTAAATTTCAGTGTAGTTATGTTTGACGATAACTTTAAGTGGGTATAGAACAAACTGTGGGCGTAATATGAGAGTGAGTGACTAACATTGTTTTATCACAACATTTATTTGAGCAGCTTGTGTCAAAGTTTGCTAGAACAGAGAACAGAAAAACTTGTAGTTGCTTCTTTAGTCTTGTGTTCAATTTTTGTGACTGTTGAAAAAGTTTCGTCGCTTACCCTCCCTCGTCATGATATGACCACCACCCAACGCGGCTCGTTTACACAATAAGGTAAGACCTTTGTCACTGATATCCTGATGTACTTTACGAATGATGAATATACTTCACCAAAAAGCAACCATCTATCTATTCCCACTGCTTTCAATTATCCCTCCAACAAACAGATCGGCGCTGAATCTGTACAAATTCACAATTCGCGAATCTTGGAGCTAGGACATTTGGGAAACCTAAAGGATTTGCATGCTTCTGATCTAATTCAGTCCGATCATATTATCTTGGAAATCATGAACAGTATTTAAAATCGCATCAAAACTCATTTTACGCATCCTTCTCTCTAAAATGAATATTAGTTTTCGATAAACTCGATTAATGATTCTGAAGCATAGTTAACCAGCGTACATACAGAAACTTTACTGAGAGTAGCAGAATTATTTTGCACAAATATCGTAATTTTCAGCAGGTCTATAATCTCGTTGCAATTAATGTGCTTCTTATAATAATTACATTTAATTATATTTATTTGGTATTTCATCTTAAAAAATTATAAAATTCATTGCAAAAATATATCGCATTGCAAAATTCAATAGTGTCTGAAAAATATCGTAGTGTGATAGCAACACGGAGAAGACACCATCTGGATTGCGTGGGAGGGGTTGCAATTGAATTATATATTTTTACATTCATCCTTATCTTTCCCGCCACACAAATCCAAACTGACTTTTATATTTAACGGAACTTTTTGGACATGTAAGCCAAATCGGGACCAGCAACAGCGTATCAAATCTTATCACTATAACTCGCCAGTAAATGAAGTTCTCTACGATAGCATTTCCCTCCCATTTAGTTGAAGCTACTTTTAGGATTATCTACTCTCCTCCTCCTTTGTGGCTAAGCTAAAGGGATTTTTACACGGCGGTTTAGAAGTCTGGTCATAGTTTGATAGTTGGCTTAAGAGAGACGGGGCTGTGGGTCGTAAATGTTCCAAGGGGTGGTGGTATAATCAAGTAGGAGAAACGTTGAGAAATCTAATCAGAGCTTGACAAGAGTCTATAGCTTTTGGTTTTTGTACATAGCCTTCGTTTTCCACTTTGTCTGATAGGAGGACATGTTTATTATATACAGTATCTACAAGAACTACACGCACCATAGCGATAAAAGATATGTTTCGCACGCTATGTCTCCTCTCTACTTTTAATTTTAGCGGCTTTGATATCTCTGAAAACGTTTTTTCCCATTTCTTCTGGATTTTTGTGTGCTCCCGAAACTTAGTGGAAACTACAATATCAGACATTACAATCACGGCCACCAAACCCGCCATTTTGCTGAGATTCAAAGCGGGCGGTTTCAAAGGATTTAATTCTGTCAAAAGTGCGGGAGGGTTAAAGGATACATAATGTTCGCGTTAAGGAGAATCAAGCAGTAGAGTACGTACTTTGCAATACTCGCCATGCTTTTTCGTCATTTGCTCCTAAAGCTCTTAAGCGCCATTTCCACAATCCTGTATAGGCATAGAAAGCACAGATTCTTGCTGGTCCTGGAGTTATCATCCGGTATAACACTTTCGCCATTTTCTATTCCATACGCCAGTATACTCTGAATTTAAACACTGCCCCTGCCTTCCACTAACATTCCGCTCAATGTCGAGGCATAAAGCTAGAATAGATGGGATATTGCATGTTCGTAAATCTTTTTTACTGCCCGTAATCGCACCATGGCCTAATTAGGTTATTTTCTCCCTGTAATCCCACATCACACTGCTCAACGAGATTCGAATTATAGAAACCTCCTAGGTTGTGCTCCCCGATTCTCGTGTGATGCAATTACATATGCGACAACTACAATTTCTAAATGTAGTCGAAAGTGGAAAAGCTCGTTCAGATTATAGACTCCCAGACAGAGAGATATTATTGCAATTTACAGTATTTAATCACGCACTTATTCAACTAGTACTTCAAAGAGATTAACTGACCTCTGGGACCCGCCGTTTTTTCCTAAAAAGTTGACATTTTTTCTGTTTAACTTGCTATGTTCTGCATAAATTAAATGTCCGATTAGTCAGGGCTTTTTCAAATTCATAGCCGTAGCCAGACAAAATTCTGCACTTACTTGGCTTTTTAAAACATACTGGCTGTGGTTGGTTGGTAGCGCAGCTCTATCCGGTACTACCCGGGAGTCGGGAGGATTTATGGCCGGATAACGTCTTTAATAACGTAGCGGTTCTTTTTTATTCCCTAGTTAGTCGACAAGCCTAGCAGAGACCTCTAGTTTCGTATTTATGGATTACAAAGACCACCCAAACATATTTGCTATTTCATGTTCAGTAGATGAGTAAAAATTGTGATTCTGATCCGAAAATCTCTTCCGTTCTTGCTAGTTTCACAAAAACTATAAACTTTGTCTGGGACTTAGTAAATTTCCTTTGAGCTTTGTGCAGGATTGTGCAGAGGCGGCTGTTGCCATGTCATGTGAGCCACGACCATACTTAATATGGGTCTGAAAGACAAGTCTGGGGTTGAATACAATTCGGAATCTAGTTCAAAAAATTATTCAACCGTCTCGCTTTATATATCTGTGTACGTCTGGAGTCTGGAATTAGCAGAGCTGGAAGCTCTGCTGGAAAGCTTTGATATGATAATATAACAGTTCTGAAACTCTAAAGTACCCGCCGTAGCAAGTAGCGGGACGGTTATTTCCCTGGTGTATACGACTTTAATTTTCTTTGATGGAGCCTTGCGGTTTGCGGATTTGAATGTTGATGGGCTTTTTCGGGCACAAGCAAGGATTGGGAATTGAATTAAGAAAAAAATGAGCATGTGGTTTATGCAGTTGTTTCTGTTTTACGGGCATGGGAAGTATGAAGTTATCCTGAGTAGCATGCTTTTCTTTCTTTGTCTCATCTGCTTGACTTGTGTATTATGGAAGATATGGTTTGATGAAAGATTTTGGAAAATTAAATTTCCGATTTTTTGTGTCCACAAGAGCTGAATTTTGCAATTAGATGGGATTTTCGGTTTACAAATTAGTAATTTGCTAGATACAGGACAGAATCTCACACCAATATAATATTTCGATGTCGTCATATACAGATAGGTTATCAGTGCTACATTTGTGGCAACTATACACGATTGTGGATTTACATGAAATCGTAGATGATCTATCGGCGTTAGAACGCAACAAAAGATATTTTATGACAAACCTATTTTGGCACAAAAATTCAGATCCAGTTTTCGCTATTTTCGAGCATATAGATAGCTCTGATAAAAAAACCTCTGCATCATCACCGTCACAGCTTTCAGCTAAAATCAGGCTATATAAGACGATACCATCGAAATCCAACACAAGTAGCCTAACAAACTCTCAGGATTTTCTTCACCACACTACCTGGCGAAGAATAAAACAAAAGGATGGGAATTAGGTTTAAGGCTAAGTGCAAGACGGTTTGTTTGGCTGCTTAATACCTTGGAAAAGCAAGTGATTCGCATGATGACCGAAACCGAAGCCTGGTAGACCATAGGCTAATAGGCTGGCTCAAAAGCCCACTCAGTTCAAGCTTTCACTTGGCTCAGCCTGTCTGTCTAGTCTGCGGAGAAAATTCGCATAGGACAACATTATTTTTGGTTTAGTGGGAAGAAGGCGACGGGACGGAAAGAATACAGTTGTAGCTCTGCTAACAGCTACATCTAAATCGATATAAACGGTCTAGACCTCCTACAGCATTTTTCCTCTTTGAACTCTTCTGTCTCTTCGGTTCTTCGCCATTTCTTGCACACGTCTCCTTCCCGATTATTTCCCCGAATCCGTTTGAACAAGCAGCGTAACAAGTCAATCAAATTCACGCTACATCGGCGGCATATTTCTTACACCCAACACGGAGGCAAAGTTCATGAAAGCCATATTATTTTGCAAAAAAATTGCACCAGACTTGCAACCCATTTGTGCAAACCAAATACCCGGTGGAGCAAAAAGTAACAAGTATTCAGAGGATATGATGCGGTAGAATATTGCAATTTGTTGAAATTGGATGCAAAATATTATTCACACAAGACTGCTGTTTTGCTGTCAGGGAGGAGAAGTCGGAGTAACAGAAAAATTTTACGGAGATTCTTATTTTCGCCAAATTTTTTGCAATATAGGTGTCAAATTCCACATTTTCATCATATCTTCTCCAAGAATTTCAATTTCAGCCTTCGAATTTCTTTGGCTTTGCAATTTTCTTAGTCTTCTTTCCTTCTGTATAGATTTTTCAAAAAATGAGACGGGAAGTTCAATTTAGGAGTTTCTTTTAAAGAATCTTCTCATTATTTCGCAACTTCTTCTATATGTCTCTGAAAATACGGATTCACATCCATTTTCCCTCTTTGGCAATATATGCTGTTTTGAAAATTGCGAATTCCTCTCGACTCTCTGATTGAATAGGTTCTGCATGGCTAGATGTATGGCTAGATATTGCTCGCTCACACACTATTTGGCGGGCGCCAATTATTTTTCGCAACCCCTTTCCACACTCACACACATCCACAATGAGCCTATTCACCTTCTGGAATTGGATAGACATTGAATTGGCGAATGGCTAAATTGGCAAACTCAAACTCACTCAGTCTCATCATCCCATCAGTCATCCAACACCGTACATAATAAAATAGACAGATGAAAGCCACGTGGAGGAGGAGGCAGACTAGACGTTCCCTTGAACTATCAAAGCATTTCCACGAGCCAAAATGAAACACGTATCTGTAATATTTGCAACAAGTATTTATGCATTTAAACGAGTTCTTGTCGTAAACTAAAGAAACTACCCTATTTCCCAGCCTATCTCTTATATAAATCTCCATTGATTGGTCCTCCTGTATGCCACCCCTTCCAGACACATTAACTTGTTTGCCAACTTCACCAAGTCTTCACTAAAGGCTCTTGAGTCAACTCAACCACTTTATGTTAATTCCTGTCTCACCGTCTACCGATCTGTCGTCCTGTAAAGTGGTCGATTTTGCATGGATGTTTTGCTTTTATCCTGCAGCTGAAGTGTTGAACGAGCGGCAGGCTTAAATGGTCATCAGCAATTTGCGAATATTTCGCATAATGTTCTTTCCTTCGATATGTTTTTAGAGACAATATTGCGTTGCCTAAACTATAGCTTTCTAGTTAAAAATTTGATATACTGTTACTTTTCAAAGTAAATCCTATCGAAAATATTCGCAAATTAGCCATGTACAAGTTTCCTTAGTTTTTAGAAACTGTCATCCGCAGGGGAAACTTTTCATATTTGAAGAAAAGTAGCAGCAGGGGGTTACTATGAGGGTATAATGAGTTTTCTTCCATTTTGTAAAACCAAAAGAGAAAGTAAAAGTGTCAAAAGACGAATCCATGTACATTTCAAAAGATTTTGCTAATTTGCACGTCTCGTAGACCTTACATGTATATGCTACTTAACTTGTGCGCAGAAATTTCTAGAAGCGTTCCCTATAACCACTGCCTTTCCTTAGAAACCTACAAGAAAATTTGGAGAAAGCAGAGCGTGTAGATCACTGGAATGCTGACACCTTTTCATAATTATACTTTAAGCTTTTCTGGGAGAGAAAGGTAGTTTCCAATTTAAAACTGACACTTTCTATACTTTCCCCAATCCCTTACCCTACCAACTTGCAGGCCATGCTTACGACTACCAAGGATTTTTTCTACAGAAAATCAATATATACAAAGGAAAGGGCGAGGAAATGGTCAAGTAAAAGTAGATTTTCTTCTGTATTCGAGTCAACGACTTGTTTTTTCTTGTATTAGTTGTACCATGGACATTTCTTGAGAACTTGTCCTCCTTTTTAGCGACTAGACATGATGCTTTCTCCCTTATCCACTTTACTGCTTTCTCCCTTTTCCTCCCGCCGCATTACACCAACTTAAAGAGAAAGGGAAATAGTTTCGGAAGGGAAAAGGAAATCTCTCTGGTGGATCAATAACGTCTGCCTCTCATGCATACTTTCACTGGTTTTCCTCTACCCACTACTCAGTACCGTGGAGAAAATTGCTTTCCTCACGTAAAGAGAAAATAACCCAAAAACCATGGCAAGTGCTCATGTACTGTATGCGTGTACGTTCACATGTGTGTGAAGAGCTTCATAGCTTGTATCTTTACAGGTGGGTAGAAGCATAACAGCGAGCGAAGGAGAGATGAAATTTCTCAACATTCCTTTACGTGTGTTTAAAATTATAAAACAGGTTGCAGAGAAAGTCGAATTTTCCCAGTGTGCCAGGGGACTGGAGGAAAATTCTCAGACTTGTTGGCTTTAAAGCTAACACACCTTACAATAATTTATGAATATCATGAAACACGGGCGAGGATCAGGAAGGTGTCGGAGACAAGGCAGAGAACATGTACTTCCGAGACCTTTTGGATGCGGGTAAAGAAGAAAGACTGCGGTCATTTGTTTAAGTAAATGTCTCCAAATAAATCCCTACTCTGTAATACGGTGAAAGCTTGGCGAGAAGAAGAAAGTCTGAGGGAAAAAAAGAAGATGCTGGGGAAAGTATATACACAACGAGAGTATCGAGAAAGAAGATGCTGGAACGAGATTTCAATAGGGCATTCATGTCAATGTAGCGGTTGTTATATAGCCTATTCTTCTTATCCTGTCCTTGAGCGCTGAGCGTAACTAGTTCAACAAGATATCTATTTGTTTGGGAAACCTTTTATTTATTTTGCAATCTTTAATGGCGATTTTAGGAAGTCATCTAAATCTGTCCGAACCTGTTCAATCAGGTATTAATGTCGACAGAAACCGGATTGTGATTTAGATAACGATAATACTAAAACTTGACTTCTAAACTTTGTTTACTCCAGTTCTATCATGTTAGCTCATTCTGTTTGTCTTGGAGCTCACATTTTTCAACGAGTAGATTTCAACTTTTCTTGCGGATATCCGGAAATCAGCATCCGCTGAAATCTCTGTCTTAAGTAAGCTTAAGAAATCTTTTCATTCAAAGCGAATCTCTAGCCTAATTAATACTTGACGTTGTTTCACCTTCAGTACTGTAGTACAGGTCTAGCTTCCTGCTATTTTCTAGCTAAATTACAATTATATTTGAATTCAGTGCTTTAGATATGAGCGCTAACCGGGAGTATTTTTTCCTGGAAACCCGCCGTTACTCGTTATCAAAATTCAATTAAAGCTGTGTTCTTGTTGTAAACAGGAACATGTTTCCGCTCTTTCTTCGTGTGGTTTACAAACGGGTAAAATGTTATAAGATACACATCTAGAATGAAAAATAAGAAATGGGATATAAACTTTTCCCTTGTTTCGCTTTCTCTCTGGAAACTTGTAATATTTGCTCCATTTAGACCATCGCCAAATTCACTATACGAGGCTTATGGCCGCGTGTATAGCCATAACAAAAATCCCAGTTTCGGAAGCAAAGTCTACTTCTATAGCTCTTTCATGCTGCTGAAAAATAGAGCGGACGTAAGAGAAAGCCAAGAGCGCTACAAGGAGTAAATTGAAGACCGAGCAACGAAATCTAAAAACTACTAAGGAATGTTAGCACAAGCCTTTTTCTTGTACCAATTTTCTTTTACACGTTGCGGAAGGATGCTTGAAGAATATTCTTGGATAAGATGATAGTAGCGTGGTACTCATAGATGGGAGAAAGCGGGTCAGTCTGGAAGAACATGGTTAGTTTTCTGAGCAGTCTTGAGAGAAACATAAGTGCGTGAAGAGAATAAAGAGCGGTAAGATGGTAGCAAACATGGTGAAAGTCCTCATCTGTAATATTTTATGGGAGGAGGAAAATATAGGGTAGCTTCATAAACCAGCTCTTGAAAATGGGATTACAGTCGTCTCGGAATATTGCAAAGCAAACTATAGCTTGGCGATTGAAGCGGGAGAAAGCGTACTTTCAAAGCCCTCTATTAAAGCGTGCTCAGAAAGTGAAAGCAAGGGAGAGGAAAGGCAGTCAGAGGCTCTGACTCAGAGCTAGTTTATCCTTCTGGCATTCTAGGTCTAAGGTTTCATTTTGTAAATCTTTACCTTAGGAAACAGAGAAAACATTCGCGTCGTAGCTGTGCCAGGACTTTCACCAGTGAAAGTTTTGCAATAATTATGCCTGCTTTCTCCAGCGAAGAAAGCATGTACCTAGCACGTATGACTTTCTCCTCCAACTTTAACTTGAATGTACATCCTATTTCTTTGAGCTGTTAAGATTCCCTTGGGGCAACTAATTTTAATTAATCCTTAAAATTATCCAAGATTCTTCTAAAGATTCCGCATATGGATATCCTTTCATTGGCCCTGATTTTGGCTCTGGTCTGGTGCTTATTGCATTAAATTCAACATCTCATTGTAAGAATTCACAGAGAAAAGAACTATGGAAGTTCTGCTGATTTGGTTAGCTAGGAATGATAAAAACTGTAATCCCTCCTCCCCTCTGCGCTCATCTCCAGTGGATCATGCAGATAGTAGAGGATAAGACTAGTCGTCCCGCCCTACCAGACGGACAAGAGATGCGAGAAAGATCATGTTAAAAATTACTTGCTTTCTACAGAGAAATAGCAAATGTAAGACAAGTCTTTATATCTCACAAACTACTGCAGGCAAACTAAACTGATAGTTGAGCTCCCGGTTAACTCTTTGTCTGAAGCTTACTTTTCCTTCTGGGAAAATATGTATGCATTGTAATGTATCATCCTGTTGCGCCTCCTCTCTAATGCTTGTGAATTCAAGCTCGCTATTATAAAAGCAAGTTTCCTCGTCTCGTCCACAAAGAAAGGGAAAGAAAGGTGGTATGCTTGGATTCCTCTATTATAAAGCATGCTGCCATTATCCGTTTCCCAGACGGGTTTTGTACATGGATCGAGGTTAGGCGGGTGATACGGTTAGTCTGGACTTGGTTCTGAGTAACTCAGTTTTGCTTGCTTCATAAGTTTTCTGCACAGAAATTCCGAGACATACATGTCTGTAACCCTGAAAGTTCATTCCTCCCGAAATCGGGGAATCCAATCCGGCCTAGAAAGCTTTCTCCCCCCTCTCTCCTGTGCCAGACAGACAGAGAGAGAGAGAGCAGCCGAGGACGGGTAAAAGAGCGAATCGGAAGAGAAAACTTTACCAGCCACGGGCTTTATATATATCCCATCCAGACAGTTCTCCCGACTTTCTCCCTTTCTCCGAACCCACTGTATTACTTTCACCCAGCCACCATAACTAGAACCTAGAAGAGAAAACTTACATGTTTTGCACAATAAGCTTTGTCCTGAGTACTCCTGCCTTGCTGGAGCTGGAGGGGAAAAGAGAAAGTCGGAAGAAAGAAAGGTGATTTACATGCAAACGTATATATGCAGCAGCCGCCCGCTAATTCTCCCCTCGGCCTACCACACTATCCGTGTTCTACTTACGCTTCCTAGTTTCTCTCTCCTTTCTCTTCCTTTGTACGCAGGGAGTGGACTCCTTTCTCGGACTTTCCCAAGAGGAGAAAGCTGGGGCTAGGCTTGGGTAGCAAGCAGACGGGTAGACTGAAACTTTTGCAATAACAAGCTCATGTCTGCTCCCTTCCTTTCTCCCTGTCATACCAATCTGCCCTTCTCCCACTCTCTATCCTTGTGCTTTCACTCCCTTCCTGTAATGGCAAAAAGAGAAAGTAAGTGGCGGTGGCGGCGAGAGCGGGCGGAGAAAGATATTATACCAGAGGTATTGTGGTAGACGTAAAGGAAGGATTGTGGAAGCAGATAATTTGGAGAGAGTCGAATTTAATTCTAGCTCCTGCTCCAAGCTGGAACTGTACCAGGAGAACTAAGGGAAAGCAGTAGCAAAGCAAGTGGCAATACTTTTACCGGAGAAAGTACGGATTGGTTCAAGTATTGCCGGAGAGAGAAGTAATCCCCATGTTTGCACAACCGCATCATTCAAATCAGAATCCACTTATCCCCTTCGCACCAAATATACATCATTCAATGAGTTAATTAGCTCCTGAGTTGGCTTGCTGATTTCCTCCCCTCCCTCGAATTCTTTCAATACTTATCAAGTTAAATACACAAATGCGGAGAGAAACTACTCGGGGGAATTAAAAGGAGAAATGCGGAAATTTGCAGGTGTCATTTCCGAGGAATCCTTTTATTTTAAATCAAACTACGTTAGAGCTTACACATGGTCCTTTTATTACTTTCAAACTGAATACATTGTATTTAAAATTTTAATTTCAGCACTGATTATTTTTTCTATGGCAGTAATACAATTAATAAGCTATGTTTCCAATTTAATGAAGATGTTGTTCATAACCAATAGAAAGTAACATGAACCTTTGCTATAATTGCAATGTTTTTACGTAGCTGTATTGATTCAGCGCCGTTTGCAGTTTTACATCAATAGCAAGACCCTTGCAGTGCAGTTATGCTTCCGTTATGGCATTTAGATACACATTTTACCAAGCTGCTGATTTTCGCGAAGAGTAAATAGAGAAAGTATTCTCTTTCTCTCAAGTCAAGTGAACACTCCGTCCGTACTGATTTCTCCCGATCAAAAAACAAAAGCAGAATTGTAGTTTCGCAAACATAACCGCCACAATCACGTAACCGGAATGGCAACTTTTTGTTTTGAAATGACAACGTGATTGTAATTTGATATCCGCTTTGAATTTTGATAAATGCGATTCACTCAAAGCCCATCTTCCTTTCATCGTCACCACCTATCATCCTCGTTTAAATCGACACACATGAAACTTCCATTCCTATCTGCGCTAACGGAAACAGAACATAGCGTGAAACGGTCGATAATCAATAAGCGCGTTTAAGTATCAAGGTTATTTATTCTACGTCATCAAAAACTATATTTTCCCATTACATAAATGACTTCCTTAGGAGCATTCTCCTTTAGAGCTTCGTTCCTAGAAAAGTATAGAAAGCTGTAATCGTGGGTTTTAAATTTTTCTGAATCTTGTTACACCAGCTTCCGCCTTTTAAACAGT
Organism: Sminthurides aquaticus; assembly: GCA_906901655.1. NCBI lineage: Eukaryota > Metazoa > Arthropoda > Collembola > Symphypleona > Sminthurididae > Sminthurides > Sminthurides aquaticus. Next base: position 1,175,469 of record CAJQTT010000010.1, read on the forward strand.
TTTTATAAAAAAGCCCTTCTCCCGAGCTCGTTATCAGCCATAGAAATTAAAATAAGCTTCGTCGTCAAAAGCCTCCTTGTTGAAAAAGGAAGTAAAGAATTTGTCTAGAATTTTTTCCAGGATACGCTTCTTTTCAACGAACGTTGTCGTTAGTAACGATTCGTTACTGAAATAAATACGTTAGCAATTTATAAAACTGTTTATAAACGGGATAAAAATAATCCTTTATGAAAATATTTACAAAATAACTTGATATTAAAAGAAAGTAGATCATTGAGCGGAATGCTATGATCTGATAAGAAAAGAAAGCTTGCAGACAAGGCGGGGCTGCCTTGATAAACTCAAAAGGATTACTTTTTTAAGTTGTCATGACAACATTTCAAGCCTAAGCGAGTACAAAGAGTAATTGGAAAAGCGGACAAACGTTTCCCTGGCGGGCGTTTCTCGGCTAGTCTACTGTCATTGATGCAGCGGATGGCTTCAGTGCTCCCTCTGGAGACTTGGTGGAGCAACCATTATTGGAAGGCTGAGAGATAAAGATTGTAAGAACACAAACGCATCGTTGGTAAAGAGAATATTGCTTTTCTCTCTGTCGTCTTTCCATTTGCTTGCACTCACTCTGCTAATATTTTAGCCGGGATTTTATGGTCTGGAGAATGTACACAAGTTAGCGTGTCTAGACTTGAAAAAAGGAGACAAGCCGTCGGTTATCCCATCCTCCCGCCAATTCCCAGCCTTCACTACCCGGTATCAAAGCAGCACATAAGTCACTTGTCTCCTATCTTAACTTGTGTGACTGACATTAAAAAATTGTTTGCTGACAGCTAGATAGATAGTTTCCAGCCTCCTAACGTGCGCTATCTTCCAATGAAGCCCTCCTCGTAATTCGCGAATTTTTCGCCAAAGGCGGGTCTTGAGTTACCAGTCTCTTTACAATCTGTTAGACAAGACAGGATGAGTAATTACTTGAAGACTACCGAGAATTTTGAATCAGATTATGTATCTTCAACACTTGCCATTTCCCTGAGTTTGCGAATTTTATCCCGTAGTAAATGAGCTGTCATTAAGAAATCGCACACTTGATTATTAGACAGACAGGGAGGATGTGAAGTACAGTATAATGATTACAAATTCGAATGATTCATCTCAGACAGATCACTCGCTATTTTTCTCCAAAGAGATAGTAATTCAAGCTTCTCTTCTACTTGACTCTATTTTTGCAAATCAAGTACAGCGCTGTCACTTAACTGCCTCTGAGTGAGCGTCGGCTTAGTTTTGTAATTATCAAGAAATTTAAGGAACGTGGGAGACAGAAGAGTCCCAAGAGTTTAAAAGTATAACATGTCAAGTAGACAAAGCGAGAGGACGCTAAAAAGTTAATTAATTAATGTGAGATTAATTTGTCTCGTCTGTCTGCCGACTGGGTGAAGTATCGGCCATTGATATATGGATTCAGGAGGAGGATAGTATATGACACTTGTTTATCCTGTGTCTCTGGGCTCATATCATTATTTTCCGTAGACTCATTGGAATTTGCCCTTTGCCTTTGGAACCCATGTTAGTTTATTAGTGGATCGTCTGGAAGTTTGTGAGGCAGTGGCGGTGGAGGAGGATGCGCTGTTGTGAGATATTTAAAGCAAAGCGTGTGATTATGAAAGGAGATACTGCATGTGTCACGAAGTTTTTCTTTGCTGAATAATTCGATTGATAAATAGCTTCTTGTTTACGCGATTAATTCCATAACAACTCGGAGAACATGCTATAACGTCATTTGTGCGCTGTCTATCGGAATTTTAGCTGACTAGCCTTGCGTATAACGCGGCTGTCTTGGCGTGTCGCCTGACGTTTTACGCACCTGTCAATAAGTTATCAACTTTTAAACTATAATCTTCTGTCACTGCTCCTTTGATCAAGGCCATTTATAAAATCATTGAAAAGTAAAACTTAAACCCGAGTTCCTGTTGAGTTTCAATAAAAGCGTCCTGGAATTTTTTTTAAATGTAGGCGGGAAGTTCTTTTGATAAGTGATTAGCAGACCGCGGCTTCTGTAATTCGATTTGGTGTGATTAGATCCAGGACACTATTGGCAGATGAATCAAAAAGATGTGTGGTAATAATGCGGCGGTAACGGTAACGTTTGATTGTTTGAATTTTTGACACTGTTGGATACATGATTTGTGAGGAAGAAGAATTGAAGAATTGAAAGAGAGAGGAGACGATGGAAAAATGACTCGTAACACTTGGACAATGTCCTCGTTGTGTACGCTTGTCATCACGGAAATATGACTTTCGCTTCAATAAATACCTGAGAGGATAGCTAAGAAAAGAACATGTAAGAAAGGGAATATGAGCCGTTGACAGAGAGGAGGAGGGAATTTGAAAAATGTGACGCTGTAGATGACAGTTTGCGGGGAGGGCTGAGAAATTGTTCCTTAAAAAGAGATGCGGACAAAGGGATTGTAGGAGCATGTAGGTGAAGAAAATGACAATATTTTTCGATTATGACATGGTCATTATCACGACGCCCGCTTCTTCCTGTTTTTGTCGTAGCATCTTTGTTATGTACATATGTCATGGAGTAACTAGAGTTTATAAAGCGGGAAGGAAATCACACTCTCCTTGCTACAGGGTGGCAAAATACAAGCGGGAGTGCCGGAATCCTGGCTGCTGTCACCATGTCTGCTGTCTGTCCGTATCCCGTATCCGGGTAGCTGGTAGCGGGAAGTTGATCACTTACAAGGCCTTGCGGTGTACTTAATAGAAGAATGATTCCTTCGGGGCGGTTGCAACTCGGAATTTATCATCATGATGGTGTTGTTGGCTGAAGGCTGGGACAAATTATTTGTTAGCCGTAAAATAAATATATATATACGCTTGCAATTCCCAACGGAAACTAAGGAACAATTTGTCAACTTCCTTTCTGTGTGAGCTTCTGCACACTGCACACTTACGGACTGGACAGTAATTCCGGACAAGCATCATTCTTAGCCGATAGGAATAGCAATCGTCTATGCTTAACAAAAAATAGGTTGTGCATTTCTGTTCACACTCCTTCACTGTGCTCTATGCGAACATTTAGTAATAGTCAATGGCCCGTACTCAATACTGTACTAACTGTACCCTTGTTACCAAGCCAGGCGAGTGAAAGTTGCGGTTTTCTGAAATGGTTCAAGGACAAATTCAACAACTTTTACCCTTTCAAGTCAACAAATCGCCATTTATAAGTAACGGAGAAAGTACAAATTATGTTGGCTTTTTATACAAGTTTGCAACGACCAAAGATGCTCGTATAACGTTTGATAGAAAGAGATCAAGTAACCAGTTGGCAGAAGGAACAAAACAGAGTATTTCACATATCACCGGTGGTGACAGGTACTGCTGGAAGGCTTCTAGTTTTCTCTTTGACTCCATCCATTACTTCCTTGGCTTCAACTTCCTGGTTTCAATTGGAACAAGTTTTTCAAGGAAAATGAGCATGTCGGTTTCCTTAACCATCCGCCAGTTGCCATGTGGCTTTTCCTCAGTCTTGCTTGGCTTAGTGGAGCTTCTGAGATTTATTGGAGAAAGTGTATACTGCTGGGACCCTTGCTGGATATCCATAGCATGGATCATGTGGAGAGAAAGTATGATGGAGAAAGTAGAAAGTTAGGAGATGACGGGTAGTTCTGTGGTAGAAAAGTTTTCGCGGTTTTCAATACAAACTCTAATCCTTTCATAACTTTTCATTACGTCTTTAATATCCGCCAATCAGCACCTCTCTTTCAGTTTATTGTATAAGCGTTAAAATTATTAGAATTCAAATTTTCAGTTTACATAAATCTTATAAAACGGTTGCTCCTTCAATCCACACCGATGAAATGGACGTTAAAATAGATTTAAGTATAGTTGAACTTGAGTGCCGGTTTTGTTTTCAAAAAAGAATCATAAACCTCCGTTATCAGATTATAGGTCAGCAATCGTCTTATCCACTTTGATGCTTTGCTTGATACAAACAGAATCACAGCAACTTGCTATCACCTATGCCGTCACTATAACGTTTCCAATTTAGCATTTGAATCAAATGGCTAAAACGAATCATGTTTACACCATAACCGCAGCTTTCACGTCCTTTCAGTTGTTAAACATGTTACAGGCTTGTTTTGCGACAGGTCACACACAGTTCACCTAGACAAGCGTCATAAAAGCTCATGTTTCATCCCACACAGTCACCCACCTTGCATAAAAAAAACTAGGTAGACGACCATAGCAGACTGTTAATTAAAACTCCTGTCTCACCTTGTACCTCGTATTTGCTCACGCTGCATTATTATTCCCTTTGATTTTGTTTAATTTCCCAACCTTTTACATTACTGCCAAAAAGGGAATTTCTCAGAGACAGGCTGACGACGCTGGAAGCGTCATTGAAATTCATTGCGCTTCAACATTCACTTGGCAGTCAAAACTTACAGCGACTACATCATCATGTACAAGCTTTTAGCATCTCTGCCGACAAAAGAGGATTCCGGGAATCTTGTTTTATTTGGATGACAAATAATCTTTTGGCTTTGTAGTTACGTCTGTGTTTGAAGTAGCACCTATGAGTTCACTTTAAACCTAATTTTCAATGCAAATGGCATCGTTTTAAGGATTAATTCTCTCGGTAAAGAATACAAGAGCGTGTCTCTTCTGTCTCGTGTCGTGCCCATGTTAACTATGATGTGCATAGGAAACAATAAGCTTGTGGGCAGGAGGTTAACCTCTATAGCCATAAGAACGATGCAAGCGCCGGCGGCGCTTCATAAGTTTATAAAGTTAGTAACCAACATGCAAAGCTTAAAATCCCTAGCTGTTATCGTAATCTTATTTAAGCCCTTACTCTCCCGTACCTGAGTTGAGAGCTTGAGACTGCATTAACGGATGCATCAAAGTAAGTCATTGGCCGGCTTTTAAGAGGATTAAAAACTTTTTCCCAATAAGCTATTCCAAAAGCTAATGAAATCTGCAATTAAGGCCAGACTCACCGTGTCCTCCGGCCATACGTCCTATATTCTACCCATGCAATTTCGCAATTTGGCGAACTGCAGTAAATGGCTTAAAATGTGCCAATTCCCACAAGTCTGGAAATAGAAAAGTTTGCAAACTTTTATAGCCAAACCTGTAAACTTTTCAAAGTTTTTAAGATCGTTAAAAGTTGTTAAAAAAATTCAATTGATTGCACACTAAATTGAATCTACCGGCAATTGAAATTAAAGTTTTAGAGGCAATGGTGAATCGTAATCTGATTTTTCCTTATTCAGGTTGCTGCAGCCTAGCTAGCAGCTAGTAGCTTGGGCTTGGCCGAGATCAAAAAAGGCAAAAGGGAAAAAGAAAAGCCCGAAGAAGAGAAGTGGAGGAAATGGAATAGAGGGCGCAGTAATCAGGGCGGGGATGTAATAGGAGAATCATCGGTTATTGAATTGTAATTGTGGTAGAAAAATAGTAGGCGTGAAAAAACTTTTCTTCCCTCATGTCGTAACATTTCTTGATGGGAAGGCAATTAGCGTTAAGAAATTGCGGTCTGGGCTGCCTCAGAGAAAACTTTGAGTTCAATCAGAAGGGAATCGGGAAACAAGGCGCAACTTAAGTTGAACCTTTAGGAGAATGTTGATGAAAACTTTCCGCCATCAATTCAACAAGTTGTATAGCAAGAATGGGGAAAAGCTTTGGATTATCAAGCAGAGGAAGAGAATAAGTCGGAAGAATACAAGGAAGGAGAAGAGGGTTGAAGAAACAACTGTGGAAAAGGAAAAGATTGTTATGGGAATGAGTCTATTTTTGGTATTCTTTCTCATCATCATCAAGGATCCGCTTTCTTGTACAAACCCCTTAAGGAAACGCAGACCTTTATTTACCAAGGGTCCCGACCTGTCTCCCTGTCTGTGTCAGTGTGTCAAGAGGAAATAGGAAAACTCCTGGAGAAGAATTGCTTGAATTTTCAGGGAGGAAAAAGGGGCTTTAAGTACTTTTAGATTTTTTAAAATGTACCCTTCACTTGCTCCCTAAATTAAATGTTCGCTTTTGCTTGAATCTTTGAAGACTAGGAGCGGACCTAATAGGGGACGCTCCAGAGGGAGAGAAAGATCAGTCTGAGTTTCTCAAACTTGGGGGAACCAAGAAGCGAAAAAGGGTCTCCTCAAAAACTGAAACCCAACTTTGGGACAGATGTGAGAGAACCTTTTTTTTGGTAAATCTGATGCACTTGCTTCTCGATCCAGGAAGGAACATGCAGGCTTACCAGGGTCGGAGGAATACTTGAGGGGCTTAAGTAAAGTACTTTAAGATGATGTGATCATGTGTGTGAGGGGGATGTATGTTGTATTATCCTGCCTGTGTAGCTTCTCGGTTCTCACGGGGGCAAGATTCGTAAGTATTCCTATAGATTGTCCAAGAAGCGAAGGTGGATCATGTTTGTAACCTGTACGGAGCGTAGAGGGAGGAGAAGGTGGAGGACAAGATGCATACAGAATATTACGTAATATGTGGGGAAATATTGTAAAGATCAAGAGGAGGTAGAAGACGAGAAAGGTGTGTCTTTATTGAGTTAGGGCGATTGGTTGGCAACTTGCAAGGTATTCTGGTAGGACTGGATGGTATAAAGACGAGACGGAAGAAACCGTAGGGCCAGACTCGGAGAAAAAAGATTGCATCTTCTCCCCACAATTGCTGTGCCTTATGTACATGCGGTTTCAAACTTTGCCTGCCTGCATGTATGTGTATGTGAAGATTGGAAAAAGATGATCCAGACTAGCGTCACAATGCAATCAAGCTCTGTATGCTTGGATAAGCTTAATAGTTTTATTTCCACCACTGCTCGAAGCCCGAGGCGGGTTATAGCAATCTATAGCGTATTGAGAATAGCATGCTGAAAGTTCTGAGAGCGGGGTAGCATCAAAAGCTTCCGTCATGCCCTCTAGGAATTTTATTACCGCTGGGAAGAATTAAGATAGAGGAATCAAAAGAATAGATGCATTGAAGCCAGTGATTTTGTTCAAAGTGATCTGATCTGGAATCAGTAACTTTGATAGCAAACCACATCCAGTTTCACACGAAATTCAAACGACATTTCATGCAATTGCGACTGTTTGCTAAATCCATATTCGAAAAATTCAAGAATGGCAAAGTTTTCGCAGAAATATTTTCAAAGAGCGGGTAATATTCGGCTGCGAGCTACTATTTTCTCCAGTAGTGGCCACTGGTCAAACTATTTTCCAGTTAAAAATAAAAATAACCAGAGTCTGTCTGCTGACCACAGACTGTGGTCCACACTGTGGACTCCACAGTCCACAGTAGCAGACGGATCAAGTCTACTGAAACGGTTTCCTCGCTCCTGGTTCCTCCAACTCTGGAAATTGAAAACTATGTCCAATGGAGGGAAGAATTTCCCACAAGGTGCAGCTAGAATTTTTCTCCTCCAGACGTTTCTCCAGCCGCAACTTAGCTAACACATGCTGCTTATGATCTTGCTGTGATCTTCTGGTCTCTGAAGAAGTTTGAAGATTTCAAGATTGGGTAAAAGAGATTGTAGATTTTTTATGTTCTTTCCTCCTCCCTTATTCCTTTCTTTTTCTCTCTTCGACAAAATTCTGTCCTCCGGTTCGGATCGGTTTGGAGCAGGAGGACTTCACACAGTTGTCTTCAAATGTTCCAAGGGGCCCCTGCAAAAGATGAGGAGGGGATAAGCTTAGCTGCAATACTTGCCTGACGACGAGCATGTTGCATGAGTAAGGTACACAACTAACTAGCTTCTTCCATAGCTCTACAAGTTCCAGGTTAAGAAAATCGAGAGTATTTCAAGGGGGATTCTTGAAGAGGATTGAGTGAGGGAGTTACAGGCAGGGCAGGGATCGTTTAAGATATGACGTTATATATTCCTTAAAATAGAAAATACAGCTTCCCGGAGTTTTCAGATATTCCAAAGACCTCGAAGAGGAATCTTGTCCAGACGCAAGTAAAAAATTGTGAGGGAGAGCGCTGCTTTGCACTCCTAGCTAGCTTCCTCCCTCCTCAAGGTGGAATCCCTTCTAGGACAGGTTGTATTGTATTGTTGGGATAGGACATGGTCGTGGCGGTGTATTACTGACCTACCTAAAAACTCAGGTTTTTGGTAAACTTTTCGCTCCAGCGATTCCTTTGATTCGCCATGGCGGAACTTTTGAAGAATTTTTTTGGATTCACTGGCTGAGCTGGTAAGTAAATAAATATAGAGTTTTTTTACTTTTTTCTAAGATTCTTAGAATTTTTTTCGCATTCCCACAAATTGTGTTCGCTTCAGTGATTCCCTTGGTTGTTAAGTACGAGGAGATTTTTTTAATTAAGGATATAATTAGTTTAAATCTCGGTTGAAAGGCTCAATTAGTCTGAATCAAATCAGTTGTTCAATGCACTTAATGAATTACAAAGTTATAGCTAGCTAGCTAAATCAAAATCTGAGTAGGTTGCTGTTGAAATCGCGAATTAAGCCTGTACTCAAATTCAGACTGATATGACGTAGAGGGGGAAGAAGATTGGCTGGGATTTTAATTGAGGGCAATGCAATGCGTGTGTGCGCGAAAAAATTAAGAGTGTAAGGCTGGGTAGTTGCAGTCGGCGGAGGATTGCCGTAATCACGGTATATAGCTGTTCTTCAAGGACGATTTGAGAACTGAGGTCAAGAAATTTTTATATAAAAAATTGTCTAGACGCAAGTTCTCACGCTAAGAGAGAAAACTATTATAAGAGAAAAAGACAAGGGAGGTGTGGAGGGGTGGGTTGATAATTTAATGTGTCTGCTGTGTGGGGCACGAGAGGTGCGTTATATTCTCACCCGGCTCACTATGTCGGATTCTCTTGAGCTTCATGCAATTGAGCTCTTGTAACCTTATGAAGTTCTTGATCTGGCAACGCTCCTTCTCCTCTCCTCTGTCGGATCAATTAACTTGTCATTAGGATCCGGTTTGATTGGGAGCAATGGGGAAAAGATGAGGGTAGTTGGAGCTAGGAGAATTACTTTTCCTCCAGAAAATAAATAATGAGGAACATTAGAAAAGTGGAATTGCTGTCAAATTGTGGGCTTCGTGCGGATAATTTCTCACAAAATCGTGATTCATCCGACTTGACCAATTACATAGTTTTGCCAAGTTGATTTTGATTGGTGGCAATCACACATGACGGGTCCTTTGTGGTTCCTTAGGAATATTTTGTAGGCTGATCTGTGTTTAAGCTGTAAAAGGTAGGACTTATTTCAAACCATTGAGTTCTTTGCTACAAATTAAATCTTCCGTGAAATCCTTGAGACTAGGAAGAGAATTTGCAAAATTTAACTGTGAAACACAAACTCTACAGGTTTACTTTTGCCAGGATATTAAATACAGGAAGCACTTTCGGCAATTCTGAAGAGTTTATTCAATATCCAGTCTTAATAACCTGAAATTTGATGTAAAGTATTCAAAAAAAACAGCTTCATCTTGTGTTGGATTCATTGAGCCGTATCCTTGATCTTGCTTCATCTGTGTTCTGTAATACTGCGTGCGTCAGAGTAAGTTAACTTTGAATGAGTAGGTAATTAAATATAGGACTAAATAGTTCGCATCTTATTTAGAGGTACACGACAGTGAGACAGCGCAGAATTATTTAATTTAACCGGAGATCAAGCAAGGAAATTGAAAATCTCAATTCGGAGTTCTATCTAAAATACACTATGTGTAATCCCATAGGCCAAACCATGAAAGAGGAGGCGGATGGATGATTAAGGAGTTACTTGAGTAACTTACTTGGTAATCCGTAATTTGGTTTTAAATTGAAGAAATTTAATTACGCATGGAAAAATTCATTGTGCAAAAACAGGGTTACCAACTTTCAACTACTTTAATGCCGTTTAAGTATAATTTAGTATTTCCAGATGCCTAGGAAACTCAGGTTTTGGGTGGGATAAGGATTTCACTGCAGTTAGAAGAGCATTTCAATCTCGAGTTACTGGAAGCTGCTTTTGAAACCATGACAGCATAGACGCAGTCAAACCACAAGAGTCATTTGAATTCAATCAATCCGCGAATTACGCACCTGATAACATGTATGTGCGAGCAAAACGATATTTCGTAGTTACTCGTATCTTAAAAATACTAGTAGCACAGACGGACACGGTAACTCCATGGATGTCATTAACAGAATTTTATTCATGACAAGTTAGATTTTTCTAACCCAAACAAGTCATAATCGTATCCAAATGATCAATGCATCATCAGATCCACCTGTGACTCACCATCGTATTTAACAATCGTCCGTGTTTTCGGAAATTATTTTCCTCACGTTGTACAAAATATATTTGTAATTTGTGCATGGAGTTTATATTCCGTATTCTACTACTTTCTACTTGCTTATATGTTTCTCTAAATTAGTGTTTTCACTCCTTATAAAACGAGCCACGTTTTCATGAACGTAAAGCGTCATATATGCAAGGACTTCGTTTGCGTAAAACCACAAGCGTATGTGTGTGACTTGAATTTTAAATTGAAGCACTTATGTAACTGCTGTCTTATTGCGATGGAATACAATGAATTGAATTGAATCCATCCTTTGAATTTCAAATAATTCATGTTGTTCGATGCTTTTAAAATCCGCAGATTCCAGCATATCCAAGCAACACTTCCCTCCTTTTCTCCATAAGCCCCACTTGTCAAACAAAGATGCAAATAGAATCTGGTTGTTTCACCTTTAGCGGGTAGTCAAGTCAAGTCCTCTTGGAGTTTTCTATGGAATCCGTCGACTTTGATGCTATAACAAGAAAAGTTTGAATGGTTCACACCTTTATATAACTTTTGCCAGTTTCTCGCTTTATGAGTTTTATAAGAATATAAAGAGGACGTAAAGCCTTTCTAGGGATCTTTTAGAGAGTAAAGAAATTCGCAAACTCTCCGGCACCACGTAACCTGGTAACACCGAAAAAGAGAAAGCAGACAAGCTCCATAATGCCTGTATGTTGTATAACCTTTAACTTTATTTTCTTTCGGATTCAAGGATGTAACCTGAGAACTATAATGCTGAAACATATGAAGGAGCAGAGAAGGGCTTGAGGTTATGGTTTAGACTTCTGACGGATTATTCCAGAGAATTCAATAGAATGAAGTGGTTTATATGGAATGAAACAAGTAACTTCAACATGAAATGGAATCAAAGGTTGGCAAAGTTTCTTTGAAAAACAAGTGGCATCCGGCCACCAGCTCTCCTTGGCAGTTTACAAGCTTGATATTATTTTGTTTCTTAGAAGTTGTTGGTGTAGAAATTGCGGAGGCGTTCCCGGTTCCGGTCAAGTTATAATGGCAAGGCAGTCAGAAGCGATAGTAAATAGGAACGGAGAATGGGAGAAAATAAGTAACAGCTTTAATGATCAAAGCTGTATCTGGCATCTAAGCTTCTGGGAATTATTTTGAATTATTTTCTATTTTTATGCTTATTTTTAATTACATTTTATCAGTTTTATTCACTGCTAATATAATCATTGGCGCTTCTACAGAGCCTGTGATTTATTGAAACTATATGTGTATCTAAAAGTTTGTGCAGAATATATATTGAGCTTATTGCTTAGCTTGTTTTTCTCGGTACTGAAGTAATTGGAAAAGCCAAGAATTTCATTTTCCCTCGCACAACAACGCACAATACATTTCCCATGATAACATTATCACCTGTCCGCGTATGTTGTTGAAACCTTGATGTTCCTTCCTAGCTTAATTTTCTTCTAGCTACCGCAGAAAATTCTCCAAATTTTAATTATATTTAAACTAAAATATTTCCAAAATTTCTTTGATCTTCATAAACGCAAAGAGTGCTTTAGAATACACTTGATTTCTAGGGAATGTCTTTAGAAATATTTTAGAAGACGAGCGTATAAAATTTTGGATAAAAGTTTGGTTTAGTTCTTGTCTAAAGTAAAACGTGGATGTTCAAATTTCGCGATGAAACAATGCATTAATAATGCAAAGCAAGTTTAGTTTGCAAATTTCGCGAATATTTTCAACACCATAAAATTAAATCCAATAGCATCAGAGCATGCAATTATTTAGCCTCAAGTTATAACTAAAAGCAAGCTTTTACTTACCCATCATCAAACTTAATATGCTCCCTTTCAGGGATTTCTTTCTTTGGCCAATTATGGCACGGTAAATCACAGCTTTAAACAGGCAGATTACCGTTGTGCCGGTTTCGCAAAAACTCTTTCGCCAATATTGCAATAGCCTCAATTTCTGTGGCTACGAGACATGACCTCGCTTACAAGACGCTGCCCTGCCTCAACATTGGATTTATTGTCTGGGTTCATTAACTGTACTGCTCTGCCTGTACCACAGCCACCAACTGCATCCTCTTAAGAAAATCAAGTTATTCCCTTGCATGCGTTTAGGATAGCAAGCCCACAAAACTTGATCATGTTCGTTGGCTGAGACAGAGGATTGAATCTGTAATTTACGATAATAATCGCCAATTTAATTCTTACTGACCCCAACCACCCAAAACCACAAAGTCCAACTCCATAAACAACACTCCTCGCCTTTATTTAAGCGTTTCCTCATGTTATTCTGAATCTCATACTCCCGCACTTGCTATTGTCTTTTGGCAATGACTTGAATCCATCCGCCAGCATCGTACCATAAGCTTTAAGTTCAAGTGCCATATGTAGAGGCTGCATGACTGTGAGTGAGTTGATTTAAGTGTAACTACAAGTGCAGTTATTATAACTAAAGAGTTTTAATTTAAATTCATCTCAGGGATGATTCTAATGACTTGGTTTTGAATCAACTCTTTGGGACTACGTCAGCCATATCAACAGAGAGACACACTTGTCCCCAGGCAGGCCTAAAGCTTCAAAGACTGGAAGACAACACGTAGTCAGAGATGAACAAGATTCTCTTTTCGACAAGAGGATAATAATATCCTCTCTTTGACTATAAGTTTCGTGTAACTCTTCCTCCAATTCAAATTCAAGTCTCTCTTGAGGGAATGTGAGGTGAATAATGAATTTCCAGCTCTTCCAGCTTTTCTCCAGCAACATTTTACACATGAAATTGACTCAATGATACTTTTTGTAAGTCGGTTCAGTTGACTCTCCTTCTCTACCGCAGCAGATTTGAAGTTGCCGGTTATAATATACAGTTCAATTGTTAATTATTAGTGGCTTTTGTGAGCGGTGTGAAAGGGGAAGAATCCTATATGAATGCAAATTACAAACTCCAGTCACAACACTCCAAGGCAGCTGCGTTCCAGGGCTTTAATTATGGTTTCAGCTCACTTATTCCTCAACTCCTCGTTAACTTTGCTCTGGTTATTATGAGATTTGGATGAATGAATGAATTGCTGAGTGTGTCTGCTTCGGATGTTAATTTTCATGGCGGTGTTGGGAATGATGACTGGTAAATTGTCTCGTAGATGATATTCCCATATCTTGGCTAACTTCATTAAGGTTGAATGGGTTAGGTTAGTAGAAGGTGGCTGTGGTGATGTGTGTACAGAATAAGAAAGATGAATAGCAGGAGCATCGGAGAGAAAAGCAAAGCTGAGCCGGAGCAGATTCAAACTGTAGTTGTTGGCGTTAAAAACAAGGTGAAAGCAAATTGGAGAAAGCAAGGGAAAACTTTCCGAGAATATCTTGCTTTAAAGCATATGGGAAATTCGGATTCTTCAGGTGTCATTTTGAGACTGGAAGTACAAGCTAGAAATGAAAGATATGAAGAAAGAGTTGTAGGTTAATGCTTAGTTTATGCGTATCATAAATTATGTAAAAGAGTTATGTCATACTTTGCATACTTTTTGAACGGGTTGGAGTTTGATGAGAAATGTTTAAAAGTATAATTAATGAGAAGATGATTGCTAATTTAAGAGTTTCTCAAGTAATTCTCTTGAAAGTTGGATAGAGTTGGAAAAGTTTTAATTTCAAACACAACAATTTCCTCGCAAATCTTCTTCAAATCACGCTTTTTCCCTAGTTTTGGCAAACAATCCGTTTTTGGCATTCTTTGTTACGCTCGTAGCAAAAAGTTGTGTCCTCATCAGAGCAGTTAACTGAAAGTTGAGCAAATAAATCATGGAAGAATTTCTCAAAGAATGGATATGCGTTTACAACTGCATGACCTGATTTAGGTCAAAGGTGAAGTTATGTTATAAAATCCTGGTATATCTTTACGGAATGTTGTAAAAGCGGTGATTTTAGAAGGTATATGACCTAGTGTTTCGCGAATGTTGTGTGCTAAAATTACCGAGCTGCTTTATGTGCTGGGAGGGGACTGACGTAAAACTGCAGGGATCCTTCGCTTAAATATTTGCGAATTTCTTCTTTGAACCCTCATACGGACTCATGCAGATCCATTGAATGATTCACGGGCACTGATTTGGTATTATGGAGTTTATAGTTTTGCCTTGGAACCCTGTGCTTCTACCACCTGCCTCTCCTTAAAGCATTGTGTGAGCAATGAGGGAGGTTATCCCTGCACATTTGCATAATGGTCTCCGATTTCACCAGGGAGCCCCTATACCACCCATTTCATTTTACACTTTACAAGATGGCGGTCATAAAACGGAATCATGTGGGATAGTGGGTGGGATGTATGGTTGAGACAGATTTAATTTTGTTGAATTGGATTTTCTCATGGCTTTTACAGCCTCTTTGTTCACTGTACTCTTGAAGATGAGCTAAATTAGACCAGATTCGCAAAAACATTTTAGGAAATATTCGCAAGTGCTAACTGACAGAGGGCTGGCTCGCAGGTTTAGTTTGCAGAGCAAAGGGAAATGAAGCTTGTGTAAAACAAGCGCAAACTAAATTTATAGATTCGCGAAAATTTTCGCGAAATAACTTTAGGTCAAAACAGAAACTTCCGGGATTTAATATTGCCGAAACTTATAGTTTTGATTCTGTATGAAACTATTTACAAAACGTTTTCTCCGAGTCGACGCAGTCGCACCCTTAAAACGTTTTCGCAAACTTTCACCGGATCTTTTCACCGATGAGAGCGAATATTTCCGCGTCGTCACACCACACACCCCAGCCATTCGTCTCGGCTCGAGGGATGTAAGTCGACAAAGGCTTATTGTAATCCGGGTTTCTTTATCACCAGCAATGAATCTCCCCGGACAGGGTCAAGTCATTGTAAAGCTTGGGAATTTTGCGAGGCGGCTTTCGTTGGCGGGATGAAATATAAGTGAGCATTACTTTAGAGATAAGTGTAGTGTGAGAGAGAGTCGTTTGTTCCGTCTCCTATGTACGCGATGATGACACGATGCAGACGGAAAGGGTTAAAGGATTTTGTATTGTCTCCTTTTCTCTATTGTGGAGGGAGGCTGAGTCCAACCTTGTTGCAGTTGAGGAACAAAGCATGTGTGTGTGTGTGATGATCAAATACCCTGTCGAGAACGTTCCATTACACACATACAAGCATGCAAGGAAGCAAGCAGACTCCACTTGATTTTTATCCTTGCAAAATCTCATTTACTTCTCCTCCTTCCCTCTTTGTAAGCTTGCAATTTCGCAAAAACTTTGCCTAGAACCAGACATTGTGTACAAGAGCCTGACTGACTCTGTGTGAGAGGATTCTTAAAATCAGACTCCCGGTCCAGACTACATTATATACAGTACAAGTTTAGTTGGAGGATGATGATGATCCAAGGGCAATGCACTGCCTCTCGGGATAAGGAGCAAGACGAGAGAGAAAAGTTGCGAATTTTCTAGCTCTCTCCAACGCTACTGCTCACTCCATTCCTCTCGCAGAATTTCAAAGGATTTCAAACAACATATCCCTCCGTCTGTCTCCTATCAAGAACATGTCTGGATTTGCCTGTCTGGCTCATATGTCTGGAAGCATATCGCCAATCTCTTTCATGTCACTCAATTTCCACACACACACATACTCAATCCGCCTCTATACCATATATCCATCCTCCTCTCTCAATTCGTAATTCACGGATTTTAACTTCCTCATCTCTTTTCATCTATCCTCATGTATTATTATTATTATCTCCTCACCCACACACATTCATTTTCGTATGAATCCTTGCTTGTATCTAGTAGAAAATTTTCACGGGCTGTATATGTAAAGAGACACCTGTGCTCGGAAAAATTCGCGAATAATTCGCAATAAATATTTTCTGCTGAAACTCAGTTTAAAACTTTACCAGTTTCTTTCAGACTTTCTTCAAGATTTATTATAAGTAATTGAACCTTAAATAACTTTTGCAATTCCCTAATCATCATTTAAAAAGTTTTTCTTAAACTTTCGTATCCGTCCGAGTAACCTCTGATAGAATCCACTCAACACAGGCTGCTCTTGGTGTATTCAGCTTTGATGCGGTTATTGCGCTATTTATTTGTTAGATGTGCATACAATTTTTCAAAGAACCAAGCCCAAAATAGCTTGCTATTATCCAATAATGCGAAATACGTTTAATAATGCTTACATGACTGAATAACGGGAAAACAATGTTTCTTGGAGCACAAAAGAAGCCAAGTTTTCCAAGGAGAAAGTTTGCAGAAACATTTTACAACGTGGAAACTAATGTACATTAATTTGTGAACTTAAATGCGTCATGCTGAACCAAGCTTGTAGGAAGGTAAGACAAGCTAGGAGAAACAATTTAGAAAAATCAAGGTAGGTGTAGTAGCTTAGGTTTGAAAAAGTTTTCCTTGCCACTTTGCAAAAATCTCCATGAATCAGACCAGACACCAAGACCCAGCCCACTGTTTCATAACTACAGTTAGCAAAGTAGAAATATGCTGGTTCGTTTACTTGCTAGCGGCTTGTGTGTTCTAAGAAGAGGAGTCTCGCCGAAAGCTTGTGTAAACTCCACCCGCGAACATGTTAAGAAAAACTAAGTAAGCTTCATTGAAAAAAGTTGGGTGAAAGTAAATTAGGGCCAAAACTCTCTAACGAAACCAGAGTTTATAGCTAATTTCTTAACAGTTTACAACAGTCTGGAAAGAATGGTTCCAAGGCGTTTGCAAAAAAACTACTCCATCCAACTATAATTTTATCCTCAATTCTCAAGTCGTTTCTTAGTCTGCTCTCTTTACGACTGTCGGCTATACTATGCTAATAACGCTATAGGCAAATTGCAATAATCCCTGGTACTAAAAAACTTAGAGAGCAGCTGTTGATACATGGTAGTATGGGATTACGTAACTACTTCGAGTTAATTATAATAGGAAAAGACGTTAAAGTCCGAGTCTAATCCAGGTTATAATGAATGCAATTAGGTGTACCTCCTTTCCCAATACCTTATCCTCAGATCTAACTCAAAGTAACCTCCGTTGCAGTACTAATTTGCAAAGAGATGAGGCGTCTGGAAGAGTTGAATCATCTTGTGTAGCTTTAGGGCAACATAAAATGCACATTAGCAAGCCATTCCTCAGCCCGCATCATGTCTGGGATGTGATACATTATTGCATCTTGAAGAACCTTGTGGATCTCGATATTGTAACTTGGACATATCTTGCAATCGAGGGTTCGATAGCACAGAGCAGCTGCAACAGACAGACAGACAGGGCAAGGCTGCCGGAGGAAAAAGCATTATTGCACACACTTCCAACAATTGTGAATGGTTACAAAAGTGCAGGCAACAAGGTTCTTGATCCTAACGTGTATGATCCTCTCCTTGTTTAAGAGAGATGGTGAAGATTATGAATACCTGCTAGTATGCAGGAGTAAAGTAATTGCATTCACGATTTATCCTTGTCTTATACCCTCGTCATGATTCGCAAAAAATGGCATAAGTAAAGAGCGGCATACAAAGAACGTATGGAAGGTGTTTGGTGATGTAGGCTCGTCTCGTACAATTTCGCAGTCTTCCTCTCCCGATTTCTTAACTATTGTGTCGTAGGTCATTGAAAACTAAGTTGCATAGTTAAGAATCTAACGTTGAATTTCAAATCGCCAGAAACTGCACACAGTTTATTATACGTCCATCTAGCGGCGCGAAATTAAAACTTTGAAATGCATTAGCGAAAACTAAATATATTTTTTTGCGTAACAAAACTAATAATTGCCAATTTTTGTTTTACAGGAATCGGGTTTCCCTAAAGAAATGAACCAGCCCTAACTTCAAGGTACATTTTAATCAATTCTTAATTTAGTTTATGCAGTCCGTTGAGTAGCAACTAGGTTTTCTTGCATTACAACGTGACTCCAAGTGCCTTATCCCTAAGGTATTAATTGCAATCAAACAATTAGCGAAACCCTTGCGTCAAAATCAATCAACTACATGCATATTCCAAACAGCATTACATTCATAACCGAAATCCTTTCCCCATTAGCATTATCATTGTCGTGCTACATCAAATCTAGTGGTGTGGGAAGACTTTAGAATTATGCTTCGAAATGTAACCGGCGTTAAACCCGGAAGCAACCCTGGTATTGTGTCAACATTTCCGTCTTCCCTCTTCATATGCATTGTAGAGACAACCTTGTAAAGGATCGGATATCAGATCCCCCAAGTCCTTAACCTATTTTTAAAATTAGGGCAAGTGGAGACAATAAATCGGATAGGAAGAGAGTAGGAAAGATGATCGATTTTCAATAAGAATGATAATTACTGAAGGAGAGCAACTTCTAAGGTATTGGTCTTCCTATAAAAATAGTAAACTTGTTCACATACATGAAGTAAAAGCACAGAACAAGCTCCTTCCGTCCTTAATTCAAAATATAGGTTAGTAGAAGACACGAAGAAGATCATAAGTGGCTTACGCAACAAGGTAGAGGAAAATCCTTAATAGGAACAGAATAAGCCCTTAGCATCATCATCAAAGCATCCAAGTTTATTTACAAGTTCCGCCTGCTTAAATAAATGTTTTCTTTCCTTAAATATACCAACAAAATTTGTGATGAGAAACGCAGGGCAATCCCTTGCAGTACAGTGTGTGTGTCTGCTGCAATTTTTCTATTATCTTAGGACAGAGAAGAGAAAAAGAAGGAAAACGAAAATGCACTCACTCCACGGTTGGATCATTACTCATTATATTGCATCCATTTGTACTCTTTCCCTCCATGTCTTGATCATGACGTAAGAAAAGGAAGAGGTTAGGTACGAAGGGAGCATAAGAACAAGGAATAAAAGCCTTAATATCTAGACGTACGTTAATATCCTCAAGTTGGGGGGGACAAAATAATCACAACTTTTCCTCTCTCTCTCTTCCTTCTTCCCGTAGTTGTGGTTGAAAAAAGGTTTTACTCCTCCAAACTCAATACTTTTGGATGGGGAACCTTAAGGGCTGAAATAATTTTAAACTAGCTTTCTTATTGCCCTTACTCCCTAACTTGTCCGCCAGCCAGAGAGGATACAGTACAGTGGTGGATTTTTTTGGAAGAATCCAATTTTCTTCTTCAAGGGCCCCTTCTCTCGCTACCTTAAAGCCGTACTCTGGTAGTTATTTCTACGGGAAGAAACATAAGTACTCATAGTCAGAGGAGTGGACAAAATAGAGAACAGGTCCAGAAGGGTCTCTGACAGTAGTCTACCCTTAGAGGGAGGGAGAGATGTGTGAGCCATTTTGCCTTTGTGTGGCGTATTGTATTGAATAATGGCATGTACCTGTCAATTTTGAAAGAAGGGGCGATTTTTTGTTCAAAATCCTCAAAAAAGGTTCCTTTTCCATATCCCTTATTTCCTAGCGTGTTCAGAGTAGAGTAGGAAGAAAATAAAAGATCAATCTATTTATGGTTATACAGACAGAGTAAGAGATGATGATTTTCTTGCTTTTTCACGGATAAATTCTTTACAAGGATTACATCCATTGCTTGTACCTTTTCTCCTCCTGAGTCTTCTTTGGACACTGTGTGTGTATATTAAGGATTATGTGGGAGTCTGTGTATTTACAAGCAAGAGGCTTAGCTTCCAAGGAGGTAATATGAAGAATGTCATACAGTTTTTAAAGAAACCTTTGCGCAATTCAATATCAGAGTTACAATTGATCAGAATTTAACTTGGGGATAACTGAAACGTATCATAATCTTCCCTTTATGTCCGGTTTTAATATTTGAGATGTGAAAAGAATTCCTTAAGGTTTATATCAAGAATATTCGAAAAGAAAAGAAACACGTATTGTCATCGCCGGAGAATATGAGAAACAAGGTAGGTGGGTCAGCAATGATATGAATTGAATTCATTCGTAGCTCATAGCGATGATAATAGTAACATGGAGTAACCCGGGATGTGACAATTCTGAATTTCGTCAAATATTATCTTGATTCACGCTAGTTTAAATATTCTATAGGACAAGCAAGTTTTCGTCGATCCTGGTTAGTTCAAGTTCAACGCCGTTAATATTTTATGTATGTTTTACAGTGCCCTCTAGGAGGGAAAAGATGTTTAATGGTAAGACTGAACCCACGGATATGGAATATCCAACTAATTTAATATTGCAAAATAGTTCGCAACCAGTTAAATGAAATAAACACTGCATTTTGATTAAAAGAATAGAATGTATACAAGATAATCTGTTACAGCAATATAGCATTAACTCTTGTCGGCTACGACAGCATTGTTCGCAACTGGATTCTTGTTACAAGCTTGTAATAAGGGTGAAGCTCGTGCCCAGGATGGGCATTGGTCATTTGATATGTGATTCCACACGAGTGTCAAAATATTGTTTAATGCCTTGATTCTCGGACAATGAGACAAAAGTACAACCAAAAGAAGGAGGAACAATGACTGCCCCTTTTTGTTTCGCCTTCTACTAACCGACCCAACCTACGCGTGTAAGCTTCTGCAAGAGAAGATCTAACTACTTTGTTGCCGCGTTACAATTGACCCCTGGAGCGTAGACTGACCATTGCTGGTTGCTTCTGTTACAACACCACGAAAGGCAGAAGGAAAATGCACATCCCCCTTAAACTGAGCAAAGAAGGCAGACGGCAGAGCGGTACCTCTTAACTTGAATAGAGTCAAAAATCAACACTTTGTATCTTCAGAGCTTTTTGGCGATGTAACTTGTTGAAAGAAAATGTTGCGAGCAGAGAGGCGGGTGGACAGGAGCGGGACAGTTCATTCTTGTCGTAGTCTACCTAGTCAGACTACGAGAGACTAGGCTAGTCTCTTTTTATTTTACTTGTTCTCCGTAGAATCATTAGAAGCATGCCATTGCCCCAGCCCCTTGTTCCCGCCTTCTTTTAAAGTCATCTTTGAAGGATTGTGTGTCTTGTGAAAAGAAGCCTTGTTTACTGTTCGGCCTTCTTTGTCAATTGTGGATTGTTATGTGGTTTCGGTATTTTGGACTTTTGGAGGAAGTAATAAAGGGTCAGAAGACGTGCTATTGAATGAATATAAGAGAAGAGGCGCAAGAAGAATATAAGGGGCTGGGCCTTGTAGTCTCACAAATTTGCGGCAAGCATATTAGAAAGATGGAGGGACACGGAGGTTACATTAAATTGTTGAAATTGTAAAAGCACGAAGCGAGTTGATGATGGCTTATTTTGTGGATTTCCAGAAGAGTTTCTATGAGAAGACGTGCTGTTGAAAAAGAAGATGCGGTTTCATTCATGCCAATACTTTGCGGCATCTTCTATTGATTCAAGCTGATCGCTTTTAAAGCAAGATTTCTTATTGCCAGAAATAGAAGATGAAAAATTGGATCTTGGTGTAGGTAAAGGCTGAAGGTTTTGAGATTTTTACCAGACGGAGATGCGCTTACAAGCTTGGAGGAAGCTGTAGGAAGTTGTAAGCGGATTTGGAAAAATTCAGGATGGCTACGAATAGCTTAATAATGAATGCCGTGGGTTAGTTCTGGGTTTCTATGAGAGATGTATGAAGCAGCTCTTCGTTTTGAACAAGTAGGAGAAAGCAACAGAATTATGCTAGCCAAGTCCCTGCTGTGTATAGGATTCTGTTCTCATGTGAAGCTTTGCCTTGAGCTTAAGATTATGGGGAAATAGGAGGATAGAGCGAGAGAGACAGAAGCGAAACTGGTGCTTGGTTGAGAGACTGCTTGCAGAGATGATTTTGCCATCTTTCCCACGTCTGGAGCGAATAAGTTTGCAACAACCTTCTAGCTCCTCAGATGGCATTCCGGAGTAGATCCAAAGCTTACGGATCCTGCTCAGAGAGGGTCTCGGCTGGGAATAAATTCCCTCCAAAGACATGAAAGAGTGAAACCAGATCCGGTGAACAAGACACAAGATTCATTCTTGAAGCGTCTTGTAGCCACCATGTCGCTTAGGCTGTTAGGCTGCAGCGCCTACTCCTACTCCTAGTCCTAGTTGCTACGCTAGCTTTGGATACTTGGATTCTAGCAGCGGCTACTTTTTGCAAGCGCTGGCGCTTTTTATTGTATCTGTAAACAGTGCAAGCTAGTGCAAAGTTCCCAAAGTTTATAGCATTGCAAACATTATGCTAAAACTCAAGTTTCTCCTACACGCTGAAACTAGAATACATAGCTACATCTATACACAACATGACCAACTTTCCTAGACCCAAACA
Source organism: Sminthurides aquaticus (assembly GCA_906901655.1). Classification (NCBI taxonomy): domain Eukaryota; kingdom Metazoa; phylum Arthropoda; class Collembola; order Symphypleona; family Sminthurididae; genus Sminthurides; species Sminthurides aquaticus. The sequence continues at coordinate 1,197,909 of CAJQTT010000010.1, forward strand.
GAGTCAGCTCAGATTGTTTAGATTAATGCATCATACCGTATAGGAAGTCGTGTAGCATCCTCCATTTTCTAGGAATTCATAACAAATGACAGATAACACAGTGCCTGATGCCCACTTCTCCATCGCCCCTCCCTCATAACTATTTGCTTACAGAACTTGTCATTTACCTGGTAATTATGTTACCTGGAATACCTGCAATTAAGCAATGATGTCATAGCCAAATCTGTCTCTCTATTATTTTCCACCGGCAAAATTATATCCGCTGTAGTACTCCTCCTAGCTCTTCGGCAACAACACGATATTTACGCGCTTCGTATTTTCAAATATTTAAATCCGCGAATCCCAGCCATGCAAAAATGTCGTCCGTTGAGCCAAGCCTTTCATGGCTATTGCCATACTACGCAGCAGTCTACAAGCTATAAGTAATGTAAAATATTGCAGGTATACATGCATGCGAATTTGAGAGAGACAGGTGGGTGCGATATTAGCACAGACACTCAGACTCAGACACGATAAAGAACAACTATACTGGAAACAGGGGTCGCTTTGCTCACATGCAGAAGAAGAATCAGATCATCATGATCCAGCACTGCTGGAAATTTGGCACACACTCACAAGACCCAAGCGAAGCACGCTGGCAGAGCAACTGAGGGGGCATTTCGCCAGAAAGTTGAGAACAGGTAGTATAGATTCCTCCTGGTTGGTATATAGTCTGTGGTGGCAAACGTAACATGGAGAGGAAAAAGAACATGATGATACGCGGGGCAAAAGCAACGCGCTTGACACGGGGGCAAATGTAACATGGGGCAGTACGAGTGCACAGAAGATACGCTGACGCTGCCATAGCAACGTCCTTCAATATATCCCATGTTACATTTCCCCACATTTTCATCAAGTTACCTTTGCCATCCACATAACCATGTTATTTTTCTTCAGAAAGTTACATTTGCCCCCTACCACTATATATTTATTTCCCGCTGCTTTATCCTCCCAAGGGAGGGTTGCTCTCTCCGTCCACACAGGTGGTGGCATATAATATTCCTGCACAGGGGTGGAATGAAGCTTTGCTCCCAGCCAAAGTCTTACTCAAGGAGTCTGGTGGCGGCTTGTATGTGAAGCTAGGGTGGTAATGATATGATGAGGCTGGTGATGCGATGTAGATGAGGGGATTGCATGATGATGATCATCTTGTGAGAGAGAGATTGCTCTCTCTCTCTCTGACGCTGGAGGACGGAACGCTGGAGCGTCTCTCCTCAGAGAGTAAAATGAGAAAAGTCAGACAGACATAGTATACAGACTGAATGTAGTTATAAGCGTTCCTAGCCGGCCGGCTAAGCATCTAGCTAGGTGCCATGCAAAAAATTTGATTGTGGGAGCAGGGAGACAGACAGACGGAGGGAATGCGCGAATCTTGAGAGAAGATGATGTTGTATACAAGATGAGGGTGTAAAGAAAGTAGGGATTGGTTGGGATGCTCTTGCTTGAATATGGATTTCCTTGGATTGGCGCTTATTCTCCTGGCGGGTTTCAAAGCTGGAAGGTGCAAGACAGACAACATGTTTGTAAGCTTGTTGTACAATCAATCCTAGACGCTCATTACAACAGCTACCAACATCCAGCCAGGAGATGCATGTAATCCCTCAAGTACATCCAGAAACCGAAAGAACAACAGTGAGGCGGGCTGGTGAACAGACAGTTTTGCAAAGTGCAATCCAAGGAAGAATTTTCTGCATTCTTGCAATTTTCCAAGCTAATTCCGGCATCTTGTCTAATTTTCTTGAGTGTTCGCAGTTCGCGGTAGAAGAGTGACAGGTGGACAGCGTGGGCTTTGCTACCAGGTAGTGGTAAGGAGGTATCTTGTGTACGGAATTTTCAAATATTGCTTTTAATTTCAAAGGAATTTCATCCCACATTCTTTGATTTAGAAAACCAGCCTTTTCTTCTCTCCCTAAAAGATTTGCAAATCTTGTAAGCGGGAAAAGCTTTTAAGCCGTGAGAAATGTGTATTTCGACCGAGGTCAAATTAAAAGTGCGCGCAGCGCTTAGAGGGATTGAATGTCTCATCCTACTCTGTGCAGGCAACACAATGCAGGTAAAGAATAAAAGCGGTTAAGTAATCACCCCCATAATTAATTCTTCAGACAGTTTGTCCAAAGTCCATCAAGAGCAGAACAGTAGGAGAGTAGGACTAATCTGTCAAGAGTTGTGATAAGAGTGTGTGAGGCAGTTGTCCATTGATCCACTCCACTGACCGCTGGTCAGTTTATTTTAATGCAGGGATATAGCAGAACAAGAATAGGTTTTTTAAAGTCAAAAATAGATGGACTCTCTAGAAACAAACTATAATAGTTAATGAAAGCGAGAAAAGTAAAGTTTAAACAGGTGGCTATCAACTTTGTTTAATTAATGATTTTTCATCACTGAATATCATCATTTACTCCGCCCTGTCTGTCTCTCTAAATACGAGTATTGCTTCCAAGTGTACATGTAACATGTGTGTGTCATTACTGCTAGTATCGTTCTGATATGAACACAGCCTAGCTATCATCAGCAGAACATGTATCAGACACCAAGATAAACTCCTCACCCATTGGTTTCTGATAACTAAGATTCTAGAGACGCTAGAATCCGTTTACCAATGAGGTCTCTCTCTAGTTTAGTTTGAAGTTTAAACCAACTTATTCTGTGATATTTAGCATCATCCTCTAGGTTTCTGGGCAACTAAGCTATGACCGGAATAACATACAAGTCTGCTTAAACTGCTTAGAAATTAAGGTTATGGACGCTTTAAGTTTTAATTTTAATTGTCTGGGTTTCCAACCTAGAAACTAAACTTGGAAACCCTAATGTAGATGTGCTTGAAAGCTAATGTCTAATTTGATAGAGATAATTGGTGATAAACTGGTAGTGGAATTGGGTAACAGACAGAATGAGTTAGTGAATAATTTGTTTCCTTTGGCTACATAACCTTGTCGATAGGAGGACTAAGGAGAAACACGAATAGCTTGACAAGACTAATGTTTTAAAATATTTATGGGGTTGTAGCGCAGACTACGAGCTTTTGGAATGAGAGTCGTCTGATTTCTTCTTTGGCTCCTCGGGTTGTAAGCCTGCAAAATGGCGTCTTCTGTATCTGTCATGTTATCCTCACCGCCCTGCCCCATCCAAATGTGTAGGCGGTGGTAAGCTATTTAGGATGTCAGTTATGTGTCGTTATCTTGGTTCGGTTCTCGGTTTCCCCTGTTGATTTCTTTATGGCAGACTAGAAAAGACATAAGTGCTATTTAATTTACCCGGTACTTTGATAAAATTGGCGAATTTTCAGGATTCGCGAACGGGTGTCTTGTTTCTTTTTAATCGATTTGCAAAAAAAAACTGTTTTTTTTTAAAATTGCTAGGAAGTTTATGTCTGAGTATGTTGAATTTTATTTCCATGTTATTTGAAAATATTTCATGTTTTAAAAAACGTACAGCTTCCCATCATGCTCTTCAACGGCTAAATTTGCCCTACAAGAAAAGACGTAAAATGTACATACAAGGGGAAACCCAGACTGGAATTGAGACAATATGTATGAGATTAGCTGAGCAAGGATTTAGAATGCAGTTTAGTTGGCAGTTAGGAGTGCAATTGTAATTCGAGAGCTGCAATCTAACGCTGCTCTTGAATATCCGGTGGCATGGGGTTTGTTAAGCCTTGCGGAGTCCTCTATAGCTTGCCTCATCTTCTGCAACCTTGTGTGGGGTTGTGATGGCTGGTGGGTCGGTTGGTGACAACGTCTGGAAGGTTGCAAATTTTTACGCCTGAGATGCAGAGGAGGATTGAAGGGCAATTAGTTTAGAAAAAATAATTGCAATTTCATATGCATTTAATGGCACAGATTGAATTACAGGAGGGAACTAGGGTTACGAATAATTTCACGATTCTTAAATCTTCTTTAGAGTCAAGTGAATTTTTCTCCATTAGGGATTTTATTACATTGAGCGAGAATGGTGTTGCATAATTTCGTCTGGAGAGGGAGGATCATTTTGTGTTTCAGGAGGATCAGTTTGTTCGCGAATTGGGCTTACAGCATACATTTTTAATGACCTGCAAAATCCAGCTGCAATACCAGCTAGTATGTAGCTCTATTCAGTCCCTGGCAAGTTGTTGCAGCCTTTGTTAAAATTTAAATGCAAAATTATTCAATCAAAAGCAGTTAACCTCAACCACTTGTCTTCTTAGTTTCCCGCCTACCGCCATTAATTGCTTTTTTTCTCGGGGTTATTCGCATCCTTGCAGAATAATTAATTCAGCTTCTTCTCATCTCTGCCAGACAAAAGATGAAACAGCCCAACTATATGGTGAGAAGAGACAACGGAAATAACCTGTTCACCTTCCTTCTTTAGTTTGTGAGCCTTTGCTATGGATACAAGTTGGTGTTTGACAGTCAACTGACATCCAACCTCCAGGGTATCCTCAGGAGCTGAAAACTTGAGTTGCAATTAATTAGCATTTTTTGAATTTCAAACTTATAAAGTTCAAGGAGTTTTCTTTGATGACAAGTTTGCCACGTGGGTTTAGTCCAGTGTAAGATTGAAAAGAGTGGAACCGGTGATGGTCTAGTGAGCTGGGTGTCTGCAAGTACTTGAGACAATTATTCGCAAGTTCAAAGGCTCGAAAGTGTGCGAATTTACTGATAATTAATTTGATTTAGTCAAGCAATTCTACGCGGTAGTAACTGTGTGGTCTTGTTACACCTGAGAAAAGTTGATGCAGGTATGCATTAGCAATTAGAGCGGAAATTATGTAAGATGTTACGCAAAGATTATGATGCCGTTTACCTATTTCGTGCCTTATCTCAACATGATGTAGGCTTAAGATTGTTTAAGAAGTATTTTGTGTTTGCAAATTCTGGTAGCCCGGTCTTTAGGTTGGATTGTTTCGCAATAATTCCAGCCCAGTTTTAAATACTAGAAGCGGTTAGAGTTTGTGTCGTCATTCTATTACAAGCTTTAGGCAGATGAGAGGGTAGAAAATGTATCCAGACAGACAGAGACGGACAACTTGGGCCAGGCCAGAAAGTAATGGAAGCCAAGAGATTTTTTGTGCTTGCAAAATTCGTTGCATGTTGCATGGCGTATTTTTGCAAAGCCATCGACTTGTTACCTATCGCAGAGGATGAAGATGCATTTAGTGCAATAATTGCATTGCTGAGTCGTGCAAAAAATTTTCAAACTTCTTCTGTCATATCCCTTGTCTTTACCATCCTTGTTCTTCCACCTTGTCTGCCTCTCCCTCTCTCTGCTTAGCTTAAGCTATGACCTTCTCCGCAATTCTTTCCCGCCTCATATGTTCCTTGAGGAAAACGTAGCTCCTTTAAGAATAAATTCGCAAAGAAGCCACGAAACAAGTAACGAGACGGAGACAGAGGCATGGAGAAGAGGCACAATACAAATCTGTAAGGGCAAGACGAGGGAGAGGGATGCGATGGAAGAGACTAAAATATATATTTGATGCACATATTATGATGAGGAGAATAATGACGCCACTGGATTATTGCATCTTAAGAGAGGAAGCTGCAGAGAGGGAGCGGACTCGGATGGAAGAGCAACTAACCGAGTAATAAGTAATAGTGTGTATTTAGTTAACCTTAGTTACAGCCGAGCTGTTGGAGATTAGGGTTTGGAATCATCGTAGTAGTAGGTATGAGTAGTAGTAATTTTTTGCGGGGAATGGCCGACCCTCCTTGAGTCGTGTCTTGGGAAAGTGCTATCAAAAATTATTGCTCTGCATGTGTAACTTACGTGTGGTTTTAAAGGAGAAAAAAAGTGGGTGGTGGTGGTGGAAGTTTTTGAAGCGAATAGTCATCTTTCAACTCAAGCGTCTGTTCTAATAATTGAAAACGCGGGATTAATACCTCTCAAGTCCAAGGCAGTGTCTTTTGTCGCAAGTTTCGCGGGTGAATCTTCTTTAGCCAGTGTAGTCTTCGGGATGAGGTCAAAGCATCCTGTGACACACGATACTCCAGAAACATAGGCTCAGACACCTCTGGACAGTTCCAGACAGTTCCAGTGCATGTAAGCCGAAATCTACTTTGGTAACCTTAGTAACGAACTCAATCTGGACAGCAAACTTTGAACTTAAATTTTCAAGATAATTTGCCTTTAAATTCGCAATGACAACCCAAGGATTTTGCGAAAGCTTCTACTACTGAATTTGAAGTAAGTGCAAGTAATAATGTGACATTTGATTAGCAGACTGGAGGGGGAGGAATCAGAGGCAGGCGGGTATTGACACCGAATTATATACGTACAGTACATAGCTTGGAGGAATTCATGTATTCCTGTAGCTTGGTCCTCCAAAGAGTAGCTCCGGAGGAGTAATTCCAGGGATTCATTTGCCATCAGCCGTCTATGACAGCGCCTTAAGCATTCACAATGCAGGGAATGTTCCAGGGGATTTTGGTCAGGTCATTGCATGGTATATTAGTCTGGATTTGAGAATCTGGAGCAGGGTTCTATATCCACACGGAAACATGCCAGACAGACAGACATGGATTCGGGTCTGAGAAGTTCCGGAGGTTTTGGATTATTTCGGCTAACGGGTAACGAAGAGTGGTCCTTAGAAATTTATCGGAGGAACTCGTTTAAGTTCTTGCTTGTTGCAGCAGCCAAGGAAAACGTACTAAACTTGGCAATAGGAGAGTATAAAAATAAATTCTTCCGTTACACGCTAGATGGCGCTTCAATCGGTTTTACCCCCAACCAAAAAAGCCTTTGAATGCAAAGGAAGGGTTGTTCGGGTTATTTCTCCTCCTTCTGAATCTTTCTCCTAGGGAAATTGTACGACCCCTTTGAATTCACTAGTAGCTTGTTAGTAGTTTCGAGGGTTGCGGGGTAGCCTTGTCTGGTTGGTAACAAGTTGAAGCAAGTATTTGAAAAGTTTTTGAATTTGTGTACAACTTGTTTCTCGTAAATCCCGTCATTACAGGGACCTATTAAGTATGCAGCTTCTTGTATTTTTGAAAAATAGTCGTTCCCTCTCCACGTCTCGCCTATCTACTTTTGAATCTCCTTGTTTCCTTGAGAGTTTAGTGAAAATTGTCTGGGAAGTAGTTGTTGGAATCGGGATTCGGGATAAGTGTTGCGTTCCAAGATGTAGTTTAGTGTATAAAAGGATAGGGTTTAGAGCCCGGGAGGTAAAATGGTAACACCTTGAGTTGCAACTCCTCCTTGTCCGTCTGGGTTTCCGCCCCGCTCCCTTATTGATATAATCCGGGCTGGCCGTCCGCCACCCATCCTCGTTTCCCCATACGAACAATACACCCTCTCAAATTCATTCCCGGCTTGGCTCTCACCCATTATTTAGCGTCCTCAGCATCCAGAGAGTCAGTTCATTTGTAGGCGCGAGTCTGGAGGGAGGGAGGAGAATAGTTAAAGGCTTAGAGGAATATATAGGAGCAGGAAGAAGTAGACAAAGAAGGGATTCATTTATTAGGAAGGAGAGAGCAACTTCTTCCTGCTCCTCATATCGTTGGAATTGAGGGAGCGAGACACATCATCATCCTCATTCAAAGGATTAAAGCTCCTAGGAATTCTTGGACTATAGGCGAATCTCTCTAGTCTCTTTGGAGCTGGATCGGCTGGGTTGGTTCAGCAGTTTTAGTTGTAAAGCTGAGGCTGAGTGAGGGACGGAGTTGAGCTGAGCTCCTAGGAAGAATTAGCTACGTGCTTTATCTCTTTTAGTACATACAACAATACAGGAGGACTATGGGGTCGCCCTGGTGGTGAGGAATTCCGACTGGGAGGAGAGGCGGAGATTATCCGAGAGTGTACAAGAAGAGGAGGAAATTTGCAATTTTTGTGATTTGCGAATTACTTTGGTGGTGATTTTAAAGCATGGAGATGCTAGAGAGCGTGAAACAGCCGGGACTTTGGCGAAAAATGGCGAGTGAGAAAAGAGAATCTTTTGTATAATTTTGCTTGTAGTTTTTATACTTTTAGTACATTTTTGGTGGTGGGATGAGAGGTGGTGAAAGTCGGGGATTTATTTCAAAATTGGTATCGGAGAATGCGAAGAAAGTGCATGAAATTATTGTTGTGTTAATTGTGTAGAATTTAGTTCAAAATTATTGCCTGAATTGTTGTGGTGAAAGTGTACTGGTGTAACTACTAGATTTCTGCAAATGATTTTTTAAGTGAACAATTGCGACGCCGTTTATTAATTTTATGCGGTAATAATCGCAACATCAATTGTAGATTGATGTCGATACACTCCGAAGTCATGGGTAGTATTAGTTGGAGCGTAATGGAATAACGTGCGAATTATTTTCCGTTGTTGCATGAGAATAGAATTGACCACTTGTTGCAAATTTCCTGGACCGTGGAAAATGTAATCTTTCTCCGTACTCCCGGCGGCTAGTAAATATGTAGATAGTATCTGTTTGATGGTGATCGGCCGTGCCTAGTGTCTGTAGTCGGGCTTAAAATTGCAGGAGCACATCTGTGAGACGCCGGTAAAACTATTTTTAGAATTCCAGCAATGTCTAGCCGACTAGACGCTACAATTGCACTGGAAACCTACTTGCAATTCAATGTAGCAAGGGATAATCCTGGAATTTTTGGATTGCAGTCTGTATTTTGCAGCAACATGGCCGTTAATTCGCGAGATTCTTCATGTAAGTAGTTTTTTAAAATTTTAAAGTGTGTAAGCGGTGATGTTCGGATATTTCGGGAATTAACTTAGCAATTAAGTTTAGAGGTTTGAACAAGATTTGAATTTTAAAATTATAAAAATTTAGTTCCCGTGTTACATACTCGGCTGAAATGAAACACTTATACATGCAGTGATGCAACTTGTATTTTCCATTAGAGTATCCGTCTGTTTTCCTCGATACCCGGGTAATTTGGATGAACTTGCTAATAGAAATTTAAAATACAACCCGCGGGTTTTCAAATATAATTAGTGTCTTGCTGTGAGAGTTCAATACGTGAATTCTCCAGCTTAAAATTCTCGGCAGCACTGCAGGGTTGAAATTACAGGAGTTCCGAATTCTAGATTCGTGGTAGCACCAACTTATGGGTTTCAAATTATCGATTCTATATTCTTGCTAGTGTGAGGTAACAAAAAGGTTAAGTTTTTGTGTGGATTTGCATAAAGGGGATACTTGAGGAAAGGGTTGCCCATTAGGATGCCGATTTACATACGTTTGAAACTGTTAGATCTGAGAATCTATCAGAAAATACCCGGGTTTCATGACATCATCCAAATGCAACCTTTAAGGGCAAACTTGCTACAATGTTTTTGAGTCGATAGATTCGATTCACTCAATATTCTGTATCCCTGTTATATTTCTCTACAACTTTTTGGCTGATTGAGAATTGAATTGAAATTGAAATTACAAGAACTATGTGTAACCTTGGGTTTTGTATTGTTTAGTGCCGATAGCTCGTGGCATATGCCAAAGTAGTTTATGAATCCTGCGGTGTTTCAGACAGTCTGACTGCCTATTTCCCCCATGCCCGCTCGTCCATTCTCGGGTTCTTCTAATGTAGCTAATGGCGGGTGATGCGGTAATTCAATCGTCGTCGTTCTACCCGGGTTCTTTAGAATAGATTTTTGAATACCTTTTGCTTCTAAATACAACGGCTTCTTTTCTTCTTGGCTCATGTAACGCTGCAGTGTTCGGTGAAAGCTTCGAAAAAAAGTTTATTGATCAGGACGGATTTGAATTAATTTGGCTCGTGTACTGTGGTATCCTGCCTGATTGCGGGTGAGTTGTTCTTGTGCCCGTTTGAAACAGCTCAATCCATAGGGTTAATTGTCGGTGGTGCTGGGGATGCGTCTGTTTGCTTCAAGGATTTGAACACGTCCGATATGTAAATTATCCATTGTGGCAATCCTGGATTCTTTTGTCCAGGAGTTCGATTGATTTTTGACGGGTGTCGCGAGTCTCTGTTATTTAATGCTCCCGCTCCGTGTGATCCCGGAATACCCGCCGGGCAACTCTTCTAATTTCCTCACTACTCTTTAAGCCTCTATGGTTTTCAGTCTTCAATAGCTTGACTTTAATTTCCGATACGGGTAATTCTGTACAGCGGTACATTGGATATTTCTTCAGACTTGGATGATGAAAGTTCAATCCATTGAATTAAAGCTTCTGGACTTCCTGCAAAGGTATTGAGGCTGTAATTACACAGTAGCAATTGGCTTTTTGGACATTTAGTAAAAAAAAGTAGTAAAAGTAAAGTGAGGAGTTTTAAGACCATCTTCTACTCTTCAGAGTTTAACCAGGTCTGCCGTTCTTCGCTTTACTTTGGGGTGGCTATCGCCTTTATTCAGTGGTTTTTATCAGTGACGGCATTTAACTATGGGGGGAATCGCCCCGCACCCGGGAAGGAAAGCGCTCCAGGGAAAACCCACGATTTTTAGTTGATTATTTAATGGCTTTAAGGAGTGGGGAAAAAACCTGTAGCTATGGCATTAATGGTGAACGAACCGGCCAGGATTCGAACCCGCGCCTCTCTCTCCTCCCATGATATGGTCTCAACGCTCTACCAACTGAGCCACGAGACCGGGTCTTTTTGGACATTTGCCTCCAGGCAAGTCCTATAGGTGGTGTAGAAGATACATAGAGGTAAATGGTTGATTTTAGTCATGTAATTATCCAGAAGGCCTGGAATTTCCAAAGGTCTTCTGAAAATAGAGGAAACATTTATCTCGCTGGAAGCAGACACATTTAGCTGGCTATCCTCATCCTCTTCTTAATGATTTCCCATGGTTTTCTTGTCATTTTTTAACGTCTTCCCTACCTACAAATACAGTAAGCTGTTAGGACTGTCTGCCTGACAGAGGGATAGGAAGAATCCTGGAAAGATTGAGTGAGTGATGTCGTAAAAGTTTCTTTTTAGGGAGCTTAAATAGTCTGCTGAGTCCTGGTCCTTCGGAAGAACTTCCAGGGCTTGTGAGTGCTGGACAAGGCCCAAAGCCTGGAACCAGGAACTAGGAACTGACCTTGAAGTTTCTTGAACCTGGAACTGTATAAGCTGGAACTGGAATTGTAGTGATATTATTATGACGGCTAGAGTTCCGTATTGTTGTCTCTTAGAAAGTGAATTACTGTTACACTGTTACGTAGCACGGGCCTTTTGGTTTTACGCATTAGCGACTCGCTTGTGTCCCGGATTTATTGCCCCTACTTTAAAAAACTTAGTATGGGTACTTCTTATAGATTGCCTAACCTGTTATAGCTAGCTGTGTCTCGGCTTAGCTACAGCTCACAGTGGTCAGATCTTCCTCAAGTAGAAAGTGGACATGCTGACCATGACAATTCTCTAATATTTCTGGATTTTTTGAGTGCAGTTATTATTGCCTGAGGTGATTGAAAAACGTTGTTTTGGGTAGTTGAATGAATCTTTTAAGAAAACTGAATCTTGTCTAACGGTTCAGTTCTGGAACTTGTATGCAAACAAGGATTTAAAACAGAGTTTAAGATAGTCTTCGTTGTACTGCAGTCTCAGTCGAGATTTGGTAAAGTCACTTGGTTTGGGAAGATTTTAAATCTTATTTTTGGACAGGTAAAAAAGGTGAGCGGGAAAAGTGAGAAACTTTTCTCATAAAAGTAGAGAAGTGAGGTATTATTCAAGGTAAAAGAGCAGCAAAGATTGTGTGACGAGGGAAAGTAAAGAAACAACTGTGGGAACAAGAAAGAAACAGGCTTATTGATAGCTCTGTCTGAACTGAACCCTGTTCTTAATGTGGTTATTTGAAGATTCGGTTGGATTTTTTGGACGAGTCATTTGAGACTTTTGAGAGGGTGTAATTATATGAGATTGAGTTGGAATAGAGTGAGACAGTTTTAGAGAGGAGGAGGCTCATTTTAAGTTGGAATGTCAAACAATCTTAAAATACAATGAGCTTTAGATAGGAGCATTGATTGAACTCAAAAAAGTAGTTGCCTTCCTTGACTGTCTACGGTAAGGCTAACTGCACTTACAGCAACTATGCCAGCTTGCTAACTTGCTGCTACAGCAGTTCAAGAATAGCTTTGAAAGTGGGAGGAATATGAATAAAACGCGTATTCTTTGAGTTTTATCAAGCTTGTCAGATGTAGATTGTCTAGGAAGAATTGTAGGCTTGATTCAAGTTCAGTTGGTTGAATGTGTGGGCGAGAATGGGTATAGTTGGGTAGAGAAAAGAGCGATCTAATTACATGATGGAAAGGTGTTGAGACGTGTTGAGTTATCCTAGTTATTTTCGTAGCTGTTACATGAGGATTGTATAGAAACTTGGAATTCTTTGATTTCTGTGTATATGCTTTCAATCTAGTTTGTCAGAGGACTGCAGCTGCTCTGCTTCAGTTTGCAATGAGAACGTAAAAGTTTTGGTAGAGTTTAGCGACGTTTGAGAAAATTATTTACGAATAGGATTTTCTGAAGATGCAGATTGGTACGTAGTTAAATGGATAATTTGGAAGCGTCTTCCATATCAAAGTTAGAACATTCAACAATCACCGAAAAATACGCCGCTGGAATAGTTATTATAAAAACCCGGGTATTTATGTAAACCCCGTATTTACAATCTATTCTATAAACTTTGCGGTCTTTGGAATCTTTTGCTCAGCGTGAGAAAATTTGGAACAATATATCGAGAAACTGTGTTTTTTACCCAATCCCCTTGTCTACAATTCCTTGAATAATTTACCCGTATCCCTACAGTATTTACCCTGATTTCGTCTTTTTATCGCATCAATAATCAGTGGACTTGACTACCTCAGAGGGAAGTAGAAAGCCTTGCGGAAGAACCTAGGGTGTAGATAAAGGAGCAGGGACTCTCAAAGTTTTACCACCTCCCCTTAAAAAACAAAATAAATCTCCGGGAATACCCGCATACATCCTTAAAGAACAAGTCATTGTCATTCCTTTTCCCACTCCGGGTAAAACATGCATTGTGAATTGGGGTGCTTGAAAATTATTATTTTTTATCCCCAAGAAATTTCAAGCTTCATTCGTAAAAGATACAATCTGAGTGAAATGAATCCAAAGAATATACAAATCCGAAATTCGGAGGGTTAGTTGATTTTCCAAAGATGTTGATGAGGGATCACCCAACCTCCTCCAAATCATCGCTCTTTTTTAAGAGAATCGTGGGAATTTCTCATCTCCTACTTTCCTTGAGCCCATTTTCACAACATGAAATAGATAGATTTGTGTGTGTGTATTTTTAATCTTCTTCCCCCCAATTCCATTGAATAGATTAAAAAACTCATGTGTCCTAAATATAGTTACAAAAATCTGGAAACCTGTACCTGTTCTAATGATGAGGGATGATAAAAAAGCTGGAATATGTACACATCTTGAATTCTCTCCGTACCTACCTCAGGAAGGAAGGGAGCCCTCCAAATGACATGGTTATGGCTTGAATGTTGCGTAAGGAGGATCTGTAATCATCCCCCTCCGTCCAGATTCCGCATCTCTCCGCATCCCTCGCCCCCTTCATCCAAGCTCCAAGGTGAGGCAAGGGACATAGGGGACAGGTAATAAGGGGAGTTAGGCCCTTTGCAATATACAAGCCTTAGGAAATGATGGCAAGTATGTACAGTATGTAGTGTCAAGATGATTTGTATCTTTTGCAGTACTTCCGAGCTATACATTCCCAGCCTTGCTGCAAGGCCCTTGCCAAGGGTCTTTGGCTTAGGGATTGCAGGATTTTGGTTGTTTAAAAAATACAGGTGGTGGTGGAGGAGAAAGGAGGAGAGCTTGTTAAAAAACGAAGGGCCCTCTTAAACAAAATGTGGAAAAAACTCAAAGGTATTAGGAGAGGGGAAGCTTGGTTTGGTTCTCATGAGATTACAATTATTTTTTAGGATAAAAAAGGTAATACAGCTAAGCAGTAAGTGAGGGAGAGATATTTCAAAGAGCTTGGAAATGATACATGTCCCCATCCTTCTTCATCTTCTCTGTTTCCTAGTCCTGAGCGTAGTGAATCATTAGATGAATCGGAAGGAAGGAAGCGATCCTTGATGACGTGACCCTAACTCACTGCAAGTCCCTTAGCTAAGGACGGAGGGAGGAGAGCGTGTGAAAATATTTTCTCAAGATCCGCCGGCATAGCTTTTTTATTCATCTCTTTAAATTGCATGGAATGCAAGAAGAGGGTAAAAGTAGATAGAATACCCGGGTAAAATTTTTGAGAATGATTGAGAATTTTTAGGGTTTTACCCAAAGGTTCCGACATAAAGATGTATTTTCTCTTATATTTATTTATTTATTTTTGGAAGAAATCTCCGTGTTGCTAATGTGAAATGAATAGAGATGAGAGGGGTGGAAAATTATTATTTTTTAAGGGAAAAATGCAAGTTTGAACTAGAAAGAACTGTAGAATCGTTTATTTTTTTAGCACTTCTCTTCTTGTCACAAAAATAACAATAAGGAGCGAAAGCTTTTGTACAAGAGATGGAGTAATAATATATTTCAAAAAGATGCAAGAATTTTCAGTTCCGGGGATGGACATGAGAGGTTGAGGGGGGCAAGAGCAAGAACCGTTCCAAGTTCTGGAGATAGGAATATGAAAATAAGAGACAAGATTTAGATGTAAATAGGAGCCTAATTGTGGTGTCGTCTCTCTGTGATGTTTATTCAAAATTATGTAGTAGTGGGTTAGGGGTTTAGGAGTATGGACAGTGGGACACTTAGCATCTCTATTTTTATTGCTTATTTTTATCTTCTTCTCACTTTAAGGGACAATACTCCATGTGATATGTAGAAGGAAGGAGGGATGGACGAGGAGGAGGAAAGAGACTTTTTACACTTTAAAAGAATCCTGGATCCCTTGAAGATTGAAACTTGTCTGAGGGTAGGGAAGAAGGAAGAAGATGTGCTGGAAGAGATGAAGGGAACGTAGCAGGGCAGGAGGTAGCGCGGGTACTTGGTTCAAGGGCCTTATTAGGCTGTAAACGTTCGAGGTGGGAACACGTAGTAAAAAGTGCTCGTCGTCGGCTGTCTACTAATTGTGTGCCAGACTTGATAGTTCCTAGAGTTGTGTGGTTTTGGCAACGAGCAAGGAAAATTCGGGATTCTTTTGGAATTAATTGGTAAGCTCGTTACTTTCAACGGTTTTGTAACCTCATGTGGACCGGATAATGATATATCTACAGGATTCAGTGTAGTAATTTCATTTACTGAAGTTAATGGCGTCAAAGCCTCCAACGTAGTGAGTAATAGCTTAATATTTTCAGTGCTATTTGTATTAAAATTTCGTGGATAATCTTTAAGATTTTGGTGTGAATTTTCGCGAATTTTGTTTGCAAGTTTTCTACTTTTATTTTTTATTTAATCTCTGAGGTATTTATAAATACGGTGTAGCAGAAGCAGTTTCTTTTTTCAAATACTGAAAATATCATCCTGAAACGTTTTAATAATTTCAAAGCCATTAATATTTATTTTCTTAGTTTCTGATCCATGTAGGTATTCAGATTTTTGATCCAAGATTTTCTTGTCAGGCATGTAGTGTTAATCGAATGGAACATTTGGAATTTTACAAACAGGGGTAGTTGAAACTGTAGGCAGCTAAGTTGTGAAGCAAAGTTGTTTGAGAAAAGCATAGAGCGGACTGACAAGAGACATATTTTAAAAATATCACTATGTTACTTAACTTGTTTCCTTGACGATACAGGATGCGCGTGAGGTTTTCTAAGAAGGTTTGGATTGAATTTGTCTATGGAAAGCGCCGTGTATTTACCATCTTATTCCATCTTGTCATGATTTTTATTCAAGACTTTCTTCCTCTTTCTTTCTTCCCCGTGAACCACAGAGGGCTTAGTGTTCTTTGAGGAGGAGACAGGAATTGCGCTAAAGATTTTGTTTGAGTAAGAGATATAAATGTTGGGTGATATATGTGTAATCCTTGTTTTGTTAATACCTTACAGTTGATTCCGATGTGGGTGAATTACATGGTAACTCCCAGGTTTTCTAGATTTAGAACCGCGGAAGTCAATTTAAGATAACAATTTTAAAAATTTTCACGGACGGATTTAAATCCGTAGGTTATATCCAGAACCAAAAAAGTTAAAATACAGCTACGGAATTTACTTGTTTAGGGAAGCATGCTAAGGAAAAGCGGGAAGGAATTCAATAAAAACTCAAATCTTTTTTAAATGGATGCGGCCAAGGTGAGGTGAGGGATATGATCTGGTAATTTAAGACGCGGAGAGGAAAATTGATGCGTGAAAGCTTAATGTAGGTCGGGGAAAATCTCTTAGATTCAGAAGGGTGCACAGGGTTAGCTCAGCTCCTATTCCTTGCTGAAGAATAGTGAAAGAAGCGAAGAATAAAGCATCCCAAAAATATCCTGGAGCACATCTCGGATGAATCCGTTGATTATTTGAGTGAAGGTCCGCGGTCAGAAGACGTCAGTTTTATTTTAAGCTAGAATAGTAGCTTCATCTTGGTTTTTTTTGTACTGAGCCAAAGGCCCAATAATAGCTCCATGATGATGAAATTCATTGTGTGCGGTGTGTTGGTACGTAGGTCGGGGCAGATTAATTGTAAGATTTTCAATTCCTTCCTTAAAAAGCTTTCAAAGCTTCCGAGGACAACAATTCAATCTCCTCCACAAGGGGTTACATTTGATACGACCCGATGAGGCTTTGATTGTTGGTGGATTGTAAAAAGCTGGTTCGTTGGCGGCTTATCTTACACGGTTTTTACTCTCCTGGAGGACTTATCCTTCTTGCATCCTTGGGATGTTTCTCCTTACCTACGTTTCTTCCAACAGGGTTATATTCCTAAGGGTTAGATTAGAAATAGAGTAGATATTATATTTTGGGCTGTTTTCACGGTTATTTTATGATTTTTACCTGATCATGATCTCATTTTAACCGGGTGGCTGATTGTGCTAGGGTAGAAAATTTAAAGATGTGGACCGCGGGGATAAAAGGAGGAAATCTTAAACCCGTTTGTGGAAACAATTTACAATGGGGAAAACTCTGCTTTCGTTTTTTAAAAGAAGGATTCATGGATCTTTGTTAAAAGAAGTAGATGAAAGAGGAGAAAACGGGTGGTTTACGCGTTTTCGTGTTTATAAAATCATTGTAAATCCTTCAGATTAAGATGGAGCATTTGCCCAAAAGTGTTTGATTGTAAAATACAACATGTTTTAGGGTTTAACGGGCTTGTGCTCAAAAGTACTAGGTTGCTCCGTCTGCTTAGTGGCATTCTCAGGATTTCTTGTCATAAACTGGTGGATGGCAACTGGTACATGAGAACTTCCATGTAGAACTTGTTAGGGAATATCGGCGTTAAGGTCATGCAAATATTTCGTGTAGCATTGCAATGATTTGAAGCAAAATCTTGTGTTCTGTTCCTTGATTGACATTACCTGCATAACATCGGATGGAAAAAAACAAATTTTATCCGGATTTTTTATAGTGCTAGTTTTTATAGTTATGTAGTGTTAATCTTGTCCATATTTTCCAAAGGTGTCTGTAACCGCCGTTCGCTCTGTCATTCCGTAGGACACCGATCAGAATCAGAATTTCGAACGTTAGGACCAAAACTGTATTGGCATCACTCAGTTTTGAATACAACTCTTGGATTTAAGGGACAAGGGGTTACGCGGATAGCCGAAGGGCTATATGCTAGAGTCCCTTAATTCGGACCAAAGGACAAGCCTTTGACAGGAAGCTTTTAGGTTGGATTTTCAGGTGAAGAGCTGGAAATTGTTACCCAATCGATGGAATTCTGAAGGGGTAAAAAATTGAAAAGAGGAGCCGGCTGCGAGTCCCTCTGTCGTTCTTGTAGTATTATTGCACCGTTATTCTGATCCTGTATAAAATGCTTTGAAGGAAGGGAAGACCAGATTTAAGGGGTGTTGGTCGGGTAAAAAGATGTGAAATCGTAGCGTATGGTTTAGTGTGTCGTGTGTGTATAAAAATTGCCGGGTATTAGAGAAAAATGGAGTAAAAAGGATGGAGCGAGGTGATTGAAATGGAACAACCCTATCAATAGATTGAAGGAGGTCGGCACGGGTTGCGTACCTCTCGGGTGTTCCATGTTCCGGTAGTTTTTTTCATAGCTCGTGTCGAAGGTTTCGGTTATCCGCCTCGAGAATTGACTACTACAGTAAAGGCTGGAAGGGAGCTTAAATCAGAGTGGGTAGGGATGGAAGAAAGTCTTGTTGTAATCTCGGAGGTTGAAGGGTAAAGGATGAAGGGATAAAAAAGGGATGGAATAATCGGGAACTTGTATCCTGTTCAATAACTGATTATGGATTGCTCTAGGATTCCATCCAGGTTATGCTGTTTCCAGTGTGGAACTCTTTTTCTAATGTCGGAAAGATTCCGGTGATTCTGAAAGCCCGGGAGCTCCAGTCGGGCAGGATGTATGCCTGAATGGGGAACGTGTGCAAGGGTTGTGCGAAGAGGAGGTTACAATTAGAATCGGTTCGGGATGTACCCTTTGGCGTACCCGGGTTTTACAAGGAACAGAGTCTGGGCCCTTAGCCTGTGCGTCTGGTGTTGTTATGTAATAATGAGGGATGCACAAGGAGCGACACACGAGTCCCCGTTTTTTAAAGGGGTGACTGCGTCTGTAGCACTATGACCCTTTCCTTGTGCCTTGGCTAATACCCTTTCCAGTGGTGTCGATCCTTATTGAGTCCTGCATAATCAAAATTTGGACATGGAGTCGAGCAAAAAATTGGATTTACCGCACTCATCAGTTTAGCAGTTACCACTGAGCACGTTCAGTTAGTTGTTACAATCGTGAGTTTGTCTTATGGACAGGTCAAATTTTTGGGTGGTACTTAGCAAAGGTCTGGTGTTTAGAAAGCGTATTTGTGAAGTTCATGCAAACCTTAAAGAGCAGGGCTGTATAGTTCAAAATAATCTTCAGATGGCAGTGGACGTCTTTGAAATCGGTCAAGTTTTGAAGAGTCTGACGACGATTTAAATTTTTTGAATTATAAGGCACCTTCTACAGAATCTAGATAAGTGTAATTCTTTCATGTGTGAGCCATGATTCCCAGGATGTGGAAATTGTAGATTCTCAGCTTTTGATTGGTTGAACTATGCTTTGGGGGATTTGAATTTGACTAGATTAACTGACAAAGAGAAAAAATGGAGAGGGTTGGATTGGTCTGTGTGACTTGAATGTTATTTTCCTCTCATTTGAATTTAGAGTATTCAAAAAATTTAAACATTTATGAATGCATAGAAGAGAACCAAAAGGAGGAAGTACAAGTAGGTAGGCCGTCCTCTGTTTCCCCAGTCAGAGTCCTTCATTCATTCTTCTGTAAGGGACCAAGGGCAAGGGATGCTGGTCTCAAAAGGAGGAACAAATAGCGAAAGAATCCCATAGTCATTTACATAGGCCCTCAGCGGTTAGTTGGTTCCTGAGTTGGTTCCTCTTCCTGGTTTTCCAGGTACAGTGGTCCCTTGAACAAACCTGGGTTCATTCTCTTGTGTTACCTTCCTGGAGAAGGTTCTTCCTTAAATACTCCAGTGAAGTCGTTTGAATTTGTCACCGGAATCACTGCTTTTAAAATTTTGTTCCTTAGTGTACAGTGCTGAATAGTTTGCTGCTGGTTGCGTTGCAAATATCGGGTTAGTGTCCTCATAAAACCACACATTAGTGGGTTCGTTCCAAAGGTTTTTCTCTGCATACCCACGTCTAGAGAATTGGTCAAAGTTATACGATTGTGGGCGGTGCTTCGTCAAAAGACAGACAAGTAATTGTCTGTCTGTGATTACAAACATGAAAACCAACAAGAAGATAAGGAAGTAAAGGGTAAAATATTTCTTTGAGTGGCTCGTGTAAAGATCTCTTGTCTCCTAGCCCGGAGGCACAATTTCTTCACAACCACACACCCGACGAGGCACTAAGAAAAGGGGTAGTCACTTAAGTTACTAAAAGGGTTCATAATTGTTTGATTGCTTGGGGTTTACCCCTTTCAGTAGTCCCCTGAAATTGATATACATCCTCCAAACCAGCGTCTTCCCTTCTAGTTTTTATTACCCCTTAGAGTTTTCCCTAGTACCTTGTAAGGATCTGTGTGGGTACTTGATGTCTGGATAAGTCTAACCCTTTTTTGTTTGTTTTTTTCTTGCAGATGTAATAATTTCCTTGTGGTTGGGCTGGAGATCCTTTGTCTCGTGTCGGGGGTTCCCTCAACCCTTGAGGGAATCCCTTGAAGATGCTTGACAAGCAGGTGAAACTGATGAATGGCACGTGCTGCCTCGGAGGATCCTCGTTTGGTTTGTAACGGATATATCGCGTGTCGGTATTTTTGACCTTTCACGATTTTTATTTATTCTAATGACAATCATATTAAACTCATTAATATGCAGATTTTGGCCCACCGGTTTTGATTATGGTAGAGAATGGAGCTTGTCTGTGGATTGAATGAATGATGATTGCTTTGAATGAATTTGATACAGATGATCAAAATTACTCAATTTTGCCTGTTTCCATCTGGCTGCTGCTACTGGAAGTGAATTTCGGTGTGTGGAATACAATTATGTACTGACTTGCTATTATGGAAAACAAATTATGGATGTGCGAGAGAGAGCGTGAGAGAAAACAAGGATGCTTTTGTTTTGACAATTTTTGGGATTGTTGGAGAGAAGGGAATGAAGTTGACTCTGAATGCATATAACTTTTAACACACACCCGTAGAACCGAACTTGTGTGAAACTTAAGGAAACTGATCACAAGTTGGGTAAGACGGGTCTACGTTGAAATGTTACAATCAACCTACACAAACAGACAGACGCCGAGAGCTGATATCTTTTGGGAATATCCATATTATTCTGCTTTTTCCAGAGAAAATCACCTCGAGTCCACTTATAAAAGTATTAATGTTGTCGTGATGAAATAGCATTATTTGTCATCACATTACTAGAAACGTTGAATACGTTAATAATTATCTTAATAGGACTTTGACTTTGTTAACCATGATATTACTCATAACCTCCTTCACTTTCCTCCGTACAAACAACTTCTTCTTCCTCTACTAATTAACTGCCGTTAACTCTATTTTTATGCTGGTATATAATAGTTAAATAGATTATTGAATGCTTCTGGTATAGAGTAGTTAACTAACTTGCTTAACCAGTTTGACCTCTGACTTCCAGTTGGACTTGTGTAAGGTTGACACACACTCTCACTTCTCTCCGATCGATGTTCTTTTAGATTTAATCTGTTATTCCCGCGTGCACGTTAACTTACTAGGAGATCATTCAATTTACACTTTTTCATGCATGCTCATCTCATCTGGGATTTCATTTGGCAAATGCACGCTTACTTTCTCATTGCTTTCTCCACAATCTCATACAAGCTAGCTTTAGACTTCCGCTTAGCATTGTGATTAAGCATCACATTTTTACTTCCGGTTGCTGTTTTTCTCGCGTTGGTAAAATATTTTAGCTCTGTTCAGATGCTTTTATTTGGATTTTAAAATTCGCTATCAGAACGTTTTGAATTTTAGATTTTATTTTATTGTAGTATTCAGAAGCGTCGCTACTGGAATATATGGCGCGTTTAATTAGAACTAAATACAAATTAGCGATATGTAGTCTCTTTCAATTGTAATTAAGTTTGTTTTAACATTTTATCAATAGGCTATTATTAGCATTGTTTTGCAATTTTTTCACGATTAATTTGTTTTTTCCAGCCTTAAATTAATTTATTTTAAATCTATGTGTCACTACTTATGCACCAATATTTATTAAGATTAACTAATTTTCTTTGGAAGGAATCACAATTAATAAATGTGGTCTTGTGTGATTTGCTTTAAATGTTTATAACAATTGTTATTGAACTGCTGCCAGCTTAGCTGATTTTGAAGGAAACAGAGAATATTATGCGAGATCATGCTACATTGCTAAAGATGGGAGAGCGTATGTAGTGCTGCCACCTGCCTTTCATTTAAAGCACATCACAGGGCTGCAATTTATTAAATGTGATTCCAATTGGAATTTGTACAGTTTATGTAAAAGCTATATAAATATAAATATTTAGTTTTAAATTTTAAAATTAGATGAAATAGACAGGTCTAGTATTTTTGTAACAAAGACTTAGGAAGAAATTACTAGGGATTTACAGACACGAAAGAGGATTGCATGATTTTTGATGACAATTTGACCCTAGCCGGGATTTTAGCGGAGATTTCATCGTCCGGAGTTGGCTGAGGCTGGAAGGACAAAGTTCTGAGACTGACACTACTACACTCCCCTAAATCTCTCTGATGTGGTTTCATAAAGGAAGTGACTATAGAGACTACAAGAATCATTTGAAATAGGCGATTTCTGTGTGAGGTAGTGGGTTGTATAGTTGAGAAACACATCCCGAGAGGCGAAACTGTGCAACTTGCTAACTTTCTCAGCATCGTCCTTGCACAACTCGTAGTCAGAATTCAGAATCGCCTGTGAACAATCAGAATATCAGGATAATTCGCATTCAGATTATTCCCTAACTACCTTTAAATTGGTGGACATAATCAAAGACTTTATAATTATTATCATTGTATTATATGTTTTTTGTAAGCAAAATCTGGAATGATTAGGTCGATGAAGCAAATTACTTAAATGCAGTTTAATTATTTGTGATTATATATTTACCTGTAATTCTTAATACGTTTTTTTCTTTAAATGTGATAATTGTTTGTCAATTCCATACTGTTATTAATTCAAATCCATATGCCGTGTTTTATTCATTATATTTTGTAACTGACATCCATTGTTTGTTTCCTTGTGTTGCATAACACTATGGTTTCCTATGCAGGTCATTTTTAATTTCCATAGCCTTCTTTAATTATCTTCACAGTTCTTGGTTACTCTCACCACTGTAAGTTTCTTATGCTTTTCCAGGTCATCCTTGACCTAAAATTTATGCTCTTAGTTAACTTCTTACAGGTTTTAATTTGTTCTCCAACTTTCTCTAACTTTTTTATGCTTTATCAATTAACTAATCACTAACATTAACACCTGCATAATATCGAATCAAAACGTCTTCATCCGCATGGCAGTTTCCTTCATTCATACGCTATTTCATCTATTTTCATGAACTACAAATATGTCACTTGGATTAATTTTTTTCATGAATCATTTTTCGTTTTTTTCATCACTTGCGCTCCATTCCTCCGTAATTGGTCCATAGGTATGTTGAAATAATTGCTGCTCTAATTAGCGGAAGAAACTGGAATAAATTGTTATTCAACGGCGTGGAAATAAGAAGCGAGCGATTTTCGAAAATTATTTCCTAAAATTCATGCTAATTTGCATTACACACAGATGAATTGAATTCAAAGCTATTAAATTACCAAATAGAACTACCCTCCCTCCCTTGCTATTCGGGCACATTTAAAACCGGAGCTCTTTGTTATCATTACTTGTTTAAAATCCAAGATTAGAATCAATTTGAATAAGGGCCACGAGCCCTTTGCTACAAAAGTATCCACCTTTTTTTCATAAGAACGGCAGCGTCAGAAGGTCAACGAAAGGGACGAGCATTTCGAATAAGTTTCAAGTATCAGCGAGAAGGTTTTAAAATCAGGAGCCAAACAACCGCGAGAGAGAGAAGTATAGGGTTCTGATTCTGATTGAAAGGAAGCATTGATCAAGGAGGAGGTGGAGGTGCCTTAGCTAGGACGAATAATAATTTTACATACAAGTTGGTTTCGGCTTCTGATTCCGGGCATCTGATCGATGTTGACACAAAGGCCACATCAATAATCAATGAATTGAAAGCTAGTTTTTGAAACACTATTCAAATGTAAATTTTAAAATATCCTCTTTAGTTTAAAGCATCCTTCTGTCTTTACCCGCCTTCTGCTTCCACGCGTTCTCTTGGAAATTCGTACCCTGGAAGCTTTTACGGATAGCTGTCAAGGGTTCAAGCAGGGCAGGGAGAATTGTGCCACGCACGCTAGGATAAAAAAACTATTTCGTATTTGGAAGCGGTGCTGCTTAAATATTATTTAAATACTGAATGATTATTGACTGGTTTTGGTTGATGCCTGCAGTGCACACATTGAACTCAAAAAGGACGAGTAAAACAAACTGGCAGCACAGAATGTATACCCGGCATGATGGCATTTTAGTGAGCATTCAGTTCTGAGTTGGTCTGTTAATATTAATTGACCTGTAATTAGCGATAGTTTAGCAAGTTTACTCATACAACCTTTTCGAAGTTTCTATGGAACGCAAATCTGGATAATTGATTTCAAAGTTTCTCTACAACGTTTCCGACTTTAAGGTTAATAGAAACGCACACAAATTTTGGCAAACTTTGGCATTTTAGTGTAAATCAATAGCATATAGCTTCACTGAATAGAAAGGCAGAAAGTTTAAAGTTTTGAATATTTCTAAGCAAAGCTTTAGGTAGGCTAGACAGTCAGAGAGGGTGAGACGGATAACCCGACGCGTGGAGAGCCTTTTCCGGTTTAACATATATGTTGCGAATTTGAAAAGTGCGAATAAAAGCGGTAAACGCTTCTAGCTATGCTGAACAAACGCATAGCACGGGTATTACTTTCAGTTCGCGAACTTTCAAAAGTTCAGAGGAGCGTACAGAGAAGTAGGAGGGGGATTCAATTCTCCAGTCGGCATGCAATGTGTAAATTAAAACAATGAGCCCCCGGGTAATCTGATCAAGACGGTTAATGCAAGCCTCTAATTTAGGAGTGGGATAGAATCAGCAGTTACCCACAGTCTCTTGAAGCTTCAAGTTATGCTAAATAATTTCAGCGTGAGAGAGAAAACAGTTCGTTGAAAACTGTCTACGAGGCTTCCAGCTTTGTGTAATTTCTCCCGTTTTCGGTTAGCTGTGTAGCACGCTACGGTTTTGCACAATAAATTACACACAAGTTTGTGAATATTTATAGCTTTCCCCCACCGTTTCAAGTATCGTGCGTGTGTGCCCTGGAGGAGGCGGGTATTCTGTAACGGATGTAGGAATTTGTACCGTTTTCAGGAAGTGAGAAAAACGAGAAAAGTGAAATACAGTTGCAAACTGCAACAGCCGTCATGCAAGTAAATGGTTGCAAAAACTATTCCGTTTCTAGCCTTCGTCCGTTTTCTTCGCAATTAATAATCCTCCAGGTCTACTTCCGCAGATATTTCCTGGAACTAAATTTCCTGAAGCAAAACTCATCCATCTCATAGCCTCGAAAAATGTTGTTAATTTGCAAAATATATTCTTCTTCTTGTTTATATACCTTTTTCACCAAACAGCAGTATTTTCTAGTACAACAGCTAGCTTTACAACTGGGATTTATTTTTCACGCAAGCGCTTAGAGTCACAAAGTGACAGTTAAAGCTTGTCTTTATGGCAACTACGCATAATTATTCCAGTTTCAGCTATAAATCTTCCGCCACCACCTACCACAACTATTAGCTAAAATCATTTATTTATGCTTCGGCGATAAAATATAATTGCAACTTTGTCAAAATACTCAAAAACTGACACGTTTCTCCCGGGTTAAAATAATTGCATGTTCTGCTTCGAGCAATTTACGCGACAGGTTGCCTTCAATGTGGCGACGATAGTAATTACCAAAGAAGACAACTTTTTGGATTTTTCTCACTCGTTTTACATTGCAGGATACCTCAATTATCATTCAGTCATAGTAATACTGGCAGAGCCACAAGAGAACAGAACAGGGTGCCAGGATTTTTAGACATTGAAAGCTATGGTTCTCTCCCTCTGGCGGATTTAACTAAAACTACAGGTTTCATGCGATCGCTACATCATTGCATACAGGGAGCAACAAGGAGAGGAATACGCGGAGAAATGAACGGGAGGGAATTGTAAATACTTTCCCCACCTCCTGGGTTTTTGCACCACAAATATCATATACTGCAAAACCACCGGATTCTCCCCTTCTTCCCGGGTATTCTCTCTCTCTCTCAATACCGAGAGACTTCCTCCACTCTGTATTGATTATGCAGGAGAAAGTAAACGAAGAGATGTTTAAGCAGGAGAGAGAGTGCCTCCTCAAAAGTGTCTGAATCGGAGAGGAAATTATTAGAACGTTGCCATGTTTCATTAGAAACAAGCAAGCCAAAGGATTTACTAGGATCTTCTGTTCCTGGTTTCGCCGGCGCTGACGCTGTAGCCGCTGTAGTCCCTTCTGGCATCTGTATAGCCTGTAGCCTTTTTCCGGAGGCCCACATCAACATATCTTGTAGTATTATCCATTCCCGATAATTTAATACAGACAGAAACGTTTTAGTACTATTTCTCACCGTATTTAAATTCCACGAAAGACAGGACAAGAACCTGTTTCTGATAAGCAGAGCCAATAAGCAGAGAAAGCTATACGTTTCGAATTCACACACAGCTGCAAAAGATTCTGATTATTTAGTCAGTCTTATCTCATTCTCCTCTCCCGACTTGACGCCTTCAGTGCACAGGTTTGGCTGTTGTAGAGTTTCTTGAACTTTTTTCACATTATTTCATAGTCTTCTTCATGTATTGTTTCCTTGTGTAATTTGCATAAACTTTACTCCTCCAGCAGCTACAATGTCTATCCACAGCTGTGGCTTTTATCTGTCAAGGCGGGGCATCATCCTTCCCTACCTACTCAAAGTACCTACCTGTCTGCAATCCTCTCTTCCTGCTTCCTTCCCCGACCAGCAGAGTCTGTACTGCAGATTTGCGAAGATGGGCAAACGTGTTGAAAGTTTGAGCAGACCGGGAGCTTCCCTTGTGTATTTTAATAGACACTATGATGGACAATGGACACAGACAGGGATTGACTGACGGCAGGAGGAAAAGTTTTAAGCAATAAAAGACAGAAGCGTTTAACGCTTGAGGAAATAGACTTAAGCTTCCTTGAATTATATTTTAGCTGTATTTTTACCTGTAAGCGCTCAAGTAATCAGCCAGCTGCAACGCTTCAACGGCAACGACCCTTTCAAGAACGAAGAAGAAACTAACTTTGAACAGCATCGTATAGAACATGTCAACGGCAAGGAGCGGTTGAGTAGTGAGTGTCGAGTGCAACAGAGAAAACGATTCAAGAGCCATCTATCTGAAGCTTCAAGGGATACTTCAACGATTGAAAAGGACGGGGCCCTTGGATCTTGCGGGCCTTTGTCTTCTACAGAAGGATTGAATCAATTTCCGTGCCCTGAGACCCTAATTTGTGACGGATATCAAGTCACAGGTTAGTCTCTCAGGTATGGACGTTCGTTCTGTACAACGCATTATGCTACACATGGAATCATCGGATGACGCTTCAAAATACTATCACATGTCCGACATTAGAATCCTCAATACCTTCAATATTCAGAGATTTGATATTTAAACAAATAACCCAATGGCGCAAAACTCTTGCAAGGATTTCCACTATAAAGCACTTACCAATAGTTGCACAACAGTTGAAGAATGGTTAATTTTGTGTATGATGAAACGCCGTTTTGAATTTATAAAACAACTTGGAAAGTTCTGTGTACAGGTTTCTGATCTCTTCAAATTGTATTGAACTGTAAGCATTTTTAATTTAATTTACTGCTACTACTACAACGCTGGATTAAAAATTACTTTGAATCTCTCTATAATTAAGTAGCTTTATAAAGCTCATAGTGTTTACTGTTACTAGAGAATTGATTATTATATTACTGTCGAGCTAATATATTTAGACTTGGGTTATTGGGTTCTAAAAATAATTATGTACTTGTTAATAGCCTAATCCTGAGCTTTACTCTCTCTAGCTTTGGTTTTATTGGAGGTGAGGAAAGGTTCGGGCTTGGATAAATATTCGGGTAATTCGGGCATTGCATCTAGGTCAGGGTAAAAATAGCTGAACAAGTGTAATGCACTCTCCTCTGGCTGGAGTCATGTGTGTAAACCTGCTAATGTAATCATGTTCTTGCATGTTCCAGCTAGCCAGTGACAGAGATGGAAAGACGCGGCGGAAAGCGACATCCGATTTCGGGGATATACACCACAGCGGATTCCAGACAGCCGGGAATGATGACTGGATTTGCTTGCTTATGCTTGGCCTCATGATACAAGTTACGATGATGAAATTAGATTTCCCTGGCGATACTTTTACTAGGTACTTGAAAGAGTTCAAAAGCGAGAGGATTGACGATGCACTGCTTTCCGAAAATATTGCAAAGAAAAATGCAACAAGATGTGGAATTCACTCATATGTATATATAATCCACGCCTGCCTCCACCTTCTCCTTCTCCTCCTACCCATTTCGGCTATGCTATGTTTGCTACGACCGAACTGGATTTAATCACATTACGTGCCACATGCATCTCCGTTTTGTGCTATACACTTGCTCATAAAAATTTTCCACACACCCATCCCATCAAACTCAGATTTAATGTGTGTTCCACACACCAAGCTGATCTTCCTCTGGAATTCGGTCAGGAGAAGAGTGCAAAAAATTGGCAAACTTTACAGTCCGCAAAAATATTGTTTCTTGCTCTCTCCCATGTGTTTCTCGATGTATCCAAGATCCTTTAAAATCCTGGCAAGATTTAAGGATGCAGATCCTTGCACAACATTCCCCCGCACGGACAGGAATAAGCTCAAGAGATAGACAGTGGAGGAGAGGCTGGGGTTTGTAAATGTTTATGGCAGTACAAAATTCGGTTGTTGACACAACAGGAGCTAAAAATACTTCTTGGGATGAGAAAAAACCCGAATTACGGCCGCACGTTTACATGGATCCCGAATGTTCTCTTTCAAGTCTAAATGCTTGCCAAAATCAGTTCATTTATTCCTAGGAACAAACCCAGCTCAAGGAGAAAAGTATTGGCCCCGTCCTCGAATTCAAATCTTGGCTCCGGCTACTTGGAATTGGTTTAAAAAGAGGCTTAGAACTTTGTAGATACAGAAAATATAGATTCAAAGCTTCGATCACCCTCCTCTAGGGTATTAGTTAATTTAACTAATATAAGGTTGCCAATTTTTTCGTAAGCTTTCAAAATACCATCATATCTAAGTTGATTGGCACGATAATTTTAAATGCAGATGTCTCGAATTCCTAACGCAGACAAGTTCGCAAAATTTATAGGGTTTTCCCCTCGAAATTTTTGCAAAAATCAGCTTTATTCCAGCAAAATGTTATCTACTAGTTTATAAGGAATTGTACTATAAAATTACGGATTTTATAGCCATTCCTAAGCTTCAATTCTCAGCTGAAAATTCTTACTGGTTCATTCCATCTTTCCTAAACCTTTCAACAAGCTTACACAAAGAGAAAAAGGTCTATATCTACCCAAGGAAAGAGAATAATAAAAAAGGGGTTGGCTTTTACAATTCAAGTCTTTGTATTATTAGCTCAAGAATAGTTCAACTTGGAGAGGACCCGATATCCTTGAAACTTGGAGCGTAGATCTCAAGCTAAAATCCCCTCATCAAACCCCTGTTCAATTTCATGCA
Organism: Sminthurides aquaticus; assembly: GCA_906901655.1. NCBI lineage: Eukaryota > Metazoa > Arthropoda > Collembola > Symphypleona > Sminthurididae > Sminthurides > Sminthurides aquaticus. Next base: position 1,227,289 of record CAJQTT010000010.1, read on the forward strand.
TTGTTCATTCTTCCTCTTATCCAGCAGTTTAGTATTCCAATAAGCTCCAGGAAGCCAAAAGCCTTCTGCTATAAAGCCAAAAGGAAGCCTATAACTTTTAAAAATGTCCGTTGTAAAACCATCCATTCCCTCCTTTTATCCTCCTTCTCTGAATTCACAGCTCCACAACTTCACTTTTTCTCCTTCCCCCACAGAAAGGAGATAATAATGAATCGGTAGATTAATTCAAACCAGTCGACTGGATGGATGGATGACAGATGGAGGAAATTCATCCCACTGTCTGACTAAGTGTGAGCTGTGCTCTGAGTCAGCTAAGGAGGGAAATATCCACGATGATATCAAACGGACTCAAGCTAATGACAGGGAAAAACAATAGCTGACTGATTCTGCCTGGCTGTAGCTATTACAAATCGCCATCATCTACCTAAAGCTATAGTAAAACCCAAGCTAGGGAAAACCGGCTAGAACTTCTACTGCTCCCTACCCGAACATGCAAAAAGCATATTTGAACGACAAAAAGCCTTGTTTGCCAAGTACAAAGATGAATTTAATAGAGAAGCCTCCCCCAAATCAGAATTTTCAAACGCAAACACTATAGCCAAATGCTTCAGAATCTCGTTCGTCTCATTTCTACCCCCGCCATTTTGAATTCAAACCCAGACAGAGAGCGTGTAATGCAGTAGTTGTCAAGTTAAGGGTTCAGTTTCGCATATGTTAGCCGCTGCCTCCGTTTCTGCATTTCTGAGAATTCAAATTATAGCCGTTAATTTCAGAAGCTACACAAGTTAGTCAACGGAACATTAGATTGTGTAGCAAGTTTCTTTGGAACTGAACCGTGGAGAACGAGGGAAGCTACACGTAGTAGTTTATACAATCAAAGACGGCTGCTTTAATACTTTCTCTTGTCGGTTTACATAGAGTTTCTCTCTCTATATCTTTTCCCTATCCACATTAGCTTGATGAATCAATCCCCCAGTGCCGGAACATGTAAAACAAAAGAGAGGGAAGCTTGTTTAATTGTTCTGTTGAAGGAACTGTTCTCTGCAGTCAGTTCTTGTTCCACCCGCAGGGGCAAACGGCTTCTAAACTACAGCCCTTGGTGACTATAGGCTGTACTAATAAATAATTGAAAGAACAGGATAGAGAGACGAGTCGTTTCAAAGCTGGCGACAGACAATCCTGAAGGCAGAGATAGCGTAACCGCCAATCGGCTATTATGATTCCCACGAAGGATCAGGTGTGAGTGATCTGGTTCACATTCCCCCTCCTGTCCTCGTTATTGAAACGACAAGGAGCCGGACTGGGAAGCTGTCCCGTGAAACCAAGGGGACAGATTTCAGCTATTGTTGATTATGAATTGTAAAATTGAATTAGCAGGGTGGACATTGTCCAGAAATGTTGGTCGTAGCCTTAGCAGCGCTGAACTTTGCTGAAAAAATGCAGTCAAAGAAAAGCTCATTGAAGCCCAAGCTCCAGAGGACAGTTTCATTGAGCACAGATGAGGCATTGAATCCCGAGACAATACGAATCAGTTTTTAAAAATATTCAATCAGATCTATTCTAAAGACTTGCTTGTTCCTCTACTCATTCCAGTTGCAATGCTCCGGAGGTGCAAGCAGGTTGTAATGAGAATCCAGGACATTTTACAGGAGGCAGGAAGTGAATGACAATCCGAGGAATCAGATCCACGACAAGAACAGTGTAGCTAAAGTAGCGGTCATTCAGCTCATTTTTTCCAATGGTCAGCAATGTAAACTTGTCAAGGATTTCGTTCCCACGTCCTTTTACACTATACAGCGAGTACAGCCAAATGAGAGCAACTTAAAGCCTTCTAAAGACTGAAACGAGTTTCGTAATTTTTCTAGTATCGGACAATTCTCTTCTGCATGGCTCTGCCGCATTCTCCTCCAGGAGCCTAGGAGCCCAGCAGCCTGGAGAAGATTGTGCAAGGAAGGAAGGAAAGGGGTGAGTGAAACAAATGCTGGAGCTCTGTAAACTGGATTCAACCCCTGCCCTTTACAGTATTGGACACCGCGGAGAGGGAGTTGAATCTTACCTAACTCCTTCCTGTCCTGGAGAGCTTTCTCGGGATCGGGGTGAAATGAAGCTGGACAAGCTGGAGGGATACATGCTTGCAGAGCAGCCCTGGAGATGTTTTCACAGGACGATCAAGATGAGGAACAGGCTGATACGGAACGGCGGACTGGAGGGCAGGGCTCGACTCATCAAGCATTTTCCCAGCAGAGGGTGAGACAAGAAAAATATTAATTAACAAAAATTTGATGCTCAATTCAATCCCGTTCAAAGAAATTCAAAGACAAGCCCGGGTTTTAATCAATGATTTGAAACTGATTGTCTTTGAATACCTTGGTTGCTGGATCTAAAGCAAGGGATCTGTGTGGGAATTGCTTGTTGTAGAAAAAAGGAAGCTGTTTTTTCTTGACAGCGTTTGATGTGAAGAAGTCTTTTAATTTATGCTTCATATTTTACAAGCACTAAATTTTGATCCATTTTTTTGCAGGAAGTGTTCGGCACATGGACGGTAAAATTACCTTTACATACCACGTACTCTGTCTGTATGATTCCCGCAACGACTTGGAACGACCGATCTCTCTGCGAAGCATAGTTTCACTTGAACCATTTACAAAACGGCGTGAAAATCAAAAGTCAAGATATTGACGGATACTAGACCTGATCTGCGTCACTTCTTCGACAACTTTAAGGATTTGCGAATACAAAAATTACGTATAAAAATAAATATTGTAAGAGTTTAAAACAAAATTCAAGCTTGTAACCCAGATAAAGCAAAGCTCAAGCTAAAGAGCTTACGAGTTTTACGCAGTGTACCAAGGAAATTCGGGGAGGAATAAAATGACAAAATGTGACAAAATTTTCCGGTTGCCAGCTGACTTTTCAATAAAAGTAATAGCGAGATTAGGCTTTATTTAGGTGGGTATGCATCAAGTGCAGCTCAAGCAAACCATCTTAGACTTTCAATTGTGGTTAAATTCTGAGTCGTAAGACAAGCATTTTAGATTGATGTCTGGGTGTGAAGTGTGAACACAGTTTACTGGTTAACGCATCCTTGCAGAACTCACTTGTCTCACCTTGGTCGTGTTGATTGATACTTAAATTCAGGGGGTGACTGAAGAAACTGTAGAGAAGGAGGGTAGATTAAGGAAATGAAGAAGAAGACGAAGAGAGAGAGAGAGCGTGCTCAATACGAAAATGTGAGAGATTCTAGAGGCTATAAGTTTCTGCAATATTATCACTATTTGCTCAATCCATTTTAAAGTCCAAGACGATAAGTTTTACATTAACGCTGGCATTTTGGTTATGAGACTATCTGGCTCGTTATTGAGTTGATGAGATGACAGAGGAATCGTTTCAAAAGCTTGTAGCGATTAGGACCATGCATACTCAGTGGGTCAATGGTTATAAATGTTTTTTCTAGTGAGGGGACAGCGCAATTATTATTTTTGGGATTCAAGCAATTGCTATTTCAACACGTTGAGTGAATGTTCTGTTAACCACTGTCAAATTTTTTTATATTCCGGCTATTTAAATAGCCCATTAATAATGAAATCAATAAAATTTCTGTATGAATTAAATGTATGAAAAGCTTAAGATACGAATTGGCTAGCAGGAGCAAATTCAAATCATAGCAAAGCAAAATGTTTATCGTCTTCTTCATAAATTGTAACCGAACATGTTAGGAGGAAAAAGAGGCAAAAATATTATTTTACCTTGCAATACAAGCCACTAAACTGTGAAAAGTAGCTTTTCTTCGAGATCTTGTTAGAACAAAATTCCAAGTCACAGATTCTGAAGAAGTTTCGCAACCAAACCTTGCGCATCTGTGTGAATACCACCAGAATGAGCAAGGAAAAAGCCTATAGCATTTCTAGTCTCTTTAAGTACATGCATGTGTAGCATACTGTATAGTATTTGTCCTCGTGCACTCCACCATTCTCCGCTATCACTTTTCTATCCTTTCTCGGCAAAACGTGACACGTATGCTTAGTCAGAAGCTCATCATTTAATCATCAATTCTGAGATCCAAGTCCTATGATATATATTTTTTATTCATCTCTATTACCTACACAGGCTCAACTTAACTAGCAAAATCTCTACAAAGCAAGTAAAACTCCCTAAGATTATACTCGCTGTGCATGCTTCCCAGAACCATTTTTTAGCGCCGTTTTCAGATAAGTTTAAGAACACACAACCCTGCAGGTACCACAGTTGCAGTCTCCATGTCATGTTCATTCTGCTGTAAATAGCACTCAGAAGCTAACCTTTCTAGATATTAATTATAACTAACCGCTTTGAAATAAAATTGTAAGAACTAAACTCTGAGGGAAGCGCATTAGTCCCGCATGGATAAGTGTAGGATCCAAGCCGAATGAGTAATAATTTAAGAGTGTAATATTAATTATTCTCATCAAATGATAAATATTTTTTTTTAGATTAAAGTAACTGCAAACAAATTAAATTTTATCTGGCTAAATACTTACTTTAAAAGAGTCACCACACAGATGCAGCCAAGGAGTTGTTTATACTGGACCATGTTTTGATGCCCTTTGCGGAAAGCCTACCTATGGGTAGTTGCACGTCACTCAAAATGTCAGAATAGTTTTCCAGTTATGGTCTCGGAAACGCAGGAAGTTACACAGAATTTAAAATTTTGTCATCGGCAGTACTCCATTGCATGCACGGACGTAGGTTCAATATTTTTTAAATATAATCCTAAAGATTAAGTTCATTTTGTGAATGCTATTTGTATTTAGTAAGAGCCGATTTCTGGGTTTAAACGAACTTTTCATGGCCTATTTGAACCATACTGTTTTTAGTTTTAATTTTAAAATTAAACTCCAGGCCAAACTCCACACCTAGACACCACTTTAACCGAGACAAACTTATCTACTGAAATACTGTGAGAGCTGAAGAACCGGGCCAAAGTGCAAAGACGGTTATAAATTCAATTCAAACTCATATTACAAAGCCTTCCAAGATTTCACAATCACTTTAGTCCTCCAGCTCTACTTCTATTCATGCCTCAACCCCTTTTTCAGTTTGAAAAAAAAACACAAAACGTTTATGCAAGACTTTTATTTCCCCCTCAGCTTACGATTATTATTTCGTAAGACGTAATCCCATACACTTCGGCAACATCACACATGCCCCTCAATACTCAAGGGTTCACCTGAGATATTGGCAGCTTCTAAATGTTTCCATTAGATTTACCAATGGTATTATTACCGTTAATTTCTGTGCAACAATTAGTTAGTTGGATTTAACTAATTTAACTGGTAAAATCTAGCTCAGTAGCCTCTTGAATTTAAAATAAATTGCGTATCGTTTAAAAAATATAAAATTGAATAATGCATTACTTGTTTTAACGCCGTTACAAAAATCATTATCTTATAAACTAGTCTCATTGTCACAGATACAAATTTGGCATTAGTGGCCAGGACCACAATCAAAGCATCTAAACACCCCAAACACACATCATTTGCTTTCACTGCGCATACATTTCAGCCGCCCGAATCTGCAATTACTCAACGTTTGTAGAAACGCAAACGCAATCTAAACGTGTATCACACTATCTTACAAACTCGGATATCCTTAACCAGGAGGAGTAATCCCGGTCGGTTCCAACCGAAATTCCAAGCTAATAGCAGGATAGATTCCGGGGATTTGTCTCTCTCAATTAATAACTCTCCAGGATACGAGACGGGGATCCGACCAAGGATTTGTTTGACTGACAGTAATTGAGTTCTTTGAGACAATAGAGCCTAAGTTCCCGGGTTTTCATTAATTGCATCCTGTAAATCAGAAGAGGTTTAAAACCTTCAAAACTTTTCTTCCAGCCATCCAGCTCCAGCCAGGTGTGCCCCCAACCATTTCCTTTCCGGATTTCAATGGGAAGATTTATTATTTCGCAATAATTTCCAAGATCCTCTACACACGTCCAACGTTCCAGGAGGCTCCTAGCATCGCATTTAGCACCCCCTACTAAATTCATACACTGTATTGTAGCTTCAACAACTACATATGCAACTAGATCCTTGTATGATTAAACTCAAGCATGGCCAAGTATTTATCCTCGTAGCTACAGCTTTCGCTTCAACGTACTACAGAACTGGAATGTCTTCCCTGGTCTCCTCCTCACAAGAATAATTTACTCCTCTCCATTCCTTTATCTCCCAGCTTTTACATACTTTAAATGGAATCGGCTCATTTCAAAATTACGTCATTAGGGATGCTCCGATTATGAAAGCCCTCTTGAAACTTACTATACTTGAATTACATGTCTGGAGAAGACTTTTCTCTTCCTCCCTCTCCCTCCGAGCTCCTACGGATCCTTAAGGAGAGTTGCAGGTAAATTTATGTAGCTTTGTAAGTGGAACATTTCAAGTAGTGGTGGGGGAGAAATGTGAAATCTTGTTCAAAGCCAAAGCTCTCTTCCCCTACCATGCCCCATCATCCATCCGAATTGCGCAATGCCAAATTTTAGAAACAAAGACAAGGGAGCATGGACGAGGAGTCTTATGGAGGGAGGGTTGTATGCGGTTACTACTCTCTACCAAAGAAAGGGTGAACATGGAGCCGCGGTTCTTTGCAAGAGCTGGAATAGCAAGAGATGCTGAAGACGACAGCGTGTACGGATTTCAAGTCGTTTCCAGAGTAAAAGCAAAGCTGCTGTAACAGAAACTTACGCAACTTGAATTGAGTATAAGTGGATGCAGGGGACAGACCACAACATGGATCACAAGAATTATGAAGCAATCAAGAGCAGGACAAGTAGGAGAATCAAAGCTTAAGCTTGCATATAATTTCCTAAAAACAGTGAGGCAACCGAGCTTCTTTTGAATCATGAAATATTAAAGTATGATGAAGACGGAGAGAGTATTGTAAAGCAGATGGATTCTATGTATATGTTTCTGTAAACGGCAACCAGCCTTCGTGAATAAGACAAGTATTTCGAAGAAGAAATGCAAGGTGAAAGCATGCAGGTTTTGAACAGATTTCAGCTGAGTTTCAATCATTTTCGCATTACATTTTGAACTAGTTGATGGAAACGTTATATAAAACTGAATTTTACTCTATCCCAGCCGAACTCGGGCAAAATTAATGAATTCTCTCAGCCGACACTCAAAAGTTGCAATATTTTTCAAAACTTTCCAACATGGAAGAAATCAATTAAAATCCGGAAAGATAAAGTAACAATCGTCACTATTGGAGTACCTGGAGCTTTGCATTCCTGCTTTCGCAATATCAAAGTCAAAATCCAGTTCCAGGATTTCAAGCCACGGCGGAGAACTACAAGGCTTGGACTTTCCCAAACCTCTCCTCATTGCAAGAGGACACTGTCGGCTCTGGCCAACGAGTCTGGCTCCAGCTGCGCCTGGAGGATTGGTCAATATGCGACCATTCAGCTTTTCTAGGGATTGTCCTCTTGTTTGCTCATCTCGAGCATTCAGATTCATGCACGCTCAAAATAATCCGCTCCAGCAAAGTTCCAGCCAGAGCACAAGTCCTGGACAGAGTTTGGGTATTACAAAAGCACTGGTCAAGCTAGATCCTGGACTTTGTATTAAAACGTTGAAATCAAAACATAGATTTTACATGCCTTATAATACACAAAGAGGTGATGAAACGTAAGCGAGTTTGCAGCTTGCTGGAAGCCATTCAAGAGAAGATGGGCTTTCTCCAGAACGCTATCCAGCAATACAATACACAACCCGAACCGGGACGTGGAAGAAGAGAATCAAGCGTTATATGCGGAGGATGCAAATTCTCTTACACAATGATTATTACGGGATGCCCGAAGTGCGCTCATGAACTCTCGGTACAAGTACTCGGAGCTCATGCACCAATTGCATATGTGGACCTCATATGTGAAAAGTTCACATCCCATCTGCACTTTTACTCTAGAAAAGAAAGTGCGTTCCTCAAATTTCTCCTAGTCTTCCTGAGCGCCCAGAAACAATTGGACGCTTCTACATTCCTGATAGTAAATACTAAATTTTCTTGCGAAGACTATCTATATTCATGAACTGTCTACAACAAGTACTAAATTACTAATCGGCGTTACCATACATCAAAACACATTTGTTTCAGTGTCGCTTTCATCCAAATCCACAGGGTAAAAAAATACTATAAGACAGTTTGCACTGCAGTGAAAGCGAGACGATAGACTCTGGATTTGTGTGTGAGAAAGAGTCAATTCGTCCCTGAAAGTTTTTCTCCATCTTCTCGGTGGGATATCATTTTACCCTTACACATACAGAATCCACAGGCCTAACACTGGAGAAACCTAAGCATCCCGCAGTGTTAACTCAATGTTTTTGAAATCCAGGGAAATCCTGGAGACCTCTGGAACCTGTGTTGCTGGAGATATAGAACGTGGTAGTGGTAGTATTTGTTAGTGGAATGTAATAAACCTGCAGTGTGTAAATACATGGAGCCGAGGTCTAGGATCCAAGCTGTCTCTATACTGTGAGCTGTGGGGGTGAAGTGAGAGGGTGAAAGACTATAGGATTTGTAGCCTACAAATAGTACTGGAGAAGGTGATTGAAACAAAAACTGTCTCTGTTGCAATAAATTGTTTCCAATAATACAATTATATTCCCCATTTTGACAATCATTTCAAAGCTATTTTAAGTAAAAAATTATGAGACTGTTTTTAGAACAAGTGATCCCGATACGGTGGATGAAAGCTTCAAAACTTTAGTTTTTTCAAGCTCCACAAGCAAAATCTTGAGATGAAACTCTAGTGTACAAAATCCCTGGATTGATAACTAATTTTGATTGCTTTGAAATTTAGAGTTGCCACAAATTGAATTCGTTCATATATTCTCAAGGCAATAACTTAAAGCGTAGAAAAACAGGATTCAGAGAGAGGATACAGAAGGAATGAATTTGAAAAGATGCAGAGAGAAATTCAAGTTCTGATCAGAGAGTAGAAGAATCTAAACTCTGGAACGACGTTTCATGAGACCACATATAATAGCTCAGGATTCCTCTGGATTTCCTATTTTAGCTCTCCTAGGATTTTAATTAAGAGCACGCCATTAATATCCCGGAGAAATCGATATTAGACAGCTCTTCTACTAATTAGCATGATTGCGGGTTAGGGTTAGGGAGCCATTTTAGAAATCCTCTGCTTGAGTGCTTCAAGTGAAGGCACTTGAATAATTCTCAACGAATACTAGTCTAGGAAATAAGGATCGACAAGGATTCCAAACTTCCCTGTTCCTTTCTTCCCCTTCATCCTGCATTTGGAATGGTTTCCCTGAATTTGTTGGCTATTGACTTTTCTCACAAGGACTTCCCTTACGCAAGCCCCGTTTTTCCTCCAAGATCCTCCCTCTAGAATTTTTTATTTTGGATAGGCGGGGGTTGTTGCTAGCTGCCTACAGTAGCCTTCTCCTTATTTACTCAAGATAATGGATGGACCTGTTCTAGATTCTAGATCGCTTCTATTCCTACATATATTATTTACACAGACTATCAATTCCAACGTTTGCTTTTAACGTGTGCTTAGTAACTAGAACAGTTTTTCGATTATTCCTGGCAGAGAGCGGTGATCGAGATCATGACTAGAAGAAACGTTTTCAATAGGTTCTAAAACATTACGTTCCGTTGAGAATATATCCATATCATTTTATTCATTTAAAACTGATGAGAATCGCAATTCCGTATACTATATACCCGTATCATATATCAATAGGACTAAAACATTAAGGATATCGTTGAGAGAAGTCTAGTTTCTTCTCTACAAAGGCTAAATTTCTTTGAGACAAGCCTATATTTTAGTAGTATTCTCGCTGCAGCCTAATAATTGCTAACATTTATGTAAAAATAGACGACTCGTAGTCGTAAACTCGCTAATACAGGTTATTGTAGTACCAGAGGAACTATTTGAAAGACTGAGTACAAGTTTATCCTGTAGCATCTATAATAGGTTAGTGTACAAAAAGTATCAATGCTACGGTATCTTTAATTACTATCGCATGCAACTAGATTTACTTTTTAACTAATCATCATTTTGAAGTTAAAAAAACATGTACATCTCCTTTCTTGAAAGCTAATATGATAAAAATCTATCTTATTACGTAGCTAGCTATTGAATAACTAGTCTGAAACTCTAATTGACGAATATTAACTGAGAATATACTGATCAAAGGTTAAAAATCTTTCCACGTTAACTAAATCGATCCTTAAAATTCTTCTACCGCTACAACTGGTTTTCTGTGCAATACATTTTAGTGTTCACACGAGCAACACTAATCATAACACAAGACAGCTAACTGCTCTACTCCTTTAGCCATATCTGATACAGACCTTACTCAAGAGTAGCTTACACGTATCAGATCGAGTTTGGAGACAGTCTGTATAAGCTATTAATCTTCTTTCTGAAACCAACAAAAATATTTCCCTTTTAATTATACAAAATGTCAGCTAACTTAAGCAGATCTGTCACCTAATAATACCAAAATTATATGCATTCTGCACACAGTTGTTTAAAACGTGTATGCCAGTTACTCACCTCTTTCTTCTTCTTACATTTCAGCTTGGATTTTTTGGAGTCTTTCCGGTCCTCTTCCTGGATTCTACGTACGATTTCCCGTCTATCATTTTCATTAGTCATCCTACAGGAATCTGAGAAAACGAAATCAGGAAACACATTTCATACGCTGAATGGATTTCTAATTTCCACATATTTTTAAATTTTCCACATTCACATTAATTTGCCTGGCTCCAGCGTATACAATCTCGTGCTAAAGCTGCATGTATACTAGAATCATTATGCATATCATTTATTCGATCCTAAATTTAAATTTGTAGAAAGGTAGATAATATTCCTCTTTCCTTCTTCTATTTCTATTATCAATTTAGATTTGTTTAAGGTGTATACTCACATGATCTGTTCCAGCTCCGCCGTGTAACTCTTGAATCCGTCTTCCATTTCCACTCTTCTCGCAGATTCCGTGCTTCGGACATCCATCTATCAACATACTTGATTGGTACATTCAGATCCAGGCTGGTGGTTTTCGGGCCCATCTTGTTTGCGTGATCGACAACGCGTAGCTTGAACTCTAAATCGTTGGTAACCCTTGACATCATGAACTACTGTTAGTATTACACGTCTGTAGGATTAACTCAGTAAAACACTGCGACTATCAAAGTGCAAATCAAAGAACAATATAATTTAAGATCTGACTGATGATGTTGCAACAGCAAGCTATTCGCAGTACCACTCATCTCCCGTTATAAGGCGCCTTCGCAGAGATTGTTTCGCTCTTCACTTATGCCGCAACTGCCGTTCACCTTGTCCTAAGCGGAGCACCGACCATACATAATCAACGTAATATGGAAAACAAGATTAAATAACTCTACAGCTAAACCCTTGCACTGCAGACTACTCATACACTAAATGCAAACAACAAATCTACGCCTTACTGGGTTTACCTAAAAGGCTAAGTATATCACTGCACCTGCTACAGAATCCCAGTTTTAAGTTTACATCACAGGTAAGGAAGTATAAAATCACAAGTATTTCAACAACGGGGGCAACCTTCTGACAAAGTTGAATGAATACAACTACACTCCACCGTAGTGACAACTACCCAGCTATGTGCTTTGTGTCTAAACATCTACATAACCTTAACTTCAAGGAGAAGGGCCCTAAAATCCTATAACTTACAATGTTAAAGCAATAAAAGTATAACACTACATATTCGTTTTGTTAATTTAATTCATCATAACTGCGATTCTGGGTTTAAATATGTATTGTTTGTTGCACGGAATATCATTGAACTGGTTCGCTTATCACTGCTATTCGGTACGAAATCTGTATAAATATTTTGAAGAAAAATTTACATTCGAGGGAAATTACATAAATATTAGTTACAGCGGCATATTGAGATAAAACATTGTAATAGCTACATTCGAAAGTCATAAATGATTAGAATCGAACAGTCAAGGAAGTCAACCACTTCCGTATTAAACTTGGGAATTATTACAGAGAACGACGTAACTGCTACCAATTAGAATTTAAAAACTATGCGGCATTAAGTAAAGGCAATATATGTCCACAGAAGCGTTGGAATTCCTTTGAAAACAGCTCCTTCTCGAACACTAACATCAAGGCATCCACTGCGAACCGTAACCGTAGCTATTTGGGTACGCAGTTTCATAAAATGTTAATTTGAGATAAGCTTAAGGACTCCAGACTTTTAAGTCGTATCATCCATCTCATCAACAGAGAGACATCTCCTTTGCACCAAAGCAAAATCCATGAGCTGGACAAGTGATGTCGGCAAGTTTGATGAGAGAGGTAAAGACACGACTGAAACCCTTATCATCCACCACGAGCTGGCTTCCGGGCAGGTTCTCTGCTACAAGTGGAGCTGTTGCCCATGAGAGGATTGTATTCTGTAAATACCGAATTGAAGAAACGATTGTTAAAATAATCTAATTTTCATAATAATCAAAAACATCAACAACATACTAATACCAAAACTGTTGACAGATAAGTACACCACAAACGGCACAACACAAAATCCACATCGTAATTGATACATACACTCACCCTGTTTAAATGACTTCTTAGCTGATCCAAGCCTGTTCCCAACACCTCCAAGGCGCATTTCTTCCAGCTTTGCTATCTCTTCCAGCCTCTCCTTCTGCTTTCGCTCAGCTTTCTGTGAAATACAAAGAAAATGAATTTAGTTAGTTTAGGTTAGTTCGGTAGGGCTTATTTAGATTTATATTTTGTAGCATAAAAATGAAACTTTATCGTTCATTACCTCTTTATCTTTCTGAGCCTTAACTTGAGCATCTTTTGCATACTTTTCCTGTAATCTGAGTACAGCCTCTCGTCTTGCATCATCATTGGTAATGCAGGCAGCATCTGAAAAAAGTCCAATTAATTATAGCAACAATTCATCAAAAACTTTTGAAATGCGTTACCTAATTAAGTAAACCAGAAACAGTATCCTATCCGCATTTATCTAAATCAAATGGCAAGTCTCGTAGTTAACTCACATCCACTACTCAAACTTCTTTGGGCCAGTTCAGAGTGCGGGGACAGCGGTGGTGCCCGATGGGTACTGACCCTGGCCCTTGGTGGCGCACTCCGAGGCTCAGAAGAGCGTGATTGCCCCGGCTTTGGGGTTCTTGGCGTACTAACACTGTCCCTACTTGGTGTATTTCGAAGTTCATGTTCTTCTGAAAGCCACAGATCAACGTCTTCCCTTTCTACGTTCATATCACTGCTAGCAATCGATACACCATACTTTTTAGCGTGCTCGATTACTCGAAGCTTGAAATCGGTCGTCAGACGTGACATTTTCGGTCAATTATGTTAAAAATCCCACAAAAATTAGCTCTCACACAAAAGATATCGAAGCTCTCACTTTCCCTCTTGTCTTTTCGCTATCTAACACAGCTTTGTTGTGAGATTTTTCTAGTGCTGAACCAAAGCTTGTAATGCACCCACTGCCAGAACTCTTTTACTACACGGTCTCAATCTATGGCCTTGAATTTCCTCCTCAACTTCCACTACTAGCTGTCCATCCTATCTCAAAAGCTAAACATACTAATTTGTATGCTCCTGCTGAACCAAGAATCCACACAAAACTGAAATAAAGCTTTGCTTTACATTCTTGAACGTCGGCGAAACGTTTCCCGCAACTGCTAGTTCTACAGGTGGCTCTGACACCATAACATGTTGCAGTTTCCAGACCAATTAGTTTCGTCTAAATTTAAATGAGGTATTTTCATTCGATGAACTGATGGGAAGAAACACAGCTTTAGAGATCATGATCCAAGTCTTATATTATGATGTTGCCACCTTCAAAATATTTTCATCTACAGCGAACTTCAAACATCTGTTATGTCAGAAGAAGTACAGTGAACAGATCCGTTTCACAAGTACTACAAATGAATCGAAGTAAATCTATTCCAGTACTTTCCCATGTCCAATCCAAACATATGCTGGCCTTCCTACGCAATCAAGATGAACCATGAGTTTTATCTCCAAGCTAGTTACTGCGATGATGGACAAATGGGATGGACTGTGAAAAACTACACATAGCTATAATTTAAAATTTAACTTGCTGGAAATCTTCTTTACAAACTACAGTGCATAACTATTTTGAAACTTTCGTCGTAGTTACTTTTATCATATTTAAGAAGTGCACCACGTACCAAAGTTGTGACTCTGACTCTTTTCAACAACCGTTATCTACTGATGTGCTTATATCATGGATATCATTTCATTCGATATGCTTGTGAATAAAACTTCTTGTAGATACTCACGGCATAAATCTAACCTTGGGTGTAAGTTTTTAAGTTTTCTAGAAACGGATATGCTAACGATTCATGAGTTCCATTCTATTGCAGTCGTAGTTACCTTTTTCTTTGAGAGGCCTGCCTGGAGAAGGTTGTGAGCTCGATGATTGGAAATAATTTAAGTAAACGTAGTAAGTTAAAGCGCCTAGTCCGATCAGGTACCATCCATTTGAAGACAGGAGCGTAAGCACTGTAAAATACAACATAATATGTAGAAACCACGGTTTAAAAGTAAGGAAAGACTGAAAGTCGTGTTATATATGCATAACTAGTATTGCTATCTACCTGTTGAAATCGAAGATACAATAAAACCAGGTTCCTCAGGCTCTGCTAATATCTCTTCCACCTTCATTTCCTCGGCCATAATGAATTACAGCGGTGGCCACAGACCCTGGTTAAATAAAAAGCAGAATAGGATTATAGTGTACCCCATGAAATGGAAAATACAAATATAATATTAGAACAATATTGAATATTCCAGATGCGTTTGTTGAGCTTCACATTACTTGAGCTGAGTGGCCACAGGAATATGCAAACAATTGCAAATAAATAGTAATCAATTACCCGCAACGTGTAGAGTTTTGCTTATAAGAAAAATTTCGCACAATTTAATTACTTTCTCAAATTAGTTAAAATTTGAACGGATTTGACTCAATATTCATGCGAGTCAAATCTTTGCGAACACAGCAAACAATTTAGAGGCAACAGCAACAAGAACAAAGACGCGGAATTCTTGAACAGACGGTTACTTAACTAACCTACTTAATTTTTAGTGTTACAACATATATATTGTATACACACCGCCCACTGAAGTTAATACATAACTGTTGCTAAACTTTCATATGCCCTAAGGCTAATATGACAGCACAATTTGTTTCAACTTCCCGCGTTTAGCTTTAAAGCCATCGAGTTCTCTTCAACTTGCATCTTCGAAATAACGTTTTCGAACTAGACTAATTTCAACAAAACTAAATTTCACTTTGCAAACTGACCAGTTATTTTCAGTTAACGCGAACGTTTCCAGTATATAAATATGAATCTACATCAGCGTTGGGTAAGCTAAAAGTTTCGACTAACGAGGAAAACCGTAATAATAACGAGCAAAGATATCTTCATTTTCTTTCTCTTGACCAGTCTAGTTATCACAGCTAGTTCCGTTGAATCCAACACGGCAATGGCATAAAATAATAAAACAGACATCAAAATAACATAAGTTCTGTCGACGCCATTCCCAACTAATTTCTACAACTCGTTACAACGTGAATTCTAAAACAATTTCTATAACTAATTCTTATTTACACATACTAAAAAAGAAACCTGAAATCGCTCTGTTCCAATACAAAGTAGCATGCTAAGAAAGCAAAAAGGGCTACCAATTTACACAGCTTGCGTAAATGCATTGCAAATCTTTGATGAGTTCCACAATCAGTCGAAACGATGTCCTGAAGTAAAAATAAAGAGTTCATACGTGAACCAAATATTTGCTTTCCGCGGACTTACCTAATAACGACACGACAATAAACTATTTTACTCACAGTCTCAAAACCACCTCCAGAAACTGCTGATAGGTTAATATTCTCCGATATCGGTTCCGAAAAAGGACTAACAAATCCTGGAAAACGTCTTCCCTTCCTTTGCTCAGACAATGCGTGTTGAGGACCGTCCATGGTGCACTTAGTTTCACTACCAGCGTTCCCAGACACAATCCTAACACATTTCGCATATGAAGTTCTGAAAAACCAAGCACATTATAAGGAATTTATACTAACAAGTACTACTAACAAAGAACTCTTACATGAATACCAAATCTCTAATTGAATTGCCTTCTGTCCGAAGCTGCGCTGGCTTCATTCTGAACTCGAAACCTTGAAATCAGTTCCATCATCCTGGCTCGATGATTGTCATTCGTCACTCCAATTCGTCGAAGATCTTGCTCATTAAAAGTAATGAAACGGTCATAGTTGATATACATTCTGTCCAGCTTATCACAATATTCGTCCAAATCTTCCAGCTTCAGAGCCAAGTAAAGGCGATTTCGGCCAGTTTCTCTAAAAAATAGAATATTTCATACATTAGAATATATTACAAATTGTAGCTGTGCAATTTTTTAAATACAAATTTAACTCACCGGTCTTTCTTGAATACGATCGGATTGTTCGACGGACCATAGGATAGAAGGTTTGTATTGCAAACAGTTTCCTCCGATACTGGACTTATAACCTCCTCCACTACTTCAACAACCTCCTCAGTCTTTTCATGATTACTGGAGTAAACTGCACTATCGTCGTCAGTAGCATCAAATACAGCTCCATCGACTCCAGCTGAGTCTTCGACCTCTGATATGGCTAGCTTGCCCACGTCCTCCCAAGTCTCTTCTACGTGATCATTAACGTCAAGTTGTAGTTTTGCGGCCACAAATGGGTTCTCTTTAGCTCGATTTTTCTGCTATGGTACAAGGAAAATTACAATTTGCAAACTTTTTACCGAAGCAAAGTATAGCATCGACGAGAAATTTCGATATCCTTACTTACCTTATTTGTATATCCAGTCGGTGATGATGGAACATCAATTGAGATTTCTGCTTCAGGATCCAAGATTTTGGCTATATTCAAATTACCAGCACCAACAGCAACATCGTAGGCCTGAAATGGAAATAAATTATGTTATGCTCAAAAATATAAATAATTGTTAATGACGTTCTCAATCTTCAAAATAGAGTAACAAAATTAAACAACTTACGCTTCTTCCCTTGGCGTTTTTGTACTCTTTGTTGGCACCTGCCTTAAGTAACGCTTCTACCATGCCCTCATGGCCCCTACGTGCAGCTAGCATTAATGCTGAAGAATCGTTGTTACACACGTCGTTAACATCCAGATAAGCGGGCGAGTTCTTATCCGTGGATTGACGTGGGGAGTAGCATCTTTAAGCATTGCAAGGGTCCCTGGTTTCTTTGACCTTGGTACTTGCCACAGCTTGCAACACGTTTGTTCTGCCTATATTCAAGATTTCCATAACACGTAAAACATATTCGCTTAAAACACAGACCACATCATCGTTTACTACATTAAAAGTATTACGCAGTGTACTAACCATAGCGTTTAAATTTCGGAGATGCCTTTTTCATAAGAAGAAATGCAACAACCTGAATATGTCCAGCACGGCATGCCAACTGCAGTCCAGAGAACCCAAGGTCCAACGGTGTGTCGATAGGACACCCTAAGATCACGATATTAATTAATTATTGATATTAGTTTCAACCAATTCATTTACCACGATAAGGAAACAGAAATTATTACAAACTATGCCGTCAATTACCTGAATTATTGTAAAATTTACGCACAGCAGCCATGTCACCGTTTTGACATGCTTGAGCAAATTCCTTCTTAGCAGCAATTCCTTTACTGCTCAGGGCACTGCATTTAACTGCATTGACGATACTCTCACCCTTGACACGTGCTCGTTGTTCTACCATGTTGAAGCGCGAAGTTCTAATTCAATAATGGAATAAAAAATATTTTGCGGTGTGCGCGTTTTAAGCTAAAACTTAACGGAATTATTGTGCTTTTTTAATTAATTCAATTCAATCCAATCGTATTTTACCTTCAACTATCTGAATGAAACAAATTGATTGCTTTCAATGTAGTTATCTCTCCACTCTTCTCAAAGGAATTGTAAGTACAGAATTTTCAATTGCGAGAAGAATAAATTAAGCTTTCCACTTTGAAGATTTTACGGAACTAAAATAAATTTATTAAGTTTGATTGCACGCTAATTAAATATTAATTTTCGTTTGGAAGCAGGACGGGATGGTTCTCCTCTCATGGGATTCAGACAACTATTGTCGTATCATCGATCACAGCGTGTTCGGGGTATCCTTGTGGGCCCTAAGTTCTAATAATAACGATCGAACAAAGAAGTCTGGCTTCAGCAAAAGGTTCATAAAGACGATGCACTTTATACCTATAAGCCTTAGGCAACAAGAGGCCCTTGGGCATTCATTTCGTTGCTTTATATTTAAACCTTCCAGGCAATTTGTTTCACTCCAAACGTTTTCTTCTCCCTTCGTTTTCGACAAATGTTAAAACAACAGAGGCACGAGAAACATGATGATTGGTAACAGCATGCTTCAGGGCCTTCAGCTCAATACTGCCCTTGCTATTCTCCAGCAATCATGGATCGACGTAAAGGATTGGGGATAGGACGGTGGTGCCCTTCAAAAGACACGTCCTGGTCTTGGTGAGTTGTATTGCTACCTCGAACAATCTTTTTTAAACCTTAAAATGACATCGGAAACGACTTGCTAACGATTCTTCGTTACATTGACAGTGCATAGGCCTTCTTGCAACAGTGTAAATTTTTTAATATTTCAAAACCTCGGATTGCATTCTCCTTTGTAAATGTCGATGTCATGATCTGAACAAATGCTGTAACTAGATTTTGCTAATTTCTTAGGAGACGTCCATATCACCAATCATCCAATTGCGTAAAAATAATCCCGTTTCAATCGTCCTCAAAGGATGACTAAATCACGTAAACATGCACTATTCCAGCTTTTGAAGTCTACTTTTGTTAATACCTTTGATGTACATTACCTTAATTGAATTAAAAATGTATATAATGACGCAGGTAAGTGATGAGATGTAACAAATACTTTTACTAATGTCCTGCAACAACGAGATGCTTCTTGTTCTAATCGTACATTGGATCATATCGATATAAAAATATTGGATTCCTCAAGTACCTTCTTCGCTTGTTCAGTTTCCACATGGTTTGACATGCAAGCCCCCGACCTTGGCTACCTCTTATCGATATGCATAATTACGATACAAGGGATCTGCATCGATTTCGACGTCATCTTCATTGGAGCCTACGCCATTTTCTGGGATTTGAAGTTAGTGCTGTAGAATCACAACTGCAACTGTATTAATGAATTTGTTCATGACTCCATCTGTGCTGGCACCAGCCGGCTCGACCACCATTGCCAAGTTAAACTCGGACGACGACGGGAGCTTTCCAGACAGTAATTTGAACGGTTACTTTTCAAGAGACCTAAGAAAAAGCTAACAGTAATGTGGAAACCATGGCTTGTGGGCTTAGACCAGACACGATCGTTTTATGTGATTGCAATTTTGGCAAGAAAAAGAAAAACAGAATTTCCTGTCCTGAATTTTGTCACTAGAATAGAATATGGACTAGTAGGCCAATTCCTTTATAGGATGCTGAAGGTAAAGTGTGGATGGAATTTTAATGTTTCTATGCAATGTGATCTTATAAATCCTTTTACATATAATCCTTTTAGGCTTCTTCACCCACATCTACAGCATACCAAGACCAAGTCAAATGCTTCTGCCCCAGTCTCACCATTCATTTGCCCTACAGTGCAGTGCCAGAGTAATGGATCTCTATCCTAGATGATGTGATATGACCCAGTGAGGATGAAGGCGAGAGATGAAGCAAGAATTAATATAAACACACTCACACATTTACGTATGTTGGAATAGAACATACGTATTTACGTAACATTTCCGTGGGAAATTATGCATCCCAAAAGCTAATCCACGTAGGTTGTAAGTATGGCAGTAGTGTACACCGTGAGCCTAAGAGAGGTTTGGCAAAGCAATGAGGAAAATTCAAGAGTATGATGAGCTTAAAACGAGCTAACTACAACACATACAGTCTAAATGGAAGAGGTAAAGACGCTTTCGATTGCATGCGAAAAGTAATGGGGTACTGGTACAAGGTGAGATGAGCCTGTGTTTTTCTCTTTTGCAGATTCGCTCATTCTTCTCTCCACATGCTTTTCCATCACCGCTCTTCTCAAGATTTTTTACTCTACAGTCAGTCGTAAATCGCAATCTCCAAGTCAACAGCTAAGGTTCTTGATTCAGAGCCTCGTTGGCTCTCCTGGCCTGGCTATTCGCTAACAGCAGGATCAACGCTACAAGCATTAAAGTATAAGGTGATTAGAGTTGAACTGGATTTAGGAATTCTTCCAGAAGCTGAATCACTGGAATCGTATTGCGTGAGTAATACCTGAATGTGCGCAAAAGTTGTTGCAGATTCGAACAAGTACAACTCAAAGCGTCTTGTTTTTACCTTAGTCAGCGTTGGAATGTACTGAATGACGACAAGTGCGGAAAACTCCTGGACACAAGGTCACTAATTTACAGGCATTTCCACACAGGCGTGGGCGGAATCGCATCATTGCAGTTGGACGGAACTGGTTGACACTGGAGAATACAATACGCAGTGTGCGTCCTTGTGTTCGTCCCTTCTTTAATCCAAGCAATTCTGTTACTATTATTAGCATGTCCTTTATAAAGTGATTGTGTGATTACTTTTAGATTGTGTCGATTTGTGTGTGATTCTGTACTGTTAAGTCATTACTGTCAAATTGGATTTGCGTTGCTAGCAGACTTTATATGCAGTGTACCCCTTTGATTAGCCACACGTGTAATCAGCTAGCTGACGTCAAGTATTATCGATGAGACTTTTTTTACCAGTGATTTGAGGGTGCTAGTGTGACACTTAAAGCGATGCAATAACTTGAAAATATTGTTTCTGACTGACTTCTACTAGGAACAAATCTTGTGTTGTTGTAGAACAGAAACTTTTGTTATAGTGTGAAGTGTTATAGTGTCAATACGGAAATCGATCATACTTGCAGCTGGATGCGAAAAATTAGGTAAGTTTTGTTTTTAGCAAAAATATTTTTCTGCCTCGATCACCGCAAAATCCGAATTCTAATCTACTCAATCCTTTGCCAAGAAACGTTCATCAAATCTCTGTTTGCAAGAACAAATGCAAGACCAGAGACGTAAAATGTTGTGGTTCGTGCTATGAAGCCCTGGAATATAATTATTCCAGATATCATGTATAAAACCGCGAGAAGTCCGATTGTTCTTGTTCAAGGCAGTCCACGTTCTCTTACCATAACTGGCTGAAACTTCCTCCAGTGAATTAATGACCGCTTACCAGTATTCTCATCAGCATAGATTGAATTATACAGTACGGTTATAGCTTATAGTTCCACTTTATGATAAAGTTTGGGAGAAAAGCATCAATTCTTCGTCAGTCTCTGCTTCCAACAAGGTTCTTACATTAGTCACAGAATTATAATTCATGGTCAGACAGAAGACGGAGACAGGATAATAGTTTCCCAACTTTTCCAACTTACTTGCACATTCCAACCACAAGTTGTATCGTGGAAGAAGCCAATAAGTTTCTTAGATTTCCCTTACTCCTGTAGAGATCTTGGGGGAAATGAAGATGAATTCTGTCTCTTCTTCGGAGCTAGAGTTTGAAATAATAAGTTTTCTTTTAGCTAGGAGATTTGCTCAATATAGTTGCCGAAAACTTTCAGAAGCTATAGAATTGTTATTAATGACCAGGGGCTTCAAACTAGTGCAAAGTTTGAGGAACGCCTTCATTCGTGGTTCCGTCAGGAATAAAGTGATTCATCGTATCACTGCAATTTGATTCAGTTTGGATTGAAATCACACTGACCTCACTGTATTAGCTTAGCGTCAGCCGCATCGGCGGTGAATCACCACAACTGAATAACAAGTCGCTGATTTACAGCTTGTTTTTGCTCAGTATGTTTCTTAATGTGATTTTCATCTGTCAATGGACAATGGAGAGTAGGCCTCACGCCTTTTAAACAATATCGGATTGCTCATCCACGCCGATCCAGTCAAAAACCACAGGAAAGTATTCTTTTCTAAAGCACGTTAATGAGTTAGTTAATTTTTTAAACCAAACGATCTCATTTATTTCTGAATCTAAATCAAATACTGGCTCCAAGTAAGTTCCAAGTTTTGAATTGATCCGGCAAAGCTAATTAAAGTTTGAATCTTTATCCTAGTTTCTCAACTCGTTAATGAATTAATCACACACTTAAAGTTTTCTAACTCAAGGGCAGCCTTAACCGCAAGAAGAGTTCAGGAAGCCGATTATTTGTTATTCAGTTTCAAAAGCGTTTTGAAAAATCGAAAACTGTGTGAATTTTGATAATAATCGGCCTTACTTTACTTTTTGCGCTTTTCCTCTCTCACAAAGTCCTCGTTTGCACACTTTCTAAGTTTTCTACCCCCGTTTGACCTTTGAAATAAAAAGAAATTGCGGAGAGGGCAACTAAGTTGTTAAGAAGCTTCAGAGAATCTGGCTTACGCGAATAAGTTAAGTTAAGGTTAAGTTACATGATGATAACAAGTAGTGAGCTAGCGAAAGAAACGTAGGAAGGAGAAAACAAGGAGGAGATGATAATGATTATCTGTTGAAGGAAGTGTGTTAGTTGTGCGTGGGTTGGATGAACGCATGTTTACTATTCGTAGAGTTTGATCTCAAGGATAGCACATATTTTTATTCTGCATCAGATGTGCATTCACACATGGATTAAAAGTAGGTGAAAAAGTACATCAAGTTAAACATGAGCATGAGGAGGGAGAGCTCAGTAGATCAGAGGAGATAAAAAAGAGGAGCCCCTGACAGTGTCAAGAGGTGAGTAGAATGCAAACACGGCAATAATCATAAATAAGTAGGCTAACAAGTAACACTACAGACGCTTTATGACTTCAATGCACTTTGCAAGCGCAAGCGGGTGCGTTTGTATTCTTCGAGCTTGCATCCGTAAACAAGATGACCCCTTGCAGTTTTCAGACTAGATTCGCGAATTTTTCCGAATGTTGCATGCATCCCGAGGTTTTGAGTTGAAGGTTATTTGCTTGGCTATTGTTTCTTTGAAAACTTCCAAATGATTGCTTGTGTCTAGGTTAATTAGATTCTTAGGGAAATATTTTATGTAAAAATAATTGCCTATCATTTGTCCCAAATGGGCGTGGAAACATAATTAGCTTGACTTCACAAGGATTTTATTCATCATACATGAGATGGATGGGAAGAGTGTATATCTAGAAGTAATGGCAAGTGAAATTGGAGGGATGAGTACAAAGTGATTCAATTAAATCTCGGAGGAAACTCCACAGCTGGGATTTACTGCAAGGGTAATATATCTTTTTTTATATAGAGTCGAGTGGTAGCATTCGACCAAGGAAGTTGTGAAAATATTTGATTGCGTTAGTTGGTAAATCCTGTGCTTGTTGCTCAGGGTATAATTGCAGATGGGAATGGGACACGGATTGACTAACAAAATGTGAGAAACTCGTCAACCATTATTTCATTTTGTGGAATGTGCGAATTTTTACGTTGAAGCAAAAATATAACGTTTCTATATGCGTGGGAGGTAGTTTGTGGGTTTCAAGAGAAGAGATATGGTGACTTGATCATGATGCAGATTCAAGACTCTGTTCGACGGTATCTGTTTTGCTTGCTACACCAAGCTTATGGTTCAGTTGTTTGTTTACGCCATTATATGACGAGATGAGTAAAGCCGTGGGTGCGTAACGTATATTATTGTATATGCGGCACGCAGTAAACCAACAAACAAGTGTAATTTTAGTTAAATGATTCAGAATTTGCGAAGCAGAAACCTCTAGTTGATGCGTACGCCCCCACACATCCTAATCTTGTAACAGAAAGTGAGTGTTATTGCTTTGTATGGTATTGATCAGTGTAGGGTTGCATTGTATTGGAAGTGATGATGTCAGATTAGTTTTCCAACGAGTACTATTCTTTCTAACGATACGCTGCTGCTGGTCATACTGCAAGAGTGGAAACATAAGAGTAGGCGTATTTTGGTATTAAATGGAGCAATAATTGGAAGCTGCATATGCTAAAAATTCCAAAGAAGTGTGAACAATAATACAGTAGATATGGTTTATATCGGTTATGCAGGGGGATCCAAAATAAAACCGTTATAATAATACACCGTTAACCACATACGCCATATAATTTTTAACTGATTTTCTCCAAAAGTTTTGGCAAGTTTACTAGCTTTTTCAAAAGCAATTGAACCGGCAGTAGGAATGTGATCATGAGGAGCTTCTTTTATCCAGTTTAACAGGAATTCTTCAGCTTTGAGAAACTAAACTGCAAATTTTTTAAATTTTTTTTTTTAAAATCCAATCTCTTGAATGTGAGCACCGCTATTGACATACGCGTTACATTGGTTATACGCTGAAGGGACCTTGAACATTGCCCGATATAACCATTCCACCGTTATAAAGATTAACCGTTATTGGAATACACTTCTAATGCTAAAGCATATAAGATCTGCCAGGACTTCGCGCGGACAACGTTATAGCCAATAAACCGTTATAAGCCATACCGATATAAACCATATCTACTGTATAGTTTGACAATATATTCCATACGTTACAGATAGGATATAACTAGCCTTCAGTTTCCGTTAACTCGCACACTTCGTTTTATAAGTAACCCGTAGAAGATATCTTTTTCATCATTCATCCGGATCACCTTTAAAAAATTAAGAGTTTGTTGGAAAATAGGACAATAAAAGCCGATGCATCTTTCTTTAGTTATGCATGGGGGTGGCTAGTTAGGATGAATCGGTATAGCCAAGTCCATGGCCTTGGCACAAGTAAACGTTTACACAAACAATCGGTTATTGAGTACAGAAGAGTCTCAACATACAGCGTGTGTGTATGTAGGCCATGAAATACATTGATATCCCCGAATAGGTTCTAATTTGGAAATATAGGCTGGTGAATGAGGACAGGAGTTAGGATGTAGAGTATGTTTATCAGTTAAACCCGCTTCTTCATGCTTTTTCTGGCGGTGACAGCCAGAGTGGCCCGCCAAGCTGAGTAATTCTCAACTATTCCATAATTTCTGTCCATGCGCCACCGCTGCCAACTAAATCGGGTTGAATCAAGAAATTTAATCAATTTTCTATCACATTGACAGCATGCATGGACACTGCATGACCTGATTTAGAGGAACGTTTGAGTTACCGAGCGGATAGAAAGCTCTCCATTACCAACTACTGTTGGCACGAGAAACCCGACACGGGCTTTCACCTTATGTCCCGTCTCCTCCCGGACGTAGTTTTTGTACACAAGCACACGGTGAAACGGCTAAATGGAGGAACAGTCCTAGTCTATCTCGGAATAGCGGTATCTTTTCATGGATTCGGAGAAATACAGTTTGGTGATAGTCCAAAATTGCTGGAGATTTGCCTGAAAAAAGCTGGTCATTCCATGTTATTGCTTTCTAGAAGAGAAAATGATATCTTCCTTCTGGCCTCGTATTGAGCTTTAATGATCGCGCGTAGCTACGAAAACATAGCGTGTAGCTGAGGTAAGCTACAGACTTGATATTATGTAGTCTACAGACAATATTGAAAATAACATCTGGATAATAACATCACCTATTAGCTTTAATATGTTTGAATTTTTGTGGTTAGTTAATGAAGTGGCTATGTGGTAGATCCTCCTGATAATCGTATCTGTTTGCTCGTTTCACTGAATTTTTTATTAAGAGCTCTATCAGAATGATCTAGAATAACGAAAACAAAGCTAATGAGTTGCAAAATGAGCCCAATTCACTCTCCCAAGAATGTGTCTGTATGTGTGTGGTCTGCCTCGAATTAATAATGCATCTAAGAGCTTGTTAAACCTGCGGGGATTTAAACCGACATATGGAACGTTTGAAGGTCAGTAAGCAAGTTGCGTAGTTATAGAAGTGTTTACCATTTATCTAAAATATACCGTAACATCTTCTAGCTTTTGCTGAGAGAAAGTAAAGCTATTAAGTTTCAAGGTGAAAGCCGGAGAAAGTACGTTTGAATTTTCTCTCAATTGGGGGAAACTTGAAAAAATCATTTCCTCCTCCCATACCTGTAGGCCTTTCAAGTTGAAAACAGGAGTAAAGTACACCACGAATCCTTCTGTAAATTACATCAGAAACTCTACATGACTTGCATGTGAACTGTGGTTGATGCATTGAAACTTGTAACGCTGATTCCGTCCGTAGAGAAGAACGTAGCAAATTATTTTCTGAAAT
Source organism: Sminthurides aquaticus (assembly GCA_906901655.1). Taxonomy (NCBI): domain Eukaryota; kingdom Metazoa; phylum Arthropoda; class Collembola; order Symphypleona; family Sminthurididae; genus Sminthurides; species Sminthurides aquaticus. The sequence goes on from CAJQTT010000010.1 coordinate 1,253,578, forward strand.
TTCCTACGGCGTTTACCGCATCTGCTTGCATGTAAGATAGAATCCAAACCTAATCGTAGCGCAAGATTAGTTTGAAAACACTGCTGTGCTGACAGAACCGGAAAACTATTTCTCCGGTCTTATCGGGAAAGCAAAGCAGTAGACCACATGATGTATTCAATCTGAAAATCTTTGAATTATTCTAAAAGTTGTCACAGAAAACTGTGTTGCAAGTGTACCACACAGCTGCCACTATTACTCTACCGAGTATACACCAAGATAGAAGCTATGGCGGATTAGTCAAGGAAATTAGTTGCCTACTACGTTCCTTGAAAACAAGTTAATCTGGAAGGGAGGTAGGAACCGGAGGCAGGTGATTTCCCAGGTGAAAAATGGTTTGGGCGACAAGAGACAAGAAGTGTTGAGTTTGACAAATGAAAAGGATGAAAAAGCAATCTGAGTAAACGACATCGCCGGGAGTTGTAAGAACTAGTGTTAAGGAAGGTATAGTAAGTATGTATTTTGTCGTTGTTCCTTACGGCTAGCGTAAGAACACGACAACAATTCTTCACCTTCGAATATCTCGAAACTTTTTCGAATTGACGCGAATATTGAAAGTTGTAAAATGTAGAGGAGAATCTGGGCTTTCGAATGATGATACGCTTATTATCCTCCGCAGCTCAGGAGAATTAATAATTAAGGTTAAAGGTAATTAATATTAAATCATAGCGGTTGTCGCTAAGGATGAGCGGAACTTTAGTGTAAGCCTGGATCAAGAGGCAGACGTAGTATGCGTCTTGCTCTCCTCCGTGTGAATAGCTATGATAGAATAAGCTATGAGAGCGTATGAATGAATGTGTGTGTGACGCCGTAACTGGGACGCCGGTTACAGGCATATGTAATATGTGTGATATAGAATAGCAAACCTCATGGCAAAATCCCATGAGGAAAGAGACGTGGTTTTGCTATTGAAGAGGATAGATGTGTGTTATCTAGAGTCTTGAGGAATATTAGGAAAACTACTGTTAAAGGTTAATTATTGTGAAAGTTAATAGGTGTTTCAGTCCGCCTAAGGTTTTGTGTTCTCCCTAAGAGCTATATTAATTATGAGTAATTAATTAGGAAGGTTTAATTAAGATTTAGAAGTTAGCCATATGCTAAGGATTAGTTTAAGAGATAGGAAGTTAGTTAAGTAAGGCTAGAGTATTTAACTTAGGCTTTAATTATTCATTAAAGAGTACAGTTAAATAAATACTAATTTTGGAATAGAATCAGTTGACCTATGTGCTTTTCTCATCTTTCTAGCCTGCGTTCATAAATAGTAGGGAACCATAGGAGATATAGTTAGAGAAAGATAGCATAACGTCACAGAGTAAAGTGACTTTTGCGGATCGATCTCCCGAATCAAGTACATAGTAGTAAATGGCATTGGGATTTTGGTACCAGATTTAAATGCAATCTTTCTAGCGTGCCCGCTTTTAGGCGTTGCCTGAACCTGGGGCGAGGATCGAGCAGCGCAAACCGGAAAACTGGCGAAGTAGATTGATGAGCTTACGAATTTCGAAGCAAATGACACGCCAAATAACCAATCCGCTAGCTCAGCTACATTCCGTCAGTATTTTTTACTCCTTCCTTCTTTTGCTTCCTCACAGTCTCAGCAATAACCAGGTTCCAGGGAATCCGTCCCTATTTTCACCGAATAAAACATGAGTTTTTTTGCAACTTTATTAGATGTGGCATTGTGAATTGAATCGGTTGCATTCAGGAAGAGCAAGCTTGCGTTGCAACGATTTGCAAAGCACAGAGAGGAGGAGAAGGCAGAAAGTACACGGACGGGGTCACGGAGAGATTTGTGGCAGTAGAAATGATATGAAGAAAAGAAATACAATCCGGGCTACGAATGCAGTAGGAAGAAACGTATAAAGAATTCCCTTTGTACAATGCTGTACCATCTCCGGGAATGTGTGTAGGAACTACCCGGGTTTTACACGTTACCTTCTGCAGAAGCCTTCCTACGAGTAGGATTACCATCCTATATCCTTCTGTATGCAATGTTTACAATATACGCTACCCTACTTAGAGTGAATCAGAGCGGGTATTAGAATACCCGGGTATTCCACCTCATATTGTAGTAGCATTACGTAACCGGGAGGTTAGCCTACAGCCCCTGCAACCATATAACAAGCAATGCACCTTCTACAAGGTTGGGAGTCAGAGGAACGAGTGAATATTTTCGGATATTTGGATTCGCGCAGGATCCGTTTCCTAGAGTTTAGCTGCTAGAGAAGGAAGAAGGAGAACCTCTTCTTCTACACCGTAAAGACCTTCTGGATGCTCCTATTCGACGTTGCTTTTGTGTAAAGGCTGTAGCGCATATATGTATGCGTTCAAGGCGGGTATTATCCATGGAGCGTGTACATCACACGGGCATTTCATGCGCTTATATCAAATCTATCTTGCTCCATACGCAAGGAGTTGTAGGGTTTGTAGTGTACAAGTGAAAATATTCGGCTATTCCTCCTACTGTCTTGCATAAGCTGTGAATACGAGTTCCGTGTTTGTGGTCGGGTTGTGTAGTGAAATACGGGTAATAGTGTCGGTTCTTGCTTATAGAATTTCGCCCACTAACTTGATCAAAGAAGGAGCACAAGTTGCAAAACTTGTGAAGAAGTAGTGGGACTCTTTTCGGAAAAGTAAGACGCTGCTGACTCATACCTTTTAAATATTCTTTGATGGTCCAAGCAAGCCTTCCGGATTTGTATTATTACGTGAGCCTTGTTAAATCGGTGTATATAGGTAGGTGGGTGGCAGACTACCCAAGGGTTGGCTAAACCGCCTCTGGGATAGTTATTCTTGTCAAGTAGTTAAAGAGTTGGTGGGATTTGATCCGAATCATTGCTAACAGCTTAATTTTTTGGTGAGAGGATTTTTTGCAATAAGCGCGTGCATGTGAAAAAATAGTTTCTTCTTTCTCCCCCTCTAGCTAAACCACTGCTAGAAAGTTAATTAACTAATTACATTCTCTTCTTCTTCTTGTAATTTACAAATTGGTGTATTTTAATTTGCCCTGGTAATTGAAATTAAGATTCGGTCCAAGAATCTTAATTTAAAGGAAAACTTCATTGCTTTTTTGTGCGGATTTCTGGAAACGTTTTAAAATTAGCATCTTATAAATTAAGCGGTGGTGCCAGACGTTTGTGATGCTTGATTTTTGCATAGGAACCAATTGATTATATTTCCAGGCTGTTACCAGCAGGTTCTGTAAAATCACACATATTTCCTTGTGCTCATTTAGAAACTGTGCAAAGCCTTCCGGCTCCTTCAAGCTTCAACTAATCACTGATTTAATCAGAGTCTCAGTTTTAACAGAGTTGCTAAGGACTTTGATATTGCGAAATTATTCACAAGTTAAATTAGCTCAAAATTAAGGCTACGTGGGCTGCAAAATTCGCAAATTATTTTCCGCATATGGAAACCGAGAAATTCCGCATTATTTTATCAAGGACCCTTCAAGGTTTTTTCCGAATCTCTATCTGTAGAAGCAAGCGGAAGGAAATCGATAGGGTTCAAACGAGCAAGAACAATATTAGCACATCGCAGAAGAAATGAAGGTCATCGTGTACCGGGGGCCATAAAATTTGACTGCTATTTTAATTGCCGTTAAATTAAGTTATGGCTAGGAAGAAAACACGGGGGAATAGATGTGGAGGAGGCTGAACTTTTTAGTACCGGTGGTGGGCTGTAGTCTGTCTGTGTATGATCTCTGCTTGGTAGTGACAGGAACGTAAAGAATATTAACGATGGGTGGGTAGTATGGAGAATATTGAAGATAGGGAGGCAGGTTTCCGATAAGAGAACTGTGTATCCACTAAAGCAAGTTTACATTGGATCATGAAATTTAGTGTAGTAGCTGGATACGGATTATCATGCATATTAAATTTGTTCCATCCAAGGATTCGCAAATTCGCGATATCTAGGAGTTCCAGGCTTGAGCTTCATTGACTGCATTATGTAATTTGGTGCTGGAGTAAATGAATTGGAAGCAGGGGAGCGATATGTGTTGTAAGGGAAGAAAACATGGAAGGAGTTGTAGAGCAGGGTGTAGAAAAATTACCCGGTGTTTGCCAAAATGGGATGATCAAACACACGGGTAGCGGAAACGTAGTTGGTAGGAAGCTCTTGGTACATAATTGCCTTGTAGAATAAACTTGCCAGGCACTTGACAAGGGAAGAAAGAAGATGGGGATACGTAGACGGAAATAATATGCTCAAATGCAATTGTCCAAGGAAAGTTGTATGTAGATTTAATTAATTAAATCGCCTAGTTCAGACTTAACATGCCTAGAGATAATTAGTACAAAAGATGTGAATTTCCAAAAGTCTCTAGAGAACTGAGTTGGTAGAGGTCGCTTGGAGTGTTGCGGTAATATTTTCTAGGAAAGTTGTTGGACGAGTGGCTCGTATTCGAGCAATGAAGGGGCTGCAGAGAAATATTAAAAACATTAGCTAATCAAATTGGAATGCAGTAACTTGTAATTTTCCGAAGATGTAGTAGAGGGCGCAGAAGGGAAGAGAGAAAGTATCTCATGCATTGTTCGGGTTATTCATGGCGGTGACTATGATATTGTTTTGGTTTGGCGGTGCTATGGAAAGTGATAGGATTTTTGTTGCATGTATGCGCTAAGTTTAAAATTAGACGGGTAGGAGGGAAAATAGGAGCATTCTCTTCGGAGAAGAGGACGTACTGCAAAAAACTAAAAGGAAAAGTTTCACATTGAAAAATAATATAAGAGTGCATATAGTACAGTTTTTCAGTTTTTTCTCAAAGCAGAGCAATAAGGAGGAAGCAGGAAAGAGGATGCCAAGATTAATACCAAAGTGGAATACTTTTTCCCTGCTACTTTTTACATCTCTTGCAACCCGTACCTCTTTGTACTGATTACTACTACGTCTCTTTTGCATCTAACACAAAAATCTTACAAGCAAACATTGAGGATACGGATTCCAGCTGATGAGCTGAAGAGGCGCGCATAATCACAGTAATTTTCTAGAACCACATAGTTTTGAAGGTTATTAGTTTAGTTTGGTAGGGACGTGTCTGAATCTGCTTTGAAGTTTTGTTTGTCTTCTTCTCCTCATCTGATTTAAGCTACGTCGCGGTTTTGTTTGGCGGAGTTTTAGCGTGAAAGGGATTGGATTTATTCCAAGTTTGGAGAGTTTACAAGCTGGAGGCGGTGGGAAGAGTGATTGGATTACAGTTCGGAAACTTGCAGTTTGAGAGATAATTTAAATTTGTAATTGAAATACGGGATTTGTGAAAATACATTGAACGTTTTATTAATCCTGTCTTGTTTGTATGATTACAGGTGTTGGGGGAAGAATTAATGAAGATTGAAGAGCGACTAAATTGGTTCGACTGCGATTGCGATTGAATCTTCAGACAATTTCCTCGTCCTCCACACAAACAACTAGTCAAGAAGAAATCAATGCTTGTCCCAAGCTTGGCGTTAATCAAGACGTGTCTATTACCAAAACTGCGGCTGTTACCATTCGTCGACTCTACTGAAATCCCCGCCGGCAACAATCCTGATAGGAGCGGAGAGAAAATTGTAGGACGGAGTCAAAAACTAAAATCCAAGTATGAATTTAGGGATACAGTAGCTTAAAATTGTCAATCAGATTTAGGAGTTGTTAGAATCGAAATATTTATTTGCAAATTGTAATCAATCACCAATTAATCGAAACTAGGAAATTAGGACTAAAAACCTTTGGTGCTTTTGTGAAAATCTCTGGCTTGATCGAGCTAGGATTCTGATTATTTATGATTCGTTTTAAGTCTTGGAATAGTGTGTTAGTGTATTTCCAAGAATATTTTATGAGGAGCTGAGAGATCAAAAAGAAGTGTAAAAAATATTGAGAACAGCAGCTAGAAAGATCCGCCCATCCAGATTTTTAAGTTTACTTTGGAAGTTTTTATACTTTTATTTGATTTGGTATAGAAAGAGAGTATTTTGTTGTCAAGAGTTTCAAAAATGCCTGTACCGGAGACATATTCGAGGAGAATCGGGAGCGTGCGTGAGGAAACTTATTCGTCCTACACCTCAAACCGAACGGGAAGACCCTCCTATTTGTCTTCGTACACATCAAAATATTCATCCTTACCGCCACGACCTCCAGCCTACGAAAGAAAATATTCAGACTTGAGCACAACATCAACAGGGAGCAGCCGGTTTTTAAACGGCACTTCCGGAACACGTTCTTCTACTTCTTCCGCCTACGGTGGCTCCAGCTACGCCCGTTCCTCTGTATCACCCGTCCGAGCTGTAAGTGGCTCTGCCAGCTTACGGCGAAGCCTTGAGGGAAGTGGTGGATCCAACTCTGTTTCCTCGTTAACTGATCGTTTGAAAACCATTGAACTTGCCGCCTCCGAGAAAGATTCTGGAGTCACGGGCTCATCCTCCGGCTACAGATACTTGACTCGTAATCGAGACTCTTCTGTGGGTGCATCCACCCGCTCTTCTCCAAGTTCCGCTTACGGAAGCTACAATCGTGATCGAAGCGGTTCCCGAGAATTCGGCACTTCCCCTTTAACGGCAACATCCATCGCTTTGAGTAGTCGTGACCGCGGGGATATCAGTAGATCGGATTCTGGAAGTCGTAGCCGCGCTTCAAGCGGCGGGAGCAATTCAAGCAGTTCTGCCCTGGAGAGGATTCGTGCTAGAACGGGTGGCGGTGCTGCTGCTAACGGTACTTCAACACGGCCGAACGAGGTAACCATGTCTTCTGAATCTGAATCTACCTCTGCTACTCCCACCGCTACTACTAATAGTGTTCTTGTGTCGAATCAGGGTGATACTACGGCTCCTGATAGGGATGTAGAAAATAATGACGATCCTGATTCTTCACTTTCTTCTGCTGTCGTTAGTAGTGCTTCTTCTCCCCCTCTTCTTAAATGTAATAACCAAGAGGCTAATCCTAGTTTAAATATGAATGGTAATGACACTACTACCCCCACCAACGGCTCCGACAAAGACAAACGCACAAGCCCGGCAAGGGAAGGGGCGGCAAAGGATTGTGGTGGTCGTCGTCGTAGTAAAAGTAGAGAGGACGCTAGCGTAGTTGCCGAGAGTGCAAAGACAGTGACTGTAGTAGCGGGCAAATCAGAAGCGCCATCTGTGGCTCCTCCAGTAGTTTTTACCGATAAAGATAGTAACGGAAATCCAATAGAACCTCCGGCAGAAATTGTAACGGAAGTGCCGACACCTTCTGAGAGCGTTAGCGTTAGTGCTATTGCGAAACGTAAGAGTGTTAAGAAATCAGCGGAAACTGCAACTCCTACAAAATCTTCCTCATCCTCTCCTTCACAGGCTGCGTCCTTGAAGGTCACGAGGATCGTTAAGATTGAATCAGATTCCAACGCTAACGTAGTTGAGGGTGGGAAAAAACCTTTAGGGACGGGAAGCAGCAGTAGCGTTAAATCGATTTCGGGGGATTTAGTCAAGAAACCAGAAATCGGTGTGAGTCTGTCGCTACTAAAACCGAAAACCCTTAGTACTAGCAAAGTACAGACCAAATCAAAAATAATTATTCATAAATTCAACGTTGACGACACTTCACCGACTTCTGAATCGCCGCGACAGTTATCTCCCTCTCCTGTACCGGAAGGCACCAAGACTCGAAAGTCGCCGGAAAAAAGTATTACAAGCAGCGCCACGGTGGCCCCCATTACTTCGACGTCCACATCCATCGCAACCACAACTTCTGCAGCGACGTCTACCACAACCGTTAACGGCACAGCTTCTGATTCTAGCGGAAACGTTTCCGTTTCTGTAACTTTACCGCGGAAAGCTAGCATCACCGAAAATCGCCAAGGTAACGATGCTTCAGCAACGGGAAGTTTAACAAAAAAGAAGACGGTTGTTACCACTAGCGACGCTACCAAGGACGAACATGTTGTGAAATTGAAAAGTTATGGAGGGAAAGCAAACGGTGGAAGCGCGGCAGACCCAATTGGATCACATGACAAAAATACCCGGACGGGGGTTAATTCGGCTAGCAATTATAATAATCTAAATAATAACAACAACATCACTTCCATTCGTGTCCTTGGAGCCCGGGATAGTCCCTCACCATCCCGGGAGGAGGAACCTTTGAAATCAGCGTCTCAGCAGCATCTATCCGCGGAGCCCTCTGGTGGTAACAACAATCATGAGTCTAAAAGCGCTCCATCCTCCACATCAAGATCGCCTAGTCCTGCCACTGTAACTATCACTTTAGCACCGCCTAGAAAAGAATTAAATTCTTCAAGTTCTCCCGCTCCGAATAGTAATACTACTTCCAAAGCACCCACACCCCCGCCCCTACCTACCTTGTCTTCGATTAGTTCCGATTTCTCATCAAATTCCTCATCTCCGGTTTCCAAATACTCTCGTAAAGAGGGTAGCGGCGACGATGTGACCACCGATCCAATGGCCGGCCCTCATTCAAGCAAGTATCCTGCTGCCCGACAGGGAAAAGCCAATCAGACTACTTCCGAAAGAACCAGTACCGACAGGGAAGTTCCTCGGGGAAGTGCAAGGGCAAACACCTACATCAACAACACCTCCGACTCGTCCGATAATGTAAGTTCTACTCATCATCCATTTCAAACACATAGTTATCACTCACAATCAAACAAGATCGAAAGCTCAAGCATTCCATTCAGACAGAATTCTGCACACACATCAAAGAATCAACCACTGCAAATTAATTGATATTGTTAAACGAGCAGAAGTAGCAAATAGTATGCTGTAGCGTTTGGGAAATAACGGTTCTGGAGGAAAGCGTCGTGCTAATCGCTAATCGTTATTATGTCACTGTCCGTTTTTGCAAATAACTCGGGCTTAATTTGGTTTCCGGAGACAAAGATTTTTAAGTTGTTGTACGGTTTTCGGTTTAAACTCGTGGTCACAGATGTCGCTCACGGGTTCGCGTTAACCCTTATGTCACAACTTATTCGCTTCATTCTGCATAGCGAAATGTCTATATTTTACCTTTTGATTTTTCCTCTCGTATTTCCATGCGTATTCAGTTTCAGTCCATGCTGTTACATAGTCAGTTCAAGTTTTGTCCTCTATGATTTAGTTTAAGTTCAGTTTATCCCATTTGTTTCTTAAATTTCTATTCATGTTACTCGTCCGCCAAATTTTTTTAAGTCTCAAACGCACTATTCAAGTGGCGCTGATTTTGAGTTCCTTAAATTACCACAGATTTGCCGCTTCATCCACTGGTAAAGCTGTATTTGTCGGTGCCATTCAGTTTAATTGCTTTATTAACCTTTCACTAATTAACGGTCGTGACTTTGACAGTTTTGAAATGACTCTAACGTCATATATGAACTAATTACATATAAATATAGTAAACACTGTAAAGTAGTGCTTTTTCAGCAACTCTTCCTGATTGCTTAGTGTAGTTCTCATTCTGTAGGTTCTTTATGCAAACTTAATGTAATTCACTTATGAGGGGCAAGATGAATCAGGTGTGTGTGGACTATAGGATTGAAATTAAAGACGAAAATGAAATCGGCGTTTAAGCATCGCAACTCCATGCAGCTCCTAAAACGATCGTTCTTCTTGATGAATGCTTGCTATAACAATATGATTCGCGGATTGTGGGCATCAAAACTGAACACGAACTTTACTCAAATCAGACTTATTCAGTTTATTTAGTTACAATTAATGAATTCACGTTATGGAAAATAATGTTGCAATATTTGCGGTCATTCTGTTAGCAATTCACATATTGTCAGCTAAAAATCCGGTTCCGTTCGTTCCGATTTCCGATATTGTTACTCAAGTAACATTTTCATCTCCCGCCCCGCCAGTAGGCAAATCCCACCCTCTGTCTCTGAATTTTTGAACTCGTGTTTGCAGAGCATTATTTTACTAGCTAGCAGTATTGGCCACAGTTTCTTAGCTACGTTGCTCCACAAGCTTTAACATGGGCTAATACAAGGAAGCTTTTATCAAAAGAGCCGAATTCGGGCCGGGTGCTGTTCTATTTTCAGTTTGGACGAGTTACTTCATTCAGATCCTTCTGATTCTAGTTTTGCTTTCTTCTCCTTCTCTCTCTCGCTCTTAAGTTCTCTTCGTCGTTGTACAGTTTGCAAGCTTTAATTTTAAGTTAGTGGGCTGAGGGCTTTATGAGCAAAACGTTTATTCTTCAGCTTTTATTACACTTCTCTCGGAGGAGGAGTAAGTAAAAGTTTTGAAAACTCTTACAGGATTATATTAATCTTGCAATCATATCAAGATATAGTCAAGAGGGTCCCTCTAGAAACGCTGAACTAAAAATTAACGTTAAACCCCGTTGGGGGAGCTCAGCTGAGAAAATGTTCAGAGCAACTTTGTAATTGCTATAGTGTTGACATGTTTCTTCGTCTTCACGTTCTTGACGTGCTTCCCCCTGTATTTTTGCATACGGTTGGTAAAAGTGTAGATTTTATTGTGAAGCCCAAGCAATAAGCTTGTCATCCTTTTCTTCAGTCTTCTTCAGTGTGTCTCCTCCTCCTGTAGGCGCACTGTTTTAGAAGAAAAGTGAGTGAGTTGTTCTCGCCTGCTAACTTTGGATTCAAGTAGGATTCCAAGTGAGAAAAACTAGTGAAAAATATAGGTCGAAATATTTTTGGCAATGGTGGTCGCTGCAAAGACTAAAGCGTCGGGTAGGGTAAAACGTGTAAAAATTCTCGCAAATCCTCCGCATCCCGGCACAATTACAACTTCTGCTGCCAGGGCTCTGACCCAGCAGACTGCTGGGAATGGTGCTTTGGTCCCTGCATACATTAGTCTAACGCAGTCGGCGTTATCGTACTTGAGTACATTCTTCTTCCCATATTCTGAGCTTTACTTGAATTTGGTGCACGTGTGCATACTATTTATTTCGTTTCTAGTTTTGCTATACGTTGCCATCTTGGCTACTACTGCCATACACCGGCATTATTCAACACGCAGGCTGGTAAGGCCATGTGACAGTGGTGGTGGTGTATCGAGTCCAAAGTTATATGACGAACCCCACCGTAGCGGAAACAGTAGTAGCTGTAGTGGAAGTGCAAATAATAGTGTAAGTGTGAGGAGGGGTGGTGGAGAGTCTGTGAGGAGTGAACGAGATGGCGCTACGTGTGCCGGAATTCCAAGCAAATATTTTTGCAAAGACCATGCAAGCTACTACCGTAGAAAGCTATCGTCTTTGATACAGGTAAATGCAGAAATTACGCTTGTAATCCTAAGTGTACTAGATAATGAAGCAGAAAACGGGTCCTTGCTCCTATATATTATGTTGATACAACAGCTGGTTCCTGAGAAGATTCCACCAAAAAGACCGGTGTTTTATGTAGAATCTAAGAAATTTCAGGTTCCAAAGAAATTGAACCTTTAGGCTTTAGCAAAACGATGTGGAGGAAAGACCTACAAGTTTTACGTCTTCTGTCAACGTTTGGCGTAATGTATGAAATTCGAGGTAGTATTGTGAAGAGAATTGACTAATTAGAGAGATGGTACTGTAAAAGCAAGTCCAAAACGACGAAGACTGGTAAAAAAGAAATTTGAATATAATTGCACATTTTTTTGCATTTTGTTGTCTTCAAACGCCAATAAATTAAAACCAGCGTTAGATAGTGCAAATTATAAAAAAAACCACCGTTTTGAGTATGAAGAGAGCTTCAAAAAATAGTAATTTAATTCTATCTTTCTTATTTCTTTCCTGCACTTCATGGGCTATACATGATTCTGATTCTGCTTGAATCTAGAAAGTGTAAGCTCTGCTACAAATTATGAACAGATAATTGCAATTTTTCACCAGTGTTATTTGTTTATAATTCTTTACTAATTTGACGGGGTAAAGATAAGTTTGAGCGAGGGAACATTGAGTCGTTGAGAGAGGCGCAAGAAGGAAACGTTAATGAGTAAATTACTCTTCATACATTTTGGATACTTTGGAAGGCTACAAGCTTAATGTACTTTAGGAACAAATTTGTCCTTGAGGACAAATCCGAAAGGGTTCACGTCATCTCCAAGCTTGCCGAAAAAGATAGCGTGGCACACCCTTATTGACAGCAGTTTTGTGTCCACCACCTCCACAAAACATGAAAAAAGAAACCAGGGGAAGCTAGTTGTAGTGGAGTTTGGTTGATTTTCTGGAAAGTTTGAGGATAGTTTTGGACATTAATCAAATTGTTTGGAAGAAACAGCCAGAGAGCGGTATGGCTTATATGCCAAAACCAGCAAGAGACTCTTTGGACTGTTGCAATGACTTGACAAGGCACGATGTGAAGTTTTGATGCAGAGGCACGAAAGCAAAACCAAAGGGTGAGAATTGCTCAAAGGACGGAAATGCGTTTGACATTTGGCAAACACAAAGATTATGAATGATGGATGAAAGGAATACGAAAGCTTTTCTTCTTCTAAACACAAGTTTGATATTGTAGCTAGCGGGCTAATTCTATGGGATCTACAAATGCTTGGCCAGCATATACTTGCTGGATAATCTTGAGAAGAAGGGCATAGGTGAAGGTGGTTGATGTACTTGCCTGAATGTTCGGATATGTAGAATCTTTCGTCTTGCTCTGCTATGTTATCGATTTTTACGCAATAATGCGTAATGAAGCAAACGGGTAACGCACTGCACCACTGGCATGTGCCTTACTTTGCTAAGATCCCATGTCGTAGAGTTGCCGAGTTTTTTTATGGGTAAATTTAATTTGCTTATTCCTTGGATGTTATCCAAGATCAGTCTGCTTATGCAGCTTAGAAATAATAAAGAAATTTAGCAAGTCAAAGCAAGCAAGATAGCAGCAACGGATATATACACAGTGCAGATAAAAAACCCACACCTGCCCTTCATGTAGCTTGTTCATTTAGCAAGTCCTAGGACTTTCAGACTTAAAGCTCAAGCAAAATGGCTCAGCTTTATCGTAACATTATGTACGGTTTCTTAGCTCTTGTCTGAAACTTATCCGGTTTGCTTGTCAACAGCTTTTCGCACACAAGCGATAAGCTTCAGATTTTGACTTGTGTAGGTCCCTCCTCTTTTTTCTCCTTGCTGACATGTATTTACCTCTCCCTCACCTGTCTAAATCCATTGAAGACCACCAAAACGAAATGGAAAAGAAAGTCGGAGGAGAGAAAGCTGTTTTAACTCTTGCTGTTTACAGTGTACCATTTCACAATTAGTAGGTAGGGTTTCATTTTGTGAGGCTGGAGGACATGCAGCTGCCCTCTCGTTTGAAAGCTGGCTGTGAAACGAATAAATCCTGTGATTCCTCGCAGTTTAATTGACTAATTTTCTGGTTTAAAATTACAAGCAAGTTTCGTAACACTATATAGTTTCTGGACAAGAGAAAGTGTGTTTGTTATGGCTTCTAACCTCTATTTTTCATTTACTTAAATGCAAAATTGCAAGTTGCGGAAATGTTATTTGGCAATTAATCGATCCGGAAAGAAGTATCCAATAAAATTGTATCATGTTATTTAAAAAAATATTGGAAAAAGGATTTTTACGAGTGGGTGGAGAGGCAAAGGTTGAGGGAAGCTGAGATTGGATGCTAATAATTATTGCAGCATATGCATTGATAGGTTAGTATAGAGATTTTACATTCATATAAAAGGCTCCAACAAACATAGGTGTAGATCAGCATAGGGTTGTTCTTTTGATGATGATGTAAATTTAAATTACATACACGACATGAGGCATAGTTTTCTTTATTTACTATGGACTAAATTGACGTGATTCGCAAAAGTTTTGCCTTGAATCTTCTTGTCCTAGCAGCATTATCTACTTCCTTCCTGGGCAGCTCCATGTTTTTTTAAATGCAGCTCTTCAAATTATAGGTGGTGCAGATTAGTAACTCTGCAGCAGCGACAGCGTAGTCATTAATCTTTATTGAAGATCACATGTCAGAGTGGGGTGGAGAGATTCTATGGTTCATGCTGAAGTGTAAACGCTGCAAACCAGATCAGATCTCTGAAAAAATCCAGATCACGTCTGGTTTTTGCTGATATCATATTTCTCTATATTGAAACCAAAAACACATTTGACGGAACCCAAACATTTTTCAATTCAAATTCAGGTGCAAAAACTAGTACAACGAGAAATACGAGAAGTTCGATGCAACTAACAAGCAGTGTATTCAAAAATAACTCGGTTCGTCATCACACAATTATAGCTTGACTAACAGAAAGGACTAAAGATTAACGAAAAGAAATTTATATGTTTGGCTTCGGAATGGTTTCTACGAGAAATATTTATGTATATAACGCTAAAAAGCATTGATTTTCTCAGTGAATTTATGCAACCAGATACTAGATCTTAGATTGCAGCTGATCTGGTTCTAGATCTAGATCTGATCTTATTACCAGATCAGCGGAATTTGATACGATCTGATCTGATCTAGATGCCCAGATCTAGATCAGATCTAGATCAAACAGATTGATCTGAACCAACACTAGCTGTCGCTGTAGCAAGAATCAAGCATGCAGAGATAGAGGAAGATATGTTGAGAGGGCGCTTAGGCGCTTACATGTAACTTCCTCTGCAGCGTCCATTCTTCGTATTTAGCAAAATAGCATGCTCCAGCTCATTGACTTGAAAGTGCTGAAGGACGCTGATGAATGTATTTGTTACAATTTATATAAGCGCAAGGCATTGAGTACAGGTCTCAATTTCATCTCTAAACGCGCAGCGCTCATTTGGATGCTCTCGCTCTCGCTCTCTTTCTCACCCTCATTTTATGGAGGATTTCAGAATGTAGCGGAGGTTACTTATTACTTTAGGGTAATCATAAATGCTTCTTCCCTAAAAACTTGGCTAAAAGCGCTGATCATGTTTCCGGTTGAGCAGTTTATATGAGTACAGGACGCAGCTGATTGTTACGCGTTACGCTTGCGTCTAAACCACCTTACTGCACTTTTTATGCGGATACCGATCAGTTCAAAGGAAACAAGGAACTGCTATTATTGAGGTGGGCTTAACAAACGTTGATTGCAGCACAAAGTCGCTTGCTTTCAGACGCTTCTCAGATTTCCTGCGCATCATCTTCTGGTCTAATGAAGCGCTGTAAGTTGCCTGTACGTCATTGTAGGAAATCCTTCTCAACACATGCTTAATCTGCTTAGTGTTGAGCATTTCCGTTATCGATTATGGAGAACTGGTTCTTGTGTATGTTGGACCCTGCCCAATCCTCATTAGGGAAATCAAACACTCGTAGTAGTAAATGAACAAGACCGGAAGTAGAAAGAGATAGGAAGGATAGGGTTGCAAGGCAATCTGGAATTGATAGGAGCATGAGAGCAAGGATTTTTCTTGCAAGCCTTAATCGTCTCAGCGTCCAACAGTCCAACAGTCATGTTTAATAAATACGTTTTAAGCGCAAGCATTACGAATTCATTGTGTTGCTTGCACTATACTCATGGAGATGAGGTATGTAGGTATAGAAGACTCGTGTAATTTTGTCACGCTGATTAGCGTATTATTATCTCTTCAAGACGCTGCAGCTAGCAAGAAGCATTCCGCATTCGTCTATAACTTGCAGACACGATTGCACAAGACCAAGGGGATTTCAAATTAGGAATATTAGAAAGAGATAACTCTTTTCGTGTTGTGTAATAATATTTCTTCCTTGTCCATTAATTTTGAATAGGAAAGCGTTTTTTATTACTATTCCTATTCGCAATTATGCGCTTCAAGTAATCATGCAGCGCTCTCTGCGCTGCATATCCGCTTTCAGCCTTACGTAATCTATCACCTATACTTCAAAAGAAGTACTTTTGACTTAATATTCCTAATTTGGGAACGCAGCAACGATGCGCTGCAGCTTCACAACAAAATGGGACATGGGGAAGTAATTATTTCGTGTAGCTTGTTAAATAATGTTGAAAAATTTAAATTCCTTCTACTATCCGACATATACCCCAGACAACAAACTGTTTAAAAGGGGACTTTAAAGTATACTTGTCATGTTGTATCGAACTTGTCGGACGGTGGATATCTTGTAGGGAGTCGCTGCTGCAGCGTTAGGTAAACTATCCGGGGACTACTGACGCTGTCGCAGCGTAGCATATCGATTGAGTTGATTATATGATTTGGCAGTTTGTATTCACCTCATGTTTAGTTCATTAGTTCCTCAGTATGTTGTTGGGTCAGGCATGTCAAATCTCTCTTGGCTTGAGAGACTGTAGACTATGGATTATTACGGACCTGATTCAATTTACTCTTATAATGATAACCGATCAGCTGTATTAGTATCGTCATCGCATGTGCTTTTAAAAATTTAGGACACAATTAAACATTAACGCAGAAAAGAAGCGCTTGAGTGGCGTAAAATTTAAAAATTATCAGTCAATGGAGTGAAGTAGGAAGGAGAGAAAATATTTATTGACGTATCTTTGTAGTTATTTGGCAAAGAAAGGAAGGAAAAGGAGCTGCTAAAATATAAACGAGGGGATATGCTTTCAAGGGGCACCTCTTAAATCCCTAAGAGGAAAACGCTTAGAAAATTTTCTCTCACAGGTGCACAGCGTGTTTTGCTGCAAGGCTTGCTTAGTCTGCGAAGCAGTTGAGAGTTTTTGATTGCAGTAAACAGGGACGAACGCTGCTTGATGAGAGAGGTATTTCGCATATATTAAATATTGAAGAGCAACTTTCAGTTTGTTAGCAAATTGTTGTTGGCTGGCTTGAATGAATTCTTTTTCTTTGTGTATGAATGCGTAGGGATGGCAAGCAGTGGGGTAAGTGTCGTGAATATAATAGAGATTCTCGCTTCAAGCAAATTTAAATAGGTTGTATAGATTTTAGAAAGGCGAAAGGAATTTCGTAGGGTGCGATATCATGAATGTAGGTGTTATAATGTGCGGAATGAATGCTATAGTAAACGCTTAACCGCTTTTAAAGCATCCAATGCATATCTCTCGGAAAAGCATTTTAGCAGGTCCGAAACAGCGTCTGTTATGCCCTGTAAGCGTCCTGAAAAAATAACAGAGATGTGATCTGTCGCCATGTTAGGGTGAGGAATCTAGCCAAGGATCGGCATATGTGAGATGATGCATGTCTCTTCGTAGGACTGTTGTTGTTGGCGGGATGTATTTTAAATTGAACTGCAGGGAAAAGGAGGGAAGAATAATGCATAAATAAATAATTTTGCTCTTCAGGCTAGAAAGATGAGACTGAAAAGCGCAGACAGCTTGACGTCTCTCCCATGATACCGCCGGAAGGTGTAAAGACATGCATATTCAACGATATTTCATCGGTATTGTATCTTGCTTCATTGGCTTGAGAAAATTGTATTTCGAGCCCGACTAATCGTTACTTAAAGGTGCCCAATTTCAACTTGTAATGTAGAGTGATATACCATGGAGATGCTTAGTGTTTTATGCGAATAATTGGAAGTGTATGACCAATTAATATGGAAGATGATTTGGGTTAAACGAAAAGATAGATTAGCATAGTGATAAAAAAATGTTTGATAGCTGAATTTTTTAACTGAGGAGTTTGCAAATTAGCTGAAATATTACAAGGAGTATCTAGTTTTAGGAGGGGTTCGACGCCGTTTTGCATTATTGTGAGAAACGTAATATCTTGCGATGTAGAGATAATATAGGTGTATGCTCGTTATTTCCTTCGAAGATTCGAAGTATATTTCGTAATATTTTGTAATGAAGAAGGAAGGTTAAAGCATGGAATACTTTTAATTATGGAATCAAATTAATCCCGGAACGACATACCGGAGCGCCTATACAGGCCTTAACAGTCGGACGTATGCTCTTTTTCCTTGTAAGGCGTTTCCTTGTGACGCCCCGATTTCTGGAAAATAGTTATTGTGTGATACACGTGACATAGCGAAGTACCTGTAAAGTCAAGGCGTAAACTTCGTAAATATATCACGATCAATCTTGCAAACTTGATTAAACCGAGTTGAGAACATGTTGATTGAGTCATATGTTTATCATGAGTTGTTGTTGTTTTTGTTGTCGTCCATATGCTAGTTTGTTTCGGAATTCACTACGTACTAGGAAAAGTATTGATTTTAAGGCAAACAAATTATTATTTACTCTTCTTCCGGATTTGGTCTGGAGTCGCGCGTAGTTTTAGTGGTTGACGTATTTGATGTTACCAAATGCATAATATGTGGTGGGGGTATTTTGAGCAGCGTTATACATATTTTGTTAATCGTTAGTCATCATGACCTCATCAAGCAGTCCAAACATAATCTTAACATCAAATCTGCGAACATAAATCGTAGCAATACTTGTCTCATTTGCGTCCTTGACCCTTGTCCAATACTGAAAATGTATACCTTTAAAGCTGGGCTGGTGCTTCTACTTGCAGAGTTCAAGAATTAATATTGATGTGTAGTTTCCGTTTCAAGAGAGTAAAGCTTCATACATCATTTAATGACCTCACAGTTCGCGAAGTTCAAAGCCGAGGAAACTCTATTAAAAAACGATATTTAAAAAAGATCAATTCCTCAGTTTCCTTAGTTCATATTTAACGACACAGGTCATTGTGTCATAAAAGAGTCAAGAATTCCCCTTAAATATTTCGCCACAAAAGTTCCGTAGTAGGAAGGAAAACCTTTGAATTATTTCCAGAAAAATCCAGCATGATGGAAGAACACGTTCTTAACTATTTCTTGTGCGTCATCATCCCACACAATTGCCGTGTTATGAATGACGTTCAATCCATGTATTCGTCCTCGAATGCTTTGGAATCCTAGTTTTGCAAACACCCCACGCTTCCTTGTGTATCACATGTACAGTGCATGTCATAAAATCAAAACAAACACCTGAAAAGCAGTCAGCCAGGTGAGACAACTAAGGCTGTTGTTGAGCTGGACTTGCGGCTGCCCACTAGGTGTCTGGAGAGCCATCCAAGGATTCAAGTAATATCCTTTAGCAATGATTGAAATCCAATTTCCATCCAATCAATAATAAACTTATCTAAAGACACGTTTATCGGAAAAATTCCTAAGAGCCTACTTGTTCCTTAACTCGATCTGTAAGTTTATGAGGAGGGTGAAGAGCTTTCTCTTACCATAAGAATTTCCAACAAGTTTCGGCGCATGTCAGTCAATCAATCAGAGAGTTTTTTTGCAAATGTTTTGATTATTTTCTTCGGAATATTTCGCATCCCGAAGCCAATAACCCGTAAAATTCCGACACGTGTGTTTCTCTTCAAGGGTTTTTTCTCCTAGAGTAAAAGTCCCACATACGAGTTTATAAACTATTACAAAATCCCATAAAATCCTGTCCTGGATTTTTCGCAATATTTTTCGCACCTACAGCCCGGCATTCTTTGCAAGCTCTGAGCTGATTAACTTGAACATAACCTACCTGCAGTTCTACAACCAGCTTGGCTCTTGCCTCAATCCTGGCGGAGATCTAATCCGCCTTTTATTCGCATACCACTGAAAAACAACGCAGAAACTTAAGGTGTAGGTACCGAAGAACACGCATATCTTTGCGTAAGGAATGTTGCTCCTACTGTCTTATATGGTAATTATTCCCCAGCAATTCAAGTTTTCAAAGACGTTAAGCTTTGTAAATGACTGAGTTATAGTGTTGCGGTCTTTGAGATTGAATCAAAGCCTGGCTTGCAGGCCGGCTTCATTACATTTTTGATATGAAATTCCTGTGGAGCAGGTTTTGGCCCATGTTTAAGCCATGTCGGAACGCGCCAAGCCAAAAGTCTTCATGACTCTCTGATTAAATGCTCTTTTATCGCTGACGCTTCTCGATCCAAAACACTGGCACATAACATAAAATAAATTCCTCTCTTCATCTCCGACAGAGTGCCTCTGTCCAACTCAGACACACGACTCATTGTATTGCAAGCAGTGCTTCACCCACCTAAGAGAGTGCGTTTATAAGGAGAATTAACTCTCAAACTATTTGCGCGTACAGGAGAATCAAGGATTCGCATCATCAGCTCCTCAGTTTACATGCTCTGTCCTTCGAGCGACACGAGAACTCCTAACTCGTGAGGAAGCGTAATATGTATACCGAGTTTTGCGCATATTATTGGCGTAAGACGATGAAACACGCTTTGCAATGCGCAAAGCGTATGCATAATAAGCTTAGCAGCATCAAGCACGATGATTAGAATGTGATCAGGTAGGATTGGAATGTTGCTAGCTAACAATGTAAGTTTCCTCTTTAATAAAGCATAGCAAACAACGGGCAACTCCTGGCATAAAATGCGCACAGTGTATCTACTATGCTGTATTTGTATACAGTGTTTGCGCAGCGCTATGATAAATTCCTGTGGCTCCTTTGGCATTTCTGCAAGCGTAGGAGCAGCGCTCGGTGGATATTTGAGGTTACACGTGATTGACTAACTCAGTTCAGTTTGGGCATACGCTCCTGCTTGCAAGCGGTCAGTAGTCTTTTCAACTTGAATGAAGCTCCTAGGAGAAAAGCCTTAATATTACTGTGTTAAAAGCCCTCAGAAGACTTGCCTTTAACATTGAAGGCTAAGGGACAAGAAAAGCGCTGAGTTGACCCAGCTGAGCGACTATAGATAACACGAATCGCCTTTACTATAACATAGTTGTTGGGGAAATACAACTTCTGGAAGAATCAACTTGTATCTAGTTGAGCTAGGAAGGACGAAAGAAAGGAGGAGGGAAGCTAGCAGACGGAAGAAGTGGCAAGAGTGTGGGAAAATCCAGCGAGCTTTCAGTCAGTCGCTACTTGTGATCGCTAGAGCACAGAGCTTCTTCCCGGATTGTCTGTAGTGTAGCAGCGGTATTAGAGCTAAGCGGCTGTAAATGAGATTTTCGCGAATTTTTGCAACTGTCAAACTTTCAGTTCATAAATCCAGTTGAGTGAACGACCTCCTTCCTGTTAGGAATCACATTAGGATTTGTTTTAGAAGGGTGCAATTTGTGAAAGTGCCCAAGTTTTCACCTAACTTCACTCCTATTTGCCGAGCGGACAGGTGTGATTGAGTTAATTTGTTGCGGATTCCCAAGTGAGTGTTACGGATTTCGGTAAATTGTTACACGGAAAAGCGAAAGCTGGGCTTGTCGCTGACACTGATTAATCCGTTTTTTCTTCATGGTGCGGGCACCATCATATAGAAACTTATGAACTGACAGTTATAATCCTCAGGAGGAGACCGCAGTTATACAATCATCTTCTTAGACAGTTATTCCTTGGGAGAAAAGTTCGATTAAATCCTTGTTCCAGTTGTTAATATTGAATTACTTGGGTGAAATTTCTCGTTAACGAGAAATCATCAGTGCTTCAGTTTATTAATTGTGGAAACATTCGCCAGAGTACATACTCAAAGGAAGACATTAGCGTAGCAAGTCTGCTAAACAAGCTTGGACATTCCTTATTATTGCCTGCAAATTGGAATTCTGGATGGAGATTAACAGAGTTCAGAATTAATAGGAGAGAAAGGAGTGTTTTGCAAACACGTGTGTGCTTTCTCCAGCAGCGGTGACACTTGTTTGTCCCATGATCAAATATTTGTTTAGCTGTTCCTGCAAAGACAGATAATAATAATAATTTCTATTCGGGGGGAGGGATTCGTTTTCCCTGGAAGACTGATTTTTGACTGATTTTACCGTTTTCGTGTGTGTATCGCAAGGTAGCGCCCTCTTAGCGGCGCTCCTTTAATCTGCTGGTCAGAATGCATCTTAAAGTATTAACGCTGAATATTAATGTACCACAACCAAGCTTCAAGAAGAGAAGAGCTAGCTTCAATATTACCAAATGTGGACCTACTATACACCCTTCATCAGTATCTTCAGAGGTTAGCTTTTAAATGCATACTTAAAATTCTTTATATAACTCTTTTAAAGCTTCCCAAAGCTCACAAATCCTAAGAATTATGAATGATGACGCACTAAGAATCAGCCGGCAACGTAGCTAAAGCTGCTCCAAGTATACATAAAAATTCAGTTCTTCTGATAAGGTTCTGATCGGATTAAGCTCATGACAATTGAGCTCGGACAATGAACATGAATTGTAGATGGCGTAATTCTTGTTAAATCTGATACTTTCTGAGATTTCTGACCTATTCAGCAGTGTTTGCTTCGTAAGGTACTGATTTACAGGTTTACCTAGAAATTCTTTAATTAAGGGCATACTTTTACAGGTAGGTTTGACCTATGGTTAAGAAATCACGTAGGTTAAGAATGCTTTTGTGGAAAAGCATACAAACAAGGAGATAACGCATTATTATGCGGTGGTGGAGGCAATGACGTCCACACATTGTTGGCGTAGGTTTCTCTTCTCTCTCTCTTGCATTTATTAAATCTATCTTACCTAAATTCCACAGCTTCTTCTTTAAAATTTAAAAGCTCCTCTTCCACTGATTCCTTTTCTACATTACCCACAAGCCGCTAGGAAACTAGCAACGCTTGGAGCGCTCAAGGTCAGGGAAATGTGTAAAGTCGACAGAGGTTGGTTGGAATAATGTTTCTGTGAGAATTTTTTTATTTTCTACATGGAAGAAACATTATTTTTTTCCTTCATGTATTCCGGAAAGGTGATAAGTTGCCACATTGCCACCATGTTTGAGGTGTTCGTTATACAAGCGGCGTAATCAGATTATTTACCTGAAAACCTTGATTGAGCTTTGTTAAGTACAGTCGTTTTTGATCAAACATGGAACCAGAAATTAAAAATATTATTAGGAGCTAGAAGGGCAGAATTAAAATGGTAGTTATAGTTAGTGGGTTGAAATAATTTAATCGTTAGGTAACTTGTATTTGTAGAACTGATAACAGATTCGTGTTCTATATTCTTGTTTTCTCGCCTAGGGTTTTTTCAGTATAGAAACATTTTGTGAACAAGGTCGCGTAATTTACTGACGGATTCCGTCCTGTAACTTACAGGTCAACTTAATTAGAAAATATTCCACTGAATATAAATAGTGTTTGCCACAAAATGAAGCTTTGCGGCTACTTTAATGCTCGAATGGGATGGAGAAAATGAGTGAGATGAGTCATTCTGAAGCGTGAAATATTAGCTGCAAGCCTTAACATGGTTCAACCAAGTGCTGTAGGTGGATTCACTAGCATCTAGAATATTGGAACATGTATATAATTATGTCGACACGAGGCGTTGAAATGTATGTAGCAGATGAATGGCATTGAGGAATTTGGAATGACAATTGATTGTTTCTTGGAAGAAGAAGTTTATTTATGAAGAGAACTTGTAAGGCCACACGAGCGGAAGAATACGAAGGCGGTAACCTATGATAATCGGAGTAAAGCTGACTGACATTCGTCGAGGAATAGCAGAGGAAGAATTACAAAGGTTAGGCATTATTCATTTGCCCAGGAGGAAGTAAGCTTTGCAAAGCTTATCTGTAGATGATAGTAAGTAAGAAAATGATGGAATGCAGGCGTAATAAATTAAGTATGGACAGGTGTGACCTTAGCTAATAATAAGTTTGCTCCTTAACTCGGACGGCAATCATAGATGTTAGTTAAGATTAATTTTATTAACATCTTCGGCTCTAAAAACTGCAACTTGTTCTTGTTGTCAATCGGCACAGCTTTAAGAAGTGGCTCCCTTGACATCCCCAGGGTGTAGGAGTAGGAGTTAGGAATATTGTTGATGATTAAAAAATTGAATGCATTTCAACCAGGGATCCCTTGATGCATTCTGATTATCTCGAGTTATATGAAATTGGACAATGAGTTATTGTTTTCATACAGCTTAAAGCTTGAGCGGCGATGGCAAAATATGATTGTTTTTTGAGATTGTTACAAGTGGTTCTAGATCATACAAATTCTATTGAGCTTTCAGATTTGACTGTTATTAATATGAGAGGTTGTTACAATTAATTGTAGATTGTTACGATTGTCGCGGACCATTTATAGATTGACATATTGGGATTTTAATGTGGTAACGGTGAAGGTATCGGTGTGATTGAAATTGACAGGTTGCGAATGTGTTGTAGCAGGCAGGTGAAACTAGCTGGAGGGATTATTAAATTCTGTGTTATTTGATTGTGGTCAGCGTGAGAGAATTAATATGAATATGGAGATCAGGGATCGTCTAATTGGGAATTCCGAATTGAATACTGTAGATGCGTTTGACATAGTTCAAATTAGGAGGAGATAATGCTGTGGGAACGTAGTTAGATTTAATGAGAATGTCTGTGAAGAGGTGAGGAATTCAGGTGTGTGTGCTCAAGTAAGCAGTATTTATAAAGTTAAGGTGCACTTTAAGGATGATTGACGCTCACGACTCAAGGTCCTCTTTTTGCCATCACTATCTCGTAGTGTGTTCGAGTTTGGAGTTACGAGTTGAAGTTAATGAGTCGTTTGGAAGGATGATAGTTTTGTCTGTCTCTGTAATTAAATATGTTACTTGTTACAGCTCTGAGCTGTAGGTTCTAAGCAATGTATTGGCTCCTAGTGAATGGTTATAATCAAGGGTTGTTGCTTCTATTCGGAATAGGCGATTCTTTCGTACTCTATTCCTCTCTCTTACGTCCGCTCTCCTCTTGTATCCCTCTATAGTTTGAAGTAAGTTGAAGGTTTTCAGGTGATATACGCAAGGACAGATTCTAAATACTGAAACCAGTGATTATGCAGAGAGTCAGTTACTGACTTGCCCTAACCTTAACTCGTATATTTAGAACTAAGTTTGGTGTTAAAGCTTGAATTAAATTATCAACTGTCAGGTCATAAACCAGATTGCAGTGCGTTGACCACAATTAAAGAAGATAAGATGCGAATTGGGAATCACTGGGAATTGCGAAATACCATGCAACTGTATCAAATAACTTCAGATATAAAATTTGCAAATTATTGTGCAAAAATAAAAAAAGTCTCACACGCTTCATGAAAAGTGACGGCGGGTTTCGGTAAAGAAGCTGTGGCATGAGCTTAATACGGTGAAATTGTCAGCTAGAGTAATCCTGCAGATAACGAGAATCTCGTTAGGAGAGTATCATGGACTGCAACCACTGATTTTGCAACACGCTCTTGTTATCTTTGCCGATGTTTTTGCGATAGTGACCCGTGTGATGAAGCTTGTTAATGGGCTGGTCAGTTGGATATTTAAATTAATAAGGATGGTTATGCATGAGAGGCAAATTCAGGTTTTAAAATATGTAGAAGGGTTGTGGGAATTTCTGAATGCAAAATTATGCGAATCTCGATTTGCGAATTCAGAAGTCGTCTCATAACAGAAGCGGGGAGTAGGAATCCTTGTACAAGAAGAGCTTGAAGCGAAGTTTCAAGCTATCCATTTAATAGCTTGTTGTTCTACTATCAGGAACTCGTATTAGTCAGTTCTGATCTGAGGTTGACAGGTTTAGTAAATCATGGAACAGCCTACAGGCCAGGTAGGAGACAGAAGGCCATAAGAAAATAGGGATTATGGAAGAGCTGATTGTTTGATGCGTGATGATTGACGGTTGTGACGTGGAGCGTCTGTCGGTTTGCGAAACTTGTGCAACTTAGTTGTTACGCTGCTGCAGCAGAGTTAATGTATGTCTGATCTGCCGCGTGCCGGGTTTTTATGACGTGGGTATATAATAGCTAACTTCAGCTTTACAGACTACGTGCAAAAATTCTAAGCACAAGCAGAACATTGTCTGTGTCTGAAGGAGAATTTTCTTTAAAGAGATTGCGAAAGATCGAGCGATACTGCAAATTATTTTGGATTTCCGCCGGCCACGGTAACAAAGCCTGGGCCACCGTTAAATCTTAATGAGCACACGATATTCTAAATAATGGCAATGAAGAATCAAGAGTGACGTCTGTGCGTGCCTGCGTACTAGGTTTTTTCCAAATCGTAAATTATGATTTACTGCAAAGGTTTGGAGGTTAAAGAGTTTGCAAATTTGCAAAAGATGAGCTCAACTTTTCTACGTGCAAACATCTAACTAGCTCCATATCTTACACGACATTAGGAACTCTGTTGCAAATTAGGTACGGACCATGAACTCACCAAGTTACAAGTATCGGAATTATGTTTTACGACGCATACAAATTAGAAAAGCAAAGTTTGAACAGGTGGTCCGATAGCTCCGAGCAACCGCAACACCAAGTTAAGTCTGCGACGCAAACAACTTTTATAGTTTCGCGGAAACGGAAAGTTTCCAAATTTCGCCAGCGGCGCAACATTTATGAATTTTTCCAAATCTAGTTGTGGGCGTTTTGTAACCGTCGCCCTGTCTCAGCTCAGACTGAAACTTTCAATGTAACTAACATGAACTAGGGGCTTGGGTTAGGAATAATACAGTTCTGCCCTGCAGGATGCAGTCTTAACGGATGCCTTGGACAAAAGTTTTAGTTTCATCATGTATCCAGACATCTAGCGAATAGCTTCCAGCTTCATCTTAGAAATATTCTTCAAAGCCCTGCAGTTCAATGGCAGACACAGGCAGATAAGCATGCTAAAGATTAAACTTCCAGGATTAAACCTTCCCACGACGATGCTAGCATTAGCTTCTGAACGACTCGTCTTAGCGTTTGTAATGACCTCACTACTTTTCGTGCTACCAAGGTTCACCTTGTTTATATGCAGCTCCAATTTTCTCCGCTTCCCTAACCGCGTCCAGTTAAGTTGATAAGAAGCTCCTTTCAATGCTGCCCTAACCCTGACCTCGGATTAAGTTGATTAGCAGCTCCAGTTAGCTAACTAGCTAATTATTGTAGATGCAACTACATGTAAAATGAGAAAACTGAGTCGTGATTTTCTCTTAAGTTCTAGGCTTTAATTTTACAAGTTTCTCGCACACCTTCTCCAAACCGACTGACTTCCCACTTCCTCTTCCGAGTCCACCAAGCTTCCTCTTTTACACACACATCCATTCATTTTACATTACAGAACATAGTACACAAAATATGCCAACTCATGCCATCCCGTTTCACAGTAACAAACAATGACTCAACAATATATATAAATAAAAGTATGGTCTCCATGGAGACGAGAAAGTAATATTTTACAATACACTAATTTTACTCTATGCTTCTGAGGTTGCAACATTACTTCCTCCCGAAGAATCCTTTGATTCTTCCCGTCGTACATCCAAAACGCAGCATTTCGCAACAGGTCTCCTAAAGGTCCCGAACTGGGTCTTCACATCAACAACGCGGATCTTAGTATCTTTCCCAGGGTAGACGGCCGTAACGAGTCCTTTGGGCCAAACATTACGAGGCATGGTGTTGTCCACGATGATTACGACATCTCCAACTCGGATGGGCTTCTGAGGCTTGAACCACTTCGTCCTCTTCGTTAACGTTGGTAGATATTCCCTTAGCCACCGCTTCCAGACTCGATCAGATAATACTTGGGCGTATCTCCATTGCTTTCTCGGGCAGAACTCCTTGTCCTCAAACTTCCCAAACGGTCGAGGTCCACCAGCAGAACCAATCAGAAAGTGATTGGGAGTGAGGCTTTCTAAATCGTCAGGATCTGCTGAAACATAAGTTAAAGGACGTGAATTAACCATGTATTCTGCCTCACAGAATACAGTCTGCAGAACCTCAGGCTTGACTGGTCCAGACTTCAGGGTACACTTCAGGGCAGTTTTGACTGAACGAACTAATCGTTCCCAGCTTCCTCCCATGTGAGGACTAGCGGGTGGGATGAAACTCCAGTTAATTCCACGCAGAGACATCTGCTTCAGGATTTCGTCTCCGTCTAGTTCCCGAATAGCTTCACGCAACTCCTTGTCAGCTCCTCGAAAGTTGGTTCCGTTGTCGCTGTAGAGGACCTTCGGTTCAGAGCGTCTAGAGATGAATCTTCTGATTGCTAGTATACAAGAGTCGGTCGTCATGGATTCAGCAATCTCCAGGTGAACAGCTCGGGTTGAGAGGCAAGTAAACAGAACTCCATACCGCTTCTCACGACGACGTCCAATGCTGACTTCATAGGGACCGAAGTAATCTACTCCACAGTAGGTGAAAGCTGGAACATGGTCGTGCAATCTGGCTTCGGGGAGATCACCCATTTCAGGAACAGTTGGAACAGCACGCGCATTCTTGCATCTCTGGCATCGGGCCCATGTACTTCGAACAGATGCTCTCAAGTCGATGATCCAAAGACGTTGACGGAGAAAGTTCGCTAAAAATTCCTTTCCATGGTGACCGCAGATCTCGTGGTAATATTGTAGCATCATTCTGGTCACGGGATGCTTCGGATCCAAGATGGGAGGACTCTTTACCGTAGCTGTAGCGTTTGATCCGTCGATCCTTCCACGAATGCAGATGACCCCGAACTGGTCCAGGAACGGAGAAAGTTTCAGAAGACGGCTTGTTTTGGGAAATGGGATTTGCGACTTCAAAGCTGCAAGCTCTTCTGAGAAACTATCTTGCTGTATGAGTTGAATCCAGGCTCTCTCGGCTGCAGTTAGCTCTTGTAGTTTGATGGGTCCACCGCCACGATTCTCCGATTCTACACGCAGGTTGTCAGCAAATCTGTAGAAGTAGGCCGTTGATCGGAGTAGTTTTGACCATGATGAAAAGCGAGTGTAATCCGGCATGCACTCTAGACCGACTTCTCTTGTGAGTAACACAAACTCACTCTTCATTTCGAGCTCATCTTCGGAAATATGTCCAGGTTCAGATTTTGGTTCAGTTGGCCATTCATTGGGATGGGAAAGTAGAAACGCGGGGCCGGTGAACCATCTGCTCCTTGAGGAAAGATCTGGAGCTTCAGCGTCACGAGTTGCATCGTCGGAAACGTTTAGAGCTGTAGGAATCCAGAACCAATCGCTGACATCTGATTCCTCCAGTATTTCTCCGATACGGTGGGATACAAACTGCTTGAAACGACGGGCATCACTTCTGATCCAACAGAGAACGGTTCTTGAGTCAGACCAGAAGAAAGTTTTGGTGAACTTGACATCATGATTTTCTTGAATAAACTTGGTCATACGTACTCCTATCACAGCAGCTTGCAGTTCCAGACGTGGGATGCTGATAGGCTTCAAGGGTGCCACACGGGTCTTTGACATCACAAAGCTGACAGCTGCCTCGGATTCTGGAAAACTGACTCTCATAAAAGCAACACTTGCAAATGCCTTCTCACTTGCGTCGACGAAGACATGTAGTTGAATTTCCGCCGCATCTGGAATCCTGGGGTTGTAGCATCTAGGAATTTGGAGCTTCTGAATTTCCGGAAGGATATGCAGCCACATTTTCCACTTACTGAAGACCGATTCAGTAATTTGATCGTCCCAGCCGATACCAGAGCGCCAAATATCCTGGAGAATAATTTTTGCGATGATGGTGAAGTGACCAAGAAATCCGAGTGGGTCGAAGACGGACATAACAACTCGAAGAACTTCCCTTTTCGTTGGTCGCTTAACTCCAGAGAGAATGTCTTCCTGCACACGATGGAATCCGCACTTAAAGGTGAAATGATCCGAAGCGCGATTCCACTGAAGCCCAAGCATACGGTCTAACTTGATTGGATCTTCAATGCTGAGATCCTTGTCTTCAACTGCTCGACGATCTTCTGGAACAGTTTTCAAAACGGATGCGGAGTTACTGATCCAGCCGACCATCTGGAATCCAGCTTGCTCGTGGATATAATTGATTTCCTTGATGAGACTGGCGGCTTCTGTCTCCGTGGGAACGCTCCCGAGAAAGTCATCAACATAATGTTGAGAGATGATAGCGTTGACAGCAGCAGGATAGTGATCAAGGTACTCCGAAGCGTTGAGGTTCTTGACATACTGAGCACAGTATGGTGAAGAGGCTGAACCAAATATCATGGAGTCCATTTGAAATTCTTGAGGAGGCTTCTGCCGATCCATCCCTCTCCATAGAAACCGTTGAGCGCACCGATCTTCCTCCCGTATTCGAACTTGTAGAAACATCTCCCGGATATCTCCACCCAAAGCAATAGCAAACTGTCGGAACTTGAAAAGAACGCCAACCAGATTACAGTACAGATCACCTCCCTTCAGTAAACAATCATTTAGACTCACACCCTTGACCTTGGCAGCAGCATCGTAGACAAGTCTGACCTTTCCCGGTTTGTTCGGATTCCTTACGCAGAAATGAGGAAGATACCAGAGCTTCCCTTGTGTGACGGTAGCAGTTTCGGTGACCTTTGAAGCATAACCTTTACGTAGCAACTCTTCAATTTTCTCGCAGTAAGCTGCTGCAAACACTGGATCCTTATCCATCTGAGCTTCCATCAAGGTTAGTCTTCTCAAAGCGATGTTGCGGTTAAACGGTAAGTGAGGATTTTCATCTTTCCAGAGCAGACAGGTCTCGTACCTGCCATCAACTTTCTTCGTGTATTTCTCCATGAGCTCCTTAGCTCGTTGCTCTTCGGATGAAACAAGTACCTTGGATGAAATCTTAACTCCCAAGTCCTCTGTAGTAAATGACGCTTTGACTAGCTGATGTATTTCTTCGTCGGTGTTCACGTGTACATTGCAGTGCATAAGAAAATCTTCATCCACACGACCTTCAAGTAGTCCAGACGGACCATGGATACACCATCCTAAGCGAGTACGTGAGAGAACTGGAGCATTCTTCGGACCTTCGTAGACCTCGAGCGATGTAGCAAACGAGCGTTATCTCCAGCGATGAGAATCGTTGGTTGCACAAGTTCAAGAGTAGAAACGTCTCCGTACTTGAGATGAGGCCAGGTAGATCGAAGCTTCTCCACATCACAGCTGTACCAGGGCAGACTCATGTTCTTAATCGTCACAGCATTCTTCATCTCGTAGATATCCGCTGTAATTCTTCCCTGGATTTTCACGTTGACGATTTTCGATGAATGATCAGTCCTACGAATGCCATTAGTCCATTGAAGAGTCACGGGGTTACTGATTCCAACAAGTCCTAACGAGTCCGCCAAGTCTTTGTCAACCATGGTAGTAGACGCCGCATCATCAAACTGAGCAAAGGTGCTTATCGTCTTCTTCGGTCCAAAGATGGTGACAGGAATAACTTTCATCAATGTCTTCCCCCCGTTTTGACTGTGTGTCATAACCACTTGATTTCCAGTTGACCCTCTGACCTGATGTAGTAGCGGATGATGGTTGATTTTGCAGTTGTCTACTCCGCACTCTCGTTTTTTCTTGCAGTCAGGGGACCGATGACTATTTCCGAAACAACAAAAACAGACTTTCTTTTCACGTACCCATTTCCAGCGTTCCTCGATATTTTCTTTATGGAAATTCTTGCAAGTCTGGATACTGTGATTTGATAGGTTGCAGAATCCACATTTTCCTGAAGGCTTCGTAGTAGTTGCGAGAACTGAGTGATGATTCTTTTGATTACGTCCAGAACCTTTCCTTGTCTCGTTGGTTGGTGTAGACTTCTTCAAGTGAGTGATGGAACTCACGGCTTCCGCCATCTTGACCATCCAGCCGCTCAGGTCCTTGAGATTTGCAGATTTTCGTGATACGGTGAAAGTAGCCCATTGAAGACGCAAATTTACAGGAAGCTTATCCACCAGCTGCTGGATGAGAGTAGGATTCTCGAAGTGGCCAGTATAGTTGAGATTCTCCATCGTCCCCACCAGATTCTCAACCATGCAACCAAAAGATACCAAAGCATTAAAATCATCCTCACGAGGTGCAGCGTACTGCTTAATCTTTTCTACCAAGGTCTCGATTATCAAATGCGGACGACCAAAACGACGCTCTAAACTCTGGATAATCCTGTCGACATTCTTAGGGGATGACAAGAGAGCGATAACGGTTTCTCTGGCTTCCCCCCGTAGCGATTTCTGAAGACGTTGAACGTTTTCACTGTCAGTGAAGCCACAGGTCAGGGTCGACTCCCGGTAGTGAGCGATAAAAGTTGGCCAGTCCTCAGGTGTTCCAGTAAATATCGGTAGATCCTTGAACAATGACTGACGAGACATGAGCTGCTTCAGCTGAAACTGATCAGAATGATTAGTGGGAATTCGGACATTTTCATTCAATTTCATAGCATTTGAAAAAGCTTGAGTTAAAGTTTCAAGAGGGACGTTGATTTCTCCAGCAGGGTGAGGCGCACATTGATTGACCCAGCTTGCGCAGTTTTCATTCAAAGATTCCAAAGGTGGGCCGAGCGCACCTCCAGTTTGCAAAGGGTGAGGCGCACAAGTAGTCTTCTCAGGTGGGTGAAGCGCACCATAGGTTTTCTTAGGTGGGTGAAGCGCACCAAAGATTTTCTCAGGAGGGTGGAGCGCACTATCGGTTTTCAGAGGGTAAGGCGCACCCTTGTCTATCGTCGGTTTTCTCGGTAGCTGACTCAGCGTATAATCAATTTTCTTAACAGAGGAGCCTTTACGAATTAGAGTCGGTTTGGGTTTATCGGAAATGAAGGTGTTAAAAGTGTAACCGTACTGTCCAGATTTTTCAAAATCGTAAATTACAGGCTCACGTTTAGCACTGAAAACTTGCATATTATCTTCTCGTGAACTCAACTCAAATGCAGATTTAGGTTTTACACGCGGAAAATAAGCACTTTCATCAGACAAGTACTTTTTCTCAAAGTCAGCAACAAATTTATCAAAATCCTGATTTTCACTTTCAAAGTCAATTTTCTTATCGTTTTCTTGAGCACTTTTGAATTCTTGAATGGATGAGAACTGATTTTCTTGATCGTTGGAGACGGTTAAAATTCCAGGAAATTCCTCTTCTTCGTTTTCTGACAAGTTTTGACTCAAATTGTCGTCCTCGTCGTTTTCCTCCAGAATTTCCGCTCTGCGAATCTCCAGCAGCATGTTGATTCTCTCCTTTTCTTGATTAGCGCGCACCATTTCCAGTTCAAGGGCATCTAGCTTAGCTCGCGCTTCCAGCTCAGCTTTTAGAATTCTTGAAGTACTTCGTACCGTTTTCCTGCTTGATGCAGTATCCATCGTCGTATTACCTACCACTAAAGTAGGGCTTTTATCTTCGATGACCGTGCTGAAGGATGAATATGTTCCACAGCTACTCCTGTCGTCGAAGTTTTCTTGCGCTTCCGGCGCGTTTTCGGCTGGCGGCGTCACCGTTGCTCCAGCTCCGTTTTCTTCTTCCAGGGGCCGGATTCCCGGGTTCAGTCTTGCTGATCTCCTAACCCACTGGCTTTCTTGACCTGTTGAATCCATCGTAGACACCAGGCTGATATCCTCTTAGGTTTCGAAGGACCAAAAATGTAATGACCTCACTACTTTTCGTGCTACCAAGGTTCACCTTGTTTATATGCAGCTCCAATTTTCTCCGCTTCCCTAACCGCGTCCAGTTAAGTTGATAAGAAGCTCCTTTCAATGCTGCCCTAACCCTGACCTCGGATTAAGTTGATTAGCAGCTCCAGTTAGCTAACTAGCTAATTATTGTAGATGCAACTACATGTAAAATGAGAAAACTGAGTCGTGATTTTCTCTTAAGTTCTAGGCTTTAATTTTACAAGTTTCTCGCACACCTTCTCCAAACCGACTGACTTCCCACTTCCTCTTCCGAGTCCACCAAGCTTCCTCTTTTACACACACATCCATTCATTTTACATTACAGAACATAGTACACAAAATATGCCAACTCATGCCATCCCGTTTCACAGTAACAAACAATGACTCAACAATATATATAAATAAAAGTATGGTCTCCATGGAGACGAGAAAGTAATATTTTACAATACACTAATTTTACTCTATGCTTCTGAGGTTGCAACAGCGTTTCCAAGATTATTATCTTCCCTGTACCGGAAAACTCCGGATAACTACCGATCAAAGACAGGCTTAGGCATTACAAGTTCAGCAGTACTTTATAAATAAAGTTCTCGGATTAAGTAAATAGCATAGAAGCAGTAAGTGTCAGGAGTCAGGATGAGTAGTAGGCGGGTAACGGAAGAAGCTAGAAAAAAGAGACTAGACCTTCTAACTGGAAAACTCCAGGGAGTCGGAAAGCCTCCGGGCTTTACGTAATGATGAGGTATTTGATGGCTAGAATTTTAACTTGGGATTCAACGACTACTAACGTCAGCAAGGAAGGATGGCTGGATGATTTATAAGATAAAATGACAAAGAATAGCTGAGGCTTTTTCTTTAGTTTGTGGATTTTCTCTCCCGGATTATTATTGTGGGAAGACGGAAAGTCAAATGTCTGATATAATCTCAGGGATGATTCCTTTGTCAGGATTCCCTGCGTGTGTGGATGTAATTATGTGAAGAAGAGCAAAAGGGCTCAAACTCAAGCTCCACACTGTATGTAACGAACAATCATGCTATGTGACTGTGAACTTTCTGCTTGAGACTTACAAAAGGGTTGAGTTCTCGTTGCCGAAGCTACATATATATGAGGCCATAACAAAAGCCATGGAAAGCGAACGTTGTTTCTTAGCTTGCATGTTTGATTTCCCTCTGGATTATATCACATATTTTAAGGTTAAAAGAGCAGGACAGTTAGCAATTTATCATTGAAGAATAATAAGCTAGAAGCCTTTGCATGGCTGTTTTCATTTCAAGCTTATGTGGAAGCGTTTTCCTAGTTGACTTTGACTTTAGCTGAAAGAGAGAGCGTTGATGGTGAGCTCGTGAGTTTAATGTTTGCTTCTGGTTGCTCCTGATATCACATGAGAATTTTATATTCAAGGTTAAATAGTTTTACCCTTTTCAAACCCTCTCACAGATTTTATATTAAGGAAGAAGAGGAAGGGAGCAATGCAGCGAAAAAAACTCCCAGAGCAATCCAAACTGCAAGTTGCATGCTTCTTGCTCTTGCGAATTTTATCCAGGATGTTATGTAAAGCAGCGCTGTAACTACTGCGAGCACATATTGGAGATTTGCATTGCAATATTATACGGATTAAAGCAGTGGGTAATTGCTGATATTGTGCGAAAATGCTTTTGCGAGGTTGGTAGTAAGCAATTACCAATTTGCATTACGGGAAGTATGGAGGCAAATGCAATCATCCACAACTTGTTTGCATAATCATCATATGGTTATTATATGAATTTGCAGATTTAAAATGCATTCATCTGACCAATTGGCTTTTGATTCCTAGCTGAATAAAAGTTATATCAAATTCTTGACTCTGCTAATTCAGTAATTTCATTCAACAAGCTGATGCGAAAATTTGTGAATTTGTTACAGTTTTTGTCCTTTTGCCGCAATTTGGCTTTTACCGAAATTTTGCATTATGAATTAGTACAATTATACAAAATTAAGCTACAAAGATAGAAATATTTGAAAAATTCTGCAACATAAGCTCTGTCTGATTGTAAAAGCAGCAAGCTTGACGCACTTTAAAGCCTCGGTTATAGTACCGGCACAGTAATATCATTTGTATAAGTTTGGCATAAGTCTCCTTAGCAACCCGTTTATTTAACATTGGTAATGGCGTATGGTAGGCATTATTTCCTACCATGTTTAAAGATAGGGTTAGAATTGCTATGACAAACTTATGCAAGCGTTGTGCCGGGACTATAACCGAGGCTTAAGGGAAGTGAATCAATCATAACATGCGCCTCATAGATTTCGCGAAAGTTGTGCGGTTAGATTCCGCATAAAGCAGAAGCAATTTTGCGGTGGGAGGAGAAAATATATGAATCAAAACTAAATCTCGTAGCCTATTTATTATTTGCAAACTAAATCGCCCTAAACCAAGCTAAGTACAGCAAAAACAGGAAAGAGAAATCTGTTTAATAATATTATTGACAACAAATGCGAAGCTAATTCATTCAGATTACGGTAAATTTATTATAAGTTTCTCCGTGCACTGTATGTCGGAGCATTGAGGGCTGTTGGAAACAGATTCAGTTTCAAAAGCTTCAAGATTAGAAAGATACCCTGTTGGAGCACACAAGATTGGGCAAAGCTCAGCAAGTTGTTAAAGTTTATGAATGGAAGAGAGGGGAACGCATGATTTATTGATAAATGGAAATTAGTCGGTTCGGTTATCAGCAACGTGGATGATTTGGTAATGGATTATGATGATGACAGGAAAATCTTGTGGAAAGTGATGCATAGCTTTGATGACATGGGATAACCGAGTATTGCATGCGCACCCGCTTTCTACGCTCTTTGTTGACAGTATTGTGTGTGTATGCTGGGAGTCAACACAGATGAATGTAATTATGCGATTACAGAGCCAGTGTAATTGTTTACACATTCCAAATGTATGGGTAATTGAGAATGTGATTAGCATGTGGAAATTAGTAAATAGTGTTTACAGTTTCTGGGTCACTGGAACCATTCAAGCATGGCCATGGCACAAGGAATTGAATGAGAACGACAGCTACGATGTGCTACAGGCACAGTCAACAGTGGATTCTTCGATAAGAGCCAATGTTCCCGCGATTCTCAGTTATGGCTTTGTTGTTAAATACAAC
Source organism: Sminthurides aquaticus (assembly GCA_906901655.1). NCBI lineage: Eukaryota > Metazoa > Arthropoda > Collembola > Symphypleona > Sminthurididae > Sminthurides > Sminthurides aquaticus. Next base: position 1,289,826 of record CAJQTT010000010.1, read on the forward strand.
TGCACTCAGAGCGAGCAATGAGGGATGAGGGGGGAGTGAAAGTCAATTAACTGTTGATATTTACAAGTTGAGAATTTAAATGAGGCCAGGAGGACGTGAAAGCGCAAGTTTTTAGAGCTTCACCCAATACATACGTTGAGGAATGTAGTTAGCGTTGATGATGAATATTAGTTAGTTACTTGCTGTGTGAACTTGTAGTTAATCCAAGTGTCGATAATCGTTTAAGATTGCAAGCAAAGTTATTGCGTTTTGACCTATAGCCTTCTAAATCTAGCATCGGTAGCTAAGCAATAATTACATTCGTTGGAATATTTTTCGTTAGCGTGGCTTTCTTGTCTTCAAGCTACGTTTTGTCAATTAGCTTTGCAGTAAGATTATTAATAATTTATGTTGATGAACACCCTGAGCTCCAATCATTCTATTATTGCAAGATATTTCTTTCAGCAGATTTGCACGTACGGATATCCAAGGATGCAATAACGATTAGATTGAATTGCTCATTGCGAAAGACAGGAAAAAACAAGCATGTGCCTGTGATTGTTTTTTGCAATAGTGCAATTATTCAATACGAAATATGCATTGTTTGCTACCGACTGCAATTTTTTAAACGCAGCAAAGCTTTAGCCTTAACTTCAAAGCGAGGTATTTCTTTAAACCCTAAGGCTTTGGATTATACCAAAGTTGAATTCGCACTTGCAAAAACTTGATAATACCAGCTGAATAATTAACTGGAATCGTCTGGCGGATGGTGATGGATATAGTATGCTGGTCGTGAGTTATTTGCACTTGAAAACACTTGGGGATCCTCAGGGCTGATTGCATTAAACAAGTCACATTTATTTCACAATTCGCAAAGAATAATTATAAGATTTTAATTGAGACTGGAAAAAAAGAAATTATTTGCATTACGTGAATCTGGTCAGTAGTTTTCCAAGATCAGATGGCAAAGAGTTTGAATTATATACTAAGCATGTTTTACGCTTAATTGTTAGTCCTTGCTTGATTTCTGCTCTCATGAATCTGAACTCTGGCCATTCTGAAATCATTACATGGCGGTTAATTGCAGAATTGAATTTATTGCCGGAGGATAGAAATAGTATTCCTCTTAGCCTTGGATTGGAAATAATGTAAATTATTTTTTCAAGTTAATATTTACCAAATCATCCTTGGCTAGCTGTTATCATCAATCGGAGTAAATTTTCAGAGAAGCTCCTAAAGCATGTTCGCGAATTTTCGAAAAATTCCAAGGCAGATCTTCACGTTCTTGCCCTCGGGTCGTGGCCGCTTTTGTCGGACATAATCTCTCCGAGGACGTGATGTGCAAATTTTTGCGAATACATGAATGCATAAACCATCACACATTCTTCTGCACGTGAGCCGTGTCTACCAGAAACCCTTCAAGAGCAAGGAATAGAGGGTACTAAATTATTCGCACATGTGTTCAGGATTTTTTACGTTCGGCTATGACTTGAGGATTATTACAAATCATATCGCCCAAATTCACAGAATTTAATGAAGACTTATAATTTATGGTTTCTCATGCTTTTAATGAATTCTGTCTGGACTCTGGACAGGAGAGGGCAACTAAGATTTTAATTAACAAAATCAAGTAATCAACGCTAGCTACAATAATATTGGATTAGCAAATGTAAATATAAATTTCTTTCTCTTTTCTGGGAATCATCATAGATGTCATATACAAGGTCTGACTTTGGAAATAATGCAATTAGTTCTGCCAGCTCTGGTTTGTATGGAAGCATAGATATTTTGTGAAATCTAACAGTTTCTTGTTGAGCTTTTTGGTTAAGGAAGCGGATGAGTTTAAGTAGGAGTACATACAAGAGGGAGCAAGTAATGGATTTAATATCATTTCCTTTAACCTTGTTCTAATGGAAATTCTATTACTCACCTTGGGTTTTTGTCCCTCCTTCCTCCTTCCTCCTGAGCCATGTGCCATGGACAGCTCTGATTTGGTTGGACTGGTCAGGCCACGAAGAGAGAGCATCATAAGCTTCGCAGAGCAAGTATAATATTTAATAGCTTTAATTCAAGATCACACACAGTGTGCTCCATTCCAGCTGACTTGCATGCAAGGATTCGCAAATTGGCAGCCATGTCAATCCTGTTCTGCAGGAAGAGCGTTGCGAATTTTTGCAACTCATTGATATATGTGTAACTTTGAGCTTGATGGACATTATAAAAAGCAAAAGTTTATTTTCCAGCATATGGTCAGTAGTATTATGATGACAATGATAGAGATTGAGCAAGTATTGAAACAAGTTTATCTTGCATTGTTTTTCTATAGATGTGTTACAACAGTCATGCTTTCCAGTCGCGTGATTACTGTGTGTTGGGACACTGCTGACTGGAAAGCGAAAACCTCTGTTCCAGTGACACTCTCAAGGAATCTAGCTCAAGGAAACTTTAACCAAACTCGGAGCCATTATCCCATTAAGCTTCTCTGTATATCATTATAGATGTCATTGAGTCCAAATCTATGCTATCAAGTTTGGCAGTTATGTTTAGTTTTCGCTGGTCTGCTAATATTGAGCACAGCAAAGGCTTATGACCACATTAACTTGTAATTTTCTTGTAGTGAAAGAGTGGAACACGAGACTTGCGGACGATCGTTAATTGATGTTGTTGAGCAATAATTTTGCGTGTGTGGTCTGCTCAAGTGTGGCGTGACAATGGCAGCTGTGGGGAACTCACTCAGACAGGGTCAAAGAGTCCATCAGTAGTCCATCTTACGAATGATGCATGTTCTTATAGAGAATTGTAAATTTATCAGCAATCATAGTATTGAATCGATACTATCGATTGCTTCCAAGATATGATTTGTGGATTGTGTAATTGTTGTCTCAAGAAGATAAAGTTAATGCAGAAACTGCGAAAGGGAGTTAAAGCTGAGGACAGCTAGCAATTAAGTTAATAGTTGCGAGTTGATAGTTAATTGACATTTAAGGAAACGTTGGATTAGTTTCAAGTTTGAACGATTGTAACTCATAGTCATCATTCACTAGTTAACAGTGTAAAGCTCATAGTGATAAATGTAGAGTTTAGACCATTTATAAGGCATCTGACCATATGTGGCATGGCGTGCTCAGTCAGTAGACTTTGAAGCATTCAGTATAATTAAATAAGAATGATGCAGAAGTGAGGCTGATACTAAAATGAGTTGTGCGTTATTGGAATGAAGAGTTACCCAGTAAACACAACCTGATCAGAAAGGAGTCCTTCCGAGCCCGGAGGAATGATATTCAAGTGTTCATAATGAGGTGCGCAACTGAGGCCAGTGAGTTCTAACTGCGAACATTCTAACTTTAGAATGTCCGCGAGTCAAGCTCATTGGAGCTCCTTAAGAGCCACAATCTGAGGTCATTCTTCCGGGCTATTCTGATGAGTTTATGATGAGTTGGTACTACGGCCCGCCCCTTCCTTCCAGTGCATTAGTCTGCCTCCAGTTACTCATGCTCATATATGCAAACATCATATATACTCATCAATTCATCTCTTAAATGGCCGTTTAGTATTTAATTTAAATTCACTTGTGACAAAAAATAATATTAAGGAAGTTGCACATGAGGTTATTAAATTTAGTATTTCCAGGTTCGGTATGTTTAAAGGGTTTGTTTAAATGTATACTAATTACTTATCTTGGAAACTTATCCTTACAAAGTTTCGGGACATCAAAAACTGTCTTCAGCATACACGCCCTAACCTTTCCTACCTAACTGCCCTAACCTGACAACCTATTTATGTGAATGCCAAAGACAGAATTTGATGTCCCAAAAAATTGTTAAGGATTTGTAACCATAATAAATAATTTCAAAATATAAAATCACTTCACAAAGTCACAAACACTTGCACTGTACTGAAAATTAAATGCTACGAACACCGAACCTGGAAAATAAATTATTAATTAATTAATTATAAAGACAAGAATCCCTCGACTGTGAGATAAATAGAAGAAGATGGAGAAGAGAGGGGGAATAAAACACTGCAACCGCATCGTACACACTCTCCCGCACTTTATTTCCCGTTGAGAGAGTGTAATCTCAGCGACGACGATTGATTGACTCCCTCCTGGCATTCCTCTCATAATTGTCGCTCATCGTAGGCATCGGGTTTCTCCCAATCAGTATCCCAACTCTTTATGAGCCCTTACAGGACCCATCCGCATGATGCCTGTGAAGCCTCTTTCTCAGAGTCTTGTATTGAGCTCATAAAGATGATGGGAGACTGTGACTGAGGAGTACTGAGCTGACTGAGGAATTGCTGACCTCATAATGTGTCACACTGAAACTTTTGTGTTTACTGGGTAAGGATTAACATGTTCTTAGTCGGATTTAATGACTGTCTGCCTCCCTTATCGGAATGCAGGGAGTGAACGGAAGTTTGCAACGTGATATTTAGTATTAATGCAGTGGTAAAAGAGCTACTGAATTAAATCTAGAGGGTGAATAAGTATGAAGTTGTAATGCAGAGCTACAGGAAGCAGTTGAATATTGATTCCCTTGGAAGAAATTAATGCAAGGGTGTGTAACGTAGCGCTACTGGTTCAACTACAGTTAGTTGATTAATGAAACCAATATGGGATTATAGACAGGCTTTGGAATATTAATGAATAAGATCCTTAATGGGCAAATCTCGGAGTACAGTTATAGTATAACCGCTGTTTGCACAGTACCGAGTGTGCTGAATTGTACATGTCTGACTTTAAATACTCATACGCTCTTTTTTAGTAATTCCAGTGTGGAATTAAACACGAAGCATATTACGGCATGTCAATAGAGGAAGAAGAGGAGGAGGCAGATCATCATGTGGTAATAGTGATTAAATAGGATGTCGAATGGAATTTAAATGCGTGGAAGGTTCATTTAGTGCATAGTGAGAGGGGTTTGAGAATAGAGTTTAGTCTTATCTGTGCTGTCATCGATTCCAGGCTGGTGGGCGTGTGTAAAGAAATATTTTCTGTTTTCTTTCGGGTGGATTTAATATCAGTAAAGGTCGTTGATGCTGGGAGGAGAATTTAGTTTTGTTTGTGAAACGTTTTAAAATGGGGCTTGTAGTTTCAACTTTTGTATGTTCTGGAACAAATAACTTGAGTGGAGGTGGATCAAAAGTGATTTGGGTAAATTACGTTTTATTTATCTAGTTGAAGTCAAATTAGTTGTGTGCTGGAAATTTGATTAAGGAATGAATTAAATGTAAAGGTTACTGATTTTAATCTCTGATTGATTTATGTGTAAAGCTGCTAACTGGATTGATTTTAAATCGGTAATTGAGTGGTAAAGTGTGCTACATATACTGCTGCGGTTGATTCTGATGTGTGCGGGAAACGTTTTGAAACGAATATGAAGCAACATAGTGTGGTGTAGATTGTGATGATTAAGTTGATTTTAAATGAAATTTTAATCAATTACAGGATAGCGATGAATATTCTGGAGGGGCACAAATTGGAGAAAGGTTTAGGCAAAAGGACTCGGAAAAAGCCGGGTTAACTGGGCTTCGGAACATTGGAAACACGGTAAGTTTTAAAATTTGAATTTTGCTCTGTTACTTGATTTCTTGGGTCAAGAATCTTAACAGTTCTGGAAGTTTCCCGAAAGTTCTGAAAAGTATTAGACATATTTGTTAGTATCGAAAATATTGATGGAAAATTCTATACTTTTATAAACGTTCTGAACCGTCATGGAAGTTTTAAAGTATGCATGCGAATTCGTCGGATTCTTGTATTTAATTAAAATGATGTTGGCAGACTTGACTAATTTGTCTTTGTTTATTTTTCCAGTGTTTCATGAATTCAGTCCTACAATGTCTGAGTAACACGCGGCCGCTGTTAGAATACGTAAACAATAGTAATTTTATGAAGGATTTGAATCCAGCCACATCGGGCATGAAAGGGGAGTTAATGCGAGGTAAGCACTGCCCTAATTGAATCTAATAAATAGTTTTCAACCGGAAACTACTCTTACCGAATTTGGAGTGTAATGTTAAAATTGCATGAAATGTTGCAATTTGCAACATTTTTAGCAAATTAAAAACTGAATGAAAAATCAAATGTCATGTTTGGAGAAATAACATATTTTTTCTGACTTATTCCAGCATTTTCCCAAGTTATTCAAGAGCTATGGCGTGAAACGCGGCCGGTGGATACATCCGCATTTAAAGATCAAATCCAAAGATTTGCCCCACGTTTTATGGGCTACAGTCAGCAAGACGCTCAAGAATTTTTGCGCTATCTCCTGGAAGGTCTTCACGAGGATGTGAACCGAGTCACGGCCAAACCTAAGCCTATCACGACAGATATCGATGATTCTTTGAGGTTAGTTCGTGTTTTAGAATATATTGTTTATTATTCTTGCTCCAGCCAGCAGCCTCGTGATTGTTTCTTGTGATGTAGCCTTGTTGATCATGAGATTTCCACAAGCGTGGCAATGCACTCTTTATTTTTCCTCGGTATTTGTAATTTGTAATCTGTATTATAATTGCCCCACGACGTCAATTCCCCTGACGCGAATACATCTAAATATCTGTACTTTATTTTATCAAAATCCTTTGATTTCCTGTCCACCACCATTATTCATGCACAATAATCACAATTTTCTGGTTAAATTATGTGTAAGATGGACTGTGATTTTGTGCATGCTTGTTTTCTGTGGATTATTGTAGTCTTTCGAGAAAAATCTACAGGAAACTAAAGGATTTACGGTAAAATGAGTTATTATATGGATGTTGGTGTGGAACCTAGACGATCATCTTGACACACGTCTGGCTTCCGGATTCGATGATAATGCGATAAAATATAAAAATAATTAATGTAAATAATTAATTGCGCAGATACAAAACACAGATTCTGAGTTTATCCCCATAACCACAGTTATCCTTCCTTAGTTTATTTTAACTTTTCCAAACTTCTTTCTTCTATCAAAAACCAAACAACCAAATTACACGTCTTTCTCTCTCGATAGTTATCTCCGTTCTATCCTTGGTCATTCGGACCCTTTCCAGACTCTCCCTTGTCTCCAGCACTCAGCAATCAAGCTGCAAGCACCCTCTCATACCTTCACAACGTTAACTGTCTCCAGCACTTAGCAATCAAGCTACAAGCACCCTTGGACGACACAAAGAACAACAACAACGTTTAACAAGAACGTTTCAAAACCTGGTTGGCCAACCAATCAACTCATCCAGCTCAAACTTAACTGAGTCTGGTCCTCCCCTTTAGGGACAAAAGTATTGATACCCTCAGGCTATCAATCCAAAAATACATTACTTTGCCCGCAGGCTCCAACAATGGAATAGATGTAAATGTATTTAAGAAGAATTAAAGATAATTATCATAAGAATGATGACAAGCTGTAATGTAGCTGACACATGGGGGCAGGAAGTAACAGTGAATAATGATGTGATTTTTTTAATTAACAGTGATAATCAGAAGGCTGCCGAGTCATGGAAGCGTTATCTCCGGTACGAAGACAGCAAGATTGTTGACACATTCGTGGGTCAATTAAAATCCACCCTCAGATGTACTACATGCGGGCATTGTTCTGTGACATTTGACCCCTTCTGGGATCTCTCCCTCCCCATCCCGTCCCGAATGAGTTCTACGAAATTATCAAATTGTTTTGAACTATTTACCCGGGAGGAAATCCTGGACGGGGATGAGAAGCCAACCTGTGCAAAATGTCAGTGTCGGAGAAAATGCACTAAAAGTTTATCTATTCAAAAGTTTCCCCGAATCCTAGTTATCCATCTGAAAAGATTCTCACCCACGGAACGTTACCGAGGAAAATTAAGTACGACAGTTGAATATCCTGTCAAGGGATTAGATTTATCCGCCTTCTCCTCAAATTCAAGTCTTGGTCACTCTTTCAATTTATACGGGATTTCTAATCACTCTGGCTCAACTTATTCTGGTCATTATATCGCCTATTGTAAACATCCGTATTCTGGAGAGTGGCATTGCTACAACGACTCCAGGTGAGTTTTGGAAAAACATCTTTTCGTAAAATAATTCGCGATAGTTCTTGCAATATTTGAAATGATACATACAGATAATTTCTGTAGGCTGAAATTAATTAATAACCATTTCGTTTTTACAGGGTCACACCTTTACCCACCAACAGTGTCGTTACTAGCGAGGGATACGTACTTTTTTACGAAATGGCCGGCCAAACCTCTCATCTATAGCCGAGTTGCTCTCCTTCCTCTATTAAATCTCTAAATTATGAACTACAGAAGAAGAAGAAGAAATTCGATAATTTCTGTAACTAATCAAGTCAAAGAATATATTATATATATTAATATTTACCTATATAAGCTAATTATTATATACAAGGTGCAAATGGTTGTATAAATCTCCTGGAACGAGAGAATCTCTCAGATTCTTTCTTGTAAAGCGCATGTGTTGTATGCATTATTTAGTTTTTAAAATTGTGTGGATTATACTGCCCTCTGGTTGCTGTTCATGATCTTAGGTAAATGTAGCCGTAAAGTTTGACGCCAATAATAGCCGAAACCCACCTGTATTCCTTTTTAACCACCAGATGTGACGAAAGTCCCTGGAAATCATTAAAATTAACTGTGCAAATGAATATTTTATAGACGTTTACCCCAAATACCGAGTATTTTTTAACCGAATTTAGCTAAATGTTGGCCTGAAAGCGAGATAAGTAGAGGAATTGCTCTTCTGAAGCTACGTATTTGTATGTCCAGTAAAAATGAGGTTGTAGTGCATACATTTTAGAAAATCTGTGAAACTTTAACCAATTAATTAATGTAATTTTAACTTAATGTATGTACATGTCTCGCATGCGTGATCTTATTTGATATAGACAGTTATGTTGTAAATACATGTATTGAATTAGTTAAGTATATGGAAATTGAAATTGCTTGCTCTTCAGAATTTTAGAATAGTCTGCCTAGAATTGAAGATTAAGGCAGCTATTTATTACTGACGGATTGCTGAAGAGAGTCTTTAAGATAAAAATTATTGTTTGGGTGCAGCAACGGAGACTTGTGAGTTTATCGTTGTTAAGTAGTTTTAAAAATGTATCTACTTGTCGCCGTCGCTGTGTGCTTGCTTAATGAATTATTTAGAATATGGAAGAATCTGGTTGTCTGTAACGGTTGTTTTAAGGATGCGTCCCAGCAAAAACAATCAAGAGCGCTATAACGTTTAAGAATGTCAATTATTGATTATCCTCACTCACTGATGTGCTAGAGGGCGGAAGACGCTATGCTAGGAAAACTCTCAATTGAGACAGTATCTCGTTTGGTGATAGTGTACATTTTTCCACATTAATCACAGTTACGGCAGGGAGAAGAAAAATTAATTAACTTTAAGAGAAGCAGGCTTTTTGGTGTCAAAAGTACGCTGATTTCCTTAAAATCCTCCAGTTGCCCACATCTGAATCAACCCCATTGATTCAGGTAAATCTTATCATGATAATACCAAAGGTATCTGAAATATATTGTATTAAGTAACCAAGTTATAAGTACCCTGTAAATATGTAACTAACTACGAAACATTTTACGTGCGTGCAGGCATGATGCGGAATGTAAAAATTGAATAATTTGGTTGGTTCACCGTATTTCTTTGAATGGGCAAGGATTGAGGCAGATTTAAAAGCTAGTTTATTTGCATTTATAAATTGTTGATGTAAAGTTAGCCCAACAGCGGCTTGTGTGAGCTAACGTACTCAAACTCTGCCATTGTGTATTGCCATCGATTGAATCAGTAGGACTGTTCCTTGACCAGCCAAGTGTCGGGTGATTGTTTCTATAGATTAAAACTTGTCGTGGTTCAAGTCATGACTTATAATACATTATAATAAGTTGTAATTGTTTCTGTAAATAATGTTTTTCGCCAAGTCGCAGACGTATTGTAGCCGCTTAGCTATCCGCAATAGGTTCAGAATATATTGATTGGTGCTAATCCCGATTCTTGTTTACCGGTATAAGTAATTAATTATCCCTAAACTGATTTAGTCATGCAGTACTGTAAGGATAAACTGCGGAAATTATTTCCCCAGCCTTTACATTATCCGTCTTCACCCTGTGGATTCTCAAATTGCAACATTAAGTTATCCATGTTCATTTGCACCGTTTTCTTCCTTATGTTCTGTGAAAGTTATCGAGAATGATTTCAGAATGTCTGATTGAGTTAGGCTATTTTCTGGATGACAGCGAAATTGTTAAGTACACTCTTGTTTTGCTTGTCTGTTGAAGGTTTGCGGGCTGGAAGCTTTTATTAACTCATTTCTACATTTAAGCAGATATAATTATTACGGTAAGGTGACAACTATGTGTGAATTGTATTGGTATTGCATGAGCAAAAGCAGTTTAGTTACAATATCCTAGTAGTGAATGCACGAACAGCTGTGCTAATGAAACTGTTAACAATTCCCTGGAAATTAAGCAATGTCATGTTATAGTAATATATACTTTGCTACGCTCAAAATGTACTGCTTGTTTCCCAGAGGAATGGATAAAGTACTGATTGGATGTTATTGTTTACAAGCATTAACTCTGCAGTGAAATGTGAAATGGTAAATTTATATTTCACTGGAAATTATTTTTCTTGTTTACCTTAGACTGAAGTACACGCAACTGGTTGATACCGTAAATATGTATAATATACCAAGTTGAATCATAATTAATCATGAATGTACCTTCCATGAGGAATTGCGAATTTACGAAATAAAGTCTTAAAAATTCACATTGGAAATTTTTAAGTCAACAATTACTTCCTAAAGCAGTCACACACTCGTTTCCCAATTAACTCATACTTATTGGCAGTACTATCAAAATTATAACCTTCTGCTTCATATACTTTGAACAATAAAAAATCAAAAACACAACATTAACATCGAAAACTGTACACACGTGATGCTTATCCAGCATATCAGCTGCGTAATCTGGTGAAGTTAAAACCTAATAACAGTAATCCACTTACTCTTGCAAAGATCCTACCCATTCTGCCTCCCGTTTAGCCTTTTCCTCTTCTGTTTCATGAACATGATACTTAGTTACACCGTCCCAAATATAAGCGGATATTTTTCTACCGGCAAAAAATCTATCATTAAATAAATTGAGTACTTGTAGCGCTTCCTCTGAGTTTGACATGGTTATCTGAACTACTCCATCAGGATGTCGGTCATGAACTACGAGTCGATTTACCGTTCCACATTTTCCAGCTTCTTCCCTGAAATCTGCACTGTATTCTAAAATCTCACTAACTTTTTCACCTTCAAAGTCCGCAGGGCTGAAAGCGTTTGAAACAATCACAACACGATCACTTTTCTTCTCTTCCTTGACGTTTCGAAGAGGATCCAGTTTCCAACTTAATAGATGTTCTTGTTTCTTTTTCATCTTTTCTTTATCTTGCTTTTTCTTCATCCTCGGCTTCTTGGAAGGATCATATTCGCCCTTAAGCTGGAATTTAGCTCGTTCTACATGAACTTGCTTGTCTTTCAGATAGGCTCCGTCCAAGATGTCCAAGGCTAGGGCTACAGATTCAACTTTGATGTAGGTGCATATTCCATCACCTTTCAGTACTCCGTTGGCGTCTGAATACAATTTGATGCTGTAGTTTTTCCCATCCGCTTTAGCTATCAGTCCACATTTACTCATAAATTCAATAAATTCTTCGTCGGTCAGTTCCGATGGGAGATTTGAAACATAGACTTTTGTGTTCTTGGTTTCATCTAGCTCAAACCATTCTGGATCCTTCCGCTTGTTTTTCTGTTTTCCAGCTGCGTTCCCCCCATTTGCGTCGTTGGCTTGATCGCTGCTTGCGGATGAATTTGATGGGATAACTGCAGATCCTGAAGCTACTGTTCCGATTTGAGCTGCATGTGAGCCGTAACTTAAATTGTAGCGTGCTAGAAAATCCTGATCGATTTTTGGAAACCAGGCGTATTTTTCAGTGTCCCAAAACATTAAGGTTCCATCTGTGTCTTTGTACACGTAATTTTCACCATCGAACCAAACTGTTTCTCCTGTAGATAGCTTTGGTTTCCACATGTTATTCTCTTCATCCCATGTATAGTTCTCATTTTCGGTCTTTGACGCTTCGTCTTGTTCTGAGCCGTCCATTGTGCCTGTGAAGAATATACATACAGATTAATTAAAGATAACGCCTACAAATCCAGCAAATTAAAATCATGAAACGTAATGTAATTTCGCTATATTATGTTCAACATTAACTATTAAATATATACATTAGATTTTAGCTGGTTGAAACTGAAATGCAAAACGTAGTCAAGTTGAGCTTACCGTCTTAACAATGTTTGATATGGCTTTAAAAATAGACTTTGTGATCCGAATCACACAATTTCTTCACATGCTATGGTGTATTAGCGAGAGAATAGCGTAATTAGACTAACTGTAATTAAAAGTTAATTCCAATCAGAATCAAAACTATAATTATATGCAACTCAAGACTCAATAAAGACTCTCGCGGCGATTCGAGTCCAACGACGTTGCGGTTTGAAAAGAAGCACTTTCGCGCGAGAACGGAATTCTAAGGTTCCTGGTCGACTAGGCTCTTCGTGGATGCGTAAATTCGTAGTTTGTAACTGAATTGAAGTTTACGGAGTGTAGGCGTAGGGTTGATTATTCATTCCATGAATAATGTACGAAGATTGATTTCAGATTTGCAGGAGTTTTTACAGATTAACTTTATGCAATTCCAGCGTAGTTAATTAAGAGGTGTCGGAAATACCAACCCCTCTGATCGCTTATCGGCATTCTACCAATTTTTTACGTCTAACTGAAAGCGAATACGTACGCTTGATAGCAGACAACTGGGAGCTATTTTTAGAGGTAAGAAGACATTTATTTTGAATTTTATGGAATTGTACTGCTTTAATTTATCAAAGACTTAAGTTAAATAATTTTAACTATGCTTGGTAACAAAAATTGGTTACTGATTTTCAGGGTCACAAGAAACTGATCGTTAGACGATATTTCTGATACTGTCAACTGGCTGAGCTCAGCATTTCAATTAACAGTTTGAATTTTCCATCCAGTTTGGTAAGAAACATTTGTAAAAATTTTAACTGCTAGTGCGTTGAGAACTACATGGTAGTTTGCCAGGGTTTTGGATATTGTATCTCCAAAGTCTCCTCCGTTGAGTTATGAGTTAAGAAGTCCATCAAAAGTTGGCATAAGATTAGTTTGGGCCCTACCTGATTTGTTCAGTGAAATAAGTCGATCAGTTCGGCAATTTTCGAAGATAGCGGTTAGCAATTTTCAATCAGGTCGTCAATTGAATTGTTCGCATGTGTAGCCTAGATACCAGCTACTAACCCAGGACGTTGATTAAATTAGAGCGGTGGAGTACTTTCAGCATAAGTGCTTCTTGCAGATTATACATTAATCATCCTATCATAGGAAATCGTTGGACAGTAAAATGACGGAATACTGGAAGAGTCAAGAGAAAACCTTTTGTGACATCTGCAAATGCTGGCTCACGGATAACAAGAGCAGCGTGGAGTTTCACAAGAATGGGAAGCGTCACAAAGAAAATGTGGAGAAGCGCCTTAAGGATATTCAGCAAAAGAACAAAGCTGATGAAAAGAAGGAAAAGAAGTTTGATCAGGAAATGGCTAAAATTGAACAAGCAGCCGCTGCAGCCTGTAAAGATGAAGGCTTTCAAGACATAAGTTCCAAGTTCGGTGAACCGAAACCATCGTCGACGAAACGCTTGTCAGAGAAGGAAGGTGATACGGGTGGAGGCAATCCAGCGCTGAACCTTGAAGGTGCCAGAATATTGCATCGAAAGGAGAAACCTATTACTAAAGAAATTAAACCTATACCACCTAGCAAAGGACGTGGGTCATGGGCACCAATTACCGACCCTTCCTACGTTGACCTGGAGCTACCTGGAGGACCTCCTAAGCCGGTGAAGATGGTGATGTCAAAGCCAACAGAAAAGAGGAAACATATCGCGTTTGAAGAAAAGACTGTTTCCTCTGCATCATCGTCCTCTGCGCTGTCCACCGGTTGGTCGGAAGTTGTCGCACCGAAGATTGAGTTCAAGAAGCGGAAGCAGTCGCAAAGCAATATGAGAAGGAGAGGAGATGCCGATTAAACTATGATAGATTTATTGCTAAGGTTTCCTCGAGGACGACTAAATATTTCCTATTGTAAAGATGTTTAAGATGTGACTAAGTACTTGGATGAAGGTAGAGCAGGGTTTTTGTTCTGTAGGTTGTATAATTTGACAATTTTTCTTGTTTAGAAAAATGTAATCCATTCTATAAAGGCCAGAAAATGTAGCCAGTGTAATAAAACGTCTTGAATTATCAAATATTTGCTGTAGTGCGTATTGTGTATTTTTGAAATTAGTATGCATGAACGTAGTGGGAGGAAAATTGCTAACTATAGAAAATGCTAACTAAAAAAAATTAAGGAGGGTTTTGTCGTATTCAATTCAACTAATTTGCAGTAAGAAGGAAGCGAATACTAACTACATGATTATTAATTATTACATCCAGAGTAACCGGCATTCGTTTATCTTACAGATATGTTGCCTTACTCCCAAAGTCCGTATTCTGCTTGATTTCAATTTGGAGAATATACTATTACGTGGAATACCGGTGGTGTTCCTAATATAACCCTGGTTCTGTGATCTTGAATCCGTGCCGCTTGGTCATGATGGTAAGATATCATTTCTAAAAAGCTGATAGCTATATCGAAACTGAATAAACGTTTTTCTTTGTAATCTGCAGGCTTATATAGATCAAGGAAGCAATACTTCCGGCTCATCTGGTGACGAACGGCATATGGATCAGCTTCTCATGCGAGCTTCAGATTGGAGCCTTGCCTGTGATAATGCATTGCTCAACAAGCTCCAAGAACTTTCTGATGTAAATATGTAAAATTTCTTTAAATCCTGTAAGCAGTACAACTGTGAGGCTGGGAAAAATTTATCGAAACATAAATTTCTTTTCAGAATCTGGTACGATCATCCGAGAAGATAGTGAACGATTGTGATGAACTCATGAATGACGTCGATAGCTTGCAATTTAAAGTTACTAATGTTACAAATGAGTTTTTGTTGCTAGCAAACACTCATTTTGTTGAGAATGCAGTTGAAGAGTTTAAGGAATTCGATGTTGATCCAAAACAACCCCCGAAACCGGTGCAAGCTCCTACAAAAGCTGAAAAAGAGGCTCTTTTAATTGATAAAATGAAGGAAGCCATTCAAGTAGGTGTACGAACTCAACAGGAACGAGAAATTGAAAGGTTTGTTCAGCATAACTATAAGCAATGAGAAGTCTATGAATAATTTCCTTCTTTAAATAACGCTCTTAAGACTAGTCCATACAGTTTTGTCGAATGAACCTTTTTATCAAGGATTTAATTTCCTACATAGATTGAAACGTTCAGAGGAATTCTGTCACGGAAGTGGAGAATCGTCTCATGGGCTCAACTTAGGGCACATTATTGGATCCTCAAAATTTTTTTCCAGCAAATACTGTGGATTACACGGTGATAGGAAATATCAGATAGCGAAGAACACAAACTCGTGTATTTCCTCAGAAACGTCAAATTCTACAAATTCAGGATTCGATGAGTCGCTGCCCCCATCTAATCAGAACGTACTCCCATTTCCTGACTTTAGTGATGGTAAAGCTGTAGAAGATGCAAGTTCCTCCAAGTATTCTCCAATAGTGCCAACTTTATCCGCTTATGCAGGTACCACCGTATGAATAAGCTATACTTATTCCTTATTTCAGATTCTTAGTCATCCAGCATAATACGATCTGTAATTTTTATGTAGGGTATGACGCCGAGGCCTCGTTATTTGCCACTCCTAAACCTGCGTCACTTGCACCCGCCAGCGATGGTACACCGGAACTAATATCTGATAAAGTGGTGGAGAAAGCATCGTCACAGCCACAATTTAACGTCAAAACGCCAGTGCCAGCCCCATTCTCTTACATACCAATACCCGCCCGTCCACCATCTACACCTTCGTTGTCGTCCGCAGACAGCTCTCCGGTAGATCTCGCTCCTCATTTATCACATGGTTTCCCTCCATCAGACGATATATTTCCTGAAGTAGTTTCACCAACCACGCCTACCAAGATATTTCCGCAACCAGTAGTGGAAACTAAAGAAGCTGAAGAAGATTCACTTGACGAAGTTCATATACGCTCTCCACCTTCAAAACCCGTTCACAAATTTCTAGATGCTGCTGTAATTTCTCAATTAGAAAAAAGGCTTCAAGCTCCAAAGGCATCCATTCCAGCGAAAGAAATTGTCGATCGGAATTTGGAAACGTCAACCCCTGTACAAGTGCCTGTATCATCAGCAGTCCCTACTGTTCATGTGAAACAAGCGGACCAATTGCCTCCTCCAAAAACTGCAAAAACCCCACAGCCCACAATATCTCGACCCAAGTCACTAAAATCGCCAGCAGAATTTCCCCCAAAAGTTATTCCTCAATCCTTCCCGTCGCCGCTATTTAAGACCCCTGTTATTGAAGTTGAATCCCCTCAAACTACAGTTACGAATCCAACATCAACACAGAAATCCGCGGGAATTGAACGATTACAACCTCCTCCAGTTACAGTTGTGAAAAAATCAATATTTGATAGCGATTCAGATGATGATGACGACTTACTATTTTCTTCAAAGCCAATGAAATCAAGTGTGGCTTTGCCGAAAACGTCTATTTTTGCGTCCCTCGACTCATTCAAGGCCAACGACGATTTGTTTAGGCCTCCTCCTATTTTGGATATGAGTGACTCTGAAGACGAATCAGATATATTTAAAGTTACCAAGTCTGTAGAAATATCGGGTAGTTCCAATGACAGAAATATTTTCTCTGATTTGTCAGTTGAGATTGAAGCGAAAGAAGTTTCCCGCAAAGTAGTGAATGTATCATCAGCAAATGACATGTCAGTTTCAGCTGTGCCAAACCAAAGTCCGAATGATGCTGACCAGAGCCTCCCTGCTCCATCTGAAGGCTCTGCTGCCAGAATGCCTACCGATGAATTGTTTCCAGAAGCATCAGTAGTTGATCAACTATCAGAGTCAACATTAGCTCCTGAGGAGGATATCGCCGATGATTTATTTGTCGTCACTGAAAATGCTGGGAAAACCAATGTTGCAGAAGAACTGGAATCCGAACCCGCAATAGACAACTTGTTCAAGGAAGAATTCGTAGCACCGCCACCAGTGGAGGACAGCGAAAGACAATTTACTCGGCGACAGCAACTTTCTTCCGAAGACAGTGCCGATATATTCGAAGATATAGTGGAATCTATTCAACAGAAGTTACCCGAAGAAGTGTTACCAGCACCATCTTTCGTTCCCCCAGTTTTTGCTCCTGTAGACACACACGTTGAGCAAGTGAGAGCAACGGTAACACCGCCGCCAATTTTTGTAGAGATTGCCGAATCAACTGGTTCCTTTATTGAATCAAAGATCGACGAGGGAAAAGCCGAAGACGACGATGATATTTTCAACGATTTGTCTCTTGTGTATTCAAAAACACCCCTGCCGTCCTTTAGTTCCACGCCACCTCCTCAACCACCGCCTGTTGCTATGGAACGAAGCTCTAAAATCAAACATGAAATGATTGGAAAGTCAATTTTTGATAGCTCAGACTCAGATGATGATCTCTTTGCTACAAAAACGCCTGCTGCAACCTTATCTTCAACGAATGCACCTGTCGCAGATACATTAAAAGCCATACCAGAACCAAAAAAGGAAGAGAAGATTACCGTTGTCACGGATGTGGCACCCCCTGTTGTAGCTCCTGCTGTGATTACCGAGTTGCCAAAAAAAGGTACCGAAGAAATAAAGAAAGTTATTGGAGGCGTTTCAGTGTTGCCTGCAATATCAAGTCTAAAGAATAAAGCGACACTCCCTGCAAACACGCACTCCATGCCTGCCCCGAATATTTCACAAGCACTCACGAATTCTAAATCTACCACAGCATCAAGCCTCAAATCCCCAGCAATCAAAACTAAATCTTTGTTCGATAGTTCTGATTCTGATGAGGATCTGTTCTCAACTAAAGCGACATTCAGGAAACCCTCTCCCATGCAAACCAAATCCGATTCTGTTACGACTAAATCCAGGCGACCAAAATCATCTGAATCAAACCCGAAAAGAAAAGCGATGCTTTTTGATAGTGATAACGAGAGTGATAATTTGTTCAAAAAGCCCAAGAGCTCTGCACCTGGATCTGCTACCGCACAACTGCCAGTCTCAAAGCCATCTGAATCTGTTCAAGATCCAGTTGTAGTTTCTGTGCCTCAGCCCGAAGCTGTGGATGGAGCAGGAAAGGCCGATGAAGCGGGAACAAACTCTTCAGAAGCCGAGAAATGTGTGGACAAGAAACCCAAGAACAAGTTTCGAGCAGTTGCACAGAACCTAGAAAGTTTATTTAGTGCTAAGCTTAAAGCTGGGAAACCAATTAAGCCTTCGCAAAAGCAAGAGTCTGACCACATCGTCGAAGATGAGGTACCTAAAAATGCATTGTTTATTAGTGACACAGACACAACAGATGCCATCTTCAACCAATCTTCGTCTATCGAAAATCCTCTCATTGCTACCGGAGGACCAGGAAACTCTATTATCGAACCAAGTTTTGAAGACAATCCGGATTTGGGAAGTTTATTGCCGTGCTTAACAAAAGTAAGAAATTGAAATATTTTACACTTTGTTCTGTAATACTACTGTATTCTTTGTACAGTATTAATCTTTTTGATTTGCATTTAGAATCGTCCAAAATTCACAAGGAAGCGTCGACCAAAGGCACGAGTTACAAGTCGGAAATGTTCAGAAGAAAGCCCACAGGAGCGTCCAGAGGATTCCCAAGAATCGGATTGATTGAAATGCATCATTTTCACATAAAATATGCTTACAGTCATCCGAATTCGCATTTAAGAAACGTAATAGTCGTAGCATGGTAGTTAGTAAACGATAAATCGCCTTGCATTCGCATAGAATATTGTAATATGTAGGTATACCCAGTCATATTCTTAACGTAATTGTGATTAGCAACTTGTCATATCACAAACTAAAATAATGCATCTTACTTGAAATCAGAAAGTTTCGTTCTTTTCAAGAATATTCTTTCTTCTATTTATTTTCCGGATGTATGTAGCATGCTAATTTCCTTAACCCTTTTCCCATTTAAATAATGCATAATGAAACATAATTATCTTTTGATAATTTCCACCTATAGTATATGAATTATCTTTTGATAATTTCCACCTGTAGTATATGGTTTATCTTTTGATAATTTCCACCTATAAGTATATGGTTATAACCATTTGTGCTAACATATTGCCGATTCTGTGCCAAGCTCATTTACTGCAACTTGGATACATTTTAAAACTTTCCTGTGATCTATAGAATACTTTTTTTCGCACCTACAATCGAATAAATGTATGTAAGCAAGGATATGCTAAAAACATTAAGTTTGAAGCTATTAGTATAATTACAATGCTTCTGCTCGCCTCTCACGAGGCATGTTTCCATGCGTAATTCAAAGTTCTCGGCTTGTAGTCTTTTGAAGGCCGAATTAAAAATTGTAATATCTTTTCTATCAGAATTCCGCCCCGAATTTAGAAGTATTAACTACTCTTCTATTCTGAGTTGTTCGGGTTTCTAATCTGCAGAGCGCGCCTTCCTGAGCGCGGGCTCTTACTTAGTTATAATGCCGTATATGAAAATAAAACCTAATTAAGGCAAAAGCCCTCACAAAGTAAAGGCGGCGACGGCGACCTGAATAAACACTTGAATGACGTACAAGGAGGTCTAAAACGGTTTACTTTACTTACTCCTGGTTCCGAGTTGTTTTAGAGTTAATGAAGACAACGAGAAAAGGAGGTGGCTTCTTTTTGTTTGTCTCCACGTGTGCAGTTAAATAAATCCACCTTTGACTGGTTTTTGGCAGTCGTTTATTGTTCATAAACTGTCACAAAGGATAGTTACCGCAAATACCAAAGTACGTAACAGTAGCTTTCTTTAGCTTTTCTACGCATACTCATATTTTATACTTGAGTATATATGGGTCCAAAACTTTTCATGTAGGTAGACAATTCAGCTAATGTTCACATTAGAGAACTAGGATTTTTTCGTAGCATGCGTTCGCAGGTAAGGTACAAGAGTCCATAAGGTGCGGATAAAAAACGCATTTAAAAATTCATATGGATTTAGCTCACCGCCAATATTTTTCTGGCACACCACGACTCGTATAATTTAAGGTATCCCTTCTATGCGGAGGCAATATAAAACTTCCAAGGATTTAACGTGTGGTGTCCAAAAGCTCAATCCATTTTTATTACGCAGATGGCCACACTTCAAGAAACAGGTGTGGTGATTATACTTTAGGAAGCACAACTGTCCATACTTGAGCCATCTCCCGGATAGTGGGTAGGGGTAGGGTGTGGCTTATTCTAACAATAAATTATCTCGGGTTATACAAATATCCCGAACTATAGTTTTTGGCCTGATTATCGCGCAATTATAACACAACTTCCTCGTAGCGTACAGTACGCACTAGCACCCTCTTTATTGGAACGTTTACCTTGATTTAATCCGCGAATTTCAGAGATCACCAAGGTTCAATAATTTCGAATCAAAACTCCATGAACATATTTAAATATTCTTCAAAACGTTATATTGTACAGCTGCACCTGCATCAGATTGGACTGCGACTACAAAGATAAATAATACCAGACGAAGCTTTGAATAGCAGGAAGAAGAACATGCTTACAATGACGAACTCATCCATACTGGAGCGTTGTTTCGATCTTACTTTGAAAATTTACGAAACGGTTCTTCGCATCGACAGCTGTCTCTTTATATTCCCTATTCAGTTTAGAAACCATGTTGAGTCAGGTCGTCAAACATATAGAGCTGAGGCTTGCAGAAGTATTCCTAGACTTGCGCTGATTTTATTTATAAATCTGGTCATAACTTTGAACTGCATCGTTCAAGTAGGTGCTACAATCCATTTGTTTGCCAACCTCACTTCCATGAATCTCCAAAGCTTGTTTCACTTTCAACTCGCTGTATTTTCCGTCGTTGGAATGTGCACAAGTTGGGCTGTTTTCAAGAGAAAATCCGACCTGGCTCTACTCCTTAACCTATTTTCGGATGTTAGCGAATATTTCAGCTTGCTGGATCGCGGTGAAAAGAAGCCAACCATCTGGTACCGTAATCCGTTAGCCATGCTTGCTTGTCTGAGCGCTGCAGTCGTTTGTTTCAATCTCCTATTCGTCCAGGTCCTAACGGCATGTTATTATTACAAAGAGTCATCTTTTTACTGGATAATGTTGTCGACATGGTTCCCGGAACTCCGGTTGGGGTTCCTTGGAAACGGAACGGCAATGCTGTTCCTCATGCTGGAAGGAATAAAGCTTTCCATAACGATACTCCTGGTATTCTCCAGCGGAATGTTTCTTGTCGTTCCCTACGTAGCCTTGAAGGTTTGGTTAAGCTACACTCTGGAAACGTAAGCATGAATTTCAGTCTGTCGAAGTTTATATCAGTACAATAAGGTCATATTGAATGGCTAAATTTATATTTTAACCAGTCTACAAGAGACGAAAAATGAGAAAATCACGCGCGCCCTCTATCAAATTGTGCAGCACGCTTCTGTCCTGTGCAACACAACGTTTGCTCCGCTTTTCCAGCCATGTTTCTTCTGCTTTCACACGGTCAACACAACGTTCCTGGTGTACATGTTGCTGTCGGATGGAGTTGCAATAAATGTCTGGATTTTTTCCTTTATGATTCTTGGTCTCATCTTCGTGGTTGTTTTAGCAATCGTGAGCTTTCTGGAGCTTTCCAAAGTACGAATATTGTCGAGCCAGATAATTGAGGAAATGGAAACACTGGATTTCAATTGGATGGAAAATGTACCCGGAAAGCTTCTTCCGAAATACAGGCGGATGTATATTAGCGGTAAATTTAGAATTTTAGGAATGAAGATTGGAAATTACGGATACTTCCGACCTGTCGCCGTTTTGATTTGGTTCAACGCTGTTCTCAGTAATCTTCTAATGTTACTGCAGTAAATACTAGATGTTAGATATAGTATACAAGATGAGGATGTGCAATTAAAATCAAAATCTGATGGCTCTTCTTAAGGTTAAAATAAATTTTAATGTAACAAGGTCGGCGGTCAGCATGTAGCATTCCCTTGGTTAGTGGCATTGCCGAAAATTATTGTCCATCCTTTTTACGTTTTAAATAGACAAGACAGATAATTAATGAACTCGAAAATATGATTTAATCACGTTTGGTAAGTTAACTAGTTTCATTTGATGATGACAGCATTTCATCATCCTAGTAAGTATGCCACATGTATGTGCTTTAGGTTAAATACTATACAACCTAAGAGGGCGTTTAAAAAAAAGGCTTCAACATTGTTTCTATAAATTTCAAGACTCATATTCTTATTTTTGTACTGTACTGTATAACGAAACCACTTCCTGATTCTTAGATCAAACAAATTTTAAATAGTAACATCAATAGTTTCGAAACAAACGAAAAGAATACTATAAAATCCTACAATCATTTTTGGCAGACATAATATTCTGTTTTGTTTCGAGCGTGTCGGGATGATTTTCTCCAAGGATTTCAACCCGAGTGTCGTACACTTTCTGAAACATTTCCAGCGCTTTTTCTTCCTTCCCGAGCCCTGAATAACAGCAAGCCATGTTGTGCATGGAGCTGAGCGTGTCGGGATGATTTTCTCCAAGGATTTCAACCCGAGTGTCGTACACTTTCTGAAACATTTCCAGCGCTTTTTCTTCCTTCCCGAGCCCTGAATAACAGCAAGCCATGTTGTGCATGGAGCTGAGCGTGTCGGGATGATTTTCTCCAAGGATTTCAACCCGAGTGTCGTACACTTGCTGGTAGATTTCCAGCGCTTTTTCTTCCTTCCCGAGCCCTGAATAACAGCAAGCCATGTTGTGCATGGAGCTGAGCGTGTCGGGATGATTTTCATCAAGGATTTCAACCCGAGTGTCATACACTTGCTGGTACATTTCCAGCGCTTTTTCTTTCTTCCCGAGCCCTGAATAACAGGCAGCCATGTTGTGCTTGGTGGTGAGTGTTTGGGGATGATTTTCATCAAGGATTTCAACCCGAGTGTCATACACTTGCTGGTACATTTCCAGCGCTTTTTCTTTCTTCCCGAGCTCTGAATAACAGGCAGCCGTGTTGTGCTTGGTTCTGAGCGTGTCGGGATGATTTTCTCCATGGATTTCAACTTCAGTGCGGTACACTTGCTGGTACATTTCCAGCGCTTTTTCTTTCTTCCCGAGATCTGAATAACAGTAAGCCATGTTGTGCTTGGTTCTGAGCGTTTTGGGATGATTTTCTCCATGGATTTCAACTTCAGTGCGGTACACTTGCTGATACATTTCCAGCGCTTTTTCTTCCTTCCCGAGCCCTGAATAACAGCAAGCCATGTTGTGCATGGAGCTGAGCGTGTCGTGATGATTTTCTCCAAGGATTTCAACCAGAGTGTCGTACACTTTCTGAAACATTTCCAGCGCTTTTTCTTCCTTCCCGAGCCCTGAATAACAGCAAGCCATGTTGTGCATGGAGCTGAGCGTGTCGGGATGATTTTCTCCAAGGATTTCAACCCGAGTGTCGTACACTTGCTGGTAGATTTCCAGCGCTTTTTCTTTCTTCCCGAGCCCTGAATAACAGGCAGCCATGTTGTGCTTGGTGGTGAGTGTTTGGGGATGATTTTCATCAAGGATTTCAACCCGAGTGTCATACACTTGCTGGTACATTTCCAGCGCTTTTTCTTCCTTCCCGAGATCTGAATAACAGTTAGCCATATTGTGCATGGTGCTGAGAGTGTCGCGATGATTTTCTCCAAAGATTGTAACCCGAGTGTCATACACTTGCTGGTACATTTCCAGCGCTTTTTCTTTCTTCCCGAGTCCTGAATAAGAGTTAGCCATTTTGTGCTTGGTGGTGAGTGTTTGGGGATGTTCGATGCCGTATGTGCTCAGCTGCAGATCATATAATTTGCAATATATTTCCAAACTTTTGTTGAAGCTGCCTGCACTGCGATAACATTTTGCCAGAATCATTGACATCTCATTTGACGTCGACATACGTACATCTTGCCCCCCTGTGGTTATCAGTTCAATCAGGCGAATGGCCTCTGATGGCTGAACAGGAGCAAGTTGTTTCACTAACTGTAAGGTTAGGTCAACGTTATGTTTATGTGTAAAACAATGCTCACAGAATATGGCAAAGTTTTTGAGAATCTGTGGGTAATATTTGGTAATTCTAGACAATATATTACTTCGTTCCACTGCAAGCGAAGCGTAACGTTCAAGTAATTCACCGATTTCGTTTGTTCGCATAATGTTAGATCTGACGTACGATTGAAGTAAAACGTGAATGGAGACTAAATCTCCATCATCGCTGATATTTATGAAAGAGAATTTTCTCAGCACGTTCATGATCTTGATTAAATTACTTTGGGCGGCGCTGTCTTCCCGGAAGATTTGGATGACATCTGTCAGAAACTGAACTGGTATACCAGTTGAGGAAAGAACTGATAATATGTTTAGAAGTTCGATGGCTTTTCCTCCTAGTTCTGGAACTTCCCGAATATTTCCTATTAAATCATCCCATAAATAGTCAAGCTTACCGTAAACACTTGTTGAACTAAGGTCTAGTTCATTTGCTGCATGTAATTCTGTAAGTTTCTGAACCAGTTTGTTAGGATTGTAGTTTCTAATATACTCTGCTTCGGTCACCATGAGTGCAGTAACAGCCGAAATTGCAACGGGAAGACGGCTGAAGAACACACCGAGGGTGCGGCATTCGCTTTCAAAAGAGGCAAGGAGAGGCAACTTCTTGGTGAAATAATTGAAGCACTCCTCTTCAGTGTATGCTTCGATTTCAAGGAAGTGCGTGGCGTGATTTCTCCAAGCTTCCGCAGCTTTGATACGAGTACTGACTAAGATAATAGGCTGATGAAAAGACTGTTGGATGTGGGGCGGAAGAAAGTCAGCGATCCCTTGCTTTAATCCGAGCTCATCAGATGCAGTTTCTGCATTGTCGAACACGATTAAAGTTGGCTTCTTGCAGAGTTGCTCATACACTCGGCCTGCAATTTTCTTGTTATCCTTGGTCTCATCTTCCAGAAACTGAATATTCAGGTGATTTTCTCCGAGATTTATGAACTGGTCCCGAATCGAGTTAACAGTCTCTCCGGATATCCACACCTGGTATGGAAAATCTTTGCCATGTTTCTTAATGAAGAGGATTGCCAGTGTGGTTTTCCCGATTCCAGGACCGCCGGAGATGATGGTTGTGCAGGAAGCGCTCGTTATAATGCCTCCGGGGAGCTTATTATCTTCCACGTATTTTCGGATTTTTTCCAAATATTCTGTGCGTTCTTCAAAATCCACGGTTGGATCTGGTACTTGGAAGGCAAATGCCTATGATTGAAAGTAATAAAAAGTTACGGTCCGATAATTCAATTACATTAAACGAAATCCTTGTTCTATATTTTTCCTTAGCTTAAATAACGTTTTCACTTACTTGAGGAAGCTGTTTGAGGCCGCCCGAATTTACTGTTGTAAAATTATCACCGACGTGAATTGTAATATCTCCTTGTACCGAAGTGTGCCCTCCTTCATTAAGGAACCCCGTAATTGAAGAAGATGGCTATGTAATTCAAACATGAATGGTTTTATATTGGATTTAGGATCATGCAGTTAGTTAGAACATAGGTGTACATAGATCAGAGGCTTGGTTGCTAGTTATGCAAACTATTCTGTTTTTCGCACGAACACGCATTTGTTTGATTTTACCGTTTCTTTTGCTTTCCCTACGTCCCACGACATCTTTGATCCTGTGGATTATTCAAAAGGGCGTTTCCTTACAAGAGTTTGCTTATATCTCACTAGTTGCAAGCATAACTCCTAGGCCGGTGCACGTACACTCTTAGCACCAAAATCCCTTGAAACTGACTGCCCTAAAAGCATGCAAGCTATAGTTTATTTCGGTATTTTAGGGATTTTAATTCCGGGATTCTGATAAATGCCTCAAAAAATTAAAATATTTCCAGCTCTATACATTTCCCCATCTCTGATTACTAACTGTAAACACATGATTGTACAAAACACAACCTGGAACTTAAACTGCCAAGCAACACAAAATCATGTCGCCTTTCCAAGGAAAAATACACCTATAATTTTCCATTACAATATTTTAGATGATTAAGTATTACGAATATTTCCGCTCAAATAGATGTTTAAGATAAACCCAGAGTTCAAACAAATCGCACAGGGAACTAAAACCCAAAGGCGGCCCAAAACAACAAGTGAAAACAATTGCTAGAAAAGAGTTGACTTTTCTTCTGATCTAGTTTCTCGTCTTGTGAAATCAGCGTTCAGAACGTATAAACTTTGTACGAATATTTTAACTTGAGTCACCTCTCTTATGATTCAACCGCGAACTGCCTCTGCGATTTTTCTTATCTTTTAAATGTTCCATTGCTTAGAATAACGAATGCAGACAGTCCTGTAAAGCTCATCCCATCATTCAACTGACCACACCCGGCTGAGCTGTCCCGCTTTAACGGAGTGGGATTGCTCGTTATCTGACCTTATTGCAAGTATCCTAATAGAAAATCCCATTTCCATGCATAGCGACGCGTAGAAAATAATTGGGTTTGTAATAACATTTGTAATATACACAATATACAGCTAGACGTATATATTTTAGCAAGAGCATGAAGCAAGCAATTTGCAAGAGTTAATGTGGCCTGTAGTGAATACCATGTCTACTCATTCTTTATGCGAATTCCATATGTTCCAATTAAATCATATTTAAAGGTTCAATTTATATTCTCCTAGGCTACAGGAGACAAATATGAGGAAATCACGCGCGCCCTTTATCAAATTGTGCAGCACGCTTCTGTCCTGTGCAACACAACGTTTGCTCCGCTTTTCCAGCCATGTTTCTTCTGCTTCCACACGGCCAAGGCCAACACAACGTTCCTGGTGTACATGTTGCTATAAGATGGAGTTACAATAAATGTCTGGACTTTTTCCTTTATGATTCCTGGTCTCATCTTCGTGGTCAAAATGAATTAACATTAGCATTTGGATTTTTTAAAATACAAATTTTAGTTTCACGATAGAGTTTACAATTAAATCAAAAAGAAAGAATTCTGTTGCTTCATCCTTTCTTCTGAAAACTATCACCAGTTGGACAATTCACCGTCCAACTGATGATGTTGGCCACGATTAAGTCCAAAGCGTTTTGCTCCTGACATGAATGTAAAATGAGGAAACTCATTTAGAACCTCCGGATACTTTTCAGGCATACGTCGGACGATCTGCAATGATTAGAACAGAAATTGTAACGCTGCGCTTCCAAAAAGACGCAAATCTCTCATGAAGACAGAAGGAATATTATTTAATAAAAATACGTTACATTTCCCCAGACTTTTCCAGAATTTGGCTCCACCTTCTTTTCAGAGCTACAATTTCTTCTAGCGATGTTGACAAGAGCAAGACGTACGGGTTTCGGTAGCGAAGATGTGTGATCACTGAGTCCACCAATTTTGCATACATAAGACTGGCTGTCGATATTTTTTAACCTGGAAACATAAGCACGACTTATTTTTTCCACATGTATTCTGTCCATCTTGAATTACATAGCTAGGTGTTTCCAGTTTACGTAATTTTTTGGCAGTTTCACTTACTCATTCCCTCGGCTCCAATGGTTTCCTACTGCACCACCCCTGTCACCAATAATGCAATCCAGGAGGTAAAGGCTTGTGACTTGATTGTTAACTGTTTTTACGCCAGCGTTTTCCATCAGGCCCTGGAACCGAATTAATCATAACAGTTACCAAACCGATCCATTGTTTTTTACCGGCAGCTATAAAACTAGTTCTAGCATCAATTCGTAATGCAATACCTGGACATCGCTAACGGCAATACCAACGAGGTAGTTTAACACAACGATGATCATACCGACAATGAAAGCGCCAAGGACACCATAAGAGACGCCCTCATAGAGGGGGCCACGGCCTTCGTCCAGTAAATCTTCATATTCTACACCGTTAACGATCATTGAAACTAGCTTTAGCCATGTTATATTCTGCAAAATAGCAATTTTCTAAGTTATCTATGCACTTCAATACCAAGTAGTATAGCTTACGTACAGTTCAGATCAGATTATAATCAAATCAAGAGTTGAGTGAGGAAATGAGTGCTTTTTTATAAAAACCTTATAAAACTTACCGCATCAGTTATAAGAATTCGAAAAGCTAGCAAGAATCCAAAGTAAATTGGGATTATAACTACCATGGCAACGACTATCCGTTTCAAAACCTTCAAGAGTATCTCCAAGTACTTGGCCACCCAACCGTAGGCATTGGAAATTTGGCTCATGAAAGTAATGGAGCAAAAGAGTACCGAAACCTGGAGAGGTAAGTAAAATATGCATGATTCATGTTGCTATCCTATAAAAATATACTTAATAAATATCAATATCATCGAACTAACAGAAGCAAGGTTATATTGCCAATTTATTCGCGAATCCCGGGATTGCCAAACTGTGGACACGACAGACATCCAAACTAGAAATGCATTCAGAGCAATCGTCAAGCCCCTCCACTTGGACTGGAAATAATGTCTTGGTCCGATTACTTGGAGCTTTCTTACTTCCAAGCCCAGAGGGAAAAGCGCAAGGAATGCCGTAAAATAGGCCATGATTGAAGTATCTCTCCAATTGGAATCGCTAAGCTTGCAGTGTTCACTTTTGTTCCATTCACAATATTTCACATAAAACATCCAAGTGAAAGCAAAGTGAAAAACGAGGCCGAGGGACTGAAAACCGGGAAGATTATTCCATATTGAATATTTTCGCAATTAAAATTTCTAACCATGCTTTTTCACTTACGAGCAGAATAGTGTACACAGTGGGCCATAGCAGTTTTGGCTCGGAATAATGTAAGAAAGCCTGAACAAGTGGGTGCTTGAGTAGCAGCTTTTTAACATCCCACGTTCCATCTCGAGCTATATGGTAGAGAAATTTTGATTCTTGCCATCGGTCTGTAAATATTAATGATTTTACAGTGTATAGCGTATTTTGTATCTCTGTTTTGGCAAAAACCGAAAATTATTTCACTACCTTCAAGAAATACGCTATTAAAGCAAGACAAGAGACCAACGCGAACAGGTCTCTTGAGCACTTCTTTCCTGTACACTAAGCACCTTGAAAAACATTTTAATCATTAAAAGTATGTTTAAAAATATCATCAATCACACAAAACAATGCCGATGATTTCATGAAGGTTAAGCAAGCGAAAGCTACAGCGCACGGAGAGCTAGCAGCGCCCTCTATCTTACCTCCAGTCAAGTTGTATATTTTGAACTCCCGGCTTTTCTGTTGGCGTTAACTTGACTGCATTATCAAAGATCACCTCCAAAACTTCAGGATACTCTTGAATGAGTGTAAGAACCAATTCTGGATCCTTGATGCCGTCACTGGTGTAAATATAATTCGATATAAAGCGCTGCACCAACTGCGCTGCGTGCATTATGATTTTAATTAATCAAGAGAAAAAGTTTCTTACTGTTGGAACCTAGACGGTCAATTTGACAAACGTCCGGCTTCCGGATTCTAGTGAAATTTCATGCTAGACTAAATGTACTTGGCTATCTAATTATGAGCTTTAAAATCAGTAAAAGTTACACAATACACAATTATCTCAGCTTTTCTTAATAACCTCAGTTACTGTAGTTAGTTTATTTAACTTTTCTCAACTTCTCTGCAATTAACTTTTCAATCTATCCAGTTCCACAGAACCCTTCCTTTGTTCACTTCAAGACTCAGACACACCCTCCAGTCCTCTGCTCTCCAAGCACCCTTCTCTGGTCACTACCAGACTCATACTGTCCTCTGTCTCATACCATCTCCCTTAAGGACGACATCAACACAACGTTGTCAAAACGTTACTTCAATACAACGTTATCTAAACGTACCATCCAGCTCAAACGTGTTGAAACTGGTCTGTCCTCCAGGGCTCCATGCACCCTCAGGCTACATGTACCTGTAGACTCCAACACTTACTGTCCAAAAATTGTTCCTCCGTTTCTTGCAAGTGCAAGAACCATGCTCATCGGAATTTTATTTTCCACAACTAAGTGCATTGGAGTTATATTCTCTGCGTTTACAGAATTTGCCAGCTCGCTTCCTGCTGGACCTTCTAATAAAATATCCAGACATTTTTCACCTTCAACTTCGCACTTTTTGCAAAAACAACTTGTTATTAAAAATATATTTTCTTTATTCCTGATCGTCTCCATTGATTCATAAAGCAAACCGCGGAGGAATTTATACAGATCAAAATAAGGGAGAAACTTCTTGAAAGCAAGTAGTGAACGGCGGTATCTCCGTTTGGATCTTTGCATTTGAAAATGTCTCGACCGATCGGCGAAATATTTCCGATTCGTTTAATTTCTTCGGGAGACTTATTTGCTGCAGCCTCCAAAAGTTCATGTTGGATTTCCAGCACATCCAGGACGACATTTTCCATTTTGAACCGCTTCAAAATTCTGTACAGATTATTTTAAATTATTTGTAACTACAGAAATCCATGATTGATCTTTCAGTACATGCAGGCATTTACCTTACAGTATTCAACGTGACCGTGAATACATCCGGGGTCTCCACACTTTCCACAATCACCTTGACTAGTTCGCTAATAAATCATGATTAACATTATGCAGTATCAATGAATATTCCGACATAGTCTTTGGAATTTTTATCTGCCATTGTTGCTCAATAAATTCTGGATTATCTTCATTGACGCGGATTGCTTCAAAACCTTTACAATTTTTAGATACATGCTGGACGCTTCCCAGAAATCCGATTATCTCATTTCCCTTAATAAATGTCCAGCTTACTTGAATTAAGTTCTTATCAGAACATACGGATATAATCAGTTTATCAGCAGCAGTATTAAACAACATCCAAAGTCTAGTCATATACGCTTTGTACAGTTGTAATACAGCTGGACCATGATGGTATACTTTACATATTTAAGCAAGTTCAAAATTTACAAATTGTTAATTGCAGCCTGTAAATTGCATAATCATTCAATTCCTTATGTGAATTCCATGCCGTGCTCCATTCCTTAACAAATGCAAGCTTATTATAATTAGATTGGGATTTTAGCAAGCGAACTTTTAGAATATGTTTGTATTTTTACGTCTGGTTCTTTACAATATGGGAAAGTGCATTTGCCGTCATTTGAATCCGTTATTTAAAATAATAGAAAAAATACCCGGATTCTTCATCGGTGATCCAGCGAATCATGCATTTTACATTCTTCGATGCTTCCGTCGTCAATGCAAACCGTGCCATTCCTAGCGAGAGAACGTAAGCAAAAGTAAAGAGGGGATATTCCGTAGAAGCTCATGGGTTTTTAATAATTCTGTAGCAATTGCAACCAGGGAATAACAAAGGATAAAGGGAAATGTATCGCTTGGTCATGATGGTAAGATATCATTCCGCTACATTTAAATGCTTATGTCTAAAAAGCTGATAGCTATATCGAAACTGAATAAACGTTTTTCTTTGTAATCTGCAGGCTTATATAGATCAAGGAAGCAATACTTCCGGCTCATATGGTGACGAACGGCATATGGATCAGCTTCTCCTGCGAGCTTCAGATTGGAGCCTTGCCTGTGATAATGCATTGCTCAACAAGCTCCAAGAACTTTCTGATGTAAATATGTAAAATTTCTTTAAATCCTGTAAGCAGTATAACTGTGAGGCTGGGAAAAATTTATCGAAACATAAATTTCTTTTCAGAATCTGGTACGATCATCCGAGAAGATAGTGAACGATTGTGATGAACTCATGAATGACGTCGATAGCTTGCAATTTAAAGTTACTAATGTTACAAATGAGTTTTTGTTGCTAGCAAACACTCATTTTGTTGAGAATGCAGTTGAAGAGTTTAAGGAATTCGATGTTGATCCAAAACAACCCCCGAAACCGGTGCAAGCTCCTACAAAAGCTGAAAAAGAGGCTCTTTTAATTGATAAAATGAAGGAAGCCATTCAAGTAGGTGTACGAACTCAACAGGAACGAGAAATTGAAAGGTTTGTTCAGCATAACTATAAGCAATGAGAAGTCTATGAATAATTTCCTTCTTTAAATAACGCTCTTAAGACTAGTCCATACAGTTTTGTCGAATGAACCTTTTTATCAAGGATTTAATTTCCTACATAGATTGAAACGTTCAGAGGAATTCTGTCACGGAAGTGGAGAATCGTCTCATGGGCTCAACTTAGGGCACATTATTGGATCCTCAAAATTTTTTTCCAGCAAATACTGTGGATTACACGGTGATAGGAAATATCAGATAGCGAAGAACACAAACTCGTGTATTTCCTCAGAAACGTCAAATTCTACAAATTCAGGATTCGATGAGTCGCTGCCCCCATCTAATCAGAACGTACTCCCATTTCCTGACTTTAGTGATGGTAAAGCTGTAGAAGATGCAAGTTCCTCCAAGTATTCTCCAATAGTGCCAACTTTATCCGCTTATGCAGGTACCACCGTATGAATAAGCTATACTTATTCCTTATTTCAGATTCTTAGTCATCCAGCATAATACGATCTGTAATTTTTATGTAGGGTATGACGCCGAGGCCTCGTTATTTGCCACTCCTAAACCTGCGTCACTTGCACCCGCCAGCGATGGTACACCGGAACTAATATCTGATAAAGTGGTGGAGAAAGCATCGTCACAGCCACAATTTAACGTCAAAACGCCAGTGCCAGCCCCATTCTCTTACATACCAATACCCGCCCGTCCACCATCTACACCTTCGTTGTCGTCCGCAGACAGCTCTCCGGTAGATCTCGCTCCTCATTTATCACATGGTTTCCCTCCATCAGACGATATATTTCCTGAAGTAGTTTCACCAACCACGCCTACCAAGATATTTCCGCAACCAGTAGTGGAAACTAAAGAAGCTGAAGAAGATTCACTTGACGAAGTTCATATACGCTCTCCACCTTCAAAACCCGTTCACAAATTTCTAGATGCTGCTGTAATTTCTCAATTAGAAAAAAGGCTTCAAGCTCCAAAGGCATCCATTCCAGCGAAAGAAATTGTCGATCGGAATTTGGAAACGTCAACCCCTGTACAAGTGCCTGTATCATCAGCAGTCCCTACTGTTCATGTGAAACAAGCGGACCAATTGCCTCCTCCAAAAACTGCAAAAACCCCACAGCCCACAATATCTCGACCCAAGTCACTAAAATCGCCAGCAGAATTTCCCCCAAAAGTTATTCCTCAATCCTTCCCGTCGCCGCTATTTAAGACCCCTGTTATTGAAGTTGAATCCCCTCAAACTACAGTTACGAATCCAACATCAACACAGAAATCCGCGGGAATTGAACGATTACAACCTCCTCCAGTTACAGTTGTGAAAAAATCAATATTTGATAGCGATTCAGATGATGATGACGACTTACTATTTTCTTCAAAGCCAATGAAATCAAGTGTGGCTTTGCCGAAAACGTCTATTTTTGCGTCCCTCGACTCATTCAAGGCCAACGACGATTTGTTTAGGCCTCCTCCTATTTTGGATATGAGTGACTCTGAAGACGAATCAGATATATTTAAAGTTACCAAGTCTGTAGAAATATCGGGTAGTTCCAATGACAGAAATATTTTCTCTGATTTGTCAGTTGAGATTGAAGCGAAAGAAGTTTCCCGCAAAGTAGTGAATGTATCATCAGCAAATGACATGTCAGTTTCAGCTGTGCCAAACCAAAGTCCGAATGATGCTGACCAGAGCCTCCCTGCTCCATCTGAAGGCTCTGCTGCCAGAATGCCTACCGATGAATTGTTTCCAGAAGCATCAGTAGTTGATCAACTATCAGAGTCAACATTAGCTCCTGAGGAGGATATCGCCGATGATTTATTTGTCGTCACTGAAAATGCTGGGAAAACCAATGTTGCAGAAGAACTGGAATCCGAACCCGCAATAGACAACTTGTTCAAGGAAGAATTCGTAGCACCGCCACCAGTGGAGGACAGCGAAAGACAATTTACTCGGCGACAGCAACTTTCTTCCGAAGACAGTGCCGATATATTCGAAGATATAGTGGAATCTATTCAACAGAAGTTACCCGAAGAAGTGTTACCAGCACCATCTTTCGTTCCCCCAGTTTTTGCTCCTGTAGACACACACGTTGAGCAAGTGAGAGCAACGGTAACACCGCCGCCAATTTTTGTAGAGATTGCCGAATCAACTGGTTCCTTTATTGAATCAAAGATCGACGAGGGAAAAGCCGAAGACGACGATGATATTTTCAACGATTTGTCTCTTGTGTATTCAAAAACACCCCTGCCGTCCTTTAGTTCCACGCCACCTCCTCAACCACCGCCTGTTGCTATGGAACGAAGCTCTAAAATCAAACATGAAATGATTGGAAAGTCAATTTTTGATAGCTCAGACTCAGATGATGATCTCTTTGCTACAAAAACGCCTGCTGCAACCTTATCTTCAACGAATGCACCTGTCGCAGATACATTAAAAGCCATACCAGAACCAAAAAAGGAAGAGAAGATTACCGTTGTCACGGATGTGGCACCCCCTGTTGTAGCTCCTGCTGTGATTACCGAGTTGCCAAAAAAAGGTACCGAAGAAATAAAGAAAGTTATTGGAGGCGTTTCAGTGTTGCCTGCAATATCAAGTCTAAAGAATAAAGCGACACTCCCTGCAAACACGCACTCCATGCCTGCCCCGAATATTTCACAAGCACTCACGAATTCTAAATCTACCACAGCATCAAGCCTCAAATCCCCAGCAATCAAAACTAAATCTTTGTTCGATAGTTCTGATTCTGATGAGGATCTGTTCTCAACTAAAGCGACATTCAGGAAACCCTCTCCCATGCAAACCAAATCCGATTCTGTTACGACTAAATCCAGGCGACCAAAATCATCTGAATCAAACCCGAAAAGAAAAGCGATGCTTTTTGATAGTGATAACGAGAGTGATAATTTGTTCAAAAAGCCCAAGAGCTCTGCACCTGGATCTGCTACCGCACAACTGCCAGTCTCAAAGCCATCTGAATCTGTTCAAGATCCAGTTGTAGTTTCTGTGCCTCAGCCCGAAGCTGTGGATGGAGCAGGAAAGGCCGATGAAGCGGGAACAAACTCTTCAGAAGCCGAGAAATGTGTGGACAAGAAACCCAAGAACAAGTTTCGAGCAGTTGCACAGAACCTAGAAAGTTTATTTAGTGCTAAGCTTAAAGCTGGGAAACCAATTAAGCCTTCGCAAAAGCAAGAGTCTGACCACATCGTCGAAGATGAGGTACCTAAAAATGCATTGTTTATTAGTGACACAGACACAACAGATGCCATCTTCAACCAATCTTCGTCTATCGAAAATCCTCTCATTGCTACCGGAGGACCAGGAAACTCTATTATCGAACCAAGTTTTGAAGACAATCCGGATTTGGGAAGTTTATTGCCGTGCTTAACAAAAGTAAGAAATTGAAATATTTTACACTTTGTTCTGTAATACTACTGTATTCTTTGTACAGTATTAATCTTTTTGATTTGCATTTAGAATCGTCCAAAATTCACAAGGAAGCGTCGACCAAAGGCACGAGTTACAAGTCGGAAATGTTCAGAAGAAAGCCCACAGGAGCGTCCAGAGGATTCCCAAGAATCGGATTGATTGAAATGCATC
Source organism: Sminthurides aquaticus (assembly GCA_906901655.1). Classification (NCBI taxonomy): domain Eukaryota; kingdom Metazoa; phylum Arthropoda; class Collembola; order Symphypleona; family Sminthurididae; genus Sminthurides; species Sminthurides aquaticus. The sequence continues at coordinate 1,325,600 of CAJQTT010000010.1, forward strand.
ATTTTCACATAAAATATGCTTACAGTCATCCGAATTCGCATTTAAGAAACGTAATAGTCGTAGCATGGTAGTTAGTAAACGATAAATCGCCTTGCATTCGCATAGAATATTGTAATATGTAGGTATACCCAGTCATATTCTTAACGTAATTGTGATTAGCAACTTGTCATATCACAAACTAAAATAATGCATCTTACTTGAAATCAGAAAGTTTCGTTCTTTTCAAGAATATTCTTTCTTCTATTTATTTTCCGGATGTATGTAGCATGCTAATTTCCTTAACCCTTTTCCCATTTAAATAATGCATAATGAAACATAATTATCTTTTGATAATTTCCACCTATAGTATATGAATTATCTTTTGATAATTTCCACCTGTAGTATATGGTTTATCTTTTGATAATTTCCACCTATAAGTATATGGTTATAACCATTTGTGCTAACATATTGCCGATTCTGTGCCAAGCTCATTTACTGCAACTTGGATACATTTTAAAACTTTCCTGTGATCTATAGAATACTTTTTTTCGCACCTACAATCGAATAAATGTATGTAAGCAAGGATATGCTAAAAACATTAAGTTTGAAGCTATTAGTATAATTACAATGCTTCTGCTCGCCTCTCACGAGGCATGTTTCCATGCGTAATTCAAAGTTCTCGGCTTGTAGTCTTTTGAAGGCCGAATTAAAAATTGTAATATCTTTTCTATCAGAATTCCGCCCCGAATTTAGAAGTATTAACTACTCTTCTATTCTGAGTTGTTCGGGTTTCTAATCTGCAGAGCGCGCCTTCCTGAGCGCGGGCTCTTACTTAGTTATAATGCCGTATATGAAAATAAAACCTAATTAAGGCAAAAGCCCTCACAAAGTAAAGGCGGCGACGGCGACCTGAATAAACACTTGAATGACGTACAAGGAGGTCTAAAACGGTTTACTTTACTTACTCCTGGTTCCGAGTTGTTTTAGAGTTAATGAAGACAACGAGAAAAGGAGGTGGCTTCTTTTTGTTTGTCTCCACGTGTGCAGTTAAATAAATCCACCTTTGACTGGTTTTTGGCAGTCGTTTATTGTTCATAAACTGTCACAAAGGATAGTTACCGCAAATACCAAAGTACGTAACAGTAGCTTTCTTTAGCTTTTCTACGCATACTCATATTTTATACTTGAGTATATATGGGTCCAAAACTTTTCATGTAGGTAGACAATTCAGCTAATGTTCACATTAGAGAACTAGGATTTTTTCGTAGCATGCGTTCGCAGGTAAGGTACAAGAGTCCATAAGGTGCGGATAAAAAACGCATTTAAAAATTCATATGGATTTAGCTCACCGCCAATATTTTTCTGGCACACCACGACTCGTATAATTTAAGGTATCCCTTCTATGCGGAGGCAATATAAAACTTCCAAGGATTTAACGTGTGGTGTCCAAAAGCTCAATCCATTTTTATTACGCAGATGGCCACACTTCAAGAAACAGGTGTGGTGATTATACTTTAGGAAGCACAACTGTCCATACTTGAGCCATCTCCCGGATAGTGGGTAGGGGTAGGGTGTGGCTTATTCTAACAATAAATTATCTCGGGTTATACAAATATCCCGAACTATAGTTTTTGGCCTGATTATCGCGCAATTATAACACAACTTCCTCGTAGCGTACAGTACGCACTAGCACCCTCTTTATTGGAACGTTTACCTTGATTTAATCCGCGAATTTCAGAGATCACCAAGGTTCAATAATTTCGAATCAAAACTCCATGAACATATTTAAATATTCTTCAAAACGTTATATTGTACAGCTGCACCTGCATCAGATTGGACTGCGACTACAAAGATAAATAATACCAGACGAAGCTTTGAATAGCAGGAAGAAGAACATGCTTACAATGACGAACTCATCCATACTGGAGCGTTGTTTCGATCTTACTTTGAAAATTTACGAAACGGTTCTTCGCATCGACAGCTGTCTCTTTATATTCCCTATTCAGTTTAGAAACCATGTTGAGTCAGGTCGTCAAACATATAGAGCTGAGGCTTGCAGAAGTATTCCTAGACTTGCGCTGATTTTATTTATAAATCTGGTCATAACTTTGAACTGCATCGTTCAAGTAGGTGCTACAATCCATTTGTTTGCCAACCTCACTTCCATGAATCTCCAAAGCTTGTTTCACTTTCAACTCGCTGTATTTTCCGTCGTTGGAATGTGCACAAGTTGGGCTGTTTTCAAGAGAAAATCCGACCTGGCTCTACTCCTTAACCTATTTTCGGATGTTAGCGAATATTTCAGCTTGCTGGATCGCGGTGAAAAGAAGCCAACCATCTGGTACCGTAATCCGTTAGCCATGCTTGCTTGTCTGAGCGCTGCAGTCGTTTGTTTCAATCTCCTATTCGTCCAGGTCCTAACGGCATGTTATTATTACAAAGAGTCATCTTTTTACTGGATAATGTTGTCGACATGGTTCCCGGAACTCCGGTTGGGGTTCCTTGGAAACGGAACGGCAATGCTGTTCCTCATGCTGGAAGGAATAAAGCTTTCCATAACGATACTCCTGGTATTCTCCAGCGGAATGTTTCTTGTCGTTCCCTACGTAGCCTTGAAGGTTTGGTTAAGCTACACTCTGGAAACGTAAGCATGAATTTCAGTCTGTCGAAGTTTATATCAGTACAATAAGGTCATATTGAATGGCTAAATTTATATTTTAACCAGTCTACAAGAGACGAAAAATGAGAAAATCACGCGCGCCCTCTATCAAATTGTGCAGCACGCTTCTGTCCTGTGCAACACAACGTTTGCTCCGCTTTTCCAGCCATGTTTCTTCTGCTTTCACACGGTCAACACAACGTTCCTGGTGTACATGTTGCTGTCGGATGGAGTTGCAATAAATGTCTGGATTTTTTCCTTTATGATTCTTGGTCTCATCTTCGTGGTTGTTTTAGCAATCGTGAGCTTTCTGGAGCTTTCCAAAGTACGAATATTGTCGAGCCAGATAATTGAGGAAATGGAAACACTGGATTTCAATTGGATGGAAAATGTACCCGGAAAGCTTCTTCCGAAATACAGGCGGATGTATATTAGCGGTAAATTTAGAATTTTAGGAATGAAGATTGGAAATTACGGATACTTCCGACCTGTCGCCGTTTTGATTTGGTTCAACGCTGTTCTCAGTAATCTTCTAATGTTACTGCAGTAAATACTAGATGTTAGATATAGTATACAAGATGAGGATGTGCAATTAAAATCAAAATCTGATGGCTCTTCTTAAGGTTAAAATAAATTTTAATGTAACAAGGTCGGCGGTCAGCATGTAGCATTCCCTTGGTTAGTGGCATTGCCGAAAATTATTGTCCATCCTTTTTACGTTTTAAATAGACAAGACAGATAATTAATGAACTCGAAAATATGATTTAATCACGTTTGGTAAGTTAACTAGTTTCATTTGATGATGACAGCATTTCATCATCCTAGTAAGTATGCCACATGTATGTGCTTTAGGTTAAATACTATACAACCTAAGAGGGCGTTTAAAAAAAAGGCTTCAACATTGTTTCTATAAATTTCAAGACTCATATTCTTATTTTTGTACTGTACTGTATAACGAAACCACTTCCTGATTCTTAGATCAAACAAATTTTAAATAGTAACATCATGAATAGTTTCGAAACAAACGAAAAGAATACTATAAAATCCTACAATCATTTTTGGCAGACATAATATTCTGTTTTGTTTCGAGCGTGTCGGGATGATTTTCTCCAAGGATTTCAACCCGAGTGTCGTACACTTTCTGAAACATTTCCAGCGCTTTTTCTTCCTTCCCGAGCCCTGAATAACAGCAAGCCATGTTGTGCATGGAGCTGAGCGTGTCGGGATGATTTTCTCCAAGGATTTCAACCCGAGTGTCGTACACTTTCTGAAACATTTCCAGCGCTTTTTCTTCCTTCCCGAGCCCTGAATAACAGCAAGCCATGTTGTGCATGGAGCTGAGCGTGTCGGGATGATTTTCTCCAAGGATTTCAACCCGAGTGTCGTACACTTGCTGGTAGATTTCCAGCGCTTTTTCTTCCTTCCCGAGCCCTGAATAACAGCAAGCCATGTTGTGCATGGAGCTGAGCGTGTCGGGATGATTTTCATCAAGGATTTCAACCCGAGTGTCATACACTTGCTGGTACATTTCCAGCGCTTTTTCTTTCTTCCCGAGCCCTGAATAACAGGCAGCCATGTTGTGCTTGGTGGTGAGTGTTTGGGGATGATTTTCATCAAGGATTTCAACCCGAGTGTCATACACTTGCTGGTACATTTCCAGCGCTTTTTCTTTCTTCCCGAGCTCTGAATAACAGGCAGCCGTGTTGTGCTTGGTTCTGAGCGTGTCGGGATGATTTTCTCCATGGATTTCAACTTCAGTGCGGTACACTTGCTGGTACATTTCCAGCGCTTTTTCTTTCTTCCCGAGATCTGAATAACAGTAAGCCATGTTGTGCTTGGTTCTGAGCGTTTTGGGATGATTTTCTCCATGGATTTCAACTTCAGTGCGGTACACTTGCTGATACATTTCCAGCGCTTTTTCTTCCTTCCCGAGCCCTGAATAACAGCAAGCCATGTTGTGCATGGAGCTGAGCGTGTCGTGATGATTTTCTCCAAGGATTTCAACCAGAGTGTCGTACACTTTCTGAAACATTTCCAGCGCTTTTTCTTCCTTCCCGAGCCCTGAATAACAGCAAGCCATGTTGTGCATGGAGCTGAGCGTGTCGGGATGATTTTCTCCAAGGATTTCAACCCGAGTGTCGTACACTTGCTGGTAGATTTCCAGCGCTTTTTCTTTCTTCCCGAGCCCTGAATAACAGGCAGCCATGTTGTGCTTGGTGGTGAGTGTTTGGGGATGATTTTCATCAAGGATTTCAACCCGAGTGTCATACACTTGCTGGTACATTTCCAGCGCTTTTTCTTCCTTCCCGAGATCTGAATAACAGTTAGCCATATTGTGCATGGTGCTGAGAGTGTCGCGATGATTTTCTCCAAAGATTGTAACCCGAGTGTCATACACTTGCTGGTACATTTCCAGCGCTTTTTCTTTCTTCCCGAGTCCTGAATAAGAGTTAGCCATTTTGTGCTTGGTGGTGAGTGTTTGGGGATGTTCGATGCCGTATGTGCTCAGCTGCAGATCATATAATTTGCAATATATTTCCAAACTTTTGTTGAAGCTGCCTGCACTGCGATAACATTTTGCCAGAATCATTGACATCTCATTTGACGTCGACATACGTACATCTTGCCCCCCTGTGGTTATCAGTTCAATCAGGCGAATGGCCTCTGATGGCTGAACAGGAGCAAGTTGTTTCACTAACTGTAAGGTTAGGTCAACGTTATGTTTATGTGTAAAACAATGCTCACAGAATATGGCAAAGTTTTTGAGAATCTGTGGGTAATATTTGGTAATTCTAGACAATATATTACTTCGTTCCACTGCAAGCGAAGCGTAACGTTCAAGTAATTCACCGATTTCGTTTGTTCGCATAATGTTAGATCTGACGTACGATTGAAGTAAAACGTGAATGGAGACTAAATCTCCATCATCGCTGATATTTATGAAAGAGAATTTTCTCAGCACGTTCATGATCTTGATTAAATTACTTTGGGCGGCGCTGTCTTCCCGGAAGATTTGGATGACATCTGTCAGAAACTGAACTGGTATACCAGTTGAGGAAAGAACTGATAATATGTTTAGAAGTTCGATGGCTTTTCCTCCTAGTTCTGGAACTTCCCGAATATTTCCTATTAAATCATCCCATAAATAGTCAAGCTTACCGTAAACACTTGTTGAACTAAGGTCTAGTTCATTTGCTGCATGTAATTCTGTAAGTTTCTGAACCAGTTTGTTAGGATTGTAGTTTCTAATATACTCTGCTTCGGTCACCATGAGTGCAGTAACAGCCGAAATTGCAACGGGAAGACGGCTGAAGAACACACCGAGGGTGCGGCATTCGCTTTCAAAAGAGGCAAGGAGAGGCAACTTCTTGGTGAAATAATTGAAGCACTCCTCTTCAGTGTATGCTTCGATTTCAAGGAAGTGCGTGGCGTGATTTCTCCAAGCTTCCGCAGCTTTGATACGAGTACTGACTAAGATAATAGGCTGATGAAAAGACTGTTGGATGTGGGGCGGAAGAAAGTCAGCGATCCCTTGCTTTAATCCGAGCTCATCAGATGCAGTTTCTGCATTGTCGAACACGATTAAAGTTGGCTTCTTGCAGAGTTGCTCATACACTCGGCCTGCAATTTTCTTGTTATCCTTGGTCTCATCTTCCAGAAACTGAATATTCAGGTGATTTTCTCCGAGATTTATGAACTGGTCCCGAATCGAGTTAACAGTCTCTCCGGATATCCACACCTGGTATGGAAAATCTTTGCCATGTTTCTTAATGAAGAGGATTGCCAGTGTGGTTTTCCCGATTCCAGGACCGCCGGAGATGATGGTTGTGCAGGAAGCGCTCGTTATAATGCCTCCGGGGAGCTTATTATCTTCCACGTATTTTCGGATTTTTTCCAAATATTCTGTGCGTTCTTCAAAATCCACGGTTGGATCTGGTACTTGGAAGGCAAATGCCTATGATTGAAAGTAATAAAAAGTTACGGTCCGATAATTCAATTACATTAAACGAAATCCTTGTTCTATATTTTTCCTTAGCTTAAATAACGTTTTCACTTACTTGAGGAAGCTGTTTGAGGCCGCCCGAATTTACTGTTGTAAAATTATCACCGACGTGAATTGTAATATCTCCTTGTACCGAAGTGTGCCCTCCTTCATTAAGGAACCCCGTAATTGAAGAAGATGGCTATGTAATTCAAACATGAATGGTTTTATATTGGATTTAGGATCATGCAGTTAGTTAGAACATAGGTGTACATAGATCAGAGGCTTGGTTGCTAGTTATGCAAACTATTCTGTTTTTCGCACGAACACGCATTTGTTTGATTTTACCGTTTCTTTTGCTTTCCCTACGTCCCACGACATCTTTGATCCTGTGGATTATTCAAAAGGGCGTTTCCTTACAAGAGTTTGCTTATATCTCACTAGTTGCAAGCATAACTCCTAGGCCGGTGCACGTACACTCTTAGCACCAAAATCCCTTGAAACTGACTGCCCTAAAAGCATGCAAGCTATAGTTTATTTCGGTATTTTAGGGATTTTAATTCCGGGATTCTGATAAATGCCTCAAAAAATTAAAATATTTCCAGCTCTATACATTTCCCCATCTCTGATTACTAACTGTAAACACATGATTGTACAAAACACAACCTGGAACTTAAACTGCCAAGCAACACAAAATCATGTCGCCTTTCCAAGGAAAAATACACCTATAATTTTCCATTACAATATTTTAGATGATTAAGTATTACGAATATTTCCGCTCAAATAGATGTTTAAGATAAACCCAGAGTTCAAACAAATCGCACAGGGAACTAAAACCCAAAGGCGGCCCAAAACAACAAGTGAAAACAATTGCTAGAAAAGAGTTGACTTTTCTTCTGATCTAGTTTCTCGTCTTGTGAAATCAGCGTTCAGAACGTATAAACTTTGTACGAATATTTTAACTTGAGTCACCTCTCTTATGATTCAACCGCGAACTGCCTCTGCGATTTTTCTTATCTTTTAAATGTTCCATTGCTTAGAATAACGAATGCAGACAGTCCTGTAAAGCTCATCCCATCATTCAACTGACCACACCCGGCTGAGCTGTCCCGCTTTAACGGAGTGGGATTGCTCGTTATCTGACCTTATTGCAAGTATCCTAATAGAAAATCCCATTTCCATGCATAGCGACGCGTAGAAAATAATTGGGTTTGTAATAACATTTGTAATATACACAATATACAGCTAGACGTATATATTTTAGCAAGAGCATGAAGCAAGCAATTTGCAAGAGTTAATGTGGCCTGTAGTGAATACCATGTCTACTCATTCTTTATGCGAATTCCATATGTTCCAATTAAATCATATTTAAAGGTTCAATTTATATTCTCCTAGGCTACAGGAGACAAATATGAGGAAATCACGCGCGCCCTTTATCAAATTGTGCAGCACGCTTCTGTCCTGTGCAACACAACGTTTGCTCCGCTTTTCCAGCCATGTTTCTTCTGCTTCCACACGGCCAAGGCCAACACAACGTTCCTGGTGTACATGTTGCTATAAGATGGAGTTACAATAAATGTCTGGACTTTTTCCTTTATGATTCCTGGTCTCATCTTCGTGGTCAAAATGAATTAACATTAGCATTTGGATTTTTTAAAATACAAATTTTAGTTTCACGATAGAGTTTACAATTAAATCAAAAAGAAAGAATTCTGTTGCTTCATCCTTTCTTCTGAAAACTATCACCAGTTGGACAATTCACCGTCCAACTGATGATGTTGGCCACGATTAAGTCCAAAGCGTTTTGCTCCTGACATGAATGTAAAATGAGGAAACTCATTTAGAACCTCCGGATACTTTTCAGGCATACGTCGGACGATCTGCAATGATTAGAACAGAAATTGTAACGCTGCGCTTCCAAAAAGACGCAAATCTCTCATGAAGACAGAAGGAATATTATTTAATAAAAATACGTTACATTTCCCCAGACTTTTCCAGAATTTGGCTCCACCTTCTTTTCAGAGCTACAATTTCTTCTAGCGATGTTGACAAGAGCAAGACGTACGGGTTTCGGTAGCGAAGATGTGTGATCACTGAGTCCACCAATTTTGCATACATAAGACTGGCTGTCGATATTTTTTAACCTGGAAACATAAGCACGACTTATTTTTTCCACATGTATTCTGTCCATCTTGAATTACATAGCTAGGTGTTTCCAGTTTACGTAATTTTTTGGCAGTTTCACTTACTCATTCCCTCGGCTCCAATGGTTTCCTACTGCACCACCCCTGTCACCAATAATGCAATCCAGGAGGTAAAGGCTTGTGACTTGATTGTTAACTGTTTTTACGCCAGCGTTTTCCATCAGGCCCTGGAACCGAATTAATCATAACAGTTACCAAACCGATCCATTGTTTTTTACCGGCAGCTATAAAACTAGTTCTAGCATCAATTCGTAATGCAATACCTGGACATCGCTAACGGCAATACCAACGAGGTAGTTTAACACAACGATGATCATACCGACAATGAAAGCGCCAAGGACACCATAAGAGACGCCCTCATAGAGGGGGCCACGGCCTTCGTCCAGTAAATCTTCATATTCTACACCGTTAACGATCATTGAAACTAGCTTTAGCCATGTTATATTCTGCAAAATAGCAATTTTCTAAGTTATCTATGCACTTCAATACCAAGTAGTATAGCTTACGTACAGTTCAGATCAGATTATAATCAAATCAAGAGTTGAGTGAGGAAATGAGTGCTTTTTTATAAAAACCTTATAAAACTTACCGCATCAGTTATAAGAATTCGAAAAGCTAGCAAGAATCCAAAGTAAATTGGGATTATAACTACCATGGCAACGACTATCCGTTTCAAAACCTTCAAGAGTATCTCCAAGTACTTGGCCACCCAACCGTAGGCATTGGAAATTTGGCTCATGAAAGTAATGGAGCAAAAGAGTACCGAAACCTGGAGAGGTTAGTAAAATATGCATGATTCATGTTGCTATCCTATAAAAATATACTTAATAAATATCAATATCATCGAACTAACAGAAGCAAGGTTATATTGCCAATTTATTCGCGAATCCCGGGATTGCCAAACTGTGGACACGACAGACATCCAAACTAGAAATGCATTCAGAGCAATCGTCAAGCCCCTCCACTTGGACTGGAAATAATGTCTTGGTCCGATTACTTGGAGCTTTCTTACTTCCAAGCCCAGAGGGAAAAGCGCAAGGAATGCCGTAAAATAGGCCATGATTGAAGTATCTCTCCAATTGGAATCGCTAAGCTTGCAGTGTTCACTTTTGTTCCATTCACAATATTTCACATAAAACATCCAAGTGAAAGCAAAGTGAAAAACGAGGCCGAGGGACTGAAAACCGGGAAGATTATTCCATATTGAATATTTTCGCAATTAAAATTTCTAACCATGCTTTTTCACTTACGAGCAGAATAGTGTACACAGTGGGCCATAGCAGTTTTGGCTCGGAATAATGTAAGAAAGCCTGAACAAGTGGGTGCTTGAGTAGCAGCTTTTTAACATCCCACGTTCCATCTCGAGCTATATGGTAGAGAAATTTTGATTCTTGCCATCGGTCTGTAAATATTAATGATTTTACAGTGTATAGCGTATTTTGTATCTCTGTTTTGGCAAAAACCGAAAATTATTTCACTACCTTCAAGAAATACGCTATTAAAGCAAGACAAGAGACCAACGCGAACAGGTCTCTTGAGCACTTCTTTCCTGTACACTAAGCACCTTGAAAAACATTTTAATCATTAAAAGTATGTTTAAAAATATCATCAATCACACAAAACAATGCCGATGATTTCATGAAGGTTAAGCAAGCGAAAGCTACAGCGCACGGAGAGCTAGCAGCGCCCTCTATCTTACCTCCAGTCAAGTTGTATATTTTGAACTCCCGGCTTTTCTGTTGGCGTTAACTTGACTGCATTATCAAAGATCACCTCCAAAACTTCAGGATACTCTTGAATGAGTGTAAGAACCAATTCTGGATCCTTGATGCCGTCACTGGTGTAAATATAATTCGATATAAAGCGCTGCACCAACTGCGCTGCGTGCATTATGATTTTAATTAATCAAGAGAAAAAGTTTCTTACTGTTGGAACCTAGACGGTCAATTTGACAAACGTCCGGCTTCCGGATTCTAGTGAAATTTCATGCTAGACTAAATGTACTTGGCTATCTAATTATGAGCTTTAAAATCAGTAAAAGTTACACAATACACAATTATCTCAGCTTTTCTTAATAACCTCAGTTACTGTAGTTAGTTTATTTAACTTTTCTCAACTTCTCTGCAATTAACTTTTCAATCTATCCAGTTCCACAGAACCCTTCCTTTGTTCACTTCAAGACTCAGACACACCCTCCAGTCCTCTGCTCTCCAAGCACCCTTCTCTGGTCACTACCAGACTCATACTGTCCTCTGTCTCATACCATCTCCCTTAAGGACGACATCAACACAACGTTGTCAAAACGTTACTTCAATACAACGTTATCTAAACGTACCATCCAGCTCAAACGTGTTGAAACTGGTCTGTCCTCCAGGGCTCCATGCACCCTCAGGCTACATGTACCTGTAGACTCCAACACTTACTGTCCAAAAATTGTTCCTCCGTTTCTTGCAAGTGCAAGAACCATGCTCATCGGAATTTTATTTTCCACAACTAAGTGCATTGGAGTTATATTCTCTGCGTTTACAGAATTTGCCAGCTCGCTTCCTGCTGGACCTTCTAATAAAATATCCAGACATTTTTCACCTTCAACTTCGCACTTTTTGCAAAAACAACTTGTTATTAAAAATATATTTTCTTTATTCCTGATCGTCTCCATTGATTCATAAAGCAAACCGCGGAGGAATTTATACAGATCAAAATAAGGGAGAAACTTCTTGAAAGCAAGTAGTGAACGGCGGTATCTCCGTTTGGATCTTTGCATTTGAAAATGTCTCGACCGATCGGCGAAATATTTCCGATTCGTTTAATTTCTTCGGGAGACTTATTTGCTGCAGCCTCCAAAAGTTCATGTTGGATTTCCAGCACATCCAGGACGACATTTTCCATTTTGAACCGCTTCAAAATTCTGTACAGATTATTTTAAATTATTTGTAACTACAGAAATCCATGATTGATCTTTCAGTACATGCAGGCATTTACCTTACAGTATTCAACGTGACCGTGAATACATCCGGGGTCTCCACACTTTCCACAATCACCTTGACTAGTTCGCTAATAAATCATGATTAACATTATGCAGTATCAATGAATATTCCGACATAGTCTTTGGAATTTTTATCTGCCATTGTTGCTCAATAAATTCTGGATTATCTTCATTGACGCGGATTGCTTCAAAAGCTTTACAATTTTTAGATACATGCTGGACGCTTCCCAGAAATCCGATTATCTCATTTCCCTTAATAAATGTCCAGCTTACTTGAATTAAGTTCTTATCAGAACATACGGATATAATCAGTTTATCAGCAGCAGTATTAAACAACATCCAAAGTCTAGTCATATACGCTTTGTACAGTTGTAATACAGCTGGACCATGATGGTATACTTTACATATTTAAGCAAGTTCAAAATTTACAAATTGTTAATTGCAGCCTGTAAATTGCATAATCATTCAATTCCTTATGTGAATTCCATGCCGTGCTCCATTCCTTAACAAATGCAAGCTTATTATAATTAGATTGGGATTTTAGCAAGCGAACTTTTAGAATATGTTTGTATTTTTACGTCTGGTTCTTTACAATATGGGAAAGTGCATTTGCCGTCATTTGAATCCGTTATTTAAAATAATAGAAAAAATACCCGGATTCTTCATCGGTGATCCAGCGAATCATGCATTTTACATTCTTCGATGCTTCCGTCGTCAATGCAAACCGTGCCATTCCTAGCGAGAGAACGTAAGCAAAAGTAAAGAGGGGATATTCCGTAGAAGCTCATGGGTTTTTAATAATTCTGTAGCAATTGCAACCAGGGAATAACAAAGGATAAAGGGAAATGTATCGCTTGGTCATGATGGTAAGATATCATTCCGCTACATTTAAATGCTTATGTCTAAAAAGCTGATAGCTATATCGAAACTGAATAAACGTTTTTCTTTGTAATCTGCAGGCTTATATAGATCAAGGAAGCAATACTTCCGGCTCATATGGTGACGAACGGCATATGGATCAGCTTCTCCTGCGAGCTTCAGATTGGAGCCTTGCCTGTGATAATGCATTGCTCAACAAGCTCCAAGAACTTTCTGATGTAAATATGTAAAATTTCTTTAAATCCTGTAAGCAGTATAACTGTGAGGCTGGGAAAAATTTATCGAAACATAAATTTCTTTTCAGAATCTGGTACGATCATCCGAGAAGATAGTGAACGATTGTGATGAACTCATGAATGACGTCGATAGCTTGCAATTTAAAGTTACTAATGTTACAAATGAGTTTTTGTTGCTAGCAAACACTCATTTTGTTGAGAATGCAGTTGAAGAGTTTAAGGAATTCGATGTTGATCCAAAACAACCCCCGAAACCGGTGCAAGCTCCTACAAAAGCTGAAAAAGAGGCTCTTTTAATTGATAAAATGAAGGAAGCCATTCAAGTAGGTGTACGAACTCAACAGGAACGAGAAATTGAAAGGTTTGTTCAGCATAACTATAAGCAATGAGAAGTCTATGAATAATTTCCTTCTTTAAATAACGCTCTTAAGACTAGTCCATACAGTTTTGTCGAATGAACCTTTTTATCAAGGATTTAATTTCCTACATAGATTGAAACGTTCAGAGGAATTCTGTCACGGAAGTGGAGAATCGTCTCATGGGCTCAACTTAGGGCACATTATTGGATCCTCAAAATTTTTTTCCAGCAAATACTGTGGATTACACGGTGATAGGAAATATCAGATAGCGAAGAACACAAACTCGTGTATTTCCTCAGAAACGTCAAATTCTACAAATTCAGGATTCGATGAGTCGCTGCCCCCATCTAATCAGAACGTACTCCCATTTCCTGACTTTAGTGATGGTAAAGCTGTAGAAGATGCAAGTTCCTCCAAGTATTCTCCAATAGTGCCAACTTTAAGTAGTAAGCATTTTATGAAATAAATAAATCAATGGAAGGGGCGGAGTTGACCCCTTTGTATTCGGCGTAAAAATGTTTTACAAAAAAAGTAGTTCCATTGTTTAAAAAAGATGAAATTCTTTTGTTAATAAAAAAAGGGGTGAGAGCATTGAAATTGACGCTTTATGGCTGTGGATTTTAAATAAAACTGCGCGCGAAGTGTATCAGCTGCACTACACTTGGAAATGCATACATCCATAGCATCGCGTCAGCAGGCTCTCTTCCCCGTTATCATATGTACACAATGTATAAGCATCGGAATTAAATACAGCCTACACTCCCTCTCTGCATTACATAGCCCTTTGCCGAATGACTGCAATAGCTCTATTTGCAGCCATACATCCTCCTCATACTTTTGGCCTCCCGCCGCTTCGGCATTGTGTAAAAAAACCCTTCTTGTTTTTTATTATTTTTTGTTTTTTCCCCCGAAATCCAATTGGTGTTAGGGAGCATTTCACCATGGAAGAGACGAAGGTAAGTTTTTAATTTTTAATGGCATTGGGTATTTTTATAAATTGAATACACCGAGCCCACCCCACCTTCCGGACTCGCCCAATCACCCGGGTTTTGGTAATGTAAAATGTAAAGATCCGGGTGATATAATGAGTCCAGATACAGGGGTGGGTGTAACTATTTCATACATAGTTCAAGAAGGGTCACGCCCGATTTTTCTTTGGAGGGCCCATTCATAAATTAGGTTGGCATAAATGTGCCCATAACGCAAAATAGGTGCAATTCATATATGATGTTGATGAAAATAGGGAAATCATACGGGCATATGTATTAACATGTTCTATTAATGTAAGTGTATGTAATACAGGAGAATATGGATGTTAATTAATACGTGCATGTTTTAATGCCTTTCAGACTGCAAAGTTAATGAAGGCCGTGGCAGCCACAAATAAGGAGCATATAGTCTCTGTCGTGGGATTCATGTGTCGAGACGATATGGTTGTTGCCAAGGTTGAGGAGAAGAAAATAGGGGAACTGGATTCGTTGGCGCTAGTGTGTTTGAAGAAGCATCCCCGCTTACCACAAGTAATTATACATACCTTTCCCGGCTTTATGTTATTGATGCGTTTTTAAAGCTAATCATATTTTTAATAGTTTTTAGAATCCGTGGATTCCCTTGCGGCTTTGTGCATCAAGTTAGCTCCAATAAGTAGACAGCTTTCCAGTATGTACTTGAGGGAATATGTTGTGGCTCCGAAATCAGGGGTGAGGAAATTAACATTGCCGTGATATTTTTTCGCACTTTAGGTGGTATCATCATTTTTTTGATGCAATTTGTAGGTTGTGTCGCCAATGAAGATGGAATTTCCGTGGTTGGAATCTGTGCCACGGGAGTTGATCACCATCCCTTCATTCTTGAGTAGTCCACTTGCGAATGCTCGGGAATTGAAAGAGATTCCCGGGGTGCATTTTCCCAACGGTTTTTACCTGGGGCACCGTGGGAAAACCGCACTCATGACCAACCCATTTGGACTGGTTAGAGTCGTTGTGGCGGTGCATGGCTCGTTGGATTGGTTCGTCATCGAGGATATGAGTCGGTTAATGGCGGTGTTGGGAACCGAATGCCCCGGCAGCTATTTTGCCCAAGATAGTTTGTATGCAGATGCCATTACGTTAGCTATGCATGAAATAGATTTTCGTGTTGAGCATCAGCCGGTGGGCACAGCAGTAGCTTTGTCGGGGGATGTTGCGTTCTTTGCAATAGCTACAGGTACTTTTACACCGCGATATTTTTCTTGAAATGATATTTGACCGTGATATTTTTCTTAAGTATACTTGACGTGATATTTTTCTTGTATATAATATTCATGGTATTAATTTTATAGAGTATGTTTTCGCATGGGAAATGTATTCCCTGCTTCCCTCTTTTGCCGGCTCACCCTACGGATGCAGTTATGGCTGTGGAGAACATTACTCCTTCCCCGGTCTAAGCAGAGAGACCCTGGCTCCTCTCATTCAGTTTTTCCGGGAGCCGAAAGAAGTTTGGGCTAAAGTCTGCATTATGAGTCAAGGTAATATGCTCAAAATAGAGCCACAAGAGAAGAATATGAATTTCAACTATTACACCATGATTATTTTTTCCACTAGATATCCAGCGAATCCACGCTATAGCTGCAAGCCTCATCCGTCCTTGCACGGTCCGCCTAACCCGTATTTCCCTCCCACATCCTACCCCTAAGGATGAAGCTGCCCTTTTTAAAAAGATAGGCCTCGTAGTGAAGAAGGAAGCTAATGGAAAATTCGTGTGCCCCCACTGCCCATTCACGTCATCCGCAAAAGCCCAAGTTACCATCCACGTTGCTGCAGAACATGAGGGGCGAAGATTTTCTTGTCCTCGATGCCCAACGGAGTTTCGGCGCAATGCTGACATGCTGGAGCATTTGAGAGTTTTGCATCAAGCAACTGCCGAAGAAGTTGATAGATGTCGAATTAAAAGAGGTCGTAAGAAAGGCCAAACTAAAGACTAGGGTTTTTTATTTATATATTTCAAAGTGGCTACATTATTTTTGATACAATTTTAATTAACTTATTCTATTTATTTTTTTATTTATTTTATTTATTTTTTAATGACGATTTATTTTATGAGTTTTACTTATAACTACCTTATGACAATTGTATGTGCTGATAATTATTTTGAAAAGTTTGTAAATCTATGACCTGAAAAAATGTACCTTAAGCTAACTTGAGAGAGAGAGAGAGAGAGAGAGAGAGACAAATGTAAAAAGTGTACCTTTTATGCACTATAATGTAAAAAAATGTACCTGAGAAAAATGCAATACAAATAACAAGACTGGGAAAAATAAAGTTGTCGTACTCAATGAGATTCTGGAGGAGGAGGTGGTGGTGGTGGAACTGGGGAGGAATCATAGACTTCTTCAAATTTTTGGCGGCGGGGAAGATTAACGTAGAACTCTGAAGACGCATCCTGGTAGTGAGCCGTCACCTTAGTTTTGCACACGCAGCAGCAGCAGGCGAACATTATTGTCAAAGCAGTTCCAATAGCCGTGCCAACTGCAAAACAGAATCAAACAATACAAAATTAATAACGAAATGATTTCTGCACCGTGATTATTTTCTACACACTAGACCGTGATAATTTCTCCAAGCTAGACTGATTATTTTCTACACACTAGACCGTGATTATTTTACCCCACTAGAATGAAATTATTTTACATTTACCTGCGAGCATAATGCCACCCAGAACAAGTAGTTCTTTGTCATTCAGGAGACGGACCAAAAACATGCCTGCATATCCAAGGGAAGCATTTGTGGTGTACACATTGGGGGGAATTGGCGTCGTTGTAGTTTCATTATTTTCACTAGGATCCTCCAGGACCGTTGGGACAGATACGGATGGAACGGGAGCGGTTGGAACTGGAGCGTGAACAAGAGGACCTGCCGCACAATCCAGTTGTTTGTGGTAAGACGAAACCAGGTAGTAGTAAGAAGGTAAGGTGTCATTGACGTGAAGGCAGGTGGTAACAACCGGGTTGGCCTTGGAAAGTGGATAGCGATCAAAGGCGATGTAGAAGACGCAAGAAGGTAACTCCAGGCAAGATAGGCAGACAAGGTCATTTGCACAAAAATCTGAAAAACAACAAAAAATAAAACTAAATTATTTCCCGCTGATTTTTTCCACCGTGATTATTTTTCCCACCGTGATTTTCACCGTCACACATTTCTTATTTTCTTTAAACATATTTTTTCACCGTGATAATTACCTTCAACTTCTTCCGTGATATTTTCCTCTCCGGATTCAATTATCCGCTCTTCTTCAAGGTAATTATCCTCAATTGAAGCACTGAAGACGAAGGCCAAGGAAGCCAAAGTTACGAGAATGGTAAGGGGCGACATTTTAAAAGTGTGTATATTAATGAACTTCTCAACAGCTAATGAAGTCCGAAACAAAAATGCAAATATATTATACGGAGGAGGAGGAAGAGGAGAGAGAGTTAAACATCTTTAGAATCATCCTAATCAGGGTTTGCCTTTTTCATCTCATCTGCCTGGTGTTTTACACAATCTGATGCCATTTTCAGCTCAACCCAATCTTGTCCAAAGCGGCCATAAGCTACACACAAAGCTCTTATGAGAATAGGAGCATGCTCCACATCAAAGGACAAGGACTGCCCAGCATTTGATCCTGACGTTTTAACAACGTTGAGAAAGCATCTCTGTGAGCCTTCGTTGAAAGTAGAAGTTAGCTCAATGTCACTGTGGATACGCTCAAAGATGCTCTCCAAACGGCGGTTCAATTCATCCACCTCCTCATTATCCGTGCTCTTTTTCGGAGCGCGCACTTTGCCAATGTTAGTCTTTTTAAAAGTAATCTCTCCCCGCTGGAAAAGATACCCATCGTTTTTCCTCTTGCTCATTGTGACCGTGATTTATTTCCAAGGTTTTCAAAACGAGATCCAGACAAAAACTGTGCCCCTCTCTCACCCGCGTCCCTTCTTTTATACTCTTTTTACTCTTCCCAGAGAAGCCGGATGAAATGGATGTGTTGCGAGAAGCCTACCTCAACCCGGAACAACCGGGAGCGTACACAGGAGCAGAGAGATTCATGCAGCATATCCGGGTTCCAAGGGAACCGCTAAAACACGCCTTACACTCCCTTCCCGAATACACAAGATTCTTTCCAAGACGGACCCGATTTCCAAGGCTAAAAATCTTGGCTTTAGCTCCTTTTGAGACTTTTCAGACCGATCTCCTGGACCTGAGAACTCACGCCCGGCTCAATGATGGATACAATTATATTCTATGCATCATAGATATTTTCACCAAAAGGTTATGGGCGTATCCACTACGCACTAAATCTGGAGAAGAAGTTGTAAAAGCTTTTGAAGATTTAGTATTAAGAACAGGAAAAGCCCCCGGAAAACTACACAGCGATCGAGGTGCATATTTTTTGTTATATGCTTGTGCACTTCGTGTAAAGAAACAGCTTCAACAAGGCAATACAGAAGACACGTTGCTGTTTGGAATACACAGGGTTCTGCCTTATCCTTTACTTTAACTTCACACTCGTGGCACACTCGTCGTCCTTGGGTTACAATTCGTTTCCAGTCTTGTTTATATTCTTCAAAGAAAGGGGCTTTTAGGTCAATCCTGATGAAATCTTCAAGTGAGGTAAAGCGGGCTGGGTATTTGTCGTCAAGGAAATTTATCCACTTCAACGGGATGCGGAATGAAGGAAGAACTGGATCGGGGAATTCGCTATTTGGGAAGGAATTTTCACTGTTTTCACAAATTGAAGTTATATAACACCCGTAATAGGGAATTTGTTGATCAAATGTTTTCGCAATTCTATGCCAAATATGGCCTTGAGTAATTAACAAAATTTCGTACAAGTCACTGTTAACAAATGGTTTAGCAATCACTAAAATAATAATCGCATCCATTACAAAAGGGAGAGGATAATTCCTTGGTCTCGGCAAGACAGCATATTCCAACGATGAAGAATGTTTTCCGCAAGAGCACGGGCACAAACGTTAGCAGAGATTAGAGGGTAATTGTTTCTGCAGCGCATACATGGAGCATCAACTCCGTCACGAATAAGATCCGAAAGAGGAGATGAGACAAGATTTGTAGTAAAGAATCCTTTGTATTTCAAGAAGTGCACAATCCTTGGCCGTCGTCCTTTCCTCTTAAAGAACGTAATAGGGATAGTTTGAAGGTTTGTAGGGCTAACTTCACTGTGCAAGTACACTAAATAAGTTTCTCCACTTTCTAGAATTCCACGGAGGTTTGTGTTCGGGTAAACTGTAAATCCATTTCTACCACCAATGCACACTTCTGTTTTTAAATAATCCTCGACGATTGTTAATACATTCATTACAGAGACGTATCCGGCTCACTGATGGGGGAGTAGACAGTTGAAATTTCTTGAGAAAAGTCACTTGCAAACGGCTCACAGTACTGCTTCAAGACATCTCCTGTGAGATCATGTGACCAAACGTTACTATTGTTATAGCTGGCATACATATTAATTAATTCTTTCAGCTCATCATCTACGGAATTTGGATATGTTGCGGCAGTATGAAAATCATTCCCCCGATAAATATAACTAGAACCTAGCATGTTATTGAAATACGAATGAGCAAAAGCGAATAATCTGTCTCCAGAACATACATCCCCACATTTTAAAATCCATTCTCTATTAAACTCTAGCCTATGTAACTCGCACGTGTGTCCTAGCATTATCCTTTGGTCGCCAACTTTACTTTCCATACTTGCAATATTTATGTCAGTTTTCTGAAAGTGAGTCTTGAAATAATTAAGAAAAAATCGTTTGCTTAGCTCGGTGGTTACTAGCATACTTTCTACTTCTCTTGACAAAAGGTTGCGCATTGTACTTTTAACACGAAACTCATAGCAAGGATCAATTTCTGGATTAAAATACTCTGTATACACTACTAAATTTCTGGATTTTTCCATGTGACAAAACGATATTTCATAAATTTTTGTATCCCATCCAAGGGAAACGTCTGCCGTCAATACCATTATGTTGGAGTCTTGTAAAGAACTGCCTTCTCTGGCCAAAGACTTGATTTGAGCTTAAATGTTTGTTCTTCCCTAGGATCGCAGCTCACGACCAGATACCCAAAAGGCTTGCTAGTGCACTCCTGGAAAACGGATAAAAAGAATTTTACATTAGTAGGCATTATTTGCATCGCAAGATTTCGCACTTGCAATCCATCCCGCGCATTTCGCATTAAGATGAAATGAGTTGTATTGAGAGAAAGCGTTCTTGATCTTGGATTAAATATATTGTGACACATTATAATAATCGTTAACGAGTTATGGTGGGATTTGGCAGTAAATAGCAGGGACCACTGCTCCTGCCCAAGAAACTCATTAAAGTCGTCATAGATGCAAAGAGTAGGCCTTTTGTCAGGGAACTCAGGGCTTTCATTAATGTCAAACCTTGCACCCGAAACAAGATTTACGATTGGATTTTTTTCTTTTAATTCAAGAAACGCATCCTGGTACGCGTTGTAAAAATAGTAAACCGCCTGGAATTTAGTATCAAATAAAATATCGCGGTCCGTTATTAGTTTGGTAACAAGTGAGGTCTTCCCTAAAATTTAAAAGACCGTGATTATTTGAGCTTTTAAAAAATATCGCGGTCACTATATCGCGGTACACACCTGAACCACTGGGTCCACATATTAATATACGGCTGGGATGTCTTAATCGGTGCTCAAAAAGTTCCCCGTCCATGTTCAAAAATGTTCTAGGAAAAAAACTCATCACATTTTGTTAACCTCAAGAAAATGGAATGGAGTTAAACGCATCGATATAAAAGCGTTTTCCATCAAACGTGTGCAAGCTTTGCTTGTTGACCATTAGCTCATGATATTCGTAATCATTAAAGCACCTCAAAGTAGTCATTTTATGCCTAGACAAGGTATTCTCAAATAGGGTTTTTTTGTAATCCTCAAAGCGAATTTCACGATCTTTTGTCGCCTTTGAAATTCCTTTTAAACGTAAATGCTGACCTGACTCAAGTTTAAGTGCATACGCCTTAGCGCGTAAAGCAACTATGGCTACAATAGGGTCATGAGCAAACTCATCCTTGAAACTACCGGGTATGTTTTCTACATTAAACCATTCTGGATTTGCCGTCTTCCACAAATCTATGTCACTTTCGTTCTCTATTTCATGCGATACAATTATTGCATCCGTGTCCACGGGAAAAGCCGGATCAAGCACTTCATGATAAAATTTCAATAAGCGCAACTTGGCGTGTTCAGTAATCATAAGCCCATTAATTAACAATGTCTCAACTTTGTTTATGCCGTTTCTCCTTGCCATAATAACTGCATTCTCATTTAAAATACGAAAAGAATGAAAATTCGGAGACGTTGAGATTTTTTGAGCTTCTTTCTCGTCAAAAACAACATCAAACTTTAAGTAACGTGAAGAGCATTGAGCCATTTTACCATATGCACTATTACAAACGTTCTTGTAAGCTTGCTTTTCCCAATCTGTCTTAGCGTTTCTTCGCGCCTGCCAACATTTTTGTACGAATTCTCTTCCCCAATTAGCAGTTTGAAATTTGAATGCTCTGTGTACTTTTGTTACTTGGATTCCCTTTTGCAAATAATATTTTAAATTTGTTCCCAACACGACGTAATGCTTTTTGTCCATGAAAGACGTAAGAAGCTTTTCAGTCTGAGCTTTTTGGAGGGAAGAATGATCTTTTAACAACTGCTGCTGATAGTCACTAAGCTGGGAGAATGATATTTTTTCTTTGGCGACAATTAGAGGAAAGTTTATATGCGAATTGAGTAGACGCAGCTCTTTTGGATAATGCAAGTCTACTTCTAGTAGTATGTTTTCCCCCAAAAATGTAGAGCGCTTGACAATATCAAGAATTGTTTGCAACTCTTGACCTTGAATCCACTCTGCTCCGCCAACATATAAGTAATCGTCAATGCAACTAGGATAAAGCATCGATCCGTCGTAATACTTAATCACTTTTTTAGGAATAGCAGGGTTATAATCTGGTAGACCGGGGATGTTGGCTTCGCTATACCTGGTTGCACCACAACCACTCATCCCACCCCTATATCCGGCTTCAATCATTAGATGCTGGTCTACATCGTGGATTAGAGGGAATGAGGTTTTAGCAAGCCTTAAACAAGACGACATACTGAGTGACGGTAGGGACCAATAGTGGAGCAAATCCAGACCAAATGTGTCAAATGCCACATTTTTAAATTTTGCTATCAAAGAACCAAGAAGCAATGTATCGTTTAAAACGTAGAGTTTCGTAAGCTCCCCCAAATTTTTAATGTTGAAATCTTTCCAGATTTCGTGCACGTATTCGTAGTCTTCCATACTACATTCCTCTCCTTTTAACTGCGAATGAAAATATTCTATAGGAGGCAATTCAGTTTCATCATATTTAGAAAAGCTTGTCATGTAGCGAAAGGGATACGGTGTTTTGCGGAGCAGCTTGTCCCTATTAGGGTTTGCATGATATAATTGTTCGTGAGCCTGGAAATTCTCCTTTCCTGCAGCTAGTAATTTAGCAGTGGCACTATCAAGGCTGGAGTTTAATATGCTCATTGTATCTATTATGCGCACAAAATCACAAAGCTCAACGCCGCACAATTTTGTGATGGAACGCCCTAACAAAGTAACTTTCTCGTATTTCGAAATGCTCCCCATGAGTAGAACTATATCATAATTCATATTATGGAATAAAACTGGTATTTTAATTTTCGTGTCGCTAAGTCGGGCATTACAGCGCGAGCAAGCAAAAAAACTGACTTTACCACCGACCTTACTATCGTTAGAATTGAAAGAGAAAACATTTTTATTTGGGACATTATGAACATGGTCCCGAACTGGACCGGGCCTTGTGTCCGAAAACGGTTCAAAACAGACCTGACATTCCTTAATAGAATCAAACTGCTTTTGCTCTTCCTCAGTCAACGGAATCATTGGAGAGGGCGTGTCATATGTTCGCAAAAGCTGGCTGCATACACACAAAAGCTCACGCATGAAACTGTCAGCAGCATCTTGGCCTAGCCCTACTCGGTGTTCAACATAGTCGCCATCCGCGGTGAAGACAGTAAAAGCCCATGCACTCATCTTATGATCATTTACTACCTCAGTATAAGATAGATTATCATCTCGCCATGCAAATTGCCTCGGAACAAGCAATGCCTCTACATCTGCACAAATATAATATGGCTGCGGAACTAATGCCTTGTAATCTTTGAACTCGACCGTTTTACCCGGATAAAATTTCAGCCTTTGCAATTTTCGAGTACTACAAAACTCCCTGTGATTATTTCGGGCGGATACGGAACGAAATTTTTGCAAACACAAATCACACCAATAATATGGCTGTCCATATTTTGTTCGCTCCCCTAGTAAACGACCTAAGCTCTTCACCCAGGCGTAATGACATTTGGGATATTTTTGCAAATAAATGAGAATGATATGCCTAGAATCATCAGGATGCCTAAAATCGGTAGTAAAAATCGGATAAACTTTATCCGTCTCGTCTTCAACAGCCAAAATTGTGACGGAAATATCATTGAGTTGTGCAAAACGAGATATATCGGTTACAGGCATTGGAAATTTTGCTCCGTCTAAATTGAGTTTATCCCAGTGGCATAAATATGACCCTGCATTGTTTTTATATGTACTCTGAGTAGGATAAAGAGCGGAAAGGACTGCAAAATAGAAGCACTTATTTTTCCTACAGTTTTTAATATTGATAATTGCTCTTTTAGCAAGCAGTCTAGAACTCAGGGGAACATAATCTCCTCCCTTGTATGGAGTATACTTGCACACATTTAAATAAATCTTATTTATGCGTGACAAATACCAATTTGACCCATTCATTGTAAAAGTTTCTATCCTGTCTTCTATTTTATTTTTACATGACTCGATAACATTATCGATAAAATCCTCATGCGCAAGAATTTCTAGCCAACTTGTAAAATATATACATTCTATAACACTTGTATCTCCCTCTGTAGTTTTTCTCATTTCGCAATCTAATGCCATAAATACTTTGATACATGACTTGTTTCGTATTTCCCATCGCAAAAACTCTCTTAATGTTACCCATACTGTCTCAAAAAAAACTACAATATCATAAAAATTCCTGTCCTGCACATCAGCTACGTGTGTTTCCACAAAAGATTTCAGCGCTCTTAAATGCTTAGAGAAATAAATTTCTTCTGGTCTAGTAGACCAACCAACATTACCTTCGTGCGAAAAAGCCCAGTGATGATAAACTTGCAGATGATATTCCAACTCCTGGAAATTTCTAAATCCAATTGCAGCACAGTAAAGACAATGGATATTGTTCTGTTAACAGTTAAACAAGATTTCAGAAAAACTTCATTAAACAGTTTTTAACTTGACACATAATTTAATATCAGCTCACATCTCCCATGAGTACACCGTGATATTGTTAATATACCGGATGAGTAGGCACACACACACCCACCGTGATATTTGTACAAGGGGATGCGAAGACACGCTAGGGGGGAACAACTACGAGCACAGATTATAGCCCGTGCGGGAATGAACCACGATATTATGAATGGCACAATACAAATAATGTTAGGGTAGGTCTGGAGGAACTAGGTACTTGTTATCCATCCGAAGCCCAAATCAGAGTGAATTTACATAGCTGTGAGCGCTACCTTTTATACCTTTTCCCTCTTACCCGGTTCTAGTTGTGACATACCTCAGGATGCGATGGAAGTGTTTCAAATTGCCCCTCATGTGTAATTTACCGAATCCGTTTGCTGATTTCAGAATGAGAGAAAAATTCCCAAATTCATGAAGAAACGTTGGCCATCCCACATGGCTAGCGGAACGGTAGCTAACCCACCTCAACTGGCGGCAAGAGAAAAGGTAAACATTGCAATAAATGATCGAATTAAATGGCAAGATTTGACATGTTCAACTAAGTTATTTACCATATTAATTTTATTCCAGGAACCCGAGCCATCCCAGAGTTCCTTCCAGACTGCAAAAACTGCTCATGCAGAACTTCAGCGCAAACTGCGTCTGAAGAAAAAGGTCGCTGGGAAAACCCAGAAGAGAAAGGACCGGCAGCGGAAATCATCCCGAAAAAACTGCGGTAACAAGCCACGTTCGGAAAACGCTCGAAAACGCAAGGAGCAAGAAAGAAAAAAATTCAAGAAATCCAAAAAGAAATAAGTTGTTGAATTAGCTTCTCATGTGCGAATAAAGCAAACGAGATTCTAAAAACTTTAGAAATTCTTGTTTGTTGATTCTCATCAAGAGTTAAATTTTCATCACCGGAGAATAGCATTTACGCGTATAATTCTAGCTACATAAATTCGTTTAAACTTAAATTCGTTTGTCTTGCTATATTGCGCGAATTACTACGTTGAGATGCGACGCTAATCCTTAGAACCGATCCTTATGTAAGCGCAAGTTAAACGGTAACTGTTTGTTTCTGCTCTATTTTGCACTAGGTAATTTATGAACGCTCCTTACCCGGGAGTTGAATGTTATCCATAACTATACGATCGATTTCAACGTGCAATAAGTTGTTGGTAAAATGCTTCAACTTGTTTTACTTTTGGGTTTTCTGATCAGCGGTAAGTTGTTTAGTTGTAGTCTCGTTATAATTTTTATAACGTGTGTCGTTAATTATTTAAAGATTGACAATGATAACCTTATAATTGTTATTACATTCACGAGTCAAAACATGCTGAATCATAATTGCCTGCTTATATTTTCAGCGAGTCAGGCTTGTGATCCATCCTGGACGTGTAATCGCTGCATAATTAACGCGAAATGTGAATTTCGCTTCCTACGCGGTGGTGGGAGTTACTGCGCCTTCAAGGACGAGCTATCGGGAAAATTAATTACCGGGTTCACGTCAAGCCCAAATTTGTGTGAAGAAGCGGAACCTGCGCAAAATAAATTACAGGTGATTTAAATGCATATATTTCGCTTATAGCTGAAGATTGGTGCTATTATCGGAGACATTGTACTTTGATATATATTGTATCATTTTTGTAAAATAATGTTACTCCGGGAAGGAAGGAATGTATTTACATCCGATTGGAATTGCAATAACCTTGTTTAAAATATAAGGGACTTATTTAAGTATCTTTACGATTTTTATACAGTTGAAACCATATTCGCGAAAATCTGTTTATGCTAAGTTTATTTATTTATTTGTTTTCAGGATCCGACGCCAGCGCACAAAACGGGAGAAAGTTCAGGCGGAAATTACTGGCTTGAAGCGCTAAGTAAGTTCTTTTATTTAAAACTATACCTAAACTGTCGCAAGCAACATGAATAATTAATTAGTGAATATTGTTTGCAGTATCATTCCTTGTTTTCACCGCTTGTGGAGCTGTGCTCGCTGGATTCCGTTTGTGCTTTACTCGTCGTAAAGAAATTGCGCTATGGCTGGAGAAGAAGAGAAGCAGGAGCAACTCCCTTACTCGCTTCCACAGTTATTTTGGGTATCTGGTCGCAGCTCACGACCAGATACCCAAAAGGCTTGCTAGTGCACTCCTGGAAAACGGATAAAAAGAATTTTACATTAGTAGGCATTATTTGCATCGCAAGATTTCGCACTTGCAATCCATCCCGCGCATTTCGCATTAAGATGAAATGAGTTGTATTGAGAGAAAGCGTTCTTGATCTTGGATTAAATATATTGTGACACATTATAATAATCGTTAACGAGTTATGGTGGGATTTGGCAGTAAATAGCAGGGACCACTGCTCCTGCCCAAGAAACTCATTAAAGTCGTCATAGATGCAAAGAGTAGGCCTTTTGTCAGGGAACTCAGGGCTTTCATTAATGTCAAACCTTGCACCCGAAACAAGATTTACGATTGGATTTTTTTCTTTTAATTCAAGAAAAGCATCCTGGTACGCGTTGTAAAAATAGTAATCCGCCTGGAATTTAGTATCAAATAAAATATCGCGGTCCGTTATTAGTTTGGTAACAAGTGAGGTCTTCCCTAAAATTTAAAAGACCGTGATTATTTGAGCTTTTAAAAAATATCGCGGTCACTATATCGCGGTACACACCTGAACCACTGGGTCCACATATTAATATACGGCTGGGATGTCTTAATCGGTGCTCAAAAAGTTCCCCGTCCATGTTCAAAAATGTTCTAGGAAAAAAACTCATCACATTTTGTTAACCTCAAGAAAATGGAATGGAGTTAAACGCATCGATATAAAAGCGTTTTCCATCAAACGTGTGCAAGCTTTGCTTGTTGACCATTAGCTCATGATATTCGTAATCATTAAAACACCTCAAAGTAGTCATTTTATGCCTAGACAAGGTATTCTCAAATAGGGTTTTTTTGTAATCCTCAAAGC
The DNA here is from genome assembly GCA_906901655.1 of Sminthurides aquaticus. NCBI lineage: Eukaryota > Metazoa > Arthropoda > Collembola > Symphypleona > Sminthurididae > Sminthurides > Sminthurides aquaticus. The sequence continues at coordinate 1,353,241 of CAJQTT010000010.1, forward strand.
GAATTTCACGATCTTTTGTCGCCTTTGAAATTCCTTTTAAACGTAAATGCTGACCTGACTCAAGTTTAAGTGCATACGCCTTAGCGCGTAAAGCAACTATGGCTACAATAGGGTCATGAGCAAACTCATCCTTGAAACTACCGGGTATGTTTTCTACATTAAACCATTCTGGATTTGCCGTCTTCCACAAATCTATGTCACTTTCGTTCTCTATTTCATGCGATACAATTATTGCATCCGTGTCCATTGTATGGATAGAATTAACGGGAAAAGCCGGATCAAGCACTTCATGATAAAATTTCAATAAGCGCAACTTGGCGTGTTCAGTAATCATAAGCCCATTAATTAACAATGTCTCAACTTTGTTTATGCTGTTTCTCCTTGCCATAATAACTGCATTCTCATTTAAAATACGAAAAGAATGAAAATTCGGAGACGTTGAGATTTTTTGAGCTTCTTTCTCGTCAAAAACAACATCAAACTTTAAGTAACGTGAAGAGCATTGAGCCATTTTACCATATGCACTATTACAAACGTTCTTGTAAGCTTGCTTTTCCCAATCTGTCTTAGCGTTTCTTCGCGCCTGCCAACATTTTTGTACGAATTCTCTTCCCCAATTAGCAGTTTGAAATTTGAATGCTCTGTGTACTTTTGTTACTTGGATTCCCTTTTGCAAATAATATTTTAAATTTGTTCCCAACACGACGTAATGCTTTTTGTCCATGAAAGACGTAAGAAGCTTTTCAGTCTGAGCTTTTTGGAGGGAAGAATGATCTTTTAACAACTGCTGCTGATAGTCACTAAGCTGGGAGAATGATATTTTTTCTTTGGCGACAATTAGAGGAAAGTTTATATGCGAATTGAGTAGACGCAGCTCTTTTGGATAATGCAAGTCTACTTCTAGTAGTATGTTTTCCCCCAAAAATGTAGAGCGCTTGACAATATCCAGAATTGTTTGCAACTCTTGACCTTGAATCCACTCTGCTCCGCCAACATATAAGTAATCGTCAATGCAACTAGGATAAAGCATCGATCCGTCGTAATACTTAATCACTTTTTTAGGAATAGCAGGGTTATAATCTGGTAGACCGGGGATGTTGGCTTCGCTATACCTGGTTGCACCACAACCACTCATCCCACCCCTATATCCGGCTTCAATCATTAGATGCTGGTCTACATCGTGGATTAGAGGGAATGAGGTTTTAGCAAGCCTTAAACAAGACGACATACTGAGTGACGGTAGGGACCAATAGTGGAGCAAATCCAGACCAAATGTGTCAAATGCCACATTTTTAAATTTTGCTATCAAAGAACCAAGAAGCAATGTATCGTTTAAAACGTAGAGTTTCGTAAGCTCCCCCAAATTTTTAATGTTGAAATCTTTCCAGATTTCGTGCACGTATTCGTAGTCTTCCATACTACATTCCTCTCCTTTTAACTGCGAATGAAAATATTCTATAGGAGGCAATTCAGTTTCATCATATTTAGAAAAGCTTGTCATGTAGCGAAAGGGATACGGTGTTTTGCGGAGCAGCTTGTCCCTATTAGGGTTTGCATGATATAATTGTTCGTGAGCCTGGAAATTCTCCTTTCCTGCAGCTAGTAATTTAGCAGTGGCACTATCAAGGCTGGAGTTTAATATGCTCATTGTATCTATTATGCGCACAAAATCACAAAGCTCAACGCCGCACAATTTTGTGATGGAACGCCCTAACAAAGTAACTTTCTCGTATTTCGAAATGCTCCCCATGAGTAGAACTATATCATAATTCATATTATGGAATAAAACTGGTATTTTAATTTTCGTGTCGCTAAGTCGGGCATTACAGCGCGAGCAAGCAAAAAAACTGACTTTACCACCGACCTTACTATCGTTAGAATTGAAAGAGAAAACATTTTTATTTGGGACATTATGAACATGGTCCCGAACTGGACCGGGCCTTGTGTCCGAAAACGGTTCAAAACAGACCTGACATTCCTTAATAGAATCAAACTGCTTTTGCTCTTCCTCAGTCAACGGAATCATTGGAGAGGGCGTGTCATATGTTCGCAAAAGCTGGCTGCATACACACAAAAGCTCACGCATGAAACTGTCAGCAGCATCTTGGCCTAGCCCTACTCGGTGTTCAACATAGTCGCCATCCGCGGTGAAGACAGTAAAAGCCCATGCACTCATCTTATGATCATTTACTACCTCAGTATAAGATAGATTATCATCTCGCCATGCAAATTGCCTCGGAACAAGCAATGCCTCTACATCTGCACAAATATAATATGGCTGCGGAACTAATGCCTTGTAATCTTTGAACTCGACCGTTTTACCCGGATAAAATTTCAGCCTTTGCAATTTTCGAGTACTACAAAACTCCCTGTGATTATTTCGGGCGGATACGGAACGAAATTTTTGCAAACACAAATCACACCAATAATATGGCTGTCCATATTTTGTTCGCTCCCCTAGTAAACGACCTAAGCTCTTCACCCAGGCGTAATGACATTTGGGATATTTTTGCAAATAAATGAGAATGATATGCCTAGAATCATCAGGATGCCTAAAATCGGTAGTAAAAATCGGATAAACTTTATCCGTCTCGTCTTCAACAGCCAAAATTGTGACGGAAATATCATTGAGTTGTGCAAAACGAGATATATCGGTTACAGGCATTGGAAATTTTGCTCCGTCTAAATTGAGTTTATCCCAGTGGCATAAATATGACCCTGCATTGTTTTTATATGTACTCTGAGTAGGATAAAGAGCGGAAAGGACTGCAAAATAGAAGCACTTATTTTTCCTACAGTTTTTAATATTGATAATTGCTCTTTTAGCAAGCAGTCTAGAACTCAGGGGAACATAATCTCCTCCCTTGTATGGAGTATACTTGCACACATTTAAATAAATCTTATTTATGCGTGACAAATACCAATTTGACCCATTCATTGTAAAAGTTTCTATCCTGTCTTCTATTTTATTTTTACATGACTCGATAACATTATCGATAAAATCCTCATGCGCAAGAATTTCTAGCCAACTTGTAAAATATATACATTCTATAACACTTGTATCTCCCTCTGTAGTTTTTCTCATTTCGCAATCTAATGCCATAAATACTTTGATACATGACTTGTTTCGTATTTCCCATCGCAAAAACTCTCTTAATGTTACCCATACTGTCTCAAAAAAAACTACAATATCATAAAAATTCCTGTCCTGCACATCAGCTACGTGTGTTTCCACAAAAGATTTCAGCGCTCTTAAATGCTTAGAGAAATAAATTTCTTCTGGTCTAGTAGACCAACCAACATTACCTTCGTGCGAAAAAGCCCAGTGATGATAAACTTGCAGATGATATTCCAACTCCTGGAAATTTCTAAATCCAATTGCAGCACAGTAAAGACAATGGATATTGTTCTGTTAACAGTTAAACAAGATTTCAGAAAAACTTCATTAAACAGTTTTTAACTTGACACATAATTTAATATCAGCTCACATCTCCCATGAGTACACCGTGATATTGTTAATATACCGGATGAGTAGGCACACACACACCCACCGTGATATTTGTACAAGGGGATGCGAAGACACGCTAGGGGGGAACAACTACGAGCACAGATTATAGCCCGTGCGGGAATGAACCACGATATTATGAATGGCACAATACAAATAATGTTAGGGTAGGTCTGGAGGAACTAGGTACTTGTTATCCATCCGAAGCCCAAATCAGAGTGAATTTACATAGCTGTGAGCGCTACCTTTTATACCTTTTCCCTCTTACCCGGTTCTAGTTGTGACATACCTCAGGATGCGATGGAAGTGTTTCAAATTGCCCCTCATGTGTAATTTACCGAATCCGTTTGCTGATTTCAGAATGAGAGAAAAATTCCCAAATTCATGAAGAAACGTTGGCCATCCCACATGGCTAGCGGAACGGTAGCTAACCCACCTCAACTGGCGGCAAGAGAAAAGGTAAACATTGCAATAAATGATCGAATTAAATGGCAAGATTTGACATGTTCAACTAAGTTATTTACCATATTAATTTTAGTCCAGGAACCCGAGCCATCCCAGAGTTCCTTCCAGACTGCAAAAACTGCTCATGCAGAACTTCAGCGCAAACTGCGTCTGAAGAAAAAGGTCGCTGGGAAAACCCAGAAGAGAAAGGACCGGCAGCGGAAATCATCCCGAAAAAACTGCGGTAACAAGCCACGTTCGGAAAACGCTCGAAAACGCAAGGAGCAAGAAAGAAAAAAATTCAAGAAATCCAAAAAGAAATAAGTTGTTGAATTAGCTTCTCATGTGCGAATAAAGCAAACGAGATTCTAAAAACTTTAGAAATTCTTGTTTGTTGATTCTCATCAAGAGTTAAATTTTCATCACCGGAGAATAGCATTTACGCGTATAATTCTAGCTACATAAATTCGTTTAAACTTAAATTCGTTTGTCTTGCTATATTGCGCGAATTACTACGTTGAGATGCGACGCTAATCCTTAGAACCGATCCTTATGTAAGCGCAAGTTAAACGGTAACTGTTTGTTTCTGCTCTATTTTGCACTAGGTAATTTATGAACGCTCCTTACCCGGGAGTTGAATGTTATCCATAACTATACGATCGATTTCAACGTGCAATAAATTGTTGGTAAAATGCTTCAACTTGTTTTACTTTTGGGTTTTCTGATCAGCGGTAAGTTGTTTAGTTGTAGTCTCGTTATAATTTTTATAACGTGTGTCGTTAATTATTTAAAGATTGACAATGATAACCTTATAATTGTTATTACATTCACGAGTCAAAACATGCTGAATCATAATTGCCTGCTTATATTTTCAGCGAGTCAGGCTTGTGATCCATCCTGGACGTGTAATCGCTGCATAATTAACGCGAAATGTGAATTTCGCTTCCTACGCGGTGGTGGGAGTTACTGCGCCTTCAAGGACGAGCTATCGGGAAAATTAATTACCGGGTTCACGTCAAGCCCAAATTTGTGTGAAGAAGCGGAACCTGCGCAAAAAAAATTACAGGTGATTTAAATGCATATATTTCGCTTATAGCTGAAGATTGGTGCTATTATCGGAGACATTGTACTTTGATATATATTGTATCATTTTTGTAAAATAATGTTACTCCGGGAAGGAAGGAATGTATTTACATCCGATTGGAATTGCAATAACCTTGTTTAAAATATAAGGGACTTATTTAAGTATCTTTACGATTTTTATACAGTTGAAACCATATTCGCGAAAATCTGTTTATGCTAAGTTTATTTATTTATTTGTTTTCAGGATCCGACGCCAGCGCACAAAACGGGAGAAAGTTCAGGCGGAAATTACTGGCTTGAAGCGCTAAGTAAGTTCTTTTATTTTATTTAAAACTATACCTAAACTGTCGCAAGCAACATGAATAATTAATTAGTGAATATTGTTTGCAGTATCATTCCTTGTTTTCACCGCTTGTGGAGCTGTGCTCGCTGGATTCCGTTTGTGCTTTACTCGTCGTAAAGAAATTGCGCTATGGCTGGAGAAGAAGAGAAGCAGGAGCAACTCCCTTACTCGCTTCCACAGTTATTTTGGGTATCTGGTCGCAGCTCACGACCAGATACCCAAAAGGCTTGCTAGTGCACTCCTGGAAAACGGATAAAAAGAATTTTACATTAGTAGGCATTATTTGCATCGCAAGATTTCGCACTTGCAATCCATCCCGCGCATTTCGCATTAAGATGAAATGAGTTGTATTGAGAGAAAGCGTTCTTGATCTTGGATTAAATATATTGTGACACATTATAATAATCGTTAACGAGTTATGGTGGGATTTGGCAGTAAATAGCAGGGACCACTGCTCCTGCCCAAGAAACTCATTAAAGTCGTCATAGATGCAAAGAGTAGGCCTTTTGTCAGGGAACTCAGGGCTTTCATTAATGTCAAACCTTGCACCCGAAACAAGATTTACGATTGGATTTTTTTCTTTTAATTCAAGAAAAGCATCCTGGTACGCGTTGTAAAAATAGTAATCCGCCTGGAATTTAGTATCAAATAAAATATCGCGGTCCGTTATTAGTTTGGTAACAAGTGAGGTCTTCCCTAAAATTTAAAAGACCGTGATTATTTGAGCTTTTAAAAAATATCGCGGTCACTATATCGCGGTACACACCTGAACCACTGGGTCCACATATTAATATACGGCTGGGATGTCTTAATCGGTGCTCAAAAAGTTCCCCGTCCATGTTCAAAAATGTTCTAGGAAAAAAACTCATCACATTTTGTTAACCTCAAGAAAATGGAATGGAGTTAAACGCATCGATATAAAAGCGTTTTCCATCAAACGTGTGCAAGCTTTGCTTGTTGACCATTAGCTCATGATATTCGTAATCATTAAAACACCTCAAAGTAGTCATTTTATGCCTAGACAAGGTATTCTCAAATAGGGTTTTTTTTGTAATCCTCAAAGCGAATTTCACGATCTTTTGTCGCCTTTGAAATTCCTTTTAAACGTAAATGCTGACCTGACTCAAGTTTAAGTGCATACGCCTTAGCGCGTAAAGCAACTATGGCTACAATAGGGTCATGAGCAAACTCATCCTTGAAACTACCGGGTATGTTTTCTACATTAAACCATTCTGGATTTGCCGTCTTCCACAAATCTATGTCACTTTCGTTCTCTATTTCATGCGATACAATTATTGCATCCGTGTCCATTGTATGGATAGAATTAACGGGAAAAGCCGGATCAAGCACTTCATGATAAAATTTCAATAAGCGCAACTTGGCGTGTTCAGTAATCATAAGCCCATTAATTAACAATGTCTCAACTTTGTTTATGCCGTTTCTCCTTGCCATAATAACTGCATTCTCATTTAAAATACGAAAAGAATGAAAATTCGGAGACGTTGAGATTTTTTGAGCTTCTTTCTCGTCAAAAACAACATCAAACTTTAAGTAACGTGAAGAGCATTGAGCCATTTTACCATATGCACTATTACAAACGTTCTTGTAAGCTTGCTTTTCCCAATCTGTCTTAGCGTTTCTTCGCGCCTGCCAACATTTTTGTACGAATTCTCTTCCCCAATTAGCAGTTTGAAATTTGAATGCTCTGTGTACTTTTGTTACTTGGATTCCCTTTTGCAAATAATATTTTAAATTTGTTCCCAACACGACGTAATGCTTTTTGTCCATGAAAGACGTAAGAAGCTTTTCAGTCTGAGCTTTTTGGAGGGAAGAATGATCTTTTAACAACTGCTGCTGATAGTCACTAAGCTGGGAGAATGATATTTTTTCTTTGGCGACAATTAGAGGAAAGTTTATATGCGAATTGAGTAGACGCAGCTCTTTTGGATAATGCAAGTCTACTTCTAGTAGTATGTTTTCCCCCAAAAATGTAGAGCGCTTGACAATATCCAGAATTGTTTGCAACTCTTGACCTTGAATCCACTCTGCTCCGCCAACATATAAGTAATCGTCAATGCAACTAGGATAAAGCATCGATCCGTCGTAATACTTAATCACTTTTTTAGGAATAGCAGGGTTATAATCTGGTAGACCGGGGATGTTGGCTTCGCTATACCTGGTTGCACCACAACCACTCATCCCACCCCTATATCCGGCTTCAATCATTAGATGCTGGTCTACATCGTGGATTAGAGGGAATGAGGTTTTAGCAAGCCTTAAACAAGACGACATACTGAGTGACGGTAGGGACCAATAGTGGAGCAAATCCAGACCAAATGTGTCAAATGCCACATTTTTAAATTTTGCTATCAAAGAACCAAGAAGCAATGTATCGTTTAAAACGTAGAGTTTCGTAAGCTCCCCCAAATTTTTAATGTTGAAATCTTTCCAGATTTCGTGCACGTATTCGTAGTCTTCCATACTACATTCCTCTCCTTTTAACTGCGAATGAAAATATTCTATAGGAGGCAATTCAGTTTCATCATATTTAGAAAAGCTTGTCATGTAGCGAAAGGGATACGGTGTTTTGCGGAGCAGCTTGTCCCTATTAGGGTTTGCATGATATAATTGTTCGTGAGCCTGGAAATTCTCCTTTCCTGCAGCTAGTAATTTAGCAGTGGCACTATCAAGGCTGGAGTTTAATATGCTCATTGTATCTATTATGCGCACAAAATCACAAAGCTCAACGCCGCACAATTTTGTGATGGAACGCCCTAACAAAGTAACTTTCTCGTATTTCGAAATGCTCCCCATGAGTAGAACTATATCATAATTCATATTATGGAATAAAACTGGTATTTTAATTTTCGTGTCGCTAAGTCGGGCATTACAGCGCGAGCAAGCAAAAAAACGGACTTTACCACCGACCTTACTATCGTTAGAATTGAAAGAGAAAACATTTTTATTTGGGACATTATGAACATGGTCCCGAACTGGACCGGGCCTTGTGTCCGAAAACGGTTCAAAACAGACCTGACATTCCTTAATAGAATCAAACTGCTTTTGCTCTTCCTCAGTCAACGGAATCATTGGAGAGGGCGTGTCATATGTTCGCAAAAGCTGGCTGCATACACACAAAAGCTCACGCATGAAACTGTCAGCAGCATCTTGGCCTAGCCCTACTCGGTGTTCAACATAGTCGCCATCCGCGGTGAAGACAGTAAAAGCCCATGCACTCATCTTATGATCATTTACTACCTCAGTATAAGATAGATTATCATCTCGCCATGCAAATTGCCTCGGAACAAGCAATGCCTCTACATCTGCACAAATATAATATGGCTGCGGAACTAATGCCTTGTAATCTTTGAACTCGACCGTTTTACCCGGATAAAATTTCAGCCTTTGCAATTTTCGAGTACTACAAAACTCCCTGTGATTATTTCGGGCGGATACGGAACGAAATTTTTGCAAACACAAATCACACCAATAATATGGCTGTCCATATTTTGTTCGCTCCCCTAGTAAACGACCTAAGCTCTTCACCCAGGCGTAATGACATTTGGGATATTTTTGCAAATAAATGAGAATGATATGCCTAGAATCATCAGGATGCCTAAAATCGGTAGTAAAAATCGGATAAACTTTATCCGTCTCGTCTTCAACAGCCAAAATTGTGACGGAAATATCACTGAGTTGTGCAAAACGAGATATATCGGTTACAGGCATTGGAAATTTTGCTCCGTCTAAATTGAGTTTATCCCAGTGGCATAAATATGACCCTGCATTGTTTTTATATGTACTCTGAGTAGGATAAAGAGCGGAAAGGACTGCAAAATAGAAGCACTTATTTTTCCTACAGTTTTTAATATTGATAATTGCTCTTTTAGCAAGCAGTCTAGAACTCAGGGGAACATAATCTCCTCCCTTGTATGGAGTATACTTGCACACATTTAAATAAATCTTATTTATGCGTGACAAATACCAATTTGACCCATTCATTGTAAAAGTTTCTATCCTGTCTTCTATTTTATTTTTACATGACTCGATAACATTATCGATAAAATCCTCATGCGCAAGAATTTCTAGCCAACTTGTAAAATATATACATTCTATAACACTTGTATCTCCTTCTGTAGTTTTTCTCATTTCGCAATCTAATGCCATAAATACTTTGATACATGACTTGTTTCGTATTTCCCATCGCAAAAACTCTCTTAATGTTACCCATACTGTCTCAAAAAAAACTACAATATCATAAAAATTCCTGTCCTGCACATCAGCTACGTGTGTTTCCACAAAAGATTTCAGCGCTCTTAAATGCTTAGAGAAATAAATTTCTTCTGGTCTAGTAGACCAACCAACATTACCTTCGTGCGAAAAAGCCCAGTGATGATAAACTTGCAGATGATATTCCAACTCCTGGAAATTTCTAAATCCAATTGCAGCACAGTAAAGACAATGGATATGGTTCTGTTAACAGTTAAACAAGATTTCAGAAAAACTTCATTAAACAGTTTTTAACTTGACACATAATTTAATATCAGCTCACATCTCCCATGAGTACACCGTGATATTGTTAATATACCGGATGAGTAGGCACACACACACCCACCGTGATATTTGTACAAGGGGATGCGAAGACACGCTAGGGGGGAACAACTACGAGCACAGATTATAGCCCGTGCGGGAATGAACCACGATATTATGAATGGCACAATACAAATAATGTTAGGGTAGGTCTGGAGGAACTAGGTACTTGTTATCCATCCGAAGCCCAAATCAGAGTGAATTTACATAGCTGTGAGCGCTACCTTTTATACCTTTTCCCTCTTACCCGGTTCTAGTTGGGACATACCTCAGGATGCGATGGAAGTGTTTCAAATTGCCCCTCATGTGTAATTTACCGAATCCGTTTGCTGATTTCAGAATGAGAGAAAAATTCCCAAATTCATGAAGAAACGTTGGCCATCCCACATGGCTAGCGGAACGGTAGCTAACCCACCTCAACTGGCGGCAAGAGAAAAGGTAAACATTGCAATAAATGATCGAATTAAATGGCAAGATTTGACATGTTCAACTAAGTTATTTACCATATTAATTTTAGTCCAGGAACCCGAGCCATCCCAGAGTTCCTTCCAGACTGCAAAAACTGCTCATGCAGAACTTCAGCGCAAACTGCGTCTGAAGAAAAAGGTCGCTGGGAAAACCCAGAAGAGAAAGGACCGGCAGCGGAAATCATCCCGAAAAAACTGCGGTAACAAGCCACGTTCGGAAAACGCTCGAAAACGCAAGGAGCAAGAAAGAAAAAAATTCAAGAAATCCAAAAAGAAATAAGTTGTTGAATTAGCTTCTCATGTGCGAATAAAGCAAACGAGATTCTAAAAACTTTAGAAATTCTTGTTTGTTGATTCTCATCAAGAGTTAAATTTTCATCACCGGAGAATAGCATTTACGCGTATAATTCTAGCTACATAAATTAATAAATAATAAACTTAAATTCGTTTGTCTTGCTATATTGCGCGAATTACTACGTTGAGATGCGACGCTAATCCTTAGAACCGATCCTTATGTAAGCGCAAGTTAAACGGTAACTGTTTGTTTCTGCTCTATTTTGCACTAGGTAATTTATGAACGCTCCTTACCCGGGAGTTGAATGTTATCCATAACTATACGATCGATTTCAACGTGCAATAAATTGTTGGTAAAATGCTTCAACTTGTTTTACTTTTGGGTTTTCTGATCAGCGGTAAGTTGTTTAGTTGTAGTCTCGTTATAATTTTTATAACGTGTGTCGTTAATTATTTAAAGATTGACAATGATAACCTTATAATTGTTATTACATTCACGAGTCAAAACATGCTGAATCATAATTGCCTGCTTATATTTTCAGCGAGTCAGGCTTGTGATCCATCCTGGACGTGTAATCGCTGCATAATTAACGCGAAATGTGAATTTCGCTTCCTACGCGGTGGTGGGAGTTACTGCGCCTTCAAGGACGAGCTATCGGGAAAATTAATTACCGGGTTCACGTCAAGCCCAAATTTGTGTGAAGAAGCGGAACCTGCGCAAAAAAAATTACAGGTGATTTAAATGCATATATTTCGCTTATAGCTGAAGATTGGTGCTATTATCGGAGACATTGTACTTTGATATATATTGTATCATTTTTGTAAAATAATGTTACTCCGGGAAGGAAGGAATGTATTTACATCCGATTGGAATTGCAATAACCTTGTTTAAAATATAAGGGACTTATTTAAGTATCTTTACGATTTTTATACAGTTGAAACCATATTCGCGAAAATCTGTTTATGCTAAGTTTATTTATTTATTTGTTTTCAGGATCCGACGCCAGCGCACAAAACGGGAGAAAGTTCAGGCGGAAATTACTGGCTTGAAGCGCTAAGTAAGTTCTTTTATTTTATTTAAAACTATACCTAAACTGTCGCAAGCAACATGAATAATTAATTAGTGAATATTGTTTGCAGTATCATTCCTTGTTTTCACCGCTTGTGGAGCTGTGCTCGCTGGATTCCGTTTGTGCTTTACTCGTCGTAAAGAAATTGCGCTATGGCTGGAGAAGAAGAGAAGCAGGAGCAACTCCCTTACTCGCTTCCACAGTTATTTTGGGTATCTGGTCGCAGCTCACGACCAGATACCCAAAAGGCTTGCTAGTGCACTCCTGGAAAACGGATAAAAAGAATTTTACATTAGTAGGCATTATTTGCATCGCAAGATTTCGCACTTGCAATCCATCCCGCGCATTTCGCATTAAGATGAAATGAGTTGTATTGAGAGAAAGCGTTCTTGATCTTGGATTAAATATATTGTGACACATTATAATAATCGTTAACGAGTTATGGTGGGATTTGGCAGTAAATAGCAGGGACCACTGCTCCTGCCCAAGAAACTCATTAAAGTCGTCATAGATGCAAAGAGTAGGCCTTTTGTCAGGGAACTCAGGGCTTTCATTAATGTCAAACCTTGCACCCGAAACAAGATTTACGATTGGATTTTTTTCTTTTAATTCAAGAAAAGCATCCTGGTACGCGTTGTAAAAATAGTAATCCGCCTGGAATTTAGTATCAAATAAAATATCGCGGTCCGTTATTAGTTTGGTAACAAGTGAGGTCTTCCCTAAAATTTAAAAGACCGTGATTATTTGAGCTTTTAAAAAATATCGCGGTCACTATATCGCGGTACACACCTGAACCACTGGGTCCACATATTAATATACGGCTGGGATGTCTTAATCGGTGCTCAAAAAGTTCCCCGTCCATGTTCCGGTAGTTTATTGATACCTTAAATAGAAATATAAACAACAACAGAGAGCATGGAAATTAGTATTCACTAATTTAAATAAGTAATAAACAAGCTTACAGTACTTACATATGAAATTTAGGGGTCAATAGAAGCATACATGGAAACATATATCATATTTTAATTAAGGATTAATGACACAGGATTCAGGGGTAATTATTAGAGGCGATATAGGATGTTCTATAGCTAGGGGTTGATTTGCTAAATCAACAATAGGAGTAATAGGGGAGCAATCAATAACAGAGAGGGATGGAGTGCCATCACTGGGGAAAGGAACCAAAATAGGGTTAGGAAGCCAATTCATATTCTTCCTGCATTTCTTTCCGGCAGCCTCCTGCACACCACGACAATATCTTTTATGGTTCTGCATGGGCCGGACTTTTAAAAACGAATAATTGCAGAGAGTGCATAGTAATTCCGATTGGAAATGAAATTTGTTGACATGTGTATCAAAAGTTAAATTTGGGAAAAACAGATTCTCGTACATACAGTAAGGGCATTGCTCCTTTAAATTAGCATGCTTCTTATTTAGATGGGGGTAATATCCTGTATCTATAGCATACATCTCATTAGAGTCGGGGCAATATTCACATTTGCGGTAACGTTTATGTAGCTCAACTTGGGACTGAACGTCGTCTATAGTATCACCCGCTACATATACATCTTCCCCTATGGGATTATTGGGATTAGCACAGGAAATAAACCCTAAAATGGGGCCATTGTCTCGTCCCTCTTCTTCTTCCAAACAATCCACATCATCAAACAGCTTTTCTGGGGGCACAACAGTAATTAACTCCCTTTCACTTAATTCGGTCCCTTCCACTCGGTCACATTCCCCGACTTGAGAAAATTCCCGACTCCCGAACTCCCTAACTAGATCCGGCATGGACTGAATAGGAGGGAGGAAAAATACAGATGGGAGGGAATCAGTAGCATAATGCGTAATTAGCTGGGAACAATAGACACCCTTTGTACGGTAATCTACTCTATATGCGTCAATATGTAAATCGCGCAAAACCTTGGCAAAGAAATCCCTATCTGATATAAAATTATCTATAGCCTGCTTAGATAAGTCCAATACATCGTGTGCAGAAAATTCCTTCCCTACAACTAATTCATGGCTAAAATTATTGAGAAGGTATTTTCTCATGTTAGTTATAGGTTCTAAAAGGACAGGCTTACGTGTATTTCCACGAGGGGCGACAAAGGCGGTAGAATCAATATAATTGAAGAACTCCTTTCCATCCGAATAGAAATCCCTTGCTTGTTGGAGGGTTGCTGGACAGACACTCCTGTAGGATACGGGGAAGGGAGCCGGCTCCATGATGTAGGTCATAGTATCTGCGTTCGTACTTGTCACCTTCCGGCTAGGATACAAGCAAGTGAAATTCATCCGCTCACTGGGATGAACGTCCTCTCCGGAAACACCTTCTTTCCGAACCTCAGTATATGGAGTAGTAGCCCCTTCCAAATACTCTTGAAGCTGCTTCTTAAGAATGGCGTTGGTCTGGTCGTCAAAATCCGCATATGTCTTCCGTTTCTTTAGATCGTCCTCGACACTATAAGAAAACAAGTTAACAATTAGCATCATAATATAACATTCATGAATAACACAAAGCGAAAAATTCCATGACTATAGGGCGTAACTGCATCAATTAACAAGGGGTTGACTTATTATAATAGAAACATGGGACTTACTAGGGTAAAAGCCATAGGACCAGCTCATCAGAGTGCAATCCGTTAGGGTGCACAAAGCGTATCTTCTGAACGCCTATGACCTTCTGGAATTCATAAATTTGACGCTCGCCGTCCTTGTCTTCATAGACGTAGCATGGACGTGCATACTCGTCTTCGGCATCATCGGACACTTGTCCAGCACTATCAGATCCGGAATCGTCTCCCTCAAAAGTGTCCGGAATGGGGGATACTATCCGGGTCCGCTTCCGACCAGATCGGAGTGTTCTGGGAGGAGGAGAGTCGACGGAAGCATCGGTTTCACTCTCTGAAGAATCCGAGATATAGCGGATTTGCTTTCCGTAACGCCGGGGTGCTTCCATGATAAGTTCTGTAAAGAGAACAAAGTATAGGGTTATAACTAGAAATTTAAGAGATTAAACCGCCCATTTTCGGGTTTTTTTTTTCAACGAAAATTTTCCAGCATGAATAAAACTTTTTCATAAAAAGTTTAGAATTTCTTACACAATGATTACTTACCAGTGTTAATTGGAGCGGAGATGGTCGTCACGGCACAAGGTTAGAAAACAGGGTTACTTAAACTCGTAATAGTAAGGAGAGAGAGAAATGACGGGAGGTCAGTTCAGTAGCGACTTTGGCACAAGACTGAGGCCCTATTTATACGTGTGCAAAAAGTCAAGGCCAAGGTAGCGGAGGACTTAGATATATGCGGATATTATCTCATAAGATATTAAGAAAAACGAGAGCCGGAGTATAGGTTTTAACAAGAATAGAAGGCAAGTTGCGAGCACGCTCGTAGGTTGCCGTCCACTTATACATTTGTACATAAAGGCCAGGAGCAAGGGCATTGTTGGAAGCCCGCAAGTTGCGAGCACGCTCGTAGGTTGCCGTTCACTTATGTAGTAGGATATACGGAGACCCGGAGCTGGGGCAATGCTGGAAGCCCGCAAGTTGCGAGCACGCTCGTAGGTTGCCGTCCACTTATACATTTGTACATGAAGGCCAGGAGCAAGGGCATTGTTGGAAGCCCGCAAGTTGCGAGCACGCTCGTAGGTTGCCGCCCACTAATACAGTTGTACATGGAGGCCAGGAGCTAGGGCATTGTTGGAAGTAAGTCGCGAGGGAATTATAGATAATTATAGAACCGTTGCTCGTTAGGTATTGTTGGAAGCCTGTAAGGCACGACCATACTCTCTGGTTACCATCCAATGGTACATGGTAGTATATGGAGGCCTACTGGGACATTTTAAGGAGGAAAGGTGCGAGATATATATTAACATTTTTTTTTAACCCTTGGCTCGTGAGGCAATGTAATAAGATGGCAAGTGGCGAGCACGCTCGTAGGTTGCCGTCTACTTATACATATTTGTATAAGGAAACCAGGAACAGAAGCATTTTTACGATGGAAAGGTGCGAGAGAATTATTAATAGGTTTAAGTCCCTTGTCGTTGGGCATTGTTGGAAGCCTGCAAGTGGCGAGCACGCTCGCAGGTTGTCGCATACTTATTCATAGGTGGCCATGAACGCAAGGAGCTAGGGCATTGTTGTACGGGAAAGGGAGAGAGAATTAAAGGTTCCTCGTTCAAAAGGTAATGTTGGAGGCCTGGCAAGTTGCGAGCACGCTCGCTTGTTGCCGTTAACATATAAATTGCTGTACATGGAGACCGAGAGCTATATCATTGTTGGAAGTGAGGAGAAAGCCATTTATTACCAATTAAGAGGCGAGACGTATAAAACAGGTTTAGTTCCAATGTCCGGTGAATCACTAATTGAAATATGCTAGAGATCCTATAGCCTAACTTACAAAAGTAGTATTCGAACGGCTGCATATAGAACGATGGAAAAAAATTACAAGACTCTTTAATTAAGACAGTTTTATTTAATCAACAACCCTTCAATCATTTAAATGAAAAAATAAAAATAAGAGATGGGACTCAGCATGAGGGGTCCGAGGAAGAATGGAGCTCCAGTAGCCCTGGTAAATCTGCAAATTTAAATATAAACTAAATTATTTCATGAAGTTAGCAAATTCACAAGTACGGTAGACACATAGGAAGGATAGACGGGGGAAGCTACAAGACAATCATGCAGTTCAAGTGACAGGTAGTTGTTGCAAGACAAGAGGTTGGACTGAAGGGGAAAATCCTGGGAGATTTTCAGGGAATTAGAGTATTTAGCAAGGGTAGAGTTTGGAGGAATTGTCGAAGTATTCCCCCAAAAGGTGGAAGAAGATGATTCCCACTCAAACTTACCATGAGAAAGTAGGGTAGAAACCGAAGTAAACTCGAACAAGGGTTGAAGGTTGACAAAGGGTGGATAGGGTAGTATTGGAAGCATCAGTCGAAGTATTCTCCCAAAAGGCAGAAGAAGATGATTGCTCCGAAATGAAGTACAGTAACCAGGCTGGGAAATTGAACATAAAATAAAGACAAATTAAAATTTGGGAAACATACAAAAATTTCCTGAACATTGATGACAACTGAAACTTGAATTGGGCAAAACGATAAGATGAATAAATAAGGTCAGGTATTTACTTACTCTTTACAATTGTAAAGTCCCGGTAGTGGCACGAAGCCAGGCTACTATCTTAGGGTAAATGGCCAATTCAAAGAAGTGCCGACTTCGTCCCTCGTCATCCATGGCGTAGAGACGTCTTCGACCATGGAAGGCGTTCCGGAAGTAGTCCCGGACACAAGTTTCCGTGGCAGTAAAGAAACGGGTTTGGATGTTGAACTGGTTGACAGAGTAGGATATCTTCCAGTCTTCCTTCAAGCGATCCACAAGCCAAATCTGATAATTCTCAGATTCCAGACGCTGGCACTTGTACGAGCAGAACTGGTACCGTTCTTTCGTGTCAATCCAGAACAGATACAGGGGGTCGCAGGAGTTACAAGTAACGCGGGTAGTACAACCATTGAAGGCACAGTGCTGGGGAAAGCAAAGGTGTTCTTCCATTTCAGCTAGTTGATCCTCGGAAATTGCTGGCAAAGGCCGAGAGGAGACAAGCAGAGGGATACCGGAGGTAGATGAGTTGAAGGCGGGTATGTTGATTATCGTTTGGGTGCGGCGGCGAAAGAAATGCATGGTGCTTGGAACGTTTTTGAAGAAAGAATAGAAGTTTGATCCATCCTCTCCAGTTTTATATGAAAATTTGTCAGTTTTATTTACTTAACCCAGCCTGATTATGGTAAACTTACATTTAAATTAATGTTAGTGTGATAGGTCGTGGATTAGCTACCCACGGACCAGGAAATAGGGCCCATAAGTTTTACTAGTGTAAGTCTCTTGTAAGAGCATCTAAAGATAAATCCGGTATTACGTAGAACAACCAGAGGGTTTGTTACTACAAGAAAGTTCGAGGGAAAGGACTTTGTGCAGGATCCGCACGTTAATGTTTAGTGAGTGGGAAAATGGAAAGAGGGGAACGTAAGCCTGTTTAGAGAGGACAGATTAGTTCTGAGAGTTGATAAGGTTAAAATTGGGTAACTGCATGATTAGTCACAGCAAGGAGAGTTCCTATCATAAGATTTCTGTTTGTATGGATACCGACAATGACGAGAGTTGAAATAAATAGTAAACAGTAGGATTTATAAATATTTTGAGCATTATTTTAACTGGAAAATTTGTTTTTATGAAATAGAAGACAAGCAGACTTAGCACTAAAGATGGCTACTGGAGGAAAAGACGCGGAGGAGGTAATTAAGGGGAATCTGGATGAAAACAAAGGGAAGAAAAACCCGGAGAAGGGGAAGGAGAATTCTGACTCCAAGAATGTAGGGGAGAAGCCATCGGGTTCTACCAAGCCTCCGACAAAAACAGGGTTAGTAGAACAACCTTTCATAAGTATTCCTCCTATTCCACCCCTTCCAACTGGGACTACCTTTTCTGTTTCTTCGGAAGGACATAAGGGTAACTGTCCTTGCTCGGCATGTGGGGCAATAAGGGGTGCTCTGCATCAAATTTTATTAGTAAAGAGGATGAGAGATCAGGAGCAAGAGGGTAGGAAGGTAGAGAAGGATGAAAGGGAAGCATCTTTTGAGGACAATTTTGACGCTTATCAGGACAACACGGAGTTGTTCAGTAATATGGCCAAGGGCATAGAGCCAAATTTAATCATTGAATCCGAGTTGAATCCGTCTGGGCCGTTCCCAGAACACTGATTCAAAATTTTCCAGGATAAAACTCCGAAAGTTATATCCTGTGAGACTAGCATCGAGATGCTACAAAGAGCTGCCGCTAAGTCAGCCGAGGCAGGGGAACTCCCTCCCGGGATACTGCGGCAACTTTACCCGCCACCCGGAGTGACCCATGTCACTAATAGGGATGGTTCCATGACTATGGACGTTCAAAAAGCCTTATGGGCTTCCAGGCAGCCAGGTCCTTGTTATCAAGGGGTTGCAACGGAAGTGGAGGGAGAAAAGTCTCTAGGACAGACGCATGATCTGGGAGCAGATCTCATCCATTTTCCCGGTACAAGAACAAAAACCCGGGGATTGTCCTACTCTAAAGCGGGTTTTTATAATCCGGAGAGTAGCATGAAGGTAGAGCCACCCTCTCAATTAAATAGCACCAACCCTTTTGCTCCAACAGGAGGAAATGATTCTGTAGTGCAACTTAAGTCAGATGACTTAATCCAAATTTTGAAAAATTTGGGATCTGACTCACGTCCTTTGAAAGTTTCAAGGACTATTGAAGTGTACGACGGGAAAGCAGATAGCGTGGAATGGTTACGTTCCTTTAACATGATTGCTAAGTGTAATTCTTGGGATGCCAAAAATAAATGCAACCAGCTCCCGGCTTATTTAAAAGGTAGTGCTTTGGACTGGTACGTCAACGTAGTTGACTTAAGGAAAAGTACTGGGATGCCAGACTTTACTTGGGAAGAATTGGAAAAGGAGATTTTGAATTATAATCGTACGGCTGCTTCAGGCTACCTGGATAATCTTAAACTATTCCAACGGAAGCAAAATAAGGATGAAAACATTCTGGATTTTTATAACGCAGTTCTCAAATTAGCTTCCAGGATAGAGCCAAAACTATCTGAGGAACAATGCATCCACCATATTATTAGGGGTTCCCATGCGAAATATAGAGCCTTATTACTAGCTCAAAATATTAAGTCTCTAGCGGCCCTCAAAAACAGTTTAGTTAGTTTGAAACTAGCTGATGAGTATTCAGAAATGGAAAAGGCAGAAACGAGTTCTGTGGAGAAGACTGAATTCTCCTTTTACAATAACCCTGGTCGAAGTCAAGGTTTCAAGGGTAGAGGAGGAATGTCAAATAGACAATTTCACCAAGGCCAGTCGGTGCCCCAGATGGGACCGATTCCCAGGAATTCTGGACAAGGTTCCAGACAAAATAATGGGAAAAATAACTTCTACCCGCCAGGGGGTTACTCCCATCGGAACCCAAATCCCAATTTTAGGAATGGAAACCAGGGTAAAAATTACCAAAACAATCCCATCCCTGCACCGGCGCCCCCAGTGCAACCCTCCCTTATCCCCTTGCATGTCTTTTGTCCCATTACCCCTAAC
Organism: Sminthurides aquaticus; assembly: GCA_906901655.1. Classification (NCBI taxonomy): domain Eukaryota; kingdom Metazoa; phylum Arthropoda; class Collembola; order Symphypleona; family Sminthurididae; genus Sminthurides; species Sminthurides aquaticus. The sequence goes on from CAJQTT010000010.1 coordinate 1,373,168, forward strand.
CCAGAAGCGGATATGAGCCGCCCATGCTGGGTTTGTAAATCCGAATTCCACAGCGCCGTAATCTGTTCCAACCTTCCAGAGTTGAATAGAAGTAGAAACGAAGAAATTATGACCACCTTCAATAATACAGATTTTTGTCCCGACATTTTAGTGCCTCCTTGCCTAAACTGTTTTTCTATGTCGCATTTGCACTATTACTGTGACTTCTTCCATCGTTTGGAGGCTACAACTCTTCCAGTCACCAGTAATTTAAACTCCGAAGGCCGGGGGCAATAAATTTCCGTAGTTTTGACCCCGGCGCCAAAATACTTTCTTACCAACAGTCTCCGTTGACACCTGCACAAAGATACGGCGGTCTCCCTTTATCACCCCCGCGAGTTTCTCAGCAGCCCTTAGAAGAAATTCCAGTCTTTGTGTTATCGCTTCCCAATCATAGTCAATTGCTGACGGTGGAAGGGATTGTAAGGAATAAAGCCTGTTTATTTCTTATTGACTCTGGCAGTACGGTCTGTCTCATTTCAAAGGAGTGCCTTCCAGAGAATATAAGCTTAGGAGATGAAAGAATTCGGCTAAAAGGTATCTCAAGTGATACCTCTTGTACATTAGGAACGACAACCGTAATGGTTACTTTAGGGTTGACTAGTTTTTCTTGGAAGTTTCATGTAAGTGATCTTCCTTTCCAAGGGTTACTTGGATCAGATTGGTGCCGTCAGTTTATGGCTTCGCTAGATTTTATACATAGAGTTGTAAATTTTGTCGATAACAAAGGAGCCGTTCGGTTTGCCTACACTGACCCAAAAGACTTGAAGCCCTTGGATGGGCGTTCTAGATATTTAGGTTCTCATAAACCAGTCCTGATCCTCCAAACGAGAGGATACATGGACAAACCCAATTTGGTCATAAAAGCCGATCCTCTACAGAGTGCATTTCCGTCCTATTCTATGAAAAGGATAAATCCTACGATAAACAAAGAGCATTTGTTATCTAATCCAGGATTCCAGGGAAAGGTCAGTTCTCAGAAGAAAGATGACAAAGAAAAAGAAGATCGTTTAAAGAACAAGCATAACGTTTTTGTGGAAAATACAGCTGCATGCCATAAAACGAAAGAGGGAAAGTTACAAGGATTGGAGAATAGAGATAATGGAAATATTTCCGAGAATATTGCAGCTGTAAGCAATAAAAACTTCCTCTGTAACTTGACACAACAAGATGAAGAAGCAACAAAAGAGAGTGCTTTTCTCAAAGATTTGGAAAATATCTTGAGTAACGACCTTACAGAGGATCAAAACGATCAAACTCGAAGAGTTTTGTTAAAATACAAACATGTTTTTCACAGAACTGGAGAACCAGTCAAAGTGTCAAAATTGATAGCTCCAAGGTTAAGACTTAAGCCAGGTGCGGTCCCCGTTTACCAAAGGCCTTTTTCTTATTCTTTTCAAGAAAGAGAGTGGATTAAGACTGAAATAGATAGAATGCTAAGAGAAGAAATAATAGAACCAAGTAATTCCCAGTGGGCCTGTCCTGCCATATTAGTTCATGACTCTCACAAGGATGTAAGTGGGGATGTGACCCGCAAGGAAGTCAGCAGGTCAACCAGAATGGTTTTAGATCTGAGACGCTGTAACGACCAACTCGAAGCAGACCGCTTCCCGATTGGGAACTTAGATTTGTGCTTCCAGTCAATGACGGGAAGCAAAATCTTCTTCAACTTAGATTTTAAGTCAAGTTACATGCAAGTGCAAATGCACGAAGATGACAGAGACATCATATCTTTCGTCACGCATTGTGGATTGTATAGAATGAGGGTGTTAGCATTCGGTTTAAAACAAGCTCCAAGTATATACTCTAGACTCATGCAACAGTTGTTTTCAGAATGGATGTATAGCCGCATCTATGTATATTTGGATGACGTCTGCGGGTACTCGGATAATTTTGATACCCTTTTGGAAACTTTAGAACTCGTTTTGGGCAAAATTTCAGAGTTTGGAATGACTTTGAATACTCAGAAGTGCTCGTTTGGAAATAAAAAGATTCGAATTTTAGGACACATTATTTCAGAAGAAGGTTGTGAGATAGACCCAAGGAAAATGGAAGACGTGCTTAAAGCACCCGCTCCTAAGAATGTGACCGGAGTTAGATCTTTTGTAAATCTCTGTGGGTTTCTAAGGAAATATATCCACAACTTTTCATTTATCGCTAACAACATGAATAAACTACTTCGGAAAGGTCAGCCGTGGGTTTGGGGACCAGAACAACAAACTAGTTTCGAGAAATTAAAGGAAGCTATTTGCAAAGCTCCAGTTTTAGCCCACTTTGATCCGAAACTAGAAGTTGTAGTAATGACGGATGGAAGTCAAAAATGCATTGGAGCAGCAATTTTGCAAAAACATAAAGAGGGACTAAAACCAGTAGCTTATTCTTCACGAAGCCTGACTGCTGTAGAGCAGAAGTACCCAGTCCTTCAGATTGAATTTTTAAGTTTGCTACACGCCTTGGATAGGTTTCGTCCGTACATATACGGGAGACCCTTCGTAGTCTACGTAGATTCCAGTCCTCTCACCATACTTAAACAGAACCTGAATCCCACATCGGGTAAATTACATAAGTGGGCTGTGAGGCTAAATTCGTTTGATATGGAAATCCGTCATAAAAGCGGGAAGTTCCACAAATTAGCCGACGGACTTTCTCGTTTATACCTGGGTGAAGAGAATGAAACGGGGGAGCCAGTATTTAAGACACTTGTTGAGGATTTTCCTCTGGATTTTCCAGTGTTCTTTATTGAAGGTATAGACTGGATAGTGCTCCAAAGAGAGGATCTCCTTTGCAAAGACAAAATCAAAGCCTTAGAACAGAAGGCAGGGTGCTTGAAGAAGTATGAGTTAAGAGACGATCTTTTGTACAGAGTTGATAAAAATGGGATGAGGCTTGTGGTCCCACTCTGTTTACGAGAAATGATTTTGAGAGAAAATCATGACGTTTCAACCGCAACCCATAGAGGCGTAAGTACATCATATTTCCGGATTAAAAGCAAGTACTATTGGCCGAATCAGGTGGAGGCAATAGTCAAATATATTAATAATTGTCAAGTCTGCAAAGAGACGAAGAGGAAATATGGACCGGTGGAAGGGTTACTAAATCCCATCCCACCCCCGGAATTCCCGTTTTCAACTATTGCTACAGACGCATCAGGTCCGTTTCCGGTTACGGCAAGAGGAAATAAATACATTCTGATAGCAATTTGCTGTTACAGTAGATTTTGTATGTTAGCCGCGGTTCCGAACATTCAAGCTGAAATGACAGCTGAATTTCTTTTTAAAAATGTAACGACAGCTTACGGACCATTCAAGACTCTTTTATCTGACAGAGGAATGAATTTCTTAAGTCAAGTCGTTAAGCACATGTTGCAACAATTAGGGGTAAAACATTTGACTACTTCGGCTTATAAGCCTTCTACAAATGGTCTTTGTGAAAAATATAATGATGTGGTAAAGAATGCCTTGAAATCCATGCTGGAAGCTAAAGATATGGCAAAATGGGATTTACATGTTCCCTCCATTCAGTATAGCATCAATTCTAGTTATCAGCAAGCCATTAAGACCAGTCCATATGAATTAGTATTTGGAAGAAAACCAAATTCTCTTAGTGATGTCACTTTTCCGACCATTTCTGAAATACGAAATGCAAGTGAGATAGATATTTCTAGGAAAAAGGCACTGGCAAATATCTTAAAAGCTCAGCAAAATTTCAAGAAAAGGTGTGACAAAAACCGCATTGACTCAACTTTTAATATTGGCGACTGGGTAATGTATAAAATCCCAAGGGCGAGAGATGGCGTAAGCATCAAATTATCCAGAGTATTTTATGGCCCGTTTCAAATTAACCGAAAAATTTCAGAACTTAATTATGAGCTAAGAAATCCAACTACGAACAAAACTTTCAATACACATATAGATAAGTTAAAACATACAACTTCTAATGAAAATAAAACAGCGGATGCAATCATGGATACTCCTCGTAGCAAAATAGAGTGGGGACTAAAACTACAACAAGCATACATAGAAATGGAAAAAGATGATTGGAAGCAGGTTAGCGCTTGGATCAATCAAAGGGACACTAAAATAACACCAGCAGCGGTAAATTTTCTACTGTGCGAAGGGTCGGTGTTAGTTTTCTCAGAAGAAAGTGAAGATTTAATATTGATTTACGAAATTATGAGTCGGTCTCAGGAGCATAAAAGTTTAGACAATATTATTATACATGAAGGGCTGGACTTAAATTTTCCAACAGACGCAATTCGGCTAGCAAATAAAGATTTGCTAAAGTATTCCTTTACACTCAGTAATCAGACCCAAGAGGGGCAGCTAAATTTACCTAGTAAGCTTATTTGTATCACCAATAACGAGAATGATGACGTTATTAGCTTGAGGGAAATCACCTTTCCGTCAAATCCTGCCCAATTAATTAACCTCTTGAAATTTCTAACAATGTCGCCAAAAATTATCACTTTTCGCCTCGTAAATCCCTCTGAGGGGTTCCTATCCTTTACACTGGCTACCAGATTATTAATTTATAATAATTTAACGGATGACCCGGTCAAAACTCCCAAACAATTATTTCAAGAAACTGAAGTTAGCTCATCCGTCACTATCCTTCAAGGAGTAGAAGTGATCAAAAATTGCCTGGATATGGTTCTTACGATTCTTAGATGGAAAGGAGATTTCCTAGAAATTCATAAAGCAAATAAATTAATGAAGCCTACCTCATCCACTGTCCTCGAGCCCCATGAAATAGTCATAGAAGAATTAGATGCAGAAGCAGAACTAGAAAATGAAATACACTTAAATTTGGAGCAACTTATACAAGATTTATCTATTGATAAACATGATCCAATTCTTTCTGAAAAACCTTCGACCTCAAAAGGATTGCGGGACCAGTTAATCGCCAGACAGAGAGATAAAGTATGCCTTGATAGCCCCATTTCAGAATATTATCCTACACCCATGAAAGGGGGGAAAATAATATTAAATAAACGCTCGCCTTCGGTTGTAAGTCCCGTGAACAGCCAAGAACATGAGGTATTTTTAGAAGAGACAGGGGAAGGTGATATTTCAGATTCAATGGAACTCATCTCACTAGGAAGCAGATTTCCTTCGTTAAGCGGTAGTTCCATGTCTCACCCGTCAGGTAGCGCAACTGACGTTTATAATACAGCGCAATCATCTATGCGGAATAGCCCTCTAAGGGAGACTGACAGACAAATGGAGGACTCTTCCGGAAATATCCTGGAAAATTCGGTTTTAGATTCATCGGTAGGCGTCAATTTGAGCGATGATGAGACATTTACAGAGGAATCAACAATATTACCATTAACTAGGAGAACTAGAGGTATTCCTCATCCTAAATTCAAAGATTATGACATGAATTAATTAAGAACATGTTTAAATTTCAGGCGATCAACATTTTATGTCTGCTTACTGCTGAGTATTGTATTCTTCCTTCAAGGGGAACTGGGGGAGGCTAAGCCAAGATTCCCTCCTCTTCCGAAACAGGCGCCTATCAGCTACTGTGTCACATACCTGGATCACCTGAATCTAACGGAAGTTATAACAGGACAAGATTTGCAGACACTCAAGTTCTCTTGGTCAAATTTAGAATGGGAGTTAAGCGTTCAAGCGTACGAGTGTATGAATTTCACGATCAAGTATAATTTTAATAATACAGATAACAGGGACCCCGAAATTAGTTCACACAAGGTAACGTCTTACACATGTTGGAATCAGATCAATGAATTAGGTAGCGTGGAAAATGGAGTACAATTTAGAAAGTATAATGGTAAATATTTTGTGAAAGCATTTCCTTGCAGTTGTAATTATAATGTCTGCGACAGGGAAGTATTTATTATAAAACCCTCCCGTGTTTTTACGAATAGTTGGACAGGACAAGAAGACAGAGTGTATGCAAACCAAGAACTGACTCTTCCGTTCTCTCGTAATGTTGGATACGGTAAATCCAGGGCGGGTATTCTGGTATGGGATGCAGATAAGCTGGCGGCCTGTTCAGCAAGGATGAAAGAGGATATTACTTGCACCTATAACCGAAATAAATTATATTGTCCAGAGATAGTTGCTCATGATCAAGAAGAGTAGGGGGTTCCAAATGTAAGGTAAATGTGCAAAGAGTTAAGGAAAATGCACAGGATTCGGGCATTAGCAATCTTTTTCAGACGATGGTGGACATTAGTGCTTATTTAGATAATTCCATAATCTCGGGTGAGACCCATGCGTCTAAATTAGACAGCTATCTGAATCAAGATTCAAAAGCTTATTTGAAAAATGATGACTTGCAGTTTGAGGAGGTAGCATTTATTAATTCTAAGGCCAACCATAATTTAGAACAGATAGAGATGTCCCTCCAAGAGTCTTATGCGCATCCCAAATTAAGTAACTATGGCTACCATGTAAGGTCTTTTAATGAAAACCATCAGATTCATAAGTGTCTCGTAGTTTTAAATTTTGTAGAGCACAAAAATTTAAGCTGTCATCAGTACAAGTATGTTACCTACAGCATAGAACAGTTAAACTATTACGCCCTGGTAAATAATAAGCACCAGATAGTTCTCCTTTCTAACAACCCAGACGTTTGTAACCAGTATGAATCATTAGCGGAAAGTAGTTTAAAAACAAAGAGAGATATTATAGCCTTGGAAAATCTAACCGAAATATTAGACTGCAACAAGGCATTGACTCAATCCGAGTTGGCTAGTGTTCCCTTTTATAAATACGTTACTCCCCTATCTGGCCTTTACTGTATTTTTCAGAAATTAAATAGAGCCCATGGAAAACTAACTGAGTTTGTCAACGCTCTCAATATTACCCATCTGCCACGTTAATATCCTTCGACACTTTTCTAAGACTTTCACCTAAAACTTTCACCCTCACTTTTACTCTCACTTAAGCAAATTAGCCTTAAGCCATACTTAGAAGTTATAAATTTTAAATCATTTATTGTACACATACAGGTATTTCCTTCTTCTTTGTCTGGGATTGACTCTGGTGGGAGGAAGTACGGCTGGACACGCGGAACTTTCAGAGTCTTCCGAGGATCAAGACAAGGAAATCTACAGTCTATTTCATGATCTTGAACCTAAAACTGCCCCCCTTTACAAATGTGATGGTTATCTCTCCGGAATTCGGTATCGACTTGTCAACAACCTGGTCTGCCCTCTGGAAGCTCTGACTGGGCCTAGTAAAATCGCCCGTGTTTCGCTCTACTTCGAGGATATCTCAGCTTCTCCTTTGCAAGGCTTTGAGTGTTATGCCACTACTACATTAGACCATAAACGTTACAAATTTTTCGGATCTTATTTTGCAAGTACTATGACCACTAAAGCCCCTATGACCGTAGAACAATGTAGAAAAATGGTAAAATCCGGTAGGTCCCCTGCAAATCAAGTTTTGGCAAGGTTGACGAACGGGTATTTTGGTACAGAAAATGTAGCTAAAGCGTACTGGCAATGGCCTTATAGCATTGAGAAAACGGAAACAAATTATTATTATGCAGCTATTACCCTGGCAGTTAACAGTTTTGACTCCACCATTCAAACCGTTACAAATTTAGTGGAGAAATGTGATCAGATGAAAGGTTACTGTGAGAGTGAACAAGGAGTCATAATCTGGAATGTTAGAGATTTAAAATTATGCCGTTTAAAGAAATACACCTCCACCCAATGCCTTCTTTCCGACCGTAAACTTTCCTGTCCTGAAGTACAATTATCAGTTAATAAGATAGAAAACATTCATCTTTGTAACGTAACTGTTGGTGTCTCCCCGCAAGGTATAATTATAGCTCAAGACGAACATGGTCAAATTGATAATCAGATAGTTACTTCAAAAATATTGGATATTATGACTACCCCGCCAAATGCCCGTAGAGTTAGGAGTATCGATAATGATTTGGTAAATAGCGCTGCAAAACTTTTAACAGGACACAGTACAGACTTAGACATTGATCCCACCTTACACATGTTCCCCCAACATAAAATCCCAAAGACCCGGTTCATGCCTGACTCTCAAATTAATTCTAAATTCCAATATCTGTATGACATTGTAAAATCTAATCTCACTTTTGCCGTCCAAATGTTACACACACAAATATGTGCAAATTCCCAGCGACAATTATACATTCTTAAGTTTTTAGCTGAGACCGGAAATCCTTCTCTATTGGTCCGTTCTTATTTAAACAAGCAGCACTATACAGCTAAACTCAATGGCGATGTTCTTTCCGTTTACACTTGCCAAATTGTTAAGAATTATATGTTTCTGACCCGAGATCGTTGTATCTTAGATTATCCTATCGTTTATATGCACAACCACGATAAGAAATATGGCTTCTTGAGCCCTCTTTCACATGAAATATTAGACAAATCTCCTAATGTCACCTGCCCTGTACCCAACTTTTATTTTGATACCGGAAGTAGAGTTGTTCTTCTAGCAAATAAGTCAGTTGTTACTCATCTTCCTATGTTACCTATTCCGGGAATGGGGATGAAGAATCTCACTGATCTTCCCGATCTGTCCTTCAACAGCCCAGGAGTGTACGAGACTTCAGAGCTTAGTGGATCTGACACTCTTATGTCAATGCTGCGGGAAATGAGGACTCGTATGTCAATGGAAAAGGCTGTGGGAGAACAATTATCCGGTTTGAATATTTCTCCAGATTCCTTGAGAATCATTTCGGATCTTCGTGAGGTTGTTCTGTCTCCATTCAAATCTGTTATGTTTAAAGTTATGACAACTATGATAGTTATATTGGTACTGTGTTTTATCGTGTTCGTTTGTTGGACTTTTCGGGTAGAAATAATTAAGTATGTACGTAGTTGTATTCGCCGCCATCGTCACCGACAAACCCGAAAAAGGCACACCAAAGAACGAGTAGAGGCCACCCCATTGAAGGAACACACTTACTCTTCTCTTCAAGTTGCCCAAGTATCCCCGGCAGCCTACATTCCCAGTGTCCCCAAGCGACAGTCCACAAATACCCCAAAACCCAACCATTACCCGGACCTCAATGCCCTCCCAAAACTACCCGAAGTCATGCATCCCCTAAACGAGCACCTGCCCGTCCGACACGTAAATTGTCTATTTGGTAACCACCCCCATGAGCACACCGTGACTCTCTCCATCGACCCTAACCTCACTACCTAAAAATGTTATGACTAATGACTTATGTAATTAATTGCACAGAGGAAGATTTTAGTTCATTTATTAATAAGTTCTATATTTAACAGTCACTCCTAAAATGATGTTTGACTTTAAAAATTCGTTAAGACTGTAAGTATATGTACATTCTGGTTTATTTCCGTAGGGAATCCCATGTACCGTTTAATGTTGGTCTCCGAGAAAGAGCCGGAGAACAGGAATCCGTCTGGACACTAAAATTTAATTCTTCTTGCGAGCAACGGGTGGATCAGTATAATCCTATAATTAACTTCCAAAAGAGATGTAAAGTTCTTCCCTCAGGAGAAACTAAGTACGAAGAAATTGAAAATTATTTGACTAAGATACATCCTGTATTTTCGGTGATTTGTAATCACAACAAATTATCTAACGCTAAATTATCGTTTCTGTTCAATGATGTAAGTGCGTACCGGACTATTATCGATTTTGGAACTTTCCAACACTTGTTTCACTTTTCTTATTCTCCACGATCAAAAGGAAAACCTCTTTATTGTAAAGGCTATATGCTATTCGCGTACATGATTCTACGGGATATCGTCGACAGAGTTCCGGGAACTCTTTCGCTTATCCACAATTTGGTGGCCAACGGCCAATGTATTACACATTATAGTAATCCAGCACGCAAGAACTTTGCGGAATATGTTAGACTCGGTGGAGAGTACTTTCATGATGTTATGACAGAGGTTCTGGAAGAAATGGAAGTTGTGCGGGGTATTAAATGTTCCCCAGTTTATGAGAAATTGTTCAAAATGTTCAAAAAAATGAATGACAATGTAAATTTTTGGGAGGATTTTATGCGATTCAACAATCCCGAAACCGTTAAGCGAGAACGAATTTCGGCGGCACGGACTGTTGAGAAGTTAGCGGAGGCAAAGCGTAAAATGGCCGAGCTTGAAGCCGAGAATGCTCGACTGTTGAGTTGTGTGAAAGCGCAACAGGATGTTAATAGACAGCTAGCATTAGGAATGAACTGAAATCTATCCTTAGACCTGTAATGTTAATTATACTACTTAAATTACGAAAGGCGTAATTAAGCTCAGATGTTACTGGAGTTCAGTAACAGGAGTCAATATTATGCAACATGTAAATAGTTACAAATTGAAAATTGTTAATTTCGTGTCAAGTTGATTTTCGGGGAAGGAAATTGTTTCAACTGCGGGGTCCGCAGTTATCGGAGGAGCGGGATAATGTTACGGCTAGTTTATCCTTGGGATAAAGCTAGGAGCTTCGAGCTACCTGGAGAGAGAGTTGAGAGGGTAGCGGAGAAAAGCGAAGCGAGAGGTACCTTAAGGAACCGGATTCAGAGATGAGGAGGAGAATCTGAAGATGATCTGGAGGGCAGAGCCGAGAAGCTATAAAAGGGCCTGCTGAGGTACAATTCGGGGTCTTATATTTTAAACCTTTAGGGGGAAAGGAATCCTTAAGAGTTTCAGAAGATTCAGTGATAAGACGCTTCGGAGTAAAAGGGGAGAGAGAGAAAGTAAAGACAGACGAGTTAAGTATAAGTCTGAGTGGGTTAATCGTAACGAATCAGAACGTGATTAGCGTTTAAATCTACGGAAGAGTTATAATCTCGTTGTGTAAAGGATAAACTATTGTGTGTTCAAATAAACTATTGAAAAGTATCTAATTGGTCAAGCGAGGAGTTATTGAGCGTTACACGAACGAATAGCGACGAGCATCAAGCATCGAATTAGAAACCAACGGACGAGCGTTTAGCTAGGAGCTTCAGGAAGATTAGACGGGAGACAAATACCCTGCAAGAAAGAATCATAAGCGCAGCAGATAACTCCAGGGACAGTAGCATCCACCACGAGGAGCATCATCCCGAAGAGTTTTACCTATTCCAGGAGCAACAGCGACGACAGCCTAAGTTCTACAAGGAAAAACAAGAACCAGGTCCTACCCGCAGAATACTAGACGATTACGCAAGGCCAATCCCACACGCAGAGAGTTACAAGGTAAGAAGAGCAATATATATATTTGCGGCTCTTGTATTAATATGCATTCCCTTTAAAAATATACCGTAACAAGTGCAGTAACAGCCGAAATTGCAACGGGAAGACGGCTGAAGAACACACCGAGGATGCGGCATTCGCTTTCAAAAGAGGCAAGGAGAGGCAACTTCTTGGTGAAATAATTGAAGCACTCCTCTTCAGTGTATGCTTCGATTTCAAGGAAGTGCGTGGCGTGATTTCTCCAAGCTTCCGCAGCTTTGATACGAGTACTGACTAAGATAATAGGCTGATGAAAAGACTTGGATGTGGGGCGGAAGAAAGTCAGCGATCCCTTGCTTTAATCCGAGCTCATCAGATGCAGTTTCTGCATTGTCGAACACGATTAAAGTTGGCTTCTTGCAGAGTTGCTCATACACTCGGCCTGCAATTTTCTTGTTATCCTTGGTCTCATCTTCCAGAAACTGAATATTCAGGTGATTTTCTCCGAGATTTATGAACTGGTCCCGAATCGAGTTAACAGTCTCTCCGGATATCCACACCTGGTATGGAAAATCTTTGCCATGTTTCTTAATGAAGAGGATTGCCAGTGTGGTTTTCCCGATTCCAGGACCGCCGGAGATGATGGTTGTGCAGGAAGCGCTCGTTATAATGCCTCCGGGGAGCTTATTAGCTTCCACGTATTTTCGGATTTTTTCCAAATATTCTGTGCGTTCTTCAAAATCCACGGTTGGATCTGGTACTTGGAAGGCAAATGCCTATGATTGAAAGTAATAAAAAGTTACGGTCCGATAATTCAATTACATTAAACGAAATCCTTGTTCTATATTTTTCCTTAGCTTAAATAACGTTTTCACTTACTTGAGGAAGCTGTTTGAGGCCGCCCGAATTTACTGTTGTAAAATTATCACCGACGTGAATTGTAATATCTCCTTGTACCGAAGTGTGCCCTCCTTCATTAAGGAACCCCGTAATTGAAGAAGATGGCTATGTAATTCAAACATGAATGGTTTTATATTGGATTTAGGATCATGCAGTTAGTTAGAACATAGGTGTACATAGATCAGAGTCAAGGTTGCTAGTTATGCAAACTATTCTGTTTTTCGCACGAACACGCATTTGTTTGATTTTACCGTTTCTTTTGCTTTCCCTACGTCCCACGACATCTTTGATCCTGTGGATTATTCAAAAGGGCGTTTCCTTACAAGAGTTTGCTTATATCTCACTAGTTGCAAGCATAACTCCTAGGCCGGTGCACGTACACTCTTAGCACCAAAATCCCTTGAAACTGACTGCCCTAAAAGCATGCAAGCTATAGTTTATTTCGGTATTTTAGGGATTTTAATTCCGGGATTCTGATAAATGCCTCAAAAAATTAAAATATTTCCAGCTCTATACATTTCCCCATCTCTGATTACTAACTGTAAACACATGATTGTACAAAACACAACCTGGAACTTAAACTGCCAAGCAACACAAAATCATGTCGCCTTTCCAAGGAAAAATACACCTATAATTTTCCATTACAATATTTTAGATGATTAAGTCTTACGGATATTTCCACTCAAATAGATGTTTAACATAAACCCAGAGTTCAAATAAATCGCACATAAGGAACTAAAACCCAAAGGCGGCCCAAAACAATTTCTTCCCTATAACTCAACAAATTAAAATATTTCCAGCTAATTTATTTCTCCAAGTTGTATTGCAAACACATATTACACAATACGGAACATAGATTTTCAAGCAACAAAAATCATGTTTCCTTCCCAAGGAAAAATACCTCATCATTTGCCATTACAATGTTTTAGATGATGAAGTCTTACCGAAATTTACACTCAAACAGATTTCAAAGATAAACCCGGAAACCCACAAATCGTACAGGGAACTATATTCCACAGGCGGTCCAACACAACAAGTGAAACTTAAAGAATTGCTAGAAAAAAGTTGACCTTTCTTCTGATCTAGTTTCTCGTCTTGCGAAATCAGCGTTCAGAACGTATAAACTTTGTACGAATATTTTAACTTGAGTCACCTCTCATATGATTCAATCGCGAACTGCCTCTACGATTTTTCTTATCTTTTAAATGTTCCATTGCTTAGAATAACGAATGCAGACAGTCCTGTAAAGCTCATCCCATCATTCAACTGACCACACCCGGCTGAGCTGTCCCGCTTTAACGGAGTGGGATTGCTCGTTATCTAACCTTATTGCAAGTATCCTAATAGAAAATCCCATTTCCATGCATAGCGACGCGTAGAAAATAATTGGGTTTGTAATAACATTTGTAATATACACAATATACAGCTAGACGTATATATTTTAGCAAGAACATGAAGCAAGCGATTTGCAAGAGTTAATGTGGCCTGTAGAATACCATGTCTAATCATTCTTTTTGCAAATTCTATATGTGTTCCAATTAAATCATATTTAAAGGTTCAATTTATATTCTCCTAGGCTACAGGAGACAAATATGAGGAAATCACGCGCGCCCTTTAACAAATTGTGCAGCACGCTTCTGTCCTGTGCAACACAACGTTTGCTCCGCTTTTCCAGCCATGTTTCTTCTGCTTCCACACGGCCAAGGCCAACACAACGTTCCTGGTGTACATGTTGCTGTAAGATGGAGTTGCAATAAATGTCTGGATTTTGTTTTGTCCTTTATGATTCCTGGTTTAATCTTCGTGGTCAAAATGAATTAAGATTAGCATTTGGATTTTTTAAAATACAATTTTTAGTTTCACGATAGAGTTTATACATATTCACGATAGAGTTTATATACGATATATATATATATATATATATATATATATATATATATATATATAATACGATATATTTATATATACTTCCTTCTTAAAACTCTCACCAGTTGGACAATTCACCGTCCAACTGATGATGGCCACGATTAAGTCCAAAGCGTTTTACTCCTGGCATGAATGTAAAATGAGGAAACTCATTTAGAACCTCCGGGTTCTTTTCAGGCATACGTCGGACGATCTGCAATGATTAGAACAGAAATTGTAACGCTGCGCTTCCAAAAAGACGCAAGTGTCTCATGAAGACAGAAGGAATATTATTTAATAAAAATACGTTACATTTCCCCAGACTTTTCCAGAATTCGGCTCCACCTTATTTTCAGAGCTACAGTTTCTTCTTGCGATGTTGACAAGAGCAAGACGTACGGGTTTCGGTAGCGAAGATGTGTGATCACTGAGTCCACCAATTTTGCAAACATACGACTGGCTATCGATATTTTTTAACCTGTAAACATAAGCACGACTCATTTTGTCCACGCCATCTCGTATTGGATAGCTAAGCATTTCCAGTTTGCGTAACTTTTTGCCAAAGTAGTTTCACTTACTCATTCCCTCGGCTCCAATGGTTCCCTACTGCACCACCCCTGTCACCAATAATGCAATCAAGGAGGTAAAGGCTTGTGACTTGATTTTTAACTGTTTTTACGCCAGCGTTTTCCATGAGGCCCTGGAATCGAAATAATCATAACAGTTACCCAACCGATCCAAACTTTTTACGCGGCAGCTATAAAACTAGTTCTAGTATCAGGTCGTTATATAATACCTGGACATCGCTAACGGCAATACCAACGAGGTAGTTTAACACAACGATGATCATACCGACAATGGAAGCGCCAAGGACACCATAAGAGACACCCTCATAGAGGGGGCCACGGCCTTCGTCCAGTAAATCTTCATACTCTACCCCGTTAACGATCATTGAAACCAGCTTTAGCCATGTTATATTTTGTAAAATTGCAATTTGCTAAGTTATTCTATGCATTTTAATATCAAGTCGTATAGTTTGAGTATTAATTATCATCAAGTCGAGAGTTAACAGAAATAAATGGTTTTTTTTTATAAATAAATGTTTTTTTGATAAAATTTTTTTTTATAAAAACCTTATAAAACTTACCGCATCAGTTATAAGAATTCGAAAAGCTAGCAAGAATCCAAAGTAAATTGGGATTATCACTACCATGGCAACGACGATCCGTTTCAAAACCTTCAAGAGTTTCTCCAAGTACTTGGCCACCCATCCGTAAGCATTGGAAACTTGGCTCATGAAAGTAATGGAGCAAAAGATTACGGAAACCTGGACAGGTAAATAAAATACGATTCATTTCGCTATCGTATGAAAATACTTAATGAAATAACTATCAACATCATGGAACTTACAGAAGCAAAATTATATTGCCAATTTATTCGCGAATCCCGGGATTGCCAAACTGTGGACACAACAGACAACCAAACTAGCAATGCATTCAGAGCAATCGTCAAGCCCCTCCATTTGGACTGGAAATAATGTCTTGGACCGATGACTTGGAGCTTTCTTACTTCCAGCCCTAGCGGGAAAAGTGCAAGGAATGCCGTAAAATAGGCCATGATTGAAGTATCTCTCCAATTGGAATCGCTCAGCCTGCAGTGTTCACTTTCGTTCCATTCACAATATTTCACATAGAACATCCAAGTGAAAGCAAAATGAAAAACGAGGCCGAGAGACTGAAAACCAGGAAAGATTACTCCGTATTGAATATTTTCGCAATTAAATTTTCTAACAATGCTTTTTTACTTACGAGCAGAATAGTGTACACAGTTGGCCAAAGCAGTCTTGGCTCGGAGTAATGTAAGAAAGCCTGAACAAGCGGATGCTTGAATAGCAGTTTTTTAACATCCCACGTTCCATCTCGAGCTATATGGTAGAGAAATTTTGATTCTTGCCATCGATCTGTGAAAATCAATTTGTTTACAGTTTACAGCGTATTTTTTTATCTCTGTTTTGGCAAAAACCGAAAATTATTTCACTACCTTCAAGAAATACGCTATTAAAGCAAGACAAGAGGCCAACGCGAACAGGTCTCTTGAGCACTTCTTTACTGTACACTAAGCACCTTGAAAAACATTTTATTCATCTTCATCATAAATGCATTTAAAAATATCATCAATCACACAAAACAATGCCGACTGGATGAAGGTTACCGCAAAGCTACAGCTCACGGAGAGCTAGCAGCGCCCTCTATCTTACCTCCAGTCAAGTTGTATTTCTTGCACTCCCGGCTTTTCTGTTGGCGTTAACTTGACTGCATTATCAAAGATCACCTCCAAAACTTCAGGATACTCTTGAATGAGTGTGAGGACCAATTCTGGATCCTTGATGCCGTCACTGGATGGATGTTAATCAATATTGTGGGGGTGGTGAATATATAATATTCAAGAAGCAAATTATTTTGAGCAATGGGGAAAATGCTGTAAGGAGTGGAATGCAGCTAAGAAATGGTATGAGATAGAGGAGCGAGTTCGTGGAAGGAACGCTACAAGAAATTGGAAAGATTCCAAGAACGCTTGCATCGAGAGATTTGATGACCGGATGGATGCTCCAAGATTTCATGCAGCAATTCAGAAGTACACGCAGCGCCTGCCGGGTAGAACCGTCGAATACATTCGGGATTTTGACGCCTTCATGCTCACAGGTCCCTGCGATATACCGGAAAATGAAAGGATTCAGTACATCATCAGTAATTTATGGCATAAACACAGATATCATTTTATGGAAACTTACCAATCTGTAGAAGAACTCATCCCGAAAGCAAAGACTATCGACGCTATGGAGAAAGATGAGATGAGGAAGCGTACTGAGGCTAAACCGGAACAACCTAAAGGGTATCAACAGCAATACCAGAAGAATACCGAATCAAGACCAAATCGTAATTCGTCATATCATAATTCGGGAGGAAGAGGACGAAACCAATCAGCAAAGTCAGTAGATGAAAGGGTTACGACGCAACCGAAGGAGAACAGCTACGCTGACGCTGTCAAGTCACCGGTGAGGGAGAGGTCGAATGAAGACAACAGAAGATCTCATCCACAAGGAAAGCACCAACACGACAGCGGACATGGTGGCAATCGAAGAGGAGGAACTTCAACAGTTACTTGCTCATGCGGCAAATCCGGACATACTGAGGAACGGTGTTGGACGAAACATCCTCACCTCAAACCGTCCTTTCCAAAGAAATCTCGAGAAGGATACCAAGTAGCACCGAATTCAAAAAACGGGCAAACCCAGGGGGCTCAATAGTGGACCCGCCTTTCCTGGGGAAAAAGAAACAAGGAACTCATATAATGACGTCCACAATTATTCATAATCAAGAAGAAAATTTAAAAACAACACTTATTTCGATGTTGGATTCCGGAGCCACAAGATCCGTCATCACCAGGGAAGCGGTGGAGAAATGTCAGCTGAACAACGTATCACCGGGTTCATCTTTAATAGTGTTAGGGGATCACTCCTTGGGATCAGCTTGTGGAACTGTTATAGTAGACCTAGAAATCAGAGGAAGGAGAATCCAGCATAAGATGTTTGTGTTAGAGGATTCAGTAGCAGAGGTCATTGTAGGATGTGATATTATGGCACCGTTACAAATAGTTTTAGACCTTGCAAAGCAGGAGTTTTACTTCAGAGACGAGTTGGGATGGGTAGCCAGCATCAGGGAGGAGGAGATAAGTGCATCACCTTGGGCGAGGGAAGTAGTCAAAGACTTGCTCCACAAGTATCCAAATGTGGTCATGGGAGAAGAAGAGGCTCTTTCACCGGCTAATGTTCCAGCACACATCATCGAAGTCTCCAAGGATATTAAACCTTTTACGTGTCCGACCGTGAGAAGATCGCCTGCAATTATGAAGGAATTATTTAAGACTATTCAGAAGATGGAACAGCAAGGATTGATTGAAAAAGCTAACAGTCCTTACAGCTCAACTGTTGTTCCAGTCATCAAGCCGGACAAGTCGATCCGGTTGTGCGTCTCGTACAAGAAATTGAATGAATTCACGCAATTGTCGAAGATGCCATGTCCAGCGATGGAGGCTGTAGTTAGAAGTATCCCACCGAAGAAGATTTATAGCCGAGTTGACTTGAAGAACGGGTTTTTCCAAATTCCACTGGACAAGAAGAGCCGGAAATATACAGCATTTGTGGTTGGGGATACACAATATCAAATGTGTGCTTTGCCGATGGGGTTGAAGAATTCACCACCAACGTTCGTCCGAGCAGTCTTGGATGTCCTTGGGGAGATGGCAGAGCCAGGTCCAAGCCGGTGTGCTGTAGCCTACTTGGACGATATCCTCTTGTGGTCGGATAATGAGAAAGACCATAAGAAACACCTGCAAGAGTTATTCCGGAGATTAAGTGAGCGTAATTTCAAAATTAATGAGAAGAAATCGGAGTTTGGGGTACGATCCTTACAATTCCTGGGTCGTGAAGTTACTGCTGAGGGAATCCGGAAGAATAATGATAAGGTTGAAGCAGTGTTGAGAATGGCCAAACCAAGGACAGTGAAAGATTTGCAACGCTTCCTTGGGTTGGTAAATTTCATGAGCGCATTTTTGCCGAGAGCGTCCGTCATCTGTGCGCCGTTGACGACCTGTGTGGGTCAACAAAAGAAAGGAACAATTAGTTGGACGCCTGAGATGGAGCTAGCACTCAAGGAAATCAAAAAGCTAGTAAAAACTGATATTGTAATCCACAATATCAACTACGACTGGGATATTTACCTTCAAACGGATGCCAGTGATAAAGGAGCCGGTTGTGTATTGCTTCAGTATAATCCAGAGGATGTTGGACGGACGCGCCCACTCATCGTCGATTGCCGGAGTAAGAAATGGACAGCTGGAGAGCGAAACCTGGATACGCGAGAAAAAGAATTAGCAGCAATCCGATTCGCATTACGTAAATGGCGAGAGTACATGGAAGGTTATCCGGTCATCATTCAAACGGACAACAAGTCTTTAGTTAACTGCAGAACTAGAGACACACCTCCAAATAAGCATATCCTACGATGGGAAGCTGAAATAGCTGCTTATGGTCCAAAGTTTGAGCATCTTGCCGGGAAGAAGAATATCTTTGCCGATTTGTTGAGTCGTGAGCCGATTCAAGATCTGAAGTATGACATGGAAGACGAGGACGCCAGTTTAGTTAAGCCGGTCGAAAGCTTGTCAGTCATCTGGGAAGAAAAGACTCCGAGGTTAGTTAGCAGGGAGCAGCTAATTGAAGAGCAAAGAAAGGATCCGAAATGTAAAGAGATTTTCAATTCATTGATGCATCAGAATTCGAAATCCAAATTTACTTACATGTACAAGATTGTTGATGGAGTCCTGTGCAAGTATGTGGAAATCACCGGAGAACTAAAGCCAACACTCCGGGGATGGAAGGCTATCGAGAAGTCTAAACCTTCAGCGGAGAAACAGCCGGTTAAATCTTGTATCAAAACAAGCAAGATATCTGGGGGAACAAAGAAGAAAGTTAGTTTTGCTAGAGTAATAGCGGAGTACCAACAAGAGGAGCAGAAGAATAAACTGCATATTCGGAAAGCTGAGGATAAAATTCCATTGCCGGTAATCCCTACGACTTTAGTTGAGGCTGTCATTCAACAATATCACGATGTTCCTGAGGCAGCTCATCCAGGAAGAGAGAAGACGCTCGAAGCATTAAAGCCAAAGTGTTATTTCGACAATATGTCAAAAATTGTAGCTGATTACGTGAAGTCCTGCCGGGTGTGTCAGCTCTGCAAATCAACAAATCAGAAACCGGTTGGACTAATGGGAGATCACGGATTCAAAGCAAGACAATTTGAAACGCTCCATGTTGATCTGATTGGACCTTTACCTCCATCCGGGTCACAGCGTTATCGGTATCTGGTTGTGGTCATCGATGAGTATACTAGATGGACAGAAATGAAACCACTACAAAATACCGGATCAAAGGGTGTGTGTAATTTTTTACAAAAAATTTTTTCAACTTACGGCTATCCCAAAAGAGTAGTGACTGATAACGGAACAACTTTTGCGTGCCGAGAGTTCATATGGATGTTGGAGAGTAGTAGAGCCAAGTGGTGTCCAATATCACCTTACCATAGTCAAGCCGATTTAACTGAAAGAAGAAACAGAGATATTAAGGCCATATTACGTTCTTATCTAATTGATATTGATCAGCATACTTGGAGTTATGAAATACACCGGTACAAGTTTGCTATCAACAGCCGAATTTCAAAATCAACCGGATTTTCACCTGCTAGGCTAAACCTTGGCCGCGAAATTATGCGACCTCAAGATCGAGCATGGCAAGAAATCTACGAATCCAAAGATGATTTCGATACATGGCCAATTGCACCATTGCACAGCGAGACACGGATGAATGCGATGAATGAAGAAATCCGGAAGTACGTTGATGCGAATGTGGAGAAAGCGAGGCGAGCCATGAAAGAAGCCTACGACAAAAAGCATAGAGACTTTAAGTTCACAGTGGGTCAATTAGTGAAAACAATTAATATTGACCTATCAAATGCAACGGAAGGTATTTCCAAATCCCTCTTACCTCTGTACAAAGGCCCGTATCGGATAGTTGATATGCCTACCAATCACCGGTTAATCCTGGAAGACCAAAACGGGAAGAGATTGAAATGGTCAGCTTCAAATTCATTGCCGTACGAAGAAAGAGAGAGAAAACCACCGGAATTGTTACCGTTTGATGAAGATCATCAAGCAAAACAAACTATCCTAAATCACAACGATGCTTGTGACCAGAGACGATCCGAAGAAAACCGGATTGTGGAAGGAGAAGAAAACGATGATCAGCCGCCCGTCCTAGAAAACCAACAACAAAAGCGAAATGAGAAATTTGGTGGAAGGAGAAAACGGAAAGAAAATAGCACAAACACTGAAGGATTGAGGAGATCACCAAGATTTACGAAATATCGAGTAAATCACAACTTACCGGAAAGTTCTACCTCGTACATAACACCAGTTACGTGCATTCCAAGATCAAGAGATTCGCTGGTAGCACATGCGTTGAGAAAATCATTTCAAGATTTTCAAATCAGCCGCCAGTTTGATGACGTCACCGGTGAAGAGCAAATAATCCGAGGAGAGAACTTGCAAATTGCACCAGCGCCAGTCATCGAGTAGTGGAGAAGTTTAGAAGCAGCGGCACCGGAGAAGATTGAGAACACGTGTGATTCAGTTATACAGTGCAATAGTAGTGCGAGTAGAAAATCCTGTAATTTTGATCAAAAGTCATTAACTTAATTAATTGTTAAAAGCCTGTAGAGTGTGAAAGGAATTTAATACTTTAACATTGTTGTTAAATGTTTACCGGTAATCAGTTGCGGCAATCTAAAATGCGAAAGTTAAACTTTTTGATTCACAGTCTGTAAGTATTCCTGAATTTTTACAGCTATTGACTTGTACTGGTTGTTTTAATTACTTACAGTTTAATTATATACGACGATAATAGCTGATTAATGTTAATCAATCAGCAAGTCCCGTTGAAAATTTTAAATTGTCACTTACCAGTAATTAATTTATCCTTTAGTCTTTACCGAAAGAGGAAGTTTGGGTTCATCAGAGATGAAGAAGAAGGTACACTGGAGAGAAACATTCTACAAGCTGAGAGGCTGCGGTGGATTGTAAATGCTCAAGATTTGATACCGGAAATTTATCGTCCTGCAGTCATCAAGAAACAAGTGAGGAATGAAATCCTGCAAATCTCAATCGAGAAGGAAAGTGCGGTCATCGAAGCGGAAATTTCAGCGATGAGAAGGGGAGTGCGTATTAATCGGTGGAAACCAAAATCAGTCAAGGATTTCAAATTACCGGATTGGATTGTGTCAACGGAGCTGAAGACGGAAGTTTTTGTGTATGGAAGGATTGGAGACGAGTTCTTCGAACCCAAGATACCGGAGGCGGCAGAAGAGGGTGAAGAGTTTGTGTTCATAAAGTATTTTGGTAACTATAGATCCGGAGTCTTCGTTCCCAGACTTGTGGCAGTGATGTGGAAGGGAGTAATCCAATTACTTTGTATCGGAGAGAGCATGGAACAATATCGTAAATTTTTTGTTGAAGTTTATGCTAATCCGGATTTGGTGAAGGTTTTCTGGAATTGTGAGGATGATTTGAGGTCAGCGCTGTTCCATGCGAGCAAGAGGAAAAAAGACATCGACTATTGGAGTAACGAGACGTCAAAAGCGAGAATCAGGAAGAGTCAACCCGGAAATCGCATGAACATTCAAGACAGTGATAAGGTGTTTGAACGTCATGGGTATGAATTGGAATATTGTAGAGATTCGGGTAAAACTCAAGTTAATGAAATGAACAGCTTGTATGAACCGGAACAGTTTTTCCAAGCGGGATATTTCTATGTGGGTGTTTCCATGAATAAGTATATAATCGACATTTTAATTCGAATGTGCTTTTATTTACGGGAAGGGCCGTACTGACAGTTTCCGTGAATAAGGAGGGAAAGAGACGACCAGAGAAAGTTTTGAAGAGTGATGGGACTGGAATCGCTACTTTCGAAATTACACGTCCCGATAGTAGCACTACTGAACTGAAGATCTTTTTCTGGCCGTTCGTGATCTACGGTGGATTTCGAAACATGGCGTGGATCGGAATTGGAGGGCGACCGGTTTTTTATCCCAATGGCCCGAGTACTGAGCCAACAAATCCGCAGAAGGTGTGCAGCAAGTATTGTTCTTTAGGACACGAGAGTGATCGGTGTTGGAACATTGAGTACGTTGTACCGGAAGGCAGTAAGAACCGGATGAAAGAGGCTCGTGGAAAGTGCGAAATCTGGTCCAAACCCAAGG
This sequence comes from Sminthurides aquaticus, assembly GCA_906901655.1. Lineage (NCBI taxonomy): Eukaryota > Metazoa > Arthropoda > Collembola > Symphypleona > Sminthurididae > Sminthurides > Sminthurides aquaticus. Next base: position 1,396,013 of record CAJQTT010000010.1, read on the forward strand.
AACTGAAACTGGTGAGCTTCAACAAGAAAACCGGAGAAAATTTCGACAACAAGCCGAAAGGCGAAGATACGAAGAGCGTCGTGTCCTCCGAGAACAGCGTATGAAGACATCGTTTCAAGACAACGATTGAAGAGAAGAAAAAGTGTGAAGTGATAAATACATACAAATATTTATGTAATTAGATTTAAGTATCATTATACCGGAGTGTTTTGTAACCGGTTTTAATGGTAATATGATTAATTGCAATTATAAGTGAATCCCAAGGGCATTTAGCTTAGGGTAATTGTGCTGTGTCACATAACCGGTATGAATCTCAACTAAGACTGAGAATAGATAACCAGGGTTTAGACTTTTGCAACGAATTTATTAGTTTTTTCAATTTTCTATAAATATATTTCCGAGTTGAAATATAACATTGTGTGTGTAATGTTAGCAAAGCCGAATGTTCTAACATTGTAAGAAATCTTAGCTGGGGAGGTAAAAAAGGGAATCTCTAATTAAGAACAGGTTAACTTGTAAGACCTGCAAGATCGCGTGGCATAATATAAGAAACTAGACTACGACTCCTATTAAAAGATAGAGTTCTCACCTGTAATCACGATTTCACCTACGCCTTGAAATACGGCTTCGGTTTTTTCAAAGGGGGTGGATGTGTGGGGGGAGGGCTAGGAGAATAATGCCGCAGGCAGGTAACTTGGGGAACACCTGCAAAGGTGAGACTGAGCAACAGCAGTCACTCTACAGACTCCAGAGAGTCAACTCCTCTCCCTTACCAAACCAGCTAGGAGGACTGCAATATAGTTCTAGAGCTAAGCTAGCGTAAGATAGGAAGTATCTTAGTGGTTTTGTGTTTTCTAAGAATAAACAAGCTCTTGGGAATCCAAGGAAGTAAGTAAATCCGGTTTAGTCATTATCTCACACCCGGACCGAACCTACCCGTGGAGGAAAGGCATTGTAGGCGACGAACTTAGGTTATCAGGAACTTACACCTAGTTGACCGGCTCTAACCCTAACCCATACCAATCCCCTTTTCCCCACAATATAATTAGAGATTAAGCGCTCCACCAAAGACCCAACTGCGTGGCGTGCATTATGATTTTAATTAATAAAGGTTACAAATCTTCTTACTGTCCAAAAATTGTTCCTCCATTTCTTGCAAGTGCAAGAACCATGTTCATCGGAATTTTATTTTCCACAACTAAATGCATTGGAGTTATATTCTCTGCGTTTACAGAATTTGCCAGCTCGCTTCCTGCTGGACCCTCCAATAAAATATCCAGACATTTTTCACCTTCAACTTCGCACTTTTTGCAAAAACAACCTGTTATTAAAAATATATTTTCTTTATTCCTGCCTGGCACTCTTCTCCATTTATTTATAGAGCAAACCGCGGAGAAACTTGTATAGATCAAAATAAGGGAAAAACCTCGTGAAAGCAAGTAGTGAACGGCGGTATCCCCGTTTGGATCTTTGCATTTGAAAATGTCGCGCCCGATCCGTGAAATATTACCGATTCGTTTAATTTCCTCGGACGATTTATGTGATGCAGCCTCCAAAAGTTCATGCTGGATTTCCAGCACATCCAAGACGACATTTTCCATCTTAAACGCTTCAAAATTCTGTACAGGTTTATGTTAAATAATTTGTAACGACAGAAAATCCGTGATTGATCCTTTAGAACATGCAAGCATTTGCTGTGTTCAACATGACCGTGAATACATCCGGAGTTTCCACACTTGCCACAATCACCTTGACTAGTTCGCTATTTAATCATGATTAACATTATTTAGCATTTGTGAATGTTCCGACATGGTAAGTCTTTTCAATTGTTATCTGTCATTGTTGCTCAATAAATTCTGGATTATCTTCATTTACGCGGATTGCTTCAAAAGCTTTACAATGTTTTAGATACATGCTGAACGCTTCCTGGAAATCCGATAAGCTCGTTTCTATCATTTCGCTAATAAAATTCCAGCTCACTTGAATTGAGTTATTATCAGAACGGATATTATCAGTTTATCAGCAGCAGTGTTATAAAACATTCAGAGTCCAGTCATATTATGCTTTGTACAGTTGTAATACAGCTGGACCATGGTACACGAACACTTTAAGTATTTTAGCAAGGTCATAAAGTTAACAATTTACAAATTGTTAATTGCAGTCTGTAGATTGCATAATCATTCCTTATGTGAATTCCATGCTGTGCTCCATTCCTTAGCAAATGCAAGCTTATTTTCATTAGCTTGGGATTTTTGCAAGCAGACTTTTAGAATATGTTTGTATCTTTACGTCTGGTTCTTTAGCATATAGGCAAGTGCGTTTGTCGTCGTCGTCATTTGAATCAGCTTTTTAAAAAAAGTTGACAAATTCTCAGATTCTTCATCCGCGATCCATCGAATGATGCATTTTGCATTCTTCCATGCTTCGGTCGTTAATGCAAACCGTGCTATTGCTAGGAAGAGCATGCAATCAAAAGTAAAGAGGGGATATTCCGGAGAGCTCATGGTTTTTTAATAATTCTGCAGCTATAGCAACGAGGGAATAACAAGGGATAAAGGGAAATGACCTCCCGTCTACAAATCTCCTTCCCCACTAGCCTGGTAAGCAAGATAAGCTCGCTGAATTCCTGTTCAGTGAAGAAGAAGAAAATACCCGGGTAGCGGGAATACTGGCAATTCTTCTCTCCCCCGTGCTCTTAGTAAACCCGTTTATCAGAATAAATTCATTCCATTATATTTGACCGGGTAAATATTCCAGGAGTAACTCATTGCAGGTGTTTTCTCTGTCTGCACAAGTCCCTCACCTTTTGCTGAGGACATGCATGCATCTACCAAATGAACAATGGCATGCAAGCAAACTGACACAAACATTTGAGTCTTAAAATGCAATCCTTGTCAATGTTAAGGTGAATGCCTCCTGCTATGGCAATACGAAGAAGAGCTTTTGTCATAATGTCTATCTCTTTTATTTGTCTGCAAAATTCTGGACACCGCAGGGGATCAAGGGACCGAAATAAGGAGAAAGCATCATTATTTCACTCAATTCGCTTCGCACGTACAATCTGAGTGAGATGGTATTGATTTCAACAAATTGTTTTGTATTCAAGAAAGTTGCTGTTTGTAATTTTTGCAGCCATTAGCAAAATAAATGTTGTTTCTTTTAAAAAATCAAAAATTGATTCGTGCAAACTACATTAAAGTTACAATTTTTAACTTGCAATTAGTTTATGCTTTAAAATATATTGCGCCAACTGCTTCATGCGATCCATAAAATTGTAAATCTTGAAAATCCAAAACCCTTGAATGAATTCAATATCTTCCAGCCTGGTATTCACTGCCGTCCGTCTTAACCGTGGACTACTTGCTACCTGATCTTCAGAAAGATATGGTGCCTGGGCACGAGCTAATACCAGCTGTAGCGGACAGCAGCAGCGATAGTACTCGCTGTAATGCTGTGTGTGAATCAAGTCCAATGTTCTCCCTACTGACTATAAACTTAATCCGAGTTATCTGAGACTCGGATCCTGAAATTAAATAGCTGGATAAGTCCGAGACCGAGCTAGTAAAAGTTAAACCCACGAAATAGCAGCATATGGTAGGATAAAATGTGAAGCTTTGTTGTACATTTATGCAATTTGAGCTCCAAGGATTTTTCAAATGCTTCCAAAAAAAAAGTACCGAGGAGAGTCTCTAGAAAACCAGGCAAAATCTTAAATCCCCGAACCTTTTTAGATTCTAGCAAAATTGTGTCTTACTTTATAAGAATTAAGTTACTCCAGGACTCGAGGGATAGCTCAATTGCTTAAGAGTATGAGACGGCTAGGAGGAGACATGCAGAAAGGCTGTGTGTGCACGAACATTTACATTTCTCCCAGCGCGGCAATTTTGTATTCTGGAGGGAAAGAGTCCGCCGTCAAGAAAATCGATTCACGCATATCGAAATAACTAATTCATGGTCTAATTTGCAGAGAATCGCAGCAGCGTACCATTTACCAATCTTCGCAAGCTACTACAGCATTCCTCCAACTTTTACTTGCTTTCACTTCACTTTCACTGTCTTGGAAGTTTGCTCTCAATGCAATGCGCGGAGTTTTCCAGCAGTTCTTTTTCTTTAATTTAAGGTAGTCCTTGTCTAGAATCTCCATGCTTCGGCCCAGGGAATAGCCCTAAATTAATGAAACCGGTGGTTCTGTCCTCAAGCACTGCCGTCTAGCCTAGCTGACATCTCTACTTTCTCCAACTCCCATTCCTCCTATTGTATCTTAACCTGTAGCATCTAATAAGGTAGCCTAATGACCATAACGATCTTAGCTGCAGCCTTAACTTACCAATGTAATTGTAAGAAGAAGAAGTTATTTTCACTCGTACAATACGAGTCGTATTCTGTGTCAGCTTATACGGTTGGTTACCTAGCACGATTGTTTCATAAGCTTTCTCCAATTACTTTCTCCAAGTGAAATACGTTTTAAATGAAACGTTGAGCAAAGCTTAGTCAGCTAAGCTCTTATCCAAGTAACATACTTTCCATGTTCCCAGCCAATATCAGCATTGCGGAGAAAGTCGGTGAAAGCTGTCATTGAGGTCTCGTCTCGGGGGAATGCAAGTAATTGGAGGAGGAGCATCAAAAAGAGCAAGAGTGCCCAAGAGCCAGGGAGTCGAACAGTTAGCGGGTGTCATGTGTCCAAAACGTTCTCTATCACTTTTTTCTCAAAGGAATCCAAGGGAATGTCCAGCGTCCACCAACCAACAAGCTTAACAGCTCAAGGAAGAATTTCCTTACAGGAAACACGAACACTCCTAAATTCGCACATGACCTCGTAACAGTTATAAGCGCAGAATAATGAATAATAAATTGAACATGGAATATATTTGTTTTTCCTTCCAAGCATTTCTCTTGGGTTTCTTTGAGGCTGGAGATTATCTGCAAATTCGCAGCATCTCCCTCTGCAAAGCATCACAACAGGCAAGAGCATTTTAATGCTAGCCCATGCTATGTAACACGACGCGGTTCTCGCGGTTTCTCTGAGTGTTTTTGGTAGTCAATATTTTTGTGCTTTGAAGAAAATGTGTTCTGAATTTAAATGAAATATTTTGCAGCTATCTGCAAACCTTCCTCTCAGAGTGTATTCAAGTCAGGATGGCCGGCTTGTATGCAAATGTTTTAGGGAAATGATATAGATGCTACTTTTATTTCCCTCCAGATGAGGTCTACGCGCTTGGAATCCGGAAAACCAAAAGATTTAACATCAGAATAGTGTGAATCTGTATGAGTCAAGTTTGCAGGTGGCTGTAGCCGTTCCTTTTTGAAGATCGAGGTGATTTCTACAAACGTTCTGAATCAAGACAGAGCAGAAGCAGAGCCTTGAAAATGCGGTATTGGTGGACAAATATCGTATTCTTGTTTCACCTACGATGGGTATGACGAAATGATACCCATAACGATTGATATTCCAGCTTTGAGCTTGTCTGAGTCATTCATCAGAATCAAGTTACTCTACAAGATCTCCTCCCTGCTGAAGAACTAATAAGAACTAACAAAACAAGTGAAGACATTCAAAAAATTGAATTGAATTAATGGCACAGAACACAGAAATCTTAGCTGAGCTGAGACCAAGAAAGCGAACCTTTTGTGGTCATTAAAATTTTGTCTTTTAATGGAATTGGAAATAGCCGAAGAAATTTAAGCCATAAAAGCAATGAAATAATCCGGGTGGGTGTATGCCTTATTCTTTGGTCTAAGGAATATAAGATCCTGGAACAAGAGTTAGAACGAGTGACGAATCAACACCATCTCAGGTGGCAAGTTACAGAGAAAGTTGACGTCAACAGTGTCAAAAAGTCATGTCAACTTGTGAAATGTGTTCTTGAGTTTAAGTGATGTCAGGTTTCTCTACTACGAAACGGTTAACTTACTTAGTTCATTCAGCATCAGCTGCTGTTTCCAGATCATGTGATTCCTAAGTGTGCTTGCGTAGTGTACGACCGAGTATGATGACGTGTGACACAATGCTATTTTCTATCAATTTAGCGTGGGAACTTTTGCAAGACACTAAACTAGGAAGACGTAATGAAAAATATTTTTGTACAATATTTTGCCATTTAAGGCTAAAAAGTAGGATTATCATAAATAAGGACATATTTTCTTATAGCTATTGTCAGTCATTGCGAGAGAGTCGAGGTTGCGTGAATGATGAACAGGTAGTACAATAAATATATATGCGAATCTGCGCGAAATATTTTTGGGTTTTGAATTTGGAGCAGTGAGAAATTTAATACATGGAAGTTTTTCGTAGAAATGAATGATCACGTCATGTTATTTTCAGTGTGGCTCCTTGGTTTCGTTAGTGGTGCAAATTCCTTGACTTATTTGGTTCTTTCAGCTTTATTACAGGTGTGTGTGGATAAGGTTGTGGGTGGATTGTGTTTCTGGAGCTATAGGTTGGAGAAAAGGAGGGAATTTTGGTCAAGTATTTGAAGACAGAAACATATGCAAATCTGACAAGCCCAGCAAAGGGCTGGACGGTTGAATGAGCGAAATAACTCCATGAATTCCCTAAGCGGGGAAAGGTTTCAAGTCTGCGTCAGAATGCAGAGGTGTTGAGAAGGAGGCACAATATGCATTTATGGCCAAGACGAGGATCAAGACCAAGAGCATAGGTGGAAAGGTGGTGGGGGTGAAGAACACCTGGGAATTTGTTTTTGGAAACGTTAACAAGCAGATGAGTGGTTTGTGATGGAGGGAAGACTAACGCAATTTCAAAGTTATGTGCTAGCTTCAAACTGCAAGATTTTCAAGGTGGGTTCCAATGGAGGAAGCGTGTAAAATTATCAATCTAACCGTAATACGCACTTAATGTAACAGGATTTGGGCTTCGAAAAATATTTTAAATTGTAACTTAAGGGTCTAGATGAACTGTGCAAAAAACAAAAATCCCATATTTTGCCTTATTCCGGAGAAATACCGGTTCAAAATAGCGATTGACCTATACGGGTGACTATAGGGACCGTGCACATTCTATCAAAAACGCAAAATTGCCAAATCTAAACGTTGTTTTACTTCAGATGTGGACTGCTTAAGAAGGATGAGCGATGCCCTTGTTAACGTTTAATAGATCAAATCAAGCTTATCAGGAAAATTTAATGTCTGAATCTCCGAAGGTTATACTTAATCACAAGCTTTGGTCACATAATATGTTGATGGTGCCTACCTTTGAACTCGGATTTCTCCCGCATAAGGCAAAACATGGGATTTTTGTTTTTTGCACAGTTCATGTAGATCCTTAAGCTGCAATTTTAAATAATTTTGGAAAACCAAAGCCCGTTACAGTAAGTGCCTATTACGGTAAGTCTACTTGAAGCATTTTGTTATTTGGATCAGACGGAGAAGACTGATGATAACTAAATAATAGAACAAGTCGATTTAACGGAGTTAAGGAAGAGATGAGGTACAGAATTTTTTCAGAAACTTGTAAGAGTTTATGGAGAGGTTTGTACGCTATAAAGTTTTCATTGCATGATTATTTCGCGTGCATGATTTAAACCCCAAGGTTTATTTGCAAAGGTGTGATCCCGGGAAGATAATATTGAAATAATAGCCGTAAAGAAGGTGAGAGGTGATAAGGGTTAAGTTGGGCAACTTCGGTTAGTCTAAAAGATTCCTAAGAGGAACTTGAGCTTTCTTGGGAACTTTTGGCGAATCTTTGATGTTATCCGTGCTAATTTTGTGGACCTGTGGATCTGGATTCCATTCCATTGTACAAAATCAAAACAGCGGATAAGAAAGCATATGAGAAATAGGGAGGAGGAGGAGTCGAAGGACAGGGCATGGGAAGAGAAAAGCAGATGTAGTAGATGAATGGCCATAAACTCTAAATGAGAGCCGCCAACTGGTTGTTCAAATCAAATAGCGGATGACATCATCAACAACGAGTTTTTCGCCTACGGTTTCTCGTGATTTCCTCGAGAAAAAATATAAGGTAATAATTAGTGAAGTGGAACCTTCCCACACGTGCCAATACACTTAATTTTGAAAGTGTCCAAATGATTCAAGCTCGCAAAATGTTTCAAATTTGCGAATTTTATACTGAATCTTAAAAATTGTTAGGATTCAAAGATCTGCATTCGTCAAGTTTGCGGCGTGCGAAGCATTGCTTGCCGATACCTTGCAACCCAGCTGCTTAATTTTCGCTACAATTTTGAAAATGTAGAGAATTTTAGCGAAAACTCGAAAATGGATAGCCACGGTGATATTTAAATACATATATATATAGCGTGTGACCTATCGTGGAATGAGATTATATTCAAACATAAAAAAATGTATTTCAGAGAGTCGCGAAAAACCGTGGGAATGTATGAAAATTATTTTCGCAAATTGAGCTTATAAGGACCTCAAGATGTTTAATTAGACTTGCAAAAATCCTGCAAAACACGTGTGTGATTGACATTTTGGTTATTTAAATCAGACACTGGATACCATTTGAGATCACAAGCCGGTTTTTTCGCACATCTTTTTATGGAAGCTCTCGGAAGACGAATTGATGAATCCAATTCCCATGACTTGAATGAATTACACATGCTTCCTATATAAAAACGCATCCAGCTTAGGAATTGAGTGAGGCGGATAGGCACGCCACAATGCAAACTATGACTGAGCAAAATCAGGGATAGCAGTCGCGAAAAATATGGCAAATTATTTCGCGACACATTGACATATGTCATGACTCGCTGACATTTGATTTCTAAAGTTGCCTGGATCTTATATTCTTTAGTCTCGCTCACTTTGATTGGTACATATCTAAAGTTGCTCTTGTATTAAAATTGAAACAATATTGAAATTACACGTAGCATATTACATGAAGAAAACAACATTAATACGCAAGCCCAAGATAGACATACCCACATACCGCGCTTTTTGAGTGTAGGTCGGAAAGGTGATGCGCGGTTTGATTCTGTGCCTCATACCTGATGATGCATAGCGGTAAAATGGAAGGACACTTCTATAACTAACTAATGAACATGTTGAAGGCTTCTATGACTAGCTCGAAGTCCATAAAAGGACTGCATCATTATATTCCCTCTCCTCCCTTGCATCCTCTCTTTTACAAACCATATTGTCCACCGCGTATAGTTTTAATATTCTTTTTCTTATTTTAAATACGCCTTGCATAATCTTCAATCTTAGGGAGAAGAAATTCAGTATTCAAGTACATACAGGATGGAAGGGATACATCTGTATCAGGGCTAGCTATGGTTAAAGAAGGCAGGTAAATGATGTCGGCTTTTGTATTTATTGCAGGTATTGCACCCTAATTGTAAACTCCCAATCATGAAAGTTAATCAAAGATCGTGGCTATAATAAACAAAGTATTACAAAGATATGACCGGTATGGTGCAAGGATTTTAGCAAGGAGAGAGGAATAGATTCTTGCATTTTAATGCAATCGAATCGGCATTCCTTGGAGACTCTATCGCCGCCCCGAAGGCCGAACGTAAGTTGTGCAACACACAGCAAGTGCACTTCTCTTGCCAAAAATGCACTTTACCTGGCTGGTGAGAAAGAGGGACTATAAATTAACCAATAAGTAAAGCTTGTAAAATTAGTAAAAGCAAATAAAACTGACGTAGGTTAATTAGAGCTGAAGAACGGAACTTTCAATGCTAAATTAGTGCCATTTGGCGATGGATTTTTGAAAATTAAATACAAAGTCGCCAAAATATTTAAGCATCTAGATTTAGGTGTAGAAACTCGAATAAATCGATTATATACATTCACTTAAGCCTGTGAGATGTGCCTGAACTTCGTTATTATTGAGATAACTTCTACCCAATGGGAGGGGTGGTAACATGGAAAATTAAATTCAAAACGGCATTGAAGTCCTACGAACGTACCTAGCCTCTATTCTCCTCCATCTTGCATTGTTATAACATTACATTATCAAAGTACTTGAATATTTCCCCTGACCTTTTCACGCTTTAATGGAGGCTCGGTTCGTAATAAATGTTATAAATCGACGTTTTACGTGTACAAACCATAGGATTCACCGTAACCGCAGCAAAATAACTCAAACACACAGTGGTCATCCTACAGTAAGTCACTCTTTCCCCAAATGGTACAATGAATGTATCACATGCAACTAACTACCAATGACAAAATGCAAACTAATATCAACTAACAAAAACCAATTATTGAATCCCCAAATACGAATCTAAAGTTTTTCATTCAACCACGATTAGCTCGCTCTTGCAAAATGAATGCGAAACTTGGTATTTTTCTCCCATTATTTCTTATAAAGCCCAACTTCAACAATTGTTTTACAACCCTAAAATTTGGGTCCTTTTAAGTGCGCCTTAAATAAGTCCTACGCTTTTATTAATACCATTGGAAAACCTCCAGTTACCTAAAAATATAACTATTTACCATAAACAACTCTTGCTTGATTTTTCTCAACTAGGAAGTTAATAACAGCTAAGAAGTGCATTCAAACATAGTTATCAGCTATTAGCCTAAAAGGGCTACTTAACCGGATACCCTAACGTTTTAAGTCTTCACTTTGTAGCCGTATCTCATGTTTTTCAGAAATAATTCATACAGATACCGATAAACTAAACGTTCTCTTCAATATAATTTTCTCTTGTACCACCTGATCTGAGCACCCTATGTAACGCAAGCAGAAATCTCAAGTCACTTTCAACTTCCTAAACTCTACTTGCATTACAGATCTTGCAGTATCATAAAATATAGTCGGCCCAATCTGAAGATTGCATATGAATATGAAAAATACATATTGCACCGGCCGGCTGTTATAATATGCTTAAAAAGTGAGTGGGAGTTTAGGTATAAAGCAATAATGTTTTTTAACGTTCATCTCATAACCCTATGACCTGTTATATTCCATATACTCTGACACAAGCTCTGACACAGCCCAATCCCTCTTGCATTTTCTTCTCGACTAGCTCACACATATGCATAATTATGTTCCAGCAACCTGTTTGCTTCATTGCTCGCAAGAGAAGAACGTTCTTCCTAAAGTTTCTCTGTTGAAGCATTTATCAGATTAGAATCTGTAGGCAGGTAGTTTTGTAGGCTGTTGTTCCCCCTCTCATCCTCCAAGCCCAAATCCAAGCAAGGAAGAAGATAATAAGACAGCGTGGGCAGAAATAACTTGTTGGTGGTATAATAAGCTCAGCGAATGTGTTTCCATGCGATGGAGGAGGAGGCAAATCTGTTTTCATCTCCAGATAACTCTCAGGTGTATGCTTCATATGACTCTTTAAAACTTCTCAAACGCATCCTTTAAGTTTTGATGACAGACAGTTGATTGCAATTCAGCTTTCTCTGGCACAGCCGACCCTGTCCTGTGTAGCATGTCTCTGAATGCCTGCGCTGAATGTATCAAGCTATAGCACTGTGGAACTCACAATTGTGTGCACCAGGTGAGCTGCTGATGTTCCAGGTAGCCCTTTCAAACCTCTCTTTGCTTTGGCAAAGCGGAGGAGATTTATGGAAAAGTGTGCGAGGATTTTGAATTGTGCAAAGGTGTGTTCTCTTTTAATTCACAGTCAACTTGCCTACTGCACACGTGAATTTTTGAGGGGGCCAAAATAATGCAAGGAGGAGTAGCTGACACACACATGCTTTTTTAGCTTTCAAAATCGAGAGCCCATGCAAACTGTATGTGAGGAGGAAGACGACGACTAGCTAATATCTAAACATGGGTGAGAAAAGCGTGGGATTACCAAATAAGTTGGAGCGAGCTAGCAAGCATAGCAGCGCTGCAGAAAGTGTTGGTACGCTTCCAGTGCTTGCTTGATTCTTTTGCCTTTGGAGTTATAAGAGCTTTTCGTTTAAGAGTTGGTCTTACCAAAAGCTATAGGTTTTCTTTGGGTTAACTAGTCAAGTCAGGGAAGGAAAGAGAGAGAGCGAGTAAAATAAAGGTGAGGAGTGCCGGTTTTCTATGTGTGTATTTGTGTGGCTCTTTTGCTCTTGACTCTCAGCCTGTGTAGCTATGTGTGGTTGCTTTAATGTTGACTGACAGACTTGGAGGAGCAGTCTTAATTCAACTACGAGAGAAGATAGTAGTGTGTGCGAAGAGTGAGAGTCCAAGTTAGCGAAATTGCGAATTTCAACTACATTTATATTTATACTCTTTTGAATTAAGTCGTCCTTACTAGTGAACTAGCTTTAAATTTTTATAGATAGGCTATAAATTCATAGTACTCACTATTACTCAGAAATACTCCTACAATTGCTCCTGGAAATATATAGAAAAGTGCAAGAGTTTGGAGAAAAAGTCTAAAAGAATTTGTTCCGCCCTTTGGAGGACCTTTAGAATTCCAGGAGATCAAATTTAAAGAAACCAAGGTTGTGAATGGAAGAAACGTTGCAAGTTTTATAAATTTTTCATTTGCCCGAGTTTTTAGGCTACCCTTTGCCTAAAGTACAAGTGAAACTCTCGTACGTTTGTAGCGTCCTCAGAAGAGTTGTGTTTCCTTCTTGAATCGCTTCCAACACGAGTTTGCGGATTCAAGATTGTTTCGTTTTCGTGTTTGCCAGTCCAGTCAGCAGTGTACACGAGCTCATTGAGTATTTTCCATCCCTGGCTGCCTTTGGTTCTGGAAAAAAGATTCGTGTTGTGTTGTTTTTCTAGGGAAATAAGGACTGAATAAGAAAAAGAGGGGAAGCACGTTTCATGTAAAGGCATCCAATTGAATCAACAAGCTTGGAAAATAAAACGGTGAGAATAAATAAAACAGCGTCTTGTAAAGTCAAAAGTCCAGAGAGGACGAAAGGACTGGACAAAACGTCCACAGTTCCTGGAACAAGCAAAACTAGGTTTGAGTTTGACCATTTGACTAGGCCACAAAAGTAGGGCTTTAAAGAATAAGTGGATACAGCTCATACAGTGCACGGCATAACAGTCTTGTATACGGGTACACACTTTAGTTAATTGAGAGAGGTATATGCCAGGTCGTTGTTGTTAAACATTATTGGATTTAGTTTGATATTTGATGATTGGATTAAACGGAAAAGGGTCAATAGGTGATCGCTGGAGTTTCTGTTTTCTTCCGCGATTGACGGTTAATTCGCAGCAGATAATCCAGTCACGGGTGAATTTCCGAAATTTCGCGAATTCTCAGGCGGTGCTCCAAGGCAAAGGATTTCAAAATTTCAAGTTAGAATAGAAATTTGCAGCATGGAACAACAACTGTGGTTATAACTTGCTTCTGTCTATTAAAGGCGGAAAAGAATCTTATTCTTGGATATAAAAAATAATCATAAAAATTAAAATCGGCGTGAAACTTGCTACCAATTCCGTGGATTAAAAGTACTGCTTCAAAGCAAACTCATCCTGAAATGAAAAGAAGAAAATGAAAAAAGGAAAGAAAGCTGCAATTTCATCTGAAAATTATAGAAGGTGTGAGAAAACATAGCACTGCAAATTGATTTCAATTTCCCTATAAAAACATTAAAAGTTATCTCATATTTTATAGTTTACATGCTACTTGTCGAAAAGTGTTAGAAAGCGGCACAAAAACTGAGTAATATTACGTTTCAAGAGTGAAAACGATAGTTTGAGTGAGTGTGAAGGCGTAAATAACTATATTTGCTTCAACAGGATAACAACCGCAATGCAATTAAGTGCACCTGTAATATCACTTTATTCCAATATTAAATACTTCAAGTAGAAATAATGTTATATGTTTTGTTGATAACAATACTGTATCATCTGTATTTTATACGCCGCAGTTATATTTCCACGTACTTACTTAACACCAGGTTTCTCGAATCCTTGTAAACTTAAATTAAGTTTCCGAGAAACATGTGTTTATCCAGCCAAGAGTAAACATTGAATTTTATTCAGCTTAGGTTAGAAACATGCTCAAAACACAAGAGCACCGACAACAAGGAACCTCTTCTTGCAGTTCGTAGTTAGTTAGTGCTAGTTGCATCTTGACTGACAGTAGGTGTTTGAAAAATTTTAAATAACAAATAAGCATCAACTTTCTAGTAATTATTTCCCCTTGTTTCTGTGAGCACAAAGCATGAACATGAATGTAATTTATGAATTCAAAGAGTTATCGTAATATTTTAGCCGCTTAAAAATAAAAATACGGTTAGGTCGTAAACTAAGTTTATGCTTGCAAAATACAGAGTACCAAAAACGTCAGAGGTGCTTCATAATTATAACAAGCCCGAAATTTACCTGTGATTATTCCTAGCAGGTTTGTAAAATGCCCTAGAGAGGACAATTAGAAGATTTTGTGAGTTCAGTACTTGGGATTGTTTGTTAAGCCAGTGAGTGAGTAGTGAGATAATGATAAGAAAATTATATTAGCGGATAATTGCACAAGTTTTTGCAAACACGGCTGAGTAGCTCTTCTGCCATCCTCCACAATTTCCTCATTACCTGCCTTAAGGGAATGAGTGCTTTTAGTTATTCTTCTTCTGGGTTTGTGAGCCATTGAGTGTTTTAAATACTTGAAGATGAGGTAGGAGACGCGGGGCTTCGTACCAAAACAGAGCATATATAACATACCTCGTCGCTCTTTGTATTTGCCAAAAGCCAAGAGAAGTGTGTGTACAAAACTAGATAATGCGAAGAGAGTACAGCGACAAGCTGGTTAGGTTTTAGGTGTCTTGCTTTACTTAGCGTGCATTTGTGGGAGAAGAATAGCGAATAGCTCCAAGCTGGTAAGGTGCTGTAGAGATATGACGGCTCTGAGTGAATTTGCACGTGCTCCTCCAGGTAACTCTCTTTTCGCGTAATATTCGCGAATATTTTCAAGGACGCCGCACGTCAATGAGCAGTGCAAAAGAACAGAGACAATGCACAAGAGAGAAGAGGGGAGGAGGTGCATAGTAATAATATTTTTACCTGCTACGTGTACATTGGTATCACCTGGCCTGGAGCGGAATAGTGTCTGGAAGTGTGACATTAATTGGCATGCGAAATGTATTTTTTGCGAATGAATGTGGTTTTATAACCTGAGGTTTTGCAATATTTCAGGACTGAATTCAACGGAATCTTTGAAACGACAAAGTTTATCAACGTTGTGAAAATATTAAGAGAATAACAAACTTCAAGATGGTGATCAAGGACGCTAAAAAGGAAGCTGAAGGCAAGAGGAAGGAAGATGTGCCAAAGACTGGGGCAGCTAGTAAACCTAGTAGTACTCATACTCATCAACAAGAATCTTCACAGTCAAAGCCAAAATGTATTTGCGAAATATGCACTTGCGGGTAAGTTGAAATTATTTTTCAAATGTTTTATATTTATAGTTAAGTGTATTTCTGGGAACCTGAACCTCTTTGCAAGTTTTCGGATAATTTCAGGTAGTTCTTTTGCTTCTTGTACCTAGAAAATATCATTCATGACAGCATATTTCTGTATATTCAGAAGGGTTAAAATAGCATAAAAAGCAAGCTTTAGATGAGAAAAGAACAAGAGAAAACGAAATGAGTTAAGAAAGAGCTCTGTAAGATTGAATTGCTATCTTAGCGACCGAATGTGACAGCGACGGCAATAATTAGCGGAAATATTTGCAAGGAAGAAATGCGAGTAGTTGACATGTTCACAAATACAGTGGTACAGACGGTTACAGACAGACCTATGCACGACTTGTGGTTTGTTTTATGGAAGAGGTTTAAGATTACAAATGAATTTACCAAATCTTGTTGTAAATCAGCTAAGCGTGCAAGTTTTGACTGCTGCGGTTTCCATGATGTTTTAAGCTACAGCTCGTTTTCCTTGTTTTCATTGCTCCACGGCTAGAGAAAACAGTGAAGCCATTGTGATGTGCGGCAGTAATGATTTTACTCCGATGGAATGCGAAATCAGTGGCTGTTCTGTTAATGTTAAGAATTAGTGGTAGTTGGTCGGTAACTTGTGCATAGCATTAGCTACGTTGGTTTTACGATCTATATCTTTTTGGAACGGAAAACTTTTTGGAATGTTTGCAGTAGTAAACTTGACTTTGAAACCCCAAGATTCTTGGCAATCCTGTCTACTGAGAACGGCAGAATGGCCATCCGAAGGATAGTCGTCAAAACTAATCTTTTGTTAGATTGAAGAGAGAATTGTAACCTTTTTACGGCTTAGATTGCCTGGAAGTTTAACCAGATTCGTAGCTGGTGGACACGAAAAGTTAGCTATTGATAGAGCTTGGAAGCTACGTAGAGGAAACTATCCAATTGTAAATCTGAGTAAAAACAAAAAGTCCTGGATTACAGTGGTATGCAATACAAGATGAGCAGCATCGCAGCGACACGCTAGGAAGTTACCTGCAAAGAGGAATAGCTTACATATGTACAAAAAGCAAAAACAGATAACAGATTAGCAGCCAAAGGATTCACGCTTGGTGGCAGAGGAATTAGGAATGGCATTGAATTTGCAAATTTGCAAATTCCGACACAGTAATGGCGGAAGGGTTTCAAGTATTTTTAGAATGCACATAACATTTCTAAGGTTGTTGAAAAAAAGGTACAATATTTATGTATCCAAGTAGCGAAGCCTGACTCATTGCAAGCAGATTGCAATATAGCTGAACTGAATGCTACTTCACCGCCTCTTTCTTAGAAGCGTTCCTGCAGCTTGCATTCGTCGAATGACTATGGCACAGGCATAGGGCGAATAATTTGTAAACGAATGTTTATGTTTCAAGATAAGATACAGCTTGTGTGTATACATTCAAATCTGCACAAAATCTTATTGTACCATCAAAAGGAAAAGGCTCTTAACTTTATTCCACACTTTCCTTTTGATCTTCGACGGGATATTTTTATGTGGAAGCGTAATTTAGGTATAAACACAGTACAAAACATGTAAATTAAAATTGCGCAAATATATGATCGCTAATTTTGCAAAAAGGGTACATAAATTTCATACAATATTATTTTAGCTTTGACTTGCCAATCTTCTTTGAAAATTCCCGAATTTGGTTTGCAAATTACATCTACCAAGCCTAATTGAAGAGGAAGAGGCCCAGAATGCATTTATGAAATAGCTTTTCCATGCAATTGTTTGAATTTTGATTGGGACTCCTCTGTGCCCTGCTTGAGCGGTGAAGAAGATATTCTAGAACGAAGAAAGGAATATGATTTTGCGTTGGGTTTATTTTACATCCATCTTCCTTGGCTTCCCTTGCATTGCAATTTGTATTCCGGAAGGGCAGAATAAATGACGTGAGAGTGAGAGAGTGTATAGAATATGGGATTTTGTGGTGATTGGTTTGAAATGTCGAACAGAAATTCAAGAAACAAGACACGTGTCTCTACATTACCCATTGAATCCGTCAGATGTGTGTTGTGTCGTTGTATGTTCCGCTTTTCTGCAATAGAAATACCCGAGAATATCGTCCGAATATTTGAATATTTAATGCCAGATTTCTCCTGGAATCATTCCGAAATATTTTGGAGCGTAGAGATAGGAAAAATACTGTAGGAATCGTACTTTACGATTCATTGCTTCGATGCATATAATTTATGACTGTTTTTACTAGCTATAGCAAATACAGCAGAGCAGACAACAAGAGAAACGAAAATGAGGTACAAAAAATCATAGGGTGCGTAGCATACACTCTGCTGCACACAAAAAAGCACAGTGCGTAGATAGTTAATTTGGAAAATACCTTGGAATTCAAAGTAGTTTCCAGAATATTTTTGGGCGGGACTATGAAAAATACAGTCTGAAACTTTATAATGCTTCAAAGTTTTACAGACAGATGAGCAGACAGAGGGGCCGGGCCTGTACGTGTAGTTTGCAGTACCAGCCAGGGATGTGGCATATATGATTCAGGAATGAATGTTAGAGTATGTATTATGCTGCCCCTCCTCGCGTAGTATGTAACAAGGTTGTAAAATTATGCTTGTTATATTTCATTTTTATCTTCTCTAAGCCCATACCATTGCAGAGTCAAAGCTTGAAATAGGGATGAATTTTTTAAGGGTTTTACAAATTACAGGGTACGCATGAATTGTCCAAAAATTTATTACCACATCCTTGTCCGCTCAATAGCACTAATAGCAGCAGTACTAATAGAGTAGCGCTGATGTCTGCCGTCTGCAGATTTGGGCATTCAGAGATTGTTAGCTCCAGAATTCATTGGCAATTTACGGGACATGATCGACGCTCTTCTTGTGATTTGTGATCTCTAGAGATTTATTATATACTGCATCCTCTGTTTCCAAAGAAACCAGAGCATTGATTCAAAATTCAAGAATTTTCAGCCTTGTTGTTGAGTTTAGTTTTTTTATTTCAAGTCAGGTGATTCAAACGTCACTATCCACGTGTCTGCAATATGATACAAAGTGTAAAAATCTCGGTTTTGTGTACAGTAGCACAGATGAGAGCTTGTTCTCTGTTGAATTTGGTTGCTTGGAGGAACTTCGAAAAGTCGGAAGCTCTGCCAATTTGACACAGTACATTAAAATGATACTGAAATAAGCCTGTAGGAGATCCTCATCTGCTGTGTGGTCGAAGCAGTAAAGTTACAGACACATTAGAAACTTACATGCTGTAAATTGCCAAAGTACAAAAGAGATCTAGATTGACGCACGTATGTATCTGTATCAGCGTTCAAGCTATTGTGGGATTAGCAACGTTGGTTGGGAGTGGGAACAGAAAATAGTGAGAGAGAGTACTGTGTTAAAATGACTATATAATAGATTCGTGTTTGGTTATGAGACTTGTCATTAATTTATTTGTACGTCAGATCCTAATTTAGACAGTACTGACTCTCAGTCAGACATTCGTGTTATAGCTATCGCGTTGCTTAGCTACTTGTCTGATACCACCTCATGTACTCGTACATATTAAATGCTGTTTTAGTGCTTGAAGCAGTGAGTAGACAACTTGTGGATCTTGTGGTGGCAATTGATTGGGTTGGATTTAAAGTAGATTGGTCTTGCAAAAGTGTACAGGGTTATTGCCATGCTGCAGATGGAGAGGCTGTTCTGTGGCCTAAAAGTGAAGAAGAAGTTTGCAAAAACATCGTAGGAAGGGAGACAGGTTTTTGCGAATTGAGGATTGGCAATTTATAAGTTGGTATATAAAGTAGTTTACGGAACACCTGAGCTGTCAAATAGGAATGACGTCAGAAAATTTGTTGCTTAGCTTGCAGATCTATGAGGGACGGTGTTGGATACCGGTATTATATTGGTTATTGACTGTACTTGATTGCAATTAGTATTCTGTGCAACACGGGCTAGACGCGCCGAATTTATAATGTAAACATTTATGTTACATTTTGACGCCATTGCTAACAATTGTTGGCAAAGTGGCACCTTTGTAGTCACAGATTTGTTTATCAGTTCTAACTTGCAAAGCTGGGAAAGATACAATTCTGTTACAGCACGGTATACGAGTTTCTCTTAAAACCCAGAATTTCCAAGTTTGAAGTTCAGCACCACATATAGTATTGAAAAAATCGCATGTTATTTTAAAATCTAAAATTATCAGTGATACACACGAATTAGCGTGACCACTTCTCATTTCTTTTGCGAAAACATAACGACTGTCTCCTTTAGGCTGGGATCTGAATTAAATAGGCTTTCCAAAATTGCATGCTTTAAAGACAATATAAAAACTCAAACACTGAATTATTCCTGAATAATCTGCAATAATTTTGCAGATTGCACTTTCTCCATGCTTGCATGCAAGCCCCAAGGAATTTAAGGCAGGGCGCCGGTAACCGGTTATAGTTATTTGCATCTCAGAGTAACAATGAGCCCAGAAAATAGCAATCATGGATTCGCAAAATTTATTTGCAAAGGCACAAAGAGCAAAGATCAAAGCGTACAGCAGGGCACAATGTGCAGCGTGAATAAAATTGGCACAAATTCCCACATGTATGCATATACTAGCGAAGCATACATCTCATGAAGGATATGACCATTACCGCTTCCTTATCTGTAAAATGGCCCATGTTTTTGCGAAATCGCAAAATTTGGCATGAGCATCACCTACAACAAACAATACAAAAAGCCACAAAGGCAAAAGAAGTCAATCAAGGCTAATGAAAAGGAGACTAATGAGTTGCATTGAGACTACAACAGTCAGATTCGCGAATCAAAATAAGGGATGAAATAATTCGCCAATAATCCTCTTTAATCAACTTCATAAATAATCCTGATTGCATTGAGGATTGTGCAAAATCAATGAGCTAGCTGATCATTATGCGAAAATGCACCACTTCAACTTTGAAAACATTCAAGTGGAGCAGGATTAACTTGTCCCTTGTTTGAAAACATAATCTAGAGCTCAACCAGCAATAGCTGTTTTCTAATCTGTTATCTTTTACGGCCTCATTGAATCCTGAACTGAAACCTAAGAGCCATTATAATAACATGTATAGACATGGAGCAGATGAGTGAGCCAATTGGCACAAAAACCTTCCTTGTCATCACAGACATGCATTCCGGAGCAAAGATTATCTTGTTTTAAGCTCATGTTTTATAAGAGCTGGAGAAAATGTTTGAATTTGATCACGTGTAAATTTGAATCGTTCACCGCATTGCCAGTTAGCAAGTACTGATTTGCACGTAGTCAAGTAGAAATGTATCATAAGCACCTAGAGTATGTTATTTTCTTTTTCGACGAAACCAAAAAACTTCATCATGCCTCACGTAACTTAAGTTCAAAGACTGCCTAAGCCAGAACTCAACCCTCTATGATTATACTAAACTACTTATAAGTTAAGCATCCAAAGATTACAATAAGGTCTCGGGTTATGGTAGCCAAGGAAGGCTGATAACCAGCCACGACACAAGGGGAAGGTTAATGATTGTAGATGAGGAATAGGAACTTGAAAGAACCAACATGTTTTGAATTAATTTATTTAAATGAGATCAATCTAAAACTCGGTGTGCTGCAGTTTACAACTCGTTCCGCTACGCTCTTGTTCTGCTTTGCCCCTTGACTTTTAAAGATGCACCTACCAGAAAATACAAGCAAGATATTCGCGTTCTCCTTCTTATTTGAGGAAAGAATAAATTTAATGTGGATCTTCAGCATCTGAATTGATTAGTATCCGTTTCTTCGTAAATCAATTCAATGAATTGAGCACCTTGTATGCATTGTTTTTATATGATTTTCCCCTGAGACGTGATGCATTGATTGTGGCAGGATTAAACGACCTGTGATTAGCAATTCAAGATGATGATGATTGTAACCTTTGGTTACTTGTTGATCCACAAGGTTGTTTGGCAGCAGTAGCCACGAGAACATAAGCAGACTTTGATTACAGTAATTGAAGAGAAAAGCAGCAGTGATTTACACAATTTTCTTGGCAGAGACTGGGTCAGTTTCTGGTTTAGTTTTTGTGTGGGTCAGAAAGTAAATTTGACCTGTTTTTTTCGATCTTATTGTTGTTTACATGATGCAAGTTGCATAGATCTCAGAGTTCCCTCATATAATTTAATCATTTAAGAAAAGTTAAGTTATACTTTGAAAAATACAGTTACTTTTTGCTAGGAATTTGGCTAGATTTATACCTCCATATTATTTCCAAAGGTAGAAATCCTGGCAGTTTCAGGGATCAACTGTGATGGTTTCGCAATTTATTGCATCTGCATTGCATTGAGCATGTGATACATTTTGATGCTCTCTGGAAAAGCTACTCAGTCATAGCGTCTCTAACAGGTCCCTAGGATAAAATGGCGAAAGTCCTTGCTGATTTCCCACCTTTTTTCCTCCTATTTTCTCTGAATTATTAAGTAAGATGTTCAAACATTTTTATGAGACGGAGTAGAATCTTGGGATTTGATACTGGAGCCGGTAGTAAACTACGTTATTCCCAACACCTTAGGATTTTCGTTTTCGTTGTGCTGCAGCTAAAAACTGTGTAGGAGCAAAGAGTTATAAACGAAAAGCTGGCAGAGTACACATTATTGCGATGTAAGATTGTGGCCTCTACTTGCAGCAAATTCCGTTAGCAGTTAGTGTCAGAATTGTATTGGCTTTCCGTGAATTACAGGCCCTTTGATGGAAGTTTAGGAGATAAGAATCCTATAGCATTGTGCCTGAGAGTTGGTGGAGTGAAAGGATGACAAATGGCAACGTGTTTGTCATTATCAAATACCACGCGACAGCAATGTAGAAAAACATAACAATGGCAATGTGTCAAGCAATGCGGAGAATAGCAGAGATGTATCTTGGTGCTCCATCTACAATTGAGATGAGGCTATTGAATAGGCAAGAGCTAGTGCATACATCTTCCGTTAAGTCAGCAGTGACAAACTGACGGTTTAAGGTGTATTCTCTGAATTAAATTGCAGCAGGAGGATATTAGCTAAACTTTGTGACAAATTCTATGGCTTGTCTCGTCCTGAAGTACAGTATATATTAGCCTGTAAGTAAGCTGTTCCTAGTTAATGGGATTACATTGATAGACATGGAAGTGGCGTAGAAACAGAGTAACGATTAAGCTACGCACAAAGCTAAACCCGCGCTTCTACAGTTGCACCAGGGTAGAATAGATACAAGAAACCTGAAATTGCAAAACAAATTGAAAGTCGTAAATTTTGCCGGGTAGGCTAATAAAAACTTGTACAAAATGCTGTCTCCTTCTGTCGGGGTTTACTCACTCTTGATTCCTGGGATTTGCTTTATTCTCCGGATTTAAGAGACAGTGATTAATTAGATAAGGGAATACTACTGTATTACGTTGGATATATTCGCTTGATTCCGGTAAAATCTAAAAGAGCAGCACGATGAATTTAATCCCATCCAGGTAGCTTTTTAATTGAATTTCTTCAACTAATTCAGTTAACCTACTTGCCAGTTCAGTAGTATGTTTGCAATATCTTGTTTCCGCCTGTTCATGGCTGTTGATGTAACACAATTGTCAACGATTTGAAGATCAACCTTACCTGTTCAATGCGGGCACCCTGTCTAATCTCTTTATATTTAAACGGCGCTGAGTTGATTCAAACTTTAGTGTACCGGAATTACCTATTCTTGTTTCATTTCTTGTACAGCATCAACAATTACAATTTTTCTACTAGGAAAACATTTGCCTTTTTCCTGCGGTTTTGAGCTTCCACAAGCCAAGCCGGGAAGCACCACGTTTATATAAAATAAATCTCGCTGTCAGGTAGCGTGAAGTATGAAAAAACATTATTCACAAAATGAAGGTGATTAGGTGATTGATACACGGTAGGATTTTACATATAAAAGTATTTCTGCAGCTCTGCCTTCTGAGACGTAGACTAATTGTTCTTAAAACATGAGACAAGGAGGAGCTACGTCGGTAGCAATTCAAAATAACAATCTGTACCTTACTGTCTATGTGTTGCTTGTAGTAGGCTACGGCATATTATTTCGTATACCTTATCGTATTACGTTGTTACACTTACTTCATCTCGCCCTGAGATCATAGTAATTACCACCACAAGGTTCTTGCAATCCACCCACTACTCAACTACACTCTGAGCAAGTACATGCTCTGGTAAATGTTACGCGTTTTAGTTTCACATGTTTTTTCCCTGCAAGCATCAAGCATGCTTGAAAGTGAATGCAGTGCAACAATCAGTCATCCGGCACATTCTCTCCACACAACTTGAAAGCACTGCTTCTCCTCTATTAAAGCTAAGCGTTGGCAGTGTAGTTACCAGTTAGCACCTTATGAAGACGCTGAGAATGATGTAATTTTCTTTACGCTCCGACGCTGAAAAATACATACACACACGGCCTACTTAGGACTCAAGCCTCCACAAAGACCTTGGTCGTAAGTCTTGAGGAAAACGAGGGTGCATCATCATCTTTAGAAGATGAGGATGATGAGGATAATCTGCTCCAATGGTGCTTTACTCGGAAGCGTGAAGGATGCGCTTGGACAGATGACTAAAGACACATAAATAGAAGCAAGAAGATTGCATGAGAGTTGATTTGCATGTGGTTGAAGTTAGTTGAAGGGTTTTAAATAATTGACAATCATCTGTCATCTAATTGAAATTTAGTTATGCTACTTTTGATTACTAGGCAGCCATACCTGGAGCATTACCTGCAAATTCACTTGCTTGCAACTACCTGAATGCACCACGGGATGGTACAGAGAATAGTATTAGACTGAAGAGAAAATAGAAGCGTCAGCATGTCACTTTTAGGTTGTACAGGTGTACAAAGAGCGAGGAAGATGGGATTGGAGGAGAAATTGGCATGGATTGGGTCGCTGGGATGAGATTGGGAGGAGGGCTAATTGAGTTTGTTTTAAAAACAATAGCTTTTTATCACCCTTAGAGGAGGGTGTGGCTTTAGCCTGGGCGGAAGCTACAATTGATGAAAGATATGAGGTCAGAGGTGAGAATGAATTTCAAAATGCACGGAATAACACAGTGCTACAGCACAACGTGTACTGTGCGGGGTGAAGCCTATGGATATGTCGTTGTGCTCAATCTTCTTTTAAAAATATACTTTAAGAAAAGCGTGCGCTGCGCTTCAGGGATTGCGAAACTTGACAACACGATCGAAGGTATGGAGAAGACAAGAGTATGATGAGCTAATTGCTATAATGCAATTGATTTGCAGCTCGTTAGTGATATGCTTTGACGGTGTCCGTCTGTGTTCCTTTGTGCGAAAGGGAAATCCTTCAAGTGGTTAAGTGGTAATTCCATCTATAGCAATGGCAATGCAGCAAGACAGCCTCAGAAAAAAATCCAATTTTGGCGTCGTCCGCGTTTCCAGATTGCACGACGGCAGAGCTGTAGGGTTCGCAAAACAAGAGGTTATTCGCACGGCTTCCCATAAGACAATCCCGCTCTTGTTTATTAATCAGAGATCAGAGATCATTGCGCTGCGCTTTCAGAACTGCCAGCGCTTCAGATTGCAAGAGTGTGAGGCTAGACATTTTTTATGAACGCTTTTGGACACTGCGTTGAAGCGTTCTGCACTCAGGAGACTTCGGACATGGATGTAAGACTTCTATGGGGATCCACGAAAGCAGATATAAGTTTGGGCGAGAGAAAACTCCTGGGCGCCTCAAGGAAGACGTTCAACGCCAACGACTCCAAGTCAAAAATTACAGCCAAGAGCTTCTATGGCTGCAAAGCTAAAGCAATATAAGATGAGTTACAACAATCCAAGATTGTGAGGAACATGAAGGGAGGAAAGGAGCTAGAGATGCAAAGAGATGCGAAGATATTCTTCTTCTTGGGTCAAGAAAGAGATGTTACCGTGTTTACAAGCCGTTCCTTTGATTTGAATGACTGTAGTACTATGCTGTCCTGTGTGTAATGTCTTCTGAGCTTTTCTGCTGATACCGTACTTGCGTACAACACTCTCGCTTCTCTCTGAAGCTTGTCCTGCAAGAGGCAATGTATAGCCTCCGGTTCTTATGGCTGATTGATCTTTGAAAAAATGCGACCGCATGTTTCAAATTTGATTATTTAATCAGGAACGGGACAATTTTTCGCCTTGTAAATACCAGAAAACTGCCTCTCCGTAAGGTAATATTACGAGGATTGAGTTACAACTCTGTGGGAGGGGTACAAGTTGCGGTTTCCGTGGTTGCAAAATTGCAAGGATGGGAAAATGCATAAAGAGAATCAAAGAGGAAAAGTTATAGATGGAATTGAAGATAAGCATCGTATATGACTTGTGTGATTTGAATTTGTTGGTAGAGCTGCAGATGGCCGTAGAGCTATGTATAGAGTAATAGTGGAAAATCTGTTGTGGTGGTCTAACCACTAACAAATACAGAAGCGGGCATCTTCACTACGGGTAAAACTGATTGCTCAATGCTTAGTGCAACAAGCAGAAGCTAAATTATACTGGAAGATATGGTTTTGATTTTTAGAACTGTGCGTAAGCTATAGTAAACAGCACAGTTCGTATGTCAAAAATTCAAGTTTTCCAAGGGGAGCCTGAATTGTTTCAGTTTGTTTATACTATTTTGTGTCAGTTTTGCTTGTCATTCCCGTCAAAGCGGAGGAATCAAGTGTGAGAATGAGAAAAGCAGCGTGAAGCGGGTTTGAAGGGAATTTGAACATTAATAATGCCTTGTAATGATGAATGTTACTGTGAGGTAAATCAATGAGCGAATCTCTGCGGATCAAGTACATAGATTGCATAGCATGAGAAATTGATGCAATTGTTAATTTACAATGCAAGTCAACGCAAATTAATGCAGAAGATTTCTGACCGTTAGGGTAATTAAATGGTTAGAGTGGTGGCGTGAAATTGAACTGATTCTATGAAACGGTTTTAAAAACAATTTAAGATGGCTTAATTATTGAGTAATGTGGGATTTTTTAAGTACATGCTGTCAAAGTTAGTTAGCAGCGCTTTTGTTTAGCGCCGTTTTTTAAGTTTCAGTTAAAGGTAGACTACATGTTCGAAAAGGTTTTCGTGTGTTGATATTGTTGCCGTTGTTAGGAATGTTTTTATTGTAGCCCGGATTTGCAATTCGCCATTTAGGGAGTCACACAGTGCATAAGGACATAAAATTCTGACAAGTTTGAAAATAAGACAAATTGAACATGTCTATGGATTTTCAATGCATGCCATTGTAATGAGTGAAAAAATTGTATGCATGTATTGCGCTACGGTCCAATTAATTTTTTTCCATCTTGACTATACAGCCATTCAAGAAATTCGCGAAGGCCAATGTTATTACGAAAGGGGCCGCAAAGCATCAAATAACTAAACAGTCAACTAGAATTTCCATGAAGTTTAATCAAAGTAACCGCAACTACATACATGGCGACCGTGGACAACTGTATTCCGAGAACTGCACAATATATATATTAATTGCTAAATCGGCGTTACAGGCTTATATATACGCCGTATTGTAAGAGACAAGTAAATGTCTCTTATACACAAATGATCCACTCGACTGCGGAAACACATATAATTCTCCCAAAATACACAATAATATCATCAACACACCAATACGTAACCGTCTTCCAACACCTGGAATACCTGGAGCGTATCCGAGGGAAAACAATCCATTACTCCTGTCACCATAAACAATCCAGGAACAAAAGAGGGAATTAATATCAAGGACAGCGGAAGAGCTATCTAACTATCTACAGCTTAGCTCCTGCCATCCCGTCGTGGTTCTGCTTCCTACACCTTTTTCCAGGTTTGAGTACAAAGCGAAATAGCTCCAGCACGTCACTAACTAGACAATAGTCCAGAACATCAATATTTGCAAAATGCACTTTTGCATTACATGTATACCAAGCATTTGTCAGTTCTGCTGACGGAACCCAAGGAAGCGTGCAAAATCCATGCGAACTTATTCGTCCAGTTCCAAGTTTTCCTCAAATAAAATTGTTAGCTTTCGAGTCACATTTTTTGCAACATTTGCCTCTTGAAATTAAAGCCTTCCTTAGTCCATTTTATCTTTACAAAATACGTAAGAATGCAGAAGCTACAGAATTCTCAAACTAGAAGCAACAGATTTTGTACAAATCTCAAGTCGTATATCTTAACGCTTACAAATGAAGCAATTCCGCGTCAAATAAGGCTGATTATTAGCCCCAGATGAGATTTAAATTGGAAAAATAATGACAGCTGCGTTAAGCAATCCTGTTATTTCATATCTCCTCACTGTCAGATTTATTTGGATTAATGTGCTAATGATTCCCTTCTCTCTTCCAATTTCTTTTTCTCTTCTTCCCATGATGGCCATCTTACGTCCTGAAACGCTGACCAGGCCAGTGATGAAGTGAATGGGCATTGCCCATGTTCAATGAGCCAACGCAGAACATGGAGAACATAAGCTGAAGAATGTTCAATGAATAGTAGTGAAAGCAATATGGCCAAAGTTAGCTGTAGAAATAGCAATCATACTCACAGCCTATTCAGTTTGTAGTTGATAAGCTGACCTTTTAAGGAGCTGGCGCTGGTTGTTGTTAAATGAGAAGGTCGAATTCATCAAGTCTGTTCTCTGTTCTAAAGGATTACAAGGAATATTAAGATGAATGCAAGGTTTTGCAAACATAGTTTCGGATTCGCCCAAGCAATATTTCATCCTATGGTTGCTCAGTTATCTCAGTGTTTTGTTCTTCGAATGATTCAACCTACTGACAGGCTGCTGGTCACTCACTGCAGCTGCACAGCTGGTCTGTTAAGCAAACTAGCAAGGCACAATAACCCTTGGAACTTATGATTAATAATATACTGACGCTGTGAATAGGTTTAAAAGGTATTAAAAGGGTATGTGAGACTTTAAAGAAGGGTTTGAAGAATTTTCGTCAAGTTGACTTAATGTGGAATTGTTTTCTCTCCGGACTACTTCAAAAAGGTTATGTTTCTCTTCATAAGATCCACGAGGAGGAAGAGATTTCTTAAAAACTCTGAGACTCATCTGACATTGACTTGAACTTATAAGCGGATAAGGTAAGAGATGGCAATTATATTTTACTGTTTTGGTTAGGCGGAGGAGGAGAAGAAGGTAAAGCAAGCGATGATCTCATCATCAGTCAGTCAACATCATTACCATCATCCCTGACTTCCATGATGAATTTAAGGTGTAGTTTTCATCTGGATTTTTATGTTTCCGGTGGTTAACTATGCCATATACAGAGCGTTACTTACAGACTAGACATGCTTTGTAAATTCTACGTTGAAACATAAAGCACAATAAAGCAAAAATTACCTAATAAATGCTTTTGAAAGTCGCGTTTTCGCCGGTTTTCGTTTACTAGATGTAAGCTAGTCCTTGTCTAGTCTAGTTTTTGACTTTTGCGGAGTCAAAGCGCTGGTGTCATTCTGGAGGTTCGAGAGAAGGGATGCTGTCAGCTTGAAAATTAACAAGCTACTTTACTTTATTACTGACAGGTTTTAAAACTGTCACTGGCTGTGAGAAATATTTTCTGAAGGTTTTGTCCTTAATCTTCATGTAAATCATTTGGTTTTAAATGCTTTTTTCATGAGAATTTAACGACTCTGTGTTCCAAATAGTAGGATTGTAAGCTTCTAAAGCGCAGAAACTCTCATGACTGTGCCTAAGAACTATTAAACGCAGGGATACTACAGGAATTTTAATTTTAACGGCACTTGCTCTCAGTTTTCTTGAATATTGCAAAAAATTAATGCTCAACTTTCAAGCTGGGCCAGATGGCGCTATGTGTCATTAAAGTCTATATGAGTCTAGACGATTTGCATTTTAGTACAGCTTTTCTGTCCTGATTTGATTTGGGAGCTACGTTTGCCAATTTGGAACTTGCAAAGCTGGCTGGAGAAACAAGAATTGTGTTAACGAACCTGAACTCAAAGTAGATATGAATGACTGGAGGCAAATCAGGTTTTTGTTCCAAGCGGCCTAAAGCTAAAAGCGGTTTGACTTTCGAGTCCCGCCTCTTTTGCACCTCTTTGTTTATGTGCAAATTCCTGTCAGCTGTGTCTGGAGGTTCCGAACCCGTTCTGGACTTCTGGATGGACAAGTAGCGTGAATTGAGTTGGAAGCTAGCAATTATTTGCAAAGTGGCAAACGTTCCATCCAGTACTACCCAATGCAGCCTTGAGCTTTAAAATTTTTGTGGCTTCTCCCGGTATAATTTATTTTCCGACTCCTCCTGCAGGCGAATATGGGAGGGATGAACAAGGTAGTGCGAAAACGAAAGGAAAATAACAACATTTTTTCTGCAAGCTTATACTGTAAATATATTCCGTACCAATGTGGTCAAGTATTGCTTGTGGGAAAATTTGACAGCGAATAAAAAACCAGACCTTTGGAATTTGCAAACTAATTAACTCTCTTGAATTTGTTGTTGGCTATAAAGGCTACATAATGATGGAGCTATACCAAAACAAATCAACGTACATATTGCTGGCCAGACATTTTCAAAAAGTTGATATCTTTCTATGGCATACGCAATTTAAGATTTCCCACTGCAAATGTTTAAATGGAGAGAATTCAAATTCTAGTAGAAAGTTTTTATAAAATTTACAACTCTTTAATAATTTGAAAATTCAAATTTGAAAATTCAAATTTGAAAATTCAAATTTGAAAATTCAAATTTGAAAATTCAAATTTGAAAATTCAAATTTAAAAATTCAAATTCAAATTTCAAAATTCAAATTCAAATTTAAAAATTCAAATTTCAAAATTCAAATTTAAAAATTCGAATTCAAATTTAAAAATTCAAATTTAAAAATTCAAATTTCAAAATTCAAATTTCTAAAAATTTTAAGAATCGAAAATTTAAAAAATCAAGTTTAAATATTTAAATTTGAAGAATTTTGCTCAAATACAATAAGCTTGGTTGTAAGTTACGATTTTCAATCCGAAGGAAAGGATTTCTATGTTTTGTCTCAAAGCATAAACCGATCTAGCTCGGTGATGTTTCCCATCGTTGTTACATATATTGCTTGGTTTAGTTTATTGCAGTTAGGTCCTTAAAATTGTTGTACCGTTTATGAAATATTTTCCATTAGCAAGTTCAGGACCAATCCGGAAAGAAAGTCAGAGCGAAGTTATTCTGTTCTTGCGGTTTGGTTTTAGTCCACAAAAAGACTCTTCCGCCTTGTCTTAAATAACGATTTGCATGTTGTTATTAGTTATGTATTGCAAGAAAATGCTGGAAAGTATTTATTAATACGCGCAGCGGCTCAACCCTACCTCGAATTTTTATGGTCTCTTTATGAAGGCCACGTGAGAAAGAAAAGTACATTAACTACAAACTTCTTATGCTTGCTCTTCGGTGTTGACTATAGACATGGCCATGAAGGAGGCGGGCAGGGCAGGGTAAAATCATAAATGGGTAAGAGGGAATTCCTATGACTGAATAAGTTTATTCAGCGCTCTATTCTATGCTCAAAGAAAAGTTGACAAGTCCAATGAAATACATACACGGCAGAGAAGGTGAAAGGAGAAAGGAGTCATTGCAGTAGCAAGTATTTCAAACCAACCCTGTTGCTAACTCTGCCTGTTCCCTGTCTAGAATTGCGGGTTACCGTTAATTATTTTCGCGTGTTCACTCCAAAATCCACGAACCTGAAAATAGCGAGGTTTTTCTGCAGCAAATTAATGAAATACACAAGTATATAGGTTTGACTCAAACTCTCAAAGGCTTATTACTGTTGTTTAGCAGCTAGACAGTAGGCACAACGGTACCTGCACATACATAACATGAATCCAGTGGCGGTGACAGGAAATACTAAAGCAGTTAAAGCACCTTATCTGAGGTTCCTAACCCGAAGGAGAAAGTCGACATGCATAGAAAAGTAAATGCTGGAGAAGAAGGCTTGTTGCATTCAATTCAATGCTCCAGCGGTTGCTGAGTTGGATTGAGGTTTAATAATTTTCAAGAAAATCAATACCCGGGAGAAACTAGAAGTGAGCAAGGAATAATGCTACGCTCGCTAAAGTAACTCGTTGATTTTACTATTTGGTTTCCCTTGGATCCTTGAAGGTTTGCCTTCGCAGGAGTGTAGAAAACTAAGTTTTGCAAGGAAACCAAAAGAATTTGCGTGCACGAGATACGGACAAGTTATGACAGAATCGGGTAACAGTAGGGTGACACGCGAGCAATAAGCTTTTACCATTGCCAATAACTCAAAAGAACCTTTTGGAACATGCTATACTGTTATTCTGATCCACTGATTGAGTTTCTGATCTGGTGTAGATTATTTTGGTTTCCGCATGATATTTGCTACAACTCTGCATTGAAATAACCAACATATGTTAGCCAACGAAATACACACCATTGCAGGATGAAGTTAATACGGAGTTACATATAGTATTTGATGAATATCAGATGTTCATGTACTTTGTTAGAGCGCCAGGCTAATTCATTTGTTTTCTTTGTCGATTACTGTGTGAAAATGGAAAAGTTTTAGCGGTTATTAGCAAAAGTTGGCCTGTTTTCCGTGAAAGTATTGTCCAGGAACCGCATGCTACATTGAGTAACGTATTCAAATTCCGGGGAGCAAGACGTAGGTAGCTTTGCTAAATTGTCACACATGCCGTATGAAAATTACCTGAAAAAAATGCTTTCATAAAGTGGTAAAAGGCGTCAAAGATAGAGTGACTGGATGATGATTAATTTATGCATTAACGATTGATTTATTGCCTCGGATGATGGTTCAATGGCACAGGATGGCGCGACTCTTGCCCTCCCGTCTGGTTTTTTTTTCGCGAATACATTTATCCGAATGGCTCGCCATAGCAAATTCGATTAATTTGTCTTGGTGTCAAAGGCCTGCCATTTTTGTGATTGAAAATCGCACGGAGGATCTATCAATAAGCCATCAACTGGCCATTGCCCGGTGTCCAATTTTAGATGTATGCACAAATGTAATGCATAGTAACTGCACGAAATTGTCAACGTTGCAATTTTGCCAATTCTAAAACATGGTGTTATGTTCATGTTCTGAATTTTTTTAGAACTGAAGTTGTTAAATGTTTCTGTCATAATATCTGGACCTAACTTTCTAAATCCAGTTTGATTGCATGAAGTAGGGATTTGACTTTGTATGAGTTTGATGCCCTTTACAGAAACTGTGTTAGTTTTGGTGCCTCCAAATGTTGAGATATGTTTCTACAAGCGTTGTCACAAGTAGTAGCAAGCAATTATCGGAACTTCGGCGACAGTTATTAAATTATTTTAAATTCGCAAAAACTTGCTTAAATAATATGAACGTACCAGAATAAAATATTTATTCCTTTGCTAATTTTTCTATTTACAGACGTCACAGATGCCCACACAATAATTTCAAGATAGACCATTTGACAACAGATTTACATTCCTCCGGTGGAACAGAATGTCTTTCAACAGAGAGCAGAGAACAGTTCAAGTCTTTTGGACAGGTAAGCTTTCAAAGTTTGTACCTCCTAGCTCTTATTGATTCCCTCCTATTCGCCTCTTCTGGTTACCTCTTTCCGCACCCCTCCTCGTCGGGGACTACACTTCGCGAAGCGTCATCAATATTTCCAATATCCACCGGCGATTCTTTCTTCCTCCACTCTTGAGAATCTTGACCACATGAGCAAGCCCCATTCGAGGAAACAAGCGCAGCCCACATGCTTTCCTCCACATCATCCCTGTACAATTTCTACAGATGCACATAACTGGAGGTCATAGATTGTTCATAATCCGGTATATTTTCTTGTTCTTCCTGCGTAGGTGGAGCGAACAAAGACGAAAAGGGCACAGACCGCATTACGTTTGGAAGGAGAATCTACGGACTTGGGTTCATCCTACAGAGATGAATTTCAAGAGAAACATGGAGAGCGCCATAAAAGGTCAGACTTGTGTACAGATAATTTCCTCCCTTCCCTGGCCGGCTTGCCTTGAATTTTACAGACCTCCTCACGGGAGAGGATGTCTCTTCTCTCAATAACCTACACAAATACAGCTACCCTGTATGTCCAAGTTTAAATCCCTCCATTATTCCCACCACCAGTCATCATCAGAGCTAATATGTATTTGCTCATGTTCTCCACTTCCTCATCTTTCTTGGACTGCAAGAGGGCGTAACTGAGAGTGTGATTGTGATTTGTAAAAAAAATGGATCAACTTCCACGCGCGCGAGAGGAGAAAATGAGCGCGTGGGCGCTGTGTCCATCGTCACTGCTTATAATTGCATGAAAACGAGTGGGATTTTCTTATGCGCTGTTACTCACGATGATGATGATGATGATGAGCGCATAAATATGTTTTATACGGTAAAAATACCGTAGTGTGTGGGAGAGGAAAAATACTTTTAAAATTCAAAGCAAGCCAATAAGCCAGAGCAAAATTTTCTGCTACATTAATTACAAGTTATTGTACAATTAAACTCCGTGGTGCTATCTTGACTCGTGATTAATGATTCATTTTGTGCACAATACATAGGTTCAAGCTGGGAGATCAGATGTTCATAGAGGGCCCTGACGGCGTTCGCCGCGTTGTACCGGGTGATCTTAGTCCTGGAGGTGATTATGAAATGTACGAAAGCGCCGAGGGTGGCGCATCACATTCCATGTTCTCTTCTTCTGGAATGATGGAGAGCAGCAGCAGCAGTTCCATGACACAGCAGGAGACGTCCTCCTCGTCAATGCGACAGTCTATGGAAGCAAGAATGAGTAACGATGGGGGGTTACAACAAGTGTCTGAATCGGAGACAAGAAGTTATTCTACCGCGGGTGAGGGAGGTCATCCTAGCGGTGGAAGACAAGGAACGACTTCGATTCAAACACCGGCTCCCAAGGGAACCCGGGTTCGTCTCCGTGGCTCCCGCCTAGAGACTGTTATAGATGAGTCAGCTGAGATTGGTTCCGGTGGCGTTGGAGGAGGTCCAGGAAATTATTCCACTTCTGTTATCGATTCCCAGCTGTATGATTCAAGTTCTGGACAAAATTTGCAACAGTCCTCGTCATCATCCTCATCGATGCAACAGTCATCGTCCATGCAGCAATCATCATCCATGGAACAATCTTCGACGATGCAGCAATCATCATCCATGCAAGATTCAAGTCAAACCCAGTATGGAGGAACAGACTTGCTGTCATCAACGAGCTTAAGGGATCAAAACGGCAACGCTGTGAATAATAACGCAACGACGACAACGACAAGCACGATAGCTTCAAATTTGACCAATCAAAAACGAACGGGAGATAGCAATTTAAACGAAGCTGGACAACCGAAAAAAGTTTTACGTGGAGGTAAACTTGTTACTGTGGGAGGTGACGATTTATCTTCAAGTCAAACTTCAACGACGACGTCGAGGCTAACGGGAAGAAACGATACAACAGATGGAGCTGGAGGAAGAAATGTTTTGTCAACGACCGGTGGGTCGTCGACAAGCCAACTGCTGCAGACTAGCGGGGATTCTCAGATGCAGTCATCCAGCACTGTTATGTCATCAATGTCAAGTCAACGACAAGTTAGTGAACAACGAGCTGTAGAAGAAAGTAGTAAAGTTATATCTACGTCAAGTACAACTACTATCGAACGAGTCCTGGATAAGGACGGTAACGTTATTTCTACGAAAACCCGGGTAGCGGGAGGCAAACCCGTCGTTTCTGAGACTGCATCCAAGCAAGTTATGCATGCTGGAAAAACTGAAACCGCTAAAGAAGAAATGATTTCAAAGGTCGTTGATGGCAAGGATTTGGGGACCAAGGTCACCAGAACCGCCGGCTCAACGTCTCATGCTGCCGGTCTGTCCGAGAGTTTTGTGGACGGACAACAGCGGACCCAGGACAGACAATTTGTGTCAGATTCTTCTGCTTCTACAGTAGAACAAATATTGGATCAGCAAGGCAACGTTGTGTCATCAAGGGTCATTAATCAGATTGGCGGTGGGACCACATTGCCGGCAATAACACAGGCGGGCAATACCGGAACTACTACAAGTATGACGACCGAATACCGTAAAGTTTTACGTGGGGGCAAAATGGAGACTGTTCCAGTAACCCTCCCTATGACGAACTTGTCAACTATATCATCAGGTCAGAATTTGACCTCGGGTCAAAACTTGACATCAAAAAATATGACCTCCTCTTCTCAAATCCAAAGCTCGTCTTCTAGCCAAGAAGCTAAAGAATCTAGTTCCAGTTATAGTCAACAAATGATGGCTAGCTCTTCAACTACGGTTGAGCGCGTTTACGATGAACATGGCAACGTTGTTTCAACGAGGACCGTGGATTCAAGCCTGCCATCTATAAGTCATACTACTGGACGCACAACCCTGGGAACTGACACGACATCCAGGTCAACACGAACAGGTCAAACGACCGCAAACAAAGATCAGATTGAAGAAAGCCAGCGCATCATTTCAGAATCAAGCTCGGCGCTAAAAAATCTAGGAGATGTTGAATCATCAACGACAACGTCTAGTACCTCCGAGCGGGTCATTCTTCGCGGGGGTAAATTGACCCGCCTACCAGGAAGCAGGGAGGGACCTACGCCTACTGCTGGAGTTACCACGGTACAGCAGAGCAAAACCTCGTTAGGTCAGGGCCAAGATCTTCGAAGCTCAACGACAGAAAGTTACTCTGAGCGGTTGAAGCGTATTGAGCAGGAAGAAAAGCTTAAAATGTCGGAATCCACCTACTCCAAGGACAAGCAAAGTTATTCCAAAATCGAAAGGTCAGAGGTAAAACGTCCTCAGGATAATTTGAAATCTGAGGGAGAATTTTACCGCCGAATGACTGATGATTCTCCATTGGTCGGTGATCGTTATCAAATGCGCAAACCGGAAGATAATCTAAAACAAGAGGGTCAGTTGTACACCCCTGATAAGACACCAGCTCCTAAAGGCGAGAGGCCTTCTCCAATCCGGCATGACGATAACCTTCGACCTGAAGGACCAAGGTATGGTCGAGAACGATCCCCGGCACCCAAGGGTGAGCGACCTTCTCCAATTCGACCCGACGACAATCTACGACCTGAAGGTCCCATGTACGGTCGCGAAAAGTCACCAGCTCCGAAAGGAGAAAGAGCAACCCCAATTAAACCCACCGATAGTTTCAAACCTACCGATGACCTATACTCTTCTAAATCGAGTGACGCCCGCTCATTGAAAACCGTGATCCAAGATACTTCCGTTACTACCGAAACAAACGTCACAACAGTTCGTCGAGACAGTCATATAGTTTTACGCGGAGGTAAGCTTGAAAGAATTCCGGGAGACAAGCGGACCTCACCTCGACCTGCCGCAGGTGTCACTACTGCTGCCGAGGAAAAAACTTCCCTAGGTCATGCCGTGAATCATACAGAAGTTTCAAAGACAGGAGAATTTTCGTCTACCAACCAAAACTTTGAAACTCACCGTTACGGCACTGCCCTCAGGTCACGAGAAGTACCTGCTGCAAAGAAACCGGATGATACTTCAATGGATACAACAGTATCTACAACGCGCCGCGAGAGCCAAGTCGTTATTAGAGGAGGGAAAATTGAGAGAATCCCTGGTGACAAACGTACGAAACCAGCGGCGGGTGTAACGACAACCCGTGATCAGAAAACGACATCACGGACCGACACCACAAAGAAAGATGAGAAATTCTCAGAGTTCCATGAAAGCGCTGCTTTCGATTCATCAATGACATCTAACGATGCAATGGCAACATCTGAAAGCTACACATCCCAGATCGTTAGCGATGTTGGAAGGCAAAATCGTTATGACATCAAAGGCTCCGATGTGCAAACAACAACTGGAGGGCGCCTCCATCGTCGAGGTGATCTTCAAGGAATGACTATCGTTACCCAGTCAAAGACATCGATGAACCAAACTCATGACCAAAGGCAAGCTCACGATGACCTGGAAGAAATAACGAAAACATCAACAGTTTACGGTGTAAACGTTGACAATGCTCTTCGTGATTCAAAGGTGAAAGCTGTTCACGAGCGTGAGATATCCCGCGGTATCGTTAAAATCGACGCTTCTGAAATCATAACTACGGAAGACGTTGAAAAATCCGTGACAGAGGTCAAAACCGCATTCGTTTCTAAAGGTTCAACGAAAGAGGTTGTTGAATTAGATGAGCGTGTAACAAGCTCCACACGATCCACTGATCAACAAACTTACCGCTACGATGGCACTGCCGTTACTGATATTTCTAAGAAGGATGTGAAAAACTTCCAAGTTGAAACCCACGGCAACAAGATCAAAACAGGTCAAATGTTCGTTGAAGATTCCTACGATGTCAAATCATCCTTCCAGAGCCGAGATTCTCAAAAGAATATTAAAACCCAAGCCGTTGAGGATGAGCGTTACCAGACAACAACGATCCTGGAAAAGCATGAAGAGAAGCCCTACCAGATGGCACCACGCCCTCAACTTATCAAGCACTCTGACCAACTCAAGCTTGAAGGTTCCGTTGATTTCAAAACAACTTCCAGAACTCAACACGACGAAAAGCATACCGTGGAAAGGCCCAAGCTTCAGCGTCAGCGTACTTGGACAAAACAAGATGGCGAAATGTACTTGCAAACGTCAACACGGAGCGAATATCGAGAGTTCCCGCTTAGCCGCCAAGAAATCAAGCGTTATGAGGACAATCTGAGGATGGAAGATTCAAACTTTACGTCAGTTTCCCGCACGCGGGAGGATTTTACTTCCCGCATTGCTGAACAGCGTCCCGTCCAGAAAAAACCCGTGGATAATTTGAAATCAGAGGGCGCTTTCGAAGGCAAACCAAAAGAAGCGGCGCCAAAGCCAGGTGAACGCTATCCAATGAAAAAGCCAGAAGACAATCTCCGCACCGAAGGTCCCTTCCAAGGCAAACCTAAGGAAGACGCGCCAAAAGGCGAGCGAGCGCGCCCTGTCCGTCATGAGGATAACTTGCATCCGGAAGGCCTGTTTTACGGTAAACCGAAAGAGGTCGTCCCGAAAGGCGAACGCTACCCAGCCAAAAAACCTGAAGACAATCTAAAGCAAGAGGGCGCATTCCAAGGCAAACCAAAAGAAGCAGCGCCAAAGCCAGGTGAGCGTTATCCGATGAAAAGGCCAGAAGACAATCTCCGCACCGAAGGACCTTTCCAAGGCAAACCCAAGGAAGAAGCTCCAAAAGGAGAGCGAGCGCGCCCTGTCCGTCATGAGGATAACTTACATCCGGAAGGCTCCTTCTACGGTAGACCTAAAGAAGAAGGTCCCAAAGTAGGAGACCGTTATCCCACTAGCAAGCCTAAGGACAATTTGCGACCCGAAGGTCAGTTCCAAACAAGTCCAAAGCACGAAGCTCCCAAAGGCATGCCGGCGCAGCCTATCCGACACGAAGATAATCTTCACCCCGAAGGTCCTTTTTACGGCAAGCCAAAAGAAGTTGCACCAACCGGAGAACGCTACCCTGCAAAGAAACCAGAGGACAATCTCCGACCCGAGGGTGACTTTTACCAAAAGCCAAAAGATGTCGCTCCACTCAAAGGCGATCGTGCTGCCGTCAAGAAGCCTCAAGATAATTTATACCAGGAAGGTCAATTTTACACACCCGAGAAGGCTCCAGCACCTAAAGGCGAGCGCGCTAATGTCAAAAGACCCGTTGACAATTTACATTCTGAGGGAGACTTTTACACACCGAAAAAGTCTGACACTGTTGGCAAGGGAGAACGCTACGATATGAAGAAACCACAAGACAACCTGAAACCAGAAGGTAAAATCAAATTTTCTAGTATCCTTTTGTACTTCAATTTTAATTCATGGCATAACGAAGATATATCTGTAAACAGAGAAGGCTGCAGAACGTTTGTAAGTTTTCCCACCGGCGTCGTGCTTATGCATATTCTCAGTGTTTTATTATCCAACATGCCAATCTTCAAGCCGTAAAGTTATGCGTTTAAGCACAATATCCCAACTCTCGGGGGTTATTCCTCCTTGAATCAATGCAATCAAACCCGGAACATAGCTTCAAATCACGTGCCCTATTTCACTCATGTGACGCAGTTTCTTGTCAAAGTTTCCAATCATGCAAGCGCAGCGGCCATTACTTTCCGCTATCACCCGCATATTTCCTCTCCCTCCCATACAAACTATTAGGTCATTTTAAAATTTAAAATGTGGACGGACGTAACATCAACAAGTTTATTAATTTTTAAAGGTA
This sequence comes from Sminthurides aquaticus, assembly GCA_906901655.1. Lineage (NCBI taxonomy): Eukaryota > Metazoa > Arthropoda > Collembola > Symphypleona > Sminthurididae > Sminthurides > Sminthurides aquaticus. Next base: position 1,435,480 of record CAJQTT010000010.1, read on the forward strand.
AATTCTACGTAAAGCCTAAAGAGAAAGCTCCACTCAAAGGCGATCGTTCTCCGACAAAAAAGCCCGAAGACAATTTACATCCCGAAGGAGAATTTTACGGCAAACCCAAGGAAGCAGCGCCAAAGGGAGATCGCGCTCGTCCAATCCGTCATGAGGACAACTTACACCCCGAAGGAAAATTTTATGAAAAGCCCAAAGAAGTTGCGCCAACGGGAGAAAGATATCCCACCAAGAAACCAGAGGATAATCTCCGTCCTGAAGGGGAATTTTACAAGAAGCCGGACGCTGCAGCTCCCAAAGGAGAGCGGGCTCAACCAATTAAACAAAATGATAACTTGTTTCCAGAAGGTAAGTAAACAAACCCGAGCTTTACATTGTAGAACCTACGCACCGACCGAAACACAGGCCACAAACAAAGCTTCAATCTATCAGAAAACGCAGAAGAGTTGCGTCACTCCAGTATTTTTTACCCGGGCGCTTATTGCGTAGCTCACATGTATTTCTAGATCTTCCTCTTCCCTTCCACGTCTCGTAATCTTTAAATCTTCCATTTTATGCGTTCTTATACATGCTAAGTTACTACGTACATGTATGATTTAACCAGCCTTTTAAATCCTCCCAGCTCCAGCTTATTATCCGACTAGAAGCACTCCTGGAAGGAGGACGAAGCTTATCAGAAACAATTATGTCATAGAGCAAACAAGAGTGAAACAATTCACAGTGAGTGAGTCAATATTGAGACTCAATGACGGCTTGAGTATACAGGAGAGGAAGAGAATTTTAAATTCCTAGTTTATCACCATGTTCGCGCACCTCAACTTTGATAGCGCGATAATATTTCGCGATAAAATGGCAGCAGAATACACTGCCGAAACCACGGCTGAGACCACCGAGATTACCTTCCAAGAGAATAGTGAATGGGAGCTGCAGGGTGGGTTGGATTTTCGGTTTCCTTGATATAGAGCTTGCGCGCATGATGGGTTTTTAAGCCCTGTTGGCTATTGTGTAGCAGTATGCACATCTTGAATTGTGCATTCAAATCCTTGAGAGATTTGCTCATTCTGCTTTACTTGATGTATTCTGGTTGATTGCAGGTGAATTTTACAACCGTCCCAAGGAGGAGGTTGTTATGCGGGGCGAGAGAGCTGACGTTGTGGTTCACAAGGATAATATTCAGTTCACCGGCCAGTTCCAGGAAGTCACAACTTCCCGGCAAGACTACCAGGAGTATATCGGTGAACGAGCTGAAATTAAAAAATATTTGGATCAGTTAAAAATGGAGGGAGTTATAGAGTCCCGGACCTCAAATACAGAGGACTTTAAGGCCTTCAAGGGTGAAAGGGCGGATGTGAAGAAACCTGTGGATAATTTGCACACTGGAGGAAGGTTCTACGCTCCACCTAAAGAGGAAGCGCCCTTGATGGGTGACAGAGCGCCGATTAAAAAACCTGAAGATAATCTGCACTCCGAAGGTAATCTAGTTATGATAGCCAAGTATGTTTTTGAGATTTCTGAGAATGTAAAAATTAGAAGTATCAGAATTTTGCGAAAAATTAGCGAATTTTCGCGAAATGTCTTTACATTTTATTAATTAAGTTATCAGTTCATTGTAGTGTCGCAGCTAATCAAAGTTCCATCTCGTATCTACATTGAATCACAATTATAACATTTACAAAACGGCGTCTAACTCTTGCAGGTGAATTCTATGCTCCTCCTAAATCTGCTGCTCCTGGAAAAGGTGACCGCTACGACGCAAAGAAGCCCAAGGATAATTTGCAACCCGAGGGTGAATTTTACTCGAAACCCCGGGAGGAAGCGCCGGTTGGAGAAAAAGCGCGGCCTGTAAAGCACGGCGATAATTTGTTTCCTGAGGGTCAGTTCTACGGTAGACCTAAAGAAGAAGCCCCACATGGCGAGAGATCCAAGCCCATTCGACACGAAGACAATTTGCATCCTGAAGGTCAATTCTATATGCCTGCTAAACCTGAAGCGCCAACTGGAGAGCGTTACCCTGTCCGTCGTCCAGAGGATAACCTTAAACCCGAGGGTGAATTCTATCAGAAACCTAAATCCGAAGCTCCGAAAATGCCTGAAAAGGCTCAACAGAAGCGACCTGAAGATAACTTGTTCCCTGAAGGGTCATTTTACGAAAGACCTGTAACAGAAGCTCCGCTTAAGGGTGACCGTGCTGAAATTCGACGACCTGTAGATAACCTGAAACCATCTGAAGATGAATTTTACCAACGACCACAAGAAAAGATCCCGGTTGCAGATCGTTTTGAACCCAAACGACCTAAGGATAATTTGAGACCCGAGGGTGAGTTCTATTCCAAGCCGAAAGATGCCATCCCAGTTGGAGAACGCCGCCATCCTGTTAAAGCAGAAGACAATCTTTATCCAGAGGGCGAATTCTATGCACCCGCAGCACCTGAAGCGCCAAAGAAAGGAGAGCGCGCCGATATTAAAATGCCTGTAGATAATCTGAAAACCGGAGAGGGTAAATTCTATGAGCGCCCAGAAGAAAAAGCACCACTCAAAGGTGATCGCTATGATGCCAAGAAACCTGTTGATAACTTGTTCCCGGAAGGCGAATTCTACCCGCGCGAGAAACATGAAGCGCCAAAAATGGGTGATAGGATAGTACAGAAACGGCCTGAAGATAATCTGCATCCAGAGGGTCAATTCTATGCACCTGCAGCACCAGATGCGCCTCTGAAGGGTGACCGCGCTGATGTTGTTAGACCTAAAGACAATCTCAAACTTTCAGAAGGTGACTTCTACCAGCGACCGAAAGAGCAGATACCCGTGGGTGAGCGTTTTGATGCTAAGAAACCTGTAGATAACCTTCGACCCGAAGGTGAATTCTACCCGCGCGAGAAACATGAAGCGCCAAAAATGGGTGATAGGATAGTGCAAAAACGACCTGAGGATAACCTACATCCAGAGGGTCAGTTTTATGCCCCTGCAGTGCCTGAAGCGCCAAAGAAGGGTGAGCGCGCAGACGTTGTCAGACCTAAAGATAACCTCAAGGCTGCAGAAGGTGATTTCTACCAGCGTCCGAAAGAGGAACCTATGCCAAAGGGTGAACGCTACGATGCCAAAAAGCCAGTTGACAACCTGTATCCCGAAGGTCAATTCTACGATCGACCGAAAGAGGACGCTCCACTGAAGGGAGAACGAGCGGCAATTCGCAAACCCACCGATCATTTGCATCCAGAAGGAGAATTTTACGGAAAGCCAAGAGAGGAAGCCCCCACTGGTGAGCGCTATCCTACAAAGAGGCCTGTTGACAATTTACATCCCGAAGGTCAATTTTACGACCGACCAAAAGAGGTCGCCCCTGTTGGAGAACGTTACCCCATGAAGAAACCACAAGATAACTTACATACTGAAGGAGAGTTTGTTGGCAAACCGCGCGAAGCTGCACCAAAGATGCCAGAAAAGATCATTCAGAAACGTCCTGAAGATAATTTGCACCCAGAAGGAAAATTCTATGAGCGACCAGCGCAAGTAGCGCCATTAAAGGGAGAGCGCGCCGACATTAAGAAACCTGTAGATAACATCAAGATTGAAGAAGGTGATTTCTACCAGCGACCCAAAGAGAAAGCACCAGTCGGTGAAAGGTACGATGTGAAGAAACCCAAGGATAACCTTCGAACCGAAGGCGAGTTTACCCCCAAGGCCAAAGAAGCTATTCCAGTGGGTGAACGCCGAAAACCGCTAAAGCATGATGACAACCTCTACCCCGAAGGTCAGTTCTACGCTCCAGCAGCGCCCGAAGCGCCAGGAAAGGGAGAACGCGCCGATGTTGTCAAACCCATTGATAACTTGAAGACAGGCGAGGGTGAATTCTACGGCCGACCAGTAGAAGAAGCGCCAAAGATGGGTGACCGGTACCAACCCAAGAAACATGAAGACAACCTGAAACCAGAGGGAGAGTTTTACGGTCGGCCTGCGGAGAAAGTGCATCAGATGCCAGAGAAATTTGTTCAAAAACGACCAGAAGATAATCTTCATCCCGAAGGTCAGTTTTATGACCGACCAATCTCTGAAGCGCCGAAGAAGGGCGAGCGCGCGGACGTTGTCAGACCTAAAGATAACCTCAAGACTGCGGAAGGTGATTTCTACCAGCGTCCAAAAGAAGGACCTATGCCAAAGGGTGAACGTTATGACGCCAAGAAACCAGTTGATAACTTGCGCCCTGAGGGTGAATTTTACCCAAGAGAAAAAGAAGGAGCGCCGAAGATGCCAGAAAGAATCGTTCAGAAACGACCTGAAGATAACTTGCATCCAGAGGGTCAATTTTACGCTCCTGCCACACCAGAAGCGCCAAAGAAGGGTGAACGTGCGGACGTTGTGAGACCTAAGGACAACCTCAAAACAGCAGAAGGTGACTTTTACCAACGCCCAAAAGAAGCACCAATCGGCAAAGGTGAGCGTTACGACGCAAAGAAACCTGTGGACAACCTTAAACCCGAAGGCGACTTTTACTCCAAACCAAAGGAGGGCGTACCTGTCGGAGAGCGCCGCCAACCAGTGCGTCACGACGACCATCTGCGCCCAGAAGGAGATTTCTATCAACGACCAAAAGAAGAAGCTCCCAAAGGAGAGCGTCGTACACCTCTCAAGCAAGTTGATAACTTACATCCAGAGGGTCAATTTTATCAGCGTCCCAAACAGGAAGCTCCTGGTGTCGGTGAGCGCTATCCTAATAAAAAGCCCGAAGATAACCTACGACCTGAAGGTGACTTCCAAGGGAAAGTACGTGAAGAGATCCCTTACGGCGAAAAGCGCAAGCCGTTCAAGCCAGAGGATAACCTTCATCCTGAAGGCAAATTCTATGAGCGCCCAGCATCCACTACACCTGGCAAGGGTGACCGCGCTGACGTTGTCCGACCCAAAGACAACTTGAAACCCGAAGGCGAGTTCTACGGCAAACCCAAGGAGAAAGCACCAGTCGGCGAGCGATTCGAGGCTAAGAAACCCAAGGATAATTTGCGCACCGAAGGAGAGTTTACGCCAAAAAAGCGCGAAGATGCTCCAGTAGGAGAAAAGCGCACGCCAATCCGGCACGACGACAACTTGTATCCGGAAGGAAAGTTTTACGCACCTGCTGCTCCCGAAGCGCCTGGCAAGGGAGAACGCGCCGCGGTTGTCAAGCCAACAGACAACCTCAAACCCGAAGGCGATTTCTACCAAAGACCCGAATCCAAATCACCAGGTAAAGGCGAACGCTTTGACGCCAAGAAACCTGTGGATAACCTCCGACCTGAAGGAGAGTTCTACCAGAAACCCAAATCCGAAGCTCCGATAATGCCTGAAAAGATCAAGCAAAAACGACCCGAAGATAACCTCCATCCTGAGGGTAAATTCTACGAAAAGCCGGCATCTCCCGCGCCAGGCAAAGGCGAGCGCGCCGAAATCCGTCTGCCCAAAGACAATCTTAAATCCGGTGAAGGCGAGTTTTATAAACGACCAGAAGGCAAGGCTCCAGCCATGGGCGAACGCTACGACACCAAAGTGCCACAAGACAATCTACGTCCCGAGGGAGCCTTCTACGGGAAACCAGTGGAAACCGTGCTCAAGGGAGAACGTGCTAAACCTATCCGCCATGACGACAACCTCTACCCCGAAGGTCAATTCTATGGTAAGCCCAAAGAAGCTGCACCGAAAGGAGAGAGGTACGATGTCAAGCGACCAGAGGACAACCTTAAACCCGAAGGTGAATTTTACAAACGTCCACAAGAACAAGCCCCGCGAATGGGTGACAGAGCTGTTGTCAAACGTCCAGAAGATAATTTACGACCCGAAGGTACGCAAGTTTTTTACCGCAGGTCAAAATCCTTATTCTTGCAGTAAAAATTTGACCTGTTGTAGATGCTTTGTATTGCATGCGCTTCTAAAATTTTATTTTCCAAACTAACTGCACATTATAACATTTAATTTAACGCTTCACTAACACTTATAATTATTTATTGCGAAATAAAATTCACGAAAATTATTAGGGCAGAATACGTAGTTTACTTCGGATACGAAACCACAGCTCTTCCTCACTTATCGGCTCTTATCAAATATTTCGAAAAATGGGACCTAACATAATTTGTAAAAAATTAAATCGGCACTTAAATTATTCATCCTTATTCAATTTTCTGTACGAGCAAAATCCCTGCTTTTTTTTGTCAATTATCCCGGGTTTCGTTTTAATTTTATCACATGATTTCTTTCCACTTATCATTGTTCACCCATTTATCTATTTCACTCCCTAACACAGTAATCATTTACCTGAATTAATTACATTTAGATCTGCGTGCTATTAGAATTATCTTATCTCAAGTTTGACTTGCTTCATTTTACAAATGCCTACCCTCAACTCCTATATTAGCATTGCTACGCCACGGTTTGCAATTTTTTGGAACTAAATATTTTCGTCCCAGTTCTTAACCATGTATATCGATTTTCCTAGGTGAATTCTATCAAAAGACGCAAGATGTCATCCATACCCGGGGAGAGCGAGCAGAGAAAGTTATTCACGAAGATCACTTGCATCTTGAGGGGCAAATCACGAATGTGACCACAGCTCGGGAAGATTTCCGCAAGTTTGTAGGTCAAAGGGCAGAGGTGGTTCGTCACGAAGATAATTTGCACCTTGAAGGCAAATTTGATTCCGTGTCAACCTCACATTCGCAATTCCAGAACGTCAAGGCTGAGCGTCGGGAAATTACAAGACATGAAGATAATCTACGAATGGAAGGTAAGATAAAATATTTCATCTCATTTCCCCCTGATATCACTAAATCCCTAATAATGAAAAGATAACCCGCTTCTGTTCATACGGATCCTCTTTACCTAACCATTTACCTAATTGTAATCACCTGTCTTACCTAATTGAAACCTTATAATCCCTAATCCTGGTTACATTGAACACTGACACCCTAATTCGTATACCGATTGACTAAATTCTGTACATTTTTAAAATCTTTAAACTTTAGCTAATTTTAATTTTACGTTACCTTTTTTAAAAACAGTAACAAGTTAGCTCCTGTATAAAAAATATCTCATGAGCAGTCGTCCTAATTTACCACCGAACGAGTCAATTGGTTGCGGTCTAGCCAATCTCTTACGCTTAACTTAACTCATCAAAGATGAAAGTAATTTTCACTCAAGATACAGCGAGGTAGAAATGTTCGGACTAATTGTGGTTAACAACGGTTTTGGTTACTACGATGAAAATGGTTCATGTGGTTAGGAACGGAGAGCTTGGGTGGGAGTACACACTTAACCAATTACTCGTTTACTTTTCCTGGCTCTGTGAAATTACCCGGGTGATTTAACCGTCCTTGGTATTTCAGGCTTTTTTCGCTGTGTCGGTTTCACATCAGCTAACCGCAAATACATGCAAGGGTTGCCCTTGCCTGCCTGCATCAGCAATTAATTGCTAGAAGTTACTTGTATTTTATATTTCAAAGTATTAATTAACCTTTCTAAAATGAGCTGCGATGCGGAAATGGTGGCGCTCTTTGAAGCTGCACACTTGAGCATTAAATTTTTCACTGTAAATATAGCTCCGATTCCCGGTTCTTATTGTTCCATGAACTTCAAATCCAGCTTTTACATTAACACACACTGCTCTAATTGGAGCAATTAATTTCAGGTGTTATTCAAGTGAAAATTTTGTTGATTTTTTCGCATTATTTCAAAGAAGCGATTTTCGCGAAATTTTATCCTTGAATCATGGAAAAACAGTGTAGAGAAATTTACACACATTTGCATTCAGTGTCTTAACCCGCACGCGAATTCTATTCACTCTGTTTCTAAGTCCTTGCCCCATATCCGGGCATTATATTACCCGGGCATTGCACTTTTGGAATCACGATTCCTCGCCCATGCATTCATATGAATAGGGCTGAAAGCGGAAATAGTGATCCCGAATCGGATAATTCGGTTTCATGCCTCACCGCAGACTTATCTGTACCATCATGTGCAGTGAGTTTTCTCCCGTGCATTCCAGTTAAGGTTCCGTACTTACCTAAGGGTGTCAACGAACCGGGCGGTACGGTTCCGGAGACGTTAAATATCATGCACACTCTGAATTGTATGCACTGTCTTTACACCGGGTAACATACTACCCGAATAGTTTTCGAAAGCGATAGCTCTGATTTCCATCAAGGTTGGACGAATCACCTGCTTTGAAGCTTTAAATTTAGTTTGAGGCTAAAATACCCGGTATCGGGTAGTACCGAAATCGTTGTTGTTATAATACACAGGCCTGACTTACTGGAATGGTAGCGCTAGGATGTAAGATTTTTGTTGACGTTGACAAGATTTCTGTTTCCCTTGGTTTGTTAGTATGTAACGTGACGTTTCTGTTTAAGTTGCTATAGCAATAGGCACTTCGTATATGCCTCTGTGTTATTCCTATGTTTCGTTGACATGACGAATTTCAGTTCACTCCTTCTCTCATCCAACTTTCCCGGTTAAATCCTTCCAGTTTTATCCCGTCTCAGTCTTTTATTCTACCCGCATTCCTGTTTGACCAGGCGTCACCACCGTCTTACCCGGTTTACCTTCCTTGTGTATACCTCCTTTCTCTGATTCCTCCCGGAACCTTTTGCGAAACGTTATCCGGTGTTTGATTCCCGGTCGGAGATGCGGGTAGGCTCCATAATAATCCGTTCCCCGCCAATTCCCTCATCCTTCCTCATTACATATTGATTGAGGAAACTAAGCAACATGCTTCTCTGTTCTCCTCGACTACTCAGGTGAATTCTACATTCGTCCGGAAGAAGGTGTCGTAGGCCGGGGAGAGAGAGCAGTTGTGGTGAGACGGGAAGACAATTTAAAATCCGAAGGTGAATTCTACGCTTCTTCCAAAGAGGAAATTACAGTTTACAAAGTAGGAGAGCGAGCTGAAATTCGGAAGCCTGAAGATAATTTGCATCCGGAAGGTAAACTATACATAGAAGAGAAGGAAGCCTACACGGAGGTTCACGGTGAGAGAGCACAGATCCGCATCCCAGAGGATAATTTACGCTGCGAGGGACAATTCTATGACGGCCGTCCTCCAAAAGACAGTGCGCCATCTGGTGTTGGTGAGCGTTTCCCTTTGAAACGGCCGGAAGATAATTTAAAACCGGAAGGTGAATTCTATGGCAAGGAAAAAGAGTCCGTTCCAGTCCTCTCTTCAAGAGCAGCTCCTTACAAAGCTTCAGATAATTTAAAGCCAGAGGGCGAATTTTATGGAAAATCTCCCAAGGATTCTCAAGAGTTGGTCCAAGGAGAACGAGCGTCTGTTGTAAAGCCAATAGACAATTTGAAACCGGAAGGAGAATTTTACCAAAAACCCAAAGAAGAATCCTACCCACTTGCCAAACGATCCGAATTAGTTAAACCGGAAGACAATTTGTTTGTGAGTGAAGATCAGTTCTACACTCTGCCAAAAGAACTTCCGTATTTGCAAGGTGAGAGGTTTGCAACCAAGAAACCCGAGGATAACTTGAAGCCCGAGGGCGAATTCACAGCCCGAAGCATACAAGAAGCTCCAAAGGGAGAACGGAGGAGTTTAATCAAAACTCAAGACAATCTCAAGTCTGAGGGCGAATTTTACGGGAAACCGGAAGAGAAAGCATGGGCTCCGGGTGAACGGGCGGAAGTGAAAAAACCCGAAGATAATTTAAAACCCGAGGGAGACTTTGCTCAACGTAACAAAGAGGATCACAGTGGGTTGGTCGGAGATAGAGCACCTGTCAAGAAACCCCAGGATCATTTGAAACCAGAGGGAGAATTTTATCAAAAACCCAAAGAAACACCTGCTCTTCTTGTAGGAGAGCGGGCAGAGATCCGGAAACCTGAAGATAATCTTCAAACTGGAGAAGGACAATTCCAGGGACGAATCCTCCAGGAAGCTCCCAAGGGAGAAAGAAGAACTCCGATTAAAAATCAAGATAACCTTCAATCCGGTGGTGAGTTTTATGCAAAACCAAAGGAACAGCAATGGCAGCCCGGAGAACGCTATGATGTCAAAAAACCGGAAGATCATTTGAAACCCGAGGGTGAATTCTATAACAGACCGGAAGCCTCATACTGCACCGAAGCTTGGAGAACGTGCAGTCATCAAAAGACCAGAGGATAACTTACACCCCGAGGGTGAATTCCAACACAAGCAAAAGGATCAACCCTGGGTCAAGGGTGAAAGGGCAGAGGTTAAGAAACCTGTGGATAACCTTAAACCCGAAGGGGATTTCCAAGGCAAACCTAAGGAAGGCAAGTGGGTGCAGGGAGAGCGCGCTGAGGTAGTTAGGCGAGAAGATAACCTAAAGCCTGAAGGAGAGTTCCAAGGTAAACCTAAAGAAGAGAAGTGGGTCCAAGGAGAACGGGCACAGGTCAAGAGACCGGAGGATAACCTTTATACTGAAGGAGAGTTCCAGGGTCGACCAAAAGAAGTCAAGTGGGTGCCAGGAGAGCGCGCTGAGGTAGTTAGGCGAGAAGATAACCTAAAGCCTGAAGGAGAGTTCCAGGGTAAACCTAAAGAAGGGAAGTGGGTTCAAGGAGAACGGGCACAGGTCAAAAGACCCGAAGATAATCTTCATCCAGAGGGAGAATTCCAGAGTCGACCGAAAGAGGGCAAGTGGGTTCAAGGTGAGCGTGCTGAGGTTAAAAGACCTGAAGACAATTTGTTCCTTGAAGGAGACTTCCAAGGGAAACCGAAAGAGCAAAAGTGGGTGCAGGGTGAGCGCGCTGAAGTTCGAAAGCGGGAAGACAATCTTAAACCTGAGGGAGAGTTTCAAGGAAAGCCTAAAGAGGGGGCTTGGGTCAAAGGTGAAAGGGCTGAGGTTAAACGGCCAGAGGATAACCTGCATACAGAAGGAGAGTTCCAGGGTCGACCGAAAGAGCAAAAGTGGGTGCAGGGTGAGCGCGCAGAGGTCAAGCGTCCAGAAGATAATCTCAGGCCTGAAGGTGTATTCCAAGGAAAATTGAAAGAAGAAGCATGGGTCAAAGGGGAGCGCGCAGAGGTTAGAAAGCGTGAAGACAATCTCAAACTTGAAGGAGACTTCTATCAACCTCCCAAAGAAATAGTGAACCTAGTTGGTGACCGCGCAGAAATACGGAAGCCACACGATAACCTGTACCTCGAAGGAGAATTCCAAGGCAAGCTCAAAGAAGCAGCTTGGGTCAAAGGTGAACGCGCCGAAGTTAGGAAGCGTGAAGACAATTTGAAAACTGAAGGAGAATTTTATCAACCTCCCAAAGAAATTGTGCCTCAATTAGGTGACCGCGCAGAAATTAAACGGCCCTTGGACAACTTACATATGGAAGGTGAATTCCAACGCAAACCCAAAGAAGAGGCTTGGGTTCAAGGAGAGCGCGCCGAAGTTCGGAAGCGCGAAGACAATTTAAAACCAGAAGGTGATTTTTACCAACGGCCAAAAGAAACGGGCCACCTCGTCGGAGACCGTGCAGAAATCCGTAAACCCACAGATAATCTCCATCTTGAAGGAGAATTCGAGCGAAAACACATCGAAGACTCTCCAAAACTAGCTGAGCGGCGCGCTCTAATCAAACAACACGATAACCTAAAGCCCGAGGGCGAATTCTACGGCAAAGCTCCAGAAGATCAGTGGGTCAAGGGCGAAAGAGCTGCAGTGAAGCGGCCGGAAGACAATTTAAAACCCGAGGGGGAATTTTACCGGAAGCCTGAAGAATCAGTTCCGTTAGCTGGTGAACGTGCTTCAATAAAGAAACCCGAAGACAATTTGCATTTGGAAGGTGAATTTAGCATCAAACCCAAGGAAGAAGCTTGGCAAAAAGGAGAACGCTTTGAAGCAAAGAAGCCCCAAGACAACTTAAAGCCCGAGGGAGAATTTTACCAGCCTATTAAAGAACCCGCTCCCGGCATTTCCGAAAAAGCAGCTATCAAGAAACCCGAAGACAATTTAACCCTCCAAGGAGAACATTACCATCCAGAAAAATCCCAACCCAAACAGCTTGTTGGCGAACGCTTTGAAGCGAAAAAACCCGTGGATAACTTAAAACCCGAAGGAGAATTCGCAACCCGGGTAATGGACAAAACCTTTGGCCCTGCAGATCGAGCCACCCCAATCCGCCACGAAGACAATCTCGAAACCGGTGGAGAATTCTACGGCCGTCCACGGGAAGAAGAATGGCAACCCGGCGAACGTTCTTACGCTAAAAAACCCACAGACAACTTAAAACCAGAGGGCGAATTCTACAAACGAGAAGAAACACCCTCTCCTCGCCTCGGCGAACGTCGCGCCCCCAAGCGGCCTGAAGACAACCTTAAACTTGAAGGAGACTTTCAGCAGCGTCCAAAATCCGCCGAACACCTCGTTGGCGAGCGCTACCCAACTAAAAAGCCCGCCGACAACTTAAAGCCCGAAGGTGATTTTTACCAGCCTCCAAGAGAATTCACCAGCGAAACCGTTATTGAAAAGCGCGGGCTGATTCGTCACGAGGATAATTTACGCATCGAAGGAGAATTTACACAGCGAATGCCCGGCGCTGTACCCGGTTCCGGGGATCGTTACGAAATCCAGCGGCCCAAGGACAATTTGAAGCTAGAGGGCAACTTCCACGGAAAATCTCGTACGGCTGAAGACACAACCACCGAGTTTTCCATGGCAGAGCGTCGCTCTCCCATCCGCGCCAGCGATAATCTTCGGATGGAGGGTGAATTCTACCGGGTAGAAAAGGAGGAGCAAGTGCATCATTCCGAAAAATCCGAGATTAAGAAACGTGAGGATAATTTAAAGCTAGAAGGAGAATTTTACGGCAAGACGAAAAGCACGGAATTTGTTCAAGGAGAGCGCCGAACTTTAATAAAAACTGCAGATAATTTAAAAATCGAAGGAGAATTTCTCAATAAGAGGGGAAAAGAAAGCGAGGAATCATCATCCTCTGTCCTAGGAGAAAAATACGAGCGGCGAACTCCATTCAAAGCCGTTGACAATCTCCGAGTGGAACCAGCCGGAGACTACACCGACTCTGGCCCGGAGTCCCGCACCTCGGAGCGCCTTTCTCCAGCAATCCCAGAGTATGCACGCGGAGAAAGGTTTGAAATGAAGAAACCCAAAGATAATTTACGCTCCGAGGGAGAATTCTACACGACTACGTCCCACACAGAGAGGGAAAGCCGAGACGAAGTTTTATCCCGGGCTGAAAAACGGACTCTCATCAAAATCCAAGACAATCTACATATGGAAGGGGAAATGAATTTCCAATACCGGGAGGAGGGCTACGGAAAAGGTCTTCAAGGGGGACAAAGAGTGGAGCGACGCTCTCCATTCAAAGCAGCAGACAATTTGCATATTGAACCCGGGGAGTTTACCAAAAGACCCGGCCAGTATGCGACTGAGCAGCTTGCCTACCCACAAGGCGAGAGATTTGAGATGAAAAAGCCGCAAGATCATTTGAAACCCGAGGGCAAATTCTACTCCATGACCACATCAGCCGGTGACACGATCCGTGTGTACTCTGAAATGTCCTCTTCTAAGCGGGAGACAATCCGGACCGAAGATAACCTTCGGATGGAAGGTGAATTCTATGGACGGACAACAGAAGAATATTTGCCCGGCGAGCGGCGCCATTTGGTGAAGCAACAAGACAATCTTCGGATGGAAGGAGAAATGTACACATCGCCACCTAATGGCGGGGACCATCTCGGTGTTGGCGCTATGCGCGGCGAGCGTCGCTCCCCCTTCCGCTACGAAGACAACTTGAAGCTAGATGGCGACTTTTACACACCACCACAAACTCCTACACCGTCCAGCCTAGATGGCGCTGGAGAACGTCGTACACCTATCCGCCACGCGGACAACCTGCGTCAAGAGGGTGAATTCTACACTCCGCCCTCTACCAGCACACCTTTAAGGGGAGAGAAGCGTGTCCCTTTCAAATACGAGGATAATTTGAAGCTGGAGGGCGAGTTCTACGGCCGGGAAAAGCGGGAGATCGGAGGTGGGCTGGAAGAGGCGGCAACTTTGAACGGACGTGTGGTTGGAAAGAAGCCCGAGGATAATTTGATGATTGAGGGTGAGTTTTACAAAAGTGTGGAGAAAGTCCAGGGAGAAAGTAGGAGGGGTGAGTTGAAGAGTAGTTGGGTAGAGTTTCATCAAGGTGATAATTTCCAATTAGAGAGAGCATCCACCAACTCAAAGATGAAACAGATTGAGGAGGGGCGGAGAAAGCGGAACAGAGGAGTAAAAGGGGGAGGGAGTAGACGGGCAGAAGGGACTGCCGCCAAAACTTTTAAACTCCCTTCCAAAACTCCCTCTTCTTCTCAATCAAAGAATCAGTGTAACAAGAGACCTGTTGACAATTACGGCTCATCAAAAGGACAAGACTGTTCGGATTTCCCGCGGGTGCACCCCGCGGAAAAAGTCACATTAGACACCTTTATTAAAGAGAAAAGAAAAGCAATTAAAGCTGCCGCAGCAGCAGCAGCCATCGATCCATCCCTTGAATCATTCGAATTCTCGGGTAAAATTGAAGAGGGAGCCGAGTCTTTGTTAGCTTCTGCATCAGCTCGAGATAGGCGTCTACAGCAGAGACGTCTGGCCTTAGAGACATCCGCGGACATTAAGCCCCGAAACCCCGAGACAGATTCGCGAGTAGAATTTATTGCAAAAGTTAAACAAGGTTCTCAATCTCTGATTGAATCTTGCGGGCAGGGTGACAGGAGGATTGGAGGAGGAAAAACTCCCGAATTACCTGAAACCCCCCAAAGTCCCCGTCAAAGCATTCGAAAAACTTCAGATGATCATCCTCTATTACCCGGAGAAGAAAAGATTCGCAAATGGGTGGGGGATTCTAGGGCAAGGTCAAAGGTTAGGGGGTCATTCATTTTAGAAAAAGAGTTAAGCTTCAGGTATCATGCTGAGCTGGTTGAAAGCGAAACGGGAGAGGACATGGGTGGAGGGGAAGGAGGAGATGATCCGAACCGGGTAGAACCGGGAGGAGGATATGAGCCGTCTCCTAGCGGGATGACATCCATGAATCTTGGAGAGTACAAAGAATTTGTCACGGATGAAAAAGGGATAGCATTCACAAAGGATGACCATCTCTTCCGAGGACCCTTCAATTCTCCTGCTTCAGAAAAGAGGATTGCGGGAGCTTTTAAAATTTCAAATTCCCTCCCGCTAACTGCTCCTACTACTACAACTACGGCTACCTCCGGCACAGAGTCAGAGTCTGATGTGTTAGTAGTCTTCGTGGATGAGAAAGGTAGGTTAGGAGTAAGCGGAGGGCTTTCTGAAATCCTCCAAATAATCTTCATCTTGATGGTCCATTTGTTATGAGAAATCTAAAGAAACCAGTCCATTTCTCTCCTCTCTGTCTAACGTATAGGTGACCAAAGAATTGAAATGAGAAAAAAACCTTGGCAGGAGGATAACTTCTTGCCTTCCCAAGGTAAATTATTTTTATCATAACACATTCCTCCGGCTCATCCCGCCGTGTAGGTAGCAGGGAAAGCTGTACAAAACGGCCTCTCTCCAACAAAACGGTTCTGAATCCCTCAGGCTCAATGGCCTAAGAACGGTTGTCTCTTTTAAAACTTCCGCCAAAATATATTACTTGTCCGAGCTGAAATGCTATGGCGCATATCATTCTGACATGGCCTAATTTACGAACCGCTTTTAAAATGGCTCTTGCTATATGTTACATTGTCACACACACTGTCCCACATATCGGCAACGCTTTAAGCACCTAACACTTCATACACACCTACACGCAACACACATTGGACATTTTAAAATGTCCCGCCTACACATAACTAACATAACTTGCAGTTGCATAAATTATGCATACTTTAACTTCGGGTTTCACTCACTTTCTCCGAATCAGCAGTGTTGAATGCTGCAAGCTGCAACCTTGGCTAATAATTTCCCAACTCAAATCAACAGTTTCAGGTGGTTCAGTGAGAATGGTGAATTTAGTTACCTGCAACAGACTTGCCGAAAAAGGCTTTCAAGATTGAATTTGTTGTGAAACCCGGGAGTTTTTTATCTTCCAAGAAATACTTCACGAAGAAACAATGCCTTTGCACCATTAAATTACACCTTCAAAACAGACTACTAACTCATTATGTTTCAGCATCAGTCAGGATGAGGAGATACGGGATCTTTTCCCGGAGCTATTTCTCTCATCTCAAGGATGGAGGTGATGGTGAAAGGAAGAGTATACTAAAATGGTTGAATAAATAGCGAGTAGAAGAGCTTTTACTAAATTAATCGATTAATAGCCCTAATTTAAAAGGATAACAAAGACAGGAAGAATAACAAGCTTCATGTATACTTTCTCTCTTATCTCTCTTCCTACTAATAATGCCTTTCCCGCCGCCGCTGAGAAGAACATTACCAAAGTCTCCCACGATACTTTCTCCATCCCTTCTTTTCTTACTTCATTGCTTTCTCCAAGATTTCCCAGTATTCCAGCAGTGCTGGGAATCCAGCGGCGCTTAGTTATTTCTACGATGCTTTCTCCACAGTTTTTTATCTACCCTTATCAATTTGCTTTCTCCAAGATTTATCCTGTATTATTCCAGTACTTTCTCCAGCCGAACATACAGACTTTCTCCGATAATGGCTCGGGAAAATATACATGTTTCCTCCGAATTTACACAGCATTATTTTCGTTCTTTCTCCAGGATTTTATAGGATATTCCCAGTTTTCTCCTAAACTCCTTTAGCGTATGCAGAGCAGCTCTGCCTTCAAGGTGTATTAAAATTATTTGATATAATCCAAGCAGAGGCTTTCGAAACAGTAGATAATCGTTGGGTTGGAGGATAAGATTATTAAAACGGCAGCAGAGAAAAGTTTTTCCCCTTGGGTTTTTCATTTTTCCCTTTCACATTTTCTCATCCTGTGTATTATGTGTATCTTTCCCTACATCGCAGCGTAAAAGCTAAGGCCAAATTTACAAAAGAAGAAGATACTTGGCTGAGAAAAGAAAACGTTTTTGATGCAATGATTTCAGGAGCGAGGGTTTTTCCCTCCATCAGGGAGATGAGATGAATGTAGAAAGTGCTATAATATCTGGAGGTAATTTTGTGAAGTCATTGTGGAAAGATGACTATTTAAACTTTTAATGATGGCGGGAATGAAGTAAAATGTGAAAAGAGGAGGGAGCAAAGATTTGCTTCTTCATGTAGCTTAGTTAGCGTTTTAGCTTCAGAAGGCAGAGTTGTTGGAAACAGAGGAGAAAGCTGGAGAAAAGATATTCTTGTATGAAATATCCGCTTCTGAATGTCTTAAGTGCTCCACGTAACTCATAAAAAATTCAATGGGAAGATATACACGGGAGACACTGGATTCTGTCTCTGAGTATATAGTTTTCTCAGAATGGTTCCATGTGGGACAGGGAAGAGGGGGAATGGAGGGAAAGTGCCGTTGGAGAAAGCTATAAGGAAGCTGTGGAGAAAGCAACTGTTTTGAAAGGAATATATAACGGAGGGAAAATGCATAGAGGCGTTTTAAATCTCCGTCTTTCATGGATCCCCAAATATAGAGAAATTTTTGAAGACCTTCTTGGTAATGTTCTGGTTGTGGCAGTAATAAAAAGAGAAAATAATAATGTGTCTTATGCGTATGAGAATTTTGGTTGGGATTTTTCTCCAACCTTGTTCTCAGGTCTGTTGTATATTATTTGACATGTGACTCTTCTATTGGGGCTGTAGGTAAATTTTACGAGAGACCCAAAGAAGTGGCTCCCCTCAAAGGGGATCGGGCAGCAGTTAAGAAACCGGAAGACAATCTACATCCCGAGGGAGAATTCTATAAACCCGTAAAATCCCCGGTGCCAAAGGGTGAGCGGGCGGATGTGAAACGACCGGAAGACAATCTTCATCCCGAAGGTATGCATTAACTGTCTTTGACTTCCTCCCAAATTTCCTCTCCCCGTACACGCCTCTGTCATAACCAGCTGAATATGCAGTTTTCCTATTTTTGATCCGAACGTTTTTCCTAGAAAACGTTTTATCCTGTTCACAGTCGGTAGTAGATTTGTCAAATGAACATGTGCAAATTTTTGTTTTTTAAAATTCGCAAAATTTTCGAGCTTGTAGCAAACATTTTAATGAACCCTCGGTGAAAATTGCTTCGGTTAATTTTTCATAAAATCAGGTCGAACACTTAAAAGCGAAATGCACATCCAGGAAGAAACGTCGTCAAAATATGTTAGTTTTCATATATCGGCGTTGGAGTATGCCATTGAAAGCCCTGATTGGAGACCAATTGAATGCATGAGTTTAACGTCGCTAGTGTGACACAGTGTACACAAGGTCATTACTAATATCAGATAGTCGTCGGTTCTGAGAATTATCGGGTCGATACAATAGCAATTACTATGAAATTAGGGGAAACCTGATCAACATTTGTTTACGATCAAATTGATCTAGCATTTTATTTTAAACCAGGTAAATATGTTAGAGCCAATAACGAAGGATTCTAATTTCAAACCCAGTAAGATTTATACAAATTTTAAGAACATTTGGTGCAAAATTGATGTGGTCATGGTTACGTAACTATTTTCTCTATTATCGGTGAAACCGATCTTATTAAAGGCCCATATTCAGCAACGACTTGCCCCGGTGAAAGCATAACCTAAAACTGTAGGCAGGTGTCGTGGATGAGAAAGGTTGCAGCAGGCGGGGTTGTAAATTGGGAAGGCGGAGAAAGAAACTGTATATTTTAAAAAGTAGGATAATGTTCATCGGACCGTGTGTCTATAGAATAGAAGGACGTGTCTTTGGTTACACTGCATTACAATACATTACTTCGCGCGAGGGAAAGCATCGGTTTGGATTTACTTTCACCTTGTTGTCCCAACATTATTTCATCCTCACATTCTTGTTCCCAATAGGTAAATTTTACGGCAAGCCAAAGGAGATTGCCCCGTTGAAGGGTGACCGAGCTGCGGTAAAGAAGCCCGTGGATAATCTTCGACCCGAGGGTAAATTTTATCAACCAGAAAAATCAGGGATACCGGTTGGTGAAAGGGCGGATGTGAGGATACCGGTAGATAATCTACGTATGGAAGGTGAGACGTGTTTTTGTATTTTTTCTTCTTCTACGGATTCTTTTTTACTTTCACCAGAAAATGTTTTCCTTGAGTCTGAGAAAGATTTATATAGATTGGAGCGTTTATTTCCTGGGATATTTTTCTCTCTCCTTTCTCCTTCCCGTTTCTCCCGGGATGTGTTTGTGGTGGCTACTTCTGCCCACTACCATAGGATTGGTTCAATAAATCTCCCGGGTTGTAGGATAAAAATTAAAGCTTGAATGGCCTCTGTATCTTCCTCTTTCTCTCTTGCTTCTGGATTTCATTGAATTTAATGTCTTTCCTTTGAGAGCCAGAAAGAGAAAGCAGAGAAAGGAGAAGGTATACATATTTGGAGGAAGCATAACCTAAATAACACGACTAGCCCATGCTCTGGGAACAAACGATACGGAGAAAGTACAAGGCCGAGCATACATATTCCCTTAGAGAAATAGTACATAAACTGGGAGAAAGTTGAGGAGGATGTGAGGTATACAGAGGAGCGGTGAAAGAAAAACGCCTCTCCAGGGTATTTGTCCGCTTTAAAAGGTGCTTAGAGTTGAGAAGACATGAGGTGTGATATAAAAAACGGATTGGTTTTCTGGAGAAAGTTATGTTGGCTTTACTGAGGATTATCCATCATTTCTCTATATATTTGATGATGTATTTTAGGTGACTTTTATGATCGTCCAAAAGAGAAAGCACCATTGAGAGGTGATCGAGCCGCAGTGAAGAAGCCAGAAGATAATCTACGTCCAGAAGGTGATTTTTACAAGCGGGAATCCGGGCCAATCCCCCGAGGAGAGAGAGCAGATGTGAAAAAGCCCGTGGATAATCTTCACCCGGAAGGCGATTTCTATTCCCCGGCAAAGCCTCAGTCCGTTCCACGCGGAGAGCGCTACGATATGAAGAAACCCGTAGACAACCTAAAGCCCGAAGGAGCCTTCTACAGCCCACCCAAATCCCCCGCCCCCAAAGGCGAGCGCTACGATATGAAGCGACCCGTAGACAATCTTCGGATGGAAGGACCTATGGCCGGCCGTCCAAAGGTCGATTCTCCAGGTCCTGGAGATCGAGCAGAGGTGCGAAAGCCTCAAGACAATTTGCGGATGGAGGGTAAAATGGACATTCTGGAGAAATCCTCCACGACTTCAATGCGCGGAGAGCGAGCCAACATTGTTCGTCACTCAGACAACCTCACAGTTGGAAGCGGTTCTATGCAAATGGAAACGACGAGCCGGAGTCAACAGCAGAAAACTCTTAAGAGTTCCACGGGAGCACAAACGTCAATGTCGCTCTCGGAGCAGCGACAGTCCAGCGCGGATTCCTCCCGCACTTCCAGGAAACAGACGCAGAGTTCGCAAATAGTGCTGGGAGATGATTTAGGAGATGCGAGATTTGACCGAACGGCAACTGCCAAGAGAACAAGCGTCGAGACGCGTAACATGGCCAATGGAACGATGGTGAGTGAGAAATCCCTCGAGTCCTCTGTCCGTCAATCAGCAGAGACAAGGCTCTCAGAGGATAAATCCGTGGAGCAGAAGGTATTGACTCAGGGAATGTCGGCTAAATCGAGCTTGAATTCAACAATCATTCTCAACAACGACCAATCACAGTCCTCCACTTCCGCTCTGACAAGCTCCTCTGTAACGAATCTTGTCCGTGGCAGCATCAATAACACGACGACTTCGGATGCTAATTCCAGAACTGTCGCTCAGTCATCCAGTGATGTATCCGAGTCTATGAGGAGCAGTGTAAGTGGTCAGGTTTTGGCCAATCGCTCCGGTACAAAGGAGGTGAATGTCGTCCGAGAGGTGACAGTAACAAAGAGGCCGATGGATGGAGGAGGGCGGGCTGAAGTTACGTCAAGTACAGCAACGATAACAAGGACAGTTGGCGGAGGTCCTCAGAATTTGACACAGAGCTCTACTTCTTCCTCCACGTCCCAGATTCTCCAGCAAAAAAGTGATAAATCATCATCATCCACCAGTCAGCAGCATCAACATGAATCCAGTTCCAGGCTTCAACAACATGGCTCTTCCACAATCCAATCCTCCACTCACCTTACTCACGAGCAGAGGCTTCTCCAGCAACAGCAATTGCAACAACAGCAACAGCAGTCCACTTCTTCTACACGAATTATTGAATCTTCTTCAACAAATCGTAGTAATTTACAACAGCAGAGCCAACTCCAGAACCAAATTACTTCCAATTCCAGAACAGGACACTATACGACTTCCAGCTCTGTTTTGGGTGTCCAGCAGCAGAACGGAGGGAATAACCAGCAGGGTGGCGGGAACATGACCTCCTCCATGAGTGCTGTAATGAGTAAACAGCAGTCGCCTCCTGGAGGACGGGGCTCTCCAGCAGCTGGAGGAAACCAGCTTAATCAACTCTCCAATTCCACCAATACAAGTTCATCATCAACTTTTAATAGATCCGGTGGTGGAGCTCAGGATTCAGTGTCCAGAACTTCTCAACAAATTCAATCCACCAACATGGCGTCCTCTTCTTCTAAACAAGTCCAATCATCCGCAACACATTCCAGAATAATCCATTCCAATTCTCCAGGAGGAGGCTCCTCTCCAGGAGGCTGGACAAGTAAGGATGAAGGTGCTGGAAAAAATAATTTTGCTTCAACTCTTCGAACTTCATCCGCGGGGGGAGGAAATTCCGGAAGTGCCAACGATCATCTTCGCAAAAGTCAAAGCCACTTACATCAGCAGACTTTCACCATGGATAGTTTTGACACTGCCAATGGCAATAACAATAGTAGTCGCAGAATCTCAGCTGGCGGCAGTGGTTCCTCAAACCAACATCACACTGCAACTTGTGCCGTACACTCTCCATCCAGGTCAGCTGCTGGAAGTCCATCTGCTGGAGGAGGTCTCAGATCTTCATCAAACTTGCACCATTCCACCACAACTGTCATCTCCTCCTCGGATCAGCCCCGCTACTCTTACTCACTTAATCAAAATCAATCCTCTCAGCAATTGTCATCTTCTTCCTCCTCTAATCAACAATTCCTCCACCAGCAGACGTCATCTTCCAGCACAGCTGGAGGACGGCCTGGAGGAGCAGGAGGAGTAGGAGGAGCGGGTAGGATTAGCCGGAATAACGACAACCTCAACATTGGAAGAGGCAATACTTTTGATTCCCAGACATCTTCCAAGTCCTACGGAACATCAGGCTACCAGATCCAGGAGCGTGTCGTTCCAGTAAGGTCTACTCAGCAGTCCAGTATTTCTCTCGGCAGCTTCTCCCACGGAGAGGATGTCTCCTCCAGAACGGGAGGCTCCAGCTATAAGAAGGAATTCTCCAGTCGAAAAATTGACCCTTGCCCTGCCACATTGCTAGAGACGCAGAAATCTCCATTTAAATTACAGCGTCAGACGTCTAGTCATCGCTTCTACATGCCTAATGTCTCGGACTGAAGAGAACTGGACAAGAATTTGAAATCTGGAGAAACTTTCTCCTTGAGCAACTACATTTTAAAAATTCCGCCCATTTTAGTAATCCAACCCTCTCACATTTACTACTACTACTTAAGTGATTTTCACACTCATTTTAACAAGATAGCACATTCCGAATGTTTAAGACAGGCTTTGTCAAAAAAGAGCCTTGGGCAGAATACCAAGTGCATTGTGTCTACGACCATACTTGGTACTTTCTCTCCGCTTTAAACTTTTGTATTTAGCTCCAAGACTTTCACCAACACATGTAGCATATCATTGAATTATTCAAAGTGAGTGTAGAGAGGGAGAGAGTAAAGTAGAAGAGAAGATTGTAAATCCTGTACAACGTTAGAAGCACAGTCTTGCTTTCACCAGCTTTCTCCGAAAGGGTTAAAAAGTTTTTCTTCGCCCCCTCTCTAGGAACGTGGAGAAAGTAGCTTCCTTCCAACTTGTTTCTTTATATTAATTAATTATTTACACAAATCGTCTACTTACACTTAACTTTTTCAAACTTCCCAGCCCGTAACTAACCGCTGCCTGGCTGGCATCCTCATTATCATTTCTCCACTCTCTCCCTACTTTCCCACTGTCACTAATTAGACTACTGATTTCCTAATTAGCCAAATATTTTCTCTTATAAAGTTGAGAGGAAAAGCCTCTTCTTCTACGAACTTTCGTAGAGTACCTCCCACCTGTACGGAAGTGGGTAGAAGGGGGCGCCTCTAGCATTAGAGCCATAGCAGCAGACTAACTTGTAATATAGTCGTTATAGTTAGCGCGTGTTAGAATTAGAAAGTGAAAGTAACCGGGTGAAAGGTTAAAAGTTTTCAGCCTGTGATTTAAATCAATTATCGGCAGTATATAATGCTAGATAATTAATAGTACTGATTGTAGAGCTGTCTGAAAAGTTTCTGTTGCGAATTTTCGCGAATATATACCGGTCCACCAACCGGTGAACGCTGGCAGGTTATTTGAAAACTTTGCTCTGTATAGCATAGTATAAAAGCAGCACAAGTGTAGTCCACGTTCCTCCCAACAGGAGTACATGTGTGCGAATCTGTTACTGTATCAAAAATAGGCTAAGCTACTTCCGTCGTAATTTTGATTCTCCTTTCACTCCGCTTTCACTTATAACTGTATATTTTTGGTATTACCCGAGTTTTCTCCTGCTTTAAGCTGTAAGTCTCCTCTCTGTAAATGCTTCCTGTAATTGAACTGTCGCCCTGTCACTCTGTCAGAGCAACTCATCTGATAATACCCGCCTCTTGACAACCTATATTCTGATTGTATCAACAACAAGGATTCATCTCTGAATCAGGCGGGAATGCGTCAGTATCAGAGGGCCATAGAAGTCTCTGCTGAAATTCACTACATGAGAGTTTAAAAAATTAAAATTTTCAACTTGTTTACACTCGCTTCTATTCCTCGTATTTGTCAGGTACACAAGAAGACGCTAAATCAAATTACAGAAAATAATCTAGAATTTAAAATTACAATTATTATTTACTATGAATTTAAATTTATCATTAAAGTATTCGCTCTCACAGTTAAAAAGTAATTTAAAATTTCCTGTCAATGTTTGCCATTTATTTCCCAGAGATTCTACTGTATGCTGTTTGGATTTCGATAATCATTTACCTGTATGTTTGAAATCAGTCACCAAAATTTAAGACCTGAACAGATTAAGTAAATATACTTCAATTTTAATGTACGAAAAACAAGTTTTGGGATGTTTGAAAAAAATTTATGCAGTTTAAGATTCTTCTAAAGTACACAACCCCTTGCTATGCTACATGCCAATTAATATTCGCGAAAATTCGCAATCATCCTCAACCGGAGAATTTATCGCTAGAAATGTTTTCAAAAAGTGCTTACGCTACAGATTCAAGTCCAGCACCACAGTCTTGAAATCGACTTATAATTATGTGACTTATATAGATTTTATAACGCATTAAACTTTAATTATAATTAAGTTTGCAAATAAAATATATCGCTAACAAAATAATATGTTGTAGGGTGACGAAATATGTATAAAATTAGAAAACAAACAGCAACTAAATATATTACACGAGGATATTGAGTTAACACATAAAGAAATATGCTGTGAAAATTGTCCAATTTATTAATAAATAAAGCTTCGATGCGAAACGAATCAATTTCAAGCTTTCCAGTTCATTTAATCACGTATATCGCGATTCATTACACAGAAAACTGCGTGCATAACACTTCATGCCTTCAGCTCCTTTCTCCTCTTCTTGCTTGTCATCATTATATAATGTCTGTGCTAATAAGTGAAGCAATTAATGAAATCTCCACGTGTATACAAGCCCAGCTTCAGCAGCAGGTATATATTATCATCTAATCATACAGAGAAAAGAGAAGGAAGAGAAAGTTTGGCTGACGGATGAATTGGCTCTGAGGGAAATAAACCATTGTGGGAGGGAATTATATGGCAGAGTAGCGAAATAAGCAAGCATCTACAATCCTTGATATTTGTGTATATTTCATTTCCATCGTGCTTATGATCCAGAGCTGCCGCCCCAGTCGAGTAGGATCACCCAGAGAGCGGGTATGCGTGTATGCGTGTGTAAATCTTTTGAGGAATTTTCTATAGAGGGATGAAGAATATTAGAATTTGTCAGGAGTATAATAATAAAAGAGTCTTTTATACACATGGGAATGAAGATAGGGAAATAAGGGAATTTATGAAGAGAAAAGTTATTAAATTATTATGTCGGGAGGATGGAATTTCTCCAGGCCCCATCTCCACCCGACTTTCTCCCGACTTTCTCCTACCCGTGTTTATTCTCTCGTGTGCTCCTGCTGTCGTGCTGCTTGGATCGCCCCATACTTTCCGTCTGCGACAGCCCCATTTGAGATGGAGGTACAATTTTAAAAGCTGATACCGACTTTGCATACCCGGGTAATAGAGGTCCAGCTACTAGGACAGTGAAACACACCTCGCAGTAGGACACACGCTTTCGGATGATATGTGTAAGCCTTGTCCGAAAATCCCATGCGCATAATATTAAAAAACTGCAAGCTGAATACTGGCTTCTAGCAGCCTGAATCTGGAATCCTGGAACTGAGCTACTAAAAAGTCTGGAGCCTATATAAACTCTCCTGCTAAAATGTTAGCCCTGGATCTACACGCATCTGGAGCTTGGATTGCATAAAGGACAAAAAGGCCGGGGTTTAATTTGTTATAAAGGAATTTAGAGAAAATGCATACTGGAAGGATGAATATCGCAGCATTCCAGTAGCTCAATATATGGAGCAACGGGATGTATGGATGAAACAAATAATCAGGCTTATTAAAGCGAGGCTTTAAAAAGATGATGTGAAGAGAGGCTGGCTAAAGAACCCTGGCGGCCCACTCCGGGATGATGATGGAAGAGAGAATTTAGTGTAGGAAGAAGAAGAGGGGAAGAAATCGTATTATAAAGTCTTTTCAAAGCCTGGAGGGAATCCTTGAATTTCATATCTAAAATAGTTTCTCCAAATATCTCTAATTCTGAATAGCGGTGTTGAAGGGATGGGAAAAGCTGGAAGCGGGAGTTTTGTTGTGGACAACTCGGGTTTTTATCAGCCCATGTATCCTCACTCCAGCCCACCCACTCAACGCACACTTTCCCATGGAGATGATGCAACCCTTTCTTGCCTGCTATTTCCAGCCCTGGTTCATAGAGATCAGAGGAGCATAGATACTTGCGGAAGAATCTTCCTCTTGAAAACTTGAAGTTTCTAAACGTACTGTGCGTGATTCTATATATATGTATATATTAAGGAAAATGCGAGATATAGTGGGTGTTATTCAAAACAGGCAAATACTTTTCTAAACTTGTCGCTTCCAGCTCCATCAAAGCGTCATCGCAGCTCCTACTGGAGAAAGTTTAAGGAAGAGAAAGGAGTGAAAGTGATGATGCTCCCTTGTTTCTCTATTGTTTAATGTCCTGGATGTGAATGGATGTGGAGGGGGAGACGGGTGTCAAGTATGGAAATTCCATGGGATATGTGTATTTTAGTAAACCTTCTTTTGATGAAGAGAAGCAACTTTATGAGCACTGAAAGACTCCTTTTGTTTTCTTCTTGTTGCATGAGACTGTGTGGGAAATACTGCTTGTCATAAGAACAGAGAAAATGATTACCGGAGAAGCGTCCCTTCTAGCACATGCTAAGTTGGACAAGTCCATACAGAAGATCCGTACTGGAACTGAATACAATCTGGAACTTGAAGTGATGCTCTGTTAAAGTTGCTAAGGAATTCCATGTACGTTTGCATAGAACTGGTTCGGAAGCGTTGACATGGTGTCAGCTTAGGTTGTAATTTATAATTTGTCTTCTCATATTCATGGCATTCTCAATTCCTACGCATCAACTTGCTATTATTAAATAATTCTCCCTGGGACTTGCCTTGTTTATAAGTGCCAAGTTTACGGAGCGAACAACTTTTCACTCGTCAACCATGACAGGAGGTGGGAGTTAGTGGGCGGATGTGGGGGAGGCAGAAGTGGAGAAAACAGTGAAAGCGGTGAAGAAAGCAAACTTTACAAGATTGATACAAGTTAACTGAATCAAGCTAGAGCGCATCCTAAGTTGGAAAATTTTGATAGAAATGAACTACTACATAGTATATCGTTCCCAGTAATGGTTTGCTGTATTACTGACGCGGACGGTACTAATAATGAAAATACGGCTTCAAACAATACAGAGTAAATCTTTAAACGGCTATAGGAGTGATTGGGCTGCTGTACCTTAAGTGTTGCGAATCCGGTAATTATTGCAGGCAGTAAGGCGGAATTGCAGGCAGTAATGCAGTAATTTTATAAATGTTGTCGTTCTAAGTCGCCTAAAACAGCTTTCTTTCTGCGTGTTACATGAAGGAACGCGAGTCAATTGAACCAAGAATCTGGCTGTCAGAGGAAACCATACAATATGTACTGAAACAAACCGACGCTAAAGCTTGGAATAAAATAAGCTAAATAAATTTTACAAAAATATGGAAAACTCAAATATGACTAGATTTTTTTAAACTTATTAAACTAATTATTGTGTATTTAAAGTATTAATACTTCAAAATTTTCCCGCTCCTAACTCCAACACTCTTGCCGTGGTTGTACTTTTTACGACTGCCTCGGAATTTTCGACGCACAAGTACCTCCAGAACCATTCAAAATTATCAACTTGCTGGTTTCTTTGATGGATAATAAATAATATTTTTTGTTTCTGGTTAAAGTTTCTTTGAAGGCCTTAGATTTATTCTATTTCGAAAACATGATTAGATTTAAAGCAGCTCACGAATTTATAAAGTGAAAGCACCGAGTACAGTGCGCTGAGCGAAGAGAGAGTTAACCCTAACGAAAAAGATGAAGAGAAAGCAAGTGAAAGTGCAGTAGAGAAATATACAATTACCAGGAAAGGATAAGTGTGACTGACTGAGAGAATACGAAAGAAGATTTAGTGCTGTAGTTGTATTGAATCCGTATGGAAAATTAATCAGAAACTCTTCTATGGCCATCTCCAACTCAGCTCGCAAGGCAGCAAGTTTAGGCTTTAGGTTTGCATGAAAGAGTGAGATTGACTACCGGGTACGCTGAGAGAGAGAGAGAGCAGCGCATTCAAGCAGAGATTCAGTTGGAGAAACGATGAGAATTTCATTATTTACTTTCACGGTATTAGAGATGTGCGGAAGAATTTGATGATCAAAGAAATAGGACAGTATGAATTTTTTGGAGGATAAAATTCACTCGGTGGAAATTTTACTCTTCTTCAACTCCTACTTCCTAGCCGCCTTCTTCCCTTATACTCACACAGCTATTGGTTACAACTCAACCGCCCTACACTTCTTCCTTAGATGTCAGAAGAGAAAGTAAGAGAAAGGATGGAATGAGCAGAGGAGGAGGCGGAAGGTTCATCCTTGCAGAGAGAATCGCGTTACGAGCCGCCGTTTCTGCGTAGATCATTAAACAGAATTTGAATATTTTGTTGCAATTTATTAGCCCAGTAGTCTAGCTTTCTCCAAAGTTTTCAACTTTCTCTATTTCCACACCGTCTCAACCTCGAGCGCAAGGCAGTATACTTCAAAAGACTTAGATTCGCAACCATTGAATTCTATTTCCATGTCGTCTTACATTTTTCAAGGACACCTCAAGTGAAAATATTCGGAATGACGAACGAAACCTGCGTTCATTAAGGAATCTGATATTGCAGTACAGTTTGTTACAAGGCAGACTACACAAGAAGATAAAGTAAAAGCAATCCATAAGATTACAAGCTTGAAAGCTAGCTAAAATTGCATGTATAGGATGCAGGAGTAAATACAAGCTAAAACGAGAAACGTAGGGAAGCAAACAGGAAGAAAGTGTTAGAGAAAGTCATGAAAGATCAGTCAAAGCTATAGACAGTAAGTAAAACATAGATAAAATTTCACTTGTAGTATCTCACATAATTTGAGCATATGAATGTTGAATTCGCGAGGTTATAGGAAATCATGCATGTAGATTCAAAATAGATGCTTAGCAAAATTTGGGACTTAAATTCACGCCTATGGGTCCATGGTCACAAGAAACACCGAGTCACTACAATGGAGCTGTGCCTGTACTCTAGAGGTTGGATTTAATGGAGGAAATATGAGCAAGGTTTAGTAAATCCGGAATCCGCTTGTCTCCTGCCCGTTCTCAACCTTCATGTTCTACACGTTTGCTGGAGGGATTGAGAAGAAACATAGAAATGATTTTAGATACTCTTGGACTGCATTCATGCATAACTTGAAGCTTAATTTGAATTGCCTTCGTCTCTCTTTCTCTCCCATTTACATCTCCTATCGCAACCCTCCCAGACTCAACCATCCACAGTTCACAGTTGTCATCAATCTCCAGCGAATCCCAGAGAGTGTAATGAAGGAGGTGCATTGAAAATGGAGAAAATAGAGAAAGGGACACAAGTGATAGGAGAGAGCAAAGAGTGTGGAAAAAATTATAGATCTTAGCGAATAGAATCCGCTTCAACTTTCTTCACTACTAAATTCTCGTCTGTAGCGCGCGCGAAGTACGTGAATTTAGGTACTCTGAGGGTGCACGAAAAGGCGGGGGTGCACAATATGCGTGGGGGCGCAGGTAGATGGGGTTTTCGTGTTTTGTAAAAGTACGTTTATTGTTGTGTAACATAGTAAACAGTGTCAAAAATTATGTTATAACCAGGAAATTGTTTACACTTCCTCTAACCCATCAAATAAGACTCCAGAAACGTCTGGATATGTGACATAAACGCCCCCCCCCCCCGCTGAGCTCATCTTCGTCATGACTGTCTTGTAAGAGAACATCTTCCTCTGTTTCCCCAACATTTATGTTCTCCTCCGTAGCAACCAGCAGCAATTCTTCTTCGACTTCATCGGTGTTAGTGTAAAAGATTTGCGCTTTTCGGAAGCCATTTTTGATAATTTCTGGATCTACCAGTTTCCAAGCTTTACTAACAAAATTGCATGCAGTTGATAGGGAAGGCTTTCTCGGGTTTCCTCCTTTTGTCCTGAATCCATCGTAGGATCCATCATCCATTCTGACCAGAGCTTTCGTATTTTTGCCTTAAAAGACTTATTCACAGCTATATCCAAGGGTTTATATTTATTTAATGAATTGCTAATTTTAAAACTTTGCATTACGACATTTCGTATATTCTTTAAACAAGCAATTTACTTAATTGCGCGAATTCGAGTTTACATTCTAAAATATTTACTTAAAATAATTTCATTTTGCAATTGAAAAAATCAAGGCATATGGCTTGTATTAAAACAGATCGTGAGGAGCTTCAAGAGGATTCGACTTGAAGCGGTCACGTATGATATGAAATAAATTATCAAAAGCTATCACTAATTACACTGCGTTGCGGATGAAAAAAATAAAAATAAAGTAGAAAGCTAATAACAGAGGCCCGTTGGTCATACGTTCCAAAAAATCCCACTAACCTTTCCAATTTAAAGCTTCGAAGACAGCCACATGTTTTAAATAGACAAGTCAGATTATTAATAAACTCGAAATTTTGATTTAATCACGTTTGGTTACTGGTTACATTTGAAGATGATAACATACCATTATCCTATAAAGTATACTGCATGTGCTTTAAGCCAAATACTTGAGGAGGAAGAGAGAAAGCAGAGCTGCTAGAGCGGAGAAAGTTGGTTTTACTCCACAGTTTGGTATGGCGATGGCATTTTTATTGCAGCCGTTGGTGCCACAAAAGCAGAGAATTTTACCTGTGATAGTTTCGATTAACTCATTGCTCCATGTTTTATTATATTCGGGCGGGAAGCTCATAATGCACGTGTTGTTGTAGTATTGAGGATCTCTAAAGCCGTAAGCTTGACGTATGACTTGTTGATATAGGCGTCCATAATCCCGACTGAAAGCCATTGCAGCACATAAAACTGTGTACTCAACTTCCGGCTCTTGTGCGTATTCGAACTCTGATGCGTTAGTATTGGATAACGTGGTTTCTGCGAGATGCGGATGTATCATTATAAGGTTGATCATTGGACGAATATATTATGTATTTAACGGATAAGGCAAAATACGTAGGCTCCCGTAATTTTCATGCTCATAATCACTGCTTAAAATTCTAATTTCAATCGTAGCCGGAAAATTACCTGGTGTAGTAAAGTTAGCCGTCGTATCAGCTCTTGCTACAATATCACCCCTCGTAAGTGAAAAGGATTTCGGTTTCTGAAAGTCTGTGGGGCTGGTACCGATAAACTGGCTAGGATACATCGATAAAGATTCGTCCGAGTTGGAAGGATTGTCTCTGCAATGGCGTTTTTGGGGATCGTCGTCGCTTATCCAGATACACTTATAGCACTGAATGTCGGCTGGAAATAATTTAAAAGGAAGCAACTAATGTAAAAGAAAATTAGCTAGCGGAAAGTAAAGCTCGGATTACCTTCCACGACGCCAGATCCGCAGAAAACTGCTAAATGAATCAGCGCAAAACTTAAGGAGGACCGATGCATCGTAAATAAAATTAGATGAAGACGAGGAAACTGGTGTAGATATCAAGATTTTTGCGTCATTCTAAATCTGTGGAAAGGACGAAAATGTCAGAGGCACCTTGTTAGAGTTTTAGAGTGATTATATGGAAAATTAAGCTCCAGAAACACTATGAGTGACTTACTTTGTTTTCTGTATAAATGGAAATTACCTCTACGCGGCATTTCCCATGTACTGGACAGTCAGTATTTTTGCGTGCATTTTTAATTATGGCTCTTAACCTGGACGTCCCAATGGAGGGATTTTGATGTACTGCTTTTTTGATTAGTTGACAGCGGATATCTTTTATCCTGAAAGTAGATAACTTAAATAAAAACTAGAGCTTAAACTAGAGAGGTAAGAAATGAAAGATATTAATAACATTTAAATCTAAAGATGAAATATGAGAGGCGGCGGGAATTCTTTTTTAACTACCATGGCAATAAAGAAGATACTTCACTACAAAGTTTAAGAAACTTATACACGGTAGCGATAGCGGCATTTTAGGCCTCATCTCCACTATGATTATGGGCTGGTTTCATAGCAACCAACTTGGAAAATTATTTCTTTTCCATCCACACTACATGGCAAGAAAACTTTACTTTTTTGCCTGATCCACAGCCCAAGATATTGAAAAGGAGCAAGTTTTTCCCGCATCAGCTGTTAAGGGTAGTTGCGAGGGAGCTTGAGTGATGATTTCATGCTGTTCCTAGGATTTAAGATTTTCTCTAGCGAAGACTTCGGAATGCTTTCAGTAGGGTTGCGAGTTCATGTTGTTCAAGGGTCATCTCTTCCCAGTTGGTAGCCCAGTTTGGATAGGTGTTTTCGGAAATTGGGTAATCTCATGCCGGTGTGGAGCAATTTTTCGTTGCTCACATGTGTGGTCCTGCCGAAGACGCTCTCAGACTTTCTCTTACCCGCCTACTTTCCCGGGAAGAGATAAACAGTGAAAGACTGCTGTTGTTGTCCGTTGGGACTCTGGAGCTACTAGTTTTTGCTTTCTCTTTCCACGACTCCTCCCATGATTTTTCCTATCCCTTCTATCCATGTATCGTCTTCATATTTTTGACACACACATGTTAAATTGTACCCAGTGAAACTAAATACAAACTACTGAGAGTATGCATTCATTTTCAAGTAAGTTATAAACTTCTTCCGTGAGTTTGATATCATTATCATAGCGAATGCCACGAGTGGAGATTGGTGGAAGGAATTATTTAGGAAATATCGGAGTTATTTAGACCTGTTCAAGCAAACATTTACAGAAAATGGAATACATAATCATGTCCAAGGCATTTAGCTGATGTAAAAGATGGTTACCAGGGTAGTTTTCAACTTACATATTCGATTACTCGAAAGCGTAAGTTGAACGACTTGACGCAATGAAGTGTAGTTTAATGGCTTTGGAATGAATTTAAAGTTGCACAAGATTTTTACATATTCAAATTCCATAAATTTATCAGCTTCCTTGATATACTTTTCAGTGTAGACCGTACATGGTTAGCTTCCAGAGAAAGCAAATATACAAGGCAATGACAGACTAGCTGAGCAGGTTTAAAAAGCTTTAAGTTGAAATGATGGAATTGAATAGTTTAAAGAGAGAAGTGAAAATACGAGCTTGAAAGTAGCAGATAACCTTTATAGTATTAGCGTTCACACCGTCCTGAACTGTTGGAAATGCAGCAAATACAAGCATGAGCTCAGATAAAGCAGGAGAAAGAATTTGAATTGAGTGAAAGTAAATTCCAACAAGTGAAAGAAGCTTGACTGCTTCCCAATCCAACAGTCTACAGCAGAGCCGACTCCTGCCAACTCCTGAAAGCGCTAAATAGTTTTGCATACGCAATACTTTTAGAAACGGACAGTTGATAGCGTGTTGGAGGAATTTAGGACGAAGGTGTCGTCGTCCCTCCTCTGACAGAGATGAATAAGATTTGGAGCAACTTTACCCGTACCAGGAAGAAGGATGGAATTCACAATATTTAGCTCCAGGCATTCCTTGCTTTCTCCTGAGAAAGTATTGCTTATAAAAACCCTAAACCTGTTCCAGTAGATTGAAAGCTGGAGAAAGTCCGGAGAAAGTAGGGAGAAAGTTGACCGATAATAGGAGTTTATGGATTCTTAGCATGCTTCAGTAGGATGGTGGAGTCTTCTCTTCCTACACTTCTCTTCCTGGTTATGCTTTCCTTTGTATTTTTAGCTGGAATTCTCCTCAACTTGATGATGCATTCTTACTTTCTCTCCATTGCTCTAACTGGATAATCTCTTCAAGACTGTTATACAGAAATGGGATGGACAGCTCTTTATCCTATTTGAGTCGGATAAAAATATATTTTGGTATGGCGGAGTCAATTTTCTTTCATTCCTTTCAATTCATGTGCTTTTCTAATGCCTCGTCTTGCAGACAGATAAAAGACAACTCACGAGATGCTGTATGCCAGTGTCAGTATTCGCCATCGACTGATGATGGAAGATGTAATCAGTATTCAATGGTTAGGGTTTTGGCATCTATCTATCTTTCGTATCTGCTCTTCTTCTGGATCAGAGTGGAGGAGCAGCAGCTTGTGTCTCATCCCTCGGCCTGCCGGGCTACAACCCGCTTGGACAAAAACTCCTCCTCCTTCTTCAGAGAAAGCCTTATTCTGAAATACATACAACGAGGAGAAAGCTCGCTCTTCACTCCCGAAACCCGCCAAACTTTCAGAAGAGATGGACAGAGCGGGATGACAAACTAGGGGTTTGTAATCTATAATTTTTAAAGCATTTTGTCCGCTCCACCAGGTCTTGTGTTCGGGGCCTAGAAACATGGGTGGGATTGCGGGGGAGTGGGAGGAAATGAGGGAGTGTCTGCTAAGCCTGGATGCTTCCATAATGTCGGCTATACAAGACGAGAGGTTGAAGGTGGGGCGGGGGCAGAGGCTTGGTTCTAGGCTTAGCATGGATGGATTTTACCCGCCCGGAATGATGACGATGAAAAGAGGGGCTAAAATTTCCTAGACAACTTCTAGGATGGGTTCTAGACAGACAGACTATGGACATGAATCTAATAGGAGCTATAAATCATTTCCATGTGACGTATAGATAGGACTGGCGGGACTCTTAGCCTTTATTCAGAATTTCTAGAGGAAACGTGCCCCGGCTCAGGGTTAAGGAAGATTAACGGGCTTGGTATTTAAGTGTGTGCAGAATTTAGGATGTGAACTTTCTTTTTTGCAATTAGAAAAACCATGCCGTTGAGTAGGAGCCAAGGGAATATGCCCTCTGTTTATCCTCTCATCCCCTCGCCCTCTCTCCTCTCCATAAGGAAATGGAGTGAAAGTCTAATTCCGGTTTACTTTCTCCGCAAGGCGGAAAGCTCTTGTTGTCCCTTCCGCCTTCTTATATCTTTTCCCCGCATTGTTTTTCAAGAGGCTTTTCCCAAGGCCAGACTGCGGCGGATAATGCGTGCCGTAAATATTTACGTTGTTGCCCATTTAGGAATTGAGGGAAAGTCCTGTTCAATAAGCCACTTAGTAATAGCGTGTATCATTTCGATTTCAAATTTTAAAATGCCCGCAAAACTCCATGTTTCGATATTGCCGTTGGTTGGTATCGACGAATGATAAATGAGAAGGCCGGTAGGTTAAGTTAAAGTTAGGTTTAATTACAGAGCGGAGAGAGGTAGGAAATGTAGGAGATACAGGAGGAGTGCTGTGCTTGATAAGCTAGGCTAAGGCTGACTGACTCTACGAAAGTGTAGAAGCAGGTTAAGAGATAGCTAGGAGGGACGGACGTGTGAGAGACGTGAGGTCGGACCTAGCAGAGACTAACAGTATCAGCACATCCCCTTTTGTAAGATATAAAGATCAGTCACGGATATTTGAAATTGACACAATTACATACGGAAAGTACATACATAATCATATTGAAATAACTGGTTGATATAAAATGACATGATTGATAAATTGTAAAATATTGATAACGGATTGTGCTAATAGGGAATGATTTGCTGTGTGATGTTCTTCTTCTTCTCATTGGAGTGGACTGAAGAAGGGACAATTTTACTCTGATAGAGCAAACGGATGAAAGGGACGTTGTGGTTAACGTTGACCGTCAGATGAAGGACCAGAGATGAGTTCCACAAATGGTTGATTCAAAATGTTAGGATCAGCATCGGAATTAGCTTCTACCTTCGTAATTAAGCAGTCATTAGATGACATTTCAATGACACAGCGAAGAGCTGGGATAGGAAGCTGTTCCAAGGTTCGGAGATGAGAGAGGTGAAAACAGGTACGACGAGGATGACAATGGTTGGTGACAAGTAGATATACGCGGAGTATCGGCGGGACCGATGACAGTACCCCACTGTTCCAAGTCGTTAATCCAAGCAGTTTCTGGAAGTACCCTAAATTCTCGGCTGTAGCGCGCACCCGGGTACTTCGCGCACCCGGATTTTGAGCTTATTTTTTCTTTAAAACCCCGTTTGTCCGCGCCCCCGCCTAGTTCGCGCATTCAAAATGATGATATTGTGCGTAACATTCACGTGACTTTGGTAGAAGGAAGGAGTATTTAAAGTGATCCTTATCTTGTTATGATAATATGACTCATCTTATCAGCATCAAAATACATTCTCTCATTCATTCCTCTTCAAACTCTTAGCCCTGGTCTACCTTTTCCTTTATCATTCCTTCTTCTCATCCAAGACAGTTTCTGAAATGGCGCCCCGCCCCAATAAATTCCCCGTTTCTTGTGCTCGTAAGTCCGTACAAAACAAGGATAAACTTAAGGTGAGATTTTCAAATCTGAATTCGTAATTCTGTATTTTATTATTTAATTGACCACCTACTTAATATAAACGCATAAATTATTGCTTTCAGATCATAGAGGCAGCGAAAACGAACGGTATAAGGAAAGCTGGACGAGAGTATAAAGTTGCCGAGAGTACTATTCGTGGGTGGATTGAAAATGAAGCGGCAATCAAACAGCAACCCGGAGAAAAACGATCCAACCGACCACTTAAGGCTACATTTGAAACCTTGGAAAGAGAGCTGGTAACATGGCTTGAAGAATTACGCAGAGAAAAGTTTGCTGTCACTGGGAGCATGATGCAGGAAGAAGCATTGCGCAAAGCAAAGTTAATGGGTCACAGCAATTTCATTGCTTCCAACGGTTGGCTAACTCGTTTTAAGAAACGAAACGATATCGTGAATAGAGCAAGAACCTCTGTAGGTCAGCCGTTACCTCCGGACTACACGGCAAAGCTCAACAGTTTCCGCTCTTACGTTAAGGATAAGCTGGAAGAAGGCAAGATTGATCCTAAAGAAATAATAAATATGGACGAAGTCCCCATGTGTTTTGACATGGCTTATACCCATACTCTGGATAAAAAAGGAGCTGAAGATGTGACAGTGAAAACTAATAACGCGGACCGGGCTAATTTTACTGTTGTTTTGGGATGCAGCGCAGCGGGAGGAAAGCTCCAGTTAGAAAGCTCCAGGACACGGTGTCGTCAATCAATATAAGCTTTTTGAGCTGCAATCCTCTCCCTTTCGTGAGAGCGTAATTGTCTCACTTGGAGCGGTGAAAATGGAATTGGAGAGATAACGTGAGAAGTTGTTGCAAGGGATTGTAAAGTGTCCATTAATCCAAATGACAATCGGCGGAGCTGTGAATGACAAGACAGGTTAGAAATGTCGTAAAGCTTGATCTCGCAGGGAGGAGACGTCACGCTGATGCCAGTAAGCAAATCCTTGTTAGCAGTAAAGGAATAGGGATTAGTTAATTGTTGTTGGACTGAAAGAGAGTTAACTCGGGTTATGAGACACAGTTTGACACATTCGTCAGCACAGAGTAATGGTTGTATCAATGATTTAACGACATACACCCAAGTTTGTAAGTGATAATGACCGTAGGTCAAAATGCAGAAGAATCTTCCCTTCGTGTCAAGTAAAGCACCGGTAGCACTACGAAGAGGAATGTCAGAAGATTGCAAAGTGCAAGTAGGCCTATAAAATTGTGACCATAAGGTGAAAGGAATCACTGTAACATCAGCCCCGATGTCAAGTTTAAATCGAACGCTTATGTTAGCAATGTTGAGAATTGCGGTCCAGTCGTCACGGGAACGAGACTCTGCGATCACTTGACACAAGACAAAGTCATCAAGAGGCATCGCAAAATTGACACTGTTGATTTTGCCCTCAGAATGCTTACCAGCAGCACTTTTACAGACAGATTCAAAATGTCCAATTTTACAGCATGATCCACAAGTTTCGTTTTTAGCCGGACAAGATTCACGTGAATGTTTTTGTGAACCACCACAATGATAGCAAATCCACTGTTTAGGTGGAGAGTCAGAGTTCTTCTTAGCCTTGCTGAAATTTTGCACATGAGAAGCACGAGAATTATGTATGATTCTGTTAACAGCATGAGAATCATTTCCTCCTAAATCACGTTGTTGCTTCTGGACTTCTTCGTAGGCACGAGCATTCTTGATAACATCATCCATGGTTGGATCTTCGAGCAGTAGAAGTCTGTCGGAGAGTCGTCTGTCAGAGACGCCAACGATGATGCGATCCCTCACGAGCTGGTCCTTAAGCGACTCGTAGGCACACGACTCGCTGAGAATTTGTAGATCCAAGATGAAAGCATCTACGGACTCGCCCGGGAGTTGTATACGACGGTTGAATTTGGCACGTTCGTACGTCACACGGGTTTTACCTATGAAGAAGGCCTTGAAAGCCTCGCAGACTTTCGCGTACAGTAGTTTGTCGGCTGTACTAAGATGCGCGGATGTAAGGATCTCCTCAGCTTTAGGACCCATGGCCATGGTGACTAATAGAGCGTCGATTTTATCTGCGTCAAGGGTAATTTTTGCAATCCTGCAGAAGCGGTCGAATTGCTCTATCCATAGCTTCCAAGTGTGAGGGGAGTTAAAGGGAAACGGATCAGGCTGGCGGAACATGCCTGCCCCCAGAGTTTTCGTATCCGACGACATCTTGAAATTTTCAGCAACGGCGTGGTTATTATGTATCACTACAGGAATGGATGAAAGCACAGGGAGATGCGAATTTGAAGAACTTCGGCTAAGAGTTTTAAATTTTGCAGGTAATTAATTCTTTTCAGGTATCCTAGGAAATCACGTCAGCAAATGATAACCTGGAGGAACTCACAGGTAGGTCAGGAAATCTAGTAAGGAGTTCACAATCACTGAAGATGGTTAGGAAAGTTTGCAAAATTATAGCAAGCTACACGGCACTAGTTAATTGAAAGTAACTGTAAGGGTTCGTTTCTGGAGCTGCCACCATGTATCGATATTGCCGTTGGTTGGTATCGACGAATGATAAATGAGAAGGCCGGTAGGTTAAGTTAAAGTTAGGTTTAATTACAGAGCGGAGAGAGGTAGGAAATGTAGGAGATACAGGAGGAGTGCTGTGCTTGATAAGCTAGGCTAAGGCTGACTGACTCTACGAAAGTGTAGAAGCAGGTTAAGAGATAGCTAGGAGGGACGGACGTGTGAGAGACGTGAGGTCGGACCTAGCAGAGACTAACAGTATCAGCACACTCCATATGCCTGCTAGATTGAGTATGTATTGTTTAGCAAGCATTGCGGAAAATCAACGAAGAGAAAGTCGGAGAAAGTATACGTGAATTATAATAAAAAGCAGGGACCAAAGTTTCCTTTTACTTGTCTGCTGAAAATATTTGCCAATTTCTACAATCTCGCATCTTTAGGTATGTTCATGGAAACGTGAGCAATTCGTAATGCTTTTGTCTCCAAATCCTAAAAATCCGTCACGATCTCAATCATCCAAAGGTACATGGGTGGTGTGTCATGAGTATAACGTACATGGTCTCTTCGGTTGTATCATTCGATAGTTTGTGTGCCCTAGTGAGTTAGTTTATCAGGTATCAAATATGCTTGGCAAATCGGAAGAAAATAATGAGTTATTGCTATAGTGTCAGTGCTTTTAATGACCAACGGAACTGTATTAGTGAAAGTCAAGCTAGAAATGCGAGAACAAGTATGGGCATAGAGAAATTATACAAGGTGAAAGCTAAAAACCAAAAACAAAATAAGCATAGGAAAGCGGAAAACAAACGAGAAGAAGAGCAAATAGTCACGACATTTTAGAAAAAACAGAGAAAGTAATTACAATGGAGCAGTGAAAGTGGAGTTCTACAAAAAGGACAAAGCATGGAGAAAGCCATCCTAATCACAGATCGACCTTCCAAGAAAATTCCAAGTGTAAAGCTCAGCCGTAAAGACTAAGCTTATGCGTAGTACGCTACTAGACTTGAAATCTTCACAATATGATCACGCACGTAGAAGAGAAAGCAGTACAACTAAGGCAAAGGCAACAACATCCTTGTAGATTACAGAAAGAGAAAGTAAACCAGAAGAAAATGCGTGCCGCAGAATGAAGGAAATAAGTAAAAACAGCTAAACGAGTTCCCATTTGACAGCGAGGTAAAAGAGATTGTTTGAAATTGTCTCTAGATTGTTGATCTTATCAAAGATTTGCGTTACACGGAATACTCTAACAAAAAAACTCTCATCCATCTATATCTTTAAACGAAACGTTGTCTATATGTATACAGTCTCACGTTTCTAAGACTTCAGGACTAAGTTTATAATTTTAGCAAACGAATCTAAAGAACAGAAACATTGACTGTATGCCTCGAGTCCAGGAAACTCCCGAATTTTTTCATAACTCTAGATTTTCTAGATGTTTTCTTTTTAAATTCCAGCACACACAGCGCCAAAACGTTTCTTCCTTGATTCGTTCCATAGCAATCTTCCACATCCAAACAAAGCGTCTACGTCATCGTAGCGATTGTACCGAATTTCTTGATGAAAACAAGCAAGAAAAGCCAAGAAGCAATCTTTCTGTTTGCAGTGAAAAATATCAGAGTGCTTTCACTTTGCTCGCAAAGAAATGAGAAGAAATTTTGTTTTATTTTCCTTCCATTCCTTCTCCTACCGCCCTCCCCCGCTTATGAAATTTGTCTCTCATCATCTGCCCTCTTTCATTTCTAACTGGTTGTCATCATCATTACCTAAATCATAGAGTGATGGTAATCGGAGCATGGCATCTGCTCCCAGTTTGAATAATGCAAAGGGTGAAGAGTAAAAGCATATATAACTTTCCCTAGAAACCGTCCCTACTTTCTCCTAAGGTCTGATTGTCTCATGACATTCTAGTCCTGTTGTGGTAGATGGAGCCAAAGGCTATGGAGAAAGCATACTGAAGATGAACATGCTACATCCACAGTTCCACACTTTATTCGCCCACATATGTGTGTTTGTTTCCTTTAACACGCGATTCGTGACCAGGGCAAGAGAGAGATTCTTTTTTGCTTATTCCAACCCCTTCCCTTCTTTCCTCATTCCACACACAGAGAAACAGCTCTTGTTCCTGGAGAAAAGAGTTACAAGAAACAGACTGAAAAG
Organism: Sminthurides aquaticus; assembly: GCA_906901655.1. Taxonomy (NCBI): domain Eukaryota; kingdom Metazoa; phylum Arthropoda; class Collembola; order Symphypleona; family Sminthurididae; genus Sminthurides; species Sminthurides aquaticus. Next base: position 1,476,430 of record CAJQTT010000010.1, read on the forward strand.
ATTACAATGAACACGTACGAAAGAATCTGATTCAGCCCACCCGAGTTCCTCCTTCCTATTCCCCTTCCCAGAGAATCAAGGACTAACAGATTGTCTTGTATTGTATACAAAGAAGATGCTTGGAGAAAGCTTATATAGGAGAAAGCAGTAGTGGCGTTTGTGTAGTAGCAAGAGTAGTTGAACAAAGTGCTGGAAGTAATTGAAGAGGGACACTTTTTTCTGTCTTTCTTCACTCAAGAAGGTGCCGGTCATGACGGAATATGTAGTTTGGTTTACCCAAGACGATCTCTTGTCCTTGTTGTATTTCCCTTCATCCTGCCCTGTCTCCTGTACTTCTGCCCTCGTTTGTCTTTCTCATTAAATGTATGTGAAGGAGTGTGTTGCTCTTGTATTTCATTACTTATTGGGATTCTTTTTTTTCTTCAATGATTTTCACACTTTAGCTCCCATACTTCAACAGTCTTTAGTACGCTTGGACTGAGTGGGGAATTGACTTGATTTTGCCGTACTTGCAGAGAAACAAGCTTCCCCTAACTAAGACTCAGTAGGAGGTTGCGGACAGAAATAAGTAAGGAGAGGAGAAAAGGGAGAAAGTATCTAGCGAAGGGAAATTGAGTGACAAGGGATTCTAGGACACAATCAAAAACGATTATTCACTAGACACAAGCTTCGTCACGTATCTTATTTGGCAAACACCCTTTCTCTCCACCCCTGCAACTCTTCTCTCCAGAGCTCAACAGAGGGATGCTCCTGTAAGAGAAAGTTTGAGAAAGCATTGAATGGGTTACATAGGGCTGATGGTGTTCTTATTCGACGCTGCATGACTATAACCAGGGTTTGTGAAAAGCGCAGTGAGTTGAGCTGTATATGCAAGGCTTCCTTTACTTGAAAGCATATACTCGTATTATTTTAGCTTGAGCGTGGAAGATCCGAGGCCGGACGTAGTAGAGAAGGGCGGTATCTGGATGAGCAGGATGTAAGTCAGCAAAGGTTATACACGCTTTGAAGGATTCGAATGCAATACAGCGTGAAATACACGCATGTAGAGGAATTAGGAGATGAGCGTGTAGATGGAGGAGGATAGAGAAAGGCGGAGCAGGCAGAGAGGAAGTCTAGAAGAGCGGTGGAGGGGTTGATCCCCGGCTTGGAAGTTACACATGCAATGCTAATGGGATTCCATATTAGATAAATGATTAAATAGAATTAGATTGATTGTCACATGCGTTTATAAATAAATTCAAGGATAAGAATCACTTGGAAGGGAATAAATTAGGAGCGAAGAGTTTACAACTGTACATGAGGAGACGGATTGAGATACATGGGATCTAATTGCTATTTGACAATTACTCTTCTGCGAATCAGAGACAGCTACCGAATAATTGGGCAGTTCCACAATGTGGAGAGAAAGCCAAAATCAGATTCAAATATCACTTGAATTATCCACGCGGATTTAAGGATCTTGACGACATGAGTACAGTGAGTAAAGCACATTAGGAAAATTCATGATTTTTTTCGCAATTTTGCAAGCCGTAGAAGCCCGAGGCTTTTGAGTGAGTCCCAAGATGTGTCAAGCTAAAACACGTTCGGTGACAAAGTCAATGATAAACGTTAGAAATCTGGTAATTTAAAAACTGGTTGCATGAACACCATTAGCTTAATTGCCGATAACCTTGACGGATTCAAAGAGACGGACTGTATATTCTGGCCAGTTCATTCATGCCGTTCGCTCGCTGGAGGGCGATTATCTCATAACTAAACAAAACTTCCCATAGTTCCCCAAACTTGTCGATAAATTTGATCCAAGGTCGTCAATTAACTACAAATGCCCCAGCTCCTGCATGTTTCGTAATTAAACAGTAGTTATTTGCATACAGGTTCTTTGTTTGAAAACCCGAGGTAATTTTTATATAATTTTCTAATCTATTCTCGACAACTATAAGAAATCTCCATGAAACTCAAAAAACCTCCACAGGTCATGAATGAATTTTTCATTCATATGTGGCGATTCCAAAGAAAACCAGTTTCATTCACAATGGAATATCAAAAAAAAAGTCTCATTATCATATAACTAAGAATCAACTTCCTCACCGGATTGTAGACTTGCTTCCAAGAATCCAGCGAATCTTGTTTATGAATGATGCATACAGTGCTTTCTTTGACTCCTCTTCTCGATTAATGATGCTAAAAATCTGAAAAAAACCGATCAAGTGAAACAAACTAGCTCCTTGTCATCAAGATGATCATTCCTCTCTATTCCTACATCGCATTTATTCTGGGATACACGGATTATATTCCAAAGTGATAACAAATGTAGCAAAAATTATAGAAATACTTGAACTTTTATTATAACACCAAACTACAGCTTGCGATCGTTCTGGAGGCTTATATAACCCTCCAAAATGCTTCTACTGATAACACCTACGATTAACATTTGCTTCCATGTTTTTGTATATATACTTGCTGTTGAAAGACAAGTTAATCAAATAAACCTCTTTTTTGTTACTCAACGTTGTGTGCGACAATCCTACAGTAGATTACATACATAACATATTTGAAGCTGCCTCTCCTCTGAGTTTTAATTGCATCACGGCGGGGACACAAATTCAACAATTGTCGCTAGTCACCACAACATTCATTGCAATACATTCTAAAACGAAGACAGCTTGTAAAGCATATTCAGTTTCAATTCGTTAATAGCATGCAAAGGAATGGAAAATAAAAGCAAAGAAAAACAGTGATTGGAATGTTGAAGCAGTAGCATTGGCTAGATTCTCAATTATTGTTTCGGTTCGGTTGAGAGTAAAGCCTCAATTAAACTTGTTTGGAAACATAAAATAATCTAGCGGAAACATATATTTCGAATAATTTCTATTTATACTCAATGTTAAGGTATAGGAGCATTCTAAAATTTTAATTCGCGCTAAGGAGATAACCATGGTTACGCTCACTATTCGTCGAATATTTTATGTTTCCGAAAAAGTTTAATGGAGGCTTTGAAATTATTTGGAAATATATTTTTATGTATATGATCACAAAGTCCAATAAGATAAGATTGATTTTATTCGATTTTGAAAATTCCAATCAATACATCTGGGATGTTTATGTTGAATTAATTCATTTAAATTTCGTAACAAAGAAATAACCATATAACTTGATCAACAAGGGCAAGAAAAAACATTACCAATCTTAAGCTCAAGCTCAGACTTTCACCCTGCTTTCACCAGATGACCAAAGGCTTGTAGTCCCGTTTTCCCCCGTACCATGGAGGGAGCTCTTCTCTGGGTATTTTGCTTGTGAGAAATGCTGTCACCTTTTGCTGGTCAGTTCCAATTATGACGGATCGTCCAATTATACTCCCTGCGACGGGACGAACTAGTTCAACCCACGTTGACCCCGCGAAACTCACTGAAAACGTTATCAAGAGGAATGTAATAAGCGTGCGGCGAGAAATTATACTTACCTTGAAAAATATTGTTTGGAGTTGCTCGTACTTACTGTTGACAATGTAAAATTCAGTAATTTTTGACTCACACACCTCAGCCCATTGCGCGAGCAGCAAGTGACTCTTGACCACTGCAAATCGCCACCAATTGAGTCAGAAACGAATCGCGAATTATTTCAGTGTATAATTTCATACATGAACTTGGAAAATAAAATTACCCTCGGAAGAAGTTAGTTGACTCGCTTGAAAATTCATGGCGTCAAAGATCATGACGACACCTTCATCCGCGTTTTGAATAGGAGAGAGTGCCGTGCAGATTCTGTATATCCGTTGTTTTATATACTTTCTTGAAAGTTCTCTGCTATGTTCGTCCTTATCCACGTACTTTTTCAGATCCCATTGACCGACTTCAGCGACTCCAACTGAAATCCATAACAAACCCAATTTCGTCATTTTAAAACTAGCAGTGTGTTGTTTTGTACGTGTTTGTAGGTAAAAAACACATGAAATTGTATCGGATCCTATGCTTTTCCAAGTACCTGGTCTTCCTTCGTAGTCGTAGCCTGCTACGTAATACGGCAGATCCTTACGTAGTTCTATTGAGGCTACCCATGCTTCCATCTCAGGCGACCATCCAAATTGTCTCTGAAATCATAATCCTTCGTATGATTACTACATTTTATGAATATGTATAAGTAAGTGAATGATACTAATATTCATGAATGTTTATAAACATCGACTAAAAGCAATTAGTGACCAGATAATACCCGAATTGGCATACTTAAGTGAGAATTTAATCATCAAATTTTTTCACCTGAAACTTGGCTCCCTCTTCTCGAGTAAGATTTCCGAAAATTGGTTTAGGGCGCACATCCCGCGCAGTTCCGGAAGTACAGAAGATACTTCCGGCAAACAAAAATACACGCATGCTGTACCCCATTGGATTCCTCGGTATTTGATAGCAGAAAATCTACTTGCTTTGCTCAGTTTAACCGTCCTCTTGGACGTCTTGAGGATGAATCCTAGAATTAAAAGCCTTTTATACAGACTTTAGACTTAGGTTTCGTTACATAAGTTCATTCCACTTTGCGAGTGGCTTTGCTTAGCTTCAAGTGTGCATAGCTATAGGAACATAAGAAACTCTCTCGCCTTATTCTGAGGCACTCACAAGCAAACGGTTTGGAAGCAAATCGGCCGGTAGTACTGGCCCAGGATACGCTCTTTGCTCATCCCATGATGGGATTCCCATCAACCAATCGAACCACAGTATCGCCCCTGTTCCACTCTTCTCTCTTCTACTGTGAGCACGAGAAAATGATGAACCTCGCACTATTTGTTAGCAGTTTGCACTGTTGCATTGAATGGCGCAGCTCGTCATCTCTCTTTCATGCTAAAGTTTGATGTCCACAAATCAAAGGATGCAGTCGCTGCAACGCCTAACGTCAACATTTATGGGATACCATTTGTTCGGTTGATGGAGTGTGTGCCCTCGCCCTATTTTCCCACATGTACCTACAATGCTTAAGATAGAGCCTCGTCCAGTTACATGTATTCCTAAACCACATCCCACCTTTCTAGTGCACTGACATCCATCTTCAGCAATTCACCATATTGTTTAAAGCATCCTCCATTTTGCGTTAATGCATCCACCATATTTTTAACTCATCCGCCATTTTGCGTTAACGCATCCGCATATTGGTTAGCGCATCCGCCATATTGTTTAACGCATCCATCATATTGTTTAACGCATCCATCATTTTGCGTTAACGCAGCCGTCATATAACGTGTGTGCGTTAAACAATATGGTGGATGCGTTAAACAATATGGTGGATGCGTTAAACAATATAGTGGATGCGTTAAACAATATGGTGGGTGCTGTAAACAATATGGTGGATTGCTGAAGATGTATGTTAGCGCACTAGAAAGGTGGGATGTGGTTTAGGAATGCATGTAACTGGACGAGGCTCTATCTTAAGCATTGTAGGTACATGCGGGAAAATAGGGAGAGGGCACACACTCCATCAACCGAACAAATGGTATCCCATAAACATTGTCATACAATTCACATCTCAGCGTCGCTAAATTTTGTCCTACGGACTTTATGCTTAGTTTTTAACAGAGAAGAAAGTCTAAGCAAAGCAAATTGATTAAATCTATGATAATCCTGAGCCTAGCAATTATCAGCGGAAAGAAATTAAGAGTTTTGCTCTCCACGTTGCTAACATAAAACACGCAGTATGTAATTTGTTCCGAGTTACCTGGAATTGATTCTCTTAATCCATACAATTCTTCATAAGCAACGCTATCAGCATATATCCCACTCAGGCATTGATCCTTCTAAACCGGTTACGATGCATAGACACTGCTTCTCTTTAGTTTGCTACAGCAGTAAAAAATAAACGGAATAAGTGACAACATCAAAATGTTTAAAATTTTTTACATCTTAAGACCTTGAAAACCGTGGTCTAGCCTAACCGCTCATCATTGATGAATGCAAATAAATTCGCTAAAACGAGCTTTCAGTCCTGATTCTACGGGATATAACGTTCAAAGCAGTTGAAGATTACTATGATCTGCTAATATAAGATAGTTACTGATTGCCTAAACTTCGCTGGCTAAACAAGTTTTCATGAAAGCCCGTTTAATGTAAAACGACTGTCAAGCCTACTTCTGCTGAGATCTCATTGAATTCAACTCCCAGAGCAAGCCGTATTAGTTAGTTTTTTTCTCCAGCAATGCATCCAATTCAGTCCCTCTTCCCTGTGATGTATTTTTCGGGAGCAGTCGTTTACTAGTCATTCTAAAACTACACGCGATCAAAGCTGGAAGATCTGGACTGGCTTCTACTTTTTACCATCTATCGAACTCACGGAATGTTCATCATGATCCGTCACTGTGTCTTTGTGTTGATACTGCTCCTTGCCGTTTTAATAGCAGCTCCATTTTTATGTGCAGTTACCGTTATTTTGTGGACGATTCGGCGATTAGTTAGCGCACTAATTTGCTTCAAAAATCCAAGGACGGGCAAATTCTTATCCGGAATGGATGGCATGTTTGGATCTGATAATCCATACAAATCCCCTCAAACGGTTTATCACATAATGTGCTTTATCGATGGGCATGTGAGCCTTGAAGAAGCCAGTTTGAAAATGTCAGAAATAGTTGGAAATTGTGAACATGTTTTTCCCGAGCTTGCTCAGTATTTATCAACATGGATGGGGTTTGCTGTATGGAAACCAGTTGAAAATTTTCAAATTCAAGACCATGTAAGATTGCTACGAAGAGAAGAGCTTCAAGAACTTTGGGGCGAGTCGGAAGTGACTGATGAAAGCCTGTTGCAGCTGGGACATGATCTTTCTTCGAATCCATTTACCCAAAATACTTCACCATGGGAGCTCATTATATGCCACTCCCTTCGTTCTAAATACCTACCGGCAGGGGGAGGCACGGTGTTTTTCCTAAGGGCGCACCACACCCTTAGCGATGCAAGTCGATTCATGCGGCTCACATCACAAATGTTTCAAGGTGACAGCAGACTTGAGGATACTATGAAGGTCGTCGCTCAAGGAGAGTTACGATCAGGAGGATTTTTCTCAGCGGCAGTCAAAATCATTTTCTCTTTATTTGAAATCGCAAAAGTCTGTGCGTACCGCACGGACTTAAATGTGTGGCATCTACCGTGGACCAATTCCCGAAGGAAGTACTTCTACCATAGCATTACGCTTCCAAAAAGTACCATCAAACGGATTTGTCAGAGAAAAAAGATTTCTTTCAGCGTTATTGTAACGGCGGCGATTACAGGAGCCATTCGAAGTTTTTTACTAGAACGTGGAGAAACAGTGCCGGAGAAAATGCATGCTGTCATTTCGGTTCCAGTTGAATCAAAAAATTCCAAGGATTCCAATAACATGTAGGCTTAAAAGCATTGTATAATCTAAAAGCATTTAAAGGATATGGCATGCTATTCATGGTTTTTTTAATTTTGGCCTCAGAACTTCTTTGGTTCTGGAATTTCCCACTGGAGAAACTGATCGAGAAAGAACATGCCAACGGATTCATGCAGATTTCATTACTCAAAAGAAAGCTGCATATCCAATTTTGATTCATCGTTTGGCAAGCTTTGTTGCCATGATGCCACAGAGTTTGAAGTTTTTCTATCCGGGATGGTGCCTCACAACATGCGGCGGGACAAATTACCCTGGTTTTTTAAAACCAATAGCATTCAACAATAAACCTGTTGTTTTTGCTCCCGCAATCGCTCAGTTACCCTCTAATATTGGTAAGCAAAGAAGTTTCACGCTTTTATTGGTATGATATCAAGCTATGGTGACACGTGAGAGGGTTTTGAGAAAATTAACTCAATTTCTCTTGCAAAAAAATACGATTCTATGCAAGTTTTTGTAACAGGGATTTACTTCTGGTCAATGGGTTACGGGGATAACCTTACCATCGCCATAGGAATCAGCAACGATATAGCTAAGAACGGGAAATGTGGAGCGAAGTTCATACAGTGCGTGGAAGAAGAAATTCAGTCATTGGAAAAGCTAAATTAAAGACGAAATAGCTTCAGCTCAATCAAGGAAACGCTGGCTCAGAAGCTGGGCTTGTGAGAGCCTGGGAATTGATGTCTATGCATCTCAACAGATTCAAAAAAAATTTGCGAATTGCATCTCCGGTTCTTTAACTTGCCTGCAATTATCAAGCGAAATTCGTTTATGAATGATGCACACTGCTTTGGTTTGACTGTGTTTTGACAATAATTGTTATCCTCGAAGCGAAAATAAGCCTCGGGCACAATATAATAACAGCTCTCGCGATATACGAAACACTTGCTATTTATTTACACCATTTTAAAAACCGTTGGTTACAATAATAAGTTGTTTGTTACAATAAGAACCATGGTAAGAAACGAAACCGAATTAATTGAAAAAAATCAAAATTATCATCAACATAATCCTTTCTCTTCGCTGCTAAATCTCACGCGCATAGGCATAATCTTTCTGCATTAGCAACTGCTCAACAAAGCAGGCAAATTAAAAACAGATATCAGCATTTTTAAATTAAACTTCACCACAAATTGAGGACGGTCTAACATAAGGGGCAACCCTCCAAAGGATTAAATCTAATAATAAACAATTGCCTCTCTATGCTGCAAAAATACTAAAAAAACCAAGTCAATAAAAGAAAGCTCCCTCTTGTCACTGACCATCGCAACAACGTCGATGAAGAAAAGATCACACATGCATATAATCCGCTTCATTGCCACGTAAACATTCTACATGCATGTGCAGCGTAACAAATTAAGACTTTTTATCATGAATCATCCAATGCAGATTCCCTTGAATTTTAAAGATTATGAGAATAAAACATGTTAGAAAGACGTATGTGAATGAGAGCTTCGATTTAATTATTGCCTCCTTGCCTGCTGAAAATGAGAATTTTAATATTGTGTCACACAGAATCTTCTCCGGACAGGTTTACTATAGATACATGACTTGAATATTCCACTTTAAGTATTCCACAGTAGAGTTTCCACCTCCTTCCTTAAAAACTGGTTCAGTTCAAACATGCGCAAAGCTAGTGTACAACAATAAGGAAAACATTGCCAACTAGTCAGAGAATTTGCCAACTCGCGACGTAATTGCCAGTTTAGCAAAGCGTGTCAATGTCCAGCGTAACTTAATTTTTTTATATTACTATTCCTCGTGGAGCAAGTTAATAAATTAAACCACAATCAAAAAGGTTGGCGAGTCGCCTCCACGTGTCCTGAGCAAGTTTTGCAATCACGTAACGAAGTATAACTCTTGTTTGTCGCCATGAGCTTCTTTTCTATTTACGACTGGTCCGACTTTTCCCCCATTTTTAAGCTAATTTTTCACTGAGTTTTACTAGCATTACGAACAAGTCGTAATTGCAACCTCTGCCACTTTGAGATTCATCATCGAAGAGAATATTAAAATTAAGGGGAGCTTTATAATCTGTATCCAACTTCAAGTAGTTATATAGCATAGGCCGGGAATTATATAAAAAAACTCACATGACACATTAATTGACATTGAAGAAGCGGCTGGTAAGCTGAATGAAAAAATTTCAGAATATTTATATTGGATTTATTCATTGAACTCCATAAAATTGTATGACTAAAAAATAAATAACCATATAACTTCATAAATCTGCACAAAATTCTTATTTCAACGCTAAGACTTTCACCGTGCTTTCACCAGATGACTAAAGGCTTGTAATCCCGTTTTCCCCCGTACCATGGAGGTAGCTCATCTCTGGGTATTTTTCTTGTGAGAAATGCTTTCACCTTTTGCTGGTCAGTTCCAATTATGACGGATCGTCCAATTATACTCCCTGCGACGGGACGTACAAGTTCTACCCACGTTGACCCAGCGAAATTCACTGCAAACGTCATAAAAAATGGAAGATAAGATTGGCGCATACTTCTTAATTATAAATTGAATATTGTAAAAAATTTGTTTCCGCTTCTACTTACTGTTGACTATATAGAATTCTGCAATTTTTGACGCACACGCTTCAGCCCATTTCGCAAGCAGCAAATGACTCTTGACCACTGCAAACCGAATGTTGATCAGACACCAATCACGAACGAATGAATTCGATATTATTTCGTGTACGATTTAATAAATATTATGTAACCTTCAGAAGAAGTTAGTTGACTCGCTTGAAAATTCATGACGTCAAAGATCATGACGACACCTTCTTCCGCATTTGGAATTGGAGACAGTGCCGTGCAAAGTCTGTACAGCCCTTGCTTCGTATAATTTCTTGTAAGTTCTCTGCTATGTTCGTCCTTATCCATGTACTTTTTCAGATCCCATCGACCAACTTCAGCGACCCCGACTGAAATCCATAAAAACCGTTAGGCTCCTTGATAACCAATAATCCTTTCATGCCCGTCTTAGTTACAGTTCAAAACCCATTATAGATTGTTTAGTATAATGTACTGCTGGCGTTACCTGGTCTTCCTTCGTAATCGTATCCCGCTACGTAATACGGCAGCTCCTTTCGCAGTTCTTTCGGGGGTACCCATGCTTCCATCTCAGGCGACCATCCAAATTGTCTCTGAAATCAAAATCCGGGTAATATTGAAGCCATAATTAGATACATGGTATAGAAACATTTATGCAGGTTTTATATTAAAGACTATTAATGGCAAGCTGTGTATGTGAATTGTCACATTAAAATATGAAATAAAGTCATAAAGTGAGCTGCACCTGAAACTGCGCTCCCTCTTCTGGAGTAAAATTCCCGAAAATTGGCTTAGGGCGCTCATCCCGAGCACTCCCGGAAGTAAACAAGACACTTCCAACAAGCAAAACAATAGCGCTGTAGTACCTGTACTCCATTGAGTTCTCTGGTGTTATTTTTATATGAGAGCAGAAAGTTAGCTTTCTTTGCTCAACCAAGTCCGTCTTCTAAGAATGAATTGTTGGTTTAAATGCTTTTTATACTCAGCCTTGTGCTCAATTCATCACAATCGCTGCTTCTGGGGTAATTTTTATCTCCAAATGTTAAATGCTATATATATGAGAATACACAGTTGGATTCTTTGTTACTCAGATGTAGTCCATAGTTGGAATAACAATGTATACAGCAGGACTTTGTCTCGACTTGTCTTCAATTAATTCCATCATTCTCATCTTAATCCATATGAGTCCCCATCATTAACATGTTCAGCTTATATCACATTCAGGTAATGATCTTTCAAAACCGGTTACAATGTATAGACACTGCTTCTCTTTAGATAACTAGTGAAGTAAACCATACGGAAACACTGAAAAAGGCTTCAAGTGACAACGTCCAAAAGTATAAAAAAGCTTAGATTTAAAGACCTCGAAAACCTTGGTCTAGTCTAACCACTTATAATTGATGTATGCAAATAAATTCGCTAAAACGATCTTCCAGTCCTGATTCCAAAGTATACAACGTTCAAATGCGTTGAAGATTACTATTATCTGCTAATATAAAAGACTGACTGATTGCGTAAACGTCGCTGGCTAAACAAGTTATCGTCAAAGCCCTTTAATGTATAACGACTGTGAGGCCTACTTCTGTGGAGATCTCATTGAATTCAACTCCCAAAGCAAGCTTTACTAATTGGCTAATGTTTCATTTTTGAGCCCCACTATTCCTACTATATCAAGTTACGTTCCTCTTCTTCGTGAAATATGTTTCAGGGGTAGTCTTTTACTAGTCATTCTAAAAGTACACGCGATATCAGCTGGAAGACCTGGATTGGCTTCTACTTTTCATCGTGCGTTTGAAACACTGAATATTCATCATGATCCGTCACTGCGCCTTTGTGTTGATACTGCTCTTTGCAGTTTTTATGGCAGCTCCGTTTTTGGGTACCGTTGCCGTTATTTTGTGGACGATTCGGCGATTAGTTTGCGCGCTGAGCGGCTTACTGAATCCTAAAATGGGCAAATTCCTGTCAGGAATGGACGGCCTGTTTGCATGTGAAAATCCATACAAAACTCCACAAACGGTTATCCAGTTGGTTTACTTTATCGACGGGCATGTGAGCCTTGAAGAAGCCAGTTTTAAAATTTCAGAGATTGTTGGAAATTGTGAAACTGTTTTTCCTGAGCTTGCTCAGTATTTATCAACATGGATGGGGTTTGCTGTATGGAAACCAGCTGAAAATTTTCAAATTCAAAACCATGTGAGACTGCTACAAAGCGATGAGTTGCAAGAGCTTTGCGGCGAGTCGGAAGTGACTGATGAAAACGTGTTTCAGATTGGACACGACTTATCTTCCATTCCATTCTATAAGAACAGCCCACCTTGGGAACTAATTATTTGCCACTCTCTACGTTCTAGACTCCTAACGACAGAGGGCGGTACTGTCTTTTTCCTAAGGATGCATCATACTCTTGGTGACGGAAATGGAGTCATGCGCCTCACCACGCGAATGTTTAAAGGTGACAGCAGTCTTGAGGATACTATGAAGGTCGTCGCTCAAGGAGAAATACGAAAAGGGTTTTTCGATGAGGCCATCAACACCGTAATTTCACTAGTCGAAATCGCAAAAGTCTGTGCGTACCGCACTGACTTTAACGTGTGGCATCTACCGTGGACTAATATCCGAAGGAAATACATCTACCAAAGCATAACGATTCCAACAAGTACCATCAAACGGATTCGACGGGGAAGTAATGTAGCTTTCAGCGCAATTGTAACCGCGGCGATTACAGGAGCTATTCGAAGGTTTTTACAGGAACGCGGAGAAGCAGTGCCGGAGAAAATGCACGCTGTCGTTTCGATTCCAGTTGAATCAAAAAACTCACGAGATTGCAATAACATGTAAGCTTACATGTATGGTAGAATCTGAAATCTTATGAAGAGCGTAGCATGCTAATAATGTTTATTTAATATTGGCCTCAGAACTTCTATGGTCCTCGAATTTCCAACCGGAGTAACGGATTCAAATAGAACATGCCAACGGATTCATGCAGATTTCATTACTCAAAGGAAAGCTGCATATCCACTTCTTATCCACCGTTTGGCAAGTTTTGTAGCAATGATGCCACAGTGTTTGAAATGCTTGTATCCGGGGTGGTGCCTCACAACGTGTGGCGGGACGAATTACCCTGGTTTTTTAAAGCCAATAGCATTTAACAATAAACCCGTCGTTTTTGCTCCAGCAATTGCGCAGTTACCCTCCAATATCGGTAAGAATGCAGCATTCACACTTTTATATGGTAATATATGCAAATGCCAGCTGGACTTGAAAGAAATATGTGTACATTAACTTCCAACGAGATACATATTGTATTGGAAAATTAACTGTTTCAGGGATTTACTTCTGGTCCATGGGTTACGGGGAGAATCTCACAATCGCCATAGGAATCAGTAAAGATATAGCTAAAAACAAGAAAAGTGGATCGCTGTTCATGGAATGCTTGGAACAGGAAATTCAGTCCTTGGACAAGCCAGCCTAAAAAGTTACGATGAAAGCGCTAAGGAATGAAATGTCATAATTTATGCAAAAGTAAATCTGTTGATCGCATTCATTATTGCATTGCCGGAGGGAAACAAGCCTTAATTATTATAACTCGAAAGTCATCGTTACAAATGAAGAACTGAAGCTGTAAAAAGAGTAGTCACGAAGACAATTACCCTGCTGAAATAAATTTGAAATAAAGATTATCATCTATTCTACGAGATTCCATAAAATAAATAATCGATTGTAAGATTAAATTTTTGTATTTTCAATCGCTTAAGATAACGACATAAATACCGTCAAGAAGGGGATTTTATTACGGAAGAGAACACAGGATAATTTCAGATCAACTAGACAAATTTGTCGACGCAGTTGCCGCCAAGTTTCTCTCAGTTGTTTCGATAGAAATAGTCTAACATACGAGACTGCAGATGCTGGAGTATATTTTACTGATGGTCGTCGCACCAAAAAAATCATCGCAGTTATTAGCTACTGAAATATCACGTTTCGCAGGTTCTGACAAATTATTAGTTAAAGCTGAATGTTAAAATTTGTTATATGACCGCAGCTTATTGCAGCTAACTGTTATAAGATGATCATCTGTAACTAGCATTTACTAGTTATGGCGGTGCAGCTGCTAAAGCAACGAGCATACAGTCAATTATGTGGAAGGTTCATAGGCAGATCATTATCTACCTTTCCTCTTCTCGACAAACATGGGAACAACAAGTTCCATCTCAAAGGATACGACAATAAAGATAAAGACACTATAATTGCCTGGAACACCTCGTCATCATTGCGCCAATAACTAGAAAATATGCAAATTGCAAATCAGGTGTGGCATCTTTGTGTCACAGATAACTGACAGTCATTCGAATTCCCCCAATCAGACAGGTTATTAGAAGCATCTTCATCCAAGCCAAAGCATTCATTTATAATATAATTTATCTCGCGCCGTTACGTAAACGTTTGCAATTAATGTTCAATTTCCTCCTGGAACGTTTCTGCTACGAAGAATCTTAAGAGTAACCCTTTGAGTCTCCTTTACCTTAAGAGTCTCAAGGTAAACCTTTGAGACAAATTGTCAGAGGAATCCGACCTAGAAGTATCTGTCTTTCTGACCCTCAATCAGTTATAGTTTGAGAGCCATTTTCAATTATGTGGAAAGTGGAAATAACATAATCAGGTATGCACTACCCTATTTTTAGACATAATGCATACCTTCTTTACAATTTTTTCAAACTTATAAAAGCCCACAGCTCCCTTTGTCTTCATCCGGAGTATTTATTATTCTCTTATCTAGTAACGTTCTGTTTAATTTTACTATTGCTTTGAATTAAAACTAATTGACTTGAAAATGATTTTAATCCAAATAGCATTGTTATCCTTCGTTTTTCTTCTTTATTACTATTTATATTTCTGGCAGTATAACCGAACTGTGATTGGACTGGAAAAGTTTCCGGGTCCATCTGCCGTTACCCTCCTCAAAGCAGCGCTCCGGGATTCGGGTTACACTCGTAAGTTAGCAGTTACTTAATACAAATTTTGTTAACATCTGCACAATCCTGGGTATACTGGTAAATGGAATGAAAATTTATAAATACTTTGCTACCATAATTACATTTATTAAGAAATCAGAAGCATTTTGAATTCATGGAGGGAGACCTATGGTACTCGTTTTCGCTTTTACATTGGACACCAGTACAAGATTCTTATACTGACCGCACCACAGGACCTAGAAGTAATTTTACAATGTGCTCCTAAAATATAATAGAATTAATATAATATAATCGCTATCAATCTGTTTTTTTTATCAACAGCTCATACTAACACATCCTGAAATGATGGATAAGGGTATATTTTTTAAACACTATTCCAAGTGGTTTGGCAATGCCATCCTTTCTGCGCCAGGTATTGCAAAGTTTCAAAATATTTGCTAAATGAATAGCATTAATTTCGTGCTTGTAAAACTTGTGACAACGATTTCTGTACAATTTAGCTGAAAAATGGAGGATGCTTCGTAAAATATCGAGTCCTTTCTTCGCTCCCCGTAACTTGAGGAGCTTGAGCGATTCCCTAGAGAAAGCAGCTGGAGAATTATGCAGAGAGATGGGAGAAGCAGCTGAGAGAAACAAGGAACAAGGCTTTGATGTCCGGCATTTCATGATCCGCTTTGCCTACAAAGCTGCCATTAGTACGTATTAAATAGTATTTAGCTTGAAAATTTATTATACCTGCTCCTAATGGAGGCAAAATCAGATATGGTTCAATTCCGTCTCACTTCTTTCAGTGACGTCGTGTGGAGAAACGGAAGACAATTTTGTGGATCAGTTCATCCATGGTGCAAAAGAGTAGGACAGCAATCAGTGAATAAAAGCTACAACACAACATAATGGACCCCCTGCCTGATTTATACTTGGACCTAATTTTTTTCTTACAGATTTTCAAAAACAGTGTCAAAGAGATTGCTTCGACCCTGGTACGTTTATGATTCCTTGTGGGAATGGTCCAGACATGGACAATATCAAAATACTGCTGCTGCCCTCCTCACTACAACTTTTAAACAGGTAGGTGGCGCCGCTCTAGTTGCAATTGTATCTTAAGGTAACTTAACCCTGGCTAATGCTTTTGTGTAATATAGATAATTAAAAACCTGGATTCCAAGAAGGCAATGATCCAGAGCGATGAAATTGATAATAATAATCTTGAAATAGATCCTGGAAAAGGTAGGCTTTTATATTTCATTCTCTATTGTCTAGAGTGCGATTAGTAACTAATGCAAGCTAATTTAAAATTATTTAAAGCGGGGAAAACAGGTGCGGTGACGTATCTGGAATTTTTGAGAAAAAAACAAGCAGAGAATAGCGAACAATCTGCTTTCCTTGATGATGAAGAAATTCTGAGAAACGTCATGACCATGGCTGCAGCTGTAAGTAGTAACTTAAAGTTAAAAAATTTTTGTAAATACTAAAGCAAGCTGTACAAAAACTACTAAAGCAACCTTCAATTGTTATTATAGGCAAGCGGTTCAACCGGAGCAACTCTGTCATGGCTCATGTTCACTCTAGGATCTCGCTTGGAAGATCAGGTACGGGTAAATAATATACTTGCAGATTATTTCTAGAAATATTACAATTACCAGTATTAAAATAGTTTATTAACTTGCCTTTTCCTCAGGATGTATTATACGAAGAAGTACAAACGGAATTAAATGACCTTAGCTTCCCGGGGAATCTGTACTCCATTTTGGGAAGGCTAAAAAAACTAGACGCTTTCATATACGAGACAATGAGACTATATCCTACCGTCGATGCTTTTGAAAGGACGGCAAAGGTGGATATTAAGCTGAGTAAGTTTAATAACTACAACAATTTTTTTAATCAAGACTGTAGAATCTACACATGCAGACAATATTTTGCAACGGTGTATGTAATCTGAAAAGCATAAAATTATTTCAAACTTCTTCCTAGGCGACGGTGCTATCATTCCGAGTGGAACCATGGTCATCGTGTTCACAGGGGACGCTGCGAGTAACCCAGAGATATTTCCGAATCCTCAAGATTTTGACATGAAGAGATTCTACCGTAATCCAGAGAATGCCAGACATCCCTTCGCCTTCATACCATTTTCAGGTGGACCAAGGAATTGCATTGGGTCTCAACTGGCAATGATAGAAATGAAGATTGTCCTTGTAAGCCTTCTAACCAAGTACCGCATAACGGCAGTTAGCACTTTCCAAGATATCGGAACCAACTACTATTTGGGTGTTCATCCAAAAAATGCTATAAAAATTCAACTAACGGATCGACTTTCGATTTAAATAGCAGGTTTTCATTACTTTAATTGCGCATGTGTGCGCTGATCAACGGGTCACACTGAAAACCTTCCGTGCATAACTGGAAATAATTATTTTTCTTGTATTCCTTCATAGCTTGGTATCAAATAAGCTCATATTAGCGTTAGTAAATTATAATTATCCACAACCCTTGGATTATAATAATACATATTTCAGAATGCCGATTTAGGTACTTGAATTCTTTGCCCATGGTCTTAAATTACATACATTTTACCGGTTATCTCAGCAAGAATATATATTCACACGCTTTCACCTTCAACTTTAGACATCCAATTACTTTGAAATTCGACTTGTGTATTTAAATGATTTAAAATCAGAATCAATTCATTATTGTGACAATAGTCATGGTAGTCTTTGACATGTGGTAATTGCTTTCCTCGTTATTTGCAATGTGACTGGTAATCTCTAAAAATTGTTTTGATTGTAGCTCTTCATATCTTATAATACTGAATTAGTAAATCTCTGCAAACCTGTTTCTTACTTAAATATACCAAGTATTATATTAAAAATAGACTAAATGACCTAAACGAGTGACCAGAACATAAATCTTACAAGACTTGATGATGCAATTGAATAATAAAATGAATATGAAGGATAAAATAAACAATTTAGCTGAACCATGAAAGATTCTCTCAACAACATTGGAGATATCATTATCATTAGCATCATTATATCTTCCATCCTTTTATACAAAATTTGCATTAAGACGCATCTGAATATTGTTATAGCGCTATTACTCATTATTCAGAAAGCATTGTCACATCTACATTCCTCATGCCAATTACATAACTCCCTCACCTGCATCCGTGTGATACGGTGGTATCATACTGTAGCGTAATAGCTACATCCTAGCCCTACTCAATTACCTTACAAAGGGAACCTTCCTTATGCTAATCCTTTAGACCGTCCTACTCTCTTTCCAAGACTGAAACTGTCCAGCAAACCTTAACTCATCCTTTGTCCAGATCACTCAGTCCCGTCGTGATCGCTGGACTCAAGTACTCTTGCCACTTCGATAGTTTATAGAGAGACCATCTAGCTTCTGAACTGACAAGACGTTCCTGCCCTTGTCTCTCAACTTGTGTGTATTCCCCAACCTCAATTATTCTACAACACTAGTTATTTAATTAAACTTACTCTCATCCCATTTAAACACACTTCGGTCTCTCACAGCACTTAATTCACTAACGCCTCGCTTAAACACCGCTAACGCTACCGCTAACGCATCCAGCCTTGCGCTTACGCTGCATTAGTTAGTCTAAACCTAGTGCATCACTCCCCCCTCCATCGTTGTTGAGCTACCATCCCTCTGATAGACGTGTTATCACGACAATACGACATAGAGGGTGACAAAAGGCCTGAAAATCACCAACAGCATTACCAAGTTACTCCCCGATTAATTACTTATCGTTTTACAACTACTAAAGCCAATTAAAAGCTACATACCCGAAACAAGTTTTGAAAATCACCCTGCGTATGTGTGCAGAAAGTTTAAGCAATCTAATGACCTATGAAGACTGCCCTTGTTATTAGCACAGAGTGTAAGAATGCTCCATCAGCGAGCATTAAAAATCTCCGGGGAGGTGATTAAGTTCAACCGGTTATTTTTATGGAAGAATCAACGTAATCGCGAATGGGCTTGTTGTGGTTTTACCTGAGAAGTCAACTTAATCGTGTGCATTTCATCAAACCCACGTACGTGGTGCTCTGCAATCTCTGTTTGGAGCATAAAAGGTCGTAGACAGTTGGACAATGGGACGTGTAATTGTTGCGGTATGTCCAAACTGTAAGTCTGAACCAGCTGCAACGCAGATATATTTTGTATTTAAAGCGGGACGGTTAGGTTCTGAAAAAATTCCGCCAGATTACAGCATAATTAATATTTACCAACATGGGAATCTTTGATTTGGAAAAGCACGTACGAGCAATACTCTTTCCTCTCGTATTTCTAACGATAAATCTACAGCTATTTAAACTATTGATTATAACTTTACGTAACTAATTTCAAATTTTCAAATTTGTTTTTAAATTTTGGAATAGTATGTATTCTACGCCTCCTACCATGACGATGAGAGAAACAAGTACATTCACATAGCTTGTGTATGGCCGATTCTGTGGACGACGCTCGTGTTCGCACAGTACGCCCCCTACTCAACTGATTTAGAATTTCTGGAAGCATGGATACCAATTTTTAATCCAATCAACTTGGCAACTCTGGTAACCGTATTTTATGCGGTTGCTTACGTTATAATGGAACCCAAGTAATTCACGTTAATGATACAGAATTTCATTCCAAGCCCTCTTTGGCAAATCAATGAATTTTGAAAATAAACCTTTCAGAGCTGGAGCTATAGCGGGATGCCTTCTCCTTCTAATGCTTTGTAGTTCCAGATCCTTCTTCCTAGTGGGCGCTGCATTCGGCTACGAACCCTGGCAGATTGCTGCAGTTATCCACGTGGCTTGTTGGACTGCACAGGTATACGTTCATTGAAGCCCAGTTGAACTGAACCAAGAAAATCTATTATTTTTTTATAATTTGGATGACAAGTAATTTGGGTTTTTATTATTCACTCGCGTTAATACAGTTTTTCGGCCATGCTAAATTTGAAGGGCGGGCTCCGGCTCTGTTTGACAACCTGTTCCAAGCTTTCATGTAAGTTTTTATGGTATTCGGATGCATTACGTTATTTTCTAGAACCTTATGATGCAGCTGCAGCTACATGTATTTTTATCCTAATTGACATGAAATTTCTTCAACTGTGACACCATGGAATTTTTGTAGGATGGCGCCGTTATTCGTTTTGCTCGAAGTCCTGTTTAAACTGGGATACCGAAAAGATTTTCAAAAAACAATCATTGTCAAAGTTGAAGCAGAAATCGCTAAATTTAAAGCTTGTAAAGCATCCAAGAAAAACTGAGCAGTGGCTCTATACACCTTTCAAAAGCTCACATTTACGTATCAGAATAAAATTTAACTAAACACACATGCGAAACAATGGCATTAATTTGAAGATATCAGTTTTCACTTCGTTACGTAGTTGTCTACTGCAACAACAATCAATTAGCAATTAAATAGTACTTGCTTGAATGCAAAACGTAGCGAGACTAATGATTGACGGCGATGCATAATTAAGTTCCTCAAAACCTTGCCCGGCAACCTTTAAACCCAACCAGTTACCATACCTGTCCCTCCATTTAATTATAATTAAATACATTAATGTCGTCGCCATTTATTTGGCAAGGTGCACAGGTGATGCGAAATTGGGAATCATGGGTGTTGTTTTTAAAACCAAGGAGACAAACTTCCTTTCTATCGTCACAATAATAGTCGTTCATAACAGCAACAGCCATAGAAATTATAAGTTGTTGAAAGTAGTATTTTCATTACGAGTTAATTTAACAAGGGTCACCAAAGGCTGAACTTGATTGTATGTAAAATGTTGTGACCGATGATTCCTTGAAGTGGACTGGTTATCTCGCAAATGACGTCATTACAATGCCAAGACCAACACAAAACGTCTGTGTGACAGTATTTATGGAAGCAGTCTCGTTTTTTGTTCCGTTGATTCTATCAATCCCTCTCTCGCTCTCGATTTTTGCTGCGACGACGACAGTAAAATATTCTACGTAAAAGTGTGTACAAGCCAGCGAAGAAAGATAAGTACTCTAATTTTAATTTGATTAATTAATTTCATTTTATTTAAATCCTAGGCTGTAAACATGGCGATGAAGAACATGCCGTTCAAAAAGGAAATCCTGTGTGACGGGTACTACTACGACGTTACGAATTGGATCAAGCGCCATCCAGGCGGGAGCGTTATCGAATATTATACGGAATCTGGCGAAGATGCTACAATCGCAATCCAGCAGTTCCATTGTAGAAGCGGCAACAAAGTTTCGCTAATCATGAAGTCGTTGCCAAGGAGACTTCCGGACGCCAGGGAAAGTAAGTTTTTCTCTTTTTTGCTTTAGTATATAAAATACACATGAAATTATTGTAGCTCCTCAAATTGTGCATTTAATGAGAATTCCGTCGTTACAGAGAATGCAACGGGTCTTGAAATGAGCAGACGTAATCAAGCCCTAACGGATGATTTTGTAAAGCTGTACCATGAACTGGAGAAAGAAGGCTATTTCAAGCCATCCTTACTGCATGTCCTCTACCGCATCACAGAAATCCTTGTCCTCGGTATTCTAAGCCTGTATCTGATAGGAATGAATAACGTGTGGATGGTATCGCTGGGGACCTTAATGCTGTCTTTATGCGGCGGCCGCTGTGGGTTTTTAATTCATGAAGGAGGGCACAATTCCCTCACTGGTTTCTCCAAAGTTGATAAACTAATAAGCTCTATTTTGTTCGGTAATGAAGTATTCCTACTGCATGTTTTAATGTTTTCATGTATAATCAGTCATGCTTTAAATGTAATTTGCAGGAGTCGGTTTGGGAGGATCCGCCTCATGGTATAGTGGGCAGCACAATCGGCATCACGCTATGCCTCAGCGAATCACAAGAGACGTTGATTTGGATACGATGCCTCTTTTGGCCTTTAATAAAGAATCCGTCAAAGATCCTAAAGCTGGAAAGGGTTTCTTCGTTCAACACCAGGTGGGAGCACAATATAGTCTCATTCTTGCTTATATTGAAACTGCGTTTACCACCGAGTCTGTAAGCAGTAATGCAGTGAGGCCAGTAATGCACAATCAATGCTTTCTTGCAGGAACTCCTCTTCTTGACCATCGACACATTCCTGGTTTCCATGCTCTGGACGTGCGTCCTCCATCCGCGATACATGTTTCGGAAAAGAAAATATTTAGAAATGTTCTTCGTAACTCTTCACTTCATCGGGGCTGTCTACTATGTGGGTTTTGTGCCCTACTTTATTTACACATGGCTAAAAAGTTGCTATCTGCTTGGGAATTTCGCACTGTCCCATTCTCATCTCCCGGCAACCACAGAGCCAAAACATTGGGTTGAGTATGGACTCATTCACACAATGGACGTGGAGCCATCATGGCTTGTGAGCTGGTGGATGGGCTACCTCGACTGCCAGATCGAACACCATCTTTTTCCTACAATGCCTCAGTTTCGATGTCCGCTCATCCGGCATCGTGTGAAAGCCCTTGCTCACAAGCACAACATTGAGTACAATGTAACCACGTACGCTCAAGCAGTAAAGAAAACGTTTCAAAATTTGCGCCAAGTCTCACAACATTTTCAGGAGCTGCCGTCCGACGAAGCTCAAGGCAGTGCCTTTAATTTCCAGCGAGACGACAGAAATCATTTTAAGGTTGCTGCTTCATTGTAAACTGGATTATGCCGTAACTAAATCCTGGCTGGTATTTAAGGCTGTCCTAGCTGCTAACGATATTTAAATAAATTATCAAAAACCCGCGCTTTCTTAATTCAATTCAATTTTAAATACCATATGCAACTTGGTAAAATATTTTAAAAATATAAACTGGTAGGGGCAAGCGAACTTTCAGTGCTGGTATCTATTTAGATGCATATGCTTTTGGTCTAGTGATTTTATCCATTAAGTCGTATTGAAATTCAAGGCAACAGCGTTATCAAAGAGTATGAATGCTTCAAGGATGGAGCCTGAATATATCCTGCTTGAATAGTTCTTAACTATAAGATTCAAGGCTATCCACTAGGCTCGAATTTTGGTGGCTCATGCTGCAAGTTCTAACTGGTAGACTGACTGGCAGGCTCACAAGGGCTGATAGTAGTCAGTGAGTTGCTTCTTGTTGACGTGGATAGAAGATGTTGAGGATTTGGCAGAATGTAATAAATCATTTTGTCTCTTGTTGGTTGCACGGGGGAAAAACTCTCTCTTCCCCTTATCATCCTTTCACTCGACCGTATCATCGTCAAGTCAATTTAGTTAAATGCTTGGACTCTAAACCACTCCCCAGCCGCCCTCCCCCTCTTCCCCTCTCTTCCCCTCTCATCCCTATCACTCAAAGCTCTTCTTCCCCCTCCCCATTCTCCTATCTTAAGAGCTTCCATGCAGAGCAGGAGAGCAGTGTCCGTCTAAAACCTGGGTTTTCATCCACTCCCCTTCCCCCGGATTCTAAGAGGATGCATATTCACGCACCCTTGTTTGATGAAGCGTGTGGAATGCGTAGGGAAAGAATCCTTAAGACCCTTCATGATTTACGACACTATGACACAACTTGTCCACAGTAAATGATTCTTCTGGACGCTCCCACATCGGAATCAGAGGAGTAGGCGGGTAGTGTAGGGACGAGAAGCAAAGCTAGAGTAGATCAGCTTCAGCAAGAGCAGATAGCTTGAATGAACATTCAAGATTCGCTCTACCCGGTTTACCCGGTCCGGATTCGGATAGTTAGTAAACTACCAGAAGAAGTAGCCTCCTGGACATCCTCTGGAAGCCGAAGCTACAGGGGCGGATCAGGAGCTCAGAGGATTGGGGGAGAGGGTAAAAGATGGAGAGTAAATCTAAAATATTGATGTTGTGCACGCGGAGGACGGGCGATTAGATTCAATGCAATCACGTAACTGTAGCATTTACTTAGCCGAGGAATGATTCAACTCTACATGTCTTCTTCTTCGAAACTCTCCCCATCGTCTCACGCACGTACCTTATTTTTTCTCCTCCGAATACAGAATGTACACTTAATGCATTTTCAACTGCAATCAATTCAACCTTGCTCGATTCCTGTCCGAAGTCGGGCGGGGAATGTTGGATAACTTGCTTCATTTTACACAAAAAATGCAATCACCCACTCGGCGAAAGGGATGATTCAATCCTCTGAATTCCAAAGAGGAAAATGCAATCTTTCATTGTCTGTAAAGTGAATCTCGTGGAACTGCAACTGTATTCGGGAGTAAAAAATGTCTTTTTCCAGATACGTGCTTCTCAGCCCAAACCCCAGCTTCATGCTTCTCTCTAGTCTATAAAATATAATGTTTCGTTCATGCAGATGATGCTCCCCTCTCCAGATTTTCCCCGCTGGAGACGATAGCATGTCAAGGGGAAAGTGTATAGGTAGATGCCCGGAAAATAAGGATTCCAGAGTAATTTTAGTAGAGGATAAGAGGTTGAGAAATTCGATCCCAGGTTCAGCTAGTCAGATCTGGTTTCTGCCGGAATTTTCTGAGTGCTTAAATAACTTAAGGCATGTATGTAAGGGTGGTGAAAGTTGGAGAAAGTAAGTTTGAGAGTACTGAAAAATCTCGTTTTACCATGAGAACGCTTGAAATTGCCTCAGGATGCATGCATAGTTCCGTATTTTTATTACGAGCGTTTATGGGATATCGTCATATCGAATACGGTCTACATCTTGAGTAATGCAAAGTAAGGGGAGTTTAAAATGAAGTTTGTATTAGTTCATACCAGATGTTCAGTTATAATGAGAGACTGATTGTTAATTTGTTGGTGAAAGTTGATACACTGCGTTTATAAAATACCTTAAGGACAGTTTTACGATTTTAAAATAATTTCTGTCTGATTGGTGTAAAAGGACACCAGATTATTGGGAACGTGGAAGAAAAGAGTCTACCGGAAAGTTAGCACTTGGATTTTAAAAGAAAGTAGAAAGTTGGAAGAAAGTTATACACCCGGAACTAATTAAAATGTTTCTTAAAACTTAAAGTTCTCTCAAGGTTGCTTCTGTAGTTAACTAGGCCTGGTCGACTTGGATGTTAAATATTGATTGGATTACTCGAATTTCAGTGTTTAGTTTAACGCCGATTTAGACACGTTTCCACGATTGCTAAGTTTCTTTAGCATAGATATCCAACAGAATTCTTCCGGACGACATATACTTAAACAAAGATAAATTGCGTTTAGTGAGGCGTATAACATTATTTAATTGTAATTGTATTAGTATATATTGAAATAATCACACGCATGGCGGCACATCCACATGTAGGGGATTAACAGTTTCTTACGTAACAGTTGTTACATAAATTGAGCAAGATTAAAAAGCCGTGTATGATGATTAAGAATTTAGAAATGCAAATATGTCGGAGAAAAGTTGACCAAGTGTATATATTAATTTGCGAAAATGTTTCTCAAGTTTAAATGCAGTATTTACGAAAGTTTTAAGCTTTACCTGTAGGGAATACTGCGTTTTGGGATTTCCATGTTCTAGTTAGTTCTATTTCTTGCCTGGTTTAATTCAGTTCTAGTTGTACTTTGGAATGCGTAGAAATTTAAAAGTATGTAGGCCGTATGATAATAGAGGATGTACTCCAAGGACGGAGAAAGTATTGTTCAAGGATCATTATAACATGCATTATGCATTGGCTGGACAAGTTAGTGAGCCTTTCTTTGTTGGAATTAGAGCTTTCTCTCTCTCTCACTTTCTTTTTAATACTTGTTCAAGAAAACTCATGGGGAAGTTGACAAAAGTTGAGAGAGAACGCAAACAAAAGAAAGTTACTCGCGACTGAGAGACTTGGAGAAAGTCAACTTTCTATACACAGTTTCAAATGCAACTTACGCTTCTCTCCTTCCATCCCTATCATTTAATCCTATCAGCTTCCTCACCCTTCGCTCTAGGGCCGTCCATATCGCTACTAGTTTATACGTCTTGCTTATCCTTAGTGGAGATATCAGAAGAAAAGTAAGAGAACTCGAATAGAAAGTGAAAGCTGGGAGAAAGAAGGAGAAAGTGTCCTTTGGATTCATCAATCCCATTATTCTTCTCCACTTGCTTTCCAATAGACCCACCTTCCAGAGAGCTGTGAGGCGGAAGGATGTTATTGGAAGATCGGAAGAGGAGTTTTCCTCCATCCCGGAATCCGGGTATTAAATTCTCCGTACTTACACTCCCTAACCTTGGCTCCTCTACGTACATGCATTCCTTGAATAAATTCTTGTACAAGTTTGAGAATAAATGTGATATGTATTCAAGAGAAGACGTTAATTGTATTTGCATGTTATTCCTTGTTTAGTTTCGCGGATGGTGGAGGGGCAGAGAGAGGGAGAAATTTGAATTGGTGAGCGGTAGTTTTACTAAACCAAGTGGTAATTTAGAAACGCCTTTCGTCGAACAAGATGTTTCTTCTTCTTCTCCACTCTTCGGAGTCGTAAATCAAGTGCTAACTGTTATAATCCTGAACGAAACAGGACTCGGAGGACTCAAGCTGTCCGCCAACCCTCCTCCCAAAGAGGATCGCCCCAATCCATCCTAACGAGAATCTCTTCGGCTTTCTCTGCTTTCTCCCGTCTTGCTTTAAAGCTAAGATGAGTTTGACTTTGGAAAGCTTTTCCCTCCGTCCGCTCTGTAATTGTATATCTTTTGAAATCGGATAAATGTGCAGGCTACGCTGACAGTGTCGCAAGCTATTACTCGGTTTCACGTCAGGCCAAAGCCGGAGAAAGCGGGAGCTGAAATTGGTGAAAGTGTAGGAACAAGTGAAAGTCAAGTGAAAAGTGGGAAGAAGTATAAGAGAAAAAAGCTTCTTGTAGCAACAAGACTAACAAGTGTAGAGAGAAAGGATTGAATTCCTCTGACGTTGAAGTATTACAAGTGTAAATGTATGAGCTTTCTCCACTGGGCTCCTCTGTCGGCCTGCATAGGAGTAACAGCTTTTTTGGTTTTAAGCAAAGATGAGGTTGACTTGGACGCAGATTGAGTTACTTCTCTGTGGATGCTTCCTCCCTTGCTTTCTCTTTGCATGGGAGGGCTATGATTCTTTTAGGCTGACGTTTTGGCTATGATGGATTCCACACACTCACATTTCTTGTCCCTTCCAAGGTAATTCCTTATTTTAAGTCTACCAGACGAGGAGGTAAATTTGGTTAAGCTTACACGAGCGAACCGAGTTGAACGATGGGGAAAGCAATGCGAGGTTTAGCTGCAAAGAGATTGGGTGCGCGGGTGGATAGAGGAGAAGAGGATTCTGGAGAGAATGGGAGAAGAATACAGTCCATGTTTGCACAATGGCGGAATTAGCCCTCTCCTCGTCTTGTAACAAGATTCCATGACCTAATTTGAATGTAGGCTTGTCTCTGGTCTAAATCCCGGAAGAGGGACGCTTGCGGGAGAAAGTTTGATAATGGAGAAATTGCTGGAGCTTTACGAGCTTCATTGTAAAAGCGGGGTAGTGGGAATTTGCGTACTTGTTGTGGCTTGCTTACTGGTTAAGATGATTAGGGACGAGTTTCACGGTTCCTGCTTAAATGTTTCCCTTTGATAGAGACTCTATTCGGAATTACATCTTCTTGGTCGTCTGGTTCTAGATGAATCGCTGCTCTCCAGCCGTATCTACCGGTTCAACTCTTTGTTTTCTAGTTCATAATATATTACAAAAATAGATGAGCTGCTGGAAAGACTCCTTCCGTCATTTTGTACTGTGGAGAAACTATATGCTTTCTTTCCTGCTTTCGTCACAGGAAAACCATTCTGTTTTGGATACATTGAGATTGGTGAAATCGATCTTTCACTTCGTATGCCTGCCGGTCCGTTTTCAGAGAAAATCTAAATGAGCATGTGTTATTTCTGTTTTTCTACCGGATACTCTGTTAAAATCTTTTGTTTGTTCTCTAATTCTGGAAAAAGCTTTTCAGCTTTTTTCCCTGGAAGTCTTTTGTGTAGAATACTTTAATAAGCTTGCTATTTTCATTTTCGCGTTTGTTAGTGACGTGTCTTTAAAGCTTGATAATTTATGTTTGTAATATGAATCGACAAAATAAAGAAGAAAACGTGTAGGCTGGTTTACAGTTGCGTATAACTCAAGCATGGCATGGCAAAGGCATGATCGAGTGTGGTGAAAGTTCAACGGCTTTCACTGTGAAATAAATGTACGACGATGCGAAATAAATGGCGGAGATGCAGTGATGCAATAGCAAGAGAAAGTTTGACGTAAGCGGTGAAAGTTTGTACTCCATGTTGACCCCATGCTGGTCGGTTAATAAGGGTGTCTGGTTTTTGCGAGTTTACTTTCTTTTTATGGTGCGTGGACCTTTGTTAATACTGAATGTAATTTTTGGTCTGCTTTCACCGAGGTCTGCTACTCTAAGGTGATGTTCATTGGATAATAAGACCAAGCACGACATAGCACTAGTGAGTGGCTTTTAAATAAGATAAATACGAAGAGACGGAGAGGGAAAATGTCATTGCTCCGGTTTCAGGATTTGTTGCGTGCAGAAGATTGTGAAAGAGGTTTCGAGTCTAATATTTACGAAGAGAGACACGGAGATGGACGAGGGCGGATTTGGGTTGGAGAAAGCATGATGGACTAGGAATATGTTGGAGAAAGTTGGTTGGAGAAAGTAGCCCTGGACGAGGTAGATGTTGGATAGATGTGTTTCCTTGATTTACTCTAATAGGAAATATCTAAAAGTGCCAATGGCCCTGCCGTGGCTAGGTTCGCATTCCGTTTCAGATAAATGTAGAGGAGGACGTGAAAGTTTGGTTGGGAATGACAAAGTTTTTCCTTAGGGGGATCTTTAGATTCAGATGTAGAGGATGAGGTTACTTGAATACGCAGGAGGGAGAATCAGAGAGAGAGAATTCGCTCTCTCTCTCTCTCTCTCTCAGAATGTTAACAAATCCCATGTTAGCCCACTCGACAACATTCTGAGAGGAAGGAATAGGAAGAGGATGAGGGAATTGAGGAAGGGATGAGTTTGCATTTGAGAGGATGAAGGCCTCAGATAGGACTGACGGGAGAGAGATGGAAGGGAGTGGGAGATAGGTCTAAGAAGGGAAGAGCTTAGAGTTTTTGGGAGAAAGCGGGAAATGTAAAGATAGAGACAAAGTCGGAGAAAGTAGCATATGGCAGATGGCATGTCGCCAGAAGAGAGAGAGGACGTTAAGTGTGAAAATCTTTTCATCACATTACTTTGTTGCTCAAGATGATGGAAAAGAAGTGTTTTTTCTGCCCTTTTTGCATTTCTCTTAGACTTCCTTCCTCCCGTTCCTTGTAACAATCCTGAAGAAAGTCGTCTTGATTTTCTATTCCTCCCAAGCATAAGCTTCAAGTACAAAGATCTAGCTTTCTTTCATTCAGAACAAGTAGCGAGACTTGAATCAAGAGCAAAAAGTTTGTCACCAGAGAATATACACACATACGGACTGTTGTCATCCTCTTTTCACTATTTCGCAAGACTTAACTTAATTTCAACTTTGACACACATTCTCAGTCAGACACAGACAACACCATCGCCACGCATATCAATTATCATCATCACCTCCGACTTTCTCCTTTCTCCAGTGGAAAGTTTAGATACGGCTTTATTTAGACCACGAATTTTCGCATGCCTCTGCCAACTTTCTCCACGCTAATTATATGCATAGCCTGTTGCGTTTTCCTAGCGAACATGGGGATGCAGAGTATGACAAGCGGTAAATTAAATTCGCAAATTTGTACATGCCTACAAGAACGAAAATTAAAAAATTCTACTCATCCACCGCCAAAATAATCATGGAACTTGCATGTATTTCAAATACTATGCCCGCTTCATTATTCCACTTTTCATTAAAAATGTTAACAGGAATGAGCTATGTTAATTACATTTTCTATTCTATCGTGTCTGTTTCGCCGGATTGAGAGGCGGAGAAAGTCACTCAAGCACTCCTATGCTTGACATGTGACTCCTGTATGAGCTAGTATGCAAGTGAAAGTAAGAATGACTATCTCTAGCGCAGAAAGAACAATCAAGTATTTCCATACATGAACCTTTCCCGCTTTTCCTCACCAAACATCCGTAAGTATCTCCCCGGTTGGTAAAAGCAATAAATGGGAAGTCCAGCCGAGATACAAGATCCAAACCGTAAACCTTCAGGCATCCTCAAATACATGTTAGTTGAGGTTTCCTTTCTCGTTAATTTTAGGGAGGCGACTGACATATATTTTTTAAATTTAAAAATACGATGAAAAAATAACTGCACACTTTTCAATTTTATTATAAATAAATTGAAATAATATATATGTACAATACGGAGTATAAACTAGAGCATGCCTCACGTCTCTGCTAAGTTACATGTTTTTATAGATTTTTCATTAACGGAATACCTTTTTATAATAAAAACTTATCAATACCAAAACGATTAGCATTTCTA
Source organism: Sminthurides aquaticus (assembly GCA_906901655.1). Lineage (NCBI taxonomy): Eukaryota > Metazoa > Arthropoda > Collembola > Symphypleona > Sminthurididae > Sminthurides > Sminthurides aquaticus. The sequence goes on from CAJQTT010000010.1 coordinate 1,506,742, forward strand.
GCATGCATCTCACCATTTGTGAAGCTCTACGCATAGAGGAGTAGCACAACCAAAATAAAACAATTTTCGCAAGAGAGGTATGCATATGAAAAGTAAATACAATTATATTGTTGCCTGTTTTCGATGTTAATGTTGGCTCACTATAATTAGGCTATTGTTTTCAACTCAACTTAACAATGATCATTATGCTAACACCCTACTTTGTAGAAACTAATAATAAATTTGCTGTATTCACAATAATGATTTGCGTCATAGTAAGCATTAACTTGGTATCGACGAAGCAGTAGGATCCCAGCCGAAACTTGAGTTCTGATAAGGCTGACAATTGTCGCCGCTCTTTGGAATTCGCAACTCCAGAGCGCCATCTAATAAGGAGTTGTTTTGACTTGGAATGAAACTCAGCTGGCATCCGGAAAACAATGATTACAGCAAAGTAGAACCAAGCTCCAATAAAACCCACAGTCAGAGCCATTATTCCGTAAAATCGTATGGCTCCAAACAAACCATAGATGCAAACGCAGATAAAAGTCACTTCTGCCATAGGAAATATGAGTGGAGCATAAACACAGTTGAAGAGCTTAATGATCACTTGTAGATGCTTGTATCGTTCAATCCCTTCTCTCAAACAATGCTTATTGCAGAACACGCTTTCCCTGGAAATGAATAAGAATTTTAGCCATTAGCTCAATTATAGATTCTGAAACAAATACTCAGAAATCATTCCATGTGTAAAAATTCACCATGATTTAAGAGTGCATTGCAGTATATAGAGCAGGGGAAAGTGGGATTGCCAATGAAAATATTTTGGAGACAGTATTCGAGAAATGTGTGTGGTGAAAATGGTTTAGGTGGCTTGTAAATTATACTATTATTTATTTTTACCAGTTTTCCGAAATCGTTCCCAGTGTACCAATAATGATTATGATGATGCTATACATGTGCAGATTCCCAATACAAAAGTACATGCAGCAGCTGTGACCCATGAATACGAGGGAAAGCGCACGATGAGACCAAGGTGGCGCACTTGAGTCATCCCTTTCAAGCAGAGATGCAAAAAGAATAGGATAATACGGATAAGCGAACGCCCAAAAAATATTCAACAGATTCATTGCTGTGATCCCGTAAAAGGAACAGTAAATTACAAATTCGCAAACTCTGATGTGGAATACTTTCTCCTTTCTTCTGCCTTCCATTCCAAGTATTTCAACGCTGCAATCTGAAAAGACATGATTTTTATAGCGATTTTTACAAATATGTGTTTACTAACCTCTAATTTTTGGGCCACTACTGACTCTTAGCTCGAACCTTTCAAATACTTGATTCCCGCGTACACAAAATTGGAATAATGGCTACCGGCATGCAGAAATCCAAAGGCACAGACTCCACATATCACGTAGTACGCCGACATACATTGTACCAGCGTTTTGACAGACGCATTCGTTTCAGGGTTGATCGTAGTTTGCAAAGCACGAAACCAGATAAAAGATAAGTTAAGTGCTAGGAGAAAGTAATTGATGTACATTTTAAATAACTTTCTCCAAGGTACGTTTTCGGGGCAGCTGAACACTGGATTCCAACGGTAAGGGTGGCAACCAAGAAAATGTCCTATATTCACTGGTATTTTCATGTACGTTTGCATTGTCTTGCTAAGGAAAATATAATCCGCCATGGTGAAAGCAGGTCGTAGGTTTTGTATTTACAAAATATTTGTCTAGTCACTGCTACGATAACATTGACTACTTCGGATGTGACACCGACGATGGCCTTTACTTCTATACTCTACGAATACTAAAATCTATATTGCAATCCTCGTTGCTTCGTATGTTGAAGCTATCCAAGGTTTCATAATACATCATTTAAATAATAGATGCAAGATAGAGAAGTCCAACTCTTCGATGACACGTTCGTTGAAGTAATTTACGGTAATCGACGCAAAGGTGCTGGACATGATGATTGCAAATTTGCAGCACGTTTTCCTAATGACAGCTGCAAAGATATAAGTCGTCGGTGTTTAATAAAATTAAGGAGGGCGCGAGTATCATTTAAATGATGTGCAGCTAAGGTTAATATTGAAGTAAGTAGATTGTAATTACGATAGACACCAATTGCGAAACACACAATATGCGTGCAATATAACAAAGGAGCTTATTATAATTATAATCGTCTACTAAAGTCTGAAAATTGAGTAAGAATTTCAGTGTTGTCTGAAGAAAATACAAACTGTAGTTAAAGTGTAGTTAAAGTGAAAGCCATAAAAGCTAAGTACATATTTCTACTAGAAAAAAGGAATGACGAAAGTGGGTTGCGTAATATCACTCCTGAAACGTTTTTAATGCATGTTTATGATTGCAAATTGGATACCGTCTAGGGAGAGTTATTATCGTGTTGGTTGAGATGGTATTTTTTAATATTATTGCAGGCGGGTAACTTGTCCTTGATGGTATTTTGTGCTCGTTTCCCGTTTCGGATAATTATCTTTCCGTGGGAAGATATTTAGATTCCTCTAGGTTATGAGGCTGGATGTGGCTTTAATTATTATTCATATTTCTCTGGTGGGAGTACGAGAATGGAAAGCGAGCGGGCCTTGGAAAAATCTTTAATTTCATTCTCCGATCCAAGAACTGCAAAACTAAGAAAGGAGAGAAAGAAATGTGCGTGGTGGTAGAATTGAGAAAAGAGAGTAGAGAAGAAAGTTGCTGCAACCGGAGAGGAGAAAACATCCAAAGAATGTTACCTTGCTAAGCAGCCCACGGAGTCTCGTTATACAAGAGAGAATCTAATCAAAGGTAGATGGTTTTTTTTGGTTACGCAGAGTAATGCGGTTAAAGTAGCTGAATTTCGGGTGGCAATTAATTTTCGTCTCAATTTGCATACACTCTTCTTCTTTTCCCTCGACGTTTTCTTCTTCCCATTATTCTTTTGCTATTTGAACTCCTGCTCCTTTTCTGCTCTTCGTTCCCCTTCCGCGGATTAGGAGAAAATTCTAATAGATTCATGATTTTCTCCTTTTCTCTCTTCCTTTTGAATTTTTGCAGTTAAAGGTGAAAGTTTGCTTTCACTCGGTGAAAGTCAGCTTTCACCAACTTTCTCCAACCAAGTAACTAAGAGTATGGAAAGGAAGGAGAAAGGAGAACATATGGTGCTTTTGGTGATAATCATGTGACGATTTTGAATATGAACCTAACACCTGCTGGAAAGTAAATGGAGGATGAGACAGCCTGGAAAAGTAGGAGATCAAGGATGAGGATTTATTTTTCCCAACTAGCGAGCTTGTCATCCCTGGAGATCGCTGGGAATGAAGATAGGATTTGGATGAAGAGAGAAGTGGAGAAAATACGGGAATATTGAAGAGGACAAAAGGATGCTACTCCAGGAGGTAAAGCAATGTCGTGCTGGAATTAGAACTCACTGAGAGCAAAGAAGAGATGTTCGCGTCCCTGTTCTCTGCGTCCCATCCTTTGAAGCATGAATATTTTTGCACACAAATTTCCATTGTAATCCAAAAATTGTAATTCCGGTCTTAGGGATTCAATGATGGGAGGGGAATCCGTAATGAGAGGATTTTTTACGCTGCACAGCCTTCCGCCCAAATCAAATACTGTCATGGCATACTAAACACAACTTGGATAAAAAATTCACTCATCGCAGCCATCTTTAACGAAATTTATGAGACAATTATGTGTCCTCCGTTAGTCGTAACTATCCTTAACTTTTCTCCTCCACTTCCTCTCCCATATTTCCTCTGTGGAGAAAGCTGTAGAGAAAGCAACTTGATTTTTCCGATGACAGCGTGTGGTAACCTTTTACAGCGTCGTAAGGAATATTAAAATACTTCCCGAAAAATATACAGCTTGCCGCAAAGGACCTACAAAAATATCCGGAGAAAGTTGCTGACTGGCTAAGAGAAAGTTTATTCTAGCATTACCGATCAAAGCCGGAGAATGGTGCTGACACTAAAGCAAGGATTAAGTATGAGGTCAGTCGATAAAAAGTCCTGTGCTTACTCTCACTAATGCAATGAGGAATCAACACTTGTTTACAACATAAAAGATTCTGACATGTAGGATGCCAATGCGAATAATCGGCCAATTTGATTGATAAATCTGGCTTATTTTTCACAACCTCCTGTATAACGAATAAAAGAATTTTCTGCATGGGCTCCTTTCCAACATCCTGAAAAAAACTGCTTGTCCGAACATGGTTTTTGCCTCTAACATTATTGGCTCTATTGGAGAAAGTAGGAAGTGAAAGCAAGGATGTATATATGGCAGAATATTTGCGAGCCTCATTACCTCACATCGTTTATCATGTAAATGGGCTTGGTGAAAGCAAGTGCCAGAAAATGTTGTTTCTTTTACTGTGAATGGAAAAGGTAGACCATTTTTCCAACTTGCAGGTGAATATCAGATACCATTTGGTGAATAGAGATACACTTAACTTAGTTTTTCTGCACACCAAATAGTATAACTATCAGCATGAGGTATACAACATAGATCGAAGAGTAGCTAAGATGTTCCTCATTGAAACGAACGGGACTTGCTGTCAGCATATTTGTCCAAAAGTTTTACTACTTTGATCCTAACCAGAAATCCATTGAAAAGCTTAAGCAATAGGGCTCATATGCTTTCTCTTTTGTTCGAGTTGCTTGGACATTGATTTTGCGTCAAACTTCTTGAAGAGGATTCTGGAGAAAATCCGAAATGCTTCTTCATTTGAAACTGTTGATGAGTGACAGCATATTGTGAAGTAACGCCCAGAGCTAATGGTGATCGGTGAAAGTATATGCTTTAAGCCGATAGAATTACTTAGAAAAGTCTAGATTGAGAATATAATTGCTGGAGGCAGGATATACGATTTCTGTCTAAATTTTGTTTACTACGAGGGAGATAAATGGTTTTTTTCTCGGTCTAGTTACTAAAATGCGGGTATTATGTTACCCGGATTTTCTCTGTCGACTAAGTGTTTCAAAGTAATACGTTCGGATCAGCTTACCCGGGCATAGAATGTAAAAGTACTTGAGAGTTTTGTGAGAGAGAAAATTATGATGTCCGCTAGACTTTCTCCTTTCGGTTTATTGTGTACGTACTGTAGAGAAGAGAAAATGATGCTCCGTACTTAAAGCGTTACTTTTTCTACGTAATCTTTAGCCGATCTGGAAGGGCGGGGCTTGAAGATCTGCTTACGGGTTGAGTAGTTCCAATCTACTTGTATTATCCTACCTAAAAGGCTATTTGCTGGAATATACACGTGCATTAATTTCATGTCATCCTATTATGGCTATGAGAAGGCAGAGATGAATCGTGGACAATTAGCTATCGACTTCATCCTGCCAAAGGAGAAAGCAACAAAGAGAAAGTATCTTATGCTGGGAGAGTCCTTGAACTAGATTGCCACGTTCGTAGCTCATCCCTTTGAGCAACGGTAGGTGAAGTCAACAAGATTACAATTGAATGTATCGGTCTTCTTTCTCCAGAAAGTTTTGTACCTTAGTGAAAATTTAAACCAGGAAGTATCTTCTGAACTTGATTGTTTAATAGCTATACGCATGTATGTCCTGAAAGTATGCAGTTTTCAAAACTTGGGCTTCCGATTGTTACATTGGTTTCAATAAAACTACGGGTGGTGAAAGCGGAGAAAGTTGTATTATGCGTCAATCAATTAGAAGCTCCAAAATAGATCGGATCTATCAAAGCATAATACAATACCGAGCACGAAACTATGATTTTTGGCAGTGAAAGCGGGTGTGGATTCAAGTGGCTTTATTTGACTCATTCTAGTCAACCAGATACTGGGACATCGGATTTTTTAAATACCCTGTTTAGTCGGCCATAAAAGAAGATATTGTTAGTGGATCTCACTATTTCACCTATTTTGCAGTGAGTATAAGTCAGTAGGATTATAATATTTAGGATTCAATTAGAATATACGGCCAGGAATATCTTTCCTGTTTTCCTGTCCCATGAGACTTGAATCGACTGCCTTGGAACTTTCCTTTTAACTTTCCCCACTGACTTGTCTGGAGAAAGTAAATTGCCTCTGTGTCCACATCAGGCTGGTCCACATCTCCCCAGGATTTGGTTTACTTAACCTGTATCCAAGCGAAGCTAGTTTCTTCAGCGGGCTAACTCACGAAAACAAGGAGAAAGTTGAACGCATCTGCAACAAACGTGAATAGGCTCATACAAGCAGCTTTAAGCAAAGTTATTAGTTTTGGTATATATTTCGTCACCTGCAACAATGCGTCCTCCTTCCTAGAATTCAAACAGTTTTGCGCAAATACAGTCAAATATAGAATACATTAAAAAACCAAAAAGAAATTCCAGGTCAGCCTACGTTTTGTATAACGCATAAGAAACCCGCTTGCGAATTAGCCATAATGCAAACGTAAACATTTTCCCAAACTCGCGCGCCGCAGTTCGAAATGGAATTCTACTCAATCAGTTTGGTAACTTTACAAAGTAAGTTGGGCGTGATAAAGATAAGGAAACCGTGATCTAGAGAGAAAGAATATTAGTAGAAAGACTAAACGGCTGATCTCACGATAAGTGTTTGAGTGAAAGTAGAAATTAAGAAAAGAAACTTTCTATAAAACCCCGTCTGATCACCCACAAAGCTAAGTTAAAGCAGATTAACGGAAAGAAAATGTTTGAAATAATCTATAATTAGCATCTTCTATAGAGCCGCCGCTTTTTTTTTCTAGTTAATTAGGCGGGGTGTCTCGATCGAAAAAAAATCCATGAAGCGCCTTAAAAAGAGAAAGCTAGTTTTAATATGGATTGACGGTTTACCAATAAGTTTCGTACATACATATATTGCTGATACATCGCGAGGCGTCGCCGAAATGGGAGCAGCCACATCTAAGGAGAAAGTTGGAGAAAGGGGTGAAAGCAGAGAAAGGCTTGCATTTCCTCTCTCTAAGAAGTGGGCATAGATAAATAGAGGATTGGAGTGGATTGCAGGATGATTTGTAGCCGGGAATGGATGTATGTAGTGAAAGCGGGAGTGAAAGCATTCGCGAGTATGCAAGAAAATAGAAACGCTTTCACTTTCTCAGAGAGAACGCCCAAACTGATTGAGATTGAAAAAGGCTTAGGAAAAAGGTAGATACATGCTTAGCTTCTGTTTCTGCCAAAACTTGAGAATAGCTTATCAATCAAAGAAGCTTAACCTCTGAAGTTGGGAGGGGCACAAAGTGTAATACTAACTTACCCTCATACATGTTCGGGCTCATCTGGGGAGGCTGGAGATGAAAGCAAAGATCAACCTGATTCCAAAGGGCTTTCTTCCCTCCCCGATTCACCCTCTTCCCTCCTGACTGACACGAAGAGGGAGGAAAAGAAGGTACATGCAAGGAAATCCTGGAATTTCAGCTTAAAAAACATGAAATCAAATGATCTTTAACATTTTTTACAAGCTTTCACTCCATTCTACATTTTCTCAGGAATAAAACACGGAAAATTTCGCGAATCTTTATTTGCTTTCTCCCATAACTTAGCAAGAGCTTGTGTAATACAAGGATGACGACAGAGCCGAAATTTCCCGTACATCACAACTTCTTTTGAGAAAGAATGTTCCAGATTTTAAAGGGAATCGATCATCTTTCCCCAAAAATCCTTCGCTAGAGTGCGTCCATGTCTTTTAAATTTGCGGCTATGTATTCAAACGAAAAACACCTTATCCCGCCTATAACCTTAAATATGACTTTAGCAGCATGCTCAAACCTTTCACCCCACTAAGTAAAGTAGTGTATACCGTGTGTCTGTCACAGTTGCAAACATCATCCTCCCGAAAATCTCATATGCTAATGAAACGAAAGAGTTTCTTTGACATGTATTGGAATAGATCTTTTAGTGACACGAAAAGTTTTCCTTTCACAAGATCCTGAGAAGCGGGTGAAAGCGAGACAAGAAATAGGAGAGCTGGCAGATGAACTTTCTCTTTCTTGCGAATATTTTTGCAACAAGTTCACATCTCTATGGTAATCCTGTCTTTGTAGTTTTATTTACACAAGGAGAAAGTAATGAATTTTCCATGACTCACTTGTATATATTTCTTCCGCATTCTTTCTCCTCGCTTTTCATGATTGAATCTAAATTGGAATGGATTCTAAGAACGTGCACAGGTTTTCGCTTTCTCTCTTTGTTTCCGCTCACCTTGTTGGATTCCTCAGCAAGTTTTAATTGTGCTTATCTCAACTTTGTTCGCTTATCCAGTTCCCAACTTTCTCTTCACGGTCATTCGCAGTCATGGAGTCCTTTGATTTCTAAAAATCCACGAGACTTTTACAAGTAATCAATTGATGTTACCATGGAAACCATCTTGATCGTGAACCTTTATGCATGATGCAGGTGCGGCTCCTTTATTAACACTAATCCTACTACTTAAACTTTCACCACTTCAGTATCGCCCTTGAAGTACGATTGTGGCGTTTCCTGTAGAGAAAGCATTAGTAAATCGAAAATGCATTAGCGGTACACTTTATACATGCTGAATAAGTGGTGAAAGCGTCAATGTTTCAAAAATTTCGTAGAAATATCAGCGATAACAAAGTTTAAGATTCCTATTAGCTGTTACGGGACATAAAATCTTGGAAATGCTGAATAATATTTCTGTAAACGCGTCGAGTCCATAGCAAATCGCGGGATTAATATGAAACTTTCACTAAACTTTCTCCTCACCATCCTTGCGTTTATTCATTTCCCTTAAGCCCTGCATTTATGAGACACTGTATTTTCTCACAACAAACCAACCTAAAGCGTCCGGATTTGTGCTGTCCAGAAGAGATAGGAGTGCGTTGTTGAAAATTTTGTAGGATAATTTGAATAAAATCATTGCAACATTTGAGGTTTAACCCGGGAGATTTTGAGCTTAAAACTTTCACAATATTATGCATTATACATGCGGAAAGATTTTGACACCTGCAGCCACAGGAACCAAGGGCCACAATCATCCATCCTCTTTCACCTATCCCCACAGCAAAGGGTCATCCTCTTTCCTCCTCCATAGAAACTCTCAGCTTTGATAATTGCTTAAAATCTGAATGTCAAGATTAGAGGCTTGGTAAGCATGAGCTAGATTATTTTGTAGAGAACTTAGTTTCGAAAGTAAAATAACGTCTCTCCTCGATTCCCAGAGTTATCACCCCAGCACTATGTCTAGCTCTACGCATGAGTGAAAGCAGTTTTACAATCTTGGTAGTCTCATTTCCTCCTTTTCACATCCTTATATTTAAACGAGAAGCTAATTCCAAAGTATACGCGCCCTGAACGAGAAGCATTAAGAGAATTCAGGGGATTTAGTAGTAAATACGGGACTTGTGGCAATTACCTTCCCATTTCGTCTCCTAAACTGGGTTTGACGTACGGAGAAAGTTGCGAAACTTTCTCCCATCACATCCTTCCCACCGGGATCTGTCGTATGCATAATGAATAGAGTTTCTACACAATCCGCCTTCCATGTACTGTCCTCTCCTCGTTTCTGTCTTTTCATTTCGCCAGTAATTTTACTACCCGGGTGAAAATTGTACCTAATTCGGAATCGATTGATCCTCTGGATTTTCGGGCATATGGGTAGCGGGTTACCATTATTTGAACTGAATTGAAAAGCATTCGAGTTTAAACAGTTTCTCAGTCCCAGGAGGAGGTCTTCTTTCATTGGTTTTCCGAAACTTATACACTTTGGCGTAGTAGCTAATATAACTTCCCTATGCTTTCTCCAAACTGGGTGAGATCGCTTGGGATCCAAAGAGAGCTTTGAGCTTTAGCAGGGAGCCGTTGAATTGATTGAGCGTGTTGAAATACGATAAAACGTTCAATAATTACAAACCAACCCGTAGTTTATCGAAATTCAATGGGAATATTGTTCAGCAAAGGCCCAGCTCAGCTGGTATCCTATTTGCTTTCTCTCCTTTCACTACGTGCTTTCTCCTTTAAATCCACCAGTATCTGCTTGGTGCTTTTTGAGAGGGATTATCCTTGGATTAAACTTTCTCTTCTTGTTCAAAGGGTGGAATTCTAATTCAAATTCGTCAATAGTTGTATAGTCCATCACTAGGAGGGATAGAGAGACAGGTCTCCTCCTGTGATTGACTCAGTATTTCTCTCTTAATTTCACCCTTCAATCCACTCCGCTCTTTTAGCATATGGAGAAAGCAGGGTGAAAGTAGCTTGGAGAAAAGGGGTGCGAGTCACTTATTCTCCTCCTCCTTGTTGATGTTGATGATGATGATGGGAAATGGGTTAATCAGTCCCAGCAGCTGGTGTACTTTCTCTCTGGGGGGATCGTAAGGAATGAGTAAACTTTTACCATTATCCATCAGCCTGTATCAACCTGTCTTTTTAAACTTGCAAAATAAGTGGAGGGAGAAGGGAAAAGGTTTCCTCTAATCGGAGAAAGTAAAACTGGGTGAAATTCTCTACCGAAATCCTTCGAGACGCGGGAAACTTTTTTAAATGGCGTAAGGCTTGCCAAAAAGAAAAACTTTAGCATTTGAATCTAAATACAGCGCGTAGTTTAAATCAGGCTTACATATGATCATACGCAACGCAGCAGCGGATGGATTCGAAACCTGAAGTAGATTTCAAGTATATCTAAGATTTCGGTAGAAGATTTGAATCAGCCTGAATTTTCATGACCTACTTGGTCCTGTCGGTTTTGCCCGCCTCTCTCTGCTAGTATTGACGATTTCGAAAACAGGACGCACAGGAAAATAAATTTTTACTCTCCGAATTTATGCCACTTACGCAATGCTTTTTGATTCTCGTTTGAAAGTCTCTTTTGAGGGATGGCTGGGAGCCGTAAGGGAGGAGGGACTACGGCAAAGATGATAAGTTGAAATCATCCTCTAGGTACACAGACGGGATTGTGTGTAAACAACTCCCTCTACCCCTCCCATTCCAACCTCTTTGCAGTTGGAAAAGCGGGAAGAAGCCCCCTTCTTCTAGCGTCTTACCCATTCCCTTTGAATTCATCTCGTTCTGCTCTGAATCTTCTTCCGTATTCCGGCATCCAACTAAAGTGGAACAGGATACCAAGGAGGATGAGAGGAGACGCCATCAGTTCTGGGATCCGGAGACCCAGCTATTTTACGCATAAATCTGGATTAAGATTACTCAACTACCCGCAAGCAGCCAGAGACGATGGCTTCAGAAGATCCGGATTAGAGTTTGAGGAACGAGAGGATGCTAAACACTTAGGGTGAAAGCAAATATCAAAGTTTCACGTTATGCGTCAACATTTCTATTTACGCGCTACTCTTTGTGCGATCCCTTTGAAAGTGTTGTTAGCACAAGATATTGCCGCAAGGTTAAGCTTAGGTTTGTCGGAAATCTTTAACTTGTTTTAGTAGGTTAATCAATTTGAATATGGCGGAGTGTGTCAATTTCCTATTGATTAATGGAATAGCTGTTTATGGTGCCCTCTGTAATTTGCTTTCAGCGATATTGTGATGGAAAAGAAGGTCATTCAGAATTAACATTGATTTGGACGAAACCGATTTAAGTGCGTATGTTTGCAATGTGTGTTATTTCTGCTGAAAGCCACTAACTGCTGAACTGGAGACTACTTTTTGCAAGTACCAACTGTACGTGGCAGGGCAACGTCAGAGCATTAAGGTAGCAAACTCAATATAAAACCACTTATCGGCGTTAAGACGTAGCAAATCTAACGTCTGCGTGCAACCATGTGTAGCATTAAAAAATTATCGGCTATCCCAATATATCATCCCACAGCTAATAATTACAGCAAAGAGTCATACATGATTTATTATTGTATTAACACCATTATATTATTAATATAGATATATATTATATTTAATTTAAATTTTTTCAAGCTATTATGACACGTAGTATATGCGTTCTTATTTACACGATGAATACGTATATGACATTAATTAATTTAAATTTAATTATATATTTAAATACCCTAAAACTTCAAGACACAAAAAACATAATATCCATACCACTTCCATGCCTTCATAAAACTCAAATATATACTTATCGATCATTACCTGCTTTTTTACTTGGATAAATTGAAAGAATAACGTTTTTGAATTTTGAAAGATATTAAATAACATGGAATAAACAGTCGTACTAGTGACGAGCTAGAGTATAATCGGAAATAAAATTTCCCATCATTGATTTTAAAAAGCACGTACTTTCACTTTGCTTTCATACACAAGTAGTAAGCATGTACCACTCCAGGTGTTTTTGTGTTCAATTAGCTAATAGTTAAGTAGAAACACTTTATTCTTCCTAGTAAATTGTAAAGTCGGCCGACGAATTGTGTAGATGGCGCTGGAAATTGATACACCAAATGCTGGAATCCTTCAGACATATTACTACATTTCTGAAGCTCAGAAATCTTCCAGGGGGATACGAGTTCAGCCATATCGAAGCAAATCCGAGTTGCAACTTTTATCCCTCTTGCTGCTACAAGATTTCCCTTTCCGATGAACTAGTTAGAGTTTTCTATTGAGGACGCACTTGATAGAGTTCTTCGTATTGTGAGCGTGGATGTTAGGCCGCTCATTAAATTAAGTTTACCGGGAAAATGTTTTCACACAAGTGGTTATTTGTTAGAAGAGGAGCAAGAGAGGGGTTAGCATTGGTATTTTCCCCGTTTTTGAGGGCTAGAGCACTAAAGATTGGATTTTCACTAATTTGATGGATTTCAAGTGGTTATTGTTCATGGATGTCGAGGAGGGGACGATAGGGGATTTGTATCCGAAAATTATATGTCAACAAAATATAATTTACTCCACTCACAGACTTTCATAGAATGTATACACAGGGAGGGGAGTTCAAGGTTTGCCTCTTGGCCTGATTGAAGCACTCATTCACTATTATTGGTAGTTTGATCACATTCACTCTAGCAGTTTATTGACTCGTTGAAATCCTTGGTCTTGGGGTTTTAGCTCCTGCTCACTCTGGCCGTATGTTACCCGGTAGCGGGTTTTACCCTTTTCCGGTTTTTTCAGGTATGTGTTGTGCATCCGGCCCGTCCTCGTGTGCTACTTCCGCTCAGCGCTCCTGGTGACAAAAGAAGTAATAATTTGTGTAATTTGTCTAGAAGAGCAGAAAAGATATGTCGGTGGTAAGTAGCAGCGGGTATGAAAAACTGGAGGGGATAGCGATGCTAGAGGAGAGAGTTTTCGAATGAGAAATGTGGGCAATTCATCAATTTAGCTTGTATGCATGCGAGCCATAATTTAAGGAGGATTTAATTAAAGATGACTTTTAGTGGTGGAAAGGTGAAAGTATTTTGGGAAGAGAAAGTAGTGCCAGGGGCAAAAGTGAAAGCGGGGAATACTAGTAATAATAGAACTTACCTTGGAGCGTTGGCGAATCCTTGCAGAATATTTGACCCGACCCAGTTTCCGGAATTCATGGTGGGGGGAGGGAGAGAAAGTCGAAGAAGTTTTCTCCGCCATTCATTAACGACCATAGCTTTCTCCAGCTGACTTGAGTTTATGTAAGTGGTAGTTGAATTGGTCGTGATTAATTTTCACCAGATCAACATTGAAAGCTCACTAAGTATTAGTACATTAGAGGGGGATGGGTTGATGGATAGAAGTGCTTTATCATAAAAATTCTTTTTAGCATTCATCCAGATGACGAGTGGCAATTAGCGGGCGGTGAAAGCACACTTTCACCAGGGAAGAAACTCTTGCAAATTTTTCACCAGCCAATGGCAGAGGGCGAGTAGATAGGAGGAGTATAAAGTAGAGAAGTAAAACCCGGGTAGTTCCAGAGGAGAGGAGGGCAGGGCAAATGGGGAAAAGTGAAGGAGCAGATGAGTTAATGTTGGTTCCTTGGCTTTTGGCGATAGTGCTGACGTTTGAGTAAAACTTTTTCTATTTCTTGGGATTTTTTCTGATGAAGTGAAAACTTTTTCGGCGACATCTCACCACTACAACCCTCCCCTACTGTCCTCCCGCCCGTTGAGGTAAATGGGACAGATGGGAGGGTTTTTAGGTCCGAGCATCCAAAAGTAAGGGTAGAAGATAAACTTTTTGGGTGAAAGTAGAGAAAGCCATAGAGGATCCATATCTCTTGTTCAATTATTATAACCCGATCCCACTCACTCTATTCCGTGCATGGGAAGACGCACAGCACACACATACACACACATGTAACAAAGACCCGGACGAAATTGTCCACCGGGTAGCGTTCTTCCAGAATTATTGACACATGATCCTTACATATCTGCTTTTTTATAAACATTTTACTTTCCCACCGACCTCCTAACATACCAACCGACCATCCAAAAGTCCCCTCTCGTCCAACGCACATTAAGAGGAGGGAAGGTGAAAGTGTGTCTAAGACCCAAAACCTACACCACGCTATCCCCACCAATATTTCGATCTCCACAAAAACCCTCTAGAATTCGACTTCGGCAGATAAAAATTCACAACTTTTTCTATCTCACATTATTCTTTGGAGAGAGCTCCAAGAAATATATAAGTTGCTCTAGAGAGAAAGTGATGGAGAAAGTAGCGGAGAAAGTCGCAATGAAGTAGAAAGCAAGATGTGGAAGAAGATGTGAGGGCAGAGAATAAAAGTTTTTCTTCTTTTTTAGCTTCTTCTTCTTCAACATCCTCGTCGTCGTCTTCATGATGATGGGTGGTTGGTGTCGGAGGTTGGGTTGTATCTTCCTCCGGCTTTCTCCTCTACCTTCTCCCCGTAATGGCTTGGGTCAATATTGACGGAGAAAGGGTGGAGAAAGTGGGAAAATAATGGAAGAGAATTGTGGAGAAAAATCCTAGAATTAGAGAGCCCCAAACCCTGCCGGGACTTTCTCTCCGCGTTGAACTGGACGAGGAGGATAATAATTGAGTTACACTCCCGGATTTTCCGCTACCTGCATAATAATAAGAATATCAAAATGAAATGAAATCTCAATTTAGTTGCAGCAAGTAAAGAAAAACCAAAACGTGGAACCGACCATGTAAGAGAAAAAAAGGTGGGAGGAAAGGAGGAGTTAAGGAAGGATGTGGAAATAAGGGTGTAGGTGGAGAGAAAATTGGTGGCAACCTTTGAAAAAGTTTAAACGGAAACGTATATCTATGATATCTAAGCACGGAGTAAAGCATTTTCTCCATCAATGTCACTAGACAATTTTCAACCAGGCAATAAGTATACGGGTAATTTGCAAACTTTCTAAAAAACCTACGCCCTCTTCCATTACCTTTTGAAAAAACCTTGGGGACTGTGCATATAAAACGTAAGAAATTGGGAGGAAAAAATCCCGAGAGAGGGAAATCCCGCGTAATGTTTCCTGAGTCGGTAGGCGATTCTAGGCAAAGCGGGACACTAAGGGGGATAGTGGATCACACAGGGGGAAATGTAGGAGCTGGCGGGCAATATTTCGACTAGAAAGCTTTCTCCTACCTCCCGAACACTAATGTAAAGTAATGGGGGATGGACAAAGTTGAACATGATTGCAATGGAATGGGAAAAGTTTAGCGGATCGATAACAATGACTATGAGACAAATAAAATTATTGCAAACTTGTCCAGCCTCCGCTCTGCAAGCTGTAACAAGGGGATTTACCACGCCCAGGTTTGTTTCAAGGCAGTGGAAGCCATAAACTTTGGAAGAAACGGAGCACTACGCTAGGTGGCGCCAGGGAAAGCGGTAGTTGAATATTCAGAAATGTTTTTATAATGTATCCTACATTTATGCATGCAGCTGCTATCAGACTGGCGCACGATTGCAATAGGGTCGCAGAACACCGGTTTGATATATATGATTACTTGTGAATGATGAGTTTTTCATAAAAACCAAATCTGTGAAAGTTGTATGGGGATGAAACAAACCAGATTTTAAGGAACTGGCGTCGAATCTAACAAATTTAAACTCACCTTGGTTGTTAGTCAGTCCTGAAATCACTTGCTTCCCTGAAGAGTCTTTTGAGGCTCCGACCCGTGGTTTCTCTTCTTCTATCTGTGCCTCTGCGGAGCGCGTGAAACGCGAGAAGACGCTTGCCAAACACTTCAACTTGAGTCTTCCTCCACGAAAACTGCTCATTTCCGCATCGATTTCCAGTGAGTATTTTACCCAAACTCCGCCGATACCATCATCGAATATTGGTAACTGATTTACGTAATTTGGTTTTACCTGAAATATAAGAAAAACCCCAATTTAGTTGGTCGCCTCTATCAATTTCAAAGCGTAGATAGTTTGAACTACCATAAGTTTATAATGTTATTTTAATTTCTTCAGCTTTTCTCCTAATTTCAGCGTACGTGCTTCTTGCACCGCTACCAAATACACAAGACCAGAACACGCAATGAACCTCAAACTTCTTTTCAGTAGCGTTGTTACTACCAAAGAACCCTTTATTTGTGGGTGACATTTTAAAATTTAATGTAATCGCAGTTCCCGGAGAAAGCCCATTTTCTCCCCTTTCTCTACGCAATAAAATATATTTGAATGCATGGAATTTCTGATGAGTCCTGCATCTTATGTCTTCATATCTTGCCCGAATGTCGTTTGTCACAACCGGGTCTCTGTTAAGCCAATCTTTTACCATTTATCCACCAGCTTCAAGTCAGGCATACCTTTATAGCTTATACTTGAAGCAGAAACTCCTAAACTTTGCCTGAAGCCTCAAGACGCGGCGTCATATCAGTTATTTGACTCGAATGGGAAACAAATGATATCGATTCAGCTACTTTCACAGCACTGTTTGTACTCAAAGTG
This sequence comes from Sminthurides aquaticus, assembly GCA_906901655.1. Classification (NCBI taxonomy): domain Eukaryota; kingdom Metazoa; phylum Arthropoda; class Collembola; order Symphypleona; family Sminthurididae; genus Sminthurides; species Sminthurides aquaticus. The sequence continues at coordinate 1,523,445 of CAJQTT010000010.1, forward strand.
CACAGTGTTGTACTGCATCGACCTGTTGTTTAGCAGTATCGGAGTGGATTCGATGGAAAATAGCTACATTTTTTAATATCACATGAATTTGTAAGATGGTGAAGCTTTTTTGAATTCTACCCTGTAACTTTCTTCGGTTTAGCTTTCCAAAACTTTCTTTTCAACACATCTCCGCTGTATTTCTTTTCTTATAGTTGACCCGGTAGGTTTTAGGAAGGGTAAAGCGTTAATCTTATTTGATGTGAATATTTTCTATTGTTTCTCAGGTTTTACAATATTTTTATGTGGAATCCAGCACGCCTGGAAAATCCCACGGGATAAATTCCAAATATCCAACCAGCAGTATTTTTACAAGGTTATAAATCAACTCGTTTTTGAATACATTTTTCTCTCAAGTATTTCCTCTTCTTTTTCTTCTTTCCTGTACGCTTTCGTTTACGTTTAAATATCCTGCTACTTTCTCCTCCTTCTTCCTGGGAGGAGCTTTGTACTTTCTCCAGCTTGTTCTATTTAAACTGTGGAACAAAAGCAGGGTCTAGCAGCCTTGACGTCATATGCTTATACCCCTTAGACAGCCGCGCTGAGGGAAAGTAAGAGAAGCGTGCAGTTTTTGCAATGTTATAATGCATTTCGTATATTATGAAGATGTTCAAGTGATGCTTTCACCAGAAAAACTGGGCCGGTACTTCTTGTCCTAGGGGAAGAAAGAAGGCACACTATTTTGTATTCCTTCCCCGTGTACACTTCTGGTCAAGAGTATAAAACTCATCTTTGTCAATGCATTCAGAGTTGGAACCACCCTCCTTTTTTCATTAAACTCTGGAACGTCCCTCGCCTTGTACATCGGGTAACAAAAGGCTGAATTCCTCTATACATATGGCATTTTGTTTCATGAAATAAAGAAACTGGATAATATTTTCTTCCTTTTCCTGGTGCTGAAGCTTTCTTCATTCGCTCTCGCTCTAAATGCATTTCCCCGTAAAGATGAAAATAGAAATCTCTCTTCTTCCGAATGTGGCAAGCCCACTGCTTTGTATTTCTCTGCTCGCGGCTAATTTTAATGAAATTCATTAGTTTAAGGGGTTTCAACTTTCACTTTGCCTTCTTCCGGATCCCTGAATCTCACAGGTTCGGGAAAAAAGCGGATGTAAGAAAAGTGTTTCCAAGAATGTCATTCTTGTTTCTCAAATTCAATGTCATTCTGTGAAAATAATTGAATACTTTCCCTGCTTCCTTCCCAAGAAAACTGCCAGTATTTTCATTTATAAATGTCAAGTTTCTGCTCCTTTTGGTTTTTGTTGCACAAAACTTGACGATTACCTAGTAATAAAATGCTGAGAAAAAACAATTCATGTTTCCATTTTCAGAAAGTAAAATTCCTCCAGCATAGGACTTTCTCCAGCTAATGTGTTTCTAGGGATAAAAATGAAGGAGAACGTCGTTGACTTTACGCTGAAAGATATTCAAAATCCCATGCTTGCTTTCACACATTTATACAAGCGAGATACATTTTCAAGCTAGTAGTTAGCTTAGCTGATGCAGCGTGAATGTGTTCTTAATTAGGTAAGCCAGCTTTGGTGGCATCTCTTCTCGTTTCTCTTGATTAGTAAAATATAACAAGCTCTAGCATACTTGTGCAAACACCAAAGTTTACCCTAGGGCATGCTAACGAGACATAATACAGTGTGGAATGATACCACCGGCAGAGGCAGTAGACTTTCACGGAGGAGAAAGTTTGCTTTCTCCAAGGAATCCAAAACTTTGTGTAATCAAGCTCCTGTAGGCCGCTGTTTATATTCATATGTAGGATACACAGGTACTCTACGTTTGAAAGACGAACGCGTGAGGTATTCCGTCACGTCGGCTGTCTTAGCGAAAACCAATATCTGAGCTGTAACTACCTCTAGATTATGAACGACGAAAATCGCATCGTGTGCGTTTAAACTCTAGTACCATGAACTGGTCACGTGGATATATCGTGGTCAACAGTTTTATTCTGTGATCCTCCCAGCTATCGAGTCTATGTTAGCTTTGCTCAAAATAATTTTTGAGAAAAGTAAATTCAAAATCGGCGTCAAAATTAAAACAATTGCACAAGCGTAAGCAAGCATCATATCAAAGTCTTAACACTGATAAAGGGAAAATAATTTGCTATTGCAAGTTAGATGCATGGCGATAAAATAGCAAATTCCTTTCTCTTCGTACCTAGTAGCTAAGGTTTTATCGACTATCGTTATCGGTGAGAATGTAACACTCTTCATCGAAAACATTGATACGAAACAGAATACTAGGGACTAGTCTTTAATGAAAGAAATGCAATCGGGGTAGATGAGATGACATTAATTCACAAGCAATTACATCTGACACTTTCACCCACTTTCTCCATCACTTCTTCGTTGCAATTCCATGGTTTTTATCCAAAGCTTTTGTCAATGTCAAAACTTAAAGGAGGAAATCAAACTCACATTAGTTTAAATCGGTTTAATCTGATAGCTGACCTATGCATCGGGATATAAAAGCTGTCAAGGGATTGACATAGCATTATTGAAGCAAAACCAAACCACAGAGTTTTATACCTCCCCTGACTTGATGCATCCCTAGTTTTAGTAAAGCGTTCCTCCGAGGGATTTTGGCATGGATTAATTGAAGGTTAGCGTACATTCAGACTTGTTCCCTTTATAATTCTAAGACGCTGTCTAAGCGTCAAGCTACCGTCAGATATTATTACTATCTCCAACTCACGTCAGAAAGAAAGCGGGAAGAAGTTAGCTTTATTTAATCCGTCCATTTACTTAGATACCGCATGCAGTTGGGCATGTTTTCTCATTCGGTATTTCAAACTCGGGTTTTATGCCTACTACACCAGCGAAGCTTAGTTTCTGAAAGTTGTATCCTTGATAAGGTAATGCATGTGGGAACGTGTATATGTATGCGGTTTTGTGGGTGCAGAAACTCAGAAAGCTGAGTAAGAGCTGGCAGTTTCTTGCATAAAGCTAAAGTCATCTCTCTGTCTCGTTCTTATTACCAAAGAAAGTCAATACATGTACGGACGGATAGTGCAATTTCCCCACTGTTACTCTCCTTTCACTTTCTCTCCTTTCTTCTCAGACATGTATCTTCTCCACGTAGTTTCTCGTATTATTTTCCTCGCCCCGTATCCACTTTCATTCCTGTTACTTTCTTAGGCTAGTGAGAACCTAGCATGTGGGCTTGGAGGATTTTCATATTTTATGTGAATCTCCGTAAGTTCAGGCATCTACAGTATCCTCTAAGTTTATCTTCGGCTGTACTTTCTCACTTTTTCTCTAAGCTCCTAGTTTGCTTTCTCCGGGTGAAAGTGTGAGTTTAAACCTGCGGTTTTCTCCCACTTTCTCTTAAGGTTGAGTCGGCGGTATAATTATTTGCAACTTCTCTTCGCTCCTTTGACCGCAGCGTGTTAAACGAGCCACAATTCTTCGTCACCACGAGACTCTTGTTAGAAGAAAGCAGGACGAGGGCAAGGAGAATGAAACTAATTTTGTGAAACGTGGTATAGAACAATACTCTTGCTCCAGCCTCTCACACGCATTACTTCTTTGAGAGTCCTCTTTATAGTAACTACCTGTCTGATAGCGCAAACTCTTTTCCTCTAAAACTTCACCCCCGGCACCAAGTTACATCAGTTACCGGCTTGTCCTCCTAAGATCAATGATTCTGACATATGATTCAAATTAGTGCCTAAAAAGGTCAAAGAGAGTCGGGAGATCGGGGCTGTTTCTGGGGAATATAAATAAACGAGGATCAATACATTTTGTGCAAGAATCTGGAGGACCGCGACGTTACACGAAAAATCCTTGAAGATGATGAAGGAGAAAGTAGGATGAGAGGAGGAGGTGGGAGAATGTGACGTCTGAGTATGTGTTGCCGTGAGTTGGCTTGGGCAGGGAGCGAAAGTAAAGCGTTGAGTTAGTGGATGACATGATGGAAGAGGCAATCTCATAAAGAAAAGAGTAAAGAGTAGAAGGTAATACGGTGGAAAGGATGAATGATGTATGGGATTTTGGTTTGGGTGGCGAATAAAAAATACACGACAAGATGATGAGAAGGAAAATAAGGTTGTCAGTTAACATGGAGTAGGTGTAAATGGATGTATGGAGTTAATGCGCTTTCCTCACTGGGGAAAGTAGGGTGAAAGTCATCCACTTTCTCCGACAAAATATCATGCACAGATTCTCTACTAAATTCACATTTCATGACTCCACCTTTCTTTAGAATATGTCATGTCAAGCCTCCCTCCCACAGTACCCCTGCTCCTGATTTCTCCTCTTGAAGCATTGATAGGTGGCGAAATTGGAAAACGGTTGCACAAATCCATCCGACCCGCTACTTTCTCCGAGGAGAAAGCCCCGCTCCTTGTGTATTACCTCATCATCACATTCTTATTATCTCCTTTTCCCAGACCAGGCCTCCCATATTAGCTTCAGATGAGAACTGAGAATGTGACAATGTTTCCCATAATTCATTCAGATTTTGTTGAGATATTCACCAACAGATTGCCTTTTACCCGCTACAATGATCAGAGGAGGATGAATGAGAGGGAAGATGAATTATAATATGAGAGTGTGGGCAAGATGTTTTTCATGGCTTTCTCCAGAATTTGCGAAAACTAACGCGATCAGTGTCACCAGCTTCAAGCCTGATCAGAGATGCTGTGTTTGGCACAAAACTCTGGAAATAATTATCCAAGGAACCGTATCTGCGGAGAAAGCTGATTGCGTCCAATTTACTTGTTTCACGGAAGGGAAACCCAATGAAACGAAGTAACGAAGGACCCTGGTAACGAAGGAATAGAGATGAAGGTAGCGGAAACGAAAGACTGCTTTGATGGTTGCAACTTTCACTTGCTTTCACCGCCCTCATTACTTTCTCCTCCTCCTCTCTTTTATCTTTCTTCATGTCACAAACCAATAACGCTAATACTCAGTAAGCCCCTGGCTAACATTCATCTGCTTCCAGTATACCTGGCACATACTGCACACAGTGTATGACACGAATCCGACATGACATAGACCAGTCCATGGATGACCATCAAATGCTGACCATTAGACTTCCTGGCTCTTTGCTCGTGGAGGCTGTGTGAAGAAAGTTTTTAGGATGACTCTTGTACTTTCTTCCCTTTGGTCTGTCTCCTCGGCACTGAATCTAGAGAAACTTGTGGAGAGGGAAACGGAATGAGATTGGTATCGTAGCATACGGAGAAAGCAGTTAGAGAAAGCAAAGGACCATAGAAAACAAAAGTCTTCCACATCTTCCGTCCCAACAAGAAACTCTAATTTCCTTTATGGACTAAGTAACCTTTTGTCGTAGATTTTCTCTGACTTTCTCCTCCTGAAACCGTTCCATTTTGACAAGGAATGGCGTCCTTCTTGCTCCTTTCCATAGCTTTCTCCAGTAGCTTACACTGAACAACATCCACAAAACCTGTACTTTCTCCAACTCAACCCTCACTCTCAACTTCCACGACGGAGAAAGCAATGAGAAGGAAATAGGAGGCAATAGCAATGTGGCTAAATTTTCAATTACACAATCTACCAATAACGATTCTCTTCAAAGGGGCTAATCTCACCGATCCTTGACTGCATTCCGCCAAGGACACACATATGCTTAAGTCAATGGATGTATAACAGAAGAGCGCTTGAATAAAATGAGACCAAAAATCTTGAAATTCTGAAGCTCCAACCCCTTCTGGGCGGAAAAGAAAGCAAAACGTTGATTAAGAATCTTTTGAATTCACCCACATTCCCGCCTAATATCCTCGCGGGTATAATTTCGATAAAATCAGGTCGAAAATCTCTGAAATTTATCCCGCTCCCTATAAACTTAAAATAAATTTTTATTCCCTAAAACTGAAAGGTCAACTAAAGATAAGGATGTATATAAGTAGAAGCAATCCCGGATTGTGCACTTTCTCCACTCTTCTTGCCCTCCTAGCAATCGTTATTTTTCATTACGTCAAGTTTTTCAATTGAACCTTTGAAAGCAGAGTTAAAAAACATGGAGGCTTGTGCTGAATCTGAACCTCAGAGTTTCGGACACTGTCCCAGAATATATAGCGCTCCTGAGCATTCCAGCTTAGGGGGTTGTATATTTAAGATAACGTCTAGCTTTCTCCTGCCCGCGCTTAGGGACATCATTCCACTTCGGACAGTGTCCCCTACTTGCCGCTTAACTTTATTTTCCAAGGTATAACTTTTAGAGTAACGAAGAGCCCGTGCATGCATGCTCTACTTTCACTCTTGGCCCATTATCATAACTCTGTCACTAGTTAAAAGCCTTATCCCTACCCACAGCTTCCTTCCTCCAGGACTCAATGTTCTAAGGAAGGAAGTGGAAATTGATACAATTCTTTGAGAATCAATGGAAACGCTTCCGCACAAACCAATGTGGTAGCGGATAATCTTTTGCTATTCCTTTCTCCCAATTTCTCCTACTTTCACTCACATCCCTTCAAAGAAAGCCAGCTTTCTCTGCCCGTATTTTCTGGAAGAAACTAGGATTGAACTACGGAAAGAATTGGAATACTGTTCTTTTCTTCGGTCAGCATTCTTACGAATGCTTTCTCCCGTCGCTCCTCCACCCAAAGTCCCATCAGTAAGGAGAACGGGGTTTAGGCAATCCAACCTTCTCGATGCCAAATTGGGTGATGATAGCCTTTAAATCCTCAAGCTTGGGAGGCGAACAAAATTTGTAATGTATTTTCCAATAGATTAAAACTAATAGCCACTTCCTCTTCCCACATTTCCCTCTCTTATTCAATTCCAGACCCTGACTTACATACATCCAATTACTTTTCGTCTTTCCTTAGTTATCCTCGAGTGTTTAGCTTCCTTGTTCAGAGCAATCGAAGAGGATTTCTTCTGTAATCCAAAATGGGGGTGCGCAAGCTAGAAGGCGGTGAAAGCATCAGCTTTTTCTACAACTTTCTCTGCTTTCCCCGCAAAGCAAGATCCATTGCATCCAGTTAGCAGTTTCAGAGGGATACAAGAGGGCGCGCTCCCCTCCTTGAAAATTGCAGAAGATACAGTTCTTCTGCATAAGCTATTCCCTAAACAATTACAACTTCTCGAGAAAGATGATGAATATAATAGGATAAACCTGGCGATGACTGTGTATCCTAGAAAGCTGTGATGCAAACCTTCAGCTAATTCCGAGCGAGCCAGGAGACTGTTGAAACTCGGATGTGTTAATATTTAATGTTAGGATTTTTCCTGCACTTTCTCCTTGCATTTTGTATTACCTAGTTTCAACCTTTTTTCTAAGACGGTTTTGTAACTTATTAATATTTGCCAACTTTGACCTTCCATTCTAAGGTGATTTCCACGTGGTGTACATTGAATTTTGGCAATAAATTATGCTGAATTCATAGTTTTTCACTAAGTGTCCTTATTTTTTCTAGTTTCTTACTTTCCCGGCTGATTATTAGAAAATTTACAATGTGATATAGATTGTTTTCTCTTCGTATGTTTAAGCTAAATATTAGCTCTAAACCAAGGTAAGAAAATACGAGGGGCAACATGTATTCTGATAGAAGTTTACATGAGTTCATAAAGGTTACACCAGGTAGAGCCTCGTCTTACTTATGGTTAGTATACACCATCTCTACGAGATTAATTGCCATCAAAATTGCTTTGAACCTGCACTCCTGTCTCCTGTTTCTTGCTTTCTCCAAACCATACTGCCTGCTTTCTGTATGCGACCATACATTCCAGTTTTCTTCCAGGAACCTCATTTAGATGCACAAGATATTATTTTCTCTTCTCTGTTTACGTTAATTACGGAGCAGCTTAATGAATCTCCTCCAAACTACCGACAAAGGGGCAAGAAACTGAATAAAAGCCTACAAGGGAACGCAATCCACAATACACCCTTTTTATTCAGTTCTAATCGTATGCTACATCCAGAAGTGAAAGTTGTGCAGATGAAGTTTCATCCTGTCTTTTTAACAAGCAAGAGCTACACAAACTTCCTTATCTTCGCTCATATTTTCTTTTTGGATTCTTCATACGGAATTAAAAACGGATGCGTTACACAATTTTCTCATTCTCTAGTTTCTTCTTTCAAACTGCCTTGGTTTCGTTTACAGTTCCATAGGATTTGAAAAATACGTGAGGATGAAAAAGAGTTTTAACTTTATCCAGCTTTTACTTTTGCCATCATTAGTATAAGTAAATGTATTGTTTGTGATTGTGAAAAGAAAAGTTTAACTAATTTGTACGAGTCATGCTAGAATACACAAAACAAAATTCAACTGCACGGGCTGAGTTGCAATCATAACCATATCGACCAAACGAGGAGAAAGTAAAGTGAAAGCAAACTTGTACTTACTGATACACAGCAACACAGCTTCTTGTGCATCTTCAATTCAAGTTTTCGTATTGTTTAAAATTCTGCTAAAGCATTTAAAAACTACCAAGTATACTCATACGTAGGAAATTATCAAAAAATATTTAATAGACTTTGTTCTTGCATCTGACTGACGTATTATGCTGACGGGAGAAAAAATGCTTTTTAAAAAAGTTTACTTTCTCCTCTACTTTCTCGATCCGTCAAAGATTGTTTTTGTCTCCATCCTCTCATATTTTCGGCATTTCAAAATTAACAATGAAGTAAAGCTTATTATTTTCATATCAAGTTTACATAAGAATATTTGCTAGCATACAGAAAAAGTATAAACTTTTTTAAGCCTATTAGCTTGTAGCTTTCTCCGTAAAATTCTCAATATTAGTCGGCTTTCTCCGTTTGGTTTTTCTGTATATTCCTTCAAGATACACACGTTGCCCTGTTTCAACTTTTAATTTTGCCGCTATCGCTACGAAGATTTTCTTCCCTTGCATGAACAGTATATGAGTTGGAGAAATTCCCGGTACCCGTAGGCGGGGATGTCTTCTGGAACTTGTAGCAAGAAATATATACGATCCTCAACAGCCAGCTGCACCAGAGTTCAAGGGTAATCGTGGCAGAGCTTTAAGGGCCAACAGCCGGGACAATTGGCATTGGTCTATCAGCAATTCTGTCTACTTTCACTGCTCTATAGTTTCCCCTCCGACGGATTCACTCTCGGATGTCGGAGACTGCATTTCGCTCTTTAGATTTAGAGGTAGGATGAAGAAGTAGTAAGAGGAGAGTAGAATAATGGTTTCATCCCAGCTCTTGTCTTTCCCCTCATGGTGAACTGTTTTAAGTGTTTCCTCACTCGTAGTTTTTCCCATCACGTTAAAAAAGACAGGGAGAAATATAGGCGTTAGGGAAGAGAAAGTGCGTCGTCTGGCTCGCACCCGGGCAGCGTTAGCTCCTCAAAAACCAAAAAGGGAACAAAGAACTGAAGGAGAAAGCATACCCTGGTAGGGTGTGAAGAGAAAAAGGGGGATTCTCGATTTCAGGAATGGGTCCGGTCAAGATGAAATAATAGCCCAAGTAACACTTGTAGTTGGATAGTTGCACATAATTTTGAACGCCGGACACGTGACAGGAAGGTATAGACTATCAGCCTGGTTGAGTTCCAGAGAGTTTTGGAGAAAGCAGGGGAATCGTTGGGCACGAAACGTGTGGGAATAATAATAGGGAGCGGACAGAGGAGATGAGGGTGAAAGGACCATTTACTCCCATTACCATTAGATTCTGTTAAATTGTGGGCTTATTTGCAATTACAGTGTTGGCGGGATTCACGCCCATTTTCCGCACTTTCCCACAAGCGCGCGAGTAAATCAAGTAATTGAGTTCCTCTCCATCGGATTTCCCACAGAAAATCAATTGCGGTTACCGGCGGAATGAATCAGAAAGTTTATCATCCCTCGGCATGAATACAAATGTGAGGATTCGGGTTTAGTAGAAATCGGGAGTGAAAGTCCGAATTTCATTCCCGGTCTTTCTGTTAGAGTGCGTCTCATTGGTGATGCGAGCGCTCTCTACAATAATACGTACTACGTGTGCTGTGTGTGTCTGGAGGACAGTGCTGCTACGGTACGGGCAAATTTGTTCGCTTTAATTTTGACTCTGGCAGGAGATGTGTGGAAGCAGCATATGTGGTACTATAAAATTGTAATAATGAGCCATTATGTAAATTAGTCTGATTACAATAGGTCTCGAAAATAGGAGTCGAATAATTACATGAGGAACATGATACGAAAGTGGCACCGGAGAAAGCATCTTTTCACCAACACGCCCCTACTAACTTGCTTTCACTTGTTCCGTAAAACCTCCGCTTTTCCACTCGGGAGCACAATCAACTTCAAAGGCTATGCAAACAGCGCATATTTGCCTACCTACTTCAGCGTTTCCAATGAGACCAAAGCAAACTTTTTGCTTATGTCTGCATCTCCCTATGGTTCTAGTTCCTCATCCCTATCCTGACGCTCTTCCGGCCCATCTTTTCGCAAAACCAGCAAACTTTGAATCTATTTTGAGGTCGGAAGCTTCTTCTATTCTGAGGGGTAAAAGCTAGAGAAAATAGCCAAGGCGTGCTTTCACCGCTTACTGCTTTCACTCCACTGCATTCTACAGTCCAGACGAGAATATTATTACCCGGACGGTTGCAGGACTGGAGCCAGAGTCTTTGTGAATGTCTCTAGCAATTAGTTTCCTTGAAATTATTATGTCCCCGTCTTAATGTGTTTGGTATTCTAGGTGGTAGCCTACTTTCTCCCGGAGAAAGCGCAAGGTTTTCACAACTACTATTCCGCCTCCATATTACTCGAGAGCGAGGAGTTTTAAAATTGCCAACACAATTGAAATTCCCACGTCTCTTTAACCTATCCTACTTTCTCTCCTTTGCTTCATCCCTCCTCCTTCCAGCTACTGCCTGAATCCCGTCAGCCCGTCTCTCTGGAGTTAATAGAATTTAATCCAGAGAGCTAATAGCAGAGAGAATGACGTCGAATTATATGCGGCGTAAATTCAAATAAACCCCCTCACTACCAACTTTCTCTTGCTGCTGTTATCCTTGGAAACTTTTACGGACAGTTTGGCGGAGGGAAAACGGATTCACAAAAATATCATCCTCATAATCATCATGGGCCTCCCTACTCTGACTAATAATAATAATTGCATTAAAAGAGTTTCCTCAGAGTTTTGAAAAAAGAGCGATTCAATAAATTCTCTCATGAATATTTTACATCCAGTATTTCCATCCGACTTTCTCCACTTTCTCCTTTAGCTATTCATATTGTGTACGTACATGGGCAAATCCTTCCTGGCGTCCCAGAAAGTATACGCTCAAGTGAAAAGGAACAAAGCTCATCATTTTATTAGACGGTGAAAGTTTTGCCTGGCTGCGTAGAGTATTGGATGAAAGATTGCAAGTCCAGCGGAGTGCATGGCCGTTACGGGAAAGAAGTATGGTGAAAGTAAGAAGAGTAGGAGGAGAAAAGGAGCAGATAATGTAGGCCGTTCTTTATGGTAATATGACAGTCGCCTCTTAAAATATATTGAATGAGTCTGCCCTTATTTTGTTTTTACTTATGTTTCTTCATAAAATCCCATGACCATCCTCATACTTTCCTTATCCATATCCAGACCTACTGGTGAAAGTACTTCCTACTCTCAAACTTTCTCTTTTACTCCGGGGCTCGTAAACGACCCTTTCTTCTATAATGCCTCCGGGCTTGGTATTATCCACTCGGTTAGCTTAGCTTTGAAAACCCACGATATCATTACCAATTCAAGCTGGTGAAAGCAAGCTTTCACTCTCTATCCCATAAAAGCTACCAAATGAAGATTAACAAAGCAATGAGCGGCAACATTTTTATTACTCTCAAGTGTTTCTAATATCAGCGCTACCCAGTTTATAATTTCCCTCTTCTCTCCATTACATTTTTTATATCCGGAATCAAATTCTTACCCTAAAGTCTTCGAATATTGTAGTCTGTCGAAATCTTGTACGCTTTTTTGCATAACCTCCTCTGCATAAATGCTTCCAATGCATGCAACAACATAGCATACCGCGAGAATAATACCGTTGGCCGAAAAGCGTATTGTGTTTGCTTCCATGCAGTTTGTTTCCGTTACCAGTAACAAAAGGAGACGTTAATTTTAATTTGAGTAAGTTTCTCGGGGTTTTAAAAACATTTTCTCTGTCGTACCCCGCTGTTACCATTATTTTCCTTGAGTGCAGATACCCGGCGCTGAAGTTGATCGCTTCTTAGTCCATGTTCGAACTTTGTTCTACCAATTGGTTTCACTATTCCGCCTTGGTTAACCTTGGTGAATATTTTGTTCCGCACCTTAACCATCGCAACCCTTGCTTGTATATTACACAGCCAAACATGCATAGCGGGTAGAGATGCTGCCAAGAGCAACACCATAAACCGGGGAAGCGAAGCGGGGAAGAAAACAAATCATGTGCAATCCTCCTCCAGCCATGACTCATATTCACACACATTATAGTCTCTGCCTGCTACCGCTTACACTTAATTTTCCAAGCCTTAACCTTGCTTCAATTGCCCAATCCAGAGAGCATTTATCATGGACTTTCTCCAACTTTCTCTCGAGAAAGGTCGTAGCTCAGCTGAGCACTTTTCCGCTCCCCTTCTCTGAAACACTGGAGGGTCGCAAAACAAAACCGGGACTGGCACCATCACCACCAGGGGCCCCTAGTTTCACGCTCTGATAGCCTTGAGACAGGACAATTTCCTCCCTGTATTTACCAAGCCGTCCAATCACATTAACCCGCCTATTATTATTATTATTATTATGAGCTGGGATGTTGAAGGAGTAATCCAGGAAACTTTCTCTCAGAATTTATATATGCCAGATTGCACAATTTTTCAATATCCCCGCCAGAGATCCATAAATGCATCATAATAAGAGAAAAACTTTTGGCTTTTAACTAAACCCATCTCCGTCCCTCCTACCCACATATCATCCAACCTTAAGTGCACCCCATCTATCTAGCTAACCTCACAAATCAACATCCTCCAAGCTATTATTTAGCCGGATGGTGGTTTTATCCGTCTGTGATGTGTGCTTCTCGTGTAACTCCTCTACTTTCACCCGGTAGCCGCTACAAGAAGCTCTGGGCTAATGTGATCCTATTTCTTAGAATCCTTCTCGTTTACTTTCACTCCCGTACTATGTAGTAATATCCCTCTTTCCGCCGCATCTCCCTCTTTTCTCTTACAACAAGTAAAAGAATCGATTTTCTTTTTTTGTAGCTTTCACATAAGTATCAAGGATGAAACCATTCAAGAGAAAGTCGAAACAAGAGAGGAGAATCCAAAGAGAATGTAAAACCCAAAGAAAGTTGTAACTGTAACGTATAATCTATGTATAAATCAATACACCAAATCGTTAACTCCATGTCGCCACATAAATCAAACTGGGAATCTCACAAGTCACGTCATCCTATCGTGGTCATTTGAAAATTTTAATGCATCTACTAAACATGGTCTTGTTCCATTTCTTCGATACAACTTTCTAATGGTTGAGTAGCAACCTTTTAGAGTGTTACCTGTACCTAGACCTGCAGTTTTCCACAGTTTTGCTGCAGGCAGTTCAGGGGGGATTTGGACTTTCTCCATATTTTCAGCCGCAGAGAAAGTAGCAGTAGCGGTAGAGACAAAACATTTCTCACGTGCACTCAATAAAACTTATGATGCCTGGAAGGGTAGTAGTGACAGTGGAGAGAAAGTCTTGAAAAATCCTTATCATTCTCCACATACCCGCATTACACTTATGAGAAAAATTCAACAACTTTCTACTGTATGCGAGCAAATTTCTACACCAAGATTTCTCTTGGGATTCTTGGCACACTCTCTAAGCTGGAGCGAATCTTGAGAGGCAGTTTGAAGGTGTGCTGGAGAAAGTGCGGAGAAAGTACGGAAAAAGTAAGGGCTGTGAAGATGAGACGCAACAGGAATTGAATAGATGTAAGGATGAGGAGGAAAAAATTCTGTGAGCACTAACCAGAGTTATAAGTAATGGACTCATTGGGAGCAATAAGGTGTAGAAGGTGAGATCCAATTAAAAGAAAGCACCGACTCGGAATCATCTCATACAACTTGTATAGACCATCATCATTGAGTCAAACTTAACTACGCTCCTTCCACCATATTCTTCCATCCTATCGCCCAATCTTTGCATTTCTTAGCCAGATAACAAGCTCACGCTTTCACGCTCCGCGTGGCTATGGCAGTGGGAGAAAGTGCGTACGACTTTCTCTACCATCTGGAGTTACCCTGCCCGAGCACGAGTTAAGCTAGCCTGGAGCATGATAAAGACTTGGAGGAGTTGGAGGAAGAACGAGTACCTTTTCAACAACTTTTGTAAGGAGAAAGTCTAGAGAGAAAATTCTTTGTCTTAACTAAAATATTCGCGTAAAGTACGTGCTTCCTTAGGAAATATTCGTTCCGCTACTGAGTGGAGTAGATTCATTCCATCTGATATAAATGTTCTATTAAGGCAGAGAGAAAGGTACGTATTGTTTTCACTTGGTGAAAGTTTGTGAAAGTATTACTGGAATCGGAGAAATTCATGCGTTCAGACTAAGAATTCTTCATATCCTCAGGCTAAAACGGTTATTGGCATAAGCGAATACACATATAAACTGTTTTTGAATTGCTTTCACTGGAGGCGTTGTAACAAGAACGTAGGATTATATTTAGGCAATTAAAATTGTAATGCCGAAGAGTACGGTAGCAAAGAAAAGTTATGCATCGAATCAAACGTTCAACACCTATAATCCATCACTCAGTATATCCTGGCGTTTAAGCGACTGCATACTCGAAGAGTTTTTTGTGTCCTGCAAAGACTTTCTGTTAAGGGTAAATATCGTATTTAAGGGATCATTAAATAGGAAGTGTCCAGAACGAGGAAGTCTTTTCATATGGACGCAGTCAGTCTTGCTGAGAAGAGGGCAATTGAGTTCAAGTGTTTCACAGCTCCACCGATGGCTGTACATTATGCTTTCACCCCGCTTTCAAATCGACATCGGACAAGTTTTCCTAAATTCTTTATCGACTCCACGCACTCTCCTTCCTTTCTCCATACTTTCTCTTCTTCCCTATCATTAAAATCTATTCAATTCCCAATAAAGCTCTTATAGATTTGTGGTAGCCATTTATGACGGACACTGTTGAGTAGACATTCAGCTTGAGCCTCACTAATACTTTCACCCACTCCTTCGCAGCTTTCACTTGCTTTCACTTCACCACCCGCTAGACTGCAGAGCCCAGGTTTGCTAGAAAGCTTAACTTACTTTACAACTTATAGAACTTATAGAAGCTAGAAAGAAGAATAAGAGAAGATTTAGTAGCTTACCTGCACGTCATTGATATACCAAGTTATATTTGCTGGAGGTCGGGAGGGTCCAAATGAGCAATTAGCTCTGACTCTATCGCCAACTTCGTAACGATACTTTGCTACTTCAATCAATGGGTTCTTCTCTGGAAACTCTGTAATTGAGAAAACCCAACAACTTTCCTCATTTACTCTTTGTCCCAAGACAATCTCGTAATATATGACATCAAAAGCATTAAAGCATCTCACTGCACTGCACAACCAACTTGTTTCGAACTTCTTATGATAGAGCATCCACTGTCTATGTAGAGCGAGAGAAAGAAGAGGAATCAGGCCCACCCTTCCTCCTCATCTTCCTCTCTTGTCCTCCTCAGCAACCCACAACACCACAACCAATCTTATCTTCGTGTATCATCATCATCGCAAGTTACAAGGGAAGAGAGAAGGGGGCGACAAGGAAACTTTTACTTTATTACCTCTCAGTATTTCCACCCAAACTCAATAAACAAAAACATAGCTTTATCATCATCACTGACGCAAACTGTTCTTTTAATATGATGAAAAATCTCGTAGCAACGTCCGAAAAGTTTGGAAATAAAATCCTGATTCTACATTACCATCACGCATCAACTGATTTATAACGCATTCCCACCAACTCGTTGTCTTACAGAGTTATCATTGTCTGAACATATTACAACGGCCCTGTAGCTTTCCCTTAGTAGCTAACTTGCTCATCCCTGCGTCACGCAGCTATAACGTTCTTTTATATTACAAATCCTCTTCTTATTGATTTATCCTCGACTTTCTCTGGTTCAGAATTTTGTAAACAATGGTTTTGGCGAATGATACGCCAATACTGAAGTTTTGAAGATTTGTGAAATTTTATACTTTCTCCGGAGAAAGTGGAGAAAGCAGGGTGAAAGCAGGAATTTCTTCGCATTCCTCCAGCAGACCTGAACGAAAATAATATGTTTGAAACTTTTAAATTCGTCACAATTTATTGTCTTACATTCGGAATTGTTGGGGATTGTTTCTCTCTGGTCGTGCCAATATTTAAGAGGAAGTAAATTTTTCTCATGGCCTTATAACTCCTCTTCTTCCTTATTGCTTTCCCGCATTATTTCTCCTGCAGTCTACCCTTTCTACGGAATCGGCATTCCAGGATCTGTCCCACCGACTTCATGGGCCAACTTTCACTCCTGGAGAAAGCTAGATATATTCCTCAGAGCACTTAGCATTGAGCCTGAAGCTCTCTTTCGATAATGTCGAGCTGTCTCTAGGCATAGGAATGAAGACAGTTGTTTATTTATCGCTTCCAATACTACTCTTCCCTATGTCTTTCCCATGGCTTACCCTCTACTTTCTCTTTTACCAACTATTTTCAATAAACATTCCGTTCCGCATATCCCACCCAGAAAAGAGTCCCCACGAGTCTCTCAAACAGCCCATCCTCCCATCAACCCTATCCATCCAAGACTCGAGCTTGATGCTCTATTTACATAACTTAGTCTTCGGACAAGGAAATCCGTCCCTCCTGTTCTCCTCCTCCCTGTCTTGTACCACCGCATCTATTCCGTTACCCGCGTCTCCTCCTCCCTCTCTGTCTTCCCTAAACCTAAATTCTTGCAACGAGCATCATTCCTCTCTGGCATTACACATGTTCGCATTCCCCGCACATCACTCTCCCAAACCCACCCGCCTCAACGCACCCACCGCCCCTCCTCCTTCCTCTGAGCCTCCAGGCTTTCCCCGCGTCTTACCCTTCTTCCGTAACTTTCTTTCCTCACTTCAATTCCGATTCAAATTCAAAAGGAACGACAATCAAACGGAAATTACGGCAGGCCCTTTACTACCTAACTAAACATGAGGAAGGATGTATGAAGTGAAAGCTGACTTTCACCAGCTTTCACTCTACATCAAATACTTTCCCTCTCTTGTCTTTCCCCAACCACCGTCCTACATTTCCAACTGCCGGACGTGCATCCCGCATCTTTCCGTCTTTCCCTTCTCTCAGAGTCAAACATAGGGATGAACCGGGAGAAAACGATCAATGAATGATTAGATTCCCTTTCTCTTCTACTTTCTCTTCACAAGGAAAAAACTTTCCTCTAGAAAATATTTAAATTTTTTCCAATCCGAATTTCTTTTACGAAATTTTGCACGCTGCGGAATGCATACAAAAGAGTTTGGAAAACTGCAACCTGGTCTTACGTATTTTCTTCTTATTTCGGCTTAAAATTTCCTAACAAAGTGATACTAGATTCAGATGTAAGAACATGTGCGCCAGCGGAAGGTTCGATTTAAGCTCTAAAGTTTTTAACATATTCTGACTCTCAAGGTATTTGAAATTTGTCGGAGAAAGCAGTGAAAGTTGCATGTTGAATGCATGCACAATTCTCAGCTTTCTCTCGGATTTTATGCATGGACATGAACGGAAATCAGAACAAAATGGGATCTCATGTATCAACAAATATCATTTTGAAAATAAATACACACGAATAGATTCTTCCCAGAGAAATATATCAAACCATCCTGTTTCCCTATGCATTTCTCGAATTTGGGATCAACTAAAGTACTTACTCCGTGTAAGCGGATAACAAAGGAAGGTTGTGGGAAGCGGGTGCTTTCTCTTTTATTTTTCCCAACATTCTAGGCATGCATACGTGGAGAGGTCTACGTTAGACCGTCTGACTGCACAAAGTCTAACTAAAATTTGTTCTAAATTGTATATTGAATTTTTACGTGGTTCAATGGAAAATATTCAATATTCTATACTTTCTACTTTTACAAAGAGAAAGAATTGTAGCAAATCCTTTCTCGGTCTATCTACAGCAACTAAGCGGGAGAAAGCATTAGTGAAATTCTTGTATTCCAAGAAATCATCCTACCTGTGAATCTATCACGTATTTTATATTGAAAAGTAAATATTCAAAGCTTGCTGCGAGTCAAGGTGGTATTTTTTTACAAAACGTTTTCTAGAATAAAATAATGCACCGATGAGAAGCCGAAATTGATTTTTCCGGGAATATCTATTCGTGGAACCAGGCTGAAGCGCTATTTGTACTGCACCAAATAAGGCCGAAGAAGATGGATTGTTGTAAGCTATTCTTATGCTTTCACCGCTTTCTCTTATTCGCGTTCTCCAAAGGAATTTTTAATCTATCTCCTTGCAACCTTTTGTTGTGTTCTAGGTAGGGATATTTTCATTGATTTTGTCATTCCAAATTCTCTTGTTGAAGTAAATTCCATATTTTCATACATCCCGCTACGCTACCCGCTTCAGCCAAGTCTCAGCACACCGCATCTCCGGCATAAACCGTACACTCAAAATGAACATGGTCTATCATTCCTGGTTCCTGGCTGAGGTCATAGTATTATTCAATTTTCCGTTATCTTCCTCCAAATCCCCCTTCTCTCAACCTTAAAATACGTCTTGCAGGCGGATGTATAGCAAATAAGATTGACACAGATTTTGCTATGGTTGTTGAAATTCCCGGTTATTTTTGCTTTCACTTTCAGTTGCATGCATACATGGAAGAGAAATATGCTTTCACTCACCCACTACGGTCATGTGAGCAGAGACGACATCTGTATCGAAAAAGGGAGCGTCCGCCGAGACTTCACAACGGTATTTGCCCGACTGGTCGTGGCGGACGGACCTCAGGGTCACTTTATGATTGTCCGACTGTGAAGTCTACGTAGAGAAAAGAAAATCAAATTCAGCCACGCATGAAAATTTATCCAACTTCTTCAGCCACCGTAACAAAACAATGATATTTCCGACATGGCTTAGCTTCTTTACTTTCTTCGCCTTCTTTCTCAAACTCGGGAGAAAACTTTTCTCTTTAGAAAATTGGAAAACCAAAGCGAGGAAGAATCGCAACAAGGAGAAAGTAGATGAAGAGCTGACCGAAAGAGAAAGCCCTTTGGCTTTCTATTTCTAACAACTCCTCAAGTACAGACAATCCTCACAAAATTTACAGTGGTTGCAAACTTGTTTCGCGGAGAAATATAGGAAGAGATTGAATCATTTTCATGATTTTTTATAGGAGAAAGTTTCAGTTACGGCGTGTTCTACAGTGATTTGAAATATTCCCACCGGAAGTGAGAGTAATGGTAATATGCGAAAAAGGAATAAAACTTTGACTAACATCAACGCTCATTCCAGGCATTGGAAAAGTTTGAATTGCTGGTATTTCTTTTGGTACATATCTAAAAAATTCTTCGCTGTCCAGGTACCATTTCACGGCATACAAAGATTCATTGTGATCCAAATTGTATAAACATTGTAATTTAACATTCTCTCCTAAAGATACTGCTGGCGGTACAATGATAACCACATTTTTAAGAGGCTCCACTCCTGAAAAGAGACAAAAGAATACAATTTCATTAACACTTATCGCTATTTCATTAACTTCTTTGCAAGTAGTCAAGCGTGCTTTCACTCCTTTCTCCCTAGTTCTCTTCCTTTCACTCTGCACTTTCGTTTCTGTTCACATTAAATCCCTTTGTTCTCGCATTAAGCTCTAACCATAAGTACTACAGCTTCAACTCTAGTATCTTGTACTTTCACCGAGAGAAAGTATTTTCTTTGCCAAAGTCCCTGAGGAGCGCTTGAATGCGCAAAAATTGCATATATGCGCAACAACCCGTCATCTTGTCATCTCTATGAAAAAGACTAAGCTAAGCATGTTCTGAATAAAATTTCTAACCTGAGCGTCTTTATCAAATGCCATCCGGGTCAAGCCATTGCTGTATAGCTGGCCTGCCCTGCTTATCTTTTGGAAATCGGCCATTGCTGCTTCACTCAGAGAACCAGCCAGGTCGCCAATTTAGTTAGGCCGGCCCAAAATTTCTCAAGGATAGCAACCAACCAACTGAGAAAAGAAACGGCTAACGGCTCCGGAATTTTTACATTTTTCTCCCTCTATTCAAACTCTTGCACGTAGAATTGTGGAAGGCACGCATATAAATTTGTGTCAAGGGGCCCATTATTTAAGAAACAATGGAACTCGCATCTTCTACCGACTAATGGCCTCTTCTCGTACATTGTCCTCATAGGATGCTTCTCCTTTCTCCGCCACTTTCTCCATTCCCTCCTCTTTACTCATTCCCCCGTACGCGTCTGCATACAACCACCTTTCTCTTGTTCTCTTTCAGAAATTTCCTGACAGAATAGCTCCGCACCGCATTTCCCGGAATCTCTTTCCAACTTACTACGTTCTCTATCATGCCTTTTGCCCACCGCTTCCGAACATGTAGCCAAACTCCTCAGCTTTCTTTTCTTCTTTCCGCTGAAAAAGGCGCCGAATTCAAAACACTTACTTCCCCATGCATAACCCCGCTCCTCTAAGCTACGCTACACTTCACTTGCCGAAAATCCGACAAAGAACAAGTTTACACTGCCAACAAATGGGCAAGGAGAACAATATAAAGCACGTATCCATCCGTACTTGTGCAGGCCTACTTAAACAATCAATATACTTGCTCTTCTAACAGCCCTTTTCTTTTATTATGTATCAGTAACGAGGAGAAAGCCTGCAGCGCTAAAGATCTCACATACTCACTGAGTGGTTGGAAAAAGTCAAAGGAGGGGAGCATGCTTTCGCATACTTTAACATCACATTCCGCATTGTGTGAATTCATAATTGTGTGATTAAGGTTGCGAATTTGTTTTCGTTACTTATAATTTTCAATTTTTTGTATTATTTTTTATTTAGTTCTTTACGCACATAAAGAACTAATTTTTAGAGATTTAACGCCAATTATTACAAGTAATGAGTTACCGCATCTCCTTTTCTCTAGATCAGAATGTTCCTACGTGACCAAATACTTATGCTTGAGAACCGATCAGTCGCCTTAAGTGTCATGATGCGTCATAAATCAACCGGAGTGACCCTGCAGGTCATAGGTCTTGGGAAATATGTCGGGCCCGAAAGCTTTAGAGCCTTATGCAAATGGGTTATTAAATCTTCAAAGATCAATTTCCAAGGGCGGGTAAAAGTGTCAAAGTATTTTAAATCCCCGACGAAGGTTAGTTGACATAAGGGAATGAATTCTGGAGGATTTGCACCTCCTCCGCAATCCGGGTATTTCAATCCTCACCATCGTACCACCGCATACATTTTCGTTGAAAGGAGGGTAATCCAGTGAAATACTGGAATGTCAAAGGGGGAAAGAGTGATCGTGATATGTTGAAATTGAAATTTGGAGGCAATTCCATCCCTGTCTGAAGTAGGCTTTGGAGAAAAGATTTTGTAAGAAATTATTGCTAGTATTTATACATGTGTGAAAGTTGTGGCCGGGATTCTGATGGGAATGGAGCTAAGATGTTTGCGAGCTTTCTCCCCTTCAGCCTGTCAATTCCTCCTCTTCCTCCTCAGTCAAGGGTTCTTAAATGTAAAGAATCTGAATTTATAATTCTTTTCGAAAAAAAGTATTAGGAGAAAGTGGTGAAAGTATGTGTAAACTATGCAAGGAGAAAAGCTTCTGGCATCGCATAAGCTAGCAGGGCAGTCTGAAACCCACGCATTCAATACGACAACACTCCCTTGGAGAAAGGAGAGAGAAAGCTGCAGTAGGATTTTTCGGATATATTTCCCAACTTGACTCCTGAGCTGAAGGAAGGGTAAAAGTTGGAAGCCAGTGACTTATCTACTCCTTCTCTTCCTACATTAAAAGCCATGTCAATTTTTTATCCTTTTCCTTTTTGTTCGACTTTCTCTCTTCTCCACGACTTTCTCTTTTTCTTCTTTCACTCTCACTAGCTTTCTCCTCGACTTTCTCCATAAAGCCTCTATATTCTCCCCGCCGTGCTTACGTACTTATTTCCATGGCTTCTTCCCCTCTCTTCACTCCAAACTAAGCATGGACGCAAGCAAGGAAGCTTTATAGCATTTCCATCCACTGAAATGCAGAGACATGATGTGCCTCTCCATTTCATCTCTTCTTTTCCTCTTCCATTGGACATTTTCTTGGAAGAAATGTAAAAAAGAAAGAGGTTCAATATTCTCTCCATTCCCTTCAATCCATGTCATCATCATCATCCCCAAAACGACTTTAGCTTAGCTTAGCTACCGAGTTCAGGCCAAGAGAAATTTGCAACTATTACATACATATACATCCCCTCAACCAATAGTAGTACGTCAAGCCCACCGAACTTTAACTTTCTCTACCAATATTTCCCTCTTTGCGTTTTCTTTATGCAAAAAATCACTCGTTTCCCTCAACGCGGAACACACCAGCAAGTCTCATCCCTCTTCCCATGACTTTCTCCGAGCACTTTCCCTCCCACCTTTCTCCGCCAAAATTTCCAATTCCAAGGCGCCAAATATCCTCCAATTTCTTCTATCATCTCCTTACCCCACTCCCGACTTCCCTTTTAGGCTCGTATCCAAACCTCATGACAAAAATAATACGGATGTGCAAGTCGTGACATTTCCGACTCACGCTTCACCATTTCTCAAATATGTTGAACCATTAAACACAAATCTTTATCGATCCATTCCTCCGTATAGCGTTTCTCTTCTCTCTTTCCTTCCCATTAGCCACCAAGATCTCATCTTCTTCCTCTCGCTTCCACACTTACACTTGAAGAAACTGGCAGATTTGTAACACAAATAAGCTGCTTTTTACGCCCGTTTTTGATGACCCGTCAACGCGTTCCTAAATCTCAAGTTTTCTGAACAAATATTACGACTTTAAATTCAAATTTAAAAGCAAAAATAAACTCAAGCTGTGACCTACCCGCTGTCTCCAGGTTTTACTCCCAAAGGCAGGTATCCTTATTGTCATATTGGAGTCAAAGTTATAATTTTGTTTTTAAATTAGCAGCGCCACCTTTGATCTCTCGTCACATTTGCCTGCGTTTTTCACATTGCGACTTTGTCCTCTAGAATAACATTCTTCAAAGCCTTTTGAAATTCAAGCAAGCAAAGTAGTCAGCCCACCTGTGAGTAATTATTTACCCTATCGTTTACCTGCCGTCTAGGTAACTGTTACATCATCAGAAGGATCACCGACAACGCTATCATCCCAACTTGCTCCAAACCAATCAAACCCACCTGCTTCATCATCAACCTCTGAATAATTATGACTCGCAACTTCTGTTATCACAGTATGACTTTACGATAACTCCAGTAGAGCTCATCTGAAACCAACCGCTCACCTTGTGTAAGCTAATGACTTTCCATCTACCGTCTTAGAAAGAGAAAGTAAGTGGCTCTTCATCCACTGACGGGCTACAAAATTATTTCATAATTCAAACCTCCCGCTCATCCAGTCCGCTTTAGAGTGAATTTTATGCCTAATTTCGCCCCATCTGCTCCTAATATTAAGTCCTTAACTGCCAATCATCCAATCCTCGAGCTACGAGAGCAAGCTGGCAAGCAGGAGTTGAAGAAAGTAGCAGAAGAGAGAGATTTTCTGGAGCGTCACACGCTACGTAATTATCACGCCGTTTTAGACTTAACGCGGCACGAGTCATCTGCAGAACTAGGACTCAGCAAAGCTGCATAGTGTGTATTCTCTGATGAACTAAAAATATACAAAGCAGGGGGAGCACTAAAAATCCATCAGCAGATCAAGGCCCTTAACACGAGGAGGATATAACTCTTTCTCTTCGACTCCTTCACCTCCCCCCGCCCGCCTTCCAGTCCTCTCTCTGACAGCCCAGTAAATCTATCAACAGAATTCGTTAAGCGGATCGACGGGTGACATTCTGTATTTGACAGTCTTGTTTTTCTAGCCACTGAAAAGTTTGAGTGCTTTCCCGCGCACTTTTTACATTTTCACAACCTAGCATTTACCCCCGTACCACTCCCGTTCGACGTATTCACAGTTCCTCTGTACCCGAGTTTTTAACTCTAAACTCAGTCACTCCTGCTAAATCCGGGGAGAAAATTCTAATCAAAATAATACAATATTTCTTCCCCCTCATTTCAGAGCTTGAAAGCCAGGGGAGATGGATGGGACCCCGTTTCTGATGTATACGAGGAAGGTCGGGAGACACAGAGTACACTGCTTTTGTAACAGCTATCTGCCTCTTCCAGACCGGGAAGAGCTAACGCTGCAATGGCGGGAACCCGGGATTTGTATTAACTTTTCCGGGTATTTCCATTCCTCCTGGTGTGTGGTGTGTCGTATCCAATGTTGTAGATTTTATAAGAAAGCACAAACACACAAGAGGTGCGAGGAGAAATGAAAACTAAGTAAACTGAGGACGTAAAATCAAATTACACACTCCCCTTCAAATTTTTCCCGGCTTTTATAGTAAAATAAATAGAAACCTCTTTTGAAATTGCATTTCCTCAATAAATTGCACTTATCTCGAGCATCCGGCTCATCTACCCGCTCCCGACTACATGTACGCAGGGTAAAATGTATCCCCGCAATGCTGAATTTGAATACATTTTTTTGAAAAACAATACGAAATGCTGCTACATGTGTATATACTTGCATACCTAAAAACAGTTTAACAAAATTAATCAATATCCCATTCTAGCATATTTACGATAGGATAAAACCTAAGGCAAGGCCTCCTTCTAATATGCTTTAATTTCCGCACGTCTGCTACAAAAGGCCTCATCGGACAGGTTTTTCAAAAGCCAAAACTTAAGCCCACCTTCGTAAATCGTTTCGATCCCTTGCCCAAATTAATGCTTGAACAAGTTCTGACATAGTTTGGCAGTATACGGCATTATTTCCACACGAGGAAAGCAGCTTTCTCCAAGAAAACATCCTGGAGAAAGTTTGGAAAATAAACAGGTATGCTTTAAACTAAACCTACACAGATATCAAATTTCAGGTGTAATTAAGCGTTGATGCGTATCAATTTATTTAACGTCTAGTAGAATATTACAAAAAGAAAGGAGAAAACTCACTTGCTCCTGGAAAAATATACAGCAAACAAGTTGAATGGAAAAAATTCTAGCCAGAGTTAAGAAAAGTTTAAAGAGGCTATTCTTGATATTCTCGGAATTCTTTTGTGTGGCAAAGTTTCCATGTAGAAGCGAGACATCAATCTTGAACACGTAATCAAACGTGAAAGGAGGGAAAGATTTGGAGTGAAAAAAATAAATTCAAATCTCTTCAGCCTCCGAGAATACATAAATCCAGAAACATTTCCTCCAGCTCACACAACCACACACATACTCTCCTTCCAACTCGTCACACAGTTAGTCTACACTCTTCACACACAACAACAGACTCCAAGCTAGCTCCGATTTAGGTTTCTCCCGGATACAAAGAGAAGGAAAGCAGAGCAAACATTCATGCATACATTATTATACTTATTTACGTTTTTTCTTCCCGCAGCCCCTTCGAAAATCCCGCCCCTGTTTGCCATTCCTGTCTTCCCATACCCCTATATCGAAGAGCAGTATATCCAGTATTTTTTCAGTTTTTCTCAAACTCTTTATACCATTTCCACATTTTTTATCCTATTTTGGAGACAAACTCTCTTGTTGCTCTCAGCATTCATCATTTGAGTCTCAATTCATCCTTCAGATGCAAACGCAGTAAGAAGAAACTCTTCCGATTCCTATTTCTTCTCTCTCTCTCCCTCGTTTACCCTTTTTATACAAGCTTAGTTTGCAGAATCCTCTGCACACTAGCAGTAGTACTCTTATTTTACCCGGACAAAAAACCCGGGAGAAAAAGAAAATACTATAAAAAACCCCTTCAATAACACAACTTCAGCTCTATTTTTTCTCTCTCCGCAAATACTTTGGGTGCGCTTTCCCTCCCGGGTTTTGGTTATTCCACCGAGTATAGATTCTTCCAAAATTTCCCCTCGTCAGATTCCAAGTACTACTTAAATACTCTATGGCAGTGGCTGGGATGCAAAGAAGACATGCTTGAATTTTGCAATTCTTTCCACAAGTTTAAATTCATCAAATACATTCGAAATTGTAACTTGTACGTTCTTGAAGGAAATGCAGCCCAAACTCCTCATCCTTCCAGACGAAGTCTACTACCCGCCTAGTGAAATACCCGTCTTTCTACACCCAACTAACAACCAACGTTGGTAACTTTTGTAGCAGCCTCAATCTGGCAACTGTTTTTTCAAAACTTGCGTATTCTTAGAAGAAGGAAAATAATTTTTTTAACAACCCTGACTTGTTTTGCCGTTTCTTCACTTTTTACCCGTCTTGTAACAACAATCTCATGCATCATTTCACATGGCGTGTCTTTCAAGACATTTGCTTTTTGGAATTACAGAATTGTACTTAAATATTTTTGAACTTATTACCTCTGAGAAAAGCTAAGCTTGGCAAATGAAACTACTATCGAGTTAATAGGGTACGAGAAATATGTGACGTTGAAGTTACTTTTGCATTTTTACAATACTTGCCGCAGTGAAATTTGCTATTTTAACTACCCGGGTATTTTAGTTTGTTACCCGGGTTTTATGGATGACGAATGTTTTTTTCAACCAGATCTTGAGTTGAAGCATGCTCAAGGAATTTTTCATTATGACAATAATTTTCCTACATTTCCACACAATTTCAGCAATGCTTTATCACCCCCAACAGAGCGGCCCAATTCAAACTCTGAATGCGGGACGAAGCGCCGATTATTACACAAATTCATCCAGAATCAACTACTTCTATAACTACTGTCATTCCCATTACTTTCAACTTTCGGTGAAATTGTGAAGAGGAAATCGCCGCTACCCGGGGAGGTACCAGTCACACAGCAGCCTTTGCTTAGTACCACTAGAACGGATTATGCCAATAACAGAAGTTAGGACAGAATAGAAGACGGCTTCTCATAAAAAAATTCATTCCACAGGGTGTCCGCACTCCCGCCAAACAATCCCGCAATCCGCCATCCTCAACTGCTCTACAAGCCCGAGTATTTAGACAAGAAACGAGATATTGCCCCAGCTGTCAAACACACGCACGCTTAGTCATCAGCACGACATTTGTTGGAAGTTTAGCCGACAAGATGTGGAAATTGAAGAAGGTTTAGGAAAAGGGCCGCGCGTAGACTTGAAAAATCTCTTTCAGCTTTATAAACTCCCGGGTATTCCATCGGGCAATGCTTGAGCACTTGCTTGATGGAATCATGCTGTACTCGTTCCAGCATGGTAATATTATGAGAAAATCTTGAATGAACTCAAAAAATCCTATTTCAAATAACGCTTCAAGTATTTAAACAGGCGGGAGTTTTGAGTAGGAATGCTTTTGAAAACCCAGTCTAACAACCTGCCCGCCTTGATAAAATTATAATCTAATGGAGTGGTCTTATAAGTCGTTGGGTTCAAAAATAACAAGGATCTGATTTTGTAACACTGAACTGACTGTACCAACTCTTTGTCTTTACTGATGACGTAAGAGTAAATCAGCGGTTGTATCTGACTAACACAGCGAGTGTATAACTTTTCCGGGTAAGTGACTTTCACCCATTGTGAAACCCGGGCATTACGCAATTCCCGCAGTTGTTTTAACATACTTTTAGCTCATGTTGGTTTGAATGTTTTACTTCAAGTGCCATGTTTCTCTAAAAGTTATTGTCATAGCCGGGCTTTTACTATTGTAGCTTACATTGCTCACATATCAAACCTGACTTGAGCCTCTTTAAAACTAGCGCTATCTACAGTAACTCTACCTCATACTTTGTATACTTTCGACCAGGGTAGAGTTGTAACATGAACTGAAAAATCTGTGACTCAGATCAGAGAATACTGCTGTTTAAAAGCCCGAAAGCGTCGCATTAGAGTTCTTGGAATCAAACCCGGACGACCGAGTTACATTTCGCACATATTCTTTTAAGAGAGTCATATCATGTTCCCCAGAAGATTTCATAGCTAATAACTCATCGTTTATGTTCCCAGGCTGTGCATACATCCTTCCGAGTTACGCATTTATTTAAACCGATAACTCCGGGGAGAGAACGGATATTTTCAGAGCCTTGCTTTCTCTTACTTTCTCCACCGTGAGTACATTCCTTCCTACTTTCTCCACATACATAGTTCCGGATTTCAGTTTCCTCTCTTCCTTCCTACTTTCTCCCTGAAAGGGCAACTTGATTGCCCCCAGTCCATAATTTATGCCAGAGTGAAAGTCAAGCCGAGCATACGACAGCATGCCGTGGAGTTGTTATGCATGTCTAGCGGTAAGTTTGCATAAAACCACGTAATCGTATATTGGCTTCTTTCTTGAAAAATATGAAATTCAATTTCAAATCATACGCTCAGATTAACCACGAGAAAAGTCGTCTCGTATCAAGAGTAACCGAGGAAATTAAATCAAACAGGGTTCCTGTTTCCATAACCCTGTGGACCTATTTCGAGGGAAAGTACATGTTCCTCCATACCGTTACCCACTTGCTTCCCCCTAACTCCCCTCAATAACGAAATTGACTTTATGCTATTGTAGCTTGAAATAACTCCTAGCTTTCTCCAGCTTTCACCCATCCATCCCCTTCCTCATGTCACTCCCCTATTCAAGTATTTACAAACATTGACTCAAAAGTTTACATGTCCATACCGCAAGCCAAATACTTGAGATTCCCTTATACTCCGAGACTGATCCAGTCAGTCTCTTCGCTCTTGTACCCGTCCGTTATCCGACCCGGGCATTTCAAGAGCTCTTCAGCTCTGCTGCAACGCAGATAGTATCTACTCTACGCGGACGTTGGTTTATCGAAAAGAGAAAACATTCCATCGTCTTCTTCCCAACTCTACTCACGATGTGACCTTAGCTTGAAGCCTCTAGAAACTTACCCGGGCGTTTGCACGGATGAGTGTGCTACTTTGAGTCAGTTCCTGAATTCTTTCCTCTCAAGGATTTCATTGGAATACCAGATGAGGCTAGTACAGTAAGTAATACAACACGGGATGAGAGTTGATCAATTTTGCACACAAATCGGGTTGGTTTACACAATTTTAGGCCTCATCCCTAGAATTAAGCCAGTTTAACCGCTAAAATCTCTATGATAATCATTAAGCTGAGAACATTTTCTGTAGGGCTATAGTCCAATATAAATACTGAAACTATCCAATGCGTATAAAACAATGTTTGCCTAAACATGAAAATATTTCACAGCAAATTCCTAGATTGAACCACATTGAACCACAAAAGTTGGGAAACTGAGCGAAGGCAGGTAATATGAAAAGCGTGCGCAACGTTTTATGGTACATTGAAAATTTATGCGATTCAGGTTTTGAAACCCGCGCGTGGAGTGTGGACGTCATAGCTTTCTCTGCCCCGTTTCTGAATTTTTGAGGAACCCGAGATTTCCTGGAATCAATAACCAATTCATGAACATGATGAAAAGTCTCTATGAATCCTATTACGTGTATTATTGACCTTTGAATTTCAATTCCAATTCAGTCTTCATACACAAACTACACAGTAGCTGGAGGCTATGGAGTCTGGAATACCGGGATTTTATTCCAGACTTTCTTCGGATAGTTTATACTTTCTCGGGTTTTTGGTCTTGGAAAATGATGAAATTCTGATGATTTAAGAGAATATTTTGTAGTTTTCGAGATATTTGTGCTTACCCAACAAAACTCGTGGTAGCTCTCAGCCCAGATTGTTTGTTTGGGCACTGAAGATGTGTACTGAAGACGCACAAGTCTTGTTTATATAATTTTCGCTCGCAAAACGTGAGCTTATTTGTGGTATGTTCTGGGAGTTGGTGAAAGTTGGGCTTAATGGCAGACTACATGTGAGCATAAATATAAGACAGAGATGCCCGGGTTAATAAGAAATACAGCCACGCATAGATGGAATAAATAAAACCCGGGTTTTCTCGCTCCTCCATTTCTTGTTCCTCTATCCTTTGATTTAGTTAAGTGAAAGCGGAGAAAGCAAGTAGTGAGTGGGCGAATTGTGAGAAATTCAATTGATTGATTGAAGATACGACGAGTTATTGCTTTCATGTATATTATCGTAATTCCAGGAATGCGTTCTTGACTTCTTTGTCTATAAGTTATTCTCTTGTGGGTTTATATGCTTCCTTGGAAATCCGTGCCCTGCTTCTTGTAATGGTTGCTTTAACTGCTTAATTTCATGCTTTCCCCCTGCAATATAAATCATACCAAAGTACACACAAGACCGCAGTGTGGAAGGAGGGAGTAGAACCTAGTAGAGAGATGAACAAGCTATGTAAAAGTTGGAAGCTCGGTTCCGTTCTCTCTCAATTGTATCCTAAAATATACAGTTGTATCGGATTCGGTTGCTGGGAGAAAGGAAGGGAAAGATGAAAGTAGAACACGAGGCGGAGAAAGCAAGCTTTCACTTATGAATTGTAAATATTAGGTGAGCTTGTAGTATCTTCATCATTTCCCTTTGACTTTCTATTTATGATGAACCTACTTTAGAATCTGTTTACTTTCCCCATTCCGCAAGACCTGTATCCTGTATCTCCCTCCTGCTTTGTATACCTTTCTCATCAATGTGCAAATTGGAAAAGGTTTCCAATCAAACCCATCTTTTTATTGGAAAAGAGCCGACGGCAAACAACGTGTTTGCTTTTACGGGCTTTGTTTTTAACGTTTCACCCACTCTCCTACCTCCTGTTCTTGAACTTTCTCTCTTCTTCCGTATCATCAAGGGTTATTATGCAAACCTTTTTCAAAAATCAACAATCAGGGTGATTTTCAAGGAAACACTGGAAAAATTATGCATGCAGGAGGAAGACGTTATGTAAAGAGATGAATACACAACTCACGCCAAAGAAGGACGAACAGCCAACAACGTCTGTCAATTTACCTTTGTTTGCGGCGTGGGCTTGCTTTCAATAACATTTAGTAATTTACAAAACTTTTGCTTGATGCGCAGTGAGAATTGTGCACAATATCTTGGTTTTTAGTCGGGCAAATTTTCCTACCTTTTGCACAACGAGTGTACCTTTGATGTTAATTTTTTTTATTTTAATGCAAATTCCTCTCTACAATTCTTTGAATGATTTCGGCGGAAATGCTCCAAATTAGAGTTGTTCTTTAAACTTTGCATACGTCGTCTTGAAACGAGATTCCTAGTTTTGAAATAAACTTTGCAGGGTAAATCTAGGCTTGGGGTGGATTTCGTAGCCAGAATTCCTTAGAAGTTATCATCTCTTTGTACCAGTTCTGCAAACTAGTTTTTCGAAGTAACCGTTTCAGTGAGTGGGTTCAAACTTGCATCTGTATTCTGCGAACATCTTGGTACTTTCTAAAGATTTTAAGTGTGTAGCTATTCGTCTCCAGTGTCTGTCATATATATCGCATCTATTCATGTCCGAGGAATTCATGCTACGCTTGTGTACTTCCATTATCACAATTTGGTGATGACGTCTTTGTAGAGAAAATTTAGTTTTCCGCTCGTGTAATTCTAGATGGTTGGGAAATTTTGAGCTTTCGACTTCTTATATTACTTTTGAGCAATTTGGTATAGGAACTAAACTTTTTAAAAATGGTATTTTTCCCAAAATGTTTTTTCTTTTTCGATTAATTTTGCAGGTTTATTTCAAATCAATGTGTCATTGGTTGTGCAATTGTAAGAGATGCGTTTCTAAATTCTATATTACCTTTAGTAACTCCTCTCCTCAACCAGTAATTCGTTAACTATATACCAGCTTGAGAATTATTTTTAAGATTGTTTCCCGCTTTTGTACGCTTCTCACGACATCTCAAAGTACTTGAGGAAATTGTTTTTCCCGCCGAGTAATTTTCCAAGCTTAACGAAAACAACCCTGATAATTTAATCCCCGTTAGCTATCTACAAGTTTGCGCGTTGGTAAAGTTTGGCGAATTTTCCAGGTCCCGTCTAGCATGAGCAGGTAGTAGATTAAGTGTGCAGAAGTGTGTAAAATTGGTAATTCCTCCTCAGGTGATTAAGACCGACTACGTGTGTGAGTCTAAGTTTCTGGGTTGAGGACATACAGGAACGTGTGCTATGGGATTAGTGCTAGAGAAATCTGAGGATTTACTACTTCTTTCCCTGACACACATCTACAACAAGAAGATCAAATATCGAAGAGTGTGTCGTCACGTACATGAGTGAGATGGCCAAAGTTGTAGGTTTAAGTGTATATGGGCACTGCCAGAAACAGAGTAAAGCCGCAAGTTGTTCTAGTCTGGTTAAGACCTGCGACTACTTTCCCTACGGCATGGCTTAAAGTATTTAGGAAAACATTGACTGGTATTGGGTCGTCGTCCGGGAATTTCTGCCACCGTAGTAGTGCTGAATCATTTCAAAGATACGGAAGAAATAGGAGACAAAGTGCTTCCCCCCGCGTTTCTGTTTATCCAAGCCGCACATATTTTATGAAGCGCACATGAGAAAACAGAGGGGACGGAATCGGGGATTGATTTTAGTAATTTAATTTTCCCACCACTTTCCAACCCACGTCCGCAATAAAGCCCTTTTGATTCAAATAGCAAATCCCTCCGACTTTTCCCACGCCCGGCCACACGCGGGGCCTGTATAGGGCATTCGGATGGAATGTGCTGCCTGAGCCTTAGAATTCTGCGCTATTATGCTGGACTTTCTCCGATGCTGATCCACAATTTACACGGAATCCCCGAAATTCGGATCAGGCTTGAATTGAGGGAGGATGAAGGAGGAAGCAATGCAGTCCGTTAATCTCGACAATGTGCTGAAATGAAATAGCTATAAATCTTAATTCTTCCCCTTCCGTAACCGTTGTGCAGTGGTAGCGGCCTTGGAGGAGGATGCTGGTTGATGGGGTGGGGGAAGTAATCGAAAGGAATTTTTCGAGAGGGGAAATGAAGAAAGGTTCAATTGAATTTTTACCCTAGCATCTTATTCTTCTTTCTTACGCAAGAAGTTACCGGGTAAGATGATACCCGGTTTGGTCTTATATGTACGTACATTCCTACGGGTCCTACTTTCACCCACTCCTCTGTTCGTATATCTATAGTCTCTCAACAAATTCTCCCGACTATTAACTCTCCCGAGAATTGTTATTGAGCACGGATGATTTAAGCATGCAATTACCTTGAGGTAATAACAATTTTGGCTTGTTCTCCTCCGCTTCAATTCACAGAATCTTCCCTCAAGCGGGCATTTATAACTACAGGCATTTAAATTCCCTACATCTTCTAGCCCATACCGCATTGGTAAGGAGAAAGTAAAGTGAAAGTCAGAGTACAAGTGAAGCTTACGCACAAAGCGGATTTACTTCCAGATTTAAAATATGTTGAGGAAGCGGAAATCATGCTGGAAAAAATCAGCTACCGCTTTAAGAGGATCGGAACAAGTAAAAAAGTCATCCTTAGTTAACCCGGCCAACTCGGAAATAAGATGAATAAGAGGGGGAGAGCGGAAATATCATCACAATTTATTTTCCACTCAAGATCTGAATTAATCATATCAAAATTTCTACTCTTCACCAACAGAAGTCGGGGAAGAAGCTGGAAAAAGATTTTTATAAGCTATACAGTCTTGCATTCACAAGAGAGAAATCATCCTCTTGCGTAAGAGTACCATGGGTAAGAGTACTTTCAACGACTTTCACTGCTTTCACTTCCCGCATATCTCCACCCTCTTTCCTGCTTCAGATTTTAAACGAAGCGGGAACCGCTAAATCATCGCCACCCGCCAAATTACATGCCTTGCCAAGAACCCTAAGAATTCCACCCATCATTCTAATATATTAGTCCCGCGCATTCAGAATAGCTAACGGAGCAAAAATACAAAATTAACTTTTAAACACCCACGCTCGAATCTGCTAACAAAATCTCCAAGGGCAACGTTTTACATTCAAATTACAGTTCCATATAAGAACTTCTCTGTCTTAAATCGCTGCTGTAGCAATGCTGCATGCTCCCATGGCCCATACAAACGACCTCCAGGCTCAGCAGAGCGTATATTCTGTGGGGAGGCTGTAGCCGGGTAACAGGTCCCGGTGGTGCTTGGATTTTGTTACATACAAGGGCGGCGCCCTAGTAATTTACTGCGAAATCCGTCTCATCTAACACTACGACAAGGATCTAGTTTGCAGAATCCAGGATCCGATTCCCCGATCCCGGGTAACTTAATGATGCTATTTCCAAGGATGTGGAGCAAATCAAGAGGAGCATTACGTCCTTTCAATTACAGCTGCATCAGCCATTCCAAGATACGGGTAAAGTAAATTGACCATGTCAGCGGAATACAACACGACCTGAGCAAGGCCCTGAATCCCTGGGAAATAAACCCTTGGCCTTGCATTCCACGAGGCTTATAAATTTTGGTGCAGTGCTATTGGCTAAGATTAATCAATGAATAAAATCTAGATGAAAAAGTCCCAGATTTTGCAAATTTAATTCTTCATGGAATAGTTGCAATGCTCATAAATTGAGAAAAATTATTTTCTTGAGCTGGAAAAAGCTGATGGCACAAAGATTTGCATTTCTCTTCCCACTAGAGGAATACCAAGATTATCTATGATACCCAGAAGATACCCGTGTTGAAATTCTGCAAAAATAGCTATCGGGTATTATACTACCCGGGTACTATAAAATCCGGGCATCATGATACCCGCGTTACAAAATGCTGACAATACCATGTTTTGCAAGAAACTCGAGAGAAAAATACGAGTTACATAATCTGCAACTCAATTTGCGTCTGTCACTCCTTCAGACGTACACGTGGCAGAGGGGGATTCCTCTTCATGGATATTCATGGGAAAGAGGCCGAGTTTTTGAAATTTGGGGCGGACAGCAGCAGGGGATTTGAACAAGAGGGGCGGATGCACAACAAGTTGAATTTAGAATCTCAAGTAATTTCTCATTTTCGCTTGACACTTGAGAACATGGCAAATTTTTTGTCGCCTCCGAAAATGCAAAAAAACAATGTCGGCTTCTCGGTTGACAGAAAGAATAATAGGAGAGGGATGCCTTTGTTGTTGGCGACAACGGATAGAAAAAGAGCATGGCTGACTGGGCTTTAGCCCGATTCCGAGCATATACATGGCATCCCGCTTTTCCTATCATTATTTCTGCAGCTTAATCTTGCTGAGCATTCCAGTGTACGTGTTATATAGAGCAGCAGTAAGGCAGAAAAGGCAGCTTCATCTATAAGAAAAGCGGCAAGTATTTTCGAGGTTTCTTCCACGGTTTCCATCCAGCAGCATTCGGAGATTCTGTCTTGCGTATAACCTTCGCATGGATGGAGGCAGAGAATAGGATAAGTTGTGTACGCTAACTAAATAGGATTCTCTCTCCGACCTCTTCTTCCTGTCCTTCTTTAAGTCTCTTTCTTTTCCCACTTAACGAGGCAATCATTCACTGAACAAAGAGGAGAATAAAGACATGGAATTTCAACATGCTCCACACTAACCGAACTAGCGAAGCTGGACATCCAAGCTTGAAACCCGAGTTATTGAGAACCGTGGAAAGAATACATCCTAATGCGTCGTTTAAATGAGTTGCCTAGGTTACGCGCTCTAGAAAGTCATTCATACTTGGAAATGATTATCGGCGAGATTTTCTATCAAAGATTTGCTTACTATTGAAAACGTGACGGGGTCAACACCTATCCAAGTCGCAAATCCTGTCCCATGTAAAATTCTTCCCGTTAGTGAAACGACGCAAGCAGCCTGTCTTACTTTTTATCCTTGGTTAGAGATTTATACCTATCCATTGCTTGTATTTGCACTTGAATGCACCGACATCCTTACAGGGCATTACATACAGCCTCCAAACGATCCTGAAACTTGTAAGTGTCTATGCGTCTTCCTGACAGTAATTTTCCGGGTATCCCGGGAGAAACTTGACGCTTCTATTTCTGTGTCGACTTCCAAACATTCCGATTGAACAAAAAGTCTCTTTCTCTCACGTAAATAGCTCCAAGCTCAATATCTTAATTGCTTCCACCCTAGAAGCTTACATTATTTATTTTCTTAGTTCCAGCTTTTTTTTCTTCTCTTTTTTTCTCTCTCTGTCTTCACACAATCTTTTCGCACATCACAGTGGCATCCAATTGGCATCCGTTACCACAAGCTACTGATTTCGGTATTTTCTCGATTTAGCTCCACTTTCTCCCGCTTTCTCTCAGAATGTTTCCTTGAGGCATTCAAGAGATATAAGCGGTGAAAGTATCGGTGAAAGCCCTGCAATTTTCACCTCCTTTCATCCCATTCATGCTTTGTTTCTCTATTTTGGTTCTAGCATAGAGCAAATCTCTATTGATTTTCTACAAGGCAGCCTCATAAAATAACACGGAGGGGCACATGAAGGAAAGGAGCTCAACTCTCAGGTAAACATCAAGCTGCCTCCTAATTAGCGCCGAACTGTGTATATACACTACAATTTATAATTGACAGCTCTTGACTATGTGTGAATTGAATTATTGATGCTATAATTTATTTATCGCCCTTCTATACATTATATTATTAATTTAGCAAAAGAGAAAACAATGTCCGCTATATTCCACGTCTCTCAACTCTCTTCCAGAACCTATGTATCCCTCTAATGCATTATGCATTCAAACATGTTTTACTTTCTCCACACTTTCACTCACACATTACGTCGTATGCAGATACACTCTAAGGCATAATTCCATCCCAACTTTTCTTGTAAGCCATCCTGTCAACTATATTTTAATTTGAATAATTAAACCGGATCCGACATGCCACTGTTGCCAGAATTTCTTCACTTTCCCATACCATGCTACCATAGCCTTTTCCTTTTAAACACTTTCTCTTATGAGATTATATGTATTTTGCATACTCCTTTGATACTTCGGCTGCCTTTATCCCGCGCGCGTTCTTACATACTGCTTTTATCTACACTTTCACCAAGTCTCATATACCCCTTTCTCTTCCACTTTCTCCATACATTTTCAATTATGACGCAATAATTCTTCTAACTTGCATCCTTCTTGTATTCTTCTTAATTCAATCTTCATACATTGAAATAATAACCCATTTTGCTCACTTTCACCGTACAAGCATAAGTATAGCAAGTATGTTCACATACTTTCTCCATTCCTTACTTTCACCTATCAAATATCAGTCTCATGTAATAAAAAAGAGTAAAAGTATATCTGACAAGTTCTTTTGTAAATTATCTGCGCAAAGCAACAGAGAAAGTACTAAAGTTTGTTTTCATCATGACTTTCTTTATATTTTTCAAAACTTTTTAATTACAATTTAAGAAATAAGTTTAGATGCCTTATTTGTTATTGATAGCGTGTCTCTTGAACTACGCCACAGCAAAACTTTATCTGTAAGTATCTGCATCTTATACGCAAAATTCACGGTATGTATTTGGAGAAAGTTGGTGAAAGTTTAGTTTCAGTTATAGATTTTCAAGCGAAATATTTTTCCGTTTGTTTCTCTTCAGTTCCTTCTGCAGGGCCCTTCCAGTGTTTACTCCAGCATACAATTCCCATATTTGTTGATTATATTTACGTACCTATTCTTCTGATCATCCCTCCGTGACCAGAGTCCGGGCTTCGGGAATTATTCGACCCTTCCTCAAACATGCTGTTTACATGTTCTGGTGAAAGGAGTGAAAGCATAGAAAGTACAACACGTACATGTACTGCATGAACGTTAGTTACAGGCCTGACCACCCTGAGCACGGAATAGTGTACACACACACACAAGTAATTTCTACAATGCTCTCACGGTTCAGTACCTTGTGGTAACATTACCGAATGGCGCTGTTTACACAAAAGCAGGACTGTGTAAAAGGACGTGTTGGCGGATGTGTAGTGGAACAAGAAGCGTTGGCCATTACATGTAGGGACGGGCAATAAATTGCATCATAGCCATTATTGTCGACAGGAGAAAGGTTGCGTAGGTTGTTTCTGCCCAGGCTCCCGCGCTAGTCATATAGCATACGTACTTTTGCATGCACGACTCAGTAAATCCCCTTTGCGGCTCTTTAAACATGTAGAATTTTCCGCTTAAGCAGCTGGCTCGGGTTATGATTAATTTTGTCCAAATAAGGGAAGAGAAAATAGTATGGGAGAGTGGAGAAAGGAATCCCAGTCTTGTTAAACAAGTGGGTGAAAGTGGAACAAATTACACATGTTTCGCTTTCTCTCTTTCTCTCTCGTCACATACTCTTTCGCCCGGAAGGAAGGATATATAGAATTTGGTAAATTAATTAATTGTCTTGAAATGGGAGAAGGGGAGCGTGGAATTTCTTCCGTTTCAAATATATCACAAGTCCGATTGGCAAAGTGTTGAATCATTTTATCTGCAGCCTTTAGCACAGGAGTGAAAAGTTTTAACAGGCTGAGAGAGGATTAGGAAATAAGAGCTGCCAATTTTGGTGAAAGTTGGAGAAAGTAGGGGAGAATTGCAACATTTGAGAGGGAACCAGCCAGTAAGGAATTTTAACGTTGTAGCAAAAGTGAAAGTATGTCACCAGATTTTCTTCAAGGGAGGCAGGCAGTCAGGCACCTTTCAGGAAGTTTCTGTTCCTTGGCTGAGGAACGTGGAAGCAGGCAGAGGACATGTGGTCGTAACGGAAGGAGTCAAGGAAAATGATTTGAGTGAAGCTGATATGTAATCTGGCAGAGGATATTTTGAGCCTAAAGGAAATTTGATGAATGACGCTTTAATGTCGACAATATTCTGTTTTCCTTGCTCCTACATCTTTGTGAGTGAGTGAAAGCCAGATGTGGAAAGTGACAGACAAGAGGAGAGAAAGCAAGTACAGAGAACCCAAGCTCCGGCTTGTCATATATGAAAGATGTATAAAACACTCCTTAGGGTTGGCTAAATCTTGGATTTGGTTCCATGTCCTCACTGACTTTCTCTCCTTTCACTTCCCGCTAAGACTCACAAACCCAATAACTAGGCTATGTGTAGGGAGAGAGAGAGGGTAGACAGCGGAACGGTAAAGCGAGACAGCCCAGACCGCGCTGGGGAATTGCAGTGGCCGTAGACAAGTGTCCTGAAACCAGGACGGGATGAGGAATTGCAGAAATCAGGGCATTTGTCTGAATACGGTCTGCGTGTTCCTGGACTTTAACCAATGCGATTTAGGAAAACCAGCGAGGATTCCGAATCCGGCTTTCGTATGCTTGATCGGGAGGAGAATCAGCCCAAAGCTAAAAGTGAAAGAAGAGCAAGACGAAGGGGATAAGAGAATGAGAATCCCAGAGAAATTTCACCCAAGAGGAGGGGTCGAGTATTAATTAGAAATTGGCCATTAAATGACTTGAAAGCTAACCATTTATCATAGGTTTATTGTTAGACCTTGTTCCCGAAGAGCATTTCACTCAAGCTTTAGTCTGGCCCACGAAAATTCAACGTGGGAGATGCTCTTTATTTTGTCGGAAAGCTTGTGAGTGGGCTTTCCGAAAGGAAGAAGAGCGGAGAAAATAGATCTCCCCGATTCATTTCTCTTCCTCGACTCATCATCCTTGCGTTCTGCTTCTTCTTCCTCAAACAGAGTTTGATGGATTGTGTGTCAAGTGAGAAAACTTACACCCTGACACCTTTTTGGCAACTTGCCATAACAGATTCACTAGAAGCGTGGAAAAGGTGCATTAAATATAAGGCTACTTCGGAATCTCTGAATAGCTGAGTTGTTACTTTCTCCGCCTTTGCTTTCTCCAGAGGATCGTGGATTACAGCGTGAGGATAATTTTGCGCGCTATCATCAAATTGCAAATGTGACGTATCACTTCGCACAAAATGTTTAGCTGAAATTCAAAGGATGCTGTTTTGCTTATCTTTAAATTTATTCCTGATTTTACTTAATTTGTTGCTTACACTTTTGAGACTGAGGGAGAAAGGAGATGGAGAAAGTTGTACAACTGTTCAAGAGAAAGTGAATTTAATTAATCGGTGCCTTATAATGTATCAACAAATTATGGTGAAAAGCATTAATGTACAAGCAGCTGGTTCAAACAAATGGAACGCTCCTTAGCAACAGTATAAATTGCAACTATTAAAACAACTTCACTTGGTTACGATTTAACGACGAAAGCAATGATGCCGCGTATAAACTGACTCCACACTTGAAATATGTCCCTTGTTTTAAAGGAAGCTTCAGTCGTACTGATCTGAATCACAGTGAAATTATCTGTAACCATCAAGTCATATCGACATCTTAAAACATCAAAAAATCGACGTTGAACTTCGATTAATTTTTGCTAACATAAAATCCAAAAGAGCATTCTGCAAAAGTTTTCATCAGTGTAAAATGCTTGATTCTTTTATCATTCTGCATCAACGGCTAATAATTCAGCATACATTTTGTCAACTAATTAAATTACATAATGTGAAAAACGTGATGTGGGATTATAAAATTCGCAAATATTTTGCAGTACGAGAACCTCTGAATTTAAACTAGAGGAAATTACACAACATCCTCACCAAAGCTATTTTGTATTCCTTTAAATATTAAAATTCCAAATGCAGTACATGAGTCTGAGATGAAAGGTATGCTAAATTGCACTGGGTAGGTCATTCTCTTGTGATTTGTATACATGAGCTGAAAGAGGTTCAAAGGATTCTTTAGAAAGGAATTTTGCGAGTAAATAATCCAAATCCGAGCTTTTGAGAATCACGAGCCAAGAATTTTATTTTCAACATCCGGCTTGTAATCCTACTACCTTTCTCCAACTTTCTCTTTGCATTTACCCTTCCGTCTTGCACATTTGCGTTCCAAAGCTTTCATTAGTAACCTTCCAAAATGTACACGTGAACCCTGGAAACGTTGTCTGTGTAAAAACTGAAAAGCAAAATTACGATACAACTCTCCGTCTCACATAAGCAGTCCTGCAATCATGTCTGCATGTGCTACCCACTGCTACTTTCTCCGAATTCATCTAGCTCTAATTCTCTAACTTTAGCCGGCTAACACCAGACAAGGACATGCAAACATTTCGTTTGTAGCCTCTGTCGGCCTCTCTCGCAATTCTGGCTTGAAAAGGATGCAAAAACCAATTTCATGCCTTCTACCCGCTTCAGCAAACGCTCCTCCTATCCATTAAGAGTACGCGAGAATCCCGTGGCTGGAATTGGGAAATACTCGGCTATTCATGAACTAAATGTGCATGTCAGCCCAACCTATTCCTTGCTTTTCCTTTTTCCTGTCCTGGTTCCTCTTCCCTCTTTAACCGGCAACCATTGAGAGTGCACTTACAGATGCCAAAGATCCAGACATCTAGCTAGAGCAAATTGCATCCGCATGAGACTTTCTCTATTTTATCTCTCCCTCTCATGGTGTGTAGGGAAAGTGGAACGAATTTCTTCACGCCCATGTTCAAAGCGGAAGAGTGTATGCGAAAAACCTGGAAAAATTTGCAATATCTCAAATATTCATGACATTCGCGTCATTGAGACCTCTCTTCCCTTCCGTGGATGGCACTGGCTTCTGGTTACGGTACTTCCACAAACGGCTCTCTTCTGCATCTCGCTTACTCCCTTACTTTGCAGCTTACTTTCTCTCTCCAGCTGAAGCTGATGCGCAGTTTGACTTATCCTTTGCCTCGAGACACAGCGATATTGAAACGGGCCTACAAGTATCCGCTAAATTGAGCCCGTTTCCCATTTCGCTTCATCGCAGCGCTTTCTCCAACTTTCACTCACTTACTTTTGCCCCCTTCCTTCTACTCTTAGTCAAGGCTCAATATCGCAGTTCCAGATGCTCCCCATGGAGCAATCCTTCCATCTCCGTTCCCAATGCAATGTGATACGCGTAACCTCGCCTCAAAGTGCTCTGTAAATCTAAACTGATAGATAATCAATCCCTGCTTATTTTTTAAAGGGTGCATCGTCCTCATTTAATATTTCAAAGTTCGCGGATACTCACTTTGATGGTTGCTTCCCGTGTAGTAAATGAGAGGGTGAGTGAGGGTTTACTTTGCTGCATTAGCATTGATCACTATTACCAAGAATCTATTTTGTTTCTGTTTTAGTGGTTGCATCATGGCCGTGGCCGTGTTTTCATGAAATATTCTGATTACCGCTACTGTTATAACGGTTAACTGAAATCAAACAATTATTTGGAAGGATAAATCTGAACCTTAGTATTACACTGAGCTATTTTTAATTTTTAAACGGCGCGTAAGTCATTTTGAAGTAGAATGTTAACCATAATGGGCGGGCTCTTTAATATAAGTTCGATTCACAAACTCTGCTACTCCACACTTGCTTTTCATGTTAGTACTTAATTGCAGCTAATGCAACATTCTTTGTGCACGAAAAAACATAGGTTTCACCCCATACCGTGCCGGTTAACGGTTTTCGAAACGGGATAAATTAACCAATCTAAGAATGCCTTAGGGTTGTTGTCATGCTAAAGTGAATACACAAAACAGACTTAAAATATTCAGTAATTGACAAAATCCCGATCAGTAGATCAAGAAAGGGGCAAAATAGGAGCTGAGAAGAAAGTTGTTGAGGAAACAGAGAAAGTCGTGAAAGTTGGCAAATTCTTCTGTCACCCAGTCCCACATTTTTTTCCGTTTTCTCCGCCAGTTTACACGCAGTAGGACAAACTCTATTAGCATATCCCACCCCACTTGTCACCAAGAACGCAAGCCTTTTATACTGAGTTATATATATCCTTCTGTTAAAGTGAACATTCAGTTTATCTTGGCAGGTCTTTATAAGCATACTGAAGCGGTACGGAGCGTAGCGTCACCACGCTAGGAACTTGCGTTTTTCAAAAACCCGTTTAACAAAAAAAACTTTTTCACCATATATTATTACAGACAGGCGACCAAAGTTAGTTCCGGAGAGTGGAGAGTATCTCTCGATCATATCTTTTTATCTTTTCATGTTTCTTTCAACCTCGTCTTCTTGATCCAAATAAATTGAAAAAGGTCATTTCTAGGGCAAAGTATGCCATAAATAGGAGAAATAACTCGCCCCGAAAGCAATTCCATCCATGCATAATATAGAAACAAAATTCCAATGTATCACCTCGCAACTTCTGCATCGCCTCGTTTCAAGATTTTCTGTCTTCCTGTGAGACGATACTATTCTGCTATAATTACAACTATTACATGGTGACTCAAAAAACATAATTTTTATTGAAAACGGCGTGAATGTCTTTAAAATATTAATAATAGATACAAATGTACTTCGACTTTCAGAAAGTAATACAGGATATTTAATATTGTGTACGAAATAACTAATTGCTTGAATACCAGATTGTATTATTACGATTCTATTTTGTTTTCCAGTACGCACAGACTTGCAAAACCCCTGTTAAAATGGTTACGCGTTAGAAAAAATTAGTATTTTCCATCACTGATAAAATCGCATGTTGCTACCTCTAATGACTTGTTTTCACTCATATCCCAGAATACTATGACTGGCTACTTCGCAGCTTATATTTTCCGGGTAGCCGAAACCACATTGAGTGATAACTGCTTCTCTCGCAAGCAAGCTTCTTTTCGTACATATAAAATCCTTGGAATTCTTTCGAGTAAAAAAGGATCTAATAAAAAGCATTTTTCTCTTCTTCCTCATAAATCTTTCACGTAAAATTTTCCACTGGATTCTAATATGCGGTCACCAGCGCCTCATTCTGCTAGAGAAGAAATTTTTAGGTTATATTCCTCATCCTACCTACTACCAGAGCATGCTGAATTTATTACTTCTTTTCATCTTCCGCCTCTCCCTCCGTTGTCTTCTTTAAAAGCCTCTCCTTTGTTCAAAGTCATATTGTCCCAGTGGCGGCATCTTTTAAAATTTACTTTGTCAGCTAGAATCCATCTCACACCTGCATCTTATAGTAGGG
Organism: Sminthurides aquaticus; assembly: GCA_906901655.1. NCBI lineage: Eukaryota > Metazoa > Arthropoda > Collembola > Symphypleona > Sminthurididae > Sminthurides > Sminthurides aquaticus. The sequence continues at coordinate 1,567,375 of CAJQTT010000010.1, forward strand.
TTTCTTTTCCTTCCTACTTGCTTTACTGCAGACCACAGCTCATACTTTCACTTCATACGTGTACCCATCCCTCTTCCACTTTCTCCGAAACTCCTTCCTTCCCATGTTTCAGCCTTGCCAATTTTCTCTTCTTGTGGTCTTTAATTGCATTTTCATCAATTTTACTCACCCAAGGTTGTGATTTATAGCTTGTGCTCTTGTGTAATTCACGTTGCGTCCCTTCTTTCACTACTTTCTAATTCCTAGGGCATTGCCTTCTGATACTACCATTTCCGAGAGAAGAGGAACCGTTCCGGGATACTACAGCCTACAGAGAGAAAATCATCATTCCATTCTCCTCAGAGATAAGATGCTGGAGCCGAGAAAGGAAAAGGAATTCAATTTCGTCCTCGAACTCCTAAAACTTCTTGTATGTTCTGGCTCCAGCATCCTGGAAGAAATCAGACGGACTTGGCTGTTGGTCTCTTGGTTTTTGTTTTGCGAGAAGTTTCTCTGCGAAAGGTTGCGCTGACCCAGAAAAATATGAAATGACAGGAACTGGCATTGCGTGCGTAAGAAAAGGAGATCTGAAGCAGACAGCAGCGTAGTGCCCATTGCCCGAGAAACTAGCCACAGCAACACATTTATCCTGTTTGCTTCGAAATCGGACGGAGCTGTCTCCGTCTCTCCATCCAGACCAGACGATGAGAGTAAACACAGGCTGACGACTTGTTTTCCCTGTACTTTACAACTTTTAACGGATATCTCTCGGAATATCCGGACGTAGTGTTTGTATTCCTGTGTGAAAGGAGGGCGAGAGAGTGAAAGTGGAGAAAGCACACAAATATATGCTACACCCAGAAATACTAAAACAGAATCTGAACTATAGGAGAACCAACTTTCCATACTTCCAGTGCAAAAAGAGAAAGCAGAGAAAGCACAGCACAATAGATGACACTGTAAACGTGGTGAAAGAACCTTAGAAAAATCCATGAAAGTGGAGAAAGCACATGGGTAACAATTTTAGCAAGGGAAAAAGTAGAGAAATGTCACAAGATACAAGAGCGAACAATACAAACGTGTAAAAATCGCCTTCAGCTTTAATTTCAGCCTGCATCTGCTGTACTAGAATGTTTGACAACAGCAAATATGTTTTTCAAAAAACTCGTACTAATCCACAAGTGTGAACCTTTCTCATTCGAATGATCAAAGAGCATAATTTAATTTACATGCGCTACGTAATCTTCCTTCAGTCTCTGCTACATGTGTAGTACATTTATATGCCAAGCAAAGCATCTAAAGCCGAAAAAGTACATGATCATGTGCCTATTCGGAACGCCATTTCACTGCCTTCGCTTTCAATCTCGTTCGGAGAAAGCACTAGGGAAAGCATATGTGACATCCTTCTTGCATCAGTTACGTAAATTGACACATACACCAGATATTTCAGACAAGGTGTGACATGATTCAAATTAGGAACGTCATATCCTTCATAACCCTGTTAAGACACGTCTACACTCCTTTCGAAGTAATGCGCCCTGACTGCTTACTGCAATAACTGCACTGCACTCTTTTAATACTAAGCACGTTTATAGCCTTGATTAACCATGCCCGACGGAATGTCCCCTTTTTCCTACAGCTGTTCCCCTTCATGGCATGACGGAGAAAGCTTAGAGCAAATTCTGATTGACGTCATCCTCATTTTTGTTATGATACGAGAGAACAATAAAGCTTGGAGTTGCTCCGCTTCGAAAAGTATTATCAACAATAGGGAGTACACAAAGGCAGTTTAAGCCTTAAACTCTTACCTGTAATTCCTAGAAGAAGTAAAAGAAAAAGGAAGGGCGGTCCTAGGTTGTCTGCCATGGCTTTCTCCTCCTTTCACCCGCTATGAATGCCTTAAATTTTCAAATGCCTCGCCTCGAGTCCATCAGAGCGGGAGAATCTGTAAAATACATAAAAAATAAGAGGGTGTAATCCTGGTTATGATATAATCATTTAGTTATGCTCTCAGGGAATTACACCACAGCTCATTCCTGGCATTGACGATCCAGAGTCTTTTGTCCTAGTTGACTGGAGGCGATGGTAGTTTTGAAGATGGCGGCATTGTTTAGCAATGCGGGGTTATCGTTCCGTTTATACGTGATCGTGATTGTGGGCAATAAAGGAGAGAGGAAGGAGAGAATAAGGAGGGAAATGAGAGGACGGGAAGGTGAGTAATAAACACATTTCATCCTCTGTAAATTACCACTTTCTCTTGGCGTGGCTCCACTAAAAATTGAATCAGAAAACTAGAGGATCTCTCGCCTCCTGGGGAAATGAGAAACTCATAATTATTTTATGCCCCAATTAACCTACACACATTCAATTTCGTGGAACGGGAGAGTCACACCACTCACTCCGGAGCACGCTACGAGCTCCGAGAAAGCAGACGCCTCTACTCGCAGACATCTCACTTTGGATTCTCGTGCTTTCCCTCTGCTTCTACCCTTCTTTCACGATTCATGGAGGCCGCGCTTTCTCTGATATTACTCCATCTTCCAATTTTTTGCGTGTCCCTCTCTTCATCGTGTCAGCAACTTTTTCATTCACAATTTCGCTATATCGCTCTCGGACCAGGGGCTGGTGAAAGTGGCTTTATCAAAAAATTTCCACTTTCTCTGCTGAAACTTTTTTTTAGATTGAACACAAAGCCCGAGAAAGGTCGTCCCTCCTCCCTCACACATCCTCATCTTCAGAGAACCCCACCATTTCTTTTTAGTCTCTCCTCTACCTTTATCCTAGCTAACTTTCTCCAAGTTTAACAATTCGATTTATTCTTTTATCAAACTTAACTTTCACAGGTTGCGAAATTTTGCAAAAAGCGACGTCGAGATAAAAGAGAATATTCTAAACGAGAAGGTGTTCGAGAAACAGGTAAGAGGATTCAACTTATGTAGCTAGTGACTTGGACATTTTCTAGAAAGTTGCAAAATCTTCGGTGAAAGTTTCTTTTCTCCACATGATTTTCCAACATGGAAAACTTTTTTGTGGAACCCAGCCATGTCACATTATAATTAACTTACCACAGATGCTATGCCGTTCAAAGTGGACAGAATGAGGGGGCAGGAAACGCCCGAGAACAAAGCAAGCCCCAAGGCTCTAAACTTGATGACAATTTTATCAAGAAGCTATATACGAAATCAGCAGGACCAAGAAATTGGCTTCAAGGTCCACTGAGACGGTATGCAAAAGAAAGTAGTTTTGCTTTCACCAGAAGCGGAGACGAGTTTGAATATAATTCTTTACACGTTAGCGGCTTCTTTAAAGATATACACCGAATAATGACGTCGCCTGGAGGGTATTACGCCAGCTTGTATTATGCACCAGCATTATGTACGGTTCGATGCTGCATACGAAGTAAAACGCCCTAGGGAAGCGTGCAACGAATCCCATTTCCCCCTACTGTTTCATCATTCTGGGTAGACTGCATCTTCCTCTCACGTCTTAGCCAGGAACTTGTAAAACTTTGAAAACAAAGTTTAAAGTAAAACAAGCGCATTTAAACAACATAAATCCTTCACTTTCTCCCGCCCTCTAGCCAATTTGGATATCTACCGCGTTTAAAAAGTCATCCAGAGCGTCACTTGCCCGTATTTAATAGAAGGGTAAGAACAAACTTTGTCAGTGTCACTTAACCTATTCTCCTCGAAAGAGGTTAGTGAAATATAGAGTTTACTGAAACTGTTCTCTAAATGATTGTAGGAAATAATTAGAATTAACTAAACACACCAATAATTATATTCCTCAATCTCCGAAAATCCCGAACGTATTTTATTACTACACGAACCACGCAGTGTTCATATCTCAACCCTCAGGCTACGACTCCTCTTTCTTTCTTTCTCGAGCTGATGAATACATGTAGAATACATATAATGAATTCAAACACAAAAGAACTAAAACGTTCTAGATTTAAGACTTAGCGCTACACAGTAGTACATATATTGTAACGTTAGAGGTCTCTCATACCCTAACATACTCCCACCTTAATTGTCCTAAAGAGACAATTAATTAATTCAATACAAATGTAAAAACCATAAAAAACTTCTGCACATATACAGAAGAAAAATTGGAAACTTAACTACATACAATCGTATAAATCAAACGCAATCATCAATCACTAAAAGTCCGTTGATTTCTTCGATCCATCGTGAAGGTTTCTTGGAGATTCTGCCACTGCGTGTTTGTACTTGAGCAGGATCTGAAATCATTTTTATCAGTACTTTTTTCAACTATTTCTTTTCCCTTGTTATCGATTTCATTCCCAGCTTCTACGTCCTTGCTTCCTGTAAAATCCAAGATTTCATTTAAATTAACCCCTTCGGATACCGCAGCATCAACCTCCAAGGGATAAATTCTCTGTGCAGGTCTTAGAATCTCCTTGAAGGATTTTCCTGCCTTGACTTTCAGTCTAAACAATCTATTGATGCCATCCTTGCCCGTTATGATCTCAATAACTCGAGCTACTGGCCAATAGATCCTAGGCTTGTCATCCGATCCAATCAATACCAAATCATGTAGCTTCACTTCCACCTTAGGCACCTTTTTATAATACTCCGACATTTCAGCCAGGTATTCTTCAACAAACCTTCTTCGCAACAAAGCCATTATACTTTTCCGTGCCTCAAATTGTGTGACGAGTTTTTTATGCTCGACCAAATCTAAATCTGGCACAATATTTCCCTGAAATTCTTGGGAATGCGCCTCAACTGTTTGTAGACTAAGGAACATTTGTGGTGTCAGACATGAACAACAGTTGTTACTGGCAAAGTTCTTGGTTAGGGGTCTGCTATTTACTACATATTCTATATCGCATAGAATTGTCAACAACTCTTCATAGTTGACCATTGATGAACCCAAATTCCGTTTCAACAATTGCTTCACAACACCAACCAACCTCTCCCACCACCCTCCCCACCACGGAGAGGTGGGAGGGTTAAATTTCCACCGTATTCGGTCGACCGCAGTCTCGTTCGCAATTAGATCCCAATCTAGTGCAGCTAGCATGTTCTCCAGGCCTACAAAGTTAGTGCCGCAGTCACTGTAAATAATTACGGGCCTCCCTCGTCGACATATGAACCGACGTAACGCTAGCATAAAGCATGAGCTAGTCAACGAACTCACAAGTTCCAGATGCACCGCCCTGAATACTGCGCAAGTGAAAAGTACAAACCATACTTTCGTTCCATCCGTTAAAATTATAGGTCCTCCTAAATCTACACCCGTTGTTTCAAAACAACGTTCGGCAACCAACCTGTCCTTCGGCAAAGGAGCAATTGGAACTTGTACTGGTTTTGCTGCAAACCGACGACAGTTCATACACTTCTTCAAAGTGCTTCTAACGACTAATCGAACCCCTGGTATCCAAAAACATTTCCGCAATTTCACAATCAGGACTCCCTCAGGTGCATGTCCATGACGTAAATGCAATTTCATAATGTATTGCTGGACTATTGCATTATTTCCAGGAAGATAAATGGGATTGCGGAAACTCTCAGCCTCCTCACTACAATCCAATCGAGTTTTCACGCAGAATAGCCCATTCTTGTTCAACTGGAGAGTTAAGCGACCCATATTGTCAGTTACTCCCGAATCTCTCTGTACAAGCTTCCAAATTTCAGTTTCTGCTAGTTCCAATTCCGTAACAGAAAGTGGATTGTTTGATGCTTCTGTCCGCAGACTATGAGCAACACTTCGCACGTTTTTCTCAAACTCTGAGTATTTAATGTACCATGGTTCAACGGTATTGACCTCTACACTCATAGCGGTCACAACATCTGCTTCTAGAGGCTCAATCTGCCATTCATTCTCATCGTTTTGTAGCCAATCCGGACCAAGCCACCACTTGCAATCTACAAGTTGTTGTGCTTTGCAGCCCCGTGATGGCAAATCAGCTGGATTTTTAACCCCTGGCACTAACTTCCAACACGAAGTGCGGGTCAAAATCCTTATTTCTGCCACACGATTATTTATGAAGGTTCCCCAATTATTCTCTTGGCGGATCCATGTCAGAACAGTCTTTGAATCCGACCAATAGCTAATCGTAGGGTCAAGCCCCGCTTTCTGCAGTGCTCGCAGCACAGCATCTCCTAGTCTCGCAGCTATTGATGCTACTAAAAGCTCAAGCCTTGGAATAGTAGCGTTCTTTGGAGCCACCCTAGCCTTCGCCATAACTAGCTGCACGTGCCATTTTCCTCCCACCTTAACTCTGGTGAAGATGGCAGCAGCGTATGCATCTTTGGATGCATCTCCAAATGCATGGACTTCTACCTGTTCTCCAGGATTCCCTGGAGCTATTCTTCTTGGAATCTCGACTCTACCAACTGATACCAGATCTATGCAGAATTGCCTAAACGTTTTCTCAAAATCAGGAGGAATATCATCATCCCATCCTAACTTCCTCTCGTGTAAGCTTCTTAGCAGTAACTTTGGCATCAGCAACACCGGAGCAAACATGCCCATCGGATCAAACACCGATTGCGCTACTGCTAATATAATCCTTTTCGATAGCCTCTCGGGCAACACTATAGGATTTACCTTTGGCTGAAGAGTGTCGCATTTGCGATCCCACTCAACGCCCAATACATTTATTTTATCCTGACCATCATGAATCTCATCCACATTGTTTTTCCAGAGCCGCAGCTCCATTTTAGCCTCGGCCATGAGCTCCACTGACTCGGTTTTGAACTTTTCAAGTTCAGCCTTTGTGTCTACTGACACTACACAGTTATCCACATACAAACTGTCTTTTAACAATTTTGCTGTGTTTTTCTTTGCACCTTCTTCTTGAGACAAGTGCATCTCTATGACCGCAGCCAATTCAAATGGAGAACTATTTACTCCGAATACTACTCTCTTGTGTCTGAATACTTTCAGCGTCCTGAAATCAGATTCCCACCACAAGAATTTAAGAAACTCACAGTCTCCCTTGTTTACCGCAATTTGTAGGAACGCTTTTCCTATGTCACTCACAGCTGCAAACGCTTTAAGCCGGAACCGAATTAATATATCGGGAATCATTTCGATCATGTTTGGCCCTGTGGCCAAACAATCGTTTAGGCTCAAACCCGAAGGTGACCTGCAGCTTGCATCGAACACCGGCCTGATTTTAGTAGTCTCGCTACTAGCCTTAACGACTGCTCTGTGAGGCAGGAAGAAACCGTTACTGAAGGTTGACTCATCAACTATGACCTCCTCAATAATACCTGCATCTAACCACTGTTCGAAAACCTCGTCATATGCATTTGCTAAATTCTTCTCTTTCAGTTTTCTTGTGGCGGTGTCCAATCGCTTCCGTGCTTGTAAATAATTGCAAGCAATTTTCTCTTTGGGACGCACCCAAGGAAGCTCAATCTCGTATCTGCCATCTGCATTTCGAGTCACAGTTTTTAAAAAGTGAGTTTTCACTTCCTCGTCTACTTCAAGCTTTGACTGCTTTTGTATGGGATCCCTAATCCCCAAAGTATCCAATTCCCACAGATGCTTAACGTCGTTGGTATTCAATAAGGTAATGGTGTGCAACATGATGATTGACTCGCAGTCATTCTCTTGCGCACTACCGCTTAGCACCCACCCTAATTTAGTTTTGATAGCATGCAACCCATGTCCTACCACTCTGTTATTCCCAGTCAAAAGTTTAGCGTAATACTCATTACCAAGTAATAACTGGATTTCACATTTTGAGTCGGCATCAATTAACTCAACTCCAGGTACGGAATTCCTCAAAAACTGTGACGCGCTAGGTACTCCTTCCACTATCTTTGACTGATCTACTACATTGCAACTTAGAGTGTAATCTCCTTTCAAAGAAATTACTTGTAGATCATACAGCTTGTGCTGTTGTAAGAACTGCTTCCCTCCATAAACATTATGCATCAGATGTGTATGTCCTACTGATTTGAGTTGCAATTTTTCAGCGATAATACTCAATATTGCAGACCTTTGTGCACCGGAGTCTAAAAACGTTCTTACCACCATGGACTCACCATGCTGATTGACAACTTTTGTTAATAATGTTTGGAGAGGAACTTGCCTGTCTGAAGATGACTTAGTTGCAGATGGCACCGATACAACTGACTTAAGCTGTTGAGACTTTTCAATTACTGGATTATTTCCCTCGTCTGGTGCATATCCATTTCCTCGTGATTCTCCTTGTCGTTTCCTCCGGTCATCCATGGTTACAGTCCTGGTCTTCTTGGCTGGTCGTCCCAAGGTTTTGTCACACATAACCTTGTAATGGTGACCTCCGCAAGATTTACATTTGACGCTATCCTTGCACTCATAGGACCTATGAGAATCCCGGAAACATACAAAGCAGAGCTGCTTCTGCTGGAGTTTCCTTTTCCGATCTTCCAAGGACTTCGGTGCAGAATAACAATCAGCGGTAGGGTGTGGCTTCTCGCAGAAAGCACAAAATCTGCGGTAGTCCATCCTTTTCCTCTTCGACTGGAAGTCGAGAAGTTGAGCTGCAGAAGAAATAGTGTCCTCAAAATCCGATTCCCTCTTACGGCACACCCCAGCTTCTTCAGATTTTTCGTGAATGACCTCCTCCTGAAGCCAATCGAGGAGAAGGCGCAACTTTGAGTTGCCCTGGCGAATTTCTTCATCCAGAGATACGTAGTATCTCTTCCATGACAACTTCCGCTCTTCCTTCAAGATGCTGTACTGATACATAATATACTTATGTACCATGGTAGGGTTACAATGTGAGGATGGTGGATGAAATGATGGTAGTAAAGAGTGAGCATCTAGCTCACTTGAGATATTAAACCATACTGTTACTTTATTGAGGGATGTAAGCTTCTTATATAGGAAAAGTGAAGGGGAGAATATGTTGGTATCATATACCCGCGCTGCAAAAAATAGCTTGTCCCCAAGCTATATTTACAAGGTAAAACAACGTAGAAAACATTTTGTAATCATGATTGCAAGTCCTTGAGTTGTGGGTGATGGGATTATTGCAAAATTAACAAAGAGAAATTTAACATCTTTGAACAGAACAGTGCTTTACAATTAATACATACAATCAAAGTAATAATGTATGTATACTTGTGTGTGTATATCAATAATAGCTGAGAATTCACCATCAGGACGAGGTTAAAACTTGTCCTCAAGTAGGCCACTGCAACAATGCATTTGAAAGTAGGCCGACAAGCAAAGAAAAAGATGATGTGACTATTCCGCTTGCATAGTTAACAAAATATTTTAACAAGGATAAACATATATTCCAATGATGGTAGAAGAGAAGAGATGAAGACTTTCGCTTTTCCATATGCGGATGAATTGTTAGAAGGCAACATACTATCCCGTCAATGTTTGTTGGTATAACAGATGTTATAATTCCATTCCAAATTAAGAATTTTGGAGATAGTAGCTCCAGAATTCAGGTTTCCGAAATGCCAATATAATTTTCAAATTGAAATTGCCAATGAGTAGCGTAAATGAACAGCACGGCAGAACACCAAAATGAAAAAGAGCTTGTTCAATCCACAAAAATGTTGAAGGCCTGGTCGGAAGATTGGGAAGTATTTGGAATTTTAATTGGATTGCAGATCTCCGGTGTACTCAACGGTGCGGCTAACGGTGGGAGGTCGGTGGCAACTGTTCACGTGGGCCGCTAGCTAGGCGGGTGCACGTCTGGAACTGAGGCGGCGAGTGTCCGGCGTCTCCGGGCGTAGGTAGGCGGAATCTTCCGAATAAATTCGCAAATAACTCACAAAACACCTTGCAGAATTCATCATTCTGGTGGATTGTCACAAGACTTGATAACTTTTCGGGATGGTAGGAATATTTACTACTAATCCTCACGTAACCACGGGTTCCAAAAAGATTTCCTCACTAAGAAGTAGGAAGGATCCCGGTTGAGCCCCCAGATGATACATAATATACTTATGTACCATGGTAGGGTTACAATGTGAGGATGGTGGATGAAATGATGGTAGTAAAGAGTGAGCATCTAGCTCACTTGAGATATTAAACCATACTGTTACTTTATTGAGGGATGTAAGCTTCTTATATAGGAAAAGTGAAGGGGAGAATATGTTGGTATCAGTACACCGGGCCGTACAATAAGGGAGACGCTGCTAAACCTCTGGGTTCCACTCCAAGAGACTCAAGCTCTTGTATCTTGGTCATTAGCTGATAATAGAGGTCTATGAACGGCATCTTGTCTTTTGACATCAGTAACTGATTAATCCCGGTTGTCAAGGCATTCGTGATCTCGTCCGGATCACCATAAACCTTTGTGAGAAGGTTAATTGCCTTTTGGTAGTTTTCGGTCGTCCTGGAGAAGCCCTTGACGACTTCCATGGCTCTTGAACCTGGTTGTAATGCGTCCACCAAGTAGTCAAATTTAAGTTTCACTGAAATCTTCTTGGACGAATGGATGGACTCAAACGAATTCCACCAGGAGATCCAGTTTGTCAAGTCTCCGTTGAATTTCTGGATCACCTTTTTTGGCAACTTTAGCTGCTCGCAGCCGTCATCCGTGTCTGCAGAAATCTCGTCCACTCTTCGATCAATCCTTTTATCTGAAGCTTTGGATTCTCCCACAAGCTTGATTTCTTGAATCTTGTATTCAAGATCTCTCTGGAGTCGTAATTCTTCATCAACACTGCCTGGGTCTTCATCTGCAATCCACTGGATAAGCCGTTCTCCTTTGTCTTTTAGTTGCTCGCCGTAATCACCAACGCAAAGCATCCAGATCTTGATTTGCGTTGAATTTCTCTCCGGTTTCTCCATTTCGGCTTTAATTTGAGCAATCACCGCATCCAGTTGCTTCATCAAACCACCTCGAATCAGTTTAAGAGCCTCCATGATTGTAGTAATCACAAGCAAAAGTTACAACAAAGGATCCGTAATCGCGTAATGTAATGTAACTGATGATGCACAGATTACCAAACCGCAGCTTGGTTGTAATCCAGCTCTGGTGACCTCAGCCACAGTCAGACACTTTCCAATATTTTTTCTTTGTGACCTCAGCCACTAGAGTTATTTTTATTCAATATCTTTTAACTGTCGCAACAGAAAAGAATATTCACTAATTTCACAAAATTACCCAGTTCCCCTCATGGGCCACCAAATGTCAGTGTCACTTAACCTATTCTCCTCGAAAGAGGTTAGTGAAATATAGAGTTTACTGAAACTGTTCTCTAAATGATTGTAGGAAATAATTAGAATTAACTAAACACACCAATAATTATATTCCTCAATCTCCGAAAATCCCGAACGTATTTTATTACTACACGAACCACGCAGTGTTCATATCTCAACCCTCAGGCTACGACTCCTCTTTCTTTCTTTCTCGAGCTGATGAATACATGTAGAATACATATAATGAATTCAAACACAAAAGAACTAAAACGTTCTAGATTTAAGACTTAGCGCTACACAGTAGTACATATATTGTAACGTTAGAGGTCTCTCATACCCTAACAAACTTTGTCTTTGGCTGAACAACCTTTAATTGAATACAATATAATTTTCTGCGATCAAAAACTAGCTTGTTAGGGAATTCTATTATAGCTTTCTGTTCTTAGAGAAGTATAATAGGTAGAAAATTAAGATAGTTTAAGAAAAATGGCTGCTCTTATTTGAATTAGATAAAACTAGACAGCTTCCATCAGAATCTAGCGTCAACTTTCACTGTGAGCGTGAATTCTACCCGACTTTTCCCTCGACTTTCTCCAAGAAAATTTCTCTTCTCATCAGCCTCAGAATATTAATCAAGGAGCTGTATAGTTAGAAAATTTTGTATTTCAATTCCAGTTACAGGCCACCAGAAAATTGCTTATGTTTGGCTGTCTGTCGCGGAAGACAAGGTGCTTTCAGCTGCTTGACTTTTGCTAAATGAATGCATGGTTTTAAGGCTAGAAGTGCTTTTAAATAAAACTTTCTTTTCCTGTTAAACTTTCTTCGAGAATTTAACATTTCGAACATAACATGTATCTGTAGACAGTTTTTTGCACATCGAAAGCTTGTTGTAACATTTAGTTCCAATTTTTTTTTATTTCAAGCTAGAGTGAGAGTCACAATTCAAAACAAAAAATAACCAGAATCGATTTTAGTTAACGTGTATGGCCTAATTTCTATGAATGGTTTTTTGGATTTCCCAGCTTTCAGCTCACTCGTTTACATAATTAGGCATTGGCCTAAAAAATCCCATTATTTTCTAAAGCAAAACACGGATTTCATGTCAAGAAATAATTTATTCAAACGAAGTCTGTAAAAATCGTAACCTGGATACGCCTTCTGGAAATAACGATTGCCAGCATTATAGAATTGGGTTTTAGGTTACAAGTTTAGCCGTTCCTGCAGCCTTCACGTATAAATACGACTGTTTTAATTGGCTGAAGAGGCACCGGCTATCGTGTGTACCAACTAGAAATTGATGATACCGTTTCAATTACTTTCACCGAGACTCTGCCATCCAAGAAGGTGGACCGCAGCTATAGTGCTATTAATCTATCCGGTCACGCTCAGGATAGAGTAATCAATTTGCAAGCAGATTGGAAATGAGAGGGAAATTCTATTTTGTAAATTTTAATTACGACGCAAACTTTCTCCTCTAATCCCTATAAAACTTTCTCCATCTTTAGTACGTGCTTTCTCCATTACAATTTAGAAAGTTGGTAAGTTTAAGTACAAGGACTCCTATCAATCCGTATACTTGGTTTACCAAGACGGTTCTATGCAAGTGTATAGTAAACAACCTACAAACTTAAAACTTGAGCTTTCTCCCTCTTGACTAAATCCCTACCGACGATATACATGGCATCCGATAGGATCGTGATGCATCCAAGCGAGAACATGTGACGAGGAGCAGTTCAGCTACAGACTAGACATCCCGCTGGGGCATGCAATTCACTGGTATTTCACTCATGGCTGTTGGTGGGTGGTGAAGACTACTTTCTCCGGAGAAAGCAGCCGTATAATTCTAAATTCAGAGATATTCAAATTCTTCCTCCGTGATCTCATTAGAGGAAACCTGACCTAAGCTTTAGTTTGAATCCTCCTGGTTTACGCAACTTTCACCCAATTCCTCCAACTCAGCTATTTTCACCACCCCAGCCCATTCCAGGTATAAAGGAGCCACCAGATGTTCAGGATCCAGGAAGGAGTAATATGAAACCATCTTAGAATCTCTTACAGAATCTTCATCTCTTGCAGACCAACTGGAGAAAGTACTCTGAGAGAAGAACGTAACTACCTGGCTGGTTATTCGACAGGTGCTTCCAACGACTACAATTATCATAAGGACTGAAATGACCTAACCCAGTAGAGTACATTATCATAGCATGCTTCACAATCCTATCTCTTCCCAGCACAATTCCACATCTCCAAGGAGCACTAAACTTTCTGGTCCAAGAGCCGAATAATCGATCAACAACTGCGCGCCATTTCTCTTACTTAGAGCCACAAAGCTTTTACTAAAACTTTCCCCATTTCGTAGTAGTCCAATTCGCCTGGCCTAAATATCAGAACGGCAAGTTTGCTGGCTATGCCATAGGCTGAAGTAGACAATGCACTCTGGCTGACCAGGCCTAGTTTTTTCCAGCACACGCAGACATAAATCTCCGAGTCAGTGAAATAAAAGCTCATTAACCCAGGAAAAAGAGAAAAGAGAGAAAGAACAAAATAAGACAAATAACCCAGGGGCGTATTCTCTTCATTTACATCATTTTGGCTAAAGCTTTTAAATTCTTTCTTCTCCCAGCACCCGCCCTTCTAATTCTTCCATCTCTTCTTTCTTAAAATGCCTGAAAAATTCCAGGATATGGCGCGCAGAAACTTGGCGTAACATTTTTGCAAAGCAGCATTACAGAATATTGCAAAAGCATCAACCCAGGAAAGTTTCTAGTTTTGCCGTGTTGCAATTGACGAGTTCTAAGAATGAAAAAAGTTTATATTTCTATGTAAATCTTTAAAAGCTATATGGTTAAGATATTTCCTGAAAATTTTCTGAAAACTCATTATTTTAGTGCAAAGCATTCAAATCAGTGCTTAGTTTAAATACGCATCAAATTTTAAAATACTGCAGCAAATAAAATTGATCATTTATCGAAGTTTTAAATTGTTTAAAAGTTTAAAACGAAATTTAAGAACCAAAACTGAAACGTTTTAAAAAATATTAAATATTCCATCGGCCCTATCTCTATAACACTCTAAATTTTGTATAAGCTCCTAAGTTGCTTTCTCCGTTACTTTAATTGCATCTAACGGAGTAATTACGAAAAGCTGTTACATGAAGCGAAACGTATTGGCGTTAGTGCAGATAAAATTTCAAACTGTCGAGGTAATCCTGAGTACTATCTCACGTTTTTGTACTTTCCCCAAACGAAAGTTGAGCTAAACTAGGCTAAGTGTTAGAAAATAAGGAACTGGACACGGCATAAACTACATCCGCAGAGGAATTTCCCGTATCCGGGAGGAATAAAAAGAATGGACAGGTTCTAGGAAACGGTGTCAGAAACGGTCGTATTGGAGTATCCCCTCGGGGATTCACACTTTCTCTCTTGTCCAGAAAAAGTTAGTCAACTTGCTATATAGCTATCCTCCTCCCCGTAACATTATTGAGAGCTGGAACAGTTACAGGTCCTGTCCGAGGAACGTGGACCGCTTCCCGGTAGACAAAGATAGTGAACATGTTTAACCCTCCCCGAGCAATTCTCTTTTCATTCCTCATAAAATTTCTTTTATGAGATTTTTTCATCACGCAACCATCCCGCCACACTTAAACCAAGGGATTCTTTCAGGATTCTTAGAATCCGCACATGAATTTTCTCCTCCCCGTAGCCAAACCTTTTCTTCCTCCAACACTCCTAGCTACTTCTTTGTTCATAGTTCATTTTGGATTTTCGTAAATGCTGACGATGCTACCCCCTTTTCTCACTCACACCAACCCATAGCATTTTCGTTCGGGATTCGCTTTCCCAAAGTTCATGAGAGCCTGGATTTTCTATCAATTTGCCGGTCATAAGAGAAAGTGGAGAAAGTCTTCTTCAAATCCTTTAGACCCTTATAATAGAATTTTCTCCTCCTTTGGTTAACACGCCTGTAATATGGCATGATCCCGAATTTTTGCAACCGACCCCACCCTCTCTTCTGGCCCATTGACCACTCGGAGAAAGTATTGATGGCCTAAACTATCATGAAATCCCACTTTCCCTGAATACGCCTTCTCTCTTACCGCCTCTGCATAAAGCAGTGCTTTCTCTCGATAAACGCCTTTGAAGCGTAGATTGAAAAGCAGCTTTCACTCTCTAGAACAGCAGTGGCATCTTCAGTATCAGCATAACCCAGCTGATGTTCTTCCCGCCTGAAATATATACTCGGGGTGAATAAAGTCTGCATTGCAAATTTTCTGCAAGCCATTTCAAATTGCATGCTTCCGGCCAAACCAAAGTGGGCGCCGTTACTTCAAACCCGAAAAGTTCCCGCGAAAACGAGTAATACAATGCCCGGGAGAAGAAAAGAGAGAGCATGTGGGAATAATTTTTCCCGAAATTGATGATCCATGTGGCGGTAGCGTTGAAAAAAAATTGAAAGCCCTTGAAACCCTTTCTCCTCCATCTTCCTCTCTCTATTCTTGGAGGGTTTGTGGAGGGAAATTATATGAAGAAATATATTCATAAGGCTAAAAGAGATTTGTCAATGTTATAGCAGCGTACAAGAGGCTCATTTACGTAGCCAGGAAGGCTTTGAGGATAGCGGATATTCCCCTGATATTGTCGCACATCCTCTCCCTATTATCATCATCATTATTATTATTTGTCCTATATATCAGTTTAATGGGCTCCTTTTCCTCTCCAAGGAGCCTCTTACTCTTGGAAAGGAAGATGGAGATTTCACGGGGCTTTCACTACAAGCCAGAATACCCGCCTCTCCGAATAGAGTGCTCTCTGGGCGGGAGAAACGGGTAGAGTGTGTACAACAAGTTTGAGAGAAGAACAAGTATTTGAAAGAGAACATGGGATTTGATGCCTCTTTGGCTGGCAAGTTTGGACAAGTATAAAGGAATTGGTGCATGAGAAGAGGATTGTGTGGATGAAAGGGTGGTGAAAGTGGGGAGAAAGTAGGAATAGTTTTTTTCACATCTGTGTACTAACAGCGTTCTGTCTAATTTGAATTTTGTACATGGTTACACGGTAAAACGGAGGAAAATGCACGGTGAAAGTATGGAGAAAGTAAATAGGATGTGAAAGCAGTATGCACGAGGTAGAGTGGTGGTTAAGCAAGCTGACAAATGCCACCGCTTAAAATTTCCTAGTCACCTCAATAATTCTTCACGGAGATGGATCTTTGATAACCCGGCAAAAGGACACACCTCTTCTACGTTACCGAGGAAATGATGGTGATAAAAGCAAGAGCGTTTCCCAGCCCTGCTCCTGCAATACGTAAGTAGTTGCGTGGACAATGAGAAAAATGTCATTATTCCTCAAACGATAGTGCACAAAGTAGACGGAGAAAGGATTCAAGGAGCCGGAGGCAGGAGAGCGTGGCACCGGCAGCGGAATCAACAAGGCTAGCAACCTCTCTAACGGCGTCTCTAAAAAAAGTCAACCCTCAATAATAATGCGGGTAATAAGCATCTTACAAAGCCAGTAAGCTCGTGATTCCCGTACCTGGAAAAAATGCTATTACGCTCCTTTCATCTTCCATCCGGCTTTCATTGCAACCAGGAGCGATAGGCTCCTCCTGATGCTGGAGAAAGCAAAAGAGAAAGCAAGAGAGAGAGAAAAGACAAGATTGAAAGCAAGTAGAGTGGAGCTGGTAGTGAGGAGGCTATGGCTCTGCTTCTAAAACCTGGGTAGAATGATTGACGATACTTGGGAGAAAATCCGAGTGTAACAAGGCCATTACTATCATATTACAAACGGAGCATTCTCCAATTCCTTCCTACCTTCCTGCCTTCTTGCTCATGCTTTCTCCTCCAAGTGCCATCATCGGACTTTGCGTACTTTCTCCAAACCCAGGCTTTTCTATCACAGGAAGATTATCCACCAAATACGTGCTGAGAAATATTAGCAGTATGATTTCTCTTTTACCCACCCACATCCCCTCAAACTACGCCATTCACCCACCGCTCACCAAGCACCACAAATCGATTCATCCAATCACAGAGAACACAACCAGCTTTCTCTTTACTTTCTCCTACTTTCTTTTACTTTCTTTTCTTCTTGTACTAAATTGGAAAGCGCTCTATCACGCAATCTTTTCCATACTGTATTGCCGGCTACGCTCCGAAACTATACTTCCTAACTATTTCATTCCGTCAGCCTTCTTTTCAACTCAATTACTTTACTCAATGTCTTCCTTTTCAGCTTGAACTTTGACCTTCATACGCATTTGATCATGGTGCAAACCATATGTTTTTTTTCCTGTGTATACGACCATGTAGCAATAATTAAAATACTGACAAAGACAATGACTCGGCGAAGGCAGCTACAAGCACTGCCAGCCGTAGTCCTATCGTTTATATGTAAATCGGCGCTTAAATAGTGCAAGTTTTTAAATGTTAAAATCAGCTTTTAATAGGTGCAAGTAGATCTTAATTCCTTGTCGTCTTTCTCCAATTCCGCGAACCATCTATTCTCCTACATTCACAAATACAATGATCACAATACCTGCTTGCCTGCTTTTGCACTTGATAGGATTTATTCCCATTTAGAAAGAACAAGTCCGGTTTCTTAGAATTTTTGAAACAAACAATGAAAGCAAATCGATTTATTTATGCAATTCCGGCGAACTGTAATACAGTAACAATATGAATAACTATTGAAATAAGTACGGTCTCTATTATCACTCATTTTGTTCCGAATTTTCTTCCGCCAGTGTATCATAAGCCCGTTTCTACAACACAAGCTGCAGTATTCCAGCTCCATTGAGAAGTCTAACTCTAAGTTAGGCGGGAGAGTCAAGCTCTTCCTGTATGCCTTTAATAAAATCAGGTTATTGAATTTTGTGGCGTGGTTTTACTTGTCCGGGAAATTTGAGGATGAAATAAAGTATAACCGCATTCGGATTCCCTCTCATCAAAGACCGTATTCAGTCAACCTTGGGGACGGATGGGGAAACGTGCGCTCGGAATGTACCAGATTGGAGATATTTATGAATAAGGGATGAAGAGAATTGTCTTTGAATTATGTTATTTGTCCCGGGTATTTCATTCCCCCTTTACCCGCCCATATCATTGAGTACTCAGCTTGTTTCCTACGACACCTTTCTCCCACACCCTCCACAATTCTCCCTTTAACTAAACCCTTTGCTCGTGCTGGGAAGAAGAGTACGGAAAATCCGGGTACAATAGAGGAAGCGAAATAAACAATTTCAATCATAATTAAAATCTCGAGTGAGAATACCCAGCATTACCGTCGACTTCAGACTTTCACTGATAATGCACTCTCTCCGCTGCATGTTTAGAGTCGGAAGGGGGGAAGGGAAAGCAGGGGTAGGCGGTGCGTTCATTAATGCGGGACGCAATCTAATGAATTGACCAATCCTTCGGGACACTTGACGACAACCTGGACCTTGTGGATCAGTTAACGAAATATGTGCTCCGATGGGGGATGAAGGAGGAAAGTAGGAGAAAGTAGAGAAGAAAAGAGAAAGGAGCCAAAGGAATACCCTACGGTACGTCATGATCATCACCTTGTTAATTTCCATCATTCTATTGTTGCAAAAGTTGTCCTTGCCGTCGGGGTTCATTTTGTCCTGGTTCTTTGAAAACTTTCATTTACTTTCTCCAGGAAGGAGTGCAGGCTTTCATGTGTCACCCGGGTATTTTACCCACTCGCTTTGTGTTGCAACAATGAGGGAAATTTCTATTGAGGGGCTATCACTTATCAAGTGTGTTTGAATTGCCACGGGTAGTGCAAGGGAAGAGCTCTCTATTTATTAAATTTGAAAATGTAATATTAGAAAATATCAAAGGATAGTTAACCTATTATATGATGGTCTTCCGAGAAACAGCTTTTGAGCTTGTTCTTGTGTGGTCCTCTTCTTCCTTTTAGAATTGCAGTCCTCAGATCCCTTTGAGAAGGGCACAAAACACGATCACTTCCGTTTAATATACCTCTGATCACTCAGGAATGGGTTGAAGAGAAAGTAAAGAGAAAATCAATTCAAAGATATACAGGGGTTGACTTTTAGGATTCACTCGTTTATTAAGTTTCTACCTAAAATTGAGAGAAGAAAAACTCTTTACGAGTAATCTTTTGAGTTCACACCAGATTAATAGATCCCTCCCACAGAGTTATTGATTAACAGAAGAGAAAGCAAGGGAGAAAGTAGAAACGAATGCTTCAACGGGTCCAACAATCAGCAGCTACAGGAGCAGTGAAAAGTTTCAAGAATTTTACCGAGGTTCAAAGCCCTCTTGTTCAACCCACCATTAGAATTTCCCATGGAGGTGAAAACTTTTCCCATGATTTCAAAAATTTCATCAACTTTCTCCTCGGAGAATATTATTGAAGGAGTGTGAGCACTTTTTCAATTCTTTACAATTAACACCAGATTGGATGAAGAGTTGTAGAGGAAATAAGAGAGATTTCCAAGAAACAGATGGATAAATCTTTTTAAACTTTCTCCAGTCTGACTTTCTCCTGTAGGTTCCACAGAAAACTTTCTAGCCCAATCCGCAATTCTAATCTATTCCACAGCTTTCACTTGCAAATTCTCACTTCCAAGATGTGTCAATCCAAAATTCGCGGATTATGTCAATAAGCCAAAATTTCACAAAATCCAACAACTTTCTCAACAATTTCCGCACAACTCAAGATTACAGTTTATAGCTTCAGCTATTCTTTCCAGCAGCTGCAGGATATCTGAATGAAATCCTTTTGCAGTTCTCACTTTTCCCCAAATTTCAGAACCGTTCCAGCCCTTTCAGACTTCAACAGCTTTCTCCAACTTTTACCAGCGTATATAGTTAGATGGATGGATATATTCCATCCAGGGTTGCAGAACTGTGAACGTATCTATCAATTTCTCTGGCTTGAGAGTAAAGTCTACTCACACTCACTCTGAGCGTGGTGAAGCTCAAAGTTTTCAAAATAGCCCGCTTTGAAACGGCGTAAATGGCGTAAGAAAATCGTTTCTCCCTGAACTTAGTCACGGCAGCAGGTTAAAATAGACGTTACAATATTTTCTCCAGGAAGAGCAAAGAGGATAGAAGCGTAGAGCTGAACAAATTTCTCTTCCTTGGCTTGTCTCTTATTTGAAGAAATGATTTTCAGGATGAATTCTCCTTGGAGAACCGGAAAGATGCACTATTCCACGAGAACTTCAGCAGGAGCACATTCACTCAATTCCACATCCGCAGCTAAACTGTGAGATGGGATATTTCTTTCCAGAGTTCTCGCTAAGCCAGCTCCTGCTGCTACCTACCCTCCCCGTCTCTCTTGCTTCCCTCTCCCCTTCATTTCCCTGGTATTTTCCCAATCTCCTCCTCACCCGGCCGCCTCCTTGTTCTTCTTCTCCTACCCGCTTTTCCTTGTACATCCAGGGACACGAAGAATCCCTCCCGGTGTAGTCCTTCTCTCATCCACCTCCTTATTCCGTAATGTTCCATCTTCCCTGTTCTTTGCTTTAGAGCTCCCGCTTTTCCAGAACACTACTTCCCTCCCAACTTTCTCATTCTTCTCTCCCCATAGGACAGGCTCAGGCTAAGATGCAGCTCACCCGAAGCTCAGACGTTCACACATCCTTCCTCCACCCGGGTAGTAAGAAACATCGTCTCCAGTTCACAACCCACCGTCATATGTACAACAACCCATGCCTTATTTCTTCATCTTCTGATCCTCTATCTCGTCGTGAGGACGGGCGTTTTGGATCCTAGATTCTGTCTCCAAGCACAAGGAACATTCGACTTTATTCAACGATGTTGCTTCCGCTTCTATCGAGTCCTCGGGTCACATGCAATTTTTAAAATTTGCCATAAAATTCTTATGTCGTAGCTGTTGCTGTTATATGCAAACTTCATTTTCAGTTTTCGCTTTAGCTTTCTAGGGCAGGAACACACGGGAATGGTGATGTGTTACTCACGGACTGCCTTCCAAGAGAAACTTCCGGTCACTCATCCGGAAGAAAGCTCCTCTGCTACAGCAATTTCTCTTTCAAGTTTCCCACTTGTAATTTAAAATTCAAAACCTTCCCCTGACCTTATTCTCATTGATGCGAAAAGAAATCCTAATCCCCATTGACGCCACCGCCGTCTTTGTAAAAGCCTGGCGTAATCACAGGCATACGGAAGGGTTGAAACGTTATACTGGTCAGGATCAGGACCCGCGTGCTTCAACACTTGACTGACTTGATTACCCTGCTTGCTCGTAAGGTTACCGGATGCCCCTGAGCAATCATGTCGATTTTTTGGCCGAATCTTTCCTGGCTATCAAGACTTACATTTACGGGGTATGCGTTTCACCTTGTAAGTAAACTTTCACAATGTTAATGATTAACGCCGTTTCATATATTCTCATTCATGAATTAAACCTCCGCCATTAGTTACCTTAGGTTTAATTAATGCCTGGGATCTTGAACGTGAGCATGAAGCTATAGCAAACCAATATAAAATTGGTATTATTTACCACCACGTCACTATCTATTGCAAGGGTCAAGATCAGAAACATCTGCTACACGTGCGGCTTAACCTTTGAAAATGTTGCAACATTCTTTTCAACCATCGTTACTGGCCGGGTCGTTTAATTTATTAGTTTATTAATAAATTTCACAATTTTTTTACGAATAATCAGAGCTTACTTGACTGAACTGAATAAACGTTGTCTAAGCAGTCCTGATGCAACATTCAAATGCTTGCTTGAACATGTATACACTTTTAGCAATTCGCTTGATGACTGAGCTTCTAGGCTTTAATCCTTCATAACGATAATCATCGTTGTTAAGTGAAATGACAAGAAACTCCTCATCTATTATGTATAGGAGGATAATTCGCAAACAAATAACATTCAAGAATCGGCAACTAGCTCCAAACTGCTCCATGCAGTACAAATCAAGAATCGATTATAACATTGTTCCTCTCCAACCAATGAATTGTAAACCATTTTCCGTTAATCCAAGCTAGAAACATACTTAAATTGTTTGCCATCCCACGTATGTACCTTGCAATTCAGAGAACTTCCCGTATTTTCCTACGCATTTTCATCAGTTAAGTCTCATGCTTTCACCACTTTCTCTTGAACCCAGCAGACTCTCTCATTTCTCCAATTAATAATATCGGATATCTTTGCTCAATCAGTAAAATGTGGCTTTTACAAGAAATCAGATGAAAGTAGTAGATGAGAATACTTGGTCTACTTTATATTAACCCAAGACAATGTTTTATCTATCCTCTTAAATCTCCCTGAATTATTACATATCCAATCGGATCTTAAGACAATGCGTTCCATTTGCGAATATGAGCAGAATTCGGAAAAGTAAAACTACTTTCTCCTTTCCTCCCATCTTCATCTAAATCCTACCAATCATCACATCCTTCATCACCATTGAAAGCGCCAGCTTTAAGCCACACAGAACAGCCTTAAGCAAAGCCTGCCCTACACTACGTCTTTACGCATTCAGAATTATGAGAATGCTAGCTCAGATCCTTCCCGTGGAACCACTAGTTCTAGAAATACAGATCTACAATTCCAGAAAACCTGGATTACTTTACTTCTTCCAATCCCTGAGTACATATGAGCGGAAACGGATAAATCCGTTGTCTTAGCAAGCAGTGTTGGTGGTGAAGTCGTAGATGAAAATTTCTCCAAGGAAGCTGAATAAGATGAGAGTTAATATTTGGACTCATCAATCAAAATCACAACTCATTCCTTCTTATCCAAAGCTCATTTTCACTCACATCTCCCCAACTTCTTCATCTCCCTCCACCCCCACTCGCACAAATCTTAAGAGAGAATGAATATCCTGAATCCCGAAACTCTCATTTCCTTCCCGGATTTCACAAGACAAGAGACTTGCTCTCCCTCCTTTTGCAATCCTCCTCTGCGCCTAATATAATCATATATCCAAGGAGACCCAAAGAAATCTCAAGAACAAGGGCAAGAAGAAAGCATCGTACATCTTTTCTCCAGGAGAAAGTTATTTTGCGTATCTCTCTTATGAATTACCCGCAAATCCAAACCCATTTTCATACACGTTATTCATAACCATAGTTTTAGATTTAGCTCTACTTCTCCAGCACATATGCTCATGTCTCTATGGAGAATATCTCGGGAGGCTTTTAAAACTTTCCACGCGTCATACACCATGTATTCCGTCCTCTCTGAAGCTTAACTTGGCCCCGTTTCCATATCTTAGAAATTTTCTTATTACCCGCACCGCACCAGCAGCATTCCGCATAGGTCGCATATCTATCTGATACCCGGATTTGAATTCCGCGTTCACTCTCTATGCATACTTTGTGGCTGTTATACACTTCCTTAACGTCTTAACTTTACCTACTCCGGTCCGACCTCAGCCCAAACACAGCTTCATCTTAACTGAAACGGCGGGTAGTTTACCAAGTTGATTTCATAGTTTTCTCCTACTCTTACCCGCCTCCCCGCCCTCTCTTCCTCCTCCTGCCCTCAATACTAATAACAAATATCCACATGTCGAAAAGCTCTAAAATCACATTATTAGCTCATGTCATTCTATTTCTCTCTGTCCGATAACAAAGCGGAGGAAGCAGAGCAGAGCAAGCCTTTACAAGCCTCTTCTCTCCCGCTATTCCTCAGGAGCATATCTCGGTGAATGATTTCTCCGAAGAAAGACACATTTACATCCTGCCTGCCCCGCTTTCTCATTGAAAACCGAATTTTCTTCAGCATCTCCTCCTCCTGTTCAAGATTATTCTTCTTCTCTAATACCCGGGTTGTTTGGAAGACATTTATCTTGGAAATTATTTCAACTATTGTTCTCTCTCTCTCTCTGGCTATTCTTCTGTTTTTCCTACACGATCTGGCACTATCAAGGAGTCAATCCTGAAAGTGCCAATAAATAACCCGACACCAGAGCAGAGCCACAATTTCACTCTAATTAGACTTATGTAACTTAAGACACAAGTCCGGGCTTGAGAATAAGAGGGTTAAAGAAGCGACAAAGCCGCTGTCGACTACACGTCTTGGATTAACTGGTAGCTAGAGTTTGTGATGTACTGCATAAAGTCCCTAGGTGTTTCTACTCGGTTCGCCCTTTATGGACTTGAGCGCGTATTACGGCGTCTTACGCCGCTCGTATCTTGCAAATTGTACTCTGGTATTTGCGATGCAGAGACTGATACAGACAAACCAGAGACAAAGACCGTAAAGAATACAGGAAGGAGTAGTTGATAGGTGAAGAGGTCTCATTTATAAGCGGTTGCGGTTTGGCAGTTCTCTCTTATTTACCAGTCAGTCTCGTCTAACTAAAGAGCACTAAAGAACCGCCCCTCTAATAATAAGAAACTAAGACAAAGAGCTTGTTATGGCTTTAACGAAGCCTAGAATACAACTTTTCTAAAGATTAGTCGAGAGTAACTAATCACCTTGTTGGATAACCATGAGCGGAGAATACTCGCGCCAAGACGTACTGCATATTTTTCCAATACCCGCTCCCGCCTACTCCAGACGGCGTACGTACATATACGTAAGTCGGCTTAACCTTTGAGCGAAAGCAGGAGCGGTAAAATACCCGCTACAGGAGCACAAACCCAGTGGTTATGCGTCAAGGGCTCAAGGACGAAATCCTTGGTTCCTGTTTCGAGTCATATCATTTATATTCCTCGAGAATGTTGCCGCCTTTGCCTCCACACTATTCATTCTACCCGCCTTCTCTTCCCGAGAAATTCCTACCCGGTGATAATGATAACTGCAGAATTCTTTTCTGCTCCAACGAATTCCACGGGGGCATAACTGAAGGCGTTAAGAAAGCTTTAATGGAGGCTGTGAAGTTTCTATACCCGGGTAAAATTGCATGCTCCGCCCACAGCGTCATTCGGTTCTCTGTGCTATTTCACTATTTCATCGCCTTTGCGGAAGGGTTCCACTGGGGTATTTGGATTTGAAATATTTGAATCAATGTCTGTTTCTTGGAATTTTTTCGACGAGAAAAAAAACCCCGGGTTTTATGGTAATATACGTGATATTCAATGGTAGGTAATGCGGACACATTCCTCCTGCTCCTTCTCTTCAAAACAAACGGACACATCCATAAGTCATAGAATTCCCGAGGGAGGATAAGCGTATTATGAAATTGCAGATTTTGTATGAATTATAAATCGGAAACGCAAAGTATTCCATCTCCTTTGACATAAATGCAATAACTTTGCTCATATTTCGAACAGATGCAGCAAGTTTAATATAGTTTCCTCATCTTACGCGTGAACCACGCTTGAGCTACCCGGGTGTGTGGTGATCCGAAATTTCCCACGCTTTCCTAACCCGCTAGGTCAGCTTTCCCGGAAGTTTATTTTTCATCAGTATCTATATAGTTTAGACAGTTCCATCGAGAAATGATGCAATTGAAAACAGTTTTTGTCTGATCAGTTTATCCGGGTAATTCCCGTCCCGTTACTTCTTGAGGAGAAACTGATAGACGCGCCGTGTAAATCAGAAGGGAACCCTTTTATTTTCTCTTACTGCAATCTTGGTTGTCATGGGTCATAAATATTGCATGTGGCAAGGGAGTGCGTAGGTTACATAGATACGAGTCCGACAGTAGTAAAGCATTTCGGTGCGTTATAAAAACCCCAAGAGTAGGTAGGTAACATGTTCTACGTGCCATCGTCAATCTTAAAACCCTACATGTTACGTAGTAGCCTTAAACTTAAAGTGTGCCCTTGTACTTTCCACGGACTAACTCCCGGGTTTTTTCTTCTCATCCGAAACAAGGAATGCTTCGTTCACGTGGACTGTGGTCACATAGCTGATTTCTTTTACTCTTCCGGGATCAAGATAGGACATTTGGATAAGAGAAAGGAGGGGAAAGATTCACTCTTTCTCTGGAAGCGCTTAAATGGCCACTCCATGCCCATGAAAAAAAGGCTTTTCTTCTTAACAAATGTGATTTTATGCGATAGCCTTTATTTTGTCCTTCAGAAAAAAATCAAGTGCTGAACAAGCTCCTTGGGATAGTTGCCGCCGCAGCGGAGGAGATTGAGGATTGAGAAGAAGAGGGAGTATCAGGAAGAGGAAAAAGATCCGAAAAATACCCGCTATTTTTCTCCTGCCGGGAGGGCAACAGGGAAGAGAGAAGGGCAAGAGAAATTGAAAGAGGCGTAGAAAGAAGAAGCGGGGAGCAGGAGCGGCAGGCTTTGTCCGGTGTTAACTATCAGTATAAGCAAATCTCAGGTTCATTCCAATACATATTTTATGGCGGCTTCATCGCAGATGCTTCCATCCTCGTCCTTTAGAGCTCAATAG
The DNA here is from genome assembly GCA_906901655.1 of Sminthurides aquaticus. Taxonomy (NCBI): domain Eukaryota; kingdom Metazoa; phylum Arthropoda; class Collembola; order Symphypleona; family Sminthurididae; genus Sminthurides; species Sminthurides aquaticus. Next base: position 1,593,786 of record CAJQTT010000010.1, read on the forward strand.
ATTTCGGGTTAAAGCTTTATATCTACACACAGAGTACTTGGGAGGATCCTTCAAGGGTGGTGGTAGACTAGAGTGCATGAGAAAGCGAGAGAAAGCAAGGCATCAGAGAGTAAATATTCTCAACTTAAGCAACCCTAACCAAGATCCTTTCCCTCCTCCATTGAAATTCTAGTTTACCGGAAGCGATGTGGTAATGTACACAGCGGTTTTCTTATTATCTTCGCCCCTAGTTTCGGATTCTATTGAATAGCAGGCTGGCCGTGATCATCAGTTTCAATAAATGTAATCTTGAAAGGGGAGGGTGGTAGGGGACTGATGGTAATGTTTATGGGATTTGTACATATGTTGTATAGGATTTAGTAGATGGAGGCACCACCTAGTGGCAAATATCTTAAAAGAACTTATAGCAGTAGTTTCTTATCCAATTCGAGCTTCAATCATTTTTATTGAGTCTTACTAATTTGTAATTGCTTTCAAGAATCTACGTTGTATGTAGTATCCTCAAAGTGACCTCCAACCAGTGATACATTGACGCCGATTACTAATTTTGTAAGAAGAAAGCCTACCTGCAATAAAAATGTTACCTCGACCGGTGGAGCAGTTTTAACCAAACAGAGATACACTTCTTCAAGCTGTATTTCCAATCGGATTAAGCACTATTTCTCATTCAAATTGTGATCTCACAGCCAAATAGCTGGCTGCTAGATAGAAATTCAGTAAAAATAATGTTTGTTCTAAAGATATAGTTCTAAAGCAATTGAGCTGAGTAACAGTGTAAAAAATACCGAAGAGAACTAAACATTTTGATATGGAAAACATTCACTACAACGGCTCGCTTATTCATCCTTATTGCAAGTGTTCAGCGCCGTTTCAGATTAAAAAAACGAGAACAAGGGTCCTACAGGTACAAGTTGGTTGCGTTAATCTCCACGAAATAGTTTGCAATGGGAGAAATGCTGCACGCACTAGGTCGTGCTCACGATTATCAGATTTACAATTCATTTTTACCGAAATCATGTGCACGACTATTACATACTACGTAGGAAAATACATTTATTGAAGAGATTTTTACATCTATCAGGTAAGTACCGTATTTTTACCCACATGAATACTAACCTGATAACATGTAAGCTAGCACATTTTGCAGCAATATTTCATGCGCTAAACAAGTCTTAGTCTCTCATCCAAACTTCAGTCTTTTTGCAAAAAACATAAAATGTAGATAAAAATCTTAATTCAGCACAAATTAGTCGGGTGAAATTAAGCCTTTTCTTTCCCTTGTTATCCTCTGGCATAAGCAAGCACAATCTGCTCAAGTGTTTTGTTCTTTTCTCGAATACGTATAAGCGGCTTTTTTTCAAAATCCTGTTAGAACAAAGCGTTACCTATCTTTTTACTCAATGTGCTCCAAACCTTGCTTTTCCTATATCGCATATATTTATCTGCGTCACCCCGAGTACCAAATATACCTAATATAAGCTTTATCAAACAAAGTATAGACACATGCACGTGAACAAATTGATGCTTGCCTTGAACGAATTTCCGGGATTTCCAGGTGCAACTGAAGCTATCGCCAACAAACCTTATTCTCATGCACTTTCAATATTATTTTACTCCTATGTTGGTTTGTATTCTTGCTTAAAATTTCGCGAATGAGGTACTTGAAAACATGATTCCAGTTTCTGCTCCGTGCATAATCATTTCCGAGATAATTGTCGTACAAGTCTCACTCAGATCCTAAGAACCAAAGAAAGGAGAGAGCTTACAAGTACTAGATTTCTAGAATATACAAGTGATAATAATAATAAAATAGATACATGGAGAGAGAATAGATTGCCCAGATACATACACACACTCATTGTTAGAGAAAGGTATCAAATTTAGAAATCATTAGACTAATAGTATCAATTTCCCTTCACTTCTCAAAGAGTATAAACATGGGAATTCACGGTTCATTATCTCCTCCTTCAAAATCCTCTTCTCTAACTCAACAAAGGTATTAAGGTATGAGAAGAGTTGGCTGAATAGCTGGTGTAGCTTGCAAAATACACATTCATTCCAAACCATCAAAGGCAGATCAATCTGAGAATCAATATAGCTCCGTATACTGCATGTATGTTTGCAAAATAATGGCAGACAAAGATACTCAGCTTTGAAGTTGTTCTGTCTCTTCAAAGTGTGTTTGTCTGAGATATATACACATTACTCGCCGTAATCTAAAATCTTTTTGCATGATTATAAACGCAATCAGTTTTAGTAGCCACGTTCCTCTCTCCTTGCCTCCAAACCCAATTTTGCCAATACAAATAGTTTGAATTAGGGACGGAAATCCAGAAACAGGTGACGCGGTTGCGTCCCGAAGAAAAAATCAATAAAATATTAGTATAACTAAATCGTAAGATAAATCGAGTAGCTATCCACTGTTACCTAGGTAGCTATAGAGAAAAGTTTGTGCACATCTCTTAAGCTCGCGTTTTCTACTTGAAGCTATAAGCTGTATTTTCTCTACTGATTATGCCGCTAAAATTTGCCTGTTACTTTCTCCAGCCACCTTTAAAAAATTCCGGAATCCGCATATAATTTCCATCGGAGAAAGTTCTGGATTCCTCCCCCGGCTTATGCGACTGTCTGAAAAGTCTTACGGCTAAATTTGAAATCAAATGAACGGAGAAAGTATGGATGGATCTGCAGCCTGTGTAGCAATCCGGCTAAAATCCGCCAATTCTTTAGGGAACCATATCTACGCACTTCATGGAAGATGAAGTGTCAAGGTTCAAGAGGCAGATGAATATTTTCACTCAGGAATGAACTATGATATTCAAATCATCATTCAACCCGCTCCCGTAATAAATGTATGTTTCTCTTCCCAACCGTATTCAATTCAATACCCAATTCAAACCAAATACCGCTATCGACTGCTCAGCCCAACTTGTATCCCACTCACTCTCAGAATGTTAGCCAATCATACGTCGAATAACAGTGAATCAGGTTTTCCCTACATTATGACGGAAACTAGGACGACACATGGACATATTCTAAAAATCTCGTGCGGTTCAGACAGAAAACCCTGTGGGAGCAGGGGTTTCTCATACAAAATCAGACTGCACCCTGCAGATAAACAAGTAGCAATGGATTCGCATTATATACAACTAAAATTCTCACACATCATGCATACCAAAATTGGTTATTCGCCTACTACTACCGCCCCTTCTTAGAACGCTTATATAACACCTATTATATTTTCGCAAACCACGCACACACGCTCCATTCCGGCATCTCATCTCTTCAGTTGCAAATTGCAAACATTTCTACGAGCCCCGACAAGGAACTACCCACAAAAGTGCTTGGAACTTAGGACAGATCAAAAATGGAATTTTCAATACTATATTTCCGGGAAAACCTCCCACGTAAAATTCTTCAGGGCCCACATATAATTCAATCATATCCTGACCATACTATTCATATCGACTGAATCAAACCTTTGTACATTTACAATGGATGCAAACTCCGATTTGAATTAAAGATCCGTAATACAAGTTTAATGCGGTAACCACATAGTGCCCTCTAGTGTCAGGCATGACTGAGTCTCCAAGCATTTCGCAGAATCTTCATTGGAGACGATTTTAGCTTTATTGAATTCTTCAAAAGTGTGGGTTTATCCCGCGCTTTTGAAGAATTCAGTAAATTAAACTTCTTCTCAATTATTTGGTGTATTTTATCAAACAAGATAAGCTTTGACGGGAAATTATTCACCTCTTTCGTCATCATACTTATAGAACAAGTACGCTTCATGGCCACCCTACGCGCGTCAATTCAAAATCTTTGGGCATGTCATACTTGAATAGAATACAACCTAAATATCGAGTTGATGCACGAAACGTCCAACATTTCAAAGAAAAAATAACTTTGTATATCCGACTGCAATCTTAACAAAAAATCACGAGACAGTGCATCCACTTCTTGGCGAATCTAGAATTTAAATACTAAAGAGACTAAAAAGTCAGGAAAGAAATCCAGTAAACAAAACAGACATGGTCATCCAATGCAACGCAGAAAACTGATAAAGAAAGCAAGAAGAGAAAGATACGCTCGCAAAGCAAAAGAAGGGACAAGGAAGACGTGTTAATAAATTGCAAAACGTCAAATAAGACGTGACGCAATTTTTCAACATATTCAAGAAAAATAACATAGTCGAGTCAGCGTGGAGTAGCGGCTGAAGCTTTTGCCAAAATGCACTTGACTAACTTGACAATCTCAGTCCCAGACTCACGCAGTCAGACTCTAGCAAAAACTTTCCGCTCTACAGCAGAGAGGGCAAAAAAACCATAGAAGAAAAAATAGTCTTCTACGAGTTAGGCTCTTAGACAAGAGAGTCAAATCTTTGAGCTGAATCGTTTGTAAGAAAGAATCATCATTCACGCTGCAATTCACCCGAGGTTCTCACATTCAACTTTTCAAGCTCCTGTAGCCCGCAGCCATTAAGTAATTTGCAAACACTATGAAACTACTAAGTAAAGTACTCGGGTTTGGTCTAGTGTTTATGGACACCATGACTACCAACACCAAGGTTACTTTGAAGCCGCAAATATTACAGTGTCAAATTCATGAATATTTCAAAATCTACTGTCTCCAAAATTAAAGATAGCAAAGTTGCATAACGTGAGATATTGATCAATTCGTACTCACGGTTTTGCAGAATACTATTTTTAATTTCCCGGTTTTATTATAAAACTAACACTGGAAAAAGTATTTTAATACTAAGGAATTTTTAACAAGCTGGCGCAAAATAAGCATATATTGACCCATTACTGCATTTTGAAGACCGTTGTTAAAAAATTTAAATATTGTCACAAGAATTATGGTTGCTGTATAAGCTCTTATGTATACCCATACATTGAGATTGAACTGAAATTATCTTGTTACAATTTTGCATGGAATACAAAGTATTACTATGTAATTACAGCCTGTAATGACAGTGTTTCAAGCTTTTCATGTAGGCTGTTTACGCTAACAGTTGTGTATTTTAGATTTGGAGAAAGGGGAGAAAGTCGTCCGTGTATTTAATAGGGAGAAATAAATTGCTTCCGCTTTCCCAAGAGGGTGAAAGCTACGGTAGTAGTAAATGGGTGTTAAGTCTTTTATTGATCATGCTCCCGCCTTTTAATTTCGCTGAAAAGTAATTTGAATAAGATGTTGGCACCAACCCCCTCTTAGGAATGAAAACGCATAAAAGAGAGGGGGACAACCAAAGAATTGGATTTTATTCTTAGGAAGCATTTCCTTGATTGAAACACCTTTATTTCCATAATAATCCTCCTGCGGGAGGACTATTGGAGTGACATTAAGGTTTGGCTTGTTCCAGTTCCACCGTCTCCTCCCTCTACCTCCATCCCCTCCCCTCCGACCCTTATCCTTGCAAGAAAAGCACTTTAATACAAGTGCTTTGAAAAATTTGTATTCCTTTAACACCCCTCCTGAATGGGAATACTCTCGCTAGTACCGCCACCACGATTTTCTCTTTCATTGTCACCCCGGAAAAGTATGTCCTCGTTTACAGACAAGTTTTGGAGACGGCAGTCTCTGAAATTCCTTGATTTTGTAGACTTTACCAGAGCATATACTCAGGTATCTACACGCAACCACCCATCGATCCAGCATTCCGCCTTAACCTCATCCAAAGCTCAACCAATCCAGTCCTACGTCTTGGCGAAGAATTTCAACTGTCCTCTGTCAATCTACTAAAGTAGTTTAAATCCACTTTTTGGCACGTCTTCCTCCATCCATCCATGCTTTACAGAAGACCAAGCTTTTCAGAAAGACATGGAGCCCCTAGAATCGGAGTAGGCAAGGGAAGGGAAAGTGGAGTTGCCAAAGAAATTTGCTACAACTCCCATTGACTGATTCATGTGATGAGAATACAAGAATTGTAGCCGGAGCTTCTTATTTGTCACCGGTTTACACCAAACATGCAGTAGAGATAGGTGGTCCATTGTGAGAACCTAAAAGCTTTTTCTCCAGTAACTATGCTAGTATGGTTCGTTGCAAGAAAAAAAACCGGGTAACTTTACATATATGCGTAGTCTTATTTTACGGTTTTTTTCGCTAAAGCCCGGGTATTTGCTCTTAAACTATTAGATACATGTGTAGTAAAGAAGAAATGATAGTGCCAGAGGGTCATGAGTGATTTTGATGAAAAAAAGTACAGAATTAATGCATAGTGTCGGCGAGAGAGAGCTACCGAGGTCCTGGTCAAATTCCTTCTAAACGGCATGCTTGAACCTATTCCCGCCGAAACAAGTTAGCTTTTTTCATCAGTGAATCTTGGCATGACACGTTGGCCGGGTCACAAGACAATGAAGGACAAGGTATTTTTTATTGGTTTCATTTGTGAAGCTGATGCAAAAATACCGAGTTTGAGGTAACACGCCCCCGCGTGGATGCAGGGGGCTCAGAACGAGACAGTTATTTCCTTGTGTTACAAACACGGAAGAGAAGGCGAACAGAACTAACACATAATAGCAGAGAGATACAAAATGCCTGTAACAAGGAAGTAGATTTGTGCAGGACAGGAAAGGACAAGGTAACAGCGTGGACAGGAAGACAGGGGAAAGTCGGATTTCGGAGACAGGGGGACATTAATGTGACGGAAGAGGAGAGGAATGGTTATTTCTTTTATTAATATTTCCTATGACAACTTCCCACTTGATTTCCTTCACAAAGGGATAAAAGAGCTCACTTGTTTTTTGGAGTAGAGGGATGATAAAACTTATTGGAGAAAGGTAGAGGAGAAAGCAGAAGAGAATGCAGAGAGGCACATAGTGTTGAACTACAGTACAAAGTGTGTATCCTTCCCTCCCTCTCACTATTAATCCCTCCGCGTTCCATAGAAAAGAACCTCTTTCTCAATTATTCAAGTCATTTTGATTGAAAAGCACACAATAATGTGTTAAGAATCCATTGCCCAAAGGACTTTTGTCTGTTCTGCGCGAGGGTGGATGCAATATACAGGAAGGTGTCTGGAAATCAAGTATAAGCGGGTAGTGAGATGATGAATCAACTCTTCTCTCTGGTCCTAAGGGTTTGTGAAAGTGGGAGGAAGTTGCTGCTTTCACACCTGTGCTTGTTCGGTTAAGAGAAATCAAGTATGGCGATTCTAGCGTTGAGGGGCTGAACTCGAAGGGGAAGTTTTGGATTACTGGCTGTAGTCCCGCATTTCAAACGAAATACCTATCTTCCCTTAAAGTCGGAAGCACTTTTGTGAGGGCAGAAATGGGCACTGGGGATTGAAACTGAGGCTACATCCCTGATTGCGTCTGTAGATAAACCAGTGTTTTATGTCTGTAATTATTGGAGAGCCATTAAGGTTTTCTTTATCGTTCCCACTCTCTTATCCGCATGTCTTAATTCTGGAAGGAGGCCCTCAAATAAGGATTAGCCGCGCTCTTCCTCTCCTCCATAACTTTCTCTTGTTTGCCTCTTCGCTATGTATCCCTGTAGTGAAAGTCAAGTGAAAGCAAAGCTAGCCGCTTGTGTACAGCTCGTGGATTGGGGAAAATAGAAAACGGATCTACAATCTTGGCTTAGAACCTAAACAGGGGGAGGCAAGGGCAAGTGGGGGATGATGCTCTTGGGGAAGTGTCTCTAGTATATTCTTGAGAGATTCAAGACAAAGAGTGAAGAGAAAGCTGTGCACGGTTGTAGGTGGATGAAATCATGTATAAAATCATTAGTCCCAAAGGGAGAATCACGACTACAGTTTTTACCCGGGTAACGAGTATTCCCAGCTTTCCTGGGTCCAATTCTTCTTTTTCAAGGGTTTCGACCGCCAAGTACGTTTGTACGCAAGGTCTTAGAAGGGTCGTGGAAGACAAGAGGGTGGTGAATGATTGCTTCACGTCTAAATATCTTACATTAGTGGCTTTTCCGGCTCTTGGAAGCGGAACTGAAAATTGCGGGGCTCATCCTGGACAACTGGACATGTTGCTTGTATGTGGTTTGTGAAGAGCGCCCCCTTGTAGGCCCATAATATACTCTCCATTGTGGAAATAAGTAACAAGTAGCTTTGTTGGAGTCTACAAAATTGTTATTTTCAATACTTTTAAAATATATTTTTTTTCATTTTAAATTTTATCAACGATTTAATATAAAGCAAAAAGAAACTGAAATTTTCATGGTGCTCTGCTCCAAAAGAGGGATAGGTGAAAGTCCGGTGAAAGCTAGGGTTGTAAAACTCTTGCAGGAATATAGACAAGAATAGAGGTGAGAAACGTGGGAAGATTTTTATACGATTCAATCAAAGTATTTGCCCCCTGAATCCTTTGCTTAAATTGAATCAAGATGAAAACACGCAAGACGGTTAAAATCTTTTTATGTTAAATCCTCTCAGAATGTACTTTGCTTTGCGCCGTATGGGAACTGCATAAGGAGTTACTTTTAAAATATTCTTTGTGATGCGAAGCCCTCCCTACAATTCTACCTCCATCTCCCCTCTCCTCCATAGAAGACTCTTCTGAGAAGAGAGACAATAAACCAGGGGAAGACGCTCAGCTCAAGAGACTGAGAAAGTTTAGTAGGATGAAGGAGTGATTCAAGTTTAGTATAAGAGTCTTGAAACGGGACTTGAGAAGATGCAAATGGATGCAAAGAGGGGTCGGAGAGGTGGGCGCGGGAAGTTGGGAAGAAGAGGGTATTTAAAAAATTCTTAAAGACGGGGAAGAAGATGACAGGAAGAAGAGGGTGGGTTGGTACATAAGTTGAGTTCAGACAGGTCGGAAGGGGACTGGTGGAAGATGAGAGAAGTCAAGAGGATTCTCGAAGGTAAAAAGAGTATTATGTAGACTGACAGTGAGGATTAGAGGAGAAGGGAAAGTAAGTAAAGAAGACGGTTAATTACACCATGTAAAGGTAAAATTAAGCATGTAACTCCCGAAGTGAGAATCAATAGTTTGAGTACACTTCCGGGTACTTTTAGAGCTCAAACTTTTTCCTTCCTTCCGCTCCACTGGCTGTCTGTCTCTCAAAAGATGTAATATGGAGAAAAGTTTTACAACTTTCGCTCCCAAGTAATCAACGTTTTAGTAGGAATTCTGAATATCGATCAATCAGAAGCGTAATTGTGTGCATCGGGGGCTGGAGCTTGGTGATCATTAAACGTGCTCGTGTTTCTGGGTATGTCTTGGGTGTGAGTGAAAGTGGAGAAAGCTCGTGTGTATATGGAAGTGCAGACCGTCGCAGATTAGGGAGGCGTCAACTGTCGTACTCTGAAGCCGTTTCTAATCTTTTATAAAAATGGAACCCCCCGCAGTAATTCAGATGGATCAGTAGAAATGTGGCGAGTATATTCAAGCAAATTCCTACCTTAAAGTTAGTTCTCAAATACAAATATACAAAATGAAAAATTACCTTGTTTTAGATACGCATGGTACACATGCGTGAAAAAACTTTGAAGAATCCAACGTTAACGAATACAATTGTAGGCCCAATGCGGTTGCCAGTGAAAGCAGGGTGAAAGCTGGCGTGGCAGCAAAAACACAGAAGGTATAGTCAGATGGATTTTACGGAAAAGATAATTGGAAACCTCCATTTCTTGAGGTTTCATCTTCTACAAGGGAAATCTATGGAGGAGGGCGATTATTACAAATGAGGAAGAGGAGAAAGCATGAAGCTTTGAGGAGAGAAAGCCAAGAAGACGAAAACTAGCTCGGGACTGTAACTTGCTCGCTCCGCTTGACTTGATACCGAAAGAATACAAGCAAGCTGGGCAGGAGAAGGGTGAAAAGTTTGTGTTGAAAGCGTATTCACAAGGGAGGGAGTTTGTTGCGGCTCAGGGCTGTGCACCACAGTTGGTTTTAATTACCTCGGTAGTAAAAATTATGAGGTAGCCAAGAGTTTCTGAGCTTAAGTCACGTGGGGATTAAGTTCATCTATTCGGATTTGAGAGCATTTCCTAAGACAGAAAGTTGGAGGGATGAAGAAGGGAGTAAATCCTTTAGTAATTGCGTAATAAAAGCGTTAGGGAAAATGCATTTATGGCAAAAACTCTTTGATAAACTACCACACACCTGCCTGGCAACATTTATAAGTAAGTAAAAAACTTTATTTCCTATCCAGTGGCTCCATGGATCTTCAAACCACGGCACGGGTAGCAAGAATAAGGATTCATTAAATCATTGTTTTCCAGGAGAAAAGCCACAGTTTTCCCCACTATTTTCACTTCCAACATTTTCAAATGCAAGAGATGCGGTTCAGTATCTATGGAGAAAGTACATCCACACTATGTATGAGTTGCAACTTAAGATAGCAGCTTTCACTTTACTTTCTCTGCTTTCACTCAACTGTTTCAGACCGAAGGTAATCGCTTTAAAAGACGAAAATGTGTTCTTGTCTTTAAAACTACTAAACAGATACAATTCGAACTTAAATACCCCTACAAAATCGGAACTTTCTCTTCAGGTGTGCTTTCACTGAGCGCCGAAGCAACAGCCCTGAGTCAGTCAACACAGAGGTGACAGAAGAAAGTAACGTATGAAAAGAAAAAAGAAAAACTTTTTCAAAGTTTGTGTATGTTGATGTAAACAGGTTAATATATGTTTGCGAATTGTTTGTTTTTAAAAATAAAGCAGGTTTAGTTGCAGAGGTTGGGGCTGGGATTATATCAAAATGAATTCAGCAAAATCTCCGGCTCAACTAGTAAACGAAAAGAAAAACAAGCAAGAGAGATGTGAGAATAAAAATACTTAGCAATGTCTTGTATCGACCTACTGTATTGTTTCTGGATTGAGTTTTGCAAGGTATGGCTGTGGTAGAGTTGGAAGCTTGACTCATGTGACAAATTACTTTTCCACGATTAATCTTGGGGCTGTCTTGCTGTTTTTCATGTGATCTACACCTCGGTGAAACACATGATGTGTTCACCTATAAAATTCTTCTTTGACTTAAACGTATCGTAAATCTGTCGGAAAGGACATTCGGCCATGGATGTTGCTAACAGATTGAAGAAAGTAAATACCGTCGTAAATTACACATTTTCTTGCACGTATTATATGCGAATATCCTTTGCTTTCCTTCACTCCACAGCATTCAGCATATACGAACGCCCTCCTCCATTCATCCCCTTCTATTATAGTCAAAGAGAGGAGAAAGGGATTACACAACTTTCTCCCAAGATTCTCGCTAACTTTCTCTCAGGTTTTTGGGAGAACATGAGCTTGGAGGAAAGAGTATGGAAAAAGTAATCCAAGATGTAAGTAGAATGGGTGGGAAGAGGGACTGGCAATTCGCAGCCTACCTCCGGAGCATGCCAGCTATTAAGATGGCGAAAATATCCTTGATATTGCAAATAGAGGCAGATAGGATACGTTTGTGGCTTGGCTATGGTTGTATGGTTGACTGGAGTGAAAACTTTTTCTCTCACACATTACATTACATTAGGAAAGTACAAGAGAGTAGGATGGGAGGATGTGGAGGGTAGAAGTGTATAAGCTTGGAGAAAGTAAGGAGAAAGTAGGAGAAAAGCTTTGGGAAGAGAGGAAGTGAGATGAAAGTAAAAGAGAAAGTATAAGCTTTTCCATTTACCACACACTTCTTCTTAGCTTCTTAGCCGAACCTCTTAAGATCCGCACAGTCTTTGAACTCCACCCACAAACTTAGCCGTAAGACCTGGCAAATTTTAATTTGATTAATCACTTTTTCATTTTCGCCTCCTCATCCTCCCCCCTTCCCACAATTTTCCTAAGCCTTTCTTCTGTGCCGGGAGCAGAGAAAACTCTCGACAATTTAACCGATCCGCGAACCATATTGGCGTAATACCGGATCCTAAAAGCCAGGCCCAACGAAGAAATAACCAGTTAAGTATCAATCCCACACACACTTCTTCAAAGGCCATAGGGCCGACCAATAAGTTCATCAGTTTCTTAATCCCATCAGACTCTATATTTAGCTTCAACTTTCTTTCGCAGAAGGGAAAGCTCTCCTTCTCTTAGAATTTTCCAATAAGTTGCCACCTTTTTTATATCCAGAAGGCAGCTTTCTGGGAAAATGTCAATCCTCCCGCGTCATACTTTGTACTTTCACCTAATTTTTTCAAAACCCGAGAAAATTGGATTCATAAATTGGCCTTGTGGCTTAAAATGTATTAGCTTTGGCAGATGGTTCAAATCTTTTCCATAGGGTTTGCATAATTTGCATCTACTTCTTTTGCAAACTCCATTGGCCTTATTCTAGAATTGGAAAAAGTTCTAAATGCTGTGATAAAGGTCGGCTTTTACCCGATATGATTCTCTAATTTATTTAAAATCATGTATTTTAAATACTATTATTTTAAAAATAGTTTGGCCTGCACCTTTAACACCCTTCTGAACGAAACATTGAGGTAGACCAAGTTAAGCGGTTTGCGGTTAACAATTATACTTTAAAAATTCAGTACACGGGGTTAACATAAGCCTCGCAAATCCGAGTATAACGCCCTCTTCCGACGTAAGAAGAGAAAGTAGGAGAGCTACATTTAACCGGAATAGCTTAGCAAATGGTCGTCCACCACTACCAAGTAGTAATTCGGACTGGAAAAAGAAAGATCTCATGTAATACTGATGGAAGAAGATTTGTAAGGATTTTATGTTTCCGGATTTCTTGTCCATCTGAAATGATGATTAGACCTAGCGGCAAGTGTTACTCTGGGTATTCTATTTTATCCTCCCATAAGAATCGCCTTAGTTACAGACTTTCTCCCATACTTTCACCGGGCTTTCCCACTGCCCGCTCCTGGCAGAGAATTGACCATGATTTGATATAATGGAAGGGAAAGATGACTAAGTGCCCGACTTCCTTGAGTGTGGCATATTGGCCGTCGTCATTGAGTATATCACATTCTTTTTGCCACTCTCAAGTTTTTTCCTCTTTTTTACTTTCACCATGGTACTTTCTCCTTCTTCTTATCGTGCTTCTTTCTCTTCTCCTTTCTTCCTCTTTCTCATTCTCCTTTTATTCCTCCCACACTAGAAAAGTAATAGCAGTCGTCATAACTAACTTTGAGCAGGTTGAATCCCATGTTTGCTTTCTCTGGCTAGGAAATGGTGAGTTTGTCCTCACCCGGATCTCACAGATAGGAGCTACTAGTAGCAGTAGCACACGGAAACGTAAATACAAAAGATTAAACAGTACGTTGTGACTGTAGAGTCAACCCCTTTCGACTTTCACTTCCGTATGTACCATACACAAACAAGCTCCTTCCGGAGGGAACAACCACAAAGTCCACCGAGTCACAATTGGAATATATCAAAGTGAACCACAAGAATCGCTTCTTATGATAATGCGTGGACTTCTCCCAGAGTACTTGCTGTCCCTCTGAGTCTGAGCCCATGACCACTTTGCTTGTACTTTCTCCGACGATTTGTTCTCCGCGTAAGTCTGTCGCTAACCTTTCTGACTCCACACGAGTTGCTAGCTTTATCTTAAACTGAGCCCCAGTTATGCATATTCCGTAGAAGGTTTAACCAAAGTAGGGTATACATTTATTGTGAGGATCTCTTCGCATTAAGTTTTTTGACTTGACAGTGACAAACCGCTAGTCCATTTCCTCCCGCATGTCTCATCTCCGGATTTCACATTCACTTCTCGGACTTAACCACAAAAGAGGCCGTCACAATAGAGGAGAAATTCACTGGATTTCTAGGCCAGTGTGTAATGCAATGCCCGTGTCCGCCCATCCAGGTCGGCTTTACTTTCTCCACCCCCTCCCCTCTAATACGCCCATCCTCCACCTTCCAATGAATCAACCTTTGCCTCATGCCATGTATTTATTTTACAAGCCTATCCGATGGTAGATTAGCCTGAGTCTGCCCTACAACCAGCATCTCTGAATATCCATGCAGGCAGCACTTAGGAGGAATTTGGCGGGCGTATTACAAAATTCTGGGTATTCTTCAAAGTACAACCCGCACGAATCTAATCATTCTTCCGCACACATGTGACACATGGATAGCTCATGTGGTCAAAACGTTTTATCTGGAGTAAAGTTCACAGGAATGTTATAATCGGGTCGGACATTTTCTATCCTTTTGCTAAGTGGGTTGGAACCGGAACCTTGGATGGTATAAATGGAAGAGGCGGGTTTTACGTTACTAAGTGGGTTATTTTGCATGTCAAATATTTAAAAAAAACCTGCTCGATACTCCTTCCCCTCCAACCCTCTACCATACATCAAGCTTAAATCTGTAAGGTGTGGCAGGAGACAGTTGACAGCGCAGCTTCAAAACGCGTAGCTAACAATAAAGCTGCGAACATCACCCCAGATTTGCCAATATCGTGTGAGAGAAAGTCACTTATCATTATTTTTTTAGCACGGATTGTAGCAGCTTTGTGACAAAAATTCGTATCTTTTAGATCGCTGAGACCACTAAATCTTTTATTTTTGGGACAAACCAAACGTTATTAGCGAGAGTTTTACACTTATTCTTTAGTTTGCTTTTGGACAATGGAGAAAGTGGGAGAAAGCATAAACGGTTCTCCCAACGTATTGCGTTTTATCAGCACAGCTATCTATGGAACACAGCGTTTCTCTGATGGGCACTTTCACTGAAGGTGGCTCTCGAAAAAATCCAAGCGATCATTTAGCTCAAGAATGGACGAGAAGGGAAGACAAGTGTGAGGAAGATGGCAAGGAATGTGACTGGAGAAAGCAGCCCGATCAACGTATAATATTCGACTTTCACCTCGTTATAAAAATTGTTTTCATAGTCCACTTCTAGAAGTATATGGAAGTTCTGAAGCGAGGGGGAACTGATGGAAGCGTACATAGAACTTGCTAGCAGGAAAAACCTGGCTATTCCATTGTCTGTGGCTTTCTCCCGGGGACAGCGCTCAACTTTCACGGTTCACATCATTTAGATTGATTGAAAGAGTCGGGATCATTCATTTTTATTGTTATGAGATCAGTAAAAGCTAGGGGAAATCCAACTACTACTTGAACAATCCTCTTCTCAACAGACTGCTAACTGCCCCTTCACTTTCACTCTGTGGATCTGATGGAGAATTTAAACCTTGGTACTTCGTTTCTATGGCTTTCGATGAGGGTTTCTTTGTGCGTGGGAGTTTTATTTCATGCTAAGTTGCGAAATGCATCGACTCTTGCAAAACTATGCTGATCTACTAATCCTTAACCGCCATCTGCATTGGTAATCGAGTCACACAGGTGACGACGTCAGTTTACTCTATTTTATACATATAAAATGCGAATGATAGGTCAGATGTGCGAAAATTTTGGTGGGTAATTCTTACCTGAATCAAGAAAGTGCTTTCTCGTGCCCTATATTTTACAATATGAAGATTTGAATTTGGTTCTGAAATTTTCAATAACTTTAAGGAAATGAACTGAAAAAATGTGAAAGCATTGGCGATGAACCAGATCTAGTCTAGTAATGGAGCCCCTGAATTCGGTGATTTAATTCCAGATACATTTAGAATGTGAGAAGCATATCAACAGCAGTATCGATTATAGTTTGCTCGATAGTCATAAGAAACATTTTATCAAAATCGAACATGCCTCCAAAGCTAAATCGAACCACAGGTAGTGCTTTCACCTCTTTCACCAATGCCACATCTGCCGCCGTAGCATGAGAAGCAACTTTCGACCTGAAAGATTCCAGAAAGCTGGTGGAACTCATGGACCCTGCATTAGCAATACATATCCCGAGCAACATGCTAGACGTGACCAACACTGACGCGCAGACGCCCATTGCCACAGCTGCCAGTCCTCCGAGCCTAATTGCACCAAAGACGCAGAAAGCGCTAAGAAGTATTGCAATAACGTACATTGAGACCGTCAGCGTATTTCCATACTGCATTGCAAGGTTCATTGCGAACTGAGAGCGTCGATAACGTCGTATGAGTTCCCTCCATACTGTCCGCCTATCAGTGCTACCGTCTACCTCCAATGCTTGGCTGTCGAAAAGGATAACCCGAAAGAAACAGCTGGTTAATCCGGTTCAATTAAATACTGCGAATGTGATAAATATTTATGACTAAAACCAAAGAAAACTAACGACAGTTCCAAATGGAGTGAATATGAATTCAGCATGTAGAAAGTTAGGGTGAAAACTTGAAGAAGTAGGGCAGAATGGTAGATGTACTCGTAGTACAGCTGGAACATCATGAACGGCATCACCCATAACCGATTATCGTTCTTGGTTAAAAATAGCGAAGAGATGAAATCCGGCGAAGTAGGATTCGCGATGTTTATTAGACCCATCAGCATTGTTATATTGTGACAACCCCAGTACAGAAACCGGAAGTAGAAAGCTCCAATGAACCAACCAGATTTTGAGTTCTGCAGTCCACTTTCACCTGCAAAGGTTTTTGCATGCATCGTAAGTTTAGTATACCATTTGGTTCATCCATACCGAAACCAGGATGGATTATGCCTTACGTTTAATGCAATGAAGATGATCGATATTGACCCTTGCAGCGAGAGGTATTTCGTCAATACCAAGCAGAATGGAAAGCATGTAGACAGGCGGGTAGGTGAAGTAAGCCAAGGAGAAGTACATGTAAATCTTTGTGACGGTTGACCTGGTGGGATCTAGTTGAACGGTAATGAAACGATAGCCAACGAAAAAGTAGTAGCCGAAGGTCACTATGAAGTTAATGTAGAAACAGGTCATGTTCCAAACTTTTCGTTCCAATGCTGGTTTCTTAGCAACACGGTCCCAGGTGTAAGGGTGAACGTGAAACCATTCTCCGACCTTGTACGCCTTTTCCATGTAGAACAGTACAGTTTCGTGGTTACTTGATCGAATTAACCGGTTCATGATGAGTTGCTTTGGTTTGGTTTCCTAGACGCTAAGCTTCTCGGTTTGAACTGTTGTAGAAAGAAATATTTCAAGAACTCAATTTGTAACCTGCTGCTGGCTCCATAGGTGTCAAACTTAGGCAGTAGAATATCAGGCAAGGAGTTTTAATAAATAGTTTCCATCGCCAAATTCTTCTTTTATAATTATTTTGCACTCACTGTTTACATTTTTCCAGCATTTCATAGTCTACAACTGTAATTAAACAATTTTAATTATTACTTTACGTTTTATGTCAACTGACTTCATACTTGTAATTATGCGCCTTGAAATTACCGGTTTGTAAAACCGGCTGTAATGCGTGTATTCCAAATTCCAAAGCTTCAACGCCAATAGCCATTTTCAAGGGGTTTTGAGATGGCTATGGCTGCAGTGTAAAAGTTTCACAACGAAGTACACGCGGGCTGCTAACAATTTCATCCAAGCCAACAGACAGCTCCGAAACAGCTTTCAGTTTTACTGATGAAAATCATTCCTTTAAAACACTGATGTTGTAAATTACATATTAGACATTACTCCAATTCACATGCCATAGCTCTAGCTCCTGCATGGTAGGACTTATAATTACTTTCTCAGAAAAATCATAGGCGTACAACTTTGAACCGACAGTGAAAATATAATAATGACATGAAATTAACGGTGGTATTTGTTTAACTATTCAATATTTGCATTTGGGTTTGGAATGCCAATATGTATTAAAGTTGACCCGCGTTGGAATGTTGGAGACAAATATAGGAATAACCCTAAACCACAAGAAGCTAGAGAAGAGCCCAAAAGAGAAAGTTGAGAGCTGGGGAAAACGGGAGAGAAAATGTATGATTATGGGAAAGCATTTCAGTAATCTGATAATGAATGAAGGCGGCGGTGAGATAGAAGGATGCAAGGATTAACTTAGAGACTGACAGGAGAAAGGTAATTTTTCAAGAGGATAAAAAAGCAGAGGGATGCACTGAGTCTTTGGGAGACAAGAAAAATTACTAAATAAAGCCAAATGAACGCATCTATATTTTCCTTCCGCATTTTTGCCACAAATTCCCCTTTCTATTATGACTCCTCTTTTAATGCAGAGATCCAAGGAGCAGAAACATGGACAAGAAGTATTTTCAGGATCCGGCTATGACTTAAAGTCCTTATCATTACTCAAGTGGGATTTATTTCTACTTCTCCAATTTCTGAATTGTCATCCGCCAATTCCACTCGTTAATAAAGCCATAGCTCCAACTTGACTTTCTCCGCGTAGCCTAAAGTCCTTCGGTACTCAGTTTTTACTGGAGCTTTATGAACAAAGTCCTAGTAACGCTAGTTAGTTGAATTCTTCACGTAATGTAACAAGTAACCAGGATTACGTTTTTGATTATTTGCATTTTAGCACCACGGACTTTCACCAAAAGATAGTGAAAGCAGTCTTTCTGATCGTACTTTTCACAGTCTAGATAACTGTACGAAGTCATCATTATCCCTGGAGGTATTAATACAAGTTCTGATTATCAAATGAAAGTCTCGTTACAAATGTTATCTTCAGGGTGTAATAGGGCACTGCCTTTAACCTCTGGAATGGACGAGCAATTCTTTTATGCAGTTTGACACTGCGCGTCGTTGTTGCGTGTAAACCGCAACCCGGATGTAATATTTCCCACGCTGTCTTAATATTGTTTCAGTTCTAAGCTTCTTCTGTAGACGTACCAATTGACTCTTTTAAAATGCCCACTTTCTCCATTCCAACTAATTGTACTATGGGTCAGCACAAAATGGTCATTTGGCACATCGGCATAGAAAATCGGGAGCAGATATTCTCTATCTATCCAAATGAGGCATATATGCGGGGAGCGGAATGCACATTATTGAATTTGCCTCCTCCTGAATTAGTTATCTCTTTTCATTTTGATCCCCTCGCATCATTATCATCTCTCCCTTCCTCCATCTTCTCTTTTCTTCTCCTTTTGGTAATGATGAGGCAGATGATGATCCAGAAGTGGGTTTGTGTCTTTGTCATATGCAACGCCACGTGCCTGGAAATATTTCACCATCTTGAAAGTTCCGCCCCGTCCGGCTGCTGGAGCACAGCCTCCTTGCTTACACCCACACAGTTAAGTCATATAGCTTTCACTCTCTGAAAATAGTTTCTATCAGTTGATAGTCATTTAATTAGCTCTACTCATCATCTTCTCCACGTCTCCTCTCAGCTTACTCAGCCTCCTTTCTCCTCCTTCTCGTCATCATCATTATTATTATTACTATTATTGTCATCATCATGATCTCCATCTCTTTCTTTGAGAGCGAGCCGCCAAAAACTCATTACTCATTTGTAACGCATATGTATAGGCCCTAGAATATCTTCCCTTTCTCCATATTTCCTCCCTCAAGCAGCGCCCTGCTTTCTCCTTTCTCCGGCTACTGCTTTCCCTTCCTAACATGCTCCCAATTTCAACTCGTTAATACCAAACCCATAGTTTCCACATACGCTCCTTGAATTCTTTTCCCGCAATACACCCACTTTCACCCTACTTTCACCATATATGCATGTGAACGGCTTGAAAGTTTGCCATGTTTTACACGTTTATCCGACTAACTCTCCGGGTAGAAGCTTGGTCCATTCAAATAGCTCTTTGGAGGGTCATAAATATGATTTACTCTCTTTGATTATTAACAAGCAATTAGTGGATAACTGCCGGCCATACATTACTATTTATTATCTCAAATCTAGCAGATAATTACAAGGGGCGGACGTTTCTAGTTTGAACTTGTGTATCCATAAGCTTCCCTAGGTCTGCAAATGATGGGCTCTATTTTATCCGCTCTTTATTAAAATCAATTAACATGGTGGAAATTCAATCGACTACAAGATCATCTCCCAGTTAGGAAAAAGACCACCCCAGACCGCCCATACACACAAGCCGTATTCTTGTTGTAGCCGTTATAGTGTGGGGCGAAAACCGATTGAGAGAAAACATCACAGATCTGTAGCAGGATCTAAAGATGAAAGGAGGGGATCAAAAAGACCCGGGTAGGAGCGTACAAAGGGGGAACGCAGCCGGGCAAATAATGATTCTTTTGCGGGTTTATCCCTTTTCCTAATTCTCTGGCGGGACTGGTGGGAGGATGAGAGAGCTGCTCCTCCTGTTTCAATGAGCTCTATCATTAATTGTGATGAATGATGTCTGCATTATTGCACACAAGTATATCGGAATCGGTAGGGAGTTTCCGGGAGGAGGTGAGTGGTAAAAAAATTTAAATTAATCGCTCTCCCATTTATTTTCATCGCCCCACAACCCGGCTATTGGCATCCGATAAATTGTTTTGATTTCCGTTATTTTCATCTTCTTTTCTTCTTCCCATAATACTTCATTCGGAGAGATAAATAAGCGTGTGAGTGTAACGTTACAGGAGTGAAAGTGAATTTTGGCCGCAGAACCCTAGAAATAGTAGAAAAATCAATACCTGCGAAGATCGGAAGAGAAAGTTATAAAATAAGCACGCAGCAATCGGATCATGCACTTTCTCCAAACTACAGTTGTAAGATGTAACTATATAATAGTTGACAGTGCAGAGAAGAAATTCTGGAGTCAAGTTACATTGAAGGTCTTTGAATTCACGGTTTATACTTGCAGCACATGGGATTGGAAGAATCCGGTGCAATTTTAGTTCAACCCGGGAGGGCATCCGATTCCTCTCAGGGATCCTACGGGGGAGAAGAATTGGAAGATTTTCTTAGAATAATAGGAGGATACTGGATACAACATATGAATCAAAAGATGAACATTTACCAAGATCCAGCCACCCACGCGTCAATTTCACCCTCTTCTCCTTTCCAGCTTCCTGAGAAAATGGATAAATATTTTTCAAATGACACCAAACCCACGGAACGACTACCTCCAGGCTTGGATTATATTTTATGGAGTGAATCACCGTGATAGTGTTCCGGAACTCTAAAGAATTTCCTATTATCAAAGCATTGATTTCTGTGTGAAAGGTGAAAGTACGGAGAAAGCATGGTTCTTACGTCAAACTGGTGGAGCATTATTTCGTAGCATCGTTGAAGCTATAAGTATCAGCTGCCATGCTGAGGCGAGAGAAAGCAATCATGTTGTAGGTATCTATGATAGATTTAACAGCTAGAGGAGAAAGTCAAAATTAAGCGTGCACCCACCGTCTCTCAATCTTAATCACTTGGAAACGTTTACAGATAAATCTTTGGTAGAAATGAGAAACTGCAAAGTAAAACGAAACGAGTAATTGTAAGTTTCAAAGGTGAAAGCTTGTACTCAAGTTTTAAAAATACCTAGACAGGAAAGTGTACAGTTGTTTTTGATTTCAAGCTAACATAATAGAAGATTGTACATGTGGAATAAAAAACCAACGGATAAGAGAAACTATAGGCTCACTTTGAGAACTTATCTCCTGGGTTAGTTGAAGACGTGTGTGGACTACAAAGCCACGGTTTCCAATACAAGCTTGTAACCGTCGTCCTGATAACATTTTCTTAGAAATGGACCTGAGAAAACAATATGTTTCCTTCGTTGTGTAAATTCGAGAAGCTGAGACTCATATAGCTGCTATAGAGCGCTTGCTTTCTCTTTTGCTTTCTCCAAGCTTCAAGTTCTTGCTTGTTTTTCAGCCAGTTTCAAATTTTTTGCTGCATTCAGATAAACTTGTGAAAATAGTCGAGGAAATATCCGCACCATGGACTCCGCAATCTTGTACACGAGGATTTTCGGGTCCGATTTTCTATATACGATACCATAGACCGGAACGAAATTGGAATTGAACCACATTCGGTAACTAGAATTCTGCTCTACCTTGAAAGTTTTTGACCCGCTGTATCCGTAGTGTAAAGTTTAAGCTTGGAGAAAGTTTGAGGAGTTTATGTCAAAATAGGATATTGAAAGCCGGTGAAAGTATAGAAAGTCTACCACGCGATGTTTTTCAAAGAGTTTGTATACATATTGACCATACCTTGTCGTGAGGAATATCAAAAAGTTGCTACAAACCAATCTTAACTGGTTTCCACTAAAATTATGTATCAAATCAACATGAGATACACACGCTCAACAAAATTGCGTTCCTGAGAAACAAAACCTCCGCAGAATACTAATACGTTAATGGAACTTTCACTAACACACATCTCACTGATCTCACCACACGCGGTGAAACTTTTAGTGCATCCCAAGCCAACACTCTTCGTTGCATCCCACGATGCTTAATTTATTTGTTGATTAGTTGCACAGTTTGAGTGCCGTTTTCTGCTTTTACTGGAAGCTATAATATCTTTTCTTCTGAGGTAATGATTTGCAACGGCATCTTGATTGCTTAACTAGATCTCCTGTATTAAAACATGATTTTTTACACATTTCCTACATTAAAGCTACTTAAATTGTTCTCAAGAGCTCTCCAATAGAGAAAGTTATGCGCATCTAAATGCTTTCTCCTGACTTTCTCTTTTTGAAGCGATGCTCGTTTTGCTGACACTCTGGTAGATACAATTGTAAACGCGTTTCAAAAAGATTGAATCCAGCTCGACTTGAATTCTTTTCTACGCACACGTCCAAATTACGTACTGTAAGCACCTAGATTTGGATATTATGGATTGTTCTTGGAAAAATTTTTGCACCGATATTGCTTTCTCCTTGTGCAATTTATCAATGCCATCTGCTTTTCTTTACATACGCATTTGGCGAAATCATTGTGAAAAAATACTATATGCTTGTTCAGTCACTACCACGCCGTGAGCAAAGCTTTGACGGAATTAATTCAATAAATCAAATCTCCCATTTGCATGTGAACCAGAACCAATGGAAAATTTTTGGAAAAAGCGTATCCGAACAATTGTGTTTCCTACTTTTGATTTAAATGATTGACCACTGAATATCGGCCTTGCATTTTGAATCGAAAAGATTTACTTATTCCTATATCCACTGGGAATCAGAAGAACCACGGGGATAGCAGATCTGATGGTTTCAGCTATAAACCGTACAAGAGAGCGAATTAAGGGAGACACTGCCACGAAATCCTTCTTTCCCTCGAAGGTATATAAACTCTTTTGAGTAAATCTATCGGTCGTGGTTGGAGAGAATCCTCTTGCAATTTCGTCAATCTTTTCATACCTATTCCCTACGACCGCTGCTTTCTCTTTTCTAAAGCCCCGTGAAATTGTGTACGGTGGCCGAATATAGGAATACAAGGAAAGTACATTTGGATGACAAACTTGTTTCACTTTATCCTTTTATTTTCAACACGGATCCCCTCTTACACACAAAGGATGAGATAACCGTGATCCAATGGATATTGGATTCCTTCAACGGATTCTTATTTTCTCGTCCAGTCCACTTGCAAAGCCTTGTTTACTTTTTCTCCGCTTCCTTACCGGGTTGAACATACTGTTTTCCCCACCCTTTCTTCCTTCAGTAGCCAAGGCGGATCAGTGTTGGTACGGCGAGTACAGGATCTTGGTGAAAGTAAATCCGTTACTTTCTCCAGCTCACCAGGTAGATTATTTTGCTTGGTTGCCCTTTCACCAAAAATAACACTCCTTGTACAAAAAGCTTTCTGCTACATTCCTCTACCTGAATGCTTTCTCCTGCTTTTATCAGGGTTAAGTAACGATAACGTCTTGAAGATTAGTTCATGTACAATACAAGCCGATTCCATGCAAGCATTTTCTGACCTTGAGTTGAAACAAAATGCACCAACTTATTGCTCCTGATACTGTTATAAAGCTAGATTTGTAAGAATCTGGTTTTCCGCGAAGTTATATTTCAATAACATTTTAATCTTAATACTTTTGAGTGTTTCGAAAAAACTTAAAAGTTTCACTTTCTTTTATTTGCCAATGAAGGAATTCCACTCTTTTTACTTTATATAACCTTCTTTGAGCTACTTCGAAACTTGCTGTTTATATGATTGAATTACAAGGAATCCAATTCTCTGATGTTTCATGACTTCTTCATTCTTGCGGCATAGCACTGGCTGCGTTGCAGTCAAAGATATCTTGGAGGTCAAGGCTAGACGAAGGATTCACCGACAAGAATAACAACTCCGCGTGTCAGAGAGCAGTTCCATCAAATTGAATAAAAGATTCAAGAAGCACATTGGTTCTGGGAACTTTAAAGGTAAAAAATATGTTCCTTTGTTGTCGATACTAGAAATTCTTTGTTCACTACAAAAAGGGAAGTAAGCTCAACTTTGCACGAGTACAAAGTTAAAGGGATTTGGGAATACACACTGCATTAAACTAACTTTTTCCTTTATCCTCATTGCAGTTTTCCATGAAACGCGGGTTCGACAGTTGCTAGTTTTTTTTATGAGCGATGCACCAGAAAGTGTGATAGGACCCGAAGTGATGTCTAACACAAGCTAGCTAGCTGCAAGTTAAAAAAGTTTAGTTTGCCGCAGGGAAATTTTCAAAAACAGTCGACTTTCTATATAAATTTTCAAATGTAATTTTCAAATTGCAAAAAAATCAAGTTTCTCATGCACTTGTCTTTGTGCATATACTTTAAAATCTGCAATATCAAACATCCGCTTTCACCATAACACAGTTTGGTCAAGAATAAAGTTGTATTCGTACAAACATGTTTAGTCATACTTAGCCATGAAACCTCCCGCTTTTCACGCATAACAACAGCAGAGTCACTCTTAAACAAAAAAACTAGAAACTAACTTCAAACCGACGGTAGTCCAGATTCAACGCTGAGAGTTCACCTTCTAGTTTCTCCAGAAAATCCTTACCCACTTCCTTGCCGCTAATATGATTTAATATGCCTTCAAATTATATAGATCAGGCGTAAGGAATATTGATCCTAGCGGACGCAAAGAGACAAAGAGCACGTTCGCTTGACTTCTTGGTAGGGTGAAAATAGTATTAGATGAGTGGATTTAGTACCGAATAAAACTGTATAAAAAATAAGCTGATTTTGCAATCTTTTAATGCCTTTGAAGAGCATGGATTGAAGAAGGGAAGCATCAATAGGAAGTAGTCTTTTGTAAGAGTTTCATTTATTTTATTTCATCCTTTTATTACAGTCTTTCATTCCTCTGCTGCTATTATTAATATAACCCTCTCTTTATACTCCCTCTGTTAGGGTGAAGAGGGTCGAGAAGTAGGAGAAAATTATCAAGAGGGGGCCACCCACGGATCAAGATTGAGTAAACCATTTTCTGAGGGTGAATCCAGTTCCTCCTGAGTCGTTCTTGAGTTTTACCTTTACAAATTATATGTTCTAAAGTACGAGACGACAGTAGGAATTTTGCTCGTTTCCACCAGATCTACGTATTACTATGTACTTTTGAATTGATCTCTGCTTCCATTATCCTCCTTTGGATTGAGCTGATTACGTCAACTTTTTTTTAAAAGCGACAAAGACTACAGCAAGACTTTCACCAGTTCTTTAAGTATTTATGAATACATAATTTCTATCTTTTTGCTGGTAAACTAGGAGCAGATGATGAGAGTTCCCTAAGTTCAACCCTCGTATCTTGTCTGTCTGAGGTTCGGGGTTGTAAAAATAGGGGAGCTTTAAAAATGAGCAAGGGGAAAGTAGTGAAAGGAAAAAGGGCAGACTTTGCTAAACGGATTTTTCCCCTTTAAATCGTTAATGGATTAAGGATTCAGATTGGGGTTGGGGTTAAAATAATTACACACAGAGAAAGAGGATAAGAATAATACGTGCACAAGCAACCAATGGTTGTGAACCGACATAAGAAACCAAAGGAGAAAGTTAGAGAGAAAGCATGGACAGTACAGTAGGCAGCAGAAGATGAGAGCCACTGAGGCAAATAACATGTAAAAGGGACTTAGATATATACGATCATACAACTGAATGAATTGTTTGAAAGAAAGTATTTTGCGTAATATGACAAAGGGTGTGGAGAAAGTTTTCACCGACCATTAACATGGCAAAAGAAGATTTCCTTCCAATCTTTTACTTTCACTACTCCTCCAATTCCCTCTGGTTATCCATCATGTCATTTACATGTAGCAGTTTAGCTTGAAATTTCAAGCAAAATTTTACACATCTGGTCCGTAATACTGCGAAAAACTAGTACGGAGTAATCCACTGGAATTAAAGGCGCCATAAGCAGCGATAGTGGCTTATCGGTTGCTTTCAATTGAATTATCAGTAGTTTGAATGTATGTTATTTTCTTAAAAATCTGGGTTATTTTTGAAGTTCCAAGGCCAGATGGATTGAAAAATAGCGTACTGAGTATTGCCCTACTTGTGCTTTCACTTTGACAAGCTAGCTTTGGAAAATGGGTAAAACGAGGAAGATCCGGGTAATAAACGCCTACTCAGTTACCATAGAGTACTACAGTACAGAGTGTAATCTGAGGGTGCTTGTGACTCGTAGTGTAGAGTGTTAGAGGCGGACTGGCGGGAGTTTGGTTTTATGTGAAATGCGAGTCATTGAATTTATGGGCGCGCATCTTCTTTCAGCACATCAATTTTCTCAAGCTGGTGAAAGTAGAGTAGGAAGGAGTATATATGTGGCGGATGTTGCAGGGATGCATGAAGTGATTGCATCCGAAACGGGGTAATAGCCGTTGTCAAGGGTAGTGAGCATGTTTTAAGATATTCGAATAAAAGTAACCCGTAATTTATTTCCCACTGAATATTGAGAGTGAGCGGAGAAAGCCGTATACTGGGGACTAGATGAGTTAGTCCTTGAGCTGAGATTCTATTTATGGAGAAAGTTGCCCGTTCCTGTCTCATCTCACTCTAGGGATACGTTATACGTATCCACTGAATCCTCCATTTACACACACTGTACAAAGAACCGTCCTTGAAATGAACCACAACAGCCCCACACCACATTCCCACTCTTTGAAACATGTTCAAGATATATTTTTACAAGGCTATGAAAAAGTTTTTCTAAACTTTCTCCCTCCTCCCCTCCTTGTCAACTTTTTCCACTCCAATTCTTATTGCTCCAGGGTCCGTTTTTCAGATGGAAATGGCTAATGACTACAACTCGAGAACTTAACTCACGGGTTTATTCCCACTTCCGGAATCTTTTAATCACGCCCACAATCCTCCCTCCCCCCTATTATGAGTCCTAACGGTAATTCAAGTTAATGTGAGTTCGAGCCCAACTCCTGGATATTAGATTTCTTAAGAATGTCACGGTGGCCTCCCTTGCATATGTATTTCAAAACGCTTCTCCGAGGTACGAATGATCATAGGTGGCGGGCGGGTGTGGGAGCAACTACAAGGTTCCGCGGGTTTTGTCTTAATTTGAACTAGGAGTTAGTACGGATGTACGAATATTTCACTAGCCATAAACATGCTGTAATTTTCTTAATATGCTCATTATAATGAGAATGGAAGGGCCGATGGGGATGTAGGAGCAAAGAACAGGAGGAGAAAGTAACTAAATAGAATTTTCTCCACGCAAAAATCCCCCAGCAATATCCTTCTCCTCCGCATTAAGAATACATGTGGAGGTGATGGAGAAAGTAATGGAGTGGATTCAAAAATGCTTTGAGTAAGATTATGGTCTGTAGTTGGCGGGAAGTCTTCAGAATTAATATCAAGGCCTATATAGAAAGTAAAACTTAAAAAGAGGCCGTTACATAAAAGACCATTTAGAATTTTTTACTGTAATGAAGCTTGAAAATCATTTGAATTTTATACCATGCAAAAATAATTATTTTATTACATCGCTGAATTATAGCAATAAGAGGAGCCTGATTAATGCTTTGCGAAATATCCGCTGATTTATTTAGAGTCGATGCTAACTTTATGACTGGAAAATGCTGCTGCGTGTATTATTGCAGTAACATGGCACACAAAAAGCCGAATTCTTCATGCACACATAGGCTCAGTCGTTGGTAATATTTTTAAACGGCTTCTAAATGCGTATCTGGCATTGAACCCACCCACACGAAGTTTGCAAGCCTCCTGGATCCAATCGATTCTGACTTCTGACGGAATCCGAATTTGCAGCTTTGGTACCAAGTAAGCCGTTTTCGCAACTACGCACTAACTAAAACTAACACTGTGCAAGAATATGCAATATTTAATATATTTGTAAGATGGCGAAAGTCGGTGAAAGTAAAGACGCAGAAGAAAGTTAGAAAGCTTGGATTTGATATAAAATTATTTAAGAAAGTGTAAGAGCGGAATAAGATTTCCAATAACCTAGTCCAGAGTTAAATCCGAGCGGATTTGGTTGAATTTTCCGCCCAAGAAGTGGGTGAAAGTTGAAGGAAATTGGAGAAAGTGAGAATTATTGAGGGTGCGAGCTGGTACTGTAGAGGGAATAGTAGGGCGGGAGAAACTCTTTTCTCATACATAAATCAAAGGTTTACCTTAGTTTCTTGGAAACTGTTGGAGAAAGTCATAAATTTTAGGTCAATTGAATATTTACACTGTTTCAAGAGAGAATAATTTCAGCAAACTAATTATTAGAACGTGATAAGTTGCACTCCAAAATCCTCAACTACGATTCGACGGACGCAAAAGATTTCCCCATGCTCCCTCGCCTTCTTAGCTCCTTAACGCTATCCAATCTTTCCGAAACCGCTCCTCCTTCTCCCGACCTACTTGTTGGAAAATCGGATTGAAAAGAAAGTTCAGCCCCAAACTTTCTCCCACTTGGGAACAAAGTTAGTCCACACTTTCACCGCAAACTTTCACCAGATGCTTCAAGAAAAAGTTGAATTTTAAAATTTAATTTTCTAATCACTCATGCAGAACCTATGAGCAGAACGTCTAGGATTTTTCTGCTCATAATGCAGAGCATGCCGTCTTCAAATACGTTTCTTTAGCTCTTCCCTTCACTGTTATTCTAACCTTACGAAATGGGAAAGCTTCGACGGGGAGCGAGGAGGACGCGCTTAAAAAACATGCAGGTCAAAAGTATATAAAAGATTTTTCCGGTGCTCCAGCATATTATATTTCAACCAACGACTCTTAATCGGGTCCAATTAAGCAGAAAATGGTAAATGAATATTTGCTTGGTTTGATTGGCGGGTTTAATAGAATGAATCATGCCTAACGGGTGATGAAATTATTTATTAGAGGTCAGGGTCATGAAGGGCTATGCTACGCTGAATTGGCTAATTGCTGGAAAATTTTGTATTAAGCTTTTAGTTTAGAGCACTGCATATTGCATATAAATGTAACTATTCCTTTACTAACGAAATAACTACGGTCGATTGGACCGCACTTTTTGAACCAGGTGAGAAATAAACCGGAG
Organism: Sminthurides aquaticus; assembly: GCA_906901655.1. Lineage (NCBI taxonomy): Eukaryota > Metazoa > Arthropoda > Collembola > Symphypleona > Sminthurididae > Sminthurides > Sminthurides aquaticus. The sequence continues at coordinate 1,622,822 of CAJQTT010000010.1, forward strand.
AAAGTTAAATGCTTGCAAGTAAAAAAGAAATCATGAAGGCTAACACCTTGACACAACCTACGATGCAAAGATTTAACGGCTAATACTAATACGAGCATGAATACGGCAAGAGTTTTCTCCTTGAAAAGTTTCGCAATAATGATTGCATTTCACGTCTCCAATGAATCCTTTAGTAGGACAATCTTTCTTTCTCACCGGTTTACTCCTCCAGCTCAATTTATACATGTACTTTGGAGCTGTAGACAGCTTCTAGAGTAATGCGATACGCTAAGATCGTTTCCAGAACTAAACGTCTTTTCGATACTCGTGCAGTTTTCGGTCTTGACTCTTACAATTCTTACACAGAGTATGAGTACGTACTAGGTTCGGGGTATAGAAGCAAGAGCAGCCAGGAAGACTATGGTATGAAAGTAAAGCAAAAAAGTTTCAAATTGAATTCAGCAACTCAGGATAAAATCTCGGATAGTTCGTGCTCTGCGTATTGGGCGATCCCAGATAATTCCCCGGGTAGTTCTTCCTTCACGGGACTTTTTCAACAACCGGGTTCGTGATTCGCAATTTTTCGCTAAAATTCTTTCCGAAAATTCCCCTACTTTCCTCACAGTCTCTGTGCATATCCACTATTCCATCCTGTAAGAATATAATTTAGCGTCTCCGAGCGCAGAGAGGTACAGCAGTGCTAAACTTACGGTTTCCTCTGTCCCAATGTCAGGAAGAGCAATACAAGTTTAGGAAATTCAGATGTGGTTAAAAGTACAGAGAAATCCTTGGTGGTTTTTCGCGATGCCCTTGAGAAATATATTTTCATAATTGATTTTGCAACTTTGACGGAAGGTTTGCTTTGATTATGACCATGCTATGCTGTGTAATACAAATTGACAAACTTTTCTTGGATAACTAAATAAGTAATTTTGGTAAGAGCTCCTCTCAAAATTTTACTCTTTCTATTTCCCTCTATGAAAAAGTGATTTGGAAATTGACTAGTAAATTAAACTCTCCCTAAGACCCCGACATTCAAGATTTAATCCGCTTCATCTTCTCAAAGTCACGCTCACAGTATCTTCTTCCGTAGTTTTTGTTCGGGCTTTTACAAGTAACCGGGGCTAGTTTGCGACAGCCGCTGAGACCAAACCCTGAGACCAAGCCCTCTCGAGCATCCAGCGAATACAAGACTTGTAGTGCTTTCTCTGGCTGTAGCTGCAGCTCCTGAATCCTGTAAGGTTGTACTGTATCTAGAAGTAATTCCCCATTTGAGCTAAGAGCATCAAGGAAAAGTTGGATATGATTTACATCTTTTCTCTCTCCTCCTCCTCGAAACCAAACGTAATTTCAATCTTTCATCATCAGTCTTAAGAAAAGTTTTCACCTCGTGCTTTCTCCCAAGCTTTCTCTCAAGCTTTCAAGGATTTTCCTCTCAACTTTCTCCCGAAACTCAACTCGAGCTTCCCCACTTTCTCTTCATCGAAGCGATCCCCCATATTCGATGCATGCTCTTGATGGACCTCGGTTCAAATTATCGACGTAAAAATATAACAAGCCTGCAAAAACTTGTAGCCCGTGTTTAGTGCCCAATGTCTACGCAGAACATGTCCTGAATTTGTCTCCCCTAAAACTTTTCTCTTGCATAACTCTCGTAGCTTAAAAGCAGATGGCGTTGCATTGCTCGTCAGTTTTCTGTATTTCCATTGAATAAGGTAAAAGTAATTTGATACGTGCACCCTACGGGATCCTAAAATCCAGGGATCTTGGAAAAACAGATTTCAGAGACTAACTGACTTATATCTAGAGGTTACCCGGCCGTCTGCTCTTTCGAAGCTTGTTCAAGGAGGAGTTGAACAAGTTTCTATTTAGTTGCCAATTCCCTCCGAATTCACTATCCTGGATTAGTCTTGTCATAAGTGAATGGATTTAGGGTAGTAAACTTTCACTTGGTCTCACATTTGTAGAAAAAGTCTCATCTTGCACGGCAAACTCTTAGCTCCGACTCTCCTTTCACTTTTTATTATGTCACCGTAATTCATGATAATGCGAGGACATTGATGTCGCCCAAAATACCAACTCCCGCCAAGAATACTCCCATCAACCAACCCGAAAAGGATCATAATTTCCATTAAAATGAGTCACGAAGACGATCCACGGTTCCAGTTACCCTGTACAGGGCTGCGGGAGGACATTGGATCTCTACTTTCTCCTCAGTATCTTTTTCGTACTTTCTCCAACTTTCACCGTAAATGCGTAATGGTAGTGAGGGAGGAGCAAGTTTGTGCGTCTCTCTGCCGTGGTTGCGGTTGGGCTACTTATATTTTAATAGATTTCCTACTTTCACTCACTCACTTCCTCGTCTTCAAATGTCCTCTTTCCTCCCCTTTTCGACTCTTTCCTTAAGGGTTAACGGCATCAACTTTTCCTAATATTTCCTCTCTCCAGCCGTCAGTGCTTCCATAATTGTCAACGTGCGAAGAGTTGTAGCAAACATTCAGCGTCGAGATATTCGCGAAAGATGGCGTAGGAAACGAACGTAATACCAGTACCAGCAGTAAAAATATCTGCAAAATCTGAAAAACTTGCAGGAACTCCTTGTAAGGTATTCAAATATTTTGCGTTTACTGATTTACAAAGCTTACATTTCGTGCCTGGAATTCTGCATCAGCCGGCCTAGTAATCCATACTTGAAGAATAAATGAAACTACTACACAGCACATTGCAGAGGCACATGCCATGAGGGCAAACGTTCCCTCAAACTTGCATCACAAACTCATGTTATTCCACATCCACCTTTAAAATATCAGCATGCTGTCACAATTCTAGACAGGTGCTGGAAATCTCAAGGCTGTTTTCAGCTATTTCAATTACGGACAGGAAGGAGAAAGCGGAGAAAGCAAGTTTCGGAAAGAGTAACGAGCAAGTGATAGAATAATTGCAGTGGCAGAAGGTAAAAAAGTAGCACGGATTGACTAGCGTTAAGTAAAAAATCAAAAAGTTTTTATATAAATGCCTCCATAAAAAGCAACTCGAGTGAAAGGCCATCTTTGTATGTTGTAGCGGCTATTAAGGAGAGAACAAAGTTTTTAAGCAGGTTTTCAATATCTCCGCCTACCGCGCCCTGCTTTCACCCCTTCGCCAACGCAGAGCTACTTCATACAGCATCCGAACAGCAAAGCTCTATAACATTGCAAAGTAAAGTATTATATCCGAAACTCAAAGTGAAAGCAAGCAATGCATGTGATGCGTAGCTTTCACCGTTAGCGTATGCGAAGAAGGGGGTGAAAGTTTGGTAAAATCTTAGAGTTTACACAAAAGATGTTTTCACCATTGTGTCCGCGTCCACCTCTCTCTCATCAAACATATATAGCCAATATCTTGTCTTTGAAAGCAAGTTTCGCTAAAAGCCTTTTCAAAAGTATTTCCAAGGATTCCCCCCATTTCAAGTGCAGGGAAGTCAAGGAAGGAAATCGGGGGAGGGATTCAAGGGGGAGACAAGAGGTGGAACGTGGGAAGATGCGGCCCGAGGCTTGATCAAAGAGAGCTCCTTTAAGTCCTCTTGTATTTTTGCTCCATATATTTTGGCCATAGGTAGAAAGGTTTTAAGCCTTTGCAAAAAGGATTTTATTAGTTTCCAAAAGAAGGTAAAACCCATTGAGAAGAATTGAGTAAAGCGTTCTGATGACAATTTAAATTGCACACTTGTAAAAGTTGAAAGGAAGTGGGACGGAGTCGTCGTGAAATACTGTCAGGCTTTATAGTACTCTCTCCACAATCACGGACTCGAGTGTAATATAGGGGAAACGGGGAAAGTTTACAAAAACTTGCCAATTTAGCCTCCCTTTATTTCGTGTCGGTAGCAAAGCTTCACCTCAAAGTGCTCAACAGGCTCAACCTTACCGGTAGGGGGCGCTACGATTGCCTCTGAAATTTACTCAATATTGAACCGCAGTTGCTAGAGCGCATGAAGCTTTCGATTTTTTTTATTTCTACCTAATAACATTCACTTAATTGTTTTTCTTTAATTTTTTATACAAGCTGACGTTCAATTTCGGAAAACTAGCCGCTGACATCCAAACTGCAGACTGAATCCTATGCAAAACAAAAACGAGAAAATCATTTGAAAATCAATGAGAGAAAGCATTGAAGAGCAGCTCTTGAGATAACGTCAAAGTGGAGACAGGGGAACAAAGTAATTGATTTTGTTTACAGATCGTATAGGATTCACTTTGAAAATGCATGTAATTTGCGTATTGATTTCTCACAATTCTTGGTTGTGAAGCTGTAAAAGTTTGGAAATTGTATCAAAATGACAGCCAAAGCTTTGGAGAAAGTTGAACGGATGAGAGGAGCTTCCAACGCTTGCAATTCACCACGGTATATCTACAAAAAGATATTCTATTAACGTTAGATTACAATATAGACGATATTACAGTGTTATATGCTTTCTCCTCCAATGTCCTATTCACCCGTAGTCTATAAGAGAATGAGCGATATAAATTCTCCCATTGAGTAAACCCATAAACAGTACGAGAGAACATAGGAAAAGCAGTAAATCTTGGAAGAAAAAAAAGTAAAATGTCCCTTTTCTCTCCACACTTTCTCCTCTCTTCCCGGAGAAAGCAGGGCTTCACCAACTATAAAGTCTCGCTCTCCCTGATATCTGCTTCCTAATAGGCTATGACCACCGCCGCCCAGCCCAGGCTATCCTCTTTCTGTATTTTAAGGAATTTCAAACCTAGTTTCATGCATGGACATGCATAAATATTTCTACTTCCATCCCTTAACTTTGCCCTCCTTCAACTCTTGCCCATAACTTTTTCAAAGGGTATTTACGAGTTGAAACTAAATTCCCTCCCAGATGATACTATTCCCCACAATTCCAGGGCAGAATAAAGCAAGTATAAACGCTTCTTTTGATTCACCAAAGAGTTTCAGTATTATTATATCACCTCGAGAACACACATATAGCCTATCCACACCAGACTAGCCGAGTGAGTGTAGAAAAGAAATTGGGACAAAGTTCCAGAAGCTATGGCAAAGAGGGCTTTCAATGCTTGCCATGTGTAGCTTTTATTGTCGTAATGGTGAAAGTGGTGAAAGTAAGGCCTTGAAGAAACAATTCTCTCAAATGCAATGAATCCATTCCCTTCTTCTCGATTCTGAAAGCGAACCGGAAAAACTATTAAGTCTCCTCCTGTGATTGTGATTGTGGCTATTGTCCACCCAGAGTTACGTGTTTCGTTAAGTATAAACTTAGTCGGCGAGTATTAGGGGCAGAGAATGGAGGAAGAGAAATGAAAGGAGGATGGGTTGCGATAAGAAGAAAAGATACTTTCTCCACTCTTTTAAAATGAGAAGCGGGAGGAGTGAAAGTCTAAGCATATACGACGACTGGACGGAAGGATGACCGGATTTCGTGGTCCGGAATACTTCCGGTTTCCTTTTTACTAAACCAGATGGTCGACCAGAACGTGTGGTGACAGGGATGAAAACATATAGCCAAATCCAAATAACATATATAGCTAAACGAAATACAAAAGTAATTTTGAACAAGCTTGGCTATACGAGAGAGACTTTGCGTCATTAAAATGTTTATTTAGATAAATTCAATAATTATTTTTAGTTCATGTTGATGCATGTCTTTTTTATACGTTTCAAGAAAAATCGTAAGCAGGTAAATTGTTTCGTGTGGTGAATGAGAAATGCATTTTATAAAAAAAGATTGAAGAATTTGGGCATCTGTATTTTACAGTGTCCACAAGGCATCATGGAGCGATCATGGGCCTGGAAAAATTCACATGCTGGATATTCATTCAATGTAACGCCCGCCATCTCCTGGCCAGTCTTCCTATCTTTTGTACTCTTCTATTCGTGAACATTGAATGCCAAACGTTTCAGCCAGCCGTTTATAGAGAAAGCGATCCAGCTTCTTTTACGTCGGCCAGGTAGATTTATTCACGGAAATGCAGTTACTTATAATAATATGCTATAAAATTAATTGTCTTAGCCTCGTGCGTCCATTGATTAGCAATTTAATAGCTTGTTCTTAAACTATTGACGTCTTTCTTGTATCCCACGTACGGTAATTGCGACATTCTTCACGAAAGCCTTCTTAACACAAAAAACCAATGAACGTAATCATCATGTACCTACGCAACAAAAAAAGTCATTATTAACTGTAATCATTTTAATCAGGTTTCAAAGACGCAAATCGAATATGTAAAAATGAATTGGGTAATTCAAAGCATTTCTACATTCTAAATTATCAGTTGCAAAGTTTCTGCCAAAGCTGTAGAATAGCTAAGTACAGTTGAAGTTAATTTAAATCCCAGATTGCTTACAGTTGCAACTTTATATCCTTATAGTTTTTTTCGTGTAATAAGAAAATAAGCGCTTTGTGCACATGTATTATATCCTCTGCAGAAAAGCAGCTTAGATATGATACACACGAAGTCGATATTCCAGTTTGCCTCGCACTCATAATGCCATAGCGAGTAATCGCCCATCATGATGTCAATTGAGTGGTTTTTGATTAGATTGCAGCAGTGCAGCGGTCGGCAAGGTTATTGCGCGAGAGAATACGACAGGGATTAAAAGCTTCATTCATCCTCTTCCCTCCTTACTTGCCTCTAATTCATTTGCTAAACAGCCTTCCTTTTAATGTGTTCGTATCCCAGAGAAGCTGATTGAATGCAGTTAGTAGTGACACACATAGTTGAAATCAGTCATGGGATTGTGCGGCTAATTACTTTTGGTGGCAATATTTTTACCCTTGCCTCTATGGGTCACGTTCACCTACAATATAAACTTCTATTCAGATTGGATTCAAACGAAATTGCAAGAACCGTTTCCGGACAAATATGATTTTATTGTTGGTAAGCAAACTTTGCCGTTTTATTTTTGCAAAATCAGTTCCCAGCCTCCTGCACTGCAGAGTTTTACGCAAAATTCTGGTTGAAACCGCTTATAATTTCTGCTCGTATTTTTTTCGATTAAAAATATGTTTGCTTTTGAGTCGCTATTAGCGTAATGAGGGGTTGCTTCGACTTAATGCTTTCAAGATAATGCCTTCAGCAACTTACGATTTGTTCAGAGGATTCACAGCTTGAATTCAACCGTCTTCTATTTTTCAGTTGGAGCGGGTTCATCCGGTGCAGTCTTAGCAAACCGTTTATCAAAGCACAACAAAGTACTTGTAATTGAAGCTGGAGGAGATCCAATTTGGTTTCACAAAATTCCAGTATTTGCATCCAAACTGCTCCACCTCGAAGAAACAAGCTGGAATTACAAGACTGTCCCACAGGAATTTTCCAGCTTTAGTTTGTCAAATAATGTAAGCTAATGCATTTACAAGTCTCAAAACCCTTTATTATTGAAGCTAAAATTATCAAATTAATTACCTGAAACTGCCACTCTTCGCTGTGCTGTTCTTTCTTCTGTAGCAATCTCTCTGGCCAAGAGGGAAATCTTTGGGCGGGACAAGTAATTTAAATTACATGCTTTACATCAGAAGCAGTTATAGAGACTACGATAATTGGGCAAATCTCACAGGGGATACGTCATGGCGATATGAAAACTTGTTGCAATATTTTAAACGCTCAATCATCTATAATAGCCACCACAAAGAAAATGGTAAATTTTTACACAAAATATTATCCAAATCGCGTATTTTTATACATTCTAAATTTTCCAGTCAAACGCATGCAATGATTATTTTTCAGCTACAAATTATGGAGGTTCTCCCTACGGAACAATGCATATCAGCAAGCCTGGCTTTTCCCGCATGAGTTCAGAATTCAAGCAAGGATTGAACGAGCTAGGGCTGGAATCAATTGATGTAAACAGCTATCAGAAAACAGGTTAAGAAGAAAATAAAAATTCCAACTCAAGGACTCTCAAGAGGCGTAAAATAATTGTGTCTTATTATCAGCCCAGGTCTTAAAACTTAAATTTTTATAGGGGTGGATTCAACGAGTTTATTTCAAAAAGACGGACAAAGATGGGATACATATTCGGGATTTATAAAACCAGTTTTACATCGAAAAAATCTCCACATTTCTCGATACTCCCAAGCATACAAGGTAAAAACAACAGATCTTCAGCGTTATGCTGAGTTAAAAATAACAGATGAAAGAAATTCATAGCCTTCAATGTTATTTCAGATACAACTTGACAAGGACAACCGGGCCGTAGGAGTCTGGTACTTGAAGAATGGGCAGAAAATATTTGCCAAGGTGAGAAAGGAAGTTGTGGTCAGCGCGGGGTCAGTTGATTCTCCGAAGCTGTTAATGCTCTCAGGAATAGGGCCACGAAAGGATCTCTTAAAGCTCAAGGTAAATTAAATAAAACAGTTCGAAAAACGTTTACTTACCTTGTTGCTAATTATATGCAAAAGTTCATAAGTAATCCAGCAGAGCATCGGTGTCACCGTAACCTTTCAGATTTAAATACCATCGAATGATTCAAGATAAAATTCCATATTTATTTTAAAATATTACAGATTAAACCGCGCGTGGATCTACCTGTCGGTCAAAATCTGCAGGACCACATCTTCGCCTTCATCCCCAACCTTGTCATCAACGAATCTCTTAGTTATAACGTGGAGCAAGATTTTGGACTCCATGAGCTAAAAGACTTTGTTTTCAGTGGCAAAGGTGAAAGTGTATTCCAGTTTTTTAAATTTCTTTAAATTATATATATGCGGTTATAATGCCTAATATTTCTGAGCTCTTAAACCAGATTTTTGTCTTCAGGTTTCTTTAGCGACTGCCTCATGTCGCCCCTCGTAGCGTTTTACTCAACGAAAGCTCAACGTGAACTTGAAGGAGATTGGCCGAATCTGCAGCTTTATTTTATATTTATGTCGCAATACTCGCAATTCGCCAATGATTTTTCGCTAACATTCGGATCGAACCCGGAACACATACAAAGCCTCTTCGAAACAATACCTGGAGAAAATACTTTTTCTGCTGTAGCCAGTCTTGTCCAACCTCACAGTCTTGGGCAGTTAACTCTTAAGGATAAAAATCCCTTGAGTGCTCCACTTATCAATCCAAGGTATCTCCAGGATCCGCGTGACGTCAAAAGTTTAATAGAAGGTTCGATAAGCTATGATTACTTTATTTACTTTAATTGCATGTTATCAATACCTGCCTCTATTTAATCCAAAGTATCAGAGTCGTTAGCTTGTGCTAATGAATCAGGTTATTTGAATTTTTAAGTCGACTGTACGTACATTCTGACAGTATTCTGATTCTGAAATAATCCTCCCTAGGTTTTGAGAAGATCTTGGATTTGATAGAGACGACAGAAATTTTTAAGCGACTCGGAGCCAGGTTACCAAACTCGCCATTAGCGCCCTGCGCTCATCACAAATTCCGCAGCTCCCTCTATTGGGAGTGCTATGCTCGTCATTTAACCCTTACAGTCTATCACCCTGTGGGCACCTGCAAAATGGGGAAACCTCATGACCCGACATCTGTTGTCGATTCAAAGCTCCGGTAAGTTGACCACTCTGACTTATACTGCTACCACGAAATTATATGTATCATATGGATAAACAAACTTATGACGAATGTTCACCTAATATTTCGGTAATTACTATGTACAGTATGGACCTATAAAACATCATGCGATTGAGGCTCACTGTTTCAAATGCAGGTAGGTTTGTTACTGTTAGGATAAGCTAGAAGGTCATATATTCATAATGAAGAACTTTTTGTGAGGAATTCAACTAGCTATGTCTCAATTCCTTACGACGTCCCGTTTAGATTCCACCGCCCCCTATAGGTAGCCCCCCAAAATATGGTGTGGTAATAATTCATCGTCCGATGTTACAAATGCTTAAAATTTAATAGAATTTCTCCATTTTTAAATAATATATTGTAACACATGTCATCTCCTAGGGCTCCTTTAGCTTCCATAGTCATCCCACTGCGATCTTACAAGGATATCAAAATATTTCACAGTAAAATAACTGGAAATCGGTGACACACCACTGTCGCTATGACGTATAGGACATTTTTGTGATTTTGAGTGCGGTCAAGCATTTTATTCACCAGAATTGACTAAAATCTGCAAATGTGATTAAGGTCAGGTGATTTTCTGTGCTAAGGGAGCCTTTGAACCCCAGATTTAAAGGCATACTCGTCTACCTTTTCGACTGTCTTTTCGTAGTGGTTGCATCGCTGGAATGTACATTGACCCCTGACCCACAACATTGCAGCTGAAGTGAGCAAATTGAGTTCTAACATCTTCATACGAGTTGTCGAGACTAGAATTTGCTGAATTCATTTTAGTTACCCCGCCCCTTTCCATCCTGAGCCCCCTAGAAGATGATGCTCCATCCACCCTATTTCCCCTCTCCATGAAGATAGTTGTAATTAACGCTTCTCAGGCCAATCTAAATATTATTGACGAATCATACAGACTTGTCTGACCAAGTTTAATAGTAGAGTAACCGATGGCATCAAAAGAGTATGAAGTTCACGCCTTAGAAGCGTTAATTATAACTATCTTCATGGAGAGGGGAAATAGGGTGGATGGAGCATCATCTTCTAGGGGGCTCAGGGTGGAAAGAGGCTGGGTAACTAAAATGAATTTAGTAAATTCTAGTCTCCACAACTGTAATGAAGATTTCAGAACGCAATTTACTCACTTCAGTTACAACATCGTGGGTCAGGGGTCAATGTATGTTCCAGCCATGCAAATATCGTTAACAAGGAGTCGAAAATGTAATCAAATATGGACTTAAATCTGGGATCCAATGGCTTCTTTAGCAAAGAAAACCACCTCACCTGAATCAAAATAAACGTTTTTAGTAAATTCCGGGGGAAAAATTACTTGACAGCTCTCAAACCCATAAAACTGTCCTATGCGTCATAGCGAAAGCGCTTGGGCAGGGAATTCCAGTTATTTTGATGGGTCAATTAATTGAATCATTGCAAGATCGCAATGCGATGATTATCAAAGCTGAAGTGGCCCTAGAAGATAACATGCATTAAAAAATCTGTTTTAAATATCGACAAATTCGGCTAAAATTCAAGCATTTGAAACATCGGACGATGACTTATTTTCATGTCATATTTTGGGGGGTTACCTATAGGGGGCGGTGGAATTCAAACGGGACGTCACAAGATATTGAGACATAGGTAGCTCAATTCCTTACAAAAATGCCTTGAATATGAGTGTGTGATCTTTTATTTAGTCCTTCTGGTTGCAAATCTACCTGTATTGGAAGTTGGGAACCTCAGTCGCATGATGTTTTATAGGACCATACTGTATAACTCTGATATTTCTTTCGTTTTCTCAAGTGTACTAGGCATAAAAGGGACTCCGCGTAGCAGATGCTTCAATAATGCCAAAAATAGTTAACGGAAACACTCATGCTCCAGCGATAATGATTGGAGAGAAAGCATCAGATATGATACGCGAGTTCTGGTCAATTCAATATCGGGTGTGCTTAAAACCAACACAGTATTACAATTTAAATGATTTTAAAACCTGTCACTATTCCAGAATGATTTAGATTATATCAACAATGTACAATTTCAAAGTAACACCGGTAAAGTAAATGACCTTGTTATAAACAGAACGGCTTTGTTTAACGCAACAAATAGATTTCACGAGAAAACTAGTTCATTTTCTTCCGCCCCGAAATTCTGAGTTCTGGTTTATTGTAACGTATGGCATGTAAACAGCTAAAAAACGTAGTGTTAATAGTATACAAAATACTAACAAGTCATGTTTTGCACAAACCATAGATTCTATTTCTACAGTTCGTATATTTAAATCGGCAAATAGCTGCATGCTTTGTACTATCAGTGGCTACGTCGGCGCTCGTTGCTAGCCAACGGCCACCTCCTTTACAATACAAAAATACATGTACTGTACACCTTGTAAGCCGAAGACCATGAGAACAGCGCGTATGAGAAGTGGTCAGTATACCCTTGCACTGGATATCGCCCAGTTATTCCTGTAGTACCTGACAAGGCTTTTGTCTCCGTAAGGAAGCCGTGGAAAATGTCATGAAACTAGCCTTGACGTTACATGCACACCTTTCCATGTTTCAGTTTTAGATTGACGCAAGAACAGTCAAAAGATATTATCATGCATGCTTAAATAACCTAAAAGTTTTAGCCTTTCCGGCTGCGAAATATCGTTTCCAACGAATCAAAATGTACGTTATGAATTAATGACACATTTCATTAGTTGCATTGCTTACTGCGGTTTAGTCAGCACGTTGGATAGAAACTTTTGGGGTTTAGAAATAGATCGTCCTGTGTGTTACCACAATGTTTTCAGTTACGCAAGGAACCTGCAAATCGATTAAATCACGCAATAAGCGAAGTAAAGGTGTGATATAACACTTGTAGTAGCTTCATCACATCCTCACTGATATTTTAGTCCTCTAAATTAAATTGGAAACGAAGTGGGAGGAGCGTAAGACCGAATAGTTTTTTAGTCAGACGTACTACTAGAAGGTAGGGAGGTACAGTTTGGTCAAGCAATCCAATACGGTTATGGCCAAATATTATTTTGGATATTGCTATTGCTGAAGTTTAACAGAATCTAAACTACAACGACTTGCACATGCGATAATAACAGACCTCGTACTTATTTCAACGTTTTATCATTGTGTTATTATAACAATCAGAAGTCAATTGTTACTGCCGGGTGAACCATATGGATTCAATAATCCAATCGGTATTCGCGTTATTTTGCAGCAGTACTATTTTTTTTGTACAAGCGGGAATAGTTAACGATCCTTTGAAAATTGGCAGTTATGACTTGAACTTACATATCGGCGATACACTAAGATCTGAGGTAGATTTTGCTTGTCATGGAATAGTTTTGTCGTATCCTAATCAAGTTCTGAGTCCCGTTGATATTTCACATTGGAATACTGCTTCGTTTGAAATATTCGAAAGCAAGATTCCCGCACATTCTGTTACGCGTGACTTTCGTTACTCTTCGTCTTGCTCGCATTTCGTTATTTTCCATCTTCGAGAAGAGACTTTGGACCGACATTGGATGCATCGTCAGGTTGACGCAACGCTGCTGCGTCAAGAATGGGTACGCTTCATCTTCATTGACGACCAAGTTGCGCTCAAAAAACTCTTTGCACATCCTGCAATCGAGGCAATAAAATTCAAGACTGCTGTCCAAACTGACACCGCTGCTACTATACTTGGCAAACCAGATCGCTTCGTTCATCCGGGAAGAAGCGTCTTTATCAAAAACACAACACCGAGTCATACCAAGATACTCATACTCCAAGACACTGCCATAAACGTTGCCAATTTGAGGACTGAGCCCTGCATTTCAAAAGACCTTAACGGAAATATAAATGGCGGGTACAGTTTCACCACGTCTAAAACTATATGTACGTTTTTCAACCTGAGTTACAACCACATCATCGCCTACAAGGGTATCTCCAGGCTATCAAACGGTACATGGACAGGGTTCATGGGAGATTTGACGGTCGGCGATCTGGATGTCTTTACCACCCTTGGCCATACTCTCCAACGTCATGGACAAGTGGACTTTACGTCCCCGTATTATTACGGCTCCTTGAATTTCTACACTGCCCATCCAACAATAAATATAAAATGGGTCGCACTTCTGTACCCATTTAATCCAAGCCTTTGGGCCTTGACTGGAATAGTTAGCGCTCTCGTCATCCCGATTTTCTATGCACAATCCAAGCTACGACTGGAATCCACCGACAAAATCCTACACGGCGCCCTCTATGAAGCAGTTTGGTTCACGTTTGCGACACTTCTACAAATCGGAGTCAATATTCCTCGTCGAACTGAACTCCTTGCAACCTTTTTTATGGTATTCGCCCTTATTGTCTTTACCGCCTACAACAGTGACCTCATGTCATACTTGACGTGGCCGGAAGCAGACGCAATTCCACGAACATGGAGCGAGCTTGCGCAAATGCGACATCGTTACAACATCACATTCCATTACCTTCCAGGTTACGTCAACGTTGAATTTATGAGGAACACTCGGGATCCGGATATGATCAACATAAGAAATTCGATGATCAATGACAGAGATAGCTCACGCTGTTCCTTTGATGCGGCTGGAGAGAAAAATACCGTCTGCATCCAATTCGACACATTCACCGAGGTTATTATTAAAAAGAACTTGACCCTCCATTCTACTTTCCAGCCGTTGGTAGTATCAAAAGAAGGAGCTTTGCGAGTTCCAACTTCCATGGGCTTGCGCCATCATTCCAAATACTACGAGTTCTGGAACGATAAAGTTGCTACCCTCAGAGCTACGGGTAACACTATAAAATGGATGGCAGACTCGCTGAATAACGCTTACATGAACAGCATCCCTTGGATGGGAGAACAGAAACGGAAGCAAACTAAACTTTTCCGCAAATTAACCCAAGCGTTTGAGAATAGCAACCCTGGATTAAAGCCGTTCAGCGTCTATAATTTCACGTTAGCGGCTTTGATATTGTTGGGAGGTAGTATCTGTGGTATGCTTGCGTTCCTTCCCGAGCTTTTCTACGTGAAACGAGTTAAGGAAGATATCAGCAAAATATCAAGTGCACATAGTTTAGTATCAACTGCACATAATTTAGTATCAACTGCACCAAAAAATAACATCTCCTCACCCGTATTTATTCCCCTGTCAAATTCGGAATAGCCACATTTGTGCAGAGCAATAAAAACACAGCTTTACGCTATACTGTGTATTACACAAATTAACGGACGGTAAACCTCTAAAATCATGCATAAACCCATCGAAAAAGTAATAACTCCTGAACAACAACAGTAGCGCGGTCGTTAAATTCCTTGGAACCTTCTGAATGAATACACCTTTAGGATTTCATAGTGCTAACCGAACCTAACATAACTGATGTTGAATTTAGTAGAATCTTATTGATTTATGCTCATGCTACACATTACATATGTCACAAATATTTCAAGTGTTCCGCAACTCCTGCTTCAATACCCTCTAACCCTGGTGCATACCAACGTTTCTCTGTTTTCGACGTGCATGGATTAGAAGCTCGGTTACAAATATGAGCGCGGAGATCCCACACAAGATACCAAACAATTGGAATACCAAGTATAGGTCTGTTCCAAAGAGGGAAAGTCCCTTGACGCTTGCTTGGTTTTCACGCGCCGTTAGAACGGATTCCCAAGCCGATTGCTCCGCGCGCATCCGTAGCTTATCCCATTCATCCCAAAGCCAATAGATTCCAGAAGAGTACATAATTTTGATTCGATTTATGACGGTCTTATGCAGGGTATAGTTGATACCGGCAGGAAGATAGTACTCATTTCGTTGTTGAGGAAATTCATAATGACTCTTTCCGTTATCTGCGAATTTCAACCCTGGGTAGTCTACCATTATGGATTCAAAATCTTTCTTCCAGCTCTCCAGTTCCAGCTGAGGTACAAGATACGCAATTCGATCCTGAGCGCCCCTGTTGTATTGAAGGATAAAGTCCATGAGATGGCTAGCACAAACCTGTACCGTTCTTGAATACATCACACGTAAGCTCTCTACTTCTTTTCTGCATGGGCTCAACTTCTTCTCCTGCATTACCTCTGTTCTCAATGGATCATCACAATCCGGATTCCAAAATTCCCTTGTGTTGAACAAGGTAGAAGTGAATGTGCACATTGTTTTTAAGCTGAGATAACTTGAAGCTGTCCCGTTATAGCACGGATCAAAATCAAGGTAACCATCATGATCTATCAAGTCCTGTAGAGTACGGAATGTCGAAAAATCATAATGGGTACAGTTGACCGAGGAGAGAATGATTTCCACAAACCAGAAATCACTCATTTCCTCTATCCGCTCCCAAGGAGTTTCGTAAGGGAAAGGTGCTGAGAATTCGGAGCTTAGGATACTTTTGTAAAAATTTGAAAGGAGCGCTCCAAAGAATACCCAGAGAGTAACGACAAGTTTAAGCTTTCTCCGACTTTCTCCGTTTACTTCGAGATCGGACGGTTGGTCAAGGAATACTCTCAAGGCCCACAGCAAGTACGTCCCGGGAAGAGAATAGTGAGATAAATCTCTTCTAGCATCTCCCTGTCCTTCATTCAACAATCTGATAAAATGAGCGACGACGCATATGGAGTATGCGCTAACGAGCATCAGTCCACTGCTCCACCCATCCAAGGGCATAAAGAAGCGGGCGAAGGAAGTTCGAAGGGATGTGACATTGTCTGCCGTGATAAATCGGAAACCAGGGATCATGTTACCCGGAAAACTCCAGTAAGAGGTGTGATACATATCATAGGAGGGAGGTTGAAAGTAAATGAATGGTCGGAATGAATCCCGTTTCCTACTTCCGTATGCCTGGCTCCACGAGTTATTTAAACCAGATCTCTCCATTATGAAGGCAAGAACAGCTGCGTTAATAGATACTGGATAGTTGCGACTATAGGGCGATGCGGAATGAAGGGACATATCCAGGCATTCGTCATTTTCATCTTCGCAATAAAATTCGGCATCATAGTAAATTAAATCGTACCACGGTATGAGTACAGGATTGTAGCTGTCTTTGAGAGTGGACTCCCATACAACATTTTTACCATCGGATACAGCCGCTTCGTATTCATTCCAAATTGTGTAGAAGCAGGAGGAAAAGGAATCACAGCGAACCAGTCCTGGAATGATCGATGGGGTTAGCGATGAAGTTTCACGCGGACAAAATTCAGCGCGGGGAAATTTCCATGCACCTAGGAAGTTTGTGCCGGCTCCTCCCCCAACCGCACTCACCGATTTGTAAAGAAATAGGAACGACAAATGAATGCCGTTAGAATGCCAGATTTCGTGGGTTGAGATCAGCGTTGCGACAGTCCGGCCAGCATGTAAGATGCAAGCAGAGTATGCTGGCACTACGGTTATCAGAATCTTAGGAGTTGATGCTAGTAATGAAGCGGAATTCTCAATGTAATACTTTGGTGAACTCTTCTTGAATTTTTCTTTGCATGTTGTGAGGATGGAAATGAAAAGCATACAAGATTTCACCTGCCGCGTTCTCCCAAGTACGCTCAGCCCGTCACTGGCGTAGAGAATTGTCGAAAACCTTTGGAACGTACCTAGGAGAAGCGGCGAGTGTTTGTTCGACAGATCCTTCCTAGAAAGATACCTTGCCTATTTCCACAGCGGTTGAGCGTAGCACCATTTAAGATTTATTTAAAGCTGACAAGTAGATCGATAACGTTCGCAACGACAAAGTCTATGAAATTCAGCGTAGATTCCCGCTCCATGAGCATAAATCCTCCGACTTTTATCCCTGCTTGTGGAACTGACCTCAACAGTTTTTTCAAGTAGATTCTCTTTTGCTTGTTCTTTAGCTTTGCTCGAGCAATCTGAAGCTCTTGAACTACTTCAGCGATTTTATCTGGTATGCAAAAGGCTCGATCGAAGAATCCAATATACATGAAGACATGATAGCAGCCCAGGACCAACATGACGGATGCAACATCAGCGGAATGTTCCATTAGTTTGATGGCGAGGAAGAGTTCAACGATGGAGCTGGTGAGGATGAATTGTTTCATGGCAAATACAATGCCAGAAAAAAGAATATTAAACAGGTTCAGCTGAAGCTGCACACGTCGGAGGTTCAAGTACTCAGTCATTACATTTTTGGGTGAAAGTCTGCTTTCTCTGCGGGTAGCAAAATCAAAACTGTTTTGATTCTGAGTTGTCTATGAAAATTTAGCTCTCTTCATGCACTTAAAATCAAAATTACCTTATGATCTTCAGCCGGGCATCGCAGAATTCAATGTACTTTTGAAATGATATGGGAAGACAGTAGCAGGTGTGAGGGCCTACACTTACAGCAAATAGCATTAGAACCCCTTCCAAACCGACGAACATGCATAGCATTGGTGCCGATTTAACCGAAGCCGGAACCACAGAGTACATGAATAACGGAGCATCCGGAAACAGTATATGCATGAGTAGGTAGTAGCTGATAGCGAAGGTTGGTATAACAGCAGCTAAACTCAGAGCAGCCACCTCCTGAAGTGTATAATCCTTCCAAGACAGGCCATCTTCGTCGATTCCTGTGAATATTATACACACCAATATACCTCTTTGACTGTGTTCCAAATAACAGCAGCTTTTAGATTTTAATTTTAACCCTGCTACCTGCATCATTATTTTCCAGACTGTTGAAAACGGCAACGTGAATCCCCGGTTTCGAGATGAACATCTCATAAGCCCAGAAGACAATGCACACATTGATTGAAGTAAACATAAAATGAAGCGGGAGGTACTTTAAGGGATGTGCATCAGGATTTAGAGCCCAGTCAATGAGCCGCTCAACCGAAAATCCCGTTTTTATCGAATTCATCCCGTACAGAACGAGCCAAGCCCAGTAACGCCATCTACGAGAACAAATTGATGCGGTTGCAGTGTTTCGATCGTAGGAAAACGGGAGTAAGCCTAACTTTGTGATAATACTGTAATTGAGATGAGTCCAGTATAAATGCTTCTTAGCAATAATCTTTCGGCGCTAACGAAATACAAGCTGGTAGTTTTCCTCTATTTACGAATGTTCCTTAAGCTTGTTTAGAAAACGGCATAATGCATAAGAGCAGAAATAGCGCTGTGAAAGACTTCACTACTAAATTTTGGCGCTATTGGTTATCTCTGATGGCAGTTTTGATCTGGAATACTGTTAGAATCTTTCCTTGCTTTTATATTGCTTCGACAGCAGCATTTTATTTCCTGGTTGCTAAACATCATAAAGGAGATGTTCAATGAAAATGGTGCATTTGAAAGCAAATAGTGGGAAATATTTAACCATAATTACATTCATAACAGAGTACAATGTACAAGCAATGTGAAATCTGCTATCGGACATATTAATTTCTAGCAGAAGCTACATGTATTTGCGTTTACTTCATAATATTTGACACAACCCGCAACAACTCGTCAAAGTTTAAACATCTTCTAATTCATTTCCGGTATTGTTTTAATTTTATGCGCTTGTTGCTCCGTGTTTCAAGATATGTCAACCAAAATATTTTTGCATGCCCATATCAGTAAGCTTACTTTCCGAAATAACGGTACTTACAGAAAGATGTACAGCACCGTTTAAATAAACTTGTTTTTATTTGTTTTGTGATACAATGTGCAAGGAAAACACTATATACACTGCTGTTCTATTTATTGTGTGCATTTCTCGCTGTAGCTACATTAAATTTACAAACGTTTGCATTAGAATTCATCACTGAATTCCCTTTTCTTCTATTCTAACTGCAAACGTACCCATGTGTACATACAAAGATGCAGCCATACTATGTATTTCTTCCCTCGTAAGCAAACCCATGAATCCCTGAGTGAAATTCTGGAGACACTGTGCACAAAATGCAGTTTTCTATTTAGAATTCACAAAATATCGTTGCAGTTTTTAGCTCGCCGGTAAAAGTCCTGGCGAAAGTTCCCCTATACTTTCCCAAAGAAAGCTACCAAGTTACAAAGCGCTTCCATAGATGGCGGCACTTGGTTCCTAGGAGAAACGGTAGTTGGAGAAAGTGAAAATCAAAATACTAAGAGTATATACAGTAAATTCTTACGCTAACCCAAATGCAGAGCCAATACGATTATAAAAGCAATTTCTCCATGAATTTGTGGTAAACAAATTAATGTTTTCTTTTTCAAAAATATTTTACTCATGACTTTTAAAAAACACGATCTTTCTAGTATTAAATGAAACTTTTAAATTTATTTTGAATACACAAATGTCAGAGAAATTCCACTACCTGGTATTTTAAGGAAGAAAACCCCGTTTCAAAGCATAGGTCAGAAGTCAGCAAGAATAATTGCCAATTGATTCGTGCGTAGCAATCCCTAATATACCTGCTGCACAATCCTATGAAACTCAATTCAAATGTAAACCATGAAACCATAGTAACCGTAGGCCAACTAGGAAAACATATCGCAGTATTGCCATTTATCAGTACCAAAACCTCGTCCGATCGTTCAATCTGAGATAACTTCTGCTTCCCAACTTCTAAAAATTATCAAAATCCGATGGACTTGATGCAGTCATTGAGGATGTAAGCCACACAAAAAACTGTGTAGCTACTCTTCTGCTTTGTCTGTAAATCTGGCAGCCAGATTCTGGCTTGACCTGGTGCACAGCAAATAATAATATATAGTCACCTAATTAATATTTAATTTAACGATTTTTGGGATAACTCTCCCTGCAAGTTCTGATAACTGTTCATGCTGGTTATTATGGTAATCTGCATGTAAATTCACATAGCCTTGAAGCATGTCAGTATTTCCCTCATCAGATTGCCTCCCATTATTTATGCTATTAAAGGGTGTTCTCGTTGCAGTCTCCACGGCATTGCCATAGCTGCTGCTGTAACTACTACTATGGGCACTTGCTGGGCTAAACTTTATGTCAGCACTATCATCATCAGCGCTTGGACTGAAAGGTCCAGGCCCATCCTCAAAGGATAATTCTTTGTGGACCGTGGAAGAAATAAAAACGCTTCGCTTTTTTGTATTTTGATCAAACTTATCATCCTCCCATTTTTTGCAACTCTTCATCGGAGGTTTCGGATCTTTATCCCTAGGTGGCCAACTTGGACAAGGGAATCGTTTCCCTTTTTTCAAATTATCAGCACACGATAAGGGTAAATCCCCGTATTCAGTCAGCTTTTGTTTGCAATCCACGGGCTCTTCTTCTATTTCTACAACTTTGTTCACAAATTTCGATTCCGAAAGTGCTTGTATTAATCCTTCAATTTGGGATTTTCTATCATCTTCCTCTACTTTTGCAAGTGCTGAACTACAAATACTGTCTACAAATTGATTGAATTCCGGCTCTTGTAGGAAGATACTCTCCAAAGAGAATTGTCCAGCACTAAGGAGGGAAGCCAAGGGAAGGACTTGTTCAATGAACACCGTCGCGGCAACCCGCATATCTTGTAGCTCTTCCGGCGTGACGTCGCACTCCAATTTAGCTTTCGTGGCTTCAATGTCTAGGAGGATTGAAGCGCATCTCATCATTTCTTGTACAAGTCCATTTGCAACTTGTGAGGCAAAGCAGAGACGCTCCTGGGAGTGTCGACATTCATCAGTAATGTCCAGAGCTTTGTAGCCAGCGTCCAAGAGGACAGTAATTTTTTGGGGGAGGGAAGTGGCTTTGCATGTTTCATCCTCTCCCAAGACACTAGACAGCGTTTCCTCAATCATTCCCTGGACCACTTGATTATGCACTGCCACATTTCGGTCATTGTCGTCTTCTCCGTTCGGAGCGCCCTCTAGGGAGTTGATATCTTCCAAAGACTCTTCCCCTTCCAGGTGCTCTATACTGACGGGACAGGAGTTGTATCCTGTCTTGCCCGATTTCAATAAGGCGTCGTAAGGGAATCCTAGCTGTCGACAAAATTCTTTGAAAGTTAATGCATCGACCCGCCGTCCCGTGTACATCCGTTTACGTAAATACATCTCGAAGGGAACGACTCGGGCTAAGGCTCTCATCATGTTTGGACGTGGGATGCCCAGAAGTTCCCGGATTCTCGACGTAACGCCCTGATGTTTTACAACCAAATAGTTTAACTCATTCAACTGCCAATAGATGACGCTGTGAAGAAAAGCTTATAGTTAACCTTGATGGAATCCAGGTCCCGGACACCCATTTTGTTTAATGCAGTCGCGTCAAGGGATATTAGCTTTCTCCCACTGATGCCATTTGCCAATATCATTTTCTATAATCGTGGATTCGATGAGCATATGGAGCTTATACCTAAGATTGGAGAAAACAGCTGGAAGATTCAAAGCGTACCCTGAATTCCGGGAATCCTTCGTCGGAAAGCCAGTCTGCCACCTCCTCTTCGGTCCAATTATAACAGTGAGGAAGGTCAGAGTCTGTTTTAGCATCAAATTGCTGCTTGTATGCTCTTCTCGCTTGTTGGACAACTGATTTTAATTCTCTGCAAGTTAAAAGAATGGTTCTGTTACTATTTCTATAGAGGTGGCGCCACTCTCCGCGGAGTTTACTGTAGCTTTAAGTAATTAAAGTAACCGAGTGTGACGGAAAAGTTACGAAACTCACATAACAGTCAGATATCGAACACATGTTATGGATTTTACAAGTTGCATCATATATTCCGTCCAAGCATCGCGCCCTCTAGGTAAGTAAATATCACTTCTGATTTTCGGTTTACATATTTTTTCTGAAAATACAGCTTCATTTATGCGATTGGATTGCGGCTCCTGCTCTTGGTGGAATTGTAAGCTGCTTGTTCGCTGTATACTGGAACGGCTCTGTATCACACTCATCAGATAGGATGCACGCTTTGAAGGGTGCACAATCTCTGTTGAGGTTGCAATACTCATTGCCATTGCAGACATCGTTAACTTAATAATTCAACAAAAATTTGGAAATTCACAACAAGATTTTGACAAAACAATCGCTGATTACGGAGCAACAATCCTCATAATGGGAAAAAACTCTCCGATTCCTTCAAACACATATTTCGCAAAGTTGGTAACAATTGAAAAAGAAATAATTTAAAATTAAAAGGACAATCATCAAAAGGATTACGAAATCAGTGAGAAATCATTTTTGGAAAACATTCATTATCTTATTGCGAGTACAGGCAAAATTAATTTTATGTATTAGCTTTTTTATCTAACAGCGTGCGTATGTGCTTCTATTAGCAATTTAAATATTAGCGCTAAAGCCCGAGACTGAATTTTCGATCACACAGATATTGGCACAGCAGCCGCTAATTAATAAATGAGGGCGGTAAGATTGTGGTGAAAGACAGTGAAGGACTCTATAAATAAATAAACTTAAGAAAATATTACTAAACTTTCCCTGAATTAATAAACAAGAAGATGTCTCAAGTTAAACCCGATGTAACATTTCTTAAACTCTTTGAACTAACTTTGATATGCATGGCTCGCTTAAGCTCCTAGTGAAATGTGACGCTGTTTGGATCCCTAGCACAGGGAGAAGAACGAAAATGATATATGCTGTTGCGATTTCGTATGTTCAATATGTATACAGGAATGTCAATTTATATGAGCCTTAAAACATAATTTCAAAAATCATGATTTTGCTATATCATGTGATCATATAGAATATTAGAGCGTATCACTGGTGAAAGTCAAGCAAAGTTTTCCAGCCGTGACACTAATAAAACTCAAGGGCTTCTGGTAGAATCATTTTTAAAATTTACACAAGCTTTCTCTACATAAAATTGCAACATTTATTCTTCCATCTTTTAGCGTTTTTAGCCTACCCAGTTTAGCTTCTACCGTATAGGCTATATACGGATCACATGTGTGCAAGCCTTGCTTTATCACATGCGATACTAGGGCTCAGTGTACTTTCAGTTGACTGTCATCTCTTTGATATGTTGAATCCTTCTCCTAATAAACATCAAAGCTGTTTTGAAATTGAATCAGAAACTCCTGAATTCCTAAAAAAAAAAGAAAAGCTCGATAGTCTTATTCCCACCATTAGGTTACTTTACTTCAGCTTACAGCTTTTACACCTTCGACATTTCTTTTGGGATACATATGCTTCACATGGTTACGCATATTTTCCTCCTCCTTGCATTATTACCTTTCAGAAATCCCCGAATCCGATGTAGAACTCGTTCTGCATCACCAGCACAGAAAAGCTGTACATCCTTTGAGCTTTGTTGTACCTGGATGTAGAAGACATTGTTGATGCTTTCTGCTTCTACTTGGCTAGGCTGCCGCGTGGAAGAAAGGGGGTGAAAGTAAAAGAGAAAGCGGGTAGTAAGATCAAGTTCAAACGGGAATAATAAGTCCGCACCCACACTTGAGAATGTAGAGCCAATAGTGGGAGTGTGGGGGTGGGATGTAAGAATTTTTAGCGGCCGCTTTCTTTTCTTCTTTCCATCTCGGATTTCTCCGGAGCCTCTCTACTGTAGGAAACAAATAAATTCAGAGCAGATCGGGGAAGGTGGCGCGGATAACATCTTCAAATTCAAAGGGATATAATAAAAAGGAATGAAAAGTCATGGAGGAGCAGCTTTGAAATATATATCATCCTGCCACTTGTAGTCTGATTCCCTAAATCTAAACATATCTTAAGCAGACATTTATATCCTTTTTTCAAATGTAACCTAAAACGCTTGAATCAATTCCCCTTCTCGAATATTGTAACGTATACTTTAGATTTTATCCCAAAAGTCTTTCCTCCTCTTCCCTTCCCGCCTCATCTTCCCCAATCCATGCAATTTCTTTGAAATCATTTCTATTTTGAGCACTACTCCGGGATGCAGTAGCAATATATTTGCAGAAATTCAACTTCTTGGAATTTCGCGAAACAAACTACCTTTGTTTAATACCAAGTTCGCATAGGGCTACATGCATCATTGTGCAAACAGTATTGCAGTGGCATTGGATAGTAAGCTTGTACATGTATTCGAAAAACAATTGTTTTCTTCCATCTAAATAATGCAACTATCTGGGCGTCATTCGTTGGGGATGCAGCTTGTATTCTACATATTTTGTGAAAATATTATACCTAAAACGAAGGTCAAGTGTGGCTAAATATTCTTATCATTGCAACACATTCTTGCATAGATTCCTGTCAGTCGAACCTAAAAAACTCCTATCACAGCGTAAATTACAGTTTGAATAGGTGGGGTAGCTCTGGACTCTGGAGTTGTGAAATCTTTGAATTGGTACCTACAATATGAGAACGGAAAAACGGTATGCTATAATCTGCTATGGATTATGCTGAATTATTTGTGTACTTTGAGAAGTATTATTTATTTAAAAATCAATTATACCAACTATTTCCCTATTTTATATTCCCACAAAGTTCTTAGCAACACTTGATTGCATGTTCAATATTGAAGTTCGGGGAACCCTAATTAAAACTTTGGACGGCCAAGCCAGGCGTGACAGGATGGTCGGAGGATTTTTAAAATAATAGCTTAAGAGTTTATACACATTCGCGAGTAATTATGAAGCTTACGCAAACCTCTACTAATTGCCACAGTGTTTCAGGAATTAATGCATGCAGCATACATAATGGCTAGTTATCTTTTCTGACAAAAGACGTTTCTATGTGGTAAACTCGCCTTACATCCTGCAATGAGCAATTACAAATTAAATACATATTGACTGCATGGGTAAAAGTATTTAAATAAATTGGTTCAATCCAAACTTCTATGTTAAACCAGGGTCACAAGAAGTAAATAGCTCGTTTATCGCCCAGGAAATCAGTTTGTCTCTCTCTCTCTCTCTCTTTGCACTTTTGGTACGAATGAAGGGGAATAAATATATACTTCATTTTTGCGTAAAACTTGATAAACGGGAGTTCCTCCGATAAAAGACAAATGAGAGTTGCCAAGACTTGGTTAGATAAGTCGCAATGTTTTTGCAAACTCTCGTGTAAGTTCCACTTTATACACTGCAACAATTGACATTATGAGTTGCCCCTTCGGAATTCATTGCAATGAATTCGTTTATGTCTATGCATTGACATAAACGAATCTCCAACATTATTGAAGTGGAAGTGATTGCCATATCTAACGGCATGAATTAGGGGCCTTCCATCTTAACAATTTCTATATCGATGTGCATCTTTCGTTACCGGTAGAGCCTCGGTAATGTGTATTGTTTTTACTAGTTCAGAAAGCACTGCTGAGATGTTATTTGTACTAAAGCTTTAAATGCTCGTACTCCGGACTTTCAAGCCAGTTGTTATTCCTATCAAAAAATTTCACTAACGTTAAAACGTTAGCGTCGAGCTGAGGGATGCAGTCAAGATTACTTACCATATTTGCACTGTTCTGTTGCAATAATCATGCTGCACAAACGCAATTAGTAAGTAACCCCTCGATAACCGTTATAAATGAACCAGTGATCAGTTCGCAGTGTCATGGAATAGTGCTATCGTATACAGAAATCCAGGGCTCTTCTATTGATGTTTCACGATGGGATGTGGCCACCGTTGAAATAATCGAGAACAAAATTTCGATACATTCTTTTACTCGAGACTTTCGTTTCTCTTCCTCTTGTACGCGTTTCGTCGTAATCCGTCTTCGAGTAGAAACTTTGGACCGGCATTGGATGCACCGTTTGCTAGATGCAACGAAACTGCGTCAAGACTGGGTGCAGTTCAGCTTCATCAACGATCAAGTTGAGCTGCTGAGGAAACTATTTTTGCATACTGCAATCAAAATAATAAAATTCAAGACGGCGATGACACTTGACAATAACACCGCCGTTAGCTTGCTTAGCAACAACAGCCATTTTGAATCAGGCGGAGACTCTGAAAATTTTCTGAAGATCCCATTACCAAACCATTCCAAAATTCAGATGACGCAACAAGAAGACCAAGTGAATATAGCAGACATCAGCGTCGAACCGTATATTTCCAAGGACTGGGAAGGAAAGGTCGACGGCGGCTTCACTTATAGTATATCCAAAACGGTGTGCCAATATTTCAACGTTAGTTGCAATCACATTCTTGCGTTTCCCCACAAGGGTTTCTCGAGGCTACCAAACGGAACATGGGTGGGACTCATGGGGGATTTGACAGACGGAAACTTGGATATCTTTACTCTTCTTGGCTCAAATCTAGAGCGACACGGACATGTCGACTTTGCAACTACGTATTATTATGCGTCTTTGAATTTTTACACCGCGCATCCAACAGTCAGTATAAAATGGGTCGCACTTCTGTACCCATTCAGTCCAGGCCTTTGGGCCTTGACTGGAATCGTAAGCATTCTAATCGTCCCGATTTTCTACGCACAATCCAAGCAACGGCTCAAATCTACCGACAAAATCCTTCACGACGCCCTCTACAAAGCAGTTTGGTTCACGTTTGCGACGCTTCTACAAATCGGAGTTAAGATTCCTCGTCGAACTGAACTCCTAGCTAGCTTTTTCATGGTATTCGCTCTTATTATCTTCACCGCCTACAACAGTGACCTCATGTCGTACCTGACGTGGCCGGAAGCAAGGGAGATACCAAGGACTTGGAGCGAGCTTGCGCAAATGCAACATCGTTACAATATAACTTTTCATTACTTGCCAGGGTTCCAAAGCGTTGATTTTATGAAGAACACTCAGGACCCGGTTCTGATTAAAATTAGGAATTCGATGATTAACGACAAAGATCGATTACGATGCTCGTTTGCAGCTGCGGGAGGGAGAAACAATGTGTGCATTCAATACAATTTAATTGTGGAACTCGCTATAAAAAAGAACTTGACTCTACACTTGTCTTTCGATCCATTGGTAGTATCGAGAGAAGCTGCTATGAAAATTCCCATGACCATGCTTTTACGCCATCATTCAAAACACTACGAGTTCTGGAACGAGAAGGTAGGGATTTTAAGAGACACCGGTCACACAATGAAATGGCTGGCAGATTCACTGAATAGCGCGTACGTCCGCAGCGTCCCCTGGATGCAAGAACAGAAACGGAAGAAAACGAAACTATTCCAAAAATTGACTCAAGCGTTTACAAATACCAACCCTGAAGTGAAACCCTTCAGCCTCTTGAATTTCATGTTAGCTTTTCCTTGTATTGCTAGGAGGTAGTACTCTAGGCATAGTAACATCTCCACAAGAGATTTTGTATAAGAAAAAGCTAAAAAATCTTAAGACGTGGTATTTTGTCAACTCGATCAAGACATGTGAGCCAGTTTCTCATAATTGTTTCGGTGCAACAATTGGAGACAATTTCTTATTATTTCTTTCGTTCAAAACGTTTTTGTTCGTTGGGCTTATGAATTTCGAAAAATATATCAAAGAGCACTGCTCTCCTTAATAAAATATATTACATAGAGCTTGAAATTGCTAGGTTGCAATGAGACTACTTATCGAATCCATCCTAAGTAGCTTAGGCAATGTAAAGAGTACGAGACACAAGGTTATATAAGTAACCTGGTATTTAATTAATATTAAAGAAGCGCAACCAACGATTATCTTTGAACCTTCAATGGGCACATGCTACTTTTTATTCACTTTATCGTTAGGAAATAAATGCTAGTTGTTTTTATACATCTTCAAAAATTTCGATTTCGCAATTATGACTAGATCGTAACAAACTAGCCTACTACCGTATCGTATAAGTGTACTACGGTTACATGGAAGTTAACATACTCATCAGACTGAGCTCTCGTTGGTACTTCCTAGCGTCCAGCCATCCATGTGAGTGCCTGTCCATCAAAACTCTTTCTGTGCCTTCTAAATTCAGTTCTGGAAAATTAAATATATGGAAATAATATAACTTTCTCCATGTGCACTGCGCCTGGGATCTTAACTACCAGTCCGCCATTCATTCAGACAATCAAAACTTGCATCTGTCATGGTTGGATTTTAACGTTGTGATTCTGCTTTTGCAGTACACAAACGCGTTTCAGTTCAACCTTTCTCTTTAAGATCTTCTCATCGACTCGTGTGTGTAAAATCATTTCATTACGGTGCTAACTCATAGCTAGTTAACTGTATCTCCTCAGTTGAAAACACAGCATAACGTTGTATACATTATACATTGTCGGAATTCACAGAAGTATATAAAATACTACCTTGCAACTAGAAAATGTATGTATGGTAACAAGCAAGTGCATGATTATTATATTATCCATTTGTAAGTTCCTTCTCTGGCTCTCGTTAGTTCCTCTGTTAAATATCGCAAGATGCGGGGTTACGTAGAAAAACGCGTCATGTGATATGCTATGGTTTACTAGAAAGAGACTACAAGTTTGCAAAACTCCACAAGAGCAAGGGTCAGGGACGATTTTTTACTTACGAATACATGATAATACAGCAATAGCATGTTATTGATCTGTGTGACTGTTCGGCTTTTGCTCCCCTTATAATCTCCTTTTCGCTAAACCTGTGTCTACATCGATGTAGCAACAGCAATTTCCTACTGGACCTCGAAGCTACGACAATCGTATGGTGGTTTCAATTTACATCGTGAACGGAAGTCCATGAGTGATTAAAAATTCATCAGAATTGCCTCCGGAATTCATTGTGATTGTCCGTGAAGTAACTTTATGAAAAGATCAATCAGCTCGGCGGTTGGATGACTCACAAAATGCTGATGAAAAATAGAATCATAAACTCAGCTTCGGGCGTAGTTTACAGCTGGAACTTGTGCAAAGCTACCAAAAAAGGAACCAGTGAACGAATTTACTTTAGTTTATGAATTCACTTGTGACTGATTTACCAATTCCATTGGATTAAGAGTTTTTCTAAGATAAACTTTTAAAACATTTTCTACGCTAGATTGAATTAGTTAATGTTTGCATCCATAATTTGCGAACCTCAAGACTGAAAAAAGTAAAGACGGGCTGACGTCGGAAGAGAGAAAACATGTCGCAATTTCTGGGCATTCTCGTTTGGTGTTGCGCTCTGATTATTGCAACTTCAGCAATTCAAACACTGGGGGAACAAATCAAAGAAGCAAGTTTAAGGAGCCGGTAAGTCAATGAAATTCATACATCTGAATAAATAAGCGTATTGAGTTGCATTGCTGATGTTTACGACTAATAATTTTCAGAGATGGCGGGAAAGTACGACACGTGCGTGGAGCCAAGAGGCCATCTTGCATCATTTCAATCCCAGAAGACGAAGCTGATGGACTCACGAAACTCCTCAATGGTTTTCTTAATGTCTTCACCGAACGGTCAGAAACTGCTGCTGTGGATACATCATCGACTGCTGGTTCAACTTTTGTTCTGAATTGTGACAATGGGGTTTCTGGGTTAGAAACTTCGGTTTGGCTGATCCTTAACCGCGTCTGGCTCGCCACGTCCTGCCAATATTCGGAGGATGAATTCGATCAAGCACTTCTTGAGGTAGAGAATGAGGCAGACAAGGTGCTGGGTACTTTGTGCTACGTCGATGTAGTCCTACGCAACACTTCCGTGAGAACAGACTATTACCACGACATAGCCCCCAATGTTAGCACCACTTTAATTGAAGTCGTGGATAAAATGAAGGAGGCCCAAAACAGTGGTCGGTGCCACTCCTCGGCTGTGAAGCAGTTGACGGCCAACTTTGAAGAAGCGCTCAGAGAAATAAAATCCCAAGAAGAGACTATCGCTCTACTGCGGGGAGAAACGCG
This sequence comes from Sminthurides aquaticus, assembly GCA_906901655.1. Classification (NCBI taxonomy): domain Eukaryota; kingdom Metazoa; phylum Arthropoda; class Collembola; order Symphypleona; family Sminthurididae; genus Sminthurides; species Sminthurides aquaticus. Next base: position 1,652,904 of record CAJQTT010000010.1, read on the forward strand.
AGAAGCGCTTGCAGCTGTTTCACTCCAAAATGAGGAAATGAAGAAAGCGCTTGAAGCAATGCGAAAGCAAAAGGACCAAACCGAGATCGAGCTTCGTCAAATAAAGTCACTTAAAGAAGCAATGGAAGGAGCGCTCGCAATTATGCGCTCACAAATAGGTAAGACTGAAAACGCTTTGGCGGAAGTAGCAGCGCAAAACAGGAGTTCTGCTACGACCCTTCAAGCGGTGGAATCCCAGAGAAAAGAGGTTGAAGACCTGCGCTCAGTTTTCCATAATCAGACGTAAAAGACGGAGGAAGCGTTTAGAGCTGCAGATAGCGCGGGTGGGCGCTTCACCAAGGAAATTGAAGAGTTGAGGAAAAAGAACACTGCTGTGGAGGAAACGTTGGTGAAGCAAGGATCAGAATTCGTGGAGTACAAGACAAAGATGAGCCAAGTTGCTGGAAAGCAAGCTAAGAAAGACAGCGAACAAGACGAACTGCTGGAGAACCTAAACGCGAGAGTGTTCCCTCCATCCAGAATTGAATACTACAGTGTTGCACCTACCAGAAGAAGCGTCTACAATGGCGCCCCTAATGGAAGAAACATCTACAGCTGCCCCACCCACAGCCCTACAGGTTTATGCTAGCTCCGGATTTGCAGGGCTAACTGGGAAACCTTTGAACATCGAAAACGAGCGCTACAAAGGAGAATTCCTCCACCTCGCACGAAATCCGACTGACAGAAATGCAGATGTTTTTTATGATGGAGCAACATTGCCGGTTGGTGGAGACAAACTGCGGGAGAGCGCGTTTCAGTGGGAGTTGCTTCCAGTCCCTGGCGAAGACAGTTCCGTTGTTTACCTTCGTAACAAACTCAACGAGCTCCAGCGGATTCCATCAAAGCAAGATTATCCAGGTCATTACAATTACATTCGGATTGACACTGTTTCCTCTGCGACGGGTGGTGAGGCTTCCCAGTTGGTCATCACAATGAAGGAAAAGGACCACAATAATTATTATCATCCACACTCAACAGGAAGCACTCACTCAGAACTGAATGGACGGAATATTTACCCGAGTCCATCTCCCAGTGCCCCCGGTACGAAATGGATCGTAACTTTCGCTTCCTGAAGCCTGGAATCCAGCCACTTGAAATTGCAAATGATTTGATTCAATTCCAAAAGCTTTTTGATTCTGCAAATAAAATATAATTCAAACTCCTTCCTCGAAATTTTTCTTTTTTCTGGAATCGTCGACTGAGTTCACTGAGCCCTGACGGTGAAGAATTTTGTCTGTAAAGTTCATTGCACCCAGTCTCACTTCCTGATGGCGGGAGAAGCTTCCGACGGGAAGATGGTGGCGGGATCAGTCATCCTTTCACTCTCCACCTTCAACGAATCAAAAAGCCTTTGACAGCACAACTCCTCCTCTGACCTCGCCCCTGCCGAATTCATCTTAATTTCTAAAGAAAGCATTGCACTCACAGACTTTCACCTTACCCATCTTCAAGTTGCTTTAATCCGAAACTGCACACATTAAATCTTGGCTAACCTTAAATGCTTTATTGAATCTCCGAGAAATGTTGAATAAAATATCTTAATCGCCGTCCATACTTCTTTTCATAGCACAAGTTAAAGCCCATTTCCATAGAATCCGGTTCTTCACCGCAATTCAATTTTGCGGAGAAACCCTCCGTTGCTACGGTAACAACGCGACCGCAACTTATTTTTAGATTCACATAGTGTAGCGTGTAGATACCCTTGGGTAGAAGAGGGAGAGGAGCGCTTGGGATTGAAGCGGCTCGGAGGAGCAACATTGTAGATTTAGCTCTGTGCGAGCCTAGTACGTAGGCGAGCACGCCTTCAATTGAAGTTAATTAGAGTTAGGAATTTGAAGAATAAACAGCTCCAGTTAAGCTTCTACAACAAAACCCTCTCACAAGGCAAAGTCTACTATCTTCAGCACACCATCCATAGAACTCTAGAGTAGATTTAAGAGACATTACATTTAAGGTGCGGCAAGGAAACTTTACCCGTGTTCATCAACATTTCAACATCAACTTTAAAGTGCTAAGGGGATTGGTAAACTAGTTGTTTAAATCACAACTAGACAGGTTTTTGTACATTTAATTAAATTATTTCTAGCTGCATTCGTGATAGGAGGAAACTTTATTTATGCCAGAGGAATGTAATTATTTCAGAGGAGCAGGAGAGAAGCATAAATTATTGGAACGCAGAGATATTTAATTAATTTCCGTGGAACATAATAATTAATTTCCAATTTACAATCCAACAGTTAATTGAAGTTACCAGGCGCCAATCATCGAGTTAATTATTATCGAGCAGGGCCGCTCTGGGATTTCCAATAATAACTCCGGCAGACGTACACCAGTGAATTCTAGTTTACGGGGCACCACAATTTGAGTTAATTATTATCGAGCAGGTCCGCTCTGGGATTTCCAATAATAACTCCGTCAGCAGTCCATCATCATAATTACAGTGCAATTGAAGGCTCATCAGTATCGTAAATTAAACTTTTTAAATATTTTGGGTTAACGTATGTACCTTTTCACGTTTTGAGGAGAATTTTGGTTTTGTTCCCTAGTATTCGTCGTATTCGACGTATTTCGGTGGAGTTACGGATCTTCGGTTTTTGGGGAATATTCTATCATCTTTCTTCTCAACTTTCTACTCTTCAGTCAAGATTCTTCGGCGACAAAATCATTAGGATTTTACCACTGGCGTTGCTGCCGAAATTCCAAAATCTACGTTTGTTCCTAAAAATTACCCTCCCACATTTATGTAAATGAGCACCCTTTTACCTGTAAAGTCTCACATCGATAGGCTTCGAAGGTTTATTTTTCTGTTTCGCCTTAAAGTATCTCAAAGTTAAGCCAAGGTCAGAGAAAAGTTACGAGTAGAGGTATATATATACACACACTTTAGGCAAATTTAAGTAGGAGCAGTTGTTATTCAAAGTTTGGGTTTTTAGGGAAAAGGTGAATAGTCGTGAGTTCAGTCCATCCAAGTAATTAGAATACCTGGGAAGGTAAAATTTTCAATTTACATAAGCTATAACTGAGTCAGTACAATGGACGCAGAGGCAGTCAGAGCTTTAATCCAAGAGTTAGGCATAGCTTTAGCGGTCAATCAAAATAATTCTCCAGTGGCTAGGAATACTATAGTCAATTCAATTCGTAAATACGATGGGAACTCTAGTAGTGCAGAATGGTTAGGGTATTTGAATGCTGATTTGACTACGTATGGTCTAGATTCTACGTGGGTAGTTACAAACTTAGATAGATTCCTCGTAGATATACCAGCATTATGGTGGGCTCCTAAGCGTGCAGGTATTATTGCTGAAATTAATGAAGAGGTAGGAGAAGAAGCAAAGCTTGCTGTATGGACCGCTGTGCAAGTTAGTTTTCAGGCTTTTTTTAGTCAGCAGTCAATCAAGGAGCAAAGTAAGCTACGCAATGCTAATTTAACTTTTAAACTAGGTAATGACCCCAAGGCGTACGTGGCAGAGAAAAGAGCAATTATACATTTGATTAATCCTAAAATGGAAATTAACAAGATAGTTGAGCATCTCCTATTAGGGCTACCACAGCCGATGAGACAGATTTTATCAAGTGGAACCTTTTTAACTGTAGAAAGTTTCGAGGAGGCTTTGAGAAAGCATATTAACATAGGCTTGGGAAAAAGTAAAGTTGAAGAAGCTATTGCCACGCAACAATTAGCATCAAACAGGAGTTATGTTAACTCAGGTAGGCAAGTTAATGCGGACAGAGCAGCCGTCTCTAATGTTCAGAATTCCAGTCAACCTCAAGCCCAACACCTTTCACTTGATCAGTTAAGAAATATGGTTGATAGTGAAGGTAGAAGAGTCTGTAGCTATTGTTCCAGACCAAATCATGTCAGGCGATTCTGCCATCAATTAGCCAGAGATGAAGGAAGGGAAATCCCTCAAAGGACTTTTAGATCGGGTCAAACAGCTCAGCCAAATGGTAATTCAGGCAGCAATGCAAATCAGAATGGAAGTAATTCTAGGGCTGAACAACCACCGATTAGAGGAGAAAATTCTAGGAGTCTAAACCAGGGAAACTAAGTTTGCCGGGTGTGCGGGCACTCGGTAAACGTAAATTCGATGAGAGACAAGGAGATGATGATGATTATTTCAATGCTAATTTTAAATTACCATTAGTTATTTATAATAGCAGTAGGAAGGGAAGTGTAAGAGGGGGAAAGACGGAAAGTATAAAGGTATCAGAGGACAACTGTCCTAACAATTTATTACATCCTTTGCACAAGGATAATCTTTGTAAAAGCTATAGCGTGTTGAACTATGACGGTAGTTACACAGGTTCAGATGAAAACATAAGTTTAGTTGGAGCATATGATGATGCGTCCGTATATTCAAGGAAAACAGATTTAGAGGTCACGGTTCCAACAATAAGGTTATTGTCGAATTTTTCTGTTAGCGGGGAAGTAAGTGTCAATCAGCCAGAGGGAATTATTCAGTTTGATCAGATCGTCAAGGTGAATAAGCATCATAATATCAAAGCTTTAATTGATACAGGAGCAGCTATATCAGCTGTCTCTCCCACTGTAATATCAAGTATAGGATTTAAGGGGAAGATTAGAATTGTTGAGCCAATCCAGGTGGTTATGTCTATCAACGCAGAACAATTATATACGATAGATAGACAAGTGGAATTAGGAGTTGAAATTTCTGGGGTAGCAAAAACATTTAGCTTTTATGTAATTCCAGATATAACTAGCTTCTTGGTTATAGGGATGGATTTTCTACACAGTCACAAATGTCAATTAGATTGTGGGGAGTTAAGTATTAAGTTTCCAAGCGTCAGTGAATCTGCACAAATAGAGCGCATAAATGAACAGAGCAAGGCGTCAAGTTGTCAAAAGAAAGAAGTTGCAAATCCTAAAGATAGTTATGTACCAACTCCTAATTTACCTGAGTTGAACTTGGAGGCTACTCTTTATCCTGATATTAATTTACCCGGACCAAGTTCAAAGGCTTCCTATGTTTATTCTAATCAGTCAGTCCCAACTCCTAAGATTAAGCCGTATATACCTGAAATTGTAATAACAGCTCCTTCGGTAATAGTAGAATGTGGGTCTGAGTCAAGTCAAGGTTTTAAATGTCAAACGTCAGGTTTAGCTCATACCATCCGACCTGTCGTCGTCCCGGCTTGGTCGATGAGAGCTTTACATTTACGTACCGACAATAATTATTCAGGTGATGTTCTAGTAGAGCCTGATAGGAAGAACGAAGAGCGTTTCGGAGTTAAATTCTCCAACTCTATAATTAGCTTAAACAAAGGCAGGGGTACGATTTTTGTCTCGAATTTTACTGATTTTCCTCAGAGGCTTCCGGCCTTAAGAAAGATAGCCAAATATGAGCAAGTCACAGAGATAGGAGAAGAAGTAGATGAGACAATAGCTAGAAAAAAGTACAATAGTTCCATCATTACGCCAGAACAATGGGAAGTGTTCAAGTTTAATCCAGAGCTTACGCAAGGCGAATTACATAAAATAAAGGAAATTATTCAAAGGAATCGGAATGCGTTCGCTTTTAGTAACAAGGAATTAGGCAGAGTGAAGGATGCTGAATGTAAAATCGAAACCGATGGTTCTCCTCCAGTTGTTAGTGCTGCTTATCGTACATCTTTCCAGGAAAGGAAAATTATTCAGGGTATTTGTGATGAAAACTTGCAGAATGGTCTAATATCAGAATCCGATAGTCCCTATGCTTCTCCAGTTGTATTACAGCCTAAGAAAGACGGAAGTTTTCGCCTAACCTGTGATTTTCGTAAATTAAATTTACAATGTAGGCGATATATATATCCTTTGCCTAGAGTCTCTGATGCAATTGATCGGTTAGGAGGTATGTCTTATTTTGTTTCAATGGACGCTAGAGTAGGATATTGGCAAATTCCAGTTAGAGAAGCAGATAGGCACAAGACAGCTTTTATAACACCAGATGGAAAGTATGAATGGAATTATATGCCTATGGGATTTACATCGAGCAGCTCAGTTTTCCAACACACTTTAGATAAAATTCTCAAGTCATTAAAGTGGCAGATAGTACTTTGCTATTGCGATGATATCGTTGTTTTTGGAAGGACATTTGAGGAACTCTGCGAAAGGTTGGATATTGTTTTAAATAGATTGTCGTCAGCAGATTTAAAAATGAAACCTTCCAAGTGTAAGTTTGCTTTTAGAGAGCTCGAGTACCTGGGTTATTTAGTTTCCCAAGAGGGATTGAAACCGGATCCAAACAAGTTAAGAGCAGTTAGTGAGTTTCCTGTACCGAAGTGTGTACGAGATGTTAAGTCATTCCTTGGTCTGTGTTCGTACTATCGTAGGTTCATATTCCGTTTTAGTGACGTCAGCCGTCATTTAAATAATTTGTTAAAGAAGGATGTTCTATTTAGTTGGGGTTCTGATGAGCAGAAGGCGTTTGATGCTCTTAAGTTACGACTCATTACTGCACCTATATTGGGGTTCCCAATGGAGGATGCTCCGACCGAAATATGGGCTGATAGTAGTGGGTACGGGCTGGGATGTGTCGTTACTCAGATGCAGAATGGTGTGTCTCGAGTTATTGCGTATGCTTCCAGGACTTTAACTAAGGCAGAACGGAACTACAGCGTCTCGGAGAGGGAATGTCTCAGTTGTCTGTTCGGAATAACTCAATTTAGACCGTATATATGGGGGAAACACTTTGTTATCCATACCGACCACAATAGTTTAACATATTTACTTAATTTAAAAGATCCGGATTCAAGACTCGCAAGGTGGGCGTTGAAACTGCAAGCTTACGACTTCGAGGTTAAGTATAATAAGGGTAGTTTACATACAGTACCTGACGCGTTAAGCAGAGCTCCTTTACCAATGTCTAGTATTTTTGTACAAGAAGGAAGTCAAAAGTCAATAAGTTGTGTTGTAAAAATGAGTGGACTTGAGTTTATCGATAATGTAAATCAGTTAGGTGATGAACCAGCGTTAGCCTTGAGTAGAGAATGGGAAAACTGTGGATTTGGTCAATTGCAGAGAAAAGATCCAGAACTATGTAAGATAATAGACCGAGTCAAACATGCAGAGAGAGACGAAGAAATCCTAGTTGATAATCATGAAGCGTCAGATTATGCTTTAATTAACAACATTTTATATAAGGCTAATTTCAATGAGAATGGTAGATTATGGTTATTATGTATACCAAGAGAGTTACGTTACAGGGTATTTAAATCGGTACACGAAGAATGTAGTAGTCACCAGGGTTTCCACAAAACTTGGAATTTAATGAGGGAGAGGTTTACATGGAAGGGAATGTACAAGGATGTTAGGAAGTATATACTACATTGTCAAACTTGTCAATTTTTCAATAGGGACAATACTGGTACACCTGCTCCTTATCGTCCTATTCCTCCTCCTATTGAACCTTTCTATAGAGTTGCTATTGACTTTCAAGGAACGTATCCTAGGACACAGAGGGGAAATACTGCAGCGTTAGTTTTAGTTGATCATGCTACGAGGTGGACGGAGATATTTCCATGTAAAGCTGAAACTACAGATTGTGCAATAGCTGGGTTGAAGAAATGCTTGTTAGAAAAACATGGTTACTGTAGGATTCTTATAGTTGATAATGGTTCACATTTTTGTAGCAATGATTTCTTGTCATTCTTATCTCAGGAGGGTATTCAAGTTGTACATACTTCACCTTTACATCCTAATAGCAACGGTGTATGTGAGAGAACTAATGATAGTATTAAGAGAGCAATAGGTAAAATTGTAAATGAGAATCATACGAATTGGGATAAGCTCATGCCTCAGGTTTGCTTTAATTTAAATACCACTGTTAATTCTGTCACTAAATATTCTCCGTATTATTTACTGTATGGTAAAGAGCCTTTCCTAAAAGTTGATGTACAATTCCCAGTTATTACTGATTCCGCGCCATTAGAGAGTCCAATGCAACAAGCATATAGGTTATGGGAGACTAGGGCTAATGCTAGAGAAAATACATGTAAATACCAGTTAGAACAAAAGCTTAAATTTGATGCTAGTCACAAGTATCCAGTATTTAATGTTGGTGAGCAAGTCTTACATATAACTAATGAAAGACAGCCAGGACAGGTATCCAAGTTTTTAAGGAGGTACAGAGGTCCGTATATAATAGAAAGTAGTCCAGTTCCAAATGTTTATTATTTGAAGGACATGAGAGAGGGTAGAATATCTAATCCTAATGAGTATGTACGTGCTCATGGTAATAACTTAAAGAAATACTATGCAGAAATCAGTTTAGAGCAGTTAGATGAATCTATTGATTCCCAGAGCGTCATGAACTCTGAGATTTTGGAGAGTAGTCTAACAAAAAGCTTAATTAGTCATGAGGAGTTAGCTGCAGCAGATTCCGAGGACTTAAATCTAGAGGTTATTGAGGATTTAGAGGTTATACAATCAGAAGTTAGCTCTGGTACCGAGCAAAAGTCTGAGAGCGAGCGAAGCGAGTCAGAGGAAGCTAGTGCTGAAAGCGAGCGAAGCGAGTCAGAGGAAGCTAGTGCTGAAAGCGAGCGAAGCGAGTCGGATGTATATAGTTCGAGTGGGACTTTTTCTAATTCAGCTTCGACATCGGTAAAAAGTAATAGTATTGGGTCTGTTCATTCCGGAGAACAGAGCTCAGGTGAGAGTTTACACAGCTGGAGTAATGCTAATAGTAATAGTTTTAATGAGCAGTCAGATGTTGAGGAGGAGAGTATAATTGAGGAGGAGGAGATTATTAACGAGGAGGAGGAGATTATTAACGAGGAGGAGGAGATTATTAATGAAGATGAGGAGATTATAATTGAAGAGGAGGAGATTATTAACGAAGAGGAGGAGATTATTAACGAAGAGGAGGAGATTATTAATGAAGAGGATGTAAATAGGGAAGAGGATAATAGTAAGAGTGATGCATCAGGAGAATCCCCGCGTCTTGTTGATGTGTCAGTGCCGATGTTTGCTAGTTCGACAAGCTCAGAAGTGGAGTCGATTAGTGAAGTAGGAGTACATGTTCGTAGAGGAAGTAGGGAAAGGAGGCCGCCTAATAGATACGGGTTGGGTTTGATGGGTTGAAAGTTGTTTCAAAGGTTCTTGGTGGTATTCTTAGGTCAGCGGTGACGAGAGAACTTTTTGCATGAGTCTTATGGGATGAAATTCTTTCTTTGGCTTGGGTTGGAAGTTAATTACTTAATTTTGTCAAGTTTAATGTAAATATATAGATGGGGAAAATACGCGTAGAGGCTAAGGATAGGTCTTGTATTAAACCGAATTGCACTGTACCAGCTGTGATGGATCATGAACGGATGAGAGCCGCTTTTGCTAAATATCGGATTCCTAAGCTTTCGGATAATCTGGAGGATGGCGAGATTCCAGCTGTAACGCCTCCAGTTTCAACTGCTCCAGATACTGCGGTTAGAACCGACGATTATGAAGAAACCAAAGACATCGATATCCCTATTCCAGTAATTCCAGCTTTGTTTAAAATATATCCCACTATAATTAGTCCAATTATTAAGCCTTGTTTTCGGTGTCAGGGACCGCATTTGGTCAAGAATTGTAATAAGCAGAGACCGTATAAGCGGAATCGAAGGGCTCGAGAGATGTTAAGAGCATCGGTCAAGAATATGAAAGATTTGTCACTGAAATAATGTCAGGGTGTATATATATTTGAGTTTCTCCTTATGTTTGTTAACATATTGTTATGCTTGTGGTTGAATCATGTTGATGAGATGCTATGATGTCGCGTGTGGACATGGGGTTAAGCTTGTGTGTATGATGATTTAAAATTTAATTACAATTATGATTGAATTGAGTATGATGGCTTTATGGTTATGATGTTGTTGGTGTTTATGATGATTATACTATGTTATGTTTAGCTAACTTTTTGTCGTACCAGGCTTATTGTGTTATATATGATGTTAGATGTATTTATAGCTTGAATTACTTTAACTATGAGTATGTTTAATGTTAATTATCTCGCGAGACGCTTCGAAGTTTGAGGGGGAGTTAAATGTAGCGTGTAGATACCCTTGGGTAGAAGAGGGAGAGGAGCGCTTGGGATTGAAGCGGCTCGGAGGAGCAACATTGTAGATTTAGCTCTGTGCGAGCCTAGTACGTAGGCGAGCACGCCTTCAATTGAAGTTAATTAGAGTTAGGAATTTGAAGAATAAACAGCTCCAGTTAAGCTTCTACAACAAAACCCTCTCACAAGGCAAAGTCTACTATCTTCAGCACACCATCCATAGAACTCTAGAGTAGATTTAAGAGACATTACAATAGCTTGCGGCAAACCTTCCGTAAATTGTTTGATTTTTTACGGTCCATTATTGCAGTTGAGTAGAATTGGAGCCCAGAATTCGTAATTATAACTTTTCACTGCTTAATTAATTAAAGGCGCTATTTCTGGACAAAATACCATTAACTCAAAAGTGCTGCTGGTTATGATCAACCTATTTGCATCATGGTGAGAACCAGGTATAACGCTAGAAAACGTAAATTTCATGAGCTGGTAAGCCAATTCTATAGAGGATAGTGATCATAACTTGTGTCTGTCTTTCCCTCAATCAAACCATGTTGAAACTACCAGTGCTCCCGAATCTAATGTCAAGAATAACCAGTCTGCAGCAAGCTAAGTCAAAAATTAGGAGAAAGAAAGACCAGTTTGAAGCTTCAATAATGGAGGGATGAAACAAATTAAACTCCGAGTTTGAGGTGCAGCCAATTGATAAAGTAAATTGTAAAAAAAATAGGCAAAGTTGTTGGTGCACTGACCAATAGCAGAAACTAAATTACATTGATTCTAAATGGAAATAGTAGATTTTGTATCTTTAGGTTCATTGAAGAAAGAGAAAGCAGCAATTCCCAGCTTTAATTCAGGATAATTGTTTAATTAACAATTTCTAAGTAAGCAAAATATCCCAATTTTATTGACAAGTAAAAACAGCTGTAGTTAAGCACGACGCTGGTTGTAAAATTCATGTTCGCTGCGATTTTAATAAATTAGTTTCAATTTTAAAACAAATTAAGAGCTGCTTCTCAACTTCTATTGACTCGTTTCTCCGCAAGCTATGTGAACACCCTGCGGTTCGGAAAAGTAATGTTTTACCGCAATTTTTTTAAAAGCTGAATGATGTGAAGCAAAGCAGATCAAAACTCGTAAGCGAATACATTCACAGTTATGTGCTTTGCACACTCGGCTTACAGTACCATACACGAACTGTCAAATTGGTGAAATCGAAAATATGGCAACCATCTTCTTCTTCAGTTTGGGGGCTTTCCAAATATGTATCACATGCTGGATTTTTCAGCATGTGATACAGTACACGCTCAAAACACGACTCGACCGGATCAATGTTTGGGATATCCAAAATCGCATGCTATTCCCCGTAATCAACTTCCCCATTAAAAAACTGATAATCGCAATTACTTACGAAATACGAAAAACATGAGAATTTTTGGGTTCTAACTATTCACTATGACCCCAAATCTAGAGTTTGCGCTACTTTTGATAGTCCGATCAATTTGACAGTTCGTGTTTGGTCTTGTTAATTGGTAAAAACAGGTTCAAATAATTTTAAGTTAAACCCCTGTCCAGATTTCTTAGAATAAGATTGTCCCAGATTTCTTGTAAGTTGAACCAAACTATAGAGAAGAGGCCACTTCAAGTAGGCGAATAATTTTACGAAGTCTACGAGGAAGGTGTAGCCACGAGCGTTGTAAAATTACCCTCCAGGGTATTAATAAAAATTATGAATTCCCTCTACTTTTAGGTTAACTGAATGATTAAATTATACAACTTGATCAAATTTTTTGTTGTAAATCTGCAGTTTTTAAATAACATCTTCATTTGTAGTATGAAATAAAAAATGCAACAGCTTCTTTCAGTGCTTTGGATGTTGGACCCGGGGTCAACGATCATCATGACTAGAAAATGTATGAGTTTCGTATAGGGCTTGCTTGGCTAGCAATCGCTGTTTTTGAATATATATACTTAACCGTTTGTTTTGACTAAGAAACGGCGCTTTTATGACTTGCTGGAATAAAAGCAAGCTGTCTCTAAGACGAGACAAAGTAGCTCGCTTCATGTATACAACATGAAACGAGCTACTTGGCTTTAACGCAGAATTTAAAAACCCGTATTATAAGTATGGCCTGGAAAAAAAATTGTAATAGAAATTAGTGATATGAACGAATTCTGAAGTCAGGTAATATATATAAAGTTACAGCGTTAAGGTGAAGTTTGTAAATAGCTGATATATGAGACTTGTAATTGCTTTGTTGCATCCGTGCCTATTTCTCTGACGCGGATAACTACGTTGAATAATTCGAAAGCAACCCCATAAATGCCCAAAATGTATAAGTTGGTATGGGTATCCGCCCAGTTCATAATATGTCTGTATTCGGTTTACAGTTGTTCCCGATCAAATTATGTTGAATAATTAATTTGAGGCTTCATCAGTGAAATCCAAAGGAAGGGCTCCAACCCAGCTATATAACCAACTAGTTGTATGTTAGTTTAAAGCGGAAGCAACTTCCATTGATGCCTACGTCATTCATGACTATAGTAACTTCTGCTTGATTCAAGCTTCTCCCGCCCAACAAGGTCAACGTCAAGCTCGTGGTGGAAATGAATTATTTACGTAAGGCTGTCTAGAACAGAATTGTTCCTTGAGCTTCTCACTGTGCATAAGACACAAGTTGCTTTCGCCAGTCTAATAAATTCAAAACGGTTTGTCGTAGTGGCAAAATAATTTTCCCATTTAGTTTTATTTCTACTGTATCCAGGAATATACTATATTTTCCAATTTAAAGAACCGCGACTTTTCAAACGTTGAAACTACTAACGGTTGGTTTGTTGAAAAGCTAGAATCACTTGAATTTGAAGCAGTTTTACGTGTCGTAATAATTTCAACAGTTATTGCGGTTCAATAGCGGAAAAATTCAGGAGTTTACCACGAATAGTTGATAAATGAACTTCAGAATTTTGGCGTTACTCGGATTATTCTGTTGCAATGATCATACTGTAAAAGCAGTCGCTAACGATGATACTCTTGTTGCAGAGGGATCTGTAGACAGTGCACTGTGTCATGGAATAGTACTATCATATGCAAAAATGGAGAGCTCTGTTGATATTTCACAATGGGATGTCGCCTCTGTGGAAGTAATCGAAAACCAGGGTCCTCCTACACACCCTTCAACACGTGACTTTCGTTACTCTTCCTCTTGTACGCGTTTCGTCATAATCCGTCTTCGAGAAGAAACTTTGGACCGGCAATGGATGCTCCGTTTGCTTGATGCAACTAAGCTGCGTCAAGACTGGGTGAAGTTCCACTTCGTTGATGAGCAAGAAACACTAATGAAACTATTAGCGCATCCTGCAATCGAAGCAATAAAGTTCAAGACTGGAGCGCCATTAAACACCGACATGACTTTACGTAGCACCAACCCACACGGACTTCGCCTGAGCAGAGGGGAAAATTATCTGCAGAATACTTTACGCATTCACTCCACGAATCAAATGCGACAAGGAAACCGACTTAATATAGCAGACGTCAACGTTGAACCCTATATTTCTAAGGACCGACATGGTAAAGTCAATGGCGGATTCACTCACACCATTTCCAAAACTGTTTGTAACCATTTCAACCTGAGTTGCAACCACATACTCGCCTACAAGGGTTTCTCCAAGCTACCAAACGGTACGTGGACAGGATTTATGTGGGATTTGACGGACGGAAACTTGGATATCTTTTCGCTACTTGGTCAATCTCTTCAACGTCATGTTCACGTCGACTTTACGTCAGCGTTTTATTACGTATCCTTAAATTTTTACATCGCTCATCCAGCAGTCAGTATAAAATGGGTCGCACTTCTGTACCCATTCAGTCCGGGCCTTTGGGGCTTGACTGGAATCGTTAGCGCTCTCATCGTTCCGATTTTGTATGCGCAATCTAAGTTGCAGCTCAAATCCACAGATAAAATCCTACACGACGCCCTCTTTGAAGCAGTGTGGTTTCCATTTGCAACGCTTTTACAAATTGGAGTCACGATTCCTCGCCGAACTGAACTCCTTGCTAGCTTTTTTATGGTATTCGCCCTTATTGTATTCACTGCCTACAACAGTGATCTCATGTCATACCTGACGTGGCCGGAAGCAGAGGAGATTCCAAGGACTTGGAGTGAGCTTGCCCAAATGAGAGATGGTTACAACATGACTTTTCATTACTTACCAGGGTTCGAAAGCGTCGAGTTTATGAAGAACACTCAGGACCCGGATCTGATTAAAATCAGAAATTCGATGATCAACGACAAAGATCGTTTACGCTGCTCCTTTGCTGCGGCAGGAGAGAAAAATACAGTGTGCATCCAATACAATATAATTGTGGAACTCGCTATAAAAAAGAACTTGACTCTACACTCTACTTTCGATCCGTTGGTAGTATCGAGAGAAGCTGCCATGCGAATACCAATGTCGATGCTAGTACGCCATCATTCCAGACATTACGAGTTTTGGAACGAAAAGGTTGGAATTTTAAGAGACACCGGTCACACAGTGAAATGGTTGGCAGATTCACTGAATAGCGCTTACATGCGCAGCGTCCCCTGGATGCAAGAACAGAAGCTGAAGCAAACTAAACTTTTCCGAAAACTGACCCAAGCATTTGAGAACAGCAACCCTGGAATGAAACCCTTCAGCCTCTTGAACTTTATGTTAGCATCGTTGATATTGTTGGGAGGTAGTATCTGCGGTGTAATCACATTCATTCCAGAGATTTTATATGGGAAATGGGTAGTAAGGAAGAATCGGAACAAGAAAAGCGGACATAGTATTGAATCAACTATGTCAAAAAATATTATCCACGCACCCTTGTTTATTTCGGTAATGTATTTAGAATAACCTACATATCAGGGAAATAAATTAAGAATCATTCGTTCGTAACTCCGAGAAAATTTATTAAATCTGCAATAATATACATATAATAGTCGTCATTCCCATTCTTTTCACTCAAATGATTCTAATTAATAGTCGTTAATCATTACGCATTATACCGTATCTTAACCTATCCGTAATTAATACATGAATAAGTTCTAAGATTAGTGAGCAGAATTTCGACGTACAAACTTTGTGTAGCCTGTACCCTATAATACCCTAGTGTGAATTACATTAAAGCTTAGCCGACTTGATTACATCCTATCTCTAGTATATATCCGAGGTTAATTGTTTTGTACAATTAGCACTACTATTAACATCATTAATTAAGTACAATGTTGCTTTGTTTAAAGCTCGTTATCTTTGAGTGCTAAGACTGGAAATAAAATTTATTTTACTTTAATTTGTCTTACCTTTACTAATCAAGATGAATTATGTAGATACAAGCCTAACCGATTTCCCAAATCAACTTGTGATATTAACATACTTTACTGCTAATTAACGCCTATAGCTACGATTCTCAGCTCTTACACACAGTAAACAAATTTCATTTTCTATAAAGACTGAATGCTATCGGCAATCAATATAAATCGGAACTGGTGGCTCTGGTCCTGCCTGATCACCCTGCAGTTGAATTCAATCAGTGATCTTAAAATAAAATCCATGCCAAATTGGGGCAGACATTAAACATGCACACATGTCAGCAGCCAGAACTTGAACCAAATTAATTTATTTTCGAATGCTCAAATACGTTACAAATGTTGTAAATTCCATTGATTTTGACTCCAATCTTGACACTTTGCACAGAATCATTTTAGTGACCTAAACCGCGTGACCATCAGACTCGTTGTCTACAACCTTAATTATAACATAACGCATTTATACTGTATTTTAACTAACGTATATTATTACATTATGAATAGTTGCAAGTATTGTTTTATACTCGTTACATATGTACCTATAGCTGCGTACATTTCTATTCAAAGTTGTTTTATTCCTAGTATGTAAATTACAGTTAAATCAACTGAAAAAGGGCCAATTGGTTGTGTATCATACTTTCTCCTGGATTAAAAGAAAAATGCAATGAACAACTAACTAGCAGCTACTGATTTTCCAATAGCACCTGAATTCTGTAACTGGGAAATTCCGGTGGTTTAACTGCAAGTAATGTGTCTTTGGAATCGAAAAATTAACTTTAACTCTAAAATAATTAATTATACAGACATTAAACTGACCATTCCGCAGAATACTGAACGAGAGTGTATATAGAAAACCATGACCAACCAATTCAACTCAGAGTAATAGGTTAAAAAGAAATGGGTGAAAGTTGGAGAAAGTGGGAGAAAGCAGCCATTTTCCAAAAGGATTCTCTATGTTGTTCCATTTTTACTTGCATTTAATCCATACACGCTGACCTGTAAGACAAAAGAAAGAGAAGAATAAGCATTTCTTTCACCCACTCGCGTTCTCAACAACCTCTGGCTGAAGCTCTAGTGGCTCACAAAAGGCGACTGTGCTTTCTCCACTTTGCAAACACACTTGATCCATATCGATTATAGGTATTATAGTTCTCAAAGTAAATAAATGATGAGTATAACAGTCCCCGTTTAATTGTCAATCTCTCACTAACTTTAAGCTTGTGGCGTAGTGTTGTGCTCTGTGTAATAACATTCCTATTATTTTCAGAGTTATACCAAAGGTCAACAGAAAACCAGAACAGTAGCAGTGACCTCTTCATTATAGATTGCCTGCCCTTTCAAGGACATGCTGTACTCAAAAATAGAAAAAGTACTGCACAGACGTCGCAAATCACGAGAACAAATCAGGAAATGGAGTAGGATGGATGGATAAGGAGATGGAAAGTGTAGCAACTTTTCATCTATCCGATTCAGTGGATGTGTGAATCAGATTTAACTTTCTCCATCTCTCTTGTCCTTGTCGTGAGAGAGGAATGAGAGTGAGGACGTGAAGCTGGAAACACCTCAGAGGATATTGAATGCAAGTTGGTTCTGGAAGAGGGGATGGGTGGTTGTAAGCTTTGGAGAAAGCAAAACTATTTTACTCTCATCCATTGAGAGAAAGAGTGATCTCGAAATCGGCCAGGAAGGAGGTGAGATGGGATGATGATGACTGACTGAGTTATTTGAACAACAGTGGAAAACTTGTTATGTGTCACATTCCGGCCAGGATAGTGTTCAATTTCAAACTTTCGCCAAACTTTCTACTAAGCAACTCATACTATTCGTTGGTAAAGCTGGCGTTGTACACACATCCTCCTCTCCTTCCTGCCACCCTACCTAGTGCTCACCCATCGGGCTGGTGCTCCTTGTTTTCACCTCTGCTTTCACTTTTGCTTTCACTTCCATCAGCTTTGTAACTTTTTCTCTGTCTTTTTCCAAACACAAAATATCCATCCTCACCACCAAACCTACTCAACAAGCCCACCCAACTCTCCATATTCTACTATTTGACGGCTCATCCATCCATAAACTTTTCACACTCGCACAACTAGTCCCTCAAACTCAAAAGTTTTGCCACTCTTGTTTTCTCTACAGCCTCGGCTTTGTGCAGCAGGGAAATTCGTCACAGAATCTAACTATGAATATACAAATAGTAATATGTAAAAGGTAGCGAAATCCTCCATCCTACTGGCTTTTCTGCGTGAGGGAAACCGAAACAAGAGGGATGTAGAGGAAATGAACGAATTTGCAAACTATTAAATGACTTATAGACTTTCTCCCACTATTGTTTCTTCATTCAAATATAGGAAGTTGTGTAGCAGAGGATCGAAAAACAAAATGAAGCACTCCCTTGTAATGAAATCCAAAAAGTTTTACCCATCCAACAAAACCCGATTATCAACCAGTATGATCCCAACCAAGTTTCAAAAAGCAAGCGACCCAAATAACAAAGCCTTTTATTTCGATTAGCTTCTCTGTATCTAATCAAAGCACATCTGCCCTGAGGTCGTTGACAAAACAATTATAAGCTTGTATTATCCAAAATAATGTTTTTGCGCTTTTGAGCGAATAGCTTACCTATTTAGCAGAACTCTTCTTCATTTATATTCCTATTTCCAGTCATCTTTTCAATGTAGAGGGTACGACGAACAATTAGGTATAGTAAAAACCAGAAATGGGCTTTCGCAGACGAGTTTTAGAAATTTACAATTAGTTAGTTTCGGAAGGTAAAAGTATTATACTTATGGCTATAATCTTTACAGAGTACATGTGAGGGCCAAGAATCCCATCCATCCTCGAGTAAATATCCATTGGAGAATTCCTGCAATTTTTTACATATTTAGACGCCGTTAATTTAAAATAACGCCAGTTTCATACAGCGTAAGCTAGGTGTTTCACGTAACTTTTTTGTGAACAGTAATTTGTTTATGAACCTCTCAAGTGTCAAATGGACACACCTATGAGTGCATACCTATAATCTGTTTGCCACAATTCTAAAATTAATGCGGTTTCTCATATCTACACTTATAATGACAATCATTGCTTCGGAAAGAAGTATGTAGGATGTTAAATTTGTAAATGGCATTAAAATCTGTCAAAGCTGTTCCACGAATCAGTGTTAATTTCATTCATCTGCGAATGTTACGCGTAAATTGAAATCTTGGCTTGCTAGGGCCTCAAATGTTCCATTTTTAATTCAGATGCATATGCACGCTTTCGTCTCGTCTAGTTCCATAGCAGCATCATTGTTCAAGCGGTCAGAGAACTAAGAACTGTATTATTATAATGATCATACTCGAGATGAAGCTATTATAGCGTCTAGACCGAAGAGGATTATCTGAGATGGTAGATACGTATCATCCTGCATTTAATTTCCAAGTCCTGAATCTGTGGACTTTGAAGGAAGTTGCAACTACGTCACATATATCGTAAGGAAGTAATCAAATTATGACAGGAAGATGCGGAGAAAGTAGCGGGTATGTGTATTTTCCGGTGTGCATTAATTTTTATGAGTGCTTTGTATCTTCCCCCTGTGCCCTGTGTACTAATACCCGGATAATACCGGAAGGGGATAGGTGACTCATAGCGGAGAAAGTCTAAATAATCCCACTTTCTCCCTTAGTTCCTGGCTTTTTCAAACTCTCCCCTTTCTTTCTCCCTCTATAAGCGCTTTTAAATGTACCAACCCAACCGGTAATTACTTTGTTGCCTAGCAACTGTCATGGAATATTTTATTCGACTATTTCACGCAGGGTTTGCATTTGCAACCCCTCGTGCTATGAATTAGTGAAACCCATTAGGATTAAGGAAGCAAATTAGGTACACATTACCTTTATTATTCCATCCGGCATTGTTTCTGTTCCCAAGTCCGGATGCAGTGACAGGTCTAGGAGTAATTTGTATTTCGGCTCTGAATTCCTCAGAGTTGGATGTAATATTATAGATAGAAGCGACGCAGCGAATGCGCAATGCGTTATAAATAAAGTTTTGTTCAGTTAGTTGCAGCCTCATTTCCGCCGTCCTGCTTTCCCTCACATAACTTTTCCCATCGGATTCATTATGGTTTTTGACCGGAGTGATCTGGTGGCTGGAAGCGTTGATCTGCAAGTAAAAGAAAAAAATCCCGCTCATGGTAATCTCTTGTAATGGGAGGCGAATCTGTTTGCGGATTTGGACAAATGTAGGATGTGAGGAAATGGATGAGGGTCATTACGCTTTCGGAATCAGTGGAAGAGATAGGTTTTCTTGCGTAAATTCATTGGAAAAGTAGGTACGCTCCATTGATTTTACTAGCAGAGTAGATTCTCTTGGGGTGGGAGTGAAAGCATACTTTCACTAGATCTCCAATAATAACAGTAAATTCTATGCGTAGACGGCATCCAACTCTGACAGCCTGGCAACTCACCCTCCCCGCCCAAGTAGCATTCTCTAATCAATTGACAACTTTTCTATTTCACTTTCACCCTCCTCCTTCCCTCCCTCCCGCCCTCCCTTCCTACATTTCTCCCACTTTCTCTCCCTTCATACGATGAAACAGTGAGCGGAAGAGAAAACTTTCCAATCCTTTCCCTTATTTTCCCATTGTCCTTTGAATCTTCCCACCTCAGCAAAACTGAATCTCTTTTCTCTTTCAATCTCCCATCCGGAGCCGGGACGGAATCCTACAAGCTTATTGATACACTTTGCGGGCACGAGAAGAGAAAGGAGAAGGCAAGGAGAAAGTGTGAAAATTTTTATCCTCCCTCCAACCATATATAAAACGTTATGTTTGGAGGAATCATGTAAAAGCGGTGAACAAGTGCCCAATCTAAGAAGATTGTCTCTGTAAATCCCGCAATATATTAATAATTTCACCCGATTCCCGGCAATGCACATCCACCCGCATCCCTTCACTCTCCACATACTCATACATTCCCTCTTATTACTCACTATTCGAAAATAGGGACCGCGCGAAAACGACTAGCTTAGCGGATGGACTCTTGGATTGAGGAGAAAGCGACTGAACAGACTTTCTCCAAGGCAAGCCTTGAAGGAGAAACTCTCTCCATAAAAAGATTCATGCATGGATCAGTGGAACCCTTTCGGTGGAAGAAGATGGTCTAAAAACATTATCGTTATTATTTTCGGAATCCTTCCCTCCCTCAGATACTTTCTCCTCATCCTTCTCTTTTATTCTATTCCGTCCCACCCAACCAAACCCTCTTCTACTTATTGGTGAAAGTAAATGTCTTGAAAAGATGTCTTCTTCTTTCTCTCCGCGGAGAAAGTAGAGAAAAACATCCCGGCTCAGCCTCTTTGCCTCTACTCAACGACCTACTGTGATCCATCCCCCATAACCCTTGTCCTTGTTCCAGAGTTGGCGGAGAAAGCACAGGAAAATACTCACTTACTTTCTCCGGACACTATTCCTCGAGAGAAAATTGCAGTAGGCTATCGCGACTCTGAAAAAGATGCTCTGAAGACGCGATTCCAAGAAAAAAGGATATATTTTCTACTTACGCAAGGGTCATCATTGATGCAAAAACTTATGTTGGCTCCGGGAACAGACTCTCCTGCGACGCAGACCAGTTTAAGCGACTGTGGTACAACGTGGTACTTGGTATGTCCAGGATAAACTTCCAGTTTCGGAGCTTTTTCTGCTGGAACTGCCAATCAACATATACGCGGGATCAAAGTAAGTCCAAAGCTGTGGTGAAAGTCCACCGGGGAATTCCGTATTTCCTAGCATCTATGGACTACATGTCAAAGGAAAGCTTTCTTCAACCGGCCAGCCTAAACCTAAACCGGTCAAAGCTTTCCCCGCTCGCCTAACTCTGCTTTCTCCTAATCTGTATTTACTATGTCAGGGAGAATTGCGGCCTAATTAAGAAGATGAGCCTGCGAATTTGTTGAAAAGCTGGAAACATTTCCGACCACAAATACTCCCCTAATCCTTGGCCAGCTTAACTCCTCCCTAACAGCCAATCAGTTAGTTGTTAGTTAAAAAAGAGTGGAGAAAGCCGAGAATGGTGCAAGGGGTTTTCTCAACAAGCTTTCTCCTGTTTTGGATTGTACATTGTCACAATATTCTAGAAGGTAAAGTGAGCCCTTTGGAAGTGAGAATGTCTACAAACTTTCACTTTCCCCATCTCCTATTTGTCTATCCTATCAACCTTATTCATGACACCCGGGAAGAGAGACTCTGCGTAGGAGTAAAGTTTAGAAACAAAGTGGAGAAAGTACAAGGAGAAACAAGAAAAGAATCAAACCCAGATTAAATCCTTCCACCAACTCACACCAGATTTAATACACAAATCTGCCGTAACATGCCTAAGCTCCTTCTTCCTCTCTAACCAACTCCAATAACATTTCAACAAGACAAGAAAGAGTTTGGGGTGTAACTCAACGGGAAAGTTACGGCTTGGCTGCCTTTCTTCAAAAGCACCCACACTAGCTCTCTGATAAAAATAAACAAGAATCGTCTGTGTACAAGAAAACAAACATCTGCCGTCTCCAGTCAACCAGTCAAACAAATCTCCCTTTCTTCCAACACTAACCAAAAGTATTGCACAAAACAAATTCCCTAACAAACTTTCACTCCTCCGTAAACCAAACCACACATTTTAAAACTTTCCCTTGCGCTTTCACCTTGAAATATTCATACCGGAGAATAACTTCCGACTTTCTCTTAGCTGTATCACACATGTTGGGATTTCATTTATCAGCTAGCATTATTGCAGCTCTAAAATACTTACCAACTACAGTTAAATACCCCTGTTTTGTGACTGTTTTAAATGTATTCTCCAGCGTTACTTCGCAGCTTATACTTCCTGTTAGATGAAGGGGGACGTTCCTCAGTTGGATCTTCTGAAGTGTAGATTGATCTTTCTGAAATTCATTAAAAGCAGCATACATTAAAGATTGAAACTCACATTCGAGCGTAAGAACCATTTCACTTTTGAATGCATAGTAATACTTAGGAGAAAGCAGTTATATGCTCCTTAGCTGTATCAGTGATACTCCAGATGACAGATGTATTTACCCTCGGTCATGTTTCCATATATTAGTAACCGTTAATTGGTTAATTACAAACTGAGATTATCCCACAGTATTAATTGGGATGTTAACATAATTAGCTTGGAATAATAACCCTCGAGATTAAAGTAAACAAAGAGGAATGCAATATGTGGGAATTTTAAAGTGGTGTGTCATGTTTCCTGTGTAATCATTCTTATTCTATCCCAGGATGATTGCTTCATCATTTCGTTTCTCTTCCTGTGCGAAGAGGTAGAATCGTGCTTTCTCTTGCTTTCACCAAAGCTTTTACCATGCTTCTTGACAGTACATATGATGAATTCAAGTGCATACGACTTGCATCAAATGCAGAAACTTTACAGGTTAATCAATTTTGAAACAGGATCTTTATCGGTAGTCATCTGTATAAAAGTTTTTAGTTCAGGTTATCTGTTCATAGTCTATTGTGTTTATAAACTCCTACAAAGCTATGCCAGAGTAACACCAAAATATTTTTGCAGTTATCCTTGAAAATTATTTTTCCAAAAAGAATTTTAAAATCTAAAAACTCGTTTAGTATTGTTAAAATGTTTGTAATTTTTGTAGTAGAATCTACGGAATAGCAACTATGTGTGTGTATTTACATTTGTAAAAAGTAGGAGCCCTCTCTCAAGAAATCTGGTAGGAAGCCTTTCGCCGAACAGCAAGCAAAATGCAAACTGAAGACAAATGGAGAAATAGAGGTAGTTGAAAGCATTAAAAATTGTGTGCCACTTGAGTTGTTAGTTTGCAATTTGCTTAGAAGGCTCTTTGCAAAGGAGAAAGCGGGGAAGAGAAGCCAGGCATATTTTTTGTGTAAATTTACATATTACATTTGTCCGTGAAAGTGGCCCGATTAATTTGGCTAATGGTATGAATTACAATGCATAGCATCTTTCCGCTTCCCTTCCCTCTTCCATGTTCGCTGACTTGTGAAGAGCCCCTTGGAACTCCGCAACTTACATCTCACCACGACCACCACCTCTTCTAGCATACTATACGCACAGGCAGAGACCTTCCGCCTAACTCCCGCTCCGGGAGCTGTGTAACCCGGCATTCCTCACGACGGATGGATGTAGTGGAGAAAGCAAGAAACACTTCCTCAAATTTTCCGCTTCCGAACACTAAAAGAGCGCTTTTAAACTCCTTCAGCTTGTATTATCCTTTCTATGGATACTCTCATGTGTTTGGGGGAGAAGGATCATACTAGAAGCGGGAAATGAACTTCAAGGGGGCCATGAATCTAAAGGGAAAGTACGAGAACCCGGGTAGCTTTCTCCTCCAAGCCGGGGTCCTATTTCTTCCCGGCAATCATTTTGTGTGTCTATGTAAATGATCTTGGATAGAGAGGAATCTGGTAGATTATTTGCATAATGTTTAGACTTCTCTATGAGTGATTTCCTAATGTGTTTCCCTCTGGTTGCTCCAATCTCCCAAAATCTCACGAGATTCTCTCGGCTCTGGGCCAACAAAAATCCTTTGGGCTTGCTTCAAATTGCATTATTTTACGTAAACATACAACCCGTATTGATTACAATTGCCCTAGGCTTGCCGTGCCCCTGATAAACACTTTTGGTAAATTAGGGGAAGAGAGGGCAAGGGTTTTTAATCCCAGGGCGTTTGTTTCTTCCTTTCAGCTGTGTTGCCAAGAGGCGTGGAATGTAGTGGGGGATGTTTTACAACTTTCTTGGCCCGGAGGCATATGTTTTTATGTTTCAACTATAGTCATTTAATAACAGAGGGAAATTGGTGGCCATAAACCTGAGAACTTGATAGCTAGGAGGAGTTGGAATTTTCGTTAAGATTTTTTTATTTGTGAGATAAAATAGAAACGGGTTTTACTCCACTTACGTTAATATTGATCCCTGGGAACTGTGCATCCCTCTTTGGGGGATTTTCTTTAGGAACGACACGGAATATTTCTCGGCTTCCTTTATACCTGTAAGAATGAGAATAAAGAAATGCTAATTAATTTTTATATTTAAAATACCATTAAATTAAGTCATACGTATGACACTGAAAACACCAACGTGATTGCTATGGAAATCAGTGTACGTGTTATTATCTGCATTAAAATCAACAGCAATTATCATAAAACAGTTATCATACAGTTACATCCAAAACAGAAACGGTGGCTTGTAAGCGTATGCAAAAAGCTTGGAAAGTACAAAAGAGAAAGCAGACTTTCTCCGCAAAGCAACAATGTATCCGAGCGGTCCCTCCTCAAGAAGCCTGTTACCATAACCATACGCTTTGTCCATCTGCAATCCGCTGCAGTAATAAGTTAGAGACTCTTGAACTGGAAAAAGTTAGTGAAAGTTTGAAAAAGCCTGGCAACTTTATTCCTCTTATACATTATGCAGTCTTTTCAAGGATTGGATAAGGGGCAAGTTATGATTTAAACTTTCTGAAATTTTTCGGCATGTGTCTCCTGGAGACAGTTTGGAGGCTGCAAGTCCAATGTCGCTTCTACCTTTAGCTCAACCTCAAATCTCCTCACATTTCCCTCTGAGTAGGAGCTCTGATGACACTATGGAGAAAGCTAGCTATTCAAAAGGCGGCTTTCTCCTTCAAAGTTGTAGCACTTACCCAGATTTTCAACACCTTTCCTCATTCTAGTTTCAAACTATTGACACAAGTCCGAACGTCAAGTTTTGCCGAATCTTCTTCCTCAACCTACGCACGGCTATGAAGTCTGAGCGAAAACTACCGCAAAATTCATCCCTACGCTCTACTTTGTCCTCATTCTGATTCTTGTAACTTTGTTCGTGTATTTGGTTGAAAAATGCCAGAGGCTTGCCTTAGGTTTAAAACAAGGAAGAAGGGGGTTTTACCCTGCGGCGGTGAAAGTCGTTAGAAAGTTGGAATGGGTGAAAGTGCTGCTGTTGCAAAAGAAAACTCTCAAAACGCTACAATCTTGCGAAGCAAGCAAACGAAGCAAGATTTTCAAACCTAAATAAACAGGAGGATGTGACAGGAATATATACTGTTTTGATGAATTCAAAAAGCCAACTCCTCCGGCCCTTTTGCTTTGATCTGGAATGTTCTTTGCACACTTTTTATACAAAGCGAAGAATCCCAACGAAGATATTTCCTGTACTTGGAGAACTGGAAGCGCTCAGCAATACTGTAAGTGAACAACTACTTTTTCCTCTATGAACTATAATGAAAAGGCAGACTTGAAATTGT
This sequence comes from Sminthurides aquaticus, assembly GCA_906901655.1. Lineage (NCBI taxonomy): Eukaryota > Metazoa > Arthropoda > Collembola > Symphypleona > Sminthurididae > Sminthurides > Sminthurides aquaticus. The sequence goes on from CAJQTT010000010.1 coordinate 1,678,561, forward strand.
CTGTAGGACTCCTATAGTAGGAGGGTCAATTGCTCGTTTGGGGAGAAGCAACAATGACGTGGAGGGCTCGTTTTGAAAATTTTGATGCAATTTGTCAGAAAAGTCTATTCATTGAATTATTATCTGGAACACAGTTGAATGAATCTTGGAGAAAGTACGGAGGAGAAAGTTGGCCAAAGTTTTTTTCTCTTCCCGCACCATCTATTCCTATCTTGCCTAGCGCAGAGCCATGTGGGCAATCGTGAGAGAGAAAGCTGGAATTGAGGAATTTTTATCATACATCCACCACCAATAACTCTTTTTTACTTTCTCCATGTATTCCTATGAATAATACTTTTACTTTTGATATGATAAATTTGTTGAAGCGAGAGAATATTGTATATTGCAAAAAATATCCCCCGTCAGATATCAAGAGAAAATCCAATATTCAATGTTGGGAAACACATGCATAAATTTCCATTTCATAGGAATCCCTCCCAATACCAGCCACTTCAGGAACAAAACTTCACTCTACCGACAAGCATCCCTGCAATTGCAAGACCTCTAAAACCCATCTTTCAGGAATTCGGGTCAGCTGTAAGCAACAAGTCTGTTCCCACAAGGTATTTTCCGTAAGCCTTCCCATGGAATTTATAGAGGGTGGTGCGGGACGGCTGAAGGCAAACCTAAACGAAACAGAATTCAAGGGAAATGCCTGGGTAACTTCCAGAAGGAAAGGAAAAGCGGGTATAACTCTTGCTACAGTTAAAACCCAGTGGATATTTTCTCATTCAAGTTCTTATACAGAGGTTGGCTAATTTCTCCAACTTTTAGCACTTTCACCACTTTCTCTCCCCACAAGAACTACTGCAGAGCAATGACAGGACTTGAGGCTGCTGTTTTAAAAGGTACACCAGGTTCAAAAGGCTTCAAGGCAAATTAAATTTTATGAGGCAATATTTTGTGTGAAAACAATTTCTTCCGCCCAACTTGTCTCATTACTCCTAATATACATGTCTGAAGCCAATTAAAGAGGTTTAAATTCTTCTTTGCACTAAATAAGTCTGAAAATTATTTCTAGTTCAAAATTTGGCCAATTTCCCCCTCATTCTTAGCACTGCTGCTTGAAGATTCGGCCTCCCCTCCAACTTAATCGTAATGATTTTCATCAGAGTTGGCGCACGGCGCACCCTTGTTTCCAAGCATTTCATGAGTAACCCGGGTAAAATCTGTATTAAAATTCGGGACACTTCTAACCTTCCAATCCAAGCAAGCATGTAGCTTAATGTAGTTTACTCTCCTAGTTCCGGAAGTCACGCATGTTTCCAATATGAGCCTCATTTCCTGTTTGAAATGCATTGAAGCGGGAGGGTGAAAGTAAGGTGAAAGTTTTTAGTAGTCTGCACTATCCGCAATGTATTTCAACATGTTCCAGTATCATCCCATGAATAAAAATAGCCAATAAGTAGCACTTTGATTCAAATATTAGGATTCAAAATCCACTTTTTATCAAATAAATCATATACGATTCAGATTCGGTGCATGTGCATCCCTAATAATATAATTTAAAGGCAGACACATGGAAAGTCAGATACATCTCTATGCAAAGCTGCTTGAATTTAAAGGCAGATACATGCAATAATTCAAGTGCAGAGAGTAGAGAAGCCAGACCAGAGGGGAGAAACTAAGCTTATTTGGAGGGTGAAAGTGCAGTGTGCTTTCCATGGGAAAAGTTCCTTAATGTCTCAGGGGAGGAAAATACCCTAACTTATCTGAGAAACAGACAGTGACGCTTCCATATTTTAAAATTTCATTTGTTGAAGCAGCAGGCAACGGCAGTAGCTAAAAATTTCCGTCTCTAAGAATGCTTGGTTTGGGGCAACATTTGAAACTTAACTTCTCTTCACAAAACTTAGTAGACGAGACCTGTGGTACATACATACGTTACTCTAAAATATAGAATAATTAAACGACTTTGAAATCAAACAATGCCTAAAATTTGCAAACCGTGAAAAATAATTTAACACCCACGAAACACAAAATTTGAAACACGGTAAACCATGTGCGCAAAAATCAACTTCATGCACAGTCAACTCGGTGAAAGCAAGAGAGAGTAATGTTATCAATAAAGCAAAATTTCTTAAGTTTAGTTTATCCAATTTATGAGATTTTGGTGCAGTAGCGCTGCACACATCCAATTGCAAAATTCTTACAATTTCCAAGAATTTGAAGGCCAGGTAGATGTTTTGCAACCAAGTGAACTAACTTATAAGAAAAACTTACCATATTACGGAATACACGTTTGTAAACTTTTTGTCATTGAATTTACAATGCATGGACAAATTATCCCCTTGTTTTACAACCTCTGGAAATATTAAATCCACATCGCTCCCGGTTAGACCATTCAGACCTGAAAACAGAAAGAGAAAGCAACTTTTCATTTTCCGTGACTGACTCTCCCTCAAGTTCGGAGAAACTTGCAATTTTTTGCAATTTCAAACTTTTTCTCTCCGGAGCTTTTATATTAACAAAAACCTTATTCGCTCAATGTCCGCCCCACCCAGAATCTCATTTCTTCTAGCATGCATTTATTGTTTCGGAAGGATTTCGCAGTGAAAGCAAGAGGAGAAAGTCTGTGGAGTGATGGTTGAGTAGGTAACCAATCATGGGTGTTCGTGTCCAGCAAAATATCAAGCGCATCTACTTTCTCCAAGAGAAACGGAAAGAAAAACGCAACAAGGAAATCGAGCATAAGAGCTCTGGCAATTCAGACTTGAGATAACTGTAACTGGACAGGACGTGGATGAAGACGTGAAGATTACCAAATGGGGGGATACTACAGGCGGGACTACAGGGAGGAATGGGAGTAGGAGGAGGGATACGACCTGAGAATAAAACTCTGAGCATTATCATCTTGTGCAATTGCGTGACAAGATAATCGTCACTCTCTTTTGTCCCCCATATATTTCCAAGTGTAAAGGGAAAATGGGATTGAGGAAAAAGAGAGAAACTGATGTAGTCATTTTAGGAAGAGAGCTAAAAAGAGATAGACAGGGGGAACCCCAAGGATTTCGTCACTATTCTTCTTCCATCCCGTCTACTTTCCCCCGCTTTCTCCTCATGGGCCACATACATAATTGACGTGAGCTTTCTCTAAGGAAGTAAAACAAAATAAACAAGAACAAATTTTCGATCATTATCTAGTCTATTTGTCTTTTCTCCTCTCTTCCGACCCATTAACTACTCCCATCTTACTTGTCCCCTCCAAGAAGTCTGCTGCTACACTGTATCACATTTTTCCCGCTTTCTCTACTAGGGTGACAAGTTATGGTGAGCAAAGCCTTTTCATGCAATTCAAGTATGATTTGCTCAAGCAGAATTTTATACTATCACGTGAATTCTATGAATCTCAATCCATCTACGTTAACCACACGCGTGTGTCTGCAAGCAAAAATTTTAATCGGTGGCGAACTAATACACCATTAAAATTAAAATATCCCACCGTTTCACCATGTTCACATAACGCACACATTACTCTACCCATAACTGCTAAAACCACGCTGCCACCCGACTAACTAGTAATTCACAGTACCCACAGAAGAGATCTGTGCGTGAATCAGGAGAAAGTGTGAGAGAAAGCTAAGGAAAAGATAGGGCTCGGAAACGGAAGTATAAAGTGGCATTTACATTCACGCTTTCACTGTCTTTTTCTCGTTTCCTTTTTCCCTTCTCGGCTTCCTTTTCTATTTCGGTTATACCAAAAGGAGTACTTAAAATCCTTGTATAGTGCGTCCCTCTGCACACAATCTGAATCTGTGTGCTACACAATTTGACGTCTACATCTAATACGCGTATGTGCGTACTGTCTGCTCACTACGTATAGCTGCTAGTGGAGTATTGCTAGATCAAGTACTTTTGTGAGTGCACTTGCACTCCTCTGAAAAAATACCCCCACTCCAGTCAGTGAAGCTTATGTAATTGAGCGGATCTGAAAATACAGAGGGAAATGAAAGTGATACTTTGAGTGAAGCAATTCCGTCGGGAAGATGTACTAAACTGGGAAGAGAAAGCGGCGATGGAAGGAAAAGGGAAAGAAGAAGAAACCGGAGAAAAGGGCAGCGAAAAGCTTTGGGAGGGTGAAGAAAAAGCAGTGACTTTTACATGGTCCTCCAGTTTGCTTGCTGGTAGCATGAAATATATACTTTAGCTGGACGGGAGATTTTTAGAATACGTTCACATTGATGTGTAATGCTAAGCAATATCTTTTGAATACATGAGATAGCTGAATATTCGGAAGAAGAAAGAGGAGAAGAGAAAGAAATTGGGAGAAAATGTGAGGAGAAATGCTTTCACTCATACAGGGCTATTGCTGTGGAACATTGCGGCGAAATTCTTCCATCTGACTACTAGAGCGCTTTCACTTCCCCCCACTTGTATTTCTGGGCAGTTTCTCCCGGACACTAGCCAGTCCGACGAAGCTTAGCGGGAGACCAGGACAAGGGTGATAAAACATGCTCTATGAATTCACTAGTGTGCATATCAATTCTCAACATGTCCATTACGTTTTATTGTCCATTCTTCGCTTTCTCTCGATTGTCCACAAGCTTTCACTCTCTCACATGAGGAGCTTTTCTCCCTCCACTTTCTAGTTTGCCCACTGAGACTTCTTTCTCTTCGGGAGAGTTAGTTTTGATATTGTCCACTTGAATATCTGTCAATCTTTATCTGACTTGAGGGAGTTAATGTGGCGCGCCGTTTGTGCCAGCACGAATTTTCTCAAAACTGACTTAAATCTATTTACCTGCATTTTTTCTCGATAACCGATTATTACCAGTTACTGGATTTCAATTATGCAAACACAAACAGAAATCTTAAGGATTAAACAACATAATTCAAAGTTCGTGATTAGAAAGCGTAGAAGGAAATTTTTAGGAGCTTCAACGCCGGTTTAAGCTATGTTTTTTTCAGGCATGCCCATAATGTGACACTGGCAGTGGCAGCTGATGTTAGAAATTCTTGGGCATGGAATATCATGATCATTTGGTTACGGAACGCAACATACCAAACTTAAAAATAAAAAATTGCATAATCTAAAAATTTTGTAATCTCATGTGGAGGAGGATTGAAACAGTAACCACAGCAACCCCGATGGCAATCACAGAACCCGGGTATTACCCCACTTGAAGAATTTACTTTCCCCAAAAACAATCAACCCGCAGCCAGGAAGACAGATTGAGGGAATTTGTGACCACATACATTCTCACACTGATTTGTTAACGGCCGCTTTCGTTTTAGGGATTTACACACATCACCCGGGTAGTATCACTCTAGGAGGTGATAGTAAAGCCTTGTAAACGATCTCTAAGTAATTCGGAATGAAATTGATGAGACAAGTGGATACGAAGGTGTTCATTCAAGCAACGGAGTAAGTAACGATACTAAATGTGGTTACACCATAGAAGTGCTACAGCTTACGTATACACTATTCCCTGCCAGAGGGTAATAAAATCTCGATTGCCTTTAATTGACCCCAATCTTCCATGTCGGTTTTTCTCTATTCGTTAAAAGAATATCCGGGGAGAAATGAAATAGCGGGTAAAGAGGGGGGAAATCATTGAGGAAGAAGTGTGGTGAATGGTGGCGGGTAAATAATCCGAACGTGCTTTCTCCCAAACTTTCTCCCTCTTCACCCCTGGAAAATTCCCACAGAATAGATGGATGACCACGCTTAGGCTGTTGACCTAACGCTCATACACATATTGTGGATCATTGAGAGGTTTTTTTGTGACTGATTCGGAATTCCCGGGTTGGATGCAGCCCTGTCATTTCAAAGTGTACTCTCCCCACATCTGTCATTGGTGCTAGCTTTTATTTCTTTCGGAAACGTCAAGTTAAACGTCAAATAAAAGAGTTTTATTGCTTATTTCGTTCAGGCTTTAACACCTTCCGAACGGCTATAAACCTGATACCCCCTCTTAAGCTTTCAATAGAAGAACCTCAAATAGATAATATTTATTTCCCTCTCGCCTCTCCTCCTAAATCACCAGACCTGAGCGTAAAGTACGTTTAATCTCTCAGGTTACTTCCTTGTTGTACTATTGCGGGGTTTGCGTAAACCCGAGGATTTTGGTGGTAATTTCTCCTTTCTCTATGACTTTCACCGGGCAGGCATCGGGTGGTGATTTCCTGGAAAAATGTTTAACCTTCCAATTTTCAATTCAGCGAGCAAGTTTGTTAGCCTTTTATACATTGTAGCAATTCAGTTTGCTATGCTATGATGCTTCAAAATACGTCAATGTTTCAATTTATCACCTGAGTAGATCACCATACAGTAAACTATTTCATATGGAGACACAGTTTCAAAATGATACTGAGTAACCGTCGTCAAAGTCTTTCATTCATAACATGGCATTACAAATTTGACCGTTCTTGTGTAAATTTTAAGTTCTCATAAGAAAAATATGTTTTTACAACATTTAATTCGGAACAAGAAATGCCGTGAAAATTTCTCGGGTTCTGGTATTTTTAAAATTAATATTCAAGGAAAAACATAAATATTGCGAAAGTGAAAAAGCAAGTATCATGAAAATGCATGTGGCTTTGTTCTATTACACACCACCTTTTCCTGCTATAACCCTGAGAATGTAAAGATTTACGTCATGGTTTCAAAAAGAAAGTCCGTGATTCTTGTGTACGCATTGTGGAGGATTTCCTCTAGATCACAGATGAATTCAAGTCACAGGAAGTTGAAAAAACCCGGGAAAGAAAATGAGTTGAAAAAACATTTTCTCTATTCAAGGCATACATACATGAAGTTAGAATGGCCCCCTGTGAATGTACATAGTCAGACCAAGTTACTCTAAAACGTCCTCACTGGTGACACTTTATATGAAATTCTACGTCTTTTAGTAAGCTAAAACCATACCTACTTTATACTGCAACAGAACAGGGTACATTGAGAAAGATTCTATAAACTTTTGGTGGGCATAACTTCAAGACTTCTTCACTCCCACTTGTAACCAGGAGGTACGAATTGCTTCAACCCGGGTATCCAAGCCATGAACAGGGCGGAGGCAATAGACAGGATGTGGCCCCTAGCAAAAGTATCTCTTCACTTTGTCCTCTCTGATCTTTCCAACTCATGTATGTGTGATTGCTGACTCAAAAATTTTGAGAAAAGAGAAATGTTATCTTGGTAAAATGTAACTTTTCCGGTTCTTTCAGACCTTTAGCCTTATTACTTCCTGTATGAGCTACAACCGGACTTTCACCCATCTCAGAGGACCCGGTTACGGCTTTCCGCGTTTGACCTCAAAACATGTATTTTTTCACATTCTTTTCACACGTATTTTACGGGCTACCTTGATATCTGCTCCAATTGTCATTCACCGATTAAGGAGATAACTTATACTCAAACTAAGTCTAGCCTTTCCACTTTCGCATACTGAATGCAAGTTCTACTGCTGTGTGTTGGTCCTATAAAAGCAGGTGTTTACTAGCATTATTTGCAATGTTGATTTACTAATTTTTTCTAGATTTTTCTAGACTACTGCAATTTTTGAATTTATAAAAATACATCGCCTTCAAACTTACAATTTTTTGTATTAAAATGCATCTCCATATTTGATCAACCCTTCAAATTTCCGTAGTTATAATGATTTGGACGCCGTTTATTTTGAAAGGTTGAATCTAGCAAGGTCAATTGAACAGGTGTATTTTCGATGTGATAGTTACATAGTTTGGGGGAATCAGCAAGCTGTTGTTTCAGTGAAAGCAGTTCTTACATTCGAGTCAGCTCTGTCATGAGCAACCCCTTCCCTGTAATTACGATCAAGGATGCAGAGAGGAGAAAGTCTAGCTAGAGGGTAGACAAAAGAAAGGAATGGTGGATACTATAATTTGGGGTGTTGTTGAAATAATAGTGCGGTTTTCTAATGAGGAGGAGAAAGCGTATAAAAATTTGAATACGATCACCCGCCCGGAATTCATTTGTATTAAGCACCTGACCGGTTCACTTTCTCCAACTTTCTCCTCCTCTACTCTGCACCCCTTTTTTCTCAGTTCTTCTCAACCTAGCATCCTCCTCCAGTTGCCATTTAATTCTACCCGTTTCTACACGAAAAGAGGCTTTCCTTTCCTGCTTCTACAGCCTTGCCTCTACAACCCTTCCTTGTTCTCTTTTTCCCCTGGATGACATTCTAGGGTCTCTACAATTCCAGTTTCCATTTCAGAAGACTTGAATAGTGCATGGTTATTCAGTGATGCGGCCATAGATTTACATACACATTTACCAGCCTTTGGTTCCGGTTAGGAATTGCTTTCACCATTTAACCAAAAACGTGAAAGGTTATAGGAGCTGTACCCCTGGTTACCTCGTCCCGAGAGGAAGGATCATATGCAGACTTTCTCTTGACTCTTAGAGTCTAGGTAGGTTATTCCAAGTAGGGAATAGTTGTCTATTTGTTGTATGTGATCTTTTAGAGGGACTCACTGCATGATCCTCAGCTGTCAACATTTATTTTGATACTGGGTGTAGAAGCAAGTAATTGAGAGACTCTCGCTCCCACTTTCTCCCATAATTTTCGACATGAATAGCACAAATTTTCTCCTTTTCTCCAACCACGTTTGAATATTCAATAGGATTTTCCGCCTACTTTCATCAAGACAGAGGCCAGAGCTCTTGCTCGTAAACCCGGCATGTGCGACTGTCTTTCCCCCCTCTATCTCATATCCTTGTGCATCTGCAAGGGAGCAGGGATCCTAGAGAGTATTCGATACTTTCCAAGCGATGCCCACTTTACTTTCTCCTCCTATCCTCTCAATGAGACACTAAAACAAGGTTTATTTTTTACCACACATTTACATCTACACGTCCGCACCTTTTTTTACCCTTCAATTCCCAGCCCACATTCCAAATTTCGCCAAGAGGATTACAAGGGATTTCTTTGCAGATCATCTCCATTCCTGGTATTCATTCTTAACTCTTGCTCCCTTCTCCACCATATCTCCGCTTTCCTTTATCTCAGCCAACGGAGAAAGCATCGCCTAGTTTTAGAGTAAATCCTCTTTGCTCCTTTCACCACTTTCTCCCTCCAATTTTTTACTATTCAAATACCATTTCAAGATTCTCTAGGCTTTTAGGAAAATTTTCTCTTTTAGGCCAAAGTACCGGGAAATTGATCCCATTCACTTTTTCCGGCCAATTTTCTCTCCCACACACGTTCTGAAAATCAGACCCCATCAGCCTCGAATTTGTTTAACAGTGGTGCTTTCTCTTTTGGACAATTTTCTCCATGGATATTTTTGCATTTCTGAAAAAAATCCTACAATGTTTCTGTAGGTTTTACTGGTCTTTGTCCAGAATTTGGTCAGAATTTTGGCATATATATTCCCTACTTTTGTATGTCCACTCCAAGTAATATACACCCACGACAGCTTTATGTAAAGGATTAGTTGATACAGATTAGCATAAGCTTTCCGACAGATCTTTGTCTCATTTGCATTGCAGTCTTTGCTTTCACCACTTTCTCTGGACAGAGCTAAGCTTATTTTATCTTCTTCTGTATGCAGAGCATGCTAAGCTCTAAGCCCATGTAATGCTCTGTATGATTCGGCACGAGCATGATTGTGTAAATATAGACCTCGTTTATGCTAGCTTTGCTAATAGTCTTGCTCTTCTATGCCAAAGCGGGGACAATCCTTGTTATTATGCTTTCTCCTCTTTATTTCTACAAGTTAATTTCTCCTTGTATGCTTAAGCAGCATATGCAAGCTAAAAGCCTAATGTTACAGACATTAGTTCGCTATTTATCAGTCTCCCCATGATCACGTTTTAATCAACATATTTATGTAAACATAAATATTAGATATATAGAATTCATCTTCTCTTGAACACAATCGACCACAATAGCTGCAGAGAAGATGGATTATGAATTTATATTCCCAACTCACATTTGGTCCACCCTTTGGCTAATAATATAGTTTGATTCTCCTCATCTCTACTAGTACGCGCGAATCGGGAGGATATAATCGGAAGGAAACAATGATGCACTGCGAACGTAGAAATAATTGCATTATGTCCTCCCGTGCACGCATTATCTTGAAGTGGCCAGCCGGAAATTGTCGTCTGCATGTAGTCCTCGTTTTCTATAATAAAGCTGCAGGGAGCTGCGTGCCTAATTTCATGCTGCAGGACGTCTGACTGAATATATAATACGTTTTGAATCCAATGGATAAAAGCAACTGATGTGAATGGTGCCTCAGACGTGAACAGGGGATGCTTTCACCAAGGTAACGGTATGCGTGACTGCGTTACACGCGCTTTCTTTTGTTTAAAGCTACATGATGAACATCTTCTGGGAGATGGGGAGAGATGCGTGAAAGATGAGCTGGAAACTGTAGAACTCCGAAGAGAAAACAAGGTCATGGATCATGGGGAGGTATGAGACCAAGTTCCAATGAAGAACTTTACACAGAATGTAAAAACAAATTGTTGGAGAAAGCATCACGAAAATTATGGCAACTTTCTTCTCTGAAACTTTGAATAACTTGGACAGGAATCAAGGGAAAACTACTTTCACACAAAATCATGACGGAAGCCATTTATAATACTAAGCAGGTTCGATTCTTCGCCAGAGTGTACAATTTAGTCGTACAGCCAAAAAATATTCTCAGCAACTCCAGGAGCTTCTGAAATCCAAAAACCAGAGCCGGAAGCTGAGTAGCCAAAACCTTTAAAATCAAAATCCGGCACCAGAGCAGAATGCACTCAAGGTGAAAGCAGTAAACTCCTCCCTTCTCTCCTTACATTGCCTGAATTTGTCTACGTAGACCAATATAATAGCTCACGAATGTATTTTCTCCAGGAACGTTTACAGCCTCCGGCTGTAAACGTTGTAGAATTTTGAAAAATCTATGGCATCTCATCTCCTCGGTTAGTATACGATGGCGCCACTGTAGTTTGATTACTCAATTTACTTTGTGCAGAGAAAGTAGCCGGAAATTTCTCCAAGTAGGTCTACAGGGCCAATTTATTAACTTGATCGTGACCATTGACTTGAGAAATGCATGCAGTCAAGGCAATTTGTCCCTTGTAGGAAAAAGTTGCGAAATGAGGTAGCCTATCTATTCCTTGTCTTCCAGCTAACTCTCTTCCCACGCTTTCCCCTCTACACGTTTTCGGTCAGAGCTTGTAAAAAATCAAATCAGGAACCGGGCTAAGAGAACAAAGCACTCATTCTCCAGAAAATAGAATCCTTCCTTCCAGGAGTATGTCTAGTGTGTGACTAATACGCGAAGTGGACGGAAATGCCGGATTTTTGCGCTTGCAACCAACCCTGAAGACCTGAACCTATTTCCATGGTTACGCGCTCCTGTAAATGAAGTGCAGAGCACGGAACCGGAAGCTTAAATTACAAACAGCGCGTTCTCGAAAACCATCTCGCCAGTCTCTCAGTACTTCATCTCAGGTAAATAATTTAAGCGACGACGGAAAGAAGAGCATCCGAAAATGAGACACCGGGCACAGGGGACACGGGTGAAGATTTGATGGATAGCACACACAGCAGACATATGCAGGGCAACCTCTGTTATGAAGTAAACTCACGCTCCTCTTTGTAAACCGGGATTGCAGCAGGGTACTTGATTCTTGTGAATTTTCATTAAAATTTCAACATTTTCTCTCATGGAAAACATAAAACCAGGAAGAAGGAAAGACAACACATTTGGAGTACTCCTCCGGAGGTAGACTGCATTTACACCGCCCGTCCCGGGAGTATGTAAGAAGTGGAGGTCGGTAAACGGGGAGGCGTGAGACATGACCTCGACCCGTCTGTCTCCCAATCCTACCCGGATTTATGAGTTTTGCGGGGGGAAAACATTGTAGAAGACTACGGTTCCATAAGTTCCGTATCGACCCCAGTTCCAATAAAACATGTTTCCTCCTGTGCTTGTATGCATTTTTATATGAATTTACCCGAGGTAAAAGCGGAAAGAAAAAGAGAAAGTCCGGGAGAAAGATTGTCTTCCACTTTCTCCTGGAACTTGTGTGGTTACACGCGGGAAGGGATGAGGGGATTCCGGGAGGGAGTCAAATCTTTTAAATTTATTGTACACCCTTAGGTATGAATACAAACTATGACACATTGCATTCTCGTTCCCAGTAGGCGACAACCGACATGCGTCCTTCCTTCAATTATTATTCAAATTCAATCTAAATAGAATTTGAATTCTCTCTATAACTTCTCGCCTTTACACATTTCTCTAGCTCAATCTGAGTTATTCTTATTCTACCAAATAATGTATTTTTCTTATTCTAACCTACGCAGTTCTCTTCATGTCTCTTTGTTAATCCTTTTCTCTATTCTCCGCAAGTACTCCTTAATGACTTAAATTTCTCCGTGTAATTTGATAGTAAAATATAAAAATTATTCAGTTCATCTCTGGCTTACCTGGTACAAAAAATCCGAAAGTCAAGAGCAGCAAACCACTCAATGAGAACAGGGAAAAATTCATTTTGTCTCTTATTAGGTGGATCACAAATCCGAAGTATTAACAAATTTTCAATAATGCTTTCACCCTGCAAAACCGTTCAATTTTTAATCCAACAGTTTTGTGCACTACACGTTTAGTTTCCGAGAAACTGGGTCGGGGTAACTTTAGTTAACTTTTAGAAGAAGTCAAGACAACCCAAATGTTAGTAGATGAGAATGTACAATTTGGCCACTTGCCCAAGTAACCGAGAGTTATCAAAAAAATCACTCCACTTTCACCCGTCCTCCTACAGCTAATAAGTTTATTGAAGAAATCATTGATTCTTTTTCCCTGGGTCGCCAAAACTTGGGTAAGAGTTAATAATGATAAACTGCATCTTTGACGCTTGTAGTAGTGTTCTGCTTCTAAACTTGAATCTTGTTTTCTCCAGATTGTATCTTCTGTAGCAACTAAACCATTCCAGGGAATTGGCAAAAATTCTGCGAACCTTCTGACACGAACTTTCCCACGGATATCCGAGTTAAGAATCGCAATTTAGAGATAAGAGATCAGAAGACGCGGGGGAAGGTTGAATAAAACGGGCCAGAGTGAAAGCGGGTAAGACTGGGCAGAGTGACAGGTTCGGTCGGTGAGCTAGTGGGAAATGTGCACATTTTCTCCCGGTAACGTGAACAAAGTCTGCTCCTGCCTCCAGAACGAGATCCCCCGACCTTTCTCCTCTTCTTTCTGACTCTCTGCTTTCCCTCCTCCTCTGTCTTTTCCCTTGATGTTTTCATTTGAAGCTTTCTCTTCCCGTTTTCGTATAAAGATACCCGGGCTTTTTCTGGGTGGCAGAATGGAGCCAACGGAATTCAATCCTTGCGCATGGTTTCCGTTTATTTTGACGTGTACGCGAATTCTTACAATTCCCGATTCTCACCTCTTCACCTCCAATCATCATTCCAATTATAAATCAACTGTTTATTATCGTAACCCCGATAAGTGAAAAGACAATTGATCAAGCCATGTAACAGTGTAAACGTTATCCAACTACCATACAGTAATTACACGAATTTCCGTCTACATATGTGACTTACCTATCATAACTGAGGGTGCTATACTATAAAATTATTTACAAAACGGCGCGAAGACGTTACATTGAAAAGGTTATTTTTTCGCCTGGATGTCGCTAGAGATTTAATAAAAACGTTTCAAGCTAGCGTTTTCATTTTTAGCAACTTATATATAACTTCTGTCACCTTGGAAACTTTTGAAAACGAAAAAAACAGAGACCATTAGCGCAGTAAAAGTCGTTGCAGGTAGGTGTAGCTAACATAACTTCTTTCTTTACCTTATACTTAACGTGAATGATGCCATTTAAATTGACCTGGACGAAAAAAACCGGGAACCATTTCGAGATGATCCTCTTCTATTACTGCTAAATCCAAGTTAGGATCCCGTCAAGAATTGAGCCGAGAGAGATCATTAGGGATGCAGAATTTGGAGGAAAGAAGAAGAGTAAAAATATATCCATTGACATTTCCTTTTCCGATATGGACATGTAATTTCCTTTTGGCTCTTTCCGTATTCTCGTAGAATATTCAAAATAGTTTCCGTTTCTTTCAAAGAAATCGAATATTTCTTAAACTCCTTCCCCCTCTTTCTCCATTTCTCCCCGTTCATATGCATAGAGGACAAGTTTAGAGAAAGCATATAGCTTTCTCCCCAAAAACTCTTCTTCTGTTAGACTAGCTGCATGTTTTTTCACCCAATTCAAAGAATTCCAGCATGTCCAATCCTCAATCTCGACGCTCCATGGAGAGCCTTGGACAGTTTCTTTTCCAATTCAGAGACATAAACAATTTTAGAGAATCTCTTCCGAGAGAAACGGTGTATTTTACTCCTGAGTTTTCCCCATCTCTTTCGGATAGAAACTTTCTTTTGGATTCCGTGAAAGTAGGAGCTAGAGAAAGCATGGAAGAAAAAGGAAAGTTGACAGAGAGAGGATAAAAGTACGTGTGTGTGTGGAACTTTAGCCGAAAACGCTGCTATAAAGTCACTCCTCTTATTATATGTCTGCTGGAAGCTGTAACAGGCCTATAAAAGTTGAGATTATATTGGCCATGTAGCATATCACTTGAGAAATTTGTAGGGGTGGGTTGAAAAAATTTCCAGTTGTTAGCTTTTGCTTTCCTCCTCTTCCTTGTCCCAAGTCCCAAGGACGAGAGGGTAGTACTTAGAGTAATTTGATTTAGAATAAAAGACTGTTGAGAGAAAGTACGAGTTAGTTTAGCTGGATGGAGTGATTGCATCATATTAATTTTTTCTGATTCCCATTTACGACATGAGTTCCATCTTAAATTTTTCCCTGGTGACCCAGTAATCATTCCAGAACGTGAACATCACAAAGACGTGGCCACCGTGTATGTGCTCTAGAGGTGAAAGTCAGCTTGACTGCTAGACAAGGTTGAGGGGACAGGAGAAAGTAAGAGAAAGTAAGTCGAGGGAGAAAAACGACCCTTTTTGTCATGTTCATTTCATTGAAAAAATGTTTTTAATTTTTCATAACTCTTTCCTCCTTTCTCCATCATCTACGTCAATTTAGCGGGATCTCTAGGGAAAGTAAAACACTTTCATTTCCTCCGCCCTTTCCCAGAGGATTGACCAATTCACTATTTTTATCCCTTCCAAATTGCTTCAAATCTCTTCCACAAAAGACAAACGTATCAATCTACTGTGCAAACAGAGATGCAATTAAAGCCGTGATGTATAAAACTCCAGTCTGAGAAAAGAACAGACATCGTTTCTGTTCAATGCAACGTAACGCGTTCTCCCGTTGCAGTTTTTCTACCCATGAGACTGCTACAGAGTTGGCAATTGTTTAACTTTCTCTTGCTTTCTCTTTGCTTTAACTTGCGTATTTTTACAAGCTTGAATCTAAACCACAGCTGTCCGAGGGCGGAATTAAAAGAACCACGGAAAGAGTGTGACTGACGACTATCTGAGAGAATATCAAGATTCTGCTACAGCGGTTTGGTTCAGGATGAGAGATGTTATAGTAAAATGTAATCCTTGAGGAATCCAATAAGGTTACAGGAATCCAAATCATTGTGAATCCGGGCATGTGCTAAGTGCGAGGAGGAAAAAGGCACTAGGGATGAGGCGAAAATGGGGAAAATTCGTTTACACCAAACTATCCAGTCACAAGGAACAATAAACAGATCGTGTGTGTGTGCCTGTGTTAACAGCTAAAAGTCTTCTCACAGCTTAAGCCAATCATCTCAATAGTATTTGCCTGTAATCTAACCCAAGCTTGCCTCATTTTCCCACACTTTCTCTTTGATTTTAGCCTCTTTATATTAAGAGCACGTCCACTATCTTAAAAGGAACAAGCGTATCTCGTCTTGGACATCAGCTCGTTTTGCAATGATTGCAAACCAAGAAAGCGTGCAAACCTTTTAAGCCGAGGAAATTTAAGACTACTGAATTTCACAAGAGATGCGCGCAAGAAAGATACAAGATTTAATGTTAATGAAATTCCAACGGGTATGGATTGATAGGAGAAAATAGGTTGACGGCTTGGATTGTATGGTAGCAGGAGAAAGTAGTATTGAGAAACCGAGGACTTGGGGAAGAAACTCGGAAGGTCTTGAGGAGAGTTGTTATTACGACTAAAGGAGGCGGTGCCTGTGGAGAAAGTCGAGGGAAAGGATCCAACAAGGGCATGTTTACTAAAATAATTAGATACCAAGAAACTTTTAGATGTGTAACCAGATACACCGAGCTATGTGACGCTAGAATTCTTATTGCTTTTAGAAATTTCTTTGGGGTGGGGAGGTGAAAGCAGAGAAAGTTGGACAAAACTATTGCAAAATCCACAAACATTGGGCAAAAAGACTTTCAGTCCTATTTCACCATACCTTCTTTGCATATTTAAAGAGAAAGTTGTATATAATTTTTTAATTTTCCCATACTAAATTAGGATAGCCTTTTGATACACAAGATATTTAATTATAAAATCAACACAACTTATTTCCTTAGGATATACAAAATACACAAAACTCTCCCTCCTCCGCAGCACACAACAGCGCTTGTCAGCTGCTAAAGTGATACTGGGTTTTAATGCAATTAATGCAATAACACGTACCTCCTGGATAAACAAATGGACGGTCCTGCAAACTGGACGAGGCTCACCCGAGTCTCTCTCAGTGACGCAGGACAGTCCATAGGTTTGCAAGGGGATGATGACAGAGGAGAGGAGAGTCAAGTTTGCTAATATGTAATTAGCACACCAACTGCATTTAAGAGATAACTAAGTAGGATAAGAAGGTAAATAATTTTGCACACGTCTAACACGTGCTGGAATTTCCACTCTCACTTCTTTGTCTTGAGTGCTGTGCTGATGTAATCTGCAACTTCGCAGTGGAGGAGAACTGGATGTCCATAAGCATTCGCATCTTTCCCTACGGGAAAGGGCGGATGCTTCTGGAGCTAAAGTCACCTTCCACAACATTCTAGAAGCTTACACTTAATGCAAATTAGCTAATGTTTTCAACAATCTATGTTTAACCTACTATAGCATATTATCTTTAGCAGTATATAAGCTGGGTCAGTCTGATTGTAAAATCAGTCTGTTCACCGCTCCAACATTGTACTCTATCTTAAGCGCATTGAAAAAGTATATAAAAAGTTAAAAAGGTGTGGTTTAAAATACTAAATTGTGTTCGTGTGTTACTGTGTTTACTTGTTTCTCATACCCTGTTTTTGAGCCATCTCTACCTTCACGGCTTGATGCCCGGGTAGGTAGGAACTAGTGAAAGTGCCGTAGTGCATCCAGTGCAGGAACATATTTTCTTACGCATCACTTTGCAGTAGCAATTAGCAGTTGGGATGATGCGGAGAGTTCCCAGCTTCGTTTCACCTAGTTCAATCGTTTACAATAAGATACTCTTACTTTGTTTCATTCATGCCACAGATACTTTTAAAGTATTCATCTGCAATAGTTAAAGTACTTAAACGACAGTGGATAAGAATTAATCGGCATTGAACTAATGCAAAAATTTGTTTCTGTCCTCTTCAAGAAAATATGCATCAAACTCTAGAAGTTGCAGCCAAAATTGCATTTCATGGAGTCATTATTCTATGGAGTCATGTAATATGTACAATTATTATTTACGAATAACTTAGATGACCTAAACAGCACTCGGAAATAAAAAGCCAAACCTGTGTTGCATGTCACTAACCCCAGCATGCCTCTCTTATTTCTGTTCTATTTATTTTACTTAAGAACAGAGGTAAAACCCTCTCTGGAAGAAGAGACTTGGGGAAAAGCAGATGAAGATAAGATAATAAATTTTAATTCAATTTAAGCTGACTGCATTGGATTCGAAGCGTATCTTTTTGACAGAGTCGACCGTGAAGAAGGTAACTGAGCTCAGAATCTTTAAGGAAAACGTAAATTTGGAGTTCTATGTAATATAACCCTGTGGAAGATTTAAGGGGAAAGGATGGAGGAAGGCAAGAGTATCGTTTTTGTTTCTGTATACGTTGTAATTTTGTAAAAGCTCTTCTCTCTCTTCCCTCGTGTGTGCGCTCTCTTAAGGGATGTTGTATTTAAGACTTTATAGAATAGCGGAGGAACTAAGGCCATTTCCCCTACGGGATAGGAATCTTAGACAGGGTAAATTGTGTAAGAAGGGCATGTGTCCGGGAAAGGGTGGAAGGAGAAAGCAAATGGCTAGGAGGAAGCTCAACAAAAGTGGACTTGAGGCTTTTCAATGTTTACATCTAAAAATGACAGTGAAGGGATTCAGTTTCTCAGATTCCCTCTCAACAAGTCCATCAAAGACTCCATTAACCCAATTATGGGAACCCTTTGATGGCCCAACCAAGGCAAAGGCTACAAAAGAGACACAGTTTCCAGGATTTCATCCAGTTTCACATAAATGAGCTTAAGTCAAGACCTTTCTCTCTGGCTGGCCCTCCCACAAAGCTTCGTAGGAGAAAGAGTGCAGATCCAGCAGTGAGATACGGCGTGTGGAGTGGAGGACTGGAGGAGAGTAGATTTGAAGGAAGAGGTTTGGTGGAGGATACAAGAGCAGAGAAAGCAGAGTAGCCAAAACTGGAAGAAAGGAGGAGAAAGTAAAAAGCTTGTTTGTCTGTGTACATATCTACACATCTGATTTTGATATTAACTCAGTGAGGGTGCCATCCACAAAGAAAGGCATGAAGAAGAGAGTATACTTCTTCTGCTTTCTACTTTCTCCCGTAGTAGTAGCTCCTTCCCGAGTTTTCAGCCCCATAGCCCTCTTCCAGGTGATCAAGTAACGAATACGCGGGTTGAAATGTAAAGCTCATCTTGTTGTCCCACCAGGTTAAACTCTGGTGGCCTGCTACCTTGAAGCTTGATAGCTTTAACGTTTGGCTTTCCCTTCGGTTCTTCAGTTGTTCTTTGTTTCTGGACCATGCTGAAACAAGGGTAGGGTGAAAGCAGGAGAAAGCACAGAGAAAGCTAACAATCCGAAGAAGAGATGGGGTGGATGAGCAGAGGGGACAAATACAAACATGTGGTGGACGAGTCAGCAAATAGGGGGGAAATACGTAACAACATGCAATGCTTCTCAGCTATGCTCCTCTTAAATGAATGAAACAATTTTCAAATGAAGCTTCTACCCCAGTTCGTGTCTGGTTTATCCAATTTAACTTTTTCGTTTCCGACTTTCTCCCGTGTACTCTTTTTTCAAAATTCCGTACTCCTTTGTGAAGTTCAGAAACATTGCATCATTGTGTGCACAACAAGAACATGACTTCCTATGGAAATTATTTTTACGAAGCAAATTTTGCGGGTACGATGGCGCGATTCATGAAGAAAATTACAGCAACGTTTGCTTTCTGGAATCATGTGATAATGCATAAGGTTAGAAAGTTGGCGGGATCAAAGTTTTGAAAAGTTAAACGCCGATTTTGAAAACGCTAGTTTTGTTTGAAATCTATTATAACAGGTAGTTGTTGGAAAAAGGTTAGCTTGATTTTGGAGGACTGAAACTATCAGCATCACAAACAGCCGAATCTATGATCTCTAACAAAACAACACGTGTGACCCAATTAACCTTAGCTATGTACAAGCTCATAACCTTGAAGCAAAGGCTACTTATGCCAGGGAGAGATAACCATTTTACAAAAATAGCAACATCTGCAGCGACTTTCACCTTGCTTTCACCCCAAAAAAGCATGGAATTCAATCCTCGGATATTTGCTACCTTCCTTTGTATCCAAATCTTTACAAGCCAACTGCATCCTCGTTTCGAGAGGGACATGCTTTAATGAAAACCTCGCCCATTTCCCACCCTTGAGTAAACTAAATAAAAGATTGAAGAATCACGTTTCACTGATCTCGGATACAGTTTGCTCATCATTGCTTGCATCTTCCGTGGAATGAGGATGTGACCCGCGATGTTGTGTAAAGGACAGAATCGTCCATCCTTAGGATGGAAAAAATCCACAGAGTTGGTTATCGACCCTATTTCTTCCCTCTCTCGCCTCTTTTACTTCTTCTTTTCTTTTCCATCTGTTATTCTCAATTTTCGGTAAAGAATTCCTTGGACCACTTAAGATTTTGAGTGAATCTCATCCTTTCCGGTCCACTCAGCCAAGATCTGTGTGTCGCGCCGGGGTTTAGTTCCTCCTACTTTCTCCTTGCTTACTTGCATAGCTCTGCTGCTTTCTCCTCCATCGGAATGGAGCATGAGGCAACGGCAATAAAAGAAAACGAGCTTTCACCCTCATATAGACTCCACCTAGATCTTGATTCTCACTCCCTCCTAGAATCTACTCCTATTCCCTTATTGGCACTTTGTATATCCATAGCTTCGATTTCGCTATGCATCCAGACAAGATCTAAGAATTGAATCATTTCACCTTCTGCCCACTCAAACCCATATGTGACATTCCATAGAGAAACATAGTGTGATACTTTTGGTTTATGCCATGCGAGGAACTGGAGGGAGGAATCATATTCTTGATTTGCTTTCTTTGCTCTCACCACTTTCTCTTATGCATCTCCTCTCTGGCTTTAGCCTTTTCTTGAACGAAAGTGGGTAGTTTTCCCACAGGATTTGAAAAACAGTTGGTGGTTGATGCTCCTATTCATGTATATGAGGGTGAGACTTTCTCTTTGCTTGTTGAAACTACAGCAAGCTTCAGTGCGGCAAGGGATGAGCTTTCCCGCAAGATAGCATCTTGGGAGTGTAAACACGATGAAGATTCAGGAAGTATATGTCAGCAAAGGGGGTGAAGACTAGGGCTGCTCCTACAATTCTCCTCATCCCCTTCCATACTAGTTTAGAGTGAAAACATTTTAATTCAAATGGAACTTGTACAATGCTCTAGGGAATTTCGGCTTCCCTTGATTTATTCCACAGACTCTGATTTGAAAAGCTTAGGAAAAATTCGACTTTATCACCCTATCCTCCAATACGATTTAGTAAATTGCTCCAACTTTTCTATTCCGCCTCCCCTCCCATCACATCTACCCCTCCCCCAGACTTTCTCCTCTCCCTGTACCTCCTGAACCATGCAGTTCCAATAGCGGCAAACTGCTGTGACATTTCTATCTTTGCTGGGGGGAAAAGGTTGCCGGGTCTCTAGATTTGCTTCAGTATTGATAAAAGTAAGTAGCTCTGGAAATATTTTCTACGTAGCTTGATCAGACAAGTGAGTGAGGGAGAAAGGAGGGGAAGAAGAAAAAAATTCACACAATTCTCAATAACTAATAAATTTATTGGCTCTCAATATTTTTCCACTTTCTCTTCAAAAACTTTCTCACTTCTGGTGAAAGTCTCCTCCTAGGAACTGAATGTAAATCCGAAAAGTTTGCACATTCCACCATGAAATCTTATAACTATTTCGACTGACATGTAAAGTATGAAAAGGTGCAAGGTTGAGATTGAGAGTTAAGGCGCATTACAAACTTTCACATATCCATCTGTTCATTGCTTTACTTAGCACAGCAGCATAGGCTCAGGCGGTAGACTTTCTCCATCTTTGATTTGATTTAATGCACTTTTTTATAATTATTTTGAAAACCATGCAAATTTTACTGTAAAATACAAGTACTTCTCATGAGTTTACTGTTCACTTACAGTAAATTCATATGGGTTCCTTCGGTGTATCTTACCGCTCTGTCTCGACAAGAATCTTCCGGTAATTTCCCAGGTAAACGAGCATCCTTTAATCGGACAGCATATTGAAACCAACGCACGGAGGTAGACATGGCACCTGGAACAGCTTCATAAAATATGGTCAAGCACTATCATTGTACTCGAGTACAATGTGAAAACACATCAACGGCATGCCAATCAATAATTAATCGACGATTCTATGATGACCAATCGTCCATCCTGACGATGGTCCTACTAGCGCATCTTCTTGAATTCCATCAGATTGACACGGACATATGGTATTGACACGACTGAAATAGCAAGCCTTAACAGCAGAGGAATCGATGCGGCACGAGAAGAACAAGAAGCTGATAGTGAGCCTGGAAGAGTAATATTGATTAGATGGTTTTTTCGTTTTCAAAATGGAGACATTTGGTTGACAGAATAATAAATTCCGGCTCCGTGTCTCTCCCCTCTCAGTATATGTCCACATTTTTTGTCATTTTGTTTTATGTCTTTCCATTTCATCTTTTTTCACAGTCCAAAACTCCTGAGTGGCTCGCTCTCGCTACCATCTCAACCTTCACATAATCCACTTGAGGAAAGGATACAGCACCAGCACCCTCCTGGCGTAAACGGTCCTCATACTACACCAGTTAGCCACACACACGAGGAACTCATCTTTCCAATGCTTTCACCACCCTCCTTTCCCCCTCTTTCTCCCACGCATGAATACATATGTGTGTTTTCATAAGCTGTAGGACGAGCCGCAAACTTTGGACATGGCTACTAAAATTGTCGCCACGTTCCCGGCTGGAAAAGATGCATACTATACAGGAGTCAATCGTAGTGAAAGTACAACTGTGAAAGCAGGAGAAAGCAGTCATAGAAGCTACTTTACAGAGAGTAAGAAAAGAGACCAGGGAGCAAGCATGGAAGAAGATAGAGACACACATCTTCCTTTCCACTCTATTGCTCAATTCATACATGAAAATTCTCTTCCTCGTTTCTTACTAAACCCAATCCCTTATGTATACGTTATTCTCAGCCACTTTCCCACATGTGTCTCCATCCTCAGCCGCAAGTTTAGGCCCAATTGAACCCCACAATGGTCAGCTCATCCTCGCCGGCTAACTCTGCTGTCCTAACTTACGAAAAACCATCATTTCAACGTATCTAACAGTCCTCCCACCGTTTTAATATGTTTCCCCCCAAAATATTGTCACTTTCACCACTACTTTCCATTTAAACTTGCATCAGGGCTTTCTCTTGCTTTCTCCCGTCTTTTTGAAACGGGGTGAAAGTTTATTAGTCTGAGTACTGTGTACAGAATATTCACCAAAAATAAGCTATTGAATTAAACTTAAAGAATGATGCTAACATGGGTGAAGGATGTGACGATTTTATCTGTTTTTACACACCTGAGGCTTTATATCACTAACTTGCAAAACAGTCTACAACCTGCTGTATTTTACTCGATATAAAAGGTGTAGTGAAAATTCATACTTCATCATGCGGTATGCTTTCTCCGAATCATATATCCAACCGCCAATAATTAAGCCTCACACAAGATTAGAAATCCTCGTGACAAATTACGCTAATGGCAAACTAACGGCTCATTCTGGTAATTTCCTTCCATGAGAGCCTGCATTTATATGTTCACGCCATAGCTTATCTATGCGTGTAAGAAAGGTTACTTAAGCAGCTTAAAATCTATCTTTAAAACTTTACTCTGATTCGTGGATATTGATCAGGCCATATTCTGTCCAAGGCTAAATAACTGTTCATGTTTTTCAGCTAAAACTTCTAATCTCAATCGTTCATTTAAATGTTATTTACCTATAATTCTAAAATCAGAGTATCAGAGTCTCTTGTTCAATCTAGGCTATAAAACTCCAGTCCACTCTGGACTCGGAGAGCAGTTCAACACCAACATTCAACCTTGTAACAACTATCTAACCTGCCACCACCGCCTCTCTTTCATTAAACTTCAACTTATTTGAACATAAACTCTGCGCTTTTCCTAGCACACTTCATCATCCTACATCAAACCCTAGAGCCTTTACACAGAATATCCACACTGCATCTACTCCTCAACATGGTCCTTCGAACCGGATCTGTGCATGTGTAGTCCGACTCCGTAGATTTCCTTGCCAGATTCGTGCCAGTGTGTGAACTTGTGTAGGATTTAGGGTGATTTTGCTATTTCTAGCTAGATCTGTGTATTGTGTAAGTGCTGTGTTATTTCTAGCATCATGACGAAGTTAGAAAATAATATTAAAATCCGTGATAGGAAAGTGCAAGAGCTCAGCCGACTCAAGCAATATTGTAGCAATCCCCAACCGAATGCTACATACTTTGAAGTTATAGCTAAGCAAGAACAATTATCTGCCTTGAAAACTGAGCTTAATTCTGTCTTTACTGATGTGGATTTGGAGAGTAAGGATGAAGAAATTACCCGAGCTAATTCAGATCTCGAGGTGAGAGCTGAAAATACCTTCATCATGATCAAGTCCGTCTTGATGTCCAGAGCTGCGCTACTGAAGCCAGCTCAAAACACATCCGATCCTGGTTCCACGTCCCGAAAACCTGATAACATCAAATTACCGGAGTTTCATCTTCCCGTCTTCGATGGTAATGTCCTTGAATGGACTTCATTTCATGATCTGTACTCTGCTACTATTCACAATCTCGCATCACTTTCAAAGGCTCAAAAGTTCCAGTACTTAAAGTCTTGTTTGAGAGGAGATGCTTTGAAACTCATCCATGGAATTACCGTTACCGACGCCAGCTACGACGATGCGTGGACCATCTTAACAAAGCGTCACCAAGACAACGATATTCTTCAGACTGCTCACATCAACAGGCTACGTAACCTACCAAATCTAACATCAGCTTCTGGATCTCAACTGTGTGACATGGCAGATATCATAACTGAATCCGTAAGAGCGCTTAAACAATTAAATTTGCCTGTCGAACAGTGGAATGTAATACTTCTTGTGATTCTGTGTGAGAAATTAGACAATGATACGAGAGAGCGGTGGGAATCGTACAAGGTTGGACTTGCTCAAGCTACGGTAACACTTTTTACTGAGTTCTTGGTGGCTCGCTCCAAGATTTTATCATTATCTGCTCCATTTGATTATCAATCTGAAACTAAGCCTAACAAACATTTAACTAAAACGCAAAAGACTACTGTTCACTCTGTGGTAACTAATACTCGTTCTTGTGTGTGTTGTGAGAAGGAAACCCATCCGTTATTTAAATGTGCCAAGTTTAGTGGACTGGATGTCTTGAATCGTATCAACATCGTGAAGAAGCATCGCCTTTGCTTCAACTGTCTCGGACATTCGCACTCGGCCCAAACTTGCAAATGCCAAGTGAAATGCAAATCCTGTTCTGGTTTACATCATTCCATGCTACACCTTGAGAAAACCAAGCCTGTTCCAGCCAAAGAATCATCATCAGAAGCCATACCATCAAAATCTACAGCATTGGTTGGACAAGGCCGCGCTTCACCAGTCTCAGAGATATTACTTGCTACTGTTGTCGTACATATTCCGGACGTGGTCGGGAGGTTGGTGGCCTGCCGGGCGCTACTGGATTTGGCGGCACAGTCGAGTTTTATTTCTGCTGACTGTGTGAAACGCTTGGGATTGAAGCCACGCAAGGCTGAAATCATCATCACCGGAATCGGATTAACAAGTGAATCGTCATCATCTTACGTGGAGCTAATTGTGCATTCAAGAGTCTATCCGCATATTCATCACACCGTCCAAGCCTTCATACTTGATGAAGTTACAACTCCCCTTCCCTCTACTCCGCTGGATATATCATCGTGGGATCATCTCAAGGGCCTAACTCTGGCCGATCCATTTTATCATCAACCTGGCAAGATTGACATCTTGCTCAACGTCGTCGTACTTGCCGAGAGTTTGCTAGGAGGAATCATCAGAGGCGCTGCTGGAACTCCTACTGCTCTGGAAACGACATTTGGATACGCAATCATCGGTGCTTGTCATTTGGATAAGACCATTTGTGCTTCTGCTACAGTGCTGCATACGCTGGAGGAAGCTTTGCATAACTTCTGGAGGACGGAGGAGGTACCTGAACGCAAGCATATGCCGGAGGAACATCGACTGTGTGTTGAACATTTTGAGCAAACTTACACCCGTGGTAAGGATGGTAAATTTATTGTGCAGCTACCTCTCAAGGTTAACATTGATAAACTTGGTGAAACACTTCCGTCCACTCTTAAGCGCTATCAAACTTTAGAAAGGAAGCTTAAAACTTCTGAATCATTAACTTGTGACTACCATGCATTTATGAGAGAGTATGCAGAACTAGGCCACATGGAGCTCGTTACTGAGGACAGCTTGCATAAACCTTGTGCTGTGTATTTGCCGCAACTTCTCGTGCTACGAGAGTCATCTTCAACTACCAAAACTCGAGTCGTGTTCGATGGATCAGCCAAATCATCAAGTGGTATGTCTATTAATCAAGCTTTAATGGTCGGTCCAACTGTTCAATGTGATTTGTTCAGCATCATCGTACGCTTTCGTACATATCGTGTCGCTCTGATTGGGGATCTGGAGAAAATGTATCGTCAGATATGGATTAGCAAGGATCATCAGGATTATCAACGTGTTCTCTGGAGGACAAGCCCATCAGAACCTTTACAACATTATCGCCTCAAGACAGTAACTTACGGAACGAGCTGCGCCCCTTTTCTAGCTGTGCAGTGTTTAAGAAAACTAGCTGAGTTGGAGCAAGGTAATTACCCAAGAGCTTCTCAAATTACCTTAAGGGATTTCTACGTTGATGATTGCATTTCTGGTGGAAACTCAACGGAGGAGGCAATCTCCATTTATCAAGAACTGTGTGAAATGCTAGCTTTAGCCGGGTTCAGTTTGCGTAAGTGGTCATCTAACGATTTAAATGTGTTAAATGCTATACCTGAACATATGCGTGAAATGAAATCAGATTTTAACTTTGACGATTCTACAACCATCAAGGCGTTGGGAGTTCATTGGAATCCTAAGCTTGATGCCTTTACCTTCAAGGTTTCGGTCCCTCCGATTCCATCAGTGTTAACTAAACGTAGTGTCTTGTCAGAGATAGCCAAGGTCTTCGACCCGTTAGGGTGGCTATCTCCTGTAACTATTCGTGCTAAAGTTTTTATGCAGGAGCTTTGGAAGGTCAAGCTGGGCTGGGATGAACCATTACCTGAAGAGATTAAGCAAATCTACCTGAACTACCGAGAATCCCTACCTGGACTGTGTACCATTTCTCTACCTCGCTGCATAATCACCAGTTCATCAATCCGCTACCATCTTCATTGTTTTTGTGATTCATCAGAGAAGGCTTACGCAGCATGTATCTATCTGTGGACTTGTGGTGCTGATGGTAAGATTACGTGTAACCTAATTGCAGCTAAATGTCGAGTTGCACCTTTGAACTCTCCTTCTTTACCTCGACTGGAGCTGTGTGGAGCTGTAATGTTGTGTAAGTTGATGAAATCTGTGCGTGAATCTTTGAACTTACCTATACATGAAACATTTGCTTGGTCTGACTCTAAAATTGTGCTAGCTTGGATTGCATCACCTTCTTATCAGTGGAAAACATATGTAGCTAATCGAACCGTTGCAATTCAAGAAATTATTCCAGCATCAAACTGGAGTCACGTGTCAACTAGTGAGAATCCTGCCGACCTAGCAACTCGAGGAATCTCACCGGAGGATTTAGCATCATCTGAGCTGTGGTGGAAAGGACCTTCTTGGCTTCATGGAGGAACAATTCCCTTTGCACCAGCATCAACTACATCATCTTCATCTCTTCTCGATTTGGATAAAGAGAAGAAAATTGTGCGTGTATATCAAGTATCAATAACTGACGAATCATTATTCCACAGATTTTCGTCTTTCCGTACTTTAGTACATGTGGTAGCTTTTGTGCGACGGTTTCTCAAGTGTTTGTCATCAAAGGATAATTCACAACGGAAGCCAGTGAAGGAAGCCGATCCAAAGTCAATCATCCTGTCTGTGGAAGAAATCGAGTTAGCTACTCAATCCATCATCCGTGTTGTTCAACAAACATCCTTTGCCAAGGAGATCAAGATGCTACAGGATAACGACTGGAATCCTGGAGAAAGTAAACTACGCAATCTTCAACCTTTCCTGGATTCAAACGGACTACTGCGGGTAGGAGGAAGGTTGGAAAAAGCTCATTTAAACTTTGATTCTAAGCATCCCTATATTTACCTCATAATCATGTGATTGTGAATTTAATCGTGCGTCATTATCATTTAATGCTTCATCATTGTGGACCGTCCCAGTTGGAAAGTGTAATTGCTACAAAGTATTGGATTCTTGGTTCTCGTAATTTGGTGAGATTCTGTGTTCGTAAGTGCGTCATCTGTTTCAAACTCAAATCTCGTGCAACTCAGCAACTTATGGGAAGTTTACCTACACCAAGATTAACTGTGTCTCGTCCGTTCACCAACTGTGGAACCGACTTTTGTGGACCCATACTGCTCAAGGATCGCAAAGGCCGTGGTTCAAAAACTTACAAATCTTACATTTGTGTATTAATTTGTTTTGTTACTCACGCTATACACATTGAACTTGTTAATGATATGACATCTGAATCATTTATTGCTGCGCTTCGTCGGTTTGTATCAACTAGGGGAAAACCAAGCGTCATGTTCTCGGATTGTGGGACTAACTTTGTCGGAGCCGATCGAGAGCTAAGAGAACTTGTCAAATCGAACTCATTTAATGTGACTGCAGCAAAAGAACTTGTGGATAGTGGGATTGAATGGAGATTTAATCCACCAAGCTCTCCTCACTTCGGTGGCCTCTGGGAGGCAGGAGTGAAAAGTGTGAAGCATCATTTACGTCGTATTGTGGGTGGGTCTGTGCTAACTTATGAAGAAATGTTAACTTTTGTTAAGCAGGTTGAAGCGGTATTAAATTCTAGACCACTCACTCCGAAATCATCTGATCCTGAGGATTTGGAGCCGCTCACTCCAGGTCATTTTCTAATCGGTGGACCTCTTACATCGGTGCCTGATGGGAACCATACCGGATCTCCTGCCAATCGGTTGTCAAGGTGGCAACTAGTCCAGCAGCTGACTCAATCTTTCTGGAGCCGTTGGCAGCGGGAATACTTGACCAGACTTCAATCGAGACCGAAATGGTGGACAGCTAAGAAGATATCTACCGGGGATTTGGTACTCATCAAGGAGCCACAGGACTTACTCAAGTGGGAGATGGCACGAGTTTTGGAAATTCATCCGGGTTCGGACGGGGTTACCAGGGTCGTCACTCTCAAGACATCATCAGGGGTCAAGAAACGTCCAGTGAATAAATTGTGTATTCTTCCATTTAATTATGATGAATAATTGTTAGTTCACTTATCGGATATGTCAATTTTGTATTTTCAATCGTATCAATCAATTTGTAATTTTCATTAATTAATCTATCTTTCATTGAACTAATGTGTAGTTCAAGGCGGGCGGCATGTTCACGCCATAGCTTATCTATGCGTGTAAGAAAGGTTACTTAAGCAGCTTAAAATCTATCTTTAAAACTTTACTCTGATTCGTGGATATTGATCAGGCCATATTCTGTCCAAGGCTAAATAACTGTTCATGTTTTTCAGCTAAAACTTCTAATCTCAATCGTTCATTTAAATGTTATTTACCTATAATTCTAAAATCAGAGTATCAGAGTCTCTTGTTCAATCTAGGCTATAAAACTCCAGTCCACTCTGGACTCGGAGAGCAGTTCAACACCAACATTCAACCTTGTAACAACTATCTAACCTGCCACCACCGCCTCTCTTTCATTAAACTTCAACTTATTTGAACATAAACTCTGCGCTTTTCCTAGCACACTTCATCATCCTACATCAAACCCTAGAGCCTTTACACAGAATATCCACACTGCATCTACTCCTCAACATATACATAGGCGGAAGAGGAGAAAGTCAAACATTAGGTAAAACTTAAGCCATCCTTAATGTGACAACGTACAGTGAAAGTAGCGTGAAAAATAATTCACAAGGGACATTAGGTAACAAGTTTCCAACTTACTTTCTCCACGTCATTAGCCTCCGGAACGTAAAGGTAATCCACCATCCGCTTGTCATTCATCCCATCAAGTATAATTAAATTATGGTCTAATTACATGCAAATATAGAGTACAGCCCAGATGACGAAGTTGGAGGGATGGCAATCCTTCCTTTTACTTTCACTACATCGGCAACTTGTCCACTTAATATTTTCACATCACTTTCACCGGAAACGGAACGAGTTAGAATTTGTCTCCCGCATCAAGTTTGCCTGTATTCCACCGTCGAGAGTCGAAGCTGAACAATCCTTAGGCTGTTTCTCAGGGTGTTACTATTACGCTTTTCGTTGAGTAATTCAAGGAAGTCCCCTGGCGGTATTTCCAGATAAAAGATGGGTCACCACGGTCCTTTTGGCAGCCGAACGAATAGTCTTGCATATATATAAAGTCCAAAGATAAAATTATGGAATAAAACAAATGAATAATGCAATTACCCGTCTTCCTAACTGGAAGGAGGAGAAGGGCGGGTAAAACCCCGCTCTGCATGAGTTCTCCATGCACAGTATCCGCAAACGCCCACCTTGTTCACACAAAGCACAAGAACCATTTATACAAGCAACTCCTATTTTAACAAGGTTCGGAAATTATTGTGCAAAATTCGCGATATTTTCTACCGTATCTTAATTGTTTTTGTACATGCTTTCTCCTCCCCACGCCAACACCGCCCTCCCTCGACTTTCTCTTTAAGCGAGACTGAAGCATCATGTAGCTAATGATGTTCTATTCATGGGTTGATTTAGCATGCTTGATTCAGAAATATTGTGAATAAATATGCTTAAATAAATGTGGGTCGACAGAGTTGACATATAGTGGAATAAATGGGGTTGAAAAGAAGAAAAATGCGGGCGGCGGCGGGTGTTAAATTGTTGCTCTCCCGCTTTTCCTTGTCCATACAGACTTTCCGGGCCTCTTCTTCTGTCCCCGTCCTCCTCTAGTTTCAAGACTTGGACGTTAACTGGAGTCAGTATATATTGCTATTTCTCTTGAGCGAGAATGAGCTTGCATCCTCCGGCATTCCGGAATGATGTATGAATAGTGTGTGAAATTGCTCCAAAAAGTGGAAAGCATCCGCTTATCTGTGAAAGAGAGACGATGGTTGCGGAAAAAGACCCGGGATTTAGTCAGCCAAGTGTGTGCAACTTGAGACAGGGTAAAAAGAAGAATCGGAGGAGCTTTACGGGGAAATCTATGTGTGTTTCCCTGCATTCATCTTCGGTACGTTAGCTGGAACCGGGCAACTCAGAGAGCCGTTCCGGGTGAGGATATGTAGAGGGTGTTGGAATTAGGAAGAGATGAGGGTGGGGAGGGGTGGGTTGTGGAAAGTATGTTGCCAGGGCGGCAATTTCCATTATGAGAATGAAGACCATAAACAAATTCTTTCCTCGCACGTAATTTCATTAGGATGACGAACGCCGAAAATTACCCGACTCAAGTTAGACGGCTCTGAAATTGAATGTTTTACACACGTAATTCTTATGCACGATCTGGGCTCTTCATCCTCCGCCTTCTTTGTGTATGGATAGATTCATTTCAGTAAGCCCGACAACATGTACTGTAGCCAGCAAGAGCCAACCCGGCTAGCGTAGGCAATGAATCTCTTTTAAACTTTCTCTTTTGTATATTCATTTCGGGGCAATGAAATACTCCGGCACGGTTATTCTGAATCCAAGCGGCCGTAATATTAGTTAGAGTGCGTCTATGCTATGCTATGGAGAAAGCTAGTAAGTGGGTAGAGGAGAAAACTTTTATTACTCTACTTTCACTTCCGCTCATCTCCGTAAAATCTTGTCTTTTACAACAACTCCATTCCGGCTGCCGCCTTTACCCACATAAAATCATAAACTTGGATGATAAACGCCTCCAAGAATATGGCTACATAAAATCAATTCAAGATTTTATTTTATTTACCACACACTAGGATTTGGATGAAATGAAAGGGGTGCGGGATGCAACAAAAAAATGATAATCAAAACAATTTAAGGGAACGACAAAATGGTCCAGAAAAATTGGGTTTCTAGGTCATTTTGCCAGTTTTATGCTAGATTCAAGGGTAAATTGCTTCAGTTGGCCTCAAGCATATAAAAAAACTTTTTTAGCGTGTAAACAACAATTCCAGGTTTGGCTGATGGCTGTGAGGATGGATGGAACCGGTTAGGGGGTCGAATCAAGGAAGAGTGGTGTGAATCCCTCCCGGTTTTACCCGGCTAAACTAGCATTAACAGCATCTTCCCGGGTGTTAATGGAACCAACAATTTTACATTCATCTCCCTCTAAATCCCACAAGTAGCATATACCTTGTGCAGCCTTCAAGTACCGACAAAATCTCTTGAACGGAACGCACTCTTTGTAACACTCCAAGTTTCAAAAGTAGGGTAAGAGGAGGGGAGGAGAAAGTACAGACAGCTGGAAAGGGAGAAAGAAGGCAGGGAATGAGTAGTTTTTTTAGAAACGTAGCTTTTCACACCCATTTTTCCGTTCCACAACCTTCTAGTTCGACTTTCACCCTCTTCAAGGACGATTGGAGGATTCTTGAGGGCGTAAAGGTGGCTGAGCTGGTGAGAATTAAGGAGTCATTCGGCTTGGGCTCACATATGACTAGTGAACATGGAAGCTGGTCCTGGTAGGAATATATACATCATATTGAAGAAATGCTAATATAAAATTAATGTCATTTCAATTCTAAATTTTCCGCAAAGACCTAAATTTTAAAATTCTTGTCGCAATTAAAAACTGAAATACCTGTTGAATTTCAGAAGATTTAAAATCTGGATTTTCCGTCAAATTCTTTATCTGTGATTATTGCTATGCTTGAGCGTGCATACCACCTTAACATAGCACTGTCAAATTCTAGTATAAACACCACCCTAACCTAGATCTCTAAAAATCACTAATTTCAGAAAAAATAGCAAAGCTGTGGTGTATTTCATTCAATGATGCGTTCAAGGTCACTGCTTAACGCTGATGGATAGTGTATGAACAATCAGGAATTTCAAAACTTGGCAACACAATCAAAATTTGAAAATTCACATTTAAAAATTCTCTGAAAATTCATATTTGAAAATTCATATTTGAAAATTCAAATTTGAAAATTCAAATTTGAAAATTCATATTTGAAAATTCAAATTTGAAAATTCATATTTGAAAACTCAAATTTGAAAATTCATATTTGAAAACTCAAATTTGAAAATTCATATTTGAAAACTCAAATTTGAAATTTTGAAATCTGGTCCAAAATTCCAATATAAAGGCTCAAAATTTAATGGCTAGAGATCCGATTTTAAATCTGGCAAGAAAAGTACATGCTATTTTTGTCAGATACTTAGCAGGAATTTGCGTTTTTCAAGTCGGTACATGTGGTCTTTCATTTTAATAAATATAATTTGAGGGTAAATCAGAGAATCAGCGTATAGTGATGATTCATGCTGATTCTGGATTTCCAAAAATGTGCCATGTAACACGAAAATATGTATCGGTGTGAATTATGTCCACTTTTCATGGAATCAGACTCCTGGTAATATTTTCTCTCAACTAATACAGCTGCATGCACCGGTCCGAATAATAATGTCTCTCAACGTTTTATATGGAGGAACTTTATCAAGTGTAAAAATCCCGAGACATTTTAGCCAATTGCTTCAGCTATTTACAAAATTCCTTCAGTTTCAAGTACCATACACAGGCTAGGTAAAATGGATGCTGTTTGCCTAAACATAACAACAACTTGTTCTAATATGTAAACATAAGCTTTCAAGCTTAAAACTTTTCGACCACATCTGCAGATTTCAATGTCTTTTTAAAAATTTTGAAAACTGTGCCACAAACAGAATCTGAATTTAAAGTTTGGACTAAAACGGAAATATCTTGCAAACCTTCACTCAACTTCAATTCGGTGTGGTTCTCAAAAGACATCCGGTCCATGTTTCTTTAATAACCTCTGCTTGCAATTTCAATCATTTCTGTTTCTTCAGTAAAGACCTCTGGTATAACCAACTCTTTAATTATTTCTTCCCATTTCATCCACTAAATACTAATAGTAGAGGAAACCAAAAAATTCCGCATGGGTTTTCCCGTATCCGGTACTTATAAAAGTATTCTGCCCTGCAGTATTCTATCGCAGTAACTCCCTAGAAACTAAAAACCACAAGCTTTTAGCATAACTCATGTTTTTTGGATAATTCAGGTCGGGTTACACATGCAAAGAGGATTTACAGTTAGATTTTGCACTGTGTTCTTCTTGCACGTCTTCTGCCAAGAAACCATGTAACCTTGGTGATGTTTTGGCCAATATCTCAAAACTCCTGTACTTTCTCACATTATTACAAAAATTATTAATTTCTCCGAGGATTTTACTGTACGTAAAAATCACTCAGTTGCCCGGCTTCAATTCCTAACCAAAACTATATCGTAAATTGCTAAGCTAAAGTCTTAAATGTCAGCCACCAGTGCAGTCACTGGGTTCTCCACTTCTTCATAGCAGTTTCATTTTATTCATACCTTAAGCTTCTTCATGCATACGTTGCAACATCCATGCAGCTTGGATTTTAATGAAAAAATAAATAATTGCTCACCCCGGAACTAAAAACATCAGCCACACCCATTTGTTTGCATCCAACTCTAGATCCATCATGCTCTTACAGTGCCCGACCCTCTGAGTGAATGATTACCAATCCCTATTCCCGATACACACGATGCCTTGCCTTACTGTCAAGCATTTTCCATTTGTGTGCCCAACCCCACACATATTCCTCCAACCCCAATCAACAGTCATGTATCCAAAGTCCAGTCGGAGGTTATTCGCGTCAGGAAATGTAGTAATTAACAATTTTACAGTAATGAATCTAATTGTACTTAAATTTCCGCCGTAATCCCTATTTCAACGATTTAATATTACCAATTCCACTTTTTGTACACTACTATACAGAGCATTGAATACAGAGCATTGAAACGTTACGATTCAGAGGAGAAAGCTGGAAAGAATCACGTGGGCATTATATGCGTTAGCGTTACATGCATACCTACCCGGTGAAAGCGTAGGCGTAGTAATTGTTAGGAGAAAGCGTAGAGAAACGGATGAGGTAAAAGAGGGCAAGGAAATGGGGTGGTTGACTACTATGGTGGAGCGGGGGTTGTGGATATAAAAGAGAATGAATTTCAAAGCCAGCTTTCACTTTGTCATCGTCTCTTCCTCCATTTATTTTACTTTGGTTCCCCCGAAAAGTCATGGTAAATAAAAGTTGAGCTAAGTTATGTCCTATTGTATTGTATACATTTTCATCCGGGTCGTTCGGGGGCGCCCTATTATTACTCCAACACACAATACTATTTCAGCGCAGCCATCATACATCTCTCCCTAAAATACATCTTTTGGCAATCCTTTGTATGGATGGGAGGGTGGGATCTACAATTTGAGTCACTCATTCCATCCCAAATCCCCCTCTCACTTCCTCCCAGTATGTCTTCCTCCCTCTCCCCCGCTTTCACCCCTCCTCCTTCCCCCTTTGGTCATCCAATGCAATTTATACTTCGTATCTTGTTCACTTAAGGAACTTACAAGCTTGTCTTCGCTCAAGCTATGCTTAAGAGTAAACTAAACTAAAACCAGGATTTTCTTCGGCCCTTCCCTGAATTAGTTGGAATTTGTTCAGTTTTATAAAAAATTCAACCATGTACGCAGGCAATTATGCCGGCAATCAAGAAAATTACCCCGTATAAGACATTGTGTGTCCTACCCTGGAGAAAGCACTACGTTCATCCCCCTTCCGCCCCCAAGATTTGAGCCGTTTCCTTCAGCTTAAAATAAGTTCACATAAGCTTTCAATGAATTTGAGATGAGCTCCCTTGTAAATTATTTAAAGGGTGTAACAAGAGCGCAACTTTCCCGCACCGAACACACATTATTTTTATCACACAATCTTGTCATAATCTCCTCATCCTCTTGTCGGCAATCGGGCCCCCTCGTCATCTTCTCTACTTTCTCCTGAAGAAAGCAGCTTACTTTCTCCTCCAGCACACCCGCTTTGCACCCTCTCATAACAGTTCCTTTACTTTCACGTTCCAGAGTCTCAAGACATTTCATCTCAGATGTGATGGTTTCTCAAGGGTGGTGCGCTTAGGGCTGAACCCCAAATTTCAAATGCATTTCCATAATACTAACGGAATTCACCATATTCTTTCAACATTACCACCCAAAGAGAATAGCCGTCATTTAAATGTAACGAGGAACAAGTTAATTTTCAAGCTTTCTCCGTGGGCCAACTTTCACCACCACATCTGCAAATTAGTTGGATGCTCTCATGCATACCAATTGAGTAGAGTGGGGCTGAAAATGAACTTTCTCCGGCCAAAAACACTATGGAAGAACAGTCCGTGATGGAAAAAAATCGTTTATACCAGGCCAGAATATTTGCAATCCAAAGAAATAAACCCGCAAAGTATTACTGTTATGTTTGTATTATGTTTCAGTTTTTCTTCTTCTTTGTATGTGTACAATAGCTCCACCAGCTGCACTCGGCCATATCTCCATAAAGTATCAGCTAACCTACCAGAAAGAAAGAGCTACAATTTATACACACCTACCAAACTACATCACTTGCATATTTCTTTCTTGTGTGAGCCAAACGAGCAAATAGATTTCCTTACTGGACGGTGGCCAAGAGAAATTGTAGGCGGAAGAAATGTAATGAAGGCATGCATAAGTTTTGGGTGAGAGAAAGCTGTTGGCAAAACTGTGTAAGTGTTACTCAGATGAGTTACATGCTTACAGATTCACTCCGAGTTTTAAAAATTCACTGTCTCATTTAAATAAATATTGGAGGGAAAATTGAAGATTCACTCTGCAAACTGAAATCTGCGAGAAAATATTATTGAACACTGTTTCACTTTTTCCACGACACAGTTCGTTTTTAGGGTAAAAGTACAAGCTGTTCCTAATGGTTATTTTATCCTTTGTATGTGACCCTGTTCAACTTGAATACGTTTCCTATTTGCCATCTCAGCTTAGTCAGGATTTTAACTGTTTCTTGGAAACTAAAAGTATAAAAGCCTCGACGAAAAGATACAAGGTGACAGTTGCAGTGAAGTTGTTGTGAAGATCGACTGTATTGGTGTTTGAAAATTATTTTCAAAAAGTGTCTAAAAAATTTGAAAATGGGTTGGAATACATTATGCGTCCTCACCGTCCTTGCTTGCGTTTTCGCAATTAATTTTGCGACACCTGCGGTAAAAAGATTTGCCTCAATTTATTAGCCTCGTAAATCGAATATTAATTGTATTCAAGCATAGGAGCTTTATTTTTTCTCGTTTTTTATTGATTTTAGTATCCACCAATGTCAAGGGCTGAATCCCGGGGTAGGGAAGCACAAAGCTTTGAAAACGTGAATATGAAAGGTGATGCAGGATCTACCGGACGCTTTTGTAAGGCTCAGTGATTTTCCTTTCGGGTTTCTGTTAATTATTGATCTTTACATTCTTATCGTCCTCTCAGATTATATTTTAAATGTACATTATCTGTTATGTCGTGTTTTAATTTGCAGATTTGGACCCGAATATCTGGAACTTTTCTGCCGTCGTCGGAAGTATACCTGGCAATGGAACTTATTTCAGATTCATTCCTAACTTTACTATACTCAAAGGATTTTTGCAATCTCTTGGTTAAAACTCAGTAGCTAAAAATAAATCATCGCTGCTAAACCTACCAACGAAACAATCAAAACCACATGGACTTATTAATACCATCTCTTACCAAAACGCCGTTTAACTTATTTTTGCAGTAAACACACCTTCTTGCCATTGTAGGTGCATCGTCTGCATACCAGAGTCTATGTCAAGATTTGCTCTGTAGGCTAAGTGGGGCTGATTCATGCCTACATGATCCTAGATCAAAGTACATTGTCCAACAGCTACTTGAAAGAAAGAACACTTCACCTACATACATATGATCACTTCAAAGACAATCATTCATTAAGGTACTTAAACGAGAACCGCTGATTGGTTACCGATACCCCAGGATTACAAGACAATCTTCATTTCCTTTGAAATCTTCAGCGTTTAGCGATATAAAGAGACTTACCTAGAATTTCATTCTTAGTTAGTGATCATCAGTTGTAGCAAGTGGGTGCATGGTGATTTGGTTTCCTTCCTGGCCATAAGAAAGAAGGTAGTTAAATTCAGCTGTAAAGTTCATTCAAAAACCGAGCTGTAAATATTCGAAATGGGTTTTAAAACCTTGCTGCTCCTCTCCGTGTTCGCTTGTCTTTCAGCAATAATCCTAGGGGTGCCCATGGTAAGTAGAAGTTTCAAATTGAAATTATAAACTTTATTTGTAAATTTTAAAAAAAATCTAAAGATTTTAAAATTTGACAAAATTTTTCTAATGTACCTTTTTCTAAAGGGTGGGCAGCCGGAAAAGCCGACAGCATGGCAAACCCCAGTTGATGTGGAGGATGAACAGCTTATGAACCTGGAGGAAGACGGGAGGCAAATGTCACAATTACGTTAGTAGTTTTTTCTGTCACTATTTTAACCAACATTCTGTAATTTGCAATCTACTGTTGAATTTGAATCTACTGTTTTTTGTATGTTTTATTCCGAAATTTAATAACTATGCGATAATGCATTAAAATTAAAATCAAAACAATATACAAATAAAAACATTTTCCTTTGCAGCGTCCGTACAATTCCCTAACGTAACAACGATATCCGTTTACGAATTTGTGTCATCAATCCTGAGCAATTCACCAAACCGGACGCAGATATCTTTTATGCCGCTTCGAAACTTCCTAATGGGCTTCATTAACTCAATTGGCTAAAAATCAAGATTTAGGTAATTGCCTTGATCGAACTACGGCAAGGGCTTTTAGTTTTGTTAATTAGTATTCTTGTTATCACCTGTTGTTATTTTTAAAGCAGTTATTTATGTATCTTATTGCTCCATCCTTAAATAAAGTGTAGTACCCATACTCTTGCTGAAGAAGTCGAAAACTGTGTATCTAGTAAAGGTTATTAAAAAACTTGATAGCAGACAAATAATCGGCGTTAAACCTACTCAACCCCTTTTCTTTTTTGTCATACATTTTTAGGAATGCAGAGGGATTGGCATCCACCCACTGCTTCTCGCAATTCCCTCCATTGCTCATTAACTTCCGTCTGGTCATTTCTAAAAGTTACCATGGAAACCAAAAAATGTCCTCCGTCCAACGCAATAAGATTGATTTACTTGGAATTTTTACTTCACTCGACATTTCCTGATTCTATTATTTCAGTCCATCTCCACTTTCTCCACCCACCGGACAGGGATTCAAGGATAGTCACACAACGTCTAACGTCATTCACCTCCTCTTCTTTCGCCCTCCCTCTTGTATCTATTCTGTCTTTGACTAAGCACGGACACGGCTAAGCAGTAAGCAAAGAAGAGAAATTCTGTGAATTCTATACCAAATTGAATCCGGTTGCCAATTGGACGTGGCAACAATTTGAGTTGACTTACAATCAAGAATTGTTTGGGTCTTGTGAACTTTAAAGAATTTCCCCCTCTCCTCCGTCCACTACTTTCTCTACTTTCTCTCTCTCCTTCTTCCTCATTCCCATTTTTCCATCTACTCCACTTGCTTTCTACGGGTGCCATATACCCATGTAAGCAATTCGCTCTTGATTTCTGGTAGCATCCTTTTCAAGCGTCAACAGTATCTCAGACCTGTTTTATCCTTCTCCCCGCGCCCACAACATCCGACTACTTTCCCCAGTAATTTCATAGCAGGATAGTAGTCATCCGTGCCTGGAGAACAACTCCAGTAATTCCCAGATCCACGTCCCACACAAGCTTAGAAAACAACCTGGCTGGGACTTATCCAGGACAACCCCGGTCTCACTCACTGAGCGAGTTAGGTGAGTCAATCCTACCTTGGATAAACCTGCTGGAGAAAGCACATATACTGTAAGCAAGGACGGCACTTCCAGCAAGTATCTTATCAAGATTGATCTTCTTCCCCTGGATCCATGCCGGGCCAATAAAACTAGATACAAGAGTTGACAAAAGGGAAGACACTATTAGCTTGACTAGAAGCTTTTTATTTGAGACAATTTTCAAGTCTCCATCCGGCTCCACACACATTTTATACACATATGCATTCAAGATAGCACGGAGAAAGTATCCCAGCAACTACCCGCTTTCTCCAACTTTCTCCAAACCACCTTTTTGTAATCAGAAAACCTCACCTCTTCCCCCGTCCCTCTCTGCCTTGTCTACTCGCAACTGTTTAAATCTGGGGTATTCAATGCTGTGTATCTTTTACTATTTCGGCAATTTGTAGCTGCATACACCTGAATTTTGTGATGGGTGGGGGCTACTACAGTTATACTTTAAAAGTTAAAGTGGCCAAAATCATTACGGAGAGGCTTTCTCCATAGGGCTGCTCGTATACAAGGTTAACTTTGCGTATAGAAGTAGGCTCCTGTTGAAGTCATCCTAAATATAACTCAAGCCTTCTACTTTCTCCACCCGCCCCTCCCTGACTTTCTAACTACATCAAGTAACTACAAGGCCAACTACCCGCGACATAATACAACAGCCCCTTTTCGGATCTTTGCTTCTATAGAAACGCGAGTAGAATCTTGAGCGTTCTCCTTCACATAACCTTTCTCCACTTTTCTTTTTTTCCTTAAACTCTTTTCTCAACTATTTTACTCTGTCTCATCCTCTTCTCCTTGTCCTCCCAGAGTCCTTAACAAGCACTATCTTTGCTCTTTCCTTTAGCTCTCCTCTTTCTTCTTGTTACCTCACTGCTGAGTGAGTGAGTGAGCTTTCAGCGGAGAAAATTTGTGCAAACCAAAGATTTTTATACGAGACGACACACTAAATATCCCTATGGAAACCTG
Source organism: Sminthurides aquaticus (assembly GCA_906901655.1). Taxonomy (NCBI): domain Eukaryota; kingdom Metazoa; phylum Arthropoda; class Collembola; order Symphypleona; family Sminthurididae; genus Sminthurides; species Sminthurides aquaticus. Next base: position 1,719,170 of record CAJQTT010000010.1, read on the forward strand.
GATCCTAGCTGACTTTCTCCAGCAACCTTTCTACCCGGAATACTTTCTCCATTCTTCCTATACCACATTAAAGCTTCGTATAAAAGAGACTCCACAGCGGGTTTATGATGAACAGGACAAGTTGCTTTTACTCTTTTACTTCCCCTTTTTCATAACTTTACCCCTTACTTTCACCATGCTTTCACCCCGTGAATTACGCTTCTACAATACAACCCCGCGTGTATAGCTAACTTAGCAAGTGATAAAGGCAAGAAGCTGCGAGTTTGCAAAAGTTTATACAGAGTTTTGTGAATATTATCCACGCTTCCATAGGTTTTCACGTGAAAAGCTATACTCTTAACTCTCTTGCCCTGTATTTTTCTCTTAAATTTTCCTAAAGTTGCACAATGTCAGCTGATTTTGGGCAGACGTGGGACTGTTCGAGTAAACGTAACAAAGCAAGCTTCTACGCCGCCTATTTCTTTTGTAAAAAACATGCTACCTCCTCCTGTACAAGAGATGTCGGCTGGGAACATACAATTTGCGCAGAGTTTAGATGTAGAAACTATGACCGTTCAATACGTCAATAATGAGTCTACTGCTAATTTCCCGACGTAATTTACCACCTCCCCTCCGACAAGGTGACAAACATGACGTAAAGTTAGCATACATTAGGAATATCATCTGGAAGGATTAAAAGTATCGCCGGCGGATTAAAGTTGGGCAGGAAATGATTGAGAGTGAAAGTCGGGAGTGAAAGCTCCAGAGTTTAGTTTTGTCGCCTCCTCCACCTCTTCCTCATAGTATCCATTTGGATTCCCTCAACTTAGAATTCTGACTATCGAAATTCCATCAAAAGTTTGCCAAGGGTGAAAACTGGTAAAAGAGAAGAGGAATAGGCGGACAAGAGGAGAACGAGAAGGATGATCCTGTAAAACAGAAAGCAGAGAGTTTAGTTTAGTTTCCTGGCCTTTGCATTCGAGCTTTAGTAGTTGCTCTTATTTCTTCACATCCTTTTTCATTCATTCACAATGCCATGGACTGCATCTCCGAGTTTTTCACGAGTCATCCATTTGCAGTTTTCAAAATTTCATTTCCTAATGTCTTCCCCGTCACGTCCTCTTCAGGACTTTCTCTCATCCTCTTCACATATAACATTGAGCTATTATCCCATTATCAGGAAAACTCGGATCGGATTTCCTCATTCAGGCCAATTTCAAACACTCTTCTTCTTCCTATTCTTCCTCACACCCTTTTCTACATTTCCTTGAACTTTTTCGTTATATTTATATGCGTTTCCCAGTAAGCTTTCTCTCCATACTTTTTTATGTTCCATGAAAAGTAAGTAATTTTACTCAAATCGAGTCGAAACTTTTTACGCTATTAACTCTAGTAGATACCAGGAGATATTCCGGAGGAGCGAACCAACCAGTGTTATGCATAAAGCAAACTTACCTTTGATAGTCCCCTGCTTGCAACAGATAGACAACCCTTTTGCCTGGTTTTTAGAATTTTGAATTCGCAGATTGAAGCCAAAATTATCCCTACAGATTCAGGTTACTACATATTTAAGCTTCATAGTTTATATAACCAAAATGTAACCCTCCCACGGAATGCATGATGCATGTAGACGAAAATTTTAAAATATGTCCGGTGGCTTAAACTTTTACAAAAAACAGAACTTGAATACAAACATTAGTTTTACAAGGAAACATAAAAGGAACAAACTTGTTCGTGGTTTAAGTTTTTGTCCATTTCGTCTCACAAAAAAGGATTTGAACGCTGGTCAGAATTTTCTACACCACCTTTAGAAAAAGTGCATTGAAAACGAAGAAGAACTAACAAGATGATCTCGAAAAAGGTGCTCCCCTTACATACAGAAGCAGCTTTGTGGTGACGGTGAAAGCCATCTTCCTGTTGATAATGCCAACGGTCGTGCCCCGGTTGGCCCGGCACTCTCCTCATGCACACAAGTTACCGGCAGAAGACACAAAGAAAGGAGTAAGTAGGTGGCTCGTCGTCTTTCTTAAAAAGAGAAAGCATTGAGAAAACTATTGGTCCTTGGAAACCGGCGTCAGGGCAAGATGGGCTAAGAAGAGGAGAAACCGAAAGATAAAGTAAAGTAGGGGAAGAAATAGAGGAGCGGGACGAAACGGAAAGAAAGTACAGGAAGAAAGAAAAGAGAGATTGAGAGAAAGGAGAAAATTTTATCAGCATTGATTGCAAAGTTTTTCTGGGGACGGAAGGAAGGGATGAAAACGAGTTTTGTTCGCACCACTCCAAAGTCTCCTAATGTTTTCAATGGAATCTCAATATGTTTCTTCGCTCACGTACGACTACCCATCGCCAAGAGCCGATGGAGCGCAACTAACGTATGTACACACATGCACGCAAGTGACGAGGGCAGAGAATTATACTTAAAAAGAAAGCGGAGAAAGTAAACAAATGAGAAAACCCATAGCTATACTTGAATACAGCATGCAACAATACCCACACGTCCTTACTGCGTAGAAAGATTTCACTAGAAGCTGGAGAAAGTTTATCATCGCACAGTCCGTGATTCATGTATTCTACCTGCAGACTTTCCTTCGTTGAATCTTCAAGTGATTAAGTGAAAGTTCATCACCAGACAAACCCCAAGATGCAGTTTCAAAATGAATGCAAGCTAACCTGGATGAGTTTTTAAGTCTATCATCAGCAAATGAAGATTAATACTCAAATTTATGTTAATTTGTTAAAATCTCAACTTTCACCATACCTTCTTTGTTTCCCACGCATACAATTAAAGTTCTAAATAAACTTCATCAAATATTTTCGAGCAAAATATCTGCAAACTCAACGCCTTCCTATAGATTCATCAACTCCAGAATTTCGCACACATTATCTCTTCACAACTTTGTCCACGCAGCCAACGCTTTCACTCTTTCCCCTTCCCGGTGAAAGCAGCTTGCTGCAAGCTGTTTCCTATTGTATTTGTGTTCGTAAATAAGCAGCTCTCTGCTCTTCTCCTCTCCCCCTCCTCAGTTATAACAAGAGAGGGCAATCTGTGCGCGTATTTATTGCATTAGAGGGCTTGGGAATAGGTAGTGTTGTATCTCTTCTTCGTCTTCTCTTTATTATGACTGTCATCACGGCCCATTTTCTAGATCTCATTCCCCTCTTTTCCGGCCACTCTACTTTCCCTTGTGACAAGTTTACTTTTTCCGTGGCCACGTTTCCTATTATTCTCCTATGCATAGGAGTCCCATTCGGGGATGATGAGAGCTCCTCAAAACAAGGGCTTCTCTTCATCTTCCCACCAGTCTCCAACTTACTCCCGCGTACTTTCTCCTCCCTCTTCCCCCTCATCCTTGTACATTTCGCTCATTCTTCTCTGGCTTCACCAACACCGTCCCAACTCCCGTCATCACTTCACGCTTGTACACTTACTTTAGGAAAACTTTTGCGTTTTACAAAGTACAGACACAGTAGCTTCCATTGAGCTACGAGACCGCTGGGATGTATGCAGGAAAAGTAGATCTCTCCCTCGTCCACAGACCTTTTTCTTCCTTTATATTCCGGCTTAACTTACCTCTTCAGCTCTATTCCTGCTCACAATGAGAGTATGAGGAACAAATGCCACATGAATCCTGACCGAGTCCAACCCTCTCGCCCTCCTCTGCTTTCCCCACCTCCTCCTTTCTCCAGCTTTCTCTAAATGGCACATCTCCTTCCCTAGAATCTCTGTCTCTTTAGTTGTGACAAAACAAAATTCCTTGCTTAACGGACAGAGAGTATTAGATGAGTTTGTTCCTGGATTTTGAAGAAAAAGTCTCTGCTCTTCTGCCCCGTTCCCACTGCTTTAGGAAGCAACAAGGAACCTCTTGTAGGTGAACTGAGTCGAGACGAAGGAAAAGGGAGAAAAATAAGGGAGAGAAGAAAAAAAGAGACGTAAAAGTAGGGAACATGTATGAAAGTTTATCATGTTTGTAAATGGACTCATAAGAGCATCATCGATTATTTATAGGTGTGGCCTTTTTCCTCGACTCAAACTCGAATCATTATCCACCTCAATTATATAATGCACCCTGGGAGATAGGGGAGAGAGTGACGTGGGATAGAGAGGGGAGTGTAGAAAAAAAATTCTACATCTCCTTCTTTCTCCCCTCATCCCAGACTTTCTCTTTTTTCATCCCTGTCTCTATTCTAGCCTTCATCCTTCCAGTTCAACCCGCTTAAGCGTCCGCTGCTGCCGAGACAGAAACTATAGATGAGGATTAGAGGAAGAGAACATTGCTTGATGACAGGGAATAGCGTTTACATGATTCAAACACATTCGCAGGGAATCTAATAGAAGCAAGTTTGTCCTAGAACTGTGTGACTTGTGTACGGTAGACAGGAAGCTATGAATGCTACATTTAAAGGGGGAGGGTGAACCTGACAGAGTCCTTGCCATCCACGAGGGAATTAGAATTGTATAAAATGAGATGATGAGAGAAACATGCTCAATTTCATCAACCCCTCCGACTGTAGCTTTCACCGTAGGAGAAAATATTTAAGGCTATTCTGAGTGCGTACATATACTTTTTCCGGAATCGTCAAAGGACTCATCATCATCAAATGTCAATTAGCATTAATTAGCTCCCGTGTCATTGCAAATTTATTTTTTTCGGATGTTCCCTCCGCCAGTCTATTAAAAACCCCTCCCTGGTGCCGCGAGTCGATTTTCACCGGTTCAAAATTCAAAGCGATCCAACTGTTTAAGAATCCCTCTGAAGTATGTTAGTCTGGAATGAGGGAAGATACTAATTCAAATAAATTCCAAACTTAAATTCCATCTGTATATTATACAATGAAACCGAACGATGGAACTGTAGCGGAAGCTCAACTTAAATTGTACTTCCAAGTTTAACGGCGTTGAAGTGACACAATCTACAAGCTTTCACCGCAGTGACTCAATGCATTCATCCGGGAAAGTGAAGTGACTTGTGTTGCACATCAATGATCTTCAGGAGAAATCATCGGATTTAGCTATGAAGCCACTTAATGGTTTTAAAATTAAGTATGAACAATTTTACATGCCAAATATTCAATACCTTAACCATTACCAGTGGTAATGCTAATCCGAAGTGACTCAGAAAAAACTATATCGTCGAGGAACTTAATTGTTATTATGGCTTGAAACCTACCGGCGTTGAAACCTACCCATTCACCAATCCCTGCAACCATAGTTTCCCTGCGAATACAAAGAGTCTACCGAAAAAATAAGGTCACACACAGCATCCACACCCCACCCCGATGATATCAATCTCACCCCACCCACCCCCTCACTTTGGCCGACATGTAGTAGGGCAGAGGAGACGACGCCCTTGAGATCTAATAATTTTGGGCGTATAAAAATAATAAAAGTTTTGATATTTATTCATCCAGTTATCTTGTGATGATACCATAAGCTTTGACATGAATGCCTTGAAACTGCAAAAGCCTCTGGGCCAGTCCTCCCAGTATTGCCTGTATTTTTCCCTTCAGCTCCCACTCTCCCACATAACATTATTTGTAGGGAAAAAAGAGGAGAGGCGGAGGAGGAGGGAGACAGAAAAGAGAGTAATACACGAAGAAACAGAATAAAAACTCACTTGGTCAAATGGATTGTGAGCAAAGAAAAAGGGAATATCCACTTAATGTCCTCTCTAACGAGTCCCAAAGCAATTCTTAACTTTTCTCATGCTCTTTGCATACTTATATATTTCACATAACTCCACCTATCTTCGGATTACGCGTCCACTGAAATCATACAACAGCTTTCTTTTTACTCCATCTCATCCCATCCTCACTATTTTTCTCCCGGCCCCTTTCTCCATCTCATTCCCAAGTGAAAGTGAAGATACTTTCTTCGAAAACTCGCATCCCCCCAACAACAGCTTCTCCTTGCCCAGCTTCATTTCACAAGGAAAGGGAAAAATTGCAAAGCAAATACAAAAACTTGATATTATATCAACTTTCAGGGCTTGGAGGAGTACATGAAACACGTGAAATGATTTATACGATGAAAAGCAAGAGATCTAAGTTATGATTAATGTCAAGCTTTCATACTAGACAAATGTAGTCTTCGTCCAATTCAGCCGAATAGAGTTGCAAAGAGATGAGAAACACAGGGAAAATAAGAGAACATCTTTTTATCCTTCTTTTCTTCTTCTGCTGCATTGCTTAACTTACCTTCCAACATACTTTTGAAAAAAACGACTACAGAGCTTATACACTCCAGAATGAGGCATACTTTTTGAGTTTCTTGCGAAAATGCAAAATTTCCCAATCCCAGGAGAAAATATCGTGATGTGCGAAAAAATTTAGTAGGGCAAGCTCATTCTCTTCTCTAGTCTAATGTTTTTCTGAAACATCAACATGAATGAATAATGAAGAGCAGTTGTATCTTGTTGGACTTTCATCAACACGGTACAGCCGCTGAACGTTATAACTCTACACTGCTGTCATACAGTGGAATCAAACATGTTACTTATTTACACTTCACAACGTAGCGATCGTTCAACTTTTTTTAATCGGCATTAAACCTGCTATTAAAAATTGCACAGCCCCAAGTAACTAATACCATTAATAAATTTCAACATAATAATTCTCCTACTTCAATCTAATCAATTTCCCGCAAAAACCAATATTTTCCAAGCAATTCTATCAAACTCATAACAAAATTCTGTCATTGTGCATAAAAGAAAAGCATACAATTTGTCTGTACCACATTCGACATGGCTAAACAAAGCATTTTCAAATTAATCTTCCCATTCTTCAGCGAATTGAATTGTTAAAAATTACTACAATTCCTCAACATTTATTTTTGAAAGCAAATCAAATGTTCTTCAAGCTTTGTTATGTTCAAAGAAAACAAATGTTTGTCCGAGCCAAAACCTTGCTATCTTGCTAAACTGTGTCCAAAGAAGCTTGAAGAAGTTTCAAAGAGGGAGGAAGAAAACAAGAGAGAGAGAGAAAAATACCCGGGTAGAAGAACTGACTGAGGGGGCGGCGGATCGGGGATGGATGTAAAAAGTCCAAGTCCCAGTAACAAATACCCTCCCTTCACATCCTGATTCAAGAAATCGTTTCCTCTTCTCCTTGCTCACAGTTCCTTTCCTACCCGCTCAGAATCCTTACATATGGCTCATTGGCGGATAGGATTGCTGAGGAAAAGCGGATAATAATAGAAGGTAATGGATGTTTTTCTTGTATGAGATCCATAACTAATGGTCTCATCCCCGGAGCTTCTCTCTTAATTTATTAACGTAGGACTGAAAACCGGAAAACATAATAGGGCAATATTAGACTGAGTTATGTAGTTCAAATAAGTTTTCCTAATGGACTTGACTTTTGCCAGAATTCTTCCTTGTCACATAGACCCGCTTGATCCCGTCCTACATACTGTAAGGATAGGCCCTTAATAGAAAAACTTCACCAGTTTAACTCAGCACAAGTGTTTCAACTTGTCTTTTCCCTCTGACGTATAGCAGTATCCATGGTTACTTACAGAACATCGGTTGTAAAAGCTTATAGAACCTATACATTACATTAGAATGCAGAAACGGGTTTAGTTTAAGAGAGTAATAATAAGCAACCTGTCATAATAAAAGTACCAGCCTCGTTCATACTATCTGTTACCCGGGTATTTTTCAATATTCAAGAATTTGATAGTCTCCCTGTACAATAATACGTACACTGCGTCTCCTAGAGAAATTCGTATTGCATTTTTATGAAATAAAGAAAAATATAAAAAGAATAAAAGGAACGTATTATATCAAGGACTACAAAAGAAAAGCGAATATTTCTGCAACCTTGTTCAATAGTGACAATAGCAATTTTGTTATTTTCAGACCACAGTCTTAATACAGTTTTTCTTATTTGTGAATCCCTTTAATTTTTTTAAAAATTGAAATCAATATTTATAGTATTGACAAAGGTACTATTTGATGTCACTTCTTTATATCCCCCTGGTTTTTCAAGAATATCAAAAAGAAGGAGAGGAAACATTGGAAGGTAACTGCTTTTGACATTAGATAAACACACACTGTAATTTTAATGTGAATATAATGTGAACCGTCTTGAGATTTGAAGGTCAATGTTCCATACTGCATGTGCTGTGTAAAATACTTAGTGTGCCGAGACTCCCATTTTCGTTGCTTGCGCTGCATCGAAGGCCATCACATAATTGGTTTTTAAAGGGCATTTCAGTGATTCAAGACACTAAGAAATACAACTTACGCTGAGAGAACGTGATCATGGTAAGGCTGCGAATTTCAAATGAAAATAAACATAAAACTTTTGGAGGGATTTTTTGGAGGTATTTTTTGGAGGGATTTTTGGAGGGATTTTTTGGAGGGATTTTTTGGAGGTATTTTTTGGAGGGATTTTTGGAGGGATTTTTTGGAGGGATTTTGGAGGGAAATTTCTAAGGGATGTTGGAGTAAATTTTCGCGGGGATTTTTTCGAGGGATATTTTGAAGGGAATGCGTTTTCCGCGTTTAAACGAGCGCAGTACATAACTTTCAAAGGGTTGCATTATTAGACAGCTTTCTTTTCCTTACTATAGCTTACTCTTAACTTTTCCCCAAAATATGATCAAACATGAAATGTACATGCTTTCAAACACCCCACCGACTTACTACACATATCTTCGCCAATTCTGATGCCTCAACGCCCTCCTGAGTTGCTCAAAATTCACTGGGCCCGTCCCAGTTTCCTCTCGTGGTCATTATAACTCCTAGTAGAAAATGTTAAACCCAGCCAACACGAGTGTATTTTTGAGTGGGTTAAAGAATGACCACAAATCCTATTTTTGCTTCTTCACCTTTCATCTAACGTGACACCTACAAGTGTAGACTGTAACAAACCAAGAGAGAATAGGTCACTCTTGAATCCTCTCTTTGCTCTGTACCTGCTACTCTGCCCTACCCTTAAGCTTCTTGATTCTTGCCCCTCTCAACCCTCCCAGCATCCCTCCCTACCTTATTCTTTTACCAGTCTTTCTCGAGTCTGGCCGGGAACATGTGATGAATCATGGAAAAAAGCTCTTATTGAAAGCACCCACTTAACTTAACGCAGCACACACACACAAACTCACAATCCTCCTATCATAACGCAGCCTAATAACCGAAGAACTGATGGCCACTTATCCTCTTGTCAGTTCAGGAAGAGCAGGACGCTCTTAAAATCTTCACAAATTCCGTAGCTTCAATTGTGAAACTTAGCCAAGTTAGTGAAGAAATCCATCCAGCCTCACCCAACACACCGATATACTCTCGATAAACGGTATCTTAGACCAACTTCAGCCTCACTAAACCCCACATACATCTTGGCTCTTGAACGGGAAAAAGCTTTGTTGCCTCAGGATATTGACAAAGCACTAAGTACGTTGGAATTGATCCTGAAAGGGGATATAGAAATACCTGTGGTTTCATTTTGATTGCTTTGTAAACAGGAGAGGAGAATGTGTTTTAAAAAGTGTGTGAGATGAATAAAACATGATTTCATGAATCATGATGAAATCGTCACGGAACCAGTGCTGGCCAATCCCCACTGCAAGCAACCCTGCTTTTAGCACTTAGTTCTTAAATTCTTACTTTAGACACAGCAGAGATTGCCTGCCTCCCATACGACACGACCGGCTTCCTTTTACTCCTGCAAGACACCCTTGAACGAAGATTTGTAATTATTCCATGATTCTGCACTTTGTTAAAAAAGGATAATACCTGAAAGGATGAGAACATAAGAGGGAGGGCGGAGGGGTGAAAGCAACGAGGAGAAAGCTGAGAGGCAGATATAGAAATGTTATATAGTAATGGGTAAATTTAAGTTAAGAGCATTTTCACTGCCCAATCCATATTTCATGTCCAGGCATAAAATAGCTCTAGTAACACGTGCTTTCTCCAACTTTCACCACCTCCCCTCAACAAGCTCTTCGTGCTTTCTCAGCCAGGATTTTCACATACTTGTCGGGTCCTCCTTTCCTCATCATCATCCAGCAGACCAGCCTTTCTTCATTTCCCTTGCTTTCTCCATCCAGGTTTCTCCTCGACACTCTCCTCCTAAAAGCAATAGTGGAGAAAGCACAGAGCGAAGAAGAACAAGCTTCCACGAACATGGAACGAGAGAGAGAGAAACAGAAGAGAAAGCAAAGGGAATTGTGGGTGAGCTTTTAATTTCATCTTAGGTATCAGTTAGCAGAGCATTAGCAACTCTTAAAAGTGTTGGTTTTGGGCAAACACATAAAATGCTATCTCTTCAAAAGAAAATGCTCTCTCTCTCTTCCTTTCTCTTCCTCCTCATCTTTACTTACGCCCTTTTTCCTTACTTTATTCTTGGACTTTCTCCACTTTCTCCACATCCTCTCCCCCAGTCACCACGGCCGCTACTACCACCACTGCCGTTTTCTTATTCCGCAACTTCCCTAACTTTACACAATCCTCTTCATTTTTCCTCCAACTTTTCTTCTCCAACCCAACAAGAAGACACACCAAGCCACAGAACCATCCTCCTCTAATGTACACAAATTCCGTGTGGGTTGTCTTGCGGTCCGCTTTCTTCCTGCCTCCTCCTGGCTGTCTCTCTCTTAAAATTTGACACGAACCTTCTCAACCTCTCAACAAGTTTATGAGAAAAAGAAGCTCGATTTGAGAACATGGTGACGGCCAAAGCTTTCTCTTTAAATTGGCTTTCCTCCACAGTCTTTTAGCAGCGTATATCCGGAGTATATCATCTTCTATTGCTTCTATTCCTTGCAATTTCTTCCGTTAAGCTTTCTTTAAACATTAAGTAGCCAATGGGTACTTTGAACCTCGTTCCGAGGTCTACAGTTTGTAGATCAGTAGGCTAGTGTGGTCACAGTACGAAGAACCAGGAAACAAAATGCACTTATTAACAAAGCTTGTGCAAACGTTTTAGCTGTAAACTGTGCGAACAAAGACTTCCTCTTTCCTCCCCACAACAGCCTAGCCATAACCAAAGTAAATGAAATTAAGAGGTCATGTATGCAAAAGGGGGTCGTGCATAACTTAACTAAATAATAATTTCAAACATTCATGCATGCTGCCAAGCAACCCTCAACCCCTTGTTTATTTTACCTACATTTTAAGCCAAAGCGTTTTAAACTCGGTCACGGCGGGCCTCAAGGTATTAATGTGTTTACCCTTGGTTAGGCGGATAGAAGATACGCAGTCAATTTACTACTTGTGGTGGATCCCCAAGGTGATACCGGTAATACACACCCCTTCCTAGATGACGCTAACGCTTTTGCGAAAATATTCAAGAGCTCTGTACATAACTTTACAAATGCATACCGCACCCTCTATCCACTCTGCAATTGGAACGAGTGGCTACAACCATGTCGGCAATTTCGCAAAGATATTCACAAAGCTATATGCAGGACTGCTAACCTACAGGGTGTCATAGAGAGGGAGGGGCGGGTAGCATCAGGGAGAGGTGAGATCAAGGAGCAATATCGGAGAATAGATGAACTATTTATCTTTTGCGGTTCTCTGGCTAATGGGATTGGAGTAAAGAGGGTGACATCGTAAATTGTGAATGTAAACACCCATCAGGGAGATATTGTCATCCCCAGTTGGTGTCAAGAGGGCGCGGAAGAGTCTTGGGAGGAAATATCTTGAGCACAATACTACTGTTATGTCCTCAGCCCCCACCTCCACTCCTTTCTCCTCTTCCCTCCCTTACATTCCATTCTTCTTACAAGTGATAACAGTCTGGTGCTCCTGTGCATAAAATTCTAAACCCTCTGCTACACAGAGGTAGTTTAAAAGGTAAGAATAAATGTGTCTGAGAAATTCACCGGAGAAAGTGGTGAAAGTTGGATGAAATTCACGGCTTTAAAAACCGCTTTTCAGGGGCGACATTCCGAGAGCAACAAGAATAAAACTATTGGATGAAACTATATATACACAAGATTTGAGTTCCTACTCCAGCAGAGAAGGCTAAAAGTGCTTTGCAGATGGTGTCTTCACAAATCTGTTGCATGAATAAATATGCGTAGGAAAGTGTGCGAGGAGAGCGATGCTGAAATGCGGGAGAAAGCAGAGCACGGGAGCTGCGTAAAGCGTAGATGGCGTCATGGTGCTTAGCTCCGTTGGCGTAGAATCCGGGCATTATGACAGCTCAGATGGACGTTTATATGATTGCACAAGTTTCCGCATGGGATTTCCTGATGTTAACACTGATAAAGATGAGATTTTTAATAATTCATGCCAGCTTCTACATACAGTCTACTCCTTATACCCTTCACCCTAAAACGACTCTCTGGTGAGGGCCTGGATCTGGATATTATAACTTGCTTCATATACTTGTTCTTATTCCATATTCTTGGCCTTTCTGTCAGTTGGAGAAGAAAGCAGAGTATTAATGGAGAGAAGCCATGACTGTTTTCTATGCTCGTAAAATCGGAATAAGGGCCACATATGTATGCAAATATCTGACTTAATTTTGTATACAATCGCAATTTGTTTTTCCAGTCAAATAAAAACGTCCTCTTTCCATACTTTTCAACCTCCTTTCTACACTTTTTCATCCTGGAATTACTCTATGCGCTCCTGTTTTACTGGAACTATAACTGCAAGCTTCACGCAATGAGTTCAATAACAGGTTGCGTCCACGCGGTGAGAGTTGTGCAAGAAATTTAGAAATCCTCGGAATATTTTCGAAACTCATTTTTAGGAAGGCATAATGCAGATGTGTTGCAATTCAGAGTTTCAAGCAGAAAATACATGTGTCACTCATTGGCTTGTAAGGAAATGATGCCGTGTAATAACGAACAGTTATGACGCATACTGTTGGCTTCGATGACAATTTGTGCGCTTATTTCCCAAAGATGTTGGATATCTTCAATAAATGTATGAGATTGGGAAATCTCAAGATCTGAAACGGTACTGAAATGGACGTCACATTAAAACCCACAAATTTTCGATGTATCATCTCCGAACCAGCTAATTATCATCAAGTAAACCACTAATACACTCTCAAGCTATACGAAATTACCTTCAATACAGTCCCAACCCGGTTAATCGACGTTGAGGTCACACATAAATAAACTTATCACTCTTTCCTAATCTTAGCTATTATTTGCGGTATCCAAATGAAAGATATACATGCAAACTTTACCATCCTTTCAGGAATCTATGAGTTGATCACCTTCTATCAGACAAATCTGTAAATGCACTCTATTAATTGACGTCCATGAAAAGCAATAACTGCAATAACGTCCAGGAATTACTATTACGAGTACAGCATCAGAACTAGCAAAACTAAATATTATTAGCTTTTGCATTCGCATATTTTATTCGGCGTTAAAAAACGACACATGTACCATTTGAGTAATTCAATGAATAGTTTCATGGTACATTGCACAGAAGCTGATGATGCGGTCATTAGTTACATTTCTTAACAACTAATTCCAACTCTATCTTTCTATAGTGGGTCTTAGCTAATACCTTAAAGCTACTTATAATTATATTCACAAGCATATATAAACATGATGTCAAGACAGAGTGATCTCTTAATACTTAATAAGTTTTGTCAATGTTGTAATATCTGACTTGAGAGGCTAACGTCGCCTCCCGCAGTAGTATTACCTAATCCATACAGCTTTAACGTACATTTGCGATATTATTTCGTACAAATATTACAAACATTTGATTAAACATTAACGTATTCATTAATTGTGGTAGACGAGAGCGTAAAGAGATGGACTATTTTTGAAGTTAATTGCGACATTTATAAGTTAGAGGAAGAATTATACAGGGTTTATAGTTAATAATATTAAGACAACAAGACTAAAACTAATGCAGACGTTATTTACAAGGTTACTATTTACATTTGATGGATTTTGTATGTACAAGAAGTGATTTGTTTTAATAGGCGCATAAACGCATTTTCCCGCTGTGTACTAATCCTTTCTCAACCTTAACATTCTTTAGAGCAAAAAAAATAACAGCCGCAGTAAAAACTTGATAACACTTTGAGCCATAAAGTGTATTCCAAGAACTACTTAAACTGCTTAAAGGTATGTAATGAAAAACCTATAGTCTGATTCCAACACAACATCTTGAAACACAGAGCTGGTGTATTTTCTCAGTTAGGAATTTATAAGAATTTTCTGCACTGGATCAACCCAAAACTTTCACTACAGAAACTTCCTGGAATACTTATAATGCGTGCCATCAGAAGCAGGAGATGTAATGTAGTATATAGGCTAGAGAACCAGTATTGCATACAATTCACAGAGTGGATTAACTATAATGCTGCTCTAAGTTAAAGGGTAATTATTCCGGAAGGATGCGTCTTGTAGGTAGAAGATTTCAGGAGGGACTTTTGAATTAAACATTTTCTAGGGAATCCAACGAGAAGAGAAGTGGTTCCTGGTAGTGAATAATTAACCTCGAGCTGGCTAGAATTAAAATGAATAAGGAGCCTGTATATGAATTCAAATCTCTCCATGAATATTGCTCAACAAGTTTCCCACCAACTTCCTGTAGTTTGTCCCTTGCGTTTTCTAGGCTCAAAATCCTAGCCACAATTCAGCTCACAAAAAAACAAAACTTTTTACTTTTCTTCTACTCTCTTTCTCTTATTCTCTTCCTTCCTACCTGGCTGGATAAGGTTTCAGAACTTTTTGTGTGCCGCATCCGCAGTTACCACCACTTTCGAAGAGATGCCTCTATATAACGCATTCTCCCCGAAAAATTAATCTTTCAGGAAGAGAAAGAAAGGTATCTAGTGAGACAGAAGGATGGAGAAAGTACTAGCTAGGATTTGTTGAGAAAGAAAATCTTTTAGGAAATCTAGTAAACGTGATGTCGCATAATGCATCATTAATCTCCTCCACTTCATTGTCAGACTGGGATAATTTCTGCTAATGTCTCTACAAACAATGCTACTGAGCAATGTACGTAGTAGCTGCTACTACATTTGAATATAATTCCCGGATTAATACAATGAAGGGGAATAATACAGCTCGGAACTAAACGAGGTCAGACTAACTGAAATAATAGAAAAAAGAAATAACGGAAATACTCAAAATCATAGTAACATGTTAACAAAAGAGCCTATGCATATTCTTACAATGTATAACGTTTCTAGTTCTGTATGAACTAGTAGTATGAGAAAGTATAAGTTTACAAGCGTGCTGTAACATGTTAAGTGAGGTTAACTGAGGTAACTGAAAATAAGTAATTAACTAAGTAGATATTAAGTTAAGTGAGGGAGACGTTAACAGGTTCTTGTTAATACAAAGAATAATACACAAGAAACATGAGCTCTCAGTCTGTTAGAATTAACTTGAATTTCGTTTTACCCTGTTTCTTTTAGATATTTAAGACAAGCAGTTAAATCCGCTGCTTCAATATTTCGATTAAACAAAAAACTCAATATTAAACTGATAATTCCCATAATAATGTGAACCGTAAACATTTGATTTTTTGATTACCCTTGACTGTAGTGAATCATTAATGATTTACTACAGATCATATAGATTCTAAGAACAAGTCAATCTGAATGTCGGTTACAGTAGAAAGTAAACAACAATACACATACGTTTTTATCGCGTCACAATAGATTTACAATTGACAAGTTGTTATAAATTGTCTTGAGCTTTTATAAAAATTTCTTCTTACTTGCTACATGCAATTATTTGAAATAATTGCTGATCATCAGTCAATGAATCAAATCTGACTTGTTCCTTAACATTAAAATAACCTAGGTTACATTTTATTAGCAGTAATATATAATAACTAGCGCAGTAACCCATCCGCTTTTGCGTTAACAAACGAGGATCACATCCAGCCCGTTGGCTCTAGGGGATGATTAGCAGGGAGGGGTGGCGGGGCTGGATTTTCTGATTGGGATTCATCAAGTTCTTCATCCTCTTCTTCGTTTTCATCTTCATCGTCGTATTCATCATCTTCGTCCTCGTAGTCTTCTCTATTTGAAGGAGGGTTCCAATTATTTTTGGATTTGGCGGGTTTGGGATTAGGTCGGGCTTCGTAAACGTAGTAGCCGCTTCGATTAGGACCTGTTCCGTTGGGTTGGAAGACGTTGGCATGATGTTGTGTGGACGCGGAGGATGAGGCAACGGTTTGAATGGGCACAGCGGATTGGTGATACATATGTCATGCGTTCGATTCCTTGGCGGATTTGGCTAGTTTCATAGCGGCTTCGCTACTAACACCACCATGATCGTTTTCCCAGTCTGGATACTCGTTATCTAAATGACTTTGTGACGCGTTTGAGCGAGGAAAGCGGAGCTTTTGAAGACCGTTCAAATCCGGGTAGGCTGGCTTCGAATCTTCTGAAAACAAAACACACTGTTAAATACCATACATTTCCCCAACTTACAATACAACCTACCATACGTAAAAGCTCTAGATCTGTAGCAGATTTTCTAAACGGCGTGGAAGTCGCACAGTCTACATGTTTCTCGAATCAAATGCTAACGTTCTCTACATCTGGAAGTGAAAGCTGAAACTCGACAACTTTCTCCACTTTCACTCTAGATGGCACGCACAGCCTACTTCATATCATTGTGCTTTCTACTTCCATTCACATAAGTCGTTCAACGAGTTAAGCTTTTATCAAGTGCTTTTATGAACTTCTTCTAACTGCAATTCCTATATGCATGGTAGGATGTCTTCATAATAATTAAACGGCGTAATACTATTGAAAAAAAACATTTTTCACTCACTTGGCCCTCCTCCCGTCATTCTCCCGGGTAACAGCGGAGCTAGATGTCTTCGTTCCAGTGACTTTGAATTATTTTCAAATTTCTTCTTATTATTTTTATTATAGAATCTCTTTGTAGCTGATTTGCCACTATTAAAGCTATCACTGCTATACGCAGGGGACGTAGATCTAGAATTCTTCAACGGACCGCCCCGACTGTACGCTCCGCCATTTCCATTACTCATATAATTACTGCTATGATTATGTGGGATCACATCATCTGCCTCTGCGTATAAATTACAGGATGTAGAATCCGAAGCTAGGCTAGGAAGGGAAGACTGGATTTCTCTATCAATGAGCGGACACATTGTTTGCTGGGGTAGAAAATTGCTGTCATCGGGGTCACCGCTTTGATAGACTGCTTCCGAGAATCCATTCGACACGGATGCAGACTTATTAGGGGCAAATATCTCTCCTATATGGTACAGATTCTCCGTCACATGAGAATTCCCCAAATGCGGGGGCAGGATATGATTCGGGGCTCCGCTGTAGGGATAAGCATGATGCATGGCCTGTTCCATAGGAACTAAATGAGATCTATTAGGTCCAGGGCTAGGGTACATTCCACCCATTCGGGATGACAATGGCACCTAAAATAAATACAAAACCAACATTATAGCCCAACTCTATCCAACTTTTAAATATACTCCCTCTGCCACGAGAGCTAATTTTGTATAATTATTTAAATATTAATTTCAATTCTCAGCGTACACTATAACCGACCATTTTCATGGGGGCTGAGGGCGATGGTGATGGAGAAGGATGACTTGATTTAAATTTGCTAAAGTTGTTGGACGCCATAGAGAGCTTGGAGCGGCCTGAAAGTAATGCAACAATATAAAAATTATTTAACATCAATCTATAAGAAATTTAACTACATGTACAAAACGTCGGATTCAATCTTATCCGTTATTCAATCAAGTTTTCCTCTTCTTACCAGAACTGAATTGATCCACCTCTCGGGGTCCCATAGGTCCCATACCGTTGGAAATAGGGTCCTGAAAAAACCCCGTAAAATGCTTTTTACCAATATTAAAAATTTGTGAGGCATGAAATATTCTGATAAAAAATTTCCGAGCAAACAGTCATAAAAATGTGCACTCAAAACCAACTAAAATGGCTATCAAATACTGTTTGAACAGATTTCAGAAATATTTTTTTCCTCAAGCATAAGGAAAAGAATAGAAGAAAAAATAAGGCGCTCATAGAAACTTATATAAGAAGGAGCACGTAGTCAAGTAGAGAGAAAGTGGCAAAGCCAAAGTTAGTAACCCGTACATAATTTCCTCTTCTTTGACTCTGAATCAGAGTTGTCGTCGCGTAGGGAGTCAAGTCAGACTGCGGACCCAGCATGATTTGACTTTTATTGCTATTATTATAGAAGGTTGTCAAATTTTGGGGATCCACTTCAGCATAGTCTGTGGCTTCAGGTCCAATAAGTTCTCCATTGGGGTGAATATGATTAGATAAGAGTTTGGCTTCTGAACGATTCGAGTCTTTATCACCCGGCTCCATTGGCCCCCATCTCTGATCGATCCAGAGGGACTGCTTCCCGCTCACAAACTGAGAGTCTGTATGAGGAGCAACTACAACACCTGCAACCATATAAATCATCATTTAATGCTCCATAAAATTTATACTTTGCAATATTCACCAAAACTTGCACCGCCCGCTTTTTCCCTCCGCCTGTTTGTTACCCGCTAAATTTCTTCTCTGCCTCCATGCTGTTTGCCGTTTACCCGTTTTAGTAAAGTTCACGCGCCTCTACAAGCGTATCATTTCCTCTTTTATTATTGCAAACACAGCTTTCGCCACTAGGATTGCAACTTTTAATAACTTAATTGAAGCCAAAAGAGGGAGAACTGCTGAGGCAGAAAGTCATTTACACAAAAAGATCAACTTTCACCAGCTTTTCGCTACATTGAATTCCCGTAAGCCAACCTCCGCCTCCTCCCTCCTTGTCAATTCCAAGAGGATTAATATAGTACGTAAATCATGAGAATAATGGAAATTATCCAATTATTAATTTGTTCCTCCCACACCCGATACGCTGTGCAGACGGTTTAAGCAGTGGCTCTTCCCACGCTTCCCGAACCTCGCCCTGCCAGACTCGCAGACCTTAGCAAAGTGCCTCACAGCTTCCCAGCCGCTGGTCCTTGGACCTGATCCAGTTCTACCATGCTACCTGCTATGCTAGCCTAATCAAACAGTATTAATTCAATCTTGCTCGTTTGCTGATGCGGAGGTGGCCTCAACAGAGCCTAGTATTGTCTATTTAAAAACAGAAAAACGGTTCCCAGCCCTCAGCACGTAGTGCTTGAATGTAAGCCAAGCGGAAGATGATACAGTTTTGGTCCATGGGAAAGTTGGGCAAGAGGGAAAAGGCGTAGAAAATTCATTAGTTACGGATTAATATCTACTGCTCCTCCCAGACCCACCGCAATCATCAATCCTTGTTCTTTGGAGACAGGAACGACTATGGAGTGGAGTAGTAGAGTAAAACAGGAGGATGGTATCCAGGTAAGTCAGAGAACAGGTAAGAGAACAGGTAGCGGGAGCGGCGGCGGAGACTAATGCGAGAATGGATATAGAAATAGATAAAAGACAGAGGGTGTGCTTACTGGAGATGTGATCTTTCTTCCCGTGAGATTTCCTTCGGGCGTACAAGACAATACTGAGGACGAGAAGAAACACAAAGACGAGACACCCCATCAGGATGATGAACCACACTTCCTTGATGATCTGGGAACCTCCGTCTTCGGCTGTTACACCGTCGTGACCGGCTCCATCTCCGTGTAAAAGGTTGAGCGACTGGGGATCCATTACTAAAGACTGCTGTGGACTTAAAGGACCAAGGCCGACGGAAGTGAAGGCGCAAACTCGAACGTAGTAGACTTGCCCCATTGTCAAATTATTGAGCACAATAGAACTGATGTTTGCTACAAAATCCATGGCTGCGTGTATCCGGGAATCGTTCCCGCGTACCTCCACCTGTAGAAAATAAGTACAGGTTTAATTAGTGCTGTTGAGGGTATGACTCCCAAACGTTGCTTAGTTTTCATAGCATCTCTTTGATTCGTTGATAACAAACTGTTATTTACACAACGACCAAGTATCTACTACATAGTCCCTTCAAACTTCAACTTAATATCATAAAACGTCGCTGAACTTCGAAACATCTTGTCTTTACAGCATGACGATCAAACCGCGTGATGAACTATTCCAGATTTCATTTATGATTTTATTTATCTTCCGTTACACAGTTACCATTAACTGAAATCTGAATAGTTTCTTACATAATCATCATTATAAAATAATTGCTGTTTGACATTGTGTTGTTGACATTGTGGTGGGCAGAACTGATACCTCTTACGCATCTGAAATCGACATTACTCGAGTCCCAAACACAAGATCAAACCGGCGCTAAAGCCCTACAAAACACTGATTCCCAAAACCCAATTAAAAAATCTGAGTTCATCAAAACTTCGGATTTCATTTGAAATTCTAAGAAAAAGAAGTAACAAGTCGACACCAACACATCCGTTTGCCTATTTGACACTTTACGGAATTCAATACTTTCTTTCATCTCCCCCTCCCTCTGTCACCTTCTTGAGTCGAAAACCAAGCTATTTCCTGATTTTACAGCAGCCTTCAAAAGCGTCTAGCTTCATCCACCAAAAACTTTTGCTTTCGCTATTTTCCCATTGCGCTAGATCAATAAAGGCCGTAGATTTAGACTTATCCTTTTTCCATCTTCCGGAGGCAATCAATACGACACAAGATTCATCAACTTCTACGAGCATTCTGGGATCTATTTTTGTTCTGGAATCCGTATCACATTCTCATCTTCCTCATTCCCTTCCTTCATCCTAACCCTCTTCATTCTCTAGCGTCTTATCCCACAATCCAAAATCCACCTTGCTATTACCTGATCCCAATTTCAACTTTCCCCCTTCGCCGTAATTTTTCTCAATTTTTCTTTGTCCCAGAAGTACAATAACGTCACAAGCTTCCATCCTGACAAATAACCTTACATATGTCAGATATTTTCTCTTCACTTTCAAGCTCTACGCATGCAGCTTCAAAACCTACTCTTGTTTCCAACTTTCTCAGCTGGTTCTACTAAACCTAAAGCACATGTACATACAGCTCTTCTACAAACCTAAGGTCTCAAAATATCCAAATCTTTAAAATATTTCTCCAACGCTTCCGTCAATTCACCAATGTCATAATTCAAGCATTAAAATTTTTGGATTCAAAATAAATATTTCCTCTTACCCGATATCCTTTAAGAACTCCGTTATGATGTGGGGAAGGCGGTGGAGACCATTTCACGTTAGCTCCGGTAGTGTTCATAATTTTAACTTCAACGTTTTGTGGTGGTGCGGATGGTTCTGAAAGGAATAATAATTTTATTACTTTACTCCATCTCTCCCTATCTCCTCTCCAGGACTATTAACTTCTTTCAACTTTATTCCATTACTTTCTTCTACCTTCAAATAATTCCTCTTCTTTCACCTCTCCTCGTCCCCCTTCCACACCCCAAAGTAAATCCATAGAAAACTTATCGACTAAAAAACTTTCCTTTCTCTCATCATCGAATTAGTCCCGAATCAAATCTCTGAAAACTTTTATCCCGCACCCTCACTTTGCTTTCTCCAATTCCCTCCAGCTCTTTCCCCCCAACTCCTCATTCTCCTGCAGTAGCCTGCAGTCCTTACCCATTCAGGCTTTCTCTAGCATGTTGTTCATCTCCCTACGACTTTCTCCACAATTACCTTTAATACGCTGTATACTGTCTCGTACCTCGCCTAATTCCTTCCTTTTGCTAAATACAATACTAACGGAGTATCCACGTTGCTAAAGAAAGTTAACTTTAACTTTATCTATCATCTAAGTTAAATTGTACACATTTTAATTCTGCAACACAGAGCATCCAGAATTATGCTTTTCCTTCAATCACATCCACATTCACAATCAAAATCCATACTCAATACTGCAATCCGTTACCCACAATCGTAGCTGCTGCTATAATATTGAGAAACGGCGCCGAAGCCCACCAAACTTACTGTCTTCAGAAGTAATGGCTGATCTTGAATTTGAAGGCGTCCCTTCCACACTCTTGTAAAACGGTGATACAAAGATGTCGTATTTCATAAACTTTTTTAGATTAGATACCATCTTTGAGTATGTTCCCAGGTCGGATTTTTGAGTAAAAACAGTGAGGACGCTAAATCCTTTGAATTCTTGAACTCCAGAGATTTCACGATACCTCACAAAGTATCCATCAATAAATCGGATCGAAGATCTTTCCACCTAAAAATGAAAAAGGTTACATTTGTTATTATAATAATCTTCCACATCTTCCCCATCTCATTATATTCAGCCACCCCTTTTCCACCTTCCTCCCTCCCATCCATCCTCCTAAGGCACATGGCACATCACTAACAACCCCAATCGATGAGACGCTTACTTCTGAACGGGGAAAAACTTTTCCCAAATTAAAACTTATGACACGACCATTCATTCTTGTGTCAAATTATATCCATCCTCTTCCCACTTAAACGACCCCTCCTCCCAACTCATGGAAACCGCGGACGGAGCCACAATACTCTTATGCAAGCACTACGCAACATAGATAATTATCCTTCCTCCCGTACGCTTCCACTATTTCCAACCCTGCCTGATTCTTCCCCTCCAAATCCTAAATCTGTTGGAATATTCTCACTCATTTAGGATTTACGACCAGGGAGGCCTCAGCCAGCCTTATTGCTTGAACAAAACTCAACTACCAGTAGGAGGACGTAGTGTCTCAATCGTGCTTAGCTACAGTGATGCACTTTGTGCATGCATTTGTGCACACTTAGTCACACAGCACACAAGCACAAATGGAACCTATCATCACTGTATTTAAAACAGAGACATAAATATATCATTCTGCTTTCCTTGTTCTAATGCTCCTGCATCCATTCTCTGCTACAGGGAGTGCACTCTATGGAGGACTCATCTTCAACATCATTTGATCTTCATCTCTTGATCTGGCTAACTTGACTAACATTGTTTGGATGCAGATTCAGGTTTCAGATTTAAGCAGACAGAGCGACCTCCCTCTGTCCCTTCCTACTGCGGACATTAATCTGGTAAACAAGGGACAAACTTTACGTTCTCTCCGCTTCACCCAGCTAACCCAAAGTGAGTGGATGCAAGAGCCCCAAGTTGGCCAAGCTCATAAATAAATTAGCCCTGACACTCCAGAGTACAATGGAGGGACAAACTACATCCACAAATGAAGACAAAGGTGCATTTATTTAATCGCCTCCTTCCATCAGACAGACGGATAGACAGCTAACAGAGTCCCTGCTTTTCTTCCCGCAACTTATTCTAGTAGACAATTTCATCTATCCGTTTCTCCATCTTCTACAGCATATCTTAATCTAGCAGTGCAGTTCCAATGAGCTTCTCCTGGAACTGTAAACTTTGTTGCACCAGCAATTACGTAAACCTTGATCTTGAACTCCACCACCATCTACATCTGGCCTTACTTTTCTCCTCAGTCCTGATGCAACATTAACATGCGTTTCGAATCCTAAATGATACTTTCTCCTAATGTAGCCTTCATGCATTTATAAGAATACATATCCACAGGAAGGCGAATACCTAGCCACAGTTCTCCAGGCGACTATAGCGTCCTCTACATAGTAATTTTGAACAGTACGAGAATCATTGTTCTGGAACACGGACAGAGTCGAGATTAGTTCCGCCCCGAATCACACAGTAGATAATCACTACGGTCGGATCTTAACCCAAGTTCAAGTATCTGATAATTAAAGGCACTACGTACAGTGCATCTAGTTGCATTCCCTGCACTGGATTACTTTGTCTCTCTGCTTCTATCTGCCTGCATCCTCTTCAGGATTTCTAAGCGCCTCAAAGGCTTCCTCCCATCCTTCATCCATCCCCATTTAAGGCCATTCATCCAGCAACCACATACTGAGAGAGATAAGATAAAAGAGAGCTTCTGAAGAGGATGGTGTAATTAATCAAAATAAAAGCAAGCGAGACGAGGGGGAGGGAGGAGGAGGGCTTCTGTGCAGTTTAGCTCTCTACAGAAAACAAACACAGAAGCGGACGAATATACACGCGCTCATCATCCATTTGATATGATGCATCCAGATCCATTTATCCAGGAAGAAGAACGACGAGGGCGGGCATGGAAGCTTTTCTTGTAAGCAAAAGCCATAGAGTTGTTTCATCCGAATCCATCAACCTTATTTCATTCCCTTCATCCCTCATACTACCCTGCCCCCTTCTCGCCTTTCATCTCTATCTCTCCCTCATTCTGCTGATTCTGCTAACAATTTAGATATCTTCATCATCCTCCGACTTTCACTCACGCGCTACTCAATCATCTCTACAGCAAAGCCTTCGCTATTCTCTTCATAGAAGCCCAAGAACAAATCCAAACAGGAGCAAGTATCAACTAAGAGAAGCAAACATTCTTGTGGATACGACATAACACGAGTAATTCATCTTCTCCCCTCCTTTTATCCCATTGTTTTCTTTTCCCCGTTAAATATTATTGATGTTATCTTGGTGAAAAAATCTACAAAGAGCTGCTCCTTACTGCCACTGTGCATAATATGCAGTGCTTACTACACAGTGCGCTACCACCACATTGCATTCATAATCTGCAACGCTGACAAGGCTATTTACGACACGCTCTTCCTCACTCTTCTTCTTGTCCCCTCTATCATCTTTGTCATAAAACCCGAAGGGTCAAATATCAACAACACCGGATTGCCCGTTACCCGCTTCTTCCTCTTCAGCTTCTCTCCTAGATGCCTTCATCCCTCGGGATTTCCAATTTCATCAATAGAATCCAAGACGAAGATTCACGAATTCCCGGGAAACAATTCATCACCTCCTACACTTCCCCTCTTAGTCTCATAGTTCGCTATCGATTACTCGCTATTATTCCTCCCTCTTACCCGTCTTACCAATCATTCCCTCCCCCATTCCAATCTAATGATTAAAGGATACCGAAGTAAATAGTGGTAAAAAACCGGGGGATTTCTCCAGAACGTACCTGCCAAGAGATCCTGATGGAAGTTGAAGACGCGGGTTCCGCACTGATTAGTTCGATATCACTCTTACTTAATTGATTTCTCACTTGCTCCTCATCCACGATCTCAGAATCGGGTCGACGGGCAGAAGGTCTGGTTTTAATTAAACCGGAAATCGGAGAGGGTGCCGAGAAGCCTTCTCGATTCTCTGCCCGCACTATAAACATGTAGGACGTATCTTGTTTCAGCCCTTCTGCAGTATGAACGATAACATCTCCAGCCCGGGCTCCCGGTTGAATCCGCGACCCTAGATAAATCCATCCGTTTTGGAGGTCGGGACTGTACGCTTCCAGCGTGAACCCAAGGAGGGGTTGTGTCCGTGCTGGCGCTTGTTTCGTCGTCCACGTCCATGAGAGCGTCACTGCTGTTCCAGAAGTCTCGTTGACAACCATGGGCTGGGCGGGTGCTGGTGGCAACAATGATGGGTTTGTCCGATGAAAAGCAATATTTGGGTTTGTTGGAGACTCGACGGTCAAGTAGCCAGAGTAAGATGTCTCTCCGGATACTGATGAGGCCACACAAGTGTAGTGTCCAGAATCCGTTTGTCGTAAATCTGTCGGGCAGAAACAAAACATTCGTTTATAAATATTTACATTTATGCATAACAATAAGTTTTTTATGGACGCCCTTCTTTGAACCAACTTCCTCAAGCTCTCTTCCAGCTTTAAGTAGATGGGGCTGGTATCTACCATGTCCAGCTTTAGCCCCGCAGTTGTCGTTGTCTCCTCAGAGTACATGCTCTTTGCCCTCTCTCTCTATGCTCTTGCCACTCCATAATTCAGTGGATGGACAATAAAAACATAAACGAGCTGATTCTTATTCACGGCTTCTTAGTCTTATTGCTTCTTCTGGATCCTAGCTCTTCATAATCTTTCAGAATTTATATAGACTTGTCATTTGAATAGCCAACAAAGGATTCACCCACACATACAAGAGTCCAAATATTACTGCGCTATGAATCAAGAGCGGACGTATGAGAGACAGAGAAATGGTCATTTTTCTTCGCCTTCCATTGTCCCGTATTCAGTAAGAAAACAAGAATAATAAAAATAAGTAGCATCCTACATCATCAACTCATAAACTTGTAAGTACACAAAACGTACAAGGAAACACACAGAAGCTAAATTCTACTTGTAACAACTACACTCTTATTATTTTCGTCTACTCTCTTGTCCGTAGATTTCAAAATTGTCTCCTTGTCTTAAATACATCTGAGCTCTGATACTTCTCAACTCCTTAAATCAGAAATAGGCTTGGTCGTAAACTACATATATTTTTCATAATAAATTCATTTCTGTTGTCATGCAAGAAAGTACAGTGGCTGCTCCCAAGGTATTTTTGAGGATACACCATGTTATAGCTAAAAGCTGGAAGCAATAATGCACTTTATTCTTCTGCATTTCCCCTACCAATTCCCTCTTCAATCTTTTCAAACATCTTATTCCCATAATCTTTGTTTGGACATGGTCTTTGACATGGTCGGAGAAAGTACAGCACCGCAAAGCAAATCTTCTCGACTCAGTTTCATTCAACCTCTCAGCCTCTCAGCTCCACACTGAAACCTAGCTCTATATAACTGCATCTAAGAACGCAAGAGTCCAGAGAGATTTCATCCACAAGGATCATAAATCAAGCCGTAAATTCAACTCAATCAAACAAGGGACTGAAACCCTCATAAATATTTCAGCGTCCTTCAATCTTCAGAAACTCTCGATTTTTTCTAGCTGCATTTTTCCTCATCCGAGCTGAACGTAACCAAGCGCTCAATAACTCTGCAATCAATCCAGCCTCACTTTGCTTTGCCTCTCCATGCAGCCTTGCATCGTTGAGCTAATGCTGCACTTATTGCAGTTAGTGCAAATCACATTTACGCATTCAAGGCACTAGCAAAGTAAACAGCTCCGAGACAAAACACACCATCATTTTTGTTTCCTGAACCAATCTTATGCAATGGAGGATCGTCCATTTTTGAAAAAATGTTAAACAAAACCAACGAGCCTGATGATGATGTGCTAACAGCTTTTGTCTTACACTCTTAACTCTTTTAACCTCTGCTTCCTATAATTTACAGCTCTTCAAAGGCGAGAGGCCACTACCGTAAAAAGCATCATCTACTCTTGTATTTAAACAGCACATAACAATTAAATAACAGATACATTCTACACACAAAAAGCTTTTCTTCCCAGCTTTCGTTATTTACAACGGTAAAAGAGCAACAACAAGGGCAGAAACGAAGTAATGAATCTGTCATCTTTTTACAAGCACTTCCTAGGGAGGAATCAATAAACATTTTTAGCTTGAGCTATATATGTCTGAATACAGTGCTATAACCCAGGATTTTTAATGCATAAAATCAGGCAGCTCTACGCAACACAAGAAACAATTCTACAAAGAGCAAGAAGAGACAAAAGCTACTCACCACCCTCTAAAATAAAATGTGTGATAAACCATCTAAGCATCTTGAATCAGAATTGGTTAAGCTAGTAAAATTGGGGATGCGCCCTTGCCGAAACGTTTATATCTGTTTCTATTTCCAGCCGGGGTTCTTTCTCTGTCATAAAAGTGCATTTCCTCAATTCTATTCCATCTCAGCCATTTAGAGGAAGAGTTTGGACCAGGAAACTAAAAGCTTTGTGGCTGCGTTAACTGGGGATGGGACGAGAGTGGAAGCCCCTAAGGAGCATTATTCTGTGGCTTCCTATTTCTAACTATGAGGAATTGGAGAGAATTTATTCAATAAGACAAGTAAGTAGGGTCGTGGAATAATATGATCCGAATACATTGCCCTGTCTGCCTACATCTTTGGTGGGCTACACTTTCCTAAAACATTGGAGTGTAAATTCTGCTGCTCTAGAAATCTAGAAAAAGATACAACCTTCAGTCCACAGCATGGCTAGCCATTCTAGTGCAAAGAACCTTTAGCAGAGATCAGAGAGTCAAGTGGAGCTTTTAGATACAAGCAAATACAGTAAAAGTCAGGGAGACACTAGACACAAAAGCCAAGTTTAATTTTATTCCTACTCTCCCACTTTCAGGCAGTAAAAGCATACTAAAAGTGAATATGGAAATCAAAGCCCATTTTCCCGTCCTCTCCATAACCTTCCTAATGTGTTTACCCATTCTTCCGTCCCAGGCCTCACGCTTCTTGAACACGGGAATTCCAAACATTGCCGAAATAACTTGAAACGTACCAGGAATCTAGGAAACTCCTGGGTCTAACCAAACTAATGTTAAGTGTATTGCTTAGCTCAGTCCCTTTCACCACTTGCTACTATTTACTTTCTCCAGGTTATTTTGCCGATACTAACTAAAATCTCTACTACTCGTTGACTTTTGTATTCTTTCTGGCTGCAAGATACCGCAGAATGCGGGTATCTAACATCGGTAATACTTGGAAATCACGGTAAGGTTCCAAGGCAACAACTTTTGTTGCATTATAGCGAACAAAACAGAGATCCAATGCCCAAGACAGGGAAGACAGAAAAGACGGGCATTTTTCAAAGTGCTCATCCAACTGTGCATCTACTGAGCTCAACCTTCACCTCAAGCTTCTTGTACTTTCTCCAATTTTCCAAAAACCCGCTATGAAGACTGACTTAAAACTCGGTCTGATGGCGGCGGGCTACAAGCTAATCGTTAAGCAAGCGAGAGGAGATGTGGACCTGCGGCAGGGAACAATACCCGGCTAAAAAGGATGAAGTCTCCTTGTCGTCCCATACAATTCTATAGCTACGTATGGCTACGGTGGAGTGGAAACGGTAACCCGGAGATTTCTTTACAAGACCGCACGGACGACGGGTTTGAATGAGGATTCCACTGAATTCCTAGTCTTTTCTCCGCGGTAGAAATTGAGGATGACAAGAAATGATCATCTTATTCTCTATTTTTCTCTGAGCTTGACATGAAAAACTCTTGAAGACAAGCTAATCTTTTCTTATTCTTCTTTACTGCTTGGGGCGGCGTGGAGGATTCTAGGGAGACGTTTGAAGAATCATACAGCTTCGACTCATCTAATGTCTTTTCTAAGAACCAATCCATCATGAAAATGCCAGGAGGACAATGGGGACAATCTTAGACGACCTTCTAGTGTCCTATTCGGGTTCTTTTCTCCTTGCTTTCTCCATCCAATGTGCTCATTTGCAAGCTTATCTTGGAGCATTTGTAGGAGATTTCTACACCACATCTTTGGATTTTTTATATTTCCAGAGTTTTAGGAGCATATCCGCGCATTTTTAATACGTCTCTTGCGCTGCTTTTAAAGCGACTGCCTGCTTTTTCCCAAGTATTTTCATACTTTCTCTGTGCGAAATCCTTAGCTTGTTTTTCTTGTATCATGGAAAGTTACCAGATCCAGCCTTGCATTTTCCAGACTTTCTCTTCCCGTAAACTAATCGTTTGATTTCTTTCACACTGAGCTAAAATGTCCTCTCTACTTTAACTACTCACTTTCACCCACTAATCCAACGCTCATCCCTCCATTAATAATTGATTCACTCTTATAATTTTTTGCCCTGGTAGATTCCGACTCAAGCGTTTACTAATCATTCCTCATGCTTGAGCTGGAGCAACTTTCATAGAGTACGTTTCTCATCTGGGATCAATACGATAAGCTTCGGATTTACGACACAAGCCGATGGGGAAAGTTGGTAGAAGATGCGAAGAATAAGAAAGGGTTAAATTGGCCCTCAATAAAAACTTCTACAGCATCCTGCAACACTAGCAGCAAACATATGCTGAGACTTTCCCCGTTTCCGACTCTCTCATCCTCGTAATATCCTCTTCCATAAAACTTACCATTGATTTGGAGGGTGCCATTTGCGGATAGCGTCATTCGTTCAGGCTCTGCTTGCAATTCCGTTCCATCCTTGATCCATTTTATGGAAGGGCTTGGAGTTCCGGCAACATCACAGGGAATGGAAGCCATGCTTTTCAATGGCAAAGTTTGATTTGAAGGTCCCATCATAATAATGGGCGGTGGAGTTTGTTCTGGAGAGCTGACTTCAAGACGTGCCTCAGCATCCCGTGATCCGGCAACACTTATGGCGGAGCACACGTAGATACCTGTATCCTCCTTCCTCACGCCCTGAATCCGGAGGGTTCCCTCGGGGGAAATGTGAATTCTTCCAGAAGAGGAGGAAGGAAAAAATAATTCTTGAGATCCTTCTTTACGCCAAAACAAAGTTGGAGCTGGATTTCCTGAAATAGTACAGAACGGAGCATTAGCTTGGCCCGTGGAGTCAACAATACAAAATCCCCGAGATTACACACATAAATCTTTCTCGACCGCCATCACGTAGCCTGGAAGCTAATAAATTTTCACCAACTTGTTAGTTACCCAGTCAACTTCATCTTTCCCCGCTTCCTTCCCTTACCACTTAAAAACTTTCACCAGCTCGCCATTACACGAATACAACTTTCTTTTTTACGAGACATATCAAACTGGAGGGGGACAAATACCGGGATTTTTATTTCATGGATTCCCCGGCTAAAAACAAATAATACAACTTTTTACACCACCACCGCATCCTTGTCGACACACGTAATTCCCTGCTTCAACTTCCGTTTGAATTATATCTTCGGCGGCAATCCTGGATGATATTATGGGAGGGAGGGATTTTTAAACTTAGGTTGTAAATACAAAAATTAATTCCCAGACTTACCGCTTGCGCTGCATTCAAATTTTGCTACACCGTTCAATCCGACACGGACAAGCTCCTTTGGACGAGTTAAAAACTTTGGCAGGGCTGAAACAACAATTAAATTTATAATCAACAACTTTCTCCAGGTTTCATTACGCAAGGGAGGAGCGTTCTGCCTGAGGAGAAAGCATCGTCAGGTAGTTACTGTTCTCCACGTTCTCTCCCCCTTGACTTTCTCCAACTTTCTCCTCAATTCAGATTCATAACTCAATCCCAGCAATAAAGGATTTAATTAGCATTGTGCAAGCCGGGACGCCGTTGATTAACTTCCGGTCCTGGAGGGTTTAAAACCTGGAGGAAGCCTTTTCAAGTCAGGAGGAGCCTCTGTTTCAAAAGTTTTCAACTTATTCCTTCTACCTACGACGCCTGATCCTCTTGGAGGTATAATAAAAGCTGCAATTTCTACTTCTTCTACTCCATTCTCCGAATCCCCACAAAACACATGACCATACTCAAACTCGAGATAATTCAAGTAACAAGCCTCTGAGGGGGAGAAAGTCATGTATGCTTTTCATTCATCCTCAAAGTCGTAAGTTAAGTTAAGAAACTCACTCCGGCCGCATTAACCCCGGACTTGGAACTCCTCTCTCCTGTCACTATATTTCCCTCAAGATTTCCTCTCATGAATTTTAATGTCAGGGATTACTTCGTATGACACTAAGACCTTTGCCATGAGCCAAAGCTTATTTTTCTTCTTACTTTCTCCTTTTCTCCGCTCCTAGCTTTTATGACAAACTTTCTACTTTCTCCAGCTTTCTCCCATAAAGTCAAAGTAATCATACAATCCAACTATTTTCATATATATATATCTGACCATACGCCCACAGCCTTTGTCCCTCTGGTAAACCCTAGACCATGACTTTCTCCACATTGAACCCATGAGCCAGACCTACAAGCCACAGGCTTTCACTTCCTTCCAGCTTTTCCTCCAGATGAGGGCATATTTATCCAGGAGATCAGCTCCACAGATCTTCAACTTTAAGCCCTATATTAATAAACCAGAAGCCTTTTCAGATTTAGCATCCGCCGTGAACAATATCTACATATACATGACAGGACAGTCTGCAAATACAAATCTTCCGGGCATCCCCTACCCTGCTCATGCTAAATACTTCCAAGGCCGCGAATGTAGAAAGACCGACTGGAATTGCAATCCAGACTTTGACACTCTGCTTACTCAGTGGAACATAGCCGCATCTTTCCTACAAAATGCAGGATGGACCCAAGGGTATTTTACAGTGAAGGGAAAGACCCTCCCATCCAAATTTATCAAGATTGTGTCCAAAACTTGCGCAGTTTCTAATAACATTTTCCACCACGGCCCACTGACTTTCACTCCTTGCTTTCTCCATTTAAATCCCCAGGAAAAAGACATTGGCATAAGTTTCTATATTCTCTTCAAAGAGTCTTGAGCATTTCCTACTTTCTCTAATAATACTAATGCGATAACATCCCTGGGGCAACTCAAGTAACTCATCTCTAAGCCGGGATTCGCTATTGTCTACCAGCTGGATAATTTTCCAAAAATTCAACCAAGCATTTAGGGAACCAAGCAAGGCATACTTTTGAATAATTGGTCTTGAAGTAAGCCAGACTGAGAAATTTCCTTTAGATGAACTACTGAACTGAAGAAACTTAGTCGAACGTGCCTATTTCTTCTCCTGGAGGCATGTAATTCAATGTGCTGGATTTTGTGGAGCTATTATATTTTGTCCAACGTCTG
The DNA here is from genome assembly GCA_906901655.1 of Sminthurides aquaticus. Classification (NCBI taxonomy): domain Eukaryota; kingdom Metazoa; phylum Arthropoda; class Collembola; order Symphypleona; family Sminthurididae; genus Sminthurides; species Sminthurides aquaticus. Next base: position 1,751,455 of record CAJQTT010000010.1, read on the forward strand.
CATTGCAGACTGCAGGAATGTAAAAGCTTAAAACAGAAGAGACTCGCTCATAAGCTTCTCCTGCAAATGAATCAGATTTTAAAATAATCTTTTTCCTTAAAACTTGTGGGAACTAGTTGGTATAAAAGCCAGCCGGTATTCTGAATTTTCCTCTTCACTAATCGCCAAAATTCTGCAGCTTTCTTCTTCTTTGCTTTCTCTCTAGCAAAATATCTTCTTGCACAAGAGAATTTCTCTCTCCAATAAGTTAATACTTTCTTCATGGGTGGAAGTAGAGAAAATCTACTCAAGTATTAAGTGAAAAGAACTTGTTCTTCATTTCTCTCCTTCGTCTCCCGTTCCTCATCCCCTCTTAACAGCACTTATCAAACATGTTTAGCCATTTCATCAAAATTTTCAATAACCTTCTTATCCTAGATAATTATTTCCTTTATCCTCCTCTTTCCTCCGTCTTCATTTTCCTCCTTTTCCGTCTCATCTCTTTGCTCTTCTCGGGTGCTTTCTCTTCTGCACCTAACACAACCTACCGACTTTCTCTTTTCCAACTACAATATAAATCCTCAAGACTCCAGAAAATGCTCTCAAGCTTTCTCCAGGAAGCATTCCTACCAGATCATCGTTACTATTGCCTACGCATACGAAAGCGAACTTTCTTAAATCCTTCCAGGCAGATATCATCACCAATTCCAGAGTTTTTAGAACATGATGAAATCTATTAAATCACTTGCTCATTTCTCCATCATCCCTGATTCTGTCTGTCTACCGTGCATATGGAAAGACTTTTCCAGACAGAACCATCGTCAGGAGCCTTACCTACTGCCTTACATGTCTGAGTCTGAGCTCAATGTTAACACACATATGGAGCACATATAGAGCAGAAAATTTCCAATCCCAGATTTCAGCAGCCGCCTCCAGCACGTCAGCAACTGCCTTGCAATCATTCCTTACTTTTCTGTCCCTGAATAGTTGACACAGACACGTGCTTACCCGCTACACACAATACACCTATCCCTTTGCTAAGAGTTCCAGAATCTAGTTCAATGTTCTCCATTTTCCCCTTACTCCAGACTCCAGCAGATGTATCTTATCTGATTCATCCTTAGCTTCCGTTCAGTTATGCATGCTAACTTATCAGCTTTTCTCCACTGCAGGCTGGAATGATATTTCACCTTCCAGGATCCACGACTACTTTCCTCCTTGACTTGTTCACATTACTCAAATACGCACAGCTAGATTTGCAGAGGTTGTCCTTTCTTCTCTCTTCTTTACAATTGTCAATCTTTTACTCATCCTATTTCACATGTACTACATCTATCTCGCTTATCATGGGGGCCTCTTGACAATTTACCTACTGCTTTCTTTTTTCCAGCTTTCACATCTCAAGTCCTTGCCTCACCTTTCTCCGTAGCTTCAATCTTATTCGTTCTACGGTTGTACCTTTTCGGGATTCTTTATCCTACTTTACCCTGGGAAATCTTTGGAATCTTTCCATCTCTCCTTAGCTTTCTACTGTCCTCTTCAAGCTCGTCTTTTGTGTGCTCCCGTGCCGTGATCTGTCCTGTGCATATATCATCCACCTTTTGCCTAGTACTCAAACCCTTTAGGTGTCCCACCTCTTTCAATCCTTGCTTCATGCCTATGCCTTCTTCTCAACAGATTCCGGGATTCCATCAAGAACGAAGTTCCATACATTACAAAATCTCTTTCGCCTACCTCTTCCATGCTTCATCACTGCTACGTCGTACATTAACTAGCTCATATCCGACCCTAAATCCTAGAGTTACTCGTTTCCTCTATGGATTTCATGCCTTGTTCCGGCAAAGAAGAAGCGCACGGAAGAGACCAAGTGAAAGTGAATGACACTGCTCTCTCTTCTCCAGCTTCTTTTTTGTAAACTACCCGAGGCTTCCATGTTTTTCGGGATCCCGTTCTGCCCGTATTCGCTTTCCGCTTCTAGATATCCTGCTGGAATTACTAGAATAGTTTGGCCCGGGTATCATCATTCATCTTTGCAGACTAGACTTGAAGCAGTCATTTGTACAAGAGGAGTTTTCTGGATGATCATCTTATTTCGAGAAGACGGTCCGAAACTCTTTTCTCCTTCTGATGCTCTTGCTATGCTGCTAGTAATGGCAGAGAGCTTCACATACAACTTTCTCCACTTTCTCCAGACGCTCCAGGAAAGCTACCAGACAATGAATACATGTCTACCGCTATAGCTACACATATCCATGTCATTGTCGCATTGAATGGATTTGTTGAAAAGAGGCTTCATTCAGACTTTTCCGAGGAAATCCATCACATTCCATGAGCTGAAGCAAATGTAGAAAAAATCTTGACTGTCATTATGGATTCTAGTTAGCGTTAGTTTTACTGCGTAGCTCTAGCTCTGAAAGCTCTGCCTTGGGTAGCAGTGTAGCTCCAGTTCAGCATTAAAGTTTCGGATACTTTCTTCAGTGTGCGGTGCACCCAGTAGTTACAAACTCCAACTTTCTCCAACACTTTCTCCAGGCTATTTCTTACTACTTTTCTCAAGAGTTCCATTGCTCTTCCTGCAACATACATGAAGTGCATCCGTCGTTCTCCAGAAGCTGGAAACTGATATCGATACCCCGTGGGTGTAATTTCTCAAAGTTAACAGACTATGGAACAAATTCGGACATGGTAGAGGAAACTGCGTGGAGAAAGTCCACCATCAGCAGGGCGACTAACTACTATCCTAGCACTTTCACTCTGCTACACAGCCGTCTATTATTTCACTCACTCCGTATCAGAATCCTTCCAGGCCAAAGGATCCAGCGATTGCGAGGAGAAAATCTTGGAAAGTTGTGCTATTGATGCTATACATTTTCGCCTTGGTCCTCCCCCAATCCCTACATACGCCATTACTTCCATTAGCTCTGCCAACAAAGAGATATCAAATTGATTCCTCATCCTCTTCTTCCTTCCTCTTCTTGAGCCATTGGTATGGCTTTTCCATCCAGCAGCTTAGCTTTCCCCAGCTTTCTCTATGACTTTCTCTCCCCTCTTTTCTTTATATACTTTCTTCCGTTTAGTTATCGGATCCTCTACTTGTGAAGCTGTAACAATTATTGCCCTTTTGTAGAGGTAAATGCCCATTTAGACCCGCTGGAATAGATTCCACCTATTGGATTCCAGGATGATACCATCTAATGAGTTTCATGCTCAACATGATCTTGCTTGTTGGTCAATGACTTTCTCTTGGACGATCAGCCCTACACAACCTTGTATGAACTGAAAGTAGCAGCCAAGGAAGTCTAAGCAGTTAGCAGTTTGTCTCTTCTAAGAATTCTAAGATGCTCTCTTGGGAGAAAACCTATTTCCTCTTCTAATCCAAGCCAAGAATACCTAATCCCCACCTTTCCCTCCGCTCAACCTACTGATAACTACTTTGATAAACCCGAAAAGCTAGCTATTACACGTCGCAAAGACAATTCCAACGACGATATCGAAATCGCTTTTCCTAAGGATTTGCTCAAAAGCAGATTTTTTCTGTCAATCTGGCACGTGGGATTGTGGCTACACTGCTTTCTCTTCAGATTCGCAAGCCAATTTCAAAGTCTGAAAATGTATAGATTTCCTTTTCATGGGATCCAAATGGAATTATGGAGCTCCCAAATTCTGCTATCTACAGCTTTTTCTTTAGCAATTTCAAAGCTGAGCCTTGGAATCCAGGAGGAGAAAGTCAAAGCCAAGGCGGGATTGCTTGCGAGCATTTGAATCTTTCTTCTTATAATCCCCGGATGCATTTGATAGGAAAACTTTCTTTTTATTTTACTAAAGAAAGAGAGAGACTAATGACTTGAATTTGGGTTTCCTTACAGTGAACGCTGAGCAAAGCGCTGGCCCTCACGCTTCCAAGATCATTTGAAGCTTGACAAAAGTAAAGTCCTTCGTCTTCCGGTCTAGTTTCCCGAATCGTTAGTCCTCCTTCAATCCGTTCCGCTCTCCCGTTAGGCATTCCCGCATCTTGGCGATACCATTGAATCTCAGGCTCTGAAATATCATTACAATTACAAAAGTTAGTCATCAACTGTCTCCAGTCCCAATCCGCAGAGCACTTACTCTTTCCAGTCAAGCAGTGTGGCTTTTTCTCTGAAAGTGTACGTTGCTATTTTACCTAAACTTTTTCAGTATGGAGAAAAGTTGCATCCGCTTCGTTAATTCTTTGTAAATTCTACTTCCTCCAGTTCAAATATTACAAAATACATCACAGAGGGAGCATGTAAATGTATTTCGGGATGCTGTTTATTAGACAGCGCCGACTAGGCACATTAATTCGGCCCATCGCGGCTGGTTTGCACCAAGTCCCTTTATCCATCGCGAGGCTCTATCTACTATTGGTTTCCAATTCTAATCACCAGTAGATCTTCTCCGGGGAGTGACTCAACCCAGAGGACTTCAACCAGCCTGTCACAACGGGATAGTGGTGGACGAAGCACCCGCTCCCTGTATCTACCCCGTACCGCCTCCTTTTACGACCGAGTCCGGAGCTGTAACCACTCCACCACAGGGCCCTCGCTACAGAGGGAGCAACGAGCAACAAGGTCTCCAATCAATTCCACACTCTACTCTGCTCAAATAATAACGTTCACACAACGGCATAGGCATATATAATTACAACAATACTCCTGTGCTACACTCTAGTGGGACGTTCAATGATACAAGAAAGTCACTAGCTTCAAGCTATCTCTGAATTAAAAAATAGCTACTATACTTTGCCCCCCCCCATCATCTTAATGTTTTTTAAGTATAAAACTTTGCTAATTAACTGCAATGAAGGTTAAATTAGCGCTTTCACATTAAGCTAAAGTTGACACTAGATGACGCACCAACTTTAAACATTAACTGTAACTATACTGCCTCAAGTCCTATTCTTCTTCTCATTGTATATGGAAAGGTTGTCATAAAATCCTCATTAGGACCAGCTCTGCGTAAGTACAGAGCCGTAGCAAACTTTTAGCTGCAATGCAGTCAATTTCTACAGAGAACAGCTGACAGTGAGAGTTGACATTTGGCAAAAACTCGTGCGGAGAATGTATCACGCACGAGAGCGTGTCTGTCTGCCAGGTAATTAATTTAAATCCTACTCCTAAATAATCGCTTATAGGATTTACGTCATTCAAGTCAAAATAATGTAGCATTTAATCTCTTAATTTATCTGGGTTTTGTGTGTTTGAGAATATACAATTCGAATAATTCCATTTACTTACCGGGCATTCCATCAGTTTTGCAGTAAAACGTTGCGGCATCTCCAACTAAAACAGCTACGTCTTCTGGTTCTCGTACAAAAAACGGTTTCTCTGTAATAAGTTATTCAAAATATTTCCATAGATTAGATTCATAGCCTTACTTACAATCTGTAATTATCATCTTTTATCGCTAATCCCATGGTATTATGCAATTATAATAGCAGCCTTGCTATATCGTTAGCGAAAATACTACTCAGCACATCTGCATGACACTTGACGGACTGAATAACGAGACGGAAGTCAGACTATTCTGATGTAACTTTTACCATTCTCTGATTAGTTTCCCTTGTCAATTCAACCAGAAGATGGGAAGAACTTGAAATGTAGATTTTGGATAGTTGAACAATGATAACCGGTTATTGAAACGTTGGTAGTTATACAGTGGGGAATCCTTACATGATCCTTACGCATTTATTAGGATTAATTAGTACTATACTCTGGGTGCTAACTATGGAGTGGAGATGGCTAGCCTGATTAATAGCGCATACAATAAAACATTATCCATTTATCTTTATCAAATCATAAATGCAAACATTCCATCACTCTGTCCGATCATTCATAGCTCTGGCAGTTCCAGTTTACTTTACAGCAGTAGCCAACAACTGACTTGAATCCAATTCAATCCTTCATTCTATTCCCGACTAACTTATACACCCTCAACTAAAACTTGTGCTGCACCCAGGAGGCTTCATAATTCATACAATAGACATCTCTTCCAACTTTGGTGTATTCAATCAACCAACTCCTACTAACTTTTGTATTCTCTTCCAGTATTCCGTATTCCCAGCTTTGCTCGTTTCAAGCTTTGAACATTCTTGCAATGTGGAACACGCTAGATTCCAGAGTGATTATTATTTGATTTCAATGCTGAAGCGCTAATGCTCGTAATTCTCTGAAGACTTGTGCTCTGACTCTTGAGAGTTTCCTTGCTTCACAACCACAATTCCCTCAAGGAGATACTGCCACACTGTTGCGGTCAAAGTGTTCAAGGATGGAACAATTATTAAATCTCAGACATCTTCCATCCATCCAACACATAACCTGTCAAAACTATCAGACTATCTCGACCCTGGTTACAATCACGTCTCTTCGCATTCCTCATTCTTGGTCTCGATCTGATTTTGTAAGCATAAGAAGACCACTAACTCGACTACAATGGCTTAGATACTGTCAAGGCTAATAATTTTCTCCAGAGTGAAACAGAACATGGATTATGAGCTGAACAAACTACTTTTCATGACCATTTCCGCTAAGGAATTACAATTTCTGTATACTGAAATCCTATAGGGTTAAAGAGCTGCCTGTCATTAGACTCGAAATCGGTTCTATCTCTAATTGCATTACCAACGCAGAGTGTTTAACTCGGAAATAGCTTGCGGGTGAGTCTTCTTGGATAAACGATGAGGGCTGTTCTGGTTGTTCCTCAAATATAATCTCCAACGTTTGTCAACCGTTTTAACGCCGTTTGCAAAAATTAAATATAAACCAATTCCCACCTTCACCAGTTATTATCTGGGATATCAAGTTGCTGGTGGTTCATGGAAAAACACCAAAAGACATAGGCAAGTAGACTCTTACTCGGGAAGAGTAAGAGGCAAGTCCCTAAGCTCGGATTTACAGCAAGCGTCGATAAGGGTGCCTGGCCATTCTTTTCGCGCCGTCGAAGACGGGCGTCGAGCATGCAAACTGCACACCGATACAGCCGAGTTCAGCTATTCTCTTCAATTGTAGTGATTGTGTCCCTAATGGCTAGGTGTATTATTAATTAAAAATAGCAACGCTACGTATCAAAGTTGCATCTTATTAGAATTATAATACTATTTTGCGTTTAAATAAATATTTTTTGCCAGATTTCAGGGTTATTTTAAAATGTTTTACGCTTTATTTTGCCCAGTACATACTATTCACTACACGCATAATTTAGTTTTGCCCATTCTGTTTTTCCAATATTATAATAGTTGGAATGCGTGCAAAAGTATGACTTCATGGTGATGCAGCTCATGAATTAACTTTCAATTTCATAATTAAATGCAATGTAATAATTATATGCAATTTAAGTCCTATTAAAATACATTTTCAGTAAATGCAGTTATCAGGTTAAATATACGAATGAACTATACGTAACTGCAAAAGTTATTAGTTGCGCGAAATGAAGTTTTCAATTCTTGTTCAAGTTTTTGGATGTAACAGAACTAATGCCCCATATATGTATTATGCAATGCATAACAATTATCGGCTCAGGTTTTTGAACCACGCGCGCTCTGCATTGTTGACGATTGCCAGCTCAGAGACTATAGCTAAAAGTTGGCCCCAACTTTTAGCTGGAGGAGCTTAGGGACTGGACTACAAAAGACACGATGTGTCTCAGTATTTTTAAAACCAAGCTTGTGAAAATGTCTACTATGACTACAATTAGCAAAACCAAGACTTGGCAGTTTTACGTGTTCAACTTAAATTCTTGAAGGTTAGTACACGCTCAAAATATGTTGTATATATTTGCATAAACGCTGAAAAAACTTACGTTGGACAATGAGTAGCACTTCAGGTGTAGTTCTTGTTCCAGCAATATTAATTGCAGCACATTGGTATCTTCCAGCATCCGTTCCGCGAACATCCCTGATATTTAAATTCCCGCCTTCTCCGATTTGAAATCTACTACTGCAAAATATTTAAAAGCATTGTATTAATACCTCAAACATAGACAATCTATTCCAAGCCATGAATTTTTCAAAAACAAACAATTTTGCAATAACAAAGATTGCAATTTTCATCTACTGTACACTTTAAAAACATTTAATAAAAACGAAGATATCAAATATTAAAATTTCCAGCTTCATCATTTTCCAATTACCTTGAGAGTCTAGTTTCCACAGTTTTTCCATTCAAGTACCACAGCACTTGCGGTTCCGGTGATCCTTTGGGCGGCAAACATTTGAGCTGAAGGAGAGAAAGAGAGAAATATTAGAAATTTAATCTCTCTCAACTATCAAAACTCTAGCGGAAACATAATCAAGAGGTAGAAAAGGAATATTAAAAATTAATTCTCCCTACAATTTTCCAACTCTAAATTGGATCTATATGCAAATAATCCGCTCATAGTTTTCAGTTGAACGCAGACTTGTCTGCAAACTCCCACCCTTTCTACCATTACACAATCCATCCCACGGCTACCGCAGCTCTTCTACTTCAGCCTCTGGCTCTTCAGTCCTTGAGCTACTGCACTCACCTACCAATTTTGGCAGGATCAAAATTCTTGCTCCCAAAACTTGAAGTTCGCGGAAGCAAACTAAAATTCCTTCCGCTCATTTCCTCCCACCCGACATTTGAAACAATATTACTTTGAAATGAAAAATCTAGTTCAATTCATCAAAATTCCAGCATGAAACTTTCACCCCCGCTGCTATAGCTACATTCCCTACTTTCTCCCTAAATTTTCCCCGGGACTACTTTTTCACTTTCGTGCTTTCACCTACTCTTTCTACTTTCACTCGCTTCTTCAGTCAGGACAGCAAACCCTTCAGGAAATATATTTTACTTTCACTTAGGAATTTTACCCTACTTCTTCACAAACTATGAAACGAAATACAGGGACATAATTCAAAACTTGAAATAATTCATCCAAACTTACCACCACAGATTCGCCGACATGCACCCGGGTGTTTTGCGGAAGAACACGGAATTCATCTCGAATCACTGCAAAACAAAAGCACATTTCACACATTACAATAACGTAGCAGCAGCAGAGCCTGTTTAGGAATTACAGTCCGAAGATTATATACATATGAAACATTAATTACATCTTGTCACGGCACACACACGTCAACTCCTCATTATAATCATCATACTCTCACAGTTCCACCTCTTCCACTCCACCTGAATTATTTCCCTTCCTGATCCTGAATCACATACTGCTTCTGATAACAGCAGCAGTAACACAATGCACCCTATTTTGATTCATTCCCTCATTCAATTTTTCCAGCCATTTAATTCTATATTCTAGCCACGTTCATCCGTTCCCTGTTATGTACAACATAACAAAAATAGCAGCAACCTATGAAAAATAATAACAACAATTTTTAAAAAATTCACCCCTCATCCTCTCCTCTGCTAACCCACTCCTGTTTAGCCTCTCTTCTTCCTCTCCACCCCTCTTCTTATCCAACATTACATTGATCCTAATCCATGCTTCAATTAGTATTCGGAGCTTAACCGTCAATATAAATTAATTTCGCTCCGTAACTCTCACAGTATAACTCCTCATAACTTTTCCTTCAGCTCCGTAGCTTAGTTGCTCCGGGCTACAAGTTGGTCGGATACATGAAGACCCCACCGTTATAAAGGTGCAACCAGGGAGATAATCCAAAATTGCCCAAAACCCGAATTTCAGTTTAACCCGGGCAGATAATTTTTTGTTCCTTCCAGTAGAGTACTCACACGTCAAAATATGACACAGTCCTCTTAAGTCGACTCCACTCCCTCACACTCTATCAATCATTTACATCAGGGCACAAGTCCAGTACTCCAGCTCCCTTAGCCCTTCAATCTACTATATGCATAGGCATAAGTGTACTTCATTTTATTATCGTACCTCATCATAACTAATATGGACTCGCACTCTTTTATTTCTCTTATCAAAACACAAAGAGTTCTCCCTCTGTAATTACAAAACAGTGCATTCACTAATGCGTATAGTCCATAGCATATTCGCAGCTCCAAGGGCACTGCTTTGCGCAGCGTTTTCTAGCATAGCAGTCGTGCTTCTATGGTGCCTCTGAGCAAGTTCTCCAGGAGTATACATAAAAGCAGCAGATGGATGATGATCATGATGATATCATAAAAGAAAGAATAACAGGAGCAAAGGGTTATTTCAGTCACCCTTTCAAGATAATGTCAAATAGATTCAAGAGAGCTGTAACACAAGCTGCCACATGGGATGAAGGGATGGACAGGGGAGCGTGCGCTTACATTATCATAAACTTGGGCTAGGCCCCGAATCCGGGACAAGCATAGCATAGCTTACAACACTGTCAAGTTTTTCTCGACGTTTGTGTTATTGAAAATTCAGATGATCCTCTGCCCTTCCTTCCAGCCTTTTATAAAGCCTTCCTGGACTGAGGGGACCGAAGGGTGAGGAGGGTTCTTGAGCAGAGCCACATGATCCTCAACAAGAATGAACACCTGATATCATATTACATTTGAATTACTACAATGATTATTAAGGGACGAGGGAGGGAAGAACGACCAAGATTATTGGAGCTGCTTATGAAGCAAATGTTCTACAACTCTTTTAGAAAACCCTTCAAGTCCTCTGGCCGTACATCATGACTAAAGCACAGTCCTCTAGAAATAAGAGTTCGAGTGCGCATAAGCACTTGAATCAGAGGATCCTTAGAAAATATTTCATGGACATTCAAGCTGGAACTTTGATATTCAGCATTTTTAAGTCTCTCGGTCCTTATCAAACACTGTGTAGACAAAGGTCAGGATCTCCTGTCCGGATGTGTTTGTTATCAAGGGTACATACTAAATTTTACTGTACAAGACATACCTTCCAAGTGCTTGAAATGGTTGTGTACGTTCAAATCTTGAAGCAACTGTACTTTTATCCTATCGCTAAGTAAATGCAGGCGGTCACTCCGCATTACCAGACTATTTGTTGTGCCAAGAATCAATGTAAGCATACAGCTATCGTTGCGCTTGACTACACCTTTGGTCTATTAATTCAAACATTTCATCAATGCTTTAAGCTTTTCTGATAACACAAAAGTGTGAATCAGTCGGCCCACCATGTGTACAGTTCCTACACCTGAGATCTAAAGCATATATGGACATTAATTTCAATGTTGTGGAATTGTAAGTTGCTGTAAGATGCTTCGTGAGCAACATCCTCCTACTTATCAACTTATCGTAGTGCACTTACAATTGTCAGAGGCTTAAGCACAAGATTCAGAGAATCAAAACTGACTTGGAGCTCCACTCCGCATCCCATTATTTACTGTTTTTATAATAGCCGAATCAATTGAATAGTAAATATACATTCCTCCAAGTACCCACTCCTTTAATTCCTTAGCTACATGTACCTTCCATGCACAGTAAACATTAATGCATCCAGTAAACGTATACTCTAATACTTGGTAACATTGAAGATAAATCCATGTGTAGAGGTGAAATTCCGTCCCAGATGAATTCAAACATTCTGGATAAACACTTGTGAGGGGCTAAAACACCTGGAAGGACCAAACCCATGAGACGATCTGAGTTTTTCAAAATCTATCTTCAGTATAGTCTTGCAGTATTCCGGTATTACATTTACAAGCCTCTGTGCTTGCAAGAAGAGTAAGAATTTTCAATCCACAACTTATAAGAGCCGAGAAATCACTGCCAGCTCATTGTCTAGAAGGTGAGCACACAACATGAGATCGTTTTGGATGCATGCATTAGTTGCTGCTTTCAATATTTTGGGGTTATAAGAAAAATGTTTCGGAAGAAAGCAGCGGTGTAAGCTAGTTCCACTTCCTTTGGTTATCGTACATTCATGTTAAGTGTTTCTCAAGTAACTTCCTTTAGGTTATCTTCTGGTGTGATGATAAGAAAAATAATAATAAAGCTGACACGAGCTCTGCATGAAATCACACCACGAGAATCATTAAAAAATGTTTTGATGTGACGCCGATTTGTGTTTTTGTTTCTCACTTCTACTCTTCCTTTACCAGTTTCTTCCCGGGTATTCTGTGTTTCTTTCTATAAAAGTAAAAATTCAAGCTACATTCTGAATAATATAGCTCACAATTAAAGGTTGTCCAAGCTGGAGCCAATTGTAAGATTTGAATCACACCTTTAAAATCCAAGTCATCATTGCCAAATTCATGCTGTAATTCACGTATTTCCTACTCAACAAGATTTTTTCTTACCCTCCAAAATCTCATCTGCAGATATATATGCCTTAACTCATCTCTGAAATCCTCTATCTGTGATGATACGCCAACCGGGTTTGCTTTTCCATTCTCCCCTCTCCCGTATTCCTTTTCTTTTACACCATCATCTTTTGATCCTATTCTTCTCTGGATCTTGATACTTTTTCACAATCTTCCCACACAAACTACTTGACAACTTTAGCCAAAGAGCGGGAGCGAAGAAACTAGAAAAGGTGGAGTGAGAGCGGAGGTAAACGAGAAATACGGAAAGCATCCATAAGAAAGAGTTTTAGTTTTCAGTAGGAGGATGGCTAGATGGAACCATGAAGAAAAAAGTGGGATACAACTTAAAATAAGAAAAAGAAGCGGAGAATAGGAAGAGAAATGGAAAACTTCTTCAAGTATCGCTGGTACTTGATGTTCAGTTCTTCTCATCCAGTAAATGGCATCTTTTCTCTTTCATATTTCTAGGAAAATCTACAATGATGAAACAGGGAATGTAAGAAAAACTCTAGAATCCAACTCCAGGCCGTCCATATATCCTTCTATCTTATTCTGTACAAATCCAACGAAACACCATCTCCTCTACAACCATCTCACTCTCTACTACTCACTTCCTCCGAACTTATAGTTACCTAAACCTTCATAAAGCACGTGCATGCAACGAAGCGTTAAGATCTTCTTTCAGGATTTTCCCCGTCTCCTTCTGTATGGTGTCTACTGGTCTTTATTCCACAGATCTCCGTCCGTGCTTCAAGAATGTGTAACTTATATACTATTTCCTGCGCTTCTGTTTTGCCTACATTCAAAGCTATCATCAAAAATGGTAAATACAATTCTAAGGGACTGTCCACAAAATATAGTCCTAGCAAACAAATGCATTCCCGGGAACAACTCCAGGATTTCTCTAGATGCCCAGAGTTGGAATTCACCGAAGATATAATTGTTTCTTGTCTCTTTTTGAACATGCATAGCTTCCAAGGGCTTTCACACTCAGTTCCTTGAGTAAAGACAGAGAAAAATTCCGTTATAAAGAGGAGGATTATGTCTGAATTTCCGGTATCCCTCCGAACATGTGTCAGGAGAGACATTTAACGCTTCAAGGAAGAAACAAACCTTATCATCTTCCACGCACTGCGTCAATAAGAGGAACTCTTTTCAGAGAGTTTCTCCGTATTCCTAGTTTTCCTACGCATCTTCCCATTCACAAGTATAATTTTCCATGCACAAGGCTCTGGGATTTAAAGATGAGCGAGAATTTCAGAGATGTGAGCGGAAATGAGCTGAGAATTTTGCTATTAACAAGCCTATTTTCTTAACAGGCCGGAAGTATAATTTAAGCGCTATCTCGTTCACAATTTCGCAACTTTTCCTCATTTTCATCATCATGAAGCGCCTCTCTGTTCGCACTTTTATGTTTAATAGTTAACAGCTTGGGATTCCTCCACAAAAATTCTTCTCTTCCTAACCCATTAATTTTTACTTCTGCACTATCTGCAGAATTTTGAGCGCATGATGATTCTGACTTTCAAGTACAGCATCATGCGCCAAAAAGATGATGAGATGAAAATGATGTCAATTTAATTTTAAAGGCTGTAAGAGAAATTCCACTCCATGAAACACAGATAGTATTTACATTTACACGTGGCTGACTTTATGAAATTTTGCTAAAATGGAAAAACTACACGTATTAATGACAGCGACGTTGTTGAAACTTACTACACAAAATGGTCAATTCGTAAGCGAGAAACTAGTCGTACCCACTCAGGTCAGGTCAGTCTGCTCCTAGACGTAGTCAGTTTCGCAGTGAAGCTTATTATAAAAAGGTCGTAAGTTTTCATTCTTCATGAAAATTCCATACATGAACACCAACAAGTTCAAACGTTGCAGGTTTCTGCTACTTGGAACAGGAACACGAACTGCCCGCTTTTCATACTTTTCCAGCAACAGTTCAAAGGTTTTGTGTGTCCTAGTTCTTGTGCTATTTGATCCTACCGTCTTCGCCTATATGGATCATGTCTTTTAGTGCACAAAGTTTCTCTTTGTGTAAAGGAAAGCATGTTTTCATCACCTCGAAATTCTCAATTTAACAACAGCTCGTATACGTCTACAAGAGAAAAAGGAAAACTTTCTTCTTTCACCACGGTTACGACCTCATGTAATAATTTTTACAATTTTCGCGACTTTATGGTACCCGGAAATTTTCTTCGCACGAGCGAAACGACATAACGAGCTGCTCCATTTCTCACCTCATAACATCCTGTTTCCCTCGCTTTTTCCATGCCTTCTTTCAGGTTCTAAATAAATCCTTTGTGCTACCCGCCTCGTTTACCCTGCGGATTGAAAATTGCACCCTGCATTAACCAAAGAAGCCTGCTTTAACCAGACTGCCATCTCCTTACTCTCTAGCATCATGTAAGTTACTATACCATATTATGGACCGATGTGATAGGTCTTTAGGTATTTTATTTCAACAGTTTAGCGGTTCGGGACGTCGGGAATTTAGAGTCACTTACTTAGCGTGTTACTTGCAGACGCTCACATCGAGTTTGAGTTGAGAGATTCGATACGAAGAAGAAGCTAATATTTTGAACCTTTAAATAGGTATAAACGAAGCATAAATTTATATATTCCCCTATCATCTCGTCTCTAAAGCCCTGAACAAATTTACCTCAAAGAAGCCACTTTGTGCTCCTCTTTAGCCTGGAAAATGGGTGCAAGAGTACCACCTACATCTTTTCCAATCCAAGTTTATGCAGAGCAAAGACCCGGGAGCTTTTTGCCCATGCATAAAACATTATGCAAAATCAATATTCTCCCGGCTCAACCGCATTCAATTTGAACAAGTGAAACTTTTTCAAAGCTAATGAAAAACTCTTCCACAGCAGGCTTATTTCAAGCTTCTTTCTACAAATTTTTCGAGTGGTGCAGTTTTCAATTTTTCGTTAAAATGTTACGACATAATAGCGACATCTATTTTCATAAAATACCTGCACTCAACTATGGTTAAGTGCAGTCGGATAGTTCACAGTTAAAATATTTATTAAAAATAAAATATTAAAATATGCATTCTATACTATATATTTAATGTTACAATTCAACGTCGAATTTTAAAGTTACTCATTCCACTTGGTTCCCCCGTAACCCAGATGGGTACTTTCGCTTTATAGTATCAAGTTGCTACAGATTCCAGTAAACTTCATCATAATATCCAACCAATTTTGCTCATAATGATTTAATTGCAGCATACTGTTTAATAAAACCACGGAATGAATGAGGTAACAATCATTCAAACCCTGCATCCTTGTGCATCATGTCTTTAATTTCTCTACAATAAATCCATGTCAGCACCACCCTTCGTACTCACAAGCATCTTATCTTCATCAACTAATTCTCCTATCCATTGCCTTACTAACCTTCAAGCGGAGCTAATATACTCCTGACAGCTCAACAACCTAATCCAAACTCCTCAGCCACAGAGCTCCTTTCCGGCCGTGCCTGAGAATAGGAAGAAATTCCAATTCTGGAGGATGGATGACTGGATGATCCATAAGCCACGAGACGGTCTTAAAGGAAACCTTAAATTCGACTTACACGCACCACATCCAAATAAAGAGCTCTCAAAGGTTGTCGAACATGGACGGGCTAAAAAAAATTAAAATTATTGCACAGCTTATAGCAACCACAGCGAAGAAGACAGCTCAATGATGAGAGCACCAGAATTTACAAAGCTCAGCTTGTCCAGCCGGGTAGCAGATCTGCCATCTACCAAGAATGAGCTTTCAGCATGTCTGGAAGAAGATTCATCTTGATTCACAAGTTGTAAAAGGTGCGGACAAGAAGATAATATTGCACAAGTCTAAACTCTTGAACGATTCAAGATAAATAATTGTACCACAATCCCCATCTTCCCTTATTCTGCTTTGGCTATCTATACCCTTCTCCAGCTTCTTATCTTCTGTCATCCGTTTCCGAAAAAACATGACATCTTCATTGATTCCACCTACGTTATGGTAAACAAGCTATTATCAGCATCACAACCTTATCAATATCTGTTCGAATCCTGCCATATATACTCTTTGCGCTCTTAGCAATGAGCATATGAAGCATTTAAAATCCAAAGGTATGAAGCAGTCTATTTTAAAGCTTAGTTTTGTAACGCCCGCCGTTTCATATTCAAACATTGAGGGAAAAAATAAAAACGATCCTCCTCAAACATGTTTGTTATTATTCAAACCGCGGAAGAAAAATTGTCATACCAAATTAATCAACTGCCACTTGGTCTAATCCCAGAGCATGTAAGATTTCACCACCTCCCGGTCAAAGGTCAGCGTAAATAAATGAGGCTGTACTACAGGCGGTAACGGTGACGGATTATTGTCAAAGAGACTTGTGGAAATGTTCATGATATGAACACGAGCTTGAATTTTTTTCTCTAAGCTTGCTTAGTTATTCATTCGGAAATGCATCTTCACCTATTTTGGATTGCTCATAATAACTCATCACGACTTGCGTCGCATTATCCCAAAACGTTTCCCCTTCATCATAACAAAATCCCACTGGGATTATCCATGTTCTGCTACACACGCTATCTGTCTACTAAGCTTGAGCTCGATAAAGCCTAGCAGCAAAGTTTCAACCTTGAGAGAAACTTTCAAGCTTGGAGCTTAAAGCCATGGATGATTAACGGGCAAACTATTTTTTAAAAGTTACAAGAAGACGAAGGAAAAGATAATCTTGAGTAGAACCAAATAAAGACTTGGTATATGATCGACTTACAATGAAGGCAAGTCTGTGCTAATGTATGTTTAACTTATACGAAATCCTTGCAACAATATATATGAGATTAGCATTTACTTAATTCAGACTTTGCTGCAAGTGTATGTGTGCAGAAAAATCTACGGAAACTGGAGGTTCGCTTATATGTGAAGCGATCAAAATCGGCGTAGAAGTCGTACAGTTCTGCAAAACGTGGAAACTGCTCGTCTCAAGAACCCGCTAAAATTATTCATGTTTTGCTGATAGGGTTATAGTATAGGGCTAACAAGAATTTTGTAAACATCTCCTTCAGCAATATTTCTCCAGAAGACCTGCCATATTTTTTGAAACCCAGATTTTTAAACAGGATTCACGCTTATTGGAGAAGGAGCAGCTGCACTTGTAGCTAACTGAGTCTGTCTGCTGGTCCTTGCTACAAGATACCGCTGCTGTACTCCCCGCATCACCCGTCAAAAAGACCGCCAAGTATTTCCAATCGTACAATTAATTGAACTCCAGGGGTCTGTCATTTATTCCTCTGCATTGCAGCAGCAGGCAGTATACGGTCGCTGTAGTGGTAGCATCTTTAAGACTTTTACCACTAAGCTTCGTAGGAATCTCAGCACCGGATTTCTACAAACATTCTGCGCTAACAAACTTGCAACTCTATACGTGCTGTACTGTAGGCTACAGTACAGTCTGTAGCTAACCTAGTTCAGTATTTTAAATTACTTTTTTACACTCACACTCACAGTATCCCGAAAACTATCCTTCAATCCTTCTATATCCGAACAAGTATCTTCCTGCATCCTCATTTATCTATCTCCAGGCTCGGCTTGAGCATTCAGCTCCATCCCAGCCCAACCAACTAAATTCCTTGGCCTCTATTTATTTCCCCTTCTTCAGAGCATTTATTCTGCCATAAGTCCCGTTGACACCTCTCTCCACAGCTTGTTGCTGTCACGATAAAAAATCACCCGCCTTCAGCCCCGGCTTTCCGACACAGATAAATCTTGAGAACGTCTTTATCACCACCACCGTTCTTCTCTTCCATGACTTCCAAGAGTCCAGACGAGCAACTTTAACAAAACATAGAGCACACCTATTCGAAACCGCGTTCAACCGACTCTAAAACCGTGCTTGGATTTCACTTCACCCTACTATACCGCAATACAAACCATCCGTAGCAGCAATGAAGCTTAAAATCTTATCTTATTCAAAATTTAGAAACGTGCGGGGCTCAAATGAAGAAAAAGGAGCAACACTTTCGCGCCTTTTGTTCTCCGGTTTTTTCTCCTCTCTGACATGGATAAAAAATTGCACGACTCGCCAGATAAGATCCCTCCAGGCTTGCCTCCCTCTGTTATTTCTGTGTAACGTCTTCATTTGCATTGAAGGCGAATAAGCCGCAGGATTAATTAGACAAGGAGAAGTGTCATAATTATCCGTAAGGATCCGTTAAAATGCATCTCCACAGGTCATTAAAACTTTTACTGCAGGAGGGCATTCACAGTGTAAAGAAACTCAGGTGGTTAAAGCAACGAACGAGTTAATATGTAAGCTTCGTTACGAAACTGCAGTCTTCAACGTTCCAAGTTCAAGGGTTCCAGTTCGAATAATTTAAAGTTACAGGAGAAAGTGGTTACTACATCCAATAATGCATTTGACACTCAACTCTCTTTAACTTTACACTACTACAGAAAAACCTATACTTGAAGACTTTCCGTATTCTATCCTATTTACAAACGGCGTCGATTTCTTACAACTCTAAATTGCACAAGTGCAGTTCATCTCCTCCTACTACACAGATTCCCCAAAGCTAAGTTGAAAGCAAAACCTCATATTTCGTTACATTGACACTGGGAAAAGGTATTGAATTTATGGTATGCTACACGTGTCTCTCTTAATTTTCAAAATTATACGACTCACCCATCTTCTTCTCCCTACTTATTTTCCACACACACTCTCTTCTGGTACTGTGCTTACACTTACTTGAAGGATTTTTTCTATTCGCTTTACATTGACTCTCTCACGTCATAAATTGTCATAAATTCTTCCGTGTGCATTGAAAATATCAGACAGAAGGCGATTATCCGCTTCGCAAAAGAAAAACTTTTCCGTTCACGTTGCTCCGTATTTCGTTTAATGATCTTCGAATCCATTGAAACATTTGTTCTGCTCGTCTGAAAAATCCGCCATTCCTCCGACAATACCCGGTTTTGTTACCTAGAATCATTTACAAATTATCCAACTCCCTCTTTCCTAGTATCGACAACCTCATCCTCATGGTTACCTCTACTCACTCTTCCAAGCAAACTGTCATGAAAATGAGGTACACTCGGGTATTATTTTCTTACGAATGCATAGCTAATAGCGCATTTTCACTCGAACTGAATCTCTCTACTAATTTGTCTATCTATGTATAGCCTTATCTCTGCAAATGATAGTGATATGCGAAGGTGCAATAACCACGTAACAGCATCTTAGTTTCCTTTGGTGCATCCATTACGTTCCACTAAAAAATCTACCCAATCTTCTCCAACTCGATCTGCAATCCCATCAACCTCAAGACTATTACCCTGCAACTGCAAAGTAAAATCACATCAGCTGCACCTTCGAAACGTTTAAGGATTTACAATCCTCAATTTTCTCTTCCAAGGAAACATCATTAGCATTTGCACTTTCCACCCCATAACTTCGACTTGAGAACACCCTTGTCTGCGCGGATATAAACGTTGCATAAATTTACAATTTCCAGCCAACAAATAAAAAAAAAATGGCTTTCGAATCACCCTCTCAAAGAACTTCGACAACAACTTTTACCAACGACACCCCCGAATCTTTCTTCCAATTCCCCATCCCTATAGAAAGCAAGCCCAAGATTTTTTTCTCCTTGTAATATTTCTTCAAATACTTTGTGCCTCTTGCCGTATTTTGTTCCTCGTTTCTTTATTACCTCGTCCTCGTGTTGCTAAGCAATTCCATCTTAAGCGCCCTTCTTCTTAAGTGTGTCCCAACCCAAACACCCTCTGGAGTCTTTTGTAATGATTTTTTAGTGTTCCTAGTTCCATCCCCGTACTACGGAGAACCTAAACTGTAAAAATCCGATACTTGAACCTGTAGCTTGTTTGTCTTCCTTGCTTCAATGCAACATTATTTCGGATCTAACAAGCTCTAAATCTAAATTTTCACGCCAACATTTGCATAGTTGCTTTGTCCCATTTGCTTGTTCACTTCACTTGCTTGGTAGACTCTTCTTTAAGCTACCTTGAGAGTAACTCCCCGAATCCACTCACCTCAACGACATTCTAAACAAATACAAGCCTGGAAAAGACAAATGTCCACATTGTATTTCACCCTGTAATCATTTACTTATGCAAACTATTGCTCACTTAAGTATTCCAGCTGAACGGGACACGCAAGCAAGGACTGGCTCAAACTTGCAAGCTAGCATTCAGTAAACAAATCCTGCCAGATCAAGACTCTTCTGCACCCATTCCATTCAATCCTCTCGGGAATTTCTTCCTTCGCCTTATCTTCTACCATTCCGCTAAGTCAACCCTGTAACCTCTTGCAGTTTTTAAAGAGCTTGTTGGCTTCAGTGCGTACTTGTGAGAAACACGAAGAAGAAAACTTCAGAGACTTCACTAAAAACTTCCTCAATGAACCATCGCGCAGTGCTTTGACTTGAAGAACAAAAACAACACAAATCCGCAGAGAGTTATCACCGTAATTTATGCCACCATTTTATCCTCTTGAGAAAAGCATACAACAGAGAGCGGAAGACAGTGCACAAATCCCATCATCATCAATCCATACTCCCTTCAACACAAATCAATCTTTTCGGATGACGACAACAAACGGAATAATGCTTAGAGTACAGATAAGCAAACTTCAGTCGCTTCTTCACTGCCACTGCATAGCATTCTCGCGGTAATGGCTATTCACGCTTGTTGAACTCTTGTGCCTTTCCAGTGGGCAAGCTCTTGAATTCTGAGCAAACATTGACTTTTTACCCATTAATACCAATCAATAAGTCAAGTCTCATCAAGGGATTTACTTTGATGACTTTCAAGTATCAAAACTAAACATTGGAGCCACTCTAACAGTTTCGAATAAGTGCTTTACTCAGACGTAACTCTCTAATGCTTCTGCCTATACTGGCTTACCTTAGCAGCATTGCAGTTCTTTCTAGTTCAAAAAATTACAAATAAACTATTCGTATACCATCTATAGGGTTTATTCAACAGCATTCCAAACTGGGCAAAACATTTTAATGGTTTCCACGAACATCATTGTAAGCTTAGGAATCGTTTCAGTTCGACAATCATTCTTGCAACAGATTACAAAGAGTGCTTCCTTGACACTAGGACAACACTGCGTGTCTGTTGAAGCTTTCGATAAGAATCTACACATACTACACAGACGCATTTCGCAAGACAAAGTACGATGACAAGACCAGCAGTCACTTTAGGATAAACTGGAAATTAATCCACCTTTTAACGAAGCATAGCCCTTGTGATGCTAAAAAACAGAAACAACCAAACCATTGAATTTGAAGTAGGGAAGGGAAAGGGAGAAGCAAAACGATCCAACAGATCCTTAACGACTTGGAGACATTTTTCAGTCTACAAGGAGTGTAACTTCATGAAGCGAATTTGAAAAATATTCACGTAGTCTTATGTTCATTCACACGGAACAACACAACAAGGGATGGAATACGACAACAAGAAGGGTGAAGAGGACAAGCTATTGCACACTCGGTATCGTCATAGTCACACATCTTTTAGAGACACATCTGAGACAATACCAGCAGGGTGGTCTAGGGTATGGTTGGTAAACAATCATTGAGACTTAATGCTTTGAAAGCCAAGGAAATTACTGAATCTAATTGCCTAAACGATTACCAATTTATTTGATTGCGTTCTTATCGGTCATAATCAGGATACAGACCCAGAGGTAGCACCGATACATGGTAAACTTTTTGCAACGTATTACACCGTACCTATTTATACGTTTTATGAAATTGTAAAATTGTAGGATTTTAACTCGTCGGGATAAAAATAATAATTAGCAGATTTTGCAGAGAAGTTGACTTAGTGTTACCGCTAACGGTGCACAACATTCAAAAAACAATGAAATGCACAACTTTAACGCCATAAGCTCTCAACCAAAGAAGCGACGGTTCCACTACGCTAAAGATTGTATGTTTGGCTAAAAACATAAACAGATTGTAAACGAAATGTAACGCTTAATACCACAATCTATGTCGATTGCTCATTTGTTTTATGGTATCTGCTACTTATTATGCAGAGTGATTATGGTCAAAAGTGGGATGATGTAAAATCCTTCATTATCCAATCAAGCTTCCACATGTTCCTTTGCAAACTTACAATTCCACCAAAAGCAATTCCAACTCCCCACAAAAGCCAGCCATTACATTACTTCTTCCCTCCTCTCGCCAATTCTTCAAACTAATTTATCTCATTCTCGTCACCATATGTGCCTCGTAAAATTTCCTCAATTTTACGACCAACAAATCATTTCATTCAGGAGTTCTAGTATTTTATTACTTATTTCTCCATCTTCTTCTCCTTCCCTTCCTTCTCTTGCTACTCTTGCTACTTTTATTTTGCTCCTCCTACTCGCTTGAAATTTCTTTAAATTATCCTACGTTCAAACGTACACCGACCAACGCACTCAGACTTTTCCAGAAAGGAAAAACACATGCTCAAATCAACCTAACTTCCTTCACACTTTTGCCAAACACGCCTATCGTCTTCATCATTTCAGCCGGCCATCCACGGCTTTCCAAAAGGACAGAAAGCTACGAAACTAGCTACAAAACTCCAGGAGCTAAGTTGATTACCCCGCGTGAATGAATTTTAGTGCTGTCGGAACTATTTTGGAATTTGGGAGCCTGCGGGATACTTTCGCGTAAAACCCATCGCTTTTAAAATTATCTTGCAAAACCATAGCCTCCATAGCCTTGAAGCAACTACGCCCTCTGACCCCGTACGACTTGGCGAAATTTCGTCTAGTCCACTCCAAGCTATGACCTCTTCTCCTGTGACTAAACTGCCCATTGATACCTTTGATTTCCTCCGCATTTATTTTATGACCTCCGGGCAGTTTTGGCATTGAGCATGAGAAAGAAGAACATCTCCAAGACTCATGAATAGCATTTAGAACAGACGTGACTAATGCAAGAATTTCGTTCCATTGTCCAGGAATTATTTGAAAGGATTGAAAGGAGTTGAAGTATCGTGGCGAATTTTAAAAAGCTGAGGGAGTAATCATTTACAGGATTCAACCATCCGGAAACATGTCCGAGTTGATGATGAGAGAGGAAACGCAAAAAGATTGACATTCCCGTACACTCTTAAGTCCAAGCAACTCGCTAACACTTTGATTCATCCCTTGTCGTTATCGTTAGCACATAATATTCTGATTGCATTGTCGTTGTTATAGCCACAGCGGCCTATGCAGTCTGCAGATTCGTTGCTGTCGCAATGTCACCCTCTAGAATTCCTTTGTAGTTTTACCATGTCTATTGAATCAATCTGACACATTAGCACTCTGAGTGTAGCTGTAGAATGCGGTATCATTTACATTATCATCCCATTAGGATGCATGTCACAGAGCCGTCCTGTCCAAGGGGAATGACATGTTTCACGAGCTGCAAACTCTCTTCTCCAAGCCTCTGAAAACCTCACATTTACACACACCCATCCTTTTCGCACATGATTGCACAACCACAACGACTCCATGCTCTTCTCTAACCGGAACAACAATGCTAATGCTGAAGAGGCGGGGTTCCAGGAACACGTTTCTATATACGCAGTGTCCCTTCTGAGATGCTGAAATTCTAAAACTTTCCAGCAACGACAACATCGAGTACGTGTCGATAAAAACCGGTGCAAACTGATTTGATATTCCTCCTCATTCTCCACTTCAATCTACACAACAGTATCAGTGATGTCGCTCAAGTTAGTTGAGTTGAATTACGGAATTTTTTTGGGCAAGTTAAACGCCAATCAAATATTTTGAATACTGGGCACCACATCCACTAGTAAGATATCCATTACATTAAGTACAGGACACCATCCTGGCGTTTCCTCTGTCATCTGCATTTTCCGTGCACAAAAACATGCTTTCTCCTCTTCCTTGCTTGCTTCGCTTCCACATCCTATTTGCTTGAAAAAGTCTCTACAGCTTATAATTTCTTCCAAAATGAAAACTGCACGGATTGAACTTCTTTGTCATCTTACGTTCTGCGCTCTCTAAGAAAACTTTTCATCTCATCCAGGAACAAAAGAAAATGGAAACAAAGTTGCTACTTCCATTATGCTTTCTTTCACCTTTTGTCAGTATTTCTCCTAAATATAGGATACAAAAGCAGCAAAGATCCTTGGACTTGGAGTTGAAGCATATAATAAGAATAGTAGACGGGAAAGTGCAACAATACACCATCTTGATCTTTTTCTTCCCGCTTTTTCTTTTCTTCTCCGCTTCTTCTAGCGAAACAACTTTCAACCGTGAGTAGGCACGGGCACGAGGCCCGAATCCCTCAACTCCGGATAACAGTTTGAGTATTCCAAGAGGTAACTTGACAAGAATGGCGATTCCATTACCCGGGCGGGATGGAGTCATGAACTTTAGAAAGAAGATCGAGTATTTAAGATGCATAGTTGAACTTGCAACTCAAATCTCCAAGGTAACATTTGTGAGAAAAGTTTTTTAAAAAATACCACTTTCTCCTCCGCTTTCTCTTCCCTATTCTATCCACCCAGACTTTCTGTTTCCTCCATATCTAATACTGCAATTCTTAGGAGGATTGTATGCTACTCTGCTAGCTGTTTAGCATTATCCGTAAGCCAACTATGCACACAAAACCCTTCCGTCAAAGAATAAGATCATTATCAAAGGATATCAAAGTACGGGACTGAGCCTTGGCAGAGTAGGGAGTAGAGAGCGAGAGAAAAGTTTTAGAGAAACGGAGCATTCCCATATCTCCTAAGAGCAGGAACCGTAGTAAAAGCAGCTACTTTTCCTCTACTTTCTACCGGTTGGGGCCAAACCAAGCACCAAGTTTTCAACTTCCGCAGGTATGTACTACGTAATACTCGTAGAGAGCCTCTGGCAGCAGCACATACTTTACACCCGCCCCCACCTATCCGCTTCCCGTCCCTTTAAAGATTCACCGGCAAAGCCGAGCTTTTCCCACATTCCCGCTTTTTTACAATCTACTTATCCTTTCAACTTTTTACTGCCCTTGCTTAAAAGACCTGGTGAAGAGATATGCTTGAGGCAAATGCCAAAAGCATTGGCTGCTTAGGTACTTTATACCTTGAACATTCAAGCTAGGGAGCCTCTGCCATACCAACGCTCAGTTCATCGGCATTGCTACCGTACAACCGGGCAAGGATGCTGCTAATAGCTGCTCCGCGTTCCTACGTCTAACGTTCCTCTGGACTGTATTTTTTTACAATTTTTTCATGACTGAAAAAGTAGCGACAACTTATCATAACGCTGAGTCGTTTCAACATTTTCCCTTAAGTGGCTGTCCGAACAAGCGGCAATTTCTGAGACTATGAAACGAAACAAGTTTCACTCACAGCTTCTGCCTCATAGTTTTCTCAGCCTTGCTCTCTTTTACTCTCAGTTGCTAGCTGCCACTGCCACTGTTCATTTTCTTTTACACTTGTTCAAAGCCCCGAAAGACCTGAACACGAGACGAGGGAATGGAAATTGACTAAGTAAAAAAGATGCAAAATTACTGAAATGGAGAATCGCATCCGCATCACGAATCAAGAGGTAGTGTGCGGCAGAACTGCAGCATACGCAGTAGCAACGCAGCTACTGAGGCTCACATAGTCACATAGCTGAAAATTTAAATTACTTTTTCTTCTCTTCAAAAGAAGCGCCTTCACGACCACCTTTTTAAGGAGAAACATGAAGGAGATACGACAAAGAAGGTAAAAACCCGGTGAATTTTGAATTTTAAATTACAGTGGTAAATTACTCAAATGCCACTTAAAAGTGTAGGAGCTTCTATGCGTATTATGTGCGTAACGCTGGACTGCATTATCACCAGCACATTTTTCCTAGAAAGTTTTGAAATGCACCTGAGAATTAAACTTTGTCTATCTTCGTTTCCTAGTTGTTAAACCTTCCACGCGCCCTCGCGGTTCAAAAAACCCGTGTTTTCATGCTATGCTTTGATGAAGTAAAATACTATAGTAGAGGAATGAACGGAGAAAGTATTTCTCGAGGCGGCAAAGAAATGGCTCGTGCCAGCCTCTATATCTTTCACTTACTTTCACACGCATATTTAAAATATGCATAGAGTTCGTGCATTATAAAACAAATTTCAAACGATAAGTTGAATATAACTAAATTTTACAATGCCTCGTCTTCTCTATTCACTTCTTCTGGCTTTCTCCTGATCCATGCTCGTTTCGTTGCTCCTTTCAGCTCTCATCCCTTCTGTGTGTTCCTCTCATTACTTTGAAAGAGCTATTCGTGCACTAGGACACGTGGTAATCTTCCGGTTATTTTGCCTCGGTCTAGATGATGCAAAGCTCTCCCGCCCAGTTTCAAGAAAATCCCCGTCAACCACTCCCCCTAAGTAAGCCATGGGCGTTCGCAACATACCCGTTTCCTAGAACGCGGCCACAGCTGCTAATCCCTAGTCTTCCGCTTCTTTCTTTAATTAATGCTGTGGAACACACTGAACTAATTAGAAAATACTCTCATTTGCTTAATATTATTCCCTTGTTCTGCTTATAATGTGTTTGTAAAAATTCTCTACCCGGGTAACAGAGCAAGTTTTACCTCCGAACAAGAGACCATAGAATCAATATATATTGTCCTCCGTTTATACTACCAGGCAAAGGAGACTTCATTACTTTTTGCAATCCTCCGCACATGTTTCATCATTTACATTGACACAATTCTATCTTGCAGATATGCTAAACCGAAGGTGTGTATGTGTACACTGGCAATTCGGGATAAAAAACCGGAGCGATAGTCTCAGTGCCGGATGCTAATTTAATCAAAATTCTCTCTCCATCGCACTATATTACTATTCATTAAATCTGGGGAAACATGGAGAAATCTGTTTGTACACACACACATACTTGTTTCTAAACTACTTTGTCATCCTACGTTTGCTCTTTTGTTCTTTGATGTAAGAGATGGAAGGGATTTGCGTAGGCTTTGTAAAGGAAACCAGGAACTCGGTGGTAGAGAGCCCCACCCATTGGGATTCTACGAAGTCTTATATACTCTTGCATGTTCGGCTACATTCTGGGAAATTTCGCAACAGAATGCGAAAACACATTACCACATATGCCATGGATTCCCACAGGCGGGAGGCGGACATACGCCCTCCCTCCATCTGTTTTGAGAAAGCTTCAAAAAGCTTGAGAACAACAAGGATTTAATCACTGTATACATGGTTCGGATTTCAATCTCCCGCTATTCCGAGAATTCGTTTGCAAAAACAAGGCTGATTACGTGCTTTCAGTTTGATTTTAGTATTTCGAATGCATGAAACAAAGTAACTTCTGTGTTAATGTGGCGACTGCAAATTGTTCTTTTCAAGCCATAATCGGGATTTTCTTCCAATGAAAACTCAAAAAAAAATCTACTAGATCATGTTTTTGTGAATTTTCTCAAATTAATTCTAGAGATTAGTAGAATTGAAATGAGTATTAATATATTGGAAATATTATTTTCAGAACTAATCCGTCAATCTGGAAATGTAATCATTGCATGTTTTATATGCCGAAAATAAAATGGAATCGCAAGGAAATTTTAAAGGATATCTACAAATCCATACTACGTTGCAGATATCAATAAAACGATTTGATCGGTAGATAGTAGATGCACTACAATCGGCTACTTCTACGAACCTAATGCATCAAGCTTAAGTTTTGCTTACTGTATTCAAAAACGTCGTCAAAATACAAAACTGAACCAAAATTTGAATTTTAGTGTTTTAGAAACCTTCACGATTATACGCGTGCCCATAAAGCGTTTCTATCTCGTAGTGAAAATACCTATTTGCTTTCTCTCAACTTTCTCCTCTACTAAAACTAGTAGCACACGCCGAAACAATTATCTAATCTATTACAAGCTCTAAATTGGAATCAATTATCTGCGGAAATAAACAATGACTTTCTTCTCCAGATATAACGCACAATGTCAATAAGCTACTTTCACTCTACCCTTTTCTCCGTGTTCTCCATCCATTCCTCCTTTCTACCTTGAAGGATCATATACTTTTAAAGAGATTACGACCTTAGGTCGACTAATACCCGAGTTGATTTTATCAGGACATTTTCAGGATAGTAATTGATTGCTCCAGCTTTTCTAAATTCCTGCGCAGCATATCTTGCAGAATAAATGCATCTCTCTACTGCTACTCTTCTCTTTCTACTCTATTCTTCTTGTGTCTTCTTGTAGTGATCGTTATAAATCCATAGGATTAGAAGCAATTCCTAAAGTCAGACGCACATGAAAATTTCCTCCTCAGTTTGTCCTCCATTCCTACACTTTGTCTCGCAACTAATAAAATCCGGGGACTTCATTTGATATGAGATCCAGAAAACCACAAAATGGCAACGACCGCCAATGCCATTCTCTCTTGAGATTTTAAAGTTTGCAAAGTCTCTAACAACATTTGTGTTCTCCTCGACCCACTTGACTATGTATATAAATTCTTTGCTTGGAGAATGCTAGTTGCAACTTTGTAGCAAGTATGCTAGCATACATAGAGTTCCTTCCTATAATTTACCAGAGTTTATTTGCCCATAAACTCTACTAAACTCCACGTCACTTTCTCATCTGTCCACTCATACATAGAATTCCCATCAAGTACTTGAATCACGCAACTTGAAAACTGGCTACTTGTCGCACAGATTTGCATAAAGCCTTCAAATCAACAACTTGGAGTCAAGTGGTAGTCGTCCTCTCATCTAGCAATCCCGTTTAACTTATCAGCAAGAGGGAATAGGAGATGGCGGGTAGAAACCCTCTCTTGTGGAAAGTTTGAAATTCAGATGGCGATCTCCGTGCAGGATTTAAATTTCCAATGTATGTATGTATACGGTACTTTCTCCGGGGGAAAGCATCAAGTTTTATATTACATATCCTCTTCCACATTTCTCTACTCTACTCTGTTACGAAACGAGGACCGCATCCCGTTTCTGCCTTTTGCTAACAAACACGGACGTAACTGGCTATAGCTCCCACTTACTTTCTCCGCTCCCTTTCCCCACAGAAACACGAAGAGAAACCACAAATACTTTGAGTCTGTACTTTGCATACACTCAAGCCCAGACCGTGAAATTCCGTTCCACGCTCTTTTGATGCCCGCCCGCCTATTACTCCCTCCCTCTCCCTCCTTGGTGAATGCTACAAGTTTTCCCTTATTTGCATGGAGAAAGTTTGAGTTTAAAGGGAAAGTAGAGAAAGGAGCAACTAGAGGGAAAGGCTAATTATAGGAAATCCCAGCATTCCTGCATCTGCTCCGTTTGTAAGAGGAAGGGAAACCCACATTACCCGCCGTCATATGTAGGCGTGCGTAGTCGCACGCTAGGGATGTCTACCCCACATACCCCAATTACTTATAATTATTATTATGATGGAATGCTCAAATTTTGCCGATATAATTTTCAAATTTTAATAAACTCACTCCAAAACTACTCCAGCAGAGGACTTTCTCTACCCTTCGGAACTTAACAAAGATTACGTGCTGTGGACAGAAATGTTGCTTAGTTGCTTTCCATTCCAAACTTATTCTAGGGAGAAAGTTCCCCTAGATTCCACTTCAATAATAGAGTCCCCTTTCTCATCTCCTCTGCAGAAGATGTCTACAAGAAAATTGTATCCTCAAACAGCTTGAATCTAGAAAATTATGGAGGGGAAAGCTTCTGAAAGGGACCACTTCCTTCAGAGACCCTGCACGAAACTCTGACAAGACAGCATCGGGAAAGTTCGAGACAGTTTGCATTTCCTTTAGGCGAAAGAACCTTGAAGATATAGAATTGTGGTAACAGATTGAGAATTGTCATAATTCCAACGCGACTCTTCCATAGCTCCTCTTCGTCGCAATTTCTATCTGTATATTAACACCACTTTGCTTTCTCCCACTTATTGGATTCGATAATAGCTAAGGATTACATGACAAGCTACCTTTCTCTGTTTTCTCGATTTCTATGCAAGATTACAGGCAGGTTTGTGACAAATCTCTGAATCATCAACTGTTTGAATAAAGTGTAATTTAAAATTATAGAACATTGCATATGCTCCAGAAATTAATGCACCACTTGCCAGACATGTAGCACACATATCCTCAAAATCCACAATATTTGCATTTCAAAAAATACTGAAAACTTAGTTAAAAAACTGACTGAAAACAGTAATATTTTCATTTATGAACCCAGCATTTTGTGTTTACTTTAAAACAGCATGAGAACCCAACGAACAATATTCGCCTTCATTACTAACCCACTAGAGCTTTAAGATTGACAAGGGCTTCACTAATCGGCGCTAAATCTTCACAATTCACACGCCAGCGTACGAATATATAAACCAATTAACCATCAATCAACTACGCACCACCACAATACCAAACAGCCTACTCCCTCACACAACACAACCGTCACAATGCATACCTTTAGCGGTGAGAAAACAGTTTAAAAACAATAATTACCTCGCCCCCCCCTCACTGCAGGGTTTCTATTTGTTTACAGCCCGTTAATAATTGTACTACCAATTCAAAAGATTTCCCCGTATTTCCCTACCTAGTTCCCACGCAAAGTTTTACTTCCCTTCCACTCTATCCCTCCAATCCACACATCCATTCAAGCTATTTATCCCTGCTAATTAAAACTATTTACACATTAACACAGTTGTGTTAATAAAAGCAAACTTTATACAATACCGCCATTCATTTCGTCTCATAACTTACGTCTTTCAAACCAAGCCGCACATAACACACAAACTGCTGACTGACTTTTATTCTGAGCCGTGCAAACACCAATTCATTCAGTTCCCGGGCGGGCTTCCCTTCTCTCATTTACCGATTCCCATTCAGAAAAATATACAGGAAGACATTAAGATTTGTCTCATCAACCCAAAACTAATAATAGCAAGCAAGCAAACAATCAGGTTTCCCCATACACTCTAATTTTCTCACACACACAAAACTCAATTTATGGGTATCCATCTCCTTGTCCCTTGGTCCGATTACAACTCCTCCTACACATTAAATCCAGTTGCCCTTCTATGTTCTACTACAAAACTGTCAAATCCGAGCAAATATACACATTCTCTTCCGCGTTTGGTTTCCCGAGCGATACAATACGATCCGCCCAGTCCGTGAGAACTAGCAATCGGTAAACTTAGGCCAGATCCTAAGGATTCTAACGATTCATTAACACTCCTCGCCCAACTTGTTCAGAATGTACAACAAATTTACAAAGTTGGGCCTGAGACACAAGATTGAGGCACACTCTCCCATACTAATTGCCTCAATCATTCACTATTCATTTCTCTTCCTTGTAGCCTGAAGTTGGAAGAGCTGCTGCAGGCAGACCTAACTTATTTCCTTTGAATCCGATCGATACATAACTTTAGTTCAACGAGACGGAATAATCTATGAATCATTCTGCCCATGGATTTCATTCAATTCCTTCCAGCTACTCCGCCCTCTCTTCCTTCTCCGCTTTCTCCAAAATCCCATACACTTTCTCCACAATCTTTCACTACGCATATCATGGTAACAGTACCGTCAGCTCCCTAACGCATAACCGAGACCAACACCATGATTCAATCCTCTGCCTCGAATAGCATCAGCATTGTTTTCTTCCCCTTGTATCCTCAGTTCAAGAGACTAAAGAGAAAGCTGACTTTCTCCGTGGAAACGTCTGCACTCCAAGAAAGCAATGTATTCGAGCAAAATAAGCTCCTTTTCCAATTCTTTCAAGACTAACCTTCGGGCTGTAATTATCGTTTCCCAAAAATCAATTCCAATTGGAAAAGTGTGGGAGAAGAGCGGAAGGCTGGAAGCACCTAGGAGGATGATAGTAGAAACACCCCGGCGGGAGAAAGGAGTGAAAGTCAGAAGGCGAAACAGATAACAACATTAGTCTGACACCCTCGTAAATTATTGATTCTACTTCTCACTGTTTTTTCCTGTTTCTACTTCTCTTCTTTACCTCCCTCTGTTTTGTTTCTCTACTCATTTTCTCGGAATTTTTGTAATTCCATTTCGGTTTCATCATAGAAAGTTGCTCCGCTTTTTTCCTCTTTCCTTCCTTGTCTGTCAGTTTAGCAGCTGATGGGAGACGTCAGTGCTAAAAGGGTCTGCTCATTTCCACATCGTTTCAGCTACCTATACTCTGCTGTCTGCTAAAGGGCTGCAAGAATCTCAAGCCTGTATTTATTAAAATTGCAAACGTTTTCCTCTACTTCTTACAAACGAATGCTTAAGATCTTTCACACTAAAACGTTTCTTTTTCCTTTGCTAGCTTAACTGACTTGCAATAGTTACAACAATCCTTAGCGTCCATCACCGTCACTCCCACTTCCAACAACCCACTTGCTTGAATCACTAACCTAGCTTCATCTCATTTGCTTCATCCTCGTTTAGTTTTTTTCTACCTCCCTCTTCCCACACCTTCTCATATTTTCCTCAGTTAGTGTCAGTGATTCAGCCTGCCTGCCTCAAAGGCACATTTGAGTCAAGCCAGTATCGTTCTGCCCACTACCTGTGCTTTTGCTTTTGCTGGCTCGAAAAATAATTTATGGCAATCTTTTTATCCCAACAAGCTCCCACTGTCTATTCTGTCAGCTTTTTTCTCAGATCTAGCTGCGTCTCATTTACCCATCCCAACTCCTCATTTAACCTAAGCCCTCCTTGATCCTATTAAAAACAATCTTGTGAAAATGAAGCTACTACCATATACACCGGTTCTACAATCTACATCCCCGGCAGACCGCTCCTATTACACAACTCACACACCAACATCATTACAACTCATTAGTTGCTCTGAAACATGAGAACAGATCCTCCTCATCCTGTCTCTTTCAATATCAAACAACCTTTACCAGATCTAAACGTAACCCTTCCCTTTTCACGTCCATTCTTCCTAAGTTTGGTACTGTAGGTTAAAGCAGTATTTTGAACATCCAAACAATGTGTTCAATATGACATTATTATGACAGGTATAATTACTGCACAGCAAGCAATCAGAACCATATCAGAGTTAAAACAAAAGCTTTATCATCTCAGGCTACGATGCAAGACAAACGCAGCTCCCTAAAATATTTTCCTCCTATCTTGCTGTTTTAAGTCTGTGAAGTTGATAGACACCAATTTGCGTTTGCCATAGGAATTAAATCACCTCATCCTGTAAGTTATTTCCCGTGTTTTCCCTGTCCTGTCTGCTCGTCAGTTTCTTCTGACGTGGGCAAGTCAATTCTATTCCTAAAGAACTACGAGCCTATTTCATGAAACTCGGTCATTTAAAAGCAGGCTATTGCTGGGCTGCACGCGAGTACTTAAAGAGAAGCGCTGACTGGGAATCATCTAATTTATAGCAGACCCTTGTAAATTATCCCGCTTTGGTAGACCGGTGGGTCATAAAGCACAGGTAAATTTCAGGATTACTCACAGCTCACAGCTCTAGCAACTCTAACTAAGGCACTAGGCACCATGGCTGGGTAGTGAGCACTCTCCCGTTGCTCATCACTCCGACGCGAAAATTCTCACCGGGGGTATGATGAGCAACTCATCAAAAAATAAAATGTTCCAAATTTCAGGATTTTTTGACTCGAATCAAGTTTTTATAGTGCCTACTGCTATTGTACATGTGTTTCGGGAGTGAATAGTCGAAAATCTCGATTTTTATTTTTTTTCAGGTGATGAGTAAGGAAATTTTGGTGAGTATACCACGTATACAAAAAATCGTTACGAATGTCGTGTTTTACAGTCTGGGATGTTTGGGGACGTAGTGTGAGTATTTCAGGCTAGTCGGCATAGTCTACGGACGTAAGAAACGGCTGTTTCTGCTAAATCTGGCTCTTGCATGGTTATTTCCATGTAGTCACACCGTGCTGAGTGGTGTTAGCTTTCCAATGCTATCTGACGCGTCATTCTTGTGCTCATGCGCATTGGCGGGAGTTTGACTCTTTGTCCGGGCTCTTGTTACAGTTGCTTCTGAAGATTCTGCAAGCTGTTTTGGCAGCTTTGCTCCTCTAAGAGTACATTGCAGTGCAATATGCTGTGTAGAATTATTACTGTCATAGTGCAAGTCAAGGACGCGTATAATTGGCGCGCATTTCAAGACTTGTGGAATCATTCAGACACTTGCAGATTATATTTGTTGAACCGCTCAGAAATAATTAATTAATTTCTACATTTCAAGAGACGTGAAGCATTTGACGCAGAAATTATAGTTACAACAATTAGGATAATTCTGTGTTTACTGTTACCAAAAATTTTTTTAAGATGGCAACTCGGCCAAATCGTGCGAAGAAACTTCATCGATACACAGAAGAAATTACTTCTAGTGCAAGTGAGTCGGAAGAATCAATTAATTCGGGTTGTGATGAAGGTGAGAATAGGAAAAAAGGAAACGGTAACACTCCAAAACGACTACGAGCTTCTCTTCTTCCTACAAGTTCTACCTCAAATAAAACCAAGAACGATGGAAAAGGCGCGAAAAAAGTTGGAAACGGTAAACGGTCGATGGGCGTCATGGCGCTCCCTGGGAAACCGTTAACAAAAGATGTGCTGCGTTATAGCCAACCATTATTTCCAGACAATACTGAATCATCTTCCCTCAGTTCACCATCGAGTGGTTCAACTCAGTCATCTTTTGATTTTTCTCAACCTTTTACTGTAAACGAGGAAATCTCTGAGGATATTGTGTTCAAGGACCCGCAAGAAATCCAACCTTTGTTCGTGAACAAATTCACAGGGAAAGACGACGACAGTGGAAGGAGCTACCGTTCCAATTTGAATCTCCGTGCGCATTTACCCCTTTTGACTTAAATTCGACTGTGTATGAGGCAAGGTTTAGGTTGTTTTCGAGTGATTTAGGGAAATACGTCGTATATCCAAGGAAAGTAACCGTCATTTTCGTCACGACACGAAGTGTAATGATTGGGTGGAATAAGGAGCCACCATCACTCATATACTGCCTTGATGTGTGTAATACATATCCAATGTTCCTTGAGCACGGTGTTATTTATTTGGGTCATCAATATCGGTCAGACTATTTAACTCCGAAGCTTCAAAGGGGGAAACATGTGTACTTCACTATGTGCTGTCCGATATGCATTGACGATGCGGCCTTAGTGAAGCAGGCTGTATTTGTATCTGGAATTGAGAAAGGTGGAAACCTGTACCGACACCTTTTTAAGGTATGTGGTCTTTCGTATTGCCATGTTTGAGTATAAATTTGTTTACTATCTAAAATTGTGATTCCGTTTACAACATGTTACCAGAACCATTGTGAATCCAGTGTGGCTGCGAAGCTTTACCCGGGTATACCGTACGGAAGAACAATTATTGGATCCCGTAGTTGCATAATCGACAAATCACAAGTTGAAGATCCTTAATTCCGACTACATCATTCATTCCTCAACTCCAGTTACCAGGCAACGACGCGTAAAACTATTCATAACCTTTCGATTGAAGAAGCTGATCGCTTAGTAAGTCCACTGTAGTTTCCAAAATGAAAAGCTCTCTTATCAAATAAAAAAGCCATTGACGCGATTAAGCTGACCTGAGGAAAAATGTTTATCGTGTTCTTTCTAGGATGCATCCATGGCTGCCAAACTCCAACGTGTGAACTCGGCCATGTGTCTTTTAACAGATATATGGACTAGCAAGGGTCAGAAAGCAGTGGTTCTCAGTATCTTGACTTACATTGAAGATGAGTTTAATTTCCAGTCGGCCCTGTTGGATTTGACGCAAATCAAGGGCCACCATGACGCAGAAAATATTGCAAAAGAGTTGCGCACGTCCTTGCGTAACCGGGGCCTAGCTCAAAACGTAAGTACATTGTATTCATGCTACGAGGTGTCATACGCTGGTTTTTGCATCCATGGACCCTGAATTTGTTTTACATGCAGCGTGTTTTTACTGTGACGGACTCCGGAAGTAACGTTTTAGCTGCAATACGTTTGTTGGACAAAGATTCGGAAGTACTTGAGGAAGAACAATTGCTGACTGAGTCTTCTGAGTCACTCGAATCCGGCGATAACTTCCTTTCTCAAGACCCAGAGAATGAAGCACAAATGGAGACTATAATGACATCCCTATAACACATGGTTGAACTGCATACACAGTATCGCTGCGTAGCTCACAGCTTACAGTCGTGTATTAGAGTTGCTTTTTCGATGCCTGAACATAGTATGGTGAGTATGGTTCTGAACTATGCTACCAAGCTAGTTGCAACGTATCGTAAGCGTTTAACTGTGTCGGACGCATATCGAGAAATTTGTAAACGTGGTTTAATAGCCGCTGTCCCCACACGGTGGAACAGTTACGTCGACTGTCTTATAAGATTGACGGATGTGAGTATGCTTTTTGATCAATTGCATCGTACGTTAAATGCCATTTGAAGTTCCCTGCATAAATTCTCGCCAACATGAATTTTTTCAGGTGGATGTCTTCACTTCTATCAACGCTGTCATTCGATATGAGAAAGAAGATTTGAAAAGCCCAGATGCGAGTTCCTTACCAAGATTACCCGAAGTTGACGATTACGTGCTATTTGTTCGTCTGATTAGTTTATTGTCACCTTTTTCGATTGCGACAGACTCTCTCCAGGGACAAGGGATACTAATTCATCAAGTACTGCCCCAAGTAACTCGAGCATACCATGGTGAGTTATCAATCCTGCCGTTCGCATGCAAGCTGATACATTTTGTGTCACATTTATAGTTGACCTATGATTTGATGTAGCTCTTCAATCCTTACCTGATAATCAAGAGAGACATTTGGCGAATTCCGAAAAACTCTCATGCAACAGCTCGTTTATCGCTTCTCAGCATTATTTAGAGATCCTGTTATAGTTACGGCGACGATCCTCTCGAATCAAAACAAAAGTTTTTTTCGCAAATACACAAAACGTAAGTTTCGACTTTATTCTTAAAACTTAATTTTGTTTCACGTTAATTGTTTTAAAATCTTTTTGAACAACTTTGTTGATCTTTTTCCAGTTTTTGGACTCGCCAATCCCTTCAATGCCCCGTCACAACTGGAAGCAGAAGATATCGCTCGTTTGACCCTACCATTATCGGAGACTGCTGTTCAGGACCCTCTTACCGTATCAGACAGTTCCAATTCATTGGATACTGTGTTACTCTCACCATTCCGGTCATACATGAACCTGCCATCAACAAAGCAAACTGTTTCAGATTTTTGGAAGCATCATCGATTCACCTTCCCCGGGTTGTTTCAAGCTGCACGCTTCTATTTCTGCGTCCCGCCAACAACTGCATCGGTAAAGGCTATACCAGTGCCCTATTTTAAAACTAACAACAGGAACGCAAAAGCTATCGGTATCACATGATGAACTTATCGCGTAACGGCGGTACTTTGAAACGCGGCACATGGTGAACACCGTGTCGGATAACAGACGAAGTAAGTATAATTAACGATCTGCGACAGTGATGCTATTCAATCGATGCAACAACATTTGTTAATTCAAACTCACGTCATTGTATAAGACCAATTTATTTGAAATTTAAACAATTTAACTGCATCAAAAATTTCGTTGCTACAATGGCCAACTTTTTCGGTACGGAACTTGAAACCGGTAACTCAGAGGATAAGTCCATGGAAAGCTTTCGCTTGGCAGATTTCTTCAAATTATCCGCGCACTCCACTACAGCATCCGGAGAAAGGGGTGGCCTATCGAGTTGCACAGAAGTATGCACAATCTCTGAATCTAGTTAAAAAAATATCAGTCAAACATAAGCCGAGTAATTGACCAGCACGGTTTCAAGTAGTAGGTCATCAAACACTTAACAGATAAAAAGGGGCACTCGTTTAAGGTAATAACTGC
The DNA here is from genome assembly GCA_906901655.1 of Sminthurides aquaticus. Classification (NCBI taxonomy): domain Eukaryota; kingdom Metazoa; phylum Arthropoda; class Collembola; order Symphypleona; family Sminthurididae; genus Sminthurides; species Sminthurides aquaticus. The sequence continues at coordinate 1,789,495 of CAJQTT010000010.1, forward strand.
ACGATCGGTTTTATTACCTGCTTTCCGAGCTGGTTTTCCAAGGCGCTCCTCTACGCTTTTAATAGACTCGCATATATGATTGACTGTCTGTGGAACATCTTGGAGTTTGTTAACTGCATCCTGCATGATACAAAGTCTATTCACCACATCCACCAGTGTGGCCTGCATATCCCTCTTATCTCGATTTGCTTCGTCGAGATAGCCTGTAGTTTGAGAAAGAAAAGGCGGTAATCGATTGATGCACATAAGTATTGCCAACTTACCGATATCGAAATCGGGCAACTTTCTAGAAACGGGACTGCTGCCTAGACTTCTACCTCGAAGTGGTACTTTTGATTTACCACCTCCACGTGGAGCAATACCTGTTTCAAAGAAATAATGCATTGGAATTTCACTCAGCATAAAACCGTGTTCAGTAAAACTTAATACTAGTTTTTAATAGAATAATGTACCCATAACAGTGCTAGACATCAACGGCGACCGAAAGCTGAATGATCCATCAATGTTTTTACTCGAGCGGGGAAGGCATCTGAGACAGGAAAGAGTTCCCCCCTGCGGATACGAGCACAATTGTGGCAATCATAATTCCCACAACATTAAATGATTAACACTCGTGTTTAAATTCACCCAATTTACCTGAAGAATCCAGTTGACTTGAGCAGAGTAACTTTGTAATGGGAGTATTTCTCTCACTATTTTCCTCAACTTCTCCAGCATTAGTTGTCTCTGAATTATGGAATTAAAATTTACCAATAATTAGTTCATATTTACAAACAGCAAACGTAACAATTGCAATTTACGGGTCTAGAAAAATTATTTCAAAGTAAATGAACATAACTAACAGGTCCAATAATTTGTTATTTATTAAGTTTTCTAGAATTATTAATCAAATAACTTACCGTCCGAGTTTTCGATGCTTTTACCTGACGATAAAAGAAAAGAGCGCTTGAAAACGTCCTGGCTCATCTTTCTTCAATACTTAAGGGACACTGGAGGATTTGTAATAAAATATTTAGGGATTATTAATTTTAATTAAAAACAACTTGAAATCACTTCGGCGCTGTTATAAACTGTACCCCTGCTCCATACGTAATGCAATAGTGATGTACGAGCACATATGTAGACGACTGGAACCAACAACACAATCCGCGCACTTATTTTCAAACCCCACAGCATTCCACACGAAATATACAATAAGAGGAGACTGAGAGTAAGAAAAACACGGGATGGATTTCAAGAGTCTGATGAGACACTCATCGCGCACCAAGACTTCACCGAGCGGTGAGACCCGCACCCCTTTCTCTTTTTCTAAAAGCTCACCATCCCCAAAAATCTGGTGTGACCGCACGGAGACGCTCGATCTCACCGCTGCGCCACCCAGCCTTGCTAGGCACAGGCCGGCTGTTTTGGGTTTTATCTTCCAACTCACTCGTTCTTCCATCCGCTTTTACCTGCCCACAGATCCTCCGCCTACACACACTTCCCTCATCATAATTTAATCGTTTCCTTCCACAAAGATATCCTGAACATGCCAAGGTGCTAGACGTAGGAAAGGGTCTTGCTAGCATGGCTGGACATGGTTTAAAATTTAAATCCTACTTCTCTCACCCTCCCTCTTCACCTTATTCCAGCTCCTCCCTTGTAAAAATTTCCTTTTTCATTAATTTTGACAGTGTGTCAGAGAAATCATCATATTTTAGTTGGAGAATGCTTGTTAACTCTGAAACCTGTAATTTCCACCAATTCCACCTTTTTACATAAAACTTCAATGAGTTCGTAATTACATTATCCATTCTCCTGTAACACAGTCCCTGTGCTATAGGTGCTCTCACAACACAAGTAACTCCGAGTTAACTCCAAGTTAAGTAAGTCGGACGGACCACTTCTCACCTTGCTTAATTTTTTAAAACTCTCCAGGAAATTTCACACATTAACAGCAATCCAATACCCTTCAACACATCACTCATTTCAACCGTACCTCCTCCATGAGCCTGGATATCCTTTGACCTTCTGTCTGTTAGTTTACACGTCATGCGAACACTGTCACACCGTCTTCTCCTTGTAGTCTCCCATGTATACGTATGTCTGTACCAATCTTAAACCCTCTAGTTCTCCAGAATATTGTTTCAACCCTAGGTTGATAGACGGGCAGCCAGCTGCTCAGAACCCACCATCATAACCTGTCCATCTTCTAGTTTCATTCCCCGGTAAATTCAATTCTGTTCCAGTTCCACTGCCCGCGTAATGCATACAACTATTACCACAATTCCAGGGTTTTCATCAATTCTGAATCTTCCACTCTGTCTAATACAACACACCGCTGTTTGTTCTCCTCTCGTCTCACCTTCATCCCATCATCCTTCCAGCAGTGAAACACATTTCCTTAACTAAATCAAATTATCTACACCCACCCAACCAAGCTTGCGAAGTATACACACACAAAAACCTACATTTTCCACAGGGTTCTGACGGAACTATGAGATACCACCAACCCAATTCCAGTATTCCATCATCCGCCCTTCCAGGTCGCATTTCCATTTCAAACGTCAAAATTGAACAATTCCAGCATTTGAATTTAAAGCGAATACTTGAACCCACATACGATTTAAACTTCATTTTAACCAGAACCTTTTTTCAGCATGCCTGAAGCAAACTATAACCTGGAATTTATTCCACCCTGTGCCAGGACTAGTAGAACCTAAGCCCCAAGACTTTAAGGCTCCATGACCCAGAAGGTAAAATTGCCCACCCAATTCCATGAGCAAACTAGGAAACAGCAAGAATTTCTCTCTTTTTTGCTCCTGGCATTTGTATCTTAGCACATGCCTTTGAAAGTCAAAAGACGGTTGCATGAATAAGAAGGCGGTTTATTGATTGTATAACTAAACCTCTATTCTATTTCAATACCCATCATCCGCCCTTATTGATTCTTGCTGCTGCCCTCCTCCACCCGGGAGTTTTTCCCTTGTTCTCTTCAGCCTCTTTTCGTCATTGTTCCTTGGACCCTACATAGCCTAAACTTTCTCCCGCGTGTTTCACGAAAACCTACTACTGTACAGCCCTCAAAATAATGAAACACCAAGAGAATGAATCTAATTTCAAAAGACACAGAGTCAGCCCAGGCCATGACAACATGCAAGCTAGGACACAAAGTTTGCCATCATCCTCCACCACACCGCCCAATCCTCTAATTCTGTCCCCAATACAAATAACAATTCATTTACGACCTATCCAATCTACGTCCCCTCTCTTAGACGAACCTTAATAGAAGTGGATTCTCTTTTATCCGCCTTCTTGCGTTTACTTCCCTCATCTTGGGATATCCCAGACAATGCTTATCCTAAATCCAGAGGAGGCTCCTTCCTACAAGACTTTCCTTCCACAACATAAACCCTGCATGACAATAATTCTAATTTCCTTAAGAAGAAGAGGCCCTCATTTCGGGGAACAAGTACAACAATTTCCAGAACCAAGCTCCGACGTTGAGGGTGCCCAAATATTATTACTACGACAGTCTGGCACCTTCCGAGCAATTCAGTGAAGCGGATGGGATAGAACACAGCTAACAGCTACATGCATGTATACAAGAGACAGATAATGTAGACAATCCAATGTCCTTCCTTCGGAACACGCTAACAATCAAGTCCCTCATTCAATAGAGATAAGATGAGACAACAACAAGTTTAGCAGCGTCTTAAAGACATAATCCCGACAATGATCCCGTCTCCCGTTTGCTGGATACTATTCAACCTTATATATATACCTTAGCATCATGTCACAATACTCAATTAGGTACAGTCATTTCCCCCTTTTAGTCTCTTTTTAGTCTCCTTTTCTATCTGCCGTCTGACTCCAGACCTGTTTGACCTGTGACTCTTGACTTCCAGTCTCCAAATGCTTTTTTCCGATCTATCCATCGTGTTTCGGTATTTCTTTCCAAACTCTTTAAAGTGTCTTCCAAAGTCAGATTACTAGGAGACTTAATTTATTTCGTAGAAGAAATTTATCGTCAGAAAATCCTGGATTTATCCATTTACACCACAAATTAATAGCCTAAAAGTAAACGAAAAAACACTATTTTTTCTACTCCTCGCAGTCGTTACAGATTAAGTTAATGGTGAAACAATTCCTTAAGGCAATGTATCTTAAACGCTTTAGCAAAGCCGATTTATTTACTATCCGCCTACTTTTCTAACTTGCGACCTCTACTGTGTTGTGTACCATGCCGACGGGAGTATTCTAGCGTTTGAATAATGTTCTCTTAGAAAAAGTATTCGGTCAAAGTTGAGATTTAAATCAAATTTGTCTTCCTTTACATAATACAATCCCGAGGATTCTGACAAAGTTTTTAAACGTGCCAAGAAATTCCAGAAAGATTCCAACAGTGTACATCGAACTGGAACGCCAGAAAGCAATGTCCATGAAAGCATTATCGCCTCTCTCTCACACCTTCCCTCTTCCCATTAATAAAACCTTCATCTTGATAAGCCAAGAGGGGTAGGTAGAATCTTATATGAAGAAGCACTCTTTTATCTTCCGAGTTTCTATAGCATATCATGCATAAGCATTCTAGCAAGATGCACCCCTCCTTCCACTTCCAGCTAAGTATGAATCTATTTTGGCGTGAAGAAACTATAATTTTATAACCTGTGTCTAAACAGTGGACTATGCAATACATTCCTTCTATAAGCGATTGCCTTATTGCCTTCCGGAGCCGAGATTCGATCGTTTATTATTAAGAAACGATACAGGCTATTACCGAAAATCCCTTATCGTTAGCTTTGACAAGTTGATTCGAATCTAAGTTGAAATTTCCTCATGAAATATTACTTTGATCATCGCCTTCAGGCTGTTGCAAAGCGATGGAGAAGGCAGAAAACGCACCGGCAAGCACAATTCATTTTCCTGCATCGCATCAATTTCTCAGCTTCAAGCGGACATGCTTCCTATCTTCCAAGATTCTCAAATTATCTTTCTTCCATAAAAGCACATCTCTTCACGCTCAGTTCACGCTCATGGTTAAAGCGTGCGTAATAATCGTTGGCGCTTTCACAGGATATTATTGCTGTACGCATTCTGCGTTCTACGCTGCTGCGGGCCAGACGCTTCCTACAATGCCGTCGGTCAGCCTCTGCAACGCACCAAAATCATCTCTTCTTCTTCTTCCAAAGAAGCTATTAACAGTTCATGAATTCAAAATGATGTACTATTCTTTCCCTAGCTTCGTTCGTATTCTCAACCTCCGTGTCCTTGTACGGTGAAATTGGAATCGTCTCTCTCTTTTATGTGTAACTGTTAGTTTGCGTGCTTGCAAGTCTTTGAACAGGACTGCACTTCCTTCCTGCTCCTAATGTTGACATCTCTGCTGTACGACATCATGTTCCATGAGCTAGTTTTCTCCATATCGAGATCTACAATGTGTTATGCTTTGCTTTCAAGGACTGCAGGAGAGCTGATAATAATAATCATAATAATAACAATGATAATAGTGTTTGGGTAAAAGCATTTTCACTCTCCTACTTGAATGCTTTCTCCTTCCTAGATTTTACGTACGTGATTCCCTTAATTCGAGAAAATGCGTCCCTTTACCGTGTTTCTCACAGTTTTGAAAGCCATGCTTTACTTCCCAGCTAGCAAGAAAACATTGCTTGAATATTCTCTAAATATCAAGAATGTTGCAAGTAATGTTGCTACAACGTGGACAGAACGCCCCAACATGCTGACAACACTGCCAGAACATAAGAAGCGTTACCAAATAAAATGTCCCTTGAACATTACTTGGGAACATTGCCACAAGCTTCTTGAAACATTACGACGCTATTCTAGGGACGTTCTACCAACTCATAGGTAGCACACATTCCAGGCTGCATATAGTTCATTAGTTGGTTAAATGGAAGTGTCGATCATAGCATTCATTTTTTAATTCGAGGCATCGGTGCACTATCACTTAAATAATTTACCACTTATAGTTGAGATACATGATGAGCAACACAAATTTTCATAACTGTACTTCTTTCCTTCGGTGGATTGACTTCCTATGAGAAAATTATGATTGACTTCCAACCGTACCGTTGCGTTCTACATAAAAATTTGGAACTCATGACACTATTTCAATAATTTCAATAACTTAAGAGTTTTTAAATTCTGAATTGCATATTCGTCGTGATTTTGCTCCCGTTCACCTCAACCTATTCCTATCCTAAACATTCTACCTATTAACCTGATCTTGCCTGAGACAAACGGGAAGCAAAATCACTACAGACACGCAATACGAATTTAAAACCTCTGAACTCAACTTGAAATCACTGAAAAAGAGTTAAAGAAAATAATGTACAATACTGCGTGAATTATTTATTCAAGCACACAACCTTAAATATAGAAACTTTGTGATTGTAATTAAACGGCTTGGCACAACCACCGGAAGTGTGTGATTCTACTATTGTCGGTTACTTAGAATTTCAATTCTTGGCGGTGCTGTGCGCAAGCAGCGCCTCCAACGGAGCTAGAGATTAGGATGCAGCGAGGAGGAGTAATATCCTAGCAATGTTATTTGGACATTATTTCCAAACGTTGCAGCAATCAATCGCTGAAAGGAGCTAAAAACGTCTAAGCGACATTCACATTCTAAATATTAGATATGCGATGTTATTGATGTAATCGCAAGTTTCTTGCAATGTTCATTGCTAGCTGGGTTGTGCTTGTAAAGCAGATTTGCTGAATATATGTAGGAGAAAGTGTCTCCTCCACAGAAGTTTATGGAGTGAACCATAGGAGGGAGTGATGGAGGAGAGTTGGGGTAATTTTGGGAGAAAGTTGGAGAAAGTATGTATGGGTTTTAGAGGGAGGGAAGGATATGTAACAAGTATCTGTGAAAAATATTAGGATGATTATGAGAGTAGATGGGAAAAGGAAGAGGGGAGAATTTTTTCAAATATGTTTTCAACCAGGCCCCACACACGCTTTTTATATTTATCCCCTCACAAATAGCCCAACCTGACTGGATTCAATGGTGTGGAAAAGAATGAGGAAACTGCGTGTTTCTCTATGGTAGAAATTGCTCACTTTTTTCCATCCCGCAATTTTTTTACACTTGAATTCATTCTCACTGTTCCCTCGTATATTGTACTTGTAGGGTGAAAGCCGGAGAGGAAACTAAAGCTTTCTCTTCCGGATTCTTCTCCATCTCATTCTGTCTCCTCCTTAAGCTTCGAATTCTTATCTCCAGGATAATCCTACTCTTCTGTCTTTGTAGCATAAGAAACCGGTGTAAGCTTTTCCCGGATCCATATCTCTCTCTGCCACAGTTTCTACTTTCTCCGTTACATAAGACGTGAACTTTCTCCGGGAAAGAGTACCACCTTCCTGTACGAACCAGGGATTTATGTTCAGGTACTTATGCGCCATACTTGAGTGTGTGTGCCGTACAAGATGAGCTTCTTTCGAAGACTTGAGTATGCAGTAGCACGGAGAATTCATATGAGCTAAGCTTACCTCCAACTTGTAGCGTAGCATTTCTACTTCGGGCATTTCCAACCTGGTTTCGTGCAACACACCAGTACGTTCCACTATCTGATTCCTTCTTCCCTTCTGTAACACTAAGGAAGAACAAATCTCCACCGGGAAGGAATATCCGGCGTCCGTCATTTGAAGGACTGTTATTCAACAAATCCCCGTCCTTGTACCATTCAATGCTTGGCTCAGGTTTCCTGTAATTAACCCGCGAAAACATTTAAATTCATTCTCAAGTATCAATTAAGCATAGCATGCTTAACGTTTTTCCCCGCGAGCTCTGTAATCGACCCAAATCCTTGAAACTCGCTCAACTTTCATCTGTACTAAAATCCCTAGAAGCAATACTTGAATTTGGATTTTCCAAAATACAGGGAAATATTATGTCAAGGCTTGGGTGGAATGGAATCCAAAATTCCCAACTTTACGACGTCTTCGATTCGATGGCATGACACGATTGACATGTATTAAAATTCAAGAAAGTAATCCTCAAACTTACCCTTCAGCCTTGCAATTAAGCGTTGTTGGTTCATTCTTTTTCACGAGCACGTCCTTAGGATGTTCAGTTATCCGTGGGGAGCGGTATTGACCTGAAAAAATCATAAACAAATCCATAAGTTTTAAATTCTATTAATTTATGGCGCCCGCTTCTGGCTGAGCTGAGCTTAAATTATATATATATATATATGAATATTCAAAATGCTCCTGTTATGCATACAATGCTTGCTTTGTCCAAATAAGTCTACTTTCCGTTCTCATGCGCTTGAGTTTACGTTTTAGTTCATCCTTTGGGTTTTGTCCAAACTTTGAGAGCAACCGGTTCCATCATAGGCAAGGAGACTCTCACTCGGTTTATTTGGACTTAGAGTGAGAGGCAAGTCTCCAATCTCCGATTTGCAGCGTGAGTCGGCAATGGAGTTTAGCCCTTTCGTTCGCGCGGTTAAAAACGGGCGTAGCGTAAGCAAACTTCGAGTCAACAGCACTATGGTTTAGCCGAATATAAGTGCTAGCTTTTGTTTGGGTGGTATTGTCTTTACCGAATGAATGCTGCATTGCTATAAATTAATTATAATTAATACTATTCTTTCAAAATGTTCTTCAGCATCTCGTTATTTTAAGCAAAACTAGCTATTTTCTGAGTTTTAATCTTTTTTAAAACCCTTGCTGAACTTATTTTGATTGGCAATTACAATTATTATTGCTCGTGCTGTAGTGACTAATTATTTCAATCTGTTTTTCAGAAAAGTTACCTCAATTTTATTGCAAATTATCCCAATAACATTGCAATCATCCAAAACTAAGTTTATCGATTCGAAACTATAGTTTATTTTTATGATTGGGAATAATATAAAATCCACTGAAGTATTTTAGCGAATGCAGTTGTATCGTTAATTTATACGAATGCATTACATGCATTACTAAAACACTTCAACCCGCTCTAACAGGAAACATTTACTAATATTGATTGAAAATGAATCAACGTTTCAGTGCTCGCTCAGCGGACTATTTGTGTATGTACATGCATGTATTAAAATATCGGGCCAGCTTGTTTGTATTACGCGCGCTCTATATTGTTGGTGATTGCCAACTCCCGCAATATGAGGAAAACTCGGCCGAGTTTTCCGCACGGGAGAGATTAGAGAGAGGACTAGTTCCATCATAAAATCCCATATAATCCAATAAAATAAACAATGCCTTCTTCTTATTCTCGCCACTCGCCACCACCACTTCCCACCAACCTACTCCAAATACATTAACAACCTTCTCATAACAACACCACTATAACAAATCATTCATTATTTTCTGTCTCCTCCAGTCATCTTCCAAATCTTTTAACAAGCTCAACCACCAGCTCTCTAGCCAACTTCTCCACCGCATCACCACGTTCTTCTCCTGCTTCCTATGCCCGCCCTTTACACCCCGTCATGTGCCCAACTCCTTATTAACTAAACATCCTCATCCTCGCTTTCCTAACTAACTCAACTCTCTTCTTTATTAAACCAGCTCCTCTCTTTATTAGCACCATGCACCACCAGAAAGAGCAAAGGAACCGAATTTATGTGTTTTCAAAACTTTCTGTTTTAAGCTCGCTCCTGTACATACAAAAGCCAGGAATTAATACGGCAGAGGCTGCATGAACCGACCCTGGCCTTCCGTCAATCCGCATCGTCCTACGCAAAGTCAAGTTAGCAGACGCAAGCCTCTCGGCCACAAGTCATCCCTCATTTTCCTCCTGCCTACACTAGAGAACCTTCCACAATACAACCCGGAGGCAGCCACAACAACGCCCCAGTCCATTGTCCCATATTCTCCAGTTTTGAATTTTAAACAAAATAATTTACCCTTAAACCCTCATCCCTTTTATCTCTTCCCGAGTCACGTAAACTTGCCACCAAATATGATTGACGGCTCAACTTGAGCATACTTTTCATATTTCCTCCTACTTCCAGCGCAGTGCCATAGCACGAAACCCCATGTGCTCTCCGTATGCATGTGTTACCTATCTCTGCGTATTGAAAAATTTAATAATACAGAGTTAACAACATCCTTTTTTACCCAATTTTCAACCTCCCGCCGCCCCTCTTCATCCCCAAACTCTGTATATGGCCACAGCTTCGCCATGCTTCTAATGAGCAGTGAAAACACAAATAGGGTAGCTCCTCCATGCTTAATAAGAGCGGGGACATCTCATGATCAGAGCAGACTGAGCCGCTCTCTCTCTCCTTTTATATTATTACCCAACCCCTCCAGAAATTAGACGGACAACTAACTCTTGCTTGCTTCTTTTCCGCCTCAGCCTGTATGCTTTGCAGTAATCAGCCGCCAACTTCACATAACCCAATCACCCCAACTAATGTTAACTCAACAAAGTAACTCCTACACCCTCTTGGCAATTCAATCCGCAATTTAAAACTTTCCCCATCCAAGCCACATTATGACAGTGCTTACCGCTATAAGCTGTAGCAGTACTTGCAGCACTCGTCTGCTAACTAACTAAGCAGCCCGAAGCTAAGTAAGCTAAAAGTGCGACAGAAGAAATAGCTATCCAAGGAAACGATCCAAACATGCTCATCTGTTCCCTTTAATTACACAAACTTAAGTTGACTCATCCACTTAATTGTGCGGTGGGAGAAGAGACTTTGTTTTGGAACAATTGAATTTTCTCTTTCATCCAAGTGTTCCATGTCTTGTTCCAAGTGGTTCTACTACGTCCGCTCTTGAAAAGAAAACATTCGGGTATATTTACTAAGCACTGTTCAAACTTAGCTTGAGCTAAGCATAGATGCCTCTAAACGAGTTTCTTAGTTACTGCTCCGCTAATCCATGCAGCGCTTTAAAAAAGTGCGGTAATGAGCAACACTGTGAAATATAACGATACCCCGTTCTTTTCAGTAGCTTCTCTTCTCCCTCTAGCCCTCATCATTTTCAGACATCTCTGTTACCATTCTTGGCTGCTGTCTGCCAGCCAACTATTCAACCGTATGATCATGATGACAGCTTTCCGTTCCGTAAGACTAGTGACGCGTCGCCCTTCTCTTATGATTTGCATCCTTTTAGGGGACGTCATCGTCTGCGGCGCCCAAAATGTGACGGCAGCGGCAGTAACACAGCTAAAACGCACAGATATAACACTAATGTTTCGTAGTCAATAACCATTTAAATTATTGCAATCCCCCCTCATCTTCCTACATCAGCTTTTACGACTTCAAGTCCGTCCGTCCGCTATTGCTATTATTGCTACCTTCTGTAGTTAATGGCCTGATAATGGCTCCCTCGTAGATTCATGATTCACAATATGTAAATTTCAATTGCTTCTAATTGATTCTCATTAACTGAAACAATTACTCCCGCTAGGGCAGCTACGAACTTACTTGCTTCCCCAAAGAACCAATCTAGCTGGAGGAGCTATATTCTTTACTTAATTACAAGTGGATGAATTGTTCTTAGTTTCAGGCAATGCAAGGATACAGACCATGTAATCCAACGGGTGATGGGCTCCTAGAAAGTGCAGCCTATTGAGAACTGCCAGACCCAGAACGTTGCACCCGGTAAGGTCTCAGGCTATTTCTCAAGCCACAAGTAATTTCAGCCAGGGGCAGAAGCAATTTCCTACAGTGCGTCCCCAATTAATGATAATGACCAAAGTGTGGAGGAGGAGCGGAATCTATTCCATGCCATTGAAACTTTTTCCACCTTCACATCTGTTAACAGTTTCGGACACTAATGCAATTGCTTGATTTCTTCCGCCTTTGCGCATTCATGCTTTTTTGAAATTGTCCCTCATATACACAACTTCAGGTTAGCCCTGAAAATGTTGTCTGTGCTTCATAAGATCACTCCATTCTGGAGAAATATTTCCGGACACTTCTGGACACACTTCTCCAGCTAAGTATTTTCGGAATCATGGATGTTAACGCTTGCTCTTCAAGCACTTCATGGTCTCTATGGCGGATCATGGACCAAGTGTGGAAAGTATTTCTGGAAGTCATCGCGGAAGCAAGGAACGGAAGAAGACCTTGAGGTTGATCCGGGTGGAAAACACTTCCGGAATTATTGATCATTTTAAACGAACCGAGAGAGTGAAGAGAGAGAAGTCTGTGAGAAATTATTTACTGCACACACACATGTGGTCGCTCAAATTCAATTCAGCTTCAGCCAGAAGCGCAGCCATAAACTCCTGCAGCACATTGCCGAAATGCATTTGATTTTCGAGTCAGAGAGCAGCACCACCGGACCAGAATTCATAAGAGACTATCCTGGCAGCTTTATGCCATTTGCGGACTCTTCGGTTTAGTCATGCAGTTACACATTGGCAAGCCTGCCAATTCTCGCTTGGAATTCACTTCCCCTCTCACTCATTCAGTCAGACTGGGGACACAAACCACGTACTAAGAACCACGTACACTCTGCACCAGAGACAGACTAAATATTTGCACCATTTCCAATCCAGTCAGTCAGCCCTTGGATGAGTAAGTAAACATTGTCGGGCACATTCGGAGCCAGCAGCTGACGAATAAAAAATTACCCTCTGCAATTCTTCCATTTCCTCTTCTGCCTTCATTTTGGTTCGTGTTCAAACATTGTGGTTTGGCTTCAGCCCTACTGCTAACACGCATTTATCTTCATACAGCCACCTTCTGCCTGCTTCTTCTAGCTTTGCCGCCAATACTAAACCACCATCACCACTTATTCCAGTATTTGGATCAAGTGGATTAAGTGTGTAGTACAATAATATTACATATCAGACTAAATGAACATCTGCTTCAATTTTTTATGCAAACATCTTGAGTGAGTATCTGACCAGAATCCTTAAATTCCAATGACTGATTTCTGTGTCAGATTCGTTTCCTATTTCATTCGTCAGATGATGACTTCCTCCTCCTTCAATCATGTTCTATGCCACCTCGGAAACGCGTTTATTTTCCTAGTGATTACAAATCGGTATATAATCCGGAACTATTTTAGAGAAATGTAGTACATGCAGTAGTTTAAAATGCAGGAAACTATGAGCCCGCCGCCAACAATTCTCTTCATTCAGAGTTCACCAATGCTATTATAGCATTGCTATACTTAAATAGACATGGAAGCGGAAATTGAACAAGCGCACCCTCTCAACTCTTGTCAGGAAGAGCATCCATCAAGAGCTGGATATTAATTGCGGACATCACCTGTGAACATGTTTGCATACCATCATCATTTCAATCAGGGCCACGCGAACCCCTTTACCAGATACACAAGTTAGTTGCATCCCATGCTGGAACATGTTGCTCGGAACAGAATGAATTATAGAAGGTGTTCGGATGATTACCCTGAAGCCAATCCATCCGCGTTGCTGTACACAAAACCGTAGATTAGTTTATAACCAGACTACCGAACCAGAGCACAAGATGGTGCAATGCTTCTAATAGCAAGTAGACCATCAGAATTATACATGATTCTGGTAACGCAGTAACGCAAAAGTCAGAGTATTAACCAGCTCTTGAAATTACACAAAACTAAATGTAGCCAAAACACAATATGAAAACTCCTGTTTTCAAGAACCAGCACCCCGGACCTGATCATCCCGAGGTTATTTAATGATTAATTCACAAAATATTTTCACTGGATCTTTTGGAATTACTTGTAGAGCTTGTCCAGAAGGCGCGAAAAGATTCCCATTCAACCACGGACGCAGACCATGGTACAAGCATAGCTTGCTCTACAACCCATTCCTTGCCTCCTCCAATTTATAATTCCAAACGTGTGTATTAAATTATCAAATAAATTAACTCAGACTACGCTGTCATTCATTCCCATCATTCAAAAAGTTTCCTGTAATTTATATTTCACCCTCTTCCCTCTCTGCAGCACTCTCACTGGCTCAGCCCCTGATTCCAACCCCTCGGCCCTTCAAAACTATGTTAACCAAAATCCGATTCAATCTGTCCCCTCCCCAACACATGGCGAATTTTCCCTCTGGCTATAACTTATCACCACTTGCCAACTATGTTCTCTTAGTTAATTACAAGTGCAAGCAAGCACAACTCGTAACGGCTGCTTTAACTTGCCTCCAAATTAACTCTACCTCAGTATTTTGGTATTTTCCCTCCAGCTGTACTACTAACTAACTCCAACTACTCCACGTAACTCCTTCGCCTTATTACAAAAGGCAAGCTTAATTTCAGTTTATTTATATGACTCACAAGGAGTTAATTTACTTTCCCACTCACACACATCCGTCATCCATCCGTCCGTCTATCATCTCACTGCCAATTACCTCTGGCAACAATTCAAAAATACCGCCGAGCATATTTTTATGGATCTTCTCGCAGTTTAATACATATGTAACTGCAGCCACAACACAACTTGCTTGCTTATCTGCATACCGAATTCAATTTCGTTGATTCATTCATAAACTTTTCCCGGTGCGTAATGCGGCGAGGTTATAAAAAACCTTGCATTAAATTAAATCAAACCCCGCGTTATTTATTAATTCCACCCTCCATGCACTATGCCTTAGGTATCCATGCCCCCACAACACTGAGTTAACGAACCTAAATGAGTCAACAGCTTGACAATGGTGGTGGTAACTAAAATGGAAATAATAATAATAATCCCTCCTCGTCGGCACCTCAGGACAATATCCCTTTTGGTATTCATCCGATAATTATTAGAACCAAGCACCTTTTATGACAGCTATATATTTCAGCCTTAGCTTAAAACTTCCAATGCTCCCTTTGCCACTTAACTATTGCCGGCTAAGACAGCGGTCGGTCTGCTGGCTTAGATGGTGTGCCCCCTACAGAACCTGGGGGTCAAAGTCATCTGTGTAAATCTCAAAATTTACCGACGTTACACCCATTTTCAACGCCTTCAAAAAATAATATCAGCCAAAGCTCTTCTTCGGCCAGACTTGTGAAACTCATCTGCTTGCTCTAAAGGGGAGGGAGCAAAGCTGACAAACTTTTTACCGGCATACACCACTGGCATAGACTACGACGACGGAGTAACAAGATTTCTCCGGCTTATATGGCCAAAATTATGGAATCTTTCCAAAACCATAATTTTACTACGACAGGCAATGGGAAGTTAGCTTTGAGCTTGTTTTCGTAGAACGTGAAACTAAAAGTTCTACATTGTAACTAAGAGCTTCTGCGGTTCTGCCTGGAAGATTTCATATCATACTCTTCCTACATCCTCCAAGCTGACTAAGGCACACGTTTCTTGTGGAATCTTTGCTTCAAAAAAGATACACAAGAACAACTGGTAGGCAACTTTTAAAATCTAAGCCCAAAACTGGAGTTTTTGCCTTGCTCAAGTTCTAGAAGTATGACAAGATACATGAGAAGAAAACAAGGCTTGAAACGAAGAGAAATACATATTTGGATGAGCAGAATTCTTTTTTAAGAAATACCATTCTGAATGATATAATTTACAAACTAGTTCAACCATAAAATCATCCGTGCGCACATTGTAACTGTAGTAGAGAACAAGCTTTAAACTATTCACTTCACTTAAATTCCGCCCACTACGAAATCATTTTGCAAACTTAATATGGAGCAAAACGAGCCAGCTCTTTTCTCCGTTATTTCCCAAATTACTTTTAATATTTGGCTGAGTTTGAGTTAGCAGCTAAACTATCTAGTAAGCATCCAAACCTCAACTCTTTTCTATCTTAGACTAAACCGGTTCCAAAAGAGACTTGGGAAAAATCTCTGCCGCTTCAATTTTTTCGAGATGCAAGAAATAATTTCAACTAGGCGAAAAGAAAGCTATTGCCTTCGAACTGTCAGATCGACGGTTGAAATCAGAGACTGCAGAACTTAAATGAAGCCAAAGGAAAGAGTTTCAACAGCAGAGCAAGTTGAAGTAGTAAACCTTTTTTATTTCTCAGCCGCTTATGAAATCCACCGGTAAGGATCAGACTCAGCTCCACTTACTCCACGACGGCTCGTGCTGTGCCAAAGTAGAAGAAACTGTATGAAAAGCCCTTGGGTTCATTTTCCAGATCTCTCACTCTACGCATTAGCTCACTCACACTCCCAAAACTTTTATGGGATCAAGTTCGTAAAATATTCTTAAGAATATCGGCCCCTTCAGATAATTTATTGATTACCATCTGTGACTGCGACTCATACAGAGGCTATAATTCTGACTCCATCCCTTTGCAATTGCAAAACAGACATGCGATTTTAATTTTTCGCAAAAATGAAAGTACGCACATTTTTAGTGTTTGAAATAACTGTCGAAGTGTACAGTCAATACTGTAACAGAATTTGCAACTTTTCCAGGACTTTAGCTGGACTTAAATTACAGTTCGACGCCGATTATTTTTTAAGAAGCACTACAGTCGCCAATCAATAACAGATACGTGTCGGCCACTTACAGCTGTATAGACAATGCATTATTAGAAGTTCAAAGCCTATAAGCTTAGGTCAAATCTACAATCTGGTTAAAAACTTCTAGCATGCTATTTCTTTTCCCAATAACACCAAACAAACTATGATATCTTTTCCCTATCTCTTTAACGTCCCATCACGATTTTAATGCGAGTGGTTAATCCATTAGTAGAGATTTAATCTGATCCCAGCGGACTCGCTATGCCGGCTCTTTGCCCTCCTAATTTAATCCCGCAGATCCATCCATCCAGCACCGAGGAATCATTCAAGAATGAATTGATAAATATATATATCTCTCCAGAGAGAGAGTCAGCAGAATGGAGACACGCTGGGGTACTGGATGGACTTGATTTCTCCGGTAATGACGATACGCCTTTGTAGGAGATTCAAAAAATCAGCAAGGGGTCTTTTACAGCCTATTTGCTCACTCAACCATGGACTAACTCAACTGTGTGGACGAGTAAATTATTTTTTCACCCGAAAAAAGAACCCTCATTACCCGTCAGTCCCTCATCCAGCTTCACATTTCTCCCTCCTCTCCACCTCTCTCTTATCCTTGTCCAATAATGGTTCCTTCCTCGCTTCGAATACCCGGGTATTTTCCACGTCTCATCTGCACCAACTGAGATATACATATACTACACTTCTGATCACATACTCCGCTCGTAATTTCCCTTCTATTTTGCTTATTTCTTTGCGGCTACACTTGAATTTCTCTTCCCTTCTGATCCTTCAGACACGTGTAGGAATAGGACAGGCTTCATGCATAACGTTTGTTCGTACTTACATAGCTGATATCAAAGCTTTTGCATTTCCTCATCACTCTTTTGATGATTCAAGCGTGTGCTGTATTCTCTTTGATATCACCCATGTAAGGTAATACATATTTAAATCTGATTCCTCCGCCATCCTTCCCCGCCTTTCATTTTTACACCCGCCGCTTTTGCTTGCTTTCTCCCCTCCCGTTCCCTTCATCTCATTTTTTCTACACTCCCTTGCCTACAACTCTTGCTGACTTTTTATATGATTTGCCATAGGAGTCTTTTTTTTCCGATTCAACGCAACGCATCCAGCTTCCTTGTCTTTCTATTCCTACCCCAGAGAGCACAGCATTCATTCAGTCATCACAGACAGTCTGTCTACTTGTCAGTCAGTCAGTGTCACTTACATTCCCATCCGTTTTTACTAAAAGAGCCGAAATTTTTTTTCAAAAGAACTTATACAACTTTTCTATCATACCACTACTTCCAAAAGTTAACAAGGCGTAACATTTCCCATCATTATTAATTTAAAAAATCTTTTACAAAGGCTAAAATCGCTCTGATTTTAATTAAATTAAGACAATTTTAACCGTCTGTGCGTATAGCTCAGCCTAAATTACTGTAATGTACATAATTCTGATGGAATGCATTAACTATTTTCTCTTACTTCCAAGTTGTACAGTTTTTTCCCAATATTCAAACCCTTCAGAACACCTCTTTCAGCTGGCTAAGAAAGCCCTTCAAAGCCCTTTAAGCCGCCATCGAAAATAAATAAATGCCTTACCATGGCAGTGGGTCACTGCCATTACAGTGAATATGTACATCTTGACCTTAAACCTTATTTAAAAGCAGCAAACAAGCACAAACCCTTGTCAACGTTCTAACTTTCCTACCTCCTCCTTAGCCTCACCTTTTTTGTATTTCCCTACCCTGTGGATTTTCAGCCAACTTTCCTTACGTTTGGTATAGTTTGATCTACCTTTCCTGTCATTAGTTAGCAGCCAACTGACTCTAATACATTCATTACAGATTACTCACACTTGTAAAAGTGACTCTGACAATTCAGAGTTGAAATCCAACGCCCAATCCAAATAATAAAAGTCCTCTTGCTTCAGAAGACACACATGTCCGGAGGCGTCATGTCCATCTTGAATCTGCATTCTCGTAGTTATGTGGTTATGTCTCTAGTACTCTGTCCGCATCACAATTGGAAATAATTTATTTGTTTTAAATATTGCTGATTCACGAGGAGAAACGGGGGACTCTGCCTTAAACAAGCTTCTTCTTTCATACGTGCTCTCGGGTTCGTGCGTACACTTTGTAATTGGTTGAACTGATTGCTTGCCTGCTTTCCTACCTCCTTGAAAATTCTTTCTGTTTATTTAAACAAATGTCCGTCATCTTGAGGAGAAGTGTCCTCCGGGTTTCAGGAAAGTCAAGACCGAGCAAGCTAAAGGTACAGGCAATATACCTGGCTTTTGAAGACTCTTGCACTGCGTCTTGCCTTACGTTTGATCAGCTAATGACGAACATTGCGGATTTTTCGAACTAAACTGCATACATAAACGTGAAAATCTGAACGTCTAAGGAATAGGTTGTCACAAATTTAACTGGAAAAAGACCAGTCCTCCTCCACAAGTGCTTTTTACACGTGAAATTTAGAAAACCGGCGTTAGGCTCATGCATCGTAACGTAACGTCTTTACTTCTGTGTATATAAAATCAAACATCTAATTTACCGTAAGCTAGACTTGCGAGTGACAAGCAACACTCCCGTAGCAGGGAATCTAATCTCTGTGTTTACTCTCCCAAGTTACTCAGTCATCCCACAAAGATCTTCAAAACCAAAGGAAGGTCTCATGTTGTTCCTTATAAAAATTAAATGTACAACTTTTTAAGCTTGCATAACTGCATATATTTTCGCTACGAATCCTTGTAAGTCGAATTTGTGCACCACCTACAGACGTTGCAGATCCCAAAGATGTGCTAAATACTCAAGCAGTACATATCGTTTAAATTACTTAATAAATAGCACCCGGGTAGCTAAGCTACGTCAGCATAAATTTCAAAACTTTGGAGTTTCCAACCCCGCTGTTCATGCACAACGGAACGAGGAGCACACTGGGCTTTTCCAGTAGAGTCAGCAGTAAGCAAATAATAAAACCCGGGAACGAATCCTCATCATTAAATGTGTACAGGAAAAAGGCAGAACGAGTTAGAATAAACAGTGGATATAATCATGGCCGTAATCCATTCATCAAACGTCAGCCGGGTGACACCCGGATCCAGAATTCGCATTAGCTTCTTCCCTTCCCGCATTCCACAAACAGTTCAAACACTTGCTCCCCATTTAAGCCTCTTCTTCGATTCATCCTTCTTTATATTATTAAGAAAACAAGGAGGGTGAAGAAAATAACTGAAAATTACTTAAAAGCTTAAAAATCCCACAACTCAATCCCGTCAGTCAGAAGCAACTGTCAACAAACATTGGAGCACCCTTTCGTCCTTCCTTCCAGCTCAACACATTGCTTCAGCCTGTATTTGACTTTGCTTTTACTTATTTCAAAGCAAGGAAGAGGATGTGAAAAAGGAGGGGATTTGAAAATACAATTTATTCCCTTCCAGCATTATAAAATTATCATGAGCTTGTCCTCATCCCCTGCTTTATTTTCCATCTGCGCTGATAAAAATACACCCGCTATAACCCGATAAAGAAATTTCTGTCCCCAACGTCCCCGCCCTTAACTTGCTCTCTTGCACTCTTCCTCCTTGGTTACCACAAGTAAATACACTTACCAACTGCAGCTACTTTTTAGAAGCTAGGCAGGGTCCACGATAACTATAATTCTTTCCCTTGGCTGGAGGGTGCAACGCTGACTGAAATGACTGAACCCTCCTGACCATGGAACCTGTCTCTGATCTTTGCTTCTCTTCGTCTCTGCCTGTGACTCTGTCATCAATTCTTTATCAACTAAACTCCACACACCCTTTCCTGATTTCTGCCTTATTGGTGGTTAAGCAATATCTTACGTTTCCAGATATACTCCAGAGGCAATCCCCTGGCATGTGCATCGCATCAGCCCCTGGATTTCAAAATCGTATTGCGTCTATACCTTCATTCATGTTCACAAATTCACGGCCATGTGTTATCCACGGGTGAGGGCTTTGATTTTATAAGTATCAATCGAAATCAACCCTACCAACCCCCGACACCCACCGTCTCCGCCAAACCCATGAATAACGTGACAATGAGCTTTCAAAGCACGATCTCAAAAGATATTTTGGATCATGGGCTGCATCCTGGTGACTGAATCATGCATCCCAGCAGCTTCAGTCTATGATCCTAAGAATGGGGTTGAGAACAAGAGGGACATTTTTAAAAAGCGGCACACGTCCTACCAAAACTTTTACTTAAATCCTTCTACTGCCACCCTTCCATCCGTTCTCCTTCGGTTTTCAAAGCCCACATCATCAAAGCAAACGCTAAAGCTTTCCCCAATGCTCAGCCAGCTCCTGAACAACCCGATTTAGGATTTCCAGCAGCTGACAGCAGGGGAACGTTATTCAATCAGCACACGCGCCAAGGACATAATCCTTAGGAATTTCTCAACCAAAGTACTAAGTGCAATCCACGTGACTGATATTGCTTCACTGTAGGACAGTTCTGTGTTGCAATTCTGTAGTAGTGGTTGTCACACTGGTTGTGTAATTTTAGCAGCTTTTTCAATTACCCTGTGTGGACAAACCTGTACCGACTCAAGTCTGGAAAAGTGCTATTACATTCAGGCTCACTTACAATTACTGAACCTTAGTCTTGTACGCAGTTCAGCATATCACCACGAGAAAACTTATACATAACCTCCGAGTCGCTGTATATTTTTTAAAATCGGCGCCAAACCTAACTTGACTTAAAACAGAGAACTTCATAGCTCATTTACCCTACAAATATGCGCTATCATACGATATTTTCATCGTGTACATTTATACCATGCCGCAAAAACCAGTTTCTGGCATCTAATCATCATATTTAGCAAAAACTAGGGCGAAGATGCATTGTTTTACATCAAGTTTTTTTGCACAGCAAGTCAAAGACACGAAACACGAGCGGGTTTTTACGATGCATTCATTGATAACAAGGCGGAAACCGGCTTGAATGCTAATCCTCTCTAGTTTCCCGCTATCCTTCATCATAATATCCATCATCATGAACCGTACTTATGAGACAATTTGCTAAATAATCTCTTGTAAAATCAAAAGTTTCAACCCTTGAATTACACCAGCATATAATTTGCATTATTAAACCCGTTTTCGCAATAACAAAACAACCACAAAATACTCTCATTCATTCAAATATTCATCCAACCTTCCATCTCCTTAAGGAAACTTTTATCTGCTCTTCTTCCCTATCGCTCTCCTCCTCGACACGAGTCGTACAAGTCACACCTGGAGAGATTTACACAATAAGCCCCCGGCCTGTACCTGATCAAGATGATCCCATCTTTCTCTCCCTCTCATACAAATTGCAATCCGTCCTCTTTCCCTGGTCAATAGGAATCATCCTTTTCATCAAGATTAATAAATACAAGTAGAAAAAATCATCCACTTCTGCGAACACCACCATTCCAATCTCTTCAATAACACATGTGTACAATCTTCTTCTCAATCCATAAACCTGTCAAAGTAACCCTCTAGTTGTGAGTTAATATCGCAAATTTTATTTCTCCTGGAGGGAATGGCATAATATTCTTCGTTCTTACTCTTTGAATCTGCCCATTTTCTTCTCTTCTCGTGCCTCGAACCCATGCCTCTTGATTATTCTTGAATTAGTTCACGTCCTCTCATGTGCTCTACATTGATATTGATATTCTTTGAATTAAATTCATCGCCCAATCCACCAAAAATTTACCCCCAGGGACGATGTACAAGTACATGGCCGAATCATTGATCGGGGCAGAGACGAACAAGAGCAGAATAGACAGGATCGGATTGACGATACGACCCAGGACGGCGCTTGGGAACCGCAAAACAACTGTATCAAGGAATCAAGGTAATCGAATTCGTGGTAAAAAAATCTACCATTCAATTCTGGTAACGCCCTTTTTCATCTTCAATCTTTTCCAACCAGGCCTTTATCCTCTTTTCACTCGATACAAGCATGCATGCATTCCGTGTTTGATTC
The DNA here is from genome assembly GCA_906901655.1 of Sminthurides aquaticus. Lineage (NCBI taxonomy): Eukaryota > Metazoa > Arthropoda > Collembola > Symphypleona > Sminthurididae > Sminthurides > Sminthurides aquaticus. The sequence continues at coordinate 1,811,822 of CAJQTT010000010.1, forward strand.
TTTCCGCACATCTCAATCTATACATCAGCTCATATCAAATCTAGAGTAATGTGGGATGCAAATCCTGGGTACGTATGTTTTCTGCGTAAATCTTTTATATCTGCCGCTATCTGTAAATGGCTTCAAAATACAGGAAATGAATCACGTAGAGCCTTGCGGAATCGAACCTCGGGTTTGATTTAAGGCTAAAATCAAAGCAAGAGGACAAGTCATGAGAGAAGGAGCAACGAATAAAGGTTTAGGTCGCTTGATGAAACTAGCTTGATCGTGATCTGATAAAGATGGAAATATTTCAAACGTGAACCTTAATGAATACCATCTTGAACCTCGATCACCTCGATTCTATCATCACCACCAAGCCAACAAATCTTATTTGCAGCTCTCACAGATTTACGAACATTTGAGCGTTGAAGTTGCGGACTATTTTTATTTAAAATCGAACTGATGTTTCCAGAATCTAACGCCGATAATGACATTTCGGTATTATTTCCATTTCAAACTTACAAGCTTTTGTGATATGTTCCAATGAACCTTGAATTGTAATATCGATCTGTAATATGATCGTCGTAACTTAGGACAAAATCTTACTGACAATTATATTTATGACCGAATCCGAGAATCAAAGACAAGTATAAGTGAAATGAGAAAATCTCCAGTTATTGTTATTACCCATCTCCTTAGTCGAATCCTTCACAAAATCATTGCAGTTTGAGGATAGAACAAACTTATTCGGATGCATTAACTTTTGTTGATTTATCCCCAACTTCTTGCCCGGAACCCGGGTAGCAAGTAGTACTAAAGTAAGGGCCAAGAGGAAGCACTCACGCACCATAAGATGCTTGTAACTTCTAACTTTGTGTAATTTCATTGAGAGTTTAACCGCAAAGAAAGTGCATCCCTCTTCTTTTCACTTCCTCTCATCCGTCTCCCCTCATCCATTCCTATAATTCTATCTGCTAGGAGGACTCCAGGGCTGGGTCTATATTGACTCGATCCGAAATTCGGAACAAGCCATGTAGAAAAACAAGATTTGATCCTCTCCAGTCTCCTCTCGAACACATCTTGTCTTGTCCTGTCTCAGGCTGAATGAGGTAAGCGTTGAAGATATTTCACATTTCTCCGACTTGCTTCACTACGTAAGATCCACCCTCGCCCTCCTTACATCTCTTCGCCGTCAACTCACTTCACCCTCTGTAGTCTAAGACCTGGGGAAAGAAGCGATTCGGGCAGGGTTCACCCTCTTCCCAATTTCTTTTATGTGCCAAAATACGAGTAATAAAATAAGGAATTCCAGTAGAAGACACATAAGGAGCAACTAAAATCCGAAAAGAGACACCCTACCGTCTTACCCGGCATGCCTTTCCCCCTCCATTGCTACGCCTGCCCCTCCAAGATTCGGGAATGCTCCTGTGCTTGTCGTTTCTCAAAAAGCGTGCTCCTGAAAAAGTTTAAGGAAAACTACCCGCTTTTAGTATGAAGGTAGGGTAGTTTCCCGAGGAGATAGAAATCAATTCCAGCTAAAAACCAAATCCCACACAATCACCATAGAAACACTCTTTTCTGCCTTTTCCTTTGGCCCATGCTATGCTACCCGGATTCGGTTGCTCTTCTCTTGAAGCAAGACCGAGCTCAAGAGGAGAGGGGAAGAAGAAAAATATACGCGACCCTCTTCTCATCCTCTCAGCATCTTCTGAGCTCATCCCCTATTCTTGTGGATATTTTTCCGGACGGAACTCACTAACATCATCCCCCACACTTTTCTTCATCATCTCAAAAAGAAGATCGAGAATAAGAAGAAAGGGGGAGCGCAACCACTTACATCCTCCTTTTCCCTGCTCTCCGACCTTCTTTACCAAATTACTTTGACTGCAGAAAGCTTCTCCACCCTCCTTCAAACTTTTCTACTTTCCTCTTAAATATCTTATCCAGAAGCTTTTGCAAGCAAGTGTAAGCTGTCCTGCTCTTTGGTTCAACTTACAGCTTTCATCTTATGCAGCTCTAAATCCAGAAGAGAGAAGGAAATAACTTACTGCAGCCAGAACGGACTGCGTTTCTTAATCCAAGAAATACACTGTGTGTATATTCAAAGATAAGTTGAATTAAAGATATGAGCTGTATATATTAAGTTTATATCGAGTAACACCTGCCTGTATAAGTTTAATTTCTATTTCTTGTAGAATTACATTTGAAATAGATTTTGCATGACTTAGACGTCGTTTTGTGTAGGATTTACCAGAATATACGCTACCCTCCACCAGATCGGTCATCGCATGTGTTGCTCGACTTCGGCATTGAAGAAAGTTTATTGTAATACCCGAATTAGTGATTTCTGGTTGTCAAACTGCGTCTAAAACAACCTCTCATCGTCACCACCTTGCAAAACTTTCTACGTAACTACTGCGCCATTTCTAACTCTTCTTTCCTCCGTCCTTCGGTTTAACTATCAACAGGATTACCTTGAATACGACTCCAAATCAGCCCGGGTATGTTGGAGAAATCTGGAATTCCTAGCCGTCATTAGCATTTTCCAAGAATTTTCTCTTCTAATCCCCACCCCACTCCAGAAAAACAACTGGAAAGAATCTGGCAGGAACTTCGAGAACTCTTAAATTTTAGCTCACTGTTTTCTGACTCTTCTGACTCTTGCACACTACGCTTATATTCAAGAATCTTGACGACAAAACACTACCTCCCGCCTTTCCTGATTACCCTCCTTTGCCTTGCTCCTGTTGTCCTTATACGCTGTCCTGTGCCTATAAACTCAGTTGTAAACTAATTCAACATTTGCATAAACACTCCGCGTACACTTGTTTCTAAAACAATCAAACTTTTTCTTCCTAATTTATTTTTCTCTTCAAAGAATCAGCGAGCGTCTCCTCGCCGGAACAAATTTTCTTATAGAAGCTAACCGAAACTAACCTAAAGTCGTAGCAAAACCCAACAACCGTCAAACATAAACACAGCATAACGGTAAAATCCTTAGCGGTACCGGAACCAGAAAATAGCAAACGCATCCAATTAAATCCCATTCTTTCCACTGTAATTCAACCTTTTTCTTGTCTCCTCCACCCCCGCCTTCCTCTCCACCTCCTCCTCCTTCTTTTTCTTTGCCACTTATTTTACAACTTTTTATCTTAAACTTCTTATCCGCTAATCCGCCTCCCGTATTCACATTTTGTTGGCATTGCGTTCCGGAATTTACCGCATTTTCTTTAAAAAAGCGGACCGAATCACGAACCGGAGCAATTAATAACCCTGAACTTTCCCGATAAAGTCAGCGCATCATTTATCCCAGGAAAGATTAAACCGTAAAAGAGTAAACAAGATTTAACTCTTTGAAAAATTTGAATCCAAGGAATTTCCTTCAGTTTTTACTTCCAACCGACTTGCTTCCTGGAATTCAGCTAAAAATCCGATACTTACTACTTTTAGAACAGGAGCATCTCTGTTCTAAAGCAACTAAACTACTGAGCGTGGAAAACAAGATGCAACTTAACTGCACCGTCTGCTGGAATAAGCCGCCATCACATTTTTACACAGCCACCCTTGAAATCCACACAACGCTTATCTCCCCACATTCTTATGTCACTGTCAACAGGATCTCTGTCTTAAAACAACAGGACATTTTCATGTCTCTCCCTCCCGGGTCTGCATTCCATCTCCGTCGACAACTCCCTCAAAACCCTTCCCAAGTTCCTTTTTGTAAGTTGCTTCCAGCAATCCAGAATCCTCGAGCACTTACATCAACCAACAACTTCACTACATCCCAGTTTCAAAAACCAGAAGCTCATTCTCTTCGATGTTTCCCAGCTTTTGCATTCAACTTTCCCCGCTTTCATAATTTTCTCAAGGTGTCTTCTATAATCTTAAAATGAGCCAAGACGGCAGCCTCACTCCCACGTTCTTGTCATAAACAAGATGAAAAGCAAATCAAGTAATGAAAAGCACATGCACAACTTAGGAATCCGTGTTCAAAGACAAATTCGTTGCATACAAGAGGACGCTTTCACTAACCTAAATCCACAGCGAAACAGCACTTCCTACACGTAAAATTATTACAACAGCTTCTGCGTCTTTCATCTTTTCCTCGCATTAAGCACGTTCCCGTTTGCATTTCAGCCTTCAAAGTTTCGCAAACTTGTTATGAAACATACAGCTAAACTTGAACCTTAAAATTGCCGTCTTCTTTGGTTCGATGTTCAATATCAAACGCGCCTTTTCTCTTGGTGCTTCCTGCATCAAACACAACTTCTCCAGCCCTACGAATTCAAAGAGATTCCCACAGTATCATTTCTTGTCTCTTGTCGTTTGCATTTCCTATCAAGCAATTCCTTATAGGAAACAACCAAGGAATAAGCACGATCTGATCCTCCAGCACTGTTGACAACACATCAAAAAGCTTCACACACATCACAAATTCATGGAAGCGGCTCATCACACATTGCATTAATAAGATGACGGAAGATGAAACATTTTCTATCCATCTTCTCTTCGGGTTCTCCGACACCTCTATTGCACTTTCCTTTGCATACTTGATCCTCCTGGTTCCATTCCACCCTTTTTCCAGTTTCACCACTTGCCTTTACCACCTCTGTTTTCTATATAAGGGTTGAGAATATGATGATGATGATGGGTTTCACCATTTCTTGACGCATCCTTGAATCCGTATTACATGCATCATTCTCATCCCACGTGCGATTCCATCACACTTCCAGCTCAAACATTGCACTCCAGAGAGTGTGACTGTGAGAGACATGCAACTCTTTCTTCTTGATCCACAGCCTTAAATATACTAAGCTACAAGTTCTTCATTGTAAGCACGAAGAAAGGAAGAGTTAGATCATATCCTGAATGTTATTCCAGATCTGCTGCATTTATAAAAAAAATTCTCCCCTTAAGCTCATTACATCTGAGACAAGAAGAGAGAGGAGAAAAAACATCACCCATCTTCACTCCGACAAGAGTCACAGTTCAGAGACATTTAAACGGCTGGTAAAACTACACAGTTCATCCTTGAAGATGTTTAGTGTGTTGCCAGAGGACTGTTGTGCATTTTCTGCGATGTTTTTCTCATGCCGTTTTCTTCTAATGTTAACGGTGTTAACCACCTACATAACATTAGGAGGAAACGCATAAAAGAAAATATAACTTGCAGCCCTCGAAAGAGAATAGCTCCAAGAGGAGGACATTTCTTTACATTTCAATGTTTATTTTTATCACCTCTTTTTATTCACTATCATCTTGCAAAACCTCCGGGCTTAATCTACTCTACCTACAACAGTTCTTACACGACGACGTCGACGACGACACCTTTGTAAACTTCTTCCTTGTCTCTGTATATTTGTTCTGAACAATGAATCCTTCCGGTTTGGCATCGGTATTCCGGTTCAACCGTGTGGAAGATAATACCCGCTTCTTCGGTACATCGCTTTCGCTCAATGCTTCCTGATTCCTGAACCGAAAACTATTCTCTCCGAGATCTGCAATTCATTAACACTATTGCGACAACATTTCAAGCTAAATCTACGGCTATACGGAGCCCTGCCTCCTGGAATGAATGACAGCAAGTTTGAATTTGGAATTCCAAGATGGAATTTCTCCCTATTATTCCCCAAGTAAAAGTATTTTCACAGTCACTAATGCTAATTAGCAGCTATTCCTTTAACTCATTTACGCTTCTACGGAGAGGACAAGTAATGCAATTAAACTAAAATGTTTCTCGCAACGACTACCCTCACCGTCTCTCGACTCTACAGTAAGAAAGAAAGAAGTATGTCCTCAAACTTTATTTTCCTTTCAAAGGAAGTTAAATTAGTTTGTTTTTATCCTGTGTTCTTCGATTCAATTTAATTGGAACTTCCGTTTCGTTGCTAATTTTTACTTTGAATTTTTGTCATGTTTTTGAGCCTTTGGTAGGTTTCAACAGTAGTTGCTGCTCACTACAATTTTTCAAGACGTAGGGCTTCAACCTTACATAAGTTTTCGTTTCGATCGTTTCAAAACTGTTGCTAGCTTCTGTTGCTAGCAGCGCTTCTGCTCGCAAAAGCTTCGAGCTTTCAGCTAATGCCACCTTCTTTCCACATACTTCCTTCTCGATGCAAATCCAATTAGGTACGGTACATCTCTTCTCTTTTAACGGTTTCCAGGTAGCTGCGTTACAACATCCTCACAATTTCCTTCGACACGACCAAAGAAGTTCAGATAAAAGCCGGATAAAAGGCAACAGTACTGTATTTCCATTGCTCAGTAGTGACATACTACAACCTTTCTTCTGCGTAGTTTAGGCGATATGTACAAAGATGCAACCATACATGCGTCTCCCGCTCCTGGTTTCTTGTCATCTTGTCCCTTAAGAAATTTATACAATAATCTCTGAAGCAAGAACCTTCTTTACCTTGACACTCTTGCACTGTCCTGGACAAGGAACAGTAGTGAATCTGAACATAAACAGGATTTTGTAGGAGCGTATCAAACTACTACTGAATCCAATATCCGCAACGGCTTCCTTTTAGCCCCAGCTTCCATCACACTTTGAAAGTCATGGTCGTTTCTTTCATCTTTGCCTTCTTTTTGGAAGACAGGATATAAACACTGGAGCCTCTGTCTGAAGCTACGTGTCCAGAAGGTTTGATCTCCTACAAAACTCTTTGCCTAACAACCATCAGGTCTCGCCCAGGTGTGTAAAGAATCAAAGGCAGGGCATACGGATACGCATCTTTCTTTATCTTCTTTGTCCTTTCAAATACACTTCCTTTGAAGAAGGAGTAAACTACAGCTAAAAGGGACGGTCTTCTACCCAGATTGTCCCAGAACGAGCCTGGCCTGGCCGAGACGATCTCTCTTCTGCCAGAGATATTCCCTACCTAAGATTGAAACGACTCTCTGACACGTTTCCATGTCTTTGACTTTCTTGACTCGCTCTCGCTCCTGCAGTTACACGAGCGAAAAGCTCGTAAACCCAGTTGCCGGATACATGGTCTGGATGTGGATTTGAATGCATTTAAATGCATTAATCTTTTCATAGAAGCATATCTCTGTAGTTGCTTCATTCAACCCAAGGTAAGGTAAACACGCGTTTACGACTTAGGAAGAGGTTACATGACACATGGCAGAGAGTCATCTCTCTAGCCTTGCATTACCGTTCCTGTCCCTGCAATCTTATCATCATCATAACGTTACACGTTCTTCAAAAGAAATGACGACAACTATGATGATGCGTCGTCCTCTAAATAATTTAAGGAGAGGAAGGGAGTCATAATCCTAAAAAACGAACGTGTCACATGTCAACTCAGAATTTCCTTTTCCGTCAACACTCGCCCTAGATTCGCCATAAAACATTTCAAAGCCCCCACGAGCAAACGGGGTGTTCATCTTTCCTTGTTTCTATGGCAACGAGCAACATTTTTCGCTACATGAATTTCTACTTCGCTAGTTTCCTTCCTCGTGTCCGTCCCTGCATTCTATTAAATGGCTTTCAGTTTCTTTCAGTTTCTTTCATAATCTTTTACGCCATGTGCCCATCATTTCTGATGTAAATTCGTTGCAGCTCTTACTGTAGCTGTTACTCTTGGTTGCTGGATCTCTTTGAACTTTACAACCTAGGACCCAAACAACATTGCCCCAACTCCAGTCTCGTGCGTCATTTAAAAGCAAACTACATGGGACACAAGCGAGAACTGCCCCGAAAATTGTTGTTACGTCTACGAGAGCAACAACTCGAGACATGATCTGCCTGCTACAGCCCAGCTACAACCCTGTGATACGTCTACTCGTATATTGGTTGAAGCCATTGTACATTGTCACCCCAAGACAAGAATAGATATCAAGAAGAGAAAAAATACAAGAGCAAGCAAGTAGAGAGACGGAAACATAAATATTTACTGGATCCTTCCTTCATAACATGGATTGTGTTACAACAGCAAGCTCCGTACAAGAATCTGACGATGACAACAAAAACGAGCAAGAAACTATAGTTTGGCTTTCTTCCTGACTTCTTGGTTTTATTTCCTCCGAAATTCTTTTTTCTTGTTTATCACAATATGGCAGTTGTGTTTTACCTTAACACTTTTACTTTCAATTCAGAATTCGTGGATTCAAGTCAAAGTTCGGGGAGCGTGACACGACACGTACTCGTGTTATTCGTTCGATGTCGGTGCACAGCTGTTGCGAAAACATTGGTTCCATAACTCAAAGTTCCAGAATAGCACGGACAATTCAAGGACTGCTATGCAGTTTTTCTAGGAAAAAAAGTTGCGTTGCAAGCAGAGAATTTTCAATTTTGAATTTACGATGTAGCTAAAAAATAATTCAATATGTCGCTCAAGTCTCGAATATTACAAAACTGCACGAAATATGCAGGGCTGTTGCACCATGAAATGTTGCCAAAATGTTCTTGCAATTTTGCAAATCCCTAAGAGAAACGATGCAACAACTGACTTCCTGCCCTGTACGTGCCTGGAAACCACCCGAGACTTGGCCCCGCAAATTCTAAACGGATGCAAAAATATGGAAATGAGAGGAGAGCGACTTGCTCAGAATTTAAATCTTCCCTCCAACAACTTGTACGCAATGCACCAACGGAAGGAGAATTAGGGAACAAGCTGCTACTTACATTTTCCATCCAGGCTCATCCTCCGTATTTCCGAGTTCCAAGTTTCAAAACTATTACTACCACATGACGGCACCGGCAATAGCAACGCAACCACCAAGTCATATGAGAAAAGAACAAGCCCTCAAGAACAGAGCAAACTTCGTCCAAGTTTGGCTAACACGTACTTCCTCTGCCAGCAATGGATTGAAATGGATCCAGCATCTTCACCCTAAGTTAGTTCCCACATATGCGCCACAAAATGGAAAGTCTTGAAGACAGGCTTATGTGAACATTTGGACTTGAACCCAGCTAACCCACACATCACCAGCCCCTTAAATATTTACAACACCCCAATATAACGTTTCACTTCTTCAGCTCTAACTTCAACCTGACCCTCTTTCAACTCCCTTCCCTTGTCTAGTCTACGACAAGTCTCCTCGGAAATCTTCTCCAGACTTTTTTGCCTCATTTTTCTGCTTGCTCCATCTTTGCAAGATTACTATCGGCCTCAGGCCTGGATAAGAACAGATTCCAGAGAGACGAGGCATATATTATGCATCATCTACAGTAGATTTTCGGGTAACTTGTGCTTTCGCTCCCGGTTGCTACCGGTGCTTCTAGGAGATGAACTTTGCAGTAAAACGCAGGCACGCATTACAACTACTACACATAGGTGAAATCCATAAAGAGTTTTCTACTAGAACGTATTCGAAAACGCAGCTTGGTTACGCACGCCAACGAAACCAAGTTAGCACAGTGAGTGAGCACACATTTTCCTGAGTCAGCACACCGTTCCATTTCTTCTTTAGAAGAAACATAGCTGAAATAGCGATCCTTCCGTGCTCTAGAAAAATACAGCGGTTCTCTTCTATTCTCCAAAAGAAGAAACAAGCCCTTCACTTGGGAAACATCTGCTTCATTTCCCCTCATTTTCTAGAAGATTGCCAACATCTAGCTCTTCTGACCTTAAGGGTCAGCCTTTTAGTTGAACGAGTAGTTTTTTCCTGGAAGTTTAATCATAGAAGAGATGTAAGCGAGTATAGCTTTACCGAAACTACACTTAGAGGTAACAGACTCTGCTGCTGTGTGTAATGGATGTGTGCTATCGTTTGCAGGAAAATCAGTTTTATCCTCGACCCACCGACCGACAATCCTACACATTTCAAGTTCTTTGGTACAGTTTCAGTCACAGCTGTAAAGTTGTATCTTAAGAGGACCCGATCTCTGATGATGTAAAGAAGTAAGGAGTGAGGGATGAAGTAGAAGTATAACTTGATGATCTGCAGAGTCTGTGTCATCACTTGCTTGCCTCTCTCGTATCAGTTACAAAACTTGTAGTAAAAGTGTGTAAAAAATCCAACATTAGTACTTAACTAACCCTCTCTTTTCCAGTATCTCCTATCGTATCATATCTCGCCTTTTTCCTTTTACAAAGTAAATCTTATGAGTCAAATAAGTCAAGACCTCATACCTTGTTGGATTACGGGGAACATTTGGTGCAACTTATTACTTAGTTGGAAGAAGAGAGAGAAAAAAACCAAGAGATTCAAGTGAGCTTAAGAGAACATGTTCCCTAAATTTGCCCCGTCCGTCCTCGTCGTTCCGTTGTCCTACTTTTGGCCATGTCATAGAAAAAATTAAATTAGAACTTATCTTTTGCCATATTTGGGAATGGCACTTACTTATTTTTTTCAAACGATCTCTGTGCAGTGCTGTACCGCTGTACTGAGCTGTGCTAGCGCTAGGTTGTTCCTACAACAGCTTAGGGCAATATGCTTTTCATGTATTTGAATTACTGGCTGTGACGAATCGTTTTAAAACCCGAAATACTGGAAAAATTATCTTTAAAACACGGTGAAAAAAGCTTTGAAAATTCTCGAACGAGAAATATGACGTACTGTACGGACAGATTTCGATTAAAGTATTTTACGCTAGCAATATAACAAATTGCAATCTGAAGTGACATCAGAACAGATCGATCAGATATGTACCTCCACTTAGTATCCGTCATTACATGCTATGCCTTTAAAACGGCACCGAAGTCAAGCAAAACTTTCCTAACTCAAGTCAAAATTACAACCTGAAAATCCTTGATAAAAATTCATCAAACCCGTCTTTAACAACACTTTGCTCTAGCTTTTGAAAAAATATCCAATTTCCTAGTTAAGCTTTCCAGTTTTTTACACAAATCCAAATCCCTCCAACCTATTATCAATACAGGGAGAAAAAAACGTATAGACCGAAAATAGTTACGAAGCACAATCAATTTCCCTCCCACAGAACCGGATACCCGCAAAGCACACAATCCGGCCTGAAAGTAATTTTACATGAGCGATCATATTACACCGGGAAAGGAGGTTTACAAAGGCCAACTTTCTCTACGTGTTATTTCTTTCCTTCAAAAAATACAATACTGCATGGTACGGAGTAGCTGTTCGTATTCTGTATACATAATCAAAATTCTGAAGACGATCATAGCACACGTTAGGCTTTACGTAAGCTTTCCTATTCAACCATACAACTTTTCCCGCAGGCTCAAGACGGGAGGTAGCAGTAGGAGAAAGTTTTTTCCTTTTACAAAAAAAATCTAAGAACCAAAAGAGCTATTTGTAATAAATGTAGCTATAATGGGAAAAGAGCGGAATACAAACAGAATATTTTTCTTCTTTTCTGTTCCGTCTTCTATCTTTTACTCTTAGTTTGTCTTCTTCTCCTTCCTCCTGCCCTGTCAGCTCTCAGCCCACCCTCTTGGAAAGCTTCTTCCCTTTCCTTTACACAATACAAGTCTTCTCCTTTTACCTTTCTTCAACTTTTCTACCTTTGTGAAATGATTTCGCTTACACAACCTCACCGCACCTTCACATATGCATACACGAACACAAGCTTACAAACACTGAGACGTTTTTGACGTTAACTCATCGATCAAGTAGGTAGTTTTTAGTAAAAATGATTCAAAACCGTCTCCTTATTTTTCTTTCTCAATGTCTTCTCTTTTCTTATTTTTCTCCTCTACATAACCCAAGCCAACTTCTCCTGTCACACATCCTTCTTTAGTTTGTCACAAAAGACAAGTTTTCTTCTTGTCACAGCCCCAGCAGAGCACAGCACTGCTTTCTCCAGCTAGTTCTTCATATTCTTCGAGACGGTTTTTTGTCATTCTCCATGTTTTCTTCGCCGTTTCTCTCCTTCTCCTTGACTAAGCAAACAACTATTTACCGGAGGCATCCACCTCCGCATTCAATTGAATAGTCATGAGAGCACACCAACCAACCACAGGAATCGTAGTTACAACTGAGCTTGTACAGTGTTCCTTCCAAGGGCCTTCATTTCTTTTGCTTTCATCTACCAAGTTTGCATTTGGATGTCAGCCTAACTCGTTTCATGTTCGTCTTTGACTTTGATATTTTGCGGTTTTTACCGGGGAGGTGGATATGCAATTTTCTCTCTCTCTCTTTCATGCCATGCCCCGAGAAAGTCTTTTCTTATGTCGCAGTAATCATGGAGACAAGGTTGACTTGAAAGAAAATACATTGAAAAACATATTAGATGGATTCTTTGACAAAGGAGGAAAGAGAAAGCAGAGACGTTGCCGGATATTACTCTTCCTCAGGCATCCAGAATTCCACGTAAAACTTGTACGAAAACAAGCTACTACTTTTGCTACTGAAGCGCACCCTACGGTGCTTGATTGCGGTTTGGCTTTTAGATTGGAATATCTCAAGATTCCAAGGAAGTTCTGACAGAAGAATGAGGCGGGTGAAAGCCTACACCGCACACACGTTCTAAAAATATGTTACCTCTTCAGGGAAGAACAAGAGAGACTTGTCAACTTTGCTTTAGCTTGATCTCAATGCAAGGAAATGGAAGGTAAAGCATGAATATATCCGAGCCTAGGAGCGTTAACAGGAGAAAAAGCAACGCTAGAGTACCTTGGAGAAAGCACGGAGTGCAGCAGCAGAGAAGAGAGACTTTTCTTGAAATAGTCAAAGGCACTTGGCGTGATCCTTGGAACAGTGGCTGGTAATAAGTTACTACACTGCGGAAAAGAGAAAGCAGTAGAGAAAGCGCGGAAGAAAAATATCCACGTCCGCAACCCGTCCGGGCTCCTATTAGGTTCCTAATGAAATCTGATCACCCCTCTGTATTCAATGAAAGCCAAGAGGAAAAGACAATCTATCACGGGAGCTGGGGGAGGAAGAAGAAGACGGTGAATTTCTGAATCCTTCGACGCATACCTCTCCCTCCAGTGTCAAATTGCTCGAGCACAAACCAATATTCTACCAATTTCACACACCTTCACTTCTTACTTTGACTTTTCCTTCTGCTACCGTGCCGGAGAATGCAGAAGCAAGAGGAACCAGAGGCGTAAGTAACCTGGGGTTGTAAGTCACATGACATTTTTTCTCCATTCCATACCCAAGGAGCGTAGGCGGAGCAAAGAGTTAGCATGCAATCCTGGTGGCAATGCTTTCACTTTCCCCTTCCTAGCTTTCACTTTCTTCTACCTGCTCCCATCAATATCAATAGGAAATGTTTAGCATAGCAAATAGGGAGAAAAATTTGCAATTATTTGTATTCTGTCAGGAAACGGCCCATGACTCACGGTTTGCTTGCGTGTGGACGACATAAGCATGAACTTCGGTATTTTTGTGGTTATTCCATTCGTGACTGACAGCATATTTGGCACACCATTTACGTCACCACATCCGAATTCTTACGCTAGGGTTTCAGCTGGATGATAAATAGTTATTTCATAATCAAAATTTCAACAAAACATTCCAAAATATTGTAATTAGTACGATTTTTTTTATTTTGGCACTTATATACATTAGGGGATGGTACACTTCAACTACTTCCTCGTAAAAGCCAACTGCAATTACGAAATTCACAATAGTATGCAAATAACACATTTAACTTTCAGCTCTTAATTTCTCCAAACTATCCAAGCAGCAGCGGATCGTATCTATACCAGGGGATGGATCTGGTTTACGGTATTCTCATGTTCGGCGTTAAACCTTTGCAATGCTCTGAAACGTCGCAGGTCTTTGGCATCGATCCCACACAAAAATAATAAGATTATCTCCCTGCTCAAACTGTCCAGATGAAATCATAGATAACATCTCTGACAGGGCTTAAATCATGCATACATTACTCCCTTCATTTCGACCACAACCAGGACCCCACCTCCATCAAAGCTATATATCATTTCCTACCTCTAGCCTCTCCAGCCGTCTGCCCGGCCAACCCACAATCTGGCTGGACAACTACTGGACAAAGTACACAGGATTACTAAGGTGAAACAATTTCCAGGAGTTTCTCTCTTCTGTGTTCCTATTCTCCTCTACAGATCCACTGCATTTCACAATTGCTGTCGCAGTATCCCAGTAGTGGATACTTGAAGAGCAATCCGTCTTCCTCACCCCTGTCAATGATTTGAAACAAAATGATTTCCAACCACCGGGTGTTACCTCAATTTCAGGCACACACCCTTAACCTTCAAGCTCCCGCCTGCTTCCCTTCTAAACTCCTCGTTGTTCCTACATGTTCCTCCTACCTTCCTTCCCCGTATGTCTACCTTTACAGTTTCAATTGCCTCCGTCTCCATTTATATGCAATAAGTGGGGAGCCTGTAATAAAGACTGCAGCACTGCCTGCTTTCTACCTCAGCTTGTATAGTTTCCCTGCCTCCTCCTCGATGTGCTTCGACATTATTAAATTGAACAGAATAAGAGACCTTTACCCTTGGACTACTCTTGCTGCATTGCTCCCGCATTCCCGTTTGCTAACACAAGGCTACAAATGCCAGATGCCAGCTAAAGCTATCCATTGAACAATTTAGCCATCCCTTGCCCTTCTTCTGCCCATATACATACTGCCATTTATTGTTATTTGCAAGGACTACATACATCCTGGAGAACTACAACTACCCTCACTGTGAGCTAAGGCTACGCTACAATCCCGACTTTCAAACCGAGGCCAATCCTGAACAATAGCTATAAACATTAGCCAACAAAGCACAATAGGCACGTAGCACATAAGGTCTTATTTACTTTATGCTTTCCTCCATTATAATGTCGCAACTTTATTACCCGGACGCCCGTACATTCGCGAAATACAAATGGCAAAATGGTGTAAAATCTGCAAACGTCAGCCTCCCAGCTTCAGGCTATTAAACTTCCTACACCCCGAAATCTAAAAGCGGGTAACTTAGTCATTAAGTTTAGTCTGTATCAAAGCAACTGAATGATATGAATCACCAAGGGAATCAATCAATAACACCAGCCGCGCTCAGGTCGGGAACTGAAGTCACATCTCTCATCCTCCGACCTCCACTGATCTCCCTCTACAGGTCGCATATTAGTTCATTAGTTTGGATTTAGGATTTTACTCAGCGGGAAGTACGAATTCTATTTGGAGTGACTCCTCTGTAGAGGAGTCACAGAGACTACAGACAGTGGAAACTATCAAATTTCCTTAACTCCCGTTGTACCTTTGCCCCTGGATATTCTCTAGAGTCTCCTCCTGACTACCGATATCTCTGCCTCTGTTCGCTGACACAACTGAAAACCACCCAATGATTTATTCCTTCCATCCCTGTTAATCTCTACTAAATTCTCATCCAGTTCTGTCTGTAAGAGGTTTAGTCCTCCTAAGTTGAGTATCTATCAGATCCTAATAAATTCCCTCCCATTATAATAACCAAACCAAGGAAAATAATTGCTATAAGCTGGGACAGTGATAGAAATTCTTCCTCCTGGCTGTTGCTACCACCACCACAGAATGAATGATTCCCTCCTGGAATTGTTATGATGATGCATCTATTCTTCTTATTCCCACTCAAATTCAATTAATATGCACTCCGGGCATTTTGCCCCGAGGAGTCAACCACGGCCCTAACCCCAAATCTCCCGGGGTTTCTACGCTCCCCATTTTCTATTCCCCCGCCATCTTATTACTGAATTACTCCGTAAAAACCCATACTACTCATTTATATTGTGAACCAGTGGGAATTGGTAAAAAAAACCCGCCCGCCGGCTAATATATTGATCATTCCTAGTATTTTCGCTTAATCAGCCATACAACAAATTACAGACAATTTCATCAGAGAAACGAGTGAGGGTGGAGAAGGAGTCGGGCCCGAATTGTATCCCACAATACATATTACTTCGGTGGGGAAAGAGGGAGACATAGACAATATGATTGTCCTTGGTGGGGGTTGATGAATCTTTGGTTTTCCGTGTGTTAAATCCTTGGGATGAGTAAAGACAGGGAGACTGATGAGGTGGGGGAGGAGGACGTAGGAGGAGAAGCCGGAGAATCGGGAGTAAATAAATGCCCGCAAAGAGTTGTCGTTCGGTCGGTGGTGTCTAGGAGGAATCGTTTAAAACAGGGACGGCGGATTGTCAATTTCTCTTCTCCCCAGTGACGTGAAATAAACCTCTCACCCTCTCCCATCCAGCTTCATCTGTCCATCCATCCATCCAGTTATCTACAGCTACGGACGGAACCAGTATTCATGATGGGTCCTATATGAAACTGAGAAAAGCAAGGCACTTCCAGCTCATGCCGAATGCAGTTTATTGCACGAGTAGTGAAAGCCTTGAAACATTTCTCTGCTTCAATCCATTTCTTCCCGCTTCAGTAAATATTGAAGGTAACAAATATGTGAAACAATCCGCTTTTCCACAAACCTACCTCTAAAATACAAAACCAGACAGTTTCCACATGTCCCATAGGGACGCTAGGGCCTTTTTCTCTCACATTGCCTCTTTCTCTCCTTCCATTCCCTACTGTCTTCTCTCCTGAGTGCTGCTAGAACCGTTGTTACCCGGTTCTCCTTACCGCCGGTATTGCTTCCTTCCCCCTCCTTTTAATACCCGGTAGCCAATATACAGTCCAATACACCTCAATGCATTTTGTATGCAATGTAGCTCTCTGCTTCCCCTTTCTTTGACTGCACTCCTGTTGCTACTGCTTTTACCTTTCTCTACCCGGGTTTTGTTTTCACTCTCCCCTCTGTCCTTTCACAGGAGCAGGGCCACTGTCTCTGAATCCATAGAATCTTTGAATCTATGCAAAACCATACACATTAGTCTTCAGCCCCATCATTTCCGTCTCCCTCCTCTTTCTTCTCTCCTCTAAATATTAAACTACAAACTACACTAGGAAAGCAATTTTCCAATTCTACGCAAACCTACGCAAGCTCTTAAACAATTCCTCCGTCGTTTCTCCTACGTAGCTCACGTACCAAAACTCTTGGAATCTTGCTTTCTCCCTCCTTGTTTCTACTAAGAACCTAATTCCCTGTAGTCATTTAAAATGTATCTTTTATGCCTAGCAATCATTCCTCCCTCTACCATTATCTCCAGGTTCACGATGTCCGTCACCAACCACCAACGAACCGGTTGCCGGTTACGAGGAACCGCATTGCCGTGGCATAGCATGTGCATATACCAAAAGACGGAGGACCGTTTGAGGCTGGGGTAGTTTACCGGGTCTTATACTACCCGTCCCTGTCAGTCACTATAAATTCCGGCTTTCTTGGCTTTGCCGTAGTCTTTACGTGGAATCGATACGTCGTGAATCGCAAAGGAAATCCCGGCAGTTAGTACCTGCCGTTAGATGATGGCATGTAATGGCAATGCCGATGGTGGTACTGTTACCCCTCCTTGGCGTTGGTTTTGTTACTGCTACTGCTATAAAATTGATCAAACCGGGGATATATTTATAGAGCTGTTAGGTATAAAATCCAGGAAGCGCTTTTTGCCAATTTCCTTCCATTTCGCAACGGACAGCTTTAATGAACCGACATCAAAATGCTTTTCCCTCTCGGCTTTCCCCCTTTGAAAAAGCTGACTTGCTCTTTTCAGTTCCTTGATTCGATAAAGGCCAATAGGCCGTAACGAAACTACAAAACTCCTCTCTGACACGCAAATCACGTCTTACTTTCATTCACCGCTGGGGCTTGAGGCTTCAGCGGTTGAGCAATAATCCATTACAGCCTGTTTCATGCATTACATTCAACTTGGTCAATTCATGCATAAGAATATGCAATACCGCAACCCGTAATTCCAGACAAGTTTCGCAAAGTATCTGCATTTTGGTTATGTGCAAGTGATTGGCGAGCTTACATCGATTCAGTTATTTCTAGTTGGCAAGGGGATCACAGCTGTGAAAGTTGCCAAAAGGCTGAATTTCTCCTGGAAGGTTTTGCGAATATTTTTTGCAAACATGATTCATCCATTTGAGCATAATATTTTGGCGATGGAAAAATTTGAATTTCTAGAAATATTTTACGCTAACGGAATCTGCAAAATGGAAAAACATTCCAAAGAAGTTTGAAGACTATTGTTTTTCTTGTATTTTCAAAAACTTTGCAGGCAGTTTTTCTAGAAACTTAGAAAATATCAAGGTCTTTCCCGCAAAATGCTCAGAGTGTGCAATTGAAGTTACTGCATTGCGAAGCAGTGCCAATTTCTAGCTAAATCTACCGGCAAATTCGCATGTAAGTTTACGAATTGAAGTTGGAATGCATGAACTTAAATCCAAGTTTTTGCAATTTAAAAACCAATTTCAACTCCACTACATCTGTTTAAACTTTCACCTCTTTGAAGTTTGCAAATTTTTTCCAATAGTTTTTTTAACTGAACTCTAACACCTTCAAGGAAGCAATTTAAAAAAATCATGATATGCACATGCCATAACACCATACAACGTGCAAACGTTATTGGACAACTTTTGAAAAAAGTACAGCTTTCCCTCATTTGAATTCTTTTAGTTCTCTTTCCACTCAAATGTCATAGATTCCCCTTGATGCATCCGGATCGTGACTTATTCCAACAGCTCCATTAACTTTTGACAAAAGCTCTAAATTTTAAAAAACAGGAAAGCTTATGCCGCCTCTCATACGTACCTGCTACATACATTCAAGTATCTCTCATGCTAACTCCCTCGTCACTGGAGCAAAGATCTGAACATTATAAAGAGCAATTTGACCTGACATCCTCGTATTTCCCTGTATGACTAAACTGGTTATGGCTTAAGAGGACACACTCTCCCTGTCGCTTATAATATCTCTATTTCATTCAATTTAGATGGCGTTTCAAAGAAATGTTATGCACGTCAGGAAGCTGGGACAAAAAACCCTCTCGACACATGTAAATCAACCAAATTTACAGCACCAGAAGGAATCTATGGCATTAATATCCCACTTCTATCCCTCCTTTGAAGCTGTGCAAGCTTTACAGAAGCAAATGCTTTTGTACAGACAGAACTCGTAAAGACTACGCACAACTCCCAGTCAAACTATATCTTCCCGCAACTATAGTTCGACTATAGTTAGGTCAAACTATAGTTCTACCTCACAGACTTAACTTGCAACAGAAGATCTGAAAACTGAACCTGAATCCTCGTCCTCTTATCTCTCTAGACGTACACGTATCTGCTATGCTACATTTGCCCAAAACTTGGCATCTCCTTCCTTGCTTATCTCCAACTATTTTTCTCTCTCTTTAGGACAACCTCTATTTATTTACAAGATAATTTAAGTGCTCTTTCCCCGCGTGCATTATAAACTCGCTGACAAATCATTCCACATGATAATCTAAAAGAGTTCTTCACTTACTCACTTGCAGACTCACTCAGAGCCAACTTAGATATTTAACAACGTTCCAAACTGAAGTCAGCAAGGGAAGCTCATCTTCTATTTCTTCAGCTCTTTTTTCGCTCATCTTCTTCCTCTTGTAAAAAAATAATCCCGAACATGTTCATATATATTCCTCATCCTCGAAATTGTGCGAATCCAGCTACAAAGCTGGAATTAATTCCGCTGAACACATACACCAAGTACATCTACATCACTCATCAAGTACTTAGCCGGCAACAAAGTACTTGTATTTCCACGCTTCTGTGCATACACAAGTGTACACCACAAGTAGGGACGTGAACATGAGCTAGGCTTTGCAGTAGGATGAGCAAAGCAACTCTTTTTGCCAACAGGAAATAGCAGACAAGTAATAAGCAAAAAATAAGTACGAATAAGTACATGGTACTTACTTAACTCTGAGCTTTCTCTCTCTTCACATGCCTATCAAGAGGAAACATCCCAGTAGCTATAGTTCTTCAATAGCTCCAAGACAAGTATATTTGCTCCATAAGTAATGAAACACTAACGTGTGTGTGTGTGTACAGCACTTGTGTATTAACTCATGCGAAAAGAATTTGCCAAAAGCAAAAAGCAAGCAATCCTGCATCCTAAGCCCAAATTAGCTCTTATTTATTATCCAATGTATGTATTGTATGAATTATAATAAGTATAAAAATTATCGAATTTCCAATTCCCTACCCAGCCTCTTTGAAAACTTTCCAGCTTGCACTTATTCAGCTGGATGCACAGAGGGAATGCATGGAGAAAGCATTCACTCCCCACCCTAGCAGCAAGGCCAAAGCTCTTGAAGCTTTGATAAACTTTTCTCTTTAGTTCCCAGGGTTTCTCCCCTAATTTGAAAAATTTCATCAACTTTTAGACACCTATTCAACTCCGAAGCTATTCACTAGAATCTCAGTCTCAGCCCCCACCAGCCCTAGGCTCCTGAAGAGGCTCCCACCAAACTCATGGATTCTTAAAGCGTCGCTGCTCTCTCCTCCAGGGCCTGTATAAAAGTAGAGAAAGCTGCAGCTCCTGGTGCTTGAGGGCAACCTTGAATGTTCAAGCCTAGAGCTGATTCCCGTTCTTCCGGGCATTCTTAAGTATACTTCTGCCAGCATAGCTATTTTAGCATCAATTTACTCGGGATGGAGCATTAGTTAAAGAGATGAGGAAAGAATGGTTGCGTATGGCTATAAATGTAAAATGGATTTCATAGCTTCCTCCCGCAGACACAATGGGGAAAGAGCTCGCGTATCATCAAGAGGGAGGGAAAGCATGGGAACTTATGTTATGCCACTTGAAATTTCAAGACGGAAAACCGGGGGAAATATGCATACAGATTTTTGATCTGTGTAGTAGCAAGAGTTTTAAAACATGTATAGAAATTGAGAAAGGATGAAGGGCTACTCTTGGTTGGGTTTTCTCAATTTCCCATACCCTTTCCTCACAAAACATAGGAAGCAAAGTAATAGACCATCATCTCTCACCCTTTGCCATCTTTTCTTCTTCCCCTCCTTCTTTTCACCATCTTTTCATTAAACTTTTCTTTTCTCTCTTCGGCAAGAAGCTCGTCGCTTGCGTTCTGAAAATGCATAAAACGCGGAGAGGATGAGGGGATGAGTCTCCAGCTTCCAGTATCGGATCCAGCTAGTATTCACTCTTCCTCATTTTCCCCGGGATGCTGATGCTGAAGCTGTTTAGCTGAATGCACTGTCTGAATGGTAAGAAAGCGGTAAAGGAGTCGGTGGGGATGGAGGATGCTGGGAGAAGGATTGCCGTGATCATGATGCGTGCAACATGTACTGAAATATTCTCAAGGAGAATCTGGAAGGCCTGAAAATGCAATTTTCCCCCTCGTCTCATCATCTCACCCGCATCCACTTCTTCACGTTCATCTTATGTCTTCTTCCCATAAAATCTCTGGTAGACACAGAAGGAGGATGCTGAATGACTGTGAGGTGGAGGAGGGATGCATCCCGAGACGAACAGGGAATGCATCGGTTATGAATTTAAAGCGAGATGGTAAAATGCGGAAGTATTTCTCCGGTACCCGGATAGTGCGTAGCGGTGCAGTGTAAGAGCGTGCATCAAACCTGCTATGGATGGGTAGAAGGAAGAAAGTTTCGAGGAGGGAGAAAGGATGAGGGGAAGTAGAAGACGACAAGTATTTTGGATTTTCCTCATGTTAAAAACCAGACCATTTTTCAATCTGACGTGAAGGAGATGCTAGAAAACCGATTTGTTATACCGGCGCCTTATTGTGTCTAAATATGTTCACGGTGTCTTCCCCTCACTCAGCTCAGGATTTGTCTTCCCTATTACCTATGCGTGAGAGCAGGAGCAAACACGTTCATCATCAAATCTATCTTGTTGGAAGTGACAGTGGTGAATAGTTTGGTGTGGAGTTGGAAGAACAAAAGTTTGAAAATCTTGGAAAAGTTTTTGACGAAAGATTAAAACCTAGCAAGGACGGATAACAAGGAGACTTTGGTGGGTGCTTAGTTTAATTTAATTAGCGGCACGTTTTCCTAACTGATTTCAAGGAATTTTCGTCAATCGCTGTAAAATGACAATGTCAAGCTTCGTAATCTAACTGCAGTATGCTGTAAAGCCTAACTTGAGCTCCTTGTGGGATGCGTGTTTTGCATATTTTTACAAAGCCGGTACCGTACAATTTGAACGCCGTGGCGTTACCTCGTATGTTTGAAATTTAAGCATACGATTAATTAATGTTTGGTTTCGTTGTTGCAGGATTTGCACAGAATACATGACGTATTTATTTCTTAGCTTCGATTACTAATCTTTCGTACCAATATGTTTGAATCATTTGATTCGTAGTCAACATCTGTTACCTTGGTCAACGATACCTAAACTAATTATCAAAACGGCGCTAAAGTCTATATTTTTTCGAACATATTTCTGCCAATAGAGACCTCATAGTGTACATACTGCAGAAATTTTCAAACTTTTCGCATGCCACCTTAAATCAGAAACCATTTTGAAAATCCTCCTTTCTTTCACTTCTAGGTACTTTCTCTCTCCTACCCGGAGAAAGTTTTAATTGCACTGTCTCAGGCCTGCATACCCGCAACAAATCTTGAACACAAGCCAAGAAGTACTTCATTACCACGACTTGCACAGCACCCGGGAGAGAAGTGGGAAGTCGTTTCCCCATTGATATATGCGTCTCAACGGCCCTAGATCCAGACAAGGTGGGTAAGTTAACTTACCGCTACTACTGTCTGCCTCTCCTACTACCTCATTCCGTAATTCTCATTTCAGTTCACTTCAGTTGGTTATACCCAGTGGCTCTCCGTCGTGAACACTCCTTTGGATTTCCAAATTCAGGAAAGCAAGCTTAGCTTTTCCACGCATAGTTTCTCAATCAAGCCTCCCGCTCGCTACAGCTTTAACAATACGCGTTTACGACTTTAACGGAGCAAACACCGGCGGCCCTCTTTCTCCATCCATCTGCCATCCTAAATTGTTCTCCCTAGTAGGGGGAGTTGGCATCAAGATAAACACCGTGTTGGACATTTGATTTACGGAGAAAAGAGAGAAACATTCTAGCCGCCGCATCATGCGAGCCAAGAGCAATATAAGCTCTGAATTTCAACCAAAGTAACCGCTTTCTCCTCTCTCTCACTCCCAGCTTTCTCCCACAATTCTCTCCATCTTACTCCATCATCCCTTCCACAATCCCCGCCTATCTCTTTTTCCACGGCCCGTAAACCTTTACAACTTTATATCCACTTGTTACCTATTCCTCTTCAGCTCCTCTTCCCCGATTCATTCTTCATTCTCAGTTTCCACCCCCAAATCTTCAATTTCCTCCCTCACTGCTTCATGGACAGACGAGCCAAATATACTCGTGCTTTCTATTCTATCCCGAAAAGCCAGAGAGCCTTAACGGAAAATACGCAGTTAAGCCAGACTATCCGCCGCCAATCCGTCAGTATATATTGCTACAACAGCATCTTTGCCTTCCTTGCAACTGAGAAATGTATGTTATTTCTTTGCAATACAATACATTCCCGCCAAAGAGCATAGCTACATACAGAGATTCTCGTTGCTTTCTCTCACTAACGCCTACATTCCTCATATTTATTCAGCTCCACGCTTTCACTTTTCCCGTTCTAAGCTTCCTATTCCTTTCCAGGAACCTTTTTCCTTTTGTTTGTTTTCGGCCTGAGACAGTCGTAGCGGGTCCGAGTGCTGCAGGCATGCCCATCTGTCCGGCCGTTAGTTCTGCCCCAGCGTTACAAAACCCCTCGAGCATGTGTGTCTTCGCACTGTACGTGTACGCGGTACATACCGCAGTCCTGGATTCTGTTTGAACTTTCTCTTTCTGGACCTAGAGTCTGTGTTCTTCCTGCTTCTTTCAAAAGAGTGCAAAGCTTCTGTGCAATTTCAGGAGTGCATTTCTACTCTCTTTCAGAGTTTCACTAAACCCTTCCTGCTTCAAATCAAGTTCAAGGTACATTTATTTTCAAACTTTCTCTACTTTCACTCCCAGCATACATGGCGAAATTTCTGCCTGTCAAAGTCCAATGCACGTACTAATGCGGCGGCTTGCCTTACGGCTGGTGCAATCTATGCTAAAGACTGATACCCGCCTCCAAGGTGGCAGCTTTCCGAGAACAATAGTGAGCATTACAGCATAACAAGTTTCATCCACTGCATTTTGATCTCTCCCGTCATTTCTCACCCGCACAATCCTCAATCTCTCCTATCAAACCTAATCGCATTATACCCTGCATTGTCCGCACTTCGCCTTCCTTAACTTTCTCCAGCTTTCTCTCTATCTTCTGATTTTCTCCCTCCTCCAGCTATAATCTAACCCTTCGCCTTTCACCACCACCATTCACCAAGCGAACGCTACAGTTCCAGGATACCAGGATGTGGCGCATCCGTCAGAGACTTTAACAACAAAAGAAATAATGGCTCTTCTTGAAACGGGGAAGAAAGAAGAAACTCAGCTTGTTTTTTTAGCCCGAACGAAAATAAAGCATTTGAAAAAAAATAAAACTACTTTCACTTTACATTGCGTGCCAGTCCGACACCCTTCTTTCTTCCTTCCTCCAGGAGATTTCTGGAGAACAAGGAAATAATAATGCATTTGAACGTGGTTGTTCTCTCTTATTCTCTGGGCGTATAGAAAATTTTCTCCATGTCCGCTGAAGAATCCAATTCCCATCTTGTCATTCTCTCCCCCGCTAGTTTTTTTTCTCTGGCCTAACAAAAACTAACAAGTAAACCTGAGTGAACTGACCAAGTCAAATGGAGAGCTTTCTCCTCCCTGCCTTTCTCTCCCTTATCATCATATCGTTTTCTCTTCCATTCATACATTAAGCTTGTAGGAGCTACTTCTCTCATTTATCCTCTCACACCCTCCTCTATCCACTTCATTTTCCCTCTTTCTCTCTCGTCCCTGTCCTCCTCTTATTTCTTCTCAAACTTTCTCCCCTCCCACACACCCTCCGCTCCACCGGATCTCTAACGGCATAGGGCACGCAGAGAGTCACGGGTAACGATAACGAATATCCGTGTCTACCTTACTCACCCTCTGGAGAAAAGCAAAAATTCCGCCCCTTTGCCCACAAAGCAACACGAGAGTGAACGCTCCGCTCTGTTACTTTCCAAGTACAAGTTTCTTCTGCAAAGGTACCCGGGTACCTATGCACCAGCTAGGAGGAGTGGGACGGGACCAAAAGAGCACAGTCTTGAACCATCGCGGGGTTCTATTTCATCTTGCGTTTCGTTCTTGTACTCATACACGCCAATTCCACGCGTATAACTACGTGCTTTAAGGGTGTAAAAGTCTCATTGTCCTGTCTGGAATATTTCTTCGGTCCAACCCCCTCGCACCATGTATAAATGCTCTTCTCCTCCTATTTTGTTATATGCATAATGGAAGAGAAAGCGGGAGAAAGTGGGGAGAGAAAACTGCTGATGTTAACGCAATAACTTTTACGTTTAAATACACTTCCTTTGGACGTACACAATACAAGGGATTTCTAAAACTACCTATGATAGTTTGTTACCTCTGCTTTGTTATACGGCTGTCAGGGAAGAAGGGCAGAAGAGGGTGAAGGAAATTCTCACATCCATTATGCTCAGCACATATCTTTTCTTATTACCCGGGACGGATCTCCCTCATGATTACGGGGTTTTGGAGGAGGAATGAATGAGTGCGACAAAAGTCTGAAGAAAGCCATGAATCCGAGTCCGGTGCCGGGTAGAAGAGGGTGCGAAAACAGAATTCGGTTTATCAGCTACCGTGGGTATGTATCTTGAAATATCTACCTTCACCTTCACACCATTTTCCTCTTCCGATTCCTCGGACCGAACCCATGAATCTTGAGTCATCCTCAAGAAAACCATTCTTGCCCTCGCCCCCTCTTCGTTTTTCATTTCCCTGTCGTCTATTGTAATCCTGGCCTTGGCTTAATGCGTTACCAAAAGTCATTTCCTGAACCCCTCAGGCTGCTTCAAACTCTTTTGTGTAGAAGCTAAACCTTAGGTGCAAAACAGGCAGATGTCTGCACTTTCATGTGACTGTTTTGTTTGATTTAAACTCATAAATAGCTGTACTATGTACTGCAAAGCATCAGATTGTGAATGAAGCTTTTCGTGTGCCCGCATGACATACCCATGCAATTTTTGTAACTGCCAACCTGCAAGAGCAGTAGCGCTAACTACATTCAATTAATTTTACGGCCAATATTAAATAAAACGCAGTCATATTTAATTAATTCTAGGCTTCAATTCTTAAAAGAGCCCTTATCTGAGGCAAGAATTTCAAGAACAGCAACATGTGCGTGCATTGCTGTCGAAACTGACTGGCTCGACATGCTTTAACGTTGCTTAGTGCTTATTGCACTCCCGTATGATTCAGCTTAAATATTTTCGTATCAGTTAGAGAGATGAGCGATGTGAAAAAAAGTCCGTCAAGCTTAGACTTTGTTACAGACAATAAAATGTAACTTATCCTGACTTGTCGAGTACGTAATATCAAATCTAAGCATCTTAATGGTTGCCAACTTACAACTAATAAAATTTTTTATGCTTCAAAACACTGCAATGCAATGTAGTCTTGCAGAGGACTATACCGGAAAAATGTTATCAAATACGCTTTAAATTAGCCGGTAAAGAATTTCGTAGATAGTTCACAAAAATCTTACGATCCGTGAATCCTATGAAATATTTCAAGAATCTCAATTCCTCCCTTCATCCTCCAGATTTCTCTGGTACTAAAAGTTTTAAGAGCTTCTCTCATCTCCTCCTTTAGAGATTTTACAAGAGTCGTACGGCGCCGTTTCCGTATTTTATATTTGCCACAATTGCAGGGGAAGTCACAAAGAATTCCCTTATAAGATGTAGAATATTGGAGTACGTCTACGGATTTTGTAGCTTTACACGTCATTCGTGAACTACATTTCTCGCTCTTAGTTTTTACAGTTTCCAGTTAAAAAGAGCTATATGAAGCTTCAAGAATATGAGAATTAATATTTTAAAGGTTTTTGCAAGCTTTTACGGAACATGGGAAGACAGCAGTAGTAATGGAAAGCGTTTCATAAATTCAAAAATTCAATTTTTTTCCAATGGGGATATTCCCTTTAGACTTGCCTATTTCTATTTCAGTACTGTAAAAATTTGTATTTTTAAAGCTTTCCCTTGCTTAATTCAACTACTTTCAATTGGATGTACACGAGATAGGAACAACAACGCAAATAGGTTCGAACTTACATGTACATGTTTCTTAAACGGCGTCGAAATTGTAGTGGACTTGGCATACCTAAGTTCTAGTTCCAGTTTATTCACGATTCGTTTCATAATAGGTTGAAAACACTACAGTTCCATCGCTACTTAATACAATTAATAATCCTATTTAAAATTGCTACGGTACTGTTGCTAGTAAAAGGGCACTTCCTTTAGAATTTAAAATTGCTACAGAGTTATCTAGTTTGAAACTTATCACTTCCCTATTTTTAAAGAATAAGTAAGATGTTTAGGTTGCAGATTGATTCTTGGACTTTTTCAGTAATCTATTTTGAATTCCATGGCTGGAGCCATTTTTCGTATGGCGGGAGGCATAAAAAATTGAAGTAATTTATCCGATAGTTGTTCTCTGATGAAACGAAAACAGGTTCTTTTAAAAATTCTCAAGCTTCTTCCCCAACCGTAGGATTACCTTGGAAAGCTACAAACAGATTCATTGATTCTCATGTAGCGGGTAAACATTAAACATAGTCATTATTTGACGTCCTAGACTCGAGAAAAGAAACTAACCGCCTAATTATTTTATCCCAACTCTATTTTCTCCCTTCTTTCCTTCTTCCCCTTTTCTGCCTCCTCTTGTTTTTCACTCCTCTATTTTTCCACCTCCATCAATTCCGTTTTTAAATTATCAAATTTTTTATAGCTGCTTCCCCATCCTCAGGCACTTTCCATCTTGCATTGGGCATCCAGGCTCTTCACTCTCTCATCGCATCGACACCTTTAGCTCATGATTAATTTCCCAAACAACAGGGTTTTAAAACTTCCGCACTTAAGTAATAACCGCAGAGTTTGATGGGCAGAGGAAGGGTTTACTTGCAAGTAAATAACTCTTGGAGGTTCATTCCAGAGTTAATCCACGTTGTATTCTCTCGCTTTTTTCTCTTTTCTCCTCCTATAATTATCTGTAATCTTTGGCCACAATAGAGAAAAGTACAAGGAATATACAGATGGGGAACCCAGAGATTTTTAAACTGTTATTATAGTATCCACCAGCAAGCCACCAAGTCTAGAAGTCACAACCACACGATGGCATCACCTCGCCTGCATGCTTTGTACAGCCTGAGGAAACTCGGATATGAATGTAACATTACTGCTAGAAAAATCAGGATATAAAATATTTAACGGCCACCTCCATAAAACCCGTAACATGAGCTTTTGAGTAGAAGAGAAAGAATGAAAATATAAATTAGTTAGCTTCAGCCCAACCAACAAAAAAAACATAGGCAGCGGAAGCAATGAAAAAGAGAGATGAAACTGACTAAAAAATTTCCAAATCATACGGAATCCTTTAAAGTCACGTTCATGCAAACTTGAGCCATTAAGAGGTGACGAACCCTGTGAAAAAGCTGTAACTTGAACGGTGTAAAAATTGGCGAAATATTCGCAAAACGTAGTAAAATTCACCTAACGTTGTATGAACAAATGCCAAAAAGGGTTCCCTCTCAAGAACGCTGACAAGTTTTATTTGTTTAAGTTATACGGGCTCATGCTATGAGGACATTCGACATTAACCTCAAAACGCAGAGTGCAGCGAGGACAATGAAGGGTTAAACATTTGCAAAAATTGAATGAAGCCTTTCACTTTAAGTGCTGCCTTAAATAGCTGGTTGTTACTGAAATAGTAAAGCTACGATGGGAATTTTCGTAACGAATACATTTCGGAACTAAAGATTTGCAAGAGCAAATAAATTTCATTTTTCACGCATCACTTTGCAAAAATGTGTCGCCTTTTAATTGCCAAGCGGAACAGGAGCAGCATAAAATCTAGAAGGTTGTTATTTCGTTCACACGATATAGCGACATTTGACTTTTACATGTTTGCGAATATGCTAAAACAAGGTTGAAACTAGGGCGACAAGCTGTAAGGAACGACGTCTAACTTGTTCGCTCTCAAAGTCTTTACAAGAGGACAAGTCATCAAGACCCCAAGAAATGACATCAAACTCGAAAGTATTTAAAAATTATTGAAAAATATAACAGCTCCCAAATATTCTCATGTCCTGAACATATCTGCACGACTAGCTACTGTACCGTGACAGTGTTTATTTTTCTCTTATACGTCCGCTCTCTTATTACTAAAAGCTAAGAGAATCCATAAATGCCAACTAATTTACATGCATGTATATCTATAAAATTCGACATAAGCCCTCTTCATTTTCAGCTGATCATCAGTTCCTCCTCCTAGCTCTCATCCTTCCTTTCCTCTTGTTTTGTTTGCATTACTAGCTTCGCGCTGCTCTTAAATTCAAATATTTGCTTCCCAATCATCCACACTTAGTAGAGCGTAGAATATAGCTTTGAGTATTCTCAAATTTCTCATGAACATCCTCATGTGTCCCTTGTAAAATCCATTTCGGAACTAGAACTAGTAGAATCATCCTACAGGCTGAAAGACATGGGAGATAACTCCAAGATTTTCTAATCTAGGAACAGACCGATTTCGGGCCAATTTTCCCAATCAAACCTCCTGTGTGATTGCAGCCACCCTTCCCTCCCTGACTCACACCCACACCACACGACTCGTGCCAGGGATTCCCTCCAGTCTTTGGGCAAGGTAAACCCTCTGGCTGATTACCTCCATCACCCATCATAAACACAGACTTTCCCCTCTTCGTCAACCTTCCCCTAGCTTGCTTACTTGCCTGCCTCATCGTTACACCTTCCGTTCTTCCAAGCATGCGGGCGGGTAGTGCACAGGTAAGGTTTTCGTGTGAAACGAATTTAATCAAAAGTAAGCCCTCAGGAACTCACCCTGTGTAAAACCGCACACAACACTCACTCGGTCCACAGCTTCAAGGTTTAAGCCTTAAGCCCTCTGCCCTCCTACCCTGGCTTTGCGGAAGAGAAATGATAAAATCCATTTCACCCTCTTACTTATTTAGTTAGCCGAATGAAGGAAACCATGAATTCACTCGCTCCTATCGACACCGATATCGATAATTTCTAAAAGCCCCATCACATTTTTTTCAACCACTCAAACATCCCACATGACACATTCACCCCCTCGCTATCTTGAACATTATCCTGGAAAAACTCAACACCAGCCAGGAAGAGCGCCCTGTCCAGTTCAGTTTCAAAAATTACGAGCGTATGCTCTATAAGCTTCTGCATGATTCATGTCCTCGCTCCTCAGTAAACATTCCCTTCAATTATTGATGTTATCCGTCTAGCTTACAACTGAAAGGACGGCGCTTTCTCTTGCTGGCCAACGGTCATATCAGAATATCAGAACATGTATCGAGAACAAGTAGACAGAACCTTGTGCGCTACAAAGTTCAAACTTCAGACAATCGCCGCCTCTGCATAGCTTTCCTAGCAAAGCTCAGTAGCTCCAGTAGAATGAAGCAGCGGAGCTACATAGTATCATGAGAGATTTATCTTGAAAGATTACACATTAAAGAGAAAACAAGGAGCTAACAAGCGCTTTGCTTTGAATACAACTACTCCAGCTCTCAGAATCACTGGACAAGATCAGTAATCGCTGCAGCAGACAGCAGCGTAGTGTGTATAGCCAACATTTCTCACATGAATGTGTTCCTTTCTGAAACTTTCCATTTTTTCAGCTCCCCGTATGATAAATTTACATCGGCTCTGAGAGACAAGAATATAAAAACTTTTCTAGGAATAATAATTACAAGGCTGCTTTTAAAGCGGCAAACATGTTCAAATTCTTCTCCGTGTAATATTTGTACACATTTTTCAAGCTCAAGCTCTAAATTTCTCTTTCCTTGTACTTCTTATTATGCATCAAAAAATTATGAAAGCCACAGCAGCATAACCCTGTCTGGAATCTCTGTTTTCTCTTCTGTCTTTTGTAGCATTTAAAAAATTTACCCGTCGAAAAAACAGTGAATATACTCTGGGTTCTTCTAGGTTCATTCCTCAGGTCGATTGGAAGTTCCTCCTAGGAACCAAGCCTTCAAGTCTCTCATCGCATCTCCTCCGCTCTGTAGCTTATCCCAAGGAGAATATTGTTGACTTAACCATATGAGCTTCAAGCTCATTGTACACTTTGTGTACAGAGGGGATACACTATTTTGAAAAGGCATTTACATTTCCCTCGTCGTCGGATGTTTGAGCGATGAAAAATATTGTTTACTTAGGTCCCTGGTAAAAATCCTCGTCTTCCTCACACTCTCAATCTCACAACACAATGTCAGTTCTTTTACTTCATGTTCCTTACCAAGGCAGAAGGCTCGTGGCCCTTGCTTTGTAAGCATAGCACTAAGGGAAGAAGAATCATGAATCTAAAATCCACACATTTCTAGCTCAACATTCTCCTAGCCTTTAGAGCATTTCGATTCCCGATCACTTCCTTCCTATAACAAACAAATTCCTAGTGCATCTATACCCTTAAGTTCCATGTATTGTAAAGCGTAAAACTAAAACACTAAGGAGTTCTCCCATCGTCATAGCACAGTTCCTATTCCAAGCCTACTAGCCTACATACTTATGTATCATCTTCAACTTTAAATTACGCGACTGATTTTCAACCGATTTTATTCTAAGCTACGTCAAGTTAACGCTAAAAGTTTGAAGTTTTGTTTGAGCCACATTCGAAACATGTGCCGACAAAATGTCCGCCTCCATTCCGACTAGTTGTATCGTTAACTTGACGTAGCTTGGAATAGAATCGGTTGAAAATCAGCCACGTAATTTTAAGTTAAAGATGATACATACGTTTGTAAACGCAGTGTAATGTGCTCAGAATTCACGTGACTTTGGTAAAAGGAAGTAAGGAGTATATAAAAATTCATGGTTTCTTGTTTTCGTAAGTCCGTACAAAACAAGGATAAACTTAAACTGAGATATTCAAACTGAGGTATCTTCCCCTAAACTCTAGGCTTTTATATGCAAGCATCACAAGTTAACCAAGTCACTAGCTCTAACTATTTAAGTTTCACACCATTCTTAAAAGAGTCATGTCTTTTTGATTCATTACCTTGTTAAAAGGAAGAGTACATCTTCTCGTATCTTTCACAACTTTGTCTACAGCATTCAAGCTAAGGAGCAAAGAATGAACCTCTTCATGGGTTTGTTTTCCTTTGGACTTCTATCGAATTATATTATGATAATAGTTCGTCAAACTTGCTAGCTTCTGCTCTTCCACTATAGCTTCCTCCCTTTATATATTCTGTCCGCCTTGAAAAATCCCGACAGGAGAAGCTATAATTCATTCCACACTTCGCTGTTAAAAGGCTAGCAGGAACAAAATTGACAGCATGTTATAAAAGAAAAGTATCATTTTCTTGTAGACATTGTCACTTTGTATCTTTCATGTGCTAATTTCATCATGTTAAACACTTGTGAGATTCGCAAAGATATATCATCTTGAATTCGAGCAGATGACAGTATGACACCTGACCTTTTCCGTTTTGCCAATGTGCTCAGCCAAGTCTAGTAGAATACATGCATTCATTCCCGTATCATTCAAGGGTTAATGCTAATGTCGTCATCTTCATGTCCGCCTGACATATCAAATATCTCAGCTGTTTTTCAATCTTTCCCAAGCTTTAGCAAAGTGTCTAAGGCCGGCTCTCAGTCTGACACTAAATTACTTGGAAATGTATGCTAAATGCTAAAAGCTGTCACTGTGTATTGTACATCTAGTGAAACATCCTACACAGACTTTATACTGGTCTGGTGTAGGATAACATGGAAATGTCTTTGAAATCCACGACATAATACACTCGACGCAGTCTACATCTGCCATGGTTTACGCGCTCCCAAATGCTAAATGATAATCCTGGAGGAAGCAAACAAGTAGCACGTTGTAACACTAATCTCTCGCAATAATTTATTGCTCTCTCTCGCTCCCTGGCTCACTCAGTTTAAGCCTATGCTTCAGGGCGAGCATTTCATTGCATTAGAGAGAAACATAAGCTTTTGCCGAGAGATGAGGAGGAAGAAGCACACATAAGTTGGCTGAATTCAGAGAGAGAACATTTGACAAATCTGACTGACGACAAGAACATATCAAAACAGGGCATTCATCTGTCCTCTGTCCTCTCAATGTAAACTATTATTTATGAGTCTGCTTAATCTAATCTTGAGGAGGTGCGATTCCCAGTGATGGCATCAACTCACACAAACACTGAATCAAGTCAACAAGCAAGCGAGGAAGGAGCAACCAGTAGCTATTGTGACTGAACGTTCATTTGAATTGCTAAAAGACTTGACAAAGCAAACGACAACTTTTATGTGTGTCGGCCAGGACAGCTTCCGTATATTATTTCTACACGGTGTGCCATTCAGACACAAGCCAAAATAATATGAGCGGGAGAGCGACAAGATACAGAAAACAATGATGCGCTCTAATATCAAGCTTGCAAGCAGGCATTCCTTAACCAAGATCAAAGATGCATATTAAAATGTTGAATCAAGAAACATGATTCACCCTGTAGATTTGATTTCCCTTTGTTCAATTCACCGACAGCGCTCCCGACGACAATGCACATGCACAGTCCTGTTCGATTCAAAGCGCGGCGACAGTCTCAGCTTGTGCACGAAATGTAGCCTAAATGATCTCACCAACAGATTTATATCACATTAAATATGATGCTCTTGTGACAGTAGATGCTAAAATCTTGTGACAGTAGATGCTAAAATACTTGAAAATTTCTGAAATATGCAATGATTAGGAGGAGCTTCTTTCTAGAAGAATGATAAATAACCTTGTTAAAGAGATCTCGAATCGTACCACGAGTGCGAATCGAAATGTTATTTCAAATTACAAAATGAACATGTGAATGTAATACTGCGGCAGGGCGGTAGGGGCTGTGCTAATGCTAACGGCCAAATCAATCGAATAAATTTATCTATCTATCTATCTATCTAAATATGATGCAGCGCAGTGAGACAACGACAGTCTCACGCTGGAAGCGAGCAAGCGCATTCGCTTGAACAACATTAAATTCTCTTGTTATAAATCCAATGCAATGCTTTCACCAGTATCACCAGATCAGTTCAAAGAATTGGAGACAGCACCAATTTTTATCATCTCGTCACTACCAGGAATTTGACAGGCCCTCCCACCCAACGAATAGCTTCCTGTTGTCTGTCTACGACAGCGCATCAATTTTTTTATTCCCTATCAAATACTTGAGGACATTCCGCATCATTATTTCTACAATTTCAAAGCAGATATCCTGTTCTCCTTAACTGCGTTCTACAGTTTGATCTTTGTTTAACCGGTATCTTATTTCTCTGAGAAACTTGTACTAGACTCCTCAGTTAGAGATGAAGATGACACACAATACGAACTGAACAATGTCGTGAGTTTTCCAGTGCACAAAGCTTATTGCTTTCTCTGATGTAACAATTTAAACCTATCCTCGCATCAAACTATGTCTCTCCCAAGAAGAATTACTCCATCCAATCATCAGTCTAATGGTTTCGGTTGGATATACGGCTTCCTTTGTAGATTCAAAGCTTAGCCGGTGGCGCAAATTCCTGAAGACGAGCGTAATGCTCATTTGACGTCGAATCAAATCCTCCCAGCCGTAGGTCTTTGCTAAAAGCCATAAGTTGAATTAGCTCTCGAAAACGTGGGAACTGATAGCAGAGCCACAGGCTTAATATCGATTTGACGTTTGGCACAAAGCCTGAGAATTTAAGAGCTTATATGCTCTACACTGCTGTGCTATCCCTGAGCAACCGTTAGGTACGATTGCAAATGCCATTACTCCATTACGCCCGAAAATTCCATTAGCAACATTGAAATGTGGATCAGTCAGATGTGGATGTGAGTTAGGGAGTTGGGAATTTAAAATTCTCGTACTCGTGGTGAGACAAACAGATAAGCACGCGTAATAACCTGACACGTTTAATCCGTAAAAGCTTGAAAGAATTTATAAGCTTTAAATTGAAACGTATCACGCCAACAAGCCTACCCACTCACAATATCAGCTCACAACTTAATAACTCCCTGGCATGTTACACTATCGCTAATGTGCACTGAACTCTTATCAGAATGCATGAGCTGTGAAAAAAATTTAAAAACAGATTTGTAACTGACATACTAATTAGCGCCTTGTGAAATGAAACGCAACATTTTATTCATCACGCTGATTTATCAAGTACCTTAGCATCTCTTATGGTTTGGCTCAAAGTTAAACGAGTTTGGAACAGGTCGAAGACTTTCATGGTAAAATTGTTCAGAATAATTGGGCACGGAAGACGGAATCGCTCAATGTCAATGAAAGCTGCCTTGGATTTTTTTAACCGCACATTTTTAAACCTATCCGCTGCAAAAACTTCAAAGGTTTTTGCCCTCATTAATTGATCAAGTTATTAAGTTTGTCTACCTAGTATTTTTCATCTTTGACGTTTCCCTTCAAGAGAAATTTTACTTGTGTAGAAAAAATAAAGTTTCTCCAGCGCAAATCCTATGATGCGGAGAAAGAGCGGTCCCTTTTCCAAAGGTTTCCCGTTCCAGGACAAGTAACATTATCCCTTGCATAATTCAATTCCCTGAACCGGAACCTGAAATGCAAAGGCCTAAAGACTTTTTCGCTAATTGATGTTTTGTAGTTACTCGCATCGCAGCTTACTTTAGAAATGATATGCTAGAACTAAGCTATATGCTACCTTCATACGAGACAATTTAATTACAGTCGGTATGTACTGCATTGCTGACTAACAATGATGTATGGAACATGTAAAATACTTTATGTACCTAAATGAATTGTAGCATGAATCAAGGCAATTAAATTAAACGATTAGAGAATGATGGCATTAAAAATATTGTTTCTAAAACGCTGGAAGCTACAGATGTAAGACAGAATTACTTTTATCTACGTTGTTAAAGCCTATGCTGTAAACTAATCCGTCTAGCAATGAACCGCAAAGTTTGGACAAACTTCAACGCCGTTATGCTCAGAATAGAATTATCGTTAGGCTACGTAACACAGTTTCACCCGCTCCTCTTTCTTGTCGAAAGAAATAAATTCTTACCTTGAACAATCAAGAATCCAAGTTGAAACCATAGCAACCAGCCCAGGCTGGCCGCAATAGAATTCCGCGAATGCATTTTACAGCTCATCCTTACGTTTGCATTCTGTTTTGAGCACTGCAATAAAAAATCCACCACTTTCAGCAGTTAGCCCCAAAGTCGAAGACACAACACTTATTTTCTTCACTCCTTCACTCTTCACTAAACAAAGTATATTAACAAGTATGTTCACACAAGACTGGGACAAGGGCCTTTTATTATTCGCAAATTTCAACACCCGTCCACGAGCCTCAAAGTTTGCAGAGCAACTGTCTCAGTTTTGCTAAAAGCTAAGCTATCAAGCCAGTAGCTCAAACGATTTTTTACGATGCAATAATAATTGCAGTTGGCGACAGATTTAGCTGGCGTCAATCTCTCACCACAAACACAGTGGTTTATTATCAAACACAATAAGAGTGAGATAAAGGTTATTAATATAATACAGCGAGGAGCTATCAGGCTTATCCACTAAAAAGATTTGCAGCAGGGATGACCGAATCCAGGGTTTCGTTTACGTTGCGTGATTAAGCAAGCTTCCTTCCACACCACGAAACTCTGTAGGCCGAAACAGGAGTCAGAACCAAAGTTCAATAATGGGGAAATAGGTCAACGTTCCGCTCTGCCGGATACACAGTATATTATTGTCCAGTAGTATCAGAAAATGTTTTTTGCAGATTGACGTGTCTGACGCAGAGATTATTGATCGGCCTGCCTTGCACACTGCATTTAGGAGAAAGCTAAGGGCTCAGTCTTTTCTAGATCCTTTTCTTCTTATTTCTTGGCTCCTCTGCATTAAGCTTTAATGGGGTAATAACTCATGTGCTTGAGAGAATTGTAAACGAGCTTCTATTCCAGCAGCGTCAAGCACAAACACCACACCAGGGTCCATCAACTCCAGGAGTAAGTCTGTTGTAAAGATTTTAGATTGATCTCTTTTCTATACATGAATTCCTCCAGTTCTCATCCAGCAACTTTCTTCTTCTCCAGTTCCGTATCAGCTTAAGCTGAGTCAAGTCAAGACACTGTGTACTTTGAGTTCAGTTTATAAGTCTGTTTCGCTTTTCAACATTTCGGTCCAACGTGGGAGGCTTCTTTGGTTCTGAAATCTAGTTTCCGGAGTAGTAGAAGCACCAAAATATTAATACAGAAACCGATGATGGAGCTCAGTCAGATACAGATTTCTTGGCTATTTTTCTTCTGTGCTTGACAGTAGCAAGGTACACGTCTCAGGGCTTCTGGCTTGTATAAAGTTTCTTCTCCAGCCAACAGCAAAGTGACGCTTTGCATATACTCTTTCTTGTAGCTTCCTCTTCTTGTATAGAATATCTCCGAAGCAATCTTGTTCTTCTCCGGGTATTTCTCATACACGCTTTCTGACAACTTCACAATGCTCCTGCATCCGATGATAATGATGTTCCTCCTACAATAGCTTCATCTTTTAATGGATGACGTAGCATATTTTACTGTCTTTGCAAAAGAATATTCACCGCGAATCTTTTACAGCATCATTACTTCCAGGTCTTGTTCCGTCGTGTTCAACTCAAAGGATTCTTGAGATAGAAAAGAACCACAGAGACGCCTTTGTTTCTTCCTTCGGTCTCTTCAAGTTCTTGAAGACATGGATTCCATATTGTTATTCACAGCTCATGGGATGCGGCTACAGAAGCTTCTTCCTGCTACTGTTTCTCTCCTCAGATTGGTTTCAAATTCCAGCAGACTCCAAGATGTGGTTCCTGGCTTGGGGCAGGTTGCAGAGTAGAGCCGCAGTCAAGAAAGAGTAGTTGACAGGAATCTGGAAATACACAAAAAAAAAACCGCCAGAACATTACTACAATGACAGATCAATCCATACTTGTCAGCTCATACAATTCAGTGAATCAGACAAAATCTTCTTTCAATTCAGCCTTTGTCGTAAACATTGATTATTCTCTTCGCACCCCTTTCACAGCCACAATCTCCATTCGCAAGAGACGTGTCATTCATTCTCCTGGAACCCGCCACCAACTCTATAGTCTTCAACGAAACTGCAACTAATTTAGCAAGCCTCCTCGCTCTCACACACCTGCAATGCACCAAGGCACGAATATATAACAAAAGCTCAAACTCCGAATATGCCTTCTCCAGCTAGCACACGAGTCCAGGCTCGCCGACAGAACTTTGTAGACAGTCATGCAATTTTACGTTATTACGCCCCACTCAACAAGGACTGGATGGAGCCTCCGTGCTTGAAATTGAAAATCTTCAAGAGTTTCAGTTCCAGCACTGAGCACAAATTCAAAGTCGTTTGGGTCTACAGGACTATGCATCAATTCAAGTTGTGGCTGAACCGTGCATGAATTCAAGTTGAGGCTGTAGAACCGTACACAATTGAAATCTTACAGCTTGTACAATTTCAAAACCCTACTCTTCTTATATAGGATAGAGGCATGTACACAATTCACGGATTGAAAATTCAGACTCTCAGGCAGTTTCCAACGCAAAATCAGTATTCGTTCCCGAGTCTTCTCCAGCCTGATATGCCAGAATAGCACGGAGAAAACCACGAGCGTCTTGGTCTCATGCATAAAAGCTTTGGCGCTAGCTTGCTTGCATGCACAACTGCACAATTCCATTACATCCTCATATAATTCTGATCCAAATCTACTTGGACAATCATTTCAATAAAAGCACATCGTAAAACTTTCAACAATCATTAGCGTTCCACGCAATCAATTTCAGCAACCCGTTCAACCGCCCTCTCCGCCATCCAGCAAACACATGGAACAAAGTAACAAGGCTCATTCACGCCACATCTTACACACAGTCCTCGTTCTTTGCTCTCTCTCCGTCTCACAATCTATCAGACTTTATCAGAAACTCCTAATGACACGCATTCTCTTTCAATCTATTCAAGCCGAGCTGAATTACAAGCAAGCAAAAACCACTGGGAATTACTACTATAGTTACATTAAATACATCTCCGTCCAGGGAATTAACTGGACCTCCATCAAAGATTACAAGTACTTTTATTCTTTCTCAAACGTTTCCTCTTCAATCCAGAGCTGCCACACACAAGTACCTATAGGTACGGTAATCTTCGAAGCCCGTCCGTACCAAGTATTACTACAACAAACCCATACTCAACTCCTTGTTCTTCACA
Organism: Sminthurides aquaticus; assembly: GCA_906901655.1. Lineage (NCBI taxonomy): Eukaryota > Metazoa > Arthropoda > Collembola > Symphypleona > Sminthurididae > Sminthurides > Sminthurides aquaticus. The sequence continues at coordinate 1,850,973 of CAJQTT010000010.1, forward strand.
TACGCGCTTTCTTCTTTTCCTTCTCCTCGTAAAACTCTTAAAAACAAAGAAGAAATGGCAAGTACTTACTAAATACTTCACCTTTTCTCAAACCACTTACTTTTAATGGCCAACCAAAAACCCCGAAGCTTCGAAACCCACACACACACACATGCAGCCCTATGAGACATGTATTTACTCTACACTTCAAAGTAAAACTAAGCCAAAGGCTTGCTGAAATTCTTAGAGATTCCTCTCACACAATTCCTCATTCTTCCGTCCTGAATTATAGTTCAGCTCGCAAGGAGAAACAGGAATAATCTCTTTTCCTCCTGGATTTTTATAATTTCTCCTAGTATTTGTCCTCCCATCTTCCTCCTTTGGTCGTAGATTATAAAAATCGCAATTACTTTTCCTCTTCCTACTTGTTTTCCTCCTCTTAAACTGCTACAGAAGCATCAGAAATTCAGCTCCAAAGTAAGAAATATTACCCGGGTATTGCAAGATTTCGCGCAGAATATTTTCAGCTCTAGCAAAATCCGCATCAGCTGTAGTCTAGCCTAACAAGATCATGAACAACACACGGTTTTCTTCCACCCTTACATCAACCACAGCTACAACGTGCTGCAAATCCCGGGCATTTTCCGTTTTCCAGGGCACTAGCCCAGAAAAATCCAGGCCATGGCTGGAATACAATGTACAAGGTAGTTGTAAACAAGCAAGAAGCAAATCCAGCCCAACTAAGTAGTGTGTGGGCGTATTGAACAGTGAAAGAAAGCCATGACGCAGTCATCTATTCTCCGCAACTTTTCACATCACAATCATCTACTTTCTCCACCGGGCCAGAATACAGGAACCTTAGCCTCCGCCATTACCATGCTAACTTCTGCCTGCATACTCATACAATATGAAGGAACAATAAGAATGGAACAATCCGAGAAAAACTCTATGCGAACCCCGGGTTTCCATCCACCTTTCCTTGCTGAACAAAGGGCTGCAATTGTAATCTTGATAAGTTTCAAGCCTCTCTTTTCTCTAGCTGCTCTCCAGTATGTTCAATTCACAATCCAGGGCTGAAAGCCGAGACATAGGAGTGCATGGAGAGGGACAGAGGAAGGAACCCATTGAAATCATCTTCTATTCATGCATCACCTCTAGTGGTTTCCCCCCTCCTGGTGGCCGACCTTTTGCAAACAATCAGCCGTACGTTTCCTCGTCCAAGTAATTCGGGTTGGGTGCCAGGCAGGGAACAACAAGGAGCCGTTGTCGGATTAATCCTTCATGCTTGCTTTCCTTATTTCCCTCATGTGTTTCTAGTAACTGGTGATGAATAATGTGGACAAAACCAACAAGGAAAACAATCCGAACCTCTACAACACAATAACCCATCTACTACAAGCTTGACGAGGAAAAATCAATCTTTTCGGATTACATTTCTATCATTCACAATTCATAACCTGAATAGAAAAGAGTGGACAACAAAAACTCTACACGCTACAGCTCCTCTCAATCATTATACTTACTTCGAAGCTTGGGTTCATATCGAGAGCCATCAAGCAAATACGACCAGAAGCCCTTTTAGAATAATTATATTGCAAAGCGGGAGCGGGCAGTTACCCGAGTAATGCAGTTTTTACCCGGTTCTGCATGACTGTATTCCCTAATTCTAATCTTCATTTCGTTGTTATTCCTATATAGTTACAGAACCAATACACTTGAAACCACCCAACTCATCTTACTGGCGAGATCCCTAGTTGACTTGTCACAATTCACAATCGGCGCTGAAACTGCTCATAAGAATCTTCTTTTTCCAGCCCTAAAGCAATACTTACAGCATGTTCGATTCTTAGCCTACTTGGTTAAGAGTATCAGCAAAGAACTCGAAGCACAAGAATCTCTTGAATTCAAAGGTGCCGATACCCGTGAAGCTGCTTCAATGTTTCAAACCGATTCCCCGAAATGCAGATTCATATCGGAGCATGAATCCTGAAGCACTCCAAGCATCCGCCAACCATGTCCTTCCTTCCGACTTTGAACCATTGAATCGCAAAATAATAATAGACATTTTTCAGCCAACACGTGACCCAAGTACACCCAAAGCCATTTTATGTATTTCATCAAAAATATCCAAAATTTTATCCTATTATCTCCATTCAACCAAACTCCCGCTCCGTCCCTTCCAGCAGTCTCTATATTTACTACTACAACACCCTTCTCCCTTGAAAAACGCTATTCTTTCCATGTTTCATCTATACCTTCTTTTTCTATACCAGCTTAGCCATCATTTCTCGTCGCCTTCCTCTTCACATAATTACAGACTTTAGGCACTGACGAACCCATTCAATTCCGGGATCCTCTCATATCATATTTTAACAACAATGCATCCTCCACTCGTCCCTGTCATCCCTTGCAATATTCATCTACACACACACATGCTATTCTGTTTTAAACAGAGATGAGAGCCGTACTCGAAAAACTCTAGCAAAGATTTCCATATCTTGCACATTTCCATCAAGAGCTCTTACATAAATTAGTTGTCTCCCTCACATCAATTCCTACTTCCTACGCTCCACAGATACACTATTCTCAAATATCCTTGCTTCGATCCCCACCAGTCATTTCCAGACGTTTCGTAGCACTACACTGCAACTCCCGAAATTTTTGCTCCTAGTACGATGAAATAAATACTCCTAACTGCAGTTTCCCATAGTCAGTTAAATACATCACTATTGCTACATGAAGCGTACGAATTTTACCGTCCTCTCGTCTGTCTGCCATTATCATTTCGCACAAATTCTTTATCCGGGCGGGGTTTAGATGCACTCGTCCGTGAAAATTCTGCTTCTGGTTCAGGCAACCCAAGCACCATGACCACTCCCACTCTGTCTCAGAAATCTGCTTCTGAAAGCATTTCTGAAACTCGGGATCCCAAACTCCAGTGAGCTACAAAGCATCAGAGACATCATGCAGTGCTAAGTACCAAAGTATCGCGGATAACACTTTTGCCTTCAAGGATTCCGCAAGCTTTTGAAATTCAAAGATGAACGGAACTGAATCCTTAGCTTTTCCGGGCGAATCCTCTTCTAAAATTTTAGGAAATGCGGAGACAAGAGAGAAAATCCCGATTACAATCGGAAATTTATTGGGGTGCACTGCTTCTCTACTTACACACATGACGTTGAATCCTTGAGTTCCTTGTTCGCCTACAACCCACCGACAAGTCCTGTGCATCATTGAAGAGAATCAGTAAAGAATCTTTCAAAATACCTCTCTCATTCATTCAGGATTTGGAACAAAACGAGAACCTTTGCCGTCCGTCCCAAGCCCTGGAAGTAATGGACTCTGACAAATGAATAGCCCAAATCCCACTTCGCTTCAACCCTCCAAGGATTTCTATTTCCTTGTTCCTAGGATTCTTCCTAACAGAGCGTAATGCTCGCTATCAAATAGCTTTTACTTCCTTGCTTTTACATTACCCATTTTACACACACACACACATGTCCCTATTCATTCTCTTTTGCTGGACGTTCTATCCTACTCCAACCAGCACCAGCCAGACTAAGCTCTAGAACCATAAGCTTTGACCATTTATGCCAGCCACTTTAACTTCTAAACCAAGTCATTTGCTCCTACTTTTCACTCAGACAGCCTCAAGCTCAAGTAGTTCACTCCCAGTATAACATTTCTCTTACTACGAAGACCAACGCGCTCCGTTTCGCTAGATGAATTTCACAATCCGAACAAACCCGCATTTGCTCATGGCATTTGAATTTTTCTCTTCCACTCCAACATTTACCGCTTCTTCTCTCCCGGGTTTTCAAATTTTCCAGAACACCACATCGACTTCAACTCACGCATAGACCTTTACTAATTTTTCTCCGTCATCTACACACATTCTAAAGGCTTTGAACCCGGAATACGCTCGTTAGTACAGTCATTACCAAGAAAGTTACATTGCTCAGTCACAAGTTTCTAGGGCTTTTGAATATAATTCCTGGAGAATCCTTGCTTGATGAACTTTTCTTGTCTTTCACCATGCCAGCATGCTCTAGAAAATACATAGTTTCGTTCTCTGCATGTCTGGGTTGTTTCAATATCTTCTGCTGCAGTACTGATACAAAACTAACAAGGATACTCCCATGCTTAAAAAATCCCTGTAATAACAATACACAATCCTGGGAGGTAAATGTAAACCGAGTTTCACTCCCTCTCCTTTGCCATTGACATTGTTATTTCAATAATCACGTTAACGACCAAGAAAAAACAAAGCTTTCAACTCTCTCTTAAACAATTCAAGCAAGTATAAACCTTTCATTAGGGATTTCTAACAGGAAACCTTGCCCAACGCAAAACGTTGTGTGGCTTGCCCTTCCTGACTCGGGCTCTCATGTTTGGTTAAAAGTCATACATGTTCTTGAATTATCGAGCTGCACGTTTGCACGTAGCTCCATGCTCTGAAAAATTCAGCACTGCTTGCATCAATTTCTAATTACAGTTTGATTCAATCAACGCTTTGTTCATATCGATTTCTCCTTCTCTCTTCCTTATTTTTTTGACTCCATCCTTTGTCTAATTCTAATCCATGGATTTCTTTCTGCGATACAGCGTGTAAACTCATACAAAACTTTCTTCTCGACCTTCGATACGAATTCGCTCATCTCCGAAGTTATTAGCAACGAGCATCATCGACCGGGTAAATATTCAGAGAACAGGATTTTTATGTAGAATTCATTAAAAATATCGCAAAATAATTATACCTCTTACCCTTCTCCTCCTCCTCATCTGCTTAATTATATTCTGTCACAACTTCACTAAATTGAATAATTGACCGCTCGGAGCAAATTGTGTTCTTCAAGCTGTACGGTATAAATAAATCCCTTGCAGCATTTAACAAGAAGAGCTGGAAAGCTCTAGCAGATTGAGCTCCTTTTGGCGTTTCAGGAATCTACAACTACCTTTGGCTAGCATTGCTTCGAATCATCCAGTTTAACTTGCTCCATACTTGATACAAATGTAAACTTCCAACTTTTCCGTAGCAAGAAGTAGCTACAGCACCCAACGCTAATTTCCACCCTTTTCCTCCCTCATCTCTTCTCGTTTCTAACAAGTTTCCTTTCAACGGAGCTATTGAAATCCTCCCGTGTTCAATTTCCATGTCGCTGAACAAATTACTATCCGTCCCAACCAAATCCAACCTTAGCTTTTGGAAAACAGCAACTAAAACAAGAGTTTCAGCCTTGCATACATTGCTCTCAGAGATGCAGTGGTGGAACGCAAAGCGTAAACGCGTTCTTTGAATTAAACGGAGCTCCATGAACAAATTACAATAGCGTCCGTCCAAGAGGCAAACGAAACCTAATCATCGGATGAGGAAGGAACGAGGTACGAGAATGAACCCGATTTCGTATGTATAATTCATCCATCTCTCTCTCTCGCACACTCATACACGAGCAGATGATTTCTCTTTAAAAGATAAACCAGCAGAGGAGCTTTGGAACAAACCAACAAGAGCTTACACTCGGTGTAGGAATCCAGGAGGAAAGCAAGTTAAGCAAGCCTGAAAGGATGGAAAAGCTTGAATAAATGCAAATCCTCCATAGCTTTTAAGGCTCTGCTCTTCTCCTATCTATTCTCTGTCTCTTTAGAAATTTCTGGCTCGAGCTCACTACTCATTACTACACCTATTTCATCCAAGCTTGTCTCGAGCTAACATTCATCGACTTTAAATTAGATGAGGTGCCAGGAGAACAAAACGGGAAGACAAAATAATCACACCGTCAGAGCTAAGCTCCGTCCATTGACAGGATTTTAACTAGCCGGAGCAAGCAGAGCAGCAATGGAGCTCCTCAAAGACACGAAAGATTCTTGCTGCAATGCATCCCATTTGCATGTTGAATGTACCGTGTAGCATGAATGAGCATCCGCTTTATTGCATTCTTAACAAGAAGAAAGACTGAACAATGCAATCCTTGAATTCTCAGCATTTTCCTCTCATAATTGTTATTCTGCATCCTGCAATATTGAAGCGCAGCGCTGTAAACTAAAACTTTGAACTTGAACTATCACACATCGTAAATACGCTGCGCTTCGACGTCGAACAATAATTACTGTCGTTTACACGACGCTGCCAATACAGTTTGATGAGTGCCTTGAATTTTGCTGTGCTCTTTAGAACGTATATGCGTTACGCATTATCAGACAATGCTTTTCTTTGTTAGACTCTACAAAGCTTTATCAGCCCCTTGTTGCGCATTTTATGCGCTTCAGCGTCGCTTTGGTACATAGGTTTTACCCTTTCATCCCCTGACAATCGTTAGCAGTGCATCACAATCAGCGTTACTTATAGTTTCTTATTCGAACAATTCAGAGCGACTAAAGTGGAACTCAGCTTTTCTTTTAGCTCTTTCGCATATAAATTATAAATTTAAATTGCTTTAATCATGTAAATTTTTAATCACCCTTCTTCCACAAAATAAGTCTCAGCTGTAGCACCAGCAGGAACACATCTTGAGCATTACGATTAAGGCATGTGCTTTTCCTTATGCCAACAAGCCTGGAACTACACAGAATGGATGAATTCCCTTGCTGCCTTAATTCCAGCACTGCTAAAGTTGATGCAGTTTCATTGCCGTTGCCGCATGGATATTCTCACCAAGCCAGTAGTACCACACATGAACTTTACAAAAAGAGCCGACGACGCCCACGAAGTAACTCTATCTTCCATGGATCCCTGTCTTACTAAAATCACAATCCTGCTGCAAACAAATCTTCTCCTTGTGTCCAGTTTGACTATAAGTTGCGAGAGTAAGGCCCAGCACATGTTTCAAAAGCGTATACTGACAAACCTATGACAGAAAAGGCACTGAACAACAAACCGAATAGATCATTCCAAGGACCTACTGAAGCACTGACAGAACTGACCGAATTGAATCAAGCATTCTGTACTTACATAGCTTCTACATATCCCTCACATCCACTCTTGAGGCTTAGCATTTCTATCTTACTAATAAACAAACATAAAAATACTCCGTCTTCTTTGAATGCAAATTCGCCGCATTAAGTTTAGTTTTTCTCCTCTGTCATCATCATTCAAGCTAGCTTGATTGCTTATTTGCTTGCTTGCTTATCCCACACATCACTACTCTCCTCTATCCTAGTTCCCACACATCTCCCAAAGCTGACTGACCTTAGAACAATAACACTTATTCTTAAAAGACGACCACGCTTTTCCCGCAATACTCCATCGTCACTTAAGTAAAGTTCGTTTCCCTCTCCTCGTAAACTCTAGCCCGCGGAAACCAATCTTTTAAAGCCTGCAAATACAATACTACAGCAATCCACAATTGACACAGAGGACACGTCAAGAATCAACTGTATTCAGTCTCAATGACAATAGACAAGAAGAACAAGTTAAAGAATCCTGCAAATAAGCAATATACTGCCTTACAATTGGGTTAGCTGTTCATATCCTGCAAAGTTTCTTCCTTTGAAATCATACACGCACATCCCATGCAAAAATAAACATGACTTTATCTGCTCACATTGTTAAATCAAAGGAGAAGAAACATTTACTTGGCTCAATCACTCATAAAATACTATCGAAGTCAGTCTTCTCTTGCTGTCTTCGCCTATCTTTTATCTGCTTTGTATGCAATGCAGATTCAAGATAACTTAAAGCTTGACTCGTTTCCAGCACTTCAGAAAATGACACTCGTCCATTAATTCTGTATGCCCTATATCTTGCCTCCATGCAAAACTTTTATGAATGAATTTATAGATGAGCAAACACTTAATCTATGCTTGAAACTTGTGCATGCATAACTACGTTTGCTCATACTCTGCCCTGGCACGAAAGAGCCTTTGCATTCTCTACATCATCCAGCATTGCTAAAATTAGCAGATTTTAACTAAAGTCGAGTAAACCCATCTCACTCCATTATATTTTATCTCAAGAGCTGTGTAAATAGTTTTCTCCTCATCATCAATCCCATCCCATAATCTCATCGTCATAACTCAGTTGATAGCTATCCGAAGCTATCTCTCTCGTGCATGTCTTCATTCATGCTTGTCTTCTGAACAGTCCACTTTAGCAGAGAGAGTCGTTTAAGTTGGACTCCCTCCCACTTGAATCCTTTTATCTTCATTAATTCTGTGAATTATGTGGATTTTTAGGATTCCTCCACTCAAGACTTTACAACTTTACATGCTGAATTTTAAGTTTACCTTGTAAAAGCTCAAATATTCAGGAGATGGATGTAAATGTACGATTAATCATTCCCAATTCAGGCAGGTTACTCATTCATGTGATTCTTAATAGGAATTTCCTATTAGGCACAGGTGAAACAGGTATCTCACCCTGAGCAGAGGAACGAATTTCCGTATTATAATTAATTACGAAATTCAAGCTTAATAGATCTCCGCCCATTCCCTCTGTATGCATAGCAACTACCAGCATATCATCCCGTGCATCTTTCAATCCAATCAGAGAGCAAGAACAGGTGATCATATATACCTTGCCTCCAATTTGTGCATACGGGGAAATGAAAGATTGGATATTGGAGACGGTAGATTATTAAGGTATACTAAGATGCGTGACATGAGTTCGCTTCTCATCTTTGAGTTTCAGAGGCGAAACGTAGGGGACACGCGATGTATGCTGAGAGAGACAATTTCAAATTTGTCTCTGACATATGTCCACGCCTCTTATTCCTGCCTTTATTTAGGCAGGACGGAGGACAGGGAGGACAGAACATAAGCTTTCCTACACACTATCATTTTCTCAATAACTTTTCTCCAATATCCTTCCTCCGTGCCTCTTTGACAGTTGTACGTTTAGTGAGCAGCAAAAAGAACATTCAAGTCTACTGAACCCAGCAATATGATATTACTCATTGGCAACTCACTCCCAGTTTATCTGCGGAACCAACCAGCCGTTTCAGTCCGGAAACCAGGTAAGACAAAAGTCCATGGTTTCATTTTACGTTGCTACGAACACTGGTAAAGGTAGAACCAATTAAGAAGTGGCAAAAAATATCATCCTACCTGGGATTCAGCTGACTGAATCTCAGTGTTTAATAATGGACAAGAATTCTCATCCAGACACCTGTGTTTCATACTTCGCTACGCTGAATCTTTCAGGGAGTCTTCAATCTCGCCAAGGCAGCTATATATTTCTTTGGTTCATTTAGCTACACCGTGAAATGGTTTTAAATAAAAGATTTGCGAACACACCTCGCCCAAACCCTATTTTGTCCTGCTTGATGGGTCTCCTCTTCTCCTTAATAAAAGGACAGGACACTTAATACCTGCTTTTTTCTCTACATGTGTCCATCCGAATGCTTCACCTCATGTCTCATGGAATCCTTTATATTGGAATATAATGAAATTAGAAATATTCTCATTATTTCTTTCCATATACGACTGACAGGTTTGGCCGGGTGATGGGTGCTTTGTGTCTCATTTGGCTCGTAATTCAAGCTCTACCTTTGAGGTGCAGGTAGATGATTATTACTTTTATTTTCGCGCAACATTTTGCAAAGTTCACACGCTCCGCAGGACGTGTCTTTCGGTGGGTATACCAATGTCTGACTGGAAACAACTCTGTGTGATGTTTTGTACATGTATGCTTCATTTAGGTGTTTTGTGCATACTTATGTCTGAAAGTGTATACAGCTCGAGCTTGCTAAACTGACAGACTGAATAAAACTGAGAAAAGTTGATTATATGCGAAAATTGTATGTAGAAAGACCAGCTTGTTGCTTGCGACTCCCAAGCTGGGAGAGAGAAGCTAGATTTCTGCGAACAAAAGTCGTAAAAATGGCAAGTGATGATTTTCGTACTAGAGAATAATAAGATTATAAAAAATCCGGAGCGTAATTGGTTTCGTTTACACGTCCCACAGACAGACAGTGATCCCTGAAACCTAACTGCAGGCTAGCACACTCCCTGCCTGGATGACAAAAATCATGTCCGTCTCTCTCTACTTGGACACGCAAGAAGAAGAGGAAGAAAAGAGACAACTCCCTGGTATGCTAAACAAGTCCTGGTTTTACTACCAGCAGCTGATGGAACTAACTCTTCTCACCCATCAAACTTGGTTCGTGTCATGTCCCTTGTTCACAGCAGTTGTCCGGCTAAATTGCAGAATTTATAAGTTTTCTTTTGTCTCATCTCAGCAGCTACGGAGAAATAAGACAAGAAATCCAGGAACGACACTTGGAGCCACACACCATTATAGCCAAGACAGAAGAGAAAATGAGCCAAAAGTAATACAGAGGACGTGCCCATGCATGGAAATTCTATTATAGAAGAAGACACTAGGAGAAGAAGCCCCACGTAGAATTTCGCGCCTCCCTGTCTAAGAAAAGGCGAAGAAGAAGCTCTAAGAAGAACAAAGTCAAAGTAGCACCTGGAGCTAAAAGTTTCTTCTCAAGTATTCAATATTAAATGGTATGCTCCGTTACCCGGTTAGTCTTCACCCTTGTTTGCTTATAGCTTTAGGAACATAAGTTACCGGTTTTGCTGTATCTTGCCTACTTGGTAGAATTCATTAACGAGAGAGAATTTTCTCGGGTATTAAACCCGAAGCGGGAGCTTCTTTTTCAATGCTACTGCTACCGCATCCAGCTCCACGTCCATGCACAATATTAATGACCTAATGAGCATCTTAAATCCAATTAATTTTCCAAGCAGAGCTCGGTCTTGTTAGTCCCTTGCACACAATTCTGCATTACTTTCCACAGATTTTCTTACACAGGCAGAGCAGGAATGTGTGCCATACAGCTCCATTATGTATAACCGTCTGCCTGTAGAGCAGTTACGAGTTTCGACCGAAAAACTGTCTTCTATTTGATGCAGCACCACCATAAAATTGCACCCGTGTACTTTTCAGCCAATCTATGAGAATTTATGGCACAATTTCTTTTTCCGCCCGTACAAATTTTTTACCAAACCCAACTACAATTATGCCACTTTAATGTGCCTAAAGACAATTTGCAGTTTGATGAAGAACCCATTAGTGGGCAGGCAGATTCTTTGGTAAACTAGCCGTAGTGCTCTTGTTCACTCACTGCGTCTTGCCTGCTTAGCAAAACTGGAACAATGATTCAAGCCTTGAAGGAAGATGTAAAAAACAGGCTTGGCTTTTTGAATTGTCTTACGGGTTCTTCCCTATCGTTCGGGCAAGCAAAGCAAGCAAGTTGAAATTAAAATTGCATACCAAGTACCCGCACGTTTTAAAGCCGCCCATTTCTTTTATCCGCCCTCAGCTTTTTCTAACGTTCCATCGCTAAATGGTTAACCGAAATCTCGCTACAGGCTTGCATTGCTTTGAAAATGAAGCTGCTAATATTCCAAAGGTGAGCCATTGATCTAAAAGCCGGCAGCCGGCAAGCAGAGCGTAATGTCGGTGCCGCTATTGGCTTTAGAAACGGAATAATAAATTAAATTGCAACGAGCTTCCTGGCATGTCGTTGCCATTTAACTCCACAATATGTTGCTCCCACAATGTTGGACTCGTGACTTGTTTAAACTTTCATCAGTTGTGTGCTCGTCGTAGATAAGCGCTAACAAGGTCAGGAGTTGTTGGTAGCAGCCACAGCAGTAGCAGTAAACCGCTTAACAAAGCGTATTGCATTCATTTAGCCTGACAAAGAGTATTTAAAATACTTTCTGCAATAATCACCTACCTTGTGCGGTAGCGCTAATTAGCAGAATAATTGCATTAAAATCTCATTTTCTGCAAACATCCTCTAATAACCCCTACCTGTCTACCTGTCTAATGATGAATGGAATGTGGGAACTTTTTCCTCATCACGTTTGCTTCTGCTCTTATTAACCCCCCTGCACAAAAGTAATTAAGAACCAGGTAAAAATGCAGGTAGCAAATCGCAAGCTGAAGCTGATTGTAAAGCTTCGCGAAACTTTATTCTGGAGAGGAAACGTTCTACATTGTCTGTTCGTGTCTTCCTTCCTTTGAGTTGCACATCTTTTTGCAACATGTGAGTTCTCGGGAGTCATGCCACCGCACGCTGAGAAGATTGGATGTTTAGTGGGTAGTTTTTCTTGGCAATTTCAGAGCAGCAAGCTAATAATTTAGCGAGTGCTTCAGCTTCAAGAAGCAGAAGTTGGCAAAAAACATGAACAAACACTTAACACAACAACTGCGGTTGGTTTACGGGAGAAAGAAATTGGCAAATAGTTTCCACGTTTCGCACCCGCCATGAACATGTTGCAGACTTGCAAGAAAATGTTCACGGGTAGTCTGCGCGCAGTCCATTAGGCTCAGGTCAAATAAGAGATTCGCAAAAATTTGCATTGCGAAATCCTGGTTTGATCTATAGCTATCGCTGAACACACAACGGGGAACAGCTCAATCAATTTTGCGTGTTAAACCACCGTGTGATGTAGATGAAATTTTTGACTTGTGACTTTTGCTAGAACTTTATAACAGCTTCGAGTTTCAGCATCTTACAGCAGATCTGCGAGGCAATGCTAACTAATGCAGCGCCTAAACTGACTGGTATGGGGAAAATGTAGGCAGCGCTTAGGATAGAGGTGATTTATAATATTCGCCTTGCCTCCCTCGGAAGTGGTGTCTGTTTGATATGAAAACAGGTTTCAGGTTCGCCCAGCTGTTACGTTATCAAACTCATTTCTAATTTCCATAAATACAGGGAGATGACATGTGCGAAAAGGAGTTTGGAAGGAGGATCAACACCCTATTTTAATAAATTTTATCAAAATGTATGCACAACCCCTTTTCATCCTCGTTTCTTGGCTGTTCTTCTGCTCGCTCCTTGTACGCAGACTTACAAGATGAGGTGCTTTTCAAGATAAAAGATGCCATCAGGCTGGGAGAGACATCAATAAATATGAAGGAACACTCTTTCATTTTAGTAGTTTCAGTAGTTGTTTCACCCTCCTACGATTAAGCTACCGGAGTTTGCAATTTCGCCAATGAGACGACGATGAAAGATAACGAAACGAGAAACACTAAAGTCGGACACAGAAAAGTCTCATTTGAATTCTTCTCGACCAAAGGCTATAATTTAAACACTTTTCTACATTGTATTTTTATCATAATCAGTCATTGTCTGTTTCTCACTCACTAAGATTCTTGTCTGTTCTTCCCTTATAAAAGATTACTTTCTTTTGCACTCATCGTTCCGTGTTCCAGGCACGATTCTCAGAGATGTAAATAATTTTAATTTGACTTCGATGCTTGATGTATGCTTGCGCTGGGAACTAGGACCAAATTGTGTCTGCTTCTTATGTTATCTTGCTAAATTGCTATTGCATAGCACAGCGAAACGTTTAAGAAGAGAACAAGATGAGGCACCCACACCGAAATGATTATAGTGTGCAGGCTTGAAGATTGATTCAGTCGAGAGTGAAGCGCTCGCTCCTCACGCAAGATTCATCTACATAATTACATGCTTTACTCCCTGTATCTGTTCACAATAATAATTTTCCTTTACAGTACTTCCTCCACGTCCCTTAGTTTCTCCGAGTAAAATAAGCGGAGGAGGAGGAGTAGGAAAATTTTGTGCGGAGCCTCTTTGACTGGAGGAAATTTGCACGATCTTGTCTAATAGCTTCGGTTGAAATCTTGGAGAAGCCAAAAGCATCATGTTCAGTTACAGTAATTCAACCCTGACTCGGTTGTCGAACAAACCAGGATTTCGTACTGCTATACCTTGAACAGTTGAATCTGAATAGAACCAAGAGTTGTTCGTTTGCAAAGCTAAAAGCTATAATCCAGCCTGGAGCAAATTAGACTTGTCTTCCTCCGCAATCTTCTACGGTAAGAAATGAAGGAGGAGGGAGGGCGGAAGATGGTCAATTTTACAAATACAAGAGAAGCGTCAGGTGAGCAGTCATCATTTGTGCCGAAGGTGTGATGATGATATGTCTGATGAACATTCTTTGACTCGTGTAGCTTGTGTAACCTTCAACTTGTAATGATGGAGAACGACGGGTTCCAAAATTACTTCCTTAATTTTTGCTTTATATAGTCGATATTTTAAGGAGGTTGTGCCAGTGCAATTGTCTTGGAGGTTTTACGAATCTAATGATCATATTGTAGGGATCATTACAGGTGTTTTGGAAAATTTCTTAATTGCCCCAGAAACAATAAACTCGAGCTATTTCCCCGAATGCCCTTAAATAGCCGATCTAATCAATCTTATTTCAGAAACTATTGAGTTTTTGCCGAGAATGTTTAAAAATTTGCCCGACGAAGTGGTCGTCTTTTCCGATTATTGTCCGTAACACAGTAATTTTGCCCAAAAACATGGATAGAGGCATTCTTAAAATATGCCAGAGATAATGAAAATCTGATTTTTTAGGCGAGTTAAAATGAAAACCTTGAGTTTCATGCCAGATCAAATAGAAACCTCGTGTTTCAGACCAGGCATAATGAAAATCTGATGTTTTAGGCCAAGGATAATTAAAACCTGTTGTTTTCGGCCAGGTAATGGAATCTTGGTATTTAATAAATTTTGAATTTTCTCTCATTTTTTTCTACAACATAGAAATCCTGCCTTGTTCTTGCTCATTCGGGATAATATGAGGGAATTCCGTTGACTGTGTCGTTGTGCAATTTAGAGATTTGAACAAATTTTGGGAAACAATGTCTTCGGGTAATTTGAGAATACCTAGTCGTCGGGAAAAAATTTAGACATTCGGTCATAACGAATTCGGGTATTTTTAGAATTTTCTTACCATGTTTTCGGGCGGGATTACGATGTCTCAGAAAAGAACTCCGAAATTTAGGCAACCACGTAGTCAGGTAAATTATTTTGCAAAAATTCAGTGTTTTCTGAAATTTGATTCGAATATCGAAGGAAATTCGCAGAAATTTATCGGCTCAAATTTATTGTTTCTGGGACAATTAAGGCCATTTTCCAAAACACCTGTAACGATCCCTACAATATGATCATTAGATTCGTAAAACCTCCAAGACAATTGCACTGGCACAACCTCCTTAAAATATCCGTATATTTGCACTAGCGGAATTGGACTTGATCGAGTCTGTCTGCTGGCAACTAGCAAATTGGATCGTGGAATCAAAGTCTATTAGAATAATAATGAATCTGCCTGGAGACTAGTTAGTTTCTTTAAGGCGATGAAGAAATTACATGTCGGACAATAATGTAATGGGGAATAGTATACATAATCCCTAGTAGATGAGCTGTCCCTCGAATTCTCTCATCATTGATCTTCAATCCTGATACTACTAAATAGGACAGGACGAGTAGAATGCGTTAAAATACATAGTAAAAAGTTGGAATCAATCCCACGGAATCCTAGCATCCAATAAGAATAAGTGTCAGATTGATCCTCTTTAAGACTTTGGACAAGCTTCCCGTATTTGGATTATAGTGGGATTGATCTTAGTAAAAAATACTAGGGTGTCATAAACAAGAATACTTGAGGAGTTGTTGCTGCAGTCACAAATATACAGTTTGCTGCTACTTGCTTTTTGCTTCCAATAACTTTTGAACGCTGGTCATCAAATCCTCTTGGGTTGGTTTCGATATTGCTTCACAGCTAATACAGAACACGTCGTCATCCCTAGTAATTCCTTTTCGCTTGACTTAAAACCCCCTTAGGCAAGAACAGCAACTGACTGACCAAACACTGACTGAAGTCTGACAGCGCCTTTCTGATATTCTACCTGGTTGAAAGGAGGAGGATTATTCCAATATGATCAAATGTCCATCGAGGATCCTCCATCCTACAATACAATTCCAATCATCGACCTTACACCTTGAAAATGATACAGGAAAGCACATACGCAGTTCCATAAATTTACAATAGGGAACAGACAGACTGTGATCAGACAGAGCATGAGCGAGAACGAGCTTAAATGAGCTGAAGCCCTAGCTGAAGCATAGTAAGTTTAATTCAAACACGCAATGGAACCATTTCAATATAAATCTAATATGGTAACTCTCCCCCTTGTAACCGCTACCGCAAACCCGAGCCTAACCTCCTATCATGGGCTTAACACGCGCTCGTAAAAATTCGCAACATCACGATCTTAGCTACTTAGTTTACATTGAGGTCGTAAATAATAGTAGAGAAAAAAGCTGAAACTCAGTCGATATTTTCCTACTTCTTACACTATAACCAAGCAGTACTTTTGCTACTACTACTTTTACGGAAAGAGTTTCTGGTTTAAAGGAAGAGTAATATCTGATTTTTCTTACCAAGCAGAAAATATCCAACTTGATTCACAATTCAAAACACGCTCGCTTAATTTAGCTGTCATCTGCACAAATTCCAAGTTTAGTTGGTTGCACACACAATTCAATGATATCATTCGGTATTATCAAGTAGGAAGAGAAGAGGGCAAAATACAAATTCCTTTTCTCTGCTTGAATCCAAAACAAGGGGGAAATTTTCTAGTTTTGTTTCAAATTCACATTCAGTCTTGCTCGAAGAGTGATGGTGTCGGAAGGAAGATATTTTCCGCCCACTCACTACTATAGTGTATATTTTCACCAAAACTGTAGCCGAAACACAGTAGAAACACAGTGGCTCCAAAGTATCGCCGTTTGCTATCACCCGGATAATTAATGATGAAGGCCAACTTTTCTGCAAACACATTAATCCAGAACCAATTTATTTCACCCAAGTCTCTATATATTTCGTTTTTCTAGCTCGTGTATCAGAATACCGTACGTTTGAAATAAAAAATCCAAATTTATAAAGTCATTCTTCACTGTAATTACATTGCATGCTCCTAGACAATCACTCCGACCAAGCACACCATCCCATAAGTTTCCTCCTACGTACATGCATTATTCATCCAAAATTCTTTTGTCCGGTTTCGTCTTCACAACTGGACATTAATGAACTTTTCCTTTTCGAAGCACACACTGCGCGAACACACTCGGTATTTCTTAACTATTCGTGTTCTACTTGAGCCCTTCTTTTCTGGCCTTCTCAAACTTCTTCCAAGTTTCTTCCAAGTCCGAATATTATACAGTTCGGTAGTGTAGGTGGATATGTTTCCAAATTATATTCTGCGGGAGAAAATGTCGTTAACTCGGATTATTTATGTCCTCTGTCGTCCACTCACAATATAATTTTCTTTCAAAACGTATTTCCACTTTCTTCACCGCACACAAACACACAAAATGTACGCAACATTTACTTCCGATGTAAGGGTCTAGCTGGAGAAAGTATCTCTTGAGTAGTAGTAAAATTCTTGTGAAACTTGACTCAATTTTCCAAATGGTATCCAATAACCAACACCGTTTACGTCATCGTAAATTTATTCTTGCAACACTTTTCCTTCGCTCCTTGGGTATTCCGCCTATGGCTTTTTTTAACCAATCCTTGCATAAACCTACACGCAAAACCAAAATAAAACACTTAAATCATCGTAACGTCCACGCACAACGCATAGCCCATCAAAACTTATTCCAATCACACTTTAGCTTATATGATACCATCATCACGTCTAGAAAAAAGTTGATTCGATTATAATTCTTTTATAACAGCCAATACAACCGAATAATAAATATAAAAGCCTGCCAGCTTTTATCTGATATCTTTGCTGGAATATAAATGATACCTTTTCTCCAACAAGTAAGACACCGCCTTCTCGTTTCGAGTAAAGAACCTTAAATATTCTCTTATCACTGGGTTGATATCAATGACTTTTGCATATTGTTGATACAAATACACTGACCGAACTAGGATTCTAACAAGCTGTACGCATCGGACTGTTTTCACGATTTACCGCTTGTTCGAACGCACTTAACTTCTCTGATCTGATATATCTGCCTTCACGATTCTCTGTCGATGTTCTTGAAAGGTTATCAACATGTACAGCTAATGTGTAACTCACTGCCTGAGCAAAGACCTTCGACATAGGTAAATCAGTAAAGGAGTCATCAAGTCGTAAACAGAAAGTCAAGGAACGGAAACCTATTCATTCATTCATTCAGCATTCAAATTAAATCACCCACGCATTTAATCCAAAATCCATTAAATGAATTAAATCCATCATTATTAATACACACTCCTGTCAAACGAAGGAAATCATCCCAACAAAATCTCTATCATCTTTCTCTTTTCTCGTCCCTCTTAGAATTCAACTTGTGAGCTTTTATAATCTTGAATCTATTGTAACACAAATTTGGTCATCAGATAATCACTCAGTCCTTCTCTGCGGCAATTTCATCTTACACTTGATTTTGTTATCTTCTTTTCAACTGCAAGTGCAACATACCCGGCCCATCCGCCTTCTCAATGCTAAACTTTAAAAAATAACCAGGCTTTAAATTATACGTTTTAAATTTATCAACTATGGTAATTTCATCAGTTATAAAATTTACTGTATGAGCCAACTGAAATTAGTTTGACTTTGAGCCAATCTCCTCCTACTTGTCGTTAATCATATTTGCAGTGCTAAATTGAATTCTTTCTTGTAAGAGACCGAGTTTAGTGATGGAGGAATTTGCACAAGGCAAGGTTATTTTCGTCAGTTCGTTCTAGCTTGTCATTTAGATTTTAAGTATGTGCGTGTAAAAATAATCTCCAGAAGAGCTAAATAATATAAAATTGCTGTTAACTCTCGAAATTGATAGAAAACGTCTCTTCGAAACTGCCGTTACCATGGCTACAGTTACTAAACCATTTTCCTATTCTAAGGAGAATTTAAACCGATTTTACTTCGAAGCTGAAATCAAAATTAAATTAGTATTATATACAGACCGGCAGTTAAAATTACAACAGTAGAAAATTCACCTTTTCAGAATAGTTGTAAATCCGAACTTTGTTAGTTGAAATTAGTTGAATATTCACTGAGAAAACTACAGTTTTCCAAAGAGAACTCACTTTTGAAACTCACTAGGGGAAGAATCAACACGTTAAGAGGAGTACGGGATAACCGACACTAACTTCCCCTTCCAACATCTAAACACAAACTGAAACTCGAAGCGGGCACATGCACTCTCCAACTCTTCTTCCTCCTGAGAGAACCGTTCACATATTATGTGTATGTTTGAAAGAGCCTGTGCATTTACGACGTCAAGTTTTGGATTTTGTTTTTCTTTACTGTTCTTATTGTGATTATAAAAATTGGAACCATTAGAAAAGCTTGATTGTTGCTGACTATTGCCGTATTTTTTAAACAGTTGAGAACTATTTTTTTCCCTTCTTAATTGACACTGATGCAAGGATATCTTTAGGTTGCTGTTTCAACGCCGATTAAATTATAAGTCATCCAAGGCGTGAACAAAGTACTGCAGTTACCATGTCGGTTTGCCAGCTATGAGGGAATACATAAACGCGTTGCGAAAATTATATTTAAAACATGTACTATTTCAATGCTCAAAATTAACTCTACAATATAATGTGAATAAAATTCTTGAATACATGCATTTTGTGAAGTAGCCATTACAGAAAGAGGAACTCTCAAGGTAAAACTAGCAACAAGGCGTTCTTTGGGTTGTAGTAGGTGATTCAAGCAAGCGTTGCTCCCAACTCTTTCCAGTTCACAGTTTTCAGTTTACCCTTCTCCCCTTACTGTATCTAATATTAATTTATACATTGAATGATACCTTTAGGCTGAAATATTGTCGAGAAATTTTGCTCAGTCTGGCGCTACGTTTTTACCCTATCATCTTCTGCTTCCAGTTAAACGTCTCCATGGAAACCATATTTGTCCACGCGTATGCCCCTTGATCCCATCATGCATAAATGAATCCAATCTCCAAGTAAGTCATTGCCCAAGGTTAGAACTGAATAATCTTAGGTCCAGTCCTTCCTAGGGCGGACGTGGCTAACAAAATTTGTTAAGTTTTGGATTGAGTGGCTCAATTTTTTCAATTTCTCCTGCTCCAACTGCTTCAAACGCAAAAGGCAAAAGTTCATGCTGAAGGCGGGAAATATTGGCCGTTAAGGAGTAGAAGCTGTGTAAAATATTCAATTGATTAAATTACAAAGTCTATATAACCAACCGCCAGCTATAGTTTCACCCCAAGAAAATTGTCTGCTCTTCCACGCTTTCTCTTTCCCAAGTATCTTCGGCATACATAAAGAAACCCAAGTTTGGATCTTCTGAAGCCACCGTCTGCAGCCGGCTATTTGCTTTCTCTTGCGTAGCCAATGTAAAATTTAAATGCTGCAAACCTGAAAAAGATTAAGCACGGAAGGAGGCGTTATAGCTAAAAGCAAATCTTTGTGTTCCCACAGTTATCCTCAAGCTCTTCCAGTGTCTTTAGACACGCCGTAAGTGTCTGAAACTCTGGAGAATTTAATGATTTTGCTGCGAGCGAGCCGCAACTACCCGCCGTCTGATGTGATCTTGAATACATATCGGTCTGAACGGGTAAAACCGAGAGGGAGGAAGCCTGGAGATTTTGTGTACGAAGCGCATAAAGCACTGGAGTCAGCATCCACCACCACCGCTGTATATAGAATCTTCCCAGCTTGTGTAGAAAAGCATGGAGCACAGCAACCAACCCTAGCCTAACATACAATTGATCTTTGGCTTGTACCCACCATCATCTTCCCTCGTAGTTCCCGGTTCGGTGCAGCAGGGCGACCAAGAGTAAGAGCAGACAGAGCTGCATAAGGCACACAAAGAACATGTAGAGAAGAGAAAGACGAGAGGGGATTCTACCCGGCTTCGTAACGTTGGAGATCACAAACTGTACATTTCAGATCCGGGTTTTCTCCTCCCTTCCTCCCCGGCACCCGGTAAAACTGACTGAGCCGGGTAGCAGCAATTCTGCTCTGCTAGGAGCCTGGTATCAGTTAAAACACCACCGAATATGTACTTCGAAGCTTTGCTCCAGCTCTCTATAAAATTCTAATCTTTCTTCCATGATCTAGTGGAACAAGTGCATCTTTTCTAGCTTTTGCTGCCATGACAACGCCAGCTTAGCTTTTCGCTTATACTGACGGCCGACGGCCCTTATTTATTTTTCCCTGGAATATTTACCTAGAATTCCGTGTAGCTATAGTTTCCGTGCAAAAGTTAGATACCTGAAAAGTATTGCAATCCTGTTTCCGGAGAAAAAAAACTATCATCTTTTCAAGTATCTGATAGAAATCAATGAATATTTTCGTTCTAGAATTTAAATTACCTCTGGTGCAATTCTTTCCAGAACGATTCCAGAAGGTAAATTCAAAGTTTAGCGGATTCCAGTAGAATCCGAGATGAGGGAAACACGATCGAGAATCTACTGGAGCTAGAGTAGGAAGCGGAAGGAATGGAGGTATGTTTCTGGAAAGAAATTAGCCAAAATTGACTCCTCGCTCTTATAGAATTCCTACTGAATAATAAAGTAAGAATCAATAAGATGAGAAATTACGTATTCTGTCAAGGATTCTCTTCCAGATAAAATTGAAAGCTTTCCTGGAGAAGAACAAGAAGGAAGGGTGAAGTTAGTAGAAGGCAAGAATCGAATTCATGAAGAAGCATCCCTCGATTCCAGCTTCAAGCCCCAGCACCGTTCCAATTTCACTCTCGTTCACCGACAGGAGAGACTTCTCAACCTCTGGATCAAGATCCTGGAAACCTGGAATGAGATGCTCCAGGAAGAAGATGAGGGGAAGATGAAGGCGGGAGGGAGTCAAGTCCAAATTGAATTGTACTAGGAGCAGGGAATGCAACATCCAGCAGTCATAGAGACAGACAGCGGATGAGGATAAGAAGATGGAATTGTGCAAGCTGCCGAAGATGAAAAAATTCGTCCACGTTCCATCCTTATCTTGCACCGAAAAACCCGGAAGAGAAAAACGAAGGAACGCATACAACCTTGTCATCTCTCGTTGTAGCGTCCATCATCCCAAAATCCAGGGATGCATCCCGCATCCCGATTTCCCTCTTTTACCTCTATTAGTTACGAGAATGACAGAGAGCTTATCCTGTCGTCGACACGGAAATCTTCACACTCCCTGCATTTCCTTCTGCGAGCTGGAGGAATTGTCAAAATATCGGATTTTCTCTGGGAAAAAAACTTCTTATTGAAAACTAACCAAACGGAATGAGATTAGAATTGGATTGAATTCAATCCAAAGTCTGTAGCAGTCCGGGGTTCAATCTATTTCCAACTTCGCTCCGGAAGAGCAAGGACAGAAGACACAATCCGGAAAAAAATCAAACGTATCACCCTCACCCAAAGTTGCAACAATACATTATCTCTTGTCTCTGAAATAGAAAGTTGAATTCCATGTTGCTAAGCGTCCGGTTCTCGCTAACATCCATTACAACTCTGCTCTGCTTGCCTCAGTATGCACAAAATACCCGGGTTCTTCGGGATGCATGACTGAGCGCCTTTGGAAGAAAACCCCGGAGCTTGGTACGAGCTCTGCCTTCTGGAATGCTTGATCAGGAGTCGGAACGGAAACATGGATGTGCCCTTTACATAAAATCTATTTCACACGCTTCAATCTTCCATCTCCTCCCATTAAATCCTCCTCTACCTTCTTTGACTCCTTTTCTCAATCTCTCGCTCCCTTTAATTCAGGCTCATTTTCTCCGGGGTCGTAACATAACTTCTACCCCTTCTGATTCCTGATAACTCCTGGAATTCTTTCCGATAATGGGGCCCTCCGTCGGATAGAATTTAAGGAGCAGGCAGGGCTCCAGGAGTCCGTAAAGGATCTGGAAAACGACACGGCGAACAGAATGAAAGCGGTCTTCTCATATCTCATAATCAGATCATGGAATATCATTCATCCTTTAATCTTTTTACCTTTTCACATACCTATGAAACTAGACAGAAAGTGAGAGAGAAGAAAAGGTGAAGAATATCCGTACAAAGTGTTACAGTCCTCAAGCTCTGGAACTGATCCGTAACAGCTTGCTGCCTTCATAAGGGCACAGACTTCAACGAGTGCAGTCAGGGATAAAGGATCATTGAATGAGAGAAGATTTTAAGGGAGTGTAGGTCCAAGGGCACCCGCTAACATCCCTGAGCCAACATTATTTTCCCACCTCTTAACGTGTTTTCAAACACACTCTCAAGGATTAGAGGTAGCTAATCAAAACATAGAGAGAAGTCCTTTGAACACCATATAATCAGTTCAAACCCAACATCATCGGCTACTTAAGGGTGGTCCCTTAATTATCTTCATGGCTTTCGGTTCGAACGTCCTCCCAAAGTCCCAGGCGATAACATACTTGTCACGTCACTCTAATTTTTTATTCCGTTTTCTTACCCATATTATTTTTAATTTCTTAATCTCCAAGACGGAATTTTCCTTGGGCACCAGCTGGATTTTGAGAGAACGTCCATATAAAATAATGTAAGTTAAATGGAGGCTTATGCAGCATATTTGCGAGGTCGATGCAAGCTGGAGCAGTCGGGCTGGCAGTTTCATGAAACTGTTGGAGAAAATCGGAGAACAGAGTTGGCGGATTATTATTTTCCCATCGGAAAAAGCTAGGACTGTACGGCAACGAATGGGAACATTTCTTCTAGGGCTCATTCAAGCAGAAATCTATTTAAGAATCATGGAATTTAGCTGGCCAACCGAAATGATCCGAATCTATTTCTCAGACGGTATAAGCGGCTTTAAATTTTAGGGCATTTCAAAAGCTTCTCCAAAATAAGAGCTGTAAGCAGCTCCACCTTCTTTAGTTAATGATAAAACCATGTGTCTGTCCGCTTCCCGGGGTGGAAAAAGATTTCAATTCAAGTATTTCCTTTGCTTAGGTCTTCATCTGAAACAAAGCGCATTGCATTGAGGACTCAAAGTGGTTCAAAATAATCTGTATGTCTGAGTTTGATACTGTACTGTGCTAGATAGAGCAAACATTCATAGATTTCTAGGCGTTCCTTTCAAAAAGTACACTATTTCCTGGCGGTACAATGTTTTTCAACCACTAGTTTTGAAGCTCTCTATCGCCTGATTCTTTGCACTTTAATGTTGCTATGTCGTTAAAATTTCATTCACACTTTTCAAGAGCTGGTAGAAATTATCGATACAGAATTTAAATGCTGCCGGTGGGTCAGACGTTTTCATTGTCTTAATTGCATTTAAACTCTGATTCCCCTGTAACTCAACTACCTTGATTCAAGAGTAATTAACTCCATCATCCTCTCTCTACCCTCCATCGACCAAGCAACCTCAGACCTCTGACGGTCAAAGCACGGGGTCGATCCTAATTTACTTATCCTAATTCCTCGGAATCTCTTGAGACGTTTTTTAAGTAATTTGTGTTCTGAAAAGGCTTTTCTTCTTCTGCTTCACTCGAAACCTTCTTTCTTTCAAGCCTATCAATTCCACTCCAAGGTCAAAGGTGGAAGAAGGGTTCCCGCGGGGTTGGATCCCCTAGGGCATTTTATTTCACACTTTAGTTCCTCACACATATCTATTCCTGAGCCGTCAATCCTGAGCTAGTGTAGCGTAAAACAGGACTTTTATGCCACACACCGCCGCGCCTCTCTCTCAGCAATATTTTCTTAATTCTTTTAAAAATCTCACCCTTTTACCCCTTTCTCCGCTATTTAGTGTCAGCGTGAAGGATCCCCGGGTGAAATATTCTCCTAGGAGGAACTGCTCATCCTCCCGACGCAACGCCTTTACAACACACTATGCTCTGCCTTTACGCAAGAATCCGATAACCATGCCGCCTATTTCACTTCCCCTGCCGCCGCCACAACCAACCTTCCCTCCTTTTCATTAACTTACCTAATTTTGTCTTGTGAGACAACAAGGTTCAATTAGTTTGCTTCTTTGGTTTCTCCTCCCCTTTGTTAATTTTCCCCGTGGTTCTCACCCTTCTCCATCTACGCATTATTACACATTAACTCAGAGTACAAGTAAACCCTCCATCTGTAAGTAAGTAACTGTTTTCTTAGCTTGTCTTCCTCCATCTTCCTCCTATCTTGTACAACTTTTCTTCAAATTCTTGCCTAAGATATATTCTAAAAGCAACTTGCCCTTCGCCTCAGTCTCTTACTCTTCCTTGAGCAACCCCTCCTAAATCCTCCTTTAGCTAACGTTGAGCAGAAATTCATTCACACTATGCTCGACTTGAAAATTTAACTTTCCGTTCCAACAATCTTGGACCAAGGAAGAAGGAGGACAGAGTTATTCTGAATGAATTGTAATAGCTTTTGTCCCGGTGTTTACTTTACCACCATGGAATCTTTCACTTTGTTAATAGCTACTTTGCCTAGTTGCCTCACAGAGTTAGTTATAGCTTTCCCTTAAAAGTAACTTGCCGCATTTCCTCCAGGAGGCAAGCTTCCAACGCAAGCTCCAATGAATTTGTGTACGGATGAGCTGTAGAGTCTTGGATGATTTACTCCGGACAGATGTCACGGGTTTGTCTTTAAGCCCGCGGTCCTCAATCCTGCTGCCCTTCTCGAGCAGCAGAAGAACCCTTCGGGCTTTTAATAACCCGGAGTTTACTCAGGCTACATGAGCTACATGGTAGAGCTAACGTAAGTCATTTTCGGACACGGGTTAAAGGACACTCTGTGTGC
Organism: Sminthurides aquaticus; assembly: GCA_906901655.1. Classification (NCBI taxonomy): domain Eukaryota; kingdom Metazoa; phylum Arthropoda; class Collembola; order Symphypleona; family Sminthurididae; genus Sminthurides; species Sminthurides aquaticus. The sequence continues at coordinate 1,876,418 of CAJQTT010000010.1, forward strand.
ATCTCTATTGAAAAACGTTGGGAAAAATGACATACACACACGGCAATTCCCCGAGTAAACTTGTAGAGTTCACTCTGTAGCCCCACTCTGCATGACAAAGGCCGGGAAGGCGAAACTTGTACACGGGCCGGCCCTTGCCTTTACCCCTTGGCCTGGTTTTGGCCGATGGCGATGGCGGGCGGGTAGAATATAGAATCAAGGGTCGCTAGGGTTGTCCCAGTTCCCCTCATTCCGTTTTGTCCCCGTAACAAAAGAGTGTCTTATGTACACAGAAGAGATCACACTGTGTGGAAGTGTTAGTGTTTAGTATAGGGACGCAGTTCCCGAAATGAATCAGTGGAACAGGGTGTAGTTGTACGGTGTCGTTTAGAGATCAGTATCCGCTCCAGGCCGATGTTTTTGGTGACCCTATCCCTGGATCTACATGTGGAGGGTTATGTTGGTTAGGGCCGAGGAGAAGCATAGAGGGTTTCATAATCTAAAGAAAACATTGAATTCATGTTCACCCAGCTTTGCTTTCTCATCTCTTTTATCCATGTTTTGTTTCGTTGCTTCTATGCATTGAAAGCTCTAAGCTGTGTGGCAAGGGCTGTTACCCTTTAAAAAGCGGGCGAATACACACAGGGTGACTCCATGTAGTTTACTTTGGACGGAAGAGTGTTGGAATGGGGAAGAGTGCGAAAATCCCATAATTCACCTCTAAAAAACTCTTGCTCAATTTACACATTTTGGATTACTAATAAATTCTTGTTATTTCTCCATTGTGTCGCTGTATGGATACTCTGTATATTAAATTCCCGAGCCGGGAACGATAACAATAATAATGGAAAATGTACATTCACACTCACTACTACGGAACGGGCTGATCCTATAAGGCTTTTGATCTGGAAAGATACGGTGAGAGAGAGAGAGAGTGAAAATATGGGCGTAAAGTTTATACTAGTATACACTCCTCATTCTTTTTTAATATTTGTCAACGTTAGGGTCTGCTTTGTGTGGAACAGTGCTGTAGTTTTGTTGCTTTCCCTTAGCTCAGCGTAAGGAATGGCATTGGATGTCAAGGAAATATTCACTGGAAAATACTGATGGCCATTAAGGGCCCGGAACTTGTCTCACAAGTCTACAATTGTTGCCAATAAAAAGCTACGGTAATGTCACATTAATAGAATGAATCATATTCCGTTCTGAATATTCAAGATGGGAACAGGCTGTGCTTGGAAGCATACGAGGGTTGGTTCTGATTGTGACACTGGGCTGATATTACGTCTACTATTGTTTGTCATTGAATTTTTATCATTTTTTCTTCACTTCCTTATTTGTTCAGGAGTAGATTTCGGGGATTATTAATATTGCTCCCTAGGATTCTGAATGAAGTAAATTATAAGTAACTATGTACTTCAAAGAGGGTGCTAGAGCTGCTAGCTACAGGAAGGAAACGGGTGCGGACGTGATGGAACCAGCTGGGGCATTAAGTATCGTTGAGACGGAATACACGGATTTTCCGCTACGGGGCGTTTATAAAGAACCGGTACGACTCTGCAAGCTAGGAAACAAGACCGGCTATTATAGCAGCAGAAGATTGTGACAGGCAGGAAGATGAGCATGAAAACAAGGGATGGTAAAAGAGCAGGGACTGCGGCAAAAGTGTACCGCTGTGGCTGTAGTGCGATGATGCATGGGAGTCAAGAGAGAAGAGCGATAAGGAATTATTATTATGATAATGGCATGCGGGCATAAGGTTAAAGATTATGGATTTCGGGGAGCGAAACCTCATAAAGAAATCGATAATCGTCCTCACGAGCCTTTTCCCAGGCTATCCTTCAGCCCATAGCCAAGTAACCCATACCGTGTCATCATCATAATCTCCCCAGGAGAGAAAGAGAAAAGGCAAGCATAACAAGATATAATTGCTGAATGTATACAGCTCAAATCAAACCGGCCTCTGAGGACTGCCCAATACGGTTGACTTGTGTGTGGCCGTGCCGTCTAGGCCTCCAGCTCCTTATTAAGCTTCAGAAATTCTGTTAACGAGCCCTCACAATTTTGATTTGTGTACAAGTTTGGAGCGTGTGCGAATATTGTGCAGGTCACCCTACTGCTTGCACTCACTCCTTCATGCTTGCTTTCTCGACCTTTTTATGCACTGATTTTTGGGCTGATTTTCTTTGGTGATGCTCGACTCGTTCATGCATTAATATTGGCGCCATAAAAGGTCTATGCATGTCGGCAGAGGGTTTGATTTTCTTTGTCATTGACAATGACGTACTTTCTGGGTGCTTAATTCATCAAAATTTAGTTGCTGCACAATTATATTTTCCTAGTTTAGGAGTGGGAATAACTGAGATTTGATGTAATTTATTTTTCTTTTGTATTGATCATTGAAAAATTTGAATTTCAATAATTGAATATATAGCTTTGCTTCTTGATGTTCTCGTATGAAAAATCCCAAAGAAAATTACATCTATTCATAGCAACTTTATGCATTCTCGCTGGAGAATTTGTACGGCGTCAAGCTACTGCATTACATGTTGCTACCAAAGTTGAGCGTCAAAATGCTTGTTGTTTCCGACACATTTGACATTAAAAGATAACAAGATATCCCAAAGACAACAGCGGGTTTGCTCGGTAGGTTGTAATGATACGGAAGACGGCTACATAAAAACTAATCACAAGTACATTATGAATGATTCCAGAATTGAATAGGTGGGAAGTAGCAATAAAGAAAAGGAAATCTTCTCCTGGGGCAGGAGCTGTTCGTCACAGCCTGTCTATCGGTCATCCACTTTACTGCGGGATAATAATGACTATAGAAAATTTGCATAACATGATGGTAATGTTCATTTAAATGGATCAAAAGTCTTTACCCTTTTATTTGACGCCAAATATTATAATAGTTCACAAAATATGATTATTAGAATTTTTTTTATTGGCATCGCAACGCCCTCTGGGCATGAAAAATTGAGGCTCTGAATCCTGACACTGAATTCAATTGTCAATTTTTTCCCTCCTGCCAAAAACTACACAGTCTTTGCTTCTCAACTCTCAACCGCCTTTCCTTCAAAAAAGACCACCAGGAAAACTTGAAACACGTTACATTCATAGCTTTTATGTCTGCGGGTTCATTGTTAGGTTCACAGGGCTTCTGCGGTACGATATAATTTTAAGACTCATTATGCAAATTCCAAAGACTTAAGATGTATGTCCGTCCACATCTCTGTCTTCCCCTCGTCCTGGACACACATGATGAAATATTTGGAAAGTATACAGCAAGGTCCGCAGTAATTGTACACCAACCAGGCAGGTCCTTCATACAGCACTTACCATGAAAGATTCCCTTCCATTTATTATGAGGCCAGCTTGTAGCACTACACTCGTGGGCATCTAATAATCTTTGTAATTTATTGTATTCATGATTCAAGCAGAGAAAAAGTGGTTTTAACGAGCCCGGAACCAGCCATTAAGGCTTGTTGTTGGTTTGGCTTTGAGAATTCATACCGCGCTGGTTTTAAATGCGGAGCTAGGAGAAAAGACACAAACTTGTACGGACAGTGCGAGTAAATTGCAATATTTCCCACTTTAGTCACCATTTGTTTAGTCGAGCTTTAATTCCGTTATTAATTTTGACGCCATTCTGGACGTTCGCCGATGCCGACTCAGTTGCTTGGTACTCCTTGAGTTGTAATGGACAAAAAGTAACGGTTGCAAATACACATGTGTTGAAAATTCCGTTCGTTGATGAAATTTATGGATAAGTATGTTTAGTTCTGCAGCATTTAAATTTCAAAATGCTTGTATAAGTCGAGTTGACCATGTCCTGGGATCGTATCAGAAATAATCATTCTGCATTTCAAAGATTACTTCTATTTGAATCAACCCTTAGCTAAGGGTTGATTCAATTATTGCTAGAATGATCAGCTAATATACCCCGAACTTAGGTATATAGGTTTATAATAGGTAAGTATACCCCGAACTTAGCTCGACATAATTACAGCCAATAGATGGCGCCCCAAATAAAGTAGTACATAATACTGCTATTTCACATTTTAAAATAACAAGCGAGATAACGAATCACGTAATCAGTCTCAAGGGCTCCGGCATTTAAACTTCATCTGTTATTGCGAAAATGTATGCACGTCTCAGTAATGATCGATATGCAAGACAATTTACAAAATTCTCGTCGAACTTTCTCCAAATTGGTTACAGTGTTATATATCACAACGCTTGAAGGTAATCAAAGGGTAGTGAATATTTTTGTGAATGATATGAATCCTGAATAAATACAGATACCATCATAAAGTATCTGGATTAGAGGTACGCGGAAACGAAAAGGAAGTGCAGAAGAATCTACACTGTTATTTGCAGCGTCAATCTACCTATAAACAGTAACTGAACAGATTTTAAACGCAAGTAATAACAGGTGAAGCAGTACAACATGTAAAGCCAGCGACTGTTATGCCAATTTAGGCTGAACCTACGGTGTAGTTGTCTTCCTTCAAGATACTAACTCACGACAGATGTAAGAGATACACGCACTACACTGAACATTTCTTCCTTTATGAAAGCGGCTTTCTTCCACAGTATTTTCTAATGGGTGTGCTAAATTAACAGTTTGGAAATGTAGCTTAAATGCTTAATTAAAGATGTCAGAAAGGACGTGGTAAATTGAGTGTCATTTAAATACCGTAGTTAGTTTCGAACAATATGGTATATACGATAAACACGTCGAACTTACATTTAGATGCTAGGCTTATAATTAAACACGTCGGTAAAATTAGTTTCTGCTTTCATAACATTCCATCTGGAGTGTGAGGTTGGTACTTTGAAATCAATCCTCACTTTTGTTTTATTTTAACCGGTTCGACCCAAAAGCCAGGAACATTTCTACAAAATTCGATCATAAAGTTTTGAATATTGTGTAACGGTTCCGACGTTACAAACATGGAAAGATTTTCGAAAATACAAACAATTTACTTACTGCAATCCTTAAGTAAAATAAGTTTTCTTCCTTTGGTTGTAGAAATCACCACCAACACCTTCAGCAATTGTCCCTCTCCTTCACGTAGACAACGCCTTTCAAGAATATTGTCCGGAATATCAAAGTTATATTTCCTGTACAAAATCCTGGCCCTTGTTCTACCGATTCTAAACCTTGGTCAATCCTTAAAGCTTGAGCAGGTCCTGATCGATGTGATAGTGACTGCAGCGTGTGGCCTTAGTGTGCTTTATTATTTCACCTACTTTGAAGAATTTTGCGACATAACTCTTGCAATCCTGAACGACGTCTTCAGAGCAGAAAAGAAACGTAACGTATTTCTTGTCTCATCCCAAGAACAGCTAGATATTTCCTTGCAGCAGCTAATACTAACGACAATCCCTTCGGGCTCGTTCTTTGGAACGGTGGGTCTCTTTGTACTCTTGTATCGAGATGCATCCAGGGCTGGAAATCTTGCGTCGATAACAATGCTCCTTCGTTGGAATAATGATCTTAGCTACATGACCTGTTATGCTATGTTAGGTATTTTCGATTTTTTTCTCCTCCTCAAGGCAGTGTATGGAATTGCCACCTGTATCTGCATCCAACTACTGGCATTTGAGGCATGGATGAAGCAATTACAAAAGGAGTGTGCACTATTAAAATACGGGTAAGGCTGCGATGAACTGCAAATCGATAAAATTCAAGCAGAAGTTGATTATACAACAAATGCTAGAAGAGCTATGTTACAGTCTTATAATGTTTGATTCATAACTATAGCAGACTCATAACGGCTCCAGGGTCATCTGCAACATCTACAGGATACAAAAGATGTCGAGAAATGCAACTGCGCATGCTTATATTCAATATGAGCAATCGTTACGGCGTCTTTGCTCTCAAGCTCATGTCGCTCACCTCAATCGTTTTGTTTACAACGGTGTCCATTCCATCATTCTCGGAGCATCCTCTGGTGGCAACTTTCAATTTACTCACGGGCGTGTATGCGGCCATCATTTACGTCATCGTTTTTCAGAAAGCTTTTCGCATGCCTAAACAATTCCGGAAACTAAAAATACAGATCCTTGCTCAAGCTGGTAAGGCACAGCCGGAGAATCCGTTTCGTTTGATGCAATTAAAAAAACAGCTCCGTTCAATACCCGAACTAGGGGTCAAAGTTGGAGACTTTCATGTGATGGAGCGTGCTTCAACACTTCTCTTCTTAGATCATGCTGTGTCAAAAATTGTCGCACTTCTGGTATTTTTTGACTTTAATTGAATTTAATTATAGATTTTTGATTCTTGGGTGAATGTTATTACTATATACTGTCTAACCACTAGTTTGTAAGTCCACAATTCCTCCGCTGCCATGGTTACGCAATTAAGGCGTGTCAGCAACAAAATCTAATATAGATTCCCAGTCTAATCTTGACTGGGAACTAAAGAGAAACTTGCAGAAAAATTTGGAGTTGTTAGTTGAATCCCGCTATTAGTCCTCCACGTATCGCACGAATTTAAACTCAGGGGACTAAAAATATTTTTCCTGCTCGTGAGTCGTGTACATATTTATGCCGAAGATTGTGGGACGTGTAAACTCTTTTATTGTTTACTGCTTACCTTGAGATAGAAATTTCAGTAAGAACTTGATGACTTTTAGCTATTATTTTAAATTGGAATTATTATTGAAGAATAACTGTCAAATGGGACAATCCAGCTTGTTTTCACTAGCTGTCTCTTTAAATAGTATTTTAAAGCCCGTTTTACCAACTCCATCAAAGCTTTGAATGACCCGGAAATAAGAGTAATGATGCTCGATTAAATAATTATTCCAGTACCAATAAAACAAACTAATGGAGAAATATGTTTTTCCCATTTCTGAATAGAGTGCAGTTCAAAAATAGAAACTAAAAGCCAAGCATATTTCTTTGGCATATTTGTTTTGTCTTTTATCAAAAGTTTTTCAACCAATTTAAGTGTGGTTATCTTTAAAAAATTGCCTCTTTTTTGTAAATTAAGCACAATATCTTAATGTTTCTCAAGTACGTTTAGTCGCTCTCCCTTCGACTTTCACGAACAGAATATGACAGGATACTGCCTCTAAAAGACGTTCTGGAAACATTGTTGTCATAACGCAAAAATCAAGTCCAAGCTGGAGCTAAAGTTTTAAAATATTTAGCAACAGTAGCTTTAAAATAAGGTTCAGGATGTTAAAATTTCAAGGTTTATCAACAAAAAATGGATCGTATTGGAACCTCATTGAATTTCTCCATGTTTAAATGTCTATCTTTTTTAAATATCATTCCACTCATTGTCACTTCGGCAGATACGAGAGGATTCAAATTCACAAATTCTTCACGGCATCTTCGCATTTTTGCAACACTGTCTCTGTTATCCAAACTGCATTTTGCGTACAAATTCTCAGCCCTTCTTTTCACCGTTGGTTTTCTCCGAAATAGTTCCAAGTTAGATCAGGTGTTGATAGAGATTGTAATAACTGGTGTTTGCTGTGCAAGCTACATAATTTTTAATAATTATTTTGTAGAGTTGCCAGAAATTACGATAAATATCCTGAATAGTATTTACGGGCCCAAGAATGACCGTAATCTTTTTCTGTTGGTACCAAGAACTACCGAAAAACACTTATTGGCAAACTTCGTTTACTTGTCCATTCCTTTTGGTACGCTGTGGGGCACGGTTTGCATGTTTCTACTCTCGTATCGAGACCCTTTCAGACTCGGAAATCTAGCTTCGCTTTCATCGTTAATTGTCGCTATAAATGGAACCGCAGAGGATGCTCTTAGTTGGGCACTGTTTTTGACGCTTACAGCATTTGATTTCCTGCTGTTGCTCAAGACCTTGTGTGGGATTGCAGTCTTTGTATCAATTCAAATGGCTACATTTAAACTTTGGGTCACTGAATGGGCAAATTCCGGGGCGCTGCTTGACCAGTAAGATATAATATTACTGATTTCATTTGAATGCTGTCGTAGCTAATGTTCAAGCCTCAATTACTGTTCATTTTTGTTTTTTTTTTGTAGCCTCCGAGTCAATCCAAACATAACAAATTCGTTATTCAAAAAGTCTCGGGAAGCGCAGCTCCGAACGGTATTGCTAAACGCTACAAACCGATATCCATTATTTTCCATCAAGATTCTTACTCTGACCACTGTTATCGTGTACACTACGGCAGCAATTACTTCTGTATTTGATAGTCCAGCACTGACCTTCATCACGGTAGCGACTATAGTGTACACAATTATTGTGTACTCGTTAATCTTTGAGAACGCTTTTCTTATTCCAGAAGATTTTGCGAAATTGAAGCGGAAAATCCTTGCTTGCACTGCTGGAGGAAATGGGTTAAAATTGCAGTTTAGAATTTTGGAGATGCAAATGAGGTCAATTTCAGATTTAGCTATAAAAGTTGGGGATTTTCATAAGATGGAGAAATTATCAACGTTACTCCTCCTGGATCATGCTGTCAACAAAATTGTATCATTGTTGGTGTTCTTGAAATGCATTTGAAACAAATTAGTTTTACCTTAACGCCGATCGTGATAGCTGCGCGAATAAACATAACTTCATTAAGTCAGATTACACGTTCTCATCAAAAAACTAACTACAATTGATGTAAATTAGTATTAGCATGATAATGCTAGCTTACTTTTGCGCAATGTTAATAAAATTATTTCTAAAATCAAACTTGTTTTGCGTCTGCTCAATAAAGTTTCCAAAATTTAGGTAACCCTACATTTTCCTAAATCCTGCGAAACTTTATTCTACGTACTACTTTCTCCACACACTCACATGCCTATCCTTTAACAAGAACAAATGGGCTCCGAAATGCGCCATTTGTTTCCCAGAATTTATTTCACCAGTTTGTGATTTTAAATTCAAACTAACCTAGTTTCCTGAGACTGGAGTGTGAAGGATGAAAAATCGGTCCCCGAAGAATCATTGGTGACTTTGGCGGGCATGAGCTTGAAATTGCTTTGGATACGGAAAAGTAAATTGAGGCAGTGTGTTATAGCTTCTTTCTCTGTAAGTTCCCGCCTACTTCTTCCAAACAATGATATCAAACTCTCACATCCTGGTTCCCTCTACTCTCAATCCGATCTTGATCTCTGCTGATACCCACTTCATCGTTTTCCAACCCATGCTAGAACTCAAGAACAAGAGCACAGCCCGCCCCCGGAGAAAACAAGGTACGTGTCAAGTGGTGGCGGGTGATGGGAATTGGAGACCCGAATCCAGAAAATATGTTTTCCTATTTTCTCTTTACACTTTATAAACCTCTCGCACTTTCTATATCCCTCCTGATTGAGGTCCTGTCTCCATAGCCGGTGAGAATTGGTCCCGAATTTTCGCCAACCCGCCAAGTTGGTACTTACTCCACGTGCAATTTTCTTTGTAACCGAACTTCCAAAATTACCCACTGGACAGCAACCCATTTAATCCTTATTAATGTCCCACCTATTTCTCAAGGCTACATAGAGCATTATTACATATTTAATGGAGTCCCACCTACAGTTTCACCCTTGTTTTGGAACTTCGTGAGCAAACACATAGATCCAACTAATCTGGTTCCTTAAGGATCTCGGTCACAGACAGGTCAAGTAGATTATTGCCCCAAAACAAAATAAATAGTATCCAGAGGGCGCCAGCATATTTTGCATTCTCATCCTACAGTATTTTTTCCAAAATTTCGTAATGGCATAGTTTTTACTACATGACGGACCGGAGATTAGAAAATAAATAGGTATCCGCAGTCTCTTTGAAAATGCTTTAATGGATTCGTATCCTTCTTTTGACATGATCTTTTCCAAGATTTTTCCAAAGAAATCCGTCTCCAGAACATCTCACTCACAGCATATATCCTCCAAAGCGCTTTGTTCATCCTTGTGTATTTCCTTTCCCTTAAAAGCTATTTTGTATTTCTTGCTCTAGAGAAATCAGTCATGAGCATTCATTCAGCCCGATGCTTTCGGGTTTCTTGTACCGGTTTCAATAGAGAAGCAAAAGATTTTTCGCTTCCTCCGGATTTCGATCCTTCTTCATCCTGTTCTCCTGCATTATGCGTTTCAGTTCTCTCTGTGTGCCAGATGTAGAATTCAAAAGCTAAAACGACGTAGACACCAGCAAGTCAAGGATAGAAGGGATTTTCAGTAAAGACAATTTAGATTTTACCACTGCAAACGGATTGTTCGGTATAAAACACTAGAATCTTTTACTGTTTTCTATGGTAACACTTTGTACATCTAATCTTGCCCTCCTCTGCCCTGCCTTAACGCATCTCCTGTTCTCACATTTTACTTGGCGATTCATGACTTTGCTTTTTCCCTCGCTACTGAGAGTATTCTTACTTCAGAAGCGTATAGTATTTTATGTTTACAACCAGCTAATCGGGTATTAGTTTCGCTTCTGCTCTGAAATACAAGTATCAAATATCATTTTCATCTCAGCCTTTGGTTTCTTCCTGCCCTGTTCTTCTCTCTTCTGGATTGTAAACATCTATGCCTGTACTGTAAAATGCTTCTGTTTCATCTCATTCAAAACCTTTGAATTCCTAAACGTTTCACACATTTCCCCAAGTGCAGAGGGCAGCAACAGTGTAAAACATTGCGTCTTCCCTCCTTACGTCCTATACGTTCTGACTAAGCATATTTGAGAATGGTTAGCAATTTCACTACACGGTTGAACATTGATCAGAGCATTAAAACTTGCCTCTACGTAGGAAGCGTTGCTGGGTTATGGAGTTGAAGATGAAAAATGAAAATTCATTCTCCCTTTCAAAGTTTCAACCCGATCGTTTATCTCATCTTCTCTTTACAATTCAATTCCAGGAGCTCAAGAAGTGAAGGCATGCAAAATATTTCACGGTCATAAGCTCATTTCTCTTTTCTCTTGCCAAATCAAAACCAGGGAATTCGTTCAATCCGATATCGGATCGGATCTGGTCTGGCTAAAAGCTGGAAGCGGGAAATTGGATTCAAAGAGACTGATTAATATTTTCAGAATGTGTGTAATTTGTTCTTGAACCGTATGGTTGGATGGAAGGAAACCTTCTGTGAAATATTTATTTCATGAAATTCATTTTAATATTACGTGGTTTATGGAGGTTTCTAGCTTTAGCTGCTGCAGGATACGTTGCTGTGCTGGTGATATAGTCAGTAAAAACGTCTTGTACACGTCAAGTTGAAACTGAAATCATGAAGAGATTTTTGCCTCCTCCCCGTGCCCACCACAAGCTTTAAACAGTTGCTCTTCCTAGCCTCCATGGCTTCTTGTCTTTTGTGGACTACCAGATGTAGTTTCCAGAGTTGACAAGCTGTTTATGTCTCTTCTTAAACTTGTACTTGATTTCAAAGAGAATAAAGCACCCATTGTATTTAGATATGGTTGCAGGAGGCTGTAGAGATGTCTGTTTCCTTGGAAACAAACATTAAAGATGAAGGACTGAAACTAATGGTCTCACAAGTTGGTTCTTCAGTGAGCAGGAAATACTCAGCGTTACCATAGGAACGGGAATATTAGTGTTGAGACAAATATATCTTTTCAGCATAAACCTCGTCGCAATGAACTCCAGAAAGTATTCTATAACGAGGCATTTATGAAACGGCGTTAAGCTTACAATCAGTACATGAGCTTCAGCCATCTCCGCTGCTTGGACTTGTCCTAGGAAAATGAAGAGATTTCAGTCAAAATAACAAATTTAATCCCTTCGGAATCCTCCCAATTCCACCTTTTGTATCCTTTAACAGATCAAAAGATCATTCTCAAACAATAGTACCAATTTCCTAGCACAATAGAAGCCAGATAAAGAGCTAAATGTAATTCCAGGCTTGCTGCTACGCTCCTCTTCTTGCTTGCTTCCTAGGGCCAGGGCCAGGGCTGATGCTCCTATCCATCCTGTACCTCATTTCATGTATCCGACACATCTATCTCCGTTACCCTTTCCCTCGTCACGATGACTTGATAAACTTGATGTGGGTCTACAAATTATATTCTCAACACTATCTAGTTTAAGATCAGTTAAAATGCGTATCCATAACAAGGTACACTATGCCTTAGACGAGGAAGGGCTGTGCCACGCCACGGCCGCCTTTGGCCGACATGGAGAGTAGTCGGGGCTGATTCCAGCATTAAATCTGAAAAAAGTTGGCTATGATCATCTGTTGTCACATATGGCCGACACAAATTTTAACCAAAAAGAGTGATTACATAGAATTTTCTTGACTGACACGATCAATTTTAACTTTAGTCTTCATCAAAAATTGCACCAGAAAATTTATTTTCTTGGAAAATGTGATTTTCATAAGTTTACACAATGAAATTTTGCAACATGGATTTATTGTGCTGGTTCGTTATGTATTCCTCTTCTGTAGTTAGGAATAGTTGGAGACAATAACATGCAACGAAGATATTGAGGGTTGGTTTAATTTAACTGCAAATGAAATCCCGCCAAGTTGTTAATGAGGTTTTCAATTTTGTGTATGAAAAATCTAGTTCTTTTGTAATTACCGCAGAAAATTGTTTTAAGTCTGCTTTTTCTTGCATGCTGAACGCATATTGATTTTTAAAATGGTTGATACTTCTTTACATACTAAGCTTCCGAATTTAAACTTTAAATTTGGATTTTATAATTGCTTGTACTTTATATTTGCACTTGACAGGACAATGCATTGCTACCGTTCTTAGAATGACTTGAAAAAGGCTTACTTTTTGATTGGGGAGGGAAATTGATGATTGAGAGGGGAAACCGTGACTCCATAATGTCTTATTTGAAAGAACATTATTTAAACCAAAATTCAATTTTAACGGGCCACAGGGACTCATGCAGTGTGTGGTTCATCGTTATAGATGGGTGAAATTTTAAAGTGGCTGAACAAATCTTTGTTTTTTTGCGAATTTGGTTTGTAGCTTAGTTGAAAGTATTCAGTTAGATTTTGTAAGTTGCAACCCAATATTTTGCCTAGATGCGTGGACTCAATGAATTCCTCAGCTAGGCTTCGCAACGCTTCATCAACTTCATCAATGTCTTTAGATTCAATTCATTCAATCATAACTTATCATTCAAACAAGGAGGATTACAAGTTTCTGATTCTTCACTCTCAGTTTAAATTGTTTTTAGCGCCCAAACAGAATGGGGGGTGAGCTCAAAAATGTTGTTGAAACATTCTTTTGAGAGTTGCAAAATGATTGCTCAAACTTGAGGTGATAGTTCATGAAGGATTGTTAGTTTGGATGGAGTTTAAGTAGAAATATAACATGTGACTGTCATGTGACTATCCAATCTTGTCTTGCTAAAACTAAGAGAGAGCTAAAATGAGTTGATCTCCAACTTATCTTTTAACTCGCTCTGGCTTCTTGGGAGGTGGTGCAAATATGTTCTGCACGAAGTGGTCACATGTCACATATGGTGAGAATGTATTAGGGAGAAATTGCCCAGCAGCTTTTGGAACTTCTGGAGAAGGTGATCAGTTCGCATGAACCGCTACAAAAACAAATGCAAAACTCAATATTAAATCAAATATAAACTAAGCACCCCTTTCAAATGCAAGTTGTTCCATTTTGACCAGCCGCTGAATCAGAACTAAGTTGAAGCTACTTGCGTAGATCTGTAGCCTATTTTAGGCATTTAATTGGAATATTTGACAGAGTTGCAACTCTTGTGGTTGTGTTTGTGAGCCGACTGGCTTGGAAGTGGAGGTTACACATTCAAGACATTGTGCAAGTATTGAAAGTAATGTCCTTTATTTAATAATAATTATATACTTTTGCAATAAAAGTTGCAATATTCTGAGCTACTTTTAATTGCTTAAATTGAATTAAATTTAAATTGCAGGTTGAAAATTGAACAAAAATAGGCTATTTAGGTTTGACATCCGACGGAGAAGATGTCGTCCCTACTCGGCGTCCTCGTTTGCTCCGTTTTAATTGTTACAGCTTCCGCAATTCAAGCACAGAATGTACAAATCAATGACTCAAGTCTAAGGAACCAGTGAGTCAACCGGAATCATAAAAATAAAAAAAGGCAAGCGCAAAAAGAAGCAGAGAATTAAAATGTGACACTTTGCATTAATTTCAGACCCGCATTGCGACTTCCACGCGCAGCCGACACACCGTCTTGTGTCATTTCAATCCCAGAAGACGAAGCTAATGGATTGACCAAACTCCTCAACGGCTTTCTTAACTTCTTTGCTGCTAAGACCGATCCAGCAGCTGTGGATTCCTCCCCGGATGCGGGTTCATCATTTGTGCTGAATTGTGACAATGGGGTTTCTGGGCTGGAAACTTCTGTTTGGCGGATCCTCAACCGCGTTTGGCTCGCCACTTCCTGCCAATACTCGGATCAAGAATTCGATCAAGCGCTCCGTGAAGTGGAGAATGAGGCAGACAAAGTGCTTATTACCTTGAGGAATGTTGACATTGTCACGTTCAACGGTACAATAAAAACTGACTACTACTACAGCACAGTGGCCACAGTCAGGGCTACTTTGCTCCAAGCCGTTGAGAGAATGAAGGAGGCCCAAAACAGTGGTCGCTGCCACTCCTCGGCTGTGAAGCAGTTGACGGCCAACTTTGAAGAAGCGCTCCGAGAAATCAAAACCCAGAAAGAAACTATCGCCGTACTTCAGAAAGAAACTCGCCAAGCACTTTCAGATATCAAGACTCTAAAAGCAGAAACGGAGAAGTCGCTATTGGCAGTTACGGCGCAGAAGGAAGAAACGGAAGTGCTGCTCCAAACTGTAACGCGGCAGAAAAAGGAAACAGAAATAGCGCTGGGAACGATGAAGCGGCAAAAGGATGCACCCAACAGCGCACTTGAAACTGTAACACGCCAAAATGAGGCAATGAAGGAAGCGCTCGACGAAATGCGAATGCAAAAGGATGAGACAGAGAGCGCGCTTCGTAAATTGAAGGCACAGAAGACGGAAATGGAAGGAGCGCTTGAAATGATGCCAACGCAAACTGGGAGGACAGACAGCGATTTAGCGGATGTAGCAGCACAAAAAACCAGCAGTCCAACGGCCCTTCAAGAAATAGAATCACAAGGGGAAAAAATAAAAGACCTGCACTCAGTTTTCCATAATCAGACTTTGAAGACGGAGGAAGCGTTTAGCGCTGTGGAAAGCGCGGGCAAGCGCCTCACCAAGGAAATTGAAGAGTTAAGAACGAAGAACACGGCTGTGCAAGAAACGTTGAAGACGCGCGAATCAGAGTTTGCAGACTACAAGACAAAGATGAGCCAGGTTGTGACCAAGCAGGCTGAGAAGGACAGCGAGCAAGACGGACTCCTGGAAAAACTAAAACCATTCTCATCATCATCACCAGCACTCTTGACTCATATAATCTATGGATGGACAGGGCTAACTGGAAAACCTTTGAACATCGAAAACGAGCACTGCAAGGGGGAATTCCTCTATCTTGCACGAAATCCGACCAACAGAATTGCAAATATTCTAAGAGATGGAGCAACATTGGCGGTTGATGGAGACAAACTGCGGGAGAGGGCGTTTCAGTGGGAGTTTGTTCGGGTTCCGGGCGACGACAGTTTCGTCTTTTATCTTCGCAACAAACTCAACGAGTTTAAGCCGAGGGCATCAAAGGAAGATTGGTACGGTCGATGGAATTACATTCGGTTTGAAGCTGTTTCCTCTGGGACGGGTGTTGAGGCTTCCCAGTTGGTCATCACAATGAAAGAAACGGTTGACAATGGATATTTCTTCCCACACTCAACCCCAAACAGAGACTCAGCACGGAATGGACGGCATATTGAATGGAATACGGCTTTTGATGCCCCGGGTGCCAAATGGATCGTAACTTTGGCTTCTTGAAGAGTTGAATCCAGCCACTTAAAATCGCAAACAATTTTATTAAACTCCAAGCTCTTTGATTCTGCGAATAAAATAATTAAAACTCCTTCCTCGAACTTTAACTTTTCTCCGGAATCCTCTACTGAGTTCATTGAAGCCTGACGGTGAAGCCCTTTGTCTGTAAAGTTCGTTGCACCCAGTCTCGCTTCCCGAGAGCGGGAGAAGCTTCCGACGGGAAGATGGCGGGAAGATGGCGGGAGGATGAGTCATCCTTTCACGCCCCACCTTCCACCAATCAAAAAGCCTTTGACAGCACAACTCCTCCCTCGCCCGTAACGCATAATGTTGGGTCGAATCCCACTTTTTCCCTGTTTTGGATTCTAATTTTAATATCAAATCTTTGAAAATGCTCGGGATTTGATTAGGTAAACCAAATAATCTAACGAATTGAATTTCACATTTTATCCAGGGTGGGCTTGAGAACTTGTCGTACGAACGTTAATCCCTTACTAATCCCCAGTTTTTCCAGACCGCTCATTCTGGAAAGGATTAAGCTTACATTTGATTACACTGAAATGCATAAAATAAGAATACGACAATGTCTGCCAGACCGGGGATTAGTAAGGGATTAACGTTCGTACGACAAGTTCTCAAGCCCACCCTGATTTTATCTAGAACTGCACGCATACACATGGAGGCGCTTTCTTGTAGTTGCCATGCCAACTACGAAACTGTTCACCATAAATACTTTTCTCCGAGAAATGTTGAATAAATGTCTTTCTGATTAGTTCCAAAACCCTGCTCACCTTCCAATCCAATTAGGAACGACTAAAAAGCATTCACTACACTGTCTGGACCATTTAACCTCCTTCAAAGTCCTCCAAAGGTCTCGTATCCTCCCCAAACTTCCCCATATCATCTCAACCTCGCATTATTTCCCTCCAACAGTCAAGTTAATTTTGATTTTTCACACAAATACCTATCCGTCAAGTGTGCACAAGCCTACTGTCTTTTATTAATTACTAGCACAGATAAATGTACCGACTCATGCAAATCCAAGTTCTAACTTCCTAAGGCTACACTAAAGCATGGACATTTAATTAAGTTTAAAATTTTTACTGTCGTCGCAGTTTTCCTAGAACTGAAGCCAAGCTAGGAAGAGGTAAGACAGTTTCAAAATTCAATTTCATTAAGCAGAGCAACACAGTTGCATCATCTCAAGTGTTCATTTTGACGCATTTTTCCTCAAAGTTAAATTCTTTTCTTTAAAATTTAGCTAATTTAGCGACAATGTTTTCGTTTTTGTAATTAGTCGCTTCCAATAAATACATTTAGTGAACTCTGAGCTTCCCAATGAGTCATATTTGTTCCACGCACTGGTTTATACAGTTAACAATGAGTCCATCC
Source organism: Sminthurides aquaticus (assembly GCA_906901655.1). Lineage (NCBI taxonomy): Eukaryota > Metazoa > Arthropoda > Collembola > Symphypleona > Sminthurididae > Sminthurides > Sminthurides aquaticus. The sequence goes on from CAJQTT010000010.1 coordinate 1,893,608, forward strand.
TGCAGAGACGAGAAAATTAGCAAAATTCTCTTCCTATTCCTAATCTTTACACGCTTCCCTTTCTTGGAAGCGACTGACTAACTTGTCCGTAAGAAAGAATCCGGTGATTATGTTGATGACCGTAAAAACTAGTTTGTAAAAAATCTCTCCAGATGTTCATCATCCATCCCTTCTACCATGTTTCTCCCACATTTGAACGGGACTTTCTCAGGAATTTATAAAATTCATATTGCGAAATCATCGCTTCGAAGACTATTGTTTTCATATTAGTTTCTACAAGTAACTGACTTAGAAGGTGTTAACTTGGAATAAGATCTAGCAGAAAAGCGTGCAGTTTTTCTTAAAATACCCGCCTTCTTCCTCTTATCACTTTGCGTCTGCGGCTTCTGATCCCCGATCATCCTCGTCTTTGTGAAAAGTCCTTGGATTTTAGCTCCTGAACCTCATTCACTCATCTTGTACCTCATTCTCAGATTACTTGTTGTCTGTTTTCCCGTTTGCTTTCGTTTCAAATTTATTTTCTCTCTTGTAATTTCTATTTAGTGTTTGAAAAATCCGTATGTAGTAATGCACACTGTGCCCTGTGCCGTACGAAGATGTTCGGGACACATGACGCATTTTAAAGACAGATAAGATCTTTGAAATCTTGGAATCACTTAATCTTTGGGTGCTAGAAAACACAAGGGGACACATGCATCTCACTCACTCAGTCATACGTCAGAGGAAGATTAGTCGAGATTAACTTGTTCCTTTGTATTTTTCTATATGGTTATGGTTAAGTAGTTGGATTTTCTACACTTTCGACCATCCATCCCCCTCTCCCTGCTACTTAAGACTTGCATTATTTTGAAAACATCTTTACATGTCAAGGATTTAAATCTTTCGTCGTGTTTACATTCATTTTCAACCACCGTTTTACAACATTCTTCCAAATTTACCGTGGAACTATAGGTTCTGACAAGACCCCTTCTGTAAGGATGCGAAGGCTATCACTTCTTGCCCTCCTTCTCATCCGTGTCGTAATTCAAGATTCCGGAAGGCAGCTGCCATGGGATTTCAAAAATCCTTCAGAACTTGACACCATCTCCCGCTTCGTGTCAGCCATAGTGACCAGCTAGTCAGTGTGGCTTCGAAATGAGTTTGTTGTTTCTCGGGTCGGGCTTCGTTCTGCGTCCGTGTCAAAAATTTGTCCAGATTTTCAAGCCATGGTGTTTTCGGACTGAGTGACTGACTGAGATGGCTCTGTATTTTCCATGATGAAAAATGAACACACACACACACCTAATCATCCAGTAATGACAGGCTCTTATGCCACTTCTCAGCTTTCAATACGTGACGAAAGGGAAAGAGGGACGGGACACACAGCGGGCAGGCCAAGCCCATTTGTCCAACCATGAATTTGGAATGTGACATCACATGTACCTTCGTAGCCGCACTGTCTGTCCGACCGACACAGTTAATTTCCTCTATTGTCCAGCCTGCTATCTCCATACGCAACTTGAATAAAATTCCTCCAAGATGAACCTCTGACACTTGAACTGTCATAACTTTATTCTCGGATAATAAATGAGCAGTCATTTAAGATTGTAAATCAAACTCCGGAGACGTAATCAACGTGTAGGCCTCGGGCTAGCAACATTAAATACATAAAACTAACAAATACTCTATTACTATTACTCACAGACACGGCAGAATAGAGGAGACGAAAGTTTAGAGAGAGTTTGAAAATTATTCTTCCGGCATTCCATGTTAACGTATGTTGACTTTGGGAATATTCATAAACATTTACATGTGTAATGCCCCTTTTACCACAAAAATCTTCAGGATACCAACCGCTGCTGCAGACAAGACATTCATCTCTGTGTGTTCAGTCCACTTGAAGATGAAGGAACAATGCATCTTGTGTCTTAATTTTACCCATGAGTTTTAAAATCCATTGATCGTAGCATGCCGAGAGGCTGGAGGAAACAGAGCTCGGGCTGGAGAAGCTTTACAGCATCTTGAGAAAGAACCTGATGGATTTTTACGGTAGACGAGATGCTTCACAAAGAAATTTGGAATTTATACAATCATGCATGTTTCCAGTGTTAACGTTATCATCTGCGCGTATGCTGTTGAAATATTAAAAGTTGTAGATAGTCGATATTGAAATGGTATAGTCGGCAAAGTTAAAAGATTATTTAAAAACTTGATAAAATTATTAAGAGCCCGTTCATACTGATCTTCATTTATTCAATTTAAGGCTAACATCGCGATAAACTATGTCGCTATCTTTTTACTTCGGCAGACCAAAGGACTTGGATGGAAGTTGAATCTATTTTTACCAACAGCCACCTCCATGGTAACGCACATCGTTCATCAAATATTGCAAAAAACTACTTGGCAATTGGCAATGAATTTGGCAAAGGCAGTAAGGAAAATAAAGGACAAACGTTTCTTCCAAGACCAAAGACATGATCAAAAAGGTTAACCCCTGTAATCCGTCAAAAACTTCTCTATAAGTCTAAATCTCACATCTTTTCCATTATCTTGAGTAAATTGCCAAACAAGCTCTTCATCTCAAAATCTTTATATTTGCAAAATATGCTTCATAATCCTTATATAAATCTCTTTTTCTGGGTTCAATATTCATGCCTCTCCCAGCTTAGTATCTTTTATTTTCTACCAACTCTTCCTTTTCGTTTCCTTCCAGCCAGCATGCCTTCTTTTATCTTTTACGGGATTTTCCTACAAAAGAATCTCTTCCAACTAGCGCAAATCCGCCTCATCCATCAAAACTTTGCATGAATAATGTTACGGAAATATCACGAAGAATCTTGCAAATGTACTTTCTCTAGTTCCTTCCTTTCCTTTGCTCCTCTTCTGCTATGATTTCCCGAATCCATTTTCCAACTCTTCCTCTGGACCTAACACAATCCTTCCGTTTCTCTAGGATGTTTCAGACATTGATTTATACCTTAAACTACCTAGATCATTATTCATGAGGCATTCTATAATGGATTCATTTCTGCTTATACATATATTCCGTCAAGTACAAAAATACAAGCTAATGCGAAACATCTATTCAAACTTCAACTTATTCCAATCTCTCAGCTTTCCAACAACATCTACCATATTCCCAGGAATCCTTGAATCAAAGTTTCAGTTTAATCTTTAATCGAAAAGCCGAGAAATGAATATGCCTGTGCTAGTAGAAAGTAAAGAGACAAATATTATGGAATGGCAAATATTGTGCTTACATTCAATCCAAATTTCCATCCACGGAGAATGCTTCATCCACACATACTATTCATTTCAGGACGCATGCAAGATGCCTATGGCTAGAGAAGCTAGTACGAAGCAAAGGGCACAAAATCCAAAGCAAACCCCATCTCGCATCATCAGCATAAATTTTAATGATACAATTTTCAAAAGAGAATCTAATCTCCCCGCATCTCTATCCAACCAATCAACATTAAACATGTATAGTTCATGATATGATAGCACAACTCTTTATACTTTCTCTTCGCTTTCACTCTGACACATACTTTCTCCGTAATTCCATATCTCTTTCTACTTCTCTCTTGATCATGAAATAATTTCTACATCACAAGAAGCCCGCCTCTCCTATCCTTTTCACTAGTCTCGGAATTCTCTCAAGTTTCAAACAAACTACACAGAATTCACTAGGAAATGCATTTGTCCTCTCCCAACCAGCAGCTCCTGCTCTACTGCTAATGGCCCTTGTTTCACATTCTCTCACATCTTCCTTCGATCCACTTAATGAGGACTACACAGTGGAGCCAAGATTAGGCCACAGAGCCCGGGTTTTAAGCGTAAGCCCGGGAACCGGTCTGAACTTAAATCAAAGCCTCTCATATTTCCATGTTAGGTGGATGCCACTGTCGGATGCGGTGCAAAATAATCATACCTTTGAAAAATCCTTTGAGAAAGCCTTAGTAAATCAGGGAAATGTGTGGATTATTATATGCTACTCTGCTAACTTCCGGTTCCAGATCAGTGCTCCATCTGCTATTCTAAGAAAGAAAAAGTAAGCTTAGTCCAGACTCCAGACAAACTCTCGCTCATATTACTCTCATCTTCTCTGAAATCCGAAAACCTCCTCCAGGCTTTTTTCTACCAAGCAAATCAGGCAAGAATTGAGAAAACTAAGCAAAGCAGAAAGAAAAAATTTTCTCTCCTGGAACAAATGAGGTAGGAGATGAGAGTAGAAAGAAAACTTTGGAATTTCGCAAACTTTCTCCACTTTCTTTTTCGCTCTACATAAAATGTCCCAAGGGCGTGTAGTAAACCAAATCCGTGAATTATTGTAGCTCCTCCGGTTCTTTTTTTTCTTCCGTGTTCTGCTTCTGCTTCAGTGTCGGTAAGTTCCTGGAACTCGACCTTTTAGGTGGAGTGCAAGCTTTGTTTTAACTGGAGAGGTTGAGCGGTGGCGGTGGTAGCAGGAACAAGACGTAATTTATATTCAGCTCACACATGGTCACAACTTTTACAGCGATTATACAGGGTGTAGACTACGTTTACTTTTTTCAAATCCACACAATAGCTGGAGTTTGGATAGAACTTCATCCGTAATCTTAAACCTTGTTTTCTGGGATAAGGACAAATGAAAAGAAGGAATATGAATAACCCGGAAGGAGAACCAGGCCGACACTTGTACATTTCTTTGTTCGTTGGCCGTATCCGGTCCAGGTTAGAAAGAGGTGGAGGGCGTGTGCCTGGGAAAACAAACAATCCTACATTACATTCTGTGCACATGCAAAAATAAGAGGCGCTCCCCAGGGAAAATTTGGCCGGGAAAAAGTAAATTAGTAATCATACATACGGGCTATGGTGGGATCGGCCAAGAAAGAAACCGGCGTCGGATTGGAGATAGCAAGGGATAGCTCTAGAAAAAGATTTACACTTGCACATATCTTTGGTCAAGATTGGTCATTCTGGAGAAAACCACTTGATCTAAAATCGGATCACATCCGCAACGAGTAGATTGCCTCTTTCCCTCCTTCTCACAACTCTCCAGTTATTTTTCCTGTAGTTTCCAAGTTCCCCAGATTTAATTTTCTAGAGATACTGGAACTAACAAAAAACCGCTAGCTTATGTGGTCAGACTGGACCAAACATGGAGGAGGACACAGGTTCTGGATTGCTGGAACAACAACTGTGGTATTGTTTCCTGTTACCCGGTATCGGTATGTATAGTTCTGGTTAATGCTTTCTAATATCCATATGGCTATCACCAGAGGTCGCGAACCAGACATCTGTCTGTAACCGATATCCCGAAAGTTCTAGGTCGAGAATAAAGAAAAAAGCCGTGTTGTATATTTACAATTAGTTCGTGCCATAACACGAGACCTAGGTTTCAAGGCGCTAGAACAATAGACAATCGTCGTGATCCCCAAGTTATTTACTTCTTTCTACTCGGGTGTATTACCGGCAAAAACTACTGGGCAAACCCTATGGCTACAGAATATCCGACTCTGGCAAGACTTCGCTTTAAATATATTAATCTCACGACAAAATAACGGAAGTTCAATTTTTCTGATATTTTTATGAGAACTAGCAATTTTAAATTTTGAATTTAAATATTTGAGACGAGGAATTCAAAATTTTGAATTCAAATATTTGAAGCTGACGAGAAATTTCAAATTTTGAATTTGAATATTTGAAGTTGACGAGAAATTTGAATATTTGAATTTGTCCATACATTGAAATTTAAAAATTAAAACCTTGAAGCGTCGATAAGGATTTTACCTGAATGGAACTGACATTGAACTTTAGGTAAAGAAATGCACGTTGTATGTACCAGATTTCTTTAACGGATTCTTCCGTCTTTTCCGGGTTTGGAGAACAGCAACCGGATTTTTCGAAGAAAACAATTACTCCGGTGATAAATGCAAAACTAAAATTTCCGGACCTTTTAAAATACGTTTGAAAATCTTGTTTCTAAGGAGGGTGGAGGGGGAGATACGCGCAACTTGTGAAAGCAAACATGTAGTATTTAAGTTGATTTTGACGCCAGCATGTCTTCAATATGTGTCTTTATTTTCTCTTTCGTCTGTCTCCTTCAATTACTCCTGACTGATTGAATTAGGGGTGTCCGAAAAAGGATCCTTTTGCGACAAATTACCCGCACTCAGAAATAGTTTCTGAATACTTGGGTACGTGCCTCCATTGTGTTGTTATTCCACCCCGCACCAACTCATTAAAATATCCAAGGCTTTTACACTAAAAGTTTTGTAGGATTTCTGCAAAACACTTTTTTCTCTTGCACCAGCCGCTAATCTGCGTATAAATTGCAGAAAAAGCTTGCAGAAAAAGTTGTCTACAACCTACACAAGAAAGTAGTGAAAACGTCCTTACTTTGTCACCTTGAGGTTTTCTCCGGTTCCTACTTCACTCAAACCGTCAAACCATCTCGTCCAAAGAGACTGTCGAGGATGTCCATTAAATTATTTATTTGTGTTAGGAGTATTAGTGTCAAATTCCAGTCCAGCATGTCCATTAGTCCACGTCTTGTTTACGGTTTGCAGCTTCGTTGCTGCTGCATAAATACGCTAAGAGTATTAGGGTAGGAAGAAATAGGGTGAAGCGTGGCGCATGCATTTCTAGTTTCCTTCTTCTCTGTTACATGTTTCTATCCGTTTTCATTTCGAGCATTAAAAGCACACGTTCGTTTTGGTTGAATGAGCAAAAATAGAATTTGTGAGAGCGAAACAAGTCGTGAATTCTTTCTGACAAGATGGGACTTGTGGAAGACTTGTGTGGAAATGACTGTGTCATGGTAAAGTGTCACGGCTGGTGTCGGCTGAGCTGGAGATGGAATTATTGCCCGAAGCGGGTATTCCTCTCTCCCGCCTTCATTTCCCCACCTCGTCTCCGCTAAACATACCCCCTCTTTTGTCTAGTAAAAGTTAACTTGCTTTGACACTTGGATGCAAGGCTTTTAGCTATAGTGTGTGATTTTCAATCTTTTCCCCTTACAAGTCTGGCTTTTCCCGCAATATCTCTTTCTCCCTTCTTATTTCCCGCTCCAAGCTACTGCCAAATGTACACCATATAAGAACGATATCGCTCTCTTCCTTGATCTATTCCGTGTCCCTTGCAATATTCATTTTCCGTATTTCCATCTGTCTATTCCCGCGGCAAGTCCATTGCCGTTCACTCCCTCCAGGGTCAAACAGAACATGCAACAACGGGTCTCAGCTAAGCGGAACAATGAAGCCATAAGTTTGACTTAACATGATAGATCCTTTACTTAAAAAATACCGAATTAAATAGCTTGCAGTTCTTTAGTATCCGACTGTCACTTGCCTAAGGCGGGTAGTCCGGCAGGGCTCAAGTCAACTTAATGCAACCAATAATCATCACGATGACCATGTTTAATTTGTTCTCTCCTCTTCCTCTTTTGTTTGGAGATGTCTTTTTAAAATCTATTGATTCTTTCAGCTACACCAAGCATTTATTCATGCTGAAGCTGAACATGCAATATTTAATTACTGGAGCGTAAAAACTTAAAAGCTTTCAACCTTTTAACGTTGTCATGTGTGGGGCCGTCCGCGCCGGAAAATTGTTCTGACCAAAGGCCAGCACTTCCAGTCCATTTTGTTTTAGCTACGTCCTTCCCCCCGTCTCCACTCTCTAGACTTCTCAGTGCTGTCAATGTTTGATCAAATGCAATTAGGAAAATTAGTTGATTGAATATGGGGGCCTTTGGTCTCAATTTAAATCGAACATCCCTGTGACATGCTGATTCCGGTTGAATCATTTAGAACAAGTATAGTAATTAAATGAAGAGGAATTCAATTTTGCACTTTGTTGCCATGTGAAAGAAATTCTTTTATTATCAACGGCGTAAAAGCTATTGTGGTTTCATGGATAATGTGACTTTTTTCTGTTAGGTGATTGATGCAATGTAAAAACTATACGTGTCTATCTCCTTCTATAGGTGTAAGAATTTGTGCTTTAGTAATTAGATGAGGTGGTTGACTAAATATTGCACAATATTTGCCATGCGCTTGAACGCATCCACCGAAGAGGGGTGAAGCCATAGAACGGCGTGTCTCTCAATATCTACAAGTCCTTTTAGAGGTTCCACAAAAATAACTTCACGTATGAAATTGTCCAGCAATTTTACGAACGAACCCTTGCAAAATGCGATATGTCTCGGCAAGAAAAATCACGCCGCCCAAAAAAATGCTGCAAACATAAATGACCCCGAAAATCCAGAAATGTCCTTTGTTCAATTCATAATCTTTCCTCGCCAAGCGGCTAGCCTTCAAATACGGCACAGGAGGATTTAGAACGCTATCCCACATTTCCAAAAAGCTTGGTATACCCGATTCAACCAAACGATCCACTCTCTCCAGCATCCATTGTGCTTCAAACGGAGTATTCGGGTACCTTTCTGTCTGGGAAACTGAAAGAGTAAGTCTACCAGCATTGCTCTTGTAACGTGTCTTCGTCGTCGTTGTCGTAGGAGCGAATTTTAAATCCGTCACAACAGCCATGAGATTTTGGAAAAATTTCCAATACCATGGAAAATCCTTCCTGGGTATTATAAATGAAATTTTGGAGGATCGATACGCTCCATAGAGGACACGACCAGGAATACCAGTTGTCGGAATAGGTAACTTATTCCCTGTTTTGGTAACGATGATTTCGGGAATTTCATCGAATATCAAATTGCTCAAATTCTTTCCATACAAGTCTGAAGCGAATTTTTCAAATTTTGAAGCACATAGAAAGTTTAGACGTCCGTCCTCTGAAATTCTGTTGGTCCTACGGCACCATTCATTGGGCTGGGAACCACCGCACGAAGAGGTCATGTTCATTTTACACTTCCAATTCGTCTGTATACATTTCTCATAGTAGCTGATCTCATTTCTCTCGCGCGCATCTACGCTATCCATTCCTTTAAATGGTCCCCAGCCGTATTCATTCTCCTCTAAGTCTATATAATGCCTGGTTTTCGCAACCCCCTCGCACAACTTCGCACTTACTACTCCTAGAAGTATACTTTCTTCAAGGACATCTAGCGTGCTTTTACTCGTGGCAAATGACTTTTGCTTGGATGCGCTGAATTCTGTTGGAATGGCACCATTAAATAACAGATACAGTAATGTGGTTCCACTACAAGCAGCCACCGTTACACATACTTGGTACCCATTAAACTTCGCACCCACATATAGCCTCAGCTGGAACCATGTACCCATCCGTTTAGAATCTATAGGATTTTTGGACATGGTCCACCCCGCTTTTCGTCGAACAGCGAATACCACTTGGCAAATCAATACTGAGTTCATAGCAACAGCTATGCTTAGTACGAGTGCCCAGATGGTTAACCTTACGCGCCGCCCTTCATCCGTCAACATCCCATCGCTTGTCAAAATCACGACGAGATCATCGAAAGATTGGAACACATCAGGGGGTGCAAACATCATCGGGGATTCTGAGGATAATTTTCGATGCGTTCCATTAAGAATCGGAAAAAGTGCTAGAATTATAGCTTTGTTAAGACTTGCTCGAGGTTTTGAAAAGGGAGTCAAGTCTGTTAGGATGGAGCTCAATGAATCCGAGTCAATACTCAGCCATTTTGTATCCCAAGAATAGCTTTCACCGGGAATGACCTTCTTGGGTACTTGGTCTGGTACGAGCATGGAAATTGAAAAAGGGTGAAAAGGAGAGATTATATATTCGGACTTAATGGAATTCTTAGTTGCAGTAACAGCTTGGGACATACAGGACCAGCAGATGGTGTAGCTGTCTCGTACTCTAAGGTTCTCGAAACCTTTCAGTTTCTCGTCCTCGTGGACCTTTTCGTACAAGAAGATAAATATCTGCTTCTCCCGCAAGAGCCGCTGCTGATCACAGTACCGTGGAATCCGAGGCTGGCGCATAAGCTCCGAGAACCAGTCATCCTTCGGCACGAATAGCAGGAACAGTCTCCTTCCTAATGGAACTCCATGAATTACATCTGTGTATAATTGGTCATACGGATCAAGTTTTCCAACCAATGAAGAGAGTACGCGATTGTCATCGTGCTTTACTTTCCCCGGTAATACTGAGAGGAAGGCCAAACATTTCATGTGCTTAAGTACGCATATTTGTTGGTTATCCTTGTTGTCTACGAAGGAAGGAGACTCTTTTGTTTCAGCTCCCCCAAGAATTATCGGATTGTACAGCCAGGTGAAATTGATTTGTGCGTTTTCTGGAAAGATAAACAGGTTACAGGATGAGAAAGCATGCAAAATGTTTCTCCACTCCAACAAGTCCTGGGAAAACGTCAAAGATTTCACCAAAGCTTGTCCTCCATAGGAGTCATCTCCAAGGGAGAAATTATGACAGCAGATGGCGAGAAGAACGTGAAATGTGAAAGCCTGTAATTTGGTAAACCAGAGACTTGAATCAACCAAAAATTATAAAATTTTATTATAAATTAATTGGAACCATACTTACTTGGAAATACATCGGGGGAAAATATAGCTTCATGTTCGAGGATTACGACGAGCGGTAGAATTTAAATCTGATAAGTTCTTATGAGTACGCACTTTCAACTCAAACTTATTTTTTGCAATGACGCGGGAACTTACACGTACCTAGCGTTGTCATGCACGAAATGAGCTTCGTTTGCTATTTCTCAAGAACCAGAGTTTTTCAAGGGAGATAATTTTCTTATCTCACTTTTCTCACGCCGTTTCCATGTCTGAGAATTGATGAGGTGAATGTAAATGCTCTTTAAAGCTTGAATTGCAGCGGTCATAATGTGACATGCAGGAGGTTTGCCTTGAAGTCCTTGAAAGTTTTCAGCGAGTATCGCTTCCTGCAGCTATATGACTGACTCCAGTAGACTTAAACTGATACACCATGGGGTTTTAGTTACCAGCGTAAAATGTCAATTATTTTTTAACTTAGTTGCTATAAAATATCATTGAGTTTATCAATAATCATCCCCTCCAGGGCATGTGCTACTTATAGTTTTGATATGAAATAATGAAAAGAAATGTCCAACCCTAAAAGAGCAAGCACCGCCCAAACTCCAATTCTAAACGCTACCATTATGACGCTAATGCTACATATGTCCGTAATGTCCGAGGCTTCACGTCCGATTCCTTGTCATGGTTTGCATGAACAGGGGCCTCTCTCACGGTAAGGAGCATGTGAAAGCGACGTTTGAAATTAATTCAGAAGTTTATATAGTTTAATCAGTTCACTATCCGTCAGAAGTTTGTTTACTTAAAATCTAACAAGATATGTAAATGTCAACATTGAATGTAACATCATTATACGCTACTTGTGACATCTTCAGCCATGTAGATTATTATGATAAATTCTCCTTCAATGCCGCCGAGTTCCTGGCAATCACTGTCACCGTCACCGACCGACCCTCCTTGTTAAAATGAGTAAAATTTGGATGATTTATCAGAGATTATAGGATGACGAACATGCGTAAAACCTTTGAAATATTTATTTCCGTATTAATTAGTAACCAGGCGAAATAATTGCTGCTATTAGAGGACAATATTGGATCGTAGCTGAATCAAAATTACATACAACTCCAGCTGACTTGACTACAACCTGGCATCCTCAGCCAATGATTCACGTACTTTTCGACGAGAAAAATAAGTAAAGCCAGGATAATACGCACAAAATACGTGTATGTTATAATCATTAAATTTTTTTCATTCATCCCCGCAGTAGCATAGATATCGTACTGTCTTCCACTTCTCAAATTAACAGGCTTCAAAGGTAGCGGAGGGTTAAGAATACGGTCCCACATTTCTAAAAAGTAAGGTATACCCGATCCAAATAAATGATTAATCCTCTTGAGCAGCCAGTCTGCCTCGAATGGCGGATGAATATGCGGATCTGCTCGAAGAGTGAAACTTCCGACGGAACTGTGAGGAACTACTCTAGCATTCGTTGTTGGTGTGAATTTCAAATCAGTAGCCGCCATAATTTTTTGAAACATTTGCCAGTACCACGGAAAGTCCTTCCGACGTACAACGAATGTCATTTTAGATCTAGATCCTAAGTTCCAGTCTAAAATGTCTGCTGAAGCTTGGTCTGAATCAATAGTGACATTTTCTGCGAGCACTGGGTTACTATTTCTAGGAAATATTCGTCTACGTAGGTTCTTTCCATAAAACGCTGATGCAAATCCCTCAAACTCTGAAGCGCAAACAAAGCAAGCATCTTGTTCCTCGGATAGTTTCAACGAAATCCTATTAGTTTTACGGCACCACTCCTGAGACAGTCCATCCGCTCCGCCACAGGCGCTGTTACTTTGATATGCCCATTTTTTGAAAATATATTCAGCATAGCTTGCCTCTTCAAACTCTTGTGTTCCTCGGAGGAGCCATTCCATAGAGGTTGATAATGGGAGTAGTCCAAGGCTATAGCTTTGTAAATCAAACATATCATTCTCCATAACACGCCTGCAGTAGTTTCCACTCACGAGGCCCAGGAACGGGCTTTCTTCTAGCGCATCTACAGTACTTAACCTTGAAGTAAAGACGTCCCGAGACGTGATGATTGACGCATGATGTGTACCGTTAAAGATAAAGCTTAGCAGTGTCATCGCGCAAGTGAAAAGAAGGGCAAATACTTTAAATGCCTTTGTCTGCCTAACAGCGTTCAGTTTTTGAAATGACCTAACAATGAGCATCGTTATGAAAGTAAACAGGGCTTTTGTACTGGTCCATTTTGGTTTTACAAATGCGATGCTACGCTGCTTTGTCTTTAACATAAATTTAAAACTGTTGATTGCTGCTGTAGCAAATATAACGCTCAGTGCGCATTTCCAGATGGCTGCATCGTCTTCAAGACCTGTTTTCCCCACTATCCCATCCCTAGTAATAACAACAAACAAGTCGTCAAAAGAGCCCTCTAGCGTCAATTTTTGTAGTCGCAAAGGTGACCTGGATGATAATCTCCTAGTCCCATTTACAACTGGGAAAAGCGCGGAAACTAAAGCTTGGTTAAGCCTAACGGTATTTCTGATTGGATTACCCGAATCCATTCCAAATAAACTACCGGCTACTCCACGCACTCCGAGATCTATTGTTTCCCACGCAAACTTGTGGGGCGCAATTATTTTCTTCGGAGTTTCTTCCGGCTTTAGCATTGCAAGAGAGAAACTATGAAAAGCAAACATTTGAATTCGAAAGGGTGGGACTGCCGATAATGAAATGCATGACCAGCATACGACGTAGCTTTCTTGTACTCTAAGCTTTTCGGTTATCTGATGCTTGTCATTTTCCACCTTTTTTCCGTACAAGAATATGAACGTCTGCTGATTCTGGAAGGGACGTTCTTGAACAGGAATGACGTGTATATATGACCTTTGTACTAATCTGGAGAACCATTTGACCTCTCCAGGGACGAAGGCAATATGAACTTTCCCATGCATTTTCACATCCTCCAGCCAAAGTTTTGGCGATTTTGCAGCATTTTGACGAACGTATCCTAGCAACGAGGAAAATAGGCGCTTATCATCGTGTTTTGCATTTTCTGGTAGTACGGAGAGGAAAGCGAAACAATTCAGATGCTTCACTTCAAATATTTTCCATTTAGTCCTCTCGTAAGAAGAATTCGCGGTACCAGCGATTACCATTGGATTGGGTATATCCAGAAAATTGATTTTATCGTTTTCCGGGTATAAAAAGAAAACACAAAGCTGAAAAGCACTCAATACTTCTCGCAGTTCAACCAAGTCTTGCGAAGACTGCAATAAAGTTGATAAATTCGTGTTCGCTTCGAGACTTCCGTGGCAGTGCTTGTTACAAAAAATCGTTAAAAGAGCGAAACTGGTGAAAGTAAAATATATGATTTGCTGGCCCATTGCTGTCATTGTCTAAGCCAATCGTGGAAACTACTGCAAGCGGAAAGACGTAAACTGTAACTGCAATAATCTGTTCGGAATCGGAATGCAAGACGGGTATGAAATGGCGGAGTTGTTTTGCTGTTTAGAAGCTCACACCTATACTGTAAACGTAAAAAAACACTCATGATGCCGGAAGTGAAACAATGTAGATGACATTTGATTAGAAGTAGGGCGTTATAAAAAATTGAGTCGGCATAATTAGTTCATTATCAAGGTAAGTAGAGTTACAGTCTTTATTATTTATAGTTAATAGTGATGGCCCTCACATTCAAAACAAGCAATTATCACCACCAACACCTCATTCTCAATTAACAAACGTGCACTTTATCATTCGTAAACCTACGCAATTTGTTGCCTTCTGCGAAGTGACGCATTATGATACTGTAACAACCAATGGGCGGAAACTTCTAAAGCCATAACAGAAACCGTAGTAGCCATTCCAGCCACGAAGAGTAACATTATAACGGTAACGCTGCTTCCAAGTAACGTCAGCGGCTTAACGTCCGTGTCACCATCTTCGTCGGGATGATAGGGCTGTATCGGAATCGGGGGAAACTTGTTTCGTTCCCATTTCTCCAAAAACGGAGGAATTCCAGATTCAAAGAGGAAACGAACCCGCTTTAAAACATACCGCGTTTCATATGAAGAGTAGCCTGAGCTTTCCACAAAGGTAGAAATGTCAGGGAGGAATTTGTTTCCAGCGCCAGCTGTATGCGCAAATTTTAGGTTCGAATGAGCCATTAGTGTTTGAAACAGTTTCCAGTACCAGGGAAAGTCTCGCTTGTTCATGATATATAGCCAACTAGATTTTGAATGCATCATGACATACATGTCCGGAGAGAAGTTGTCGCTCTTGGGATTACTTGCCGTCGATCGATTCAGACCATCGTAAAAGAAACGTTTTACATCCTTTCCATAGTACGTCGACGCAAAGTGTCCAAACTGCGAGCTACATACCAGTTTTGCAGAATTCAAACTGTTGTTGTACGCAGTACTTGGAAATACCTGTTGCCCTTCAGCATCGTTACCCTCTTCCCAGCCTCGAGGGCGTGCGCAGGATTCAAGATCTAGATACTCTCGAAGAGAGCATGTAATTGCGCTCTGTTTAAAAAATGCCCATGCTTCCATGGTATCAATCCAATGTTTTTCATCAGGCGATGCAAAACCGTTTGGGTCATGTACTTTAATCAATGTTCCTGCTCGCAAATTGTTGCAGGAATGCTCACTAATGAGTCCAATTAGTTCAGAGGTTTGTAATAACTGTTCTCGTGTATGATAGGTGGCGTAGGTGTTTTTAGCAGTAATAAAGTTGACTTGCATCATGCATTTGTAGCCGTTATTTAAGAGGAGCATTCCGAAGCAGAAAGGAAGGAACAGGCATCGGAGCGCTCGACGTTTTATTCCCTGCGAAGTTTTGACTAAGGTCAATCCTTCCGGTTGCCATTGGTCAATTAGTGCTGCCAGTGTTATCAATGTAACAGCAGCAACGGTTCGCAGCAGTCTGACGCATGATGACCTCGCAATTATCGTTGCAGCAACGAGACCGAACATGGTTATCGATACAGCTCCCAGGATCCACGTAGCTACATCTAATGGTGCTACAAATGAGCCTAGAGTGTCTGCTTCATCTTTCCTATAAACTCCTTCTTTGGTTACAAGAACAAATTTTGCATGGAAGGAAATCTCAAAATTCTGTTTTTTCAACGTAAACGGGGATTTGGCGTCCAAACTTCGTCCGGTGCCATTCAAAAAAGGAAAAATCGCGTTAACTAATGCTGAGATAAGCCTTACGCGATTTTGTGTTGAAAACGTTACCATATCCTGGCACTCTACTCGAACTTTTTCAATATCAACCGTGGTGTCAAGCAGATTCCAGTTAAACGCCCTTTCGTCAAGTTTCGATACTGGGTCTGTATTCTCTATAAAAGTTTCGTTTTTTTCTTCGCAAGGTTTAGTATCGAATATTTGGCGAAAAACAAGGCGTTCCATATTCTTTCCTATCTTAGCAAGTTGCAGCTCATTGGGACGACATGACCAACAGATAGAATACATGTTGCAAACAGTGTTAGATTCTCCTACCCACGTTTTGCCCGAGCATTCCCGTTGTTGCTACGACGAGGAGAATACAACATGATAATGGTTTCCTCATGCTTGAGGTAGTTACGTCTCTTTTGCGGCATCACCAAGTAATTGTGACTAGTAAATGCAGCGCCAAATTCATTCCGAGGTAGAAATATAAAATACAGCTTTCTACCGAAAATGGCATATTCAATTGGGTTTTTGTGAGTTTTGAAGCGTTGTTTCCACGGCAAAAGGGTCCATGACAGCGCTTGGTATAGAAATTCCTGTAGGGTTAACCCTGTATTCTGTGGAAGTGTGCTGATAACGCAAAAGCGTTTCAAAAATTTGGGACGAAACGCTTTCGCAAATACGGATTTTAGGAGAACGAATTCTTGGAAAATATGTCCCTGTTTGCTCATTATCAACAGTTTTTCCGGGTCGATTATCATGAAAGGGTTTAATAGGCTTGACAAGTTGATGGCCTCAATTCGAGGAAATACAACAGTAATGCAGTCAGACATAAAGTTAGTAACTGGTATCAAGTTAATTTGCTCCAAAGGTAAGCCCAGTCCGAGATTTTTGGAAGTATCCTGTTCACTGGCAGCCAAAATTAGAGCGAAGATACAAACAACTAATTTTCTTAAATGTTGCATCTTGCTTTTCTGTTGTGTGTTCTTGTGAGATTAACCTTAGGTCATAGATGGAAATGACTTCCAGCGCGGTTACGGGCTACTAAAATGAGCATACAACTTGCGTGAGTAGATGACTATGGAGTGAAGCAAAAGCGCTCCAAACTGTTTGTGTTTAAAAACGAAACATGTGTAATCTCCACCTACCTGGCGCTCAAGTTCGACGTAAGATATGAATGATCACCTGGATTTTGATAAAGCTGGATACAATTTTTACAGAAATACTAAATTCACGATGTCATTATTTTTGAGATGCCCTTGAGGCGATTCAAGCTACCGTTCCGTCATATTTATTTAAAGTGACAAGAAGAGTATTATTTTCTCTTCCGGCAAGGAAGAGTCATAGGGTGTTGATGTTGGAATATTTCGTTGTTTTTAGTAGTATTGTATGATTCAGTTTTGCTGCTTTCACTACACTTAAATTTGTGAAGTACCAACTTAATAGCATTTATTACGGGACTCGGCCGACAAATGAGACGAAATGCTGCGAAAGTAATTAGTTTTACTTCCGTATGATGGGCTAAATACTTGTTGACTGCTATACTGTGATCCATTCCATCTACCTGCATTAAGCTTTACCCCGCGAAGCCTTCACATCAAGAAATGCTGGTCTATTACCTCTACCTCTGAACTTTACACAGCGACGAGTGCCACAACGATGACTAATTTCTATGCTGAATTGTATAATTGACCTCTCCTAAGAGAAGCCGTCCCAAAAAATAATCTAGCTCTTGAAGTGTCCCCCTCCACGGAAATCTTTAGTAAAAGGCGAAAGATTTATACGACTTGAAAGGAGACCCGAGCGGAATAAGTAATTCTAAATTTAAAGCCCCAGTTCTGCAATGCAAGTGCTTGAGAAACGACAATGAGTTTTACTACAACTGTTTGGGTTAATTTGTGTGTATGTGTTTTTCAAATTGCATAAATATTAACACAATTATTAACGAAATATACATCGAATTTCATAATTTTAAATTTATCGTAAATTCAACCGTATCCAAGACCACCAAGTACCATTCAATCAAGTAATTTCAATTTAAATCTTATCGTATAATGCTTGTGGATTTTCCAGCAATCAGGCGGCAAGCTTAAACTTAAAGCCTAAAAAATTTTGTAAAACTGACGCTTAAATTATCATGCTTTTGATAAATTTCTGTACCAGGACTCATGATATTACTATGATTACAATTTAAACAAGGAACTTGTTTTACAGCTATTACCAATGCTAATTAATTATTTACAGTAGAGTATTTTTTTGCCGTAGATCAATCTTTGACAACTTACTTCCGTAAGCAGAAGCAAAAACTTCAGTACGTATTTATAAATTCCATAATTTCTCTACTCTGATAAGAATTTTTCCACCACTAAATTTAATTCATCTCTACAATTAAAATATCCGTATTTCACAGCAATCACTCACTATCCTTCAGCCACAAACAGAGTTGTTAATTTCAATGTTGTTGAGACAAGCTCAGGATTTATTTGAAATATGTAGATTTTAATGACTTTATCCATCCCTGTTATTTAGAGCGTGTTCCGTGCCTGCTTTTATGAATTTATTAATCTATTTAATTGGTCCGACGACTAGGAAATTGTTCTCATTCTTTCTTATCTTCCTTAAGCCTTTCTCCAAGTTTGCTGCACATTTCCCCGGAATATATGGGTGATTTATAGCTTGTTTCACGTTCTCCGAGAGAGAGAGAGAGAGAGAGAGAGAGAGAGAGAGAGAGAGAGAGAGAGAAGAGAGAAAAGGTTTTACTCATGTAACCCCGAGCCCTTGAAGCAGGCTCTGAAAGCCATTTTACGTTACAACGCATTGCTCCTACATGTTCAAAGGAAGGCGAGAGAGCTGATCAAAGTAATGCTTTTAGCCTATTTCTCAGTTATTCCCTGAAAAAATGATTTAAATCCTCCAGAATTTTATCAAGATCCAATTCCTCATCTTTCTCTCTTCCCTCTTCTCTCCTCCAAGTTCCATATTACTTCTGGAGGAATAAAGATTGGGAGAATAAGTGGCGGTGTTCTCCGTTTCTTAAAGAAAGAGTGCAAGGAGTTCTTTTCGCCTAACTACTTTCTCGGTTGAGTTTGTGAATATGTGTGAGCGTGCATTCGGAGGGAAGCATGTACAAAAGAATTTTGTGGGAAGGTTAGGTAGGAAAAAGAAGAAGCAATAATTCATGAAACCCATGATAATTTAATAATACGTTTCGCTTACAGATAGATTCAGAGATCCGAGAGTTTGCTCTCAGCTTTGGATCGATCTCGCCACACAATCTAACCCACCATCTCAGCCTCTAAACAAAGCAAAAGCAAGTCAGAAAGCGACACAAAATACACTTAAACTTTTCGGATTAAACACGCAAAACCAAATAACTCGCATAGTTTCTTGGAATGTATATTATCGTCTGCGTTATATTTTGCAAGTAATTTGTTGTTTTCTCGCCAGGTTGCCCGGGATTGAGTAGTTCCAGGATTTGTATGTAACCTTGGATATCAGTTTTCTTATAGGTCTCCGGCACTCTTTACAAAATACTGTATTGGTAGAATAGCCAGTTTACAAAAATCTATGAGTACAGAAAGAGTTCCGCAACCATTTTCCACCTATAATATCGGCGTGTAAAAGGATACCTGCCTTGAGATATTTTTATTTTTGAACATGTGATGGTTTGACCCCATCTGGGTTTTCAGTTTAAAGGCAGAATATTTCATAATCACTTGGAGTTTTTTCTGCTTTAATTTGTTAGACGAAATGACTATCTTAAATATAAAATTCGCCACAGTCTTCCCTTACTCATTCACAAAAGTTTGACTTACTTATAGAGTTGTTTCGTGTATTTTAAAAATCATTTCCTGAGTTTTTGACTGAATTTTCAGATTTTATACAAGAAAGCTACTTCAGCATTTCCAGACTTTCGCCGGTTACATCCCCCTGAAGTGTATGCGAACAGGTAGGGGATTCATGAAAGGATGTAACTGAGGTGTGAGTTAATGGCATTTGCATCATGCAGATTGCATGTGTTATAGATTTGAAATTGGTGAATTAGCTGCCGTTGTGGAGGAGCTGGACTGTAGAAGGAAGAAGGATGATTGAAAAGAATGGAAACTGCTAAATTATTTACTCTAGTTTTTAAATTCGGGTTTGAGATGAAAGTAAAGCAGTGCGTCTGCAAGTACTTTCTATGTTTCCGTGACCCTTTGGATGGGGAAACGACCTGATTTGAACTATCGATACTAGACGTGAAGATGATTGAATATGTGTGCCGTTTTCTTAGTAGTGCAGTCTCACAGCTGACATTGTACGAAATGATAGGCCTTGCCTATATATGAATGTCGTGCCGCCATTTTGAGAGTGGAATTCAGGGCGATTGGAGGCGAGGGGGGAGGAAGAGTTGTGTTGCCAAAGTTTCTTGATTGGTGAAAGATGGAGACTGAAAGGATGACTCCTCCCGTGGCCATTTAACAAGTCCGAGAACCTCCCGCCCCCAGGAAGCGACGGTGGGTTCAATTAGCTTAAAATACAAAATGCTCAACGGAATAGGGCATAAGGGCTAGGGGTTCAATTCGCTCTGCCCAGGCTAAAATCGAAGAAGATTTTTAATTGTTTATTTGCAGCATCAAAAAGCTTGGAGTTGAAGCAAATGGTTTGCAGTATGAGGTGGCTGGATTTCAGGCTTCAAGAAGCCAAAGTTACGATCCAATTCGTACCATCGTCGAAGGGAAAAGGACTCAGAGCCATATCCCGTCCATTCAGCGCTGAGTCAGCGTTTGATGTTGGGTTTGGATGAAAATAAAACATGTAAAAGTTAAGCGATTTCTTCATTTTGATGACCAACTGGGAAGAATCGCCAACCGTCGGAGAAGAAACAGCTTCAATCCGAATGATATTCCAAATACCGTATTCATCTTGCTTTGATGGAATCGGTTTGAGCTCGTTGAGTTTGTTGCGAAGGTAAATTAAAGAACTTCCAGGAATTGGAACAAACTCCCACTGAAACTCACTCTCCCGCAATTTGTTTCCATCAACCGCCAATGTTGCTCCATCATTAACAACACTTGCACTTCTGTTGGTCGGATTTCGTGCGAGGTAGAGAAATTCTCCTTTGTAGTGCTCGTTTTCAATGTTCAAAGGTTTTCCAATTAGCCCTGGAAATCCGGAGCTACGATAAACCTGCAGTGCTGTGGGTGGGGCAACGGTAGAAGGTTCTTCCGATGGGGGCGCCACTGTAGAGTTAAATTCCTGAGGGGTGACGACTGTAGAACTCAAAGTTTCTAAACTCGATGGGTCATCGGTCGTCTCAGCCGGCGAAGTGGCAGCTTCCTCCGTCCCATTTCCATTCTTCAAGGTTTCAAATCTCAGAAGAGCTGTATCCAGACGATCTGATTGCTCTTCAACAGCTTTTCCACACTCTTCCGCCTGCTTCCCGATGATTTCGCTCATGTTCGCTTTGTACTCCTCAAATTCTGCTCCTTGCGTCATCATAGCTTCTTCCACACTCGTTTTATGGATCTTCAGGTCGGTGAGTTCCTTTGCAAAGCGCTGTCCCACGCTCTCCAGCGCGATAAGTGATGCATCCGTCTGTGCAGGCTGATTCTCAAAACTAGAGCTCAGTTCCAGGATTGTCGCCCCCTGTGCTTCCATTGATTCAAGCACAGTGGCTGTTTTCTTACTTTTTCCTTCTACGGTTTCCAGCGCGTTGTCCATAGCCGCCATTTGCGAGTGCGTCGTCTCCAGGGCCTTCTCGGTTGCTTCCTTCTGTGTCGCCATCTGACGGAGCACACGTCCTGTCTCCTCCTTTTGAACTTTCATTAGTTGAAGCACTTTCAAAATACTGTCCTTTTGAACATTCACAGCTGCAAGCGTTTTGCTGGACTCTTCCGTTTCACGTTTTATCCTGGCGAGCGCGGTTTCTGTCTCCGCTTTTTGTCGACTTACTGCCCCAAGCGCTTTTTCCGTTTCTTCCTTCCGTAGCAAAACGATTCGAAGTCCTTTGTCAGTTTCCTCTTTCTGAGCCTTCACCTCTCGCAGTTCTAGTTGCGCTTCCCCCAGTAGCGCAGCCATGGCCTGTTTCTGGGAACTGATTTCTGTAAGCCCAGCTTCAAAGCGCTTGGTTAACTTCTTTAATTCCGCTCTGAAAATAAGGATATTTCTGTAAAAATGGCAGAGTCTTCGTTTGAATGCCCGAATGCTTACACTGCAGTAATCTTTCCAAAAAATCTTACTGTGCACTGGAATCTGGTTGATAGCTTTGCTGCTCAGCCAATGCAGCTGTAGCAGCAAAAATAGCCAAAGAACAGCACCAAATGAGAGTTTTGATTAACGACACCATATTTCCCGTGACAAACTTGTCCCGCCGCTCAAAACCATGCAAAATAGTTACGCAACCTGTAAATAACGTCACAATTGAATTTTAGGATTTTTACTTAAAAAAATTCAGCACGCAGAAATTTCAAAAATTAATAGACATGCAACTTACAACTCTTTGTGACTTGACTCTTTGTAAAATATCACCGTTTCTTTGTTTTCCAACGACCTGTCTAACTTAAATATTCGCAAAAGAGTTTTAGAACTTTGTAACTTGTAGTTTGGCTGAGAACTGATTCCACTTCTCTTAGAACTCTACTTCTTTTAAGGATGGAAATCCGCAATAACTTTAAGATGAAGGTTGTGTCTCAACTCAGTTCTGTTTTCGCGGGTCAGTCTACTTGACCCCACTTCTCAGGCATGAATTACTTTCCTGTTGTACATGGAACCTTTTAAAGATCAATTCTTGTAGAAACATGGTTTATTAACTTCTCCAGTAAGAGCTCCTTCCAGAGTCAGATTGTGGATTGGAGAGCCGCATTAAACGTCGCACTATATGGATCTCGGGACACATATCATCCTTGAACTCTGGACTTACGAGCAATACATTCATGCCGAAAATGGATTAGAAAATGAGATTTAAAGAGTCAAGAAGTGAACGATTTGCAAATCTATCAGCTAACACTCGAGTGTTATGTCATAACTTTGGCAGCATAAGAAGCAAAGTCTACATATAGTTCGCAACATTTCAACTCATTAATTTTTGAATAGATCCCTAAGTTTTATTTATCCCATTCGACATTTTACATATTTTGATGCTGAAAATTCATTGCTTAGACCGCGGAAAATTTTGAGTAATTAATCGTCATGATAGTATGGACTTGTATAACTAAAATAAGAATTAACATACTTTGATGTACAATCAGTTACGAATTTTTAATCTATGGTGCACATTAAAAGAAACTTCGCACACAAGCATAAGAACAAGGATTCGGAATGGCTTGTTCTTATGGCCTAAGTATGCAGACGCCCATAAGGGCCGAAGGAAGATACGAGTTTAAGATTAGTTGTGGGTGAGGAGGGTTAGGAGGATTTTGCTGTTACAAGGATTGAAAGCCTGAAGGAAGAATAATCTGAATCCTTCTCATACCGACCCACCCGCGCTCATAAATATTAGCCAAGGGCCTAGAAGATGATGTTCGAATGTCCGCCGGACTAAGCGTGGATTAGTTCCCGGGGAAAACTAATCCCATTACAACTTCCCGACCGGGAATACACAGCATCAACTTTTTAGCCAACTCTACACTGTCTTCAGTGTATACATGGGCTCAACTGATTCAAACAAGTACTACAAGGTTCTGGATTTCTTCCCTTGTCCTTCTTCTTCCGTCTTTTCTGCTTTTTGCCTGACTGGACCAGAAGTAAAGTTTCTCTGATTTGGCCTATGCGTGGATTCACATCGATGGAAACTAAGCAGAAGTTTGATAATTATCAAGTTTCTGGAAACGCATCCAGCTATGAAAGTACTAAACCGTAAATAGAATATATCTTCCAGTAACTACAACCACAAGAATACCGAACAAGACATTGTGGCGTCGTGTTCCTCTTCGTCTTATCTGTACGAAGATCCAAAGGAACGTGTATTAAACAAAATTGTAGCCATGCAAGTTGAGAGTCAGGACGTTATGCTGATGCTAGTTCCAGTCTCCAGCTTCCTATAACTATTCCTGGAGTGATACAGCTGAAAACATTTTTGCTCCGGGTTACTCAGCTTTTCCAGTCCCAGAAAATCCCGAATTTTGCCTCTTTTGCTATTGTTATGTGTGCATATGAAAACGTTTTACAGTAGTAGCTGACTCTGATGGATCTAGTGAACTGGTTAGCCGACTGGACAATAAATGTGGTCTAGACTTCAATTCCAGATCTTTAGGAGACAGTATGCATGCACTTTCAGAGAATGAAGCAGACTGACTTCAACTGAAAGACGGTACGGGACGTAAAGACAAAAATGCTTGACGGATTCACGGTCATTGCCGTACACCAGACTGCATAACGTTCTGTTTTGAAATCTTCCGAGTCTCATCCCCGGAGAGCGTTTCCCACAAAATGTTCATCCTTCAACCTGCATGTTCCGCCCGGGGACATCCAAATTACCCGCTTATGCGCTTTACTTTCGCATTTTAGGGATGCTAAACGATCATACGTTTTGGATAAAAAGAAATTCTTCCGCTTAACAGCGTGCAATGTATCACAGATGACGATGCTGTATGTACATACTTATGGATTTAAAGACTGTTTCTGGAGGCGTTGAGAAAACCTCCAAAGTTTTCCATACAAGGTCTTGTCACACCGCGTCCTGTCATCCATCCACCATCCTCCAAGGGAAGGGATGATGGGAAATAAAACTTTTTTCCCTCATTGTCGGCAATCGGTGGGCAGTCAGTGACTGTGATTCGGCTGGATACAAGCAGGAGAAGAAGATGAATCTTGCCGCTTTCTTTTCTGGAAGATGTACAACGCAGAGAAATTTAACTGGCAAATGCAGCCCCATGTATTCATGCAGCGTCTTCTGAATGTTCGGCTAATTATTTTGTTTTGTTCAAAGGAATACATTAACTGGCATCCAAGGCGTCAATTATTGTTTTCCGCGCCATGTCGACTCAAGCTACAGCTATTGCTGACTATAGCCTGAAAAGGAATGAACAAAAGTAAAAAAAACCAGTTGATTTTTTCGTCCTCCTGCCCTGCTGCTGGTTTTCTTTGTAGCTAAAGATTGAGTTTGTAAATGTAAATGTAAATGTAAAGGAAGCAGGGTTGTATTGAACAACCACGCCGATGTAGCTATTGTAAGCTAATTTCAGACGTGCCTCAAATAGTCAGCCTATTCTTTTCCCTGAACAGCCTGGCATCAAAGATTGAGTTTAGTTCTGTTGGCTTTGTTTTGAACATGATTGCGGCTGGAACGGGTATTATGATCCTGGACAAGTCGCTGTAGCTAGTCTGACTTCCAGTAGGAGCAACCAAACATAAAAAGAAGACAAACAAGTAGCTGGATAAAGAACAAGAACTAGAAAATAGGAGAGAGCTGGATTAATAAATCTGTATAGGGGTTGGAAGAAGAAAGAGAGCTGAAGGGAATTATTTTGTCACCAATTAGTGTGCGGCTTTAGAGGCCCGGCCAAGATTTATGAACGACTCTATTTGGACCACACCATGAATCATGAGAGCATGTGTTGTTGAAATGAATAGATGTGTGTGTTACAGCCAACGTTGAAAGCTTGAAAAAACCTTTTCACGTCATTTCACCCTCGGATAGAAGAGCTGTCTTCTGCCACCCTCCCAAGAATACAAGTTGCTACAAACTCAAGCCAAGCTTATGTCCGAATTTTACAGCATTTCAGGTCCAAGGTCCGAATTTTGGACCCAGTAGCCTAACCAAACTGAGTATTTGACACACGACTGAAGAAGAAACAGTTACGATGCAGAACATCTTTTTTTCATAAAACAGATCATATTACTGATCCCGAGCGAAACGTCAATACAATTTTAGCTACTACCCTGTTGCTAAAATATTTTATCATTTTTATACTTAAAATTACTACATATTTAGGTACAAAAATTAAAAAAATTCAGTTCCCCAGATTAAGCGAAGTGACCACATCATACTTTCTCTGAACTGGCTGAACCACGTAACGACAACGATCCTCCAGCTGTCCCGCATAATCAAGAGTGCAATCTAGCAAAGCAAGCATTTGAAAAGTAGGGCAATAGTCCAACTGCCATGTGATTTAGCATTAACTCCGAACCTTGTAAATCGTTCAAACACTACCCGGTTATATACACAAACACAGCTCGTTTCCTCCTCCATGCCTTCCTTCCAGTAACAAGCTTACCCTCTGCATTTCAAATATGGCCCCATTGCCCTAATTTCGGCAACTTTGATTAATCTGACCCCTCGTTTACAACATTATATGTTTTAGAGCGTGTAGATAATTTTCTCTTAAAGGATTTTTACTCCGCAAGAGCCGCATCCACACATGCATAAACCATGTGGATCCCAGAAAACCTCCAGAACATGTGGGAAAATAGCAAAAATATTCGGATTTAACAAGCACAGCGTCTCTGCGGGATCCAAGGGATTTTTCTTATTTTCCCAAACAGCCTGCTGTCCCTCCATATAAGCGCCTGATGAGCTACATGAGCCCGCAACAGCGGTCCTGCTTGGCCTCTGCTTGATCCTTGCTTCCCGTTAATACCCCTGGCTACATTAGTAAAAAAGCTGTTGAATCTGGAAGATATTAGCATGGAAACATGTTATCCCCGAAGACGACAGAATTTCATCAGGAATATACAGGCGAGACTCGGAGTAACTTCCCTTAGAGATCATCATCTTCTTATGGTGTAGCTTCTTGTATCAGTCTGACGACTTGACGTGATTTTCTGTCGGAGGAACAGATGCATGGAACACCATTTGCCATTAGAGAAGATGTGAATTTACAGGGTTGATTATATGTGGGCGAGGAGGGA
Organism: Sminthurides aquaticus; assembly: GCA_906901655.1. NCBI lineage: Eukaryota > Metazoa > Arthropoda > Collembola > Symphypleona > Sminthurididae > Sminthurides > Sminthurides aquaticus. The sequence continues at coordinate 1,920,069 of CAJQTT010000010.1, forward strand.
GATGATTGTGGGACACATGTCGTTAAAAAATACCCTTAGCCTCCCCCCATCCAGCTTCATCTTGGCCATAGCCCTGTGTTAACTTGTTTTCGAATCTTGTGTTGAATTTAGCACTGGAACGTGTAGTGTGTTGTAGCTCGGATGGCAAACTTAATGTTTTTGTATGAGGTTCCTAAAAGGGTTGAGTTTGTGTCACATTTAAAAGTATTACAATTCTAGGCTGTCGTAGCCGTGTAGGCCTCGCTACAGCTGAGTCTAGAAGAAAACATAGCAAAAGATAAAAAGCATCAAGGAAAAACACGGTGTAAACAGCATGGAAGATTACAAAAATGGTTGGTTTGGCGGCACAGGTTAGGTTGACTGGAAAGAGGAGAGAACAAAACTGGAAGAACAAGTTACGCAATACTGCTGTGAGGCAGGGAAAGAGAAGGGAAAACTATAAAAGTTTATTGTAATTCATCAGCGGATGTCATCTTGTGGGAGAAAGTGCGACAGAGGGTATTTAGCTTTTGAGAAAGCCATTCCAGGTGTAATTTATGCCACATATTCTCACCATCTCACCTCAACGACTTGATGATCCTGGAAAAAGGGTCGTAAACCACACCTTCTCCTCACCGCAACCATCATCATCATCTGCTGCTTCACCTCTTCCCACTTCTCTTGCCACAAACCCGCAAACTTTTAAACGTTTCACTACCATCATTTACAAAAGCCATGTAATCCTACACTATCATGAAAAACCTTTAGTACCGTAGCCAAGGCGAAACTGCCATAGCCTACTAAATAAGCTGAGGCTGCGAATGAGCCAGGTTCAAGTTGTTATGTGTTAAAACCCCCGAGCTTTCGACTCATCGTCCATCAAATTTTCTTACACCGCAAACAACACACACAGACACAACGCAATGCCGCTGCTAATCAAGCTTTTATGAATGACTTTTCTCACTCTTTTTACTGCCTCCTTTTACTTTCCAGTAATTGGCTATTAAAAAGCTAAACAGCCAACCGGCCCGGAAGAAACCAAGTTTGGAAAAATCCAAAAGCGGTATAATAATGTACCAGCTCTTTGAGTTTGTAGCTTTGCCGGATATTTTTGATTTGTAAAGGCCGGGTGCTGTTAAAATGATCGATAAAATCCCTTGCGGTGTTCTGGGTAAGGACTCAATATTTTTGTAAATCCCGCTTCAAGTTTTTAGTAACGATTTAAAGGAATAAACCTGGAACGGAAACAAGTTAATGCCGTAAAAGAAGTCGCGGAGGAAATGATTTAAACCGAAACCTGGAACCCGGAGGAGTCTTTGCGGTAGCGCTGTGCTTGAAGTTTGTCTTTAAAAACCCCTGAGAACGGAAAGTGTTTAAAACCTAATAAAATTAACATTTCATCAACAAAAAAACGTTTTAACTCGCCATTGTCGCCACACTGTTTCACGTAAATTGAAAAATGTGTGAGCTATTGAGACAGGGTAAGGAGGAAACTGTAAGGTATTTAAAGCTGTAGGGAAATCTTCCGGTATCTTAAAAACTAACCCGTTTGACACCACCGCATGAGCAGGGATTTTAATTTTGTTTTCTTTCCTTGATTTAAAGAATCTTCTTGAAAATCCAGGACGACGCAATTCAAGATTTACAAGGAGAAACACCGCTTTTATCGCTTGTCGGCACCAGACCAGACTTGACTTTGAAATTAACGAGAGAAAATATAAGATGAAATGCCGAATAGAAAAGGCATTATTGGCTGCATATACCAGAATGTTGAGGCTTTTAGGAAAGGAAGCACACTACTAGCCCACATGCTGTAAAGATTGCTTTTGATTTGTCCTGGTCTGGTAGAGGTAAAGTAAAAAACCCTCTCGGGAGAAAATATATGTTTCCGCCGTTTCCCCGGCATTCTGTCTGCCTCTTTGTGTGTGCTCTGTATGTGCCGTATTGGCATTAAATCCTCCCGTCAGACTTGTCGGTATGTGGAAAACTCATTACCAGTTCTGGGTCAAGGAAAGGTCCCCTCCTGAGAAGGGCACTTCCTCTATTTGCAGCCTCTTTTAACTTGTAGAATTCCTTGACAACCTATTGACAGCTTAACCACTTAAGATAAAACCTATTTAGATTAGCTGTACACATCAAATGTTTTCGAGGGTTCTTCCGCCGATGGCTCTTCAAATCAAAGGTTGGGAAGTAAGCGGAGGAGGAGGCGGTTGAGTTGCTTAGATACTGGCAGAAGCGCACTCTAGTATGCAGCATGCAGCCCCTCTTCTCGTTAACGCCAAATGAAGGTCGTTGCTGTGACAAGAAAGAACATCCATAATGCCTTTGATCAAATGAAATATTCTTTGAAACTATTTCCGTCTTCAGAATTAAAATTAGAAAAGTCATACATATCTTTAAAATTGCATAAAAAATCAGACTGACTGTAATTAAAGATGAAACATGGACTATATCCTCTAGTCTGTATATATCCGTTATATTTGTAGGTTATTTCTTCTACTGCATCAAATGTTCCACACACACATTATGATTTTTCTCCGGGCAAGCGTATGCATTTTAGCAGTAGCCGCAACTTGTTTTTAACATTACAAGAAAAAATTAAAAAATTAAATTAATTATTTTAAATTTTAATTTTATTCACTAAAACAAATCGTAGCTAAACTCGTCCATTCACATTAATGGTGACATATTTTTAAGTTCATTTTTCGGTCCACAGAATCATAAAACATCACTCATAATAGATTGTAGTTCATATGCTACAAGCAAAACCCACCCGACCCACTATTGCGTAGTAAAAGTAATATCTATAGCATACAATCTGTTCATCAACCTAACGCGCCATGATTATGCAAAATAGGACACTAATAAGCGATCATCATCATAATATAATGACACAATAATTAACAAACCTGTACTTCTATCTCTACCTGATCTACATCTTCTTGTTCCTTGGCTGCTTCTGCGTCATGTATAGTTTCAGGCTTAATAGCACTGGCGCGTTTCTTTCCACCGATGTGTTTCGACGAAACTAGTTTAGTCCTGAGCTTGGAAACGTTTTCACGCCCCTGCATTGAGTCTGCAACTCCTGATCTTCCAACCGGCAGTCGCATGAGGTAGGGTTCCATAAAAAACGCAATGCTGGATACAAGAAGCCCGACAAACCAGCAGCAGTACGCAAAAATAAAATTGACCAATGAGAACGGTTCGACGTCTCTTTCGGTCGACCTATGCAAGCTTTGTGTCAAATTCACCGCAAGCTCTGTCTTGCTGGCAATTTGGTCGCGCATCCAAGGGACGCTCCTTTGTCGAACAAGCTCTAGAGACTCGTCTTTGTAGTAGTCTGCGAGACCAGCATCCCTCAAGATTCCAAGGTACTCGTTGAAGAAACCATAAAGCTTGCTATGCTGGCGCATAACCAGTGTTCCTCGGACATGAGTGGGGAGTTCTTTGGATTCAACGAAAGCATCCCAAGTAGTTGTAATGGTAAGGTTCAAAGCCCGATAAGGGTCCCGTAACGTATTTATAGTAATGCAAACAGTACGAAATTCAAGTGCTGCATCCAGATGGCACTGGAGAAGATTGGGTTGTAGCTCCGCCTTGCTGCGGATGGAGACGATGTCAGGGCGATCAGTATTCCAGTAGAATACATCAGCGAAGCATCCCTCAAGGTAGTGAAAGTAAATTTTGAATTGGTCCTGAAGTCTCGCAAGCTCTCCGAAATTAGTAGGAACAGGATCCGCTTCGGGGTAAGTGACAAACGCAACAAAATTACTCGTATACCCGGTTAATATGACCATGGAGAAGAACATGAAGAGAATCGAGAGAAGCTTTGTGTTACTCGGGATTTCTGCTCCCTGGCCAATGATATTCCCGTAGACAAAATTCGCAGCTGTGTACCACTCATCCTCCTTTGGTTCTTCGTTGAATGTTAGCTCAGTGTAGAAAATGGGGACGAAAACAATGATCGTTATCAGGATCCATAACCAGACCCATGGATCAAAGGGGTAGATGAGTGCTTTCCAATTGACTTTCACCAGTGGATGCGCAGTGACAAATGTCATCGTGTAGGTCATGAAGGATGTTGCGTAATCCAAAACATGCAACCGTTTTAGCACCATCTCCATCCCCATCACGCCATCAGTTTCACCTTCCATCATATCCTGTGTAAATCCCGTCCAGCTCCCGTCAGGCATCAAGTTACCCATATTGTTGAAAATGATGTCGTATTTCATGCTCAGGTTGAAATGCTCATGGAGGACGTTCATCATTCTGTAAGCAAACCCACCAATGGGTCGATCGTTGCCATCGAATATAGAATAATGTTCCATTTTCCATGTTGCCAATACAATTGATTTCTTGCTTCTTGCCATTTCCGGCTCGTTAGGAAATTGTGTCAAGCCAGTTTCGACCGGACCGTGGTCGTTTTGCCATATACTGGCCGTATCTGTCGCGATTCCCGTTTTGTATTTCAACGCTTGTACAACGACATGCTGAAGGAGCTGGGTCAAGCGGGACTCGGATGCTAGAATGATGTAGTGAACGCTTCCGGGATTCATATTCAGGACGTTATGACGAATCCAGAGGTATTTATGAAACCGTGCCTCCTCACTCTCGTCCATCAAAATGTGAGCACACGCTGGAGACAATCGGAAACGCTGTTTGGCTTGAGCGCGAATTGCACGATCGATTAATATCTCTGTCGTCATGTAGCGCTGATGAATGTCTTGGAGTGAAACAGTTTCCAATACTTCTCCAAAGATGATTGCGTGGCAGTCCAAAAATCCAAAAGGTGATCGAGTTTTCATCACGTCGAATAAGTTCTTTTTGAGTTCGATACGAGTAACATCGGTTAATTCCGTTCCAACCGCATGTGGAAATGATGTTCCAAATAAAATTAAAAATGAGTAGATTAAACTAAAATAATGATTAGGGCGAAGGTTGAGAGCTGACTTGAGAACGCCCGTTAGCATCGTATCTCGAAAAATGAGCTTCTACGAAAACCTATAGGTTTGTTCATAAACGCCGAGAAACGTTATTTACGAAGCTGTCATACAAGAGGATGTGATATTTTCTAGAGTTACCTACACTTCAGTCTGTACTTCAGCGGGAAAGTGATGCAAGGATTTAAAACACCTTTGAGTTTTTAAAAAACTGGGCAAACATCTCGGCTTATCAAGTGGTTTGACGAAAAGCCATACGAATTCACTGAACTGCCGAGTAAAATGAGATGGATTTCGACTTTCAAACAGATTTAAATCCAAGCACTTCTATCCTCAGTAAGACTAGCTAACCAAGGACTAAGCAATGGATTGTTCTTAAAGACCAGCTAATGCCAAATGCTTATTTGATTACCAGCCATATGTTATGTGATACCTCCGGAGCGGTCATAAAACATAAGATCTACCTGATTATTACATATATTGACAGTCACCAGTCACCGCAGGATTGAAGTGTGCTATGCAAACTGGCATGATATTTCCAACCGTGAATAACATTTTCTACTGTAAAAGTTTTAGGTACTGGGACGGAGCAGTGCAACCATGGGGAAATTCATCATTTATTTTTCGTCGCACCCCTCTCATTTTGTCAATTTATTATATGAAGAGGTGGGGGGGATTCGCGTGCGACGGTAGAGGGCAGACTCCAGGTGGGCATTCATTGTCGCAGCAGCTTAGCCGTAACTTCCGTAGGCACAATTAATTATTAACTCCGGAACTTTGTGGCTCATCAGGAGAATCTTTGTGCTTTCTTAACTTTTAGCCTTTATGTAAACCTGTCGCTTGAATAAAACCTTATCTAAAATACACCCTCAGTATTATATAAAATGAGCAAAAGACATTTTTGAAGGGAGCTGGGGCAAACAAGGACGGTGCAAAAACTGAGAGGAACAGCCTATAAGTTATATTAACTCCGGGAGTTTATGGTTCATCATAACAATTTTGCTGCTACTTAACGTTTATCACTAAATTATATCCTATCGTTTGGCTGTTTGAAGAACAAGCAGCAACTCACTCAAAAAACTACTCAGTGCTTGAATGAGCTGTAGATTTTATGACATTTGGAACTTTCTCTCAACTTTCAAATATCTCTGTATGATTCATTTTCATTCAGTTTAAAGGAATACCTTGAAATGATGTCTAAATGCCACAAAAGTGCTCTGTATAAGTGGTGTTAGGTATTTTCTCATGCAAATCCCTAACTGGGTCCTGAGCAAGCCTATTGTCTCTTGCATACGATTACCCAAATATCCATGGGTATAAATACAGGTCGCTGGACACTGTTTCCAGTCAGTTGTTGTCTATTGTCTGAACTATGATTGCCTAAGCTGCAAAACTACAACTCACCTTTAAGAAGGAAAACTATTCCTTTTACTCTATTGAGCCAAAGCTCAAACTTAAATAAACTTATTTCATAAACTTATTTCATATTTACTTGATTGCATTCATTTGCACGCTTGTTAGGGATTCCACACAGGACCAAATAGGAAAACCTAACAAACCTGTCGATCCATAGCCAGGATTACTGAATCTAAATTCAGATTTTTTTTTCTTGAAAGCTGAAATTTTCAAAATGACCCGAGGTAAGGGCAGGCTTGTTACGACTCCGGAGTCGGCAACTCCACGATTCTGGCGAGGCCTGCGACTCAGCGACTCAAGCCGAGTCGTAGCGACTCTCGACTCACCACGACTCACCCAAGATTTCGACTCAGTCGACTCTGGCATTGAGTCGACTCAGGGTTGTTGGTAAGAGCAAGTCTAGTTTTGTTGAAGGAGCAAGAAATTACTGTAGCTTTAGGCTGGGGTCACATGAAAAATGGTAATTAAATTAATCATTATAGCCAACATATCATCAGTGATGAATCCTACTAAATTTTAATTGCCACAGGAACAGATTTAATTTTAAATGTTAGTTTTTAATTGTGTCCAAGAAAATAATTTAACTGAAGATTTTAATTTCAATACCATTATATTTAAATTAATTTTAATTAGGAGTGTTAGTAAAAGCAAGATTAGCTTTATTGAAGCAGCGAGACATAACGGCAGCGAGAAATAACGGCAGCTTTAGACACGTAGACGGTCAACATGATGAAAAATGGTAATTAAATTATCCATGACGTGTTAATCAATTTTAATGACGATTGTAGGTCAGGTTAAGCCTAGTTTTACTCAAGACGTAAGAAATAACTGTAGCTTTAGGCTAAGGTGGACATATAGATCACATGAAAAATGGTAATTTAATTAATCATTATAGCCAACATATGTGATCACTGATGAATCCTACTAAATTTTAATTGTCACAGGAAGAGATTTAATTTTAATTGTTAGTTTTTAATTGTGTCCAAAAAAATAATTTAATTGCAGCTTTTAATTTTAAATTAATCAGTATAGGCAACATATCATCAGTGAGCATAGTTGTATCCACCTGGAGCAGACTTGAGCTGAGTCGAGAGTCGGAGTCGGACGAAAACAACTCCGCGACTCAGGGATTAGTACGGACAACCTCCGCTTGGAGCAACTTAAAAATGCTCGAATTCAGGAGTCGTGGGAGTCGCCGACTCCGGAGTCGTAACATGCCTGGGTAAGAGTAAAACACTTCCACCTCCAAGAACTATGGAGCTTAGAAGCGATGAGGGTAGTCCTGCAGACGAGCTTCCAGGACCAAGCACGGGTCGAATTCTACATTCCCCGGTTGGCCAGCTTCATATGCACGGGCTTAATAATAGCAGAGACCATGATCTCTTCCAAGACTTTGCTGACCCTGATCCCAATGGATCACAAGATAATTTTGCAAATGGTGCTAATGCTAATGATCGCGCACCGCATAGCAACGCAGACATTCTTACTCTGCTGCAAAATTTGAACGGTAAAGTGGATACCATGTTCGGTTATACCCGAGGCTTGGGAGAAGAAGTGGGGAATATCAGGGATACAGTAGGCGCTATGCGAACTAACATAGGCGTTCTACGAGGCAATTCTGAAGCCGCTGATCAGCGCTTTATCGCTTTACAGGCTAGAGTTGATCAAGTACACGAACATATTCGTCTTCCTCCTCAACCTCAGCCTCCTCCTGTACCACCACCACCACCACCTATCCGTCGAGATAATCCAAGGGATTTTCCTCCTAGGAATCCCTATGCTAGAGCACCAGCTCCAGCTAATCCACAACACCAGCCTGTGCCAATGATGATACCGAATCCACATGATTTGCATCCCATTCCAAATTACCCTCCTCGGGATAATGAGCCAAGGCAAATAACACATCATTTAAAATCTGCGGATGTGAAAATTCCTACCTATACAGGAGCCAGGGACAAGCTATCCCCATTTGACTTCATAGTCGAAATGGAAAAATACCGACGCATAGTCGGTTATTCAGAGCAGCAAATATTGTCTCATGTAATTCCTGTTGCACTCACAGGCGAAGCTTACGAATGGCTTCGGCTTGAAGTAGCATTTAGGGACTGGGATGATTTCAAGGGCAGATTTAGATCTGAATTCCAAGCCATTGGATATACCCAAGACCTCCGCAGAGAACTGGAAGCTCGGACTCAAGGTCCAAACGAGAGCTTATCATCATTTATCCGTATAATACTCGGCTACTATGAACGGCTGGGTAATCCAGTAAGAGAGCAAGAGATGGTACGTCGCATCCTAGATAATTTACATCCTGATTACAGGCGAGCTTTACCTAGCATTCCATTCCGTACAATCCAAGAACTTAAGGTTGCTGCGGTAGAAGCTCAAGATCTTTCCAAGTCATATGTCACATACAAACCGCCAAGCCCCGCAAGCACACTTGAACCTAGTTTAAGTTGGAAAAGAAATTCTGAGGAAGGTGAACGGAATGCTGTCCGACTCTCAACTTCCTATAATGCGACCAACTTAAGCCTTGAGTCCATTGATCCATATTCGTACTTCCATTCAACTCCTAGGAAGAAAGAAGTAGCATTTACCGCAACTTCGGCCCCAACATCAAGCAGTTCACGTCCTAATACCCCACCTCCGATATTCGGTGGTAATCAGAGAGAGAGACGAAACTCTATGGATAATATCATATGCTATCGATGCTCCGCCAGAGGGCACTTCAGCCGCGATTGTTCCCTGCCAAAGGAAAACTCTCGCCCACCAAGTCCTGCTCCACGGCAGTGACAGACTTGGTGGAAAACATAAATTCACACACTCACTGCCTTCACACAGATACCGGTTGCAACCACCCATTTGTCCTCATCACAATTTTCTCCCATTCTGTCCTTGCCATACTTGACCAAGGATCCGATACCTCCATCCTTGGAGGCGAGAATGCAAAAACTATTTGCAGTCGCAGAATTCCATTCAAATCTTTGAAGCGACGAGTTAATTTTATTGTTGGATCCTACATATCCGAACAAGAAGTAAACCTCCCTGTCAAGCTTGAGGGGGAGACGACAAAAGTTACTTTCACCATACTAGATCAATCTCAGTTTACTATACTGGGAAGGAATTTCCTTATTCCTGCAAAAATTGGCATCATACCATGGAAATTCTCTTGGTTCAGAGGAATGGATTGTAACCATCTCTTTCCATTCAATGTAAATGCTACATTTATACATTCCAAGTCCATCTCCCAGGAAAAAGATCTTATTGAGCTACAAAAAGGCGATAACAACAATAAGGAGCAATTCTTTTCCAATGCAAACTGCTCACCAGCCCACGTCTTAGCTTCATGGGACTATTTGCCAACTGAAATACAACCTGATGTCGACGATTTTCCTACAAAGTCACTACCCACTCTGGATCCTAGTCATCCTGTACCAAAGGGAATCACAGTTCCCACCTCCTTGACTCCAAAAGAGGTTTCAAGCATATATCATACTTTAATGCCGTTTTTCCACATCCTCACGGAAAAGCCTGGTCATTGTACAATTATCAAACACGATATTGATACTGGCACGGCCAAACCATTACGAGCTCCTATGCGCCCCATGTCCCCCGGTAAAAGACAAGCTTTCTTAGAGGCTGTCGAAGAGTTGGAACAGCTTGACATAGTTGAACCTTCTCCCGTATGTGCATGGGTGAGCAATGCTTTTGTTGTTCCTAAGTCCAAAGGCTGGAGACTGGTTGTTAACTTTCAACCACTAAACAAGTACACGCCCTTGGATACATATGAAATACCAAATATGACAACCATGCTAGCATCATTGGGAAATTCAAATATCTTTACGGTATTTGACTTATCTATGGGATTTTACCAAATCTCTCTCACAGAGAATGCTCAGCCCAAAACAGCCTTCTACACTCCAAAGGGGCTTTATCGCTTCAAGCGTATGCCAATGGGTTTGAAAAATTCTCCGATGACATTGATGCGCGCATTAGAGGCTATACTAGCGGAGTATCGCTATAGATTTGTACAAATCTACTATGACGATATCATCATTTATAGCTCTGACTTCAAGGAGCATCTTGTTCATTTGCAACTGGTCCTAACAGCTTTGCAAGAATCTGGGCTAACCATTAAACCAGCAAAGATGCAGCTGTGTCGTCGCCATCTCAAATTTCTGGGCTTCATCATAGAACCAGGCATATGCAAGCCAGATCCAGACAAGGTTGCTAGCCTAACTAATTACCCTCGTCCGAGGGACACAAAAGCAGTACAACGCTTTCTGGGTTTTGCGCAATTTTACGCTCGCTTTGTAGAGAACTTCCAGAGTAAAGCTCGTCCTTTACGCCTGCTTCTCAAGCGGGATACACCGTTTGTATGGGATGCAAATTGTGAACTAGCTTTCACGGAGATCAAGAATTCCCTCATTAAAATGCCCATTCTACATTTGCCGAATTTACAAGGAAAATTCACCGTACAAACGGACGCTTCCAATTATGGAATTTCGGCTATACTGCTACAAGAGCAAGCGGGTATCAACCAGCCCATTTGGTTTGCTTCTCGTGCATTAACTCAAGCAGAAATTAACTATTCTGTCTCAGAAAAAGAATGTCTAAGCGTTTTGTGGGGGGTAAATAAGTACCGGCAATTTCTCGAGTTTACGCATTTTTACATCGAGACAGACCATGCCGCCTTATCATGGCTAACAAAACTAAAAGAGCCTGCCGGCCGGCTAGCTAGATGGTTTATGCTCCTACAAAGTTTCGATTTCACGATCATTTGGAGAGGAGGTAATACAGCTACCATGCTTCCAGTAGACGCCTTGTCCCGCATTCCATCTGTGGCATTTGCACATTCCTCCGACTCTATGTACAATAGAGATACGCTAAAAGCAGAGCAGATTTCTGATCCAGAGCTCTCTGCCATTATTTCGCAGCTTCACAACATTCAGGAGCCCAACAACCTTGATCCTTATGAGCTGCAGCAGCTAAAAGCGGCCACATATAGAGCCCACCTTACGGAAGATTTCCTCCTTACTCGGTATGTCGGCCCTAGAAACCGACAATGGGAAGACAGTCGTTTATACTATCGACTCTGGATACCAGCTTCTTTGGTTATGCAAACAATCGCATACTTTCATGATGAGCCGATATCAGGTCATCTTGGCATAAGAAAGACCTATTCTCGACTTGAGCTCGGAGTCTATTGGAGAAATATGCGTAAAGATGTGGTTAAGTATGTTAATAGCTGTAAAGATTGCCAGGAGTCCAAGCGCTCCTACTTACCACTAGTTCCCGCCACAAGCATTATTCCTAAAGCAACTGGGGAAGTAGTAAATACTGATATAATGGGTCCATTCCCCAAAGGTCGGTATGGAAATAAATACATACTTGTATTCATGTGTCTCTTCAGCAAGTGGACAGAAATCTTTGCTATCAAATCCGCTACTGCGGAAAAAGTTGTCGAAAAATTCTGGGAGGTATGTACCCGCTGGGGACTTCCCCGAGTTACTATTTCCGACAATGGGTCTGTTTACACTAGCAAGCATTATCATTCCTTCTTGGATATGCTGGGGGTAAAGATATTTCACATATCTGCATATAATCCCAAGTCTAATGCCGTAGAAAGGCATAACCAGACAATCAAGCAAATGATTGTTACCCTAATTAACCGATGCAAGGACTGGGATCGCTACATACCAGAGCTTTCATTTGCCCTACGCACAATGGTATCAGATACCACAGGATTTACTCCTTGTTACCTCACGACAGGGAGGGAATTTCTGACTCCCTTTGATACCAAGTTAAAAATTCCCATTCCGAGGTGTGCTAAAACCGAAACAATCGGCTTGAGAATCAATCTGCTCACAGATCTGGCCAGAGAAACAACTCTAGTTTCGCAAACCTCCGGCCTCAAATCCTATAACAAGGGTAAAACTGCACGTGCTTTCAACGTTGGGGATCGTGTTTGGCTTCGTACTCATTTCCTCTCTGATTCTTCTAAAGGGATTTCAGCAAAACTGCTGAAAAAACGAGAAGGTCCGTATAAAGTTATAGCACGAGTCGGCATCAATAGTTACGATCTTCATTCCGGAGACCTCAATCAAACCGTCCTTAAAGTGCACACAAATGAGCTTTCGCCGTACTTCTCAAGAGATGAGTTCCATTCCGGAAAATCTCCTGCCGGCACTCAAGGTCATGCAGGAATTTTTGGCAGCAACCCTGCCCTCAGCAACGAGCCCTCCAGTAGCTCCACCAGTACTTAAAATTGATCCTCGGGTTTCCTGCCCTCCTGGAATCAAATTATCTCGGGTCCATAAGCCTTACCAGCAAAAAGGTCGCTTCATTCAACGTATCGCCTCTCGGGCTCACCATCATTCCAAACCATCTTTTCACCGAAAAACTACTATCATGAAGCTTTTCCACGATCAACAGAAAGCCTTGCAAACTGTGTATCAAACTAGTGCTCCAAAAGCTTTCGTAAATCGTGCTGTACTTGCGTCTGAAGATTCACTTTCGGAATCTGAGTTGCTCAAGGATATTCCCTACAACATCAAAGCTCTACACGTGACAATTTTTCCAAAAACTATGGACGCTAGCCCATTAGGGAAAAGAAACTGTTTCCTTGTCACCCCCGACCCGCACGAGGGAATCAGAGAAAAAATCCTTTTTCGACCAGACATTTCTTTACGTCTTAAGTCATATGACTTCCGCGCTCATGTCCGCCACCTGTCCAAACGTCTGGTTTTACCGAAGGGTCCGGTTCTCCCACCTACCCAAGATTTTGCCTCCTTGGAACTCCACTCAAATGCTTCCACAACAACCCCTGCAGCAGACATCGAAGTGACCCTTAACCAATCTGTCTCTTCTCCACCCCGTCTCCCACCTCCAGAGCACATGGACGAAGACGAGGACATTCTTGATGAACCTGATCTTTAGGGATTGCGGCTATTTTCTTCAACTTAGATAATTGTCATTGTTAAATTTTTAATACATATTTTGTATGTACTTTGATTTATAAGCGGGGGAGAGTTGTTAGGTATTTTCTCATGCAAATCCCTAACTGGGTCCTGAGCAAGCCTATTGTCTCTTGCATACGATTACCCAAATATCCATGGGTATAAATACAGGTCGCTGGACACTGTTTCCAGTCAGTTGTTGTCTATTGTCTGAACTATGATTGCCTAAGCTGCAAAACTACAACTCACCTTTAAGAAGGAAAACTATTCCTTTTACTCTATTGAGCCAAAGCTCAAACTTAAATAAACTTATTTCATAAACTTATTTCATATTTACTTGATTGCATTCATTTGCACGCTTGTTAGGGATTCCACACAGGACCAAATAGGAAAACCTAACAGTGGACGGAAGCGTGCTACCTCTTCTACGATTGAAAGCTACGTATGCTATGGCCTAGAATCAAGAATATTGACACTGACCAGTTTATCTGGTAGCGAACTCCGTGACGTGGTCCAAAGTATTGTTTTCGCTCGAAACCGCTTTCAATGCAAACAATACAGAATGGAATAGCTCTTATTCATTTTTTTCTTTTTTACTTTCTAAAACACAAGTGTTTTTGACAAAAAATCACCAAAGTCTGTATATTTTACAGAATAATTAATTTAATTTTTTGAATAAAATATTTTCATCTCGAAGAAATACACAGTTGAAACGAGAGCGGGATCGGCTTTTAGTTGCATTCTTAACCAGCTTACAATACCCAAAGGCGTATTTAATAATTTAATATTTTAATAATTTTTGTCACCGTCTAACTGTGGATATGGGGGGCTATGAGTTACGATGACTGACGGGCTGTAGGAGGGCAGAAGCCTTAAATAATCAAACTTGATTATGAAATGTAACTACTTGTCCATTCTCACCAGCTGGCTGCCATATTAAATGGGGCCAGCATATAAATTCTTGTTTCATCAATTATTAGTAGCCACTGCTCTGTAGTCCCGCCCATGTTCAAGCCGGGAACATCAAACTTGGTCCATCAGTGAGCTGTGCATACATGTAACCCACAGCAAATAGCAAATATAGCTGCAGAATAACAGGCAAATAATAAATTGGTTACATAATGGCATTATTACTCAACCGCTGTCATTGACGACGGACATGAATCCGCCCAATGCGTATGCTATATTTTGGGTCTAGCCTTCTTAAAACTGTGTGCAATAATGTTTTTACATTTTTGCGCTTTTTCAACACAATTCCTGATAACAATAATTATAGCGTAATTCCTCGCCGTACATGACTAACTTTTACATGGACTTGGGAAATTTTTTCCAAGTTGTATGTTTATCATCTCAACAAGCAAACATTTAGTTTGTAAAAATTATTCCGTAAATTAGAATGCAAAATCTCGAAGCAGATATTAAAATTTTAATTTTGCAATTGCACATAAAATTGCAAGTGTATCAGCCACTGGATTATTTTCAAAGGATGAGCGAATCCGCAGAGAAGAACATGTTTGCATTATTATTTGCTTCTGAAGCTTCTATGTAAAAGTAAAACTGGTGTGTCCAAATTTACAAGTAATTCCTGTTCATACTTCAACTTCATACAATCATTAATCATGAGAGATATCATAAAAGTTTCTTTGTTTACTCTATTCTGCTTCTGCCTACTAAAATGCCTAGATGCATGTGCAATGTACATACAAACAATAACAGTTGAATTGAAAACTTCATAGCACTATTCAAAATTCAGAAGCCAGTTTTCAAAGGCCATTTTTCAAAATCCAAAATACTTGCCTTCATTGATTATTTATCTTACTTAAAGCCATACAGATCATCTCTGTCCTTATAGCTACAACTATACCCTATTTATGTTAATTAACCTACCATTCGTAATAGTTATCAAGTCTGTACTTGTATCTCCACCTGATCTACATCTTCTAGTTTATCATAACCTCCTTCTTCAGCTTCAATTATAGGCTGGGGCTGAATTGAGTTTATGCGTTTCCCTCCTCTCATATGTTTACCAATGTAGGAAACTAGTTTCTTCCTCAGACTCGACATTCTCGAAACGTTTCCATGGCCTCGCGTTGTGTCCGCAACTCCTGATTTCTGTACGCTTGACTTCGAAGTCAAAGGCGTTTGATTGAGGTGGGGTTCCATAAAAAAGGCGACGCTGGATACAACCAGCCCGACAAACAAGCAGCAGTAAGCGAAAATGAAATTCTCCAATGAGAATGGTGTAGCGCCCCTTTCGGTCGACCTCTGCAAGCTTCGAGTCAAATTCTTCGCAAGATCGGTCTGGCTTGCAATTTGGTCGCGCATCCAGGGGACGCTCCTTTGTCGAATAAGTTCCAGGGCCTCTTTTGTGTAATAGTCAGCGAGGCCAGCATCTCTTAAGACTCCAATGTATTCGTTAAAGAATCCGTACAGTTTGCTGTACTTTCGCATTGTCATCGTTGCTCGGACATACGTCGGGAGTTCTTTAGATTCAACGAATGCATTCCATGTCGTTGTAATCGTTAGATTCATAGACCGGAACGTGTCTCGCAACGTGTTTAGCGTGATGCAGACAGTTCGTAGTTCAAGTGCTGCGTCCAGATGGCACTGGAGCAGATTAGGTTGGAGCTCTGTTTGGTTGCGTAGAGAGACAATGTCTGGCCGATCCGTATTCCAGTAAAATACATCAGCGAAACATCCCTCAAGGTAGTGAAAGTACGAGTGGAAATTGTCTTTGAGTTTATCAAGCTCTCCGAAATTAGTCGGAACTGGATCCGCTTCGGGGTACGTGACGAACGCAACGAAATTGCTCGTGTACCCGGTTAATATGACCATGGAGAAGAACATGAAGAGAATCGAGAGAAACTTGGTGTTTCTCGGGATATCTGCTCCTTGGTCAATTATGTTACCGTAGACGAAATTCATGGCTGTATACCATGCATCATCTTTCGGTTCTTCGTTGAATGTTAGCTCAGTGTAGAAAATGGGAACGAAAACAATGATCGTTATAAGGATCCATAACCAGACCCAAGGATCAAAAGGGTAGATGAGTGCTTTCCAATTTACTTTCACCAGTGGATGCGCAGTGACGAACGTCAGCGTGTAGGTCATGAAGGACGTTGGATAATCCAAAACATGAAATCGTTTTAGCACCATCTCCATCCCCATCAAACCATCCGTTTCACCTTCAATCATATCCTGTGTGAATCCCATCCAGCTCCCGTTGGGCAGCAGATTCCCATCATTTTTAAACGTGATATCGTATTTTACGGTTAAGTTAAAATGCTGATGGAGGACGTTCATCATTCTGTAAGCGAATCCCCCAATGACTCCGCCGTTGCCGTCAAAGATGGAATAATGTTCTATTTTCCATGTCGCCAATACGATTGGTTTCTTGGTTCTTGCCATTTCCGGCTCGTTAAGAAAACGTGTCAATCTTATTTCCGGGGAGCCGTGGTCGTTTTGCCATATCCTGGCCGTATCTGTCGCGATTCCCGTCTTGTATTTCAGCGCTTGGACAACGACATGCTGAAGGAGCTGGGTCAAGCGGGACTCGGATGCTAGAAGGATGTAGTGAACGCTTTCGGGATTCATATTCAGGACGTTATGACGAATCCAAAGGTATTTATGAAACCGTGCCTCTTCAGTCTCGTCCATCAAAATGTGAGCACACGCTGGAGCCAATCGGAAACGTTGTTTGGCTTGAGCGCGAATTCTACGATCGATTAATATCTCTGTCGTCATGTAGCGCTGATGAATGTCTTGGAGTGAAATCGTTTCCAATACTTCTCCAAAGATGATTGCGTGACAGTCCAAAAATCCGAAAGGTGATCGAGTATTCATCACGTCGAATAAGTTTTCGTTCAAGTCCAGCCCAGTTTTAGCAGATAATAATTCCGTTCCAAGCGTAAATTTAATTGATGATGTAAATAAAATTAGAGATGAGTAATTTAAACGAAAAATCAAAGGGCGGTGAAGCGCTGACTTGGAAATAAAAGTTTTCATTGTGTCTCGAAGAATTGTGAACACAAATGAGGAGGAAAAGAGATTTTGCACAAAAGACTAATTAACGCTATTTCCGAAGTTAACCCAGCTATTTTACTCTAATAATTTCTCTGTAGACAGCAGCAGCTGGAAAGTGATGAAAGCTTCCCAAAATCTTAAAAATTTGAAACTCAAGATACGCCGCAAATTATACGTATTGCACTTTGTTATGGAGTTAGCGAGAAGAAATAAATTCATTTTTTGCTGTTCTAATTACATTCAAAATTGGAATTTAAGTTAAAAGTCTAGACTTAGACGGAAAGTGTTAGCTTGCAGGTTACGGATATTGCTAAGCTGGAATTCTGAAATAAAACCACAATACGAAGCTGAGTCCTTAACCCTCCTACCAACATTCCTTGGACTTGGACCCCACAGCGCCTTTGTTCCTGTACAGACCGTTAAAGTTAAAGATTCTTTCATAACCAACCATATCATATGTGATAACCTCGGAAGCAGTACTAAAAGAACGTCCTCCTCTGACCGAAAACTTAATATTTCCATAGCAAAAGTGTTTATAGTGTGCAACGTATTTCCCAGTGAGTTACTTTTACCCAACGTTTGGAGATAGTTGGCCCGTCCACTGCCCAATTGTCATGACATATTTCAAACCATATATATGTTCCATACTTCTGACGAACTGCTCACTGCATATCAATTAATTCAGGTACTTGACCGTGATGTGCAACCATTGTCTGGCACTTGGAAGGTTATATTCATCAGTTTAGTTTGGTCACCCCCCTTGCGAATTAAATCTATCATGTAAATTGAATGAAGGAAGGGGTGGGTCGGTAGACTCTTGACAAACATTCATGGTCGTCGCTGTCTTGCTAACTCATCCGTACCATGAATAATACTCCATGGTTCATGAGGATAATTTTGCTCTTACTTAACTTTTTGCATTTATGTAAGCCTATCTTTTTTGTTTTAAACACACATAAAAATTATGGTTGTGCATTATTTTCACAGTTTCGCTAAGGTTGGCAACGAATTCCTATGAAATCTTCGTGGAAACAATAATCGATGAAAAATATCAAGCTGAAACAAATTATGTTGATTTCCTTCCGACAAAAAGATTCCCATAGCTTTACAAGCTGGTTATAGCTAAAAGAAATTGCGATTCCATGTATTGCTTCAGCTCCAAGAAATACAAAGTATGAATGGTAAGAGGATATTATAGGCTTTTAATTGAAATTTTTAACTAACATAAAATGGTTAAAAGGCATCTTTCATAATCCTTATCCGTATATTTCATTCATTTTCTCACCTTCAACCAATAGTTATGGCTATTATTGAGTGACAATTTATGCGGGGCGTTCCCATACTTTTCACTTCCTCGAACCAATCGCACCGCCATCAACTTTGTCGCCAATATCCATTCTAGTTTCATCGGTTATTCAAAATAGCCGCTTCAATTGCTGACTTCAATAGCTGGCTGTGTTTGACTGAGCTGAGCCGAGAAGCTGATTAACTTATTCTAACTGTCATTCGTATCCTTTGACTGAAATATTCGCATTTGGAAAAGTTTTTAATCCACCTCCTATCCCTATTCCTCCACACGACGATACATAGACATTAACAATATTTACATGCACTCTGGAAAACTGACATCTACCAAAACCCATTGAGTGAGTTGGTCATGTAACCTGTCAGCAAAACAGTAGCAGCAAAACAGTTAAATATTTAATTTATAATTTCTGGTATTATTACTTAACCCGCAGGACGTTGGACAGAACCCCAATGTCAACCTATTGGTCATGGAAACTGTATTGTTTCTTCTTTAAATCTACTTCAGCTACTGCATTAGATGTATTTCCTGCTTTTCACCTTCATATGAAAATCGCAAAGAGATTACAGCTGGCAAACACAATTTTGTATTTTTTCGCACTTCTTCGACACAATTTCCGACAGAAAGCATGATGTTAATGAAGTTAGCTTGTTTATTGGGGAGCGAAGCAAAAAATTGAATTAATATCCCTAGAAACTAATCCGAATACATAAGAACCGATATTTGAACGGTTAATTAAAATTCTTGGCTTCCTACGGCCATAGTTTCCCGTTATGCGCGCAAATAAAATTTTAAATCCACGAATTATTATCAGATTTGTACAAAACAAAAGCGGCGATTGTGGCTTTTTTGCGAAAATAAAGGCAGTATGCTGATTTGTCTACATATCTTTAGATGGTAGTTAGAGCAAAGAGTATATAGTAAGAGCGTTCAAGGTTTGAGGGGGGTGTTATTGCAGCTTTTGGTGTGATATTGTAGAAGCCACGAAATTCCATGAAAGTAACGGGCGTGTCGGGAGGAAGCCAAAGGTGGGATTTATGAGACACTTTTCACAGAGGAATGAGCAGTAATGTGCAAATAATTTTTGCACAACCTTATGCTCCAGCGGCAAGGTTGATGATAGCTTTTATGACCCGACGTTATTTCGTGCACGCTGCCATGTAACATGTAATCATTTCCTTACGGATAGTGCAGCTTTTAAAGGGTTCTTTGCGAAGGCATTGGATTTTTCCTAGAGGATGAGGGACACAGGTTGCCGTTAATGTGTACGCTGTCTGCCTCCCCGGCATCTGTAAAACTCATATTTTAGCCGAGCATGGAAAAGTGCTAGCGAAGCAGGGAGGGAAGAAGAACTGAAGGAGTATAGTTATAGAAATTAGCTTTTTCTGTGTTTTTTTATTTGCGCCAAAGTAAGTAAGAAAGCCACGTGCTAATCGGGCTGGTAATGGGGTTATAAAACCCCCGAAGTAAAAGATTCAAGAAGTGTTTCCATTGTTTCAAGTATGCATACAACTTCATGTTATAATTCGAGTCGTAAGGGAATTTATTAAACGTTTTCTTAATCAAATCTTTCATCATTTTGCGAATCAGGATTTGACTCCTAATAATCATCCTAAAACAACAGATTTTTCGAATAATAAACGCTTACCGTTTCGTTGCTTATGACCAGTCGATGACTTGCCCCTTTGAATTTGTATTCAAGTTTCTGGAACCCAACGTATTCTCCGCCGTTCTCAATCACTGCAGCTTCAACGCTTACAGCTAGCGTTGCGAAGAGCAAGGCCGCTATACCAAAAGCAGCAGTGCAAAACGCAGAGCTAATTTGCTGCTTCATTGTGCTCATCAAAGATGGTTAAATTAATTTAGCTTTTGACTGGAACTTGCGGGAAGAGAGCTTATTATCGTCAGAGAACGGAGACAAAATCCGTATATTATAGCAAGTCGGAACAAAGGAATCAAATATTTTTGCAGGCGAATTTTTTTATCATTAATACACACTTAATTGATTGAGTGTATCCTCAAGCTGTCGTCAACATGATAAGCTGTAAATGATGCTTTCCTCGGCACAAATGCATTGGAAACTCAATTATCATTGACGACAAAACGTTTAGAAACAAGTGGTTTGTTCACGCATCCACACTTGCATCCGCCATCATGTGATGCAGAACAATGACGTGATAATAGTTAATGTCGATTCGTGGCAGTATTGATACTCTACCTCTAAAACTGCGATAAACTACCTATACATCATCAGATTGATCGATTCAAGAATGATTGGCTTGATACTGAGAAATGATTGATTTAACGCCTCGTCGAGCTTCAAGTTCAATTCGTAATATTTTTAAAATTAGTGATTACTTAATCGACAGCTACTTCAAAAATCTGAGCACAATTGAAATAACACAATTGAATTTTCTCAAATAGCTTAATCATTATTTAGCAATGCCAGCTAGTCAAACTTGTGCAGAAGCCATGTGTATCACCGAGTCAAAGTTTCTGGCAACTGTACAACTTTCTCCGCTTGTTATTACTTTCTCTTTGTATTTCCTTTATTCCCCGGTTAAGCCATAGTGATCTGTAGTTATCCGAGTCAGCATTCCGAGAAAGCGATGGTGTGAACGACAAGTTAAATACCTTTGACTTACGAAAACGTCCAATTTACGGCTATAGTCTCAAGTGGGGCTGACAATCCTAAAATAGAAAAGCTAGGGGATACCGCTAGAAACCTATTAACTCTGAGTCAATCTTTTACCGCGTTGCCATTGGTTTCCTCTCTGGACTTTTTCTTTAATTTCTGGGCTTTCAAAGAAACAAAAGCCCGGGATCACTACTTCAATACTGCCGAATACAACTATACGCGAAAACGATTCTCTCACTTTTCCAACTAATCTTTGCAAGAAACTGGGAGAAAGAAGATGAAAATGAAATCCTATACGGGCTGCTGCTATAGTAAAAGGCAATTACTTTGGGAGAGTGATAAAAAAAAATTCCGGATCCTATCAACCCAGATCATTTTTTACGTCTCCCCGAAAACGATACCACATTGCATTGGCTCCCTTTCTCATTTAATATCTTTTCACAACTCAGATCCAGTATCCAGCTCCAAGGCTCTGCTCTGTCTGTCCACACTTCTGGATTCCAGGCAGTCCACTGTCCAAGAGACAGCTTTCCCTACAGATCCAGCATGCACGTGTGACAAATGACCATATAGAGCTTTCCATGGGATTGACCCTCAAAACTTTTTCTCTTGTCGGTACTGTATGTAGCGGGTCGGTGGCGCTTCAACGGAACGAATCTTTCTCCTTCCTCTTTTCTTGGTCACTCAAGGACTGATGCAGCCAGGAGGGTTATTTTTCAAAGCTTCGTAGCTATCCCTACAACATGCTCGTAAACTTTGTAAAATAACCCTCCAGGCCTAATTTTAGTTGTTTGCTGAGTAGTCCAGAACTGTCATAAGTTAGCGAAAAATGTTGTACTTACCATACATAAGCGTGATCTTTGATGCTGAGCTGTAAACTACTAGCATGAAAAAAGCGCCAAGAGTAGATAGCGCATTGGCGCTTGTACGTAGGGTGTGTCCAGGGAATTCTTGTAATTTCAAAGTTTTCAAAATTGTTACAGTACTGGATTGTGGTGGCAGGTAAACGTTCCTTGCTTCCCTGATAAACCTAACAGCAGAGCAGGGTAGACACGGGAATTTTAACCTACGCTGGAACAGGTTTCTCTAAGCTGGAGAACGTCTTACACAGTGCTGCAAGCGTAGGCGAGTAAGAAAGTGTGGAAGGAAGGTTGTAGTTAGAAGCAAGAAGACTGATGATAAGGACAAGGAGAAACATGATTCATTTTGAATGTACTCCTCAACCGAAACTTCCCTCCGCTCTGTAATTAATCACTTGGCGGGAAATTAATGTCAATCATTTAACACACTCTGTGTCACTCTGCTCAGAAAGTTGGTAGCCATTGTTTACAAATTGTTTTATGCTTCTCGTCAAGATAAATGATCATCAAGTTCAAAGCATGGGAACCATAAGCACGAAAGAATGCAGGATTTTACTAAATGATACAAAATACGAACGCAAAATTTTACGCAATCGTAAACTGCGTTAAAAAGGAACGTTAACATCAGCCCCGGTTTAGCAGTATTTCATGTATTCTTAAATTGAACCATTTATAAAACTACTAACACCACACAGTTTCAAATGTTTCTTGAAGACGCTAACGTAATGAAAACGCGGGATTACTCTGACACAAATGTCAAGCATATTAAACGCTGCAAGATTCCAATACAGTCGACGAGATTTAGGAAGAAACAGCTGGACAGTAGGGGATATTAGTTGCTATAGTCATTTTAAAACAAGGATTTGAGCAGAGCGCATATACAGTTACAGAATTGTGGAGATGGGATTTTAGATAAAAGATGAGGATGACAATTGTCCAGCTGAAGGGCATATCAAATGATCATTACGAAATAAAAGCATGACTCTTCCCGCCTCACTGTGGTGTGTCTTTAAATCGCTGTAGTAAGTATCCCTACGCCCGCTTCTCTCTCCCTCCCGTGGGAATCCTTAGAAGAATGGAGAAATTTCAAGCCTGGAGAACCAAGAAAGGAAGGAAGATGACTGGAAATCAAGGGCGCAGATGACGTTTGGGATGAGGCATGGGATTACAGGAGGAGTGGGAATTGAGGGGAAATTCTACAACTCTTTCAGCTTGTCAGTCAAATTCGGGAATGAGTGACTGCTTGAGGACATGGAGGATAGGGCTTGCCTCTTTCTTGTGCAGTCCCCGTGTCATGAAAGAAGATTTCCTCTCCAGGGTGTGTGTGAACCTCGTAAAACATGATGATTTTATGATAAAGGAGCTTCCCAGCTTGGCAATCATGAGATAGTTTCCAGATAATCATCATATTAGTGAGATCAAATCGTGATCGGATTATAAGCTACTGCTGATTTACTCCTCTCCTCCTACTCTTCTGTCTGGCGTAATCTTGGTGAATACCTTCATCAGGATGTTGAATCTGGGAAATTGTGACAATTTCAAGCTTGTTCCTACACAGTTTTACGGTTGTATAGTTATGAATACAGTAACCGGTTATTTGTCTATCAGAAAATATCGTTTTCTTGCTTCAATCTCATCATTCCCCAAGTGTGGAATTGGATAATCGTGTGCAGTAAAAGAGAATTATAAGCTTGGGATTTAAGATCGTAATCAAGGGTTTAAATCAGCATGAATTAATGTATGTATTGCAAGTGATGCCAAGTACGACTATTTCCTTGCTAACTGAGACGGAACATGGGAATCATGGCGGGGAAACAGAGGAAGATAGAAGGCATTACAAGGTTATTTATGTCCACCACGGCTAAATGCTTCAATTCATGTATACGATAAGATGAAATGACTTAATTTCACAGCATTTATACATTTAGGCTATTTCAGGAAATCAAAGAGATTAATAAATTCAGAAGTAGCTAACTGTTTTACTTCAAGGAACAGAGTCAGAGTAAGATCCGCGTTTTTTTTTAAAAATGCATATGCTTCATAAAAACTAAATGCTTCTAACAACATTCCTCAAGTACCAGTCAAGTGAAGTTGATATTAATAAGTTTATACTGGGCCTTGTGCGTGAATTTAAATCTGGACTTCCGAAATATCAAACCTATATATGTTAGAATACTCATTAGTTGCAGCAGCTCACCGACATCCCGCACGCCATCTACAATCGTCTTTCCACACAATTTTCTTTCCAAAGGACAAGCTAGACACAAAACGGACTTGACTAATTTTACTTGGCTTTCGCCAAAGCAGCTCTAAGTTTTAAGCGAAACAATCTTCCTGGCGCGATCAGAACCCTAGAATAAACCCCATCTAGCTCCGGTCAATTGCAAAATCTGGATTCATCTGAAGATGGTTTGGAAAACTCCGGAATCATGGAGTCGTGACTCCATGATTCCCGAGTGCTGCCTACTCTGCCCGTACCCTTCAGCTGCTGTTTCTGCAGATACAGAATTTAAGGCTCAAGGGCTTGACTCTGCACACGATGGAAGTTGAGGGAGTGGAGAAGCATCCAAGGGATATTTTTCAAAGTAATGTCCAAACAACAAGAGGTTTAATAGTGGAAATAACCTAGGAGGACGGAACAAGCTACCCGCAAGGGAAAGGAACTCAACTTGAGAAAAGTAAAGGCAGGAAGAAAGCATTACAAGTTATTCAAGTGTACTGAGGGTTAAATTGATTGAATAATCGTAACAAGATTAAGACTAAGCGGGAAATTGGTGGCATCAAGATTTTGCAACAAAGCAACATGACCGTACATATGTCACTTTGCAAAAAATGTTTGGTTATTGCATAAAGGCAAGATGTCCTTGCATTCATTTTTTCTATTAATTCGTTTACAGAACATCCTACATCGGGGCGGAGTGATTTAGCTAACTACAACTACAATCTTTACGTCGTAGGATACACTGCTGGATGGATGACAATTTTCTTTTCACGACAAATGCTAATGCTAGCCTGCTAGCGTAGCGTATAAATCTACTGGTTACATGGAACTAACAAATTGACCAGCATGTGCTCGTGAATTCTTCCTGGCTTGCATCAGGCATCCGTGTTTGTGGTTGTCCATCAAAACTTTTTCTGCGCCGAAAATTAAATATATGGAAATAATATAAGTTTCTCCCTGCGCCAGGGATATTAACTACCACTCAGTCTTTCATACAGACAATCAAAACTTCTATCCGTCATGGTTAGATGGTAACGTTGTGATTCTGCATTGCTGTATCAAGCGCGTTCTCAGTTCAACTTTTCTCTCAAAGGTCTTCTCATCGTCTTGTCTGTAAATTCAATTCATCAGGACGATAACTGATAGCGATTAAACTATATCTCAGCCATAATTTTAGCATAACGTTGCACAATATAGTCCAACACAAGTAAGCTATTTAAACACATGCTATATGCGATGTGACTATAAAATATATTCAAGGAAACAAGCAAGTGCATGTTTACTATATTCTCCATCTGAGAGTTCCTTCTCTGGCTCCTGTTAGTTGCTCTGTTAAATGCCGCAAAAGCGGGATTAAGCAGAAATATGAGTCATGTGATATGCTGTGGTTTATTAGGAACAGACGGCAAGTTTGCAAAAGTATTCTAAAACTCCGCAAAAGCAAGGGTTAGGGACGATTTTTGACTTAGCAGTATAAACTAATGCGGCTATAACGATCTGTGTGACTGTTCGGCTTTTGGCTTTTGCTGCGTTTATAATCTGGCTCACGCTAAACCTGTGGCTATATATGGCAGTTATATATATGGCAGTTATATATGGCTATATATGGCAGTTTCAACTTCCCATTGGACCTCGAAGCTAGGCTACGACAATCGCATTGTGGTTTCAATCTACATCGGCAACGAAAGTCTACGCGTGATTACAAATTCATCAGAATTGCCTCCGGAATGCATCGTGTTTATCCGTGAAGTAACTTTATAAAATGACGGCCAATCAGCTCCGCATGACTAACAAGATGCTGTGGAAAAACAGAAGCAGTAGCTCAGCTTCGAGAGTTGGTTAGAGTTGGAACTTGTACGACGTTATCAAAAAAGGTACCAGTGAGCGAAATATGTTGGTTTATGAAGTTCAGTTTGTGACTGGTGCACACAGATTGGATTTAATTTTCGAAGGTAAAAGTTTTAAATCCTTTTCAACGCTAGATTAACGTGCTCAATGTTTGCATCCATAGCTAGTGAACCTCAAGACTATAAGTATCTTATGTACAGGTTGCGAAACTGAAAAAGGTAAAGACTGGCTGACGTCGGAAACGATAAAATATGTCGTCATTACTGGAAATCCTCGTTTGGGGCTGCGCTCTGATTATAGCATCTTCAGCAATTCAAGTACTACGGGAACAAATCAATGAAGCAAGTTTAAGGAGCCGGTAAGTCAATCAAGCTCAAAAATCAGCATAAAGGTGCGTCTTGAGATACATTGCTGATGTTTGCGACTAATAATTTTCAGAGATGGTGGGAAAGTGCGGCAAGCACAAGGTGAGTACAAGGCAAACCTGAGCCAAGTTTTGATACAGGAAGATGAGAAAGACGAACTACTGGAAAAACTAGATGCGAAAGTGTTCCCTCCGGAATTGGACACTACAGTGGCGCCCCAACCGGAAGAAAAGTCTACCGGTGACCCACCCACGGCTCTGCAGGTTTACCTTAGCTCTGGGGTGGCAGGTCTAATTGGAAAACCTTTGAACATTGAAAACGAGCTTTACAAAGGTGAATTCCTCTACCTCGCACGAAATCCGTCTGACCGAAGCGCAAATGTTAATTACGATGGAGCAACATTGGCAGTTAGTGGAGACAAACTGCGGGAGAGCGCGTTTCAGTGGGAGTTGCTTCCAGTCCCTGGCGAAGACAGTTCCGTCGTTTACCTTCGTAGCAAACTCAACGAGCTCAAACCGATTCCATCAAAGCAAGATTACTACAGTCTTTGGAATTACATTCGGATTGAAACTGTGTCCTCTCTGACGGTTGGTGAGTCTTCCCGCTTGGTCATTACAATGAAGGATACGATCGACAATGAATATTATTATCATCCACGCTCAACCCCAAACACTCACCAAGAATTGAATGGGCGGGAGATTATTTACTATCCACATTCTCCCAGCTGTCCTGGTACGAAATGGATCGTAACTTTGGCTTCATGAAGCCTGGAATCCAGCCCCTTGTATCTTCAAACCATTTGTTTCAAATCCAAGCTTTTTGATTCTCCGAATTAAATAATTTCAAACTTCTTTCTCGATTTGTGACTTTTCACTGGACTGAGTTGATTAAATTCGTTTAGTTGAGCATTTTGTCTGTTTCTTTCATGGCACCCACTCTCGCTTCCTGACGGTGGGAGAAACTCGGGCTGGGCTGGAAGATGGCAGGAGGATTAGTCATCCTTTAACGCCCCACCTTCCACCAATCAAAAGGCCTTTGACAGCATAACTCCTGCTCCTCCGCACTCGACCCAAACGAACTCCACTCTTACAACGCCAGCATTGCCCGGCTTCATTTTCATCTAGAGGCCCATCTTGTAGTTGCCATACATAAATCTTGACTCACCTCAAATATTTTAGCCGAAGAAATATGATTCATTTTGAATGTACTCCATAACCGAAACTTCCCTCCACTCTGTAATTAATCACTTGGCGGGAAATTAATGTCAGTCATTTTCACGGAACATGGGAATCATCGCGGGGAATCAGAGGAAGATAGAAGGCATTCCAAGGTTGTTTATGCCCACCACGACTAAATGCTTCAATTCATGTATATGATAAACTGAAGTGGCTAGTGGCTGGATTCCACAGCATTTACACATTCAAGCTATTTCAGGAAATCTAATAGTTTGATAAAAGTAGAAAAAGCTAACAGTTTTACTTAAAGGAACAGGGCAAGAGTAAGATGCGCGTTTTTTTAAAAATGCATATGCTTTATAAAAACGAAATACTTCTAAACAACATTCCTCAAGTGCCAGTCAAGTGAAGTTGATATTAATAAGTTTATGCAAATCGTGGGCCTTGTGCGTGAATTTAAATATGAAATTCTGAAATCTCAAACCTGTGTTAGAATACTCCCAAGTTGTAACTAGCTCACCGACATTCCGCACGCCATCTACAAGCGTCTTTCCGCACAATTTTCTCGACAAGGAACAAGCTAGATACAAAACGGACTTGACTTTAATTTGACTTTGCTTTCACCAAAGCAGGTCAAGTTTTAAGCAAAGAAACAATCTTTCCGACGCGATCAGAACCCCAGAATAAACCCCATCTAGCTCCCGTTAATTGCAAAATCTGTATTCATCTGAAGTCTGAAGCAAGTTTGCAAAACTAGATTTCGCAACCATCCCAGCTCCACCCAATCACAATCTACATATGCTTATTTTGGCCATATATCCCGCTCATCCCTCATTAACTTCTTATCATTTTTTACACATTCACTATCATACATAATCTTAACTCTTGGGCGCATGAGAATTAGAAGTTTGGGCCTGCAACAACAGCAAAACATGCCAAGCTAAGTTCAGAATATATAATGATATGCATGCATTTACTCTAAAGAGGCGAGGATATTTTCTCAGAATTTTTTTATGACTCAACATCCTCCAGACAAAGATAAATGAGCTATTTGCATCGCACCCATGCTTGCCTAATCCATGGAGTGATAGTGACAAAGCTCAGATTACCTAGTTTGCGAAATACTCCCACAGTTTAGCTCCGTAGGCAAAGGCAGCCAAGTTACGTGTGTTTTCTTTCTTGAAATAACAACTTGCATCAATATTTCCTTAAATTATTTGTCCTAGAAATTGTTTAGCCGTAACGTTGCTGAGAAACACGGGACTTGAGGTTCTTAGATAGAGGGTGCCACGGACACATTGGATAACCTCTGCTAATTTTCCGCAAGTTCTTCTACAGTACACAGCTGGTTCCACCTACGGTAAGCTTGCAATGGTGAGTTCCTTGTCCGGCTTCCAGTAGCAGCACACAACGTGTACATGCAGATAAAAGTTTCTTACTTGATCGTATTCAAAATTACAGAGCGAACCTGTGATAGCAGTTTCCATTGGTCACAATAACTTTATTCGTGGAGATATCAATATAACAATCAAGGAAGCTCTGGTAAGTTTCCGGGAAGTATTTTCTCGCCCCTTGAATGGGTAAATGCTCTGTACTCCCGGCTATTTAAATTTGTCATTTATTTTATTCAAAAAATCATGAATTTCAATCCCAGATAACAGATGAAACACCTCCCCTGATTCGCTACAAAGAAGCAGATCCTATTTTCTCTTTTGTTGGACGACGAAAAACTTTCCAAGACATAGACCACGCACTGCAGACAGCTGGAAATCTTGTTGTTAACAAAACGATTGTCCTCACTGGAACGGCTGGCATCGGGAAGACGGAAGCTGCGAAGAAATATATCAAGGATAACTTTGCCCATTGCCCTGAGCGAAACATTGTATGGCTCGAAGCTGAGAATCACAATACACTCAACTCTGAAATCCAGCAGCTTGCAAACATTATTTTGAAGAGGCCGATTACGAATTTTGAAGCCGAGTTGGACGCTATTATTCGTGAAATCCACGCTGTATTGTTTGCGAGAGACTGCGTCCTTGTATTCAACAACGCAGAGACATTTGTGGACGAGCCCCGCGGTAACCAAGGTATCAAGCGATATTTTCCAACTGCAGCAAACCCTCCCCTTAAGCAACCGGTAATAATAATCACGACAAGGAAGAGAAAGGGCTGGGAAGGTATGACGACAATGGAGCTCCCAGACATGAACATGGATGAATGTAAAGAGTTTATTTGCACTCAACTAAGCACTGTGAAGAACGTTGAGGTGGACTGGGAAGGTTTGGCAAAATTTTGCGCTGGCTTACCTGTTGCTCTTAAATACGCTTCTGCTTCGATCCAGCTTGAAGTAGATAAGAACAAGGACTACACTATTGCCAATTTTCTCCGAGAATTTGAAGATGACAAGCTATTTAGCGACGAACATGAAGATAATCCAGATGTCCCCGCAAGTTTGAGGTTACTCTGGGCAAGAACATTTTACATGCTGGACAACAACAACAGCTACCCGCAGGGAAAACTAGCCTTGCGCATGCTGGAAATCATCGCATGCCTTGCGCCCTCTGGCATCCCGGCGGATCTACTACTAAAGCTCCTTAGCCACCTTGTCCCTGACTTGCCCGAGAAGGACCAGAAGGATGCAAGGCTATTGCTCATATCATTGTCCTTTGTTTCCACGGGGAAGGTGTTTAAAATCCACCGGCTCCTCCAATCCTACTGCTACCAGCGTTTAAAATCATCAGCTTCCCATTTCGCAGCGTTTTTGCCGCAGGTTTCTGAAAAATTCCAGCGAATTGTGGATGAAATTCAATTAAATGATCCAACTTACTCCACGGTCATGCAAAACCTGTACGCCTTTACTAAAGCCTCGGAGCCGGCTGTAGAATCCCCTGCTGTTCAAACACTCCACGTCAAAGCTGCTGAAATCCTGCAGCATGTCAACTTCACCTCGGCTTTGGCTATTGCTCAGAAGCTTGTGCCCGTGCTATCAAAGAATACAGAGGAGACCACAGGAAATCTGGCAACCCGGGTCAAAATATGTTTGGCCAATCTTCTCCGGCGGGGTGGGAAGCTTGAGGATGCGCTTCGCATTTTTCAAGAAATCTATCAAGTACAGTGCGCAGCCGTGGGAGAAAGCAACGGGAATGCTATGCAAACAAGGCATAATGTTGGACTAGTTCATCGCGACCAGCACAAGTACGGCGAAGCGCTTTCCATTTTTCAAGAAGTGTACGAAAAGCGCTGCGTCTCCCTTGGTCCTACAGAAGCTGCTACCCTCGAGTCCAAACTCTGCATTGCCAACGTATATCACCACCAACGCAAGCTCGAGGACGCGCTTCGTATATACACAGAGGTGTATCAACAGCGAAAGACTACACTTGGAGACCGCCATTTTGATACGCTGAGAGCTCATCATAGTATCGGCATCGTGTACCGAGATCAAGGTAACTTCGAAGAAGCGCACAGGATCTATGATGACGTCTACAGGAAGCGCTGCGATGTTCTCGGCCCGACTCATGCAGATACCCTTGCCATAAAGAACAGCATTGCCATAGTGCTCCACGACCTGGGAGACATTGATGGCTCGCTCAGGAGTCTACAAGAGCTGTACGACACCCGCTCTGAATGCCTAGGACCGAAGCATCCCGATACGCTCAGGACGAGGTTCACCATGGGTTTGACTTACCTTAAGCATGAAAGGTATCAAGAGGCGCTGGAAGTTCTAGTACCGCTGTATGAGAAACGATGCGATACCCTCGGACCAACCCATCCCAATACCTTGCACACCCGGCATAGTATTGGGGAAGCGTATGCCAATCTTGACAAGTACGACGAAGCCTGTGCAGTCTTCGAGGAAGTCTACAAGGATCGAAGCAACGTTCTGGGAGCTAGTCATGCGGACACCCTTTTGAGTGCGAGTAAGCTTGAACGTTGCCGTGCTACTATGGTTCGTGAAATATTGTAATAATTGGCAAAATTAAACATTTTGCAAAGCTATAATTGGCCTCTGCTAATTGTATTTTTGACCTGTCTTGTTATTTTGCAACAATATATTAAGCATGAACGACAGATGATTATAAATTGAAATGGTATTAATAGATTACCGTCGATCTCTTTCCAACCTTGCATTGGCAAACATATAATGAGCACAAAGGATTTGTTTAATCTCACAATCGCTGTTTATTCTCTGTGATAAAAAGGATGATCTGCACTTTACAGGACTTTATGATGTAAACATTGATACCTCAGTATCCATATTTATATACTGTTCTACTTTATGGTAAAACAAGTACTGGAGTTGTGCCCACAAAAACATGCTATATTTAATTCAGCAGCAAGTAACTCCTGTAGTCTTCAAGCTCATGATACATAATGTCGTATTTGCATGCATTCACTTTAATCGCAAGGGATTCAGGACGCGACACTAGGCTGATTATCTACAAACAGTCAATAATGGTTACGTTTGCAACGCAAAAATCTTCGTTCGTATGCTGAAATAAATGAGATACAATCTCCAAGTATATCTACCCGGCACTTGAGTACTTGAGTCAGCCAAGGATCGGCAGGGTTCACGTACAAGTACTATTCCATGTACTGTGTACGGACGGCTCTTATGATTCATAAAACTTATTTCATGCAAGTGTTTCTTTGTGGAAAGAACCAGTGGAATAGACGGTGAACTGGACTTGAAACTTAGTTCTCCGTGTACTGGAAAGAAATTCGGCATTCATCCATGATAGAGTGCCACGTTCTTTTAAAGTAGAGGGCGACACATCCTCCTTATTCTCTTTTACTGCCGCTGTATGTAACTACACACCACAAGTCTGAATATTAGAAATATATAGCGATGGAAAATGGTACGTTTAAAAGATTTTGAAAATCTCTTCTACTGCTTCATAAAGCTTTATATCTAGTTTGAGTTTATAACGATTAATTTAGACACTGAATACACGGAAGAAACTATATCTGCGTGGATCAGTTACGGAGACAACACAGAAATCGGTCCCTTGAGTGTTCATATAAGCACAACATTGACGGTAATTAATATAGTTTACACTTCATGTTTCACAGTGTATATACGTAATGAGCGTTCCGATATTAGACTTGAATATTGTATGAAAACTTAGTTTTGCATTCCAGCTTTCCAGCAAACCTTTCCGTTACGGAATCCAAGATCCAGATAGCAGATTCGTGGGAAGGAAAGCTTTTTTAGCTGAAATGCAAGGATCGATAGAAAATTGCCAAAATCTAACCCGCCATACTTCTCCCAATGATCCAGATTTGATGCTACAGCGAACTATTGTGATAGCAGGTGAGCCCGGAGTAGGAAAATCCCAAGTTTTGCGACAATTTCTCCAGCGGCATCTGATTAACCATGAGAAGAACGTAATGTGGTTCCCGGGGGAGGATCAGCTATCTCTGAGTGAAACATTAAGAAAATATGCTGCCGCTCCCTTTAGCGTTTCAACCGTTGATGCTGATGAAGATGTTGAGGACGTGCTCAAACTTTTTATTCTAAAATATTTCTGTAAAGAAACAATTCTAGTTTTCGATAATACTGAATCCGTTGAAGATATTGAGCCATTCTTGAAAATAACCGTTGAACCGCCTCTGAAACTACCAATTATTTTTGTAACGACGAGCAACAGGAAAAACTGGAATAATTACAATCTGAAAATCCTGGGTCTTGACTCCTTTAAGCCAAGGGAGTGCAAGGAGTTTATTTGCAAGCAACTGGAAAGTCTTTCAGATGTAACAAATACATGGATGGCGTTGACAAAGTTTTGTAGGAGCTCCCCTTCATCTCTTCAAAAAGCGGTTAATTTTATTCTTCAGGAAGTAGATTTGGATGAAGACTACAAGATTGAACAGTATCTCCAAGATCAACGAAGATTGCAAGGCATCATATATTAAGACGGCGTGGGGCAGAGAGTAGGAAATCTGATCTTCGTGTCATTTGTTATTAGCTGACCTTGCCTTCAATAACTATCGGTATAAGTGAATTCAATTATGTATCTCATTGCCTGTAGCATTAACCCATGAACTACACGGAAACAGTTTTTTCAAAGCATTAAGTAAGCTATTCTTCGACTTGCGTATGTATTGAGCAATACATTTTACATTTGGGATTACTCGGTTTAGATATTTGCTCTGGTCATTTCTTGAGTGGACTTTATCCGTCAAATCTGTAGTAAAGTCTTATGGAAGCAGAGGTAATTTTACGTATATGTATCACTGTTAACATTAATACCTTCAATCAACTTCAACGTTGAAAAGATGCCAGAAGCAATAAAGGTAATCGAATGTTTGCAACGCAGAAATAGAATCAAAAGGGGTTGCGTGCACATGAAAGTATTAGCAGATCTTGTTGAGGAAGCGTATTTTTCTTCAACAGTTCGTGGTTGTGGTGATGTTCTGTAACATAAGTTTAAGGAATTCATTTCTTTATTTTATGTAACCAGTTTATAAATGATATAATAATAATAATGATAATAATAATAATAATAATGTGGATTACAAAAATGGAGCTTGGTGGAACACACGCCATTATTTTCCTTGCACATGTGGTATCACACAGGCAAAGGTTGTCATAGATTCAGTGTGCTTGAATCTAACATAAAAAACCAAGTAGAAGCGCCGCTTCGGACCGGGACCTGAACAAAACACGCGTGGAAATGCAGTGGAGCAGTAAATATTCTATCCTTGATCGCTGCTGAGAACGGTTCACAGTGAACCCTGAAACGAACGAAATTCAAAGCTAGTCAGCGTACTATACCATATTTTCACCCTGTGATTCTGCATTTACTGTATCAAATGCGTTCTCAGTTTAACTTTTCCCTGGAAGGTCTTCTCATCGTCTCGTTTGTAAAATCATTTCATTAGGATGATAACTTATTAGCTAGTTAACTGTATCTCAGCTAAAAATATATCATACAGTTGCACAATTTTGTTGTCCGAATTTGGACAAGTATGTTACTCACATGCTACATGTGGCTAGTAAATATATTTATCGAAACAAACAAATGCATACTTATTTTATTCTCCATGTGGAAGTTCCTTCTCTGGCTCTTGTTAATTCCTCTGTTGAATATTACAAGATGCTGGGTTACGCAGAAATATGCGTCATGTGATATGCTTTGGTTTACTAGAAAGAGACTACAAGTTTGCAAAAGTATTGCCAAATTCCACAAGGGCAAGGGTTAGGGACGATTTTTAATTTGGCAATACATACTAATTACATATTGCTGTAGCCTACAGCAATCTTTCTGACTTTTGGGTTTGCTTGCTGCCCTTATAATCTCGCTTTCGCTAAACCTGTGTCTAGTGTCTATATCTTGCAGATCCAACAACAACTTCCTATTGGACCTCGAAGCTAGGCTGCTATGCTGCTAGGCTACGACAATCTCTTGGTGGTTTCAATCTTCATCGGGAACGGAAGTCCACGAGTGATTAAAAATTAAACGTCGGAAGAGAGAAAACATGTCGCCATTGCGTGGCATTTTCGTTTGGTGCTGTGCTCTGATTATTGCAACTTCAGCAATTCAAGCACTGGGGGAACAAATCAATGAATCAAGTTTAAGAAGCCGGTAAGTCAATTAAGTTCAAAATTCAGTATTAAGGGGCGTCTTCAGACACATTGCTCACGTTTACGACTGATAATTTTCAGAGATGGCGGGAAAGTGCAACAAGTGCATGGAGCCAAGAGGCCATCTTGCAGCATTTCAATCCCAGAAGACGAAGCTTATGGATTGACCAAACTCCTCAATGGCTTTATCATCGCCTTTGCTGCTAAGACAGAGCCAGCAGCTGTGGACTTCCCTCAGGAAGTGGGTTCAGACTTTGTGACCAATTGTACGCATGGGGTTTCTGGGCTGGAAATTTCGGTTTGGCGGATTCTCAACCGCGTCTGGCTCGCCACGTCCTGCCAATACTCGGAGAACGAATTCGATCAAGCGCTCCGTGAGGTGGAGAGGGAGGGCGACCAAGTGCTGCGTACGTTAGGCCAAGTGGATGTGGTCCTACGCAGGAATATTGTGAAAATGGACTACTACCGCGGTACAGTCTCCAAAGTTAACGCCACTTTAATTCAAGTCACGGCGAAGATGAAAGAGGCCCAAAACAGTGGTCGCTGCCACTCCTCGGCTGTGAAGCAATTGACCGCCAACTTTGAAGAAGCGCTCCAAGAAATAAAAACTCAGAAAGAAACTATCGCTGAACTTCAGCAAGAAATGCGAGAAACACGTGCAACGGTTTCGCTCCAAAATGAGGAAATGGAGATGCGAGGATTAGAGTTGGCAGAGTTCAAGGGAAATATGAGTGAAGTTGCTGGAGAGCAGGCTGAGAAGGACAGTGAGCAAGATGAACTCCTGAAAAAACTAAACCCGAAAGTGTTCCCTCCGGAATTTAACTCTACAGTGGTGCCCCTACCCCAACTGGAAGAGACGTCTACAGTGGCGCCTCTACCGGTAGAAACGTCTACAGTGGCGCCCCTACCGGAAGAAACGTCTACAATGGCGCACCTAACGGAAGAAACGTCTACAGTGGCGCCCCTACCGGAAGAAACGTCTACAATGGCGCACCTAACGAAAGAAACGTCTACAGTGGCGCCTCTACTGGAAAATACGTCTACCGTTTCCCCATCCATAGCACTGCAGGTTTGTCTTAGCTCCGGATTCGCAGGACTAACTGGAAAACCTTTGAACATTGAAAACGAGCACTACAAAGGGGAATTCCTATACCTCGCACGAAATCCGACTGACAGAAATGCAAGTGTTCTTGATGATGGAGCAACATTGGCAGTTAGTGGAGACAAACTGCGGGAGAGCGCGTTTCAGTGGGAGTTTGTTCGGGTTCCCGGCGAAGACAGTTCCGTCGTTTACATTCGCAACAAACTCAACGAGCTCAAACCCATGGCATCAAAGCAAGATGACAGGGGTCGTTTGAATTACTTTCGGATTGAAACTGTTTCCTCTGGGACGGGCGGTGAGTTTTCCCAGCTGGTCATCACAATGAATATTATTATCATCCACGCTCAACACCAAACACTGTCGCAGCACTGAATGGACGGGATATTTATTGGAATTCTTCTCCCAGCGAACCTGGTTGGAAATGGATCGTAACTTTGGCTTCTTGAAGCCTGGAATCCAGCCACTTGAAATTGCAAACCATTTGATTCAACTCCAAGATTTTTGAATGTGCGATTAAAATAATTAAAACTCCTTCCTCGAATTTTGACTTTACTTGCAATCGTCGACTGAGTTCATTGAACCCTGAGGGTGAAGCATTTTGTCTGTAAAGTTCAATGCCCTCACTCTCGCTTCCTGATGGCGGCGGGATGAGTCATCCTTTCCCGTCCCACCTTCCTTGACAGCACAACTCCTCCTCCTCTGCCTTCGCCCCTAACGAATCCAATTCCACATTGTACCCGCCATTGCACTCATAGACTTTCACCTGGAAACCCATCTTGAAGTTGCCTGAATCCGAAACTGCATACCTAAATCTTGGCTCACCTTAAATATTTATAGACTTTCTGAGAAATGTTGAATAAAACGTCTTGCTAATTTAGTTCCAAAAACTTATGCATCTTCCAAACCAATTAGAAACGACTGAAAGAAAAAACTACGGCGTTGATTTAAAAGCCTTAAATCCATTTTATAATTTAATTCTCTTTTAAATCCATCACTCATCACATCTCTCCACTTCCAAAGTCCTCAAAGTCCTCCAAAGGTCTCCTTTCCTCCCCAAACTTCCATGTCATCCAAACGTCCCATTATTTCCGTCCAGCACTCAAGTCGATGCTGATTTTCCCCTCAAATTCCCATCCTTCAATTGTACACAAGATTATAGTCGGTTATTAAGTATAGGCCAGCCATTGCTGCATAATGTGCAGGTCACTAGCGCAAGCAGATGCAAAGTTGAGTGTACTTATTAGCTCTTAGGACATTTATCCGCAGGCAAATTTCCGCGGCGCTTTTTTTCGCGGGCAGCCTTCCGCGGGCGGGTTTCCGCGCTCAAGATTTTTCCGCCGTTCCAGCCAATTTTCCGCGGACAAAATTACGCTTGTGTGTATACACATACCGGGTGCAACCAGGCTTCCGAGTATTTTGCCTAACCTCCACCAAACATAATTGGGACCTCGAACCTAACGCAGGCAACCACCTCGTTGGCGCACTCGGTCTTAACATCTGGTTGCATGAGAGTTTTACCTAACTACAGAATCAGAAACACAGCGGCCGGAGCCTACGCTTCGCTCGGCCCGGCGGCGATGTGTTCCCAATTCTGCAGTTACATACAACTCTAATGCAACCTTCTGTTAAGGCCTCGTACAGCCATCTCGGTGGTCACCAGGTTAGGTTAGAGGCCCAAATTATGGTTGGTTCACCCCCCGAACTCTCACGCAACGGGTGCAAATTTAATAATCAGCCAAATCAAAGTTACGGCGGAAATTCGCCCGCGACAAATGCTTGGCGGAATTCCGCCCGGATCGGCGGAAACTTAACTGCGGAAAAGAGTCCGGCGGAAAACTTAAGCCGAGGAATTTTGCCCGCTCGAAAATGTCTGCGAAATAATCTCCTGCGAAAAAAGTTCCGAAGACCACTTATTACACTGGGCTTCATCTTAACGTTTTAAGGAGATAGTTTAACACTCAGAGAGAGAATGCAAATTATGTATAGTATTGAAATAATAATTAGGATGAGATTAGTCAAGCACAAGCTATTACAAGATGAAGCTACATACGTTCAAAGTTGGTAAAAACAGGGTTAATTAATTTTAAGTTTAACCCCTGTCCCAGCTTTCTTAGCAGTTTAACCAAGCTATGGGAAAGACAAAAGAGGCGACATCTTCAAGGGCCAATGCCGTCAAGCGGAGCAGAACAGCGCAAAATATTTGCAATGTTTAACTATTGAATTTCGTGCGTTGGCAGTCCACCGTAAACTATGTTCTTTAAAATTACTTGATTTTGCATTCAATCGCCACCCTTCCATGTATATATATATATATTTCGTAATTTTGTGTGTCAAAATGGGGTTGGTCATTTTGATGCGATGTATGGCGAGTTTGAAATGCAGTTTTGAAGCTTCTGATTAGACGCAAATAAAGGTGGGAAATGTTTAAATTCAGGCCCCCTCAAATTATGGAAATTAGGGCGCCTGTAATGTGTGTCACGTCACAAACTTCGGAACTCTATTCAAACTTTCTATTGTTACTCGTATAGCAGTTTGTATAATTAACAAAACAATGTATTTTTTCCTACGTATAAAAGTAGAGGAAGGATGAGAATACGGAAAGAGGACATTGCATTTCTCATCCGCCCTCAGAAAAGCCCAAAATCCTACAGCTCGGTTCGTTCTTACGATACTTCTACGCCTTTTTTTCGAATTATATTTGTGAGCTGCTCGCTTTCAAAATTTAATGAAACGGTTTAAATGCTCTATGATCAAACTGCATTAATTTCTCGAAAGCACTCATCACCATCATATTTGCCAATACTTTCCTTCTACAATCGTGTCGTGTGAAATTAAGACTACAATACTTTGCACGTTCTTTAAAATTGATTCTATTCAATATATACTATATATCTCATGTAAAACTACTATTATATAACTGAAATGTCAAATTGTGGACGGCTTTCACCGATCGCAATAGGGATTCCGCCCCATACTATATAGTATATACACAATTTAGGATATTAGTAGTTTTTAATTGATTCTGTTCATTATATACTGTATATCTCATGTAAATCTACTAGTATATAACCAATATGTCGAATTGTGGACGGCTTTCACCGATCGCAGTAGCCTATTTTTCAAACCGGCAAAAATAAAAACAGTCTGCTGTAACGCAAGCTAGCAACTAATTTAACTGTGTACCGCAATTAGCCTTAATGGCTACGTCGGGGTCCGCTGGGCAACCATCGAGCTCAAAAAAATTAACTGTGTTTGACAACACTCGGGATGGGCAGCCCTAATGAGATATCATCGTGTTACAGTTTAGTATGGCCCAATGTTATGAATTGAAAACCGCGGCGGTTGCTTTTGAATTGATATTTATTGTGTTTTTGCGCGCGGGTCTCTCGCGGCAGTCGGTTTATTTTACTTCCAGAGTATTAATGAAAAATTACTAACTTAACTGTGAGCTGAATATTTTAACTATATAACTTCATCCACTATTTTCTTGTAATCTGCAGTTTTTTTAATAATATGTGTAGTTTTGGCATGAAGTAAAAAATCCAACGCGGCTTCCATCAGTGCTTTGGAAGTTAGAACCTGCGAAAGTTCTGGTATATTAAATATATATACTTAAATTAATTCTTGAAAGATGTAATGGCTACGCATAATGTAATGCTAAATTGCACATTAATTGAGTTTGAAAATTTGGTAGTCTTAAATCGAAACTTAACAACTAGTACCAATGACAATAGAGCTTCTTGCGTAAGGAATATACGTAGCTGACAATTATATGCTCGCTACCAGACTACGAAATAGAGCAAGATTTCTTGACTACTGAAGAATATTATATAGCCTTGTTGGAATTGCAAACGTCATAATATAATTTAATGTCTTCCTTGAGGAAATGGCTGTGAAATTCGCGCTTGATTGTATTTTATATTTCTAAAGTGCGAAAAAATTAACAATACAAAATCCTGTTAATCTAAATCATAGAGTGTACCCGCAATTTCGATTTAATACACCAAGGAAATCGATTCATTGATTGAGTAACGACTGTGTTTGGGACTTGACCCTTGCTCTTATTTTTATGTAACCATAAAGAGCAAGTTTTCTTGACTAGTAATGAAGCTAAACCTCGAACCAGGCTACAAAACAGAGCAAGAGTTCTTGGTTAAAGCTTACAATTATATATATACCTACATTATATAGTCATAGTGATTGTTGTTCCTTTTGCAATGGGTATTAACGTTTGCGCTCTCTCGCAGTTCAGGTTCTAACTAGTAGAGTTTATAGGTTTTTGAACTCGAAACTGTTGCTATGTAATCTTGCCAGTAATATTGTAACTTTGTGTGTGCATGTGTGAGAAATTTAGAATTCGATTGTTTATTTTCTGTTTATTACAGTTGCTGTTCAAGTTATAACTGAAGAAAACTACAGAAAGTATCGCTAAACTTACGGAGGACACAATTTATCATCAAGGGACTTTTCTAGCCTGAAAACAATGAGAATGACCGATAGGAATTCTAGTACCAAGGCTGCTTCTAATGGAGCCGGCGAAAAAGAATCCCAGGATTCAACTATGGACTGTGATGGATCGGACGATACGGTAAACTGATACAGAGTTGAAATTTCTTGTTATTGAAGCTAGTTTATTATTAAAATTCTGTGTAACCTTCTATCTGCAATGATTTAAATTTGACGTGGCACATAAGTAAATATTTACTCGCAATTTAAGGGGTCGTCCTCGAACATGACCACATCTTCAATGACCAATGGAACTGGGACGGAAAATAATACGAGTAGGAGTAATACACCTACGGTATTAAATCAGCCCAAAAAAGGGGGAAATTTACGAAAAAAACGAAGGAAGAAGGGCGCTTTGTCAAAATATAATAGAAATATTTCTTCTAATTCTAAATATACGTACAGGTGATAAAAATCACAGGATTTATGGAGGAGATACTAGTTTGAACAGCAGAATTACTTGGAAGGGAACCTTAAAATACTCGGCAAATTGTTTTTCGAAAACGCTTCGAATAGAGATCCATATAAGAGTATATCATACAGAAAATCACATCCATCAAAAGTCCCTAGTTTAAGCGCTGTGCTGGCTCAGCGTTTGAGACATAGCGATGGAAATTACGTTGTCGCCTCCCCGTCCAAGCTCGCGGTGCGAATGGGGACTTCAGATAGGTCATTTCGATCGCCATATCAAGCTTTAAGCCAGCACAGAACTTAAACGAGGGACGTGATGAATGTATGTGGTTGTTTGCAGGAAAATACTCAAATGGTCCTCTATTCGAAACTTTTTCTTTTAAACAAAGTCTGTGGATTTTTGGGTTCCCTTCCGGGTTAGTTACCCATTTAATAACATGACTTTTGTTTTCTGTATAGTTGTATGGCACGAGAAGATCATGGGAAGCCAATTTTCGGAGCACAGTTCCATCAAAAGCTAAAACCTGGAGAGCCGCTAATATTTGCTACTGTAGGGAGTAACCGGGTGTC
The DNA here is from genome assembly GCA_906901655.1 of Sminthurides aquaticus. NCBI lineage: Eukaryota > Metazoa > Arthropoda > Collembola > Symphypleona > Sminthurididae > Sminthurides > Sminthurides aquaticus. The sequence goes on from CAJQTT010000010.1 coordinate 1,961,973, forward strand.
TATTTACGAATGTAAAGAGGAAGGCTCACTAAAGATTTTGCAAGTGTATTCCGACCCTGATGTAAGTTAAATCACGCCATGTTGGACTTTGGAAATTGTTGTGGTGAATTTGCTTGTTTAATAGCTAGCATAAAGGTTTGGCAAAATTAATTGAACAGGAAAAAGAAGAGCAATTTTATACGTGCGCCTGGACCGAAAATGAAAAGGGCGAGCCCTTACTTGCAGCAGCTGGAGCTCGAGGTGTTATTAGGATATTCTCTCCCACTAAAGGGGAGTGTGTACAACACTATTTGGGTCATGGTCATTCTATAAATGAACTTGTTTTTCATCCTAAAGATCCAAACTTACTGTTAAGTGCATCGAAAGTAAGTTCGTGAAAAACTTGATGCTACAACTTGCATCCGACGTAATATTTGATTCTGTTGTATTATAACTATATTAACATTAACTGTGTGATTTTTTCGTTCTCAGGACCACTCCCTTAGGCTGTGGAATATTCGCACAAACATTTGCGTGGCTATTCTCGGTGGTGTGGAAGGACATCGTGACGAAGTGGTATCTGCGGATTTTGACCTGAGTGGAAACCGAATCGTGACTTGTGGCATTGATCATTCGTTAAAAGTGTGGAAACTGAATAAGGAAGAGATTCAAAAAGTGATAGAGAAATCATATAAATGGAAACATGATACGCTAAATAGGTAATATGAGCTAACATGGTGATTGTCATTTTTGTAACTGTGATTTCGGAAAATCAAGATTGGAGGTAAACAACATGTTTTGATATTTACAGGAACGGTAAAGTCTCTGGTTACAGTCCATTTCCAACCTTGCAAGTTCATTTTCCTGATTATTCAACGCGAGACGTCCATCGAAATTATGTTGACTGTGTTAAATGGTTCGGCGATTTTATTCTTTCAAAGGTAAACAAGCTCAGATTTGTCACATCATTGCCTGTATCAATCTGTGCGAACTAAAATGTGACTAATGTAAGATGTAATGATTGGTTATTGATATTTTCGTAAATATATTTTACTTCCTGTAGTCCTGCGAAAACACCATTGTTTGCTGGAAAGGTGGTAAAGTATTTCAGACTTGGGATGAAATAACAGCTGCGACTACTGAAACCACGTAAGAGCTACTAAAATCATAATTTTTATTTTTACTTTCAGAATCATTTTGTACTTTCCTGTCTTATGGATTGGTTAAGTGACAATTATTCTAATCTGTATTTTACTTGTAGAGAAATTATGCGTTTGGAAGTGAAGGAATGTGACTTGTGGTTCATAAGATTCTGTCTGGATTTTGACAAAACTACTTTAGCTTTGGGAAACCAAAGCGGAAAAACATATATTTTTGACTTGACGGCTGAGGATACTTCAAAAGTAGCCAAATGTACCGTTCTCACTCATCCAAAATGTACCAAGGCGATTCGCCAAACTGCCATGTCCAGGGACGGATCAGTTCTCATATGCGTCTGTGACGATGCCACAATTTGGCGATACGACGTGAAGAAGGACGATTACGACACTGAGAGCTAGAAACTTCCGAAACTTACGCCAACCGACTGTGTCTTGTAATTAGTTGGAAAAGTATCATTATAATGAATTTTTAAACATATTTTGCCCTTTGGGTGTAGTTTTTTACAACGTTGGCGCTATTACAATTGTATTGAAGCGCAGCTTATTACTTATTGCATGGTAATTTGTTTTATTGTCGAGTGAATTTCACTATTCGACTGATCCTGAAAACTTGTAACTAGTTTAGCTTGAGTTGTAGTGTAAATTTTTTACTCTTACTCTTTAACTCAAATGTAATATAGCCTCTTACCGAAATGGATTATCTGACACAGGAGCCCTTGAACTGAATCAAACCCACTATTTTTTGCAATACCTGTATTGTAACAGTCATGACTGCATGACGCAAACTTGAAAATTGTGTGACCAAGCTCCATTTTAGTACCACCACAGGCGTAAATGATGTATTCCAATGCAAATATTGTTTGCAGCTAATAAGTTATCCTATAAGCCTTTAAGGTGAATATGCAACACAGGTGTTAAATCCTTAGTTCACAGTACAATGCGTAGTCTGTATATCACGTAGAAATCATGAATTATTTTTCTGCCTGCAAAAGTACATTAATTTATACAGACACTAGGTGGTCAATCCCTATTTTGTCCCATACAAGACACTTCTATTTATGGGCTGTTAATGTTACACGCCGTCGGTTTTTATTGATTGCTTTTATGTAATTCTATAGCGATGCGAAAATATTTCTATGGAAGTCTGTAAGTTTTATGCTTTTGATAAATATTTTACTTTTGTTCACACATGTAAAAATGTTAAAATAATTTTTCACAAGAATTCTCAAATCCTTTCACTGTTTTTATCCAAACTTTATCATTCAGAGAAATCAAAATCCAATACCGTTTTAGTTAGTTTCAAAGATAGGAAATTATTCCGAATAGTCCATAATTCCTTTGGTGAGCCTATGTGATCGCTGGTTAACCTTGCCCAAGAGATGTCACGGTTTTCCATCAAGAAGTCACATGGTAAAAGTTCCTTCCAGCTGGCAGAAGCAAGCGCATTCTACGTAAAATCGCCAAAGTATCTCTGCACAATATGCTCATTCCCCGCTTGTTTCATGCAGTCAAGAAATTTTTGTATCCTGTAACCTTCAAGGCTCGTATCCAACCGACTGTACAACATGGACGAACGATCATATTTGTGCGGCTCCAGCATCTAATTCAAAAAGTTATTGCTAATATACAAGGAACTTGAGTTGTTTGTAATGTGAGGCTCATAATATAATGATGTACAGATGAAATGCTTCTTATTTAGCTTATTGAACATAAATACTCCAGTATTCCAAGGCAGCGGTAAACTTACCAGTTTTTCCCTGAAATAATTGCTGTAAAATTCTTCTTGGTACAACCGATCTATAAGTGGAGGGTCCGGGAGTGTTTCTTCACATAGCTTAACAATACTTGAGCGAAAAATATCGCGAATTCTATCCTCCTCTTCCTTGTACATTTGGAGTCTTTCCGTCCGGTCTTGCTCTGGCTCTCTATTTGATGGAATATCCTCCAACCCCCACTGAGGTAGCCTTTTGGGCTTGGTCGGTAATGAGCTGCTTTCACCTGCCATCTCTGTTAATTGGCGCTCCGCATCTTGTGATCTTGCTTCCGAGTCTTGAGCCCACGGGTAGAACAGTCCATCCGGTTTCTCTGTCCAAATTGACTCTGACCATCTTTGCTCATGCATCCCTGAATTTTTTATAATCCAGGAAGTTCCTTTCAGACATGAGAACCGAGCTGACTTGGTTTTTTGAGTCCTAGCATCGAAAATCTTGACGGTTAGCTGGGACTGTGGGACGGAAAACGCGAATTTGAGCTTCCCACCCGGAGCAACAATACCAGAAGGTTGATTTGTACCATCATCACATTCTGACCATGCGTTGGAATCAGAATCGTTGGCCAGGTAAGTAGTTTGCTCAGTTGAGCATACACGAACCACGTTTTCCACCAGGTCCATAACTGTCCAGACCATGTTTGATGTTGTCGAGTAAAAGAGGATTTAAAATTTGCAAACACTTTCAATTCTAACGTGGCTCTTTCAATCTTGTTGGTTAGTCCGTAACTCGTACACTTGTGGACTGGAGTTTTTACTAGTACTCGCTAGGAGAAAAAAGAAACGCAAGGCTAGTACAGTCGACCGTTAGAGTTATGATTGATAGGATGATTTCAAATTGAAGAAGTGTTAACTTCAAGAGTTCATCCTAAGATAAGATAGCAACTAAATTGCCACCTTATCTATTACAAGTACGATACTCCAACTTTTTCACTAACTGCAAGGATCACAATTCAACACAGACTGCTTTTGGCTTGCTTTGACCTTGCAAATCTCTAGCTCACGCTGCTGTTAAGATAATTATTGAGGCTACAGTTACAGTTACGATGAGTACCTCGCTCTCTGACCTTCTGTGAGTATGAAGTACACACAGATTGCATTGCACAGATTAGCAAATTAGAAAATAGCAAATTCGCGAGGTATATGGTACATCTCTTCTAATCGTTTCCATGGAGTAAAGACCTGGTGAAGATATCGGATTACTTCTAACTAGACCAAAGCTAAAATAAAAACTAGCACATCTTCCTTAAGTTAATCTAACCTTTTAGGACCCTTACTTTGAAAGTAATTAGTTTCAAATCATGCAGGTTCGGATAAATGAATTGCTCAAAGTAAGAGATTACTTATAATAGCTTCGAACTGATTAAAACTAACAAATAGCCCATATATCAGCTAAAACCTTCTCGATGCTCAACAAACATGGCTCCATCTGGTGGAAGGCAAATTACAATTATATACGAACCAAAAACAAAGTAAAAACCCAATTATTTGAATTAACTGCACATAGTTAAGATTCTATTGTTCGCTGTTTTTAATGCTTTTAATCGTTATAAATGTATCTCAATGAAGAGGTAGAGAAGTCTCATGTCTCATTAATATAACAACAGTGTTTGGCCAAACAATTAACAAACTATCGAAACTATCTATGGAAATTTCCGAGGGCGGGCTGACACATTATTCCAACGTAAATGAGCTGAAATATTTATCCACAATGTGTTCATTACCAGCTTTCTTCATGCAGTCCAGAAACTTTTGAATCCTGTAACCTTCAAGGGAATCGTCCAGTATATTGTATAGCATATCTGAACGATCGTATGGATGTGTCACATCAAGCTGTAATTTAGAATTATGTTAATTATTGGTTTAAACAATGTATCAGAATAGTCTCTTGCGAGTAGCGGCCATCAAGCTCAAACCACAAAATATTTTTAAACTTTTAAAAAACCCGTTATAAATCAATCAAATTATTCTTGAGAAAACTCACCAGTTTCGTTTTGCGGTACTTGCTAAAAAATTCTTTAGCGTACAAAACATTTATAAGAGGAGGGTCTGGAATCGTATATTCGCACAGGTCATCGTAATGGGAACGAAAAATGTCACGAATTTTATCCTCGGCTTCTTTATACATTTCATATCTTGTATTCGCATCTTGTGGAGCAGCACGCCATCTTGCGGACGGCATGTCCTCAGGCCGCCACACCGGTAGCCTCTTTGGCTTGTTCGGTAATGACCTCCGCTCACCTGCCATTTCCCTTAATTGACGTTCTACATCTTGTGCTCTGGCTTCCGTGTCCTCAAGCCAGGGAAGGAATTTCCCGTTCCGTTTCTCTTTCCAAATCGACTTGGTCCATTTCTGTTCTTGGACGCCCGTATTCTTGATAATCCAGGAAACTCCTTTAGGACAGATGAGCCTAACTGTTTTCGTTCGGTCTTCGTCGGGCTCGTAAATCTTGACAGTTAGCTGTGACTCCTTGACTGAAAACCCAAATCTCAGTTTTCCACTAGGTGCAACAATACCGAAAGGATGATTCCTCCCGCCCTCACATTCTATCCATGCGTAGCAATCCGAATCGTTAGACATGTAGGTAGCTTGCTCTTTTGTAACTAGTCTAACGCCGTACTGAATCATGTCTAGAAATAATCCTGCCATTTCGTGTTTTCGTAATTTTTCAAGTCTAGACTTTTAATTCCAATAATACTTTTTGCAACTTTAAATAGTCAAAATACTAATTCAGCAATTCTATTATCTTGAAGCTAATGACTTTGGTAGTACTTTAATGTTTGTAGAATTCAGAGACATAGACAATAAAGTAATCTAACCCAGACTCAAAGATAAGTTGTTTGGATGAGGTCTGAAGCTGATTTGAAAATGAACAATTTATACGGATCCTCTTCAAGATATAAGCGAAAGAGTTCGATAAACCATTTCCTGTAATGATTCATTTACTCTGATATAGTGATGATAAGGAATTATTGTGACTTGAGATAAAGTCGGTTAAAGACTACACTTAGTCTATGATTCTGAATAATCAAAGAGGAATTTCCATATCATTTTAGAAATTAAATGGCATATTGCATCTATTATTAAAGTTCTCATTTGATATCATTCCGTGTGCAGAAAGTTCAGGACAAACTGTTGCGATTACGCGTTTAAATAAAACTGGACCAAGGTGTGAAATAAACGGAAATATGTCATTCTATGAATCCAACTTTGACCCCACAAAGAACTGAAGGCCAAGACTATCTTGCTGACAGTCTTGGGCTTCCTTGAACGTAGCCATAGCAACAACCAGCCTGTGGTACTGTATTCTCTATTGCTGTGCTCAGGCTCCATCTGGAGAACCGACAACTGCTTCTACACCATGCAGTGTAAATCAAAATTTCTCCAACAATTTACACAATTGACTGAATTAAAGAACCTAAAGTTTAGAAAAACATCCGCTGAATTAAGTACAACCGATCGACAGTAACGATGTATCGTAGCAGAAGATGAGCTACATATATTCACCCAAAGGTTGCCAATTCGTCCAATTAAGAGCTTGTATCCAATACTTTGCAGTTTTAAGATGCTTTTACGGAAACATACAATTAACTAACGCGAAACTAGTAATGCATAAAACTCCTAGCTTCAATCTTAGCTTTAATTGAATCATGAATCTAACTTCCGAAATTGCGAAAAAAGTTGCCTTTCCAACATGATTTGAGCAGTTTTAAAATTCTAGATTACAATTCCAGGATGTTATTCCCCCTGAAATCACTTCCTGTTCTAAAATTTATACTCCTGGCAAATAATATACTGCGAAGCAGAATCTTATTAGCCATCAACTTTATAGCAACATCTAACTTGAATTTAAAAACAGAGATTTCGTCAAACCGTATTAGCATAATTCAAAGTGTAAGCAAACGAGAATTGCAGTTTTATCTATAAGAAACAACTTGTAACTGAAACTCGATTGAAATATTTCTCACCGGATTCAAATCCAATAAACCCAGATCAAATCATTCTTCACTATTCTGTGCTTTCTCCAGACTCTATCCTCTAAACAGTGCTACCAATTCTGCAAGCTGACGATTACCACGCTTCTCTTACTTTATCAAACTAAGGACGGATCCAGTGGCTTCATCGCAAAAGTTTCAAGTGCCATTTCCTTCTCCAATCCGTTATATTCTTAGCTTACATCAAACCTCTCTCTCCTCACCCCAACATGCATAATCCCTTCTGCTCTACTTTAACTTTCACTGAGAAGGATTTCCTTTAATCATTTTTGATTAGATGATCGCGATATTGTTCAATTACCAACTATAACTTTGAATCAGAAACCAAAGTCTCTTATATTCTGCCAATTTGAACGCCAATCTCCTGTATCTTCTCTTCCAGATCTCTGCTCCAGTCCTCTTCCAGCCTTCCAGCAACTTGTCTCTGGTATCTATCTGGTTGTGGTTTCTAACCAGCTTTGATGTGCCTCCTTACGTTTGAAACTTTGCTACAGCTCGAAGCAATTTTAATGAAGCAGGAAGAACGTTTTAGTAAACGTGCTTCATTGTCTTTGAAGTAGAAAAAACTAGAACAAAGGTCCTTGGATCCACATATAAAACGTGCAGAAGCAACTCTGCAGCAATTCCATATTTTACTCCGATTAACCGAAGCCGGGTATCACAAATAATTAATCCTTTACCAATCTGCAATGGATTGATTGCTAAAAACTAATCATATAACTGATTCAAAGATTATACATGTCCCCTTTGATGGGACTAGGCTTACGTTATAGACAAAACATACTTGATCATCTGCTTTCTAATTGATCTGCTTCAATCTGATTCATCAGATCAGCATGCCTCTACACTCAATCAAACCCTATATAACATAACTCTTGCACGTGCATCCCACATCCCACATCTTGCCATTTCTCAATCAGCATGTCAATCATAGTCGTTCACCTTCTTCTGCGACAGAGTAAGACGCTGGGGAGAGATGTTGCGAGTGGGAGATGAGGATGCCCCATCAAAGATGTTATCAGGGAGGAGATAGATTTATACGACTTGAATGGAGACCCGAGCTATCAGGGAGGAGTGGGAGTTGGAGCAGATGCTGTAATTCTCCCAGGACATCCCCAAGGGTAATCCCAGGACATCCCCAAGGTCAAGGTGTGAAAACGTATTAAGGTTAACTAATGACGCGGATTTTCGCTTTCGTCATACCAATTTTCTTCTTCCACGCTGCATCTCACAGACGATTACTTAAGAAAAAGAAGCTTTTGTACTATTCCACAGATACAAATATGTGATCTGTTTTTTGGAAACCGAATTCGGGATATATCAATCCCCCTCCTTCACATTCTAGGTCAGTGGGCTCATCCCCGAAGATATATATTTCAAACCTTCCATTTCTCAGCTCACATCATCTACTGCTATTTCAGAGCTTTTAGAGGGAGAATAGAGCATCATTTAAAACCTACGTCAACATCCCGACTCTTAAGACACCACAATCCTTGCTCACTCACTCTGATCCTTCCTTGTCACACTAAATCACCGGTGAGTTGAAAAAAATGCGGGCTCCACAGTGTTAGTTAGGTAGGTGAAACAAACCCGAGGCTGAGAATGACCCAGTTTCTTAACTTTCTCCCCTTGTGCTCTGTCTTATTCGCGCCCATCAAAAATCAACTAGCAGTTTACGGTTTACCCTTGGTTTGAATTCCAGCAAAGCCGCGAAATATAATTATCCCTAGCGTTCAAGGCCGGCAACTTTGAATTGTTTGAATACACTTTTCCTCTTACTCGCCTCCTCTCCCGATCTACCCGATTACTCACCGCAACTTTCCCTGTCGGTATCATAGCGCCCTTTAGACTATGCTGCCCAATTCTCAGGAGCTCCTTTTAGTAAACCTTGATTTCCTCCCACGAAAACAAAAGGAGGTCAACGGAATTAATATTACCTACCAACGAGTCGTTCGTAACGACAGACTAAGCAGATAACTGCATCAACCTACGTAAACCGAAACCAGGTTGTATTTTCAGACGACCTACGCTCACGACTCCTTCACTCAAGGACTTTCAGGTGTGTATTTTCTCCTTACGGTCTAATTAACGATGACGTCCCTGGGTCAGCTATGCTGGTATGCTCATCCATGATTCTCTGACGCGCATAGGGTATCTCGAACATATCATCAGATAGTTTAACGTTCTGCTCTACCGGATCCGGGTAAAATAATGTTTGCCCGATTTCGGATGTATTCACCTCAAACTAGGTTAGTTATAACCCGGAAGGGTTGTTAGTTACCTACTATCACCTACTATCTAAACCTATACAGGACTATAGATATTCTTAACCAGGGATTGCCGCCACCGCTGCGGCAATACAGTATATGCATTCAGACGATGGCAAGTCAATAAGATCCGGATAAATATCTATTCTTCCTTCAGGGGTTTATTCAACAGCGGTTTCGAGAAAATCTAGGTCGATCACTATTTTCAAGGAATCTCAAACATATGGATTTGATCGGCCTTCCTTATATACAAATACGGATCGCTTATCAAGCACCACGGACTACGAACTAACCACTACTACCCGCAATCCTCGTATATCGGTCATGGAAACTCTTTATCCTTGCGTCCACAACAACAAAAGACGGTATCTACTACAGAGAACCGATTTCGGAGAAAGTCCGAGTGAAAGTAAATATGAGGAATCACTCTGCCCTCGAGCGAGGTAATCCCCTATGATCTTCAACAGAAGACTTCTAGTGAAACTGGTAGATCATGTGAACACAAAGTTTCCTCCAATAATCTTGTCTCTCCTGCCCTATAAACGTGGCTCTTCCCTGATCCACATAATCAGTGCATCCACAACTTGATCATCTCATAACAGATCCGGGCATTATCATTCTTGTTGAATTGTATCGGAGGAACTGTCACGCTCACGCTTTGTTATGTATACACGTAGCCTATAGTGCCTATTGTCCATAATTTGCAAAATGAAACAGCGCGATCCAATTTCGCATGGTAAACAAATAAATACGGGCATTATTAGAAGACCTGTCGAGCGGGGAACAAAGAATTGACCTAATTTTTCCGCTTGCAAATGTTTGCAAACAAGTATGCATACCTCTTTGTCTATCCGAAACCGCAATTCAGCCAATGTTAGAGCTGTAAACTCAGCCTGCGTACCTGCTCGAACCGAATCCAATTATTTGCAATGATTCGCATGCACGGATCATCAGCTTTCATAACTAGCTTTCACTTTCTCTCCCACACAAATTCTAACCATTCAACAACATTCAATCCTACTCTCAACCCCATGCTTCCTGGTACTACACAGGTCAGTAGCCGGGGAAGTAATTCGCGAATCCGCAATCAAAATACCTCAAAGCCATTCCGATTTACCCGACCCAAATACCCGGGAAGGTTTTTTAATTTAATATCAAATTTAAAATAATTCGCGCAATTACAAACAATTACACACACACACTCGCTCTCTATTTCAGCTTCAGATTTATCCCAAGTTTCCGCTCCTTGCATCATTCACATCCCGAAATCGAAAAGTTGAAGGCAGGAAGCTTTGAAATATTTCCTTCCTCCTTGCCTTCCATTCCAGCCGTCCCTAGCTTTTGCCTGACAGAAGGGGCGGACTTGCATGTTTCGTAACAGGGACGAGAACGATAAATAAGGATATGCTCTGTTAGTAAAATCAATTTAAGGAAGTCGGTTCAGTCTCGGCTCTTCTGCCTGCACTCAGAGGCTGGAACGCTTCAGGAAAAGAGAGATTGAGATAAAAGCTGCAATATATTTTATCACCTCCACTTAAATTTTGGGGCTGCAAGAAACATTGCAACTATTTTCTGCCCAAGTAGATTTCAAAAGATACGGTCAACGTGTTACGAGTTGAGACACATGCTTGCTGCTCAAAGAACAGGCAGGAATTTCACCCTCCACGAAGCATTCCTGCCCTACTTTTTAAATCCCTGAGGAAAAGTGTAAACACGGGAGCAATTGGCACACATACTCCTTCTTGAGACCACTTCATTTCTTTATACACTTTCTCTTTCATCGCCCCTGTATAATACCCGCTATTCAATCTCTCTCGCCCGCCTTCCCGCCTTCTACTCCTCTCAAGACGAGTAAAAGCAATTTGTCAACAGGGTGGCCCGCATCAGATCATCCTTGCATAACCCGACTTTTTACATATCATGTGTAAGCACGAAATAAAAAAAAGCTCTCTCCCGTCGCCCGCGCACGCATCACAAAGGTAGCTGAGTGGTTCGGCCATAGTATGTAATAACAAATAATTCGGCAATTGCAAAAAAACTCCCACCCGCCCTTCGTCCCAAATTATCCACGAAGGAGCCATATCATCCTGTATCCTTGGCAGGAATTAGAAATACTATTCTGATTTGCAAATTAGTTAACGTGGTGAAGTAATGTCGTAACATGTTCCAAGAATTTCACTTGCTCCTGAGTTTCCCTTTTACAATTACATTTTTTCGCATTTGCTTATTGTTTTAGCTCAAGAACTTGATAATTTACTACATGTTTTGAGTTCTTATTTTCAAATTTGCATTACAGACCACTTTAAGCTGACACTCTCTCTGGCCGGTAGGATTTTTGAATACGGGCATTGCAAAAGGGTCACTTGTAAATCTCGCAAATTACCGACTAAATTCCTTTCATGGCCATTTGGCTCGCAAAAATCCTTTGAAATCATAACAATGAAAATAGGACAGCAAAGCGACAATAAAACTTTGTCCTAATTTGCAATAGCACAATCAAAATTAATATCTTTCCACGTGTATTCAAAGTTTTTGCATATAATATCATCTATCATCCACGCTATTCGGTATAATCGTGCAAAAATGTGAGTTTACCAACAGTCAGATTTGTCTAGGCAATTTTTTTCCACTGAAAGCTTCTGTGCACTGCATAAATTCCATTTTGGTCTGAGTCTGAAAACTTATATCTGCTCTAATTTGCACATATAATTGCTTGAAAAAGCTACGACGTCTCGCAAAAATGATATCTACTAGATATTCGCACGCTATTTAAAAGTGGTTGATCAAACAGTAAAGAAATCCCACTAGATTTACCTTTTCTCCCCTTACCGGAAAGTGAAAGCTGAATTTCATCTCTATGTCGCATCAGCTGCTAATTTAAAAAATTGCACTATACCTACAGTATATATATTCCCGTATTATTTTAGCGAAAGAAATTACAAAAGCTTTTTTACTATTATTTAATGTGTTATTTTAAGCCTAAAATTCTCACATACCTCAAAAGCGTTTAGCTTTCGCAAAACCACTAGACGGTATCCTAGCTTTGCGAAAATTCCCCAAGCTCTCCATGGTTCCCATATCCGGCAATTTCGCAAACGCATCCGTCTGACAGATGACTTGGTCCGCCAACTGGTGTGTAGTAAACGCATACGGCTGTAAATTCCGAGGCGCTTGCCTCTAATATCGAATTTCCACAAATGGAGTGTAATTAGCCTACAACCCTACAGCACATCTAAAGAAAACATTGGAAGATGTTGCTATGAATTCCAAAAGAAAAACCACAACCGACTATTTTATTAACCACCAACAAAGCGTGGATCAGTGCCCTGAAGTAACCTAATTGATTTTTTCGCGAACATTACACATATATATTCGCATTAGTTTATAGGCTTGAGGAAACATTTGAAAATTTGCCATCAATCTAAGCTTTGAACATTGACACAGGATTGTTTTAAGCAACAAAGTGATTCACACCGCTAGAGCAGAAGCGGGAACAAGGCTGATGGATTTACACTAAGGGCCGAATGCTACTCCCTGATACGATGAGAGTATCGCAGTGTATAAAAAGTAATACTTTTATTTTGTTTCAAACGTATTTCGGGATGTTGAAATGAATCGGATACGATACGACGCCAAGGCATTCTTTTAGTGTAATCCCATCTCCGCCATCAAACGGAAAAGACAACAGAGAGCATGTAGGACAATATCCTACAAGTTTGTAAACATGGAGAAAAGTAGAGCATGTATTTTATCATTCAGAGCAAAGTATACCACGTCAACAAACCCAGGGAGCCAAGTGAATTGAACCGTATGTAGTTTACCCGCAGCCGCCTCCATCTCCTCTAAAGTTTTCACCGCATATCTCCCCTACATACAGGTTGTCACGTTTCTCATTTGTGGATTTAATCCACCTCGGAAAATTTTCATCCAGCTTTAATTGAAAACTAGTAAACTAAAATCCTAGGAATCATGTTTTCAGCATGTGCTCTATGCTTTTTCCGCAGAAATACACGGCTATCTTTTTCTTGCTTTCTCCGGTGAAAGCATTTTTGATGGAACCTTGGCGCGCTGGCCGCTCAACGTTACAGCTCCAATACTTTGAATTTCTTTGTATTTGCGAGGAATTTTCCTCAATCCTTATTACGTGCCCGTGTCATTCCTTTCTAGGATATTCGCGAATTTCTTCATTAAATTCCCTTGATTTCGTGTTTACTTTTTTCCCTGCCTCAGAGCAACTGTCCAACCAATTCCCTCTCGGCTTGTAGCGTCCACATCAACACAGAATAGTCTTGTTGTGAATGAATGAAATTTTCGCCGCTTGCACTTTGCAAAACTTCGCAAATTAAATTAAACAAAGTTGTTACTTTGATAATAGCTTGGAATATCAAAGAATTCTTTGATTATTGACCCCATATGCTAGGGGCGAGGAAGCGGAGACCTTGGCGAATTCTCGATTAATTTTATTTGCCAACAACAGTGAACAGCTTTTAGTGCCTCCAGGACCTGGAGTCCAGGTACGGAATTCGTACGAAGAATCAAACTAAATTCTAATACAAAGTGTAAATTGAATTTTACTTCCTTGGAGCTAGTGAAGCTAAAATAGATCCTCAATAGGTGAATTTACAGTTGTTGCAAACAATTTAATTATTTTGATGCCCCAAGACACATCTGCATGAACACCTGCTGATTATGCATATATGTTTATTTTGCAAGGTTTCAGCACAACGTGACGTATTTTATGTAACCTACTCGTATCCATGAGTTCAAAGGTATTTTCTAAAACGTGATGATTTTTCCCTTTGCCTGCATTACGAGCGTACGTGAACCCCATAGCTCGAGGGTAACTGACGTATTGTACTTATGTTGAGCTGTTGCAGAAATCTGTTGGCGACATAAGCGTAAGGCACAACGTAGAGCAAGATGGTCCCATGTGAATCCTCTGACTTATTGCTTTGTATCCAGAAGTGACTTTTAGCAATTTCCCCTGGAACTTCCTGCTTTATGTATACAGCAATAAAGTAGCTCAGGTAAAGCATGCAGGCAAGAAGGCACGAAGGTAGATTTGCCATCTTCCCGATAATGAAAGTGTGAAGAAATATAATTTATCTTTCACTCCTTTGGAATGTACTCATAACATCAAACAAGCACATGTTTGCTGCTCCCTACAGCTGCTACTTTGTGCTCTTCTCGAAAAATAAGTTCAAAGAATGTTAGGTAAAAAATTCGATTAAAGTCCTGCATCGCACGCTGTGCGATGTGGATCCAATGTGATCTTCCCACCGTGTCACAGAGTCACAGTGCACACCTTCCTCACGTTTCTTTTCCTTTGATGAGGCATTTCTGAGCTATTTTTACGATTCAATCACAAGGGTCTCCCTGCTAGGATGTCTGCACGACATTTAGAAGACCGACCCTGAGACTAGCGTTTGCATAGAAAGAGTTATTGCAACGTGACATTTAATCCCCATAGTCGACTTTGAACTTGCTTCCTCTTTAAGCTTTGTTGAACTAATTGCTACTATAAAAAGATGGGATTGCGAATTGCTGAATGAGAACACTCATCTTTTTTGAAAAACAAAACCATGTAAAATAGTATATATCGGAATCGGATGAATTAATTCATCCAGAACAGGAGGCAAATAACATCAGCAACCCTCATTAACAGATCTAAACTCCAGTAGCTAACTAAAGCAGATAATCTTTGTGGACCGAGTGAACCTGCCAAGACAGGGTTGTCAGAAGCTTTTGTCTAATATAATCGCAGATTTCTCCATAGTTACCCGGCTAATGGGATCAAGTGAATCTGGAGAAAGCAGAGGCTAGAGAATAGAAAGATTGTTGACTACGATCACGCTCACGCGGCATCCGTGACCAACGCTCACGTTTTAATATATGAATTCCTCTGGCAATTTGCAAGATTGGGCTTATTATTGTGAAAGACGTGCATATAAAACTTCCACAAGAAGAAAGGTATTATCCCGTATAAGGGATGATATACTGCTTAAAAACGGGGTTGATTCTTTCCCGGTTACTCTTGTCTGAAGACTACCCGGCATAGGACTCCCTGCTTTCCTCAAATAGGTTTTTAGGGAGGTAAAAAGTAAATACTTACTCACCTTTCATCTTCTCATCTACTCGAAAAGTTTCTCAAGTCTTACGACCCTCGGAGCGGATGGTATATGATACCTGGTTTTGTCTGCAGCCTATGGTTTATGTACTTCCCCGGTTACTGAAGCGCCTCAGCCGGTCGTCTAAAAATCCACGTGCTGATAAAACGAGGCAACTTTTCCCACCAGGATACATAAGACAGAAACTTTGCTACCTTCTTATCCGGGTTTTATAACCAGATCCAGCATTTTGAAATCTATAGATCATCCGCTCTATATAACTATGTCTAGTTAGGGAAAAAGCTGGAGAGGCCTGGAATCATGCCGGCTATCACGTATATTAACTGAACACGAGCTTCCCTAGATTTACTAGATTTATCACGTGTATTCTATTCTTTTACCCGGCTTGTTTACGTCAATCATTTTCCACTCCAGCTCACTACCAGGTAAACCCATGTCTTCAGATGAGACAGATCCTCCTCTGAGAATCCTTCATCAAAACGAGTGTGTGCTTAATACAATCCAAAACTGTCTCCAGTTTATTTTCTTAATGTCTTCCAGCGTCTTTATTCCATGCTGAGATGCATAGAATACACCTGGAGAAACGTGCTGAGAAACATTGTCCAGATAAACGCGTGTGTGTGGGAAACAGCGAGTCGCATTATCCCTTGGAGTCCAAAGCGTGGACGTTGTTTCGGGGAAAAAATATAGAATGACATCCGCTTCCGCGTGTCTTGATAATGAAAGCAAAATCCCGGAAAGCAATGAAAGGTGACACACGTTGCCATAGCATGAGTCGCAAATCCCGTGGGCCGTCTCTTCATTATCTTTCATTACGTTCAATATCTCTCATCAGTTTAGATTAGTTCCGTAATGCAAAACGACCTGTTTCCCACTCAAGCAGGGATTCTGCTAAAACAGTTTCAATGCGAAAATGCAAACAAGTCTACCAAAAAGTCAGCAGACTGAAGCAGACAGAGAATTCAAACAACATTCAGTACGAATAATAATGTGCTTCGAATCATTGAACCAAGAAACGCGATATCGTTTTTCTGTCAATGATCTGTGAATCCGAGACAGATGTATTGAGGCAAATGTTCATTTTGGGCGATTTTTTCTGACCTCATTTCCACCTCGTTTCTAGGATGGGGTAATGAAATCCAAGAATCTTTAGATACTGGTGATTCCCAGGTAGATTCTCGGGAGGTGATCAGGCGCAGCAGTGGGTTGACCTGCCGGTATGAAAATTTGCAAATGTTATTCGTATTATGATTCAGTCGCAAGTCTATTTTCAATCTGTGCCACTCGAAGTGTCATCAAACCTTCGTCGGAGAAGAAGCAATTAAATCAAATGAGATCATTACTCGGAATCTGAGAGTCCCTCCCGTGAGAAATGCACTAATGTGGGAATAACCGAGAATAGTATTGACAATTTTTTACTTCGTTTCCACACATTTGAATCCCTCAAGTGGCATACTCAAGTCGAGTTTACCCGGGAGAAATTAATAGAATACACACCTTTCCCTCTCCTTCTTGCTTCGTTTGGGGTTTGGTGGGGTGAAACTTTTTAGCGCTGCGTAGATTCGGATTTAGTCCGATTTCCGGCTGAATAAACATCATTAAATTCATTTTAGCAACTGAATCATACAGCAAGAAATCAGATTTTTTAAAAGTGCTACCAAATGGTGTTATGAGTATAGGTGAAAGCTGTTTAAATCATTATTTAATTAATAGGCGTATGCGGAGGACGCTGAACTCTTGGAACTATGTGTTGGCCCTTAAATTTCAGCTTCATTTGGAAACTAGTGACCTCTTTAGGTTTTGTTTTTGAAAACTCGTCTCCTATCTGCAATTAGTCCGGTCTCCATAGATCAGCAAGCTTATAAACGACGATGAAGTTTTTTAATTCTTATTCTGCTAGACTTGATGCAACTCATTATTTAAAAACCTTAAAATCTACTTTATTAGTCCTATAACTAAGACAAGAAAAATTAGAAACTTCCCAAAATTAAAACCAATGCTTATGGATCAGGTTGTATTCAGTCGGACGACAAAGCAGCAACCTACCGCACCTGGATTCCTTTCTTACCTCCCACTTCATGCAATCACGCATCGGATCTTCTAAAACTGCCAAGTTGGATTCCCTTTGGCCCAGCACCTGAGATCCGGTTCAGGGTCTTTTGTCCGTGAACAGCAGACACTCGCAGACGTACGGTTTCGGTTCCATTGTATTCACCTAATCAATGTGATAATTATAATAAGCTGGAAGTATTTTACTGCGTCGCAATTCCGCTGGTTCATCGTCTTGATTAGATTCATGGCCGTTTCTTGCAATTATATACCGTATAGCTTAGATAGTTATACAGTAATGATACGAAACTTTAACTCCTTTATATCATCAATCATACGCAAACACAGAATCGAAGAGTTTCTTGTGTCGCAGTATATGTTGCCCACACGGGAATAAAAAGATTTGAACATATGCATGCACCCGAGAATCTGCGGAGAAAGCAAGAGAAAGTTCATTGTTGATCAATAGACCGCAGAAGCCGTAAACATGTTATCATGATGGTGTTGATTTATCTTGTTGTTGTCTTCACCTCGGAAGGTGTATAATGTTACATCCACCTGTCCACTCCTTTCTCTGGGGTTACTTAAAATAGTAATTGGACAGGTGACTACGTAGCCGATATAATTTCTTTCGAGTTCTAAACCATTAACTCATTGTTTGACTGTACCTGAACTTTTTCTACGTTCAAATATAAAGAATAACATGGAGCTGAACATCCATCCACACCTTCTTTTTTTGTTCGCAGATTCAGAGTTCATTCGGCACATAACCTGTGAGGAGATTCTCTGGCTTCGATTGTAAAAGCTACTGGGTCCGAACCATTAGGTTAGAATTGAATCTTGGTTAGTAAGAAAATGCGCAGATTTTTGTATACTTATGGCTTTCAATTGTTTCAGTTCGTTTCTAGTCCTTGAACTTTTCTCAACATTTTTGACGACACGAACAATATTTAATTTTACTTGATTTCGCCGCCGTTTGCTTTGGTTGCCGCAAGACTTAACCTAAAAATGTCAGATGACTTGATGCCTGTTGTATATGAAAGAAGGCGTACGACAGGAATACATGTTAGTGAATTACAAGCTTTTAAAAGGGTTGAACCCTATAAAATTTGATTCAACTATTCTGTTTACATCCGTCATTATTAAATTATAAAAGGATATAATTATAATTAAACTATGATTCAAGTATTCGCCATTTATATCCATACAAAATGCAATAAACTTCGACATTAACACTGAATACTTGCGTTCAACTACTTCCATTAATATAATATCAACTAGTATACCGGAAATAATATATTGTCAGTGATTGACCTAATTTAGCGCTTTGACCATACAAAAATCGCTAATAAATCTTACACACTAGCGAAAAGGAATTCGCATCTCTTCAATTTTACCTTCAGCCCAGCCTTTGAGCCTTTCCTACGCAGATTCTGATTCACCTTGGCACAGCACGTTGTTTTCGCCGATTATGTACGCTCTCCTCCTGTCTTCTCCTCATCTCTAGCGTTAAGCGTTGCGTGCAAAATCCCACAGGTTCGCACACACTAGGAAAAGTTGAGGCACAAGCAGATAACTCCTGCCCTCCTTGTGCGAAGAGTCCCCCAGAACCGGGTATCACGGACGGGCGGGCATTAGATTCAACTTGGATCTCCTTTGCAAAGAGCAACAAGCGGAAAGCATGATGATTCTCTCTGCTGCATCTCAAAGCTCCACTCAGGACAAAACTACTTCTCCTGCCCTATCTCCACCTATTCGCCTTTGATATCTCCTCAAGAACGGTTCTCTGTTTCTCGTCGTCCTTGCATTAGTTTCCATCCGTCCGTCCAAAGCTAACATAACGTGGATCATATTAACCAGTGCACACCAGACCGGGATTCTCAGTTCGCAACTAGATTTCACCGCACACGGATCCTTGATTCTTAAAGCTTAGCCAGCTTTCGTCATCATCGTCTCTGACACAGTGAAAGCAAGCACTTCTATTGAATTCTTTTGAACATAGTGACGGCAGACATCTGCAAGTACTTATTGTAACTACTGTGAGTGAAAAACGTGGGTAAAAAAGATACGATTGTGAAGGAAACCTTGAGGAATTTAGAACTGTTCCAAATACTTTTACTTTTGAGCCAGCCAACTCGTTCTTGAGTGAAGCTTGACATTTTTGTGAATATAAGCCAAACAGCTTAAATAAATACCTTCGGCCAGCCAGACTTTTAGGCAATCATCATTATATTCTTTGGAACTTGTCCACAAAGTAAATCCAAAGGACTTGCTTCCTCCGTCCAAACACTACAAAGCTAGTACCTATGAAACTTATAATGAAGTCCACGGAGGAGAAAGGTGGGAGTGGGGGATCTGGTTGTAGCAACAACAGTTCCAAGATAAGGATTGCAGTTATTGGACAACATGATGTTGGAAAATCAGGTAAGCTTCTTCTTCCAATTTCTCATGTAACTTGTTTATTCCTGCTACAATTCCGCCTCCGTGGAAAATTGCTTAAACATAATTATGGGTTTCATAAATATAAGAAACCGGCGTTGCAGTTACGCAGCAAAGAATCGCAAAAAACAATTGCATTTTCCCTTCATCAAAACCAATAAACAATTACTCCGCAGCAGCTCTGCATTCCACCTTCCATTTTCTCAGAGTAAATACCCAAACTTAAAGAAAGCCCAAAACTAAAACGCCACCTTCCTAGTAGTAGCTAGTAGCACAATAACAATTTTTCATCACCATGTATCTACTTAAACTCGGGGTTTATCCTACCCGTGCAAAAATTTTGCAGTATTTCCCATTTGGCACTTACCCAAAGCACACAAAGCCAAGAGAATCGCACACCTTTACAGCTTTCAATAAACCCTTTGGCTATTAGAATTTCCACAACTTCCCGGGTATCCTTCTCCGCTTCACGTTTTCCAATAGCGTTGCGGAAGAGAAACATTATTCGCTAATAGTTTGCTTACTTTAGTTACTCAGAGTATCCTTTTCTCCTTGTGTTATGTTATGTCGTTGCGAACATTGCTTCCTCATCCAACCCATTAAGAATTAGGAAAGGACCTAGTTTTTCTGCACACGCGAATGAGTCACCCAAGATCATAACAGTATCTTATTACCTCTCTCAGTCCTTCCTCTTCCCCTTTGGCAAATTCCCATCACGCTTCAATGAATATTCGCAAGATGATTTTAGCAAAGTCGTTTGAAGATTCTCCTGTCTCGTCTCCGGCTCTTGCTTTCTCCTTTGCCTGAGCTCCTTCCGTCTTTACGAAAAACTTTCGCGAAATTTTCTCCTGTCTGCAATTCTGTCTTACAGCTTTGCTGATCTGCTGCTGCAAACTCTTTAGCAGTTTAAAAGCAAGTTTAGAAGAGATCCTGTCTTGAATTTATAGAGTCCTAGAATCAAAAGCGCCATCTGTCTCTCTTGCTTCCAGGCAGCAGGAGGGCCCTATGTTTGATTAGTTTGATACCACCCAGCCTTGTTGAGTTTATCAGCATTTAATGCATCATCTTGAGCAAGTTCCCTAGGACAACAAAAGGATGAAATTAACTTCTTCGCTCGGGCAACAAGTTTCCCCAAAGCAAGGCCATAGCAACAGCCTGTAATACTATAAGCTATACGGACCTTCACACGGATATCAAATGAAGCGGGTCTTGAGCGCATTGTAACATTGCAAAACCCTTACGTTTAATGAAACACAACGCTTGTTTTCTGAACCTACCAATCTTTATCCGTTACTACTCGTTCCTCCGTGCGTTTCCTCTTCTTTCCGCGTTAATAACTAAAAACACTATAGTAATCTCTGCTTTAGCAAAAAGCTTTTTAAAACAGCCAACTGTTTCAATCCGATAGCATTTTTTACACAGAGCGCTTATTCATCCTTAAATCACCTTCAGTTTTCCGCACCCGCATCAACCTTGAACGGTGGCCAATACACTTTCGGAAGCGCCCCGTCTTGGTAAATCATTGCATTAAATATTGAAGGCTTAGAGTTCAGGATTTGCTAGCGAAATTTTTGCAGGAGTAGTTTCAAAAGCTCTACGGTTATGGCTGACTGAATGGATAAAATAAATGTTATTTTAGTTACTGCCTTGAATTTTGGAAGGTTTTTAATGCTACACTTTTACCGTATCTTTCACCCCAAAGCTTTAACTCATACCCGTTTTTTATATAAAAAACTCGGGCATTAAACGCATACACACCACATTCCTTTACTAGTAGGAGAACCTACAGAGATGAGAATGCAGGCCTGGTTGCTGTGAGAAGCGCATAGAGAAGCACAGGCTTAAGTTCTATCGGAAGCTGAGAAGCTCATCTTGCCTCCTCGTTGCACGAAAGATGGAATCCTGTTAATTAGCGTAAGCATCTAGCGTGCAATGTGGCAATCAGAAAAGCGGATGAGAGGAGGAAGAGAGGATGAGGATAGCTAGCAGAGAATTGGCGGAGCCGGAGGGAAATACCCGGATACCGAACACAGGTAGAGGAGCTCAAGCTGCCTTGCAGCTTTGAAGATGCTTACTTTGAACTGGGTAAGAAGAATCCACGTCTTGATTACCGTCTACGCTAATAGTTTTGGCCTGCTAATGCTTTCGTGTCTTCCGAGGGTAAAAAAATTAATAAAACAAACAAGAAACTCTCGTGCTAATGGCCACGTATCTAAAATACGGAAGCATCTCAAATGTGTGTTTCATCCATTCCTAGTTCCTCATCTTCTTCTTCTTCTTCTTCCTCAACTTCTTAACTTCTGACAAACAACCTACCTCCAAGCCCGGCTTGACATTTGAATAGATGAAAAAGTTGTTCATGCTATGTAGCAATTTTCTATATCATTTCCCAGGAAAACTTGGAACGTGTTCCAAGACATGGCTTTTCTTGTCTTCAGATGCTTCTGTTTCCTTCCCTTGTTCTTGGCGATAAAATCTCAACTTTTCTCTAGTGTCTTCATTTAAAATTCCTTTAGAAACGATAAGCAAAGCGGGATCTTTGCCTTATTCACTTGCTCCTCTTCGCCTTGCGTTTAATTCTTCCCACCGGCCGGGCTCACAATGTTATCTCTTGTAAGTTCACTAGGCTCTGAGTTCAACTCAGGTTCTTGAAAGATTCAAGTTACAAAAACGCAAAAGTTGTTGGTACTACTTCCGGAATGAAAAATTCCCGAGGTAGAGAAGGAAACTGTGCCAGAAATCTTAGAGAATACCCTGAGAAGTTGATACCTTCGGAGCAACAAAGATTTCATCTGTCTCGTGAGAACCACCCGACGTTCTTTTAGAGCTTTGGATTCTGGTGTTTCATTCCTAACCCGTAGTAAATACAGGGCAGTACCTTGAATAGTTAAACAAGTTCCCTTCAAGGGTTTCAAGCAGTCCTCTGAAGGGATGTCAAGGAACCCTTGAATTAATCCGCGTCTAGACAGATCCAGAGCCTCAAGGAGCTTAACCAGGTTAAGGAGGAATTTAACTCTTCGAGTAGCGCCTCATATAGCCTTGTTAGATTGCCCAGAAACCTGAAAGAAAGATCAAAGCAATTTCTCAAAACCACGTCCCGTTTACATCGCCTCAAGCCAGGGATCCTCAAGATCACCTCAAACCCGTGGTGACATTTACTTTTTTCACTACCCATGCATTCACCTCCTGTGTGAACTCTCTTGAATTAAATCCTTCCCACAAACAGCTTAAAACATGACCCTAAATAACCTCTCGAAAATCAGCAAAATCAGGATAATAAGTACATAAAGTTGCATCATCTCCGCAAATCCCATAACTCCCGGATGTGTGGGCTGGTGGTTGATCCAACAACCCTAGGGATATAATAGCTCCAAGGAATTTCACTCTTCAAACACCCCCGCCATAAATGATTCCAAAACCAACTCCTCCCTCCACCATATCTTTAGGGATTGCCGCTTAAAAGGTAAATTCCACAGTTATACAATAGTCAATTCCCATGAATTTATCACAAGGAAATCACGACCCTGTTTTGCTCCATCCTCTTTTATTCATTTGTGTGTTCCTGTGCTCCGCCTCTTTGATTTTTTCTCAAGAAATCTCCTTAGGATACATTCAATAAGTGCTTTCACCTCATTTTCTTCCGCCCTCACTTTCTCTCTCTAGCAGTTCAGCATCCCTTAGATACGGATTCACAAGGTTCTAATAAAGAGGGAAAGCGGAAAAAACAGAAAAGTGGAAATAAGGAATTTATTTGCAAATATATTTCATTCATCCGCAAATCCTCCACATTTCCCATCTTCCCACCCTTCTTAGCTCCTCACTGAAGGCTTATACGGTAGTCAGCCAGACCTTGGCGTAGGCGGCGTAATCCGTTTTCATGAATAATAACCAAGAATTCCTCATAAACTGTAGAATTCAAGGAGCTTCCTTTTATGCTTACGGGATTTACTCCAAAGAGAGAATCCTGAACGGCCCACTGCATTCCACATGAAATATTCGCTAAAATATTGGATGAGCAAGCGAAAGTATGCGGGAGAATCTGGTGATAAAATCCAAAGATGCGTCAGCTTTGAGAAAACCCTACCACCATGTTTATGAATGACAAGAGTGAAGAATGAGGGAAGAAGAAACACATAAAACCCGCTAAAGCTTTAATAAACAGTTCCGGAGAGTTTGAAAGCAAAGGATTTTCAATGGAGCTAAACCATATATTTTTCATATTACCGCATTCATTCACTCTTTTCAAAAGCTTTTAAGATTATTTGAAAATTTCATCATTTACCCTCTCTTGTTTCTCCTCTTCCTCCTCCTTTGAAAACAGCATATCTTTCCCTAATATCTCTCCTCATCATTCAAGGACAGCCGTCATTAGAGAATTGTAAAATACCAAGGTTAAGTAGTCTTTTCCCGGGTTCTTAATTCAAATACCCGAGTTGCATTTCGCAATTCATGGCATCGCCCAGGAAGCTTGCATGAGATTTAACACTGAGGCATTAGCTATAGCATTGATAGTAAAGATGAAGTTCATTTTACTTTAAGAGAAAGATTAGTGGGATGCATTATGGCCCTGGTTCTTGTTTTCCTTTTAGAATCTCACTCACTAATTTACGCTCCCAGTCTGTTTCCTTTCTCTCAACTCCTCCACTTAAACTCCGGATGAATCATT
Organism: Sminthurides aquaticus; assembly: GCA_906901655.1. NCBI lineage: Eukaryota > Metazoa > Arthropoda > Collembola > Symphypleona > Sminthurididae > Sminthurides > Sminthurides aquaticus. The sequence continues at coordinate 1,986,425 of CAJQTT010000010.1, forward strand.
TAACAAAACAGGAGAGCAAGGGTATATGGGCCACCTAAAAAGAGTAACAGCTAAAAGAGTATCCTAGCATTCAAGTGCAACTGTCAGCACTTGTGTTTCTTTGCTAGGAGCATCGTGTAGTGATTCGCGAAATTGCGAATTTTCCGTGTCCTCCTCTACTGACCTTTCTTCTCAGTCAAACATTATCTGGTCAAGAAGAGGATATCACAGGGAAGGATTCGTTTTACAGCTTTCTTGAGTGAAACAAAATGTTTCGCGATTCTTTAAGCAATAACACAACACATGGAGGATAAGTACATCTTCAAGGTTTGAGGAAAGGATTACACGCCTTTCCGCCATGCAATCAAGCTTCCTTGACTTACTTTCTCTTCGTGGCATAACACTTGAAGAATTATTATAGTCTAAACCATCAGGTTGACTGAAGGCTGTCCCTGCAATTAAGTTGAGGGGCGAACATGTATTACTAAGCGGGGAAAGTGAAGGAGTAAACGAGAGAAAACTTGTTGCGAGAGAGAAAGATAACCAACCCGGGGGGAGGGATTTTACGGGGTAATGAGCAAACAAGTTCGGAGAAAATACTTTTCTTTGAGATACATACTACTCATAACAGCTTCTGCTTATCATTTATGAAGGAATTGGTAAAATTCTCTGCAAAAGGTTCATGAACCTTTGGAGAAAGTAGGATATCTCGGTCAATTAGGCCGTCCCTAGGGCTTTTCACAAGGCATTCACTCTGTGCTTGATTCTCCTCGAATGCCCTTACGGAGAAAGGACATATGAGGCAGCTGGATTCAGGCACGAACGAAGGAAATGAATTTGCTTTCTCCTCTTTCTCCTCTTGCTGATTTTCCTGGTGATTTCTCCTGTCATCCAAATTTTCCACTCGTTGACTGAACAAACAAGGATGAGAGTGTTTGCTTTGTGGAAATTTGTAATGCTTCATCGCGCATTGCTATGGTAGTTGGTAGTTAGATTTCCCGTAATTGGAATGATATTCTCCAAATATTCCCGAGTTTGCGATTTTTCCTGTTACGTAAACAAATGAAAGTTTTCCGGCTTACTTCAATTACGTATCTCTGGAGAAAAGGCGCAGTATATGAAATTATTCGCTAGCTTAAGCAATAAGAGAAAGTTAAATTGACCTAAATATGGATATGTTTTCTGTACCGCATTGGTTCTCAATTTCTCGATTTTTCGCTATTGCTAAGCAATAATGTGATTCTCGTTGGAAATCGCGCAGAAATTTGAGAATATTACGCAATCCTTTTCATTTATTCTTCGCGAATTTCACTTTGCAAACTTTTCTGACTTTCACTACAGAGGCTAGTTTAGAGAGAGATGAAGCAATTTTATTTAGAGAAAGCAGCGTATCAGATTCACTGCTTCTGATTCTGAATAGAAATCCTTCCCATCCTAGTTCTAGATGAATGAGACAAGAAAAGAGATGCTTGATTACGTAACTCATAATGTCATAATCATCCTTCTGGAGAACGTATTTCAGTTACTTATATCCACCCTTCCCTTCTGTTTTTCTATGGTATGCGTTACATAATCAGGATGGAAGACTCTAGAGTCCTTGTCATCAGATTACTAGTGTGGTTTTAGATGGAAAGTTCTGGAAAACTGGGAATTAATTTCTGGAAGTTGGATGCAATATAATCTACAACAAGGACATAACAAGGAAAAGCTTAGGGAAGGACTACATGCTATGGATACCTATAGCGCTGCTGTTGGTGAAAGTTAATCTCGTTCAGACTTTCTCCTCGAAACAATGGCTTAATTTTAATGGAAACTTTAAGTCATGCAAATATCAGGCATAGTGTAATCTTGTCGGACAGGTTGAATACTTTCAAACTATTTAAGAGAAAGTTAATACATGCATGAGTTGCCGCAAGGTGGTGGTGAAAGTCATTGCGTGGGTTGAGTCTTGGAGAAAGTTCCAGCAACGTGCATGCATTCAGCAAGCACAATCACATGTTTGATAAAAGCCAAGGAGCTGAGGATGACTGTCTGAATTATCACGTATGGATTAATCAGTCTCTGGGCAAATGGATGAATGAGTTCATTTGACTTTTAATGAAGGGCAAAAGCCATGACGTAGGAAATGTACATTTTCTCAAGACATCCTGTAATTTTCCATCGTGGACAGGATACTTGCTTTCGTCCCTATGGTTTGTGAGTCCGGTCTACTTTTAACATCATGCTTCGTGTTGGAGCAAAATACTCAAATGGGCAAGCAGTAAGCAGTAGGAAACGAGGCTTCCGCTCACAATTCTCTTTGATGTTTTAATTTTTGCAATTGCGAAAGCAGTCAAATATCATGTCTGAGCAAGAATTGCGAATTTCTGAGAATTGCAACACAGCTTTCGAGTCGCTGTTATCAGGTTTTCTGGAATCTTACGTTTGCTGTACTTCAAAGAAGCACGTTGGCTGCTTTGGTAACTGTGACGGTTCCGGTTGTGTAGAACTTGCAGAATATTGCTGCAAATAGCGCTTGGATTTTAAATTTTTAATGATGGCGCGCGTGGGCGAATATTTGGCAAGAAATTTGGCAATATTATACACGGGCATTATTTAAGAAGCCATTTACATCCAACTAACCTTTTCACCTTTTCTGGTTTTACAGCTCTCACAGTCCGCTATCTCACCCGCCGCTACATTGGAGAATACAAATCAAATACCGGTAAGTATTTTTACGAATAAGTTCATCTATATTTACCTCTCAACTCAACGGTGTGGGAAACAAGAGGCTGGATTGCAAATACAAAGACATAATAACGATCCTGATCTGAAAATCCCATAATCCGAAAACCGAATTCGGAAATGATGCCATAAAATCCCGATATATTTAAATATTTATGATAAGAGAATCTCAACCAAAGAAGCAAGTTCAATTTTAGAAATAATCTTCATAGGCGCCAAAGTAGGTGGTACGGCGACCCATAGAATGCAAACGCGTAGGAGCATAGCTCCAGCTTCCAACGTAATTTTTAAGAGTCTGTCTGCATTGCTAGATGCGTAAGGCTAGAATTAGATTTCTCTGATATCTGTTTCCGTTCCATGCTAAATGCTAAATCCAACCACATTACTATCCGCATAGCAGCATGGCAATGCGTTTCTCCGCATCCCAATCTGAAATCAGCTGTAAATTCGCGAAGCCACAGAACAGTATTGAAATATCCTTGCAAAAATCGCTACTTGGTCCCCCACTATTTCAGCTACAACTCCATGTTATTTAGCTTCCATCTCTCATGTGTTATTAAAGCAGGCCCCTGTACGCAACTGCTCATACAAGTTGGATTGTCATTGAATTATAGCGGGGGCATGCTCTCCTTCCTGCATTAGCTTACCCGGTTTGACAGCGGCGCCGGGTAACTTTCGCAACCTTTCGCAATTTGCAACTTGAATATATGTTGCGACAAGCTCATCTCTCCTTACGTCTGCTCGCTTCTGTGTATTCCTCAAACTCCGTCTCTAGAAACTACATGTTGTCCCACTTGTTTCACACGACCTGTGCTAATCCCAACCAGCCCCAAGAGAATCTTGTGAACCTGATACAAGCACAAGTACTTTGCCAATGTTTTACATAAGCTTTTCCCTCCTATTTTGCCAGAGTATGTACACACAGCAAGACAATACTATAGTTTCTTAGACTAGCAAAAAATCGGGTAGCAAATTGGCGAATTGGCAATGAAACCATGTATTTGCGAGCTCAGAAAATAAGCAAACAACTCCACAAGAATCCCTGACTACTCATCCCAAGGTGATTCCATGGCACCGTCCCCCGCCCATCCCACATCAACAACTTCCTCCTCACAATAATACTTATGTAGCCAGTACTTTAGTAGTTTGGTAATGGGAATTGAATCTTATTGAATATTTGGATATGTATCCACACGCCTCTTTAGGACCCCCTCCACCCAACGCCATCAGACGACCCTAAACGTCCATGTCCCAGGCAACCACTTAATCAGTCTTATTGCTTATAGTTATAGCTAACTATCGAATCTATCATAGGAAACGAGTGGGATTCCAGAGGCTCCGTAGCGGATGAGCCACCTTCAGAGTTCGCATCATCCCGAAGATACCAGGCTCCTGCATTCCCGTCTGCGTGTTTCACAGTGTCTCTAAAAATCCGGCCGCATGGTTACTATTGCTTGCTAGTTTACTATACCACGCACACAACGTGGTAAATGCCAGGACTTTGATCACGTTGGAATTATTCGCATTTATTCGGATTGCATCAACGAAATTGCTCTTGCTGCTTTTAAGTTTTCAAATATTGCAAGAAGCATAGACGCCTCGTATTACACAGATAGCATAAGCTTCTGCTCATTCAGAAAGAATCCAGCGTAGTTGTAGCAGCCAATAACGAAGCTTAACATGTTCTTATGTTACCCGGATCGGGAAATCGCATCTACGGCACTGCTCCTGCCTTGGATTCGGGTAGTTTGGCGACAGACTGGCGGGCCAAAAAATTCAACACTCATCCTCTTTTTATTATCTATAACTAAATATACTGCCAGGAGCTATTCTACTCTGCATTGCCTATTCCCTCCTGCGTGTTTCCTTCCTTATTTTTATATCTTGTACTGTAGATAATCTGCTCAGAGTATCTACTGCTCAGTAAGAATCAAACAGCTCTTTTGCTTTCGTCATTGCGAAATTCTGCACAGCCAAATTACATACTCTTTCTTTTCTTAAGCGTCTTGATCCGCATTATGCACAATTGTACCAGCTGTCAGAGCCAAGGAAATCTAATTACGCTAAAATCTTACGTGAAGTGCTGGAACAGACAAAAGAATAGTCGGCTACAGGCAATACTGTGCACAAACACATAAAGCTTCAACGTAATATCCAAAGCTAAGTTGTGCCAGCTGATACAACATAGGTACCCCGCCACAGTACACGTTATGTAAATGCAGGCAATTCCGTAGACAGTATAAGATTCTGTAAATACAAAGCATCTTGGAGGATGAGAAAATACCTTAGGGGATTCTTTGAGGAATTACTTTTATTTGATTCCTGCAACTTTCCCAGAATTATGCAATCCTCCGCCACTAGTTAACAATGAATCTTTACGCAGACGATTATGTATATCCTGACAGCATTCTGGCTTGTTCTCTATTAGTTATTCCCTTGGAGACGTGAATCCCAGCGAAGTTTGCTGTAGATAAGTCAATCAAGGATCTCTTTAGAACTCTCCTCATAGACGACTTTCTTTGAAAAGTTTATGCAACAGTATTTAATCCGATGCACCCGGGATTAGCTTCAAGGCAATTTTTCTTGCGTCATGAGCGTTGAAGCTATGTCTCCAGTCGAAGAGAGTTAGCCTGGAAGCAATAATGGATTTAGGGGCCTGTAAAATACGTGAAGTGCATGTGTAGGACACTAATGATTTTCAGTTTCTTTCCACCTACGCTCGCACTATTTAGCTCCAGCACAGCGTATGTATCTAGATTCTAGACTTTATCCTACTCAAGTTCTTTCTCGTTTCTTTTCCATTCATAAACGGAAGATGCATGGACTGATCACGCAGTGCTCGGCTGGAGAAAATTCGACCATCTGGTGCAATCTCACCGCAATTCACCACAAACATATTGGACCATCAAAACCGGAATTGCGAATTCTGTCTTTCGTTTTCGCAATTCCGGATAGGAAAATTATTAACACCCTGTACATGTTAGAGCACACAATCACAATCTTGATCCAACGGACCTTACGCCTTACGCAAACAAAAGCCATCTCCACCAATTTGCAACCTCGCTAAAGCTATAAAGAACGCAATCACGCTCCGAGATGATTTTTCGCAACCTTCCCTCTGTACAAACAAGATGTAAATTCACAGACCGTGCCTTCATGGCTAATCTTTGCCATACTTCTCCCACAATTCTAAGCTCACCCGCTGCGTGTTATACAATAGAGGATGGGAAAATCTTGCAAATTGCCCACGTGTCCTTCTTTCATTCCCCCGCCAATTCTATAAAATAATTACCCGGAAGGTCACCCACCGATTTTTCTCCAGTCATAGACCGCTAAGCTGTGACACGTGAAGGGCGTAGCTTAAACTAATTTTCCAGACCCTGCTACTCCGCAAACTACTTTTGGTTTAATGCAAAACTGGAACGTGACTTTCCGGTGAATTTAAAATATATTCCAATTTAAATCCCCCGAGATAATCCGTGACCTACAGTCTAATCTCCTGCATCTTCTGGAACGGAGTTTGTGGGGGTGGATTCCTACGGCAGAGTAAAAAGCCTGGAATTTCAATTGCAAATGATCAAAGTTGCGGTAACAGGGTTAATATGAACCAGGGTGGGTGGAGAGAAAGGTAATAGGCTGCATACTAATGAAAATATTTTAGTATATTTTAAAATCCACGTGAGTTTAAAACTCGTGTTCTGGAACGAGTACATTTCTGGGAAAAAACTGGAGAAAGTTTCAGATTGCTTTTTGATACAACTCTTGAAAGAAAATCGTTTCCTGAGCTGGGATTGCCACTTAGCTCCTGTTCTAAAAACGTTTCCAATCATTCACACTAGTTGATGCATCCGGCATATAAACAAGCTTAGATATGTGCTTATCTGATTCCATGCTTTCTCTACTGGAAACAAACTTTTCAAGAACAATTTCCTCCTTAACTTGTTATAGCACAGTTGGCAGGAGTTAAGAGTAGCTTATGTAGCCTTTGCATGAGGGAATACAAACTGAATGTGAGGATCAATCAAGTTTGTAAAAGATTGAAAAGCATCATAATAACAAGCTAGAAACCCTATATGAAAGTATATTAATGAAATCCCGGGAAGGAGTTGATGAGATCTCTCCTGCTTTCTCTTGCGTCTGCAGTTCAGCCTCTTAATTCTTACAGCACGTTATGAGTGGTGTGAGATTATATGAAGATGATGTGTTGACGTCAACGGAATTAATTGACTTTTGTATTACCATTTTATTACAGATTTGCTCTACCGACAAACTTTGACTGCATCTTACGGATCTTATTTGGACATTGAAATCGTTGACGTGGCAACAACAGGAGAGGGAAGGAAATCTGATTATGAAGCAACTGTTACAACAACAACAGCATCAACCAACGCCACCGCCGCCACATTCCCTGGAGAAGAATACCAAAAAGCTGACGCATTCATCGTAGTTTATTCGATAACTGATCGCAAATCATTCGCATTCGCCCAAACAATTTTATCCGCCCTCTGCTCTTCAACCTCCTCCTCTACAACATCTCCACCGTCTCCAGCCCAGCAAAATCAAAATTCCACTAACCAAAATAACACATCAGCATCCAGCCTCACTAAGACTTCTTCTTCGCCCTCTTCTCCCATCGTTCTCCTTGCCAACAAGAGCGATTTGGAACACTTACGCGTTGTGGAGAAAGTTGAAGGACTTTCACTCGCCCTCCAGCACTCTTGTCAATTTCATGAGATCTCAGTGGCGGAAAACTCTCCAGAACTCTATCAATCCTTCCATAACATTATCTCAAATTACGCAAATCAACTCACTCCTCCAAACACATCGACAAAGAGAAAGTTCTCTGTGAGCAAAATGCTGGGCAATCTAAGAATAGGACGGACTAGTCCCTCTCAAACACAGATCATGAGTCAAGCCTCCATTGTACACACTTCCACATTGTCTGAATCCAGCTTTTCATCATCAACATCATCACTGGAACCCACATCTCCCGGCTCTTCTGTAGGCGGGGATTCCACGGGTTCGGAGAGCGGATGCTCTGCCTGTTCCACTTCCACCTGTCCTGGAACATGTAGTAAGAGTGAAAGCAGCCAGGCGACCAACACTACGCCCTCTACAAATGCCCAACAGCAGCAACAACAACAATCGAGTAATTTAAGTAATAGTATTTGCCATATTAAAAGTAAAATTGCGGAATTTCATTCTATACGAATGAGACATAATTCCCCTCCAATTTGCTCCTTGTAAATTCTTCACGTACTAAACTAATGTATATATTTAATATTAGACAACTGCACACAGTTGAATCCTGAATTGTATGTAATCTAATTATAAACTAAATCCATCTATTCATATTTAACGAGTATTGGTTGTATCGAACATCGTTATTTTGTATTATCGTGGGCTTCGTTTACGATTCGTGATTCGTTTAATTGCGGAAACTATGATGATGGAAAGTGTGTAATATGCATGTAATTTAAGCATCCGCTCGCTAAGGATGATTATATGTTCGTCGTAGGTATATATATTTGTGTATTTTCTCACGCCCGCTTTGTCGGATAACTTAAAGAAGATGTCGAAATTAATGTCTATTAATTGAATGGTCTTAATAAACTATTTCAAACAGCTAAACAGCGTCTGAATTTTCGTACATTTAATTATCTTCAGCATCTGAAATATTTTGCATCTTTTCCTTTCTCTCTCATTATTCCATCCAAATGCGTCAACAAGTTGAAGATTTTTATCCAAATAATGGACTAATTTCTTGGAAAATCAGAGGAATGCAAAAATTAAAACAAAAATACATAGCAATGCAGAAAAAACTGGAAGCTTTATTTATTTTTGCAAAATGCAATTCAATAATGAAATGAATTATCAAAATTATTCAATGCCTCATCTAAGTTAACTCCAGTTGAATATTTAAGAAATCAAGCTTGCTAGTCAATTTGTAACGGCATCCACGGCTGTAGAGAAAACTGAACGCAACGTGTCTTCAACGTGAGTTCTGGCTTTGGAACCGCTGCTAAGCAGACGCTGGAGGGCGTCACGAGCTGCCTTCTCGATGCGAGTAATCATTCCACGGAATCCTTCTGGGGCCTGTAACGTAAAATTGCAAAAAACATAATGCCATTACAATCTTGAAGAAAAAAGTAAATTTTAACTGTACATAGTCCTGGCGGTTAGAAGCTAAACAAGTTCGCAAGGGTTATTAAGAGAAGAACTCATTAAACAGGTTTAGGGCAGAAAATAAATAAACTGCAGCACAAGACTAGGTTGATAAGCATTACAATTTTATTTACTAATTGAAATTCTAAATTTTTCCCCAAAAAAGGTTTAATGGCAACGCGCCACGTAAAATTTTCAACATTATTGAGAAAATCGTGCATCTTAACATTGATTTACTCTTCCACCGCTTGCGTATCAATGCAGATTAGGTATGCACATTAGCTACGCACGGTATGCCCTGTGTCTCAATCAAAGGTGTCAGTTGGTCGGCAATTGCCATCAAGGGTACGAACAGGTAGGTCAGGGGGGCATGTGCTAAATGTCCAAGGGATCACATTCAGCCGCAACTTCAACGGGCCTGTGGTTGTGGTTACGGGGCCCTACAAACGGGTAGGTACGCAACATGTCATGTATCTACTTGTGTCGCATCAACACATGCACATATTTTTAGATGTATGTAAAATAATTACTACAATAAGGTATACATAATCATCTTACCCGCTCGCTAAAAGAGTCCAAAATTTTTGAAATGCTAGGCCGTCCCTCCCCCCCAGAACATCCTTTCTCACAGCGTCCAGAGTGCTGTTCAAGTTGCCGGACTTGATGGCATCTTGAAATTCATCAATATCCGTTTTGAGACCATCGTCTGCGACAGGGCTAGCACGAAGTCGCGCAAGGGCTTTGTTCAGGGTTTTTAGCAGTACTTCTCCCTGGTGGTCATGGTTACCTTGATCGGAAGCAGAAGGCTCGGCTGCTGCCTCTTCTGCAGGAGCAGTCTTCTTTGGATCTGCTGATGGAATAATCCCTTCTACGTCATCCCCTGCGGGGCTTCTTGCAACTCTTGATCCGCCAAGTACACCAGCGTTTACACAGCTCAGCGCAAAAAGGCAGAAGAAGCCCAATGCAGAAATTGTGAAACTATTCATTTTAAATTTTAAAGCTGATGTTTTCACAATTCAAAAACAACACTCAAGAGACTGAATAAATCTACCCTGCCACAGATCCTTTTATACCAGAGCTATCATGACGCTGCCGATTATTTCCAGCAGCAGCGTAGATTTCATCCGTCCAGTAATTGTACTTCGGACTTGTGGTCTTTGGCTAACAATTGTTTGAATATTCGCGAATTTTTTCCTTGCGTTTTTCTTCCACCATTGTCTCCGAGAGAAGATGCGTTGTGAATTCACCTTCACGGAGGAGATTATAATAGTTTCCCAAATTGGCATTCAGTCAACAGGTACAAATGCTTTCTTCAGCTCGTAAAAAGTGAAAGAGAGCATAAACAAGATGAGAAGCGAGAAATCACTCCAAGTTTCAACGTTCCAAGCCAAGCTTAACTTAACCTTGGCAAAGCTTGATGAGAGCGTGTATGGCAAAAAAACATCTTTTCATTCTCGCTCTCTTTTCTTGAGATGATGATGGTATAATCTGTAATCTGATTTGCTTGTTTCCTAACACTATATTTTTATCCGAGTTTAAACTCTCATTTCAAAATTGCACGTTGCAAGCATGTCGTTTGATGTAAGTGGCTGCACGTGAATTTTAAAGAAGAGGAGGGCAGAAGTTTCCAGAGAAGCGCTGTAAAAAAGCATGGATGAATGCTAATATTACAGATAAAGCGGATACATTTAATTTTTTGCTACTATTTCTGGAATCCTTTCAAGCTTTTCAATCAATTTTCATTTAATCCATGTCCTATTTTACTCTCGTCAATGCTTCATGTTGAATCTGCGTTGCGAGAAGCGCCAATTCTTCTTGTCAGCTTGCTTATACAGGCATGGATTTCTTCTCTTCTACAATGTATTTCGTACGTTATCTAAACGCACGTTTCAATTGGAACCGATAGATTCCATCATTCGACTAGCGTAGATAATTGCAATTTGGAATCCTTTCAGGTTAAACCTGTAGACGAAGATGGAAACGATTGGAACGTGCAAGGAAAAACGTTTACCCTTGAAGCTAGATCAGTCTTTTCATCTGCTCAACTGAATTGGATGTAAGAAAGGTACAATCTTTTGACTCACGGTTTTCACTTGCAGCACGAAATTCAATAGTTAAGCATTGAACATCTTTTGCGTAGTTCTGTTCCGCTTGACGACATTCACACTTGAAGATGTCGCCTCTTTTGTCTTTCCCATAGCTTGGTTCAACTGCTAAGAAAGCTGGGACAGGGGTTAAACTTAAAATTAATTAACCCTGATTTTAACAACCTTGAACGTAACTTCATCATGCAAAAGCTTGTGCTTGACTAATCTCATCCTAATTATTATTTCGATACTATACATAATTTGCATTCTCTCTCAGTGGGTAAAACGTTAAGTTGGAGCCGGGGATGATAAGAACACTCAACTGTGCATCTGCTTGCGCTAGTGACCTGCACATTATAGAGCACCCTATAATTCATAACCTACTATAATCTTGTGTACAATTGACGGGTGAGAATTTGAGGGGAAAATCAGCATCGACTTGAGTGTTGGAGAGGAACAATGCGAGGTTGAGATGATGGAAATTTGGGGAGGAAACGAGACCTTTGGAGGACTGGGAGGACTTTGGAAGTGGAGAGATGTGATGAGTGATGGATTTAAAAGAGAATTAAATTATAAAATGGATTTAAGGCTTTTAAATCAACGCCGTAGTTTCTTCTTTCAGTCGTTTCTAATTGGTTTGGAAGATGCATAGGTTTTTGGAACTAAATTAGCAAGACGTTTTATTCAACATTTCTCAGAAAGTCTATAAATATTTAAGGTGAGCCAAGATTTAGGTGTGCAGTTTCGGATTAAGGCAACTTCAAGATGGGTTTCCAGGTGAAAGTCTACGAGTGCAATGGCTTGGTACAATGTGGAATCCGATTCGTTATGGGCGAGGGTAGAAGAGGAGTTATGCTATGCGTTCGGCTTTTTGATTGGTTGAAAGTGGAGAGTGAAAGGATGACTCGTTACGCCGCCATCTTCCCGTCGCAAGCTTCTCCCGCCCTCAGGAAGCGAGAGTGAGGGTAATGAACTTTACAGGCAAAATGCTTCACCCTCAGGGTTCAATGAACTCAGTCGAGGATTCCCGAGTAAAGTCAAAATTCGAGGAAGGAGTTTCAATTATTTTATTTGCAGAATCAAAAAGCTTGGAGTTGAATCAAATGATTTGCAATTTCAAGTGGCTGGATTCCAGGCTTCAAGAAGCCAAAGTTACGATCCATTTCGTACCAGGTTCGCTGGGAGTATTAGTCCAGGAAATCTCCCGTCCATTCAGTGCTGAGTCATAGTTTGGGTTTGAGCGTGGATAATAATAAAATCCATTGATTACCGTTGACTTCATTGTGATGACCAACTGGGAAGCCTCACCACCCGCCAGAGGGGAAACAGTTTCAATCCGAATGTAATTCCAACGACCGTATCCATCTTGCTTTGATGGAATCGGTTTGAGCTCGTTGAGTTTGTTGCGAATGTAAACGACGGAACTGTCTTCGCCCGGAATTCGAACAAACTCCCACTGAAACGCACTCTCCCGCAGTTTGTCTCCACCAACCGCCAATGTTGCTCCATCCCAATGAACATTTGCACTTCTGTCAGTCGGATTTCGTGCGAGGTAGAGGAATTCTACTTTGTATTCCTCGTTTTCAATGTTCAAAGGTTTTCCAGTCAGACCTGCCAATCCGGAGCTAAGATAAACCTGTAGAGCTGTGGGTGGGGCAGAGGTAGACGTTTCTTCCGGTAGAGGCGCCACTGTAGACGTTTCCTCCGGTGGGGGCGCCACTGTAGTATTCAATTCCGGAGGGAACACTTTTGCGTTTAGTTTTTCCAGGAAGTCGTCTTGTTCGCTGTCCTTCTCAGCCTGCTTTTCAGTAACCTGGCTCATATTTGCCTTGTACTCCGCGAATTCTGAAACTCGCTTCAACAACGTTTCCTCCACAGCAGTGTTCTTCTGACTCAACTCTTCAATTTCCTCTGTGAAGCGCCCACCCGCGCTTTCCAATGCGCTAAACGCTTCCTCCGTCTTCAAAGTCTGATTATTAAAAACTGAGCGCAGGTCTTCAACCTCTTTTCTCTGGGATTCCAATGCTTCAAGAGCTTTAGCAGTGCTGGTTTTTTGCGCTGCTACTTCCGCCAAAGCGTTGTCAGTCTTCCCTATTTGAGAGCGCATAATTGCAAGCGCTTCTTCCATTTCTTTCTTCTGTGCCTCCAATTTACGAAGCGCGCTCTCGGTTTCCTCCTTTTGCTTTCGCATTGCCTCGAGCGCTTCCTTCATTTCCCCATTTTGGAGTGAAACAGCTGCAAGAGCTTGCCGAGTGTTTTCCTCAAGTGCGGCCGTAGTCTCTTTTAGCGATTTTATTTCTCGGAGTGCTTCTTCAAAGTTGGCCGTCAACTGCTTCACAGCCGAGGAGTGGCAGCGACCACTGTTTTGGGCCTCCTTCATTTTCTCCACGACTTGAATTAAAGTGGCCATGACTTCGGGGGCTCTGCCGTGGTAGTAGTCTTCTTTCACAGTGGTGTTGCGTAGGACCACATCCACGTGATACATGGTATCCAGCACCTTGTCTGCCTCCCTCTCCACCTCACGGAGCGCTTGATCGAATTCGTCCTCCGAGTATTGACAAGACGAGGCGAGCCAGACGCGGTTGAGGATTCGCCAAACCGAAGTTTCTAGCCCAGAGATTCCATTGTCACAATTCAGTACAAAGGCTGAACCGGCATTCGAGGAGGCATCCACAGCAGCCGTTTCTGACCTTGCGGTGAAGACGTTGAGAACGTCGTTGAGGAATTTGGTCAGTTCATCAGCTTTGTCTTCTGGGATTGAAATGATGCAAGACGGTCTCTTGGCTCCACGCACTTGTCGCACTTTAGCTCCGTCTCTGAAAATTATTAGCCGTAAACGTCAGAAATGTATCTCAAGATGCACCTTTATGCTGATTTTTAATCATGATTGACTTACCGGCTCCTTAAACTTGCGCCATTGATTTGTTCTCCCAGTGCTTGAATTGCTGAAGATGCAATAATCAGAGCGCAGCACGAAACGAAAATGTCACGCAATGGCGACATGTTTTCTCTCTTCCGACGTCAGCCCGTCTTTACCTTTTTCAGTCTTGAGGTTCACAAATTATGGATGCAAACATTCACTATGTGAAATCTAGCGTAGAAAAGGTTTTAAAACATTATCTGAGAAAATCTCTTCGTTAAATGGAATTGGTAAACAAGTCAAAATTGTATTCATAAACTAAAGTAAATTCGCTCACTGGTTCCTTTTTTGGTAGCTTTGCACAAGGTCCAACTGTAAACTACTCCCAAAGCTGAGTTCATGATGCTGTTTTTCTGCAGCATCTTGTGAGTCATCCAACTGCCGAGCTGATTGACTTTCATTTTCTAAAGTTAGTCCACGAACAATCACGACGTTTTCCGGAGGCAATTCTGATGAATTTGTAATCACTCATGGACTTCCGTTCCCGATGTAGATTGAAACCACCATGTGATTGTCGTAGTTTCGAGGTCCAATAGAGAGTTGCTGCTGGAACTACAAGTTATAGAGACAGGTTTAGCGTGAGCCAGATTATACCCGCAGCAAAAGCCAAAAGCCGAACAGTCACACAGATCTTTATAGCCGTATTAGTATGTGTTAACGTATTTTTAGCTGTGAGATACAGTTAACTAGCTAATAAGTTATCATCCTAATGAAATGATTTTACAAACGAGACGATGAGAAGACCTTCCAGGGAAAAGTTAAACTGAGGACGCATTTGATACAGTAAATGCGGAATCACAAGGTGAAAATATAATCATGACGGATGTAAGTTTTGATTGTCTCCATGAAAGACGGAGAGGTAGTTAAGATCTCTGGCGCAGCGCGCAGGGAGAAAGTTATATTAAATCCATGTATTTAATCTTCCAGAATTGAGTTTGAAAGGCACAGAAAGAGTTTTGATGGACAGCATTAACACGGATGTCTGGAAGCCAAGAACAAACTGAAGAGCACAGGCTGGTGAACTTGCTAGTTTCATACATGCAGCCAGTAGATTTAAATGCTTCGCTAGCAGACCAGCTTTTCTCGTGAAAAGAAAATTGTCATCCATCCATCATTGTACCCTAACACATAAAGTTTATAGTTTGCTAAATGACTCCGCGCCGACGAATTATTATCTTAACAAATTAAAGGAATAAATGAATGCAAGGACATCCAGCCATATATGCAATAACCGAATATTTTAAGCAAAAAAGCATGTGTGCAGCCAGTACAGTAGCTTGGACAATAACGTTGAGAGGAAGAAGACCAGGCTTGCAGAATTGCAAAGTCCAAATCCATAGGTTTTGGACTTTACAACACCTGGAAGGCCAGACTTGGCCCAATTGTATCTCATATGGCGAAGAAGATTCGTCACAATGGAGGAGGAGATTAGGATGCAAACAGCTGTCCAGTCTAAACTGACCACTCAGGGCTTGGACACCTATCAAGTGGGACATGTCATCACACCATCCTTTGATTGTCTGAAGCGACAAGCCATTTTTGGGAAAACGGAAAAAAGAAGCTCGCAGAGTTTGAGCACAAGTTGATGAATGCAAACACGATCATAGTCCAATCAGGTGTGTTAATAAAGACGTCAATGCAAGATTAGAGCGGGTTTAATGCCGGAGGTTTCAAGAGGTACGTTATTATATTATTTTCCATGAAGTTAATATAATGCATGAAATCGATTCAGTAATGTACGTACGTAATGTGCGAAATAATGCAGGCAAATACCCTTCAAGTTGCGATTTCAGTTATAAAATGAAAATTATAACTTTTAATGATGTTGAATGGGGGAGGGGCAGTGCAAAACTTACGCATCCAGTGTTAACGACGCTTTTGAATACGCTTGCTCGCAAAGTGTGAATTTCCGCTGGATATAAAGTTCGTTTTCTGTTCCTTCTTTACTAGTATTCAACTCTATGGTCTCATATTCTCTATGACTTGTTTCAGCTGGCGCAGCTGGTTTAAATGTAAGAAACATTTTTATGTTGCGCATATTAAATGTGTTGATCAAACATTAGACCAGAATCATCCTTTTATAGTAATCAACGTGTACACACTGAAGCCTGGTGAATTGATTCTTCAAAGTTCGTAAGTGCTTTTATTTCTACTTTAAATTTTAAGTTTCGGTAACTGGATTTTGAAGCTGATATAGCGGTTATAGACAAGATCTCTTTTACTCTGTTGGTATGATGATTAGTTTGTTATAGTAGTTAAAAGCAGATCGAACAATTTTAGTACTTCATTTTCATATATATGGGAAATATATTATGGATATTTATCAGATTTTAAATAATTTGCACAATAATATTATCACAATAGGAAAGATGGAAAACCTTAATCCGAAGATCCATAAGAAATCTGACAGACGTGTCATTACAATATCTGAAAAAGATGAGGGTGCGATTGATGAAATTGACGCACGTGAAATTTTTGGTGAGTGTCATATTTGATAATATTATGTTATGTTGCAGCTAATAAAATTAAGGATATCTTCACTTACGCAGTCATTAGTGATTTAGCACCAGTGTACATGATATTGTTTTCCCTTGTTTTCCAGATATGATACGGGATATCAATGATCCCGAACATCCGCTGACTCTTGAGGAATTGAACGTGGTCGCTGAGGAAAGAGTTCAGGTTAGTTGATGATATTTTGTATTCTAATACACCGAAATTAGCAACTACTATCCGTGTGATGAGAGATTTCTTAAATTTTATTTTCGGTAATCATCTTTTATCGTGATTAATGATTCCTAGATTGATGGTGACAAAAGTGTAGTCAGTGTGGAGTTTACGCCCACTATTCCACATTGCAGCATGGCGACATTAATTGGATTGTCTATCCGCGTCCAGTTGTTACGCTCTTTACCAGAAAGGTTTAAAATTGATGTCAAGATTACTCCAGGATCACATGCTTCAGAGACTGCTATTAACAAGCAGTTGGCTGATAAAGAACGAGTTGCTGCAGCTTTGGAAAATTCCCATCTTCTGGAAGTTGTCAATCAATGTCTTGCAATCAAAAGCTATTAAAAGCACAGTAAGGTATGCATCATAGGGGCTTACATTAATCCACGTGCTTTTGGCTCAACTAAAATTAGTATTACACCCGCAGCTAACAATGTTAATACACGCCCATATTAATTTGGTTTTCTATTTATTCTCAACAGAAAATCTTAAAGGACTATTCTATTCGTACCCGAAGCAAGGTCAACCGTGCGGTGTTTATTAAATAGCTGGGAATCGTTTATGATGTTTGTTTGTGACTTTCGTGAGACAAACAATTTTTCCTATTATTAAGTTAAATGTGTTTCGTAAGCTAGAAATAATGTTCGCCTTTTCCTTTACCCTTATAGTTCTGATAGATTTCATATATGTAATCATGGCGTTTGATTATGGTTCATAATTTATGACAATCATAATTTACAGACGGCGACTCAGAATTTTAATGTAATTGTACCTGCGGATTTGCGAATACAGTTAAACAGATTATATCCATGCTTTAAGATAATAAGAGTCATGTATGAAATATTTCTCAGCATGAAAAAGGTCGGCCTACTGCTTATATTTTTTGCTCCTAACGCGATTTCTGTTTGCATCCCGGATTCGCAAAGAAATGCTGTTAACACGCAGTGACAACTTATTTCCAAATTAATATATGGTGTATTTTGCGTGCGCGCTTGTGGCCTTCTGTGCTCATTACTAGGTTTTTCTTATATTCAGGGTACTTGGGCTCCTATCTTGCCCATGTTAAAAATGAAGGATTGATGAACGGCGATTAGTGGTGTTGCGCCCAGCGCGTAGCGCTGCGAGCGCATGTACTGTTAGATAGCACCCGCAAATGCAAGGGCTCCTGCCCGCTTTCCTTTCTCTTTTTGTATGTACTCCCATGAGATTCTTATGGACAAGCATCCTGAATCGTTCCAGTCCCGACTCACATTGGCCTTTCTTATCTTGTCCCAATATTCCTGTACTCTCTATGCATGAACGCCCTACTTATATAGGTCGAAGAAGAAACCGCAGGTTTCTACATTACGTGTAAAGAAATAGTGGAATTCTCTCTACGTTTGTTACTTTTTCCTGTTCACATTAATCATTATTTGTTGCGTCCAAAACAATGCAGCAATCTTGAGTTAGAAAAAATTTACAAATAAAAAATACTACCGCAAAAAATTGAGTTAAAACTAGCTTTTTCAAAAAAGGCAAATCAGTATTCCCCCACCTTCCAGAACCCAGGAAAAGAATAAAATTATGCTCTCTTTACAGCAAATATGCAATATTCTTGCAAATTACCTCCCACAATAAACGATACAGTTTATCCACTGAAAAAGCGGCAAGAACTATAGAGTTTGGTACCATGAAGTAGGGGTTCTTGCCGCTTTTTCAGTGGATAAACTGTATCGTTTATTGTGGGAGATAATTTGCAAGAATATTGCATATTTGCTGTAAAGAGAGCATAATTTTATTCTTTTCCTGGGTTCTGGAAGGTGGGGGAATACTGATTTGCCTTTTTTGAAAAAGCTAGTTTTTACGCAATTTTTTGCGGTAGTATTTTTTGTATCGATAGACTCTCTGTTTAGTAAATCGATCCTCGTTTCTCTTGGGATGGAGAATCTTGCTGCTAAGTAGGTACAGACACACACACTCACTCTTGCGATACGTCTATCCTCTTACATTAAAACGATGTTGTAATAAATATAATTTTGTAGTAATCACAGGAGTAAGAGCATATTTACAGTATGAACTGTACTAAAGTAAACATAATACAAGACGTACTTGGAACCAATGGAAACATAGTGCCCGACTTGGATTTGGACCGCTCTGCAGCGTTTCAAGAGTTTTACCAGCAGGGGCTGCGTGACCGCCAGAGTGTTTGCTCTGTACCCTATTCTTCCGACCGCTGTGACCTGTCTCCTGTAGAACGTTTCCGTATTTTCGTAAATCAAGTATAGACTCCCGTAAAGAGTTATTGGAACCAGCGGAACAAACTTCGCTACGAAAGCCACAAATATAAATGAGAAGAAATTCAGCTCGGTCAAGTGGCGAACAAGCGTGAAAGTGGCTATCGTATTCCCAGCCAAGAAAAGAGCTGTGATGAGTCCAATTCTGGTGCCCATAAGTGAATTAAATGATCTTGTAAGGTGTTCAAAAGTGGTTAGGGTGTGAATATTACTTAAGATATCCAGAACAGTATCTGGTGCCCTCTCCAGCCTCAAGCAGTTGGAGATGTGCAGCAAAATTGAAAGCAAATTAATCTGCACAGAAGCTTCCAGACAGAGCGGGACAAACCAATTCGTAAACCCGATGATTTCGTACAGCGCGCAACCCATTCGGACAATCAAGCTTCGCGAATATTTTAAAGGAACAATCGAGTATAGGAATTGACCTCTTCCAGGATCCAGGAGATAGAATCCAAATAGCATGGCTATTAGACTGAATGTTACAAATAAGAATGTCGTTGACAAATGCTCAACAAAGCTTCCACGTCGCTCCGAGTTGCCAAATTTCTCACCTAAAAATCATGGTCGTCTTATTCAATATTTATCATCCAATAGCTATAATTTTCAAAATGCTGGATAACAGACTTTCAAATAGTCTTACCATAGGCAAGAATCTGATTATACAACATGGTGTTTTCAGAGTTTTGAAGCAATGTTGACAGCTTGAAGCGGCACGATAATATTGTACTCGGTATACGTAACGCATGAATAACTTTCCCAAGAAACGGTTCTTCGGCGATATAAACCAGGTGCAAAAATCGTACAACTAGAAAACAAGTGTAGCCGATATGAAATAATGTGCTGCAGAAGTAACCAAAATAGCGATATGTTTTTCGCGTCACGTTTAGTACACATTTATTTTCAGTTTCTTCGACGTCTACAGGGATTAGACCAAGAACTGACATAGAATGGTACGTTAGAAAGCTGATTTTGAGAATTTTCTTATTTCTTAATCCGAGGAAGTTGCCCATATTTTCAGAATTCGATAGCATCAAATGGCTTGACCGAGCAGGACAACAAGAGTAAAGCGAGTAACAGCGTTACAGATATTCAAGTCGAAGGATATGTGGGGGTCTTCCTCTTCGGTGATTATCAAAATCAAAAGACCTCCCAAGCGCAAAGACGCCTAGACGATCGATATTAAAACGAAGAGAATGCACTACCCGATCATTATATAGTTCCCACAGTCAGCAAAATTACCCAATGTAAACTCAAATTACGAAAGGTATTTAAAAATAATAACTTCCCCAGCAGCACTTCCGCCAATTTATCCAACAGCTCGTCCCAAGTCTGGATATATATACATAGTAGTAAATATGTGCGTTTAAAACTAAACCGTTAAACGTATTTAACTTCTAGCAGTTTATATAATTTCTTTGCATTTCCGATAGGTGACAGGATAAGTATAAGTATGATACTCGTATGCGTTTTGATGCTATCCTTCAATTAAAATTTTGACTGCCACACAAGACGTTTAATTTAATTGTCGAGTTAAATTTTTTTACATTTGTAACTATGAAACACTAGAGCAACAAAAGCATATTCACTAAATGAATTGTTGCTCCGAATATAAAATATAGAACAAAGTTTGATCCAACAGAGCAATAATCCTCAACCTTGATCTGAATAGAACAATATCGTTTTAGGAGTTTCGTAAGCCGCGCTTTGTCCCTAAAGTTGCTTGGATTTGCATGTATTGAACTCAAAGCTTGAACCTGCTCTCTCTGAAAATCCTCAGAATAGTCTTTTAAAAAATGCAAGTTCCCATACAATTCAATGGGAATGACTGGAACGACTGTCGCAATAAAGGCACACAAGCTAAATGAGAACACGTTCAGGTCTTGTAAATGTCGAATCAACGTAAAATTTGCAATAATATTTCCACCTAGGAACGCAAAAACAAGCAAGCCTAAACTTTTTCCAAAAGTTTTGCTAAATCTCGTGGAAAGATACTCAAGGCACGCGAAGTTTTGCAAGTTACTTGCAATTTCCTCCGCCGTTTCTGGAGCCCTCTGGCGTTTTAAGCATTTCGCAACGTGTAGTATCGAGGACAAAATGCTAACTTGCAGTAGAATTTCAGTACACATTGCAGTGAGCCAGTTGAGTGCTGCAAGCGATGCACAGAGGGCGCATACTGTTTGTATCCAGACCGACCTTTTCAATTCTTCTGGGAAAACCGAGAAAATAAATTGACTTTGATTTGGCTGGAATAAGTATAGTCCAGAGAGAACCATGGTGAGACCGAGGGTACTTGTGAAAAATGTAGTCGACAGATGCTCCACAAAATTACCTTTCCTCTTCGAATTGTTGAATTTTTCTCCTGAAAGCATGTAACCATAAACAGGTTTCAATTAACTTTTATAATTTTATAGTTTCTAATTATTTATTTTTTAAATAAATTTTAATTTTTATCAGACAAATACAAGAGCAAATTAGTGCAAGTACCGTAAGCAAGGGCCCGGTTATAAAGACCACATATATCTTCGGCATCAGCTTCCATCCGGACTTTTAAGTACATGACAAATATGGCCCCAGGGATACGCAGGCCGTGTAGAATAATTCCAAAAAATGGCTCATTCTCTGCGTAGTGAAGGACATGAAAGAAGCGAAAAATTGAAAAGCTGCTATGAATAATGTAAAAGCAAGCGAATGCACGAGAAATCCCAGCTTTCCAACGCCGTCTCGTTGGTTTGAGAATTGACATCGGAATGTTTCTATCAGCGACATCGTTGTACACATCGACAGGGAAGAGACCCATTGCTCCAAAGATTTTTAGCGATAGTGAGTTGAGTTTCAAAATATACCCATTCTTGACACACAGCAAGGAATCCATAATTGAACCTGTTAGCTAAAACCACAGGTGAAGGTGTAACTTTGAAGATTCTAAAAACCCATTTTGCTTTCTCCTTTAGTTCTCTTGGTAGCCTCTTTCCAAACTACCACTTAATGCTTTTGTTTGGAGGTACTTTTGCATACATACATTTACCTCTCTGTACTATTTTTAATGAATTCTATGTGCTCATTATGCTATATTTACTATATTCGGGTAATTTACGTGGTCTTCGATAGGGTTGCTGCGGGGCTCAAAGCCAGCATGAATAATAAGCTCATATCTATCCTCACGGGAAGAGCTAATTAGAAATACATAGTTTATCCTTCTCTTCTACTTAATGTCTTTCATTATAATAATATCACCTGCTTTAGCAAGTTACCTCTACTTTTATGAAAAAATAGTTACCATCATGACATAATTATTTTCATCATGGATCGTTGAGTATGGGGAAGCAGACTTGTGCGTCACTATTTAATGTTCATTTATCATCGATCTGTAACTGCAAGTGTGCTAATATCATTTGTGTAGCCTCTTGTAGAGTAAGGAATTCTAAAAGTATTCTCTTATTTCTAAAATGCGCTTAACCAAGGTCACCCGCATTGCAATTAAAACCAAGGAGTCAGCTTAGTTGATAGTTTGGTTAAACAGTTTGTGTTTAATTCCATGAACCTAGAATCAACCTAATTAATATTGTTGACGACAGGATAATGCTGCAGCAGTATTAAGTAAAGGTTTGGATTTAATAGGTCGCGTGTTAGGATGTTTAAAAAGAATGAAAACTATGTACATCTCTTATTATTTGCAGGCTGACCTACTGCTCCGGACACCTAAACGGAATCATTCTATCAATGCCCCGAGTTTAATTGAACTGAGTTGCGAATTAATGCATAAGAATTCCACTCTACAAACAAGTAAAGCGCTAGATGGATTTAAATCGTTTAGGAGTTCAATGTAATGAAGATAATTAAATAAGTTTTAATTAAATCCTCCCATATTCGATTGCTCTGTTAATTTTCTAGTGTGCTTGTTTCCTCAACAAATCCAAAATTCTGGAACATTGCATTTCACTTCCAAATTCAGTTCTACTTTAAAACAAATCAATTGGACATGTACATATATAAATATGATTACATTAGCAAGTTTCCTTCTATTCAATAAAATTAGAACTTAATTAAGGAATTTGGAACAATTCATAACCTAACATTGCAGAATTCAAAATGTAAATAATTTAACATTACCGTTATATGTCTTGTTATATAAGAAAAATGTCGTGTTAATGTCGCCTTACACGTTGAAATTAGTACCCAAACCTTTCAAGAGCATCATCAATGGATCAATATGTTTATATCGATATATATCTAAGTTTTCCATAGCTGCCATGCTTCCTTCAAACATTGAAATTCGGACAAGATTCCCCTGGAGTTGCATAAAACTCCTTGGGTTCCCTCCTATGTTTTCGCGAGGATTTAAACCTGGGATTTAATTGTCAAAAGCTGATTGCAGTAATTACAATTACTAATATTCCGAGCAAATAAACGTTTGCTTAACTGTAGCCTTGGAGCTTGTCCAGTAATCACTGAACGAAACGTCCATGTAAAACAATACCGCTGCGATATACTCCGACAAAGCATCACATTCTACATTCGAGAACATGGGCCACGGACTTCTCTTACATTAGAAAATAACTGCATCATAGCTATAGAAACAAATGGACCCTTGAACCGAGTTTTTACAGAACTGCATTATTCTCTGTGGAACATAACGCTTGTATTAGCCTCTATCTTCCCGTCATTTGGAATTAATTAAAGGTAGACGCCGGTTGCTCATCACAGTAACTTTGAAAGTTGTTTGTCGTTTGTTTGTCGTATTCCCATCAAAATGGCATCCATTGAACGACTTGAAAACATTTTTATCACAAACAAAATGGTTTCCGGGCTGGCATCTGTTATTCGCGACGGCTGCATCGTTCAAGCTATGCCGTTTCGTTGGAACAAGAGGCTGAATCGGATGGAAGGGCTGGAAACTTGCAGTTTTCGATACTACCTGTGGATAGCAGACATGGTGGCGATTCATGCATATATAATTTACGTAGGAATCCGGCTCTTATCCATGCTTGCTTACGAGGAATTAAGCACTGGTGAGACGATGCGTGCCGCCGCCATTTTTGCCTTTTACTTTATGATTCCCATGATATTCATAACAATTATTCTTCAGCGAAGCAACTATCACAACTTTATCGAGCGTGGACGGGTTTACTTTACCGCCTTTAACGGTAATATTGCCAACTAAATTACATTTTTTAAATTATTAGTAGTTAAGCATTCAGAGGTTTAACGTTAAATAGAACGAGTGTTTCGAGGCTGACCATTTAATATGATCACAGATGAGTTCGTGTTGGAAAA
Source organism: Sminthurides aquaticus (assembly GCA_906901655.1). Classification (NCBI taxonomy): domain Eukaryota; kingdom Metazoa; phylum Arthropoda; class Collembola; order Symphypleona; family Sminthurididae; genus Sminthurides; species Sminthurides aquaticus. The sequence goes on from CAJQTT010000010.1 coordinate 2,010,577, forward strand.
TCCCCCTTCTCCTGTGATGAAGACGTGTGAAAATTTCATACGTTTCTGCACAGTGTCATTCTACTTGAACGGACTAGTTTTTTGGCTTCATGCTGTCATCTACACTCGCTCCGTTGAAGCTCTTTACCCTGCAATAGAATGGATTTTTGTGACCTCCAGTCTCCAAAATTGGGAACATGCGCCACAGTTATCCTGGACGATTTCTGCTGCGCTCCACGGCTACATCCAGCTTCAAATAATTCCGGCCGGAACAATGATTGTCATTGGCTTGTTCAATACATTCTTTCCTACGATTGCTGTCATCAAAGAACTGAGGTAACGGTACTGGGGTTTTTAGGTTCGCCTGGTTCAAATCTTGTATAGAACCCACTATTTCGGCAGTTTCTCACTAAACCTTGAAAATATTCATAGCAAAACTGGCTCCAATGGGGTCACGTCTCCCCAGTTGAAGGAATGGTCAAACCGATTTCAAGCGTTCAGAAGTCTCGCAATCATAGCGACTGAACTCAACAACATTTACGCTTACACCATAGCAGCTGCTGAGGTAATTATAATCGTTCTTGCGGTCTTCAGTGCTTACAACGGGATCAGGATTGGTGGGTTTACTGGACTTGTTTCTGCAATCGGAGGGACTGGTATGCTCTCGTTCTGGATATTGCTCTTCAACTTCTGTGCTGACTTCCATTCGGAATCATCCCGTATGATTCTGAAATGGAAGCGAGAATCCCGTAACGAATCAGAGAGGATCAAGAAGCAAGTTAGATCTTATCGCCCTCTACATATTTCTGTGGGTAGTTACTTTTTCGTAGACAAAATGATTGTCCTCACTCTGTGTAAAATTGTTTTTGATAATACCGTTAATATACTCATGATTACTTAAGCTCATCGCATATAGACTCGATATAATTTTTAAAAGTTTAAATTCAAAATTGCATATTAAAATTTTATACTTAAAATTATTCATTCAAAATTGTGTTTTCGAAATAACATTTATAAACTATGGCTATTTTCATGAATTGCATGAGTTAATTCCCTGTATCTCATAGTCATGTTCACAGCATTTTCGTAAGCATTCCCCCTGAGTTTCGCCAAGGCACAAACTACTGCCAAATGTTCACGAACGAGACTATGACCACGAAACACTTTCCCGTTCAAACATTTCAGTGAATGATGCATAATATTGTGTGTATTTTATTCCCATGAATACACGCATGCTTTCACCGCACAACATCAAAACAAGTTTAAAGAGTTCAGGATAAAAGTTCAAACTAATCATAATTTTAAAAACTGTAGAACCACAGTCAGCCGCTACTGTAGCTGTCAAAATAAAATATCAGCAATGGCTCCGATAAGCTCCCTAATTATATTTTTTCTCCTTAAGCTTCCCACCGCCGTCTCCTCTTTCATAGGATCACAGAATAACAAACTTGATCCCGTATTTAATCTTTGGCAAAACATTCATCAAGACTGCTGGCACTTTGTCCTGAATTTCAAGAATGAAGATATTTCTTTAAGAGACTCCTCCTATCCTACTGTTCATTACACTAACGAAGAGAGATTCGAAAAACTCCTGCAAAAGCCCGTTTTACATCAGCACAAGGATCGATATTACTTTAACGAGCTCAAATTCATTATGCCTTCAATATTCGTAGGAGGGCTCAACCCTGGAGATTTTACACGATTCTTCTACTTTCAAAAAGCTGTTCCCTGTAAAGCATACCTGTTAATACACCTGAACGGCTTTCGTCGGAGGAAAGTGTCGGAAATTCTCGGCGATGATCCCATCGATATGATATCTCCCCATCCTCGTATGGACAGCGGGATCGGTTACGTTACCCTGGTAACGCAAGCTTCTAGTTGGAAATCCCTCCTTAGGTGGCAACATGTGCCATACAAGTCCAGCCTGGACGCTTACCTGTTCTCAATGGAACATGATTTGCACTGGTTCAGTGTTATTTTACTCCGAAAAGAATCGTCCAGTGTGAATCCCCCGAATTCTAACCTCATCAAAAACTGGGTCATCATTTGTCACTACTGCGACCCTTACAGCACGCATCAGCTTCATTCCGGCATGGATCATTCAGCAAATTCATTGGAAATTCGATCAGAAATTGAACAGATTTTTAAAGCTATTCACAAACTTAGCATAATTTTATCAGACGATGCCAAGTTCAGTTACGCAATCGCATACAACTTGTATCAGACGTTTTCCCTCAAAGAGTTGGTGACCGCCAAGTTTGATGACGTCGTTGACCAGTCCTTGATAGCTCTTCTGCTCAACGAGCCAGCAAACGTATCAATGATCCCTTTCAGCATGAACTATGCATCAACCAGAAGGGCTTGCGCAGATTTACTGGGGATTGAAAAACCAATGACCGCTACCGCTACATTTGTAGCTCAACGAGCGGACAGCATTGTTTTCCTTACGTGTGGAAACTTTGAAGACCCCATATCATTTTACGGCTACATTCAACCCTTTCAGCGTGACCTCTGGATTGCGGTCCTCGTTTTTTTGACTACCTTCGGCACCTTCCTCATAATCATCCTCCAGCGAGGGTCTGAACAGAAGCGTGCTCCTGAATCTTGGATCTCTCAAAACGTTGCCATATTTTTATTTCCTTTCTGGATTGCCCTCGACAGTTATTCCACACCCTGGTCATCGGAAACAAGCCCTGGCAAGCGTCGCTTCTTGAATGTTGTCATAACGCTTTGGCTCCTCGCCTGCATCGTCTTCAGCAACGCCTACAAGGGGATTTTCACATCCTACCTGGCATCCGAGAGACAGCTGAGTCAGATCCGTTCATTCGATGATATCCAGTCATTTCAGATACTGGATAACCTTGGCACATACGCCTTTAACGCCGAGTTTGCTCACATCCGTCCAGGAATTAAGCGCATCAAAAAGTTTTTTAAAATCGGCTCTTTTCTTTCAGGCAAGGAAGATGAGCAAGTATACAAGACCAAGTACAACGCTTACGGAGACTACTACTTTTCCGACGAGAGAATGTACGGCATTATAAAAGCCATAAGCAACAACTACCTCGGAGTACCGGATGATTACCCGGCTACAAGCATTGGAGACGAGCTTGGCAAGTGCCAGGGAACGGCCCTCGTTGACTTTGAGAGTCAGGTCTGGGAAAACAAGCACTCGGAAAATAGGTCATGCGATCATGATAGCACGCGACCATTCGTGACCGTTGATGAAAAATTCATGAGCACCCTCGTAGGATGGGGACTTAGTCGGGGTTCTCAGAGTCGCTTATATTTCCTCTTGCGACAATTCACAGAGAACGGTGTGCATTCATGGCTTAGGAAAATCATGACCGTGTCATCACCCAACACGCTTAGACAGTGTAATGAGCGTGGAAAGCAAAACGGCTCAGTTTTGAAAATCCGATCCAATTTAATCAAGTCTTTGTTTAGCATCTTTGGGATTTTGATGGCGGTCGCTTCGGTCGTCATGCTTGCAGAGCTGGTTTGCAGCGCCGCGAAGAAATGTTTCAAGGACGGATCTCTGGTGATGCGGGCAATTAAATTGCTAGTCTGCTATTTCAAAGCCTGCAGCAGTTTCCTACAAAATATCCTTGGTAGCATTTGGTGTAGTGGAAAACATTTCCTGTATAAACAGTAGTTAACATAATTAATTTGATAATGCCGATTTTAATTTTGATGTCTATTCTAAAATTAAAGTATCCTTTTAATGGCCTCCTCCGACGGTGTTATTGTGACTATTGCTTATTAATCAATAATGTCGAAAGAAACACGCTTCTGCGTCGATAGTGGTTTATATAATTGGAATGTCATGGAATATTTAATATTTTTTCAAAGCTAGAAACCATTTCAACAAGTGTGTACAGAAAAACCCTCCATATCGTCTTCTTTGAGTATATTTTAATTACAAAATTCAGAAATGATTAACATACATGTAGGAAACCCATCACTTGAAGGTCCGAGCTTGTACAGTATTCTTACTCGGAGTAAAGAAGTTATTTTCCTTAAGCGATTTTTTCCACCCTTTATGAAGCTGTACTGCGGTCCATTGAATTTGAATACAGGCGGATAGAAAAACCTTAAAATCATTTCCGAGTAAAATAATGTTTACTACTACTGTTTCCAAGTTTTTCCTAATATCGAGTGTAATCTACTGGGATTTAATTGGAAGTGAAGACGAGTACGTGCACATTAAAGATTTGAAAGCAATCACGGACATGTATCGAGACTGTGAAACGTTTGTACTCCAAGTTGACCTAGACGTTGAAAATCTGCATGAAATAGCATTTCCGTTTTTACTCTATCGCTCAATTTTTATTTACTCAAATCACTGGCTTAAGCATCCCTTGTTCCCACGAGCTTTCAAACTCTTGATGACACCTGGTTTTTTAAGAGGACGAAATTTTCCTTGGTCACGCCTCCACAATTGCAAAGCTCAATTACATTTCGTATGGAGAAAGGCTTTCCTTCTTTCAAATACACTGGAAATCCGGGAATTTTTCCTACAAGATCGGCAAGATTGTAATTTTATTTACTCAATCCTCCTCACACCCATGAACCTTGTTCAAGTAAATCCAGCCCTATTTATTCGAAGGAATAAACCCACCGTAACCCAGGGTAACCATGGCAATTGGGGTTTGGATTGGCCGGAATGGCCAGAGCAGCCAGATGTAAACCATTTGACCCTTGTTGAATTTAAACCAAGATCGTCGTTGAGCACTATCGCGTCCAAGGAAACCTCTGAAGCCCTGGGGCTCCTGCGCAACTTAGCAACGGAATACATTCTTGTGGATTTTACAATTGCGTGTCCCAACTGCAAGCATAATGACTTTTATAAATGGCCCTGTAGCCAAAACGATCAAATGAATTGCGTAGCTATAATGAATTATGCGACCTCAATATTTGGGACAATCCGTACACAATCAGTTCTTGTTCAGCAGATCCACGAGCAGGCCTTGATTTTAGTGGGTCCCGTGACACATCTCGTTCCGGAGACACTTCCAAGTGCCGATTACTATACAGAAGTGGGTCAAAATATCAGCAAATATCAGAGAGAACATGGCGGTAAAAGCATATTCACCAAGAGCAGACAATGGCCTCCAGAGTTTGTTCTACTCGCATCGCTAATGAAGCGTTACCCGAACATGACGTTCGAAGCCTACGTGGAGATGGAGACTAAACGAACAGGTCGGGACTCGCTGGATTTCATCCTGGGGCCCGCAAGTCTGGTTATAATCCCTTACCGACAAAATGGTCAGTTCAGACCCCTCGGTTCAGTTTCCATTTCCTTTGTAACTTGTTCAAACGTAACGTTGGTTCGTCGAACGCTTATCTTCTACATGCCCTTTACTTCCTTCGGATGGGCTTGTATACTGTTTGCTAATTTGGGGATTAGTGCTTTGTTGAGCCTTGGAGTCTACTGGAGCGATACGAGATGGAATACCGGTGTTAGAGTCTTCATATTTCCCTGGAGAACCTTGCTGGAGAACTGCGACGATTTTCCGGCGCAGCTTCAAAAACACGTCGGCATCTACTCCTGCGCCAGCTTAGTCATAGCTCTCGCTGGTATAATCCTGAGTAACGGTTACAAAGGAGTGGTAACTTCGGATCTGACGTCTGTATCAGAAATCCAAGGCCCTTCCTCTTTTTACCAGCTCTGTTGGGGCTGCACTCTGATCCTACCCGGAACAGGCTGCCTCGTCTGTATAAAATATCGTGCCCGTTGCCCTGACTTCAAATAATGAGAAATACTTTGATTAAAGTATAACTGACTGCTATTATTTAATTCAACTTTTAGCACACCTCAGTTACACAAATTAATCCTTTAACTAGAGTAGATCCCTATCGGTTAATTAGTCTACTTTAAATATACTTTAAGGTTACAAGTTGCACAGCTAAATTCACACACGTCTGTATCTTTTGCACGCCCGAACTGGAAGCTCCGATTTAACGGAAGATATGGTACAAGACAAGGCTTAAATCTAACGGACAACAACATCCACCAATACGCGCTCTCTTACTCTACTGCGCGAACTTACAAATATTACCATGCGCTATTTTCCCTAAACTCTATGGGCTAACAGGCATAGATTCCTGACATCCTCCCACCATTTAATTTGGGGTCAAATTAAATCTACACTTAACCTACGTCTTACATACTAGAGAATTATGACATGAACTGGAAAATTAGTTTGAAATGCTTACAACAATACACAAGTCATCAACACATTACATACATTTCACTTCATGACACAAACTCAGAAACGTAAAAACATGAAACATACATCATGAAATTATTGAATATACTTAAATTATATTCCTAACCTAACAGGTATTTTAACTGTACGTCCACTGCGCGTAACAATAACATTTGCAGCATCGCGCTCACTTTCCTCAACAATTTTCACTCCGAAGTCTTCGCTCGGCGCTTCGACCTCCAAGGGATAAATTCTCTGCACAGGACGGATCAGCTCTCCCACAGCGGTCTTCAACTTCACTACGCGCACAACTCCATCCTTTCCTGGAAAAACTTCAAGCACTTTCCCCAAGGGCCAGTCCATCCGCTTACGATCATCACTCCCGATCAAAACAATATCTCCAGCTGAAATACTGGAACTCTTCTTCTCTTTCTTGCGCTGGACTAGGAACCCCAAGTACTCCTTTCGGAACCGTTGACGTAGATCAGCCATCAAACGAACACGATAACGAAACCTCCTCTGCAGCATAGTTGATTCTCCAAGATCAACTCCAGGAATACGAAACTCCGACAAATCTCCAAGGAACAACGATGGCGACAAGGGAATCAAGTCGGTATAGTCCTCACTCACATAGGTAAGTGGTCGAGCATTGATTGTGGACTCTACATCACATAACAAAGTATTTAGCTCCTCATAACTCACAACAGCTTTACCGAGGACCCGTCGCAGCAGACCCTTCACCAATCCGACCATTCTTTCCCAAAATCCTCCCCACCAGGCCGCGGTAGGAGGGTTGAATCTCCACTCAATCCGATTTACACCATGAGATGCGGAGATCACTTTCCAATCCAGGCTTGCCATCAAGTTGTCGAATCCTCTAAAGTTGGTGCCGTTATCGCTGTACACAATCTTGGGACGAGATCTTCTTGCCACGAACCGTCGAAAAGCTTGCATAAAACATTCAGTGCTGAGCGAAGATACGAGCTCTAGGTGAATAGCTCTGTATACTGCGCAAGTGAATATCACGAACCAAGCCTTTGATCCGTCCTTCAGAAATAACGGGCCGCCCAGATCAACTCCAGTAACCTCAAATACTCTGGCATCCTTCACTCGATCTTTGGGCAAGGGAGCAACATCACTGTCCATCTTCTTCGCAGTGAATCGACGACAGGTAAAACATTTCGAGACCACCTTCTTGACGATTTTCCGACCTCGATGTACCCAAACTTTCTCTCTAACTAGCGACATTAGGACTTGTACTCCAGCATGATTGTTCTTTTCATGTACAATCCTCACAAGCAACTCAGTTAACGGGTGATCTCCAGGTAGAAAGGCTGGTCGTAGGAAATCCTCATCGTCATCTCTTCTTGTAATTTTCGTCATGACAACTAGCAGACCGTCCTCCTCCCTCTGAAGGCGAATGGTTGGAATGGAATCTTCTTTCAGTCCACTTTCTCGTTGCACAATGATCCACAACTTCCGTTCAGCTGAATTAATTTCTCCCACCGTCAGATCCGACTCTTGTCCAGGTGGTTCGTTCTTCTTAAAAGACCAGCGTCTCATCCAGGCTACGAGACGAATAACTTGGTTATAATTAGAGAACTTTCTCAAATACCAACGACTTTCACTTACAGCAACGTTCATAACAATGGTTCTCTTCTTCTCAGCATTAACTGCACTCTCATCAACAGAATACGCAGACGACGGCCATTGACATTCTGGTTCTTTCAGCCAAGACGGTCCCTCCCACCAACGAGATTCTAATAATTGCTTTGGGGAGCAGCCTCTTGAAGGTAAGTCTGCTGGATTCATGATTCCAGGTACGTGATGCCATGCGGTTGGGTCAGAGTGTTTCCTGATTTCGTTGACTCTGTTGTTGACGAACACTCCCCAATTGTCGACTCGTTTAATCCAGCACAGCGCCGTCGTAGAATCACTCCAGTAAAAGACCGGTACATCTAATTCCAACGCCTTGATCACATTATTAGCAAGACGACATCCAATCAAGCATCCCATCAACTCAAGCCTTGGAATAGTCATCTGCTTCGAAGGTGCAACTCTCGACTTTGCTTGAAGAAGCTGTACAGCAACTCTGTCCTCAAACTCTGATCTTAGGAATACAGCTGTGGCGTAGGCTTCCTTGCTGGCATCAGTAAATACGTGGAGTGACCAATTCCCTTCCTTCCTGTCACCACAACAAAATCTTCTTGGAAGGGCAACATCTCCCAGGTAACCGATATTCTTGACCCAGCTTAGAAACTTCTTCTGAATATCTCCAGGCAGCTCCACATCCCAGCCAACTTTAAGAGCACAAGATTCACGAAGCAGCAGCTTCGGTTCTAGAGTAGCTGGACACAAAAATCCCATAGGATCGAAAACTTGGTGAGCTGTGGACAGAATAACTCTCTTCGTTATTATTCCCTTAACTTCAATGCTGCTTACTTTTACTTTCAAATGGTCCTCCTCTCTATTCCATATCAAACCCAGGACACTGGTGCAGACATTTTCCTCATCTTTGCTCCCGGTCTCCAATCCACGTAGAGGTACACACCCACTGATTCCGGAGACCTCCGGAGCAGTACGTTCCCAAATCCTTAAGTCCATCAATGCCGAGTCCATAATCCTCGTCGAAAATTCCTTAAAGTACTCGTAGTCTTGATCCGTGCTGAGAGAAACCACTAAATTGTCGACATACATGGAGCGAAGCAACTGATCCGCTTGTTTCTTCTCGGAGGGTTGTACATTCTTCAAGTGGTTTTCAATTACAGCACCAAGTAAGAATGGACTGCAGCTTACACCAAAAACGACTCTCCTGTGGCGATAGATTTTCATCGTCTTCTGATCTCGCTCCCACCACAAGAATCTCAAGTAATCTCTGTCCTCCTTAGCAATGCTTATCATCAAAAAAAGCTTTCCTAATATCGGCCGTGACTCCAATAGCATTCTCTCTGAAACGAAGCAAGATATCAGGAATTAATTCAAGCAAGTTTGGACCTTTAGCAAGACAATCGTTGAGAGACATATTCTTTCCGGTCTTGCAAGAGGCATCGTACACAGGTCGAACTTTGGTCGTGCTACTATCTGGCTTGAACACTGGTCTATGAGGAAGGTAGTGGCACTTCTGCTGATCATGATCTTCCTCCGGAACTTCTTCAACGATTCCTTCATGTTCCCACTCTTGAAAAATCCTTGCATAGTTCTCCAGCTGATCATGACTGACTAACTTCTTGGTACAGTTCTGTAACCTCTTCTCAGCAACACTACGATTAGTCACCAAGTCATATTTGCTTGCTGTCCAGGGAAGCTTGACCTCATATCTTCCGTCTTTATCACGAGTTACTGTATTTTGAAAATGAGATTTCGTTTCTTCCTCCAGCTCCGACTTGGACTTCTTCTCTGCAGGATCAGTTATACCAAGGGCATCCAGGCTCCACAGCTCAGCTACTGACGCATCAGTTACCACCATTGAAGTCACAAGAGTCGATAAACTTTGACTTGATCTTTCTCCTCGTGCACGATTCTTCCCACTAATAGCCCAGCCGAACAGAGTCTGTGTTGCCGTCAATCCGTTGCTAAGTTGTACCACTCTTCCAGTCTGCAGTCTTCCCCAAACGTCCGATCCAATCAACACTTCAATCTCAGGAGTGTCATCACCAACATCGGTGATCCAAATCTTTTTGCATTTCAGCTCCTGTAACCAAGGACCACGTTGTGCTCTGGGAATCGGTAAGCAGATCCTCTCCTCCTCGACGACATCAAAGTTGGCACGAAATTTCTCGTCGAGGCCTTCGATGATCACCTTGTACACGTTGTGATTTTTGCTCTTCGTTTCCAATCCTCCGTACAATCCATGCGTAAAAGTCTGAGTACGAGTTGGGATGTAGTTCATCTTCTTTACTGTACTCTTCAAGATTGCTGAGTTAGAACATCCTGTGTCTAGCATTATCCTTGCTCTAACTTTACTTCCGTCCATCCGGATCAGGTTGACCATGATAGTCTGTAGCTGCACTTCAGTTAATCCGCTCTGGCTTGTCATCGACGATCCCACTAATCCAGCACTCTTCTTTTCTTGGTCATGTAAATCCGTTGAACTCTTATTGGCTGGCAATTCAGGACACATTAGGATCAAATGACGTTTCTGACACACTTGGCAATTAAGATTAATCTTACAACTTTTGGCGACGTGATTTCGCCGAAAACAATAGAAACAGGCATGACTGGAACGAATCTTGTCCTTCTTCTGCTCCAGCGTCATCCTTTGAGCAGTGAAACAATCTTTGCTTTCATGGCTCTTACTGCAAAAAATACAAGACTTTGGATCAGTAAGAGTGGAGACTAATCCCGAGGCAGTGGGTACACATAAATCAATATCAGGTTTCTTCTTAGGTTTCTTCTCTGAACTTTGTCCCATCCCCGATTTAGCTAAACTGATCCGTTCTTCATTATCCACTTCCAGCTTCAAGAATTCCAGCAACTTAGAGAGACGGTCATCTTCCTCGTCGTTCCTTTGCTCATGTTTCGATGAAAGATAAACCCTCTGCCACACACGTAAAGTTTCTTCAGGTAGACTGGATTCAACTAAAGGATACAACAACTCGTGATGCTTCTTCAACTTGCCCAAGGATTCCAACGCTTGCATCTTCGTCTCCAATTGATCGTAGAATGTGGACAGACAAAACTTTTCAGAAGAGTTAGCACTACCGATCACCAACTTCACAAGTTCTCGCATATATAATTCGGTGATCAAATCTTCCTTTCCAAATCTGGACTTGAGAGCCGCTACCGCCTTTTCATAGTTTTCGTCACTTTGCGGATAGCTCTCAACAACTTGCTGTGCTCTTGAACCTTTTACCATAGACTGCACAAGATATTGAAACTTTTCAGAATTCTTTAAATGTACTGACTCATGTATATTTTTAAATTGAGCCCACCAACCCAACCACTCACGTATGTCCCCACTGAATTTCTTTAGTTCTATCTTCGGGTATTTGAAGGGCTGGCGATCCTGGTTCCGATTAGATTCCGATGCGGTTTCAAAAGATGCTTCACTGGCTGTAGGCGACCTTCTTCTATCTTCGGGGTTAATTCTTCGGTCCACCTTCAGTGCCATTACTTTGTACCTTTCTTCGTAAGTACTAGCTGCTTCATTCTCGGCTTCAATGTCGGCTTCCGTAGCTTCTTGTTCCAGGAGGAGAGTCATGATCTCCTCGTCACTAGTTTTTAATTTGCCAATTAACTCTTCTAGTTTAGCTAACTTCACCCGTAAAATGTCCTGATCAGGTTCAGGCTTGGCTAGCTCCACATTAATGGCGTTTGCAGTTCTGGTAAACGCCGTCCGGCTCACAGTTCTCAAAGACTTTGACCGATCCATGGTTTCAGGTCAACAGAATTACGTCTAGGGGTCACCAAAATGTTGGGGCTGCACTCTGATCCTACCCGGAACAGGCTGCCTCGTCTGTATAAAATATCGTGCCCGTTGCCCTGACTTCAAATAATGAGAAATACTTTGATTAAAGTATAACTGACTGCTATTATTTAATTCAACTTTTAGCACACCTCAGTTACACAAATTAATCCTTTAACTAGAGTAGATCCCTATCGGTTAATTAGTCTACTTTAAATATACTTTAAGGTTACAAGTTGCACAGCTAAATTCACACACGTCTGTATCTTTTGCACGCCCGAACTGGAAGCTCCGATTTAACGGAAGATATGGTACAAGACAAGGCTTAAATCTAACGGACAACAACATCCACCAATACGCGCTCTCTTACTCTACTGCGCGAACTTACAAATATTACCATGCGCTATTTTCCCTAAACTCTATGGGCTAACAGGCATAGATTCCTGACATCCTCCCACCATTTAATTTGGGGTCAAATTAAATCTACACTTAACCTACGTCTTACATACTAGAGAATTATGACATGAACTGGAAAATTAGTTTGAAATGCTTACAACAATACACAAGTCATCAACACATTACATACATTTCACTTCATGACACAAACTCAGAAACGTAAAAACATGAAACATACATCATGAAATTATTGAATATACTTAAATTATATTCCTAACCTAACAGGTATTTTAACTGTACGTCCACTGCGCGTAACAATAACATTTGCAGCATCGCGCTCACTTTCCTCAACAATTTTCACTCCGAAGTCTTCGCTCGGCGCTTCGACCTCCAAGGGATAAATTCTCTGCACAGGACGGATCAGCTCTCCCACAGCGGTCTTCAACTTCACTACGCGCACAACTCCATCCTTTCCTGGAAAAACTTCAAGCACTTTCCCCAAGGGCCAGTCCATCCGCTTACGATCATCACTCCCGATCAAAACAATATCTCCAGCTGAAATACTGGAACTCTTCTTCTCTTTCTTGCGCTGGACTAGGAACCCCAAGTACTCCTTTCGGAACCGTTGACGTAGATCAGCCATCAAACGAACACGATAACGAAACCTCCTCTGCAGCATAGTTGATTCTCCAAGATCAACTCCAGGAATACGAAACTCCGACAAATCTCCAAGGAACAACGATGGCGACAAGGGAATCAAGTCGGTATAGTCCTCACTCACATAGGTAAGTGGTCGAGCATTGATTGTGGACTCTACATCACATAACAAAGTATTTAGCTCCTCATAACTCACAACAGCTTTACCGAGGACCCGTCGCAGCAGACCCTTCACCAATCCGACCATTCTTTCCCAAAATCCTCCCCACCAGGCCGCGGTAGGAGGGTTGAATCTCCACTCAATCCGATTTACACCATGAGATGCGGAGATCACTTTCCAATCCAGGCTTGCCATCAAGTTGTCGAATCCTCTAAAGTTGGTGCCGTTATCGCTGTACACAATCTTGGGACGAGATCTTCTTGCCACGAACCGTCGAAAAGCTTGCATAAAACATTCAGTGCTGAGCGAAGATACGAGCTCTAGGTGAATAGCTCTGTATACTGCGCAAGTGAATATCACGAACCAAGCCTTTGATCCGTCCTTCAGAAATAACGGGCCGCCCAGATCAACTCCAGTAACCTCAAATACTCTGGCATCCTTCACTCGATCTTTGGGCAAGGGAGCAACATCACTGTCCATCTTCTTCGCAGTGAATCGACGACAGGTAAAACATTTCGAGACCACCTTCTTGACGATTTTCCGACCTCGATGTACCCAAACTTTCTCTCTAACTAGCGACATTAGGACTTGTACTCCAGCATGATTGTTCTTTTCATGTACAATCCTCACAAGCAACTCAGTTAACGGGTGATCTCCAGGTAGAAAGGCTGGTCGTAGGAAATCCTCATCGTCATCTCTTCTTGTAATTTTCGTCATGACAACTAGCAGACCGTCCTCCTCCCTCTGAAGGCGAATGGTTGGAATGGAATCTTCTTTCAGTCCACTTTCTCGTTGCACAATGATCCACAACTTCCGTTCAGCTGAATTAATTTCTCCCACCGTCAGATCCGACTCTTGTCCAGGTGGTTCGTTCTTCTTAAAAGACCAGCGTCTCATCCAGGCTACGAGACGAATAACTTGGTTATAATTAGAGAACTTTCTCAAATACCAACGACTTTCACTTACAGCAACGTTCATAACAATGGTTCTCTTCTTCTCAGCATTAACTGCACTCTCATCAACAGAATACGCAGACGACGGCCATTGACATTCTGGTTCTTTCAGCCAAGACGGTCCCTCCCACCAACGAGATTCTAATAATTGCTTTGGGGAGCAGCCTCTTGAAGGTAAGTCTGCTGGATTCATGATTCCAGGTACGTGATGCCATGCGGTTGGGTCAGAGTGTTTCCTGATTTCGTTGACTCTGTTGTTGACGAACACTCCCCAATTGTCGACTCGTTTAATCCAGCACAGCGCCGTCGTAGAATCACTCCAGTAAAAGACCGGTACATCTAATTCCAACGCCTTGATCACATTATTAGCAAGACGACATCCAATCAAGCATCCCATCAACTCAAGCCTTGGAATAGTCATCTGCTTCGAAGGTGCAACTCTCGACTTTGCTTGAAGAAGCTGTACAGCAACTCTGTCCTCAAACTCTGATCTTAGGAATACAGCTGTGGCGTAGGCTTCCTTGCTGGCATCAGTAAATACGTGGAGTGACCAATTCCCTTCCTTCCTGTCACCACAACAAAATCTTCTTGGAAGGGCAACATCTCCCAGGTAACCGATATTCTTGACCCAGCTTAGAAACTTCTTCTGAATATCTCCAGGCAGCTCCACATCCCAGCCAACTTTAAGAGCACAAGATTCACGAAGCAGCAGCTTCGGTTCTAGAGTAGCTGGACACAAAAATCCCATAGGATCGAAAACTTGGTGAGCTGTGGACAGAATAACTCTCTTCGTTATTATTCCCTTAACTTCAATGCTGCTTACTTTTACTTTCAAATGGTCCTCCTCTCTATTCCATATCAAACCCAGGACACTGGTGCAGACATTTTCCTCATCTTTGCTCCCGGTCTCCAATCCACGTAGAGGTACACACCCACTGATTCCGGAGACCTCCGGAGCAGTACGTTCCCAAATCCTTAAGTCCATCAATGCCGAGTCCATAATCCTCGTCGAAAATTCCTTAAAGTACTCGTAGTCTTGATCCGTGCTGAGAGAAACCACTAAATTGTCGACATACATGGAGCGAAGCAACTGATCCGCTTGTTTCTTCTCGGAGGGTTGTACATTCTTCAAGTGGTTTTCAATTACAGCACCAAGTAAGAATGGACTGCAGCTTACACCAAAAACGACTCTCCTGTGGCGATAGATTTTCATCGTCTTCTGATCTCGCTCCCACCACAAGAATCTCAAGTAATCTCTGTCCTCCTTAGCAATGCTTATCATCAAAAAAGCTTTCCTAATATCGGCCGTGACTCCAATAGCATTCTCTCTGAAACGAAGCAAGATATCAGGAATTAATTCAAGCAAGTTTGGACCTTTAGCAAGACAATCGTTGAGAGACATATTCTTTCCGGTCTTGCAAGAGGCATCGTACACAGGTCGAACTTTGGTCGTGCTACTATCTGGCTTGAACACTGGTCTATGAGGAAGGTAGTGGCACTTCTGCTGATCATGATCTTCCTCCGGAACTTCTTCAACGATTCCTTCATGTTCCCACTCTTGAAAAATCCTTGCATAGTTCTCCAGCTGATCATGACTGACTAACTTCTTGGTACAGTTCTGTAACCTCTTCTCAGCAACACTACGATTAGTCACCAAGTCATATTTGCTTGCTGTCCAGGGAAGCTTGACCTCATATCTTCCGTCTTTATCACGAGTTACTGTATTTTGAAAATGAGATTTCGTTTCTTCCTCCAGCTCCGACTTGGACTTCTTCTCTGCAGGATCAGTTATACCAAGGGCATCCAGGCTCCACAGCTCAGCTACTGACGCATCAGTTACCACCATTGAAGTCACAAGAGTCGATAAACTTTGACTTGATCTTTCTCCTCGTGCACGATTCTTCCCACTAATAGCCCAGCCGAACAGAGTCTGTGTTGCCGTCAATCCGTTGCTAAGTTGTACCACTCTTCCAGTCTGCAGTCTTCCCCAAACGTCCGATCCAATCAACACTTCAATCTCAGGAGTGTCATCACCAACATCGGTGATCCAAATCTTTTTGCATTTCAGCTCCTGTAACCAAGGACCACGTTGTGCTCTGGGAATCGGTAAGCAGATCCTCTCCTCCTCGACGACATCAAAGTTGGCACGAAATTTCTCGTCGAGGCCTTCGATGATCACCTTGTACACGTTGTGATTTTTGCTCTTCGTTTCCAATCCTCCGTACAATCCATGCGTAAAAGTCTGAGTACGAGTTGGGATGTAGTTCATCTTCTTTACTGTACTCTTCAAGATTGCTGAGTTAGAACATCCTGTGTCTAGCATTATCCTTGCTCTAACTTTACTTCCGTCCATCCGGATCAGGTTGACCATGATAGTCTGTAGCTGCACTTCAGTTAATCCGCTCTGGCTTGTCATCGACGATCCCACTAATCCAGCACTCTTCTTTTCTTGGTCATGTAAATCCGTTGAACTCTTATTGGCTGGCAATTCAGGACACATTAGGATCAAATGACGTTTCTGACACACTTGGCATTTAAGATTAATCTTACAACTTTTGGCGACGTGATTTCGCCGAAAACAATAGAAACAGGCATGACTGGAACGAATCTTGTCCTTCTTCTGCTCCAGCGTCATCCTTTGAGCAGTGAAACAATCTTTGCTTTCATGGCTCTTACTGCAAAAAATACAAGACTTTGGATCAGTAAGAGTGGAGACTAATCCCGAGGCAGTGGGTACACATAAATCAATATCAGGTTTCTTCTTAGGTTTCTTCTCTGAACTTTGTCCCATCCCCGATTTAGCTAAACTGATCCGTTCTTCATTATCCACTTCCAGCTTCAAGAATTCCAGCAACTTAGAGAGACGGTCATCTTCCTCGTCGTTCCTTTGCTCATGTTTCGATGAAAGATAAACCCTCTGCCACACACGTAAAGTTTCTTCAGGTAGACTGGATTCAACTAAAGGATACAACAACTCGTGATGCTTCTTCAACTTGCCCAAGGATTCCAACGCTTGCATCTTCGTCTCCAATTGATCGTAGAATGTGGACAGACAAAACTTTTCAGAAGAGTTAGCACTACCGATCACCAACTTCACAAGTTCTCGCATATATAATTCGGTGATCAAATCTTCCTTTCCAAATCTGGACTTGAGAGCCGCTACCGCCTTTTCATAGTTTTCGTCACTTTGCGGATAGCTCTCAACAACTTGCTGTGCTCTTGAACCTTTTACCATAGACTGCACAAGATATTGAAACTTTTCAGAATTCTTTAAATGTACTGACTCATGTATATTTTTAAATTGAGCCCACCAACCCAACCACTCACGTATGTCCCCACTGAATTTCTTTAGTTCTATCTTCGGGTATTTGAAGGGCTGGCGATCCTGGTTCCGATTAGATTCCGATGCGGTTTCAAAAGATGCTTCACTGGCTGTAGGCGACCTTCTTCTATCTTCGGGGTTAATTCTTCGGTCCACCTTCAGTGCCATTACTTTGTACCTTTCTTCGTAAGTACTAGCTGCTTCATTCTCGGCTTCAATGTCGGCTTCCGTAGCTTCTTGTTCCAGGAGGAGAGTCATGATCTCCTCGTCACTAGTTTTTAATTTGCCAATTAACTCTTCTAGTTTAGCTAACTTCACCCGTAAAATGTCCTGATCAGGTTCAGGCTTGGCTAGCTCCACATTAATGGCGTTTGCAGTTCTGGTAAACGCCGTCCGGCTCACAGTTCTCAAAGACTTTGACCGATCCATGGTTTCAGGTCAACAGAATTACGTCTAGGGGTCACCAAAATGTTGGGGCTGCACTCTGATCCTACCCGGAACAGGCTGCCTCGTCTGTATAAAATATCGTGCCCGTTGCCCTGACTTCAAATAATGAGAAATACTTTGATTAAAGTATAACTGACTGCTATTATTTAATTCAACTTTTAGCACACCTCAGTTACACAAATTAATCCTTTAACTAGAGTAGATCCCTATCGGTTAATTAGTCTACTTTAAATATACTTTAAGGTTACAAGTTGCACAGCTAAATTCACACACGTCTGTATCTTTTGCACGCCCGAACTGGAAGCTCCGATTTAACGGAAGATATGGTACAAGACAAGGCTTAAATCTAACGGACAACAACATCCACCAATACGCGCTCTCTTACTCTACTGCGCGAACTTACAAATATTACCATGCGCTATTTTCCCTAAACTCTATGGGCTAACAGGCATAGATTCCTGACAAGCTCCTTGGAACAAACGTCAGCATGTACGCCGCTTATCCGCTCGACTACAGCGACGGAGTCCTCAAACGCGGCACATACAAGCCTTTCAGGCCAGGATTTTCTGAACAAAAAGTAGCCGAGGCTGCTCCAGTTACTATACGCTTGGGAATGCATGTTATTCGCAAAATGTCCGATAGAACATTCGCAGATGACGTAACGAGGGAAGCCGAGTGCTACAACTCTATAATGCGGGATATGCCGCCTGAAAACGCTTCCGCAATTGATATCATCTCACATTGCAATAATAGTGTATTTCTTCAGTTGACCCACGACCTGGGAGATTTTGTGCTTCCTCCATGGCGCGTCAAAACTGTGCATATCAAACCTTTTGTCTTCAGCAAGGAACAAATTGCGCCGGGCCTAGTTTCCTGGGCCACCGCTTTTTGGCGTGAAGGTGTGGCGTACAGAGGGATTGTGCGCTACATGGAGACTGGAATCTATTCGCGCATCAAGAGTCTTGTAAAGATAACTAAAAAGTCCCGCTACACGCTAAATCGCGTAATGCTCTCAATGACGATACCCACAGAGCGGCCACTTGAAATGGACCAAGTCATTATCTCCTCCTTGTTTTCCCTCTGGATACATTTGCTCGGCTTAAGTTTCGCTGTATTTGTATTGGAATGCGCAATTGCCGCGCTAAGCGCAATTCTGAAATGGGTATTGTACTATTATAGGTATTTTAGACATGAATATGTTACATGAGTGACCTGTAGTATTACTGGGAAATAAACTTCACATAATAAAACAATTAAAATACAGTTATCATTTTTTTTAAATTTAAATTAATTCTAATTATAAAATGTTCGCAAAATTATTTTCTTGATGACTGAAATCTAGAAGAAGAAGCTTAGATCATTAATTTTTTCATTACGAATCCATGAGCATGCAACGGGTTGAACCTAAACACAGTCAACACAGCTTGCATTTAAAACCCAAGAGAGATCAAGGACCCGACTCAAAACTGCGCCGCATCTTATTCAACACCAATTTCCTTCGAATTAGCCACACTTCCCTGACCCACTCCCGCCTGGAATAAATCAATCCAGTATCTTTCCGTTCCAGACGCGTTCTTGAACATTCTGTCCTGTCCTCTTTCTCCGCCGACTTTGAGAAAATCTCCAGCTTCATTATCCTCCACCTCCACCCGTGATGTGGAGTAACTTTCCTCGAATGTCTCCATCATTTTTCTCCCTAGGAAATTTTCAAAGCGTATCCTACCCTAGCTCTAATGCATCCAAAACTCCAAGGATTCCGAAGCCATTTGAGCGTAAAACAAGGCATTAACTTTCTTTGAAAAGTTCAATTTATGCTAACGAGATTAAGGGTAATAAATATTCAAAATCCGTTCGGTAAATTCGCAGAAACCTTCTACGATCTTGTATCCCGAAATATGCTAGCACCAAGGAGATCAGAGCAGCTTCAATTGTACCTTAGGGATATATAAGGTTATTGATGCAAATTGCATTTTATGAATACAAAAATAATGAGACTTTATACACATTTTAAGTTTCATATAAAATAAATTATATTTTCGCATCAGTTACTTTCGCAATTTTTGCGGTATTATTGGCAGGCAAATTTTATGCATCATTTCTTTGTCTCTCCTCAGATACAGTTAAAACATTGACGTTCTCTTCTACTTCTTCTATGATTGCAGTTTTGCTAATATAATTTACAAGATTCATTTCACACTTTCGGAACATTTAAACATGAAATATCACATTGAATCAAAGTAAATACCGTACAATATTACCATCAGTAACAATTGCATTACACATACGTTTCAGCTTTCCTATTTCTACCTCCTAAATGTTTCCAAATGTGCTATTCTAGTCAACCTTCAACCTTGTTTACTCCTGATCCAGTAATAGCCCTAGTCTTAAGAAAGGTACAAGTGCAGGCTTAAATACAACGAGAGAAGAAGAAACAAGAATTCTTCTATACACTACACGGCGTCTCCTGGAGCTTTCAAATACTTTACAGTGTACAACTTAAGCTTGTGTATGATCTTTGTGGTCCTCTACTCATTCAAGGCTAAACGTAAATATAGATTCGTTGAAGATTGAATAGAGAAAGCGTGTACACGATTATGTAGCAGACGAAAAAGAAAGCTTCAACCTTAGACAACAAAATCCACATTGTGGTACACTGCATAATCATCCTGTCTGTGTGCTTCCAGGCATAATTATTATAAGACATGACCTTGTCACTTTCCAGTTTTCTCTGGAAGGAAACCGACGAGTTCGAAAACCCTAGCTGTGTAGTGTGGGGTCCTTTATACTTTGCTATCATAGCCAAGGCTGATAGTTGAAACCGTATCTTCCTTGAGATCACTGACACTGCTGCTTGGACTATTGTTTCTCCAATTTGATTGATTCGGATGGTACAAGGTCTCGTAGAATCCGTACACGACACTGATTTCATAGAAACGGAAGGCGGCATGAAGGAATCCGAAAATATCAAGTCGGCTCGAACTAATCCCTCCGATTATGAACCCAAGGAACATCCCGCTCACGACCAGGGTGTAGATGAGCATTACGTAAAGCCAGAGTCGAACGTTGCCAATATTTCGCTGTGCCAAAAAACAAATCAGAGCAAAGCTAATAAATATTCTTCCTCACGTATGTTCCGTCAAAGGCGCGCATCCTTCATCTCTGTTACAAGCTTCAAATCTTGGAAGAGAACAGGTTATGTGTTATTCGGGGGGAGGAAAATAGCTTTCGGTTTTTGCAAGGAGAGTTATATACGGACCGAAGAAGCGTTCAAGATCAAGTGACGCACAAAACGATAGTACATAGCAGGTTATTTTTTTAAAGGTTATTATCACCACGTGCGAACAAAGTCAACTCACAGTTATAATCCCGTTCACCAAGATCAGGGTCAGCATTAGTTCCGACATGTAAAAATACATGTCAACATGTATCCAGTCTAGCGAGACTTGAAGCGAGGATTCCGAATAGTAATGGTTTCCTGTGAACCAAAGATTGCAAATTATAATGCATGCAGTTACTTGACGAATTTTGACAGCTTCAGATCATTTCTTAATGACAATAGAGCCAAAGAGGAAGGAAAATGATAGTTATGCGAATTTTAAAAATGCATGAGGAAAGATGAGTGAAACTTACGAGCTTCCAGATAAAGATTGTCGTGAAATAAGATTCGCGAATCGTATTTGTCATAGTAAGAAATCCCGTACCAGGCATACCATACTCCACACACTGACATTACCTGCAAAAAGAGGGATTCATAAGAATGATTAATTTTTATTTTATAAGTATTGAGAAATTTAATGAGCTCTAAACCATAATACTGTAAGTAGAATCAGTTGCAAAGTTTTATAAATGAAAATAATTTGCAAACTTTTGAGAAAACGTGTCGAATGAAATCACGGATTTTAATAATAAAAACGTACCAGTTCCAGCGCTCCAATAAAGACTGCGTACGATGCTGCTGGAAGCCCGCAGCACCGTTTTTCCACAGGTTTGTCAAAATATTGATACGCAGCCATGCTAATTATGAAAAATTTTCGCTTCAGATGATCCAAGGCCAGGAACGGGGTCAAAGTTGCAGTCAAGCCAGGACACAGAATGTGTCCTTGAATCTCCTTGAGGTGAAATCCTTAGGTTCCTCCAAGGGATTTTCTCTCCTTGGAACCAATTTTCAATATTTGGAAGAAAATAAGTAAGAAAACTGCCTTCTTTTGAAAGCCTGCTCTTGAGTAATAGGTTTCCAAGTGGATTTTATTCACGTCCTCTCTCTTCACTCTTCTAAGAAGAAATAGTATCTACCGCTAGTTTTCACTCTAGCCTCATCTTTTCCCTTATTGCCCTTCATGTGTTTTGGTTAAGTTTTTCTTATTCTATTTATTTATTAGTATGCGCACGCATTTCTCCTTGCATCTTTCTTCCTCTTCTTCTAATGATCTAAAGGCTTGAAATATTCCTCCCGATCCACGTAGTCATGCTTCGCAAGTTTATCTTTCCGAATGTTTTTACTGAATAACCCTTACTCAGTCTTTCTTTGCAGTACTCAAAACGTTTTTTGTCGTGAATTTGAATTAGCTATCACATTATTTCTCGCTTTTTCTTCGTTTGGGAGAGTTTTTCTTAGTCACTGTCACTATTCTTCTGCCGTTCTGTGTCACTGCTTAACTTCAAGCCTTATCTGTTCATTTGACGGAGTAGTTAATGCAATATTTATTCTTTTCTTTTTAAATTCTTGTTTTTTTTAAACTGAGTAAGGAAAATACGATTAATAGAAATTAAAAATCACTGCATGTGTTCTATAGCTAGGTACTTAACTCTTCTTCTGGATAACATCAGCAGATTCAGCAAGGAATGTCACTAAAGCGTGGAATATAATTGCGTTAGATGAATCTCCTGAAGATAACTATTGACACACACGAAGCCTAAGGTTAGTTAACAAAGTTTTGTGTGTCTTTGAATCAAAGGTTTATAGTTATTCTATTCCAAGAATAGTCTAAAGTTTAGGCCAAATATTCAAGTCCAGGAGCCACTTTCGACGCTCTTGAAAGCGTTCCCTGAAAGCTGGAGGTTAAAAGTTTTGACTTGCATGTAAGTACTTGGGTACACAAATGGTTGTCGTGGCTGAGGGAAAAAGTCACGTTACTAAAGTCACGATGCCATAAGACGCAAACAGTGTGGCTGCATAAGAAGCGCTTATAGATTTACGCGTATCACATTCTATTAAATAATTCTAGTTGCATGTCGTGGTGTTGTGCTATGCATGAAACGAATAAAAGGTTTCACACGATTGTTTCTGTGATGTTTACGCAAAATTTCATATTCAATTCCGCTTCAGTCTGCATTGTTTGTTGCAACAAAACTGTATCAAAGGTGGATAACTAACAGTAGTAACAAAGATTTCAAAGCTAAGAAAAAGGGAGAAGCTGAAATCTTGATACAAAACGACTAGATATGCTGGTTCGCCAAGTGACCACAGCCACAGCTAAAACAAGAATAAATGTAATTAACTTCAGAAAATTAGGTAAAATATTTTGTTTATTAAACAGCATCCATGATGAAGATTATATCATTCTAGTTTGAAAAAGATGCACTTGCAGAGAAGGTGCACTTGCATGCAAGATGCTAAATAATTAGAAATTGATATGTACAAGAAGAGTATTTACATTCATTAGAGGTTCAAGTTTGAGGCATGCAGTTTACAAATTGGCAAAATTTACAAGGTCCACAGAACTTGACGGTTTCCAGAAACGTATGGAAATGCATGGAAGCCATCAATATATGTACATGTAAGTGATGAGGAGGGCGAATGCCCATTCCACACGTAACAGAGCTTACGTGCTTACAGGCTCATAGTTTGTGGTTAAGTCAACTTGATTATGTCATAATCAAGCGAGTTATTATTGCCCAAGTTTACTCTAGTTTCAGCATTTCAGTTGACAAGAAGGGAAGCCAGGGAATAAAATTTTACAAGGCTATGTAATGTCATCACTGCATCACAATATTAAATTACCTACGGTTACAGTAACTACGAATTACTTTTACGTTCAACATATGTGAGTTACGATTGCAGTAATAACAATTTTACAGAGTGATTACTTTGTGATGCTGGATTAAATTGGAGAAAGTTAAATGTGAAGCTACCTTCCCCAAGTGAAGTAAACGTTGGGGGAAAATACATAGAAAAGAAATTGAATTTATACAATTATAATATATGGCATGGTCTGTATGTACTGTTCAATGTGTCTGTAATTTGTACATTGACGGTTGTCATTTTTGTTGCTGTGAAGTATGGAAATTAATAATAACACCGCAGCAACAATACAAGTTCCGTTATGTTAATTATTTAACATGTGACTCCATCACCAATAAGTAAACGTTACGTAGACAATAACTACTCTACCGGAGGTGGGTGACTTTTAAAATACTAGGAAACTTGGGAAATAGTTTACACGTTCTGCATTGATTTAAAATTACAAATGTAGAACGTCTTGCAATACTAAATATTTGGAAGGTATTTTTGCTACCAATTAGGCTTTCTTCGTAATACGACAACCGTGTTTTACTTACATGCGTTTGACCATCGTGCAACGTTTGAATACATGCAGGAGTTTTGTATCAGTTCAAAGATAGGGAGCCAGTTGAGGCTTTTTAATGAGAGAGAATACTTGAAAGTATTCATTATTCTGTACATGAAGTTTTATCGTTTCTAGTATTACTTCCCGGCCAGTTGCACATTCCTCCGATAGGGTCAAACGTCAAGAGTTCTGGACAAGAATAAATCCAACCACGAATTGAATCAATTTTCCCATCATTTCCCTTCTCATCCCGGGCAACACAGTGAACATACTTTTTACAAGATTTGGGATGCGGGAAAATACCCTTATCTAAACAGAAAATGTTTCCATCTTTGTCTAACCTGATTTTTTCCGAGAGGGGAAAAACTGCAGAGTTTCCTCGATAATTGATGCTAGGCGCTACGTCTAAACTTCTTCTAGCAAACAGATTCTGATTCTGAGCTCGGCTCACACGAGCTGTTGAGTATACTTCGTCTTGATGTAGAAGGCTTTTGGTGTGGCTGCTAGCGCTTGGATTTGGTACGGTGATATGCTGGGAAGCGGCTGTGGGGTCATCTTCCTCTTCTTCGTAATAATAATAATAGTAATCTTGGCTTCCGGGCTTAGTGTCATCATCTACAAATGTCGGCGTGGATTGCGGACTGTAGCGGGTAATAGTTACGGAAGGCTTTGGCGTGGTTGTTGAAGTCGTTGTCGTTGTGGTGTACGGCGTAGTTGTGAGGATGACGGGTCGCCTGGTTCTTCTTCGGATAACGGCTGTGTGAAAGGGCTTGGCACTTTCCAGAGGCGCTATCGTTGTTGTAGAGCGTTCAAAGCCGTTTGACGGACGCCGAAGTCTCTGACTTGGGTAGAAGTCCTCACTGTATAAAACACCTCTTGTACTGCTCAAATAATCGTTGCTGCTCTCCGTTGTCGTTGATGTACTAGTTCTTTGTCGTTGACGTTGTCTGGGACGGACGTAATATTCTGTGGTAGAGGGAGTTGGAGACGAAGCATACTCTTGTTGGTTTGCATAAGTTTGTCGGCCTCGACTCCTTTGAGCGGATGTCGTCGGTGTTGGATTTGTACTTGTTAATCTTGAAGTGCTTTGGCTTCGAGTTGTTGAAACGGGTACGACCCGATTTGTTGAGATTTCGTCTGCCAGACTGTCGTGCGTCAACCAGAAACCCGGGGTTCAGAAGGTCAGTTGATTAGGCAATTTGAGATTTGTCGTTGTAAGATTGCGGTCAAATTGTTACCGTGTAGGTCAGTTGTTTTGTAAAAGACAGAAGAGGCATAAAAATAAATCAAATATAAATTATTAACCGGATTGAATGTTACTTGATTAGAATTAATGGACCATTGAATTAATGTGAAAGTCAATTTGGCTGCTTATTATAGCATTGATTATAGGAATTCCATTACCTGCTTACAATAGTGGTGGGAGTGATTGATTAGTGTTAGTTCGGTCGGTCATTCTTGTTATTTTCGTAAGTCCGAGTGCAGGAGAATAAACATGCTTTTTTGTGCAGGCAGTATTTACATTTTGAAAATTATTTACAAATCAGGTGCAAAACCCGTGAAAAGGCCAACTGAATCCGATGGAAGCTGGAGAAGGATTATTATTAATACCTGGAACCAACTAACTATACGTGCTTTGCAGTATACACACATACAGGATGGAAGCTTTTAGTTAATAATCCATGTTAGGAAGCGCAATTAACTTAATTCGCGACATAAACTCCTTAAATTTTGCATAGATCATTCTGTTATCGGCACTCGGCTCGGCACAATAACTAAATTCTTGGGCTTCGAGAGCGCATGCTAGAATTGCTGGACAAGAGGTGAGAATGAGAAACATATTGGCATCCATTAAAATAATCATAATTATCAAAAATTTAATTATGAGAACATGCAGAATAAACAGGTATTTTTACATGGGTAAAAGACGCATACCGTTGAGACATTCCTTCTCCATTTATAGAAATATTTGTTAGTGTGATGGATATCCGCGTGTTATGGTCATGTTTCTCATTTTATGGGAGTGTTAATAATTGGAAGATGAATATGTTATGGTCATGATATTTACAAATGTCTGGCAATGGTTATGTTAAATTTTGTCTACTATCGCCATGTAATTAATTGTAATAATGGTTCCTTGAAATGTCTGGGCACAGAGAATGTGGATTCCTGATATTAAAAATATGTAAATCATGTTGAGCATAAGCTTAGGGAATTTCGAGTATTTTGAAGTTTGCAAATGCATGATTGAGTAGGTTTGGAAGGTTATGTAGCATGTTGTCAAATAGTCTCTGTGTTTTTGTCGATGGATTGCTAAATAAAATTATTTTCTACGATTGCACCAAGCGCAGCCATATCATCTAGTGTTAACTTTATAAAATGTGTTGTTTCTGATAAAATCACCTTTCTTCAGCAGCTTCATCTTGTTGTTGCTCCTCGACTTGTTCTTCAGGAGCTGCGGTTGTGGTAGTGCTGGTACGACGATTGGTCAACAAATTTCTGCGATTGTTCGTAGCAAAAGCTCTTGAGCGTCTTGCGGGAACATCTGCAGGTTTCTCCGTTGTGGTCGTTGTGGCCGAAGAGCTTGTAGAGCTTGATCGAGTTCTGGTGAATCCACCAGTTTTTCTTGTGGGGATGCGAAGTCGTGGTCGACTTGTAGAAAGTGAGGAGGATTCTGAAGTTGAAGTTGTAATGGTGGTTCTCGGCGTGGTTGTTGTGCTTGCTACGGTGGAAGATTTAGCTGGAGCAGGTTCATCTTCTTCATATTCTTCAAGCGTATCCTCCTCTCCTCCAGCTTCGTCGGATTTAGGTTTATCATCCTGGAAATAGGTAAAGTAACAAATTCTCATTTGATTCACCGTGAACTCTCACGAAATAAGGTAAAAGAAAGGGAAACTTAAAGACATAAATAAGGATGTGGTCAGTAGTAAAAAGGAGAGAAGGAAATGATTCGCCTGCAATCTGCAGTCATACCTCATCGACTTCTTCACCACCACTATTTTTTTTATCATCAGTCTCTTCTTGTTCCTTCTTTGATGAACGTACGGAAGGCCTCTGCCGTGCCAGGGACACATATCCATATCTGTAAAAATATAAAAGTCTTGAGTTAAACAAGTGTCACTCACGAAGCAGGAAAATTGCAGCAGTAGGTTAGTCATGCGTAGCAATGCAGGATGGGTGGAAAAAAGGATAAGTTTATTTTGGACGAAGAAGGCTGAATGAATGTTATGATGATTGAGAAAAGCTCGGTGTAATTTTTTCAGCTGGGAAAGATGAACCTACGCACCTGAAACGGCTGCTCCCACTACTGGTAGTTGACTCTTCGACTTGAGAAGCTCCATTGACTTTGGCATATGGTCTGCTAATAGTCACGTATGGACGATCCGTAGTTTTCTTACTGTCCTCGTTCTCAAGTAATTTCTCATCGTCACTGTATCTTACAACCACAGAAGTTTCAGTGCTCGAGGGTTTCTTTTCCCGTGCCAGTGTGACATATTCCTTATTCTCACGTGCTTTACCAAACCTTGATAGACTCGAAACAATTGGTTTCCGCTCAATTGTCCCCTCATCCTCCTCTTCAGATTCCTCATCTTCGGAAGTATTTCTTGATTCCTCATTCCTCTTAGGCGCAGATGTTGTAGTCGTAGTAGATGATCGATTTCTTTGGATATTCGTATACTTGAGAGGTGTTGGACGGAATTTGGCTCTGTTACTGTTTGAAGTTGGAACGAATCTGCTTGGCGTCGGGGTCACTTTTTTGGATGACTGAGCTTGAGAATCATCTTCCTCATCATCATCCTCTTCGACCTTGAAATCCTGAACTTGTTTGGCCACGCTTGGATTTTCCTCCAAATATTTTTCTAGCTCTTCCACACCACCCAACTTTTTAATGATTCTCAACAAATCCCTAATATCATTAATTTCCTTGGCAGATTTTCCACTGTTTGTCTGTAGCACGGGTCTACTGCTACTGAATCGACTGGGTTTTAGTGACGGCTTAGGCGCTTCTTCCTCTTCTTCCTCCTCATCTTCATCATAGTATTCATACTCTTCTTCAGCTACAGTCGTAGTTTTCGGTTTCGGAGTAGTTGTAGTGGTGGTCGTTGTAGTAGTAGTTGTTGTTGTAGTTGTGCCGCCAGGTTTACAGGGGACATTTCGAGCATAATCACAAGAATCCGTTTGCTTGTTAAAGAACAAGCCAGCAGGACAAGTGAAATGATGAGCGACAAGACCAAGTCCGGGAGCGTCAAGACACCAGAAATATTTTTTGCATTCTCTTGGATGAGGGAAAAATCCTTCGTCCTTGCATTCAAAATCTACACCAGGATCTGGAGTTGTGGGTGGTGCAGGAGTATTGAAGGGATTGATAGTAACTGGTTTTGGGGTCGTGGTGGTGGAAGTAGTTGTTGTCTGCTTGGGACGCCTTCGCTTAGGCTTGTTCTTCTTCTTCCGGGGTGCTTCAGTTGTAGTCGTATATCTTGGTGTTGTAAGCCTGCGGTTGTTTGATTTACTGATGTTTTTAACAGAGAATCGGTTTGATCCACTGGGTCGACTTGTGGGAGCGTTCTCATTTAGATAATAGGCTTGTTTCGCTGCTTCGATGAGAGGGAAAGGTTTCCCATGACAAGAGCCTCGGAAGTCATCGTTATCCACAGACCAGAACATGATTCCTCCAAGATTATTTTCACGCACCCATTTTGCCTGCCGATATATTAACACAGCATGTAATTTGAGCTAATTATCATTCACTTTTTTAAACTTAAAAAGAGAAACAGGGAAATTTTCCCTATACTCATTCCACAATACCGTGTACTCTACCTTAATGGCGGCGATTCTTGTGTCGTCATATCCAACCCATTGATCTCCTTTAATTGCATGTGGCCCCTGAGCATCACTTTCGTCATTCTCGACTCTCCATTCCCCAGATTTCACGCCTTCGCAAATCTGTAAAAATCATACGACATTAGTATCAAATTAGCGCATACAGCTACGTCAACTCACGATACTCCCCCGAGTTTCATTCATTACATTACACAAATTCAATTTCAATTTAACTTAATCGCCTCGCAAAACTGCAACCTCACACGCACACACACGCCTGTGACAAATCTCACCGCCTCTGGCATTTGGTTAGAATCTGCGCCAGATTATACTACCATTGTCTACCATTTCCAAATCTCTCCTCCACTCTCATCTCCCATTAAAAATACTTAGTAATGCAAATCCCTCCGAATTTCTATCCCATAAATTGCTGCAACAATACTACGCCATTGCACCAACGCATATTTTACGCTTCATTAAGAAACTGGTACACATCCCTAATTATACACGATTCTGAAGAGGACGCTCTCCCCACAGAACGAGACTGACGCGAGACAGTTTAGTTGTTCCCTATCAGCAAGCGTACCACCCGCTCTCATGACATTCTATAGGGCAATTCCCATTCAATAGTGAGAGCGACATGACACCTAAATATATTCCATTGTCCTCTATTTCTTAGTACCTAGACTGCTACTGCTACATAAGCACATTCATTACACTCATGTCCCTCGCTCCTTAATTTATAGCTATACAGTATTATCTTCGTGACAGGGTGAGAAACCAAAAATAATACACTTTTAATTGCTACATAATTACACTACTCTGGGACCAACTCAAGTAAGTTACAAAGAAGTGTAGCGTCGCTTAAACGCTTCATTGCGTCTCAATTAAAAATTGCACAAATTCCGCAAAACGTTCAAGAAATTTCTGCAAACACTCCCTCGTTACAGCTTTTTCCCCTGTTGTTTAATCTTTGTCTCGCTTTTACAGAGCAAAGAACCAAAACCAGTGGATAGAAGCTGCAAATATCTTATTTTCTTTCCTATGCGCCTTAAATTATTGCCCTCATCAGATACACTTCGCAGGGCACAAAACTGTTACAATTTCATATTTTAAATTCATACCAGAACCATATTCTACAAACCTCTTGGCTTTGATCTCTTAATCAATCTATTTAGCTCTAAGGGTGAAAAAATTTCCCTTCTTTAATGTGTACTTTTATTGCTTCATCTTCCAGACTTAAAAATTTATAAACACAAAGGAGCATTGGCCGACATCGACACGAAAACTCCATTTGTAAACCAAACAATAGCAAAGCTCAACAATCGCGCCACCTTCCCCGCTAGTCCCTGTCAGTCTCAGCTATGCATGCAATAACACAATTCTTCGCAAATGTTTCTTCATGCCTGTACAGTTCAAGGATCGTAGAGAATCTAAGTAAACTAACTCGTCAAATCCGATAAGTCACCGTCTCTAAGCTTCTTAACTTAGGTACAGCCTATCTCCAAATTATAGCTTGTATAGCCTATCCATATCAGTCATCAAAGACTGTTTACATAGTCATTCCCTCGCAGGATTCCTGGCTAAATTACAATTGTTAGCTGACCACAAGATCAACTGTTGCTCCCATACTTGATACTTGTATTTACCTAAAGATATCTCTATTAAAATCTGAACAATCAGCGCTTAGGAGTTATCCTATTGTTTCAGTCCACTTATGCTCATAAACTTAGCGTTACATTGCTTCAATTCCTTACATACAACAATATCACAAGGCAAGCTTGCGCAGAATAAAGTGTAAATATAATAATACAAATAACATATTTAGTGTACGTGCCCGCAAAGAAAATGAAAACTGAGACTCCCTTTCTCATCCTTAGTTCCACTATAACCATCCGTCCAACCACAATACAATACTTGTCCCTCATCACACTCCAATAATTAAATAATTAACCTATGAGAATCCTACGAGCATCATTCTTTTCTCTCTTCATTTAAGTCTTGAGTTTTTGCTTTCTCTCTAAAAATTCATTGAACCTTTACAAAATTAAACATTGGGGAATTAGCAGCTTTTAAAAAATTTCAATTCTCTTCTCATGCACACTTGTTAATAGGCTATTGTTTACACTGCACGCGAGCTTCTTCTACCTTTAAAGTTCCCACAATTTCATTATTGGCGTAAGCACATCAGCGTAAACAAAGCTCCAGTCTTGATTGCACTTCCACGACGTGAAACAATAATTTAGACAGAAAGAAGAACTGCTGTCTGAAATCAATCT
This sequence comes from Sminthurides aquaticus, assembly GCA_906901655.1. Taxonomy (NCBI): domain Eukaryota; kingdom Metazoa; phylum Arthropoda; class Collembola; order Symphypleona; family Sminthurididae; genus Sminthurides; species Sminthurides aquaticus. Next base: position 2,041,770 of record CAJQTT010000010.1, read on the forward strand.
TCTCTTGTTGCTGTTCCTTCTCCTTTTGGTAGTTTCACTATTACTTGATAACCTCTTATTATTATTCTGTCAAAAAATGAGGAAAAGAAAATACTGAGGTGTTATTAAAACGCTAACAAAAGTTCGTAATCATGTGACTAAGCTATCATTGTAAAGTAGACATCCATCAAAACAGTTCTCACGCCGCTCATCATTTCTCAGTACACATAACACACAACAGTGTACATCATTGTAGCTAAACTGGGTTACTAGCGTGGTCTTGTTTACAGTGTCTTGATCACATCGACGGAACATACTAATTGAGCATTATTAACTATTTCTTAAGTCTTAATTATTGGATGGATCACCAACAAAATCCATGCTGAATCCTTTTTGAAAGAGGTAAATAAGGAATAAAAGTACATACATACATGTATGTACCATCTATGTATTGCCGTTTCTCAAAGATATTTCCTTCCTAGAGCTACAGATTCAGATAGCATTTCGATAAAAAATTGCATTCTTTACATTCAGCTAAATTAGTTGCAAACAGGGCTAAAGGCAACGCCAGATGATTCCATGTACATTGGTTATAATTTTGTGATTAAAATCTGGATACAACTGCATCCTTTAGAAAAAGTCTTCATTTTTTATCTACAAAGGAAGGTGCGTTATTGAATCGTAAAATCTAGTTTACTGCCCACAATGAGAATGGGTTTAACATGGACGGCTATCAAGATGGAACAAAAACATACATTAATGCCAATTCTAATGTACCTAAGAGCATATGCACTAAAAACTGAAAAATTATAAAATGTATGTATCGCCTGTGGCAATCACTACCGCATTAATTGTGCGTGTACATCTAAAAACAGCTTATTCGCTTTTAAAAGGGTTTCTCTACTTTTTCTCTTGTCGTCTCTTCTATTTTTTACAATATGAATCTTCATTTGAGGTTCAACCCTACAGCAATGGTCAGGCAAATCAGAAAGAGGAAGCGAAAATATACATCAACAGCACGCATGTAATTACGGCCTTTTACAGTTTATCGTTAAAAGAATCTAGGGATTCTGTGTGAGAATCCTCATTCCCATTTTACATGTGTACTTAGCCTAAATAACTCGCTGAGCATGCAAAGCATGAGGAATTATTCGACCACTAACTGCGAGACTGCAAGTTGTTTGATGCAGCATGTGGTTAATCATAATTTACAAAAGTGTTCTGAAATCTTTTAGCAAAGCCCCACTCCTTACAGGTAGGACAGCATGCAGAAAAGAAGGATTTGCTTTGTCAATTGTACTTATACGCTCTTTGCATTGTAAATTTGCATTGTCAAGTTTCTTGTTAATTTTCCTTTTCTAAAGAGTTTTGACTCGTATTTAAGATTCATAAAGGCTGTAATTGAGATCAACGACGCGCATTCAAGTCTTAAACATTAATTTCTTAGCTTTCTTTATGCAGCTGTCGTTAAGAGTGAGAGTAAAATATGATCCCATTCGTGCCAAGATCTTACGCATGCATAAATCAGACCAATCCACTCAGCCGTAACGTGACTAATAAAATCTCGACTTAATACAAGGTTGAGTGGACAAATTGGCACAGCACAGTATATTTTTAACTGATTTTCTGGTTAACAACAATCAAGTCCAAGATTGAAAACAGTTAATAGTTTCTGCAAATAACTCGATTCTTGACGGACCCTCATAAAAGCCGTTGAAAAACTTTACATTTTAAAGAGTTTGATTGCAAAACTTTAAGAACATTACTTAGTTTCGTTAGACAGTTTTCCCTTCAATCAGTTCAAGCAATTCATAAATAAAATGTAAATTATACTACCACAATCATAATTTAATCTTAGGTCAGTTTGATTTCAAGATTATGCGAGCAGAGCATGAAAGTCAATTGTAATTGCATTGAATTAGTAACGGGGTTGTGACCACGTAACGCCTCCCACCAAATCATTTCGGTCAGGCCAAGCTTGTCGTACGCAATACCTCCTTGGATTCAATAAAACCATTAAGTTCAATTTTTCAAGGTTCGAAGCAGTAAACCTACTTTGAAACCCAATAAGTGTATCAAGTGCACTACTAAATCCGTTGCATGCATATCATGATTTACAGCTACAGTAGGGAGAGAGGGAGAGTAATTGAGACGCCTCTGACTCCTGCGATATCTTGCTAAATACTTGTGCTTTAAATCCGAAGAACATGGCTCGCATCACGTTTTCGGCATTGCTTCAAGCACGCCGATCTAGTAATAACTTTCCCATTCTTGTCGCTTAAAATTTCTACGAAAACGTGAAGATTAAGAGGACACGAAATTGCGATAATTATAGCATGTCATGAGAATTAAACTCACTTCATAGTAGGCCAAATATCCGGCTTCCTTTGTAAATTTCCCTTTCGTTCCAGGACCTGAGGCTGGAGCACCTACATCTGTGCTGTCAACATTGAACAGAGTGTAAGATCGGCCGTAAGTTGGGATTCCCACAACAAGCTTCTCAGAATCTGCGCCTTCCTTCAGGTAATGTTGAATCGTATATTCCTGTGAGCAACAGAAAATATTGCAGAACGTTACCATTGTTCACTCCACCTCCATCACTGTCCTTTCCAAGAACAATCTTACTCGTCTCAAGCATTGTTATAATGTCACAATACATAAATCTCTGTAACATCTCTCATTCAATCCTCAAATGATTTATCCATTATTGACCCAAATCTCAAAATGCAAAACACTTTGTTCAAGTACAATACACTTACCAGGTTCAGCTGACTTTTGTAATCATAAGCAGAATAGCCACCGACAGCTTTGAGTGGAGCATGATGATTTGCTGAAGGCTCTGTCGACGCATGGTAATCGTAGGTGAGAATGTTGAAGAAATCCACATCTCTGTTAAATATCAAAAAGTAATTTATTTTAAAGCTCGTTAACTCATTTTTTTCCACCAACACACCAAGCTCCGGGGAGCCGGATTTTCTCTCAGCTTATTAAAACCGTAGCACATTCCATAATAGTTTGAATTTCATGAATCTCTTCAGAATACAAGCAACAATCACAGCGACTCTAAAGCTGCGTAACGAGTTTGATATAGGAATGAAAGTGAGTTAACGCACTGCTCCGCCAAGTCTTCTCAAATTAACATTGTAATAGATCATTTCAAGAGACGTAATTATTGTATACGCAAAAAAAACCACGCATTCGTTTCGCACTCTCATAACCAACCTACAATCATAGAAAATTAAGTTCTTGTTAATCATAATAAGTTCATGTGAGGAAACGCACATTTCCAACTAGGGAATGTCACTGCGTTCCTAAGATTGACGCAATTTCCCATAGTAAAACACATTTCCTCTCTCTTGCACAATAACCAGGACATTATGCAAAGCTAATGATCCTCTCAATGATTACATTAAACAAACTGCAGTGTAGAGTACTACACTTCAGGGAGGAAGGGGTTGCTTCTAATGACATGAAGTTGAAACTTAATGAAATCCTTTCAGGGCGTACCAAATCTAAATAAATTTTCCAATCTGCTCGAGATTAACACGCGGACATAACTTAATTTAAATATATCATACACCTTCTGGAGGTATTGCCTAATATGTATTTTCGTTTCTATTAAGATCATTCCCTAAAATATGTTTGCACCGTATTGTATCGTGTTATATATTTCTTTCTAACGTTTTTCCCTTGTATGGACTTGCAATGTAATTTCCAAAATATTAATATCAGTAAAGTATTTGGCGTTGCTTTTTTATACCTCGAAGCTTTCGATATGGTTATACAGGTAACTCTGAAACGTTTAAACGAGTTAACTTCTTAGTTTTATGAATTGAAGAGGTAAAAATTTTAGAATCTAACGGTGCTACCACAAAATATTCCACAACATGGAACCACACCCAAGAGGCTTCGACAGGATCTGGTCTAGAGACCCAGTGAACAGGGCCTCAAAATAATATGTTCTTTTTTGCCGCTACTAGTATATTAAAATTCTTTATCAAAATGAAAACCTCTAGCCAGATGAAAGAGTCTGAGAGATCGGTGAGATTTTCACAGCACCTAGTACTATTTACATGATCTAAATTCTTTAATACTACTGCTTTAGTTTCTCTTCTCTGGCTTCCTCATACGATTGCGAGCGGCTTCGTTAAACAAGTTAAGTAAAACCGGACGCTGAAAACCATATCTGTGCCATGTTCATATTCAAATTCACAGTTCCTATTCCTCCCTCTCTGAGGATTAAAAAATTTCTTAGTAGAGAGATAACATATCCAATTTAGGATTTTTAGGGCAAGAAAATAATATTCATGTGGAATTTCCCTGCATTCTTCTTTGTCTGTGTTTGAAACAGTGTTGTTTTTCTTAAAAATCACAGTACTGTTGAAACCTTGATAGGGTGTGGATGAAGCTGACATGGATTATTGAGCAAAATAGGATGGCCGCAAGATTTCCCTTCTTTTCATTCTCTTAGTTATGTTAGTTTAGGCTGTTGGAGTGTCGTTCCGTAGTCGTGACATGTCAGGCCCGAATGCTTGTTTAAGAAACAATTAAATTACTGGGTGTGGTTAATAGTAGACTGAGTCTGTATCATCAGAATTCTACATAGGAGCTCCACTCAGCTTGCTAAAGAATACAGGGATCGTGCATATGCACACACAAATCAAGAGATTCATTTCATTCATTACCGTTTCAGAAGGAGTGTTACAAAAGGAGCATGTAAATCACAAGTCAACATACCTATTAATAGACGGTATGTCAAAACCTTTGTCGATTGTGTCTATACCGGCAGGCACGGCGATTGTAAGGAGGAGCCGACTCCGACCAGTGGATTTACTCTCATCTTCGAATGCATCACGTAATTCCTGAAAAGCAAAGTAGCAAATTTAATTAATCCGTCGCGCCTTCATAATTTCATGCTTCATTCCATCCCCCGTCCTATACAGAATTCATTAATTTATATTCTTCCACTCTCAGAAACAAATCTAATTCAGTCACGTAATCAAACATTTAGCATTCACATCTATTTCTCCTGTCTGTCACACATGCACAGTTCTCGCAACTTCACAAGACAGCAGAGAAAGTGCTTCGGGTCAATGCTTATTCATTGCAAACAGATCGAAGAAACAAACCCCTCGACACTGTGTGGATACTCTACACAGTTTGTAATTCCAGCCGATAGTCTATCACAGGCTCATAGGAAGCGCAATGCAATACGGGACTTTGAAAAAGAAAGTGAAATCGGACACGTAATTTCAAAAGCTGATATACGATAATCAATGTGTAAACATTTGCAAAACTTTCTCGCTCCGCCAACACAAGACAGAAGCAACTATTCCATTACCTAGTTCAAATAAAACTAATTCTATACAATGAGCAGATTTAGCACGTATTATTTCATCATAATGGAATTCCTAATGACTCTATCTATTCATCCGGTGATAAAAATCAATTCGGATAACAAATCCTCACTTATTCATTATGCGGAAGAAATTAACAAGGAATTGCATTCCCTTCATGGATGTTATTCTACCAAATGAAGCTTCTAAAACACTAGGAAGGATGAGTTGCAAAAAAATCTGCAATTCACCATTTCCTAATTAAGTCAAGTTTCTTTCCGCTGTCTTCTATGACATTGTCATTGACTAGTATTAATTCTATTCCGGACATTTTCACTCACTCAATGTCACTTTCCTATAACTCACTATCCTTCCTTCCTTTTCATCCATTCTTCTAACAATCAGCCTACTCTATAGCTAGTTACAGCTCTGTATCGAGATAGCCTGCAACCATCAACCTGTAATGCAATATTACAAAAACATTAGCAGGCTACTAACATCAATGAATTTAATTAACTACTAAACTGTGAACAACTAGGGGAAATGTCTCTTTACGAATCACATGAGAAATCTTTAAGGTCCATCAACTCTCTGCCACTGCTTCTCACAGATGATCGCCAGCTAACTTATTCCTATTCTACAAATCCTATGCTTCTCTTCTTTCAATCAGTTGGACATCGGCTATTTAGCTGTGATTCTTGCTAGCTTTTTCTGCTTGACATGTATGAGAACATTTAAGGAAACTCTTTGAGAATTATGTTCGAGACAATGCCTACGGATACGAAAGAAAACCAGAATTCAGTCAGTCATCCACATAATACATACAGTAACACGACAAAATGTCTCCACAAGATCCAGAGATATCAACAACAAATCGGAAAGTAGGCCAAGGTTTGTTAAAAACATTGAAATAAGTGAAAATTCTCAAACTAAATATACTCTGCACGCATATACATTTTCCCCCTTCTATCTCTCCGGCTTCTTAATGCTCTTGTCGGCTTTCTAACTTGGAATCCCCAAATTCCCAAATCGAAAATTTCCTTTTTCTGCATAAGGATATTTTTAGTTGAAAATGACCTTTGGAGATTCTCATCGCTTCATTATTGGTCGCATTAAAGGGGCTAAACACCCCTCCTTCCCTCCTGCACACGTAATTCAATCCAAGGTGATCTTCAGGTCTGCCCATGTGCTACAATACCGTTATTTGCTTCATTGTCTAAAATCAAGGGTTAAATTGAATGAAAAAATGTCTCAATTCAAATTAAATCCCTCATTATAAATCCACCCTACTCGCTTTCAACTCCCTTCCCTTGCTTGCACAACAAACCATACAGATTAAGCATGAGACGAACCAAGTTTAAGAGCCGGTTCTCCATATAATCAATAACAGGATTCCATTTAAATTAATAGACGAGCCAAGCAGAATTCCAAGGCCTTTTCCTCCCAAACCGCCTCCTGCTTTATGGGAATGCTCCTTGGGACAATTACACATTCAATTTCACTTTCATTGTTGCTGATGAAGCCATGTAAACTTGGCATGTTTTCTTCCTTGCAGACCACCTTTCATTGTCACATATTTCTGACTGCTATCTTCAACAACGACATCTGACAATCTCCCTGTAGAAAACAACTAAAAGATATCAGATAAAATATTATCGTATCTAGTGAAACCAGCTCTCAGATTAAGTTTCGAGCTTACTGAAATCTCGAATACACCAATACTTACTGAAACCTCCTGTATCATTCTCGAACACCACGATACTTACTGAAACCTACCTCCTATATCCGATTCCAACTATCGTACTTACTGAAACCAGCAATCACATCTCCAACTACGGAACCAGCTACACCATACACAATGTAGGCATACCGGCTTTAAAAACAGGCTTTCAGATAGACAAGGTAAGTAAATGGTAGTTAGTTAGGCGTGGACTGCATCAAACATCCTTGATAACTGCATAAATAATTTATGTACCAAAAAAACTTCCTTACCTTGATAAATTGTGCATAATTAGGCTTATCCTCATCTTCTCCCCCTTCCCTCGCTGCTGGATATTCCCAATCCAGATCCAATCCATCAAAGTTATGTTGTCTCAGGAAGCGGATTGAATGTTTGATAAAGTTTTTCCTAGCATCAGCATCAGCAACAAGCGTGCTAAATCTTCTTGATCCTTCGTTCCAACCGCCGATAGCAATTAACGTCTTGAGTGCCTTGTTGTAAGACTTAAGTCCGTTAAACTTGGTGTATCCTCCTTTATCAATATCCTGGTATTTATCAAAGGGTTTGATTCCGGAATCCGATGTAAGTCCACCGAAGGCGTAGATTAAATGCGTGCACAAATATGGGTTAATGTTATCGGGCAAAAATTTAGCAGGCCCTTGGCGGTAAGCTGACCAGTTTGTATAATAACACACAACTCGAGATTCACTCGCACTCTTTACCGAACTAACTTCACAATTAATTACAATTAAAGTAAACAAAAATAGCTTTGAAAATGATAAATTAACACTTGGACGAGTTTTCTCCAATTTTCTCGTTCCTTTGTTGTTGTCCTCACACGCCACAGTGGCTCGTAACTTTGAATATCCCGCACTCCGACTTAGTCCGTCGGACTCCATTTTGATAACGGTACTCGCCTCAAGCACTCTATGGCTATTTAAAAACGTTTTAAACTCTATGCTCCAGGGTCCACTAATAAAATCTCATTTTCTTTCTGGTTTCCGCTCTTTCCCCTTTAGCATTTTGTCGTCTTTGGGCTGTATTTTTTAATTTTCCACCTGTTTAATAAGGAAAAAAATTAATTTTCTAGCAAGGCAATCAATGATTACTAACTTCTTAATAAGCTTCTTCCCAGGCGTCCAAACTTATGCAGACACAGTTGCTACAAACCTTTGCCACCAGGCACACCACACACTAACAACCATGTGACACTACATTTTGGCACCTTACTTATAACGCAATTACCTCCTGGCTCTCTGGCTGATACATCAGTACATAAATGAGGTAGACAGGGAGAGACAGCAATTAACCTCAATACACCTGGGGTGAATATCACACTAGCGTACAGAATAGCAGCAGCGCGCATATTTCATTCATAGATTGGCCAACCACTAGGTACTCCTTCCCTACTACCCTCATCAGAATATTGAATCAAAACCTTCCAAATCCTAAAATTATTACCTCATACTAGTTTGACCATTTAGCCAATGTTCTCTGCCCTGTATAACTTGGTATGTAACCGTCGGATGAAGACTAGGGCGCGATGAGAATCAAGAGATTGTCTGTGCAATAATCGAATCAAACACGAGAAATTATCGAGAACAGGTGAAAAAGTTTGGTCTAACTTGCTACTTGCTTCAATTCCCACAAGATTCCACACTATTCATCCTCTATCCCGTGGCACACGTCAATTTAATTCTTTCCTTATTACATGCACATACATATTAAAATTATGTAGTGGAAGTATTGCCACACTTATCAACCAATTTCCGTATGCACGCAACTTGAATTCTTGATTGTGTATCCTTCTCTTGTCTTACCTATGTGTTTACAATTCAGCCCCACGATTTGATGTTAGCCGTAGTCTATCCACAAATTCATTATCATTCTCGAGAAAAAAACCTGTTGTTGCACATTGCATGCTACTTAATCTAGTGTGGTCAGCTAGCTATAGTTGTTGAATTCTACTGCTATGTCAACCAAACATTTATGATCTATGATCTAACATTTGCTCCATAATCTCAATCCTTTGATCTTCATAGCATCTTATCATCTTTGTAAATGCAAAGATTCAGGCACGCTTCATCCGACAGGATTAGTTTTGTGCAAACAAATTTCTTTAAATCTTTGAAAAATTCAATCGTAAGCGATGACCAGAGATTTTATGAATTCACTTTAACTTATGGTGGCAAAGAATCTAATAGTTCATCGGTTTCTGTTGAAATTAGTGGTTACCTCAAGATAAGTTTTGACCAGTCCCAAAATGTTGTGGTTTCCAAACGAATTACGATTCTTCAAAATGATAAAAACAATCGTCAGTTATCACGAGTAAAGAAACTGAACTAATCTGTCAGCAGCAACCGCCCAAACTTTGACTACCTAAACAACCACAAAACTATCCCAGAAAATGAAACACCCTCTGCCAATAGATTGAAGATTATACTTGAATGAATGTATAAATGTTGAAAATATTTCCCAAACGTTTTGATAACAAATTCAAGAACTGAAAATTTCATCCATCAATTACAAATTAAATATTCCTGTTCACAAATTCACATGCTTACCACATTCAACCCCTTTCCCATTGAGATGAATGAGTTTAACCCCTTAATTGATTTCAATAATTCCTTTGCTTTTCCTTTACATTATCTGCCTTAATTCATTTGGTATTCTCCATTTCTTTCTTTCTCTATCATCTATACACTAATCATGAAAACTGAAGAGAATTTGATGAATTTTTGTGAAAACAACATAAATCACTTTTCTAAACTCTTTTGCGACCTGTCTAATTTGTCTACAAGATGCAGAGCATGAATTGGGATTGCTTTATTGCTGTGGCTGTCTATGAAGCTGCATGGGTGGGAAGCTGCAGTCGATGTCGATCTAAGCTACTGGGCACGTGGTTGCCTGTGTGTGGCCGGGCATGTTGTGAATTTCGAAATTAACTTTCTACCAAGGAGAAAAGCAAATGAAATAAAAAGAATTAAACTTTTTAGTATTCAAGCACTTGCTCCAATCCTCCACTACCGCCCTCGTTGTAAACCGCATTCTCATCTACTTAACTATAATTAGATTTGCTCAGCACGACTCTAATTGCTTTTAACATCGACATCATGAGAGCATTTAGCTATAACGTGTTCTGCTGTTATTCTAATGTAGATGTCTATAATGCTTTCAAGAATTATATGAATTTCCCACGACCTTCCTTTCCCTCCTATCCTAATGCACTTGCCTTTACTTCCTTCCGTTCCAATTTGAAATTTTCTGAGCATTTCAGTTTAAATTTTATAAAATTTTGTAGTTTTTCCATTCCCAAAGCTAATTTTACCTTTCACTCCCTACCGTACAGAACATGCAATTTGCACCTTTTTTGCTAACTCTCAGATCTCCAAGTATCTTTGTGCAAGCAAACGGCGATTTGAAAATTCGCATTTCCTATTTTCGCAATGAACGCTTTCCAAGTCCTCAAATATACTTCAGGCCAGGCAGCATGTCTTCCTTTACGCATTTTTTAAAACATCATGTCGCTATCACAGCCACTCTACCACCGTCCTTAATCGCAGCGCTGCATGAGACAAACTGCCAAAAAATAGCACCGAGTAGTTAACAAGCTAAAACCACTTGAGATAAATCGAAGATTTTACATCCATTCTAACTAACACGAAGTTATTTATGCACCACCGTTTACGTTTCCCTAAAAAATACCAACACCCTCTCACAATTCTTACGCTGCGCTCTCAGCACCTGATCGTCAAACCGTCTAATTATAGCAATGGGATTTTTGACACTTTACAGATATAAATCAGTTACTAACTAGCAGAGCCTTTATAAATGATAAAATATCCTTTCGTCCTTACCTCCTCCACAGGTGTGCCGGTCGGCGTTCCTTTTCTCACGAAGCACAAACGTTGATAACCCTAAAATCCCTCCGTCACACTTTTATTGATCTCGTTAAGTTCCCAATCAAGACTGACTGTTCTTGAGAATCCCAGCAGGATTCACAAAACACTCTTCTCTATCCTGTAGGTTGTTCACTAGTTCTTCTCCTACACCACCCTTCTCACTCAATCCCCTTCTCAAGATTACCAGATTCCCAGCCACAGAATCGAATCAAAGTTGTATTGTCAATTGTTGTCCTTAGTCTCAGGCTGAGACTCTCAAGTTTCACTTTCAGTTTCACAGATTATTTCTCTCACCCGGATCCTGGACAAGGCCAGGGGTAAAATATGGAGCAAGATCAAGCGGATCTCTGGTAAGTCTGTTGTGAGGTACTACTGTCGTAAACTATTGTCACAATTTGAGGAATCAAAGAGGAGCCATGTGTTCTCCACCGTATCTATAGCAACAATGGCATCATTTCTGCCTCGACAGCTTCCCACACGCTAGAAAAATCTCCCTTGAAGACATCAAGAGCGAAATGTAAGAAGAAGGCTGGCTTTCGTAGCGTGGCCGCTTAGCCTCACAACAGCTCTCACGAGAAAATCTCCTTGGAGCAAACTAAAAGCAAAAGTCCAACAATCCATACACCCTTCTTCTTCTCCTTGACGATTTGCCCTAGTCAGTACTGTACATATAAACATTTACTATTAGCTATTAACGATACTGCTGCTGCTGCACCAGCAGCCATAGTTAGTTAAGTATGTTTACAGCGTGGCCAATCCTCCGCCTCAAAGCACATCTTAACAGCGGAGCGGACAGGTAAGGTGGGGAATGCGTTTTACGATACCTTGTGGCTACACTAGGCTGACCAACCCTTTATTATTGCATCTCTAAAAAGAATTGTTAGCCCGCCTTAATCATATGCATTACTGTAACTACGATAACGTGGTCTGTGTTGTTGCTTGAAACCAGAAGAGCAGATTATTAGCCGATGCCCAGCTTGACCACAGCCCAAAACGGACAAAACTCGATCACAGTTCAGTACAGGATGCATATAATTGTAGGCGAAGTGTGGGAGCAGGAACTTACCAAAAAATAAGTTACACGTACTGCATTAATAAGCCGAAATCCCTGATATTATTCCCTTCATCTTGAATACTCCCAGATTATTAATCTAGACAAGAGGAAAGAGGGGTAAGAAGTTGTGGAGTCTTTTAATTTAAGTGCATGATCTTAATTCCATTTCCCTTTTTTGAATTCCTCAGAAGTGTAACAGAGTAACCTAGCGCATAGACTTGTGGATTATATGGATAGAAGTCGGGCGAATCAGATTCCTTCCATAGATACATCCCTCTTGCATCAATCTCATCCTCACCGACCAAGAGCGCGCAAACAGCGCAGCGTTTAAATGCAAATTCCATCCTTCATTTTAGATTATTCAAAACTCCAAGGGACATAAAGGCTGCTTGTCTTGCAGTTTGCTTGTTTGCCTTTTCCATTCTTTCAGGTAACGTCGTCGTTTATTTATAAGCTGGTTTGCATTCTTTCTTTAGAAACAATAACGACGCTGGATAAAGAGAAAATAAATGCGCTTAAATTAACATCATTCGGAATGTTTAAAAAGTTAATTGAATTAACATTTAAAATTTAATTAGGGTTCATGTAGTAATGACCTGGTTACCCTGTATTATTTCAAAAAATCGAAAGTGGGCGTTTACTTTTGTGGCCCCAATATCAAAGTATTTTGCGATTTTTTTGCTGGCAATTCTTTTCTCGCAATTTTACATAACTGAACTGGTTATTTTATGATTATGCATCAAAATGTCTCCCATCCTACCAGTTTTTGTCTTTGTATAACTGTTACTTACGCTGTAATAAGGAATTAACAATGGCATGTAGCTTGGACGTATACTTATGGGAACAATACACGTTTTCATTATATAATCCATCTGGAAGTTCCTTCTCTGGCTCTTGATAAGTTGCTCGGTTTGATATCGCAAGATGCGGGGTTACGCAGAAATATGCGTCATGTGATATGCTATGGTTTATTAAAAAGAGACTGTAACTTTGCAAAAGTATTGCTAAATTCCACAAGGGCAAGGGTTAGGGACGATTTTTAATTTTGCAATACATACTAATACATATAGCTATAGCAATCTGTGTGAATATCGGACTTTTTGCTTTTGCTGCCCTTATAATCTCGCTCTCGCTAAAACTGTGTTTATATCTCGCAGTTCCAACTACAACTTCCTATTGGACCTCGAAGCTAGGTTACAACAATCGCATGGTAGTTTGAGTCAACACATTGATTAAAAATTCATCAGAATTGCCTCCGGAATACATCGTGATTGTCCGTGGACTAACTTTATAACATGACAGTCAATCAGTTCGGCAGTTGGATGACTCACAAGATGTTGTAGAAAACAGAATCATGAACTCAGCTTCGGGACTAGTTAAGAGTTGGAACTTGTGCAACGTAAACGTTACCAAAACAGGTACCAGTGAGTGAAATACGTTAGTTTATGAAGTTCAGTTTGTGACTGATGCACATACCCCGATTAGATTTGATTAAGAGATTTTCTAAGGTAAAAGTTTTCAATCCCTTTCAACGCTAGATTGACTGCGTCCATAATTTGCAAACCTGAAGACTGTGTATTTAACAGGTTGCGAAACTGAAAAAGTAAAGACGGGCTGACGTCGGAAGAGAGAAAACATGTCGCCATTGCGTGGCATTTTCGTTTGGTGCTGCGCTCTGATTATTGCAACTTCAGCAATTCAAGCACTGGGGGAACAAATCAATAAATCAAGTTTAAGAAGCCGGTAAGTCAATTAAGTTCAAAATTCAGTATTAAGGGGCGTCTTCAGACACATTACTCACGTTTATGACTAATAATTTTCAGAGACGGAGCTAAAGTGCGACAAGTGCGTGGAGCCAAGAGACCGTCTTGCAGCATTTCAATCCCAGAAGACGAAGCTTATGGATTGACCAAACTCCTCAATGGTTTTATCATCGCCTTTGCTGCTAAGACAGATCCAGCAGCTGTGGACTCCCCTCGGGATGTGGGTTCAGACTTTGTGATCAATTGTACGCATGGGGTTTCTGGGCTGGAAATTTCGGTTTGGCGGATTCTCAACCGCGTCTGGCTCGCCACGTCCTGCCAATACTCGGAGAACGAATTCGATCAAGCGCTACGTGAGGTAAAGAGGGAGGGCGACCAAGTGCTGCGTACGTTAGGCATAGTGGATGTGGTCCTACGCAGAAATATTGTGAAAATGGACTACTACCGCGGTACAGTCTCCAAAGTTAACGCCACTTTAATTCAAGTCACGGCGAAGATGAAAGAGGCCCAAAACAGTGGTCGCTGCCACTCCTCGGCTGTGAAGCAGTTGACGGCCAACTTTGAAGAAGCGCTCCAAGAAATAAAAACTCAGAAAGAAACTATCGCTGGACTTCAGAAAGAAATGCGAGAAACACGTGCAACTGTTTCGCTCCAAAATGCGGAATTGGTGATGCGAGGACTAGAGTTGGCGGAGTTCAAGGGAAATATGAGTCAAGTTGCTGGAAAGCAGGCTGAGAAGGACAGCGAGCAAGACGGACTCCTGGAAGAATTGAACGCGAAATTGTTAACTCCGGAATTGAATGCTACAGTGGTGCCCCTACTGGAAGAAACGTCTACAGTGGCGCCCTTACTGGAAGAAACGTCTACAGTGGCGCCCCTACCGGAAGAAACGTCTACAATGGCGCCCCTACTGGAAGAAACGTCTACAGCTGCGCCTCCACTGGAAAATACGTCTACCGTTTCCCCATCCACAGCACTCCAAGCTTATCTTAGCTCTGGATTGGCAGGTCTAACTGGAAAACCTTTGAACATTGAAAACGAGCACTACAAAGGAGAATTCCTCTACCTTGCACGAAATCCGACTGACAGAAGTGCAAGTGTTTATTGGTATGATGGAGCAACATTGGCGGTTGGTAGAGACAAACTGGGGGAGAGGGCGTTTCAGTGGGAGTTTGTTCGGGTTCCCGGCGAAGACAGTTCCGTCGTTTACCTTCGCAACAAACTCAACGAGCTCAAATCGATTCCATCAAAGCAAGATGGCTGGGGTCAATGGAATTACATTCGGATTGAAACTGTTTCCTCTGGGACGGTTGGTGAGTCTTCCCAGTTGGTCATCACAATGAAAGAAACGGCGGTCAATCAACATTATTATCGTCCACGCTCAAGACCAAACACTAACTCAGCACTGAATGGACGGGATATTATTGGGGGTCCTTCTCCCAGCACCCCTGTTACGAAATGGATCGTAACTTTGGCTTCTTGAAGCCTGGAATCCAGCCACTTGAAATTGCAAACCATTTGATTCAACTCCAAGATTTTTGAATGTGCGATTAAAATAATTAAAACTCCTTCCTCGAATTTTGACTTTACTTGCAATCGTCGACTGAGTTCATTGAACCCTGAGGGTGAAGCATTTTGTCTGTAAAGTTCAATGCCCTCACTCTCGCTTCCTGATGGCGGCGGGATGAGTCATCCTTTCACTCTCCACCTTCCACCAATCAAAAAGCCTTTGACAGCACAACTCCTCCTCCTCTGCCCTCGCCCATAACGAATCAAATTTCACATTTTACCCAGCATTGCACTCGTAGACTTTCACCTGGAAACCCATCTTGAAGTTACCTTATTAATCCGAAACTACGCACCTAAATTTTGGTTCACACCTTAAATACTATATTGCATCTCCGAGAAATGTTGAATAAAAAGTCTTACTAATTACTTCAAAAACCCTGCTCACCTTCCAAACCAATTAGAAACGACTTAAAAGCATACAATGCAGTGTCTGAACAATGTAGCCTAAACCCATCTCCTAATTAAATCCTCTTCCGCATCCATGACAGCCCATTCACTTCCAAAGTCCTCCAAGAGTCTGGTTTCCTCCTCAAACTTCCAGATCACTTTTACCTCTCATTATTTCCATCCCACACTCAAGTTGATCCTCATTCTACCCGCCAATTCCCATCATTCAATTTTACACTAGCTCATAGTTTTTTATTCATTATACCCTTCTAGTGTTGCGTTATTATGCCTTTATGACCGAGCATACGCTTGAGCGTTCCTCATTAGCGCATTACCATATCCCACCTTTGTCCTGTTTCTTGAAACCTCATCCCGCAAAAACCTTAGACAAATCCCTGCTTTACTTTCAATCAGGATTATGGTACGCTGAACGCTGTTGCTGCGTATCAGCGACAGCCGTATAAATTATACTATTCCCAATACGCAGCGCACGTCCTGTGGCTCCCTTTCTCTCCTGGCGCTTACAGCTCTGTTTGAACAGACATAGCGCGCCTCATCCTGGCCCAAAAGCGTGTGACTTTAAACCAGGGATGGAGGAGACTGTATCAGCGCAAGCTTAGCCGTAAAAGAGGATTGTACGTAGGATGTTAGGGCACTGGCCGGAATGATAAGAAAGCGAAAGTGGATGACCAACAAGTAGGACAGGACAGCCATGGGCAAGTCCTTTTACTCCCTTTTTAAGAGCACTCTCCTCCTCACAATTCAAACCTGAATCCTTGTTCATCATCACCTTTTATTTCTCATGTCGCTCTTTGACTCTATAGTCCTTAATATTCATGCCAGGCTAGTGTGTGCCATTATATGATTATTGTATTCCCGTGGAATCACACACAGGATAATATGGCGATGATGTTAAAACGGAAGAGAACATTAAAGTTCCTCTTTTATGCTTTCAACAATTCCTGGTCATCCGCCCGTCATATAAGGTCTTTGGACAGAACGGTATAATCATGTTGTCAAAATTCAAATTTGAACCTTTATTGGCTTCGTCAGTAGTTTTACGGTGCTTTATCTGTAATTAAAAAAATATTGACACTCTTACACTCTCGTAATTAGGATTGGACAAGTTTTGTTGGAAAAGTTCTATAGCTTGTAAATTAACAGGGATGTGTGGTCATAGCGCTTGCAGAGAATTACAAGCATTAAGATTATTTGACACCAATTAGTCAAGTTACTAACTCCTTGTATGACTAGCGCAAATTGAGTTGATGATAGTTTTGGAGTAGGCATGCAATGGAATGATTAACTTTAGCTGACAGGGATTTTTCTACACTGCGCTGCACTGCGAATTGGTTGCATCTCTGCGCTCTCTTTAGGCAAGATGAATAGGATCAATACGAAGCTGCTAGAAGTTGTCTTACGATAGAGAAATATTTTTGATTCGTAAAGCAATAAGACATTTGCAGTAGAAAACTATAGCTTTTGGCTAATATATATAGCAGAGTTAGTATGCTCTTAAAATTTACAATGTGAAAAATGTACCCAACAATAATAGCTCTAACTTATACTGAATCTACCTACTGCATTTCTCTCTCATCTTACACCAGTAAGCTCTGAATCTTTAGCCTCTGGCAATTACAGTTTGTATGTATACTCATAAATTATTGAATAGCTGTACGCTATTGTTATCCAGCTAGGCTGTGTATGATTGTAATTGCTAAGTTAAAGCAATGGGGGATGTGAACTTGCGAAAAGATTAATTTCTCGCGTTTTCTTAAAAAATTGCAATAATAATTTTAATTTCTTCCCTTCGGCATCCAAACTAGCAGGTTCATCCATCTTCTGGATGTGGCATTAATTATTTTGCTAATAATTAGGCGCGCTTCGCTGACAGGATGCACTAATTAAAAAAATAAACGATATATAAACCTATGGTGAAATATGCATCGTTTTCTAACGCTATATTATGTTTAACGCGCTGCAGATAGTATGGGTGCGTTTCGTTTGCAAAACTTTAAATACATGCAACGTTTTTTTATCGGATTATATATATACATTTAGTTTTTGCAAAATGAACATATAAATCATGCTAACATGTCATGCATGCATTTCAAAGGCAAAACAATTTTACATTCTGTGGAAAACAAATATTTTAAGGATTATGTCGCGTGGAATGCAAAATTTATAATTGTATTCGATATTCATCGCCTTCATTACATATTCGTAAGCAAGTGAATACAGGAAAGTTTCCTTGCATTTAATGTTGTGTCGGTTCGGGATGACTGCAGTTGCTTTCGTGGATAATGTTTTCAAATTCTAGGTTACGTTATGCTGCACTACGATGTGGTGTGTCGAAAATCCTAGGTTACTGACCTACCAATGCATCCATCATACAAAACTGTGTTAAAAGTAGCTGTTGCAAATAATGACTGATAAATTGTTTTTTTAGTAACATTTTTAACCTGTAATTGTTTATAGCTTCTACTGAGTTTTATCAAATACTTGAATTTAACATTATTTACCTGTTGTATATATAGTTAACTTTAATTCAAATGTTTTGCATTCCTATTAACTAATTTTCTGACCTTTGCACGATACCGGTTCGAAGTTGTAGCCATTACTTGCAAATGTTTGGATTGTGTCACTCTGCATCGACCTGGCTTGAACACTTGTTGCAATGTCTCTGCCTTCTCTTCTGTCAGCATATTGCTAAGCTGAAGCCACAATTAATAAACATAATCTACAATCAACCAGTACATATATTTCACCAAGTAAAAGCTTTCGTGGGGTTAGCGTTAGCTCGCGTAACGAGGGTTGTGAATAACAATTTTTTCGCAACTTATCGAAGAGTTTATCATAAACACAATCACCTTTGGTGACAGGGCCCGGCATTAATTTGTATGCGCGTCACATCAGTCTCGCTACATTATTTAGTAGCAAACAGATGGGATTCACTGTTTGTAAAACAGGACCTGTGCTGCCGGTCATAGCTTCTATGCCTTACAGCTTCGCTCCATGCTTTACCTTAAGCCATTACAGTGTTAATAAGTTATGCACGTAAATTGTGGTCACATAACAAATATTATCTAATTGCAAATAACCTCCACGGCGATTACGTACAAGCCTTTCGCTGTTGCGGCAAGAAGCGCTAATTGATTCCCTTCCTCTTCGTCAATCATCAAAGGATCACACGTAGATGATCTGTGGTGAGTTGGCAGTAGGAGCGCTGCCGCTTCCGAGCATTTTGATATCGCCGCTCATACTACGCTTCGCTTGAGGCCAACAGGATACGAATCAGGATTGACAGGGAATATTTTCTTTAGGGTTTTGAAAATTTAAGCAATCAAAATCTCATCATCTTCAATGAATACTATAGTTTATGGTTAATCTCCGGCAGCTGATGCGTATATAGCTTCTGGCTTTTTGCATTCAATCAAAAAGCATAATTGTCTTCCTGAGGTGAGAAAGAAGTGAAAAAGGGGCGGAGATTTTTATGATACGTGCGGCTGTACATTGTTACGTTTAAGCAAATGAAAGGCTAAATGAAATTATGAGTGAATATAGTACAATCTAATCGATAAAATCATTTCATACTTTCGTTTGTCTCAAGAGCTTCTTGAAATTCTTCTTGCCATTATTCCTTGAGACGCCGGTTTATGATTCTAACGTTGCAAAATATCTTGAGCATACATTCTGATTCTGTGCACATTAACATTTGTGTCCGTGATCATTCAATACGATAATCAATTATCAACTTTAACGTTAGCGAAACAAACTAAAGACCTTATCATAGCCTATAATTAAATAAATACATCTATATATATATTAATAAAGCTATCTACAAGCTTAATTGAAACATGGATTTCTCGGTTCTTTGGTATCACATTTTTTTTCATCCGAAATTATGTTCTTGTTGTCATGGATTGCTATATCGGGCTATATTTTTTCAGTGAAATTTTGTCATAACTACTGCTGGATTGTTTTAGCCTCGATTAAGCATCGACGATGAATGAAAATGTGAATGGCAAGTTGAAACATTTTTACGTTAGTCTAAACTTAGCGTAGCTTCAAGCATCACTCCATAGTATTTTGCTCCTGTAATTTCTAAGCATTCTAAATTTGCAATCTAAATTTCAAGTAAAGCTAAAAAAAATTGAAGCGTTAAGAGTAAGTGGAATTGTTTTTTTCACCGTTAAGATTTGCCTAGCTTGAAAGATTAGATCTAAACAGGCTAAAAAACTACTGGACACAAGTCCCTTGTATTTCATCTACACTATTAGTGACTCCATTGTAATTAAATCTTCTTTTTCAATGATTGCTGAATTTGATAGCATACATATTTGACTGGGAAAGAAAATGGACTATCCAAAGCACCCCCACGCATGGCGAAATCCGCGAGGCAGTAAATGAGGAATAAATATAAGCAGTACAATTCAGATTCTCTGTTTTCATACCGCTAAAATCAGATTCGTCTATTTTGAAGTATTCGAAATCACACTAAACCGTTTGGGTGTAGTCAAAATCAGATTGAGCTGTTTTAGCCCAGTCAATATCCGATAAAACTGTTTTAGTACAGTCAAAATCCGATTGAATTGTTTGGGTGCAGTCAAAATCAGATTCAGCTGTTTTAGCGCAGCCAAAATCAGATTGAGCTATTTTAGCGCAGCCAAAATCAGATTGAGCTATTTTAGCGCAGCCAAAATCAGATTGAGCTGTTTTAGCGCAGTCAAAATCAGATTGAGCTATTTTAGCGCAGCCAAAATCAGATTGAGCTGTTTTAGCGCAGTCAAAATCAGATTGAGCTGTTTTAGCCCAGTCAAAATCAGAACGAGCTCTTTAAGCGCAGTCAAAATCAGATTGAGCTGTTTCAGCGCAGTCAAAATCAGAGTGAGCTGATTTAGCGCAGTCAAAATCAGATTGAGCTGTTTTAGCGCAGTCAAAATCAGATTGAGCTGTTTTAGCCCCGTCAAAATCGGATTGAGCTGCTTAAGACCAGTTAATATCGAATTGAACTGTTATAGCTCAGTCAAAATCAGACTGAGCTGTTTTAGCTCCGTCAAAATCAAATTGGCCTTCATGGGTACAATCGCTATCCGATGGAGCAGTTTTGATGCAGTCAAAACCGGATTCTTTGGATTCAGTGCCGTCAAAATTGGATTCTTTTGTTTTATTTCACTCATGATCAGATATGGCTGTTGTGATGCAATATAAACCAAACTCAGACTTGATATTTTTAAAAAAACTTCAAATTTCGGCATCCAATTTCGGATTTTTCATCTTATTTTATTTTATTAGCCGTATTTTATTTTGACTGCGCTAAAACAGCTCAGTCTGATTATGACTGCGCTAAAACAGCTCAGTCTGATTATGACTGCGCTAAAACAGCTCAGTCTGATTATGACTGCGCTAAATCAGCTCAGTCTGATTTTGACTGCGCTAAAACAGTTCAGTCTGATTTTGACTGCGCTGAAACAGCTCAATCTGATTTTGACTGCGCTAAAACAGCTCAATCTGATTTTGACTGCGCTAAAACAGCTCAGTCGGATTTTGACTGCGCTTAAACAGCTCGTTCTGATTTTGACTGGGCTAAAACAGCTCAATCTGATTTTAGCTGCGCTATAACAGCTCAATCTGATTTTGACTGCGCTAAAACAACTCAATCTGATTTTGGCTGCGCTGAAATAGCTCAATCTGATTTTGACTGCGCTGAAACAGCTCAATCTGATTTTGACTGCGCTAAACAGCTCAATCTGATTTTGACTGCGTTAAATAGCTCAGTCGGATTTTGACTGCGCTTAAACAGCTCGTTCTGATTTTGACTGCGCTAAATCAGCTCAGTCGGATTTTGACTGCGCTTAAACAGCTCGTTCTGATTTTGACTGCGCTAAATCAGCTCGTTCTGATTTTGACTGCGCTAAAACAGCTCAATCTGATTTTGGCTGCGCTAAAATAGCTCAATCTGATTTTGACTGCGCTAAAACAGCTCAATCTGATTTTGGCTGCGCTAAAATAGCTCAATCTGATTTTGACTGCGCTGAAACAGCTCAATCTGATTTTGACTGCGCTAAAACAGCTCAATCTGATGTTGACTGCGTTAAATAGCTCAGTCGGATTTTGACTGCGCTTAAACAGCTCGTTCTGATTTTGACTGCGCTAAATCAGCTCACTCTGATTTTGACTGCGCTGAAACAGCTCAATCTGATTTTGACTGCGCTTAAAGAGCTCGTTCTGATTTTGACTGGGCTAAAACAGCTCAATCTGATTTTGACTGCGCTAAAACAGCTCAATCTAATTTTTGCTGCGCTAAAATAGCTCAATCTGATTTTGACTGCGCTAAAACAGCTCAATCTGATTTTGGCTGCGCTAAAATAGCTCAATCTGATTTTGGCTGCGCTAAAATAGCTCAATCTGATTTTGGCTGCGCTAAAACAGCTGAATCTGATTTTGACTGCACCCAAACAATTCAATCGGATTTTGACTGTACTAAAACAGTTTTATCGGATATTGACTGGGCTAAAACAGCTCAATCTGATTTTGACTACACCCAAACGGTTTAGTGTGATTTCGAATACTTCAAAATAGACGAATCTGATTTTAGCGGTATGAAAACAGAGAATCTGAATTGTACTGCTTATATTTATTCCTCATCAAAGTTAATTTTTACTGATTATTTGTGAGTTTTAATATCTCAATTCGGTAAACATATTTGGGTTTTGTTTTGCTATTGTTGATTTTGTATTGTTTTTAGCTATGTCACTAAACTAGCTGCAGTGCTCATATTCTTGAAAATCAATGGTGAAAGTTTTGAGGGAAGTAGGATGTCTAGGCCATCCGCTATTATTAAATGGTGGTTTGTATTGTTGCGATAGCACCATCCAGGGCGGTTGTTTGAATCGATAAAGTTTACTCTACTTTTTCTATGTAAAAATGCCACCTCACCTGTTTAGCCAATCACCTCACTCTCCATCGCTTGTAATTATTAAGCATGTGTGAGCCGCCATCTTTCTTCTCCCTCTGCCTAGCAACTCCCTCTATAACTTCCTCACAGCCAGCGGGTGGGTGGTGATTTTTCGGGGGGCTACCATTTTTTTCTTAAACATAGAAACACTGCCATGTTCTTTAAACATTTATACTCGGCCGAAGTTCGAGATGTTCTTTATAGATCCGGAGGATGAAGACGATGAACGGGATGAATTTAGCACGAACCCTGATGATTGGTTTGATATGAATTGGAGGGTTGGATGCATGTACGAACCCGGGTGCTTGCGCACTAATTGTCTAGATGGACAAGAAAGCATATACAACGACCGCGTTAGGCGTCAACGGGAGAACCCATTGGAAAGCGTGACTCAAGACAGTATTTTCAACGAAATGCAAGCACGAGGCCCGGTTGAGTTTGGGCAAGATCCTGTCAAAAGGGAAGGGTACTACGATGACCTGTTTCGAGAAACGTATCCTCCGGACGTCTATATACGCAGCCCAAGATTTGACGACGCTATGGCAAGTGCCGGCGGGGGTCAGGCGTACAAAAAATATGCAAAACAATTCCAGAGGGTTCGACAGCGGAATCAGAGGCATTTCGAAGTTGGCAAGAAGTTGGATGATCCAACCGTGCATTGCCGCCATTGCGATGCTTGCCATTGCAGCGGTAAAAATAAGGTGGTCGCGGATCCTACAACTTTGCATTCATACCTTAAAGATTGCCCGAGAGAGAGGGAGGATTACGACGATTACGGTGGCCCTTCCTTCGCTAAGAGGCCAAGAGTTTAATTTTTCTCACTTGAATACCACTTTTAAATCTTTTCAGTCATGCACACACTTTGTACCTTACACATAAATTACACATTCGCAGTAGTAGAAACAGTGCAAAATCTTTGCGTATGGGGGAATTCTCAATAAAAACGTTGTGTAAACCGCTATTCTGGTACTGTGTTAAGCGTCTGTAGAGACTTCATACCTGCCTGGTCACAACGAGTAAAACCTTATTCCTTATACCGATATTCATTGTTTCTATTGT
The DNA here is from genome assembly GCA_906901655.1 of Sminthurides aquaticus. Lineage (NCBI taxonomy): Eukaryota > Metazoa > Arthropoda > Collembola > Symphypleona > Sminthurididae > Sminthurides > Sminthurides aquaticus. The sequence goes on from CAJQTT010000010.1 coordinate 2,065,497, forward strand.
ATGAATTTCAAATATGAGAAATTCACTTTGGTTAATATACTACCCTTCTTTGCCGGTTTCGTACTCGAATGAGTTTTTATTGTTAACGGGTCGAACCACTTGTGATAGCAGAGGGACTGGGCCCAGAAAAGACAGAGAAGCCTAGCATTCTTTTGATCTGGTTCGCGAAAGTAATTTGATTGGCAAAATCCTTGCGTCACACAAACAACAACAGAACGAACGGTCAAGCAATAAGAAACGAGAATAATATGCAGAGTAATGTGGGATTCAGTGCATGTATGGTTGGTGGATCCATTGCAATTCTTGTATTGCTTTCGGAGAATGGCTTGTAATGTGCCAAACTTGAAGATGTTTGTTGCGAATACTTGTGCAAAAATTATTGCAAGAAAACGCTTGTATATTTTACTAACCATGCCGCCTTCTTACATTTTCGTCTTGACGTCCTACATTGATTGCGAATTCAAAGAATTGTTCGGAGAGTGTATAGATAAGTTAATATGATGAAGGAGGCAGATCCTTTGAAGATTTTTTCAAGGGTTTTTTATAATATTCGCAAGCTTCCATAAGTACTTATCTCAAGCGCGAAAAATAGCAAACTGGTTGCAAACATATATGCAGTTAAGCGCATTCATAAATCTTTTTGCATATTACATAGGAAATCATATCAGCGTGAGCAATCTAGTATTTTTCCTAAAGAGACCTATTATCCTTTCGCAAAATCTCAAGCGCTGTCATTACGCTTATCTGTGATACGAAGCACGCTTGCTGTATATTTTCCATTTAACAAGAGCGCTGACACATTTAACCGTTTCCATACGCTAATAATGCTCAAAGTACATGCGTCCAAAGAAACCTCAGCCAATAAGTATAGAGGGCGCTACAATACCGTAGAACCTTACTACAACGTTCCTATGGTAACTTAAGCATACTGCGTTTCCGTAGGAAAACTCATAAAAATTAATCTACCGCCATCGGTCAACACCATGTTACAGGAAACCAACCAATTCCCTTAACAAGACACCAGGGTGCGTTAGGGTTCCCATTTTTGCCGGTTTGAAAAACAGGCTAATGCGATCGGTGAAGCCGTCCACATTTTCCGGGATATATTTAAATTTACTGTAAATCTATATTATATACCAATAAGTATCTATAGATATCTACAGGTATCTATAGAAATCTATAGATATCTATAGGAATCGATTATATATCCATTATTAATATACTGTATATACTATGGGGCGAAATCCCTATTGCGATCGGTAAAGCCGTCCACAATTTCCCGGATATATGTATATCTACTGTATATTTATAGTAAATACCAATAGGTATCTATAGGTATCTATAGGTGTCTATAGGAATCTATAGATATCTATAGGAATCTGCTATATATCCATTATAAATATACAGTATATACTATGGGGCGAAATCCCTATTGCGATCGGTAAAGCCGTCCACAATTTCCCGGATATATCTGTATCTACTGTATATTTATAGTATATACCAATAGGTATCTATAGGTAGCTATGGGAAACTATAGATATCTATAGGAATCTACTATATATCCATTATAAATATACAGTATATACTATGGGGCGAAATCCCTATTGCGATCGGTCAAGCCGTCCACAATTTCCCGGATATATGTATATCTACTGTATATTTATAGTATATACCAATAGGTATCTATAGGAATCTATAGATATCTATAGGAATCTATGGATATCTATAGGAATCTATAGATATCTATAGGAATCTACTATATATCCATTATTAATATACTGTATATACTATGGGGCGAAATCCCTATTGCGATCGGTAAAGCCGTCCACAATTTCCCGGATATATGTATATCTTCTGTATATTTATAGTATATACGATTAGGTATCTATAGGTTCCTATAGGAATCTATAGATACCTATAGGAATCTACAGATATCTATAGTAATCTATAGATTTCTATAGGAATCTATAGATATCTATAGGAATCTACTATATATCCATGATTAATATACAGTATATACTATGGGGCGAAATCCCTATTGCGATCGGTAAAGCCGTCCACAATTTCCCGGATATATGTATATCTACTGTATATTTATAGTACATACCAATAGGTATCTATAGGTATCTATAGGTATCTATAGGAATCTATAGATATCTATAGGAATCTACTATATATCCATTATAAATATACAGTATATACTATGGGGCGAAATCCCTATTGCGATCGGTAAAGCCGTCCACAATTTCCCGGATATATGTATATCTTCTGTATATTTATAGTATATACGAATAGGTATCTATAGGTTCCTATAGGAATCTATAGATATCTATAGGAATCTACAGATATCTATAGTAATCTATAGATATCTATAGGAATCTATAGATATCTATAGGAATCTACAGATATCTATAGTAATCTATAGATATCTATAGGAATCTATAGATATCTATAGGAATCTACTATATATCCATGATTAATATACAGTATATACTATGGGGCGAAATCCCTATTGCGATCGGTAAAGCCGTCCACAATTTCCCGGATATATGTATATCTACTGTATATTTATAGTACATACCAATAGGTATCTATAGGTATCTATAGGAATCTATAGATATCTATAGGAATCTACTATATATCCATTATAAATATACAGTATATACTATGGGGCGAAATCCCTATTGCGATCGGTAAAGCCGTCCACAATTTCCCGGATATATGTATATCTTCTGTATATTTATAGTATATACGAATAGGTATCTATAGGTTCCTATAGGAATCTATAGATATCTATAGGAATCTACAGATATCTATAGTAATCTATAGATATCTATAGGAATCTATAGATATCTATAGGAATCTACTATATATCCATTATTAATATACTGTATATACTATGGGGCGAAATCCCTATTGCGATCGGTAAAGCCGTCCACAATTCCCCGGATATATGTATATCTACTGTAGATTTATAGTATGAAGCAATAGGTATCCATAGATGTCTATATAAATCCATATGAATCTATAGAAATCTATAGGAATCTATAGAAATATATAGGAATCTATAGAAATCTCTAGGAAACCAAGGAAAAGCTGTAGGAACCTATAGAAATCTACTGGAATCTATAGAAGTCTATAGGAATCTACTATATATCCCCGAGTATATACTATGGGACGAATCGCTATTGCGATCACTGAAACCGTCCACATTTCGAAGTTGATTGCAAATCCATTGTTGATTGCAGATGCAGTGTTGTGTGCAATGGAATTGTTGATTGCAAATGCGTCTCTTGCATTTGCAATCAACAATTCTCTCGTGCAACCGAATTTGTTGCTAATAGTTATTTTGCAATCAACAATTCCATGAGTTATGTGTAGCCATTACAAATACAATTTTCAATATCTTGGTCACTACATTTGGTTGGAGTTCAAACCGGCAGAAGGGATAGCTTCTATCCTGCTCCAATTTTTATATGACATACCACAAACAGCACTCACCAGGATGTATTATCTCGTTAATTATTCCAAGAAAATTAGGCTACATCCTATTAAACATTAGTCTTCTTGCAACATATCCCAGGATGGAGTTAATTAGTTAACTGCTTCGTGGGTTACAGGTAGGGCACCTTGATGTCAAGTACCCTAAATACAATGCAATGCTTGGTTTCACTTGCAGCTCAGCTCTCTGCTCACAGCAGACTAGTCGGATTGCCCTTTCAGTTAACTACAGTTTAATATTCCCGTAAGGTGATGATGCAAGCAGTCCTCATTGTATTTATAATAGGGAATTTAGGTATCTCGGAATGATGGAAACATCTTTGTGCAGACTGTAGGTGTGACTTTTTTTGGTAATTTGGCATTAATTATTTAATTTAGGCTCTGAAAATTGTCTCAGTGTTGCAAATTTTCGCACTCCTTGTTATATCCTCAATAGATGCGGCATAGCAACAAGGAAATGCAAAAAGCTTTAAGTCACATACACTAAACGCCATGCATTACAGTACATGCACTGCAAAGCTAGCCAAACTACTAAGGAACTCGACGCATTAATTAGCCAGTAGTACTAAGTGTATACGTGTACGTGAGTACTAAGAGTATGTAGTACTAAAAGGGCCATGGCTACATCGGCGCTTGTTGATGACAATGAGCACCTCCTTTACAATACAAAATACTAAAAGGGCCACAAGTCTCATCCGCATGGCAATAAAATGTTTGCAGCGTTTAAGCGCGGAATTAATGGATTAACAACAAGGATTTCGCACTTATTTTAAAATTAATGACAAGTTTTTCATAGGAAAAACTATTTAATCTCTGATTTCCGTTTTAACCTAGCTTTTTCCTCTTTTCTTTCCGCACGTTTGAATGTTAACGTCTACATAGCGAAAAAATCGGCAAGGAATTTTACGTGATGAACACGCACTCATTTTTATTACTCGGCATGTGGCACCATGGTACACCACATCCCCCCAATCCTTAATGCTATACCAAGCTTAAGATATTACCTAGAATTACCTAGAAACAAAAGTAAATCCAAGTTGAAATGATGTGACGGCGATATAGTTTAATACGACCACCGTCATAATTTACGACTTCCTTTATTTCCTCCTCTTGATTCCTCCCCATCGACATCCTTAATTTTGTATAGTAGCTGTGTATACGCGTACTCGCCGGGACGGTGTTTAGTACAGAATACTCGGCTGCAGATATTCGCATTCTTGCATTCCCCAGAGTAAGACCAGATATCCTCGAATTGTCGTGTAGTGGATAGAGGTGTAAGATACAGATATATGAAAATCTACTAATTTTTACTTCTTCTTTATATGTAGGAAAAGGAATGAGAGAGAATTTACTTTCTTTGTTTTGAAATTGGCGAAGTGGTGCTAGGCGTCTGTGCATGTTTGTGCGAATTTCATTGCTCCACTGTCCTTGCATGTTAAAATACTATAAACTATGATCGTTCTGCCTTGGACTAAGGAAGTCAAAAAGTAGCGAAATTTGATAAGATTTCCATGAAAAGCTACTGCGACGTGACTGGAGGAAAAACGTTTTCCAGCAGCGCGCCGGTGTTAGGTTTTAAATCGAATTGTTGTAATTTGTCAAGCTGGAAAAAAATCCCCATGGAAACATCCCCAAGATAAACACCTCTGCAAAACTTAGTTCCTTAAGTTGTCATTTATAGCTTAAAACTTTATTCAGGTTACTAAACTTTTCGCGAATTTCCATCGCAACCATTGAAGTTCAAAAAACAATTCCGAAAGTGGAAATAAATTCCCAGCCTGCGGTAAGTATGGCATGGCTTACAATTAACGAGATGCTATAAATAATTAGCAGGATGAAACATGGAATTTAGTGCGGCTTTGATATACGTTTTTTAATACTCGTAAAGGAATATATTCCACCCGGGCATAGATGGTACGGATCACACTGTCCCATGATCCAGGATCATTGGCCCATTGGGACAGTGTGATCCAAATGGATCAACAAAGTGGGTCAAAATGGCTTTGGGTCAATGATCCTGGGTCATGACCCATCTTGTCTTTGATCCAATTTTCCATTGATCCAAGGTGATCCATCCTGAAGTGCTTACATTTTTTTCTCAAGCAATAGTAACTTGTAGCGTGTGTAGCATGAGCGATCTATTCTTTACAGATTCGTTACTGAGTGACGGCACGAGAGGGACGATACTTGAATTTTGTGTTTTTGTCTCTCTCTTAAATGTCTCGCTAATGTATTGTTTTCACCTCGGGCAGTATGATTATATACTGATAAGATATGATATGAGTATATACTGGTATGAATTAATACAGGTAGCATGTTGCATTAACACGATGCCATAGAGTGTGATATGATAAGCTTTTCTTTGGGCTATGGGAAACAGCTTATACGTATACCGTGAATGCTAGTAGCGTGCTCATACGGTTTGCTGAAAACTGACATTACTTACTGCGGTTATTTCGAATTGGAGAAAGGGATAACAAAGGCGGGACACGCTATTTAAAATATTTCCTTAACTGTTCCTCGGATTTCTTGGGTCTGGAGTAAGTTATAATTGAAGACCACAGTGTATGCTATTTAATGTAGATACTCCAGTATCTTATTTTCAATTACACAGTCATGAGTTCTTTGTCCTTGCGTGAAACTGATTTGCATGTACCTACTATTTCAGAAAAAAAAGAAGTACCCACCTACAGTGGTAACACTTAATAGCAGTAGCAAATTGTAGAGTATGTAGTACGAACGATCTGTTCTTTACAGATTCGTTGCTAAATGACCGCACGATACTTGAATTTGTTGTTTTTGCCGGTTTGAAAAATAGGCTTACGCGATCGGTGAAAGCCGTCCACAATTTGACATTTTAGTTATATACTAGTAGATTTACATGGCGTATATAGCATATATTAAATAGATTCTATTTAAATCTACTAATATGCAAAATGTAGTATAAACTATATAGTATGGGGCGAAATCCCTATTGCGATCGGTGAAAGCCGTCCACAATTTGACATTTTAGTTATATACTAGTAGATTTACATGATATAAATAGCACATATTAAATAGAATCAATTTAATATATACGCATCAATACGCGTAAATATAGTTAAGATATACGTATTTACGCTGTATCTACACTGTATACCTAAAATTAAATTTTATATATATGAGGGCGTGGTATTGCTACTGCGAACGGCGTTTTGGCTGTCCACAATGGGTTATACTGTGTATCCGTGGAGAAAACACTACATCGACACTGTATATTATCCATAAATGCATTCAGATTAGTGTTACATCCGGCCTCAATCCTTTTCTTACTCGCGGTTATGTTTCGTATTCTTCAATTAGGGTTCGGGGTTTCACTGTATTAGAAAAAGACTTTTGTCAAGGGATTATAAGGCGCTGCGGCAAAGCCTTTGCAAAGTATTATCTTACACCCATAGAGAAGAATTAATCCAGTATCGCAAGACAGCATTAGTTTTCCCATGGCGTCGTGTATTCCTACGAATTAGCGTTAATGAGCTATAAGATAAATCAAACGGATAGATTTATATAATTATTTGTAATATGCATAATAATATGTGTCAATACCTCAACCTTTGTCCGGCAGATTTACAGTTTTAGCATCGCGGTAGTTCTATGAATATACAGAAATGCAACAATACACAATAGTTGACTGCAACACCTTGCGAAATTAGATCACATTTGCACTTTAGCACAATTATAAGAAAATTTGCGAAAATGGCATGTATGGGCAATCAAATCTTGCCTCCCTTGAAAATAGGAGACTTAAAAAAGTAACCATGGTGATTTCAAACCGGCAGTGGGGATAGCTTCTATCCTGCTCCAATTTTTATCTCTAAAATGTCTCGCTCATGTATTGTATGCATCTCGTGCAGTATGATTAATACTGCCAGGCATTAATAAAGTCATTTATACGACGGTATATAGTGTGATATGATCAGCTTGTTTCAGTTTCTGAGATGTGTGAAATCTCAGTTTACATGTGTACTGTAAGGGTTAGCAGTGTACTCACACAGTTTGCTGCAAACTGTAGTATTTTATAGTACTTTGTACTACCGAGTCATTACTTTATACTATGAGATCAGTACTGTGGTAACTTGCAATAGTGATAAGGGATAACAAAAGCGGGTTACACGACTTAAAGTATATTCCTTGATGTTACTTGGATTTCTTGCATCACTTGTACGTCATTATTAAAGACCACAGTGTAAGTTATTTTTAATTTTCAACTACGCAGTCATGAGTTCTTTGCTTTTGCCTGTTGTAGGGCACAAAACTAATTTGCACCTACTTACGTCTCAACGGAAAAAGTAGTTTCGAGTACCATATATAGAGGATACGCAAAACTGTCATGGGGGTTTTAATTTTGTAGAAAACGACAGTGACAATTTGATAGAGAGGGAGAGTGAACATCAATTCTGGAGTAAGTTAACAGCTGAATACACACACAAGGTTTACGTACGATATGGCTGCTACGGCTTGGGTTATGTACACCACTGTAGTTCTGTATGTACTAGTCGAACATCCCTTGAATGATGTCAAAGTAACAGGGAAGTAAGTAGTCGGCAAGGAGCTATTAATGGTAGTACTGAAAATCAGAGTTCGGCGCATTCATTTTAGTAAAAAGTTTAGTGATTCGCATCAATTGATTTTATAATTGCGTGAAAATGAACTCATTTTCCACAAACCCGTGGAAGATTCATTTGATGCCAATGCGGGAGGGCTAACTATTGATGCAGTGGACGAGAAAGCTGGCCCTACATCTGAGATATATACAATAAACGGACAACTTTAAATTGCGACGTAACAAATGCTCCACAGTCTTGTATAATTAGTACAATTGGTTATCGTCTACATGTTAAAAATACATGTTAAAAAGTTTGTGTAGCGTTTTATTGGTGGCTTTCAGTAACCCCTGTGTGCACGAGATTTTTGAAAGTACAAACTGAGAGTGTGCTCCATCAGTTTGTGGCAATTTGGTTGTGCTTAATAGTTCTTTGCTTATTTGCGAGAGTTGAAAGGGATAACAGCGTCCAGAATAGACAATTTTAAAATATATCCGTTCCTGTTCCCTGGAACATTGGACCTTATGTATTTGATTATTACATACCAAAGTGCATGTGATTTAATGCAGTGAGTTAACTAAAGCTAATTTTTCGAATCTTTAGTTATGGTATCCTACCATGGCTTTTTTGGAAACATCATACATTTGAATGACCCGGGTATCTTATGCGAAATAAAATTATCGAGTATCAGTAAATACTCACTATTAAATAAAGTTAATTTGTACAACAATGGGTGCGAAATTGTTGAGGAATTTAAATTGCGCCACTAAAAGTCACGGCACCTCGTTCACTGGGATTGACTATTCGAGGCAACACTGTTTTGCTAAAAGGAGCTTTGGTAAATAAATCTGCGGATTTGTTAAGATTACGATTTTAGACTGTTAACATGGACTTCTTTCCTGTATATATTGTAACCATGCGATGGTGGGCCAGCGGATTTTATTCAAACCGGTCATGGTGAAGGAAATACAATTAGCATCACACAATACTTCACCATTTCAATTTGAAATGAATTACTGTTGAATCGGCCGCCTATTCAATCTTATAAAGTAATACAAGTGTACATAACCTGTACGTAACCCGTATCTCAAGCAAAGAGGGAAATTCGATGCATCCTTTGGTGCAAGTTTAAAGATTCATATGAAAAACAGTTACGATACGCTATGACAGGTACATCTTTGGTTGCGTGCACCACTGCGGTAACACATGTGCGTGTAAACCTCAGTTGATTGATAGTGCAGGTAGGTACTAAACGGAAAGCCGAAAACCAGGAAATGCTGACAGTTTAGTCGTTAATGGCTACGCATGAAAAACTGTATTTCTAATTTAATTATTGGATTTCATTTCGTTTGCAAGTTGAAAGTGGTTATGAAAAACTTTGGGAAACTATTTAATTCAGTTGGTTAATTTAGTTTTCATATCAAAGTCGCCAAACACCCAGGATTAGGAAAAACATTAATATGTTGGAGTTTTTCGCACCTCCTACCACAAATCTCCACTGTTCCATACAGTTTGAAATAACTTAATTAACCAATGTTAGCAAACCGTTGACTCCATATTACTATTATTTAATATCAAAAAGCCTTAGGAGATTACAAATGTTTTTTCTAATCCTCGTTAACTGAGTCAGTTTCAACTTTATCAATTGGTTTTTACACTTTCCTGGATCTAAATTTAACGCTGATTCTAACTGGTATACTGGTTTGTTAGCGTTAAATTTTTTATTTAATTGCAATTAGTTTAACAAAACTCTAAAAATCCTATGCTAATAAACGGGAACTTTTACTGCATGCAGCAACCAAAATACTCAGTTAAATCCGACTAAATTTTTTGACCATAAGTAAGTCATATAGTGCTATGGTTTCCATGTGGGAAAAGTTAATTTTAATGCCATTTACAATTATATTTCAATATCGTTTACTCAAATGTGGCACGTCCAAAAAGTTGGTGTTACGCGCCATTGCGACTTTCTAATTAGGTTCGAGGTTCGACAAAACTTCCATTTTCCGCGTGAACTAAGATTAAAATTGTTTCAACACATACATTATCACTGTCGTCCCCAACGTCCAGAGACGTGTTTCCACTACCCTTTAGACTCATCAGGTGCTATATAACCGCTTAAGAATTATTTATCGCCATGATTAAAATTATTATTATTATGTCAATTATCATTGGAGTTCAGTAAGCATTTAGTCAAAATAAAAGTAAATGATTGACGATCCAATCATTTATCTTTTAACCATTCAATGCTTGTTACGCAAGTAATGGTAGCCCGCTAAACCCATAACCGTTTTGGATGTGAATCGGAAATTTTGCTTGAACTTCAATAAAGCAATTGTATTTCTTTTTTTCCCGCTGTTTTTAAAAATTCAAAAAATTCAAAGCGTTAAAAATTTAAGAAAGTAACAGCGAACGGCTATGTAAAATATCGGTCGAAGAGGGAAAAATTGTAAAATTTACCAGAACCACTCTGCCCAGTGGGTTTTTGTCTTCATCATTTGTTTCAAGTTGTCTGTTTCATAACTGCCGAACATGACTATGCACAAGCTAATATCCAGACCTTCCCTACGCACAAAACTCTATCATGCATATGCGTAGGAATTTTAATTATATTTGCTACATGATATGTAGTAAACTATTTGCATATTTACAACCACTGTGGTCCGGTTGTTTCAACCTAGCGGAAACTTATATATATTTGTTCATGAATAAACTGTTTACTTTTAAGTTTACCTCTGGTTTGATAGCCTACTTGAGAAATCTCAAGTAATGCGCTGTCTAGTATTATATTTTCTAGGACGCTGCTAATAGTAACACCGGTTGTCACGGTTAAACCAACAAAACCTTTCATATGCAGCTAAAGATATACCTTACTCGGGATATATCAACGGGCTATCCACTTATGGTATAATTTAAGCTGGCTGAATGTTTAGCACTATATGTCATTGATAACTTTCAAGCCATGCCAGCAATCGAAATTCAAAAAGATTGCTAATTTACATACTATGAAAATCATTCACTGCTTCGTATTCGCATATTAAGGCATGACAATTCATAAACAGAACCCATTGCAATGTATCCTGCATAAAATGTAGTTAAATCAATCCAATTAGCATTGATAGGATGTCGCGAAGTCACTTGCTCCTTCACAGCTCGCGGTAAGAGCAAAGTTATTGCTCATGACATATAAGTTACACAACCGTACATACATACGACCACAGTGGTGACTCGAATTTAAAATCAGCCCCCAGTCCACCAAAAACAATCAAATTGGTCCAAACAAAGTATCAATCCATTACTTATTACACCGACTACTAGCTACTATCGCCAAAAGTTATAATATTTAAAATTTTATAAATTATTATGCTGGATCATGGGTCAATTGTTTTTTGGATGGATCAATGGATCACTGGGTCATTGTGACCCATTGATCCAGAAGAACCTTTTTCGTTAATCCCTAAAAGCTCCTCCCCCTTTCTCTTTTTTGCTTTGATCCAAAGTTGGGACAGTGTGATCCGTACCATCTATGCACCCGGGTTTAAAGTGTACATCAATGAAAAATTTAGAAAAGTGTGATTCGAAAAAGTATTTAAAATCGACGCTTCTTCATTGGAGGGCCACCATCCATGTTTTTCCTTTTCAGTTCTGGGTAAAAGCATACTTCGGGAGGTTTTACGGATTCATCTTCACTGCAACTACTGGAATCACTACTGTACGGATTCCTAATTCCTTCTTCAGCCGTTCAGCCTCTTCTTCTTTTTGTAAGCGATGTCGTTTATTGGCGCATTTCTTGGTGTTATAGCACCATGCTTTGCTCATGTATGCATGATTTTCCGGAGTGGGTGGTTGCGTAGCATAGTATTTTGGACTCGGAAGGTATATGTTATTATACAAGTCCCGAAATTTTATGTCGTTATGCGTCTTCCGCAACAGTCGGATCCTGGCCAAACTCAACAGGTCCTCGGGCTTGCATTTCATTGAAAATGCTCATTTGAGTCACACCTGGCAGAGGGTTCTCCCTTTGACTCCTAACACGATCGTTGTACAGCTTTTCTTGTCCAATCGTACAGGTGCGGTGCAAACACCCGGGTTCGTACATGCACCGCCTTCTCCAATCCATATCATACCAATAATCGGGATTGCTGCTGTACGCATTTCGGATAACTCCCACGCGGTGGTTTAATCCTGAAACTGTCGAAATCCATTCGAGTGTAGGGGTAAAGATTACTTTCTTTTGCACTCTTCCATGCATGGGGGTGACGTGGGTAGTCCATTTCTTCGCTGAGTCAGTCAAATTGTAATTCTAACAAATCCAATGTTAGCAATCAATCAATTTCGAAATATCAAATTAACATATTATTCTCAATCGTGTGCGCAACATCCGACGGACTCGGTGTTCCCTAAGGTAGATTTGTCTGCAAAAAAATATGCTTAGCGGTACTATACAATTAATCCACCTACTGTAATTTTGTACAATTTTGTTCAGTTCTACTTCTACTTGAAATTTAGATTGCAAAAGAAATAATTATAAATTACAGGAGCGAAACACTTAAGGAGTGATGCTCGAAGTTACTCTTTTAAACTGAAATAAAACGGTTTCAATTTACATTTTATGTTTGGTGCTTGATCAATAAAAAAATAAATGGAGCATGAAAATCGTAGCTATGGTAAAATGACATAATTGATGTGCAACAGTTTGACGCAAAAGTCCGTTGTCGAATCCGTCCCTCCGCTCCAGATATTTGCTTATGGACAACAGCGAACGTTGTAAAGTTCCCTATTTGCTCATAACAAGTGGCTCCACCATGTGAGTATGAAACCGGGAACCTGGAGTAGTGTATTAACTAAATTGAATTTCTCGTGTTTAAAATGCATACAGTAGAAACAATTAATATCGGTATAGCGAATAAGGGGTTTTATTCGTTATGACCTGGCAGGTATGAAGTCCTTACAGACGCCGTATGCTTAAAAAAGTACCAGAATAGCGGTTTATAAAACGTTTTTATTGAGGATATCCTATACGCAAAGGTTTTATACTGTTTCTACTGCGAACGTGTAATTTATGAGTAAGGTGCAAAGTGTGTGCATGCCTGAAAAGATTTTAAAGTGGTATTCATGTGAGACAAATTAAACTCTTGGCCTCTTAGCGAAGGGAGGGCCATCGTCATCGTCGTAATCCTCCCACTCTCTCTGTCTATCTTTAAGGTATGGATGTAAAGTTGTAGGATCCGGGACCACCTTCTCATCATTTTTACCGCGGTGGCGGTCGCAAGGGCAACCACCATCGCAATGGGGGCAATGCACGGTTGGATCATCCAACTTCTTGCAAACTTCGAAATGCCTCTGATTCCGCTGTCGAACCCTCTGGAATCTTCTTGCATATTTATTGTACGCCTGACCCCCGTCACAATCCGTACCGTCATGACAAGCAGGGATGGGTATGTAGACGTCCGGAGGATACATCATTTCAAACAGGTCATCGTAGTTGTCTTCCCTTTCGACAGGATCTTGCCCAAACTCAACCGGGCCTCGTGCTTGCATTTCGTTGAAAATACTGTCTTGAGTCACGCTTTCCAATGGGTTCTCCCGTTGACGCCTAACGCGGTCGTTGTATATGCTTTCTTGTCCATCTAGACAACTAGTGCGCAAGCAACCGGGTTCGTACATGCATCCAGCCCTCCAATTCATATCATACCAATCATCAGGGTTCGTGCTAAATTCATCCCGTTCATCGTTTCTATCTTCCGGATCTATACAGAACATCTCGAACTTCGGCCGAGTATAAACGTTTAATTTACTGCCTCGAGGATTTCGCCATGCGTGGGGGTGCTTTGGGTAGTCCATTTTCTCTCCCAGTCAAATATCTGCATTCAAATTTAGCAATCATTGAAAAAGAAGATTAAATTACAATGGAGTCACTAATTGTGTAGATGAAATACAAGGGACTTGTGTCCAGTAGTTTTTTAGCCTGTTAAGATCTAATCTTTAAAGCTAGGCAAATCTTAACGGTGAAAAAGACGATTCCACTTACTCTTTACGTTTTACTTTAAATTTAGATTGCAAATTTAGAATAATTATGAAATTACAGGAGCAAAATACTATGGGGTGATGCTCAAAGCTACGCTAAGTTTAGACTAACCTAAAAATGTTTCAATTTGCCATTTACTTTCATGTATCTTCGATGCGAAAGAATCCAGCAGTAGTTATGACAAAATTTCACTGAAAAAATATAGCCCGATATTGTAATCCATGACAACAAGAACTTAATTTCGGATAATAAATAATGAGAGAAACAAAGAACCGAGAAATCCATGTTTTAATTAAGCTTGTAGATAGCTTTATTAATATATATAGATGTATTTATTTAATTATAGGCTATGATAAGGTCTTTAGTTTGTTTCGCTAACGTTAAAGTTGATAATTGATTATCGTATTGAATGATCACGGACACAAATGTTAATGTATGTATATATACACTGGATGTGTGGCCTTGTTGGAGTAATTAAGGATAAAAACTGGAGAGGAGGATAACCCACTTAATACTAACTAAGCCATGGGTTCAACTTGTCACCATTTAGTTGAATCCGACGGAAGAAGAAAACCTTGGTAAAATAAGGATACAAGTGAAAATCGTAATGTGTAATAGTAATAATAACCAAAGAGAAAGAATACAGGGAAAGTCTCTTGTTTGCATACATGAATTGCTCCTGTAAACATTTACAAGTACTATAATACACATGTATGTGCCAGCCAAAGAGTTTGTGAAAATGGTATTATACTAATATAGAGACTGCAATTAATCATTCCAAAGTCAATTCTGTTAAAACATGTAGTATCCATACTATCCCCTGTATTTAGTCGTAAATCTTAGCATATATTTTCCGTTCCCAGAGTTAACAACTAGGCATTCGAATTTTGAGAACGGTCAATCCAAAAAACAATCCATTCTCAACGTCATCACTAATTTTAGCAGCAGCAGTAGCAGCTTCTAACAAGGGAAAACAATCCTACAAGGCAAATAAAAATATTACCCACAGTAAGAATAATATGTGGCTAATTATTATTTAGCCTAGTATCTTGCTTGGCTTGTTTCTTGCTCATATTCTTTCGTAGAACATATTATGGTTCTAGTACAATATTATAATGCAATTAATTATTCAGTTGCTTTGGGAGAGATAGATTGAGAGAAATAGGACAGCTACTACACTCTTCCCACTTTGAGGAAAGAATAGCGACCGAAATGACAAATAGGGTATTACACAGATAACTAACGGTAGGATAATTGCATAGAAACTAAGTCCATGAATAATAATTTGTTAATCATAATAAACACACTTAGATTTACAATCATTGTCGCTCTTCAAACCTTAACGCGTTATAAATAGTTTTAAATCTATTCTTTTGTAGGTTTTTACGTAGTTTTTGTACTTGTCTTTGTAAGCGACAGCTTACCCCTTGCACGACTCCCCTTTACTCTTATATTGACAATGTATACCAATTATTCTCCTTAACTCGCGTCTCAAATACCCTCAATCCTAAAAGTACGAATAGTTTATAACAATTACCAGTGGAATATGAAGTTGGCTCGAAAGACCACAAAAATTACAATTTCTTTACTCCCGTTCCCCTTTTTTGAGATTATTAAAAGCTTATTAGTAGAACATGCAATTGTTCTAGAGATACGGGAGTGCCTTGCTAAAAACTATAGTCTCTCTTTCTTACAAGTGGCCAAAGCGCACTTAAACACAGATATCCTTAAAAGTACGAGTCCTGTTCAGGCAATTTCCATCTCTTAGCTCATCGTAGTACGTAAACCTAAGTCTAGTTTTTAAGCAATATCTGAAAGCTAGCACGTTCCAGATTAGCTCGAGATGGAGAGAATTTTCGAAACATTTTAAGTAGAGATTAATTAAACCGTGTGTTTCCCCAAGGGTCATTCTTCTTCTCCTATATACATTCAACACTCATCTTTGTGCAATTCAAGCATTGTGAGATATTTGACACGAAAGACTTCTATATTCTTCAGAGATACCGAAAAAATCTATCTAGAAACATAATGAAATAGTCCCTTAATGCGTCATAATCATTTCGGCTTCACAGCAGCAATCATGTAATGATACAACTACTCTATACTTATACTCTGCTGCTGTGCTGAGCCTTTAAGCTAGTGCGACCTACTAATACAATATATATATATATGTATATATAATTTTGCTATCAACCATTGCAGCAAGTATGTTTTGGTACAAAATAAAAATCTGCCTCATTCTCCAGCTCATGAATACAGAGGACGAAACCAATTTAGTAACGACTCGTCTCAGGAAAGCTCATGTTGAGTCTCGTGGGAATGCGAGGTAGATGACTTTGGCGTTTCTGGCTGCTGTGATTGAGATGAAGCGTGAGCGTGCTCCAAAGGTGTGGCTGGTGTTAATGGCAGGTTAAATGTTGAGGATGAATCCGTTGAGGATGGTGTCAATGGGCTTGGAGTAGTTGGCCCGTATCCTCCACCGCTCCCGGATCCTCCTGGCTGGGGTTGTGACATAAGCTTTTGTCGAACTTCCCGAATTTTCAGCTGTAAGCATGGCTTGTTCGGAAATACGTCAGCATGCTGATTCTAAAAACATATTCCATATAAAGATTAGTTCCAATCATACTTCAGGTGCTACTAAACTAACGCTTGACAAATTCGATACTGGAACGTACTTGGAAGGCTGAAGTGGCTTGAGTTGTTGGAAACATTCCTTGGTCTTCGAATAACTGTAGCACCAGTTGTCTGCGTTGTTCAAGAACTTTTCTATGGCCTTTTTCCATTCCAGGGTCATTAAGATTGCGGCTCGCGCTTGCAGGAGTTTTTGGAGTGCGTGGAGATCGCAGCCCGAGACCAGAGAAAGAAGACATCCCAGATGAAGGACCCGGAAGGCCAAGTTGGACCCTTTGATCTATTCCAGCTGACTGTGGCATGATTGGCGTTGTTGGAACGCTATGCCCCTCGTCCCCAGTTTTAACTGCCAGCGGGGTTGAGTAACCTGCGATTCCAGGATTGTCATCTGTAAAAGTCACATAATTATAGACTTGAGTTCTTGAGAACTTCATGCTTATGTTAATCTGCAGTGCTTTATGCTGATAGCGAACTCACTTTTAAATGCCTCAAGGTTGAAATCGGGCCCAAAGAAGGTATTTCCCGTGAGCTTCGGTTGCGCCGGCGTAGAGGCATTGCTATGTGAGACATCCATGTCTTCTTCAGTACCTGTTTTTAAAACATATAATCCATGCTATAATTATTCTATTCTCTTCAATCTCCTCCTCACCAACGCTCAAAAAAGGTATAACTTACAAGTTGAAGAGGCAGGTTGCTTCCGCTTGAAAGTTTGCATTAGAAGTCTCGGACTGGAAGGCAAAGACATGGTCGTGCTGGGCGAATTAGTTTCAGTAGGCTTAAACTGAGGCAAACTTGAAAACTTTTCTACAAAGTTTACTTGCTCCAAAACTCTGTGAGACAAAAAATATAATCTTAGAAACCTTTCTTTGAAGTTGAATCCTATTCACTCATATCACATTTTCAAGACTTCAAAGTTTAAAACTTACTTGTCCATCCCATCTTCAATGTTTTTCTTGAAGAAACTTTTGTTACCCACGGCACTATCCGGAGCTTCCTTTTCTTCACTCAGGCTCTCATACTTGGCTTCCTGAGAATCTTCAGTAACTATGATGGTGGGTTCCGGTAAAGCAAGTGGTTTTGGTTTCTCTACAGGTATTTCCTCCAGCTTCACTTCCTCCATTACCTGCTCTTCTTTTTTCTCCTCCTCAGTCTTAACTTGATCCTCTTGAGCTTCAACGTCATCAATCTCCATCTTATTTTCAACACCGTCTTCTTGAGGTGACGTTGGCTCTGATGAGCCATTAGCCGTTTGAAAGGACAGAGGGAGACAGTTTCCTTGGGATTGACGTCGTTGCAGTGGAGCTTTCCCTAATTGAGCTGGAGTTGGAGCAAGCACAAACTGTAGAGAGTCCTTGGACACCTCTACTGCTTCACCTTCTGTAGCTTCCGGTTTCACGTCCCCGATATTCTAAAATAGTTCAGAATGATCAATTAATAAAGTGAAAGAAATTCCAAACAGTTTAAGCTTCTCAAATGAATCTTACATCATCTCCCGGAGGTTTTGGCCCAGAAGATTCAGCTTCCTCGGAATCACCAACAGGTATACTCACCACGGTGGCTTTCACCTTTACCTTTGAATCAGATTCTTCAGGAGATGTAGCTGCAACTAATAATAGAAAAAAAATTGACGATTAGCAAAGCACGTTAAGAATCCACAAAGGATGTGTGTACTAAAACCTGCCGTGCTTCGTACCTGGATTTTGAGTCTGTGTCGTTGGTGATTGTGGAGGATCAAGGGGCTTCAATACCGTTACGATCGTTGTAAGCTTGTTATTCTGCAGAGAAAAGGATGGACGTACAAATAGGGTAGGCTGAGCACCAGCGGATTTTGGACCTTGAGCAAATGCAGCCAAAAACTGTTGAGAGCCTGAATTATTATCCCCATTTCCATCCGTATTTCCTCCGACCTCTCCCGTCTCAGCCTTCAAAGAGAAAAACACAATTAGGAAGTAGTTCTACCAAAATTCTAGCTAAATATCGCAACCTGTTAATTGATTCACAAGAATAATGAATTGTACAGCATTCGTCAAACAGACTCACCGTCTTCACTACGTTTGGACTCTTCGGAGACGGCATGGATCGAAAGGCACTTCCCTGAGGTTGGAATACGAGTTTAGGAACTGATGGCGATATAGCCGTGAACATTTGTCCACCTGTCCCAGGGTCGGATGGCAATCTAATTGGCTTCGGTTTATTAATAGTCTTAGTAGGTGTTATAATCGAGATCGGAGTTGAATTGGTCGTCATCACGGTATTTGTGAGCATCGTTATTCCCGAGCTAGGCACAGCAAGTTCCACAGATTTAGCATTTGGTGTCTGCGGAGTCGGTGTAGGGGACTTGGCGCTCCTCTTTCCAGCTTTGCTTTCTCCTCCTTCACCATCGGATTCACAATCCGATACTTTTTCCTTGCATTGTAAGTCAATGTCGTCACAGATTACCTGCATGAATAAATAAACAGAGTTTACAGCTCATCTCGTTTTTAACAAGTTCAAGTAGCTGTAAGGAAAATCAGTTAGGGAAAATTTACTCACCATCCTGTCGTCGTCATCAGAGAAATCTCCACTGGCCTTGGTAGTTTCAGTCAGGTTTGAGGCAGGCACGGGACCCTGGCTAGCATTAGAGTCAGTTGCACCAGGCGGGAGCGGATACGCTTGATCATCGTTAGAGCTTGAGCGTCTCCGCTTTCCACCGTCATCAGGTCCGAGCATATTGCCACTGGAGGATTTCCTTCGATCTCGGCTGCACCATTTCCATCCAGGATTAGCCTTGAAATGAGCTTCTTTGACCTCGGAAGCGAGTTCATGATACTTTTGCTTCTCAGCCTTCCCAAGTTGGTACCACCATTCACCGAGGATTTTGGAAACAGTTCGATTATCTTGATTCGGATGTTGTTGATGTACGAGTGCTCGATGTCGCTTGCTGAATATCATGAATGCATTCATAGGTCTTCGTATACGTTCGTGTCCATCCATTTTATCATCTTTGCATGCTGGCAAGGATTGTGCTCTTCGTTTAGCCCCATTCACATTAGAAACAGCTTCCGACACCCCTTCGAAAACGTCATCATCTTCTTCGGAAATGTCGGGCAGTCCAGAAATGTCTAGATCCTGTTGCTGTGCATTGTGATTGTTGGGTGCACCGCTTGCATCTTTTCCAGAAGGAGATTCAGGCGTTCCGTTCGTGTTTGTTGAGCACGTTTGCTGGGGCGGCGAGGGTGTCGGCGTGAGAAAAGGGAGGAGAGCATGCCATGGGTAAACCTTATTTGCGTTAGTGCCATCATTATCTTTGGTCGTGGGTGAATTCCCATTTTCAGTGGGCACGGAAGGGACTACTGGAAGTAATTGCGTGGGGTTTGGAGGTTGTTGCTGATTGCTGGTCGCATTGCTATTGCTTCTATCTTGCACGTGTTGAATGTTGGGGTTCGAGGCGGCAGCATCGGAAGTAAGCCCAATGTTACCACCGCTAGCCGTCGTCATCACATGTCTTTGATGTCCACCTCCAACAAACTGGATTATGTTGGCAGACATTGGCTCTGATTTCGGTCGCAGAAGTACAAGACTATGCTGCTGTTCTCCAGTGATGCTTGAATTTTCTGGGATTATCAGTTGAGGCGGGGACGGCGGATTCCCCTGATGATTAACAACGGACATTCCATTCATTGACGTTGTAATCCCATTAGCAGTTATCATATTTGCGATGGACGTTTTCGTATCCGTAGACATTAGCGCTGGAGATGATACAACGACATTAATACTCTTGTTTCCCATGGAATGATCCCCGCCCATGCTGGTAATTATTCCTGTGGTCGATATCGGATACTTGCGAAAAGTTACAACTGCGGGTTGCATCGTCACCGGTCCGCCACTGGTAGTAGTAACATTGGATCCATTAGTCCCGACGGTAGCTGCTACGAGTCGCTGTCCTTGCTGATTAAGGTTCATCATGCTGTTAGAAGTAATTGAATGAGCAACGACAAGATGTGTCTGAGATGAGCTTACTCCACCTGATTGCAATTTCGTTGCGAATGGGATTACTTGATACCGGGGAGACACTTGAGTCTTTCCAGAATGCATTACTACAGGTGTCAATGTCATTGTTCCTTTGACAAGACTTATTGGGGAAGAGGTCGAAGTTGCTGTCATTGGAACCAACTTCCTGTCATTGTCGCTAGACGTATCAAACTTTGTCGTCGTGGCTGATTGGTTTTCATTAGTTCCTCCGTTGCCTCCACCGCTATGATTCACTTTGGATGGAGCATTTGCAATGAAGATACCGATTTGTTGCTGTTGTTGTTGTTGAGTATGTTGATGAGTAACATTGGAACTTGAAGTTTCCACACCGTTGATACTCGTAGTTCCAGAATTTGCGACAACTAATTGCTGTGTTGTATTTCCTTGATTGGAGCCACCGGAAACGACGGGAGACATTTGGATAACACTTGTTGTACTTCCAGGCGTGGCACGAGAAGGTCGGCGAGTCTCAGGTCGGATAACGGATTGCTGAGCTACACGAGATCGATTATCACCAATTTGTACATTTGAACTCAGGTTACTTTGAACAACCACATGATTTTCTCCACCCGTTTTCAAATGCCATGCCGGACTTGAACTCGTCGGCACTGGAGAAGTCCCATGAATCCCTGTGATGGGCATGAAGAGATTGTGCCTCGAGCCGACGGTCAAGGGCGAGGGGAGTACACGAGGAGAGCCGCAACCACTCTTTTGAGATGAGGGTGGAGAAAAAGACGGGGAAGTTGAACCTGACAAGGAAACTAACATTGTGGCAGCTTCAGTCTCTTCAGCATCGAACCGACCTGCAACTCGAACTTCTCGCAAACTGCTCGGAGACGTTCCAGAATCCCTGGAACTTGCTTCATCCGCTTCGCTTTCTTTGGACTTTGATCTACTGCAATTAAAAAAAATCAGAGCGTTAAGACAGTTGATTCCGGCATTAAAATATTACAGCTCTGATTAATTACAAAGCATAGCAGTAGACAAGTGAATATTCCGCCACCACACTTACTTGAGATCAGATGATGAACTATGAACAGATGAATGGTGACTTTTGCTTCCCTTCATACCCAAATGACGAGAGCAGTATCCCCTTCTCTGAGATTCTTTGGTGCATCCGTCCTTGGAGCAGAGTCGTCTCCATTGTTTTCCATTAAATTTTTTCCGTATACCAGTAGGCGTTGAAACAACATCTCCCTTTTTGTATTTATGAGGAGTTCCAGATTGGGATCGAGGAGTTGCTGCTTGACTCCGCGGAGTTGCCCGTTCTCCAACAAGACTTCCTGAACTCATGTGGCTCTGAACACTGCTACACTTGCTGCTCCCCAGCTGAGTTCCGGGTGTCAATGAGCCGCTTCTTCCTCCGATGGTCATTGGCACGTCATGAAAGTTGATGTCTTCCCGTCGTAAATCATCATCACTCTCACCAAAATCATAATCCATGCGTTTCTTATCCTCGCTCACTGAATTTGAACCTACTCCAGATAAAGCACTTGGAGATCGATTGTTCGTCATCCCTTTCCCACCGCTCATCCCCGTTCCAGTTCCTCCAACATGTGAAACGGATTCAGTCACTACCGTAGAAGCATTTGCTGGCATCGAATAAATTGATTCAATCGCCTTCAAGTCTTCCCACCACGGTGGTAGTAGTAATCGCAAATTAGCTCGAGAAACAGTATAGTCCTTCCCCTCCGATGGCACATTTACTACATACTGAGCTGGCCAACCACAAATTCGAGATACAATTCCCTCAACAAACAAAGAGCTATCAGGACCCGTCCGAACACAAACTTTACATCCGACTTCGACCTGAAATCAAGTAAAAACAATGAAAGTTTGGCCTTATTCAAAAAAACATTTCATTTGTCAATAATCCAATAAATCCTTTTAACCACGAAAAGTAACAAACCTGAGAAGCTATAGGGCTCGCATCAGCAACAATGTCGCAATACATAGTGACGTCATTGTAAGGAATGGAAACTTGATCTTGATCGAAGAGAACAGAGAGGGTGGAAGGACCGTTAATAGATGCAATTATTCCAGGCATATATAATTTCCCTCGTTTAGCTAGCACTCGATGATTCTTCCATTCGCTTAGATCCAGCACATGCATAGGCGCACTCGGTTGTTTCGGTGGGGTTTGTGCAACTCGCTGCTGCTGCTGTTGCTGCTGGACGATAACATTTTCTTCTCCTCGCTCTAGAGTAAGTGTTTCATTTTTAACGTGGCCGTGAACACCGGTATTTGTAAGCCAAATTTGTTGATTTTGTTGCTGATATACTTGTTTGGGTTTCAAGTCTTCCTTGACGGGGGACTGGAATCAAGAAAATAGAATAATAATAGTTAAAATCAATTTAAAAACGCACATTCTTTAAAATACAAAATGTAATCGCTATAAACTTGTGTAGCAATAATACGGAATTATTAATAACCACCTTACCTGATGAATATTTTGAAAATTATGTTTAGGTGCATAATTAGATACATTTATCTGTTGATGATGAGGATGGTTGTCTTCATTTTTGGATATAACCTCATATCTTACATTGTCAGAGCTGGGCCTGGAAGTCATGCGTGCATTCATGCCAATGTCACGTTCCGACCTAATCAGTTCAACTTCTCTCATCGATGCACTGCCAGGCATACTGGATTCGATAATATGATGTTGAGGAGGAGGTGGACGTATTTCTCGATGATTAAGCATTTCTGGGTCTGGAGCAGTCATAAGAAGGTCGGATTTGTTGTGAACCGAGCCGGAGACGGGCGGTGGAGGGCGAAGTCCCATATTGATTTGCGGGTTGAGAAGTGGTGCAATATGAGCAAAATCAGCATCAGCTTTGGTTGTTGACATTGGAACGGTTTTATGCTGGCTCTGAGAGGAGTGATGGTAGGAAGGAATATATTCAAGAGGAGATTTTGAGCGATCCATCACCAAGTTGAGTCCTTCATTGTCGTTCCCAATATTCTGAGTATGGTACTGGTAGGATGGAGAGACCTGAAAAAGCCGGGATAATAATCATGAATTATTTATTGATCCATAATAAAAATAGACTCGGGTGAAATTATTTGATCACGTGCTCCTTATCTCTGCCCCCAACTACATTTCATTCTTCTTCTTTCTCGTACCTTGTTTGGTGAGACGTGAGGTCGATAATGGCTGGATCCGTATTGAGAATCAGGTGTTGGTGGTTGGAGATGCATATTTCCACCAGTGTGACCAGGATGGACGGGCTCATTATTCGCAGATTGCGAAGGTACACCATAAGACGTTCCCGAAGAGGGACGATGTTGCTGAGAATGGATGGGTGAGACGGATCGAGTACTGTAGTCAACAACAGTAACATGCTGCTGTTGCTGATGATGTGACATGGTGTAATGAGAGGGGACTCCGGTTTGCTGCTGTTGACCTCCAGAATTCCGATGCTGTTGCTCCATGGACTGCTGTTGAGAATGATGGTTCCGATTGGGTCCATGTCCAGGTTTACATCCCAAGTCTATCGGCTGTTCCGAATCCTCCATCACATGATTAGCAGTCGAGGGTGACATTGAAGGATTATTTCGAGGAGATACATTATAATAGGAGCCTCCAGGCGTTACATTGCGGGAACTGGATGGTGAATAAGTAGGGAACATGCTTATTTTCCCACCCGCCGACCCAACACCACTGCCCATATTAACCGGCCCAGATTTCTGAGGACTGATAATTTGGTGATATCCCGGTGCGTTAGCAGAGGATGAGCTTCCCAAGTTTTGTCCAACGTTCCGGTGATGATGTTCGTACAAATTCCCCGAGTGAGAATCATTTGGCATGCTTCCATAAGAGCTTTGTTCATTCATTTTGCTTCCACTATTATTGAGCACAATAGCGTGATGAGAATTTGATATCATTAAGGATTGTCGATCAGCCGGTGAAGCGGATAATTCATTATTAACAACTCCGTGAGAATGTTGATGAAGATGATGATTGCTAGAGTTAACTAATATTGCTCCAGGATTTCCTCCTTGGTTTGAATTCCCACTATTGCCCATACTATTCCCGCCGCTGCCACCACTTAGCTGCAAATGGGAGTGACTGCCGGAATGATGATGGTGACCGTCATCTGGAGAAGAGTAATTGACACCAGGCCCTGAAAGTTGGCCTCTTCCTTGTTGACCCATCGTCATTCCGCTCCGCTCCACTTGGCCCAGATGGTGTTGCGAGTAACCGCTAGGATTACTATTAATACTTTTAACAGGAGAAGCATTGTAATGAGACACAGGAGTAGATGAAGAATTGGACAAATTATTATTTCCTAAGTGAAGGTTAGCAGCCGTAAGATTTGACTCTCGATCTGATTGCCCATGCGCCCCACCTCCCGAAGATCCAACCATCTTCATTGACATTGCACTCTCAGGTATTCCCGGACCTTGTTGCTGTCTTGCAGGATTTGAGATCGTCGTCGTCGTCACCGACATTGGTGCTATCGAAATGGAGGATGATGATCCATCGCTATCCCTCGTCATATGCTGAGCATTCCCGTAGCTTCCATTCACACCAGCACCACCCATCCCATGATTAGATCCCACCACTCCCGACGTCTTCTCTGGCTCATCCCTTGTAAAATCTGACAGATCAAATTTCCTCTTCTTCGGTAACCTTCTGATAGAATCACTTAAAGAGCCAGATCCACCTCCTTTACCGGATCCGTCATTGGATTGATCCTGAAAGCGAGTAAAACTCATTTTAGATTAACCACACCAAAGTCTCATCTACCGATCAATTTTGCATCAAATTCCAACAATTCTCCTATCAAACACATCAATACCGACGAAATCTGTTTTATATTTTCTTGTAAATCATTCAGACCGAACAATAAAAAATATTCCAGCTCCGAACCATTCTCTGTTTGGTTAAATTCCCGTCTATATCTTCTGTATCCAGCCTGAAGCCTTCCAAAATCAATTCACTTTAAAACTTTACACAACCATAACACTTGATATACACTCTCAGTCAGTCATCCCATAAGTCAGTCAGTCAATTGGAAAACAACAACCCTAACACGTCCGACTAGAAACACTCGATCCTATAGTATAGTAGTAAACCAAGCTACCAGCAACTACTACTACTTTTACAACTAGTATAACTAGACCTAAACCTTATCATGACTAAACCCAGCTCGTCTCCCAATTAATCACTACCGCCAACCACACTCCATAACCAAACTGTCTACGCCATCCTCCAACCAGCACCTCCTCTTCCTATTCCCTCTTCAAACTTACTAACTTCCATCACAAACCAACCATCCCACCCAGCAACACAACATTTCGCCACCTCTAATTATAGTACAATTGCAATTTTTTACATCATCATCACATCACACAACTCACTTACTTACTTTGTAAACCAACCAGCTCTTCCCCGAACCACAACAACTCTCCCACTCAGCCTCACTAACCTCCTCAACCAAACCAATTCAACTTAACTAGAGTAATCCCGTAGAATGGAGGGAGGGCAGGAGGCAAATAATAAGAGGGCAAACTATCCTATTTTACAAATACGTAATCCTTGTCATTCCTCAACCTCAAACACATAACTAACTATGTATCAACACCCCACCGCCCCAACTAACTCTACTACTCCAACTACCATATACAATCTGTCTGTACAACTTATTCAGAACAAACAACTTTACGAACTGTCTCCCTCCCATCCTCCTTCATTTACATTTATGTCTTATTCACAGTTTCATATAGATCAAACAAATAATCTTTCTGCACCAATATTCACACAACTTCCCAGCTTACATTAACACACACTCTTCCTTATTTCACCGTCCCTATGACTTACAGATGAAGTTGCTTAACAGCTTCGAAGCACCACTTAATGACAAATTTACAAGCTTTACACGTCACATTATTAAATCCGCTTCCAATAAATTAAATCACACAACTCCAAGAATCCGATTCACGAATATTCCTCCTTAAAATTACTAAATCCGTCTATCCTGTGCATATCCCATTTCAATATACCAGCTTTATCTTATTTCAAATTTTCATAATCTTGTACCTAAATTCAACTTCCACAACAACATCCATAATTTATACTCTCTTCGACAGCTACAATTACAAAAATCCAGCGGAAATCCATAAGATTCCATTTGGCTTTACAGTATTTTTTCCAACTATTTTCTAAACCTTCGTCTTCGATTTCACATCTCGCAGAACCTAATTATGATTTGTCATGTCATGTAAACGATACAGACTATCTACTATTTCACAAGGTATCCTACAAACTCTACGCTAAGTAGTCATCGCCAATGACACTCACAGTAAATCCTCTTATTCTCAACATTCACTTCTAAAACATTGTAGCTTAGTAACAGCTTAAATATTCTCGCAAACGTTTCCTTCATTTGCATTCTTGAACCTGAATGAAACTATTATTTGCACAATCATTCTAAGCTTCTCAAGATCAAAACAAGTTTCCACGTACATACATACAACACAACCACAACTTACACACATAGAAAATCAAAACTCCTCCTTCCACTTTATAAAGCTACCTTCGTTACCTTTTTAAAATACATCTGCATCATCTGCTTTGCAAACTTATGTCCCCAACTTCCGTCACACTTCCTCCTGAATATCCAACTAACTACGCAGACGGTATTAACAACTGTCTGCTAGCTTAATTTGAGTTACACTCCAACCTTCTCTCTTCAATCTATTTACGTTAATTAAAAACTTTTCTTGTACATGCATGTACACGTCCTTTCAAATTAACTTGTTTCCTCCAAATCTGACTAACAATCAAGTCTCCTATTAATTTATGGTGATCTGGATTACAATCCCGTCTATATTTAACTGTTTCCCCTACAGGTATACAAAGAAGCTTGTGTGTAGTTTGAGTTTGTGTACTTGCATACAATACACAATAAATTTCCACGGAAACATCTATCTACATGTTCTTGCTTATATTCGAGAAATAAGCAAAAATATACTATGTATATACATACTATTCCGAAAAACTGCCTGGTGGTCTTTAGACAACGGGTAAACTAATATGTCATTTTCAACTGTTACAAATCTTGTGTAAAACCCCCAACGAGATAACCCCCATCTTACTCTTCAATCGATAACATTTTACAAAACTGCTCCTTCCTATGTAATCCTCCAAGAATTTCTCAACTTCTAGCCTAGTACATATAAAACCAGCAGAAATACTTGAGCTAATCCATACGTCTAGCTCTATTCCTCCAAGCAATGCATTGCAATGCTCAAAAGTTCTCACATACGCTCGTTATCAGAAACTGATAAAGCTGAGCTTAATATTTGCCATATTTCTTCTCGACTTTTCGCCGAT
Source organism: Sminthurides aquaticus (assembly GCA_906901655.1). NCBI lineage: Eukaryota > Metazoa > Arthropoda > Collembola > Symphypleona > Sminthurididae > Sminthurides > Sminthurides aquaticus. The sequence continues at coordinate 2,093,593 of CAJQTT010000010.1, forward strand.
CCGAGGATGGTCGTGCATTTCTTTAACGACATACTCCGTTTCTACCAGTTTAGTTAGCGATCGCTTCACGCACCACCCCACCCCATCAACCACATTATCTCTTTGCAGACGTTGCTTTTCTCTTTAGTCCCCAACTTGCCATACTTTGCCACCGCATAGAATAGGGCAAACTTTGTGCCTGCCTTGGAAAACTCAAACGAGAAAATCATTACTAACTTAAGAACTAAAAGAGCTCTCTGTCTCTATTCAATGACACTTTCCTCCCCTTCCTCCACACAAACCAGAATGACACACAACAAGTTGATACTTATCCAACGAGAAATCCCGCTCTGTCTGCACATTTCTACTTCCTTGCCTACTTTATACCCAGCCACACACACACAAGACAAACTCACCTAATTCAACATCCAGGCATTATTAATACAAACCTTAGAGTCATCTCTCTTTCTAAGGTCAGTCCTTCAGCACGACCTTTTGTATCTTTTACAGCTTTCACAGTTCTACAAATACCCTAAAATTTTAAATGACAATTTACCAATAATTAATAACAGTTGCTAAATTTACAAGCGACCATGTCTGGACTGCGGAAGGAAGAACCCATGTCGTATCAGCTATGGATCTAATCTTGTTTCTCAGAAAACAAAATCAAAGTACAACCCTTCGTTATCTAAATAACGAGACTTGAGCATAAAATAAGAGTATAATGAGTGAAAAAAAGAGGATCTGCAACTCCCCTCAACCACAGTTTTGCACTTGTGCCTATAAATTACAAATTCGTACATTTCATAGCCTTGGAAATCCCATGAAGCGAACATTTGCAAAAAGCTCAGTCCTCTCTCGGGTCTTATAAAGAGTACAATAAAATCCTCACACACACACAGTTCTTACATAATAAAGAAAGGTAATACAATTCTAGAAAATAATAGCTTCATTTGACGAGCATGCGCTAAAATTAAATACTTTTTAACAGAATACTACAACGAACTGACATTAGCATAATCACAAATGTTATAACGTTATAAGCTCAGCGTTATAATAAGATCCACATATGCAAAACACAGGTTTCAAATGACAAAAGCAAGGAAACGTTCTGCAGAATCCATTACATGCATATTTGCAATCTCTGACATGATAATACGCAAGCACAGCATTTGACTAATCATAAATAGGGTCTCCGAATAAGCTACAACTCCGTAGCATAGAACAGTTGAATAGTCAGAATCTCGTTTCCCTGATTAGATTTCGCAACATTTTCCACAATCTTGTCATGATTCACAGCCTACGGCTGGCTGGTTTACAAGTATAGACAAAAACAAACTCCACAGGTTGACATATTGGCAAATGGTTATTCGCTCGAGTATTCTTCAACATAACATGGCCTGCACACGTGCATACATTAAAATAATTCCACATCAGGTTCTTCTTCGTATCCCGACCAAGTAAAAGCCTGTGTAGACAAAATACAGAGAAGAGGACAACCGAGGAGCGAGCGGAAGAACCAAGGGAGGATTATTTTTTACCATTCCCAAAGGACGGCAAAATTGGAAGCAGCGGAAGCTCAAACAACAATTTCGATTGACAACCAAACCCAAGTGGAGATTTTTCTTTTAGCATCACACACGACACAGTCTTTAGAGCATCCGCCTAATCTGGGTGGGACAGTTGTGAAGTTATTTAAGAGGAACGCAAGGTGGATTCGGGAATGATTCCTTCGACTGTCGCTTCTATTTACTTTCAAGACAAAAGCGAAAGAATTTTCCATGCCCCAAAAAAGAATTATCTACAACACTAACTTCTTCTCCTAAATCCTTCCCACACTAAATAAACAATGCCACAAGATTGGAATTAGTGGTTAACTGGAAAGATTTCCATATTTAACCTTCCGCTTCTTCTTCCTGCCTTCTTCTACCTATTTCTCACGCTCACATTAATTCCATCTAGCTAACTCTAAAGCCCTGCCTTCAATCTCCATACAACCCGCCGTACCTTTAACTCCTCAACCCGTCATCCACTTATCGAAATAGAAAGAATCTTAAATTCTAAAAATAATACACACATGTTTACTAACCACCGAATGAAGTAGATGTGTAACTACGGGGATGACATAAAGCGTAGAGGAAGCTGGTGAGACATGTTTTGTAAAAATACTTTTTCATCCTTAATTTACTCCTCCCATCCAGAATAATGACTGGAAGAGGAGGGCATTTTCAAAATATTTTACCACCCCTACCACACACTTTCCACAATTCACCTACCCGCCACACAAAGTCATTCACAATCTATCTGATTTCTCACTCATGACACTACCATCACAACCACCCATCTACTTTTTAACTCTTTAACCCTTTCAGAAAACTATTTCTCTCCAAATTACCGGCAAATATCCTCAAGATAATTCATGCGATTCCTCCCGAAAAATGTCAAAACAAGTTAACAACGTCTTCAAGACATTCATTATTATCATTTATCCTCTCGAGAATCGTCAACGCCCTCTTCAACCCTCCCGACCGAATGCACTGCATCTTCCACATCACATTCCGCACCAATTCCTAACTCCCACTCCAGGAGACACATCAACTTGATGCAAGTGGTACATTTTTTAAAAACCATATCATTCGTCCACGTCACACATATTTCGGAGAGAACCCACCCGCAAAAAATCTTGAACATACAAACATAGTTTCTAATCTACACTCGTCTTCTATTGTTTCCCAAGTCTTTCGCTTCTACAGCATATTTTAGCAAATCCGGATTTGCTTTACAGCTAGAAGCCCCGAAATTACAAAAGTTCCGCATCGCTTTTTTTCCTGCTTCAACAGCAGTTTCTTCTTAAGATTTCTCAAGCTTTTTTGTATAATATTCTTGCTTTGATTCTCTTCTAAATTTTCCCCGATAACAGAATACACTATGAAGGAAACGTAAAAAAACACAGAATGGTTCAGAGAGCACAAAAGTCCTGCTTAAATTCATTCTGAGAAAAATAGATAAACAGACCTGATTCGGATGGCTCAATTTTTCATCTGACTTTGAGCATTCCCTCCCGCCCGGCATTCCATTAAGAATCGTCCCCGTCCCATTATTTCCTACTGCAGTCTCAGCACTTTCCGCAACGCTGAAACACGCTCCCGAAGTAGCAGCTGATGAAGATGAATTGGAATTCGTTCCCAAAGTTTGAGCGTTATTAGGATGAGGACCTCCTCCAGGCCCAGAGGGTGACGAAGAGGATAGGGGTGGAGGAGGAAGGGATGTGACCCCACCCCCACTTCCTAGCCCTCCATCCCCTTTCCCCTGCTGACCCTTCTTGTTGCCCCGGGGCGGAGGACCGCGCCGGGCTGGTGCTTTGCTCACTCCACCTCGAAGCTTTCTTTTCGGTTCCGTCTCCACATCTCGTGCTGAAAATATTATAAATTCAACATTAGTTCCAGCACATTTTTCAGACACAAAATCAACAAATGTCAGAAATGAATGTTATTTTATAACAGAATCTACACGAGAACTAAAAGAAACAAAGCAGCATTAAATTCAAACCACTTTAAAACCCCAGTCAAAAAATCAATAAGTAATAAAAAAAACCAGAAACTGTCAACGCCATTTAAAATCAAAATCATACACTAGCTCATAAAACCCGAATCCAATAATTATAAATCAATCTTCAACGCAAAGCGACTTCACTCTTCCACTCAAGCCAACCATGCCTAAAAGCTTGAAATAACAAAATTATATATGCATTCCCTCAAATTCAAATTACCGAAAAAGCAAGCATCAATTTCAATAAACGCAACAAATTATCCCATTCAATCCTCCGCCTCTAACGTAAATCCCCTTGACACATTCGACATTTACCCTAAAACCCCAGCCATACGACTTAAGCTTTCAGCTTAAAGCTAAACACTGCAAAAAAATCATGGAGCACCATGTAAACTTGTAAAGAACAGCTAACAATTTGACAAGCCTCATAATCGTTTCCCCTAGCACATAACAAGACATTTCTTCCATCTCGCCCTTAAAATAACATACAATTACCTTTTAGAGAGGGCCTGAACATGAAGAATTATTATTATTTCTCATATAAACTTTTCTCCCTGTCTCCTCCACCGTCGACTTCTTTCGCTCTACTCGCTTTTCTCATTTCTCTGATCACCACCCAACCGCACACAAAGTCACACGTGTACTATCAAATTTACAGCGACAACTTCCACAAACTTCCTCTCTAACATCTTCCATGTCATCTCTAAACTCCAGCCACACACAATTCTCCGACACTCACTAAATTGAGCAAGGAATTAACCTCTTCCCTCAAGATAATTTAACCAACCTCATCATCTTATCTTCCGGCATTTTGTACCACCTCAACCCTCCTGTCTCTTCCCATTAATCTTTCCCCTCATTTCGTCTCCTTCCCCGTCCACTTCAAAACTTCAACCCTCCACTTGTTTCCTACACCATCCGTCCTTCCGTCCACCTTTCCCCCGAAAACGTCCCTTGCTCAACCAAGAAACAATCCATATTGCAACGCATCTCCACAAACTTTGACATTTCTCTCATTCTCCCTGATTTGCAATTTTTCACGTCCGCATTTCCCTCTGTCTCCCCTCCCCCTACTTTTCTTCTTGTACGGGAAAGCTCCAGTAAAAAATCTTTGTGTTTGCTCCCTTCAACTTCCGCAACACCTCTTACACCTCCTCCCTCCCCTCCTCTCACAATTGCCTTCACAGTCTTACTATTCCACCAGTCAAAACTTTCACATCCAACTATTCTAGTACTTAGCTTAATGATTATGACATGAGTTGCTCCGAGATAGTCAGTTACGGGGCTTCTCTAAGACTAACATACATAACTCCTTTTTTCAAAGACAGGAAGTTTAAAAGGAGGGACTCTTCACAATGCTCAAGGCTAACTTAAACCTAACCTACGGATCGAATCAGTCTGTCGTAGTAAGAACTAGCAATCACATTCCTACATGCATCACATCATCATTTTCCAGCCTAACCTTAAGCAATCCAAGCTAAAGCCAACCTTTTACACAAACTACGTCTCGCTCGCACGTAACATGGCTATAGCGGAAAATAGTGGAGGAAAAGTAGAATCCCAGACAAACTTTTATGCTGAGAAAGGAAACATTATTCTGATGGAGAGAGCAAAACTTGTCTTTTTTCCTATCCTAAATAATTTCACTAACATTTTTTACCAACTCCGCATACCATCCGCTCCAGCTCCAACTTCCTATATATATTCCTACTAAAACTAACCCCACCAAAGCATCCATCTAATCCTCTCGCCGCCCGTATCCCATCTCATCCCTCCCTCTCTTTCTCTCTCTCTCTCCACAAAACTAACTTTTGCAACATCATTTCCATCTTCCTTTTCCCCTTTGCCTTTCCTCCCCATTATCATAAGGAAGAAACTAAGAAACTACATCATTCCAACACATACTATAACGACTTGCTAGAGTAACGCTCAAGACACAAACTCTCCAAACCACGTCAAAAACTTTACCTACAATTCAAACTAATGTCTCCAACACATTACACCTAATACCTCATCAATACCATAGTCATCTAGAAGCAATTCAAACCGAGTGAATCCTCCCATTTCCTTAAATGTCCAACAAACAGCCTTTCCCATTTCCGCTATTCTTCACTCCAGAGTCAAGTGTCTCTTAAAATCGGACCATGACTCTTTTTTTCTAGTTGTAAATCGCTTCCGAGCGCTACTAACGGCTCTTGGGATTCATTTTCAAATACACAAATTTTTCCAAGCTACAGAAAGCAATGGCTAAAACCACGACGAAAGTTGATACTTGAATGATATTCTATCCAACAAGAACTAACAGTTTTACATTTAGCCACACTTGCAAAAGTCTCTTCCCTGGACATCCTTGAATTATAGCTAGCAATACTACCGATATTGACTTTAAAGGTGATTTTTGTAATTAATACCTCCAGTACAATCACCTTACCTGCTTATCAAATCAACTTTACAGTTTTGACAGAAATACAATTACAAATACTACGAAACGTAGGTCCAATCCGACCTAATATACTGCTTACGAACAACCTGCGTGTACTATCGAAATGCATTTGAAAGATACTTGCTACAAGTACAGAAATACAAGCAACTAACAATACAAAATCAATTCTATCAGTCAGTACATGGAACTGCCTAAATCCCCCTGCCAAAACAAAACAAAACTTGACACTAACTACCTCCAGACGTCTCTGTAACATAACACAGTCCCACTCCCACACTAACTGTTACGACATTATGATAATAATCTTATTTTACAACAAAGCTATACAAGCCAAGTATAATCTGGACAAGGAAACAACTTCCTCATCCTACACACTCCAACCTCTCTCACGGAAACATAACAAACAAGACATAGTGATTTCAACTACACGAGTTACTACAGAACATACGCTAGAGCAAACATGTTACACATACAATTAAATACAAGCACCATCATAATATTTCAGAACTGTTACAACATCATTACTGAAACGGCAACGTTTATCAGCCATTTATTTCTATCAAGACTACTGCACTGCAAGCTGTACTATACAAGCGAAAACTACATTTTCTCTATTTAACTGCTTAATCCCGAACAACTTAAGCGGAGAGGAGCTGAGGATTACCGGTATTATTAGCAGATTCGGCTGGTTTACGGCGTCCCATATGAGAAGAAGAGATTGACAGACTGTGTGACACAGTCAAAACAATTAAGACAAGTTATCCTTGTAAGATAACAAAGATTTACAATCCGCCAAACTCAGCATAGTCACCTCCCGCTCTTCAACCCCCAAATCTATAAACTGTCTCTCTCTCTCTCGTTCTTCCCCTCTTTTCTAAGTAGCCGTAGTAGTAGTAGTAAAATAGTAGAATGTAAGCTTTCAAACACTAGTCAAATCACTGCATTTTCTTCAACATCCTTTTAAACATTCACTCCATCCCGACTCCGACATCATCCACAAACCTGTAAACCAAACAAATAAACACACAAATTAGTAAATTATCCTCATCATCGACACTCAACCAATAATTACATATACACCATTCCAAATACATAACCAAGTATCAGTATCGCTCCCCACACGTCTCAGTCAGTCAATCTCCCTCATTAGAAGCTTAAATACCACTAATTACTTTGCGTAACAATTAATTTATCACATCAAATCCAACCCTCGCAGAGCTCACAGCATCAGATCAATCAGAACATCAAACGACAGCATCAACCAAAGGCACGCGTACGTATATACTTATTAAGCTTTGACTTGTTAGCATCGTAGCATTTCCTTCCATCTTGCCATTTCAACATCGCACCGAACCTTCATCCATCCAAAGAATACCAAAGACACAATCTGATCTCTATCATCAATTCAATCCTGGTCCCTCCTTGTTTTTCCTTGTACTATGCACGACTATGCCTCTGATACACGTCTACCCGCCTCCTACAATTGTCTTCAGGTCTATCAGAATGTCTACTTGGAAACCATTTACCGTGCATATACCTGCAGCTATAACAGACAATACACGACCTGTCAACTTATCAGTATCAGATTTAAAACCAGATCCAATCATCCCGCAGTCCCTACGTCCACTCTCAGATTCCGAATGACGACACAACATACTTTCCAACCAAGCAGCTCTACTCTGACAACACTTTGACAAGTTCAATGAAAAGACAATTGAATTCAAACTTCAACGACGCAACGCTACTACTAACTTGTTACTATTATCCCCTAAATCAGATCTTATCTCTTTCATTACTCTACAGCTCATTTGTCTCCACCGTGAATAATTATCTCTGGCTTCCATCATCTTTCTTTGTCATTAATCATATAATACTCTTGATTTTTCATCCAATTCATCTGTGAAAGTAATACCACACAGAACAACCTTTCAATGACTACTCTGCTCTGCTTTTGTCTTATATTCCGTACACTTAATGCATATGATACAAATCCTAATATTACTTAATTTAAGTTTAAAAGAAGCAGATTATTCAAAAGGAGTTAAATACGTGCAAAAAACGGAGTCTGGTGTGTGTCTTTATTTTTAGCGGTCGCTCTCCGGCTTTAATTCTTTCTTTTATTTTTGAGCCATTTTTTATTATTATTTATTTATTTATTATTAATTTCATATGACCATCCCATTATAGACTAGTGGCCCTCTAGTTTTGGGTATGAAACGTATTATTTTTGAGCTTTTGACCTGTCCTTATAGGCTAAGGAGGCCGGCTTTCTCTCCTTTTTAGCACCATTATTGCCTTGTAGCACACAATTGTTTTGCGTAGCTAAGGAGGCCAGTCACAAGTAAGATTCCGGATGTTTAGCATGTATACATCCTAGGATCGAACCCGCAACCTCCTCCTTCCACGTCCAGCAGCTTATGCCACTGGGCCACGCGCTCCGATAGGGGGAGGGGGTTTGAACTCCTATATATACTACACTATTACTGTGTAAATGCTGAGAACCGGCAACCGCCTTTGGTATAATGTTGTAGATTTCCCAAGTATCGATCCATAGACTATGATACAATTTTTTGAAGCTCTTTTCATACGCAACACGGTGGTAATTTTATGTATGCACTATCTGATGCTCGATTGAATTTATAAAGGTTCAAAGACAGAAAATTGAGATAAAAACGTTAAAAACACAAAAATACTTTTTTTCACCTATCTTCTACATTTTACATTTGCTAACACAGCACCACCTTTCAAATCATCTAGTTCCAGTCACATTCTCCTCATCCTTCCTACATATTGCCAAAAGTTTACAGAAAACGCCAACTTATATTTCCATCTTACGTAGGTACACACACTATAATTATATTATTCTCTTTCTTCCACTACTTCATTCCTCTCCTACCCTCGGATTTTAAGTTTCACACTAAATAAATGATTTTCTACCTCTACACCATAATGATCCGTAAAACTTATTTACTTTCACACACAGATACTCCAAAGTTTTCTTATACATGCCATCTTTCTGGAGCATTTCTTTCTCTACAATAATCCGCATCCTACAAACATCTCCTTCATCTGCTACATCTCTCTCTCTCTTATTCTGTAATTCATCTCATTTACAGATCCTCTTCTTGTTTCTGCAACTTCTGCTTAGTCTCCAAGTTCTCTTCGACATTTCCATATAGCTCGCGGGCTTAGGGATTTTGCGAAAACTTTTCTAAAAAATCTCACTCCATTCTCGAATAAAAACCATATGAATGATGAATCATAGGACTCGCCATCCGCATCCTCTCTTTGCATTTAAAATACATGCATCATCTTACGTAGTACTTGGAATTCACACATACATGTATATTTCCAACATACGCAAACACACGTTCCACACTCGATCCATTCACACACCTAACAAACCAACTAGCCATCATTTATATTACTCAGTCTTTTTCAAGTGCACAACTTCCATTCTGAATCCTCCTTGTAAAATCTATTCACAACTAGCTCTTCTTCATTCCCCTCTTCCACATTTGCCTACTCTTAGCTTAAAGTATACACTTGGTAGCTTATCAATAAAGTCAGTTATAATTCTACCTACGCATCTTACCTCTCTACCTTAAACCTATCTCCGTTTCAGTGCTTGCTTAGATGACTAAGTCACCAGTTCTTTGTTAAACAAGAACCTGCATTTGATTATGATTAGTTTACAAACCTCACATACAGAATTTTCTCTTAAAATACACAACCTAGTACCTTAATTTTGCAACTCCACCTACGTTTTAAACACCTCCTTATTTCATTCACTTGCTTACTATATAGCTCCGGTTAGCTTGTTTACTTGAATTAAATTCTTTTACCTGATTAACTTACAAACTTTACACACACGTCCTCCTCATATTTCTCTGCTGCAATTACCATTCGCACCTATTTCCATCCATCCACTTATATATAATCTTATTGTCTTAAATGAGTTCCAATAATGAAATTGCACATGCCCAAAATTTGCAATATAATCATAGCTTGCACCTAAATTCTTGTCGCGTTCTCTCGTTCCACCTTACTTAAATTAATCTGCGTTTACTACACCTTTGCCTAGTACCTGAGTCCCACCTACCACCCTGCATCCATCCCTCGTCGCGAGCCTGCCAACGAGACAAAATCATTACAATTACCCTCATTAAGATGCGAGATGACGAGGGCACGAAGAGAGGAAGATGATGCGCGCATCTTCCAAAAATTCCCATCCGCCCTCCCGTTACGAACATAAAATAAAACTACGTTGACTTGTCCGTTGTAGCACGTAGAGCTTTCAGCCTTTTCTCGCTCCCACCCTCGGAGAATAACAAAAATTAGGTACTCCTTAAGTTAATCACTTTAAACTTTATCGTCCTCCTTGATCTTGCCCCGTTTTCTTAGCATCTTACAACGAAACCAACTAAGCCACAACAGTATACTACTACGTATCTGAGTGAAGCAATTGCAATTCTACGACTCTTGCGCCTGGCCCAGGAGAGAGTCTCCAAGGAACATTTTCTGTAATTTACAACCCTGTGTGCATCCTTCCCCTCAAACGACACCCCAATTCACATGATCAAGAGAGACACAAGCTGCAAAGTCATCATTCCAACCCGAGGACGTAATTCACGTGTACGCATCTCCTCTTTACAACCACAAAATTCTCATCCTCGATTTCAAACATTGGTTCTTCCAAGGATTTTCTTTGTTCTGGGTCGGGTTTGTATCGAAAGGAAGACCTAAGGTATTTGTCATCACAAGTTAAATCTCATCATCTCTTTTGCTGTCCCTTAATCCGTCGTCGTCCAGTACGTTCTCATCCAATTCTGGAGTTCTATCCGAGTTTCTTAAGATTGATGATTCTCGACCCTGAGACCAGCTTGTTACAGCAAATAAACAGCTTCGCTGCCGAAATCTTGCCTATTTAATCAAATTCTCGCGTCTATCATTTATATTTCCATTGCTTTCACCTTAAAACAGAATATACTTTTGCACTTTTGCTATTTCTTATAATAAAACGAATTTCAATGGTACTCTCAACACCTCCACCCCACCTACGTATCTTTCACAAGCTCTGCTAACTCAACCCTCAGCTTTAACCGCTCGTTACTACTCCGGCTTCGGCAGTGGAATTCAAACGTAATTCAAACTGCAAAATCGCCAGCCGGCTTTCTGGCTTTGTTCAGGCTGTTTACCTCCGTTGGATCCGCGTGCTGGAAACACCTGCATCCTTTGTCTGTCTGTTCTGTGCGTCTATCGCATGCCTTGTACTTGACTCATATGCTACCTGCTGTAAGAGTTTGCAAAAACTTGATGATGAACCTGAATTTCGCCAATTTACCTAGCCGCACCTGCCTATCTAAGCCTTCCATCGCCACGTCGTCCTAGCCTCACTGGGCTGTCCGTGCATTAACAAATTGCAAAAAATTATAACAATTCACTCCCGCCCACGGATGCTAAATCAATAAGGCTAAATTTCTACACTTGAATTTGTTTTCTTTCTCTCTTGGTTGTTATAATACAAATATATTTATCGCACGCAACATCTCGTTCACTCAAAAAATGTACCTCTGCTTACTCACTCATGAACTCGCTTACTTCTTCATCAATTCCTCGGTTTACCCAGATTACCACAACACTTATAAAGCTGTTTTTATTCTTCAATTTCTGAACACCGCACATGCTGATAGTCATGCTATTTTACTCTTCGGCTTATTCCTTTACTAGTAACTTAACTTTTACTCACACTTAACATCAACAGACTCTTGCTCTTGCTCCAAACGCTTACTCATAATTTCAAAGGACCGAAACTAAACCACTAAACGAACACGATATTATAGGTACTTTCCTTAAAAAATTTCTCCCCTCCGTCACACAACACTTGCTCTCTCCAATCTGTAATCTTGAACCCAACTTTAAAATATTTACTCCTCTTCCTCTAATCCACATCTCGCCTCCTCCTTAATCCAATCTTTGTCCCGGATACTACCACTCCAAACGACTACACTTAATAGCTTCAAGCCTTGGGAATAAAAACGGTGAGCGTTTACACGCTTGCGCTCATAGCTCATAAACGGATATCGTACGCTTAAACACGCCGGACTACAACTGATTTCCTTACTACGCTCCATTACAGTACGCTTGAAAAAATTGCGGAATCATCCACGATTTGAACAGCAATTCCACATTTCTAAGAAGAGGTGTGTAAATTACACACACTCGCATCTTCTTGATTCCTAAATCCTTCCGTCCGGCAATGGGAGTTATTTTCCAAAAGAAGTTTTAATGATTTCCAACTCAATTAATTCCAACACGCATCGCCCTCGTCGATTTAGCAAATCAGTTTCTAAGAGCTTTGGAATAATTTCCTACAAAAGCACTTCCGGCTTCACTTCAGCTATAATCACAATTATTTTCGAAAAATCTCTAAAACTTTGAAACACACAAGCTTCAACAAACTATGTAGATTCGCAATATATTCAAACTTCTACATCACTTCCAACAAAAATCAAAAAAATTGGAGCATAATTACTTCAACAGCCATCCAGATTGATCTACAAGGTTGCACTTATTTGCAATACTCTAAACCGAATCTTCGTTCGCGGGCATTAACCACGGACAAGGTTATTCTACCATCTTCCTTGTTATTTATTCAAGAAGCTTTAATGCTTTTAACCTTTCAAGGAAAAACAGACGAGCATTACTCCCTTTTGCCCTAGCTCATTTGTACAAAGGAAGGAAAACTTTGTTCGACTACTACGACTATAGCGTGTATAGCAGCTCTTTATCTTAATTATTAAGAAAGATGGGTTCATATCTTCCATTATTCTTCTAAGCTTATCCTAAAAGAACTTATAGCAGATTTACACTCAACAACTCTCCTCACAAATCTTAGCTTGAGTCAAAAGCAACAAGAATTTCCACACACCGCACTTTTAGCCATGTAATTTGACTTGTCTCCTTCCCAGTTCTCCGACAAACAATATTCCGCAGTAAATGACTCTACGGAACGGACAAATCAGGCTGTGTCTAAAGAGACTCCAACTTGTTGAGATAGAACAAGGGAAAAGTCATGAGGCGAGAAAGTTTTAACATAATTCACAATGACAAACTTCTCGCAACCAGAATAATTCTTCCCTTGTAGTGCCAAATGCATTAAAAATCCAGTATCTTATACCAACCAACTAATCCCAGCTGTTGTAGTTCTGATAAGTATATACAGTCTGCATACACTTTTATAGCGAAGCTCGTAGTCTCAAGTTTCAAACCAAGACCTACTATGCAACTTTACACTCAAAAGCACCCCGTAATTCAGCGAACAAAATTCGCGGACATGAATCTATAATTTCTTACTCAAGCCTCACCCTTTTACAATTATATATTTTACTTGTCTAATTTCTTTTCTCTCTCTGGCTTCTTAGCCTTTAGCCTATATATTCTCTTCTTTTTCTAGTTCCTTCGTATCCTTGCACTTTTTCAAGATTAAGCATCATCCCTATATCACTCCGAATCCCCTCCCTCCTGCCACCAAGTCAGAAAAACCACATTAAACCCATTATTACTTCTTTTACTTCCAACCTCCCCGCAACCATCCTTTAAATCCTCGTCTACATTTCATCAATTATCCTCTATAGCCAACTAAACCAAACTATCGCACATCCGCCTTATACTCCCATGCTTTTAAGTCACAGACTGGATAATACATTTCCAAAGAAACAGAAGCATACAAGAACTGAATATCCCACGTCTACATCCATGGTCTCCCTGGTTCCGCAGCAGGAAATCTTGTCTACAAGTGAACAACAACAATTCCAGAATACAATCCTCAAGGATAAATGCTTTACAAACCACGTTTTTTAAACACTTACAACCAACTTGAGCAGCAGAGCGGCAGCAGATGCATCTTGTTGAGCAAATGTTTTCTTAACGACGTAAAATAAAATCGGCAACTTTCTGTAGTAAAACTAGAGTTACAACAGTGAAAACAAACCTTTGAAATTTAAGTATCAACTCTGGGGCTAAAGTTGCATTTCTTACTACGTCTCCTGAAAGTGACTTTAAATACCGATTACCCTATTCTTCTCTGCTCCAATACGCCCTCAACTACTGCACAGTCTCAAAATTTAAAACAAAACTTTTAACTGCGTACTACGTTCAAAAAAGTTATTCAATAGGATCGTCAGTAAATGACGGCTCTGATGACTGTCAATATATTTAGCGTCCCACCTACCTAAACTATGCTGGCTCCTATCATTATTCCCATTCTGAAATTTGTCTACAGATTCATCTTGTACTCTTCCTTGTTGAAGTAACATACCGTCCAGGGTTGTATCGGTGTCCATGGAATTACTTGCTACATTACACTGTACTCTTGGTATGAATAGGAATTCGATGCAGGTTGAACACTGAACCCTGGTGCTATATTAGTGCATTTAAGGTTACTCTATAACTTTAAAAGATCCAGCTAAGCCAGACAGTCTTTTATTCAATCTGGGATCACATTAAACTCTTTGAAACTGGAAGATAATGGATGAAAAATAATTCATCCGACATCCAACCTTCATCTCTTCTTGTAGCCATTGGATACCTTGTTGATTCACCTTCCTTTCCTCTGTCTCCTCCGTCCTCCCCGACAGTCTCTCCTAATCTTTTGACTATCATTCACCACAGTTTACTCCTCCGTAACTCTCGTTTAACGTGCCTAATCCCATTCCGATAGATACTATGTGGTGGATGGAAGGATAAAAAGAATTCCAACACAGTTCCGTCCTCAAGAACAATGTAGAGTATTTAGAATCCAGCCGAGGATGCAAGCAAACCCATGTGTATCTGCTATGCTGGATCCACGCTGACAGTCTGGCCGGGATCACAAAAAATCCAGCAACATTATTCATCAACCCTTCTCTTGGATCTCTGTCTGTCTCTACAGTCTCTGTCCTGAACCACAGAGCCTCCTTACATTGAGTTCATTTGCTTTGCTTGTCTTTTCCTCGTCCTCATAATCGCCCTGTCTCCCACCCGTAATTTCTTCCAAAGCGGATCCGCCTTTTCTCTAGTCTGAAATCATCCAATTGTCATAATGTTTCCAAGCAATTTTTTACTAACTCTTAACCCGATGACTTCCCGCCTACTTTTCAATGGTTTCCTCCTTTAGCTATTCGCCTTTGAATTCTTCTTCGACCTAAGGTAGATAAGTTTTAAGACTCGAGACTGATTGTAGGATTTTTTAGTTTTCACCGTGCCGCTGATTTCAGCTAATGAATTGTACATCAGCTTTTGCTTTAGTTTAAGGCATACGACTTTATGGTGTGGGATATGATTAAATGCAACAGTGCAACCTGTGAACATATCGTAAAGTACGTAATTTCGGAGCAAACAAGAACACCAAAAACCGCAGAATTCTAAAGTAAGTCCCCCATGTTTGACAGCCGGCAGACTACATTGACACAACCAGTCCCGTCAAGAAGTCCTTGATAAAAAATGCGTTTACGTAAATCTATCTCGCCTTATCACTTTGTCTCTGACTCGCTCCCCCTTCACCCTGTCTCATGCATTTGCAATAAGCTATAACCTGGAAGCTATAATCAGAGGGTTGAGAGGCGCGATAGCTTCCCTCCTCCGTGCTTATGGTCACTCCATCAAGCACGCGAACCTATTTTACCAAACATCACCAAATCCCCATTAGGATCCGCATTACCATTTTTACGAGCCGCTATTATGATATTCATGTTTCAAAGATTCAACACCCGCCGCGTAGAGCTCGTAATATGCCCGCCCCTACCTTTCTACGAGCTGGGTAAGTGAGCCTAATGTCGGCTTCATTTCGGCTATTCCTTGTAAGAGTACTAACTTGCCTATGAAGCTTTTAAACTTCGCCGAGTTTTAATTAAGTGTAGCTTGACTGTTTCAGAAAAATAGTAGGAATATTGTCAAAATGGGCTTGATTCCGATTACTTTTTGCTGAAATCAATGATAACTTGAAATCCTCCGATGGAACTAAGGGTTTACATCAGTGTTACATCTGTCAAATGGATTGCAACAGTTCGGAATCAGAGTCAGGCGGATTATTCCGACACAAGCATTGAAAAACAAGCGGGTTTTTTTTCTTTCAAGAGATACAAGATGATCTGAAGAGAACGACCTTCCTCGATCCATTCCTCATATTCTTTGGCATTACAAGATTCTCCGATACTCCGATGTGCTTCCAACACACCGATTGCAGCACTACATCACACCAAATAGCCCTTCTTCATTCAGTCTACAAAGCCTCCGCTTCTAGTAATTCAAGCCTCCTATTTGACTATTCATGTAATTCACTCCATATTCCATATAGCTCCTCCGCTGCCTCTTCCTGAGTTAGATTAAACTTGTTCTTTCGCTTCATCATCTTCCAACCCTTCCTTCGTAGAAATAAAGATCCTCATTCCTCACATAATAATAATAATATATTCAATCTCCTCTCGTATTTCTTCCCCTCTATTCTCTCCACTCCCGACATGTTGGGCAATCTTACGCTATCCTAACCCTGATACTTACTACTGAACTTCACAACTTACTACAGGAAGGATCAGGCCATAATAATCATCGACTTTACCGTCATGTGAGTCACTTGTACAAAGAAGAATGAGCATCAACAGAGGATGCGGAGGGATGAGGAGCAGAAGACAAATATTCCAATGAAAGATGCAATGTACTAGAAGATGGAGGAAAATCATCATCAGTCCCACTCTTTCACCCGACTCCAACCAACAACTTCTCACATCTTCGTGCACACATTTCCATAATAAAACATGGTAAAGATCACGAGCACAAGCATATCCAGATCTTTTATCTCCACAATACAGCAGCGCACCGCGCTGCGCTCCGAAAAGCGTAGCAGCGGTCGAACATTCCTCAGAGTAAAGGATTTCGCTCGCAGAATGTCAGTGAAGACTCTGCAATTTCTTGTCTCGCCGCTGCCGATGTGGTAATCACAACACTTGGAACATCGTCCACAGCTTGTAGCGTGAAATAAAGTAGCTTGCTACACAACAACATGTTCCACCTTTTCGATCACGATCATGTCCTACGTTCTATATCAGATGACGGTATTAAAATATATGCATCAGCTTTATGAATTTTTTCGGTTTCTCCTGTGTATATAATAAAATTTAAAAAAGATGTAAAAGTAACAAGAAAATAGCGAATCTTCACTTATTTCCGTCTCCCTTTTCGCTACCTGATCGTAAATACGCTACGGAATACGAGGATGCGTAACTTTTTCAATCTGAAAATATCTGCTTCATCATTACCCTGTACCGCATTGAAATCGAACGCGTCTCCTCTGTAAATCTCTACTCCGTTCCTTACATCGTCGCCTCTCCCTAGCAGAAACGCCAAAGTTATTATGCAACGCATCTCATTTACCTAAGGAAAAGATCATTTTACCACCTTCCTCTTTTCGCTCCTTCAATCACCCGGTCTCTCTCTCTCTCTAGTCTCTCCTGCTCTCCCCCTCCTCCGTTCTTTCTTACTTAACAAGAAAAGACGGAGTGGATGAAGAAGATGCTATGAGTGCATATAACACATCCTAAAGTAGTAAAATCTTACGTAGCTTCAAGCTTATAAAGCCATCAGCTCTTTACTTGGAGCAGCTCCTTACGGACTTGCTCCGCCTAAAATTATGCATTTACTATAACACAGATTCCGGAGCAATTCCTCATGACACCCAGCATCTATCTTGTTCATGACTGAGGATGTAAAACACAAGTTCGAATTCCAAGGAAGGCAGGCAGTTAAGAAATACGGAGAGATAAGAGGACGGAGGAGCGTATATAGTACTGAGTGAGAGAAACTGACGAAGCTATCTACGTATAACCAGGTAAAAAGACTGCGGGAAGAGAAACGGAATGAATACAATGACATAACTTTGTATATTTTCTCACACAGCTCCAGCCTGTACACCTTCCTCTCATTTTTACTACCTTATACTCACTCACCTACCTGGTCCTTTCTCTCGCTTCTCTCCTCTGATTCAGTCTTCTTGAAGCTTTCGCTTTACTCTCAACATAAGCTTCCTATTTGGTATCACCTGTATGCATCACACACACCTGTGCTCTTTGACTCTCGCATACTTCGCTCTACCCGTGGGTAGCAACACTACGCCATTGACTACTACTATCACAGAATACTACGCCACACGTAATGCTTATACTATTCTCTTTTACACGCTAGGCTACCCAGTATCAAATAATAAGTACCCGGAGTTAGCTAGAACAACCAGCCGAAGGTAAACCTAGAAAACAAAGTTCCTGGCGTTCCTCTGCCTACGTTCCTGTCCCCATGTTTCATTTCCAACGGAAATCATGTGACAAAACCTATATTCTTTTATACAAGCTACTCCCAGAACAAAGATGCGCTATTAACTTAACTACCACATGAAGACAGGGATAAAAGCTTGGAGTGCACTTGAGCTCATGTGAAAGAACAGACCACTCGCTTCGTAATAATTGCACGGAATTCACAATCCACGAATCATCGCCAACACAAGGACGAGATGAAAGCCAGGAGTTGCCGGAGTCGACACGGAGGCATCAGACACAATTTCAAAGACAAGAGTCACATTTCCTCAGAGCATGACTCGAGAGGATGAATCGTAATCATTAGCTCGAGCGGCCTTCTTCCGCTGTCTGTGGTAGCTTGAAAACATTTCATTTGATTTCATCCTCACTCACTGAATCCACACGAAGCTAAGCCACACACAAGCTTGATTCCTATATGGCCAAAGCACCACGTATTTGCCATTACGTATAGTTGAACTAGTTTGAGGAATCTCTTCTTAAAAAACTATAATACTAACAGCTAAACTCCGGCTGTCTCATACATACAATTACAATTCTGCTCTGCTCCTCTAAAGTTACAAACTACATTTTACACGAATATGACATTTGCACAGGTGACTCCCATAATACTCTATCCTTCCCCGACATCGGAAGCACATCTTCTACATTCAACGCTACTCCCAACGCAGACTGACAGACGCGAGAGAACAAAGATGCTTGGTTTGCTTTTTGGAGGAAATCTGACAGTTTTGCCTTGTTGATCCCTGTGCGTTTCTATGTGCCCATCATTCGGGTTGTTGTGTTGATACAGTCGTGAGAGGTAAGTTAGTTCTGAGTGATACCGTAGCTCTTGTCGGACTTGACTTGCTTCTCATTTATCAATGTGTGTGTAGATCCTCCTCAAGTTTGGTTTTCCTCCGTTCAATGCTCTAGATTGTAAATTATCTTCAGCATAATTTACACCGTCCTTTCATGCACATCTCACATTAACTAAGCCCCACACTGATGAGATTCATCTCCTTCCTCGCGTCAATTCCCAGCCATCCTCTTGTCATCATCATCCGTCTCTCAATCCCTCTTCCACCACCGACATTCATTTCATTTGGTTAAGCCCTCTCCTTCTCTGAAACTAAAGCCTGGATTCCACGCTTCATCATCCTCATCCTCCTCAATCCACCTCATCCATCCACAGACTAATCTCTTTTTCGATAGATAAAAGGATGCGCGGGCGCGAGCGTATGTGTGTGTGGCCCTTTGCAAAATTTTATATACCTGAGCAAATGAGGCTGGGGAGAAATTTTGCAGACTACTAGCCGCCTCTCTCTCTCGTCAATCACCACAAACTTAATAGCTCCTCCATACTCCCCGATTCCGGACAGCCAGCAGGTACTTAAAACAAAAAATAATCGTTCTGGGATGAAACTAATCGGAAGAAATCTACATAATACTACACACAACAACCGACCGACTTACTATGAAACATTTTCATACTAAACCGAATGCGAAGGCGGCGCTGCTGTGTACCTTGCGGTTTACTATTTTCTATTCCGACTACAATGTGCTCCATACCAACTACCTGCATCATTTCGCAAATTCGAAACTGGCCAAGCTAGCTAGAGACTGATGCTCGTGCGGATGGAATTATAGAGAAGAGAGTAGTTATCTTTTGGCTAGATTCAATTAAGCTTGTGCACACATTTTCCCTCTCAATGTAAATCACGCATCTTGTGTAATTACGGGATTACCAACCAATCTTGTCCACGCTCACATTGCCATAAAAATCTCCGCCCTATTGGCGTAAGTAAACTTTGTGCACAAAATTGCACAAGTTGTCGGCAACCAGAGGCAGACTTGGACGCTCTCGTGAAAATAGTACTCATTTTCCTCGGTTTTAATACTAACTATGGGAGCTTCCTGCGCTTGTTTATAATCACGCTCGTCTTGGAATTAGATTGAATATACAGGGAAGGAGGGAGAGATACGACCGCAAAGGGAAATATTGTATACAAACTACTCTAGGGCTTGGTCGTGACCGACAACATACCAAGGATTCATACTTCTGTGACCGACCGCAACTCCATAAAACTCCTTCACTCTTATCCTCTTTTAGCCCTTCTTCTTTTATATGCTCTAACGGCTTTCATTCCAGCCAAAGAATCTCACCCAGGTAATCATAGTGCAAGACGGAACATTTGAACGCAACTACTACAGCTCTATCATCCCTTCCTTCTCATCACGTGACGGTAATTGTGAATAATGCACTACTGACTTTTGTCTGGGAGTGCTGGAGCTAACTTGTAAGTAAAATACAGCAGAGGCTCTGCCTTTGAACCGAGAAACTGCTAAGTAACTTTTAAAAGTAAATAACATGGCATGCGGGATAAGAAGAGCGGAATACAATACGAGATCAAGATATTTCTACCTACGCTTTCCCCTCTGCCCTCTCGCTCTCACAGTTGCTAAATATTTTCATCCTCTATTTCCCGATACTACCCACACATTACAAGCATATAGACACAAACCATGCTAACAAACTGGATGGATGGAATCCATGGAGCAGGACCGAGACGAAAACTACTCACACAAGCTAACTGGCTCTTGTGAGTCTTACAAAAGATGCATTTTCACGCTCCGAACAAAAACGTGTGGCACTTTTCACAGATATGACCATGTGCATACATTAGTGAAATACAAGATGGTGGTGAAAGAGAATGACGGATGGACTCTCGGAGTCCCTTACTGCTTCGCAGCTGAATCATAACTTGTAATATTCACAATCAGCAATTGTCCACATGGATTTCCACCTTCTCCGTTCATATATCAAACGCTAACAGTTACCGAAACGCAAAGCTGGATACAATCAATGGTTAAACTAAACTCCGGATCTTTTCCTTGAAGGATACGCACTGCCGAACTCGTGCAAAATACAGTACTATCTCTACCGGTTGACTTGATTCACGTTTAAGCTTATAGCCATAGCCCTTCCTCATCTAAAGGCCTCACACATATTGTTTACAAACGCATTCCTCATCCGTCTACTCACTTAGAAAGTTACAAATGGCTGGATGATTTAAACTACGTCTATCGCTTTTGAATACGTATATGGCAACGGCATGCTGCTATCTCATCTTTGAAAAGAAGTATTAGTGAGAATTACGAGCATATAAAGAATATAATGTAAAGATGAGGACTACCTACATGGGAATATAATAATTAATATATAATTCCAAAGCGGTTAATATTCTCTCTCGAAGATAGTCGTTTGCTGGCTGGCTCGCTTGCTGTAATTCTTGTTCTGCATTTATGATTACGAATTTACAAGCCTATACCCCATTCTGACTCCCTGCTTGTCCTAATATACTAACGGCAATATATATATTTGTTAAATAAGGTGATTTCTAAGTACTACTTACACACTACCTTGCTACTTCTGCCTGGGTTCTGCATTCTGCTAAAGAACCAGTATTATTCATTCTCTCCGGCTTTATGTTCCTGCTCCTGCTCAGAGGACGGAACAGGATGATCTATTAGAGGGTAGACCAGTTTGAAGGACTACGTATAGTAATTTAATAGCCAGAGATAAATACGGATAGTTGCAATAACTAGAGAGAATCTATTGAAGAGGAATGAGCATGCCCATATTCGCTCCTTGCCCTCTCATCTTGTACTAACAAAGAACAAGCTAACTCTGAGGTAGTAAATAAGTAACTAAGGATATTACATAATTGTGTCTGCTAGCCATATTGGAGCTCGTGGCTTTAGGCTGGCCTAATAGCTCAGCTCATTACTTATTCACAAGTTTCCGCCGATATATTCCATAATTGTTAACAATCTTGGAGGCTGGCTCGTGCACATGTTCTTCTCACTCTCACGTACTGGTAGCTTGTTAATTGACCGCTTCATTTAAATTCGATCAGGGGTCAGTACTAGTTAGCTACAGCGTCAGATGCTTGCTCTTCTCCGTGTATTTCTATACATCCTCTCAATTTCGCCCACGTAGATCTCTGTATCGGGATAATGATGGAGTCACTCTTGTTCTTCTACCCTGCTTAGCTCAGTCCGCTTGTTTTCTCCTCTTCCTTGCTCTGCTGTGTGTGTCAAAAAAAATAACAAATTAAAAAAAGTGGCTCCAGCGGAAGTTGACTGGTAAAATAACTTGCTCCTTTTGGTTTACTATTAACTATTCGTAGTTGCTGTAGCACCCGTCCGGGGTTGTGCTCTTCCTCTCACTCTCAACAAGGTTCTCTTAGCATATTCTTTTGTGACCGTGAGGCTTCGTTCCGTATCAGATACAGAGTAATTATTTATGATAATCTTTTATTCTCCTCTCACATTCAACAATAGTGGCTCTCTCCATGTGGATTCATCATCCTCTTGTATATTCCTCCTAAAATTCACATACACACACACACGCTCTTTGATTACCCATGTAAAAACTAGCCACTCCTGTCTCTCGGACTCGTATCAGGATTTAATCTACTATTTTCTCGTGCATAAATCCTCATGAGTCTCTCCGCCCGAACAGGAGCGAAGAATGGGCAGTAGGACTCTGATGGAGCCCAACGGAGCAGACTCTATGAAATGAACAATATTTTTCCGTCTCCTCCTCATCCATTCCATCATGAAGGAACTGTACAAAAGCTTCTCTTCGGTATTCTAATGGAATAAATTGTGCGAAAAATAGGGAATCATCAAATAATTTACGCCGTCTCTACTATCCACAGCCCTTGAAGCACCTCTTTGTATTATTATAATTCTTTTACCGCCTGCCTAGTTATTTCTCTATCCCTCCCTGTGTCCTATCCAGCATTAGCGAGCGAGTTCTAATCATTATTATCCTCTCTGCCCCGGCTCTACAACTTGTACCCGTCCACCTCTTGGGTTGTAGTACATGTCTAGAAAAATATAGACATGGACAGGGGGCAACTCATGCCCAGATAAACCGCAACATAGTATTTCCAACTTCTGGATCAATATAAAAAAGGTGAAAATCGATATCCATCCCATTAAACTCTTCCACCGTTCTTCTCAAACAAACCCTCCACCCTTAGCCTTGCGAACTAACCTAACACATCCACTTATGTCCGTCCCGCCGACCGCTTTTTCAAGTCTCTTACCTGTCGTCGCAACAAAGTTCCCGAGCCATCCCGCTGGACAACTGCTCAAGATTAAGCCCGAATCGAACAATCAATTTCATTTAATTACCCTGGAAATTAACTCCAAGGAGTGAATACAAATATTATCGTCACACCCGTAGAAATACTCAAGGCCGGCAACTATTCCGCTTCATTGATACCCACTATCCAGGAGGATGACACTATAGAAGTACTCCTTGCGACTTGCGATACCATTACATACGTTATAATACGCTAATAAATACACATCTACTTATGTTACACGTAGTAAAATCCATGAATAGTTCCTCTCTGACACAGAGGAGTGTGTGTCAGACTGTGTGTCCTCGACTTCCCGATTGCCCAGCTCGAAATACGTGAGGTATCAATGCTTTGGACTGAAAGCCTGATTGAAGAAAACAAGGCTTGTAGCTCAACTAAGCCTTTACTTTTCGTTCCAGGAATCATGCCGGCATTCACTATATAATATCCATTCCATGGGATTCCTCTCCTATTATCTCGCCCGACTTTTTATTAGATTAATACGTCATTGACGTAATCATACCTGTAGTAGCCAACTTTATTTCTTGCTCCTGTTTCTAGCTCACACGAAAGAGTATCAATTCGTCTTCTACCTCTCACTCATTCCCCATTCTGTATCTATCCTACTTTCCTACTCTCCTATGAATGAACAGATCAAAATGCTAGTGAAAAAATAAAACCACACTACTCGCCCTGTCTCTCCTCGTGTCCCCTCCTTCTAGATTCTTATGACGCAACCTCTAGAGAACATTGAAAGAATGGAGTAATCTTGTTGTTGAGCTAAGGCTAAAACTTTAGACGAGAACCGGCCTGAAGCAATTATAGTTGCACACATAGTTTTCCTCATTCCTTCAACTACTACCTCTCACGTTTCATTCTTGTTTCTAGACTATATGTTGGTAAAAAGTATACCTGCCTGGAGGGAATAAAAGAAAAAGACTATCAAGTTGTGAAATCCCATTCTACAACACAATTTAATGACTGACTGAGACATGCCGTCCAGAATCCAGCTCTAACGTAGTATATAACATGGAGTTAACGTTACCTTGAAAATCCAGCGTGGAGAGTTTCTGTGGGAAGAACTGATGATGACTTTGATTGATTTCAGTGCTGGGTGAAACTATTTTTACACATGTTCATCTCTCATCCCATCAATCCTTTTCATTTCCTTCAAGTATCCAATCTTTAATTCATCCAACCATTTCACGGGACAAGTTCTTTGATCTAAAATAAAAATACAAATTACATTACCATTTCTATCAACACATTACCTGCTTTAGAAAACAAATACCGGCTTGGAGTGAGCTAACACATTGCAAAATATCAGCTTGTAAGATCATTTCTAATTTCTGAAATCGAAAATACAATGCACCAAACACAATGTAACCGAATTTACCATCCTACATCGTAGTAGAACTACTACCGTTTCGCAAAATGTTATATCGGTGTGTATAATCGATAACATGTCGAAACTACTCTCAACTCTGACAGTATGACTAGGAAAATACACGTCAAGTTGTTATTGCAAGCTTTTGTATCACACTCGCCGCCATTCGGTGTTGAATTAAAATTAGCTCCGCATTATTACTCCCATGGCTGTCATCTATATTTCAGCCAATGAAAATCTTAGTAATCTTCCAAGTAATTGTTATAATGATTCATCGAATTAATTCAACCCAACTCCTGTCCAGCCTTTAGACAACTCAAGACCTAGTGACCTCCACATCTTCAAGGTGCTAACCGGCGCAGCCTACTTGACAACAGGCCTGACTGTGCACAAAAAGCCTCCTCTTCACCTTCTGTTTGTGCACCATAGTCGTCCGTACATGCGAAGCACAATACAATTTACTTGCTCCACTAGGAAGTACTAGGCAGGGAAAAGGTATTAGTTTAATGGGTTGCATTTCTAATGGCTCATTAATTAAATAAACATGACGGGAAATTCGCCAGTCTTCTCCCATACAAAGCCGGCTCACGGAGCCCACACTAACGAATATTAGCGTGTAGTATTTTACGTGCAGAAAACGAGGACGTCTGCCAAGTCTGCCTTACTCACTCTCCTTCCCTCCAACTACAACCCTCAGGTACAAGATACACAATAGTTATAACCTTTAGCTAGTACCACGTTCGTGAAATCGTCTCAATCGTTCACTCACTACTAATCAGTCACTCTGTGAGAGAGACGTAGAGGATACATTCTCAAAAAGAACTATAGGGGAAATTACACCACCTTTACGAAGCACAAGAGCTCATAAAAGTTGTAACACGAGCATACATTCGCAAGGTATCCTCTTTGCATTTATGCAAGCGTACGAAACTCGACACAAACTTCATCACAGAATCAAGGTCGATCAAATGAGCAACGCTCGCGAATATACTATATTTTCTCTCTTCCAAGCAGTTGTTCTTAGTCAGCCTCGCCAATTCACCATTCCGTTTTACTACTACAACGTCCCTCTCTCTTCTCGTTTGTACGATTTTCCCAACAAGCTACTTTGTGGAACACAAACTCGTCCTCGCTTAACTCCTGCAATGTTAACTAAACAAATGCAGTTGATATATGCAGGATTGTTGAATATTTTCATACTATGTCAATTATTTTAAGCAATGCTATTCATATTTCATTCAATAACTTACTAACTCCGCAAGCACTCGTCCGATGAGCTCTCATAATATTGCATTACTATTGCCATAGTCTTCTAAATCTTGGGATTTATCTTCGCAATGATAATCTTCTCTCCATTATATTCAGAATACGCAGATAAGATACAACCGAGTATGCTTTCCACTTAGGCTCTCAACATACCAAATAATAACAAACTCTTCGGATTCGAAAAACAGAACTCCCTTAACTTCCTTCATTTACTTCGGCTTTCCTCTTTCATACACTAGAATCTAGAATGAGCGTAAACAAAATTTACATTTTAGCTGAAAATAAGACGGAGAAACAAAGTGTAACGTACGATAGTAAAATTCTGCTTTGACTTGACCTTTTCAAATCCAAACTTACCACGCGGTTACTAAAATAGCACAACATTATATCACATTTTTCACTACTAGCTTTGAATTAAACTGAACAGTTTCGCTATTAACACGAAACTATTCGATGTCATCTTCTAAATGTTCTATATTCCTGTACTATAATAACTACTAAACGCATCGTTTGTCGTTAGTAACTCATTGGATTGTCTCTCCCTGCATTATCACAAAAACTGATTGCAACTTGCAATTTGCAAGATCCGCAGAAATAATCACTACTATTAAAATCAATTTCTCAGCAACCTTGCTGAACTGATTTCCATCTAAAGTTGCAAATATATGGGAGGATTTTGCAGGGGACTATAGGCCTACGTTTGGGTAGCAATTAAAGGCAATGCATATCTTGGCCAGGCTCCTATACTTAAAGCATTGTCACACCCCATTCATTGAGATGCCTTTAAATGCCTGCAGAACAGAGGGGAATATTGGGGAGTGAGGGAATCCCCTATATTGGACTGAGTAGGCAACTTTCAGAGTTGCCAGCTAAAACATGTACGCAGTATGTATTGAATAGGAGCGTACCATTACGTTTGATGTACATATTTTAAATGAATTGAAATAAATTAGTCTAATGTAAATGTGATGAATTATTGGAAGCCAATTGTGATTTATTTCTGTTGTAAAGCATGTGCGTTTCATTCAACTTAAGTATGATAACTTGATTAAATACTAGTTGCAGGCAATGCATACAAAAGCTTATTGCCTTTACATTATAATAATTGAACACGCAGGTAGGTCTGCTTCCAATTCGGTTCGAGACCCTAGCTACATTTAAACATGAATTGTCTTTCATTGTCAAAATCAAAATGATCTAAGCATAAAGGATTGAAATATTTTGACCCGCAACGTAAACTATTATTGTTTGTACAAGTGCTTGGTGTATCCAGCGAGGGCTGTGGATAAAATCATTTGAATACTTACCCGGCTTTCCACATTCTACGACATAGGCGTTAGAATTAAAGTCGTACTATAAATAGAAGGTTTGGATAACAATCATAGGCTTAATGGCAACCTATTAACGCAAAATTGTTTCCAATAGGACCGGGAGCGCTTATAGCGAAGAAATGGTTTAAAAACCTGAGAAACTGTGGTCACAATAAATAATGTTTATAATAATACTTGTGACATAACTAATCCATGTGTTAAAACTAAAACTGTTGAAGGCGGGGACCATGGCGGCTCCTGACAATTTGTAGTACTACTTAAAGATGTACTACTAGTGTTCACAAAGTAGTATGCATTACAGTTCATAATGATATGCCTACTTTAAGTGACTAGAAAACTGTAGTTTAAAGTGAGTATATAAGTCATACATTAAAAGCTAAAGAACCGGTAAAATATTGGTTGCGTATTGAGTCAAATTTGCAACCAAATCATCGTGGCAAGTAAATAAACTAACATAAGAATCAAAATTAACATGCTGCTCATTCGTAGAATATGTAACATTAAGCCATATTGAATAACATCCGGTCTTTGCATGTGGTAGCTCACAATGAGGAGTGGAAGTTACTAAAACAACTGACTGTTTTAAAGCTAATTAACTGGTGCTATTAAAGCTTAATACATTAAAAAGTTAATTAACCGGTGCAATTTACAAAAAAAACAGACACTCAAAAAGAATGTTTACAATTATGGAGGTTCTCCCTGAATTTTTTGATTTCCTGCATCTTCCAATCTGGTACTTCTTCGATGCTGACAACACCAGGTAGTATTCGGATAGTTCTGTAGATGATCCATATAACAGCTTGGTAGTTTCACCTTAATCGTTGATGCGTCTTCTTTTTCCGGAGTGAATATCACTGGGTCGCCCCATCCACTAAAAACGGACTGTAACCAATCCGTCCACCCGCCACGATATTTAGCCATCTGCAATAAATTTAAAGAACCCCATTAAATATATATTCTAAAAATATTGGAAAACAACTGAAACCAAAAGTTTATTAAAGTAGAAACAAGTATATTAATAAAATAATTGATTTTGATTACAAGTACTTACCTTTAAATGGTTTCCCGGGATTAAGGCTTGAAGAAACAGTCTCTTTATGAGTAAAATAAATGATTCCACACGAACCTTTCTTGTAATGAATACTGTTCTGTAACTGAATACTGGGGTAGTCGAATGCATTTAACACCGGCCAGCATGTGTATGATATAATATTAATACATAATAACTTGAGGAGACTACCTCTCCTTAAACTGAAACACTGTCTTATGTTGTTCGGTAGTGCTTAATTCATGCTCACGCACTTTCACCGGTTAGCACAGTAAAACCTGATAAAAAAGAGCATTATAATTGGCTTAATGCAAATGACACGTTTACATATATGCACCATCGTTCTTTAGTAAAATGATACATACTAAACCTAACTGCCGTCAATTATCTCGGCAAGCCTACATAAATTTAGACGACTGATGTTAATTACTTGCGACAAGGTACTCACCTTTGTTAAGAAAAGTAATGTGACCGCAGTCGGCCATTAGAATACAAGTGAAAGGGCGAAATCTTGAAAAATTTAACAGCTCCGTTGGGTAGATCTAGAATTTCGTTCTCTTTCAAAACACAGCTATGTTCAAAGCAGCAAGGGCTAAATATAGCAGCTGACTGCGGAATCAGGAGCCTGCCTCCAAACTGACTTATGGCTCTTACTATAACCGTGTTCTTTCAAGTCTTCAGCAGTCTTAAGCATTAGCTCCACCGGGTAAGCAAATCTCAAGACATGAAGCAAGAGTTCCCTAGAAGATATAGGTGTACGCCCGTAGTACACTGCCATAAAAAGTGCTCCGTTGTCTTCTCTTCTCTTGCATTCTAGAAAACAGATTATACAAACATTTTCTCCTTTATCAAAGTAGAACAATGCTTAAAATTGAAATTACCTCCGGAGTAGTTGGGACGACCTAAAACATTTACTGCTCTCATACGCCAATCGTCTTCATGGTCGCGAGCTCTGATACTAATGCTTCGCATTAAAATCTTCACTTATTCATCATCATTAACAGCTGCAAGTATATATAGGAGGTACGAGTAATGATTAAGCAATTACTTGTATCTATATATATATATGTTCTCTCAACTTTGCATTAACATTAATAGTTCAAATTACTTACTTTTTTTATTCTGCAACAATTTGTACATACCGGAACGACTGCAAGGGCTGTAAGGATGGAATTGGTTACAGCAAAATCCACATTTCTTCCATGGCTTGGGACCAGGTTCCACTGATGCTTTAATTATGTCTTCTAAATTCTTAAATTCTGCTGTTTTCGTTCCGAGAATAGAGGCAAATCCGTCACGTAATCCCTTCCGTAGATTTGCTATTGACATTAACTCTTCCGGTTTCTTGTTGATCTGAATCGCCAAAGCTTCGCGCAAGTAAAGTGCTATCCGAATTTCCAACGCAAATTCGCAATCAGCAGCATCAACCCCGAGTTGTCCGGTAAAATCCTCATGACATGACTCTGTGTGAGTGGTTTGCAAGTTCTTCGTTAAACATGCGCGGTTGTGCTGGAGAAACCGGTCTATCTGTAATGAATTGTATAACATACCACAGTGCATAATGTCAAAAAGCATCACAATTTCGTTCCAGTTAGGGTGTATTAATAATAACACAATTACCTCCATGTTTTGATTGCAATAATTCCACATTTCACTACTTGTAAATACTGATGTTTTTACAATGCACTCATCAACGTTCCGCCCGGTGTATCCTGAACAAGCAAGTAGATGCGATGTGTGTTTATATAATTCCGGTCTATCTTCAACCCGTATTTTCATCTCCTCGAAACGACTGCTGTCTTCACCGAAGAAGGAGGAAATGACTGCTGAGCCAAGAATATTAACGTCCAAAACTCTCGACCAGCTAGCATATTCTTTCTCCGTAAGGAAGATGGCTATTCCCTTGAAGGTATTCAGACGGTGCGCAAATCGGATCAGCTCCTCGAGGTAGGTGTAAGCATCAAAATACCAAATGACCTTTACTCCCGGTAAGCAAATGAAGAATCCTCTAGTTCCTTTACACATTTAGAGTCAAATTAGTGTAATCCAAATACCAAAAAATAAACCTACGTCAAAGGTGGAGGAGTGCGAATAATATTCTTACCTTCGTAGGTTTTATGGCTGTACAAGGCCCCGAAAATTGCCACTTTTCAAATCTGATAAATCCGGCTAGTTCGTCAAAGTCCCTGTTAAGAGATACGATACGGTATGTTATAGTAGCCACATCCAGATGAAACTTTGGTGTGGCTTTTATAACACAATCTCCTTTCAAAGCTGCATTCTCGTCCGGCAAATCAATCACTGTGTGAAGCAAACGATCTAACATTGCTCCAGCCAAGTAAAGGTTTTCAAATTGGAACCAATTCTAAAACACATACGTTACGCATGATAAGGACTTGTTTGGACCAAGGTTCCTCCGGATCTATAATCGTATACGGTTTCGGCACAATACGGCCATGCTAAAAATTAAGTGAATAAAGGCAGTGATTTATTTTTTGTTAAATAATCGTAAGTACGTCGCCATCATATTACCTATTGTGCATCCTACCCAGCATATGTAACCCTTCGTTGCCTCATCATCCATTTGGTTTAGCAGCTCTATCAATTCCGGGTATTTTTCTTCTTCCAGCTCAATCTAATATAATCAATACAAGTATTATGGCAGGTTATATCATTGCACAATTTAAATTATTTTATATGCTTAGTATGAAATACAGATAAATTTACCTGGAGCGAGGGTTGAAGGTTTCCTTTTAGGTAATATTTTCTAAATGTTATCGGGTTTGAAATCCGGTATCCAGAGTAAACGGAACTACTATTCACGTCCTCTCCGCCTTCTGAGCGAAATGGAACATTATTATGGTTAGCCATAATATATACAGAATTAAAAAATACCGGAATTATTTTTACAACTTTTGTCACTTTTAACGGCAAAGCAGAATATATTCAGTCTTTAACTAGGTTTTACTTTAACAATGGAGATTTCACATGTTATTTCTACTTGGACGTCTTCTGCCTAACAAACGGGCAAAGCAATGGTCTTTGAGGGATGCGCCGGTAAATTATTTCCTATATGATTGTACACGTAAATGTGCTGCATATTCTTTGATGCGCCATTCAGTGACCAGTCTCACGTATATATACTTACGAGTCCTTCTTTGTGCATGGATGAAAGAAGTGTAAAAGCGGGAATAGAACCATTGAATGCGGAACAGATTTAAAATTTCTGGCGGCAAATTAACTTTATGGGACACTGTCTTTTATGCACGCGAATATATCATAGTGTACATGGACATTTAATAATTCTGTCTTATTCCCTCCTTCATTACAGCAATACTGTTACGAGGTCCATTTGGATAGCTTCGTTAAAATCTACCAGGTATACAAGGGAGAATTGCAATTCCGGTCATTTAAAATACTCTTAAAAAATGGCTGGTCATGAGAATAACTTCCTCCTCAAACTTACCTGCCCAAGTTATGCAGATAGTTTCTGGCCATTCAGTTTTTCCACCGGAAGAAATGAACGTTACGGCCGGTTGTATTTTCCCTCGAGTTTGTACGCCAAGAGAAACCTTCAATTAGTTACGAATCCTTGCGTAAGTAACGAATTTCCATATTACACAACTCTTATAGTTCCATATTACTTCGAATCGTTAATGCCCGGTTTGCTATATGCGTCTTCCTTATTGTTAACAGATTTGGTTCGATCACCCCGAAGCTTGGCTTGTGATTGTCGTTGTTTTTAAATTACTTGGAATCCTCATACCGGAATCATCAAAAATTCATAAAGGAACTGAAGCGGAGGTTGAAGAATTTTGGAGGAAATTTTTGGTTACCAAACCCTTCCTGCAAACTATTCCACCCCCTCCTCAAGTAGCAAGGAAATCAGAATTACTCTTTTGGACCGGTTGAATGAAGTGATGGTGAAACTGGATGCGGAAGGGAATATTACATGTAAACTGTATTTAAATTTATACACTACGACATATTTAATTACATGTTGAATATCAATTCAATCTGGCCTAACCTGTGTGGCCATTTTAATCATAATTTTAATTGTGGCTCTAATTTTAATCATACAAATTAATTACAAATGTTTGTTCTTTCTTCCAGCCGGTAAAAGGTACATCACAGAAACGTTCCCGTTGAATATTAGCCACTCAATGAAGGGATGCACCGTGCGCGCGAATCGACTTGGATTTGAATAGCAGCAGCCGTGCTGAGCTTCGTCAATAGTCGGCGTGGAAGGTAACCTGCTTTTAACATTCCGGTTATGATACAAGGTAAGCTTCTGGTATATCCGCAGTTTCAATTTAAAATATTGTACTGACGATACTAGCCGCGTGGCTTTACGTTGCCCTACACATTCCCATGTAGAAACTGCAAGAATGCAACAAGTGTGTGGCGGTTACTATTATAATTTACTCCTGGTTGATTATATATTTAATTAATTTAGAAATAATTTTCTGGAACTTCATTATTTCCCCGGTGACGATATTGCCAGTTCCAAGTGATTATTATGGGCAGGCCTGGATTCTCCCGTCAATCAAGTAACGATAGCTTGAATAGCTTGAGCTCAAACACAAGCTTCAAACGTCAAGCTTTTTCTCAACCGGTAAACTTTGTTCACAGATAATATATTTCTATAAACGTCAAATTCAATGCTATCTTTCTATTTTATTTATACAAGGAATGAACTGTTTGATATACATACATTATTTAATATATTTTAAATTTTGTCATCCGGTAATTTGCAGTTGAACTCCAGAGTTTTGCGTAACGCTGTAAGCCCTGACATGGTGGTAAATAATTTTTGATTTCATTTCCACTTTTCACCGTGTATATATATACGATTAAGTGACAGAAATGTATGTATAATTTTAATAAGGAACAAATAATTGTGTTCTTTTATATTAGGTATTCACCGGTCAAGAAGTAAAAGAGGCAATCGAGAAAAGCGCTACCAGACAGACACGAAACATTGGCACTCAAACGAATTTAGGAATCGACGGAATGAACACCGATGATTGGTTAAAACTGAGTAAGTCAGCTACGGTTATATGATGGTGCCAAATCAGTTAATTTACACAATGACGGTTAATGATTTTTATTGTGAATTACAGTAGTTCCTCACGTGACATCAGCTATTTCTAATACTGGTAGTTATCCCATCATTTATTCCCCCGCCGTACTACTACGTTTGCTTAACTGAACTGACATCTTTGATAACACTTGTTGTATAATTTTTAATTCCAGTCTCAAGTACAATGAAGGAAGTAGTGACAAGTACTCTCTCCAGTACTGATGGACAAGCCAACTTACCGGGTAAGTTTGTTACGTATTACTGCAAGAGGATCAATACAGGTGTTTCTTAACTACCACTTTGTTTACAACTTTTAATGTTCACGCAGAGAATGGATCCCAACTATTGATGCGTAAGCAGGTGAATTCTATTCCAGAAGAAGAGGAGGTGAGCTTGTTTAAATTTTCAAATTCGGTCCCGTAAAAACTTACTCACTAACCGGTTTCAACCTTACCTTAAATGAATTACAGGTATTGTATGAATACGTGGACCCTCATGGAAACGTAGTCATACAAAAAGGAAGCCTCTGTTTGTTTACGGAACTAAGAGACGCAAAATCCTTTAGTACGGTGGCTCGTGCTATGATAAAATGCCTGTTTAATTACAATGAAGCAGCGGCTGCAGAATATTTTTTAAGGATTAACAAGCAAACTCGTAAGGACTTCCCGGAAGCTCGGCTCCTGTCACCTGAATATGCAGCAATAATAATAGGTAATGAGCTTTCTACAAACATTTGAATCATGTATTTTCCCGTTCAAATTTGAATGAGTAATTTTAATTCTTCTCGATTTTGCAGGAGCTTGCAAAGACTATGCAGCACGGACGAATACTCACTTCGATAAGTCTAAGGTACGGCAGTGCATAGGCTCCGTGCTGCAGACCATGAGGTCCAATGCTATAGATGCCGGTAAAATCTTGAAGCAACCAGTTACTGAGCCCAAAGAATGATGTGTTCAATTATTCGGTTTATGCAACACTTCAACCTAATGTTTCCATACCGGTATATTATGCTCACTCAACGCTGTAGTAGTTTCATGATTTACACCGGTGAATTTATTAATTGTTTTTTCTCAACTAAGGTATTTGAATACCTCAACCTTGTCAAATACAAAACATTTACCG
The DNA here is from genome assembly GCA_906901655.1 of Sminthurides aquaticus. Taxonomy (NCBI): domain Eukaryota; kingdom Metazoa; phylum Arthropoda; class Collembola; order Symphypleona; family Sminthurididae; genus Sminthurides; species Sminthurides aquaticus. Next base: position 2,128,280 of record CAJQTT010000010.1, read on the forward strand.
TAGGCATATAGCTATTTACCGGTATATTTAGGTTACTCGTGTCTTTATATTTTCATACCACGTAGAAAACATTCTTTAAATACTTTTGAAAATTAATGACATGCCGGAATTAAACCTTACGTGAACAACATGTTTTGAAATTTTTGCCTTGCCTATTTACGCGTACCGCATCTACGCCTATTTTCCCATCTTTCATATACGCTAAATTATGCAATTACAGGACAGCCATATATATCCAATCATACCAAACCCCTATATAGGCAATACAGTCAAACCCCAATATATGCATCGCAAATCTACACGTATAAATGCCTACTTAATCATTGCCTTTATTCCCGATTTCCACGTAGGCCTTTGATTGCAAACAAATGCAACCCCTATCAAGGCATTCTCTGTCCTCGCCTTTAAACCCAATCCACCGGATGGCCAATGTTGGCGTAGCTCATCTTCCCATATAATATCCATGCGGCAGCAGGCATAAGCAGGCGTCTCATTTCCTCGCCTATATACGCCACTCACAGAATGGCCACTATTGCCGTCTCCAAAAGTTGCAATTCCATCTATTGCCTATGATGGGGACCCACTCGAACCCCAACAAATTTAGCCTCCGTGGCCAATGTCACGGAAAGGCCTATATAGGCCATTTAGACATTGTCCTAAAATTTCGCGGAGGGTACCCTCCCGGACCATTGACAACTATACCAAACAAATTACTGCGTGTTCGGGAATCCTAGCGCCCTCTACCGACTTTTATTTTTCCGCACAGTAATTAAATTTCTATTGAGTCCCTTGTTTATACCTATCCGCATCTACCGGTAATTGAACCACATTTCTCACTTTCCCTACTGTTCCCATTTCTGATTTCCGTTCTTCGAATACTGTTCTCCTTCCAGTTAAAAACAGTCAGGGATACATATGAATTCTCTCTTAATTAGATCCACTGAAGGATTTCACACCTCAATTCTCTTTTAATTAATCAGGAATCTAATTACATTTCCCCTCTTATTTCATTTCCAGACCTTAAATCCCTCAAATTAAATTCCTCACTTAACCCGTACTTCTCTTGAAACCCCCATTTCACCGCTGTACATCTCCGCCAACTCACTATTACACCTTCTACGGTTTCCCTTAACTACAATTAACCCTTGAGGTTTCACCACCTCCAGGTGTTAACTTTTAGACTTAAAAGTATGGAAAAAATACCTTTGTTTAAAAGCATTGTATCCCCCTCTACTTTAACACCCCTATTTTAGCTTCGTGTCTCCAACCTGCTTAATTTCTTTAACACATCTAAAAACTTTAATTATCGCGCCTCAAACTAATTAGCAAAACTGTAAAAGCTTCCCTTGCTCAAAGCCTACAAAGTTATAGAAACCCTCCATCACATCCTTTCATCCATTAACTCATCCTAGCTTACCCTACCCTCTCAGCTGTAATTATTAGCAGAAGCCCTTGTACTCAGTGGTTATCTAAAATTGCGAACCAGGTATACGAACGAATTACATGGCATAGTGCATCTTAGTCCTTCGTTTCCGTTTCAGTCGCCGCAGCACTTCTCCTGAAACTCTCCATGCGTTTTCACTACACTTCCTCCCCAGTCCAGCTCTAAACTCTCCGTGCGTCAACTTTTCAAATAATCCCCGCTAATTCCTCTCCGAATTTCTAATTCACAGCTTGGCACCTATGGCTTAAAGAAACCGGTCGCCGCTCATTCAATCAACACCTGGAGGACAAGCGTTTAGCTCGCTTTAGTAAAGCCTGTCCAGCCAGCAGGGCAAACAGAAGCCCTTGAGTATTAAATTGACTTAGATTTAATCAATGCATTCCCCCAACTTTTTCTTCAAACTTTTCCAAAACTCTTTACACACTCGTCTCCTATTCCAATCCCCCTCCTCACAACAAATTAACTAATAACCAACTTAAAAGGCATCTCTCGAAGTCTCAAGTTTGTCCAAACACGTCTTTTCTTCTCAGTACAACAAACTCAATCACCACCACTACCCTCCATCAGTTCATTACATATTATCTCTCAAGGACTTTTTTCCGTCTTAGCGACAGACATGCACAGAGACAGAGCCTGCAAGAAAAGAAGCAACGACACACTCTGCTGCAATATCCAAGAATCCAAGATACCGAGAATACTCTTATCGTTTCGCCCATGTGATATTATACTGTCCAAAGTTATCCGCCATCCAACGGGGGTTACCTCTACACATGAAAGAGAAATGCACATGGCTTATGCACTAGAAAATGCTAAATGCTCAACGTGTTTTCGCCTTAAAGGCAGCAGCAGCAGAACATTATTATCGCGGATATCAAGACAGTCAATTCCTTTGCGTGCTTCCATGAAACCGAGCATTAAAAACGACGGCAACACCAAACATAATGACGAATGATACGAAACTAAACAAGGAGAAATCATATTATTCCATCAAGCACATTTGTACATAATATTCATGCGATTGTATTATTTCAAAGTGCATTTCTACCTTCATTCCTTCCCAATGCTGGACATAATGAGACACACAAGCTATTCAACAGACAGAGGATAGAATCGGTATCAACTATATAGCCAACTAGTCATTCTGCCATAAGTACAATCCACACTGAATTCTCCAAGAAGCGTATGAAAATATACACACGAAATCCATAACGACCCATTCCTTGCCATCATGAAAGCATGAAAAGCAAAGGAAGAGAACCTCCTGCATATTGTAGATTAGAAACTTATATATTTCGTCCTCTTTTTAAGCCCTTCTGGCATGGCACGACATCATGAATCACCAACCTTTACTTACCTGTCTCACTGTCCTTCTCCACTCATAGTCCATACCCAGGAATCCCAGGTTCTATCCTACCTGCTACAGACTTTACTCAGCAACGTTGAGTGTATTATCATCATCTATCCTCCTCTCTATCCCTACCTGGCTGGTTCTCTCCCTTCCCTCCTATTAATATTGCTCCTTCCAAAGTATTTCCATCATCCATAAAATTATAAAATCCCTCCTTTTATTTTAACAATTATTACAATCCAAATACAAGCTAAACCTAAGAACGTCATCAAGCTTAAAGCAAACACCTCTGAGAATTTAAGGATCCCGGATCTTGTTGCCATATTGTACTAGAATTCTACGCTAAAAATGTATTGGAAAAGTATCAAGTTTGAGCAAGAGACATACGTCTGTAACATAAGCTATTCCTTGTCCTCCCCTCCTGCCTGCCCATCCTAATTCCCCAGCCTTTTAAATACACATCCAATGAACAAACTTACACCTTGAGCAAGACCTTCAACCTTACGGCTGTCGGTCTTGGCTTGGCCGAAATTATATATTTTTTACAACAATTTCATCCTCTCCTCTTTTGTCTTTCCCTGACTGCTGCCACACATCTAACTTGAATGCTTTACTGCATTACAAGCTATGCATTTCCAGCTAAAACCCCGGCTTTTCAAAACATTCATCTTCCTTCAAAATTCCCTCCTCCCATCTGTCCAAGCTTCAGATCTTTGCTTTACAGCAGACCTTCACAAACTATATGCACAAGATCCCGGTATTCCCAGTACTACTTCTACCTGTCTGTCCTCCCGGCAGACTTGCTACTTTCTCAGCATCCAGGATGCTGCATCCTCTAGCTGTCTTGCCGTTGTTACCTTTCTTAAGATACCTGCTCCTTCTCCCTCAAAGGTATTTCTTGCGGGCCCTTTAAGGCCGCAGTCAGGTAGGGACTAGAGTAGGAGCAGGTACTGGAGGAAATAGTTTTACGGAATAAAAGGTATAAGGCAATCTAGGTTTACGTGGCCGTAAAAGGCTAAAATACCTGGCTTTACTACTACGCTCGTCGCTAGCTAGTAGCTACTACGTTACGGCAGGGCTGAGAGGACGGTAAGAATAATCTGCTCAAAATAGTACAAGAGGATGGGATGCTTGGTAGTAAAAGAATGGGATGATGCGGGAAGGAGAGGCTGATGCAGGTGAGTGTAAACAATATAGTAAAACCTGTGCACCATTCACTGCCACCCGTACTATTTACTACATATCCCAGAATGCTTGTAGCGTAAATCCAGATTGCATAGCCAGCATCCTTCCCTACATTTCTTAAAGATATGAGCCTCGATCATGTGACAAGACTTCAGTGAGGAGTTCATATAAGCTCTGCCTGCTTTCCTGATATATGTGCATCACTCCAAGGGATATTTGTCCTTTAGGAAAGTACGCTCTCTGGTGATTCTCCGAGAGTATCCCCGTAGTAAACTTCACATAAAGTATATGTGTGTATGCTCTCATCAAAACCCGAGTTGACAATGGAGCTATACGACTACGGGAATAGAGGATTACGATTGAGCGTGAGTGAGTACGTTGTAAGTAATAAGTAATCTGATGAGTTACTAGGAATTCCTCAGGAGTTGCTAGAAGAAAAGCCAGTCTGTATTTTACTAGGAACTTGTATTCACAGCTAGCTTTCTAGCCTTGCAATCTTAGAAAAGTAGTTATAGAGCAAACTTTAGGCATTCACATCTTCTTCCACTACTACGACTCACAAACCCTCTCTTGAAAAGAAAAATCTAATCTTCTTTCACACACTTGAAATCTTGATAAGTTTAACCAACTACTTACGCATCTTCTTTACCTTAGCGTCTTCCACTATAGCTTCCCCGTCCTATCCCTCTTATTCTTCCGCCTCCCTCCCTGCTACTCTTCTCTTGCTGTAACTATCTGCATTTCTCTCACAAGAACGAACACACCGTTCACCTCTCAACTCACCGCGCACAATCTTATGCACAAAAGTCAACACATCCTTCTTTAGCCTTCAGGCTTTGAAACCTGCAAGATTTTTCAATTCTGTCCGTATTATGCAATTATATGTGAGGATTGTGGAAGGATTCGCAAGCTGAAAGTCAAAATTTCAAGCGTTTAGCTTCCCAGAACTCTATGAGTTTGATCTTGAAGCAGTTTCACAGACCTTGAGCTGGAATTATTTAAAAAATCAACCGAGTTCCGAACCTTGGCGTTTTGGTTTTCGAACCGGGCGATTTTCCCTTAGCAGAGCACTTTCATATTGTCGCTTTGAATATTCTTCAAGTCAATTTTTGTTCAATTCACTTTTCTCAACTCGAGGAATGTTTTACTAACTTTAATTACAAGTTGAAACTTTGCTGCGGAGTTGACAACAAACCTGAATGTCAATAAATGACAGCCAAGTTTCGTTGGGCCCTAATTACACAAGTAAGAAGCTACTACGTAACTAGATAATAGGAAAAGCTTGTGGAATATTCGATAAATCCCTTTGGACGTATTCAGTACAAGGAGCCGGATAATCCTGCTTTAGTCCAAATCATCATCTCATTCATAATTAAATATTGATGTCATGAGTGAGCTGATTTCAGTTAACTTTCCATCAATTACCATAGGACTGAGTGGTAAATATAAATACAGCGTAGTTGTCAATAATTATTTGTATGGACTTAGGAACTAGAAATGGTATGAGTTTATTTACCAGCTGAGCTAAAAACAGTTCATGGTTTACGGATTGATCCAAGAACATCTCCAACTCTTGTTTCCGACAACTTAATAATAATTACCTACACTAATCCCCCCTCAAAAGTACATGATCAGATTGACGTATTCTCGGTTTCGTTGTTCTGAATGTCAGATTTCAACCTAGTTTCACACGAGAACAAACCAATTTAATCTTCTAGTAGTAGTATATTACTTCTTTGGTTTTGTTTTAGTTTAGCCCCGTTTTAAAATTTAAATGTAAGGCAGACACCCAGCAAGACATTCCAGAAGTTTCCCTTTCGTATTTTTCGTTGAATATTTTAGACTGACCATCATTTGTCGTAACGCTTCAGCGTTACCTCAGACGATCCTTTGACCGGCACTTCCAACCGAAGTTCCAGCTCTTCCCATCATCTCGAATGTAACCCAATCTTGAGTTACACAACCAGAGATACAAGTCACCATCAAGGAACGCTTCCAGCGCTTTCTCTCCTTCCCGCTTGCATTCAATACAAACCCTATTCGCTACGCTTCCAGCGTATTTTCAGCCTACCGCCAGTGCAGTGTTCCTTCTGCACTCCAGTTAACACTCCTTACTCAACCTACGAAAGCTAATTGTAATTAATCTAGTTTAATGTCAAAATCCAACTTACTTGTTTATAGAAATTCCAATACTGGTTGAACTGAACTGACTCCGACGGCTTCTTGGCAAACACTTCACAATCAATTAAGTCTGCGTCATGTATCTAGTCGTGCACAGAGTTTTAAATTCAAAGTCAACTAAGGTAAACAAGGGAGCACAATTAAGTTGATTCACAAAACTACACACTCAACTATGGAACTGCTTAGAATAATTGGAAAGTAGGGGGTGGGTACTAGCAGTGTTGCTCAGTACAAGTCTTTAAATTACGGGGTGGGGAGGGATGTGATGTAGTAGTAAATGTATATAGTAAGATAATATTGCTAACAAGTGTTGTGTAGTCCCCTACGAATAGCGGGGGGAAAGGATGAATAGATAACTTTCCGCCCAGACCAACATCCTTCTTCCTCGTCTACAATGAGAATGAAAGGTTTTGAAGCACAGGGACGAGTATCCTTCCCAGCCTTCCCCATATTCCTTCAGCCAGCCAGCCACCAACCCCATTGGATTGAGCATGGCCTTTATTACACACACACACAAACCTCCTCCATTCTTCTCTATGAAAAGCAGGAGCAGTTAAGCCTGAAGAGTAGGTAAAAAGGAGTACAGGCCTAGTAGGAAACCCATGGAGTTTGTAAGATACATATGTGTATTTTAACGTAGCGATCCAACGAGAACGAACCATCATCATTCCAGGCGAATACCATCCTTGCGTTACGTTATAGTAAACGTAAGTATACATCCCGTAGATGCTTTACAACAAGCCCACCTCCTCCCTAAAGAATGTCTCATACTACACATATATTTTCCCAAACACACAGTACTTACTACACTTGAGAATCGCTTTTGCGCTCTTCGATATACCTCCCTCTATTTATGCTATCTAAAGGCTTTATTCCTTCTTCCTAGTAGCCTTCTCCTCCAGTTTACGTCTGCTCCCCATTCCTACAAAACTATATAGTAAAATCCCATTAGGGTTTTCCCTTATCGAAAAAGTTTCCCTCCTCATGCAGCTTCTAGCTCTAAAGCGCTGCTTCTTCTTCCTAAGGCTTTTTTCTCCTAAAGCTACAGTACGCTACACGCTTGGAACGAGGAGTTAAGAGTCAATCGAGTTACATACAGAGCCCTCTACTCTCTACTATACACTTGTTACTACAGGGAGGAAGGTAAGGCAGTCCAGCCTTTAACTGGCTCACACAGTCGAGACATTGTCTATAGATGTTACGTTCTCTATGTAGAACATAGAGACTATACACAGGATATACACGCTATCAACTCGCAAGTTTTACGGGAATGTAATGTACTTGATTTCTGAGGTTGTAGACTATGTAATTCCTTGAAAAACTTGATTGTATTGACTGTATATACTAAATGCTCCTTAAAGGTTCAAGTTATATCCTTGTGTTGTTGGATATGTAGCTTGCATATAACTTGCAAACTATATGGTCCTTGCACATAGTAAAATCCGGGGATAACAAGTATCCACGGATGAAAATATAGTAAAATCTTCAGTAATACAATGTCTTGCACGGAGGCATTCGCTGAGAGGTTAGTAGAGAAGAATCTAGCGGGTACGGCCTGAATGCTCTCCAAGGGATATTTTCTCCTTGGAGGTTCCATGGGCTTGTTCACACATTCCCATAATAATAATATGAATCTCCCAGCTTGTGCTCTTCGGGCAGTGTATTATTTTGGATTTCCTTCCGAAATGTGCCCGAGTTTCGTGCAGTATGCACCGCAGCGTACTGTTATAGCTGATGCCATGCAACAAGCTTCGTGGTTTGTACATGCTTCTTTTTAAAATCGGATGAGTCTTTGGCTATAGAAAGCAATGCAAATCCTAAGAATATTTTTAAAGGTTTAGAGATATATGCACAGTAGTAAAGCAGGCTGAGACTGGTAAGCTGTATCCGAATTCGGGGCAACGCTTGCGCAATTATTTTTTGACAGTCACCTCTTCGGAAGAGCGTAGAAGGTGAAGGAGAGACTGGATGAGTGAGGCTGATTGTGGGATAGATGCAAGGAATTCTACACGTAGTTGTGTATGTCAAGTCTCTATTTGGCATCACCGGGAGGAGGACGGTGGGAATCGGAGAATGGAGTGCTTGTATGTATATATTTTCTTCCTTGTTTTCAGATTGATCCACGAGAAAATCTACAACCAACTTGTCTGTATATATATATACTTTCCCCGCTTTTCTTCCAAGGGATTCTATCCTGGTTGGGGGGATGGCTGAGAGCAGGAAGAAGAGAGTTAGTGAAAGAGCTAGGAAAGAGCTGGTGGTTGATTGAGTCAATCCGCCAAGAAAACCCGGGTTATAGAAAGAGTAGAATGAACTGACTTAAAAAGACTACTACAAACCGACCCGCCACTCCTCCCCCCTGTCCGCCTCTCTAATATAATCAATGATGAGGGGCGGTGGTTACCAAAGACTTCTCTACCACCAACTACTCACCCGGGTTAGATTTTGTAGAAAATCCGGAGGGATTTCGATTGGGCGGATGGAGAAATGTCAAAAACATGCAGAGTTATCCCACTTGAGAGAGAAAAAAACGTTTTACATTTAAAGGCGGGACGGGAAGTAAAGCGGGAACAAACATTAAGTTCTGAAAAGCTGTACAAATTTCTTGAGTAAAAGGGGCGATTAATTCTCCGAGTCTTGTGGATAGTGTGAGATTGCGGGTAGAATGACGAGTAGTCATTGACTACAGCATGTTAGTTATGAGAAGAGAAAAATGGCTTATTATTTGCTTGGTGCTTGCGTGAAAAATTATTTTGTATTGATAGCGATATAAAAAGGATGGAAGCTTATTGAAGCATCCGTGTGACTCTGTTTACATGAATGTGTGTGTATTGAATCTCTGTTTACTTTCTACGGTGGCGGCAGGAGCGGCGGGTGAAATCTCCGACACACAAACGTCTCCTCTTCTGTAACCGAACAGATCCGGAGGAGATGAAGAGAAATAGATACTACGGTACGGGAATCGACTAGTTCCTCCACGAATCTACATTACTCCTTTCTCCTCTGCTCTGCTTCCTCAAGCATTGACATCTAATATGCTAGATTCCATACTGTCATATTCTTGTTATAGAAGAAGAGAGCATTATCATCATCTCCTGGTTCTAGGAGAAGGAAGCACTTCCCGGGAACCGTGGAAGAAAGTGAAGAGAATGAGGCTAACTGACTTGCGGGTTCTGGAAGGGAGAGGATGGAGGAGGGCATGTTTGGGAAACGTGGACGGAGGAGACGCGCGGGTTCGGGTAGAGGAAAATACGGGCATTTAGAGGAGACGGATACCAAATGAATGTTTCGGGGAGGTAGCAAGATTTTTGGGTTCAAAGTTTACAAGTGCTGGGTATCCGATGCGCCTGTCCAAAGTTTTTGGGGGAAATAATACGCTTCTGTCTCCTCTGAGATTCTATGAAGAGGAGCATATGTAGCTGAAAGCTGTGCAAGGGAAGGCAGACGCATGTGTCCGGGGAAATGAGTGTATGAACAGTATTGCGGCGGGTGGGGGAAAATCTGCCGACTCAACGTCCCTATAGCCCTTGCTCTTCAAGGTGAATTGGATAAAATTGGATTGGCGGGACAGAGGAGAAGCAGAATAAAAGGCTACACGCCGAGAGAAAAGCAAATGAGGGAAACTACAGGCTGGGACGAGTGGGATAGAATAAAACCATCTCTTGCATTGTATTTTCGCGAAATTCTGCCAAAAGATTCAAACGTTCTTTGATTATGTTGTAACTCCTGGCGTTTTCGTTGTAGCTCTTAAAAACATACAGTATTTCGCCTGCTTCAATGACAGCTTTTTCGCAATTTGGTTTTTTCGCCATTTGTTTAAAACATACAATAACATTGATAACACCCAAGTAACAGCAATAATCATTTACTACTACAAATTGGCAATGCTTTGGTCTAAACTTAGTAGAAATGACAATTAATTAGCATTTGTTTCATTCAGAAACGTGATTTTATTTAATTACGTTTATCCTCGTACAAGTTTTCCCGCAATAACTCCAGCAGCATAATTCATCTATTCTCCTTACATTTCTGGTTTTCCCGCTTTTTACTTTATCCTTCCATAACTCCATTGAGAACTTAATAGTGTAGAGATTCAAAGTTGATTGATGCGATTACGACTGCGTAAGCGTAGTTGTTTGCCTCTAAAATCTTCACAGGCTCCAAGAACTTCTCCAGCGTCTCCCACACTTTTTATCCATGGTCTGATATTTTGCAGTTCTCAGCGTTGCGCTGCGCTGTTCTTACTCCTTTTCCTTGCTCTGCGCTCCAGTTCTCATTTAGATTAAAGTTAGATAAGAGCTGGATTTTCATCACATACAACCCTACGACGTCCACTCTGCTCTCCCCTTGTTCACAGCCAGTCGGACGCAGCGTCCAGTTTTTCCCTCCCTGAAATTCTACTCTACAATGAGCCTTCAGCGCCGTAGCTCCAGATTCAAATTTTTTTTCACAAATTTTGCACCTCAAACTCCAACCTTGCGTAATCCTCTCACCCTGCCATATATTCCCTCTGTTTTCTCTTTACACTATAAACACACCTTCAGCGTGTAAATATATTAGTGGAACCGCCGCAGTATTTTCTAGCGCTGTATAGCTTCCATCACGTGCTTCGCTTCCGTACACGAACGCTTGCAAAGACCACACCAGCGAGCTGCAGCGTCCAGTTTACCTGTCTGTAATTTAATTCGCTTACAGGAAATTTTCGCATCGTATTTCTGATTCTCAAGCAGTTTTTAAATCATTTGCTCCGTTTACTCACGGCTACAAGTTGAGCCAGTCTGCCGTTTTTACCCCATCTGTACAAAAATCTTATGCATGCACGTGTCTTTTTCATGGAATTGTAAGCTCCAAGCGTATGAACACAAAGCATCATCCTTAAAGCCTCTGATGAGCCCAACTCCAACCAACATTTACTATTTAGGTCCTTCCTCGTACTTTTGACTATATCAGCGTCAAGTTTGATCCAAGCACATATATTCATATATATATCCTTATCCATAGAACTGATTCTGTGAATGATGCATAAATGCCTTCCGGCGTAAATAGCTGAAGGACGTGAGTGAGAAAGTGAGAAGAGGTGTATGGATAGAGCATCATCCAAAAAGCACAAGTTTAACCAGAGGACATTAATGTAATCCTGTGGTAGTCCATAGTCTACAGTTGAAAAAGAGCATCTTTACATCTTAACGTACGCTATAATCTTTGCTAAACACACTTTAGATGCTAAACTACATTTAGATTCAGACCCCTCTTGACTCTTCTGCCTCGGCTTTAGTTCAGGAAGCATTGGGTTGAAGCAACGGTTGAGGTGTGCGCTGTTTACAGGCTTAAAGCGTTAATAACGAACTCATTCCCAGCCTCTTGCAGCGGTGCATTCATGGAAGGAGCCGTAGGGGATTTCAAGCCAGTAAAGAAGGAGGGAGGAATTGAGGAGACATTGAGGAGGAAGAGGAGGAGGGCGAGAGGTGCATTCAGAGCCTTTTGGTGATCATCATGAATGAAGTTCATGTGAGAGCCTCTCAACGAGTTTCCCCACCCTCCACCGTCCATTCCGTAGCCCATGCGTTTATGCTATGCAAGCATAGACACTGCAATGCTTTGCATGGTCAAGCTGTATTTACATTGCATGGAGATTCCTCTCGACCATCAAAGAACTTTGTGTCCAGTCCAGAAGCCCGGAGGAAAGGAGTGAGAGTGAGTGAAGAAGAGGCTCCGAGAAAAGCGCCTCCGGCTTGTAGGCAAGTAAACACGCTTCCACACGCTTTCATACTGATGTGTAACAGCTTACAATGCATTACAACCGGCTAGCAACAGATTGAGCAAGCAAGATGCAAAACTTTGTAAAGAGAGAGAGACAAAATACGTTTTAAGGAACACACACGTTTTCGTTTTTCACTCCAAGGAGAATTTATCCCTTGGAACACACATTGACATTTCCGTCAAGTCCAATCCTTATGCGCCGTCTACGCTTTTTAAATGCAACTTTTGGAAATATTTTCCACGGCAGACCGAGTCGTCATAAAACCAAAACCAACCATGATTCTAGATGATCTTGCCTCCTCCTGCCCACACAATTCCAGCGGCTTTGCACGAGGATTTAGGATGGGTTATAGGCAAGTTAAGATCTTTGTGATTTCCGATAACTCATGATGATCGTCTTGTAACTCGGAGTTACGAACTCCACAAGCTGTTTGAGAAAGCGTTCTTAGTTATGTGTAACTTGTAACTATGCGTGTTGAGGAGAGGATGACAATATAGGGTTTGACAATAGCTGGAGGAAGAAGCAGAAGAGTCAGGAGGAGAGAGAAATATATGAGGATTCAAAGAGAGGGTGGGAGGAGGGAGGTGTAAAAGTTTTGCGGTTCATTGAAAACTTTTTAAATCTATCACTGTGTATGTGCGGATTCTTTAAGAGTTTTCTGCCTTGCCCTTAATGTGGAAATGATCTCCCTTTTTGATGAGCAAGGAGACAAGAGTTTGAAAAAAAGAGCGGGCTGTAAAAAGGAGAATGGATTTCTGGAAGAGAGGGCCTTTCTGTCTCTGACTCTTTGACAGAAGACAGAGAGGGAAGAAAGCTACTTGAGAAGAAGAATGAATTGCCCTCAGAGTAGTAGAGTCAAGAGAATAAGATTCAGTTGGAGACAGGGGTGGGATGAAGGAGGGGGGGAAAATACGTAAAATAAGTAAGTATGGATACTCCAAGGAAGAAATCCAAGGCGGCACATAACTACTTACGGAATAAAACTCTGATTTAGTTTGTGTCTAAAGAAGTCTACTTCTGTGTCGCCGTTTCTTCTTTACATCACACAAGACGCACATGTAACGTGTGTAATAAGGGAAGAGAGAGAGGGAAGATTTGCTCTGAATAAGCGCGGGTTTCCGTGTATGGGAATGCTATTAAGGAGGGGATAGGAGAGAGCGAGTGGCAGTAGCAGTAGCGACCCCATCTGTAGTGGTGACCTCTAGGTTGGAATTATTGATCGCTCTTTTTATTCTCTCATCCCTTCCTATCTTGTTTCCATGGGCCTCCTGCCGCCCGCCCGCCCGGATCGGGGAGAGAAACTTGTTCGCGCTAAATCTACACCCGAATAGGCGACAATCCAAGCCGTGACGGAGAAAGTAATACAGCTACACCAGGCACGAGGGAGAGAGGAGCATCTCACCTACCTCCCGTACCGAACAAGTGAGAGTGGAAATACCCGTTTCTATTTCCCCGTCTTCCTTGTCCTCCGTCCCGGGTTCTCCTTGTCTCTCTCTTGAACCTCCTTCCCATACATGTGTATTCCTCTGGAACATTTCTCTATTTTTTACCCACTCTTTTACTCGCGTGCCCTGCCCTCCTCCGAACAAGCTCTACAGCTACCCGCTCTCCCGCTTTTCCTCCAACCCGTCGTTCTTCTCTGCCCTTCCGTCTCACTCACTCTCAAAGAAATAGCCTTTCTCCTCCATCTCCTCCCCCTCCCTCTACGCTTCTCCGTCTTATCCTCCACTCCTCCTTCCCTCCACTTGTTCCCGATTCAGTTTTCGGAGAGTTTCGCAATCGCCCGCCACACAAAATTCCCGATAAAACCCCGCTTTCCTCCAATCTCATTCTCATTCTCGCATTTATCTCTTCCAGCTTAATGCTCTCTCTCCCGCTACTCCTCTGACTGAGTCACTCAGGATGAGTGGGGAATCCTCCCCGCTACCGTATGATGACCCAGCCCACCATCACACTTCCTTTCCACGTTTCTTCGTCTTCTTCTTCATAAGTAGCTTTTGGGCAACGCTTCATCCGGTCTAAGGATTTAACTTCACCCTCACAATTCAATCCCACCAACCAAGAACTAAACAGGAGCAAACGCTCCTTAACTTATCCCCTTCCCCACAATTTGTCCTTTACTCCTCTACTTTGCATCTCATCCACATCCATTCTTACTAGTCTGCTATACAAACGGCCTCTCATTTCTTGTCAATGACTTGTTGAGGAAGCATTCTAGTTGCCAAGACAAGTTGAATCCATCGTAGATTTTGTGGTAGACGCCGCAAATGAATCCACCAGATTATGGCGTAAACTCCATCTTATTTTAACCCTTAACTTACTCATCCGAGACTTAATTTGCTAGCTTAAGAGCTCCTACTTGGAGTTAATGCTAGCTCTGAGTAACTCAGAGTCAAAGTATGAATCCACCAGGAGCCTGTTTGTCCATAGTCATTTGATGATGAGCGCTCCGAAAAATTACACCCTTGCATTATTCCACATCCGGGGACAGAGTATGTATTGTGTAGATTTACTGGAAACTACTAAGCAGCATAGTTTTGCATACTCCTATGCTTTGTTATGCTTAAATATTTTGTATTTCATTCTGGCTTATTTTGGTGTGATGAGGTGGTGATAGTACACAAGAGAACAGATGAGGGGTAGATTATTATCAAAACTGGATCCAAAAGTTACTCCACAGTATAGAAGCACTTTAAACAAGAGAACAAAAAATAATTTCCCACCTTATTCTACCCTTCTAACCACCTACCTTCATCCTGAGCTGCTCTTTGAATTAATTGAGGTGGGCAGAAGAGAGAACTGGATAGTTGCTATGGCGGGCTTGACTTCCTCACTCCCGATTATGGAATCAATGAGTCCAGACTCTTTCTGAGCTGGAGAGAGATAAAGATGCTACTGTTGCTGCAGAAGCGTGAAACTAGAAGTTGAATTGAACATATCCTCAGTAAGTAGCCACCAGAACGCATTATCAAGAATAGCCAGATGTTGTTTTGGAAATTCTACAAGTTTCAGAGCATTGCAAATTTACCGGCTGAAGCGACAGACGGTGCTAGAACATGATCCTTACCTAACCACATCCGTGTCTCACCTCACCTGGCTGGAATGTTGTTATCTATGTAAAGATGAGCATTACTTAATCCATCTGCATGAATTAATTGTAATAATAATAAACATTGCTGCAATACTAAGCTAAGACAATGCATTTTAATTCACTACTTTAAAACTTCATTGTTTGGAAAGCTTGTCCTTAATTGTCATTACATAAATGTATATTTTGATCCGCTCTGTTCTATAGTATTCGCGTAATTCATGACTTCTGAGCATACTGCTGGCCCCATGCTTAAATCTTCTTCCTCCTGGCTCTCGTTTACATTGCAGTTCCTCTGGCACGCCAAAGTAAACTATAGCACGTGAATGGGTTAAAAAACAAGACTTTTTTACACACAAATACGCACAGCACACATCACACGGTCGTCGATGTCGATCCCATAATCTATCTTCAAGCTCATCCCTTTTAGCTAGCAACGTTGCAAGAGCCTTTACAGGATTCATGCTATGTCGGAATACAGTACTACAGGTATGCCGTTTAAGCATAAGCGGTAGCGCTATGTCTTCCATGCTTGATGCTTTCTTCTTGCAGCGCTAACGCACGCCTAAGCTTGACTTTATTCCTTGAATCCTCTGTATATGCATGCTCTGTCCTGGATTCTGTTGTTACCATGTGAAAGATATTATTCTCATGGCCTTCATCAAAGAAGAAATTACAAATCTTCTTCATCTCCTTTTCAAAGTATCTCTCTCTCCATGTTTTATAATATTATATCATACATGCATCAATGATGTGTGTAGTTTTTCCACTTCACTTTAGTGCATGATATGACGAGTACACATACGTACAGTCATGTAAAACAAGTGAAATTCTTCTCTATGAAATTTTTATGGATGGCTTTTGCTTGATCCTCTATTCTTTTCTCCCACATGCTCTCTGCTGACGTTCATTGTCCATACGCGTCCGTCTATGTTATGAATTGCATTCTCGACTCTCTCCTCTCTCTCTGTACAACACAATTTACCCCGCTCTCTACCTGCCTTCCTCCTGGAAGCGTCTTACAAGTATCCTCTGATCCAGGTAGAAACTCAATGAGCTCCGGGGCAATCATTGCATTTTGACGTCAAGCTTTTGTAATGTTCCTGATGCTGGTAGAAGGATTGAAGGGATGAGAGATTCCATGCCAAGTGGGATTTGACAATTTATTTGTATGCTTTGCCTCTTTCTTTGTGCCGGCTTTTTCCTAGTTGAATATTGTAGATCATTTAGCTGCATATGACAATTTAGGAGGCGGGGAATTATTGTGGATTGTAGTATTTTAGTTGGTAATAGAACATGCAGAAGACGGATGGTATTTGACTTTTAAGGACAGCAAAGGCGTTTTTCAAGAATTTCTACAGAATTGTAGAATTTGGAAGACATATCTGTGAATTTCCTCTGGAAATACATGAATAGAAGGATTGGGAGAGAATGGCAGGCAAGGAAGGAGGCGGGTAATAGGATGAAAATTCCGGGTAACCAGTTAAGAATATGTAAATTCTATGCTTTTTAAAGATTATGTGGGCTTTGGAATGGATAGTTATGGCAGGCTTTTTTGGTTAAGTGTATTGAATATGTCGTCGCTAAGATGAGAGGATGAAACGTGGGGATGGCTGGAACGTAAAGTGTAATAAATACAAGGGGAATATTGCTGAAATGCTGACAGGGAGAAGAAATATCGAAAGGGGTTTTGCTTTGGTGGTACATTTCGGGTCTTCCTCAAAGTCTAGACGGATAAACTACTCACCGCTATAAAATATAATGGCTTTGCTAGCAAAACCAGCTTCACTCGGATGAAACGGATTAGCAGTGCCATCTGGTTGATGACTGTGTAAACTATAGTGTAGTGCTGCAGAGATTGGATGGCAGATGATTCTGATGAATACAAAGTTCAAACGTTTTTGCAGTAGCTTTATTTGCTACATTGCATTAATTTGTGTATATACTGCAAATAAAAATTAGCTAATTGGCGCCAAAATGTTTTCTGTAGTGTAGCTAGTTTGCAAGTTACCGAGATTAATAACATGACGGTAGCGGAACACTTCGGGAGTCGTTCCGAGTGATGCGCATTTCATTTACTATATATAGCTAAATTTTTGCAAATTATATTGGCTGTGCTAAGATCTTGAGTCTCTTTAACTCATGTTAAAGATAACATTTAATTATTTTATTAAATACGATTATACGATAAACCGGGCTATATGGAGTATGAATGAAAGTTACAGAACAGAGTAAAGATAATAAACAAGAATTAACATCAACTTGTCGGCGATGATGATCATTTAATGTCATCCATCCCAGTATACGCAATTCATGCATGTTGATAAGGCAACAACGTTTGTATCCAGCTTCAGCTCCCGAGATTTGCGGGAAACCCAAAAGATGGCGCTAATACCATTGTTTAAACTTATTTTCCCATGGATTTTCCATCTTTACACTCTACAACTCTTCTTGCCTTTACAATCGCAAATCGTGATTATCAATAACTGTAGCTGCAAAGTCAAAAAATGGCATGCGAATTTCCGCCTTCTCAAGTTTCCCTAAACTGTAAAAAAAGATTTCCTAGATGTAATATACCGTTGCGTGTAAGCGGCGGACCTTTCCATTACCATCTGAGAGCAGGTAAAGCTCAAGCGCTTCCTAAAATAGTAAATACTATGGTATTTAAACTGCAACTACAAAACTGCTACTGCAATTCTTAGAAGTCACATACAAATGCATTGATATAGCATCAGCTAAAACGTGTCATTCATCACCATCCTGCAGGAACCTACGGAGATGTGTATGATGAAATCCCTTGGAAGGTTGCCTTTGGAATTGCAGAGGACAAAGGCCGAGATCCTACGGATGAATCATGTTTGGTAGGAAAATACAAAGATGGCGTCCTCCTCCACAATTGGGTTGAAGATCGTAGGGACAAAATTTACCTTCGGGATAAGCGTCGCACGCTTCCCTCACAGGTAAAAACGGACTAGAAGCCATTCTTAACAACTTTCCAACCACCCTTCTCTTCATTAACAGTATTTACTTTACAACTACAATTTTACCTCCATAGCTTCAATTATTAAGTTAAAATAGCTCGACTTTATGTCTTCCTCCATTAATATACTTTGAAACCCATTATTTTTTCAGTTCGAATGGATGTACCGCTCAACATACAAGACAGACTTCAAGAAGAATTTGTGCAGAAAAGATAGCTCTTGGCTCCGTTCAATCCCAGGTACATTACTAACCAATCAATGTATCATGAAGGTCTTTAAACTTGTAAAAGCTGATCTGCCACCTGTATATATTTCTGGCTGAACGCTAACAATAATAATTCTTTTTGAAATTTTCAAGAATTTCCAATGCCAATCTACCCTGGACACCAGCAAGAACTAGACATTCCCTACCTGAGGCGCGCTCCAGTTCCTCAATTGTGCATCAACCGAGAAGAGCGTCGGAGGAAAGTTCAAGCTGAGCAACAACAGGCCAGAGAAGACAGAGATCACCCTCCAAAACCAATTCCATCTGCTTATGACATTTGCTTCTGTTGATTCAATACTTGCTTAATTTCGCTACAGCATGTAAAGTTTGATATACATGTTTTGCAGGTCTGTTTTTTTCGAATATTTCAAACGTTTTAAAACTAAAATAATTAAATTAAAAACAGTAAAATGTTGACCCCATTAGCACATCTAAGTTATCTAAGCTACAAAGGTTCCTCTGGATAAATAATTTAACAGTAGTCTACAAGCTAAGGTAGCTTCTTCTCTAATTAAAATAGAAAAGTATACGAGGTTGTTAAGATAGGGTGATGAAAGCTGATCCGCTTATTCCGCTCCTTTTGGTGGAGTTAAAAAAAAAGAAAAACCCAGAGACGAAATATATAAACTTACAAGGTGAATCTTCAATCGGATCTTTGATTCCGCCCGCTCAATTTATCCCCCTTCATTTTACCTTCCTCGCTTCGGTAGCATTCAAGTTATATGCTTTAAACAATCAACTCACCCACCAGCTTATGCGTAATGCCTCTCCTCCATCCCTCTTTTGGCCTTCTTCCCAAGAATTAATCAAGAGGGAAGCTCATCATTATTTGTAGTAAAAAAGTGTTGGTAAAAGTTTCCAGGCTGTGAGGGGCTTTTTTCAAAATGTATTGAATTTCATTTCTCCCGCATCACATCATCAGTCTTCCCTAAAATATTTTCCACGTACACGCTGCGCTACATGTTACACATACATTGATGAAAGCCTACATAATTTTTCATTCCCGCTCGCTCTGATTATTTTCTCTTCCTCCGAAAAAGTATAACATAAAGGTTACGGGTTTTTAAACTTGGAGCAGGACACACACACCTTCTGTATTCTTCTACTTCTCCTCCTTCTCTTCAACCAAGTCAGTCAGCCATAGCGTCTCAAATGACAGAAACAATGTAACAATTTCTTACATGTCTTTCGCTAGCATTTGATGCCCAAACTTTATTCTTATGATTAGTCTGGAGAATCTATGGGAAAGTAACAGTGTTTGAACACCAAACATCTCCACATGTCTCAATTTACAGCTTGTTCTACATTCTTATACAGCTTCATTTTTTTATCTAATTATTTTCTTGAACAGAGCTGCTAAAAAATTGATTTCCAAAATATCACTATAATGAATGTGCTCGTTACGCTTTGCAGAATGAATCCACCTCACACATCTGATCACAGCGATCATGCTACGTTTTCAACAATTATCTGAACGGCGTTAAAGTTGTAAGTTTTGAAAAAATTCAACGTTCCGTTACAGGCCGGTTTTAAATATTTCTATTGTACTGCTCAATTTTTTTATACGATTTTTATGAGCATCTACTACTGATGAAAAAAATACAAGCATCTGTTTTTTAAAAATTATTTCTTCTAAATTAGAGAGAATTAATCAATAACCTTATGCGATGCTGAGGCTTTTATTTCAAACGAGACTGAAACATCAATAGGGTATCAAGAACCCGGGATTCGGAATTCATCCAGATCCTTCGAAAATTACAAAACCCGAAATGCCCGAATGATGATTTCCATTTTTACGCTTCCGGGAAAATGAGAAAACTTTTTAATGATCCAGCCGAAAGAAAGTATTCCGTCCCTGCTGTAAACTATCTCTCAAGCTTTTTCTCCCGATGATTTGGATTTGATCTAACCCTTTGCTTTCTCTCCCGGGTATCATCTTCTCAAACTTCTACTTTACACGAACGCCTCCTGGTCTTCTATGCCCGGTCTAGCATGTGTTCTATAATAATAATGCCCCCGAAATTAAAGAATTGTAAACCGTATCAGTTAAATTCAAAACAATTTTATATCTCGAACCGTATAGATTTCTGTAACTGATCACACAAGTCTACATCCCATCCCATACAGTATCTGGTTAAATCTTAAACTAAGGTTTGAAAAAGCAACAAAAATGGTTTAAAATTTCAATCAATCCACATCCTATAGCTGCAGCAATGAACGTTCTCTTAACCTTTGTACAGTGATGAAGAGAAAGATGTAAAGAGAAAACTCTCTCGACTTTTACTTTTCCTGCTAATGATTACGACTTGTTTCTCAATTTCTTTTTACATCATCAACAACATTTGATTTTCTTAAATCTCCAATTTCTTCACCTTCATCCATCTCCCTCCACCATCACTACCATCTTCTTGATCATCTTTTATAGTCATCCCAATCGTAGTCTCAGTTCCTCGTTGGCAGGTAGGTTGAATGATATCGTCTCACTCTGTCAGTTCTCATTAAATCCATGAATCCTCTTTTGCTATTGCTTAAATTGCTTCTCCATAAACATCCATAGTGATACTGCTGCGCCCTTCTGTTTTAGGCAAGCGTCCAGATTAATTTAAACCTGAAGCTATTAGTTTCGACTTTGGGTTCTTGAGCCGAGTTAGTCAGCTCAATCTTCTGATATTTTCTTCGGGCCGGCTGAATCGTCTTAGTTTGTGAAGAAATCAGAAGACGCGCATGGAAGTTAAAAATTATCACACGACAGACAATTGTGGATAATTGAAGATTGGACAGCGCTGATTGCTGCTTGCTCTCAGCTCTTCCATCTCCAATTTTACTACCTTTGCATTAAATGATTGCCCAGGACCAGGAGACTTAGATTGCTTCCCTCAGTTTAAATCAGTTGAAATCTGAATCGCTCGCGCTTGCTTATCTAATCATTACAATCCCGAGCATGAGAATAAATAATGACTCTCATTCTTGATGAGTTGCTGATGACTGACAGAAAGTGACAGTCTCCCGCTCCTAGCATCACCATGCTCCTCACCTGCTCTAGTGAAAATGATCACCTCTGATTGAAAAAAATGTCACCTCTAAACAATGCTTACTTGGAGGATTGGTGTGGTTCTCCAAATGAGCCAACACCAATTCAGAGCGACAGAACAGTAGAAGAAGTATAAGAATGGCTCATAGATACCCAAATTACCTCGCGTCCGTACATACGTGCCTACTACCTACCTGACCGAATGACAGCTCATCCTTATTTACGAAACGCATGTGAAAGCAGAACGAGTTTTAGGCGGCAGCAGCCACAATCTATTGTCCGTCATCAGTCAACAAGACTTTTGGTGAAATTGGTTGACTTCTGCAGAGCGGACGGAGACGTTCAGATATCAATGCTCTATTGATAACTCGATAGGAATCAGATAAAGGTACGTGTAGGCAAGCAACTATTCTAAATTACAACCAGGCTGAGCTCATAATGCTGCTGCTGGTCTGTCTGTCTTTCCTTACGTTGTTGCTGCGATGCTGACAGTAGTTGGCAAAACAGAGAAATAGATGGACAATCGAAGCGTGGAAGATATTGAGGAGTGAGTGTAAAAAGAGCTTACAATTGTTAGTTAAGGCTCGTATCTTGTAGCCTAGCCATAGCTATAATAGCCAAGCCCAAAATCAAGGTGTGATGGTGTGAATATAGCTTGTTGTGGTCGAGGCGCAAGTTTAGAATCACCCTCCTCGTCTCCTTGTTAGTTTTTGATTATAATAGAGAAGAAACTGGGGGAATCGTGTAGGAAGAACATGCTCCCATTCACCCTCCACCCTCGTGTAATTAATCATTGTCACATAAAGAATTCTATATACGTTCTAGCTAGGATCGGGGATGGCGACGGATATGATCCGTTGTCCACGCTTAAAAAGATACAGCCTGCAGAGGAGGCATATCATCATCATCGTCTCCGTTATCATTGTCTGTTTTGACACTTACATTTCTCCAAAACAATCTGAAACCTATTAGTTGAAGGTAGTATTCTTCGCCAATCGGGGACAGAAATGATCTCCATATCAGTTGTTTTTAAGTATTAGGGGTTACCTACACTATGGTTACGGGCTGGTTTGGTAGTGATAATCTTTATTACCCAAATTTTTTTTTCACATGAGAGCTCTACCTACGTACGCACAGTAGCGTGTACGCTTCTATTATTGGGAACACAATATCAGTTACAATATTCGATGCATTCTTTTGAATTTCCTACGTATATTAACAAAATGGATTTCAAAATTACACCTTGTCCTTGATTGCGTTAATATAATTGTGATTCACAATATTTACGATTTCATAGTATGTGCCTACTAGAGCGTTGATATGGAATCAACTCAGTCACTTAGCCCCCGTTTACCTGATTATAAGGAGGTAACTAGACGTAGGTACACACACAGGTGAACCTCTATCACCCTATTGTGCCATCCAAGCTCCATCTTCCGTTACCTAACTATCCAGTATAATCAGGACCGAGGAAGGACCGATTGACTATGAGCATGGCGGCTTCATCTTCTCTTGTCATCCTGCAAACCCGTTCATATGTTTTCTATAAACACATTTCCCAGTAACATTTCCCTCGACTCTACACTAGCCTCCTAGTACAGAAGCTACGGATTCCGGAGGGACAACGGTTAAAGTCATGTAGTTGATAGCTAACAAATGGGATAACGTGTCATAAGCGTCCTGTATTAAGGAGATCCCTGAAGACGGTGCATAGCTTTGTGCAGAAGCTTATCTACTGTTGTTAGTTTGTAACGGACTGAGGAGGAACGTGTGCTGCAGAAGGTTAAGCTGGAGAATTCAGAGTTTTCGGATGGTCAGATGAGGTGACAATGACAGTGACAATATACGAATACAACGTTCCAATTTTGAAACTATTATGCTAGGGGAACTATAAGTATTTCAGTGGCGCCCTCTGCGAACTTGTTTTTCAACTATTGCTACATGTGGGCTGTATTTACTTGGATGTGATTTACATCATGCTGCTACCCTCGGCTCTACCTACTCTCAAGGAGGAGGAAAATATAGCTAAACCTTTAAGTAGCTAAAAGTTAGCCAGAGCACAGAGCACGTTACTCACTTGCGGTAGCAAGTGTTTACGAACGTTGGGTATGAGAAGTTTGTCACCGATTTTAATGCATTTCCTTGTCTGCATTGTTTTTCAGTGTGCAATGCTTCGCCTAATGCAGGATAACTTCAAGGGAATAGCGACGCAATTGTTGGCTTATTTATTGAAAGCTGAAGTCAGATTGCAATATTTGCGGAGGCCAGGGAGGCATTGAATGCTGAGCTCAAAAAACAGGTAGACACTCGTCATGCCTGTTTTTACATATTTTACACAACACTTTCGGAACATGCGAAATGATTGCTCAACTTGAGGTCATAGTTCAAGAAGCTTGATGGTTAGGCTGGAGCTTGAACAGAAATAAAAGTTGTGTTACTGTCGTACGACTTGCAGATTTATCCTTGCTAAAACTAAGAGCGAGCTAAAATGAGCTAATCTGTGATCTGACTTTTGAACTCGCTCCGGCTTCTAGGGAAGTGGTTCAGTAACTTTCTGTGTCTTATGATGAGAATGCATTGGAGTTAAGCTGCCCAACAGCCTTTGGAACTTCTTGAAACGCTCAGTGATCATTTAGCATGAAGCGTGACAAAAACAAGCGCAAAACGCAATGTTAAATAAAATATAAAGTAAGCAGCCACGTTCACATGCGAGTTGTTCGATTTTGACCAGCTGCTGAATGAGAACTAAGTTGAAGCTATTTACGCTGATCTAAAGGCAGTTAATTAGGATTGTAGTTACAGTTCCAACTCTTGTGGTTGCGCTTGTGAGCCGGCTGGCTTGGAAGTGGAGGTTGCGCATTCAAGACATTGTGCAAGTATTGTTGGTAATATTCTTTATTTCCGAATAACTATATACTTTTGCGATAAAAGTTTCAGTATTCTGAGCTACTTTTAATTGCTTAAATTCATTGAAATTAAAATTTCAGGTTGAAAATTGAACAAAATAGCGTATTTCGCGTTACAATTTGAAGGAGAAGATGTCGTCCCTGCTCGGCATCCTCGTTTGCTCCGTTTTAATTGTTACAGCTTCCGCAATTCAAGCACAGAATTCGCAAATCAATGACGCATGTCGCAGGAACCAGTGAGTCAACCGGAATCATAAAAATAAAAAAGAACACGCGCAGAAAGCAGCGGAGAATTCAAACTTGAAACTTTGCATGAATTTCAGACCCGCGTTGCGACTTCCAAGCGCAGCAAAAAGACCGTCTTGTGTCATTTCAATCCCAGAAGACGAAGCTAATGAATTGACGAAACTCCTCAATGACTTTCTTAACGTCTTTGCTGCTAAGACAGAGCCAGCAGCTGTGAATTCCCCTCGGGATGCGGGTTCATCATTTGTGCTGAATTGCGAAAATGGGGTTTCTGGGCTCGACACTTCGGTTTGGCGGATCCTCAACAGAGTCTGGCTCGCCACGTCATGCCAATACTCGGAGGAAGAATTCGACCAAGCGCTCCGTGAGGTGGAGAATGAGGCAGACAAAGTGCTTATTACTTTGAGGAACGTGGATATGGTCCCGTTCAACGATACAGTAAAAACTGACTATTACGATTGCACTGTTACCAAAGTCAGAGCCACTTTAATCCAAGCCGTTGAGAAAATAAAGGAGGCCCAAAACAGTGGTCGCTGCCACTCCTCGGCTGTGAAGCAATTGACGGTCAGCTTTGAAGAAGCGCTCCAAGAAATAAAATCCCAGAAAGAAACTATCGCTGTACTTCAGAAAGAAACGCGTCAAGCACTTTCAGACATCATTACTCTAAAAGCAGAAACGGAAAAGTCGCTATTGGCAGTTACGGCGCAGAAGGAAGAAACGGAAGTGCTACTCCAAACTGTAACGCGGCAGAAAAAGGAAACAGAAATAGCGCTGGGAACGATGAAGCGGCAAAAGGATGCATCCAACAGAGCACTTGAAGCTGTTACACGTCAAAATGAGGCAATGAAGGAAGCGCTCGACGAAATGCGAATGCAAAAGGAGGAGACAGACAGCGCGCTTCGTAAATTGGAAGCGCAGAAGAAAGAAATGGAAGAAGCGCTTGAAATGATGCGCACGCAAACAGGGAGGACAGACAGCGCTTTGGCGGATGCAGCAGCGGAAAAAATTAGCACTGCTACGGCCTTTCAAGCAATTGAATCACAAGAGGAAAAAATTGAAGACCTGCGCTCAGTTTTCCATAATCAGACTTTGAAGACGGAGGAAGCGTTTAGCGCTATTGAAAGCGCGGGTGGACGCTACACCAAGGACATTGAAGAGTTGAGAACGAAGAACAGGGCTGTGCAAGAAGCGTTGGTGACGCGCGAATCAGAGTTTGCTGACTACAAGACAAAGATGAGTCAAGTTGTGACCAAGCAGGCTGAGAAGGACAGCGAGCAAGACAGACACCTGATGAAACTAAACGCGAAAGTGTTCTCCGCACTTCCGACTTATCTTAGCTCTGGTTTGGCAGGGCTAACTGGAAAACCTTTGAAACTCGAAAACGAGCTTTACAAAGGAGAATTCCTCTACCTCGCACGAAATCCTACCGACAGAATTGCAAGTGTTGCTGATGATGGAGCAACATTGGCGGTTGGCGGAGACAAACTGCGTCTGAGTGCGTTACAGTGGGAGTTTGTTCGGGTTCCGGGCGAAGACAGTTCCGTCGTTTACCTTCGCAACAAACTCAACGAGCTCAAACCGATTCCATCAAAGCAAGATGGATACGGGAAATACAATTACATTCGGATTGAAACTGTTTCCTCTCCGACAAGTGCTGATCCTTCCCAGTTGGTCATCACAATGAAGTCAACGGTCTACAATGAATATTATTATCCATACTCAACACCAAACACTGACTCAGCACTGAATGGACGGCAGATTCGTTGGAATTCTTCTCCCAGTGACTCTGATACGAAATGGATCGTAACTTTGGCTTCTTGAAGCCTGGAATCCAGCCACTTGAAATTCCAAAGCTTTTGATTCAACTCCAAGCTTTTTTTATTCTGCAAATTAAATAATTAAAACTCCTTCCTCGAATTTTGACTTTACTCGGGAATCCTCGACTGAGTTCATTGAACCCTGTCGGTGAAGCATTTTATCTGTAAAGTTCATTGCACCCACTCTCGCTTCCTGAGGGCGGGAGAAGCTTCCGCCGGGAAGATGGCGGCGAGATGAGTCATCCTTTCCTCTCCACTTTCAACCAATCAAAAAGCCGAAAGCATAGCATAACTCCTCCTCCTCGGCCCTCGCCCCTTACGAATCGAATTCCGCATTTTACCTAGCATTGCACACACAGATTTTCACCTGGAGGCCCTTTCTTGTAGTTTCCATGCCAACTCGGAAATATTTTACGACTCTCCGAGAAATGTTGAATAAAATGTCTTCCTAATGAGTTCCAAAACCCTGCGCACCTTTCAAACCAACTAGAAACGGCTGAAAAGCATGCACTACACTGTCTGAATCATGTAGCCTGGAATAATTAAATCCCATGTCACACACATCCATGACCTATGACATGTCTTCCTCCTCGAAGGGTCTCGTTTTCTCCACAAACTTCTGTATCATCTCAACCTCGCAGTAATTTCCCCACAACAGTCAAGTTGATGTTGATTACCCCCGCAAATACCTATCCGTGATGTGTACAGGCAAATGTACCGACATGCAAATCCAAGTTATAACTGGCTTAGGCTACATGAAGCATGCAAGTTTAATTAAGTTTAAAATTTTTACTGTCGTCACAGTTATCCTTGAACTGAAGCCGAGCTAGGAAGAGGTTCGACAGTTTCAAAATTCAATTTCATCAAGCAGAGCAACACAGTTGCAGCAGCATGCAATTAGCCTCCATCTCATGTTTTCATGTCGACGCATTTTTACTCAAAGGTAAATTCTTTTCTTTAAAATTTACTTAATTTTGCAACATTTTTTTCATTTTTGTAATCAGTCGCTTCCAATATATACATTTTTAATAAATTTTGAGCTCCCCAACGAGTTCCACGCAATTTATTACACGCGTTTATTACAGTTAACAATGAGTCCATCCTCCAGAGATGAGAAAATTAGCAAACATCTCTTCGTTTTCCTAAAATTTTACACGCTTCCCTCCTTGGAAGCGACTGATTAACTTGTCCGTGGGAAAGCATCCGCCTCCCATTTAATTGCCCAGTAAGGGACCCTCCCTACCGATGTCATCCACTGTCAAAGGACCTCCGACCAGGTTATATTCAAGAAACCCTTAAGAAAAGCCCTTGTGAGGCCTATATTTATGATGAAGACCGTGAAACAAGTTTGCAAAAATCTCTTCTGATGTTTATCATCCATCCCTTCTACTATGTTTCTCCCACATTTGAACGGGATTTTCTCAGTTTTTAAAATGCTGCTATATTGCGAAATCATCCTTTCAAAGAAATTTGTTTCATATTATTTTCTACCAGTAACTGACTTGGAAGGTGTTAACTTGGAAGAGCTAGAAGAAAAGCGTGCATATGTTTCGCAAAATACCCGCCTTCTTCCTCTTTCCACTTTCCTTCTGGCTTCTGATCCCCGATCATCCTCGTCTTTATGAAAAGCCCTTGGATTTTAGCTCCTGAACCTCATTCACTCATTTTGTACTTCATTCTCAGATTACTAGTGGTCTGTTTTCCCGTTTGCCTCCATTTGAAATTTCTTTTCTCTCTTGTAATTTCTATTTAGTTTTTGAAAAAATCCGTATGAAGTAATGCACACTGTGCCGCACGAAGATGTTCGGGACATATGACGCATTTTAAGGACAGATAAGATCTTTGAAATCTTGGAAACACTTAAGCTTTGGGTGTATAAGAAAGCACAAGGGGACATCTCACTCATTCAGTTATACGTCAGAGGAAGATTAGTCGAGATTAACTTGTTCCTTTGTATTTTTCTATATGGTTATGGTTAAAAATGTTGGATTTTCTACACTTTCCTTCAGCCTCCCCCCCTCTCCGTGCTTCTTGCACTATTTTGAGAAAATCTTTAACATGTCAAGGATTCAAACCTTTCGCCGTGTTTACACTTATTTTCAACCACCGTTTTACAAAATTCTTCCAAATTTACCATGGAACTATAGGCTCTGACAAGACCCCTTCTGTAAAGATGCGAAGGCTGTCACTTCTTGCCCTCCTCCTCATCCGTGTCGTAATTCAAGCGTTGGTGAATCTTGGCCTGGATCTGCTACCATATATATATGTAGCATATTTCATTTTATGTTTTTGCAACACCTTCAAATAAACTCATTCTGTGATTTTTTTTGGTTTTGTAATGCTAACTGGAATCGCTAATATATAGTAGAACGTCAAGATTGTAATGCGATAAATAACAGTCGAAACTGTAAGTCCAGTGATATTCAAATCTCGCTATGTCAAGCTCCAGCTCCTACTAGTCCAGCCAAGCAAAATCCGATAACAAGGCAATCAAGTGAAACGCGAATGTCATTCCGCCGCATGAGGTTACAAACCTACATAACATCCAACCGAAAACGTTTTGAATCTCGTTCGTCTTCTGGTTAACTAAAGTGCCATGGAACTGCACCCGTAACTTTCTTTTGAATCATAAGAAGGGTCACCGGGACTTCTTGAACCGGGATTTATTGAAGCAAGTGCTGATCTACGGTACATTATTTTCACAGTTAGTGCAATAAATTACTCCTAATTAAATGATTAGTATTGATTATTCTCTGCTCGTTAGCCCCCCTTTCCACTAAGTTCAGCTTCATATTGCTTTCGGAAGCATTCACCCACCGGGAAGAAATCCCAGCATCGCTGCTGGTACATATTCCACATGTAAGTCTCTTGACCCGTGTACTCCGTATCCGGTTAATTAATCAAGTGCATTAGGAAGAACCTGCAATGCATAGAAACCCGAATCATGATCGAATCTGACCTGATTCTAAAAATCAGCGGTTGATGCAATACTTACATTTAATTGGCCAAGTTGTGCTCCTTTAGTTCGTGCGTGTCGAAGCCATGAGGAACCACGTCAAAGTAGTCTTTTCCGATTCCACAAATGAAGCATTCTGATTCCAGTGTTTAACTGTTTAACTGATCTCTCAACTCACCGAAGGCATCAATGATCAAACCTGAAAATAAACATTGACTCTCGTTGAATCTTCTACAATCAAGTAGCACCAATTGTGAGCCCAAAAAATAGCATAAGCCCCTACCCTGAATGATAGCCAACAAGATGACAATGACGAAGAAGGATTACAGCTAAAGATGAACTTAATTTTTCGCATGTATTCATCATAACCTTCTTGCACTCATTAAGCCTATGGATATATGGCAATAATGCTTTAAAAATACGATTCCCAAATTAAATCTTGGTCCGAAAACACTGAAATAGATAACCTTTCTGCAGTAGTAAATTTGTCATGCAGAAGCACCTCCTAATCCCTTATGGTCACATCATCATCTCCGTCCTCGAAGGTAACAGAATACAGGTGGTGATGATGCTAATCAGATTGAGTCGCACCTCCATTTGATTTTATAGCTTTGTATTTTCACTTCATTCTATACTTGATTCTCTTCCAAGAGCGCAAATGATCTTTTCTACAAGAGAAGAATTTGTATCTCCTGACTTTAGACTTGACGCTAAGATCCAGCGGAGGAGATGATGAGCTACAAAAGCTGTGCTACAAACAAGCTCTGCATAGAAAAAGGTGTCAATTACAGACAAAGCCCATCTTTGATCTTGTCCATCAATCCATCTTCATTCCGTTCCGATTTCCCACCTCTTCTTATTTTCTCACAAGACACCTCATCAACAAGTCCTCTTCAACTCAGTGTCAACTTGATCACTTGTTTCTGATCACCAGTAGTAACATCTTAGACTTGTAACTGTTTACCATGTTGTTCTTTTTTCCTTAGAATACAGGACAAGAATAAAGAGGAGGGACACTGATCTCATGCTAGTCCATGTGACCGGGAAACATGCAGTAAAACCTGAGTGGAAGCTACTTAAAGCTTGTATGAACATTTTCTTAGGAAAAACATTTACTCATCAACCCCCCGACAAGTAATAAAGTTTGTTTAACAACACAAAAATTACTCTCCACACTCAGCCCTTCAAACTGAAGACTAAATTACGGCTTAAACAACACTATAATTTCATCAACTTTTCAATCTTCGTCTCAATCCAACTTATTTCCACCTTTTTACTTTCGTTTACTACATCTTCATCTCCAACACACCTTTCCACCCCCTGTCTATGATGATCCCCTGTCTCTCACAGATCAAACAAAGGTAGGTCTTCTAGTAAGACTAAATCCAAGTTATAGACATTACACCAAGGATTGTTTCGTAGTAAAACGCGTAATAGTCAGTAGTCGCTGACTAAAGTATATACCCACATGTCCATCAATTGTCATACGAAACGGTGCAATACCGGTTTACTTTTTATGAAACAATATTCAACTTTTTAAACAATTTATTCATGCGTTTATTTAATAATCATGTCAATTATTAAAAAAAAGACTACCTCTTTAGCTATTTCTTTGGTGTTGTGTATTTGCCTTCTATTAGTTTTATGCATGTCTGTCATCTTTAATCATTTTAACGTTATAATTTAAAAAAAAATTCAGTCTTCCCACAGTAGACAGGCAGACATGATCTTTACGTCTCAATCTATTTGGAAATATTAAAATGCTCAAACTACAGGTACTGCTACAGCTACGCTATCCAATTCAATATCCTCTTGTGAACTTTATGATTACAAAACCCATATTTTACCATATTTTACCTGTCACTAACCCTACTTCATTAATGTACATTTCAGGTAAAGAGGTTCTGTGATCCACACTCGGTTGTCACATTTACCTATCAAATCTCTACTCCCTCCTACTTTTGCTCTGCCACTTATCGACTTATCCAACAATCCAACAATAATTCTTGATAGTCTTGTGCACTATCAACTATTGAAGCTTTACCCTAACGTCAGAAGGGAACCGTTTATGAAAATCATCTAGCCATCGTTCCACTCTTGAGTTTGACGGGGCTCATTTTTATTTTACAAGCTCTGGATTAATGACAGCTTGGGAAGCAGAGAGAAAATTTATTCGTTTTACCTGCGAGTTTAATATTCCTTGAATATGCTAATCATTATGTTCACCTTTTACCTTCCTCAAGACCCGACCCTCCGATTACCCTTGTGCTTATAGAATAATCTTCTCCTAGCAGAAAAAATTCAAAAGAAGTTGGTGGAATTACGTTTAACGCGAAAATAATTTTCTCACAAGAGTGAAGAGGAAAAAACTTTTGTTTTATAAATCTCGCTTGAATTTTTTGAGAGAATAAATCATTACGTATTCTTTACAGTTTAGGGGAAATTAAATTTTTCTCTTTGTCATCCTCATGTAATCCTTCGATGTGAAATTTAGAGTATCTAAAGCTTATAGGGAACGCAGCTTATAATTATGGTCAATTGATCTCCATCCCATTTGCACCTTTCCTCTCAGCTTTAGGTCGCAGAATATTCAATCCATACTCGCTTTTCAAAAATCCATAATCGCTCCTTCGAGCCCAAAATAAATTGCAGTTCCTTGCTTGTAACTTATATACTTATTTGAATCTTTAACGATTAGTAGAAATTGATACACATACCGTCCCTGCCCTATGTGTCTACTCTTGTATTGAACAAAACTGTTTCCCTTTCAAATATCTGCTCTATATCCTAATCCCATTGTCTGTGGAACCCAACCCTCGTTATTGCTCAAAGAGAAACGGATAACCAATAAATTTATTTTGTAATTTATCGACCCGCGTTTATACTAGTATCGTGTACTGACTTGACGACTAGAGGAACCAGCATGAGACACATAGAATCAAAGTATCCGCACCCTTCTTCTGCCTTTAGCCCCACAGTGGTTGCTTTCTAATGCTATAACGCATGCCCAACCCTTATGATTCAACCTACAACATACACGACGATTAATTGACTCCAACCTTAGGGTTTGGTGGCTAACCATTAAACCTACGCAGCGAAACACATAACACAAAAGGTAGTATTCACATTCATGTATCCCGGCGAGAAATTCCACAAGATTCCGGACATTACATAGGGTTTTATCAAACGCTAGCCTGTTCATGTGACGGGACAGCAGATTCTCAAATGTTTCTGCCCCCGATGTTACTTCTCGACTTCGCTTCCTGTAATTCATAATACGAGCCTCGGCCAATCAAAGCTAGACCCACCGGGGGTTTTATAATGTGCTTGAAACCAATAAAGCCCGCCTCTTCTCAATTCTACACGCTATGTCTGTAGAGAGAGAGCCGGAACCCACCACCGCTGCCACGGATTTCGGAGCTCTAGTAGCTCCTTAAACGCTACACAAGCGTCAGGAGGAGTGAGGAGAGGCTGTATAGCGCAGTAATCGTTTCAGCTACCGGTTGTTGGCAGTTAGACAAAGCGGGAGGGCACGCGATCCGAAAATTTGTGAAAAAGAGCGTATAATAAATTTACCCGGAACGGGAAACCCGAGGTTGCCCTCGCGACCTTTCTCCCTGTATGTATCAGTGCTCTTCTTTGCCGAAACTATTGAATCACACAATGGCACACCGGAGTAACAGTATAAATAGCTATGAGCCCTTGATCAAATTCAGGGAGAGAGAGAGAGAACAAGAAGCGGCTAACAACCCATGTTTTCCATGCTGCTATGTCTAAAACCATGAGCATTCATCTCTCTTCCTCGCTCCCTGAGTGGTCGTTTTGAAGGGAGCTAACAATTTTCCCTTTATGGGAATCGGAAGTGGGTATAAAATTGAATAAATGGTTATAGTAGTCTGGCAACTGGCAGGCAAGCAAATATAGCCGGATGCGGATAATAGCATCAAGAATGAGTGAAGAATTAAATGGAACCGAAAAACGCAAAGAATATGTATATAATCCCAGCAGTTAAAGAGGACGGCTCCCAAATTGAAATCCTCAAAAGTCCTCTCGCTTATCAAGCCTCATTCTCTCCCATCCGTCTAAATTATTATTGTTCCGCATGCTGCGAACAAATGATTTCCCACTTAACATATTATATCTCCCCACCTCTTTAAGCCCTCACTGAAGAAAATTCCCGAAAAGCTCAAAAAGCAATGAAGTTGCACAATTATGAGCCTTGCTAACGGTTCCTATCATTTTAAATTAATTTAATGCCAAGATCATGAATAAAATATCAATAGTCATCTGAGATTTGTCATAAAGAACAAACTAATTGAAGAATTGCTGTAACTTTCTAAGGCTCAAAAGTAACTTCAATGTCCTGGACATAAAGACGCATCCGCAAAGAGCTTTTTTCTCTTCTTTTTAAACTTAACGTGAAAATTCTACGGCAACAGATCAAAAATCTGAGCTAATCAGTTTGTCTTAATTACCAAATTGAGATTTACTTATTTTTAATTTCTTAATGTCAAAGTAAACTTCCGTTTTCAAAAAATACGCAACTTTCCAAATCTCGCCTCCCAGTTGCTGAAGACGACAGTAGAGTTAACAATATTCCAAAATTTGGATTTCCTTGGCAACATAATATAGAGCCGGAACACATCAAAACACTGACAGTGAGCTGAAACAAGAGTACCTATCTCTCGTTACGAAAACGTGGTAAGAGAAGGAGGAGGGAGTGCGGGAGGGATGATGATAACGAGGCAAAAAGGTTAGAAGGATGAAAGGCGTCAATTAGACGCTCATAAATCCTGATTTCAATTAGACTCATCTCGAGGGAAAAAAGAAAAGGCTTATCATAATAGGCCATGATGATGATGATGATCCTTTCCTGTCGGCAGATAGCAGTCGGTCCTAAGTGTAGTAGTGTGAGGCCGACACCTTCTACCACCACCAGCCCACCTATATCATCATCATCTTCCAAAAACATTTAATCATGGCCCATCCTAGTGGTCATGCCTATAAATAATACCATCAAATATTAGCGCTCCAAGGCTTTTTGCTAAACCATCCGTCTTTTACAACTACAGGCTGTTCTAAATTCTAAATCTTAAAGCCATCAAATCCGCACCGCCAACGCAAACTCAGAAAGTAACGATACTAAACGTTTGATGTTTCCCTGCGGTGCAAAAACGTTTTATTTTTTCCTCAGCCGCAGAAGACTGAGCGCTGCTCTTTCTTTGATGAAACAGTTAGTGTTTTTTTACGCTCATCCACCAAACGGCTTCTTATTTCTGCTAATTTTTTTACATTGAAACTGACACAATCTGGTGTTGGATTGAATTCACTCATCTGCCTTGCATCTTGTGCCTACATCCCGCAAAGCTATTATTATCATCACCATCCTCATATCATGATCAAAGCTACTAAAAGCAAACACCCATTTAATCTCCGCGCTTCTCCCCTTTTCAAATTAATGAATACAAGCCGACACTACTGGTATACTGGATTCTAATCCTGTAGCTGAAGCCAAAACCTGGGTGAAAAGTAACACTCTCAAGCGCTAGCAAAGCGCTAGCTATCGCTGTTACTAAGTTACATCACAGCTTGTATCCCCTGCCGACCGCTAAACGTTTCTGTACATATATTTACAGGTAGATAACAATAGCTTGTTTGATGATCCCGCTTCAGCTCCACCTCCCTCCCGCCCGCTCTTCTTTATACAAGTCTTCTTGTATTCTTCTCACCTTTAATCAAATCCTATTTCAATCCCTTTTGAAACGGAACAAGCTTAGCTGCCCGCATTTCCCTTCGTGCCTTCCTGCCATAAGAAATTTTGTATGTTGAAACATACAAAGTCAAAAGCTACGCAAGCCACAAGCATCAAGGTAAGAATAGGTTTGAAAAGAAGGAGGGTCGCCCAATTCTCTTTGCTTGTGTGTGGGCTTTTGATAACAGTAATTTGCCATCGCGGAAAACTCTCATTTATCAATCAACTAAATTGCCTCTGTTTTTATGAATTATTATTTTCTAATCTCTCCTCTTATCATCATCGCCTACAATAACAATATTCTTGTTAGTTACTATAGTGTATAGGGGCTTCGATCAAAACTCTTAATGGGCTCACCACACGGCAAACTGTATGGCCACTTTACCGCCACTTTTACCAGCAAGCGGCTGCTCGTATGTAGCATCATAACTTGACCAACTGCAAACCAAATCCTACGTCATCTGCTATGGGAGCTTTGTCGGATGGTAAAACAATGCTTTGAGCCATTCAATCGCCACCAAACACACCTTCCGCTAATTAACAAACAAAATCCTTGATTCGACTTACTTAGCTATGCCGACGCTTAAATCTGACAGCCTGTTTAAGCTGAAGATTAATTCAAGCCCCGGCCGGATATCAAACCCTGTTGCATACTTATGCGAAGGTATTTTTGCAGTAATTTTAGCGCTTGTTCAAACTGCCTAACATCCGAGAGAGGGAGCAAGGGAGAAAGCACAGAAGGAGGTCATAAAAAGAAAAACGTAGACAGTTTTCGGCTTTCTTCAGTGGTGTTGCTAACTTGCCCACCGATACTTCAGAGGTCGATTTGCGTTATCTTCAAGGTGATCTGATTCACTAACCCGCTTAGAACAGCTTGGGACTTGAGGGGATGTATTTTAAGGAAGAAAAATTACCCTCCACAAAGTTATTGCCCAATCCATCATCTTATTTAGAACAGGTTAATTGTCGTGGTTGGGTTGAGAAAGTGTGATAATTATATATATATTGTCCTCCACACATGCTTGTAGTTTATATTAACTATATTGAATTTAATTACTACTTTGTTTTTCCCATAATAAAAACCCGAAGATTTAAAACAGACTTTCTTGGTTCTTAGATTACCTGGAAGGAAAATTCAAGTAGCAGTGGAGCGATTATAATTTGATCAGGTATTACAATCTATAACCTGGACAGGAGGTAGTTGAGAAAGCTTAAATTAATCAGCCGATAAGTATAGGTAGTAAGTAAAGCCTTGACATTAAGATAAAACTATTCAACGCCTGGAAGTTTCAAAATAATATCGAGGTTATGTGTAAGAATATGAAAGGTGTGAACTCCTAAAAACCATCCTGACAGTCCAAAACTTGCGTAAAGCGATTGAGAATGCTAAAAATCTGTGGAGAATTTTTTATATGAAAATATATTTCAAGGCTTTAGAAAAAAAAGGTTTTAGGTTTTTAGATGAAGCACGTAAACTGTAATTTGTGTAAATAAAATATTAGAAAAAAGTGTGTCAAACAATCGGTAAAACTTGTCATGTTTTGAAGAAATCAGTGGATTTTCTTTGACTTATCGGCCTGAAATCCTAAATTCTTGGGAAAGGTTCAAGCTCAAGACAGCGAGTCAACTTACTTGACTCTAACATTAATTCTAGTGGTTTAAAGAGTGGATTTGACTTTTCATTAATTTCTCTCGCGCCCCCTGTCAAATCCTCTAGATTATGGTCACGGGATCGTAGGTATTTGGGTAATAGGATTCATTGAGGATGGAGGGCTGTGGAGGAAGGGTGTGATACACGGAAGGAGAGTGGTGATGGAAGTTGTGGATGAAATCCCTTGGAATTTCTGTTCTAAATTCTTCAGGTGACTCTCTCAGGTGAGGGAGGCAATGTGTGGTTTAAATTATTGCCGTTGTGCCTCCATACTACTGCAAGGATATCTGCTTTAGCTTCAACCTCTGCAGACGTAGCTCTTGGGCTTCTCTTGGACAGGATTTGATAAGATCTAAAACCAAATCCAGAAGAGGTTAGATAAATATAAACATGTGAGGACACGAGGCAATTTTTTCACCTCTCAGGTGAGACAATATCATGATGAGAATCAAGATGAGACCAAGAAGAGGTGTAGATAGAACTGGGAGAGGCTATACATGACGTTACTCATAGAGGATACAAACAAACGAGGATAAATTTGTGAAGGTGACAACCCAAAATGTTAACATCATTTGTCATTTCCTACAGCCTTAATTTATCAACTCGCGTAGGAGCAAGAACATGGGGCATAGAAGAACACACACACAAAACAATGCTACAACACGGGAGAAAATAAGCATTTTTTCCAAAAGATATATATTTCTAGAACATACGGTAGAAGAGCAAGCTTGAATTACTAGGAAATAGGAAGAAGAAAATGGTGAAGAACAGTCCTTGTCTCTGTCTTCTGACAAGCATAGATTCTCTATTGTTGTGAACATGCTGTCTTTTACATCTTGTCTACTTATATCTAAGACACAGGAACAAGAGTTACAGAATGCCCGGTAGCTTTGTTTCATTCTAGAAAAGTGTTTATTCAAAACAGGAGAAGATTGACAACCTGCAACATAAGAACGCAGAGAGGCTAAATAATAGGGATTGTAAAATTGCCAAAAACTCTGTTATTTTTGCAAAATAATCGCACATTTCATGAAATAAATATATTCATTCAAATGTTAGGAAAGGACTGTGAAGAACTCTTAGGACTTTTATGTTCTAATTGTTTCACATGGTACCGTGGAGCACGGGAGGGGAAACTTACTCTTTTTGAGCTGCAATACTCCACGAGTAGCTTTATTGCACATGGAACTTCGTACCAGCTTTGAGCCGGACAAATTGACTGTTTTTGCACAAGGAAGAAATGGCAAAAGTGTTTTCGCCAATGAATCCGCGATCACATGAAGCCTCTTGAGATTCTAATTCTCCTACACATATTATAGTTAGTATGTATAAAAGTCATGGAAGATTGCTTTTTAAAAACAAATTATTTAGAGATATGAACACTGTCCATAGCAATTGGATTCGTAGATATTATGTATATTACTAAAAGAACTTCAGGCTTTAAGCGCTATTGATTACTCCGATAAAGGCAGTCGATACAATGGATAAGGAATTGCACGTGTAAATCCAAGTAGATTCTGTAAACAGACTGCTGACAATTATAGCTAAAGATATTATATCTCTATCCTCTTTGTATATTGCAAGGACAGTTAATTATATTTTCTAAAAAGGCGTTGCTAATATAAAAGCGTAGTGACATTATCATATACTATTGTAAATAAGAAGGCGGCTCCTTAAAACTTCATTAAATATTGGACCAATACTATAAGCACATTATTATATAAATCGTCTTGGAAAAATAACGTGGCCATGCTTCAACTCCATGAATTCGGAAAACGTTTTAGCCAGACTGCAATATCGTGGATTAAATTCAATCGAACTGCATATAAAAACAGGCTAATAGAGTATAATTAATTAATATTATTAATAAGCTTAACGAATACTGTTCCGCTTCATAATAAAGACGGGTGTGCAAACTTGGATCATGGGACTAGATTGACAATGCAACGCATTGACACTTATCCATCTGTCGTTTTAAGTTCATGTTCCATGATTGATCTAACTGATTGCGTCAACCCATGATGAATCTTGCCACTTGAGCTTGACAGATCCTGGAACACGCTTTACAGGATTCAGCGCATGTCAACAACAAGTCAAGGTGAGTGGATGATAAATTTCAAATTGCAGATAAGATCATCCCGTGTATAAAAGCCGAGGAGAGCTTGCGTTAAATTACCAGATCGGATCTGCAGCTATTCGATTTGTCGCTAATCGAAGCAACAAAATGGGCAAATTGAGCGCATGTATCATTTTGGCTTTGGCCGCCGCTACCGTATCGGCCTGGCCCTACGGTGAAGTTAAAGTCAGGGGAGTGAATCTCGGAGGATGGCTTGTGCTGGAGAAGTGGATGGGCATGAACGCCGTCTACGAAGGACTTCCCGACTGGGTCAACGACGAATGGCAAGTTTGCGAATATCTTGGCTACCAAGCTGCGGAGCAACGCCTTCGAGCTCATTGGGAAACTTGGGTGACTGAACAGGATATCATTAATCTCAAGAACTCTGGTATCAACCATTTGAGAATTCCTATCGGTTACTGGGCTCTTGAAATCCCGCCTGGCGAGCCATGGGTCGCGGGATCCTGGGAATATGTCATGAAAGCTGTTGGTTGGGCCAAGACTCATGGACTCCAAGTCATGGTTGACTTGCACGGAGCTCCAGGATCACAGGTTAGCAACGGTTTTAATTACTTTTTCTTTGAGAGGATATTGCAAAATATGTTTTCAAGTTTGCTAGAAATTGTAATTAAAAGCTTAACCATTAATTTCCTAGAATGTTTTTTAGAAATTTTAGTAGATAGTTTACTAGAATATCTTATTACAAAATTAGTAGAGATTTTACTAAAGCGCATATTCAGAAAATCCGGAGAAAGTCCATTAGTAGATTGGTTGATTCAAAATATTGTAGATTGCTTATTGAAACGTTTTCTAGAATTTTTACAGAAAATTTGGATAGAA
Source organism: Sminthurides aquaticus (assembly GCA_906901655.1). Classification (NCBI taxonomy): domain Eukaryota; kingdom Metazoa; phylum Arthropoda; class Collembola; order Symphypleona; family Sminthurididae; genus Sminthurides; species Sminthurides aquaticus. Next base: position 2,167,848 of record CAJQTT010000010.1, read on the forward strand.
AATTCACTAGAATGTTTACTGGAAAGTGCATTAGAATTTTTAATAGAGGATTTACTAGAATTTTTAATAGAGGATTTATTATAGCGTTTAGTAGAGGATTTACTAGAACATTTAATAGAAGATTGAGAGGAATATTTTATAGAATTTAAAGCCGAACATATACAAGATAATCAAAGTCAGTGAAAACTCTTTAAGATCGAGTCACTGTAGCCCCCAAACAAATAAACAAACCTCGGACTCGATAGTGTGCAAACCTTATTAAGATTGCCCAGAAACTAGCCAGCTTTTGTAACAAGTTCAAAAAACGTAAATATCACAGAATGAGTGCTAAAAACAAGCCTTGAACCAATTCCTTAGAACGGAAACGATCACTCCGGACACTCTGGCCCTATTGGTTTCTTCTACAACGACGAAAACTTTAACATTGCCACCCGTGTCATCGGACAAATCGCTCAAATCTTCAACGCTCCCGAATGGCGTGACACCGTATCCATCATCCAACTCTTGAACGAGCCTATCCTCTGGGACGACTACAACTACAGATTGGACCGTCTCAAGCAATACTACCGAATGGCCTACGATGAAGTTCGCAAATACAACGACATTGCCGTCGTTGCCGTTCACGACGCCTTCATTTCCCTGGACAACTGGTACTACCTCCGTGACGACCCTCACTACTTCTGGTGCATGGTTGACAACCATTACTACCAAGTCTTCACACCTGAATGGACGGATATCAGCTGTGCTGAGCATCATCAACTTCCGTGCAACCACAAAGCCGAGCTCGATGCTTCCAACGCTAAATTATGGACGGTCGTCGGTGAATTCTCCTTGGCAACGCCCAAGGGTTGCCCAGATCAAGCTAATTTTGCACGTCAACAACTCGGAGTCTGGGAATCCGCTAGCGGATGGTTCATGTGGAGTTTCAAGCATGGCAACGGATGGGACGAATGGGATTACAGTGCTTCCGTTCGGAACGGATGGATCAATTTGAATAACGGTCCAATTACCCCACAATGTTAATTCACAGCCTGTATATTTTTTTCTTCTAGAATTTTAAATATTTAAAAATAAATTATTTTGCTATAATATTAAAATGTAATTATTTCACAATTCACCGCAACTACGTACATTTTTCCTCCAAAACTTCCAGCTTTAAAAAACTTCCTGCAACATTTCCCAAGGTACATCTTTCATAACTTGGTCAAATCGATTCTATAATTAGCTTCTAATGTGCCACTCTTACCGTCTGCCTCTTTAATAGCGTTTCCGGGAAAAGTTTGAAAATGACTCACATTCAGTCTTAAATTAGTCTGTAAACCAAAGACATTTTCCTCTTTATCTCCCTTTTATGCAATATTTTTGACTCACTTCTGGTGCAACAACCACAAGCGCTCTTAAATTCTAGGATGTTACATCCGCTCATTGCGAAACTTTTTTACGAACAAAAGCACAGTAACTACAGCTTCCTCAATCACTTCACCTCCATATCTCTTAGGGATCGCAGTTACAGCATCATGAAGCTCTATTCTTACCTGTGCCTCCTTTCACTAGTTTTTGCACCATCCAAAGGAGTTCCATGGCCATACGGAGAGAAACCAGTTCGCGGGGTTAATCTTGGCGGATGGCTTGTGCTGGAGAAGTGGATCGTTCCACAAGTATTTTCCGGTCTTCCAGACTCCGTTGACGATGAATTTAAACTCTGTCAACACTTGTCATCCCCTGAAGCTTCCAAGCATCTTCACTCACACTGGGACACATGGGTCACGGAAGGGGACATCATAGCCCTCAAAAACGCTGGAATCAATCACTTGCGCATACCCATCGGTTACTGGGCCTTTGAAATACCTGCTGGAGAACCCTGGGTTTCCGGTTCCTGGTATTATGCAATAAGAGCTGTGGGTTGGGCCAAGAAGCACGGGCTACAAGTCATGATTGATTTACATGGAGTTCCAGGGTCGCAGGTCAGTTAAAATTAAAACCTCTCTGCGCTACATGCGAAGCAGTGGGTAACGTAACGTCTATAACGGTTGTAATTACTGGTTACTCCATTCAGAACGGTAACGACCATTCAGGCCGAGGTGGTAAAATCGGATTCTACTATGATGACCGGAACTTAGAAATTGCGACCCGGGTCCTTGGCCACATTGCCCGCATTACCAATTCCCCCGAATGGAGCAGCACCATCACCGTTATTCAACTGGTAAACGAGCCTGTTCTCTGGGAGGATTATGACTACCGATTGGAACGCTTAAGAGATTTTTACCGGATGGCCTATGACGAAATCCGAAAACATAACCGCGGAGTGGTCATTGCTGTACACGACGCCTTCATTAATCATGACAATTGGTATTACCTTCGAGATGATCCACATTATTATTGGATTATGCTTGATGCTCATTACTACCAAGTGTTTGGAGACGAATGGAAACCTTTGAGCTGTGAAGAGCATCATGCCCGTCCCTGTCGTCAAATGGAGAGATTACAGGCTTCTAATCGAAAGCTATGGACTATTGTCGGAGAATTCTCGTTGGCAACGCCTAAAAATTGCAACGGTCAAGCTTACTTTGCGCGTCAGCAAATGGGGGTGTTTGAAAAGGCAAGCGGATGGATGTTCTGGAACTTTAAGCATGGACAAGGATGGCTTGAGTGGGATTTCTTGGCGGGGGTTAATCGCGGTTGGTTTAATTTAACGACAAATGGAATAACGCCTAGTTGTTAAGGAGTTTTGGAATATTATTTTGGAAAAAGCTTCTTCTTTTGTAATTACCGTAAAAATGGTTTCAAGCCCGATTTTTCTTGGAAGTTGAACGCATGTAAATGCATGAAAGGGTTGATGATAGCGATTATTTTAAAAAGACTGTTTTTAGATCTGCATCATCTTCAATATTGCAGCAGAAACTCCAGCTCACTCTCTCTATTTAACTAAACTATGTAATTGCAAATTGAAAAGACACCGTGCATTCGAATTATACGTAGAATGACTTGAGAAAGACTTAATTTTTTGATTGAGAAGAAAATTCATTATTGATTTTGGAAAAGGTGACTCCATAACTTCTTATTCAGATGAGTTAAAGCCAAAATTACATTCTAACGGACCAGTGTGACTCACGCATTTTAGTAAATATTTTAAATTTGATTTGCTCAGTTAAAACTCGTTCATCGTTATTGCTGGGTAAAATTGGCAAATGGCTGAAAAATTATTGTTTTTCGCAAATGTGTGATTTTAAGCTTGGTTAAAATAAAAGCAATGCGTTCTGTTAAATTTTGTAAGTTGCAACCCAATATTTTGCCTGCATTCTGGCGCTCAAGGTCTAGTGCCTTGGGACGAGTCATCAACCACATCAATGTCCGTAGAATCAGGCAATCATAACTTATCATTCAAAGGAGGATTACAAGTTTCTGATTGAGCCTTTCCAGCTATGGCTTTCACTCAGTTGGAACTGGGTGTTTGCGCCCAAAATGAATGGGAGCGAGCTCAAAGATGTTGTTGGAAGATACTTTTGAGAGTTGCAAAATGATTGCTCAAACTTGATAGTTCATGAATGATTTGTAGGTTGACTGGAGTTTGAGTACAAATACAAGCTGTGTTTGTGTAACAGTCATGTGACTTTCGAGTGTAGCCTTGCTAAAACTAAGAGAGAGAACTAAAATGGGTTGATCTCTAACTGATCTTAGAACTCGCTCGCTCTGGCTTCTTGGGAAGTGGTGCAGTTATTTTCTGCACGAAGTGGTCACATGTCACATGCGATGAGAATGTGTTGGGGATAAATTGCCCAACAGCTTTTGGAACTTCTGGAGAAGGTGATCAGTTCGCATGAACCCCTACAAAAACAAGTGTAAAACTTAATATAAATAGAATATAAACTAAGCTGCCCGTTCACATGCAAGTTGTTCCATTTTGACCAGCAGCGGGATCAGAACTAAGTTGAAGCTACTTACGCACATCTAAAGGCATTTAATTAGGATTGTAGTTAGAGTTGCAACTCTTGTGGTTGTGCTTGTGAGCCGGCTGGCTTGGAAGTGGAGGTTGCGCATTCAAGACATTGTGCAAGTATTGAAGGTAATGTTCTTTATTTAAAAATAATTACATACTTTTGCAATAAAACATTGAGCATTCCTAGCTACTTTAAATTAGTTACATTGAATGTAATTTAAATTGCAGGTTGAAAACGGAACAAAAATAGGCTATTTCGAGTTACAATTTGAAGGAGAAGATGTCGTCCCTGCTCGGTATCCTCGTTTGCTGCGTTTTACTTGTTACAGCTTCCACTATTCAAGCACAGAATACGCAAATCAATGACGCAAGTCTCAGGAACCAGTGAGTCAAGCAGGATTATAAAAATAAACAAAATAAGCGCAGAAAGCAGTAGAGAAATAAAACTTGAAACTTTGTATGAATTACAGACCCGCATTGCGACATGTACGCGCAGCCAAGAGACCGCCTGGTGCCATTTCAATCCCAGAAGACGAAGCTAATGGATTGACCAAACTCGTCAACGGCTTTCCTAACGTCTTTGCTGCTAAGACAGATCCTGCAGCTGCGGATTCCCCTCGGGATGAGGGTTCAAACATTCTGACCGAACTCATCAATGGCTTTATCAACGTCTTTGCTGCTAAGACAGATCCTGCAGCTGAGGATTCCCCTCTGGCTGTGAAGCAATTGACGATTAACTTTGAAGAAGCGCTTCAAGAAATAGAAACTCAGAAAGAAACTATCGCTGAACTTAAGAAAGAAATGCGAGAAACACGTGCAACTGTTTCGCTCCAAAATGAAGAAATCGTGATGCGAGGAGAAGAGTTGGCAGAGTTCAAGGGAAAGATGAGGCAAGTTGTGACCAAGCAGGCTGAGAAGGACAGCGAACAAGACCAACTCCTGGAAAAACTAAACGGGAAAGTATTCCCTTCGAAATTTTACTCTACAGTGGCGCCTCTACCGAATGAAACGTCTACAGCTGCCCCATTCAGAGCACTGCAGGTTTATCGTCGATCCGGATTCGCAGGTCTAACTGGAAAACCTTTGAACATTGAAAACGAGGAATACAAAGGAGAATTCCTCTATCTCGCACGAAACCCGACTGACAGAAGTGCAGATGTTCTTCACGATGGAGCAACATTGGCGGTTGGTGGAGACAAACTGCGACAGAGTGCGTTTCAGTGGGAGTTTGTTCGGGTTCCGGGCGGAAACAGTTCCGTCGTTTACCTTCGTAACAAACTCAACGAGCTCAAAACGATTCCATCAAAGCAAGATTTATACGGTCGTTGGAATTACATTCGGATTGAAACTGTTTCCTCTGGGACGGGTGGTGAGGCTTCCCAGTTGGTCATCACAATGAAGGAAACGGTCGACAATTATTATTATTATCCATACTCAACACCAAACACTGATTCAGCACTGAATGGGCGGGAGATTTTGAGGGATTCTTCTACCAGCAAACCTGGTTTGAAATGGATCGTAACTTTGGCTTCTTGAAGCCTGGAATCCAGCCACTTGAAATTCCAAAGCTTTTGATTCATCTCCAAGCTTTTTGATTCTGCAAATAAATAATTAAAACTCCTTCCTCGAATTTTGACTTTTCTCTGGAATCCTCGACTGAGTTCATTGAACCCTGTCGGTGAAGCATTTTATCTCTCGAGTTCAATGCCCTCACTCTCCCTTCCTGAGGACGGGAGAAGCTTCCGACGGGAAGATGGCGGGAGGACGAGTCATCCTTTCACTCTCCACTTTCAACGAATCAAAAAGCCGAAAGCATAGCACAACTCCTCCTCCTCTGCCCTCGCCCCTAACGAATCGGATTCCACATTTTACCCAGCATAGCACGCACAGACTTTCACCTCGATGCCCACGTTGTAGTTGTCATGCCAACTCCGAAACTGTTTACCGTAAATATTTTACGACTCTCCGAGAAATGTTGAGTAACATGTCTTGCTAATTTGATCCAAAACCCAGCTCACCTTCCAACCCAATTAGGAACGACTAAAAAGCATAAATTGTAGTATCTGAACCATGTAGCCTGGAACCTATCTCCTAAACTCTTCTTTGACATCCATTACATCCTTTCCTCCTCCAAAGTCCTCCAAGGGTGTCATTTTCTCCCCAAACTTCCGGATCACATCAACCTCGCATTATTTCCCTCCAACAGTCAAGTGATGTTGATTTCCCCCGCAAATACCTATCCGTCACGTGTACACAAGCTTATTCACAAGCCCACAGTCTTTTATTAATTACTAGCACAGACAAATGTACCGACTCATGCAAATCCAAGTTCTAACTTGTTAAGGCTAAACTCAAGCATGCAAGTTTAATCAAGCTTAAAATTTAACTGTAGTCAGTGTTATTCTAGAACTGAAGCCAAGCTAGGAAGATGCTGGACAGTTTCAAAATTCAATTTAATCAAGCGGAACTACATAGTTGCTGCAGAATGCAATTAGCCTCCATCTCATGTATTCATGTCAACGCATTTGTACTCAAAAGGTAAATTCTTTTCTTTAAAATTTACTTAATTTTGCAAAAATTGTTTTTATTTCTGTATTAAGGCGCTTCAAATAAATACATTTAGTGAATTCTGAGCTCCCCAAAAAGTCAAAATTGTTCCACGGAGTAGTTTATACAGTTAACAATGAGTCCATCCTCCAGAGATGAGAAAATTAGCAAAGATCTCTTCATTTTCCTAAAACTTTACACGCTTCCCTTCCTTGGAAGCGACTGGCTAACTTGTCGTTAAGAAAAAATTCACTTCTCATTTAGTTTTCCAGTAACAATGAGGGACTCTATCGATATCATCCATTGTCGGAGCCGGAGTACCTCCCGTCCTCTCCGACGACGGCCAGATTATATTCAAAAACTCATTAGAAAATCCCTTTAGAGACCCCAATGATTTCTACCACATCATCAACCTGGATTTTCTCCAGGAATTTCAAAAATTCTACCATATTGCGAAATCCACCTGTCCAAGATTGCTGTTTCGTGCATTAGATTCTACTTCTACCAACAGTTTACACATAGACTTGCCCGTTTTTTACCAACTTAATTTAAAAATACCCCTTAAAATACTTGAAAATATCTCAAAGTTTTTACAGATTAAATAAACACATTTCGGAAACCATATCCTATTCGCAAAACTCCCGAAGCTGAATCATTCAAGTTCCAGAACCACGTACAAGCACGCCCCGCTTAAAAAAGCCACACAAACACAAAACGGTATATCAGCCGATACAGCTTAACAGCTTCATAGCATCTCCGTCATTACCCGGATTCTCCTAGTTCCTTGTAGTTCATAAGTTGGAGCGTAGCAATTTAATTCGGTACATTGAGCATGATACGACCGAATCCGGTATCCAGTAGGGGGTTGGTGCCACCATTAATCCTAACTCCACCACAATAGTACTGTCACCCTCCCTGAGAACTTTAATCCTTACACGATTTGCTGTAAAATCACATATATCTGGGTCCACAAACCCTATGTTTCTACTACTTTCTACTATACACACTCTATAATAAATTTTCCCCAGCATGCTTTCTCCCTTGTAGAATCTTTTTCTGAGTTTTGGTAGAAAGCCACAAAATCCTCTCTGTTGCAAACACATAACTAGCAACTAAAGTAGTTAACCCTCCTGTTATGTTGACACTCTGGTTTTGTTTCTATTATTCTCCCTGATCTATGCTTATAAAACCAACAAGGCAGTAACACAAATAATAAAAGTTCCCAGAGCGTTATGGATTGAACCTAGCCTACAATAATTTCAACCACTCATACCCGATAATTCTCTCTTAGACTTTTCTCTAAAAGGGCTTTAGCCCCCATCCCCACACTGTTTGACTTGCATATGAATCCCCTCCCCTCGGATCCCACATTAAATCATCCATTGAAAATCCATTATAAATGTGTGTAATAGGCTATTGAACAAGGAGACAAAGAATAGACCCCGGATTCTAAGTGCCTGTTTTCAAGCGTATCAACCGCAATAATATAGCCCCTTTTCGTCTCTCTCTTTGAATTTCTATTCTTCTCGTTCTTTCATCTTCATCAACATCCTTGTATCCCTTATTTCTCTGGGTGTTTGTGCCTTATTGGCCTGTAAGGGCCTCAAGGGTCTGCTGAAGGATACTTTGACTGTATAAGCTGTGAACTGAGAAGTGAGCATGAAATAAATTGAGTTGTTACAAAAATAGAGTAGAAACTTACTAAATTCCGTGGATAATAACTTTTTGACTTGTATCAAAAGTAAACCAAAATACAACTCTTCAACTGGAGGGACAAAGCCTGGGAGGCTTGATATTGTTGTTGGGGGGAACTAAAGGTATAAGGTGTGCCGGATTGACACTTCAAGTCCAGAGGCTACTGCAGCAGGAGTGACACACAAGAAGATCAAAGATGAGAAGAAAAAGTGTCAGAAGCAGGGTATGAGACGGGACAACAAGAGGCTATATGACACGCTTTCAGGAAGATGACAGGAGGACAATTCCTTCCAAACTTTTACACACACACATCTTGAATCAACTTATTCAGAGGAGAAGAAAGAAAGCATTCTTTCCCCCAGGAGCCAAACCCTATCCTACAGAATAATAGGTGGAGATGAAGATGGGAGTAAGTTCTCATGAAAGATTTTTTAAAATTCTGGAGGATTCTTTTTGGAAGTTAGCAAGATTTGGAGAAAGGATGGGAAAGGATGAAGAAGATGTAAGGATTTGGGCAAGATTGTCTTCAGTGAGGGTTTGACTGGAAGCTGGTGAACCGTTTCAAAGAGTCAAAGCAATTCCAGGAGAAGTATTCCAGAGAGATGGGAATGTAAGTGGAAGAAGAAGTTTCCCACACGTTTTATTCATTCATGAAGAGAAAATATGGACACAAGGGCTGGATTTTATTGAGTATTAAGAACACATTACATCACGCCCTGCTGGGGGCTGGGAGAGCTCCTGGGAATTTACCGATAGCTTTTAGTTATTAGCTTTTTTCAGTGCGAGTACTCCAGCAAAGAAGCGAACCCTTGCCCGTCTACAATTTGTCTATTAATTTTAACGGATAGCCAAAAATATTTTAAAGTTTCTGGCAAACCTTGTAGCTGTGATTGCTCCAAGTGTTGCTCTTGCAAGGAAATGTTTTCAATTCCTAACTTATTGCGTCCATTTTGCTGTAAAAATTGTAAAATCGGTTACTTCCTGCTCAATATTTTCAGAACAATCATGCGCCACGGTTATGCGACAGACAGTTTCCAAGATTTGTAGCAAACTTGAGACTTTTGGGAAGTCTTGCAGCTCTGCAGGTCGCTTAGAAGAGGTGTGTTCTACAGTCTCTGCTTTCAGCCCGTAAGACTAATGCGACCTCTTGGAGTAGCTTCGAGGACGAGAGAAAGGTCCAGATCTCTAATCTCTAGCTTTATGGAAACCATGAACCCATCTGTTTCCCTACAACGTTGATATACAAGACTCCGGGACAGAAACAAGACAATACAGGATTTAAATTACATACAAAGTGACAACGGCAATGATGATCATAAATATTTTTCGCTCTGTTCCAGTTCCAATCTGTTCTGCAGTTTCGAACTGAAGATGATTTCTGCTTTATAGAAAAAAGCAGGCCATTTGAAACTCCTTGAACCTTTGCGGTCATGGATACACTGACGTAATATCGATTAGCATTCTCTGCTGCTTATTGTTACGTCTGCTGTATTGTATTCGCAGATTTTCTGCAAGTTCGCTGCAATTTAAATTTCGGATAAAAAACGAATATATTTTTGGTAACAGTGAATAGTTTAGTGCTGCAGACCTCGGAATCAATACATGAGTATTCCGAACGCGAAGAGAAAATCCCTTTGGGATCACATTTCCATAATTGTGATATTACAGTCTCACAGTTTTCAAGCTCCCGAACTTTGCACGTGCAGGAACGAATCCCGGGAGGACAACCCGTATAGAGTATATTTCCAACTAGTTCGACTGGATAATTATCGGGGACGAAATCATCGGCTTGAGATTTTTCTACATCGTGATGCATCGACGGAAATTCTCTATGCTAGAGCTAATGGCTAGTCTCAGCGGGTCGAGTTGGTAGGATATTCAAAAGTTTGTGAAAAGAAGATTGTAAGACAAACGAGGATGATTGCCATACACATTTTGTACAATAACGCACATGAGTTGATGATAAGAAACGGAAATATAGAAAAGACTGAAGGAAGCGAAGAACCAACTTCCATCTTCCAATCAAATAATACTGAGACAAGAAATAGTATCTTGTTTCAATATTGGAAGTCAATATTCAAAGTCCAACATGAACTATAAGAGATGACTTAATTTCCTCTTCAGATTTTAGGGGAAACATGAGGAATTGTTCCACAGAAGTTGAACTATGTAAATGCTTTCATCTCACAGTCACAGCTATACTTGAGCTTCAATAGCTTTGCTTCCCTAATCGCAAAGCTTTTTAAATAATAACAAAAAATCATAATAATATTACACGGCTTCAATATTATGAGAGCAGTCTTGATGGGAAATGAAAAATTGATAATGCTATTGTTTTTGTTTTTGAAAATGCAATGAAATTATACATTATTTCACAAGTTATCGTTAGGTTCATATTTATTTTGAGTTTATCTGATAAGTATAACTTGACATAGCAGCATTCTGCTGATTGTTTGACGACGTGGAAAAAAGAGGCTTGGTAATTTACTTGAAGTACAGTATCAGGCTGATAAGTGATTGTTTTTTATACGAACCTACAACAAATAAATAAGGTTGATGTAGCTTAAATCAACATGACCAGTACTACAGGCGATGAAAAAGTTAACTTGGCTCGGTCAAGTTATGTTCCAAGTGATTCAAAAAGCCCCGGAGGTCTGCATTCCGAAATATACTGCTTTTACACCCACAGCTCCCGTTCCCATATTGCTCGTATTTAGAACCTTATTAGACTTGATCACAAGGATAGACGTTTTTTGGAATTTGCCGTGATATTCCTTGTGGTTAAATGTCCTTCTTACTCGACATCCTCGTTTGGTGTACCACTTTGTATATTGCAGCTTCAGCATGTCAATCGCAGAAACCAAGAACTGTGCCGACTGCTTCCGAAGCGCCCCTGGAAACATTTTTCAACATCGAAAACGAGTACTACAAAGGAGAATTCCTCTACCTAGCACGAAATGCGACTGACAGAAATGCAAGTGTTTGGTATGATGGAGCAACACTTGCGGTTAGTGGAGACAAACTGCGAGAAAGTGCGTTTCAGTGGGAGTTTGTTCGGGTTCCGGGCGAAGACAGTTCCGTCGTTTACCTTCGCAACAAACTCAACGAGCTCAAACCGATTCCATCAAAGCAAGATGACTGGGGTCGTTGGAATTACATTCGGATTAAAACTCTTTCCACTCCAACGGTTGATGATTCTTTCCAGTTGGTCATCACAATGAAGGAAACGGTAGAGAATAAATTTAATTATCAACCACAATCAACTTCAAACACTCACCCAGCACTGAATGGACGGCAGCTTTATGGAAGTTACAGTTTGGATTCTTCTCCCAGCGAACCTGGTTGGAAATGGATCGTAACTTTGGCTTCTTGAAGCCTGGAATCCAGCCATCTCTAATTGGAAATAATTTTATTCAACTTCAAGCTTCTTGATTCTGCAAATTTAATAAATCGAAATTTCTTTCTGCGCTTTAGTTTAGGATGAGTTCATTAAACCCAAGAGTTGGAATAATTTTTTGAGTTTATCCGATAAATATAACTTGACATCGCAGCATTCTTCCGATTGTTTGACGACGTGGAAAAAACAGGCTTGGGTGGTATTTACTTGAAGTACAGTATCAGGCTGATTATTCATTATTTTTTATACGAACCTACAAGAAATAAATATATAAACACACATTACTTTTCGTATCAGGTTGGTGTAGCTTAAATCAACAAGACCAGTACTACAGGCGATGATAAAGTTAACTTTGCTCGGTCAAGTTACATTTAAAGTGATTCTTAAAGCCCCGGAGGACTCCATTCCGAAATATGCTGCTTTTACACCCACAGCTCCTGTTCCGATATTGCTTGTTATTGGAACCTTATAAGACTTGATCAAAAATAAAGACGTTTTTAGGAATTCGCCGTGATATTCGTTGTGGGAAAATGTCCTTGTTACTCAGCATTCTCGTTTGGTGCATCCCTTTTTTTATTGCAGCTTCAGCATGTCAATCGCTGATCAACCCAAGAACTGTGCCGACTCCTTCCGCGCCCTTGGAAACAAGGAGTTCTACAGTCCTAGCCTTACAGAACTTCGATTACACAGTGGCGCCCCCATTGCAGGAGACTTCTGTCGCTGCCCCACCTACAGCACTCCAAGCTTATCTTAGCTCTGGATTGGCAGGGCTAACTGGAAAAGCTTTGAACATTGAAAACGAGCATTACAAAGGAGAATTCCTCTACCTCGCCCAAAATCCGAAACTGACAGAACTGCAAGTGTTGCATATGATGCAGCAACATTGGCGGTTGGCGGAGACAAACTGCGTCTGAGTGCGTTACAGTGGGAGTTTGTTCGGGTTCCGGGCGAAGACAGTTCCGTCGTTTACCTTCGCAACAAACTCAACGAGCTCAAACCGATTGCATCAAAGCAAGATTACTACAGTTTTGATAAATATATTGAGATTGAAACTGTTTCCTCTGGGACGGGTGGTGAGGCTTCCCAGTTGGTCATCACAATGAAGTCAACTTTCTACGATGCATATTATTATCCATCCTCAACCCCAAACACCGACTCAGAACTGAATGGACGGGAGATTCGTTATTTGAATTCTCCCAGCACCCCTGGAACGAAATGGATCGTAACTTTGGCTTCCGAAGCATTCAGTTCTACAGTTCACCCCCCTCAGAAATTCATTTCTACAGTGGCATTTCTACCCGAAGAAGCGTCTACGTTTGACTCACCCGCCACAGCACAGCAGGCTTACGTCAGCTCTGGATTGGCAGGGCTAACTGGAAAACCTTTGAACATCAAAAACGAACATTACAAAGGAGAATTCCTCTACCTCGCTGAAAATCCAGGTGCTCGCAAAGTTTCAAGTGTTTGGTTCCATGGAGCAACATTGGCAGTTGGAGGAGACAAACTGCGAGAGAGTGCGTTTCAGTGGGAGTTTGTTCGGGTTCCGGGCGAAGACAGTTCCGTCGTTTACCTTCGTAACAAACTTAACGAGCTCAAACCGATTCCATCACAGGAAGATTGGTACGGTCGTTGGAATTACATTCGGATTAAAACTGTTTCCACTCCGACGGTTGGTGAGTCTTCCCAGTTGGTCATCACAATGAAGGAAAAGGACCACAATAATTATTACCATCCACACTCAACACCAAACACTAATTCAGCACTGAATGGACGGCAGATTTCGGTGGATTCTCGTCCCAGCTACCCTGGTACCAAATGGATCGTTTCGTGGATGGCTTCTTGAAGCCTGGAATACAGCCATCTCAAATTGGATGTGATTTGATTCAACTTAAAACTTTTTGATTCTGCAAATTAAATAAATCAAAACTTCTTTCTCCACTTTTGTTTAGGAGGAGTTCATTGAACCCACTCAAACGGGAAGATGGCGGAGGGATGAGACATCCTATCACCACCTTTCACCAATCAAAAAACCTTTGACAGCACAACTCCTCTTCCTCTGCCCTCGACTCTAACATATTCCACTCTCACAATGCCAGCATTGCACTCATAAACTGTCACTTGAAGAAGGCCCATACTTTTTAGTTGCCATGCCAACACACAACCTACACGTATACAAATCCTATTCACGTCTTGTAATAGTCCCATTTAAATCACGTCTTCTAATAGTCCCATTTAAATCACGTCTATGTCCCATCAGTCAACCTTAAATGTTTTACTAACTATCCGAAAAATAGTGAATAATTTCTTGAATATCGCCAACAGCATTGCGAATATTTACGAAGATGGAGCCACATTAACTTTAAGTTGTTCTTGTTTCGGGTGGAGGGCTGGATACGGTTTCCCCTCTTTTACCTTCGCAGTAAACTCAGCGATCTCAAACAGATTCCGTCGCCGGCAGATAATTACGGCCTTTGTAATTGCATTTCCATAGAAACCGTTTCTTCTCAGACAGGTAGCAATCCTTCCCAGTTATTGGTCGTCATCATGAAAATACACAATAAATATTTTTACCATCCACGCTCAACACCGAATACTAACTCATCGGGATTATGAATGGACGTGGCATTGGTGGGTCATTTTGTTAGCAGTACCAGTACCGCATAGTACGAAAATGATTTTAAATTTCGCTTCTTGAATAGTCACAGCGAGTCATGGAATTTATAATTAAAAATAATAAATTGATTCTCGTACTCTCCGTAAGCTTTTGATCTGTATCTTCCATTGCGCAATTTTACCCGCCCAGCCCCCTCCGGTTTTTTTTAAAAACTTGTTTCCAAATCACAGCATTGCATCCATAGATTTTCGTGAAACCCCCCAGGAAATTGGGTTTCAACATATAATGAATTTTCATAATTGTTACCTTCTGCTAACCAAAATTTTGTATCATTAATAATCGCTCGTCACGTGTTATTATTATGTAAAATCCCTTCTTAAGTTGCGCATTCACTTCCTTGCCGTAGTCAATTTTAACTAGCATATCTTAATATTATTTTGACAAACAAAGAAGCATCTTCATCTTTTTCGCACTTTTTCCCTTTTTCCTAACCATGTTATGTCCCGTGCCGTGGGCCAGTTAACTGGATTACGGCAAGGAAGTAAAGGCACAACTTAAGAACTAAGGGGCTATCCCACAGGTTTCTTCCAGAATTCCGAGATGCCCTACCATCCGCCCTTATCTTCATAATCTTCATCTTCCAGTTTTCCATAAACATATGTATCCCACTCCGGAGACCTTATTTCCATCGTCATCTCAAAAGTTTCCCCTTGTCTCCTCCACACCGTAAAAACAAACAAGCCGAAGAGCCGGACAACAACAATAGACCTCCCAAGGTATCTCGGGTTACAAATTTCTCCCCCATCCCCTCTTCCTTCTCCTCCTCCCCCTCTCTCTTGTCTCTCTTTTCATTTAGTAAAGGAAGCGTCATTGTATTACAAATCAGCATCACGTCAACCTCATCATCCACCAAGTGTCCGTCAATACCCATCATCATATGGCTTCTCTTCCACTTCTCTACTTCTTGCGTCGTCAAAAACAATATTTCTTATTCATCATCCCCTCCCTTAAAATTCCAAACAACTCCAATTCCAAAATTCGCTTCTTCTCCATATTCTCTTGACCTTTTTCCCTTCCCCGAAGGAAGGAAGAGAGCTAGATATTACAAGTAACTCAATTTTCAAAATTTTTGCATCATCGTCCGGCCCAATTCCCTTCAGGTAACTGATACTACCCGGGTTCCATCCACCTCTCATTCAATACATGAGAACGCGACACGCTCAGCCCATCTCTTCTCTGGACATTGCGACTCTTCTTCTGAAACTGTAAACTGGATAAAAGACTGTTGTTGTATTTGCATCATCTGGAAATCGAGCCCAAGTCACGTTCATCATCATCCCTCCTCGTATCTCCACGTTCCACTTCTCAGGTTTCCCATTACCTATAACAGTATTAAAATAGAAGTTGGAAGATAGCTTCAGATGGAACGGACAAAGCAGCTAAAACCAGCAAAGCAAGACCAATGTCCAAACCTCTCCCGGATAATTGTTATTCCATCGGAATATATATTCGTTCCTAGAGGTCCTGGACACAGCGTCTCTAATTTCAAGGAGAAGACAGTGAACTCCAGGAGGAATTGTTAAAGTTGTTCCAGAATTTATTTTTTATTAAATAATATTCTACTTCCAGCAGCCAGGAGAATTACAGCGTTCTCCAGGAAAACCCTCCAATGTCCTGGATAGTTCAAACCAAACCTTAACCATCTTCAGGTCATAGCAAAAACTTTTTCTGTCTCGCAAACCAAAGTGTGTGTGTGTGTGTGCAAGCTCCAGAAGTTTTCTCTGCGCTCTCTTGCAATAATTTCTTGGTTAGCTGGGACTGGAAAGGATGCGGAGATCCCGAGAGTTTGTCGAGATGGATGTGGAGAACGGAGAAAACCCATAGTTTGGAACCGTATCAAATATCAGAACAGGAAAGTAGACAGATGCATAGGAAATTCGATACTCCTTATGAAAGAGTGGAATATATGCTGAACGGGGAAGCATTGCACACATATCCAGGAGCAAAAGCGAACCGTTCCGCTATAGCCTTAGCCTTTTCCCCACATCACGTTAACGCGTATGTCTTTTATTCCCTTCACACGTTAAACACACAGGACTATATTCACCCATTAGTTTTCTCTTTAGCTCTCTCCCTCCATGGATCTGTCTTTATCCATCTTCTCTCTGCACTTTTCTCACAGACACAGAGAACTGAACAAGCAGACGCAAAAGCTTCAAGCCAAAACCCTAAAATCCATAAGGGTTGAGCTCTAACAGCCTTCATCATCACCACCAAGGGTACATAAGTCTTGTTGTGAACAGGCTAAATCATCATGATGACAAGAACAAGCCTTCCTTTTCACATATAACCCCCATAACCTCGTTCATACTCCAGAGGCAAGTACAAATACAGCAGTCATTTCTAAAGACCCTTATTCCTCTTCTTCATCCCTGCCTCCATGCTTTCTTTCGGGTTATGAGCTTGGGTTAAAAGCTTTTAGATATTTCGCCAGCTTTTCCTTGTCTTCGTACACAGGAAGGAGTCGACTGCTTGTCCATTCTTAAAAAGATCATTTCAAAACGCCCCATGGCTCTTCGGGTAGTCTTCAAGGGATATTTTCTCCTTGGAGCCCGAATGAACTATATAAACAGAAAAACCCTTGGATGAAGACGCCAAACATACTCCAAATGTCTCAAGAAGCTTCCCTTTGGACTTTTTAGTTAACATTGAGCTTTTAGAAATTGTGTCGTAGAACAGTCCAAGAAGGGTACACGTGATAGCGTCGTCTGTTGTTTTAATTTTGATTTTTCTCAATGAGTTTGTTCTAGTTCAGAGCTCAGTCTGACTTCTGCGTCTTCTCGGCCTCTTGTTTTGTTACTCGAGAAGCGAGAGAGCAAAGAATAATGGGAATCGGATGCGGTATTAGCAAAAGGTTTTCTAGGTTCCCTGACCGAGTCATTCCTGTTCATAGTTCTATGAATTCAGAGGACCAGAGCTCGAAGAGCTAGCAGGAGTTCTGTGAGTTGAGTGTAATCCGAGGACAGTGTAGAATTTCAAAGAGAAAATATGATACAGGGCAGGATAATAAGAGTGGAAACGTATGAAATATTTAGTATTATTTACACCCCCAGATTATCGCCTATCAAATATCATAACTGACATGGATACATCATTGATGCCATCAACATCCAAACCACACACTCGTTCTTTGGTTCCGTCGTTGCTGGTTAGCATGTAGTAGTAAGTTGAGATAAGGCAGCGTAGGTTAATAATAGGGTGTCGCAGTTGCTATTTTGATTCAACTGTATCGTTATTATCATACGCTGAAACCGAAACGTTGAGGGAAACGTGCTGCGCAGGTGACAATACCACGTAGCTAGCGACGTTGCGACGTTAGTTGGACTGATTTCCTACAGCTATGACGATGTCTCGGAATTAAAACAGCGCTTCTCTTAGATTGCGACTTTCCTTGAATTTCTGGAAACTTACAGCACATTTTCCGGGTAATTTCCATGAAACACAGAGGCGTGTTTTCCTTTAGCATTCCGTCCCACGTATCAGGTTCACCATGGTAACAGATACTTTTCACAAGTGTAACAAGTAGGTAACCAAGGCAAGCACAGAGATCCCGTGTTTTGTGCATCAACCAAAGGATTTAAATGAGTGCGCTCCATGACCTTTAGAGAATAATGCTTTAAGCTATACAAGTGCTGAGCAATTAGTCCGGAGGACGTTCGGTCAAATCGGGTTGATGCCCGGTAAATGACGTAAATTGATCCCGGTCCGGTATTAGTTAAGTGTGCTTTGCATCTGACCTTTTCTCTCTGTGTTCTTCCATCTAGCAGGCTTAGAAGCCCGGGTACTTTGAGCTATCCCGCGCTCTAAGCTATACACGGTCTCGGTTGCTTCATCTTACACTGCCTTATTGTCATTGTCAGCACTCGCGTTTTTCCAGCATGTCCTTTATAACTGTAAACAAACTGCAAACTCTGTCACCCACGTGTAATTACATTTAGAGAGGACCAAAGCAATCTAATTTGTTTTAATCAAACAAATTGCATCGTCACTCGCGTTAATCGAAACCCAAAGTTTATTCACACCACTTCCTGCGTCATCCTGGCCTTGTGATACCCGGGCAATCCATCCGCTCTCTGTTCCAACAAGGTTTCATTGTTCTCCCATTCAACGCAGTGTCTCTTGAATCCTCGGCTATCACCTTAACACTCGTCTCGTTTACCTGGCTGGCGAGTAATACCTGCATCGTGATCGATAATATGATCCAGAAGAGGGATGGTATTACTAACACTGCAAGTTGGCTCAGGATGAAGTGTCATGTGTTAACAAGAATCGATTGAATTGCAAGGTTACATTAACGGGAAAATGATCGATATTTAATCCGTCATATTATCTCCCGTATTCCTATCCTTACTTCTGCACACCTTCTGGGCCGTACACACCAAAACATAGCTCAATCTGAACTGGAGTTTAAGCCTCGAAAACGGGTATTTTGTTCACTTTTGTAAATATTCCTAGAAAGCAAGAACCGCGCTTTGCCTTTACTTTGAAAATCATGGCTGTTTTATTTAAAAGCCAGCCTTTGGACCAAAGTTTGGAACTGAAGTTGACCTATTATGCGTAAAATATTGCCCACATTGTGGCTCTGTACTTGAAAACAGATGATGAAGAATCTTCACGCCTTGTTCATGAATGGGTTGATTGGGTATTCATTGTTTGGCTTGTTACACGCTGTATTTTTTTCACCATCCATCAATTTCATAAATGCGGACACTAGCAATCCACAATTTGTTCGGCACGAGAACCTCTTCTCGCTTCTTTGTCACTATTTTATCCTCCCTGAGCCTTTCAAGCCAAGCCTCCACAGTTCTTGTTCGCATCCAACCCACCTTTCGGGGAGAGAAAGGTACTAAACGGTTCTGTAATTGTTGACTCGTGTTATGCGCGAAATAGCGATACTTCTTGAACAGGACAGGAGACAGTAGCGAGGACAGATTCCTTAGAATCTTCAAACCGTTCTTCACAAGGTGACAAAGGTGTATTCCATTTTATACATACTGCTGGAGAAAGGGGCTGACTGTCTGGCATAAAATGGCAAGACAAAGAATGGTGAAAAATAATCAACTGGTCTGGATAGACCCTGGAGTCAATGAATGATGTCAGGAAGAAGGCCGTGAGGAAAGATGGATGAAGAAGAGTGAGTTCATGAGGAACCATAAAGCGGAAGGTATGAATGAACTCCACAAAGGCTTCCCAGTTCATGAATATCTAACAGCTGTAGATTTTCCATTGTGGGCCAATTCAGTGAGGAGTGAGGATGAGCGAGTAGAGAAGATATCGGAAGTTCATCAAACAACCGCATGGGATGAATTCCGATAGAGTGAAAGGAAGAAAGGACTATAAACTGGGAAGAGGACAGGGCCAAATCTTTAAATCCTCGTCGTCCCCTCCGCCTACAAACAGTCAACGTTAGCTCACGCCTCTTTGTTCACGGACAGGATTTAAGGAGAATTACGACACGGAGCAGAAAGAAAGCTCCGCAAACTGGGCACAGGTCAGATCATCTGGATGTTGTCTTTGATGCAACTCTTGTGCTTCTTCCTGGGTTACAAATAGGGATGAATTCCATTCTGTTTAAAGAGCACTTTAAGGGAAAGCTTCAATGACTTTGGCTCGAGTTAGTAGTTGAAGAGAAGAAAGAGCTTACGAAGGCGAAAGATAGAGGAAGAAACACAGAGAAAAGAATCATATTCACTGACTCGTGTCATCTTGTTATAGCTCTTTGTTCCGAATTCGTTCGCTCTAGTAACTTTGACCACCTTCAAATAATAATCCAAGAATTTCCTCACTACTCTGCTTCACGCCCTCTGGTAACAATTCTAGACTGAAGAAGGACAGCACAGTAGCACAATAGTTACTGTTTGTGGTATGGTTACTGGTTACTAGGCAATTTTAGCTTCAAGGCCTGTAAGTTTTCATATCCTTTAAGGGTTCAAACATAGTTATTTCTCATCTATACCTGGAGAATGTGCAGTTCGAAACGCTGTCTATATTTTTCATCTGCATGGATTCTAGGTAAATTATGGGAAGAAAAATGCCAAATTCTGTTTCTCTTTTATCATTTTCATAACCAGTTTCCTGATCAACGTCTCTAAACTGAATTTCTCAAAATCCTTTTCCGATTTAAATCTTCTCCTTAAACTATCGGACTGAATGTAGCCCCCAGTCTTCATCTCACCTGCATGCAACGCTCTATCAGTCTGCAGGGTCTGGCCGCTACCGATTTTGTCCAAACGGTTTTAGAACCCTCTGCATTTCCCTTGTTCCTTCCTTCCTTGTCTCATCTGTTTCTGAATGAATAAATTCATACTGCAGAGGTCCAAGGAAGAAGCCGGCCTTCGATAAGTATGGGCACGTACCCTTATTTTGTACATATTAGATATGGCTGATTATGAAAAGAGCGCAGAGGGTTTGAGAAGGAAACAAACCGCCCTAACTACCCCAATTGTATTCCATCACAATCCCACAATGAGCTCCTAGCTGACACAAAGATTTTATATACTTTCCCCGTCCTCAGTTCCTCGGTTCTTCCTCAACCATTCATCTTATTCCCATTTCTCTTGGAATCTTCACCTTCCATCAGCAGCCCTGCTTTTACATTCAGAAATAAAAGAACTAGCAATAATACGACAACGAACCCGTGTCTTACCGTCCCTGCTGGTTACAGGCCTCTCACAATTCATTCAGCCTTGTTCATTTCCAGCTTGCTTTCTATACAAGAAGAATAGTTTTACTAGTCTGCAAAACAATCATCCCGCACCCGGCCCGCTAGACTCAACCTCTTGCACTCTCACACTCAATTGGCCCACCATAATACGGATTAGTCTTTTAATGTAAAGAAAAACATTATTTTTGCCCCCAATTCTATATACTAGCCATTTTATTTCCCTCCGTATCTATGACAGCTCATACATGTAAGCTGGAGTTGCTGCTATGGAACTCTAAACAACTTGAGGTAGTTAATCATAGGATGGAATAACATATAATCCTCTTGCTGCATTACTGAATGAGGGATGATGTATAGATTTTTGTGGCATGTAAATTTTTCAAGCCTGGAATTGATTCCTTCCATGTAGAAAACACAATAGTTTTCATGTTTGTGGTCATGTAGAAAAATATTGGTTTTCCTCCATCCATCCACAACATAATCCACACACACGGAATTGACGTGGAATACAAAGCTTCTATTATTCTTCTAAGAATCATTATCCCGGTTTTCCAATTCATTTCAATTTCTTCTTAGCCAAGTTATGCTTTTCTCCAGACTGGAAAGAAAACCCCGAATCCGCCATCATCTACCACACAATACGGTGACAAGCAATATATTATTGTCACACGTGTAATATTCATTTTTCCTTGAATAATTTACCAGGATAATGTCGGATCATCTTGTTACTGGAATTTCACCCTGGAAGATTGCTTTTCTGCAGTACCTATGATTTCTTCTCGTTTTCAGCCCATGATTGAGGTAGATTCAGGCTAAAGTTGGTTGACTGGTTGTTAAACAAATTGGAAAATATCTCATCTCTGCCAGGAACAATCTGAGGATGATTCAGTAGATTTTACCCCATTCACACACACCTGGTTTCTGAAAGGGATGATGCAAATACTGAAGTACACTAGGCTACATATAACGGAGAGCCGGAGAGCAAGGGGCAAGGGGTCAGAAAAGCTAAGGCCACATTGGAATACAGACTTTGCTGTAGCATCAGCCCCTGCCTCGAAGGTGTTAGCCCGGCAAGTCAGAGTTGAAACCCTTCACCCCCTGTTATGCGCTGTTATAAGCTGTCAATACATTTCGGAGCTATAGGGTATCATAGGTAAATGGGGTGTCAAGAAATGAGGAGAGCCATCATTTATTCCATGATTACATGATATAATATTAGGTTAACACCTTCGCGCCCTGGTTTGAAAAACACAAGGGCTTTGTTATATATTCACTCACACTCCCAGAACACAATAAGAGACAACAAGATTACAAGAGAGCCCACACACACACGCCCACCTCCCTCCTCCCCTCTTATTACACAGGATCCTCCAGAGGAACCTCCCTCCCTGCCTCAGCTTTCCCCCATGATTCACGTTTCGGCTGCAGAAATTAAACAAGCTTTTACTTATTTATCTATCCTGGTCCTGGTATTAAAAAGTCATGCTCGGTCTTTGGCTTACTTTCGAACAAGGGTTAATTCAATAATAAGGGAACAACTCTCCACGCTTTACAAGAATATTTTAGTGCATGCTTATATGCAATTCACACGAGATGATCCGCCTCCTTTGAATTTAAATTAAGGTGTGTGGGCCATCACTTGTTGGATTTACATGAAGTGCGAGAGGACCGCCAAAGTTTTTTAAATTGGACTACACAGATTATCTTTTTGGAGTAACAATTTAGGCCAAGTTACTACAAGACCTTCTGCGCGGGGGTTAATCACTCTCGTGCTGGTTGACTACACCAGGGTTTATTGGATATATATTTGGTATGGTGGTGTGAATATTATTGCTCTTGTCATGTTCAGTGCTTGTGTGTGTAATTTAAATTACCTCCCGCTTATTTATTTCAGCTTTAAAATGTTAACACCCTGGAGATGGATTGTAACTTGTCATCCCTAGTTTATCATCTGATTTATATTTCTTGTGATACACATCCTTCTCTGTTAATATTGACTCTGCGAAAACTACTGAGTCATTCAAAACCAATTCATGGGAATTGGTTTATTTTTATGATTCAAATGAAAATCATTCATCAAAATCAGAGGAACTTTATAAGGTCAGAGATCAAAGATATGGTCAACAAGCATGGTTTTCAAAATGAGGATGACCGACGATTTGTACGCCGTTTTTCAAAATTTAAGAAGATCAAAGTGTTACCGTGTGGATTATTCTGCTTCCATAGTATTTGCTGCGAAGCTAAAGAATGTCGAGTTGGATAGATAATGCAATGTATTTAAAGGTAGAAATATGATAATTTTAATGATATTAATTTCATTGGAAATTAAAAACGCGAATGTAGGCTAGGTCAGGAGGAAGAGGAGCGGAGGAGATGAGGTGAAGTCTAAAGTATACTGAGATTTTGCACAAGATTAATCATGTTTTTTCTTGAGAAAAATACAAGGAAAAGTACACGTGTAGTATGTAATCATATCTTTATTTCAATCTAGAGAAAATGCAGCTAGTTAAGAGAAACAAGGATGTGTTTCTTCTAAATTATAGCACACGTTGCGCATAGAGCTAACGCTACTAAACTGTGACACATGAAACTTCCAAGGAAGATCCTGCCTTTCTAAATGTATGATCTTGAAGGCTGTTCTGCTAGAAGTCGGTAGTTGTGGACTGTTGGGTGACGAGTCTGATTTAAATAATGTATCACAACTGTAACGAGGATGAGAGCTGTAATTTAATGCGTAAAGATGCAGAGTATACTTGCTTTAAAAAGTCATATGGGACATGGATAGATTTTTCTAATAGGAAAATACTTTGTGTTCAAAGGGAGGCTGGGTGTTCAGAGAATCTGTTGGATGATTTCAAGCGAGAAATTATATGCGCGGATAAAGTTACAATCCATTGACGTGTGGCTTGATTCATGGATTCTGGAGAATGTGTACCGAGTTTTACGGAATTGTTAACAGAGAGTATTAATCATGAAAGTAAGCTCCGAGGAGAGGGTGAAATATAAGATGGAGCAGATGCGCTTCGCGTTAACGGTGCAGCATAAATAGTGCGGCATGTACTGGTAAAGTTGACTCTGCTGCTATAGTTTTGATGCAATGAAAGCCAGCTCATCCAGCTGTACTAAAAAGAAGTAAAAGTACAATATTTTTGGAATGAAGTTAAACGTGGAACTAGAAATTAAACTCGGAATAAAATTATTAATTATGTTTCAAAATTTTGAAAATTAAAAAATTACTCATTTGAATGTAACCGACGCCGAAAATATGAAACGCATACGAATCAAATCATCTTTGCCAGGGTAACAGTGGACGGCTGCAGGATTTTAGAGTAGTAGGCTTTTAACGCCGATTAAATTCCTAAAAATATTTCTTGATTGTTTATGGCACCGTTTCTGGTGAGTAATTAGGTGGCCACGGGCTTACAACTACTTTTAAAGACATCGATAGAACCTTCCGTTTTATTAAACCATTCCCTGCTACTTCAAAACTATAAAATTAATTGATAAATCCTTTTGGAGCAGATTATCATCAAGTATTTAACACAGCATCTTTCCTAAATCATACCAAACTAATCCGCATGCAACAAAAATATGAAACCTGACACCCCTGATTTCCACCCACAGACATTGGTGTACCTCATCTGCACTGTCCACCTTTGCAGACCAACAATCTTGAAACACCTTGGAAGCTGACCAAACTGTGACAACGTCTTTTACACAACCTTCTCCCTCTTCCTGCAACGTCCGCTGCATCTCCTTTAAAATCTTCCCCAATTTGCAAATATTTTCCTTGAACGGACGCAGAAAAGTGCAAACATTTTTCTCTCCTTCCCCCAACAGCAAGTTGTAAGCCCAAGGGCAAATACTCTCCTCCCTGTCCTTCCCTGTGCACATCTACAAAGTTTGTATAGGCCCATGCAGGACGCCAGCAAACAATAGTCTTTCACTAGCCATCCGTCCTGCAATCAGGATCTACAAGAACCGGACTGTCTGAATCTTGGACTTGCAATTGCTATGCTCAGCTCAACATCATGAGCTCTGCAAATCCTCCGCAGCAACCATCACTTTCTCAACATTAATGCCTAACAATGTTTGCGAATTCTCACTCACCTCTCTTCCAATTTGCAACTCTAGCTTTATGTTCCGAACTCCAAGATGTGAGTGTGGAGCTGTGGAGCAGTTCGTAACAAAGCTGAAAGGTTATTGTTCAGAGTTTAATTGGGAGGAAGAAGAGAATGGGTTTGCGAGACTCTTTTACCTTTGGAAAGAGAGACGGAAGGTGTGCTTGATGGGATGAGTAGTTGCGTGGAGTGGTTGAGAGGTAGATGCTTCATCTTTTAGACTCCACCCGAATCAAAGAAGAATAGGGGCCCTATTTTCCCGCATGTACCTACCATGCTTAAGATAGAGCCTCGTCCAGTTACATGCAATCCTAAACCACATCCCACCTTCCTAATGCGCTGACATCCATCTTTAGCAATCCACCATATTGTTCAAAGCATCCGCCATTTTGCGCTAATGCATCCGCAATTTTGCGTTAACGCATCCACCATATTGTTTAACGCATCCGCCATATTGTTTAACGCATCCGCCATACAGCGTTAACGCACCCACGTTATATGACGGCTGCGTTAAATAATATGGTGGATGCGTTAACGCAAAATAGCGGATGCGTTAAACAATATGGTGGTTGCGTTAACGCAAAATGGCGGATGCGTTAAACAATATGGTGGATGCGTTAGCGCAAACGGCGAATGCGATAACGCAAAATGGTGGATGCGTTAACGCAAAATGGTGGATGCGTTAACGCAAAATGGCAGATGCGTTAACGCAAAATGGCGGATGCGTCAACGCAAAAGGGCGGATGCGTCTCTTCTCTCTTGACTTGTGTTGTAGCGTAGCCTTATGCTCCTCGCGCAGGATCTCTATCCTTCCGAACGGAACTTGAGTCCTGCCAAGGAAAAAGTCGCTCAACCACTCAAGCTCAAGCTCACCCCAAAATCCTTCCATGTGGGCTGGCATCAACTTCCCTCGCCCAACAGCCACCAACCACTGGGTTTCCGTTCCAACAACTAACGCATCCTACAATCACAATCCACACACTGCTCTACACCAAACCACATCTTCTTCCCTTCATCCCAACATCTTATGCATTATATCAACGTGTTCCTCGTGCACGTCCCTCAGGAAAATTTCAATCTTCTCAAAGCACACCTACCTGCTCAGCTTAAATCCTTAACTCTTCAAGAAGATCCTCTATTTTACATACAATTTTAAATGAGAAGCTGTACTGTACTGCTGCCCATACGGCAAGCTATCAGTACACCTTTTGCTTTTGTGGGCTTATATTCCATGGGATCCCAAAACACATGCTACCCATCCACACATCTCGCTACAATTATCACCCTACGGATGCTTAGCTACCTTAGTTTGTATGTATACACTGGATGTTTGAAAATCCCTTGGAGAGAGCCCCGATGTTGTATGCTCTCTCTCCTCCAAAGAGAAAATATCCCTAAGAGCTCCAATTTTCTCTCTACCCGCATCTAGCCTTACCCTAACCATTCATCCTCCCTACAACTTGCTACTCCTAACTGCTATTGCTATTCCATCCAGAATCCCCTGTCAAAAATCTTTAGACACAAGTTAGGAGTCGTGGAACGAGGAGGTAGCTGCTCTTGCTCATCATCAGCTCCTGGTTAACTCAGTTTTGTAACGCAGGCTAACGAGCCTTCTCCGTTAAATACATAACACCGTCGTCTTCTCCGTTAACTTGATCCGATTTAAACCCGAGACAGTGTGAGGATAAGCTCAGTTACGTCTTGAGTTTCATCCCCTTCGGACTTGGCTACCGGTTTGTATCAGAATTTCAGAAACATTTCTGCCTGATACTAACGTCAACTACAGGAACAGGCAACAGTTCAAGATAAGAATCAAGATTCCACAAGAGAAAATCCGTCAAGAATTTTATAAAGCTCCTGTGCTCTGAAACAAAGCAGTTGCTTCCACCCATTAGTTATCCTGATTAGCTACTTGTCTTCTTCTCCTGGAGAAACAGAAGCTTTAAAGAAGCCTACATCTTCTTGTGTACAAAGAAGAAGCTGAGAAGTTAAATCTTCTTAAGATAATCTTCTTCCCTGTCTACCACGAGGGACGTCTTATTTCACTTGGCTTTATCCAGAACGGGAGCAAGGAAGGATGCTGAGTGACATTTCCCACTTGTTTAAACATTATCCCAAGAGCTAAAGCTAGCTGAAGCAAGCTGAAAAGTGTTGGCTCTGCCTCCCTTGAAGAAACTCTAATAAGGAGAACGAGAAGAGCAAGCTAAGCCGGTTCTTTTTTAAAGACACATTCCCAAACTGCAGCTACCCCCGCAGCTTAATAGTTTCAAGACGGCTATTAAAAGTGTCGGATTTCAATAAATAATTCATTGAGCGTAGACGATTGCAAGAACGAGGATTTGCGAACGTTGACAGTTTACTGGAGCAGACAAAAACAATTGATTTAAAAATAATTAACAGTCTGTGAACTTTTAACTTGGTTGGGTAAAAGTACATTGCGTGCGAGTGAAGTGTTGCTTTGACTATTGTTTACTGTTAATGTGATGATGATAGTGTGCTAATTGGGAGGGATATTTGGTCTAGATAAGGGAGAGAAAGTCGTTAAATAATAAGTCTTTTTGAGGCGACTAGTGTGAATCAGTAGAGTGAAATGATTTTGGGAGGGATGGGAGACGTGGGACTTTTACCAGGCCCTGGGCTAATGAGCCACAGCGGATTATCTTCAGTCACATCTCCCGGTGCTTTATCCCTTGGCCCGCCGTCCCCTAATCCAGCTTTACCTTCATTCGGTTTTACGCAAGAACAGGTAAGATTGCAATTAGGACACCTGTCCTGTATTACTAAGGATTAGATTTAATTTCAAAAGCGCTTTGTCAAAAATAATATGTGTTTAGGAAGAACAACAGATTATTTGCAATATTGCGACTGAAACATTTACATAATAGGGAGCCTTGATTTCAGATATTCTGGAGATGGGCGATTGTTGTGAATATTTTGGAAAAAACGATTATTCATAAATTATTCACGTAGATTGTTAAAGCCATTGCTTGAAAATCAGATAACAGGTGTTGAATACTATGCGAAGTTTTGTAAAAGTATTCAGCGTCGTTTTAGTTCTAAAATTGTGCAAGTACGACGCCGTTTTATAGCTTATTTGTTTTCTCAATATTTGCGATCTTTGGGTTGAAAAATTTTGATTGCGAATCATATTGAAAATGCAGTGGGAACACATCATATCAAACATGTCATTTTGGAAAGAAAATCTACTGTTCAGATAAATACATAACTCTTTGTTATTTAGAAAACGCTTTGCGCATTAACATCCGCTTAATCACACAACCAAGGTCGTCTCTACGACGATGACAGACACATCCATGTACCGGAAGAAATCCTATATCCTTGTTATCCTTATGTTTAAATTACAGGTAGCATGCGTATGCGAAGTCCTCCAACAGTCCGGGAACATGGATCGACTTGCAAGATTTTTGTGGTCGTTGCCAGGTTGCGAAAAATTGCAAAAGAACGAGAGCGTATTAAAAGCCAAAGCAGTAGTGGCATTCCATAGAGGAAACTTTAAGGAATTGTACAAAATACTTGAAAGTCATCAATTCTCACCTCATAATCATCCAAAACTTCAAGCTCTTTGGCTAAAAGCTCATTACATTGAAGCGGAAAAACTTCGAGGCCGTCCTCTCGGAGCTGTTGGTAAGCACTTGCATAATTACATTTAGCATGTTTAAAATGTACTTGTAACTCCTTTCCGTGTAGTCATTCTCTTTGAGAAGCCTATCAATCTTGTTGTAGTTAGGGCAAAACGATCCATCTAACCACAACTATGTGCCCTAAAACCCCGATGACAGCGCCTTTCATAATACCGAATCCTAGAATTTTTTTCTTCTCCCCCTTCCTCTAACTCATCTATTCACTTCTCTTCTTCTTGTTTTCCCTAACACTTTTATAGCAATATTTGGATGGCACAATAGCAACTAACAAATCCTCTAAACTATCTTTCATCCTGGCTCAAAGCGAGACTGATTATAATATAAACAATGGATTTGCACAGGTAAATACCGTGTTCGCCGAAAGTTTCCATTGCCGCGAACAATCTGGGACGGTGAGGAGACAAGCTATTGTTTCAAAGAAAAGTCCCGCGGCATCCTCCGAGACTGGTACCAGCACAATCCTTACCCCTCCCCCCGGGAGAAACGGGAATTAGCGGAAGCTACCGGTCTGACCACAACACAAGTCAGCAATTGGTTCAAAAATCGCCGACAAAGAGACCGAGCTGCAGAACAAAAGGATGGGCCGCCAAGGTAAATAAATTTTCTCCCTAAAAATCTTCCCTAATTTAATTACTTTTACAACGAACAATAGTTACACGTCGTAGGGTTGGTGTGGGTGTGATAGTTGTGGATGGAAGATCCAAGGAGAAAAAATCCCTTGGATCTTTTTCCGTTCTCCCTTTTCTTTCTTTACGGAATTTTCAAACGCCGAGAGAAGAAAACTATAAAAATGTCATAATATTACCCGAAATAGAGTCATTGTTTTTAAACCGAAATCTCGAGCAGATGTAAGAAGGTGGGGTAGTTTTAGTAAGTTGCGGGATTGTTTGAACTGTCGGCGATTATGAGCTTGAAACACTTGAGAAAATATCTTTGAATCAAACAGTTTAAAGCGAACAGCATGTTTCCAAATTAAATTAAATCACACAAAGAACTCATCAAGCATTTGCTCTACTTTAAGTTAAGTTTCTTAATTCCGGGTGAACAGGAGCGGTGATGCAGAACAATTCTTAAACTAATTTAAATCTTGTAAGTGCTCGATCCCTTTGAAGGTATCGGGGTTTAAATAGGATTTTCTCAACATGATTAGGGACACACGTCCCCACCTTTCTTTTATTACCCATTTACCTGTTCCTGTTCTGTACCTCAGAAACTCAACATGTCCCTTAAGGGATGTCCCCTTAATTCAGGCAGAACATACAAGACATGCTTTTCTTCTCTGTTTTGTAATATCTGTAAGCTTGTCGGACGGACCTTGTTCCGCCGCGGGTTATTAGTAAAAGCTCTCTATAGAGTCTTGTCTAAGTGCTCCACTAGAACTGCTTCTGTTACCTTTCTTGTTCAAGATGTTATCACAAATTCCATTTAGGTAAACAAGACAAGAAAGCAGTAGAGTCGTAAATAGACCTCTCTGAAACTGAAAAGGTGTAGATTGTGGAATACATATGTAAATTCGTTTGGAACGCAAAAGGATTGTAAAATCTTTTCGACAGCTGATTAAGAAGAAACTTGAGGAGAAAATATTTCTTAAATAATAATTTTCGTTTCTTTTGCAAATGCCGAAGAGTGTTGTATGTTTCCTCCGTTTTCCCTTGTCTACATTTAAAAGCTAAATGGTAAACTAAATTAAGGGAAGAAAAATGTGTTAGCGATGCCCTTGAGCTGTTAATCGCTGATGGTTCTTTCTAGTACCCACCTCGAGATCTGTCATACAGTAATGTTGATGCAAGATCCAGTACAGGGTACTCTATAGAAGTTTGAAGTTACAATCAACAAGGGCATGTGTATATTAGATAAATACCCGAAAAACCAACGATACTTTCCTTGGACCAACTCCCAAAAGTCCCATCCACTTATTCCTGTATTAAACTCAGTCTCTCAAGAGGATACAGATTACAGACTAGGTGCGAAGTGATGGATATTAAGTGTGTAATAATAGCAAGTGTTTTCCCCTTGAGAGATGAATGAAAATATGGGGGGAGGCTTTTATAGAATTTGATCCTCCTCGTATCGTTTTATCAGATTTGGAAGAGTTCCATGGAGCAGGAATTGCAACGTACAAGTATCCAAGTAATATATTGGATAGGCGGGACAAAGTGAGACTGTGAAACGAAGAAGAAGTGGGTGGGAAAATTTCATGGATGCATTTTTAAACGCGTAACAGAGACTGATATACGGGAAAGATAAGAGAGACTCTTGAGAGCGCTCTATTCTTCTAGCTGTTGTAATTTACAACTTGTGAAAGGTGCAATGCCATTTTGCAAAGAGAAAAGACACAATTTTTCTCCTCTGTTAAATTATAAGCTCATACATTCTTTAGCTACTAGGAAACAAGAAAAGAAAAGAATGATGGATTTTAGCAACTCTTTTATTTTATCCTAGAAAATGCTGGGTAGGTGGCGGATACCCGGGTAACGTGGGTGGTGGGTGGTTTGAGTGGAGGATATATTAGATAGAAAATGAATGTAATATGATCTCCGGGTATTCCACGGTCGGGATGATGATTGAACCGAGCGTCACATCGTGTCCTTGTGGTTTGACATAAATGTGGTTGCATTCCCCCCAGAAAATAAAATTTACTTCGATTCCCTCGAGAACACGGTTCTATTCGGATGAGCTTGACAAGTTGCGGGTTTCCTAGGGGAGTAAAATTAAGCTAGGAACAGAGGGAACAGAGAAGAGATGGTGGGGTGTTTGAATGTTTGGAAGACAAGTGATTGTAATGAGAATAATTGGTATTAGTTGCGGTTTCATAGGCGGGGACAGAGTGGAATTTGAGATGATTCCATGAATAATGATCTTCCAGAAGGCTTGCGTAAGCTAGTATTTATGGTGTAGTAACTGTGTTCATGGCAACAACTTCAGTCATTGTTTCAGAGGTTCAAATACTGTTTTCCCCTAAAAAAAAAACTTACGAATTCATGCAGCGAGAATTTCACAGCTTTCAAAGTTATTCAAACGGTAATAATTAAAGAAATCTGATAACCTCTCGGAAGAATGTTTGGAAATAAGTAGAAGACGAAGAGACAAGAAGAGCGAGTGTCTATTATTCTTTCGAAATTTTGATAGAAGGCACTTGTGGATTTTCTCAAGCGTGATAATTCTCTTGCTATGACACAACAGAAGCACAGTCGGGTATTTAATCAACTTGCCCCTTGGATTAACTAAAGTTACCGGGTATCAGTCTCTTGTTCTGTGCCTGTTATGTTTACAAGTTGGTTTGAAATCCATGCTCTGCGGTAGGGATCACTCCCGGGTTTTCTAGATTACAGAAAGCATAGTATATCAAGCATAGTATGATATAGACCGGGGACATCGGGAATGCGGTATCAACTGCCGCTGAGCTTGCTTGTCATGAGGGATGGCGGCGGTTTCGCTTGGTTTTCTCCGTTTCATTCCATGGTTCCGCTCGTTGGTTGGTAAAATAATTTCTTGTCCTGCCAACATGCTCTTAGCTCACGAGCCGTATCCGAGAAATTGCATCATCCTACTCCCCATCGCTCTTAACGTGCGCTAACAGCTTAGTTGGGCCCATCAACCACAACTAGTATAAGCATAATATGCTTAAGTTGTTGGCGGCGGTGCTGGATGGTTGTAAAAAAACGTTGGAATGTTGATGATATCCCTTGCAGCGTCGCTTCTACTTTACAGCCGCTACTCCTTGGGTTGGAATTACGTAAAACTCTGTCTTTGCTTTCATGAAAAATTTCTTGGGTCATAGGTCATATGGTGTTAATGAAATTTTGCTTCCACACATGCTTGCTGACAGCTTGAAAAAATCGTGGGAAGAAGAGGAAAGCGCGCCCACACTCACCGCAATAGCTCAGCTTTATTCGTCCATGGCTTTTCCCTGTTATTTTGGTGGGGAGACGGGAGAAATTGAGGCAGGCTAGAAAAAAGTTGGCAAATTTTGTGCCAGACAGGCAGTGTCTTTTGTTCTACATGTTATTGTGTGATGATGAAAAATGATACTTGGCTTTGATTAATATCCGGGCTTTATCCTTCTGACTGACATATGAACGGGGAATGAGAGACAACACAGGGAAGCAGAGACAAAAGACAAAATAAGAATAAAGCTTGCACAAAGCAAAGCACGCAGAGTAGAAAAGCTTTATTTCTGCTAAACACTGAGCAGACAATAATAATAGAAACAACTAATTCCTTAATTATCCCAAGTATTTGCGGCAGCCATACTAATTCGGTAATTAATATTCTTAGCTTAGGGATTTGTTGCTCAGGATTACGGCGATAATATATACGGGATTGATCCTGCTGCTGTATATCAAATACGTGCTCATAAGTTATTCGCAGAATTCCCGTTGACAAATGTCAAAGTGGGGACGTCATTTGTTCAAATATATGCTACAAATGTTATTGTTAACGGAGGATTAACGGCGTGTAGTAAAAAATTAACGATTCGCTTCTTATTCTTCTTCGTCTTGAAGGGATAAAACTCTTTTGTTGTTAGTTGAACTTGAGCTTGTAGGGATTCGTCCTGTCTTTGTTGGTAGGGATTACGGTTTTGCGATACCTTAAGCAATAAAGGTTGCTGCTGATGATACTGATTATAGAAATGAGTTAAGCTGCACTACATGCAAATACAATATGTATTGTTTCAAGGCACGTTAATCTTTCGGATTAAGATCCCAAGTATTTCCTTGTAGCTGGGCAAGAATAAGCTATTATCTCAAGTTATAGCTACAGATCAGGTGAACAGAGGATCTGTTAGTGAGACAGTTTAGGTTATAGAATTAATTATAGGTTTCAGAGGTATGAACTGTACAATGCTATCAGGTCTTACATTAAAGGATTCGCAACTATTTTGCGAATGGTTGAATTTGGTTGAACTATTTTGCGACGTAACCATTGGAGAATTGCATTAAAATTATACCGATTAATACGTGTGGCAAGAAAGGAGGATAGACTTTAACGCCGATTTTAAGCATAGAATATATGGGTACTTTCACGTAAAAGTTACGTGGGAAGCGTTTAGCCACGGTGTGTCAGTCATTAAAATCTCAGAGGTAAAAATAAAAATTCAAACTTGGCAGTCCATATTGCTGAAATCAATTAAAAAATTATTGCGAATTATGAAAGGAAAACCGAAACGTTTAATACATGTTCAAAACTCTAACGAATCAAAAAACGTTACAATGAATCCCAGTATATGTAACTACCCGTATTAGTGAAATCAACACCACCAAAATCAGGATCTGTTACACATCTTTGGCTTGATTGAATCATTGGAAGGAGTGCAAAGTTAATGATCCCGAATATTCCCCAGCCTACCTTGAATAGTGAAGACATTAAAACGTTTATCTCTCCCATGTGAATTCACAAGAATGAGATGAGCTTAAAAATTATATTGTCAAGGAATGTCATGTAGGTTTGAAAGAAGCTGAGCAATTTAGTTATCCACATAATTGCCTCATATGAAAGACAGCAAACGTGATTTGAGAAGACAGCATATATTTCTCACTCTCTCTCTCTCTCTCTCTTTATCTTAAGCTTGTTGCATCAATTTTACTTACATTATGATTTGAACCAAAGCTGGAAGCTGGATAATAAGCTTCCGAGCTTATATGAAACCAATTGTGGAATATCCAGTTCCGTATGGTTAATCGCTATAAATCCAACCAGTTATGTCTTATTATGATTATGTGTACTGTTTGAAGCTTAAATTTGGGGGGCTAGGAACGTAAGAAACCTTGGACAAGACAAGCTTGACGTAGGACAAGAAGCAGTATTTTCTCACTCCTTGATTATATGCACTGTATCTAGCTTTCAGCTTACCTTTACTTCAGCAAGTTAATAAACTTGGATTTCTTATATAGCATGAAGGTAGCATTGATTTGTAGTGGTGTGGGTGCTGGAATTATGGATTATAATAAAAAATCTCGTCTTGTAAGGGAATGTTTTACCTTGGAATGGGAAGTTGGTTGAGAAAGATAGCATGCCATGTCATGATTATGTGGATTAATTGAGAGAATGAAAGGAAGAGAGAAGAGATGATGATTATGATGAGAATCATGATTGAAATGTTATATTACGCATGCCAAGCAAGGAAATCGGGAATCTAGGTAGAGGATGGTCAATGATTATCCTCCTCATGATGATTGGAAGTTTGTTGCGTGTGAGGGTGTGGAAGATTATTGGTTAGCTTTTACTAGAAAATCAGCCGCATCTTCTACAATCTTCACAAGTTTGGTAGGGACAGGGCAGCATCAAGTAGAGAATTATAGCGGAAGAGCTGAGCTCATGCTACTGCTTGCTATAGCTGCACCCACCAAAGTTAATAATTTCTTTGATGATGATGATGAGATGAAAAATAAGAGAAAATGTAGAATAATTGAGCTAGTACGCGGACAGAGAGAAAGATTATTAGATTATTATCAGCTTGGATGCGGCAGTGATGATGGATTTTATGTTATAAGTCTGCTTGTTTCTGTTGGTTTTTTGTATAAACATAGGTTAGGTTAGTTATTCTCTTGTCTTGTTCCTCTTCCTCATGTTTAAAGTTTGTATCCTACGTTTTGGAATATTAATCTCTGTACTGTATCTTCTTCAATGATATGCTGAATGCTATATTCATATGCGTCTTGTCTTGTGCAGCGTTGATTGTTGATATCTTCGGTTAACCCGTTTCTTGACTGGCACGAGCTAAAATTAACAAGTTTATCCAATCAGACCTGTTTTTTAAAAAGAGATGATGAATAGAAAAAATATTTAAAAGAATACAAAAGTTACTGGTATTTATGGCTGCAAGCGAAGCAAGACGAGGTGTAAGCTAGCTCAGACTTTGTCGGGCTTTGATAAAGAGACAGCAGTCGCAGTATAGTCAGAGGTCAGAGTCGGATACGTAAACCGGCTTTTGAATGACACCGAGTTTTTCTTCAAGACTAGAAAGAGCAAACGCAGCTCAAGTATTTGGATTGCAAGAGAATGTGCAAGAACAGAAACAAAGCATGTACAAGCAGTGGAAAATTTTAAAAAACCAACCGTATTTTTTCTCATTTGCAGACCTGACGACGGAAGTGGGAAGAAACTTGGTATCGGATCTCCTGACGGTGGAGACTCAAGCTCCGGTGAAAGTCAAGACGAGAAGGGGACCATAATGGATCCCACCTCCTTTACGAGTCTCCATCACCATCATCAGCATCCTCATCAAACGCACCATAAAACGACACCTTCCAGCCTAATTTTTCCACATCAAATGGTGAGTTCATGTTACTTATTACTTGAAACAAGTAGATTAGAAGATAGTGATGCATTATCTGTAGCAGTGAGTTATAACAACTGCGGTAATTTTGTAAACGGCGTCGACTTGTAGCATATAACAAATACGAACTTTAAACAACTACGAATCTCACGGATTATTTTCAACCTTTTGTATTTTTAAATACTAATTTAAAAACTACCTGTCATTAAACATGAGGCCCTGGAGTCCCAATTTAACCACTTTCTCTACTAAACCTAATTAAAACTCACAATTTTTGCCCCGACCTTTCTAAACTTAAATAAAATTTGTAAACTTGCAAATTTTCTTACCACGAGAGTCCAAGTAACGTTACAATTAAGAATAATAGCTCTCTTAACGATATCCAGATGGAATTACAGTCGAAATCAACTTGTTGTTGCTGATTGCTGAGCAGGAGCTGATGCATTCTCGTCCCTCGTTCGTGAATTGTTAGTTGTGACAGATGAATTAGATTACGAAACACTTTTTGCTTGATAATCAAATCCATTGCATTAGTTTCCTATCAGCGTCTGAACATATTCTATCACTCTAGTCTGCCTGCACTATATGCATTCCTACTCTTCTTGAAGATGCATCAATCAATCAAAAAAGAAGATAATTTATTATCATACCAGGTTACAAAATTCGAGGAGAAGATATGAGCTGGAAGAATATAAGATTCTGATTATGGATTGTGTGTCTAAAGGATGTTCCCTCTTTATCTTTTTCACAGGATCATGTGTCATCCGGACTAGCTTCATTGTCTGCGATGCAATCCCTGGGAGGATTCCATAGCATGGCTGCAGCGGCCGCAGCGGGCATTCCTCACCATCAGCTCATGGCTTCAGCAGCGGCGGTAGCCGCTGCCGGTGCTCAGAGAGACGTTGTTGAACAAACAGAACTCGGTGGTCATCATCATCATCATCATCTGGGAGCGGGTGTCTCTTCCCTGGGGGTTCCACACGACTATCACCATTTGTGACATTGGACCGAGTAACGAAACGATGATCTGAATCTAATCCATAACACCAACCAAAGAATCGGTTCCACAACAATACCCTAGGCGGGCTTGAAGGCAGCAAGGAATCAAACTCTGGTGGATACAAACTCTTGAAGACATCTCATCCTCAACGTTCAGTAAGCATTAGGAAAGAAATCTTCAAGTGAGTTTAACAATATCCTCATTGAGATCCCCACCCTGTGTGTGTCGCTGTCCTGTCTCCTCCCCAGTTCGGTAAAGAGAGTCTTGTCATATTTCAAAATCCGACACCAAGCTCACTTGTTAATCTACCTTCTTGACCACCGATTCCATTGTTTCCAGTTACTCAAACACGTTCCCTTGTAGATAAATCTTAGATTATAATCACTGATATGAAAAAGCTGAGAAGAACCAGAATATCCAATTGTAGCTTTGTAGCTCTATGAAAAAACCAAATCACACAGATACTATCGAATAAGAGGGACAAGAATAATAATCCACCGTTGCTCTTCGTTTGGACGTTCGGCTAGCAATATTCTGATGTACAAGACAGGATATAGAAAATCAGATAAAAGGAGAAGAACAGCTACAGATTTAGTAGATTTTATAGCAGCAAGATACTCATTAAAAGCAAACTTATGATAGAGTTCTTAAAATTTCTTTTATTAATTAACACTATACTACAGCTTGTCTTATTCAATCCTGAATCTCATGTCGTCATTGTCAGTGTTAATCGAAAATATATGCAGTGTGATGCTATTTCTTAAGTTAGTGCTTAACCATGTAAGCTAATTAGCTATGCCGACAGTTATATAAATATTGTATGAGAGTAGGACTCGATTACAATTAGCCCGTAGTTATAGGTTAAAAAGGTAGAGTGCTGGATGTGGTACTACAATGAAATTATAGACTAATTTTAGAATACTTGATTGATGAGAAAGATGGTAGATCATGTGTGCAGGTGAGGAATGTAATTGTATTTAATACCAGTGTGTAATCATGTGCATAAATAGTCTCCGTTTTATACTTTTAGAACTAAATTAGCATACTCTACACAAATACATTCACCGCTACACTTTCGCTCGTAATGTACTATCGAATCGTTAGTCGTTAGGTAAATGCTAGGTACATATGAGGAATAGGTTAACTAAATTATATTAAATATATTAAATATATACTAAATATATTAGATAGGTTATAGTTAGTGTAGGTTAAGTGTTTAATAGTAATAATGCATTATTGTTTTTTAAAATTAGCCATGTAATGCAAATTATTGCTATAGTTAAGGTACATCAATCAGCTGCTACCAATAAATGATAATTACAAATGAGATTGATGTCAGCGTCAGAGTATGGAGCTCATGCTGTCCGTTGTTGATTTCTCAGCACATACATGTGAGCGAGTGTAAACTGCCGCTTGGCAGCCTCAACTACAAGTGCAATTCAAAAACGGCGTGTAACCTCCACATCAGGAGTGGGCATCTACTTTGAATATTACATATTTTAGCTTGCATCATACATCATACATGTGGTTGCAAACCGGCCGACTTTACATCTCTGCAACCGTCTTGTATGCTGTTGCTGTTGAAAGCAACAAAAGTGCAAAACATTTCAAAACTCGCGAATTTCAATCTATAAGAGCTCCAAGCAACGGAATCCCAAAATTCCGCGCCATATAATTTTCTTACAACCCCGAAAAAATAATCCTGGGAAATAGGACAACCAGCCACAGGAATGCTGTTTCAGCTTCATTTCATTCATGCATCATGTCCGCTGCTGCAAGTAGCATAGAGCGTGAAGTTTTTTTTTAAAAATCACGAAAAGCTACAAGAGAGAATGAATATATGCATTGTTATTTCAGCGTTGGCCAAGTCTAGAGCCAGAGTTGATAAAAGCGGGTAAAAGAAATGTTCTGAGTGACATGTGACAAGAGCATGTACACCGTGTCATACGCCACTCAAGCCTCTGCAAGCTGAGTACGTCTTCAAGGAATACATCGACTCTGTCTGCACAGCACAGTCTGTGAGCACGAAAAGAAAAAGATTCCTTCACTTTGAGGAGACAGAGGAAAAATAAGCGTCCTTAAAATAGCCTGCGACACATCTTCCTTCATTTCTCCATCCTCAAAATCTCTTCAAGTGTATTTTCTCTCCAAACTTTACAACCACTTCAAGATTTAGCTTCCTTTAAAAAATTTCACACGTAATCCCACAAAACTAAACCACACTTGACTCCCACACTCTTCTCAAGCCCAGTTTATCCTACATTTCCTCCTGTCCTAGCAACTTTTACATCCAAAATTTGCATGGAATTTCATTGTATTCTGTGCGCTACGCTTTCAAAACGAACCGACTAATACCCAGGCAATTCTACTACACTTTTCCTACTCAAGTCACATCTTATTTATGAATTCATATACGTATTGTCGTAGGAGGAGATGAATGAGCCGCTCTTGAGAACCCGTTCGTCACTTGCGTTATTGCAAGTTTCGTTTAAAAATACTATTGTTTCCCCAAAAGCATCCCGTTAAATTCAAATTTTCAAAGAAGAGTTGGAGTATATAAGATTCAGACCACAGAATCCATAACAGTAAAAAAATATAAAAATATTCCAAGCTAAATAGACAAAATAGTTCAAGGATCGTCATCATCATCATTACTATCTTAGCCGACTATATTCAAGAATTTAAATATGTGTCAAGAGTATTCACGGGTTATAGAGAGGTGCGTCTCACTGAACAGGCTATAAACTTACATGCATGCGCTCAAACAATAACAAAATGTGCAAGCAGTAACAAGTAAATAGATGCAAAAGATAAAAAAACTGCATCCCCGAGAGAAAGATGTGGGAGAGGATACAGTATGAAAAGATATTGCCGGGAGGAAGGATTTGAAGATGCGAGATGGAAGGAAAAACTTATGAAGAGCAATAGCGCTTGGATGGAGGAGGAGATGAAGCCGAAACTTTGTTTTGTTTAGCTACATTTTTTCTCTCCAGATGCACCTTAATCTAATAAGACACTTAGAGAAACATTTACACGGGATAGGAACTCGGTCTTTCATGCTCATTTAGCTCTTTGGGGACTTGTTAAAAAAAGATTGGTGTGGCAGAAATAGCATCTTCATTCTATTCCATTTACTTTCTTACCGAAAGAATCCTAAACTTTTTCAATCTTCTATCCTGAGCTACCCCTAGCTCATAGCTAGGGCTAGCCTCAGGATTTCTCCAAGAGTGTCGCAAACCTCTTATTTTTTCTAAAAGGTGATAAACATCTGTAAGAAAATCGTCATCTTTAGCTGGAGAGGGAAAAAATCCTGTAACCAGAGATTTTGCATCATCTTCATTCCTTCGTCTCGCATTTTGTACCGTAGACAGCAGTGGCTCACAACAGCACATAATTTCACAAAAATGTCAACGATTCACTTGAAACGCTAACGTTCAAGTAAAAGATGCTAAGAACTTAGTGGATCAAAGCAATTTATTCAACGAGAGATAGCTTTTGTGGTCAAAGAAACATTTCGCAAGGTCTCCCGGGTATCATTTTTGCAAGATATTATTTTTTGAAAACAGTGGCATTTTTCTATATTTTATCACCTACATCGATGCAAATTAAAATTGAGTGCGAAACTAAGGTAACTGTAACTAGCAGAATCTTCCGTTTTTCTTTCAAGCCCTCAAAAGAAATCAGAATATTAATGCTGCATGTCCTCATCTGTATCCAGTAATCCGTTTGTAGTGATCACTAGCGTTTAAACATGGAACAAATACGACAACTATTAGACTGTAAAAACATTTTGAACACATGGTCTAGTGCCTTGATTTTGAATCTGTTGACGGTATTCAGTTAGCGTACGCGGTGTCTGCCACATTTCGCAAATTGCGAAATATATTCCCATCACCCGCCTTCCCCGCACATGTTTACCACTGGAATACAACACGAGTAATTCTTTGA
This sequence comes from Sminthurides aquaticus, assembly GCA_906901655.1. Classification (NCBI taxonomy): domain Eukaryota; kingdom Metazoa; phylum Arthropoda; class Collembola; order Symphypleona; family Sminthurididae; genus Sminthurides; species Sminthurides aquaticus. The sequence goes on from CAJQTT010000010.1 coordinate 2,208,772, forward strand.
GATTAACTGCAGCCCATCATCCCCTGCAAACCTTAAGCTTGAGTCCTACGGAGCTAGCAAGTTTACAAACCTTGCACAAACTCTTAACGATCCCGCAGCTCTATTAGGAGCAACTCCTTCCCGTGGATATTTTCCCAGTAAAAATAAACCAAGACATGTTTTGATATTCCCTGACTTTTCCATCTCCCTCTATATTCTTTTTGCTACCATCCTTTACATCCAGCCTCACTAAATGTATCGCCCTCCTCGCCCGAGACAACTGCTGACTGTAGTGAGTTAAAATATTAGATGATGATGATGCTCTGGGCTGTGAGGGTAATAGAGACGTGAGAAAAATGAGAAGTCGTTTAGATAAACACAAGCAACCGCCATGGGGACAAACACAATCTTTCACCGAATCTCCTAGTAACTTATCGTCAACTCATATAACACGGGATTGAAGCAACAAGCAAGGCAGCAAGTCATGACAATCCCAACCATATTGTCCCATGCCCCGCCACCGAAAGCCCTGACTTGGCTGTCTTCATTTTCTATCCCACGAGACTTGACTGTCTCTTCAAGCTTCAAGCCCGCATTCTTTAGCATTATAATCCTCTCCTGAATATTGCAAACAACGATAATTATTTCCACCGTCTCGCCTTCCATAGCTATGAGAGTTAATTTTAATGTTTGCTAATTTATCAAACTTCTTAACCAGCTGTTTGTCTTGTCATCATTTGCCCCGGACTTCACACGCTGGATTTTCCTTGTCAAAACTAACAGCAAACACGTCATTATTTGACCTTTGGTGCCCTGCTACACCACGGATATCTTGCTGCCCGCATTCTTTTTCAGATTTAAGCAATGCCTTTACTAATTCCGGAAATTCGCGCAGTCTCAGGGAATTCAAATACCAAAGGTAGTTTTGAATTCGCTTTGCTAAAGGTGAAGCGGCTGAATACAAAAGCTGCAAACTAAATCAATCCCACGCTTGAACAAACTTGGTTCACGTCTTCCCAGCAATTTGCAAACTGTCTATAAAAGATAAAAGAAAACAGAGGAATAAAAACTTGCGCTAACCTTGATTGCGGCAGAGGATCATTTAAGAGCAGTTAAAGCTGTAACGTATCATATGCTGGCTATAAGCAAACTGCGGGAGGAAACAAGTAAACAGTATGTGCTTGCAGCACGGGAAGCGAAGGAGTAAAGTAAGCGGTGGAGGATTACATAATGAGATAATAATTTACTCGAGCAGATTAGTTAGAAGCTAGAAAAAGAAATAAGAAATACTTTTAGAGAACTTGAGAACCCTGTGAAGAGATGATATAGCTTCTTGTGGGATAAGCAAATCTTTTAGTAGTTGTTCAACATCCCGAAGAAGCTATACGTAATTACATATTCTTCTACGTAACTTTCCTAGCAGATTACTTTACGCTTCTAGCTCATCTTGAGCATGAGTAAGAGAACAAGGAAGCTGAGAAGTAGCAAAGCGTTACAATTTTTTTAGCACGGTAAACGGTCTTTAGACTTACTTAGTCAGCCTCGTTCTCGTCCTCTTGCCTATCTACAAATCTTGAACCACATGCATGTTTATGTATATGCGAAAATTAACTACAACAAATAATTTTACGACTACTACGTTTTCCCCCTTCTTCTTCCTTGCTTCCCGCAGAAGATGCCGTTATAGATGTATAAGAGATGCGGGGGACGGACGTTAGTTATGGATGATGTGTTCCTTGTTGGGAGAAGCTTACGCTTAGTTAGTTACTTACTTATCGCCTTGTAGCTTTTACACAAATCCTTCCGAGTTCAAACTGTCGGATCATCTTCTCAAGCCTAGATTTATCGTCATCGGGAAACTCATTAAAAGAAACTTGATCTATCGAGGGATGGGCTCTCAAAAGCTTAGAACAAGACAGGAATGCTTATCCAAGCTGTTGTAAACCTTGAGAAAATATAGCTACGTTTGCAAGCCAGGATTTTCATGCTCGTTTCAGTACCACTAAATTCTACGAACATATGCTTTTCATATTCCTCGAAAGGTCCGCCGATTCTAGTGCAAATCTCTTCTGTTATATTTAGGTGGGAACTTTACGTTCACACTGATATTTTACCCCAAGTATCTGAAAATACCCATAAGGCGGCAAGGAAAAAGGTTGAAACCGTTCGGTAATTTTGGATTATTTACTCAACTGAGATCATGCAATACGGTAGCATAAAAGCTTGGAGGTTCGGTTGGATGGTATTGCTGGTACGTGAGCGTTTCCAGCATCGTAGCTACTGAAACTTGTAAGTAACGCCGCTGGTTAGACACCTTTTGGATGATTCGTTACATTTCCTCTTAAGACTTTCCATGAATAGGGCGGATATATAGAGATGGAAGCAAATTTTCAGCATAGTAGCTTTACTGTGCCCAAAACAGCTGTTTATGTTAACCAACATGTTTTGGCCATTTCTCAAAACTTGCCAATATCTAATTTCAAACTTTCTTCAGATTTTTCTGCGAGTGAGTTGTCTTAACGTACATGGCAGATAGCTTCACAGTTTTTTTAAATTTACTGACGGAATAATAGCCGGGCATTGTTTTCAAGAACCAGACTAGGTTAACTATTTTCGGGGGGCATATTAAATTTTTACTCCATTTTTCACAGCATGCATACAAATATTTATTTAAGTTCCAATAAAACGAGTGAGATACACATTTAATCGGATTAAAACAGGGGGAAAATGTAATCTGTGCAATCATTGTAAACCACTAGCCGAACTGATGAGCATTAGCAACCGATATGCAGAATCCATTTAATTAATTTAAAGATGCGATTATAATGCAAATATCGGTAAATCAGTTGATGAAATAGCAAAAAACTGCTATATTATTTTGCAGTGCTTTAAAGCCAATTGGCCAACTTCGAGTGCAATAGATGCATTCTAAAAAATCTCAAATTTACGGTGTACCTGGTGCAATTGTAGGCCTTGTTACTGCCTGACCTTTTACAAATAGGCGTTGCAGTTAGACAAATAATACATGAAAGATTTCATGTAAATGCAGCCAATGAGTCTGATCTGATGAAGCGTGTAGTAAGCAAACCGAAGAAGATGAATGAATGTTTCAATTTTTCAATGATACGGAAGAAATAATAGAAAAGATGGAGAAAAAAGGGCTATTCTTATCGTAAGGATGGGTCATTGAATATTTTTCATTCTCTACTTGAAAACCATTGAGCTTTGAATCAGACAGACTCATTGTAGCTTCTTGTAGTAGCCAAGGCTCTAATGTCTTCTCTTGAGGAGTGAGTAAATGATAAAAGTCTATTAGACACGCGGAGGGGTTCCTCTATTTCCTCAAGATTTGGTTTATGTCTACTATATTGAAACTAGAGAAAAGAACAACTATTAGACTCCACTACAGCACCCTCAGGATTACCCATTTAACCGGAGATGAATGAGATGAATGAAATGAACAACTAATAACACTAATGCTAATACCTCTTGAGATTTAAGGAGATAGACGCCTCCCTTGTTATTCCATAGACAAAGTGGTAGAGTTACATACTCTACATTTCTCTCTCTGTCTCTACTTTGTCCATGTTTACCACCTTCCTGAAGAATCTTCACATACAGATCCCAATCCCGCTTCGGTTACTTAACAGAATAGAGCAGCATCTTCATCTGGAAGATTTGTGTACTCTAGGTCCAAGACGGAGATCAAAATACTGGAAGAGACGGCTAGATTTTGGGTTTATTCAAACAACTTACAAGGTGAAGAAGAAAATAGGTAAGAAGAAGAGGTAAGGGGGAGATGCCTTAGTTTCAGTCGTACGTAAGGGATTTTCTAGAGGCGAGAGGGCTAAAACTCTTAAGGAACAAAGAAGAGTTGTTGAAATGGAAGGAATAGGTTCAATAGTAGTTTAGTCAAGCGTAGTAAATTCCTATCACAACAATAGATTAAGGTGTACACAGAGTAGAGTACACAGAGAGAAAAGAAAAACCAAGAAGAAGCTTTTCATAACAATCCATCAAAACTTGGCACCATGTCCATTTCGGATCAAGGGGTTTGGGAACGGCACACAAAGAGGGAATATGTTATTAACAGTCTTAGTCAGCCTGTCTTCAGCCTTCAGGGATTATCCACCCACTAATAATTTGGTAAATGGTTGGCAATAATAATATTGCTCTTTTTCCATCGTCGTCCCTTTTTCTGGATCACTGCCCTTTTTCATGTCTTTCTTCACTTGATGAGCTTGCCGTCCTGTTGTCTGATTGAAATCAGATTTTAAGCCTCTAATCAGTCGGAAGTTTTGTTACAGGGATTCTAATTTGTTTCGTTTAACTTCCAGGTGATTGTTTACCAAGGAATTTGTAATTTATTTAAGTTGAGCATTTTGTAGCGGAATAGGAATGATTGCAAAATGTGGAGCGTAAAAGATACAAGCCGGCGTAAGAAATAAAATTGATGCGAATATCGAAGGAATTTAACGCCATTTATTTTTTTGGCTTCAAAGTTGGGAGTCCCGCACTATGGTGTCGTTGCTTCACGATACTTTCCATTGAAAGGTGACCGAATTAAAAAACTTGTTGCGATATATAAAATATTCGGTGCATTCATTTTACACATTTAATTACAGGAATAACAATGGATTTGATCTAAGACTATAATCCATTTAATGTAACACAGATTGCAATTATACGCTAATAAAATTATTTTCTTTACTGCCACGAGTGTTGGAAAGACTTGCTTTTGGCTGATGCACTCACAAAGTTATTGAAGCTTCACCTTAAAGTTCTCTTTACACAGACTGGAATTCATCCCTATTTGTAACCCAGGAAGAAGCACAAGAGTTGCATCAAAGACAACATCCAGATGATCTGACCTGTGCCCAGTTTGCGGAGCTTTCTTTCTGCTCCATGTCGTAATTCTCCTTAAAACCCGTCCGTGAACAAAGAGGCGTGAGCTAACGTTAAATATTTGTAGGCGGAGGGGACGACGAGGATTTAAAGATTTGGCCCTGTCCTCTTCCCAGTTTATAGTCCTTTCTTCCTTTCACTCTATCGGAATTCATCCCATGCGGTTGTTTGATGAACTTCCGATATCTTCTCCACTCGCTCATCCTCACTCCTCACTGAATTGGGCCACAATGGAAAATCTACAGCTGTTAGATATTCATGAACTGGGAAGCCTTTGTGGAGTTCATTCATACCTTCCGCTTTATGGTTCCTCATGAACTCACTCTTCTTCATCCATCTTTCCTCACGGCCTTCTTCCTGACATCATTCATTGACTCCAGGCTCTATCCAGACCAGTTGATGATTTTTCACCATTCTATGTCGTTCTATTTTATACCTGACGTAGCTCCTTTCAGCTGCTGTCCAGACGGCTAACACTGGCTTTTAGCTTACCTGTGTTCTGGTGAAGCCGTAACTTACGGCCCGTAAGAGCTAAACCTGGACAGAGTTTGTGCGAAAACCAGGGAGCGCCACTGATTAGCAAGGCAGAGGGGTGCAACCCCCACTGCGCGTGCACTCCACACCGCATGAATAATTAATCCTACGCAGGTATACAAATCCAATCATTATCAACCCCCTTTTTTCTCATGCCGAGCAACCCCGGACTGCTCCCTTCGATCTTTGTTCGTCGTTACTCTGATCCAGCAATAAATTGCAAGGATATAGCTGTAAAGAATAACCGGATAGTATAGAAAAAGTAGAAAGCTTTGCAAGCAATTGGAAAAGCATACCAAACGGTTTACTCTACAATCTTTGAATTTTTGATTCAGAAATATTGTATTAAAAACCTCGTAGTAATTACTATCAAGCCGACCTTCCTCAAGCAAGAGAAGGGACTTGGCAAGGGAAGCTTCCAGGCAAGCTGGAAGGTTAGAGAAATGATCCCAAAGAGTCTGGACCTGGTACACGTAAGGCAAACCGAGGGTGAAGAAATAATGAGCTCTGGATTTACTTACCTGTACACAGGACTTGGACACTGATAAAATAGGATTGAGGAGAGGATTTCCCGATGCTTCACTGATTAAATTCGTTCTGACAAATTATGTACACGGATGAACATTTAGATTAACACAGTGTGAGAGGGAGGAAGAATAAGGGAGGATGCATGGAGGAGGGCGGAGGGATGCAGAGGCCCTCTGCCTTTTACTCTCTCCTCCCTGTTACCCGGACCATCACCCGCATTAGAATACCATTGTAGGAGGGGTCATACATAAAAGCTGGAAGTCATATGCGGGAAGTGGTGGTTAAGGGCCAGGTTTTTGTTCAGTATAAAACAGAGGGAGAACACAGGGACCTTAAAAATCTCATATTGTCCTTGTTCATATAACCGAAATGATGTAGATGAACAAAAATCAGTTCAGTCTAGCGAACGTATATCTCCACCATACGTTATGGTAGTCTACTGTGTTTAAAAAATTTCCAGCCAGCAGTCATTTCTTACGTTTCATATTTTGACATCCTGAAATATGTAGGGAACAGAGAAGAGGATACGGGTAGACAAGGAGGGTGAAACCTTAGGAAGACTTCTAGATTTCACATGATACGACCGACCTAATTGCGTATGGCATTTCATTTTGTCTTTACTTCCAACACACAATATACAAAAACACACGTACACTCAACTGGAACAAGGCGATAAGGAATCCAAGAGCATCAACTGCTATTGTAGATTTTATAAAACTCACCAGGATTCACCTGCCCTCCCCGCTTCTTACCCGTGGTGCGGTGCATCAGTCATTTTTCAAAAATAAGCGCCCTTCCTTAAAATGTCCCTAAAGTTTCCATAGCCCTGCCTCTTCCCGTATCTGGTGTCACAGAGATTAGAGTAAAATCGATCACTCCTTCGCTAAAGGGATCATCTTAGAACAGGGAAGGACGGAAGGAAGAAGAACCAAGGGACGACAAGACAAGATCTCGTAGAAGAAACAAGACAAGTGTATATATACAAATTATCCCGGCAAACAAGGGGTTTCTTTCTCTTCTTCCAGGGGCTTTCATGAAACTAAAGGAAAGGACTTGAATGATTCAAGGGGCTTCTACCCTTCCAAACTTCTAGCAATTGGTACTTGAAAAGGCAGAAGCTAGAGACAAGGGACGGAACAAGGAAGATCAATTATTTTCCTTGTACTACGAGGAAAGTGTACACATTTATATACTGATTTACAAGAAATGTTTAACTAAACAAGGAATTCCATTCGTATTTTCAACTTGTTTCTTATTCTTTTCTCTGGCTTGATTCTTTCCTTCCAAGGCTTGTCTGTTTTGTCGACCTAGTATTTTTCAACCTTCCCTTTACTCGCTTCAAGGGTTGTTCCGTCATTTGTTTCTTGATGAATTCCAGCCAGCCTTGCCCGCATGCTGCTAACAGAGTAGAGATTCCTGGAGATTTTCAGTTAGTTCCTTGAAAATGTCCCGCGACAGTTTCTCCATTTCTAGAACGACAAAATTATGCATTACTCCGACAGGTTTGTGAGCTCGGTACAAGCATTTATTTCCTTGTCATCTGATTTTGTGATTATAAAAGAGCACGAGAAGTAAAATATATCTATTTCATTTCGAATATTTTAGAAACATATTTACCGCCTTCTCAATTTCATCTGGTAACACAATCGCCACCATAAATAAACAAAATACTCGCTGACTTGGTTCAATCTGATGGAGAACAAGATATAGTAGATGCTCTAGTTTATCTTGTTTCAAGCTATGCATAAACATTATTTAAAAGGATCTGTATCTCACTTAAGAAATAGCGTACCTGAGTTCAAAGTGCTACAAGATCAAAGATTGGGTTGAGAAACAACGGAAATGACATTGATAAATTTATAAAAGAATGTAGTAATTAATGGCCTTATATTTGCAATCCAGCTGCTAAAATAGTGTTCCAATGGTGGCATTTTTATGTAAGAAGAAGTTAAACATTGTATCAAAAGAAGGTTGCAGGAATATTAATCTCGTGTCGTTTGTTGGTAAACATTTTGATCTCATCAGATCAAGTTTGAAGGATCACAAGCAGGGATGAACAGGATTCAAATCCATCTGCCTCAAGTCTCTCTTGTGACTCTGACCTATAATTACTACAGGTCTCGGGTTTCTTGAGCCTGTAAGAAAATATGGATTCTATCACCTTTTTGACACTGGATTCAAAATGTATATAACTTTGTCTCCCTGCAAGAGCATCTCTTCTGTATTATTAACGGAGGATGTCACCCGGTCTGATTTTGTAGCATAGCCTCTGTCATAAGATGACATACACGGGCTAAAGTTACAAACAAGAATATAGTAGAGGGCTTAGAGCTTTCAAGCTGCTCAAGACACAGATCATGACGGAGGATAAGAATCTTGTTTGGGAAAAGATTTAGTGTGTAAAACTGCATCCTCCTGCAGACAAATCCGTTATAGCTTCTGTAAACTTATCCCTGAGAATTTGATCTGCCCCTATCAGGCTGGGGTATCACATATGAGATATTTAATGCTACTATCATCAACAAGATATTTATTACATCCTCAACTATAGTACAGCCTCTTTGGTTTTCTGCTTGAGGTTTACCGGGGATTTCTTCTCGGATTTTTGTGTTATTTCCTCCACGATGCTGTAATGCAATGCAGATGCTTATAAAGCATATTATATTAAAGATTTGAGTACAAAATGTTAAACAGGTAAAGAGCAGAGCCTGGGATGAGGGAAGAGGAAGAAAAGTAATTGGAGAAGATATGTCTATGAAGAAGAACGGGAAGAGGATATGAATCTTTTTTCTTCATTGTTGGCTTTTGAATAAGAAGATATAAAAGACGTAAACCAAGAGGAGAACATTGATCTTTGCGGGATAGGATACAGTGGGTAAGACGGGAGTTGTTATAATCCTGCTGCGGCTTTTATTAATGGAGGAGGCGGTGTAGCAAGTTTGTAAAAATTCGCAAACTTGATCCACAGGGTGAAATGGCACAAACTGTACAAAGTGATCTTTGGACAGCTACAGGATTGAATTTGGTAGCAAAAACTTTGAAGTGAAATGTATGCGAATTTTTCGCGAAAATATCATTCAAGCGCAGGTATTTTGAACATCTTGCTCGTGCAGCTTTTTAAAGAAAAGGATTGAGCCGAATGTAAATTACTGTTTCGTTGTGCGCTAGTTACTGGGAAATTCGCGAACCAGCGCTTTTCTCTTAGAACGCTGAAAGCGTGCCGGTTCAGCTATAATTTACAAGGGCAGAATAGATGTTTAGCGGTTTTGGATTATTCCAAGTTGCATACATGGTTAATTCAAACATTCGCCTTGGACATGTTTCTCGTCAAACCTGGAGAATTGACTCTTGTGCAAGCTCCCTTGTTTGCTTTCCCTTTTCCCGTTCAGTCCTTAGTTTTGTATGTCAGCCTGCTTGCTAACTCCTACGGATGTTTTACTTTAGTTTCCACATAATCTTTGAGCAATGCTTTATCCGTGAGTAGAGGACACGTACAGGGAAGTCATAGAGAGGAAAGTTAGGAAGCAGGCTATGGGCTGACTGGAGGATGAACGGAATGAATAGGGAGGGGCGGATGACGAAGAGAGATGAAGAAAAAATATAGAAATGTTCATATCGGATTACACCAGCCTCGTCGTCATAGTTACTTGCCTTTGTCTATTTTTTGCCTGGGTAACCCGATACTTTCTCTCTCTCCCAGTCAGTCAGAATCCTGTGTACATACGAAACGTATGGATATGGCTGGCTGCTTCTGTAGATTCACCAGGACTGAGTGCTTGTGTGTATTCCCTGATTCCTTCCAGTAAGGCTCCAAGAGATGTTCTTCACATGATTGCATTAAGTTTTAGTAGTTTGTTGTTGTTTCCAGCTCCTATTCACTCAGTCACTTACTACTTAGTCCCCCTTACCTCATTATAAGGAGGTACTAGACGTAGGTACACACACACGTGAGCCTCTATCACCCTTTTCTTCGGGATTTTCATCCCCATCTTCCGTTACCTAACTATCGAGTTATATTAACCTGTTGCGGACTGTCTCATGCTGCTTGATTCTTTGCACAAGCCCTCGTTGTCATGGTGGAAATTCTCATTCATGCCCTCCCTCAAACAACTACTTTTGTAAGCCTAGCCCGCGCGAAATTACTCATTTTTTTACCCTGGCCCAGCACTTATTACGCTTGAAAGTAAGGTTTTACAGCTGAAGCTGGTGATCTGCCTTTTTGTAATTTCTTCTTGTTAAAACTGGTCCAGCAATTTTGAAATGGAATTCGAGAGTAAGTGTTGGAAACGGCTTGAAGCTTCTGCCCCGAGGTATGCAAGGACTAAATATAATTTTCATTGAACTCAATCAGCATCAGTGCTCCTCTTTTCCTACTTGCATCATATAGCTAAATACTATTTATCTTGTTAACTTGCAGTGAGGTGTGTAAGGGCATGAAAGTTCTAGTTTCTCAAGTCAAATTCAAGAAAGACAAGACGCCCAAAGAGAAACGTTACCATATTTATCGGGAGTTATTTGCAAAAAGTCTGGAGTAAAGAAAGGAACGATAGTTTTCCCGGACGAAATTACAGAAGCTATTCGTGAAGCTTTTCCTGGAAACCCATCAAAATCTCAGATTGGGAGTGGCAACATTGTTTCGTTGGAAGAAATGAAAAATCTTGTATGGCCCAAATATAATGGAGAGAAATAAGCATTTATAAATACGAATTTTAAGTATAGAAATTAATTTAAACTGTCATGGATAAATATAGAACTTAATTCTGCGTAGAAGCACGTGCTCTTCTCAATGTTTTCTTTCTGTGCCGTTGAGCCAGATTTTCTTTTACTCTGTGAACGTTTAGTTTCTGCATTGTTCTGAGTTTGCGATGGTGTATTAAACCTTTCATGACCGTTAGACTCTGATTCTGTTCGCTTTTGTCACTGCTCATCCCGTCTGTTTTTTAGTAGCTCTCGTTGTAACATTGTACTGTATGGTACATTTTGAAGCAATTAGCACTGTTTGTCATGCAAAGATGCATTTCGCAAATGTCACATCGGAGTCGGGTGAAGCTGTCGCATATTTTACAACGTTTTCTATCGGTCTGCAGTTCTGGAAAGTGCCGCCCTCCAAGTCTTAAAAATCCAGGATCAGATGACTGTGTCTTTCTTGTTTTAGCAATATGTTTTTTTCGCAATATTTCATCGATAAGTAGCAGCAGAAAATCTTTTAAACCAACTTTATGCGTCCGAAGGGTGTTGTAGACAATGCATGCGTTGTAGACGCTGATGTCAATCAAGTGCATTCCCATCTTTTTATACCACTTTTATAGACTTCCTCTTTAGACTGTATGGCTCTAAAATCTTGTCCAAATCATCGACACTACCCATGAGGTTGTTATACAGTAGCACTGAGTTTGGCTTGATCTTTTCAGTTTTGGTTCTTGTCGTTACATTTTGCATTCCCTGCTCTACTCCTGTACTAATGAGGTGGACATCTTTTTTATCACGCCATCTGTAGTCAAAATGGATTATTTGAGTCATTGTTTATTTCATAAATCTCAAATAATTCAACCGGCTAATTAACTATTACCGTTCGACAATAACTCCCTTCTGAGAAAAAACCTCAGCTTCAAATCTAGCTAACTTCTTCATAAATCTTGGTAGTAATTTCCGGTTTTTGCTCACAGTTCCTAGGATGAACGTATTCATCCCCAACAATTTAGTAGCTAATATCGGGCTGGTAAACCAGTTATCCGCTACTACCGTTCGTCCAAGTTCAGTGTAGTTTTCAGCCAATTTCAGGATGACCGCTGCACCATATCCATACTTATTCACCAAATCTTGATCTACAGCGGTCTGTTTTCCAACGTAAGGAATAACTCCAACAACAAACTTAGTTTCGCAGTCGAAAATCATGAAAAACTTGATTCCGAATCTTGATCGTTTGTTGGGAATATACTGCATGAATGACAGTCTTCCCTTGAACAAAAACAAGGATTCATCTACACACATGTATTGTCCAGGTTCAATGGCAGTCCTGAAATTTTCTAATACGGTCGGGAGAAATTTTCCAAACTTGTGTAATCTCATGGAGGTGTCGATTGTGGAGCCATCTACGAAGTGTAGATTGTAGAGAATACTTTCAAAACGATTCCTTGCCATAGTTTTGCCAAAAACAGGAGACGACAACAATACATTAGTGCTCCAGTGTTCTTTAATTGTTGGCCTCCGATTTAGTCCCATCAAAAGATTCAACGCCATAAAAACCCACATTTCATGTTCATCGACTTCATTCCAGTGTAAAGTGGATGAGGTTTTTTGTAATCTCTCCTTTGCGAATCTGTTAGTTTCCGCTGTGATTTCTCTTATCACTACCTCTGTCAGGAACTGGGAAACTACTTCAAGAGGTGTCGAGTTTTCGTCCAAATATAAATTAAATTGAGTAGGTCGTGCGTAGTGCGTGAAATTATAATTGTGATTTTGCGACCCATTTTTCCAATCCTTGTCTTTGAGAGTTTCGTCACCTTCCGAATCTGAAATATTTGCTTCTGATTCAGTATCGTCCCACTCTGCATCTGGTTCACAGGAACTAGCACAGTCTGATTCACTATCAGATTGATTCGAAGCCATTTTCACTATTTTTAAACGCTAAGAACTTGCACAAATCAGTTTTCTAGCCTGTTTTTTAACTCAATTGGGATTAGTTTCAGGTTTTTAGCAAATCAATTCGCAGCAACCATAAAAAACATCAATGGGCTTCCCGACCGTCTTTTGTTTGTTTTCTACAACATCAATTTAGCATTGGGAATGTCTTTTATCAGTGCGAGAGGGAGCTTATTGCCATGACAACCGTAAAATAATTGTTCTCACAAACATCAATTGCCTAAAGGAGCGGGATTTTAATGTTTGCTGTCAAGCTTATGGGACGCAACAGGTTAAGGACCAAGGAAGGTCCTGCTCACTATGAACATGCGGCTTAACCTTCCCTTTTCATCCTGCAAACCCTTTCATATGCTAAGCGTTAACGCAAAATGGTGGATGCGTAAACAATATGGCGGATGCGTTCACGCTAAATGCCAGATTGCTGAAGATGGATACCAGTGTACTAGGAAGGTGGGATGTGGTTTAGGATTAGATGTAACTGGACGACGCTCTATCTGTTACATGGTAGGTGCATGCAGCGAACACAGGGCACAACACACACTTATTACAGTGGGGATGGCTGGCAAGTAAAGTAAGGCAATATGCTTTGGTTTACCAGAAAGAGACTGCAAGTTTGCAAATATTGATAAGTTCCAGAAGAGCAAGGTTTAGGGAAATTTTTTAACTTGGCAATGCATGCTAACACATGCAGCTATAGCAATCTGTGTGACTGTCCGACTTTTGCTGCCCTTATAATGTCGCTCTCGCTAAACCTGTATTTATATCTAGCAGTTCCAACCAACAACTTCCTATCGGACCTCGATACTAGGTTACGACAATCCCATGGTGGTTGAATCTACATCGGGAACGGAAGTCCATGAGTGATTAAAAATTCATCAGAATTGCCTCCGGAAAACGTCGTGATTGTCCGTGGACTAACTTTGATTTATTAAATGACAGTCAATCAACTCGGCAGCAACTCACAAGATGCTGTAGAAAAACAAAATCATTCACTCAGCTTCGGGAGTAGTTGATAGTTGGAACTTGTGCAACGTAAATGATACCAAAACAGTTACCAGTAAGTCAAATACGGTAGCTTATGAAGTTCAGTTTCTAACTGATGCACATACATCGATTGGATTTGATCAAGAGATTTTGTAAGGTAAAAGTTTGAAGTTCCTTTCAACGCTAGATTGACTGCGTCCATAATTTGCAAACCTCAAGACTGTGTATTCAATAGGTTGCGAAACTGAAGAAGGTAAAGACGGGCTGAAGAGAGAAAACATGTCGTCATTGTTCGGAATTCTCTTTTATTGCTGCATTCTGATTATTGCAACGTCAGCAATTCAAGCACAAATCAATGACGCAAATGTTTAAGGAGCCTGTAAGTCATTTAAGTTCAAAAATCAGCATAAAGTGGTGTCTTGAGATACATTGCTGACGTAACGTCAGTGACGTTTACGAGACGACTATAATTTTCAGAGGCGGAGCTGAAGTTCGACAAGTGCGTGGAGCCAAGAGGCCATCTTGCAGCATTTCAATCCCAGATGACGAAGCTTATGGACTGACCAAACTCCTCAATGGCTTTATCAACGTCTTTGCTGCTAAGACAGATCCAGCAGCTGTGGATTCCTCCCGGGATGCGGGTTCAAACATTGTGATCAATTGTGCGAGTGGGGTTTCTGGGTTGGAAATTTCTGTTTAACGAATCCTCAACCGCGCCTGGCTCGCCACGTCCTACCAATATGATGGCGTTATGAGTTATCATTTTACTGCTCACCTTCCTTTTAAGAAACCTTTGTCAGCATTCAGCATAACTACTACTCCGTAACTCTCGCCTCTAAGGAATTCCATTTTCACAATGCCAGCATTAAACTCATAAGACTTTCACCTCAAGGCCCATCTAGTAGTTGCAATGCTAAAATACACGCACATAAATCTGATTTACGTCTTAAAGTATAGACAGTCCCAGCCAAATCATCTCGTATCCTCATCAGTATATATGATTCATTTCCATAAAAACTTTCAGCCTGGAATGTTCAACAAACTCTCCGAGAGAAATAGTGAATAACATCTTGCCAAGTTCCGATATCTTACTTCAAAACTCACGAGAAACTCCTTAAATGTATGCCTTACACTATCTGAATCTTTTTGAATTCCGTTCAACTGCATGCATGCATACTTATTACATCCTTTCCACCTCCAGAGCTCCTATTAGGATTCTCGTAGATGATTTTAGCAAAAGGATACATATGGCAGCGGTCAATGTTGTGCAAGCGGAAGTTTGAGTGTCGCTCACCTTAGATTAATTGCGATTTGTGAGGATACTCACGAAATGATGCTGACATCGAGATATACATGCAAGTATCCCATAGAAAAATATATGTAATTCCGCCATTTATAAATAATGTTGTTATACATGTTTATTCATAGCATAAGACGTGACCACGTTGTGGAATTATCCACACGCCTAAATAGACGGACAAAGGTTTTGAATTTGAGCCCTGCCTTTATACAAAGCGCAGCACATGCTAAAAAATCCAAGACGGATTGGTTCTCTGGGAGCATAGTATTATTGATTTCATAAAGAAGCAGTATAATAACAATCTCTAGGGTTATTACATTTATATTAGGAATAGCGGAAGGAAGTTGGTAATCGCTCAACACACTACTGCACAATCACAGGCAGTGATTTCGCTTCGATCAATCACAGACTGTCGCTGGTTAGAAGTGAGATAAAGGAAGGTAAAGGTAAGGCCAGCATCACATTAGCCAAGGCCGACCATCACAGTCAAAGGCCAGGAAAAAAATGATATCGAGTATTAGCAGGATTGACCCTTTTATACTTTTACGGGAAATACTTTCATAAGTCTCCCCAGCGTGTATTGTAGATGGTGTAGTTGCCTTGGAAACGCGTGATTGCATGCATTCAATGGCTAGTCGGGTGACACTACTGAATGCCTACTCCTTAGTCTATTCGGGGTGGTGAGCCAAAAACGTTAAGGTTGGCTGTCGCAACCTGACCTGAGCGAAGCGAAATGAGGCCAGAGAACTTAGGTCATAAGGTTCCGCTGAATGCCTGGCCAATGGAAGTACAGAATTGGGAACACATCGCCGCCGGGCCGAGCGAAGCGTAGGCTCCGGCCGCTGTGTTTCTAATTTTGCATTTCAATTGGCCAGGCATTTCGTGGACCGATGACCTAAGGGCGAGGGCCTCATTGAGCGAGTGAAGGTTAGGTTGCGACAGCCAACCTTAACGTTTTTGGCGGGGGTTAGGTTTAAAACACTTGGAATACTAACTGCTGACGGGAGAACGCGGTGTCACCCGACTTCTAGTTGGTGACTTATGAAACAAGCACGTTGGGGAGACTTATGAAAGTATTACCCTTTTACGTTTCCGTACAATTAATTGGAAGACTTAGTTAAGGTTAAAAATACTCAATGGGCTGGAGCGCAACAAGCTAGAATGTAGAGCTGGAGCAAATCACTGGCCCACAGCATGATTAAAGTTCACATAATATGGTCATAAGACGTATTGAAGAAGAGTAAATCACGGAATAATCAGTTTTCCAGGATTACATGATTCACAGCTATTCCAAGAAAAATAACGTTCCAATTCTAGCGACGTTAAGCACTCAACTCTCTCTCATGACGAGCCTAAGTTTAAACGGAAATTGTCAAATCATCGTCAAGTAGCGGTTTAAGTAACTTTCATTTATAGTGCACTAAGCGACAGAACTGTGTGTATGATTCACACGAGAACGTTGGTTGCATGATTTGGTAAGTAAAATTACGATCAAATCAAACTTCAAATTTCTTTAGCTTGGGTGGCAAGAAATAATATGTAAAAGCAAAATATCATGAATTTTATTGCAGGTTGACGTTTTTGAAAGTTCACTAACAGGATTCACTGATAACTGGATATCCGTTGCATACAAGGAGCGGTACTTGGAGCAAAAGTAAACTTAATACAGCAAAAAATTAACTGAAATACACGATGAAAACCATTACAATCGACCTCGAGCCGGATCAAACGGCTAAGGTAATCAGAGCCGCCGAGGATTCTATCATGGGAAGACGCTACGAGTTTGAGAGAAACGTTGAGAACATTATGGCTCGGGTACACGATAGGTCACAAGTTGAAATTGCACTTCGAGCCTCCTATAATAACGTGGATCGGGCTGTAGAATACCTGTTGAATGGGATTCCACCGGAATTGGCTCAAGTATAACACATTTATGCTGAAAAACAGTCACTTGGCTTGAGTTAAATGGTTCATGATATCTCATTGATTTAAGCCGATTGAATGTAGGTTAAAGTCCATATCGATCCATCGGGAGCGGGTAGTTTGGAAGTAGGAGAAGGTTCCGCAGAAGATCGCTGTGGAAGCTCTCAGCCCCAGTTTGAGCAAGTGCTCCAAGGTTTTGGAGAAAATCTTAACGCCTTGTTACAACTAATCGGCCAAAACCCTGCGCTAAACAGAGCCATTTCCGAAAATCAGGTTTGCCAACGTAGCTTAAGGCTTTAATCATTTATTACTTTTAATGACCTTGTATTCTTACAATAACTTAACTCTTTTTATATTGCAGGAAGAAGTTGGGCGATTGCAGAATGAGGACGCTGGCACGACTCCGGCAACTGGAGGAGGGGGTGGTGGTGGACCCATTGTCCAAGAGGGGTCGACCCAAGGAACGATTACTATTCAAAAGAATACTCAGGACCCGGAGGCAATCGAAAGGGTATACACCTTACAATACGTTTTTTGATCCATGGAATGGAAGAAATATGCATAATGGGAAATGGGAACTAACATAACCAATGTAGCATACGGAATATTTACATAGATGCCAAAGATTAAAATTGAATACAATAATCCTTAATTTCAGATCAATCCACTTACCCCCGAACCAGATCAGCCCGTGGTAGCAATTTCATTTGAAAATGGACAAAACAAGGTATGTAGAGAATTTTTTTGGGCAACTCCGAGTTCCGTAGATGCTTAATTAGCGTGTATGAAGTTCCTGAAATCAAAAGCATATACATTGAATTCCCAAACAGACAAACCTTCTACTAAAATCTTCATCCCAGACAACAGACTCAGACACTGCTATCCAAACACGACATAATGTTGGACTAGTGCAACACGACCGGCACAAGTACGATAATTAATTTTAGTAATTTTAGTAATTAGTAATTTTTGAAGAAGTGTACAAAAAGCGTCGCAACTCCCTGGGTCCTACAGACGCTGCCACACTTGAGGTTAGACCTGCATTGCCAACGTTTATCGCCATCAAGGCAAGCTCGAGGACACACTTCGTGTATACATAGAAGTGTATGAACAGCGAAAGACTGCATTGGGAGAAAGTCATTCTGATACGCTGAGTGTTCATCAGATTATTGTCACTTTGTACAGAGAAAAAGGTAACTTCAAAGAAGCACATCGGATCTATGATGACGTGTACAGGAAGAGATGCGCTGTTCTCGGACCGACTCATGCGGATACCCTGCTCCAAGCTGCACAAAAGGAGGAAACAGAGAGAGCGCTTCGTCAAATGGCGTTACAGAAGGAAGAAGCACAGGAAGCGCTTGAAATGGTGCGCTCTCAAATAGCGAGGACTGACAATGCTTTGGCGGAAATGGCAGCGCAAAAACTCAGCACTGCTACAGCGCTTCAAGCAGTGGAATCACAGAAAAAGCTTGTTGAAGCACTATGCACTGTTGTTCTTAATCAGACAATGAAGACGGAGGAGTTGTTTAGCGCTGTGGAAAGCGCAGGTCGGCGCTTTTCCAGGGAAATCGAAGAGTTGAGGGCAAAGGACAAGGCTGTGGAGGAAACGTTGGTGACGCGAGGATCAGAGTTGGCAGAGTTCAAGGCAAAGATGAGCCACGTTGTGGAAATACAGAAAAAACAGATTGGAGAACTGCGCTCTGTTTTTGATAATCAGACTCTGAAGACGGAGGAAGTGTTGAGCGCTGTGGAAAGCGCGGATGAGTGCTTCACCAAGGAAATTGAAGAGTTGAGAACGAAGAACAGGGCTGTGGAGGAAACGTTGAAGACGCGCGAATCAGAGTTTGCAGACTACAAGACAAATATAAGCCAGGTTGTAGAAACACAGAAAAAACAAGTTGAAGAACTGCGCGCTATTTTCGATAATCAGACGTCGAAGACGGAGGAAAAGTTTCGCGCTGTGGAGGAAACGTTGCTGAAGCGAGGATCAAAATTTACAGAGATCAAGGCAATGAGCCAAGTTGTGATCAAGCAGGCTGAGAAGGACAGCAAGCATGAGAATGTTCTGAAAATCCAACGTGCCCAATCGCCCCAAGTGCCCCCCCCCATCGTCAGTATTCACAATGCTGGCTTATATGTTCTCGTTCTCTGGATTAGACAAGTTAATTGGGAAATCTGTAAATATCGAAAATGTTTACTACAAAGGGGAATTCCTCTACCTCGCACGAAATCCGACTGACAGAAGTGCAAATATTTATTGGGATGCAGCAACATTGGCGGTTGGTGGAGACAAACTGCGAGAGAGGGCGTTTCAGTGGGAGTTTGTTCCGGTTCCGGGCGAAGGCAGTTCCGTCTTTTACCTTCGTAACAAACTTAACGAGCTCAAACCGATTCCATCAAAGCAAAATGATTCCGGTAAATGGAATTACATTCGGATTGTAACTGTTTCCTCTGGGGCGGGTGGTGAGGCTTCCCAGTTGGTCATCACAATGAAGAGAATAATCGACGGTTATTATTATTTTCCACTCTCAACACCAAACACTCATTCAGCACTGAATGGACGGGAGATTTGGAGGCATTCTTCTTCCAGCTTCCCTGGTACAAAATGGATCGTAACTTTGGCTTCTTGAAGCCCCGAATCCAGCTTCAACAAATTGCAAACGATTTGATTCAACTACAAACTTTTTGATTCTGCCAATAAAACAATTAAAACTCCTTCCTTGATTTTTGTCTTTTCTCTGGAATCGTAGGCTGAGTTCATTGAACCCGTGTAGTTGAGCATTTTGTCTGTATAGTTAATCGCACCCAGTCTCACTTCCTGAGGTCGGGAGAAGCTTGCGACGGGAAGATGGCAGCGAGATAAGTCATCCTTTCACTCTTCACTTTCAACCAATCAAAAAACCTTTGACAGCACAACTCCTCCTCCGCCCTCGCCGCTATCGAAATCCATTTTGTAAGTTATGCACTCTGGACTTTTAGCTCCGATTTATACATTCCATGTATTATAGATAGCCCCATTTTATTCAGGTTACAGTTACAAAATTTTAGGTTTTTTAAAACGCGCCATTTTAAACTTTTTACGAATCTCATCCCCTCCTCAACTCCGTTTCTCCGCCTTCCAGTATATAATGTATTCTGAACTCCGAACTTGCATAAAATTCCAACGGAAAATGTGTCGTCGGGTTTTTTCTTGCTACTGAATCTCCTACGTGCCGCAGCCGTTACTGTGCTCCCGTTCATTTTTCAGACCTGTGCACGGGTATGAATAACCCCGACCTCGAAGATTTCATGTATCCGCTATCTTGCTGTATATATCACAGCAATCTATAGCGACAAGCAGAAATCCTAAATTAACGGGCAAAAAAATTTAGCATTCTCATCAGGAGTTAAACGAGCAACAAAATTTACATGTAAATTAAACAAACGCCGAGGTCGGTAAACACGGTCGGCACTTTTCATCATTTCATTACACATTATCGTTCTCACCGCCCGCCCGCTCTAATTGATCAACTGTTTCGACAACAATTTTCACATATGAGTTTGGATTAATCCATTTTTTAATAGCTCTGGAAATTAAAGACCGACCGACAGAAGAATTCAACCACCTGCTTCCTACTCACCAACACCAAGGTAATCTTTAGCTCTGTCTTTTACAAGAACAAGGAAGAAGCGTATTGCAAGATACATTTTTCACGCCTTCCTCTTTAAATCAGTCTCACCTTGATCCAGCTCGTTCCTCATCCAAAGGTATGCCTTCAGAACCCTATAGTTAATGGCTCCAACACATTAGCACGCTTCCTATGATAATTATATGAGGATGGATGGAAACAGTATTGACTAGATGGAATGAATATCTGCTATTAATGAAATTACATATCCTTGTATTATTAGCATATCTCAATCTCACTTAATTTACTTTCTCTCTTTTCGATTCAAAAAATGTACACTTGAACTCTCTTTCACAAGGATTTGAATAAAATAGCTTTAACATCATAGCTGAGAGATAGGCTTCGCTAAAGGATGCAAATGCCGACATCTTCTTCCAGCTTGGAGGCTCTGAAGCTTTGTGAAATTGTGAAGCTGTTGTAAAACTTGAAGAAGAAGATGCATTGTGAGGAATATGAAGAGGGTAAGATTCAAGTTTCGTTAATAAGATGATGGCGCGGTGAGGGTGAGAATCCAGGTAAGCACAAGGAATATAATTTTAATAATGTTCTCAACTAATTGAGGGCGTGCCACATAGGAGGGAGGGTGGAATGTATACTATATACATGGAATCAAAATTCGATACATGAGTCTACCAACAGCCGCAACAGATACAGCGCATTCATAGACAACTAACCGTCAGACTGTACAACAGCTAGCATGAGTTAGTTATAGTAAAAGAAGAATCCCATCATCCCTCAATTATTCAACAGGCTCTAATCCTAGTGATAACATGAGTTTGCGGACAGATTCATTCCGATTTCTTGAAGCGATTTCTTCTTCAGCTTATAAAGCAATCCAGATAAATTAGCGGACAAAGAGGGAATATAATTCCGGATGGAACAATATCGTTTCATATTTTTAATATCCTTACATTTTACGTTCAGTTTGGCTCTAATTGCTTTAAGATCAGAACAAAGGGCAGCTGAGGAGCAGAGGAAAATCAAGGAATTCGCCGGCTTAAAAGAACGTATTCAAATCCAAGTTAGAAGAAGTTATCCTCCATCAATACCAAAGCAAATTACAGCATCATGAGAACAATGAGAAGGTAGAAGATGCATGAAACCCTGTATTATACTGCTGACTGAGAGTGGATTCTGTTATTCTTAATACCCGATTCTCCCCAATCATCAGACTCTTTATCACCTTTAAAAGGTGGAATGAATTTGAGCCTGTGATGATGGTTAGTTATGGAGAGGATGCAGGAGGGGGTGGTTGATGGTAAAACTTGAATATCGGATATGATTATTGTTTTGCAAAAGAAATTACCATTGTAACATTATTTTAATAGCGCCATCCCTAAAAGAAGGCTCTTCACACACTACACTACTCTTTCATTAGCGGGTGGATGGGTAAAGTGCCGATTTTATTATGCAACCCTATAATTTCAACTTGATCTCGTAACCGGCAACGTCTAATTATCTTTAATACGATCGTGAACATAAACCCTTTTTTCATCCTCAGCTTCGCTTCCAAGCGGTATTCCTCTAAGCAGACACTACGTTATTGGCCATTTACCTTTGAGATTGCCGTATAGCATAAAGCAATCTCAAAGCTATCCGCAACGCCTAATCGTTAACGGCGCTCCGAAAATCCCAAAATCCACTGGTGCTGAATGTTCCGTCAAGCCATCATAGCACTGTAGCTGTTTTGCGCTTTCACCTTTGAGTTACTTCAAAAATCTGGGAGGGTTTGATGAAAACGAATCCTAGATTCAACCAGGATTTTGCAAAACCACTTGACAGTTTTAAAGTTGCCATCTGTTTTTTTGAATTTGTACTCGCCTAGGATTAATCCGTCCCTTTAAAACTGCTAGAATTCACAACTTATTCCTGAGAAATTGTTCATAAAATTGTTCAATATCTTTGAGGGATTCATTTTGAAAAACGATACGAATATGGAATACAAAGGAGATTGCAAAATCCTTGGACTGTTGCGATATTATAGCAACAGAGTACGGTAGAGGGAGAAATTGTTGAACAATTTATATCAGGCTACTGTACTTTAAGTAATGAAGTTAAGATTCCAGACACGTGCCTAATTAGCTGGCGCATGGTATACATGAAATGAAGAATTCAAATGAGTGGAGATGAAATGGGAGAAGAAAAAGGTGTGTGCAATTAGAGATTCAGGGTTAGAATCCTTGCTGCAATAGCTCCTTCCCAGTGCTGTTAAATACAAAAAGTAGCGTCCATTTTACCCACCATCTTGAATATTGCTTACTCACAGTCTACATCGAGATTAAACAGAATATAACCCCACTTGCCGCATTTACTTTGATTGATTATAGCTTCTTCTCTGGATATTTAATTTTCCCTTCTTAACCTCAAGTCTATGCCCGTGTCGCCAGAGTTATTGCAAATTTACCTCCACGCGTTTTCCTTCCCTGTGCATACGTATACTATTTTTGTTTCTGCTTGTTAGCTAGCACACGAGAATAATTACATAAACTTGATAAACCATAGTTTCAACTATCTTTCCTCTCCTTTATTTCCTTTATCAATTTTCCAAAAATTGGAAAATTTCCGACACTAACTCCTCAAACCAGGACAAACTTTCACTATTTCATGCAATTAATCTCCGCAATATTATCATTACTTTTACCTCAATCATCTCCTCTTCCCTAAAGGGAAAAATCAATCTAGCAAAGTATAGATAAAGTCGGAGTGTTTTGAAGCTTGTAAATACGGGGAACACCTTTTAACTCCTGCTGCTGACTCATTGTTTTGCTTTGAGTTTCAATAACGTTTACAAGCTCTAGATATAACTACCACTACCACACGCCATTGTATGAGCAAGATTGGATGTACGATACAATTTATCATGAACTGATTTACCAACAAAGTTACATGATTTAGGTGTTGGAATCCCCGCCCATTTTGACCTCCCTTTTGAATATTATTTTCACTTACAAGCTCATTGGCAAAAGCGAAAGCTGTAGCAGGAGAGACAAGAGAATCTGTTTATTATTAGAGATTCATAGATAAGCCTTTTAGTTAACCGGTAACAGCTAACCTACATAAACGACTTGTGCCTTCTTCCCGCTGTAGATTACAGGTGGGAACTTGGGTTTCATTTCATGGGGCTGCAATATAGTGAGCCATTGAATATTCAGTGAATTTTCAAAACCTGCACCCACTCTTTTGTTGCTAAAATTTATTACAGATGGATGATTCATACTAAATTGAATTGCTTTATGCCCACACACAAGCTCTCGCAATCATTCATAGTTTTTATTATCTGAGTCTTTAAAGATTTAACTGGGTTGCTATAGGTGTAATTCACTACCGTAGTTAGGATAATAGAGTAAAAACCAAAGTTCTCTCCTTGCTGTAGGGCTAACCAAACCTGGATAGCGAACCTTGTTACTCGCTGTATCACTATTACTATTATTATTATCATTTTCTCATTCAGCATATGCATAAATCTTGTTGTTAAATGCGTGAGCCGTATGCTGGCTGAACGGTATGGTGTAATATTTTTTAAAGAGAAAAGGTGTGAGGGATTTAAGGACATAGGAGGATCATTGTTTGCAAATATCTGTTTGATTCATCCCTACGCCGGGTTGAGGATGGGATATCCTTGTCCGTATAATTACAAGAGGTCTTGCATTGTTGGCTGTTGGGGAAGATGATTGAAAAGGGGGATTTTGAAATTATTTTCTGGTTAAGTTTCTATAAATTGGAGGAAGGTGGGAATGAATAAGGGGGAGGTGACGGAGGTGGAGGATGGTTTGTCGTGCCGTGGGCGCGATACCTATATGCGAGGCTAATTCCTCTCGCGTCCGTATTAAAGTGGAGCGTGACGTATCCAGATAAATTTCCTCGACATGATCATCAATTTATTTGATGAGATACTATACACGCCGGAGTAATTGAATTTAGGGAAAGAAATTTGTAATTTATGTACAAGTAGTAGTACACTATTATTATAACACTTTCAACCTTATTTATTGCCCTACCATTTTCAGAGCTTTTCACCTTTCCGTCTTACTACTCTTCCATCTTGCTCCTCGTGACTTTTTCGCTGCAGGTAACCCAAAGACGAAAGGGGGTACTTGATGAACGTCGAGTATTTTCAACTAGCATGTATGGAAGGCTAGAAGAGATTTAATTTGACAAGCAACTTACGGTTACTTTATGAGGAGGAAAGCAGGTAGCTAACAGGAAGCGGAGTGAGCTGACTCGGAAAGGGTTAGGATAATAATTTCAGTTTTTGACATGCGTGTCAGGTTTATCATTGTAATTTTAATATTAAATTCACGGAGTTAATTAAATACAGATTCTGAAATTTTAAAGAATTTCGGCAGAGTTTCCATCGAATAATAATAACGTTTTAGGAATAGTCTTGAAGAGAAGAACGCTCAAATAGCGCCATCTCGTGACGGGAAAATGTAAGACTGGTGGTGGTTTGAGAAAATTTCAGATGCTTGAAACTCAAGTAAGTTTGAAGTTAAGCTATACGCATCATCGTTGAATAGAGAATATGAATATTGCATTTAATTTTAAATTCATAATTCACGAATGGATGATGAGGCTTAAAACCCTGGTGTCTTTGTATGTAGAGGCAAGAGTTACAGTTTGGATGATTGCCTGGGGGCTTGGACATGGAGGCTGGGATCATTCATAGATTCCATGGAAAGGTTCAGCTAGGTGGGCTGAGCCTGGCTATTATCGTAATGATTTTTACGAGGTGGGAGGAAAACAAGTACACTGTAATTACGAGATGAGACCGATTCCGGATTCGATCAATGGGAAATTGTATGCGCGGATTAAGCGTACTAGTTTCGGCGCTTGGAAATATCAAGAAACAGAGATGCAAAAGAATAGCTCCAGTCTTCGTGGAGACATTAGTGTAGTCAAAGAGCAGAAATGCGCGAGATTTGCAGACTGTTGATAAAATCGGATTATGTAGAAAGTTCTATCACGAGATTAAACCAGGACTTGTTGACTAATAATTAATATAAATAAAGCAAATTCTATTAGGGCGCATCCACACTATGTTCGTAAAATAGTAGAATTTTTGTTACCATAGAACCATTGCAAATCCCAGCCACACTATGGAACTAAAAATTCACTCATAATAGTGTGTCTCACTACATGCAAACAAATGGAGGGATAATTGCTAGGGGCATAGTTTGTCGCCTGCTAACTTTTGAATTTCGCTCGCTTTTTGCCTAATTGGTAATAAAATGACGGCTTTAACATGGTAAATCTTACTATTACAAATGCACTGTCTTTGTGTGTGCAAACATGTGCGTTGTTATGGGAGCGTGATAACTCATACTATTGTACGAAAATAGTGGGGACGCGCCCTTATAATTATTTTATAGAGTTGATTTCTGGTAGGATTTAGAATGTACGACAGTAAAGTTCTAAAAGAATTAGCACTAGAATTAGAATGGGTGTCTACGAAAGAAGTAAACGATCATACCGGAAGAGAAGCTTTTAGCCGGCTTGATAGTTGGAAATGTCATCATGACTAACGATATGCAAGCCATTGCGGAAACGATGATAGCATATCTGAGGAAGTAAGTAATTTTATGAATAATATCCGACTTTGTTCTCTGACTATGCAAGATTCATTAAGAATCATCATATCAGCTTCAAGGGAGTGGTTATGCAGTCAGTGACGAGTCGGGCAGGGTGGACAGCAGCGACTAAAGCTTTGCCAAATCAGGTATCCTATTTAAACATTGTGAAACCGATTGCAATTCCTTTTGGTGAGACAATAGAAAGTTGGTCCTGGAACGTATGTTATTATGAGTTTTTAAACTTCAAGTGTCCCTCAAACTAAGCTGAACATGATGAGTATTAGTCACTTATTTCTGTGTTTATTGATTACAGCATACGCCGCAATATGGCAGAGTCAATGCGGCGCGATGTTCGACCTATAACAGTGAGCGTGAGCATCAATGAAGGGCTAAACTTGAGCAGCGGGTTAAAATTTGGAATTGTGTGCGCCGTGGGAGGAGACAAAGATGGAGGAGGTAAGCAGGTTGCGCTGCGCCCAGATGAACCGTTAACGGCTGCCGTCGACACAGTTTGCAACGAATGGGGTTTCAAAGATCCGCGGTTATTTGCATTGAAGAGTAACGAGCTCCAAGGGAAATATATAACGGAAGAAATGAGAGATTCCTTGGTAGGGAAAGTCGTAAATTTGGTCCTTTCACCAGAGAAAGTCCTTCTGGACATCGAACAGCGGCTCAGTCATCTCAATACCATGGAACAGGGACTAAAAGATTTGATTGAAGTATCTTATGATCCTGTTATCGTTGATACTTTTGTTGCCAGAACACAACAAAACGTAGGGCTAAAACTTTTAACAAAAATAATAAGTACTGACGTGCTTGGGCATCAAGAAATAGCCCTTTCAAATGCATATCATGCTCTGACTATTGTTGTTGCGAATTCCAAGATGCCTTGCTGGGATTTAATTCCAGTTACTGTTTATCAAAAGTAAGAATTTTACCACTAATTGAATTTCGATGAGCTTGCTTAACATTTTTTGATATCGCATGTGCTCCCTGTTATCCAGGATCATTTACCATGTGAATAATACGCAGAAGCCAGTTCAAAAGCGCTATCCATTGCTGTTAGTGAAAGCCTACTCGGTATAAATAAATCGGGTTTTCCTCTCTCAAAGCTTAAACACTTAAATTAAAAGTAATCAAAGGATACTGAATTTAGTTTTTAGAGTATGCCATAGCTGCAGGGAACGTTTTCTCACAGATTGAAAACGAACTGTCCTTCTCAACCATCGTAAGTCCTCTACTTAAAATTTTGTCTCGGGTACTCCATAAGCTTTCATCTTGAATTTCAGACGTGGAAATACTAACGTAATTCCGTTTTCGAAACTTTTCAGATTTACAATTTGAATCATCCAGATCAAGCTGTCCACTTAGGAGCGGTAGCGCTTCTTAATGCAACAATGGAAGAAGCTGAAGGAAGCACTAGGCTCAAATATGAACGTGAATTATCAGCGCAGTGTTACAGAGAATTGATTTGCAACCTTACGGTTAGTCACCAAAAATTAATATCAAGCTACTTTGATCCGACATTCTATAAAACTGAAGCTCCTTCGCTCTCAATTCCATGCGTATTTCTGATACACTGTGCGTGTAGTGTTATAATTATGATTTTAAACTAATTTTTGCAGCATGGAGTATGGCCAAAGCCAAACTATCAAATCCGACGACAGTTGTACAAGCTGCAATGCTACAGACTAAGAAGCATCAATTCTCGAAAAAATACAGCAGTGGATCCCGAAGTGAGTTTAATGATTTGTTATTCAAATTCAAAGTTTGGTAGTTATAATACTATACTTTATCAAACTACACAGGATGAAGATACAATACTTAAGCTTATAGAAATCACATACACGGCTTCGGGAAAAGAGTGGTGCTTATTAGGTAGCAAAGACAGTATGCGAAGAAGCGGAAAACCGGATAAGGCAAGAGATTATCAGAAGTTGGGATTCGAAAATGTTTCAAATCCAATTATGGATTTCCTTCAAGTTCCTCCAGGAACGCTTGCCCTTGACTGCATGTAAGATGTTCTCAGGACTTTCCTGCTGTACCTGTAAGATTATTTTGATGATTTATTCTTCAGCTAAAAGGTTAATTTTGTAGGCATTATCTAGTGAAAGAGCAGCCAGAAGTTTTCAAGACGATTATATTGGAGAGCTCTGCCCTACATGGAGTGGCAGAGGCATGTCCATTTGCTAAATCATCCATTAAACTCGCTTCAGTCCTGTGTGATGTACTCCATATCGGAGTGCCGATTGGCTCTGCAGAAGGAAAGTACTGGCCTTTTATTTTTAAACAAGTATGTTGATATTTTTCCATACACATTTTCAACTTGACAAGCAACTAAATTGGTTTCTATGTTGCAAAAATTTGCTTTTCGGCAATGATTCTCATTGATGTCGTTTTTGTAGTCGAACCCATTCGAAGAACTTTTCTGTATTTGTGCACAACTTGTCACAAAAACTTGGAGAGAAATGCGGGCAACAGCCGAAGATTTTGACAAAGTTTTTCACATTGTGCGGGATCAAATTCAGCGTTCCCTCAAGGATCTTCCAGAAGATTCCATGGATTCAAACGATTTCCGAAAGCTTGTGAATTCCTACACCTATTCCCGAATTCTAGAGCTACAGAATAAGGACGGCGATATTCATTTTAACTTTTATGAGCAGGTATGCCAAAATGTTCCATCTTCGTTTTCGTTTCTTACAGGGTTCAATCAAGGGTTAGTTTTAAAAATTTTTATCCGTAGGCAAAACCTATCAGAGAATTGAGGGATTACTTGATACCAAATATGACTGAACACGTAAAACAGAATCGACTGAATTATCTTATGAAAGGCACTAAATTCATCCGAAACACTCTTGGAAAAGTTGTCATTGCGGTAAATGTTTTATGCAGCTTGAAAGTCTAAAATGCATATGTTAGTTTATGCTATGCTCTTTAAGTTAAGTCATGTCTACAAAAGTAAACTATTTTGGTGCATATACAGAAAGCTACAGATAGGTCTTGGTTCTGTTACTTGGCCCCTACCGGCACAGCGTTGCACTACAGCGATTACGACGAAGGAGCCTATTCGTTGAATAACGAAAAAATTATACAGGTCAGCGTTATTGAGTCTCTCCTCGTCGGAAACAACTGTCCACACAGCAAAGAAATGTATGAAGCTTGAGCAGTAGTTATTGCTGCATTAAATATTTCTATAATCAAGTGTCCTTGTATTATGGCAATTGGACATACTTTTGTGGTTGCTGCTGAAACTCGTTGAATTTTATTTTAACGTATTCTAGGAAGAAGATAAATCTTGATCTGGCGTTCAGCATTGTTATTGGAACCAATCCACTAAAAACGATAGATTTTGTCGCATCAGGAAAAAAAGAGTTTAACCTATGGACAGATGGCATCAACGCTTTGATAGGCAAGCTAAATATTTCGACGGTTTACTATAGCTACATGTACAGAACTTTTCTTGTGGTATTCGTATCCACAATGGGTGAATGTATGCATAATCTCTGTTGAATTCGCAGGCAGGCCCATGGTAAGCCGGCAAGCTGAAATTGATATTGGAATTCTTCTTGATATGGAGATAAAGATTCGTCGCCTCGACATTGAGTTGATACCAGATCTTCCGGAGGATCCCCCACCAATACCGCCACCACCAGAGGATTTCGACTTCAGTTCTTTTATTTAATGTGTGTTTGGACATGCTATGACGCGATCAATCGATTAAGATAGGCTCTAAGTTTGCGAATACTAGACTATCGGAAGAAGATTGTTCGTTAGCGCTAATGTTCCCCAAGATTATAATAATTGTATGTGGGAAAAATTTGGTAGTCCCAAACTATTGTCATTGGATTCTATAGATTTGTTTTCTTAATGAATGATTATGAAAGTGATGAAGCATTCAAGAACAATGGGTACAAACACTCAACGATCTGAGTTACATCAATCCATGTTGGACTTCAGTTCTTTCTAAGTAGAACTTATCTCGTTAAGATTTAGCTTTTCCGCTTTAACAATAAAGTATGCTTCCTTCAAGTATATATCCACTTAAAATTTAAACAGTATTTATCATCCACTGGCAGTCACCCATCCAATTTCACCATTAGCCCGCACCTTCGGTTTCAAGACAGATTGTGTATATGTTTCGAATACCCATTGAGAAGCGTCGACAGCATTGCACTCGATGGTTATTTTACGAACGAAGCCGCGAATTATGAAGTTGGATATAGATCGCGGATATGAATATATCGCATAAAGTATGCATTATAATAAATTACTCTGCACTGTCTGCACACACACCTGCACGACAAAACAGACGATGTTTTTGCGAAAATCCCCATTAGATCATAATAATAAGTTAGATTCGAGGTTAAAGGTCATCTGAATTTTTAGCGCACATACTTAGCGCATACTTCAAGTATTGATTTCCTCGTTCTTTTTCAACTGTGAGGCAAGAAAGATGCCAAATAATGTTTAATATTTAAAGTGGTAGTGTTAATTTTGTGAATGGTACTAATTCTAGTAAACTACTTGTTTGACGCCATTTTTCATGATTGATAATTACATATTTGAGCTAACGTTTCTATTGTTTTTGGTCTAGTTAAGGTGAGTCGCCACTCGACTTTCACCACAGGCGGAAACTTATAATAGCGAATTAATTATAATATGGATGCTTGGAAATCAGGAATCAGTAATTTGAGTCTGTCTCTGCCACCTCTATGACAGCGGAGTTGAAGTCTCATTTTCCACATTGGCTTGCTTCTTAACGATAATTAATCATCA
Organism: Sminthurides aquaticus; assembly: GCA_906901655.1. Taxonomy (NCBI): domain Eukaryota; kingdom Metazoa; phylum Arthropoda; class Collembola; order Symphypleona; family Sminthurididae; genus Sminthurides; species Sminthurides aquaticus. The sequence goes on from CAJQTT010000010.1 coordinate 2,239,581, forward strand.
AGTGTGCAAATTTATACACTCAAGAAGCAATGGGATCAAGGGAAAACGAGAAGCTGGAAAAGACAAAGCGCAGACTGGCTGCTGTTGCGTTCCTAACGAATATATCATTAAGCGGATCATACAAGGACACAGGATGGTGCCTGGAACATGCACGGCAGGAAGCCGCAGCGGCAGCGATCGCTGCGACAAACAGCGCAGCAGAATCTGCATGCCGTGAAGTAACTCGTTACAAAGAGCCACCATTACACGGTCAAAGGTCAGGAGTAACTGGAGAGGAGGAGAACAATCTTGGTTTGGAATCCAAAGTAGAAAGTCAAGAAGCAGTCCCACCGGAAGCTAATCATGTACCTGATACTAGTATAGTCCCTCTATCAAGATTTAGGTAAGGCTGAAATGTGACTGGTATCGAGTTCAGTTTTGGTGATGCGATTTTAACCTTTTCAATACCGCATTAATTTGGGCTCGCCGTCGCCATGGCCCGCGTGTTTGCTCAAAACTTCAAGTTTTTTACAGTTATTTGTTACTAGCAGCCCGACTTTAAAATTTCCCTGATGGCAATTCTCACCATTGTCAAGCTTGGTAAAAATGCTAGCTATGGCAACGGATTTTGATTTGTCTCAGGGTTGAGACAAATGCTAGTAGCGATAAAAAGCGTTTGTCTCATTTGCGGTACAGGTGGGTCGAAAAGGTTAAGCACCAAACATGTATTTATCTGTTTCTAGAACGAATACTGGAAGCAGTGATGCGAGTTTCAAGTCCAGGCAGCGACATCGGTTTATTCATCACGATTCAGATATTTCTCAAGTCATCGGACATCCAAAGCACGCACATTTTAGTAGTGCAGAAAGTGTGGAGCACAGTAAGTTTGTTTTCTAGTAAGAAGAGGCGAGTTTTGTATTAAAAATTGAGTACAGGACTGTGGGAATGTATTAATTTCAAAACTGTTTATGTTTAGGCGCACGTGTTCGACAAATTTCGACTTCAAACATTTCTGAATGTTCGTCGTCGCACGGAAATAAGGAACTTAAAATACTAAACCTACGAGAAATACCAATGCCTAAAATACGTGATGAAAGATTAGTTATTATGCTAGCCCGAAGGACGCCCTTGCTGATATTCTCAGCTTTGCCTTATTCTCGAAACCCTCGGCATACCAGGTAATGTTAACCAATATAATATGCGCATTCTTTGTACCCTATTCGAAATTGCTATTATTGAACGATTGCCATAAGAATAGTTTGGTGTGATGGCTCTAGGTTTCTTTTTGTAAGTTTTGGTATTGCGCAAACACGTAGTTTCTTGCCGAGTATTGGCTCGCAGAATAAGAAACAGTAGCAATGAAATGATCGAGATTTAGAGGCTATTTTATTTATTCTTTATTGCCTCGATCACTTCAAAATTTTGATGCACGGTGTTAATTGATTTAATCCACTACAATATACAATACCTTCAAGGATGATTATACGATTGTTTTGTCGGTTGTGGTGAATTTGTGCCTTGTTGCATTGAGATGTCAGTAATCTGATTTGTTTGTTTCAATCGTATATTTGTTTCCGTTTTGATCGCTTTCCAACAAATTCACACTACGTTTGGATCATACGCATGGAAATGCCGTCTCATGTTGCTAGATCTAATTTTGTGCGGGTCATATTGCCTTTTCGTATCAAATCTTCATGGAGTGGATCGCACACATCTGGTATAGACGCATTCGTAGGAAGCACAAGGTTTACACTGTTCGATTTGATTATGTTCATGTAACACCAAATCGTACTTTAGCCTAACATTTTTGAAATTAAGTGGTTAACTTTCACGGTATATACTCTTCTTGCCTTGTTCTTTTGCATGAGTTTATCACAAGCCGTATGCATGCTGCATGTTACTTAGCCTTTTTTTAATGACATCAAAGGTTTTAATAACTTTTGTTATTCTTAAAAATTGAAACTAAATATTATCTTTATTTTCAAGGTCTATTGAGCGAGCTGATACGGTCCGGAGGACAAGAAACTTGTCTGGGAACCGGCCACTCTCTGCACTTTCAGATCCGGATCCTCTTGAGCAGTTGATCCACAATGGAGACGAAGAAGTTAGTTATGGATATCTTTTAACCCCAACTCCTAAATCCTCACGTATGGAGAATGGGAATGTCACATTACCTGCAAATTCTTCCATTCCTGCTACGCGTCATAAGATAGGAGAGCTACATTCAGAAATTAGCGAAACACAAGCTTTCGTAAAACATCCTAATGTTGCGAGGTACTTAGTCTAAGAATATCACCCATTAATTTCTAGTTCTTCAATATTTCCTCAATTACGATGGGTACAGTTGGTTGACCTTTTGAATTGCTTTCCATAGGTGTGTTTCTTACGATGGAGGAGCAAAACTGCAAGGAAGTATTCACCTGCCGCCAATTCCTTGTGAATCCGAAAGCCAAGACGTCTTTGAATCGCACATGAATATTGGTCCAGTGCCACTTAATCCTGCACAACTGGGAGGAAGTCTTAGCGGAAATAGCTCTATATACTCTCCCCATATCCTTGACGATCCAGAATTCAGAGCTGGGAAACACCGTACATTATTGACGTTCCCATCGTATATTACGTCTGTAATCGATTATTGTAAAGCGTCCGACTTGAAGAAGGAACTAAATGATAAATTTAAAGATCGTTTTCCCAACGTCCAACTCACCTTGAGTAAATTAAGAAGGTAAGAGCATATACATGATTAGAAACTATAGTTGAGCTTATGTTGGATATCTAAACAAGTTTTGGAACTAAATTTTGGGGGGTTTGAACTCTTCCAGTCTGAAACGGGAAATGAGGCGGATAGCCAAAACGGAATGCAATTTAGATGTACTTACCGTTGCCCAGGCGTATGTATACTTCGAAAAACTCATTCTAGCTTCATTCGTTACCAAGTATAATAGGAAATTGTGCTCTGGGGCTTGCTTACTCCTTTCTGCAAAATTGAATGACGTAAAAGGAGAGCAGCTGCATGGATTAATGGAGGTGAGTAATCCAGTTGAAGAAATGCCATTGCGTTTTGTTTCTTCGGATACCATCGAGACCGAGTCTAGCGTTAATATTCAAAATTAAAGTCCGGAATGATGTAAATTTTGGTTATTTGTTTGCAGAAAATCGAGAGCACGTTTAGGCTTAACCGGCGAGACCTTCTGTCTTTTGAATTTGCTGTACTCGTAGCACTGGAGTTCGCTCTTCATGTTCCCACGTGGGAAGTTTTTCCTCATTATCAGCGATTGATTTACGAGTGTTAGAGTGTGAACGCGTATATCCTTGTACACCTCCAAGTGTTGTACTATTTTATAAGTTTTTCCCAGGTGGATTAGAATGTATGTCTTGTAACAGAATTGGAGAACAGGGCATGGAACACGAGTTTTATGGATTATGTCAGTTTTATGTCAGAACCCTTTAGTCATTGAAGATCTGCGATAGATTAAGATTTTACCAAACATCAGCAGCGTGGCGAAAAAGGCTGGAACTGTCGTTTATCACTGATCATGTCAATTAGTTTCGAAAGATTATCACTACATCGTATTTTAACTAAGTCATTTGGAAGGCGCAAGGTTTTAGGTCTACCCAAGTGAAGGAAAAGTCAATTGAAAATTGTGTTTACCTGAATGTACAAAAAGCGTAGGGATATTTAAACTTTTAAAACTTATTGTGATGGCGTTTAGTCCGGTATTGTACTAAGCCTTGTAGGAATATACTTAATTGTATACCTGCAAGAGAAATTGTGTCCGTTACTTAAAATAGTCATAAGTGCTGGATGGCGTGACCAATACTTTGTAAACCTGGCTCATGTTTGAAGTGTCTTACATGAAAGCTGTAATGTATTCTGTAATGCATACAGGGTATGAATGTTTCAAAATAGCTGAACAATGCATGCAATTGGCTAATATTAAACGAATGAGTTGAAGTATGAAACAAAATATATATCATCTAACAGTAAACAACATCCACATCGCATCGTGCTGTGATTTAGTACCATGAGCACCACCTATTTACATTTTCTTGATATGCATTGTAGATAAAACCCAATAACACAGAAAGTATGCACCAAACGTTTACCATCGAATCTACATTATGATTTAGAAAATTCAGGACTCGAAAAATGTTTGGGCTAAAAATAGTTCAAGAACGAGACAGAAATTGAATAACTACAAAATCAAACGATTCTGATGGATTGGCATTGCTTAACACTCGACGACTACAAACGTTTTATTTGCATTACTTTGGTATTGTACAAAAAATTATTACTGAAGTTGCAGGCTAATAATAGGCTAGTAGTCATATATCCTTCATATATCCTTCGCCTTAATGTTATCATTCCGCACGATTTTAAGCTAATACACTACAGGTCTACAAATTAGCTTATTTCTTAGGAGCTTTTAGAATGTCCAATTCTGTCTTCAGTTTAGCGAGTTCATGATCAGGTATATAACGAATCTCAGTTTCCGCTGGATCGTGCAGATGGGCATCGAATGAAACTCCAACTGGTAGTGCAGCCTCAACAAAATTTATAAACAGGGGCAATAATGTTGAAGGAACATCAGCTAGCTGCAATAACAACGAAACTGCAATGATTAATTTCTGCTGTTCCCCAACAGCATCTACATCTACAAGCTGAAAATGAAATACAGTACCTGTACTGTCCTGTCATATTTATTTAAGAAAAATTCTGCGTCAACATGGTTACTTTCGGGCTTCAGTTTCGTAACCCTGTACTTCTTGCAGGGTGTTCCCCAGCTAAGAACAAAACATGTTGTTTTCAAATTAAAACTCATACGTCAACAACTCTCTACCAATATTTTAGGTTGTGTATGCTCAAATCATCTAACCTATCTTCCACATCGATACCAAATCTTGTGGCTGAATTATGAATAAATTTTCCATATGACTCCAAAACTGGGAAATCGTAGCCCTTGATTTGTATGTTTACAAGATCGTACATGGGTGTCGTCGGCCCACCTTCCTGAAAATTCACGAGTACGACATTATAGAACACTGATTTTCTCTAATTAAGTTGGTTATGATTAGAAGATGGCTAAGGACATGGCTATGTTAATGACTCACGTCTAGATACGGAGGTTCCCAAATTCTCAGTAACTTAGCAGGAGGTGGTGCCGATGCCACTCCACTTGCAGGCTTGCAGTAACATAGCGATCCAGATATATTTTTAGGTATCTTAGCACCGGAAACTAAAGTTTTCAAGTCCTTCCTCAAAGTAAATCTTCTTAGCAAACAACTGTTCATCTGCAACAACAAGTAAATCTGCATCAATATCCCGTTAACAACCCTTCATACAACACAAGTTCCACGATTTCATAATGATTCAAGTAGTAAAGGGGGGATACTCTACTCCAACTCCGAGACTTGCGAAATTCGAGGAGGGGTGGGGAGGGTGAGGGGCATGCGAATAACGTGGGATAACTCCTCTCGTTCTCCCACGTTATTCGCATACCCCTCCCCCCCACCCCTCCTAGAATTTCGCAAGTCTCGGAGTGGGGGTAGAGTATTTCCCCTTTACTACTGATTCAATTTCAAAACGGCACTTACCTTTGCTAGCAATGGCCAACCTTTCCAAATCTGTTAACAAACAACCGGAAATCAAGTTCCTCCAGCAAGGTTACAGTCCTTTAGGAACTAATCCAAACCCATTTATGTGTAAATGCTAAACAATTATTTATTACAACAAACATGTGCTTTTATGCATTGATAACCCTCTTCTATTTTCGAAATGCAATCTAAACTCCTTACCAGCAATCCAGAACAAGTGCCTTAGAATTGGCCGCAGTGGCTATCAGTTGATCTCCAGACGCAGTTAATTCAAAATATTTGATGCCATGCACTCAAATAATTACCGGCTCTATCATCCTTTCTTGAAAGTCTTCAATTGCGCCGCAGTTCGTTCATATTAAACATATAAAATCCCAGACTATCATCAAACTATACAACAGTCAGGGAAATTCAGCTGAGCAGCGTCTGTTAACGAGTAAGTATATATAATTAAATATTTTGTGTTCACGAAACTAACTTACTTCTACTTCGCTTAAGTCCAATCTGAAATACTTTATTATATTGATAATTTTTTTAATTACCGGAAAATGGCTTCTTAATTATATAAACAATTATTTTTCGGTAGTCCTGTATTGCAGGTTTACATGAGCATGGTTTCTAGCGTAGGTAATGCTGCATGCTTAAGCAGTTGTTACAGCACAGCTTACAGACAGTAGTAAGTGTATCGTGGTAAAGAGTCGACTGTATGCAGTTAATTCAAGGCAATTAATTTGTTTAATGAGTCTTGCTTAAATGAGCCTAAAGATATTTGATTCAACAGTATTCACACACATAGTTAGACGGTAAGTGCTGGACAAATCGATCAATAATTAGACACGCCGATTTTTACGTCTGTATCATGGGGATGACAGACTAATAAATAATTCAATGTCGAGGGTGTCCATCAAGATGATTGAAGACACTTTGAGCATGTGCATGCTGAACTGAGGGTTGGAGTATAGACATAGTCCGGAAGTTGACACGAAAACTAGGAATTAGGATGACAAGGAAAGTTGAAGTTTGCTGCCTATTAGTGTTTGGCTTAATGAGATTGTCAGGGCGTTGAGTAATGCTTTAGATGAAGTCATCCTTAAAGTGGTGGCCAGTTCTGCAGATATTTAATTCGTTTGTTTCAGATCCAGCAAATCAGTCGTAAGTCAGACTTGGACCAAGACGAGCGTTAATTCGGTAAGCGCGTATCTATTGCTTAAGACTTGTATGAGTATTGAAACATAATATATAATATATATATCTTCTAGAAGTAATTTTTCATCTTTTGCTGTTTTCTAGGCAATTCAATGCAAAAAGTTGCATCAGCTATCCTTCAACTGTCTAGTAGATCTCGAGTTTGTTTACCACGAGCGTTCCATTCTTCATCTATAATGCCAGCCAAGGTGAGTTCCACTGCTAACTATTTCGATTGAACTACAATATTGAGCAATTACGTAACAAAATTTCTATTCAGGTCGGAGATTCCCTTCCCAACGTCGACTTGTTCGAAGGTAATCCAGGAGGCAAGGTCAGTTTGAATACGTTGGCGGCTGGAAAGAAAGTGTTGATTTTCGGAGTTCCAGGAGCTTTTACACCTGGGTGCTCTAAGGTAATGGAAATTAACTTTAATTTTTCGTAGTAACTGTTTTACGTTCTTGGCCTGGGTGAATTGTATGATATCAGCTTTTATCGATTATTGCAGACCCATCTCCCAGGATATGTGAACGACGCCGAGACAATTAAGGGAAAGGGAGTTGCTGAAATTATTTGCGTGGCTGTCAACGATCCCTTTGTCATGGCTGCCTGGGGAGAGGCAAACAAGTGTGACGGCAAGGTAATTGGCATACAAATAAATTATTCATCATCAGTATATTTATTAAGTGTACATTGTCACAAGTATCGTAGACTCATACGTATAAGACTAGTATTTTGAATTATGCATAACTACCGAGATGATTGACGTGTTAATTTTACTCTTCTGTATAGGTAAGAATGCTTGCCGATACTAACGGCGCTTTGGCTAAAGCTCTGGATGTGGAAGTGGACTTGTCTGGACCTTTGGGTAGCGTACGCTCCAAGCGTTTCGCTCTTCTTGCTGAAGATAATGTCATCAAGGCTATCGACGTTGAACCAGACGGCACGGGACTTACTTGTTCTTTGAGCAATAACTTCCTCAAAAATCTGTAGATTTCTTTCACCAATTGTGGCATCCTAATTTGAACTACAGATTTCTGCAATATCTTTTTGGGCTAGCAGTCCTCCTGTATGGTTTACAGGGTAATTAGTTTTCAAGCAGATCAGTAATAGTCTTTCATTGCTGTAAAATACCACTATCTTTTGTTTAGCACTAATAAATGAGTAATTGGCTAATCCATCAAGACTATTGCATTAACTTCAGTGTAATGGTTTTGAGTATTGGAGCTTGGTGCTATTTATCTGAATTTGTTCGATGTCTGTGCAGGATATTACTTCTCGTTTCTGCCGAACATCCTTCTTATTCGAACTGTAATTCCAGATTTGCTGCTCGCAAAAAATTAGCACATTGAAAACGAGTTGCCTTATATCGACGAATTTTGTTGTCGTTCGGGATACTCTTCCAGTGATTCATCACGAGAGGGTTCCATTCAAATGTTATGTCGCTGCATTTCTTTTATGCATTTCACTTCTCTTGAGGGTGCAGTGCACCAACAGTTTCATGACGATTGTTCGTCTAAATTAAATTTTAAATTATAATAAGAACCGTTTATTTGCTTTGGAAATATTACATTAATGAGCAGTGTAATCGTTATTCCTAGACATCTTTAAATCACAAACTCTGATTCATGGTAAGTTTTGTCGGCATGTTTTCGGTAAATAATTAAAGCAATTGTTGTGCGGCTTCAAATTTACGATTGCATTGAGAAAACTAATCACAGTTAAATCAGATACAAGACCAGTTTTATTTACTCTGTTGGTATTGCAATTTTATTTACTATTTATTAATATATATTAGGATAATTTTGATGTTTTCTTTCGGCATTAGGCAGTCTCTATTCAGCGGTTTTCGTAAACAATGCAAAAATGTGTGCCGCATTACTGCAACTTCGAATCGTAGTTGATTGCGTGGGTTGATATTTTGGAAGTAAAGCGTGGGTGCTTTTAAGAGGATTGTGTACACCTATATTTGGTCAATATGACCAACATAGTTTCATCATTGCGAAATTCATAAGTATGAGCAAACTTTGTTAAATTACTTCAGTATAGGCTAGCATGAATAATATTCGGTCCAGCGTCTCTTGGTAGTATTGTTATAATGGTTTGTTCGGATATTAATATTTATTTAAAATTTGAGCTACATTTTCCTGGTTCCCTGGTTTCAATCTGTCAACTATGTTGGTGATTTTTAGGTGAAGATAGATCATGAAAAAGATTCCGAAGTCAACGAAGTGGTTTACTATTTTCAAATTCGGGGCTGCTGCTGAACTTTTTATTTTCGGAGCTTGCTATTATACTTGGAGTCTATTGAACAGATCTCGTGGTAAGTTTGGTTGCTACCAATTCATACAAGCTTTAATTTAAATTGATTTATTTTTCTCAATCCAAAATTTATTTTAGTCAACTGTTTATTATATATTTTCTAGAATCTAGATGGAATGCAAATAACAACTGGCCAATTGTTTTGGAGTGGTACTACAATGTCGGAGAGTTTATGAGTAAACACGACAAAATTCGTAGCACTGATTATGAAGCTTGGAGAATTGAAAAAAATTGGAAACCTCCAGCATAGACTTTAAATATTTTTCGTAGTGGTTCTGACCTGTAGGAAGGAACAACCAGTATAATGAGTGATCCTGGAAGTAGTGATGTAAAATTAAGTGGCTTGGCGGAAGAGTTTATTTCTAGTTTTACTGTAAAAAAAGCTGTTTTGGAAAAGAGAATTCAGAATGTAAGCCAGTCGAACAACGTGCCCGAGGAGATATCGCAAATATCCAAAGAACTCCAAAAACTAAGCAAAAGCCTTCATGATGCCATCATTTTTCTGCCTTCCTATTCCATTAAGGTAAGTGACAGCTTTACGCTACTGTTCACTGAATACGTGAATTTGTTTGATTTAAGCTCTCAAGAGTAAGACGTAATTCATAGGAATCGATTTCTTGCAGAAACGTCAAGAGGATATCCGGTTACTAGAAGTTCACCTCAGAGAGCAAGAGGATATATTTATTCCGAAGAAGAAGTTTGGATTCAAATCAAAGTTTGGGAACGGCAAAGTAAAAGCAGTCTTACCCGAGACTAAAAGTATTGAAATAGAACCCCTCAAAAATGGAAAAAACCATGACGTTCCTCCGGTGAGTTCTCGAAAACGATACTATTCTAGTACCAAGTACCAATCAGCCTGTAGCTATTGGATAGTGCGGTCCTTTAGAATATGTTTCTTCGTGGGATTCGTCGATTATTCATTTTAACCATATATTATTTGAATTTCTTGTTTCCAGATTGATTCAAATTTTGTTACTATTGAAAATGACCTAAGGGATATTATCTCCGAGGAAGAAGAAACTTTAAACGGAAGTGATGTTCTAGTGAGAAATTTGGAAGGAAAAGTGATTCGACTTAATGGGACTCCTTCAACTTTGAGAATTTCAAATCTGCGGAACTGCGTTCTTGCATGTAAGTTTGTTATTTCGCACAATTATTGGATGTATGCAATATGACTGGAAGCTGTCAGTAACTGCAGTACCATATTATGAATGTAAACAACCTTCAAATTTTGTATGCAAATTCAGGTGGCCCAGTTCACACATCAGTTTTTGTTGAAAACTGTGATGATAGCAAGTTGTATCTGTGCTGTCAGCAGTTGCGAACGCATTCATCACAACGAACGGATATTTACCTCAGAGTTCGAGCGAGAGCTATAATTGAAGATTGTTCCCAAGTACGATTCGCGCCATACAATTATAATCATGAGAAACAGGACGAATGGCATCAAAAAGTTAATATTGATCCCAACCTTGAGAGGTATGTCTAATTATTTTTTTGGAAGGCAAAAATGACGGTTACAGACTGAACCGTTCAGATATACTAAATGTGCGCTAGAATTTCATATGGCAACTAATTATGTGTATGTTGTTACAGTTATGACTGCGTAGATGATTTTAACTGGCTATCAAATAGCAAATCCCCAAATTGGACTGTCATACCAGAAGAAGAGCGGCTTCCTTTCGCCAGCTCTTAGCACAAGAGCAGTAATTTTAATTCGCGCAATAATATGCTTCTTTTGAATCAGGTGTACCTTGCAAAAATCCTTTGCCAGTATCTTCTAGCTTTGCGTGATAAATCTTGGAATCGTGGCTATACAATATTCTGCATACCAGAAAGTTGTAATAAACTGGTTCGTAATAAATATGTAACATTTTAACTTCATTATATTATGTTCAGTTGCACTTGACGAAAGCTAGGCAAAGTAGGTGTCTAGCTTCTGCGACCTGGCTGCTATTCTTTGCCTTTGGTGGTCTATTTTGCATATATTTTTGACCCGTGCGATGACATCAGCAATTGCATGCATGCTTTCCTACTGGTATATAACCTGAAAGGCGGGCAAAAGTTTTCCATAGGCTTATCCAATCTGAAATCAAAATTAGTATGAATAACTAAATATGCATAAAAACACGGGTCCAAATTTATATTGAATGCTTTTATTTTAACTTTGTCGCGAAGCATGTGTATTCTTCGTCCACTGTACACTAAAACCATACTTGAATATATAATAATCTAACTACAAACAAATAAACTTCTAACTTGAAATGCACAGTCGTTGATATCTTTATGTACAGTACAATTAAAAGCAAACTATATTCAATACGTACACAACTAAGCCGATTTATATACACTTAAAAGTTAACGAACCGAGTAAGGATTAAGTAGACATCAGTTTTAATCCACATAAGCATGAACAGAAATCCTGGAGAAATATCGTTAACGATTTTTTCTCCAGCATCCAAAAACTAAAACTGAAGTTACAACGTTCCGCATTTCTAAACTCCTTCCTGATAACCAGACAGGAAGGAGGAACAAGTCAAAAAGTAAGGTACGTCGTTATTATGGATTTTTTTCAGAATCGTTAGAAGCAAACTCTTCAATCCGAGTTGAACAGTTTCTCCTACGTTGGAAGCGAATTAATTATTCCTTGGTCATTGAACACAGTAAGCTGCCTAAACTTGATCTTTGCTAAAAGAATTAAGCTAGTAGCAGAAGAGCAACAATACTTTTTTCGTACTGATTATATTCATTTTCTTTCAAGTCTTGGCTCAAAATATGCATCCTTGCATTTCTGTCACATTTCTTCCTTAATCCTCCTTGAAGCTTAACAAAGCAGTCTTTTAGAAATCAGTAAACATTCCTAAGTAAGTAAAGTGTAATAACGTAGCATTAATCATGGCATTTGTATGTGTAGTATAATGTAAAACTGTCTAAGAACAATGTTATCAATCTTTCGTAATTCCTGAATTGTTGACTACTAAGGTGACTCTTTTGTCTTGTGTGAATCCACATAAAAAAGTAGCGTAAACACTTAATAACGAGCAGCATGAAATTTAGTAAACATATTCCCGCATCAAAGGCGAATTACTTTTAACAGTAATTAGAAACGTGATAAAACCCAGTTAACTTACATGACTTCAGCCATTACTTAGTTAAAGTCGGGGGAAAAAACTTAAGATTAGTAATACTCGGCGACTGTACACATGTATACCTGCATGAAATTATCACCATTTTCGGGGGCTAATGGTTTCGTGATTAAAGCTTTAAAACATAGCCTCATTCAGAGGAAATTGAGTAGAACAAGATACAAAATTCTGAATAACAAAACCTTTTCAATATGCAACAGGATTTCAGTCAGTCAGTCGGGGGAGTGGATTACAGGCTTATTTCAACAAGAATAGATCAATGTTAATAGAATGATTGCGCTTAAAATAGTACAACAACAATTGCTCTAAAAAATCATCGGGCGGTTTTAAACCAAGTTAAAAAATACTTTGAGTTGTTTTGTAAGGTTAGGTGGGATGATAATTAAAGTTGTATGATCTCAAAAAACTAAGCAACGATGACAACAAAACGTTAAGATTACAACAAAAATGCGACGAGGAGACGGAACTTTAACATATAATCGTGTAGCGGCTACTGAGAATAAAACGTTTGGCTTTCTTGAAACAATGATGGTTCTCACTTAATCTTAACTCCTGAGCGAGGCAGGGTGTTGTAGTAAAGAGTAGGATTACTAAATGTACAAAAAGGTTTTTTCACGTAATCTACTTAAAACAATCGGTTACTACTTACTACTCCAAAGAGGATACTTGATACTTTAATCCTACCTTAATAAAATCTAAGGGTTTATTTAATTACGCCCGGGAACAATTATCACGCCTTAGAGGGCTTCTGGGGAAGGTGTGGGGGTAATGGTGGGGGGTTTGAGGCGTCGTAGGACATGGCAGGTGGGGCTGGGACGGGTTTAGTTTTGGGCGGAAGCGATAATTGTTTCGGTGCCAGTTTAGGATGAGCATGGGCCGTTGGTCTTATCTTCCCTCTGGGTTTTGTCTGGGTTAGTAAAGCACCATCACTACAGAGAGCTCGAAGAAGAGGTAGCTCCAAGGCTTGACACTTGGCTCGAAGAGATTCCAAGTCCAATTCACTGGGTGAGACCTGTTGGTAAACAAACAATAATAGGTTTTCGTTAGGATTTAGCTTGAAGATTTTCAACCATTTACTTCCCTCAAGGAACAAGCTCAAGAATGCTGATACATTAAGTGAGAAGAAAATGTGACAAGTGGACTAAAAAGGTAGGGAAAACCGGTAGCAATTTAATTAATATCTCAAATACTGAGATAAATCAAGTTTACTGCCCGTTAAGACAATTGAAAAAGGCAGGATTCCCTTCATTCTTTCCGTATAGTATATCTTATCTAAATCCTGGATTGAGACAACGCCCGACAAACGCATTATTTAGGGAACGGAATCCTTGCCGTCTATTCTCTTTATGGAATTTTTAAAATTCTTTGTCTATTCAAAACAGCTTGAAAACGGAAAAGTTTTCTCCTAAGAGAAAAATCCTGAGCTATTGTTTGTTCTTATCTCTTATAAAGAAATGAAAATTACTTCTACACAACGATTTGTCCTGGGAAGAAATCTAAAATATTTCAATGCGTTACCATCGGCAACTGAAAATAGTCTCGTAGTCAACAGTTTCAGCTTTTCCTAAAAAGAAGTATTCCGATTAAACGTATGTTAAATCAAAGCTAAATGTACATACCTTATTAACATCATAAGGCGGCGGTGGCGGTAGATTGAACATGGCTTGTAGTTTTTGTTCAGTTTCCTGTTTGACAGCATGGACTTGATCGTAAAGAGATTCCTCGGACTTGAAGACCTTTAAGCGTTCGCTGATGCCACCGGTAGAGCCGGAGGCACAGCTACTGACCCTACCAATCCCCTTCCGACAATTCATAATCTGGCTTTGGAAGGCCTTCCTCATTTCGTTTTCGATAATAATCTTATTGGTAGTCTTATTATTGTAAGGCGGTAGAGGGGGCGCGGACTGGGTGGAACAAGGATAGTAAATCGGTGCGCTGGAAACATTGCTGCTAGCCAAGCTCTGCGTGGATAGGAATTTTTGAATATTTTCCGCGTTCAGGTTTGAACTTCCGTTAGTATTTGTATTCATCGCAGAGTAGTAGCCTCCATACTGGGAGGATGAACACTGTGACATGTTGGAGGCAACATTGTAAATTGACCCGTAGGAATTGCATGTCCAGGACGGTGGTGAAGTAGGTCCTCCGTAATGTGACGGCGGCGCCGAAGTTGTTGCACTCATATTATGGCAGCTTTCACTTTTATTGTTGGCACTATTATTAAGCTGGGAATTACTGAAATTCTGGCTCTTGTTTCCTCCCGCATTGCCATGATTCGTTGATCCGATGTTTTTCGCAGGTCGGGGTGGTTTGTAATTTGGGTTGATATTACCAGCACTCATGCTCATACCGGCAGCGCCGGTTGCAGCGGTGTAAGGCGGTGGGGGCGGTAGATAAGGTGGTGGGATTTCGTTGATACCGTAGGTAGAAGTGGATCCAGTAACGCCCGGGAGGGTTGTGTAGCTAAGACTCTTGGAGTCAAAGTATTCCTGTTGGCTGACACGGGGATCTTTGGGTGGGAATATGACGTAGTCCATGTCAGAGTAGAGCTGAGCTTTGAACTGTTGGATTTGTGAGCGAGTCAACTGATTCGTATACACTGTAGTAAAGCGAGAATTAGGTCCAGCGGAAGCGCAATTACCGTTACAGTTAACGGCAGAAGTGGAAGCGCTCAAGCCGTTATTATTGACGTAAGCAATATTTTTAGCCGACCCCATCCCCATGGACACACCTCCAGAAGAGAGTGTGTGAGTATTGTTGTTTGGGAGATGGTAATTCCCTCCGTTGATTAGCGGAGCAGGAGGCGGGGGTGGGGCTGATGAGTGAAGATTTCCAGCTTGCTGACTATGATGAACCTGATTACTTCTAATGGTATGACTAAATGCGTTACTGTTTTTCCCGCCGCAATGGCTGTTTGAATGTTGAAGGGACATGGTACTGTTGTTGAGCTGTTGAGCTGGAGGGTTAGTTGGCTGGACTATGGGCGCTCTGGACAGAGGTTTGAGGTTCTGGAGCCCGATGAGAAAATTATTCAAATTATTGGGAACACTTCCAGTCCTGCTCCCGATTTTACTCGTCGTCGTCGTAGAACCCACTCCAGGAGGAGCATTATTATGGTTATTGTTGTACTGTTTTCGGTTCTTAATGGCAGAGGCATGGACATCAATGTAATTGTTGGTCTTGATAACAACCCCGGCCCTGGAGGATTGAGGCTTGGATGCGGTGGGATAGGGAGGGGGTGTAAGGCACGGGATGGAGACTGTCGTGTTCCGATGTCCTTGATGTAGTCCTCCGAGGGAGGGTTCCTCCGCGGCGACCGTATCGTAGATGTTATCCACACTTTGGGAATGTTGTAGCGTGGAGAAGGGTGCATAGTTTCCAGGGTTTCCAAGGGATTTTGTAGAGTAGACGGGAGGAGGAGGATTTCCAGAAGAATTATGATTATTGTTATTAGCAGATGAGGCGGCTGGAGCTCCTCCTGAAGCTGACGGAGTTGGGGATGATGATACTTTGGAAGTTCGGAAAAGAATTTGAGCTTGACTTGGAATTCCAAGGGGTGCAGGGGTAGCATAGGCCGTTTGAACAAGAATCTGTGGCTTTGTTGCAATGAATCTTGCATCAATAGCAGCAGCGGCGGCAGCCGCTGCTGCTGCATTGGCAGCTGTTGTTGTTCCTGATCCTTGTTCTTCTCCAGAGAAAGGGATGGTATTTTTGGAAATGTTTGCACTCACATGCCTTTTCAGAGGTTTTGGTGGAGGTTCAGGCTTGTCATGATGTTTCGATCCCAGCTTATGAAGGGCTGTTGTGGATTTGGAGGACACTTTGGTCAAGGGGGATGAAGGATCGCTATTATTGCTTACACTCAGGCTATGGTCTAATTTATGACGTCTCGGTAAAGTATTTAAATTAACTGCGGGTCCTTGGTTACTTGCAGAGGGAAGAGGGGGTGTGGGGGAGGGAGTGCCACCACTATCACTTGCAGTACAGCTCCCACCCGAAGATCCTAGAAGTCCATTATGCTGTTTACTATGTAATTTATTATTTTTAGGTTGAACTGAATAATTTTTACTGCTTCCAGAAGACGAACTATTTTTTGTAACAAGTCTCCATAATTTTGAGGCAGGTTTCTTTGGCAAGGGGCGGGGAAAGAGTGGGGGCAACTGAACATAGTCCGAGTCCGTGTCAAAGTTATCACTCACTGTCCTACCGTTGGGATATTTTCCCTGAGTTAATTTCTCACCGAATTCCACATAATCATTCTGTAAATGTGAATTGTAATGATTTTGGTGTTTTGGTGTTGATTCTTGGAATTTTTCTTGTTATTCAAAGCGTTCTTTTTCCCAACCATTTTCACACTACCCGGCAACCAACTACTCGCCAGCCCATGCGTCTTGGCAACAGTTCCCGATGTCAACGGATTTTTACCCGTTTTCAAACACTTCAAAGAAGCGATTTTCGGCGCATGTCCATTTTCTTTGGTTCGGATAATTTGTGCTGAAGGGGACAGGGAATTTGTACTGGGTGTGAACTTAAGCTTGAAAGCATCCTTGGTCTTCATTTTGTCGTCTTCGTTAACGACGTTAGCGTCGTTGACTTCCTCCACCCCGTCACAACACTCTGGACAACAACAACAATCACACACTTGTTGAATATCCTCAAGAGAGATTTTACTCCCTGGCGTACAGCTCTTGACTGACTGTGAAACTGTCCTCAAAGCCGCTGGATTTCCTAGAGTAGACTCTCCAGGGCCGAATTCCTTTCCTGTTTTCCTTGAAACTATTTTTTTAATATCTCCAGTCTCCTCCATTCCACAACCAACACTTCCCCCAGCCTCCTGCTGCTTTGATGCTTGCTCGCTCTTTTGTCCAGGAGGAGCTCCCTTGTACTGCTCTAGAATCTTTTCCTCGGAAGAGCTCCCACAACCACTTCTTGAGCCTTCGAGGCCCTTGTTATTTCTGCCCGAAATAGTAAAATACTGTCTATCATCAGTCTTGGAATATGGGCTCTCCTCGCTTATTTCCCCATACACGTGTTCCAGTGGGTCATCATCTCGTTCGGGTGTAGATAAACCAACTCGCTGCTCCTGCTCTTCTTCTTCCCCATCTTTTCCTCTTCCTGCCCCTTCTTCGCCGTCTCCAGCTCCGTTGGATTCTGAGACACTTGGTATTCTTCGTCCCTTCCCATTATTCTCCAGATTTTTGCCTCCCTTCCTCCTGCATCCTCCGTCCCTTGTTGTTAAACCAACTACAACTTTGGAATCCACCCCTGGAGAACTCCCATTACTACAACCACCTCCTCCAACTTGTAACAATCTCTCTCCTCTTCTTTTGTCCACTAAATCCTTTTGTCCACATCCTCCCTCCACAGAACTGGAATTCCTTCGCCCAATAATAATTGTTCCCTTCTTTTCCTTGTTCTGGCACGTTCCACCAGGATTTAAACCATTTCCGGTATTAATAGTATTATTTAGATTAAGGCTGTCTCCCTTTCGCCGCACCTTGCTCCCACAACCCGAAGGCTCCGACATGTCTCCTAAGGTCAGCAAAGCCTCCTTCTCACAAGGATGAGTAATATCGTCTCCGAGTATCACTTCCTCTGCTTCCATCTCACCTTCCCCGGCCTTCAGCGTCCCTTCGCTCACCATAGAGGGGGTGTGATGATGAAGGAGAAGGGCCTCATCAGAGTTGAGGTCAAGACCGTCCAGCTCCAGCTCTTCCGTCATACACGAGTTGCACTCACAATGCCCGGCACATCCTTGCTTCTCTCCGATTGTTTGAACAAGGATGCTTGAGCGACAAGGCCCGTCGTCGTCACAGTCTTCACAGTCTGAATCACAGTACCAGTATTTTGCGTCAGAGTCCGCATCTTCCGAACAACAGCCTGGAGGATTACCCGGATGATTCCCTCGACCAGCGTCACCATTGTTACTGCACGAGGTAGTAGAGGATGAGGTTAGGCTACTTGGAGGATGATGGTGGTGGTTGCCGGGATGATTTCTCTCTGTCCTTGAATCATCTGTCAAATTACTTGTACTTCCACTCCGGCAAACATGACTCTTGGACACATTGTTCATGTTATGATTATGTGGTCCAGGGGGTGGTGGGTGCTTGGAACTCAAAGACTCCAGTGAGGTAGACTGATTATCCCGAACATGACTCTCCCGGCAACAATAAGGTATTTCACGTAGGTCCAAGTCCTCTGCAAGTACAAAGAGTTAGTCAAAGTTAGGGACAAATGGAAAAAAATCGTGTGGAAAAAAAGAATTTTTAAATTACTATCGCATTCAAACCAAACAATTCAATGATTTACCCAGGCTCAGATATAAAATTCTGACAAAAAGTCCTACCCCTGTCTGATTTCGGTATCTTAAAATTCAAATAAATCGCGTCCCTACCTAATCTCTATGTATTTCTCCAGCAGTAAACTAAATCTCAAAAACATTTAAAGTTAACTATAAAATATTCCTTGATTTCCATATGTCTGTTCGATGGAACACAAATTCAAAAAACCTGGACAACCAACTTTTGATCCCTCGAAACAACTAAGCCCTTGAAATTGAAAACATGATCTGAAATTCTTGTAAAGCCTTCGTTGTCCAGCTCTAACCGTTTACAGAGAGAAGAGAGAGAAGCGAAGCACAGCAGATTAGGAATTCAGTTTTACACACAAGTTTCATTTCAACTCAAGCAAAGAAGAGGAGGAGGAGAGAAGACGAGATGAAGAAAGTCTTTGAAAAGAATGAGGGATTTAAATTTAAAAGCCTCAGGGCGTGCATCAAACCTTCCAGGGTTTCCAGCCTCTTCTTCCCTTATAATTCCTCTGCTCATCTTCCTTCGGAGCAAGGAACAACTTTTAAGGAACACATCCTCTCTCTCTCTCTTTGGCCAAGGGCCTTGTTCCTTCAACCAAAAGGAATTTTTACAGACCACATCTGCTCCTCCAAAATCCTTCCTTCACCCCTCATCCTCCCTCCCCGTCCCTCCATCCCTATCATAATTCCTACGAGACTCCGCAAAGCCTACATGTGTACAAGGATTCAGTTTGAGATTGAGCTACACTTTGTAAAGGCAGATGATGGTGTCGTAAAATCCCTTTGTTGTCTCCTGTCAAGATGGACGTAGTGCCGTGTGTATATATGTTCCCCGTTATGCATGTTCCAAAGAGATGAGGGAATTTTTACTCCAACCACGTGAAATCAAACGCATAACAACAAAACTCCATGAACAACATTCTGGGGATAAGAAAAGCGTATAATCTTGAAAACTTTTTTTTTCGTAACCTCTTCTTCCTTCATGTCAGTCCTACAACTGTAAGCGTCCCTCTCAAAGACATTTCTGACAACTCTCTGACAAATCATATCACCGCTTAAGCTCAAGATCCATGAGCATACTGAAACAAATCCCGGATATCACAGCACCGCCGGACCGCGACAGGTAGAGACGGAACACTATGATTGAAAGCCCACACAGGAATTGCTAATCTCCATTTAAATATCTTTTCAACTTAACTACAATCTTCTTCCACTCCAACTCGGACCTTGTAAGGAAACGCTGCTATTGCAAAAAGCAATTAAGATTATTAAATATCTTGCATTAATTCCACCATAAAATCCTCTAATGAGTTTCTCCTGTTTCAAAAGCAAGGAGTTAAGGTAATGAAACACCGGGACAGACACGGGAAAACATGCACAAACAAATTGGCAAGCTGGCACATGTTGTAGCAGCTAAGCTTTCCCAGCCAGGAGGTCACGATCTGAGGTTAAATGCACTCCAAACCTGATTTACATCCAAAGAGATTATGCAAATTTAATGCACTTCTACAAGACAAAAGATGAGGAGTCAAACAAGAACCTTCTTCCTTCACTCGAAAATGTCATGTCATTCCTGTTGGTCTAGTCATACACATGGCTTCAATTTGGAATTTAAAAGTAAATGGACTGAACAATTAAAATCTACATAGTTCAGAACTCAATTAAGCTATAAGGTCCTACATCCCCAGTTTAACGACATCAATCACTAGAAATTTCTACGAATCTCTGACTAATACCCTCGCAGTTAAACGACTTTTAAAACTCAACTAACATTAATAACTTTAATAAATACGATATAATTATCCACATTAGCTACAAACTAATAGGGCAATAAAATAATCCATTAGAATTTTACCTTCGCTCCCATCAAGGCTGTAGACTCTGTCGGAGACAATGCCGGAGGTGGTATTTGAAGAAGCGTTGCTAATGACAGAGACACGTTGATGTTCGCTGGATTCTCCTCCACCGCTTAGCAGCAGTCCATCAGCCCATAGTGACAAATCCAGCATTTTCTCATCATTCTTATTATTTATCCCTGTCGTGGATCCGGTGGAGTTGATGAGAGTAGAATTACATGAACTGGATTCCCCAACGCTGGAACCCACACCACCGCCGTTTGAGCCGTTTGTCCCTCCAGAACCCTTTCCTCCACCATGATGTAGCTGATTATTGAGTTCGGCAGTGAGAAGCATCTTATTGTTGGATAAATGAAATTGATGCGTACATCTACAGAGGATGAGAAGGTGTCGAGGGACGGACTCACTAGAGGCGGTGAATGACAACTTTTGAGTCGAACCTCCCCAGGGACAAGCTTTGCCACGGATCTCAAATTTCTTCCTCTGCAACAACAAAATCATACATCAATAAGAAATTAGATCAACCAATTCATCTTTCCACACTACAGTCCATCATGGCGTAGCTCTGACATGTCAACCTTTCATCATTATCAACACTACCAACACATCTTCGTCAAACACATTTCTCTTAGGGAAGGATCCAACTGAGATTGGAATTTCGGCTGGACACTGAGGACTAAATCCGATCTCCCTCTCTTACTTTCCATATAATATAACGTGAGAAGATATTTTAAAACCCTTTAGGATTCTTTGAAATGTAGGGCTTTCAGATTAACAGTTCTTTTAAAAGACATGCCGTAAGACCTATTCCTTGGAGGTCACGAAATCTCCTTATGTAATTGCATGCAAGATCCATAATTATACATATAAATATAAATTCTATCTTCTTTATCGTAATATTCTTCTGTGTTTATCAGACGACACAAAAGGACGATTTTTGCAATTTTAAATAGCAAAAGATTTTAAACTTTTAAATTTTGAATTTAAAAATTTGAATTTAAAAATTTGAATTTAAAAATTTGAATTTAAAAATTTGAATTTAAAAATTCGAATTTAAAAATTTGAATTTAAAAATTTGAATTTAAAAATTTGAATTTAAAAATTTGAATTTAAAAATTTGAATTTAAAAATTTGAATTTAAAAATTTGAATTTACAAATTTGAATTTAAAAATTTGAATTTACAAATTTGAATTTAAAAATTTGAATTTAAAAATTTGAATGGGAAATAAAACACATGTTTTAAATAATGACGGAGGAATAAAATTCGGTTGAAGATGCTTTAACTAACCCGGAAATCCGAAATTTGGAACAGTTCGAGTAGCGGAAAGGCTCACTGCATATATAGTGCATTTTAAACTAATTCTAGATGTTATAACTTATTTGCTTCAAATTATGTGTACTACCAATAAACGTCACTCATATGAAATTAGTTAATTTAAGCGTGACATACAGGAAATGAAGTTAATAAACATTAAAAATGCATAAAATCTTTGAATTACTCAGTATCTACGTCCAGGTATCAATGCAATGTACAGAGAAACTTTCCTTATCTCAAAATCACCAATCAACGTTTAGTGTGTTGACATTCACTGACAGACTTAAAACTCATTTTCCAAACAATGTACTCATCTCAATCCTGTCCAAGTATCACCAAAGTGAAGAAAATGACGTTTGTTTGCGTAGAAAATGGCAAAAAAATCCGTACTTTTTACATTCACAGATACATGTACATGATTTACCCTACACGGTGCACGCAAATCAAGCCAGTAAAAAGCCAACTTTTTGCAACCATATTCTGCACAATTTGCATCCAGTCATCACTACTTTCCTTGGGTACCGGCTGTTGTCAAATAAAAAACTGAAAACTGACTTACAAGAGATTGCACTCTCGTTAAAATTTGCATATCTACAGCAATTTTTGCGGGCTTGTGAGATATTAACAGATGGTAAACGTACAGACAGAGGCTTGGTTCAGCCATAACGTTTTGTAACATTATTGCAACCTTTTATTATTGTACAGAGAAGATGACAGGTGACTAGCTGAAGGTTCACGCTTTAATATCTGCCCACTATCCTCCTAATACTCCGCTCTGACTTTAAATGAGATACAGAACACACCTTTTCCTTATTTAAAAGTTCATTTCCACGCTAGATTGTCAATTTTTCGCCAAAATTCGCAATGCACCATCCCCATGAGAAACTGCAACAAAGGATGCAGAAATTGAAATAGGACGCTTGCAGCGGTATACGCATGTCCCTAGTCAAACAATTAACTGCATGCACCTGTCCGCTCGACATTCCAGTTTTGCATTTGCCCACCTGTCAACTTTGGAATGAGTGAAGAGTTGATTACTGGGATTACCTGCCCTAATGTTCTATGGTGGAATTTTAATCTTACTCGAATATGCAGCAGTATTAGCACCTGAGTAGCTAATTGTTTCTAAAAGTACACGGGAGAGCAATTATTGCGAGACTGCACACACCTAAATAACATGGGATTTTTCTTTAATCCCCTGAAATTGTCCCTCCCTCAATATTCTAAGATGTTATTAAGATGGGCTTGATTTTAGAAAGGATTTAATTTGCTTTATTATGTGATTTAGTACCATAAGAATCTCGGATAGGTTTTCAAGGAAAGCTATTTCCTTAAAACTGTCTTAAATCCTGTTTCTCTTGGGCATATTTCAAGAAAATTCCTCACGTTTAAGATATTGACACTGACAAGATAGGCGAGAATAATAAATTATAAGAGGGAATGATGGAAAAAAGGATTTAAGGGGGGGAGGAGGCGGGTAGATTGGAGGGATTTGCTCCTTAAACTCCAAGCAAAGTAAAGATCAGCCAATAAATATATTGCAAGGGTTAATATCTCTTTAAGGATACTTGAAAATAATAACTAACATGGAGGATTTAACCATAGGAATTGCATGGATGATGAAGCCGAAAAATCATAAAAGCATCCGTTCAATTGCGCAAATCCCACCTCGCAGACAGACTGGGTATGTATCGGAATCCTCCCCAAAAGATATTACTTAGCCACGAAGTATATTAATTGCCTTTGAAATCAGGGTCGCATATTCACACGTCTTTCTAGTCATGCTCTCCCCATAAATTTGCATATAAATAGTGAATATTACAAGTTTTAATGCATTTTTAAATTGGTTGAAAAAGCATTTCCTATCAGAGATCAAGTCTACAGTCGAAGTCCATACAGTCTAGGACTGACCCCAAAATATATAAATTGATAAGAAAAATTCAAATTTTTGCCGGAAAACGTGCCGTTCTTTGAAGAAAGCCAGACACACGCAAACACTCTTAACCAGCCATTCCATTCAAGTTCCTTTTGATCTTTCCAAGATTGGCGAAAAAGATTGCGAATTTTTGGGCGTGAAAAAATCATCATGTTTTCTAATATGTAATAATGTAAAATGAAATCTAAATTATCAATCGTTTCAAGTTTTTCAAGCCCAGCAACTTACCTCAAAGTAAAGCTTTGTAATATTGGCCCAAAGGAAAGTGACTTTGGGTTGTTCAGGAATTTCCATGCATGCAACATTGTTCTGTAAAAAAATCCATCAAAAAATCATTATTATAACAGCAGGAACAAGAGCCAACAAACAAGTCACTAGCATGGCCAGCTCGTCATCCAAACAATCAATTAAATCCACATAAAAATTCCTAATCAGCTTCTATCAGTAATAAAGCGCTGTCGTTATATATGAAATAGTAGATAGTTTTCTTCCCCTGTTTCTGCTACTCTTTTTTACCCCCGAGCTTTACCTCTTTGGTATATGTTCAATGCTCATCCTCACTACAAACTACATCTTCTCACTCCCTTCATTCCATCACATCATGAACAGGTAAGCAAGGTGGGAAGCTAATGTAACATACAGCCATTAAATCTCATGATTGGAGCTCATTTGCAAAATTTCTATTTCGTTTAATACTACCTTGTTTGAATTTTATAATATTTTCCTTGAGGCTAAACTAGACTACTCAAAGAGCTAACATTGCGAAAAAAATTCGCAGAGAAATTGCAGGAAATAAGTAAGAGAAAATCCTTGCAAATTATTAATTTTCTCACCTGATAGACTTCGATTCCTTTAGGAGTAACTCCAATCCAGACAGGTGCATCCTTCCCTTCTTTGGTCCTTAACGACATGGTGTATAAATGCATATTGTAATGTGGCATGAGGGCCCGGATGAAGGCAAGCCGTGCCGTAGGCTGGCTCATCCCCCGCAGACTCCCATACTCCCTCGCAATAAGATTTTTTGGCAATTTTAGTGCTGCGCTCCATCCTGATGTTTCTGAGCCGTGTCTCCAGTCACCGTACTCGGCTTGAAATGCCAGTGCAACAGTTTGTATTAAGTTTTCAGGAGAGTGACGAGGAGCGTAGACGAGATTCTGTCGAAGCTGAAGATAGTAGTGTAGTACAGACACTACATCACTGTCAATCAATCAAAAATAAAAAAATCAATTAAATATATTTTTTAATCAATTCCCCAAAATTTCATCATCAATCAATAAGCAATAATAGCAAAGTCGGTAGCTGATTGCCAATTTGGCTAATGTGTTTCACACAGATGGAAGTTAAACTTTCCTCCTCCCACGCTCTTTCCATTTGCCTAAATTACAATTCTTTTTATTTTGGTAATCCTTTTTTTAAATTTCAATCATTCAAATCAACCCCGCCTTCCAACCAACCGGGCGACTCAAGCCCGATGCCTATTTAAGCGAAAAAAGTATTTAAAAACTTTTATCATCCTTCAACCTCATAGTGTGATCCTGAATGGTTCAAGATATTCCAAATCTGTTTCTGCTACTACTCGATTTAATTTCACTCCATCATTCATGAATCAATGTCAACGCTGCGCGCTGCAGTTTAACTGCGCAGCGTGCATCCGCGTTCATGCTCCACGCCTGCTCTTTTCTAAGATATGAATCTTTTTTCACTACCTGCATCATTTTAAACTTATCCACCCCCTTCTCACATGCAAACCTCCTTTTAAGTAACTACCAAATTAGCCTCATCTTCTCCTCCTGTTAACCGTTAGTTAATCACTCAGAAGGTGAAATCTATCCTCTTTGTCATTCCATCATACATGAAATCATCTCAGCCTTTGGTCAAGCTTAACCCCTGCAATTTTACAATCATACCTTCAAATCAAAGCCCACACACAACAATGTGGAAATTATTATTTTCCTCATTGAGGATAAGTACTTCTTGGCATTCAATTCAAACCTGCTTCATTCAACGAGCATTTTGCAAATTTCTTTGCTCACTCAATGCTTACAATCTTGAATAATTAATTTTTGCAATCATTTCCCAAAGTGGACAAGTCTTTTAACCGCCAGCCCGCTTTTTAATTACGCAACCTGTCCTCTTTTCTATTAATTCACATGGCACATGCTGTTTTTATTCTACACATTCTTGCTTCTTCCTCCTTAACGATCCTAAGTAGCTTAGCCGACTTTATCCATCAAGCTTGCTTAGCTTAGTAAAACCATAACGTATTTAGCATTTACTCTCCCCACCAACTTGTCTTAGACCTCAGGAGTTTTAATAGCTCAAAAATCTTCTTACAATCTATCAAACTCCCAACACCTGGTCTTTTTCCTTGCTGCATAATTCACACGCTACGCGGTCTTCTTGTTTAACAGTTTAGAAACAAGAATCATACTTAACTTTAGCCAAGTTTATCAAGTTTCTTTATACCAGAGTACAATGGATGAGGGAGTTATATATTATTTTAACCCATTAAAACACCCGGCTAATCACAAGTAGTGAATTACCCACTGATTTTTATAGCTCTTAGCTCGTCAATCCCGGCTTCATTCATAGGGAGAGAGGAATAGTGTGGAAGGCTGTAGACAAAATGGTACAACTTCTCAGCATGAATCCTCTGCAACTTCTCTTCGAGGTATTACACACTATTTACATAAAATCCTAGGACAAAATCCAATATATACCATGCACACCACCACCAGGCAAGCTAACAAGAATTCCACAGAGGATTTCTTCTTATTCATCTTCTCTCCTTGTTTTTCTTCAAGGCTTGTGTCTTCCCAGGCAGGCTTGACAGGAGAGCAATAAATGATAACGTGAACTAACCAACTTCCCTCTGTCTTTTCTAACAGGGAAGAGAAAGAGCAAACAGGGCAAGGATCACTATGGGGGCATTCTTCTTTAACTATCCATCCAAACTCAATAGGGAGCCTTCTCAAGACAAATATATCCACACCGTTAAGTAGTCCACCACCTCCCTCCAGCACAAGCGACAACAGATTAGAGACAGAGAAATATAATAAAATCCCTTGAATACAACAAGGCCCTCTATCAAAATCCATAGTCACTCACCCCTGGAAACTAAATAAATAATAACCCGTGTATTTTTAGCACGCTCCCAACTTCTAATGTCCATAATCTCCACACCAGTCCTCGTTCGTAGTCGTACTTTAATATCACAGTCATAATTTAACTGTTTCTTCCATGTTCCTTATTGCTGGAGTTGTACATTCCTACAGCGTTCTTTGAAGATACAGCATCTGTGACCTCTAAGCTGTATCTGTAAGCTAAGGCTCTACGGCCGGAATATTCAAAATTCAAAGGCGGGTAAAGATGTAAAGAAGAGGGAATAAGAATCTGCAGATGTTATCTAACATGTATCGGAACGCAAAACTTTGTGCAAGACTCGTAGAACCAAATTCCTTGTACTTCCTATGTCACGCACAACCAGTATGAGATGAAACTATTAAGATGGGTGAAAAAACTCTGCACATTCCTACACGATTTGCAAAAAAAACTGCCAACTTGATTCTTGATCGTTATCAGCGCTCAAGTGCTCAGCGCGTATGAGGGTGCTGGGCTGGCAGCAACAGCGTTGCAGAAAACTACTTGTTTTTGCAACACTTGCTGGTAAAAGAGAAGAGGAGAAATAAAACTGATTTTTGCATTAGAAATAATTTCAGAATGTGGTAGCTTCAAGATTCAAGCTTCTTCTTTTCTCCTCCACAGGAATGTGTGCTAATATTCTTTGTTTGCAAAAAATTCCTTGGAGTCGTAAATCATTCTCCAGGAGCACATTCAAGTTCCTTATGCAAGTTTAAGTATTCAAACCGTTCCAGCATCTTGTTTCTTGGAAAAATATGCTGTTAGATTTACATTCCTGCAGCTTTTACGACCGGTTTGAAAAGCAACTATTTGCATCCTCTATCTCTTAGAGGTTCAATACAATATTACACTGTATTATATTTAAATCTAAACAAATTTGACTTTGGTAGACAAAGTACTCTTCTTCTTCTTCTTTGTCACAGAATTATTTCCATCTCAGAGAATTATTCCTGTTCATTTATGGCATGTGCCCTGTGTCTTTGTGTCTCGTGCCTCAGCGGTGCACATTATAAACTGTGGGCCTTGTTACCTCCAATATGGTTACAACCAACACCTAAAGTTTCTATGAGCTTCTACAGAAAACACATTCCAATTCAAAGGAATGAGTAGAAAAATGTATATATTATTGTCCTCAAAGCTCCGTTTTCTATTACCCATCAATCTATCGATAATGACCCCGGCATCCGGTATTTTATGAACTCTGTCAATCACATTTGACTCAAAAATTTACGACCCTTGCTAATACGTAGCCTAGCCCAGGTTCACGCGCTTTACATAGTCAGCATCAACGGCAACATTACAATCCCTCCCTAGAAAAATGACTGCACTCCATGGAATCCTTGATGAAATCCCAACCAGAAAGTACCATCTTGAACGGAAATATATATACCTTCTTACAACTCTGCTAAATATGACACTGCCATAACTAACGGGCCGTAAAATGCTTTCACCCACCCTCATTTCCCTCTTGCTTGCAGGACATTCCCGTATTCTGGTTCTCTCGTAAACTTTCTGAATACTTCCCCAGAGGAAACTATTTTGTAAACATGAAACACACACTGTCTGTTCCTCTCTACTCTCAGCAAATCACGGTTCATCTTTTGCCTCATAGTTGCCATACTTGCTGTCGTCCAAGGAACAACTTGTAACTTTTAGTTAGTTGTTTAGCTAAAGTTTGTTGGCCCTCGTTCCAAGAGAAGGCAACACCGAAGATACACATAAACATGTTGGACAATGTGACAAAGGGGGATGGATTCTTAAGAGTTCTGGTTGTTCCTTATATTATAAGATTAATAAATTATCGCATGAATCATAAAAACATTTTTCTTACAAGCTTTGAGGTAGGGCTTCCAGGTAGAAATGAACTCGGCAATAGAGCACCACAGCCTTGTTATCCTGTGTGACAAAATTTCAAAAAGACAATATTTTAGCGGATATTCAAATATAATTCAAAATTAGACATTTTTACTGCGCGCGCCACTTGTAGCCAGCACCACATTAACTCCCAATTTATGTAGCATTGTGTCCCACACTTTTAAAATCCTAATCGTAAAACAGCAGGTGACCCCCAACAAGGAATTCCTTCCTGTATATCCTAGCCTTTAGCCCTTGTAGTTTGAGTTCTTGTTCCTTGGCCCAGGCCCAAGATTACCGTCAACGTATAGGCTCAGCCCTTAACCCTTGAGGATGGTACAATCAGAAGACCCTTTGACTCCCGCACCTTAACTCCGTCGTTAACTTTGTTTCATTTTAGTGTCACTTGCATGACGTAAGGTCTTGAAGAAAGCCAAAAAGACTCCTTGGCTGTAAGATAATTTGTGGATTCTTGTAGAAATTCCACAAAAGTTCATTTCTCTGTGCTTGCTGAGCAATAATTCATCCGGCCGTCATTCTTCTTCGGGCCCATTTAACATTTCCTCTCCTCTTTCTCAGACTGACGACAAGTTGAGAATTTAACGTAATTACCATTCAAGCCTTAATACAAATTACCCTTTCTACACTCTCCTTCTTTGTAGCTGGTAACAATTGAAAACTTTTCCCAGACTGCAAAGTAACGATTGCCGTTAACGCAACCGTGTAACACTGCACACAAAAATCCTTTTCTGGATTATTCTTTCAAGGCCGAGGAGGCTTCAAATCTCCGTCGAGTCGTAACAGGTCAAGACGCTGAGGAGACAGGAACGTTTAAAGACTTGGATGACAACGAGTTTAGAGCCACGAGAAGAATCATTAGGCTGGATTGCTCCAGAATTTCCCACCGAAACCATCAAGAATCGTTATAGTTCAGTCGAGAACGACAAGGAATCTTGTAATTCCAGGCATTAGTTCCGTCCAAAGCTTCGTTTAACTTTGCCCTTAAAACCCCCAAGCCATCACTCTTACTCCTCTCCTGCTCCATGTCCTCTCTTAATGATGATGATGAGGAAGGTGGAGGAGGACCAAGAAATAGAAAATAGTTTAAGCTATTCCAGGAGTTGTAAAGAAAATCACCTCTGATTTAGCTCCCTAGCTACTTAACTCCAAAAGTAACTTGAGAAAAACTCCTTGGGAATTAACGCAAGGAAGCTGCTACAATTGGACACAACAATCCAAAATCTCTGGAGCTCGTTAACATTTTTTCATTTCATCATCATTACGAACAGAAGTAAAACTCGAGCAGTTTTCAATTCTCTCACACCCAATCTCACATCCACAGCTTAAGTTTTCACTCCCTAATGTCTCTTGGTCAGTCAAAATCTTAACTGAAGCCTTGCTCCCGGCTGAACTCTCCGTAAACTTCCTCTCATATTCTTCTCAACCTCGACTCTGAACCGAGAGTTGAGCTGCCATTTCATATGTCATCGTCAGATTGCATCAAATCCTTTTATCCAGGAGTTTAAGATGCAAAAAAACCTGTACACGCACACTTTTACTCTTGAGACAGACAGAAGAGATGAATCTTTTAAAGTCAGGCAGATAGGGAAGCTAAGGCAGGCAGAGATGCAGTCCAGTCAGTCAGGTGGATTTAAAGACCTACTTCCGAAATATTAATCTCTTGTCAGACAAGGCCTGAGAAATTTTGATTCAAGCAAAACTGGAGAATAACTACGAGCTTAAACTCTACAACTCCATCTCGATATAAGCTGGAAGCTTTGCGTGAAGGCTCAATGAGAGTTTCAAGACTTTCATTGGTCATCAGCACATCCGAAATTTGATTCAACTACTCCTTCTCACCTGAGCTGTCGGAGGCAGATCACACTTTAGTTCCTGCATCTCTTAGAACTTGCAATTGCATGCAACAACTGAACAAGTCTATCAAATATCTTTGACCAATCAAAATTAATTTCTACTACAACCATCATCCCTTGTCCATTCCACGCATCTTGTAACAAATTCTTGTCCATGATAGAAGGATGATGATGACGGAGAGTAAAAAATCCATCATCTCTCCCTACTTGTTCATCTCTTTCTCCTTGATCCATCCATCCCGAGAATCTCCCGTCTTGTTATGCCTCTGGAGGTGGAACACGTGTGTGAGTGTGAATTCAAACAAGCACACTGATTCTTTCTTATAGCATCATCATCATTCTCCCGGCTTGCTCCTGCTTTTATTCTGACATTTCAAATCCCCTCCTCCCCTCATGAATTCAGCCTTAAGACTTTCATACATCTCACAGTTTCTATCATCCAGCTCTGTCTGTAATTCCTCCAACTACAGGCCATGCACCGAGTAGAAGAGAAGGATAGCTCTAGGGAAGAGCCCTTAAAGAATCTTAAAGATGGTACACCCTTTGGGTAAAAAAGCCTTGGAAGAACTAGGATTGTGTCTTGGAGGAGAATATCTTTAGGGCTTCTCCGTTTGGGTGGAGGAATTAGTGGGTAAAAGGGTTGCTGGAATCTGGATAATTCTCTCGCGGGTAGTTTAAGTAAACGTTCCATCTTATTAGGGTTTTGGACGAGAGGGATGAAACTGACTGCTTTAACTGCTACGGGGCCTAGCTACATCTCCGGTGGATGATGAGGGAGAGAGAGAGCCAAGTTGTAAAATTAAACATTCTTGAATAAGAATAAGAGGGATGGGAGGGAGTGAGTGTTGTTACAAAACGGGAGAGGGAAAACGAGATGGACAGAGGGATGGATGAGAGGAATGAAGCTACAGGTTATGGAGCTTGTAAAATTGAAGGAATGGTAGTGTGGAGCTCGTAAAAATTTCAAAAGAAAAGCAGCTACCGGAATTGTTAAAAAAATTGCCGGGAGCAAACCATTTTTTCCCACCTTCCCTCTCTCATCCATCACAGCAAAAGAGAAGCCACACGTTTCTCCTATATTTCTCTTGTCCCTATTTAGGATTTACGTGATTCTTCTTCTTCCTTTTTCATCCTCTGCTCCTCTTTTCAACAGATTGTCTACACACTTAGCGTACACAGTTGCAGCTGCATTGCTGGTTAAACTATCCGAATTCTCTGAATTTACATACACGTTCATCCCTTTAAAGAGAACATTTTCTAGCTACTTTCACGTTCGTCCATTTAGCGTTTACGTAAATACGTAAGTGGCCAAGAATCAAGGTTTCGGATTTTGATTTAAAGCTTGAAATTCTTGAGTCTAGGTAAACACATGGATTGAAGACTGTCGGATGAATCCTTGAGTTCTCACTTAACCTTTAGACTTGGAAACTATGTAAATAATATGAAATCCAATTCCATTCTTTCTGTAGCATCTCGCTCAACAAGCTGGATGAATATTCAAGTGTGAGTTAAAAGGAAGGCTTGTGCACCTTGTTTTTAGCCTAAAGTCTTCCTTGAAATTGCCCCTACAATCAGAAGAGACTCAGCGGGAATAAAGGAATCAAGAAATAACATTCTCAGGGATGCATCTCATCATGATGATAAAAAAACAAAAGATTTACAAATACTCTCGCACCCTAATCAAACCTCCCTCATCTCCTTTTACTCTCAGCTTCAGCCGCAATCCATCCTCCAGCTATCTTCCTTCATCTCATCAATCTAAAATCTACATAACATTCCGCTTTCGGATTTCGCTTCAAGAGATTCAAACCTACTCAATTTACTTTCCAAGCTTTTACTTTTCTATCAGATTGGCTTGAGAAGAAGAAGGAAAGTATGTAATAGAGGGAGATAATAATTCCTTTTCTGCAGACATGTTGAATTTATAATGAGCAATAATTTGATCCGCATGCAAATTTTAAACATACAACAATACTATCTCCCACACAAAATACGGAAACTGGTTCACAAATTTATCTTTCTAACGGGCTGTTATTAAGTAACCATGTAAGAACAGTAGCAAAACCGAGTATCAGTTCCAGTGCGTAGCGACGGAATTTATAATACTTTTTAGCTTTGAATAATTGAGTATGAGAAGATTTTTTTTTTCGATCATAATTAACGTTTGAAATAGCAAACTAATTAAAACTAGTGGAGAAAAGAGTCGACAAAAACAAGACAATCTTGTTTCAAGCATGACCAAAAATATATTTTACAATTAAATCCCAATTTACTTTTTTCTACAAATATTCATCATCACCATCGTCGTTCCTCTTCTCCCGATATGAAACTAATTTCTCCTTGCTCTACAACTACTTCATCCTCACTACTATTTCTACCCGCGAAATAAGAATCTTCTTTCCGCATCTCTTCACGCACCTGCCTGCCAACCAGCCACCTTTATCATCAGCATCAACACACCTTCCTCTCTAAATTTGAATCTTCTCGCTCTGGGCCTGAAAGATTGGGAGAAGCTGAAGCAAATGAAACTTGCAGTTAAGAAGCTATAAAAGCTGTAAGTATTGGTCTTGTTTAAAAAACTCGTTTTGCTCCAAATCATGATCTCAATTATTTCTCCAAGACTCATCTCTACAGACAGGGTTGGTGGATGCTATTTACGATAATACTCCTTGACGCACCATGTGATTATCTCCAGAGGAGCAAAGTAAGATTGTTAATTTTGCGAGTGTGAATTTGTTTTGCAAAAAATTATATTTCAAACTTCCTTCGCATATCCGCAATCCTCATTATGCAGAAACCCGAAGACAAAGCTGTACAAACCGGCTAACCGGGAGATTGCTGAACAAATCTGGTTTCATTAAACTTGAACCCGCTCTCATCCCCCTCTACCGTCTTTCTC
This sequence comes from Sminthurides aquaticus, assembly GCA_906901655.1. NCBI lineage: Eukaryota > Metazoa > Arthropoda > Collembola > Symphypleona > Sminthurididae > Sminthurides > Sminthurides aquaticus. The sequence continues at coordinate 2,272,991 of CAJQTT010000010.1, forward strand.
CCCCTACCTGACTGACAACACTATCAAGCCTATAGCTTGCCGGCTACCGGCGGCGATTCATCAAATCCACAGACTAGACACCTTCCCCCTGCCAATCTTCTTTTCCCAACGCATCCCAAGTTCCAGTCAGCAGCAAAGCAAGCAAGAAAGTTAAAGGCAAGCCTCTAACTTCACAAGTCTTTCACCTGCCATCATCAGCAGCGCCAAAGCGCCAAACCTTCTTGTAACTTGTCTCCCCAGTTCTCAATGAGCGTCCCCATGATTTCATCCCCCTCCCCATGTCCTTCTCCTTTCTTCATCTTGTCTCATTCATTCATACATTTCTATTCTACAATCATCATAATAATAAAGATAATAATAATCATCCATACACACACGCACAATAATCCCATCTATCTAACGAGAGAAGATTTTTTTCTCAATTCTCCTCACCCCGCCCCTCCTCTGTCGCCTAATCCCCTCCTCCCTCTTGATCAAATCCCATGTAATAAGCAAGTATAAGCTGGGCTATTCCGAATCTCATCCAAGCATCCCACCACCCTAGTGATGTCTGCCCTAAAGGCAAGCACTAGGACAGGTAGGCACAGCACAGGTAGGCACACAGCACACAGGTAGACAACAGTGGTATGCAGAAGCGGATTGAAACTAAAATTTGCAAACTAATTTACATACATTTCCCATTCACATTCTCAGCTTTCTTCTCCTTCTTCACCTCGTCCTCTCCCATTTCTATCTCGCTCTCCACTTATCTTTTACTTATTCTTCTAAATCCTCTTTAAAACTCTACAAATTAAATACAAGTTACAAGCTATAAACCATCAACTCCCCCCACCCATATGATAACCCTCCTCCCGGATGATGAACTGCATTTATATGCAAATCATGAGTCTTTTATATAATTTGCACAAATTCCAACACCTCCAGCTATCAGCTCCTCAACAACTTTCTTCAATTTTAAATCAGAGAGAGAGAGAGAAACGAACAAAATGGCAATTTGCTCATACAATTTCTTGAATGGTAGAGAATCAGAACATGATACTTGCATCCACTACTCACTTTCACATAACTCCATCCTTTCTTTACTTTTGCTCTCACTCCTGTCTTTTCGCCATCGAAAATCCATGTCAATTTGTTTCATTTCTCCGCGAGCTCACCTACAATTATGCTAATTAAAGGTGATCAAAAAATTCCGGACAGGTAAGCAGACAGAAAGTCAGAAGAGCCCAGTTCTTACTACCAGCACTCAGCAAGGAAGCATACCTCAGGCTAGCTGGTTTTTCATTCATCCACCACGATTTATTTTTACAATAACAATCATTTTGGCAATCAGAATAATGGTCAAGAAGAAGAAGCTGGAATCCAGTAGCAAAGTATCATTTGTTCAGTAACACGACTTGGTTTGAACGCTTCTTCTTGAAATATAATTTGCTCTCATCTTCATCTTCTTTATGCGTCCTCTTTTCTTGTGGTTGTTACCACATCATCACTTATTTCTCCCGAGCTTGAAACAGTGACAGCTTTTTTCCATACATGTATTGCTAAGTTAAAGCTGCTGTATTGGCAGACAAGCTGAATCGCCAGCAAAGAAAAACAACACCCTGCAGAGTCTACTCACCATTCAGACATTCTTTGGAGCATCATGGATGGGTGTCATAATTTATTGGTAAGAGCATGAATTCCCAATACATTCAAATACAACCTTACTCCAAGTAGCCGTAACGTAGCAAAAGGTAACCAGGAATGAAAAGAGGCTCAAGCTTTGTTGGTTGTACTGGTTCAACTCAACTGAGCAAGCACGATGGAGGATGGATCATCAAACCACATATCTTCGGCTGGATCTTGGGTGAATATTAAATCATTCCAAATGATCAACAGCAGGTGTATAGCTGGTAGGAGGGAGGAGAAAAAGAAGAGGAGGATCCACAGGTGTAACAGACGGTGGTGGATCACAGGTAAAGCGGTTGCCCGAGAGAGGCACCTTGTTTGTATTATTACACACTATAGTCAGTTAACAGCCAGCTTTGGGTGATTTCGTATACAATCCCTTGGAACAGGGTCTTGGAGGAAAAGGTAAACTTGGTTCTGTCTATAACCCCATAATTTTAACATTCTTTAAAATTTTAAAGAACCAGACAGGTACAATGATGCACACGAAACGAAACTATGGATCGAGTTGATGCCCATATGCAATCTAATTTACAGGCTCTTAAATCTTTGCATCTATTTAGTCTATGTCCAGGTGTGCGTCTATGTTGTGTAAGGACTGTTTGCTTCCATGTAGGACGCTTTGTTTAGTAATCACCTTATGGTTTTGACAGAAAATATAGCCTGACTTGATAAAATCATTGACGTTTTCTTTGATAATTTTTTATAAAAATAATGTATGCTTTGTCGTGACGTGATTTTTGTCGCAAAATCTACGTTGATTTCATTCATGTAGTTAACATTATCAGAGCATATATTCTTGTACACAGTATAACCTTACCTGTGTTTTTTCAATAGACACAGGATTCGAAGCTTGTCTTCTGCTTCATCCCTTCTTCTGTACATACAGAATGACTACGACAACATCTTACACGAATCCCTGCCCTCCCTCGGTTTTTATTTCCAACAAGGAGGAACAAAGGATTGAAAGAACCGCTTGCGGAAATACCTTCACGCTACACCGAATTCCCCCTATCCTCAGACACAGACAGATACGAGTCCACACCTTCCTGTTTTCCACTAGATAAAATCCGAAGCGGATGTCCTTAAACTCTCCTAAGGAATTCCAAAACCCTTGGACAATATTCCAGAACTCAAATTACTTCTTTATCACATTGGTTAGGCGTCAAAAACATTAAACTTTTTGAATCTCCCGCTAGCCGCAACTTAGTTACTTGCTTAGCTAACTAATAGCATTGTTAACGTCTTCAGAACGATGAAGAGAAACCTATGGACGCAATGCTGCATTACTATGCGCTAGTAAATACAAAGACGTCAAGGGACTCTTTTGTTCCTAGTACGGTTCTACTTTCCCTGGTTCATCGTTAAAATTTACGAGAATCGATACTGGTTCATTACGGGAAAATTAGCGAACCGCCTCCCATTTTCTTTTCAGGGTTCATGGTCAATAATTATATTTAGGCCGTGGTTATAAATCAAATATGAAATAAAAGCCTCTTTAAGTTCTATGTTCCGCAATTATATTTCCAATATCCTCTCCATCCCTTGCACTCCTTCAACAATGTTAAGCTAAACCAAACTACAAATATACTATAGCCATCACAGGAAACAATGTATACGATGTCGTTTTAGAGACAGGAGAGAAAGCTATTTAGTTATTCCCTTCTTCGTCCATGCTCGTAAACTAAAACTTTTTTCACTGCATATAGTGAATGATAGCTACGTATTGAAATCCTTTACGATCAAAACAAGTGCATATAATGTCCCCCATTACAAATATGTATGACAGCTTACACACAGATTGGAGTAGGGGAGACACTAAATGAGGGTTTAGAGGACAGCTCTACTACCTGCTAAATTCAAGATTAAGCGTCCAACATTCCTCCTAAGGCTTTACGCACTCGTTTTTAATGTACATCAACTTCCTCTTTGTTTTCTCAACGACAGAAACAACGCACCACTTGAATGAGTTGACTGTAAGGGGTTGATAAAATATGTTATTAAAAACCTGCACTTCCCGCCATCAATTCAAGAGAAATATATTGTATAATTTACTCTAGAAAAAACAAGCTTGAGAGTCACTAATGACCGCTTATGAAGCTTTCAATTTAACCACAACTTTCACATCTTTCCATCCAACATTAATCTCAGGAATGAACATTCTTCTAGTGTCTTGAGAATCTGACCCACCGACCATACGTAGCCACAGTAATCAAGCCAAGAACAGGAGCGGAGGAGGAGGGAACTTGAGAGCTTTACGCTTGCAACATTTGAAAGAGTAACTTATCACAAGCAGGAACACACCTGCTTGAGGTCTCTTGGAGAAAATTCCATCCATCAAAGCATTTAAAATCCCATATTATAATAATCACCATAATTTATTAACCTAATGTTTTCAATACCGCTCGCTCTCTTAGTATTTCCTCTCCACCAAACCACAACAAAGAGGGAGTGAGGCTGGGACGGAGGATATGAGAGCGGTCAAGCAGGCTAAACTGCTATATATGCCGTCCTACAATAATGTTTCATGTCGTCTTTAGTTCTAGCTAAAGTATTTAATGCGGATCAAGTTCAATACCTGCTGAAAATCTGGAGATATGGCAAAGTGAGTTTAAACTAGCTTCGTTGACCATCTGACCGGCGCGTGTGTGGCAACCTTTTGGTGCTGGCTTGACCCGTCGATAAAGTAATAGCAGGCTTGCGCGCGCATGCATGCTAAACATCATGTCCTCTAGCTAATAGGACACATTAAGTGTGTTAATTCAACGTTGAGTCCATGTTGGATTTTTGGTAATTACAATGCACTTGAAGTAATTAAACTTCAAACTGTAATTAAGTTTTGAAGAGGAATGTGTTGAATTCCTGCAAGGAAATTGATCTATATCCTGTACTTACAGCTAATCCAGCACGTGTGGGTAAAAGGATGCGCATCCTTTTATATGTGTCAAACGTTTGACATTTTGAAGCATGTGAAGAGTGACAGGTATGGTTTGCGCAGATTTGGCGCTGCGCTTAAGCATGTTGCGCTCTTCCGTACCGCCATTCATTCCTTCTTCGGCGCTTGTCAAGCTTGACTTCTTAGGGGCTGACATCTGGGGCGTTATTCCGAGACTACTGTAAATTAGTCCGTGTTTCTGAGGCACTACTTGATCGCAGGGCACTCCGTCTTGACGCAAGGAGCAGGGACGATGATGATGAGCAACTTAATTAGATGGCAAAAATATTTCTAATTACCAGGGCTCATTTGCTAATTACAGGGGAGATTGAAGAAGTTGAAGTGGGAGATTACGGGAGGGAGAGAGAGCGATCAAGAGAAGAATGCCGGAGGTGAGTGATGGATAGCATATAAATGAGTAGAGCAGAGAGGGAAAAATAAAAGAGACTGAAAATATTTTCTCTCCTGAATTATAATAATTTCATCTCGATTAACGATTCGTATCAGAGCATGTAGTGTGCACAAGGCTACTAATTATTATTACCCTCCGAGGTAGCCTTTTAGATTCGAGATTTGCATCTTTGTATACTCTCTACCTTTTCTCCAATGGTACTTGATAATAAGAAGATGAAATGAAAACAGGTAGCTGGGAGCAACTCAGATGAACGTTGCAAACTAACTGGGCATCTGACAATTGCCAATAAGGAATTTAAATGCAACAGAATTTACAAAGCTCTTCACTTCTGCTCAGCTTTAGCTACAACCGCTTACTGCAAGAGGATTCTTATTTTATTTTTGAATTGATTTACTATTCCTGACACGTCTTACTGATTCCAAAACCTAATCACAATATTTTTGTACGTTGCTAAATAGTATGCGCTGCATATTAACTCCGGAGATATTAAAAACGTCTTGCCGGGGAGCTACTATTAAGAAGTTGCTACTTTGCAATCGTTCCTAAAGGCACATCAATGATGGAATGCTGATTGCAGTTTTGAATCAACTTTCTTCCGCCGGTGATATTACTTCTCGTTTTGGATTTTTTATCAAACCTCTTCAGCTTATCAGGCTATATGAGCTAAATATATACGACGGTCTTGATTGACAGCGTATGGATTTAAAGGGAAACTGAGTGAAATTTAGCCTCCAAGCTTTGTTCAATTTTTGTGCATCATTTCAAATACTAGGTAATATCAAATGTCATTGGAATCCACAAATTAGCTTTGCACTTTTAGTATGAAACAACGAAAGGTTTTCTTGAATGAAGTAGGATTCCCTGGCGTGCAAACTTCTCATTAATTACAAAACATGCTCTGGGATGTTGCAAAGAATTAGCAATTTTGCCAAATACAGAATAATAATGTGAATGAAATTGTTAATTAAATAAAAGCATTTCATGTAAAACGTAACCGTATGACACGCGAAACATGCTGAGCGCATGTCCTAATTCTTTATTTCTCCCAACAAATCTCCTCTGTCTAATGCGAGTAGAAAAGGGCAGGAAAGTTTACGCTTCTACAGGAGCGCTGCGTAAACGCAAATCATGATTGCAAGCAAACATCTCGGACGTCTCTGTGATTCTTCACAGTGGATTGTGGATGTGCAAAGCGAGAGACACGGCGAGGACTGTCGGAGACAGTTGCCGCGGTCGCTATGAAAAAATGGGACTAATCACATTGGAATTTAATTGGGAAATGCAATTAAAAATCCTCTCACAACATTAGCTTTCATGTCTTGCAATTTTGTAGACATAACCGGCTTTTTAAAATCCCTTCAACTCGTACTCTTTCTTCTTCTCCCTCCACGATTTCCCTCATCAACATGATATATTACGTGCGAGCCCTCCCTGTTTGCAATTTCTTGCTTGGATGTAATGGCCATAAAACAAATTAAAGACGCCGGCTTCTTATATAGTTGCAAGGAGAAATGGCAAGCAAGCAGAGAATCACAATCAAAATTCATTCTGACGTATTCAGCTTCAACTCCTGGATACCAAAGAACAATTAAACTACATACTCTCGTCGCTGAGTAGCGCACATTGTGCACAACTCATTGAACACACATTCACACACGAGGGTCGCCAACAAATAACTTGGGAATTGCAAATTAAATTGCAAAATCCAATCCTCCTACTCCCATTCTTCCTTCAAGCTCTCCTTTGTACATCTTGAGAGAAACTTTTGCAAAGAAAAAACAAAAGACTAAACCTAGTTGAAATAATATAATTGCAATTAACAAGCCATACAACTTGTACAGGATAATAGATGGGCCGGGTTGGTCAGTCTGCAACTAGCTAACGTAAGAAATGTTGTCGTCGTCGTAGTCCTTATCGCTATCTTTGAGGCGCAGTTACCAAGATGGCTTGTGCACACAATAGAGAATTTATGACACCAGTCTTACATCCTCTGTTTACCATCTCTGTCTGGCTGTCATTTCCATGTCTTTGCCAACTACATTATTTTCAGCTCCTGTAGTATATGATACTGCCAGTATCAGCATCAAACTCGCAAGTCAGCTAGCATTCAAGCAAGTTTAGAGGCAGGCGACACGGAAAATGGCGCTCCAATATTTTTTCAACCTTTTAGCCAAGCCTCTCCCTAATTTTTTCGCATAAGTTCTCATTTAGACAGGAGCAGTCAGTGCTTTAAGAGCAGACAGTTAAAAAATACGAGCCATATAGACATTGCAGATGGTGCACAGTTAGTCAATGAGGCAGTGGAGGAATCCTCGACGGCTCAGCGCTCAGGAATTATTTACCCAAAAAAGAGACAATAAATTAAAGCCAAAGAGACAATCAACATTTTTCTCGATAAATCCTCAATACTAAATCACCTTGTCCTCCTACTCGTTCCCATTATTCTTAAATGCTTCTACATGTTCTAACCCATCCATAATAGCTCCGTTGACCCTTCCTCTTTCTTCTTCTTTCCCGCATGCATGTATTCTTGTAACAATTCAAGCGTTTACTCCAAGTGACAGCAATACATTCCACCCAGTTTGAAGGAAGCGTTGCGCTTTAGCTACCTTGCCTCCTGTACAACCAACTTAAATAATCCAGACTACTCCCTGCCTAAACGTTTGTTTACAAATCCTCGCCGCACGTAAAATATCGCTGCAGACGCTGTCCTGTTAGTGCCAAATCGTACAGTCTGGCCTTCCTCAAAGTTTGCAAACCATAATCGCTTATTCTTCTACGATGTAGCAGCGTCGTGTCTGCTAAATTTTGCCAGCTGATGTCACTATACTCCTGCTTCTACAGTTCTACACAATCGACAATTACAACAATCTCACACCACTTTATTGTACTACGCTCCTACTTTGAAACTGTCAGCGACTATCCTAGAAGCGTCCCAGAGCCTCACCTATGCGGAGCTCAGCCTGCCAAATTACTGTTTATAGCCTCTTGTTGCGGGTAGCTGAGTGGTTCTATGAGCGATAAGGTTGAAGGAAAACAAGTATTAATCCATGTCTACCAACTACCAAGACGCATACTAAAGAGCTGTTTAATTGTAATTTAAATCCGTCAACTTAGTTCTACCAAGTTAACACCTTGTCCAACCTTTGACGTCCTCGCTCAGCATTTTCATTCATAGAACGTTCAAAATTTATTCGCAATTTCGCAATGTAATACAATATCGTGCCGGTGATGGTCTACACACTGTCTACAGACAGCTTACACGCCCGACATTCATGACATTATCCATTAGCCATTAGTGGCACTAAACCTACAACTTCTGCACCTCGTCACACACACACTAGCCAGTGCTGCACAGTATGTTGCAGAATTTTGCGAATATTATTCGCACACGACGTAGCCCTTTGGCAAGTCTTTTGAATTTCTACTTGATATACCAAACAGATTTATCAAAGCTATAGTGCAGAAGGGAGCGAGAACATTCCTTCAAATGCGCTAAGATGGAGCGCATTGGATATTCTTCGCTATCAAAGAATGATCATTCATGATCATGTTAAGCAAACACTTGATATTATTTATTCATCCGCTGATCATAATTCCATCCACATTATCATTCTTGCTAGTTAGTATTTTCTCGCTCTCCCATCAGGTAGGAAGATTTCCCAAGTATCCCAAGCCTTCTCTGCCTTGTCTCTTTACGTGTCTCTATTTCTTCTTCCTCCTCCTAGTCCCATTATCCATTATCGCAGAACGAAGATAGATAGACTTTGGATTCCGATCCTTCTACATACCTTTACATGGAGGACATGCCAAACATGCCCTTTGAATCTCTTCCAAGTAGAATGAGAAGAAGGCTTGTCAAATGGATGAATCCCATACTTGTTCCTCCTCTTTCTTCTCTTCCCTGTCCACCTTTTCCCTTTCTTTATATTCTTATGGAAGGCGAAGAATATAAGAAATATAAGGATTGGTCTCAAGGGGCAGAGAGACAGTTAAGGAATTTGCTCACTTTGGCATCGCGGATTAAGAGGAATGCAGAGGAGATAAATGGTGAGGGGTTGTTGGGAATATTTTAAATTACAAATTTACAATCCCTCCTCCCAGCCTCTTCTGTACACAGAGGAGGGAGACTCCTTTGAGCAAAAGACATTCAGTCACTCAGTCAGTCATGGCAAATAGGAGATTGTGGAATGAATTGAATTGAAAGGCGGAAAGAATTATTGCTTACAACAGGAGGAGCAACATTCCAAGGGTTCCACACACTTAGCATTAGAGCCAATTCCTACCACAACCTCGCAAGAATCATCACCACCCTCTTGAAACTTGATACACTGCAAAGCTTTCGGGATTATGCATAAGATTAACAAGGATGGTGATGGAAATCTGGGCTTTAGGAAGATGGATTAGAATTGCAAATTTAAATACACAAATTCCATTGGTAACAACCAGTCTGATGATTATTATTCATCAATATCAATATATAATCCATCCAACTACACCGAAACGTCCGTCCTTGCCCTCCATGAATCCTCTCAGTCAGTCTCCACAGGTGTTGATTTCAAACTTTAAGCTTGTGTATTTTCTCTTGGTTGAGTTGGTGGTATCCCCATATTTTATTATTGCACATTTGTTTCCCAATATTACTATTATTCCAAACCGCACATAATTCAATCCCATTAAATATTCACCTTTATTGCAAATAGAATCCCATTCCGTTGGAAGCCATAACACTTGTAAAATTCCCACACGCAACGCAAACATATCATCTTTCATCAACCAAACTTAATCTCCCTCCCATCTACCTTTTACCACCTACCGGTAAACCAACAAAATTATATTCAACACCTTTCTCCCGGTATCATTTACGTGGAATGTGTAATGGAATCCATAAAAGTCATACAACCTCCTTTGTTTCCATGCAAATTTGGCTCGCTATTTCACAGAAGAAATGTGTACCAGCTGTTTCTTAGTTTGGATTAAAACTTGAGCTTCTATCTTCTTCATCCTTCAAAACATTGAGCAACTTCAACGCTTCAATAGTCTTGCCTCAAGATTTTCTCCTAAAGGAGAAGCAGACAAGAGTTTGAAGAAGCTCTGGATGCTTTGGCATCAAAAGAAGCTACTCTCTGATCAAAGAGCACTAAACAAGTCTACATTCCTGAGGATAAAACCATACGAACCACCGCTCTGAATTGGCCATTAATGTCCAAATAAGCCGTTGATAAGAAAAATATTTTCGCATTCCAGACGTCTACACAGCTCCTTTTCTCGTTTGCTCCTTGCTTGTACAGTATTTGAAAGTTGGTTTTATAATATATAATCAGGATGATTCCTTGACCATGAAAGCCTGCACACCTTTTTTGGAGTTTAGGAATTCCTTAGGAGGGTATTAAAATCCTTGTTCATTGATTCCAGCTGGAGTTCTCTGAGAAATGAGAAGATGAGATGAAGCTGAGTTTGGAAAGACACAAGGGAGTATCTTCAGCGTTATAGAGTGCACAGAGGAGATGGACGAGATCCACACACGGGTAATTACCGCCACAAACCAAATCAAGCCAAATAAGAAGCTAAAAGACAAGGGATGATGTGATATATACGAGTGTAAAAAACAAGGTTGCCTTCAAACCAGGATAAACCCTTGTTATTGCGGATGACTGAACGCTTTCAAGATTTATAACTATCGACTTGACAAGTTCAATTCGCGGTGGTTACTTGCTGGGTTCAACTCCTTTAAGGCCGATGCTTATACACCGGTCCACCACAATGACAACTTGAACATCTACGCTGCGCTTTGGCTCAACCCAAGACAGTATTTTATGACAGCCAAAGCATAGAGCGGAGCACAGCTTCCAAAGGAATTTCAACGAGGAAGACATTAGGAAGAAATACCGAATTCTCCTTTGACACAAGGATAACAAGGATTTTAATGGCATTTCCCACCCACCCAGACCAGAGAATCAACTATGCTGCTCCTCCACCTCCCTTTATCTCTACGACGAGAGCTTAACCTCTGAGCTTGTATACGGCTTGTCCGAGTGGCATGTCGAGTGAAAGATTACAAGGAATTTCTCTTGATTACCGTCCCAAAAACTTGACATTTGGCACATGGACAAATGTTCCCTTGAAATGGATCCCACCAAACGTTACTTCAAAGAGCAATCAAGCCACAGCTTAGAGCTCTTAGCATATTCATGCCATGCATACTTGCAACTAACCTCCATGGATTTTACAAGCTCATCTCTCACCCTGTAAAAACCCTACAAGATGAGCTGGAGGAAGGTGGTTTTGGTTGGATTTTTTATCCAAGAAACAAGAACGCCCTCGCAAATTCCTCTTACCAATGTATTATAAAGCTTCTTCGTTTAGTCAAACATCCAAAGATGGGCTTGGGATTTATACCTCGTACCATAATCGAAAACGTATTAATGTCAACTCCATGCACTTTCATGCATGCTAATCGTCTTAATGAATCTGCAAAACTAGCAAATCCACCAGGGTATATACCTACTTGGAGCGAGTTGTTGGACAAGAGTGAGTAAAAGGAGAGAGAGAGCTAGTGTACAAGGTAATCGCCTTCAAGAATGCCTAGAAGCGTAGGTGTTCCATTTATTGGTTTTAACAATCAATCCGTCGCTCAAAAGGACTTTTAAATTAGTTCCTGGAATGTGTCGAACGGAGAGTGACGTGCAAATTCTAGACTGACATTATTGTAGAAGCCTGTAACTCGTACCTGCACTCTGCACAGGTTCTTGGTATTAATTATACAAATCATAGCAAGCAGATGCTTATAAAATAGGTATTTTTTCCAAAACCTGATTAAAAACTAGGATGTGATTCGTAATTAAACGGATTTTGGGGCAAACATGAGCTTTGACAGCTAGAAATCCCGCTGACAGATTTCAAACTTCTAGTAGCAACGCTTATCTTCTAATGATGAACTTGGGCGCCGTTTTAAAAACTTGCCAAACGGTAAGGTCCCCCATTTACAGTCAGTTAACTGGCATCTATCATCTTGGAACCTTGAATATGTGTATATATTCCTGAATACGATGCTTGAATCTAGGCGTACGGCATATCCCTAGCAAACTAGAATTACTACTTCGGACAAGTAGATTAATGCGAGACAATGAATTCAGCTTGAAATTGTAGAGAATACCAGTAAAGCTGTTCTACAAGTTAGCTATAGAATTGTTGTTTCATGAATGATATCTATAATCTTTCATTGACAAAATTACCTGTTACAATCCTTTAAGCTGTCAGCTAGGATTTCTGACAATCAAATAGCTGAATTAATGTAATGTTCTTAACTTTCAATCAAAATTAATCTTGTTGGCTCTTCAATCACAACTTCCACACCTTACAAACCCAAATTACTATATTGACTAGCCAAAAGCACTCTCCGTGTCAGCTAGACATTTCGAGACAGAACAGAGGGTGCAGATTTGCGACTAGACTACCTTTTGCAAGCCTCTTGCATCTAAATGGTCATGTAAATAAAAGCAAAAATTCCTGTCCCGATAGCAATCAAGCTTGACGTTTAACTAATGGTATGGATTTTACTACTCGGTCTAGATTTGACACTTTGCTGACTTGTCTACTTGGTCGACACTCGACAGCTAGCCGGACGTGTAACTCGACACTTCAAAACCGGCTTTTCCTTACCGTTTCCACTAATGCGAATTACTCCTAGAATACTAGAATTTTAGCATTCACATTAACAAGTTTAGTGAACAGCAATCAGCCTCATTCTGTCATTTCCACGCTCAAATTGATGACACCTGAAGAGCTTACACTGACTTATTGTGTACTTTGGTCACACGGATTCAATTAGTTTGGTAACGTCAGTACACCCTCCAATAAAAACAGCTTCCCTCAATTTTCCAGAAGTCACACTGCTTCCTAAGCCTACATTACCGACCGTCTACTTCGCTGACCCACTAGACGTCAGTGCTAGCGCTTAAATCTCACCTAAATAACAGTTTTTATATGTTTTCATGCTGCTATAGCGCCACATGGAATTTTTCACAACCAGGTCACAGAAAAACTAGTAAATCTAATTATGAAACTCTGGACAACCGCTGAGACATAATGCCATCATCCATAACTCCAGTTTCATCATCATCATCACTGCCCCATACCAGCTTAATTTTAACTGGATTATTTTAAGTAAATTATAGTGTAATCAAACAGCTTGCTGTATCTGAATCTTACCCGCTTAAATCCACTATATATCCCTTCATATCATTAACATATTCGTCAGTATCCACTCTAAAATTATAATACAATTTGCCACATTGTCTTCACACCTCTTGTTAGAATTAGCCCTGTGTCTAGTCTCCCCCTCTCCTTGAAATAATCTCATCGTCCCTTAAGTCCCATCCCAGTATCTTATCTTTGCCAGACTTCTTTTACTTCGTGATGGGAGCGGTCCCTACAGAATAATTTTTCATGCTTTTAATACGGTTATTTGTCAAATTATTTCCGTCACAATATCTTTGGAGCCTGTGAACAAGTTCATTTTTTCTCTCCAATTTGAATCAAGATTCTTCTAACTCGTTATACCCTCCCTCCCGTTAAGAAGGTCCCTCTCCCCAGTTTCTCAATGTATGACTGGGCCGTTCACACACACACGCATGCAATCTTCTAAAATAAAAGGTGTCCAGAATACCAGGCCCCCCCAATTGCTTTCCACAGTGAAGAGGGGAAGGAATGAGGGAAGGAACTCAATAAGAAAAACAACAAAACAACACCATCATCATCATCACGTTACCCCCATACAAAATAACAATAATAATAGTCCCTCATGTTGTTTTTCTTCTCGTAAAAAATCAAATTTTTTACTCAAACCTTCTCTCTACACACTATTCCCATCCACAAAATCTCAACAAGCATCTTCTCTATGGTAAAACGCCTCTACAAATACTATTCCCAGCCTCCGTACGCAGAATATCATTATTCAGCTATTTCCATCTTCTTTTTACACACTGTAACCAACACACAACCTTCAGGCAGGCTCTCGGTCTTGTTTTAACCCGGGATTCTCTTACACGACCACACTTATTCTTACAGCTTGAACACAAGTCAAGGAGGAGAGTAATCACCTTCCAGAATGAGTGTGTACACGGGATTTTTTGCTAGTAGTAACCACAAACTCTCCAGGAATCCTCTACGACAAATGATCCTATTTCATCTTCTAATACACAAATAATCATCACCTCTTCTTCTACACAGTAATCTACAGTACTCTTTCCTTGGAGTTTCCTTCGTGGTTATAGGAGGGAAGGTTGGATGGAACTGTACCAATTCATAAAACTTTTTTTTCCACTTCTTATATTGTAACGCATCCCCTTCACGCATCCATCTAATTTCACAACCCCACCATGTGTCCTCTTAGTTTGATATGACAAAAGAAATTCCTTGGAAACTTAATTCCGCATCTGGCTCATCCCTCTCATCTTCTCTCTCTTTATTCCTGAGGTATTCTCGGCCTGGTTTTACTGAAAGAAAAACGACCCAAGGACTCTCTGAGTATAACAGAGCATGGCAAATGTGGTCAGGCAGTTGGTCTTGCATCCCTTGCTCGAAGAAATAATCTTGAGAGAAGAAGAAGAAGCATCTCTCTCAATTCCTCCAACCCCCTCCACCACACGCTTATTACCTCATATATATGATTACTCCACTTATTTCAGAGATCATCACTGGAGCTTATCATGTCATCAGTAAAAAACAAACTCTTCTCTACCCGTCAACCTAAAGATCAAGAAGTGGAGGAAGACAAGGGCAGAAGAGCTTATACTGATGCCCGGAACATAACGTCTTAGTATGATGAAACAAGTATTTTGGTTCACAATAAGTACAGCATCAAGACGGCGGAGAAGACGACAGGATAGACAGGCGAGAGAATTATGCTTGATGGGTAAAAAATCATCTCATACTGTGAGATGATTTATCTAATTATAGGAAATATAGTATTTCTCACAACAAAGTAAAAACTGGATAAAAACTAGTTCAAGTGTAACACAACAGCTTTGAAATGAGAAGATTCCGCGCTTATTGTTCCTTTGAAAAATATGTTGAAAAAAAGCGGGAATATACTGGAATCTTGTTACATTTTAAAGTTGTCTATAAGTCTTTTGAGACGGGGTAGTTGACTAAGAAGATGAGGAACACATTTTATCCTAATTTAGATAAGATTGGAGAAAGTGTGAAGTTTGAGTGGGGAACTGTCAAACAAGATTAGAGGTATAGATGGAGCAAGTTCCAGCTAGGAACGAAGACAAGCTATCATCATCTGCTGGACAGGTGAGTGTAATCAAGGTAAAAAGTGTACATGATTATTAAAATAACTTCCACGCTCGTCTTCACCTTGACTCTTCAAAGTTTTTGTCCAACCCCTCGTCTCTGGATGGAAAGCTGTCCATCTTGGAATTTCTCTGAAGTCGTAAGCTTTAATGTTACAACTTCGAAGAAGATATGAGATCCCTCCAGTTTCCCGCCACCAAGAATTCCTCCAGCATTATTTATAATAACAGGGAATTTTACAGAGAGGCGGGAAGGGTGTGTATGGGTTTGGTCGTAAAAGTTGAAAATATTTTAAGCAACGATCATCTATGAAATATCTTTAGAAACCTCAGTCAGAGATCCAGTTGCAGAGCTGATTCTTCATAGCCTTTCTTAGCCTGCTTGCAGTAACTCTAGGTAAGTTTCCGAGGAAATAATGAAACTGAAACCAGGAATTCACCCAGGTGTGAGTAAGGGTGTTTTCTAAATACTTTGAAACTGATTACAAAAATGCCATCAAAATAGCATAAGCCCATCCGGGTATTTTATGTGAGTGACCTTCCCTCTTTGCTATTTCAATGCGCTCTTATGTATCTGCTATTCTAAAGGAACGCAGAAGAGCTATTGGATAGATCGATCCAGGGTGAAATTAAGCAGGGATGTTTAACGGAAGAAAAGGGATGAGGGAGGAGGGGGAAAGCGAGGGTTCGCTATTATATTCCAAGCGTGTGCTGTAAACTGTGGAAACGTGTAGCGCTACTGGGTTTGAGTAATCGGTTCTTTCTCGTTCAAAACGATTCCTTCTTTGTAACCAGGATATATCGGCGTGGCGGGCCGCAGGAGGATCAAGAAGGAAAGCCAATATACGACCCACGAAAGTAAATCTCAGCTCAGTCAGTTCAACGGCTACCTGTTCCCCTACCTAATAACTAACCCTCCCTTCAGCCCCTTGAGGTAAATATACCTTGGTTGCGTAACCCTAGGTAGGACTAGGTGCTTAAAGCTTAAATGGTTGGCTGGCTGGTGGAATGGCCGCATCTACTTAGAATTCGGCCCGGCCTAAATGTTATTTAGAATGCCGCAAGAACTCTCATCCTTTGCTTGTGCCTTGCCAGATTGAATTTCTCTGGAATCCATCCAACTTTGTAAAGGTTCAAAGGAAATGAGGAAGGTGGAAAGATAATCCCGAGGACGGATCCTTACATTACCTCCTTTCCTGGGTAGGTTTCACCTGGGATCATTGCCAAGCTTTAAGGAATTTTCAAGTACCTGTACACAAAGTACATAAGGACGGGAGGTGATATGGCCCGTCATCCGCCTTTAGTTTTCTTGTGGTACACACAACTCCCAGATTTTCTGGTACTGAAACCTTCTCCTACTTACTTTTGCAAACCCATGCCTGTAATTTACCCGAGGAGAGATTTTGTGGCAATAATCATCATCACGTTGATCCTTCCTCGTGTCCATCATCAAACAATTTACTTCCGTACAATCTCTTCAACTTTCCTACTTCTTCTTGCATAGCTTCCAAAGATCAAAGCTTACTGCACGATCTAAAACTCTGCGGCTTCGACCTTCTGAAGGTCTGGGAAGTTCATGATGGTGAAATTTCTAGACTTCTATATCTTGTTTGCTGTATTTACTCAACTACTTCTTAAACCTTCCGGATGTTTTGTCCCTAAAGAAGCATACACACTTGAAACGTTCAAGGTTTCCGCAAGTCAAGAGCCTAAATTTCTACCGACAATTCCTACTGACTTCAGTGTTTAGAATATGAAGCCTTAGAAGAAGCGAGCATCTTATTCTAAGTTACTTCTTCTTCTGAAACAATATCCCAAACTATTTAGCTTCTTGCTTTTGCAATCTGCTTTTCACGGTTTGAATTCAGTGATGCGGAATGCAGAGAAAAATCCACGAGAATTCCGCGACTGATAATCAAACGATATGACGGGGGAAATGGTTCATGAAGAATCCTATTGTTATTCATGTAAACATTTGTAGAATTAAAAAGGAAGCGGGCGGTGGATGGATGAATGCAAAAGTTTGTTGAGATTAGAGACAGTCTGGCTAGTAGGACAGCCAGTAGGAGTCTCGTCAAGACTATTCGTCCATGTAATAATATTTCATCGATAATGTGAAAACATTCATGTGAGAGCCACACGATTATTGAGCTATTATCTTCCCACCCAGAGATTTGAGGGAGAGCTGGATGAATGCGCCTTCTTTTTTCTTCCAAGATAAGATTCCTTCACATTATTCCTTGTAAAGAATTTGCTTCATCCTCCTCCTGCATGAGGTGAGGAATCTTGCTGCTTGATTGCCTGCATTACGGTGAGTATAGGATTACCTTGCAGCAAAGGCAAGGAAAGGTTATTTGATAGAGGAGATGAAAGTGTGTGTGTGTAGTGTATGAGGGAAGGAATTGTATATTTTTTGTTTCAAATTCTTTTCATCAATTCTTGCACCTTTGTGTTGTTGAAAATTAACTTTTACACGCTTCACATTCCTATGCTTTTTCTACTTGGATCATGGGGGAATTGAAAAAATCCTCATTCTTTAGCAAACTAGCTATAGGAGCCAATGCTTGAACGTTACAAGAACAAGGCAAGGAAGCTGTAATTGAAAACGTAGAAATGAACATTGCTTGCTTTCTTATGTGACCGGCCTCTCTTCTTTGCATTCAAATCTCTTTGGGAGGATTTTGTCCTATAACTCATCATCATCCTGATCGGACAAAGATTCATCAATTTCTAACTTGATTATGTACACAGTCCAAGGATTGAATGGGAGATGCATTGATACACGGCGCAAGGAAGAAGCAAGGGAGGATGGACATGGATGGACGAGGAGTGGAAGAAGAACACACATTTTTTCTACTTCATCTCTTCTTCTATTCCCCATCAATAGTTAATCGTTTTAAAGATTGCTTGAATTGAGAATGGGGATTGAAACAAATCCTTTTCAATTCCTCTCTTCTTTTATAAATCTCTTTCATTTCATCTCTTCTTGTCTATATTATTCTTTCTCGCCCATCAATGGGAAAAAGCAAGACAAGAACTATATAAGAACCAAAGGGATTCCTTCAAATTGATTCACTAACAAATCAATGACTCAAAAGAATTTTGACACATGATCCAACTCGGGGTATTATTTTTACACGCTATTATTTCCTAGGGATTTTCTATGGGCATTCAGCTTTCAATCCGCTGATAAACGGCCCATGTTTTCAACTGCTATCGCTTAATCGCTTCGTTTGAATGCCGATACTAACGCTTGGAATAAATTCCCTCGCATGCGTGTTGCACCTACCTACAATAGGGTGTTCCCGCGGTTCAAGAGCTAAAGGTAAAGGTTACGCTTAGATTTCTTAACGGATTTCAAGCTAAATCAATCAGGTGAAGAAACATTGATTGATGGAGCGGAAAAACCCGGTGATTTTTGGAATCACCAAGCAGCGGATTCAATGCAACATGGATTTTAAAAGTTTTGTTAATGCGCTGTGGTTGCTGCTACATGATGGCGGAAGTTGCGCATACATTTTGACAAAAAGGTTTTCAATTTGCCGCGCAAGTAGTGTCGAAAATGCGGATAAATGTGACGAATATCGTCAAGAAAATAAAAAGTTTCACTTACAGTGATAGATCCGGTATTATTCCCAGATGTGGATTTTCCCTCCTTGGGAAAATATTTGGATACTTTTGCATCTGGATCTACAAATACCCAATCTGAGCCTGAAATGTTCATAAAAAATAAAGTAAATGTTAAAACTTTTAGTTCTTCAAGAATTACACAAGAATATGTTTTCGTAATTGTTTCCTCTCAATGTCAACATCATAACGCCCTCTGCCGATCATCAAATTTTGCTCAGCTTCTAAAGCTTTTGCAGTGAAATTAACTTCGGAGACTGAATAATTTTAACCCTTGGAGACATTTACGGATTTTGTTAGCAATTGATGATAAACTCAATTCTAAGGAGCCGGATTTCGAAAATTCTGTAGAAATATATGTATTCTTCTTGAGTTTGCATACGTAATCTCTAAGTTCACTTTGAAGATAATTCCGCAGAAAGAAGACAGAAAGAAGTTAGTGAACTAAACTGCAGTTAGAGGAGCTTAAGCTTGAGCCTAAGGATGATTGCATAAAGTAAAAAGAAAATTGAAGAGGATGAGGACGTGGATTCAAGGTAAACATTGACAGCTTAAAAGAAGATTGGAGAGTAGAGTGCTATTTGCAAGTAATAAACCACACCTAAATGCCAAATGTGCGGGATGACTGGGAGTAAAAATGTAGAATGTGTTAGATGATGTTACAATGCTTACGCAGTTTAGTTAGTGCAGAGAGATTCTATGGAAACGATTCATCTCTTCTCAAGTCAAGATTTTGACAGAAGCGGAACGATGATGACAAGGATATTACTTTTAAGAATGAGTCTGTACATTCCACCTCCTCTCTTGTAAAGAAGGATATAGGATTGCTAAATCTCTTTGAGTAAATTGACTGCGAAGATTATTATTACGGAAAAAATACAAGGAAGAGAAAGATGAGGAGATGGACGGGCGGACGGATGAATGATTTCCCGGGGCTGAGAAAATTGAAAAGTAATTTACCAAGATTACAATTTTGCAAAAAATGTCCGAATACATTAGCTGCCGCGTCCACAGCACTACCGCAGCGTAGCTGTAGGTCTCTTCTGTGTGGTTTGTGTGACGGATGTCGAAAGGACCAAGCGGCATTCTCAGTTACATTGTAAATTGAAACTTGGAAAAATCCCTGCCTGAGGCTACATTTCTTGTAGAATTTACTTAAATTTTTAAATCATCCATAATTAAGTACAGCTCGTTTGTGAACGACAGGGCCTATGACGGATTCTGTCCTTGGGATTTTGCAAAGCATCGACTCCAAGTGATGGAATTCCATAAGCAAATATTTCATCCAAAGCAACGAAAGTAACAAAAGTTGTCAAAAAGATGGATGATGATGATATCCCTTGTAGCTTTTCGTGAAATCATGGAGACAGGTATTTATTTAACCGATGGCGATTCTGCAGAGATTTTTTCGCGAGAATACTTGGAAAAATACCTTAACACCATCATCTACAGGCATATCATGTTAAATCTTGACGGGCCGCCTTGCAATATCATTGTAATTCGCGGAAAAGTCTCTGAGAGCATAAGGAAACCACACCGCACTGGCCGCAGTCCATTGCGGGCAGATTGACGTCTACATTTTAAATTCCTTCCAACAATCCCGCCTCTTCCCTACCTTTAAAAGATTGTTATTCCTCCCAAGATCCGCTGTCGTCATTGGCTTGACCATGAGAAGAAAGATGGATTTACCGCATTCCTTTTACTTGAACGCTTTAAGCGTGTCTATGACTGACTGGTCACATTGCATTTACTACGCTCCATTCTCTAGAAATCCGCCTCACTCATGGAATTCGCGGAATCACAAAAGAATTCGAGACTAGCAATCAACGCATCATTTTAAATTCTAAAAGCTATCTCATCCACGAAGACGCATCCCTTTGTAGATTGAATACTTGGGCAACTAAGAAAAATTTGATTTCTTCTGGGAAACCATCCAGATGGAGGTAGGAATCAATTCCCTTAAACGTTACTCAAAAGTCAGGACAAGCCCTAGGGATTATTCTCCATCAATTACAATCTCCATATACGTTTCTATCACGAATTTAACTTGGGAGCAATCATATTTTACTCTGGCAAATCATTACCAGCGTTACAAACTCTGTAACCTTGCAATTGCGATTGAGCGAATCCCAATTCAAATGCTTACTAAATTGGATCTGGTTGCATGGCATACATACAATTTCTAAGCTCTTCAGCGCCTGTATCTCAGTCAGTTGAAAAATTTTCCTAAACCAGTGAAACTAATCCGTTTGCAATAAAGTGTAATTATCACCGTGCATCGGCTCATCGATGTTTGCGCTTTTAAGATTCAGTAAACATTTCCCCCATCAAAATCCGCATCCCCAAGGGATAATTATCCAGTCTCCCACAGTCTGCTTCATCAGCACGATATTCCTTGTACACTTCCTTGCATAAATCTGCTGACACCCAAATGAATGAGCAGAAAAAGAGGAATGAATGAAATTAATGCGCAGAGGAATAATCGTGATTAACCTACCAGCCTTGATGGCAAGCCCAAAAATTTGTGGATGAACCACACCGCGTGCCACTAATTCTCCTTCCACTCGATTCCATATCGCACTGCATGTCGTCTTCCCCTGCAAGAGAAAAAAAATAAGCAAATTAATATTTAGCACTCGAGCCGACTCATCATCATCCACATCTTTGCAAACATCCTTCTTATCGACGTCACCGCTTAAGCAAGCGCATCCGCCTCTATTTGAACCCGTAGCCTAGCTAAACTGGTAAAGATTTTGCAATCCTCCACGACAAGAGGTACGTGCTACAAGCAGGGATGCCGCTTCCTTTGTGGCACCTCCAAGCTCAATATTTGATTGACAATTCCGCCTAGCATGCTAATTACAATAGTAATATTTTGGGCGCGCACGCTTCCTTGGATCAATCCTTCACACCACAGCCCTCTCTACGTTACCAGCGTCATACGCGATTCGGTTATCAGTTCCAATGAATTATCACTTTAAATTATCCCTTGAGAAGCGTCCATGTGCTAGAAAGCGCATTTACGTTGAGACAGGAGCGTTACATGTAAAAACAAACGCAAGTTCATCGCGCATTCCTTTAACTACTTTTCATTTGTCCAAGAAACAGTTGACTGATGGCCAAGCTATTGTAGCTCCAGGCCCCAGGCTGAGGGCAGCCTTTCTGACTGACATCCTCAACTCTTTTAATTCATTATAGATTCTAAATTTTAATTCTTTCATGGTCATCATCAATGTAAAAGTGCATACCAATCAAACCTTTTACATGAAGCTCTAAACTAGCCAATACAACTTTCAAAACTGTCCCTTCCAGCACTAAATCTCTCAAAAACCTTACCTCTCTTATCTCAACCTTAGCTCTTGAAAAAGAGAAAACATTAACCTAGCTAATACTGTTTTGATTTATGGAAACGTTACTTTCTTAGCGTTATCCGCGCTCAAATTTTATAATAATGACGCTACCAGCTTATTTTCCTCGGAATTATATAAATTGTAAACAGCTTGGATATGTACTTGTTTGATTCTTCCAAGCGCTAAAACTGTGCTTGATTGTGGATAAACGGAGCTGAAGAGCGTACGAGTTTTTTCAAAAAAGGATGCTCGACTCATGAAGCTTTCACAAACTAATTTCAATTCAGCAAAATAATAATATCTTCGTATGAATGATACTCCTATTGTCTCGTGCCTAATAAATCACTGAAGCAAGTCAATCTCACTATCATTCCAAAACCTTATGAATATTGAATGAATCTATCTTCCCCAGGCTGTTTTTAAGAGTTGTGCTTGCGCCCCATCCCTACACTTCTCTACCTGCTTTTTTGGGTTCTTAAAAATTACAAGCGCTGGCACCTCTGCAAAATCCTCCCAGCAGCGTCATCGCCCCTATCCATCGCTTCAGTTTTAATATTATTTCAGCCCATCCCAGCGCCTCAACTCTTGTATTTTTAGGACGAGAAAATCCAAGTTACATCGCCACAGGCCTCAAGAGGTTAGGTTAGGTTTGGAGTAGCATGTACGATCCCGAATTCCTCATCCTTATTTATGATTCACGTTTAAAATTTAATTAAGCTAATTCATAATTCACTCAGAGAGAAGAAAAGATGCTCTTTCATTCTCTATCTCTCCTCGTCGCATTCTTTTCTTCTTCCACTGTCTTCTTTACCGTAGCTAAAACATAAAACTATAGTAAGCTTACTAGCGTAAGCCGGGCTTCGTCCCTCTCCCTCGCTTCAATTCTCCTGGGTTTCAGCTTACCATTTTTTATTAGCTATTATCTTTATGACTATTTTTGCTACTGGCTACCGGCCTTCCTCTTTTCCCATTACCATTCCAATAACTCCTTGTCACTCGCCCTGGTCAATTGCGACACCGGCCGACCGTCGGACCAGTCTCAAAATGCATTAGCATGAAACATAGAAGAGCGACTGACGCTTATAACACTTTGCCAATCGTACCAAAATTCCTAAGCGTATACTATATACAGCCAACAAAGAATAGCGGAAGACAGATGTACCTCATCGACATTTTTAATTTATCGCATTCTCTTCTCTACCTAATGCGCTACATTTAGCCTAGGAGCAACGCGCTATTTCGTGTCCTGTCCTCTCCTTAGGGGGTTCACGTAGGATACATTTAGATGATGGATTCTTTACAGGGTAATTTAACAAGTATAACAACGGATGCCTTCTGTCAGCTGTACAACGTGTAGGAAAACTAGCCAAAGCTTTTAAAATGACCGCCGTCCAGGAGTCAAGGTGAGGTGGTAAAATATCATCTTTGTCTGGTATCAAAGCTTTGCTAATGTCATTCAGCTACTAATTATTTTCAGATAGAGATCAGAGCCACTACTTGTAACGCTAAGCTAAACTTTGCATTGTCTGGTGTGTGTGAAACAATAAAGAAATAAATTAAAACTAATCAAGCAATTTATATTTCACTCATATTCTTTCTTCTATGTGTCCTTATTGGAGGCTAAATCTTTTGTTATCTTCCAGGCGTCTTGCTAAGAACTAAATAAATTGCTACTAATTCTTTTATTTCAAAGCACTTCAACTGACTAAGTGCTACATCTATTAACCAACTTACAAGTGTTTCCTAAATGTTCAGCAATACATTTCGAGCATTAGTGGTGGGAACAAGGCTGCATACTTGGTAAAAAATACAACATATTTCTGAATTCAAGGGCTGCGCAGGCTACAGCAGCCTGCAGTAAATTCTTGAACCCTGAGCGCTGACAAGTCAGCATCAGCGTTGTAAAATCTGTACGCCGTAGCGTTTCCGCTGCTGACAAAACTCTGCATTCTTCCCTGTCTATCAGACTAATAACTCATACAATTCCCTTCCTCCTCCTGATTTAATAAAGTATCCCGCTTGGGAATGAATTGCTAATTTTACTTAATCAACTGCAAACAATATATCCTTCCCATCTCCAACCACGTTTTAATCTCCGTAATAATAATCTTTCACGGCTTCTTTCAAATTCTCATTACTTCTGAATTGGCTACCTGCATGGGCTCCAGGCTTTGTCTCATGTTGCAGACCCGTATTTTTTTATCCCTTGTAGCAAGAAAGCAAGCGGGAGGAGACAAGTTAAAACACGGATTTTACTGCATGAAATTATTAGCGGCGCAGACGGAGCAAGAAGACTGAAAGCGACGCCTTAGAGAATTCAGGATGTAAGGATGCTTTAATAAATAATTAAATTAATTAAATTAATTTCAAGTAATCCTCTTACCTCCGTGGAGATGAGAATTGTTTCTCCAGTCAGTAACTCTACTGTCACACACCGATGACTACTGACACCTCCATTCGCATTCAACCCTTCAACAGTCCCGCTTCGCATAATGATCCAATCGCCCCATTATTCAACCCTGAAAGAAATAAAACAAATTATTATAATAACACAATTAATAACAACAACAACAACATTAGCTTAATTTCATTCAACATTAATGCAGAATACAAATTAGCAACCTTAATGACCAACACACTCAACCCAACACTTGGGATTACTGTAGCTGCAAGCCAAGCAGCAATATTTAATTACGAATCATTAATAATAATAATTTATGATTCACCATGTCATTCATGAATGTGTCACTGACGCCTGCAAGAGGGCTTCCATTGCTCTGAGAATTAGAGGATTAGAACAACCTTTGTTCCAACAGGGAGCTTAAAGGCTTGGAGAATGACAGATATAAACGTTTGATTTTATCATTCAATCAAGCACAACTTTACGGAAATGACTTAATCAGAGGTGAGACTCTAGCTGCAATAGCCAACTGGATCGCTACATTTGCATTCGCACTGAGAATACGCTGATGCTTTACAAACCAATAACACATCATACAAAAAATAGTACCTACGTTCATCGGGAGGTACCGTAAACCCAGCAATTTCCATGAACGGCTTCCAAGTATAGCATCAAGATTCCGAATGCCTATTATATTTTATATGTGCAAACATTTTGCTCCTACGAACCTCCCAGCATACCTTAATTTCACAGCAGTTCTGTCTCTATCATCTAGTAAGCAACTATTTACGGACTTTTTCCATTTAAAAATCATAAGCGCGTGTTTGAACGAAACTTACCGCACTTTATAAACTGCTGATATTATTTCCAAGCAAATCCACCATTTATCAAACATACCCTCACTAAATTCAACATTCTGCTCCATCACAATTAAAGTTATTGCCCTTTGAACAAAGATCATGCGACAGCGACCGCCATCCGCGCTTCCATCCGCCACTCTAGTGTATACAGCAGCATGACAGAGCGCAGATCTACAAACTCTTGGGTATCTGACAATGGTACGCAGTGCGCTAACAATAGCTGCCACCATTCTAGAGAAATAATTTATGCTATACAAGCAAAACCGAGCTAATAAAACTGGACCTCATCCTCAAAAGCCCGTC
Source organism: Sminthurides aquaticus (assembly GCA_906901655.1). Classification (NCBI taxonomy): domain Eukaryota; kingdom Metazoa; phylum Arthropoda; class Collembola; order Symphypleona; family Sminthurididae; genus Sminthurides; species Sminthurides aquaticus. The sequence goes on from CAJQTT010000010.1 coordinate 2,298,848, forward strand.
TCCGAAATGGCAATCACCGCATTCTGCAGCATAGCATTACAAAACTGTAACTAACCACCCAGCACCGCACATGCAACTTCAACCTGAAATTCCTTTCCTGACCATCCAGTTTAACTCAAACCGCAGTTCAATCAAAGCACGGATATGGAATGGAATGTTAAGCGGAGGTCATGGGTCAGCTCTTGGAGCCTAGGGGAAACACCCATACCATCATTAAAGACTCACGGTTAAGTCGATTAGCAGAATTTGATTAATGGGATAAGGGGATTGAGATCATGTTCTCTTGTATTATAACGTCCAAATTCCACGGTTGATTGAACTGTGTAAATAATAACATTCCAAAGTTTATCTCCATCTAAACATTCCTCGTTATAGAGAGCTGTACAATGGCGCTTCCAACTCTCTTCGTCCGCATCACGATAACTTAACCAGCCATTAACCTAACTAACCGCCGTTTACTCACGCTTCGTTGAACTAAATACCATGCTATGGTGGATAGCGTATAAACGCACAATCAACATAATCACAAAACCACCAGCTCCTTTCATTCAATCCTGTCGCCCTATCTTCTCTTGTCCTGTCAAACCCTTAAATCAGAATCAGTTCAAGCATTCCCACACACGGCAAACATATTATTGTGCACGCATTCTCTATTGTTTCATACAATTACATCCTTAACTCCTCTCATTCAGATTCAAAGAGAGATACATTGGATTCCTCCGAAGGAATGCTTTATTATAAACTCTTCCGCAGGGCGCGTTATTTAATCTGAATTACATTTACTGACGCACACAATTTTTCCCTACAGTTCCAACTCTATCCTAAACATTCAAACGTTTCGCTCCTTCCTTCAAACCTACAGCTGCGTCAGTCAGCTTGTCAGCATTTACTTTTAGTGTGCAACTTAAGTGTATGCTAAAGCATTAACTTACAAGGTATAGACATAAAAATTCCTCTGCTGCGGTGAGAATGAAAGACATTCCATTGATCTTCATGTTTGTACTATTAGCTCTGTCAGCCAGACAAAAATAGGATCATGGAATTCGAGCACGTACAGACTAGACTACTATAACTGCCCACGGAAACTACAGATATTGAGTCAACCCTTTACGTTTTACACACACTTCACAATATACAAGAGAAACGCTTGAAAGAATGTTGAAAAAATAGAGACATGGAATGTTTGCTGTCCTTTAGCCTCTGACTCTACTTTCAATGCTAGTGTAGAAGAGTCTCTGAAAAGTATTTATCTTTAAATACATAGTGGAGGGGAAAACGCAAGCAAGTAATCTCAAGTAAATAAACGAAAAAGCCAGAAGGGATTTTAAGCTCCTGCATTCTCAAAAAGCCTCAACCATAAACTACGTTACAAATAAAATCATAGACAGACAGAGAGAGTTTACTTTTAGCTTAACATAGCTAAGTTCAGGCTCAAAGTAACAGAAACAGCAGCTTCTGAAGGCTGAGGTAGTTAACCCTTTTTTATAATGACAAAACCCCGTCTATCCATAGAGGATACATGTTAGTGTATTGTAAAAACTAAAGTAACTTTTAGTACGAGACATAAGGGAGAGGTATAGGGGACACAAGTCTCATTCAGTAAGCCAGGGTCGCATTCTTTCCATGTTACATAGGATAATAATAATGAAAGCGTCTGAATTCTGATACAGGCCAAAAGTATACGTTTTCTGAACACGTTCGTTTATCTGTAAAGTTCTATAGCAGATATACTGCTTGGTATTTTATGTAACCCGACCGTCCAACACAGGACACTGCACACAAAAAGTAAGGGAACGTTACACAATGAGAGAGGCTATTAATATTAGCGCATTCTTTAACTGTCCACAATTACTATGTGGAATTCCTCACCATTATAACTCTTCATAGATGATGGAGTTTTGCGTGCATAGCTTTTTGGCTCAGAGAGAAAAAACTTGGAGGGTAATTTTAAAAAATCCCTGCCATTCAAAACACCCTTGGCGGAAGGAAACTGGCGTTGCTGTTATGTGTGCGTGCCGTGCACGCTCAAATATTTCACATATCTCCTCGAGTTACAAGAAACGGATGAGGATTCAAAACCCAAACCGTTGCGCTTCCCCTAACCCCAAATTCCAGAATAGTTCAAGGCTCATCATCAATTTCCGTTTGCAAGAGAGCAAAGAGCATGCAGTCAGCGTCAGAAAAATATGCATACCTGACGTTAACTCTAAAGTTTCACAGGTAATTTCATAGGAATTTCAGCGGTAATTCAAGAGTCATAGCTTTAGCCCTCCCGCCTGCCCTCCTTGCCGCCACTCAGACGCATAGTTTGGGGTGGATGAGTTTTGAGAATGTACGTAAAAAATATATATCAACGGCTATTAAATACACATTATCTTTGCTTGAGAGAGAAGAGGATTTTGTTGCTGACGTGATCTAGAAATGGCATGCCACGAAGCAATTTAGCCAGCACTCGCTCCACACTAGCTTGCAAGCTAGGAGGAGCGATTTACCCGGACGGAAATGAGCTGTTATCACTTAATGTCGACATGTAACCCGAGGATCAGTTCTACATGTACATTATCACTACAAACTACCGCATAATATTCCAGTCATATCTTCTTCTTCTTTCAACTTAACCCACAAGCCAAAAAAGCTGGAGGTGAATTTACTTGAGTTTGCTGTTACCAACCAACCACCACATTACATTTCGCGCCGCCATCGCCGTCAATTTTGATAACAAATCCTAAGGAATCTACTCATATTAACCTGTGTGCGTGCCCGACAGGCGTTAACGATTTTCAAAGCGTTATTTGCGGCTTTTTAGTCCCGTCTTCCGAGTTTTCAAGCAGGTTCAAGAGCTTTTTCATGCGGTTTATGTCATGATGATCCTCTAGCATGACTTGTGTGATACCTGTTGCTTCATGTGGCAACGTTTATGGGGATGATAACGAGAGAATATTTAAAATTCCTTAGCCGGAGATGATATCACCCCAAAATTGCTCGTGATAAATCATGCCCTGATTAACATCAAAGTGTAATCATTTCCCTCTAGGAATCATTATACAATTTACTTGGAACACACACGAAAGACGTTCCTAAATTCTGAAGGTAACACAGGATACTACGCAGGTTATCAAAGCACTTTTGAAATTGTGGACCTCTTTTCACCTTCCGCTCATATGATTTGATGATATCATGCAATGTCATGTCATGACTGTGATGATTACTGTAGGTTGAATTCGGTATTACGTTGTTGTTCCGAAATATCTCAACTTCAAGCTTCAATTCTCTGATCTGAAAGCTTTGCTCAACGTTTTCTGCTGAATCTGCCAATGTTTGAAAAGGTTTACACGCTACTATCGGTTAAAACTTGTGCAATTACAGCCATTTGATTCATCAAACACTTTAGAAATTGCGCCCATATGTTCTTATCAGAAAGTAAACCGAGCTTTAGCTGAACAAGCTCGTTTACAGATCATCCCACAGGTAATAAAGCTTACACTCTCAGCTTTGACTGATAAGGTTGGTTGACATAGTGGCTTTAGTTCTTGCTTCCCTGCGAATTGTATGACCGAAGCAACAAGCAACAGGTGAATTCCATTGTGATTTCACAACAAGGGATAGAGCGAGAGATGAGGGGAAGAGATGATTCAATTATGCGAGTTGGATTTCGAAACACGTGTTTGAGGAACTTACAAAAGTTGCTTTGCTTGTCAGTCAAGGGATAAATGAGGCTAGGAAAACATTTAGTTAGTATGCAGACATGCTGGACTCGGAGTGTGTTGCTCTCGAACAAACAATGCAAAAGCTGTTCTGGGATAGCATGCAAAGCTGCGTAGGACATGAGAAATGAGAGGTGAATAGATAATGTGGAATTTGAGAGTGCATTTGTCCGTGGAGATGCGAGGAGACACGCAAATTTTTAGTCAATTTGTAATCTACATACCTTGCACAGGATTTACACAATTAGAGAGCTATGCAATTGTTTTAAGGAGTTGGATGCAGAAGGTGTGTTTACCATGAAGGCGAGATATTCCGGAAACCCATCACGTCCGCTCAAAATTGATAGATAAGTAGGAGGACTATGGAAAAGAAAATAATTTCTGGCCTAATTGTAACGTTGGCACTAAATATTTGTTTACCTACGTCAAACCAACCTTTTCCTCTTTATCATCCAACTAAATCCTAGGCGATACCACCGAGATAATTAGCTATAACTGGTTAGAGCTGCGATATTACCGAGTTTTAGCTTGCAGCATTCGATGTACCTGTGTTACCGAATAACTTTGTCCGATAACGTTTCCAAGTACCTAATCCGCTGTACTGGGGAAAAGTATTCTTGATGGGAAATGGGAATCGATGCACCTAAAACTGTCCGATAAGGATGTACCTACCCGTATGCGATGCAGCTGAGTACGGATGTTCGATGAGTAAGTGTTCCAGTAATTTGCTATCAACAATCAACTGACCAGCAGGTAGGTACAATTGTGATGGTTCGATGTACTCGAACAAACTAAATTGATGAAATGTCGTTTAAGCTAAATAGGTGAATCATCACGGATTTTGCAGATAACTGGCTAAAAAGCGTTAGACAATGTGTCTCGATCGCTTTTAGTTTGTGACTTGAGGAAAACTTACTGAGATTCCGTGGGCAAAAAGAGCAATGTTAGATGATTGGTGGGAGTGACTCTGTGGTAAGGTTTTTGCAAAATTAGTCTTAAACAGTAGCCACACCTTTTGCAAAGCGGACGGTTTTGTTTTGGTTGAGTGAGTTGGCCACTGATGAGGATATAGTTTGGGAGGGGGGCTGAATATTTAAATAAATATAAGTAAGACATAACTCACCGTAAGCGAATGGAAAAATGTATTCCTTCATTCGGCTCAAGCACTCTTTAGTGTGCAAGCCGAATGAACCACAAGAGAAAAAGACTGTTTCCCACTAATTACGTAATTCCCCATTTTTAAACCACTAAATAGAACAACAACACAAGGTAAAAATCCGACGATTAGGTCCTTGAAAAACGTCTCACCAACTTCACTTAAATTCCACAACTCTTTCGCTTCCCTCTAGAATATAGTTTACTATGATTTTCTCTTGTTCATTCACTCGTTGATTTGATTGATTCTTTTAAAATGGCACATGTTTTCTCATACTGTTTTCCAAAAATCCGTTCGCTGAATTCTTCTACCAGCAAAATCCTACACCACCTGTCTTTAGTTTCCAAGCTCGATTGTCCATAAATGGTTGCTTCTTCACTCTCTCTCTTCCAAGTTGCGATGAGTGTTGTCGATGATAATAAGCGTAAAGAAGGGGCCGGAGAAGGAAGGCTATAGGAATTTGCAATCCTGTCCACACCTTGATTCTCTTTTGGAATCTGCTAATAATTTACTACGGTTTCTTCCTCTGTATCTTGGAGTGCTTGTCTTTGGTATATTCGGCGCACGTACCACTTGTTCCTTAGCACAACCAAAGTCTTGAAGCTTGTTTTCTTTCTAACCGGATGACGATTCCTTTTGTGGAAGTGTGCAAATTGTTTGCAAATCTCAGATATCTATCTCCTCTAACACAAGGAGAAAATCACCAGGGACATAGGAGGCACTGCATTTGGCAAAAGATGAGTGTATGCGTATTCTCCTCCTTGAATGGCAATTTTTTTTCATAAATTCTTTTTTCTCCTCCCCTCGATGTGCAAATAATATTAATTGCAAAGCCACAATAGTTTATCTTCTTCCAGCGTAATCGATATCCTTGCTAATATTCAGAGAAAGGTGATGATGAATATTGCGAATTCTTGAGGGGCGCGAAAAAACGCTTCCTTCAATATCACCCGCGCTCCTTTACTGTACTCAATAACTCTGAATCCACTCGATGACAACAGTTAGCCTACTCCACATTGGAGGAGCGTGGAGCCATCAATATTTGTCAATGGCTGTCCGATTTGAATTCAATGGCGCCGTCCCACTCTATGTCAACTTGTCTGTCCCTTTGACCTCGGCTAGTCCACACCTATCAATAATAAACATTGTTCGCATTAATTATAAAACTACATAGGAACACGTTACTAATCTATAATTCATTCAATTATCCTTAGATTCCCTCATCAGCAGAGCTAATCAGCTCTTGTCAATGATGAGCCGCGATCCTACTAATCTACGCGGGTCAATAGGTCGGAGGCGGGAAACATGTCTGGAGTTTCAAGTGTAAGTTCAAGTTTTAAATTAAGCAACACACTCGGTTATAGCCTTTGCTGTATGTTACTATAAGCGATGCAGTGCTAATTCTTCCTAATGAAGTGTCTGCTTCTGAAGTGTCTGCTTCTGAAGTGCTGCCGCCATTTCTTTTCGCAGAAACTTGATGCTTCCTGTAAAATCCGCAATCTTTTTTTAACCAATCAATCGAATAATCGTTTCCAAGAAATCTTCCTCGAATACTTCCATAACCTTCCAGATTCTCCAAAACGAAGCTGATAATCAGACTACTTCTCTGAATCTCCAGCTTCATTAATTCCAAGAAGTTTTAACGAAACACTCATTTAAATACCTTGCTTGATTATTTTCTAATTCTGCGAGAGTTTTCATAACATCTTCGTGAACTTCATAGAATCAAAATGAATTTAAAAAGCTCTTCACTCTTCCCTCCTAACCTTAAATTATACAAGCATATTCCCTAGAAGAAAACTCTCCTTGGATTCCTCCACATTGCCTTCCTCATTAATAGTAAACGGCACGTGTAGAGAGAGATTCCGGTAAACTTCCTCCCCTTGAGGCTTCATGGGCTTGCTAATTACCTGAATTTCCTAAGAAGAGGCCGAGGGACGTTGAGAAGATACAAAGGTAGTAATAATAATATGTAAAATGAAAACATGGCGTGCGGTGTATCGCTACCGTTTAATTTGAAAAATCAATGGTTTGATTCCTGACAAGATTCCGTTCCTTCTCTGGTTTCTTCCTTGTGATTATCCCAAATAGTTTCACTCGGTCACCTCATTGACCATCACCTCGTACGCAGCTTCAGCTTTCGTAACAATATATACAGGATAACTAGTGGATCGAATGGAAGGGAGCAACCAGGGGCAGTAGTCAGTTGTCAGAATCAACAATCTGGCCAGAAGAGCTTCCTTCATCTCGCATAGTACGAAAGATATTGGAGCAAGAAAAGAAGTTGAAAGAATACGGAATACCCTTGGAGTTGACCACGATGGAATGCGGCTCAAAGACCACTTGACTCGAACAAGGAGCCGTGAAGAAGACAGGAGGAAGGCATAGTTGTTGCGAACATAATACCAGTTTCTCTTGAGCTAAACTAACTAATCTAACTGCCATGCAAACTAACTAACAATCTGTACTAATCCAACTCCTCCTGCCGCCACCACACGTCTTCCATCCCACTTACTTACGACTTCCACACGTTCCAAGACACCCTAACTTTTGAAAATCCCATCTTCATCTGTGCACACCTGACAGAATTCACCTGGATTTCAATCATCTCACCCTTAATTACCTCAATTCCCCATATTAAAATTTCAATCAACTTACCAGCTTAAAGATCCAATTCAGTTCCTTAAGAACTCTTTGCGTTTCAAAGCACTACTACTGCGAATTCACGAGGAATTTCTTGCAATTTTAAAATACGCAAACCGGTAAACACACACAGGTAAAAACCCTTGTTGATGATGTGGGCACACACACTGGCTCCTGGCAAGCACAAGAAGACGGTCTGATATAAACTAACTTGATATTCTCTACGAGCCTTCAACTTGGCTCTTTGCCTCCCAAAAGATATCCCCTCTTCCAACAGAGACGCAAGCCTATACAGTAAAACAAGCTCCACAACAACACAAGGAGCAACATTCAGCTACACCAGCATTAGCCCAACCAAGGATGATGTTGAGAGATGAGAAAGGAATGCTCGCATCCTGAGGGGAAACATTTACGCATCCATAGAAGAGGCTGTATAAAAGGAATGAGGTACATGCTCGTCCCTGCGATGCGTATACCTGAGTTTCCAACTGCAATCAGTATAACAATGCACAGGTGAGGTTGGATTCCTTGCATCAGGAGCGGAGGATGCTACGAAAGCTAGAAGCATTCAAACTCCCATCCTTAGTTGCTGCACAGGAGCTGAAGGAGTGTGGATGGCTGTATTTTCTTCTGTACAGAATTTACCCTTGCGAGGATCAACAGGTAAGCATAAGGAGGACCCGCGGATGAATCCCGCTTCAATCACAGCAAGCTCAACTAAGCAAGCAGGTCTTTGCTCAGATTTTGCCCCCTCTCTGATTACAGGTATGCTTGGAAGGAAGGTAGGTATGAGTTACCTGAGAGAGCTACGTATCTACTCTTCTGGATGAACCCAGAGGAATATACGCGTATATATTGTGCGTAAATCCTCAATCAAGTCATACATAAGCATTTTTCTCTACAAATTCGAGGGCAGGTGTGTGCGTTTACTTACCTGGCGTAGCTGGAAACTCCTTGTTCGACGAAGAAGAGGATACCACCAGAGAGAGAGAGAGAGCAATTATGTGTGCAATAGGGGGTGAAATAATTTCAGAGAACTTCTTCCTCCTCCCTCCCTTACTCTCCTTGGGCTTCCAAAATTCCTTCACTCTCAAAACCAACTTCCAACGGAATTGCTATCCCCTCTCATCTGAGCTTAAAGCTATTAACTACAGTGTACCTACATATCCTATGTTGTCCAAGGAGAAATGCTCCTTTCGTAAAGCTTAATCATTGTCCTTCTGTATGTAAAGTACAGAGGGTTGATCGGAATTCCCCTCAGGCTATTCATTGTCGTATGTATTCTTCATCTCTTCTTCTTCTACCTTTTCTTTGCCCATTTATTTTAGAATATGTACGAGCTTTCTGTAGCTTGGAATCATTCCCCTTCCTCCAGATATGTGTAAGGTAAACAAGGATTGAAATGGATATCCGATGAGCAGGAAACTATAAGAGATTCCTCTTAAAAGAATCTTCATAAGAGATTCTTCCTCTAAGAGATCATCTGAGAGCTGACTTGAGTGAGTTTGCTTATTCTTTTCGTATATATGTATTCTTCTGCTCCTGATTCTTGTGGCCCTGACTCAAACTTTGGTTTTTACTTAAGTCGAGAAAGAGGAGTCAGTCAACAAGGAAGATGCGAAAGGTTTTCTCTTCTTCCAAGAGATCATCAAAGATGCAGAAGAATTTAATCGAGGAATTAACTCCACCGTTGTATTCTTCCTAGGAATCTAAATTTTTTGCAAGAGCTTGTAAACTTAGGCTGGTAAAGTAATGGGTTTAGGATGCGTCAGGTCAAAATTCAAAATTTTGACCTCGATGAACCTGTAGGAACAGAGCGGTAACTGTAGCTTGTTTGTGGCGGGAGAGATTGAATGGGAGAATGAAGGGGCGTGTGTAAAGATCTGGAATTGTGGTTGGATTTCCATGGTTTCCAGGTAGCACGGTCCACTTGCTTTAGATTGTTTTTCAGGATTTGCTCAGACCCGGACTCATCATACAGGCAGGGGTCATTTACGACGGAAGAAGCTTAGAATAAGAGCGAGAGAGCGAAACTCTTGGGGTTTGAAGTGGATGAGGAAGAAACACATAATAATAATGTTTGGAACTGGAAAAATTTTACGAGCGACTGGGATAAACGATGCTCCGTTTTTCTAAGATCAGCATTCCTCTCCCCTCAAAGAGAATTAGACTGATGCTTGAGCGAAGCTAAAGGCAAAGCTCGGAGTTACAGAGTGTACAGAGAGCTTCTTCAAGATCGTCCTTGTTTAAGTGAGGGCAGAGAGTAACGTCATGAACGTAGAGAAAAAGAGAGACGGACGAGATGAGACTTGGAATCTCTTTCTTGAACTCTTTCAAAGATTCAAAGGGATTCTCTCGTCGTCAGTACTCGAGTGCAAGAAACCAAGAAGAACAAAAAGAAAAGTAATAGATAAGTTGGAGATGTTTAGCTTTCCCTTGACTACGGACAGTTTAGATTATTTCGTGGATCTTGCTGTAAGTGGTCCTTCTCTGTGTTGGGCATCAAATTACCTGGGACTGGAACTAACAAGAGATTTTACCGATACACCCCACACGCCATCCATAAGCGCTTCTCAAAAACTCTACATTCTTTCACAAGAAACCATTCCTTGTATCCAGCAAAGCGGTACAGCTAAAAGTCGTATCGTATATCTTCCTCTGACATCACATCGTCCCATAGCATCATTCCAGCTTTGTCCTCCTGCGTCTTGCTCTTTAGATGGTTCTCTAATCCTAGCTAGTTTGAATCCAGAATTGAATTTCAATTAATTGTAGGGTTCGTAACAGTCACAGATGGAGCTACACTCCGATTTTGAATTCTGGAGCTTCAATAAGCTGACATTTCTGGTTTGCATCAGAATTATATCAGTGATGAAATCCTACAACAAATTATAAAGTTTCTTCACAGAATCTTCCAAGATCCGTACCGGAAACCTAAGAATTTCTGAGCATGAAGCATCAATCGTTAACGCTTCCAGCAATGGAAGCAACCGCCAACTATTATTTACTCCTCCTTCCTTGAAGAAAGTCCTTCTTAGGATCGTTTCGTACCGAAAAGAATTCCAAAAAGCGGCGGCGCAGTATTCCAGTAGGCCTTCAGGACGGCTTCTCCTAGCATTAATTACAGTTTCAATCAAGATGGATGGATGAGAGGAGGAGATGGAGTAAGCCGGTTAGGATTCTCGGAGCAGGTACACACATGAGTTGGAATCTCTCATCTTCTTTCTTTCATTCCTCTCCGAGATTCTCATTCCACCTGGAGAACGCAATCTCAATTTTTTCATCACTTAAGCTCATCCACATTGCAGCAGCTTCCCCTTGTTTCGTGGTCCTTTTCCAGGCAGAGCTCACGGTTTAAGCCCGGAATCCATGAATTTGTCCGAAGGCTTTGAATGCTGGATAAATCCAGACGGACTGGAGAATGAAGGGAGGGTTGTAAAAAAGGGATATAAAAACGCTTTGCTAGCCTGGGGTGATTTTAAAAATGTAAATAATTTTCTCTCCAGTCTCTCTCAACACCCTTATTCTTCATGTTCTTGTTGATTCTCTTTCTGGAATGATAGGAGGAGTAGAATCCTAGCTGGACTCTTCTTGAGACTCATCCAGACTCCTAGACGTTTTACTATCATCCATGATCCGAATTTCTTCAAGGGATCTCCACTTATATCCATCCAAATCTCTTCAACTCACTCACTCTTTGCCCCTTCAATCCAAAATCTTGGTCTTGAGCCACTAGCCTGGAGCAATGTGCAAGGAACCAATGTCATAACATTAAAAATATATGAGTTTGAAAGAGAAATGAACAACCGAGATACATCCCGTCTTACCGGGTTACCAGTTACCTAATCGTAAACCCTTCCCCTCGGTCCTTGGTGTCCTGGACAAGATGGAGCAGAGATTCATCTTCTTCATCCGTCCCTTCATTTATATTCCTTGTTGGTATGCCAAGGACTCCTTGGCAAGGAGCATGAGCGTTTGCAGCATTCAGGCCTTCTGCACCTTGTGCATTGAATGATCAACCGCCAGGGGTTTGTGGTCGCTATAAACATTGCCTGTAGATGCAACTCGGCCTCGTGTCTTAAGGACCTACCTGTACCCTTATCTTCGGATATTCCGTCCAACCCCTTCATAAAATCCCTTTGATTGTTAACGTCAGGCTTTTCAATTACATTTCCAAAGATTACTCCATGCATCCCCGGCTTATTGACTTTTGAGACTTGAAGGAAACGAGATGAAGAGGACCTCGCGCGGGAAACAGTAGCTGGCTTAAAAGATTTAGATTCAGGAGAATCTGTTCATGAAAAGAGTAAACTCGAGGTAAAAAGTGCGGCAAAAATGCTGCGTTTCCATGGATCAACAAGAGCGGGACTTGCCAGTCAATAAAAGTTGAGCATGGCGATGGGGCAAGAAGCGGCCCCTTTGCATAGCTTTCATTCATTCCATAAGGATTCTAAAATATCATCCCGATGTGGTGGAGCATGGATGAGGAAGAGACGTCAGGGAAGAAAGAGGTTGATGCTAGGGTAGCTGGAAGATGAAGAGAAGTTGGATGAATTCTGATACGCTTCCAGGGTTGGCGGTGGCGGTAGGAATCAAAGCGGGAAAATATGTCAGCACGCGTGTGTGGGGTCGGGAAGAGAATAAATAGGTGATGGAAGAATAGGATTCTTCCAAGGGTTTACCTCCTCCGCGGAAGTCTATGTTGGAGGCATGGATTGAGTGGGTCATTAGAGGAGTTAACGACAGGGGGAACGTTGTCGTTTCCTCCGTCATTCTACAAGATAATGGCCAGGAAATGACAAATGATGACAGAATTGTAAAAATACGACGAGGTAAAGACAAGGGAGCTCACAGTATTTGATTTGGGTGAGCAAAGAAATCGAGCACGGAGGTAGAAATGGGAGAGCGAAGGTTGTCGGGTTTTACAACAGGTAGATGGGAATTAATGCTAGAGTTGCCGCACCTCCAGCCAGTCAAGCCAGCCTTACTACAGGTGAGTTAATCACTGGAACGTGGAATGGAATTAGGTGAGCCTATGGAAAGCCAGGGGTGATTTGGAGACAGGAAGAGGAGATTTTAGATGGATAAGAGAGTTAACGGCCAGGAGGAAGATTTTTGATAGTTACTTTTTGAATCGGTTGCGAACTGCGATAGTTAACATGAAATCCAAACTGATAAAATTCGATTCAAAACTGACTTTACAATTTGAGGTGTTAACAATTATAAGGTTTAGCAAAGCTTAACATGTAGAATTTTGACAAATTAGCTAATGCTGTTCCAGAATTAGTAAAAAAGAAAATGTAAGCAATATCAGAAAAGTTCGAGGGATGAAGGTTTTGCTACCTAGACGAGTTAATATCACTGTGGCGTCATCTAGCGTAAGAGTTTGAAGCGGGTGCTCTATTCTATCAGTCGTAATCAGGAACTACAGAATCGGAAAACGTTTAATTAAACACCTTGTGTTTTTTCTCAAATACATTTCAACCCAGTGAATTGTTTCACTATCTACATTAGTTTAGTCCTACAATTGAAGTGCCCGAGTAATCGGCATTTTTTTGATTGATTTGATTACAAGTTTAAGAGCGTAAAACTTAGGAATTGATTTGAACTGAATATAATTCTTCATCGGAACTGTTCCTTATTACCAATAAAAAACAACCCAATCTCATTTTTACCGGCCATGGTAAAGATTACTGAGCACATGTCTACAAAACATATAGTTTCATCATAACCTCTTGCATATGTATGCACTTCCACTTTTAATAATTTAATTAATCCGAGACGTAAAGACACGGAATGCTGTTTACTCTCTTACGTTGTTTCATCAAACCATAAAGAAAACAGTTGGATTAATTATTTAAGTCATGCCACAGCTATATAACCACTTGACTGCTTTCTCCTACACGGGAACATCCAGTCTTGACTTCTTGACTTTCGTCACAGCTTTCAAGTGTGACTTCTAATCCACAAACACCCAGATGAACACAAGGAAAATTTGTTTCTCTCTAGCCCCATCGGCTTTTCGCGAAAACGTGTACTCACCATGAAAATGTTTGAGCTAGTATTTTCCATTGCTTGCATATTCTCTTCAGTTACAGGGGAATCAGAAGAATTCGCAAATATTCAGAATCTGAATTCCGTAATGAAAGTTTTTCAGGATTGTAGTTCATTTGTCTTTGAATTCGGATTGGATGTAGTCAACCTGAATGAAATCCAGAGCCCCTTCTTCCTATACCGATCAGGTCCAGTTTATACCACACATTGGTTCCATCACCCACTATTCCCGAGAACTCTTAGCCTAGTTTTGTTTGATCAGTTGTACGGTTGGTCAAACGACACGTCCCTCCCATATTTTACATCCCGTTGCTGTAACTGCAAAGCACAGATTCACATGTTTTGGAATACGCAAGTTTTGGAAGCTCCAGATTTCAGACTCTCCGATTTATTTGTTCACATCCAGGATGACTCGAATTTTATTTATTCCCTTTTACTGTCTCCGAGAAACGTTCTTGATCTGAATCCTCATCTATTTTCTTGGGAAAATCAATTCGCAAATAAAATTCCAGTTAGATTCTATATCCCTGGAATAACACGGGTGGGCTGGTATCCGAATCTGATGAATTTCATCTTCATTCAATACGGGACGGAAATGGATACGAAGATCCGCGAATCCGGCGACGTGGATCTCTTATTCCCATCCAACAATGAACCCCAACTCGGATTGCGAAACCCGCCGCAGCGGTACACAACAATACTGGCGCAAATCTCGTGTTTGTACTGCAACCCCAAACGGGTACTTACAGAGACCTGTCCACGCGTTGACCACAATGACTGTATCGATGAATACGCAAAAGCAGTTACTCAAGCGGGTACCATTCCCGTCATGTCCAAACTCTTTTTGCGCATGTACCAAAATACTGCCGTTCAAGTCGGGCCCCTCACAGACAAAAAACCCCTCCTCTTTGATGTCAGGTATTACGGTAACGTAGTACGACGAATCAAGGATCACCAAACTGGATTTGGTCACAAAAGCATTTTCACGCAAAGTAAGGAATGGTCCGCGGAAATCCTTGTACTTGCTGCTGTCCAGAACAATTTTCCCAACATTACTCTCTTGACTCATGACGTCATGAATATGAAGCATAATCCAATGATTGTCGAATTCATTATGGGCCCTACGTCGTACTCTCTGATACCTCGATCGTGGGCGGGCCCATTCCGACCTGTGCAAGACGTCTCTCTCTCCTTCGTCACATGCTTCAACGTTAGTACTGTTCGGCGCACAAACATATTCTACGAGCCCTTTGACCTTCCAAGTTGGATTTGCACAATCTCGGCTTGCTTTCTCTGGATGGGCGCGATAGCGCTTACTGTGTACTGGAAGAAGGAGTCGGTACTGGATATGGCATGGAGACTCATCATCTTCCCTGTGCGAATGCTCCTGGAAAACTTTGAGGATATACCCGGAGAATTTCGCAGGCGCGCAACTTTGTACGCGGCGCTCAGTCTGCTCCTCGGCCTGATCGGTGTGGTGCTAAGCAACGGGTACAAAGGAGTTATAACTTCAGACTTGACATCCGTTTCAAAATCCTAGGACCGTATACCTTCGACGAACTCTTGAAATCAAGGACCAAGCTTTATGTACATCAATCCGTCAACCCTCTTGATTTCCCATCTTCAGAGGACATTCATCGAGAACTGACAGCCCAAGAAATGCAGTATTACAAACTCCAGCTACAAATAGGAGCTGAACTCAATCATTTGAGTACGTTTACATCCACGGGTCATCACGATCTGTCTACACGGACCTATCCAAGGGAAGTTGCAATGAGGAAACGTATGCACACAGCCCCAACAACAGGTCAGAGTTCAATCGACGTAGTTTCACATTGTGATAACACGGCATTTCTACAATTCACACATGATTTGGGAGAATTTGAGTTGCCTAGATGGCGTGCAAATACATTGAACTCCAAACCATTTATATTTGGCAAAGACAATATGGCACGCACCGTTCGTTCATGGTCCTCGGCCCTCTGGCGAGAGGGTGAAGCTTACAAAGCCATCCTCAAGCTAATCCAGGCCGGTATCTATGATCGTATGAAAGGCCTTGTGAGGCGAGCGAGAAGCACTCCGTTCACACTCAACCGCCTCATGACATCCTTGAGGAGCCCATCCGAAGTGCCCCTAGATTTGCAGCAAATCCTTATCTCATCCCTGTTTTTTAATTGGAGAGCTGCAACTGCCTTCGTCGTCGTGGTATTCATCCTGGAATGGCTGTACTACTTGAATGCATCTATCGATAAAGTTATACATGATATAAACAACTTTGAGGAAACAACTACAAGTACAAGTTGTAGACGATGGAAAAGCAATCAACGTCAGCTGCCGACATCTATCCATGGTAAATCTAACTACTAGCTACGTACATGCGAATAAAAAATTAACAAGGTTCAAAGCAGGGACACTTGCACTTATAACATGGGATGGCGTTACCATAGAAACCGACAAAAAACATGATATAGTTTTAATAGAGTTTGACCTTGTTGCTCATCGTGGCGAGCGTCAGCTTAGATGAAGACATAAGATGATTCCCACGAGGTAAAATTATTAATCAGCATTGATTTTCGGCGCATTTCCTCATCAACCAAACTTGCACGCCATCTACTCCAGCTAGACAAGACTGACTTGATTGCGATAGCTAGAAATGTAAATATTTAATACCACGTTTTTCTTTCCTGATCAAAATCCAGTAGAGAGCTTTCATCAGAGTCATTTTCTTCTGCAAACACGGATGTTATACACAAGCGGATCGACTCTTCACTTTTAACACCTGTGCTGATTGCAAGTTTATGATGCTGATTAAAAGCGTATTCAAAGAATTGTTGCCCATTGCAATAATTTTTCAAGTTTTGCTCTGCATCGTGTGTAAAACTGGATGGAAATCGAATAATCCAATCACAATACTTGACCTCAACACGATATTCAGTGCATTTCCCGGTTGCGGCTTTTACTTTTTCTTTGACAAGCAAATCCTCAATTTGAACCAAATCACTCATCCCTTCATCATGTACAACAATATGACCGTCTACAAGGAAGCTTATTTGCACGACCCCCGTTTTCATCGACCACTAGTCAGCTCCAAGTGGTATAAAAGGTCGGGGTCAGATATCAAAAAAATGCTGACGCCCCCTCGCTTGCAGAACTGCAAAGTCCAGATCCATGGTATTTGGGCACAGAAAACTCTTCGTCCCGGCACCGCTCAGATTGTAAGCTACTTTCTTTTGCAGAGTCAGGAGAGTAGTTTCGTATACTCCGTCTTGCTCATAGACGCACTGCTAACAGACAAAAACTTGTTTAGCAAATGGAAAAGGGAAAAACTGTATCCCCGTTCTACGATTACAGAGTTTTCCGACAGCATGTCTAGTTTATTTTCCGTTAAACGAAGAAACCCAGACACGGCCGACGTATACGTTCTACGTTTGGCGAGATTCATTCCGAAAAAGAAGGGAAACTTGGAGAAGACCGGCCCCGCGCTAACCTTTGAGGACACCTACAAAATGGGATACCTGATCGCACCATCCATGCATTGCATCGAGCCAGAATTTAGGACGTGGGAAGACGGCGGAAAGGTGTTTGCCGATCTTGGGCGGAAATCCATGAACGCTGGAGGAAATCCTGCGGTTGTTCATGCTGAAATATTTAAAAGATTTGCCCACTGCGCCAATCATTGCGTTAGTTTCTCGGACAACTTCGACTGGGTAAATAATATAATCTCGAAAATGATACTCAGTCGGGAACTGCGTTCACGAAGCAAGGACCTCCTTTTTCAACCGTACGTCGAGCAAAATTTAATCTTCAAAACAATTTTAAATCATCGACCAAATGTAACCATCAACGGTTTTAATGAATTTCAACTCATCTTTCGAAATGTGCCCAACAAGACGTCCCTGCTCCATATAAACTACGACTCCTTGGAAGCACCATCAGATACCGCCGTTCACAGATCTCATAGCATCCTTGTAGGTACCACGGACATTATTTTCGGTACTTGTTATGGAGTTAGCCGCTCCTTATCTCTTCACGTCTTCTACGAACCTTTCGACAACGGCTCATGGACATGTATTTGCATTTCATCCCTTCTCATCTCGGCCCTACTGCGCCTCCTATTCAAAACTGGTAATGCATCGACGGAATCGACAGGACTACATGTGCGAGCTTTCCTGTTTCCGTGGCGGATACTTTTAGAAAACTTGGACTATCTCCCAGAGAGCATCTTAAAGAGCACAGCGGCTGTTTCCACCATCACACTCAGTGTTTCCCTTATGAGCGTCATCCTGAGTAACGCATACAAAGGCATCATAACCTCGGATCTGACATCCATGGGCGTTGTGACAGGACCTGAAACCTTTACCGATCTTGGTCCCGAAGTTTCTTTTTATGGGCTAGAGGACCATACAAAGAGTAGCAGAAAGGTGTACTATAACGCGACTCACCCTGTCACTGAATATTTTCCACTTTTGGGCTCCGCTCGAACTCCAGTATCCTCCCTTTTGATCGACGATTACTACCAAAGTCTTGAAACCGGAGCTGGAAAGGAGCAGCTCAACGAATTGAAAACGAGAGTATACCTTTCTCTGAAACAACCAGCGACCAATAGCCTTGAGGCTGTCGCAACCTGTAATAGAACGGCTCTGCTATTATTCAAGTCTGACCTTGATGATTTTGTTATAGCAAAGAACAGGATTCCTACGTTACTATCCAAACCGTTTCGATTTGGATCAGATGTTCTCTATTCAGCAAGGCGTGGTTGGCGGCAATTAAGATGGCGGGATGGGGAAGTCAGCGGAACGCTTAGGATCATGCTCCAAGCCGGACTCCTCCATTGGTATGACAAACTTCAGAGATGGTCCGAAAAGAGGAAGAATGGGACGACCTTACTCATAGCAAACATGGTACTGGAACATGACCAAATCCGCCCGCTAAGCTTAAGCACAAACATTGTCGCATCCATCTTCTACGTATATGGCGTCTTCAGTGGATTAAGCGTCACGTGGTTTTGTTTAGAGGCTCTTGTCGGTTGGACAGTCACATGGTGCTATTTGACTTTCACTCTTGGTAGTTTCGTTAGCGGACGGTGAATTAACGCACCATAGGCTTAGCATATATTTTTTCGTTGCAAGTTAATCGGAAAGTCGAGCTTTTTGCTTATAATTCAGTGCATTTTATTCACCAATTCTTCAGGCAAGAATATGATACAAGCAAGAAGATTTACCGATAGGTTTTCAGACGTGTATATTTCTACTAATTGCAACCTATGGAAAGTTTCATCGAGTAAATTGAAATATGTTAAAGAACCATCACCTGAAGAGCTTATTGCAATAATATATTTCAGTCATTCCATCCATAAGGTAGTGAATAAACTTTCATATACATACAACGCCAATGTCTCCGTTGGAGGACTTCATATAGCTTTAATTGTAGGTTAGTAATCATTCTAGATATGAAAAAAAATCATTTGTTTTTGTCAAATATGCCTACCTTTAAAGAAGTAAATGTTAATTAGAAGAGGAACAAATAAAGTTTATTTGATTTACCAGCAATGGGAATTTTGGGTACAACATCTGAGGTGCGATTTTTGTGAGACCTGGATCTCGGTAGTCGACTAGTAGTACGCTAAAGGACAAGAAGATCCTCACCACCACCCGTATCCAAGCCCATATCCTCCGTAATAAGATGAAAAGTACGGGTCGTACGAAAGAAGATACGCACCACGCTTGACTGCACCAAAACGTTGGATGAGCAAATTACATTTACACAAATGTCAAGCATATTAATTATCTTTAACATTTGAAATTCTGGCAATGCGCAATGCCTAGAAGCAATCATTCCAATAATTCCTGCTTCACAACTTACAACACAAGTATGTTATACTTACCGCGGGAAGCTCCTGCGTTGGAAGTACCGGAGGCAACGACAGTAGAGCCATCTCCTCCCACAGCGTTGGATTCCTGGTTAGCAGTTACAGCTTGAGGTCTGTAACCTCCATACCCGGAACCGGGGTAGTATCCGCCGTATCCGTAATATTGTGGAGAACGTTTCCCTAAAACAATTTAAAAATTCAAATCAAGCTGACCAAGACGTTAAGTCATGTATGAATTGGAAAACGCTTGCATTTTGCAAAGCACTTTTAAAATAACACTTACAGCGTTGCCCGGAAGCGTTTGCAGTTCCGGTAGCAACAACGGTAGATCCAGGGCCTCCAATAGCGTTCGAGTTTTGGTTAGCAGCAATATTTTGGGGAGCGTAATTCCCGTATCCATAGCCGGGGTAGCCATAGCCATAAGGTTCGCGCTTAACTGAAAATTCATTAGATATTGGAAATGCATTTATTCCTAGACTTAATATTAAATACCTTGATGAGAAATAATACCGCGCAATCCAGCAGCGTTGGCCGTTCCGGTTGCAACAACCGTGGAACCAACTCCTCCCAGCGCAACAGATCCTTGGTTAGCAACAACAGACTGGGGCGCGTACCCACCAGGAATCAAGACGCCTGTACGACAACAATTTACGTATTATCATTAGTGTTCCAGCTCTATCCAGAATTATCCGAGGATTAATGCTAAAAACTTGGTCAAAAGTTGTAGTCTTACGCGCTGAAGCACAAGCCAGTACGGCAGCTAAAACCAAAATGGGCTTCATTTTTCAACCCAAATTCCGAAACAATCAAAACTTTTTCCTGTGTGTGTATATAACTGTATGTGAATATGGACTAATGACAGCATTGCGCAGTTTCTCAGTTTTTATACCCCGAAAGCACATTAAAAATTTATTAATTACAGATTCTATTTAAAATTCAGCACCCAGTCCTGTCGACAATTAAGGCAGTATCTATCGAATAGACGTTCACATAAGGTAGTTTCGCCAGCATTTTAAGGATCAACACTAAGTATTCTTTAATCAGTAACGAGATTACACAAAAGAGCTTATTGAAATCCCCTCCAGGCTTAGTAACATATTGCACATTTAAGTAATTATATAGGCACAATTAACTTGTCACATAGTGGAAATTAGTATCGCATCCTATCTGTTTTTTAAACGGTTTAGAACGTTAAAAACTGCCAGTCAAGCCAGCCTTACAACAGGTGAGTCAATCACTGGAACGTGGAATGGAACAAGGCGAGACTATGGAAATCCAGGGGTGATTTGGAGACAGGAAGAGTGGATTTTAGATGGATGAGAGAGTTAGCGCTCAGGAAGAAGATTTTGGTTCATTACTTTTTGAATCGGCTACGAACTACGATAATTTTAACATTAAATCTAACGAGGTAAAATCCGAGTTCAAACTGAGTATACAATCTGAGGTGTTAAAAATTGCATTTATCTTATACAAAGTTTGTTTCAAAGGGTCTTCCTGGATCCAAGAAGACTTTGTGAAGATGAGAGACGAAAAAAAAATTAATTTCAAGTTGCATTTTATTACCTTGACTTTTACAAGGTTTAGCAAAAATGTAGAAAAAAATATAGAATTTTGACAAATTCTCTAATGTTGTTCAAGAAGTCGTAAAAAAGAAAATGCAAGCTATATCAGAAAAGTTCGAGGGATGAAGGTTTTGCTACCAAGATGAGTAGAGATCACTGTGGGGCTATCTAGCCAATCTAGCGTAACAGTATCAAGCGGGTGCTCAATTCTATCAGGCGTAATTAGGAACTACAGAATCGGAAAACGTTCTATACCTTCTATCTTTTCTAAAATACATTCCAATCCATTGAATTACTTCACTGTCTTAGTTTAGTCTTGCAATGGAATTGATGTGCCCGAGTATTCTGCACCTTTGTAATTAATTTGATTACAGGTAATTTTAACTGCATAAAACTTGGGAATTGCTTTGAACTGAATTTATACGGCATGCATCGAAACTAATATTTGCTTACACTACAGTTTCCTCGTTGCTATTTAGCTAAAGCTGCGAGTCACTCCAGTTATCCAGCACTACATTGACCAATGCAAAGCAGCATTTTCTCATTTTTATTATAAAACGTTGCAATTGAACCTGTTGATGCTTGTTTCATCACGCACTTCCACTTCAGTAATTTTATTAATTCCGAAACGCAAAGACACGGAATGGAATTATGTTTATCCTCTTACACTGTTTAAGCAAAGCACAAACAGCTGCACTATTTATGTCACGCTGTTGCTATAAACCACTTCACTGCTTTCTCCTACACTTGAGCATCCAGTCTTGACTTTTCGTAAAATCTTTCAAGTGGGGATTCTAATAAAAAAATCCAGTCACTTTTCTCTCTAGCCCTGTCCGCTTTTCGCGAAAACGTATACTCACCATGAAAAGCTTTGCGATAGTGTTTAATACTGCTTGCATATTCTCTTCAGTTACAGGGGAATCATCAGAAGAGGATTTCGCAAATATTCAGAATCTAAATTCCAAAATGAAAGTATTTCAGGATTGCAGTTCATTTTTCTTTGAATTCGGAGTGGAATTAGTGAACCTGAATGAAATCCAGAGCCCCTTCTTCCTGTATCGCTCAGCTGTAGTTTATACTAAACATTGGTTCCATCACCCACTATTCCCGAGAACTCTTACTGTAGCGTGCACCAAGTGTTCGTTTAGGTAACCCAATATTTTGCCTGCATGCATGTACTCAAGGAATTCATCAGCCAGGCTTCGCAACGAGTCATCAACTACATCAATGTCTGTAGATTCAGGCAATCATAACTTATCATTCAAACAAGGAGGGCTATAAGTTTCTGATTGAGCCTTTCCAGCTATGGCTTTTACTCACAATTGTCCGTTTAAACTGTTTGTTTGCGTCCAAAATGAATGGGGTGAGCTCGAAGATGTTGTTGGAAGATACTTTTGAGAGTTGCAAAATGATTTCTCAAACTTGAGGTCATAGTTCATGAAGGATTTGTAGGTTGACTGGAGTTTGAATACAAATAAAAGCTGTGTAACAGTCATGCGACTTTCGAATGTAGCCTTGCTAAAACTAAGAGAGAGAACTAAAATGAGTTGATCTCTAACTGATCTTAGAACTTGCTCTGGCTTCTTGGGAAGTGGTGCAGTTATTTTCTGCACGAAGTGGTGACATGTCACTTATGATGAAAATGTATATATTAGGGATAAATTGCCCAATTGCTTTTGGAACTTCTGGAGAAGGTGATCAGTTCGCATGAACCGCTAAAAAAACAAGTGTATAACTTAATATAATATAATATAAACTAAGCTGCCCGTTCACATCCAAGTTGTTCCATTTTGACCAGCAGCGGGATCAGAACTAAGTTGAAGCTACTTACGTAGATCTGAAGGCAGTTAATTAGGATTTTTCTTAGAGTTGCAACTGTTGTGGTTGTGCTTGTGAGCCGGCTGGCTTGGAAGTGGAGGTTGCGCATTCAAGACATTATGCAAGTATTGAAGGTAATGTCCTTTATTTAAAAATAAATATATGCTTTTGGAATAAAATAAGTTTCAATATTCCGAGCTACTTTTAATTGCTAAAATTGAATGAAATTTAAATTGCAGGTTGAAAACGGAACAAAAATAGGCTATTTCGGTTTGACATTCGAAGAAAAAGATGTTCTTGCTTGGCATCCGTTTGGTTCATTTAAATTGTTACAGCTTCCGCAATTCAAGCACAGAATGCGAAAATCAATGACGAAAGTCCGAGGAACCAGTGAGTCAATCCGGATCATAAAAATAAACAAAAACAAGCTAAGAAAGCAGCAGAGAATTAAAACTTGACACTTTGCATTAATTTAAGACTTGAACCCAATTTGCGACTTCCACGCGCAGCCGACAGACCGTCTCGTGTCATTTCAATCCCAGAAACCGAAGCTGATGTATTGACCAAACTCCTCAATGACTTTCTTAACGTCTTTGCTGCTAAGGCAGATCCAGCAGCTGTGGATTCCTCCCCGGAAGCTGGTTCGTCATTTGTGCTGAATTGCGAAAATGGGGTTTCTGGGCTGGAAACTTTGGTTTGGCGGATCCTCAACCGCGTCTGGCTCGCCACGTCCTGCCAATACTCGGATCAAGAATTTGATCAAGCGCTCCGTGAGGTGGAGAATGAGGCAGACAAAGTGCTTATTACCTTGAGGAATGTTGACATTGTCACGTTCAACGGTACAATAAAAACTGACTACTACCACAGCACAGTGGCCACAGTCAGGGCTACTTTGCTCCAAGCCGTTGAGAAAATGAAGGAGGCCCAAAACAGTGGTCGGTGCCACTCCTCGGCTGTGAAGCAATTGACGGTCAACTTTGAAGAAGCACTCCACGAAATAAAATCCCAGAAAGAAACTATCGCTGTACTTCAGCAAGAAACGCGCCAAGCACTTTCGGATATCAAGACTCTCAAGGCACAAACGGAGAAGTCTCTATTGTCAGTTACGGCGCAGAAGGAAGAAACGAAAGTGCTGCTCCAAACTGTAACGCGGCAGAAAAAGGAAACAGAAATAGCGCTGGGAACGATGAAGCGGCAAAAGGATGCATGCAACATAGCACTTGAAACTGTTACACGCCAAAATGAGGCCAAGAAGGGAGCGCTTGAGGAAATTCGAATGCAAAAGGAGGAGACAGAGAGCGCGCTTCGTAAAGTGGAGGCACAGAAGACGGAAATGGAAGGAACGCTTTAAATGATGCGCACGCAAACTGGAAGGACAGACAGCGCTTTGGTGGAAGTAGCAACGCAAAAAACCAGCACTGCTAAAGCGCTTCAAGCAGTAGAATCACAAGGGGAAAAAATTGAAGACCTGCGCTCTGTTTTTGATAATCAGACTTTAAAGACGGAGAAAATGTTTGGCGCTGTGGAAGAAACGTTGAAGACGAAAGTCTTCCCTCCGTAATTGAACTCTGCAGTAGCACACTTACTCGAACAAAGAAACGTCTATCGTGGTGCCCCCACCAAAAGAACGTTGTACGACTGCCCGCCTACTTTGCCCGCCAGCAAATGGGGGTGTTTGAAAAGGCAAGCGGATGGATGTTCTGGAACTTTAAGCATGGGCAAGGATGGCTTGAGTGGGATTTATCTGTGGGGTTCATCGGGGTTGGTTTAATTTAACTGGAAATGGAATCACGCCTTATTGTTAATCCGTCTTGGAATGTTATTTTTGAAAAATCTTCTTATTTTGTAATTACCACAAGAAATTGTTTCCAGCCCGCTTTTACTTACATACTGAACGCATGTGAATATTTAAAATGGTTGATGAAAGCGCTTCGTCTCTAAAAAGACTGTATTTAGAACTGCATAATGTTCAATATTGTAGCCAAAACTTTCCTCAGCTTCACACTTTGTGTAATTTACTACAATATTTCCCAGATTCAAATTTCATCTTGTAAAGAGTAATGTGCAAATGTTAATAAGAGAAGTCCATTCCAGAGGTTCTAGATATCAAAATTTGACCTTTTGAAACTCCTCGCACCATTGCTATCAAGGATACACTAACGTAATATCGATTGACATTCTCTGCTGCTTGTTGTTACGTATGCTGTAATGTATTCGCAGATTTTCTACAAGTTCGCTGAAAAAATTTCGGATAAAAAACAAAAATATTTTTAGTAAGAGTGAATAGGTTAGTGCTGCAGACCTCGGAATCGATGCATGAGTATTCCGAACACGAAGAGAAAATCCCTTTAGGATCACATTTCCATAATTGTGATATTACAGCCTCACAGTTTCTCAGGCTCCCGAACTTTGCACGTGCAAGAACAAATCCCGGGAGGACAAGCCGTATAGAGTATATTTCCAACTAGTTCGACTGGATAATTATCGGGGACGAAATCATCAGCTTGAGATTTTTCTACATCGTGATGCATCGACGGAAATTCTCTATGCTAGAGCTAATGGCTAGTCTCAACGGGTCGAGTTGGAAGTATATTCAAAAGTTTGTGAAAAGAAGATTGTAAGACAAACGAGGATGATTGCCATACACATTTTGTACAATAACGCACATGAGTTGATGATAAGAAACGGAAATATAGAAAAGACTGAAGGAAGCGAAGAACCAACTTCCATCTTCCAATCAAATAATACTGAGACAAGAAATAGTATCTTCTTTCAATATTGGAAGTCAATATTCAATGTCCAACATGAACTATAAGAGATGACTTAATTTCCTCTTCAGACTTTAGGAGAAACATGAGGAATTTTTCCACAGAAGTTGAACTATGTAAATGCTATCATCTCATAGTCACAGCTATATTTGAGCTTCAATAACTTTGCTTCCCTGATCGCAAAGCTTTTTAAATAATAATAAAAATTCATAATAATATTATGTGACTTCAATATCTTAGGAGCAGTAATGATGGGAAATGAAAAATTGATAATGCTATCGTTTTTGTTTTTGAAAATGCAATGAAAAATACATTGCTTCACAAGTTATCGTTAGGCTCATATTTATTTTGAGTTTATCCGATAAATATAACTTGACATAGTAGCATTCTGCTGATTGTTTGACGACGTGGAAAAAAGAGGCTTGGTTATTTACTTGAAAGTCTTGAAGGTCTCAAATCAGGTTGAACGAGCTTAAATCAACATGACCAGTACTGCAGGCTATGAAAAATTTAGCTTAGCTCGGTCAAGTTACATTTAAAGTGATTCTAAAAGCTCCGGAGGTCTCCATTCCGAAATATACTGCTTCACGCACACAGCTGTTGCTCCGATATTGCTTATATTTGGAACCTTAAAAGACTTGATCAAAAGGAAAGACGTTATTAGGAATTCGCTGTGATATTTTTGAGGGGAAAATGTCTTCTTACCCGACATCCTCGTTTGGTGCACGGCTTTGTTTATTGCAGCTTCAGCATGTCAATCGCTGAGCCCAAGAACTGTGCCGACTCCTTCCGCGCCCTTGGAAACAAGGAGTTCTACAGTCGTAGCCCCACAGAACTTCGATTCCACAGTGGCGCCCCCATTGGAAGAGACGTCTGCCGCTGCCCCACCCACAGCACTCCAAGCTTATCTTAGCTCTGGATTGGCAGGGCTAACTGGTAAATATTTGCACATCGAAAACGAGCACTACAAAGGAGAATTCCTCTACCTCGCCCAAAATCCGACTGACAGAAGTGCAACTGTTTCTGATGATGGAGCAACATTGGCGGTTGGTGGAGACAAACTGCGGGAGAGTGCGTTTCAGTGGGAGTTTGTTCCGGTTCGGGGCAACGACAGTTCCGTCGTTTACCTTCGCAACAAACTCAACGAGCTCAAACCAATTCCATCAAAGCAAGATGACTACTACGGTAAATGGAATTACATTCGGATTGAAACTGTTTCCTCTCCGACGGGTGATGAATCGTCACAGTTGGTCATCACAATGAAGGAAACGGTATTGGTCTACAATGAATATTATTATCCATACTCAACACCAAACACTGACTCAGCACTGAATGGACGGCAGATTTTGAGGGATTCTTTTTCCAGCTTCCCTGGTAGGGAATGGATCGTAACTTTGGTTTTTGAAACAAGGAGTTCTACAGTCGTCACCCCTCCGGAGGAATTAATCTCTGCAGTGGCGCCCACATCGGAAGAAACTTATACGCCTACCCCATCCACAGAACTCCAGCTTTATCTTAGTTTAGGGCTAACTGGAAAATCTTTGAACATTGAAAACGAGCACTGCAAAGGGGAATTCCTCTACCTTGCACGAAATCCGACCAACAGAAGTGTAAGTGTTGTTTATGATGGAGCAACATTGGCGGTTGGCGGAGACAAACTGCTGGAGAGTGCGTTTCAGTGGGAGTTTGTTCGGGTTCCCGGCGAAGACAGTTCCGTCCTTTACCTTCGCAACAAACTCAACGAGCTCAAACCGATTCCATCACAGGAAGATTGGTACGGTCGTTGGAATTACATTCGGATTGAAACTGTTTCCTCTGGGACGGGTGGTGAGTCTTCCCAGTTGGTCATCACAATGCAGGAAAAGGACCGCAATAATTATTATCATCCACGCCCAACCCCAAACACTGTCCCAGCGCTGAATGGACGGCAGATTCTAGCGACTTCTTCTCCCAGCTACCCTGGTACAAAATGGATCGTATCTTTGGCTTCTTGAAGCCTGGAATTCAGCCACTTGCAATTACAAACCATTTGATTCAAATCGAAGCTTTTTGATTCCGCAAATAAAATATTTGAAACTCCTTCCTCCAATTTTGACTTTTCTCCGGAATCCGCGACTGAGTTCATTGAACCCGGACAGTGAAATCTGTAAAGTTTATTGCACCCACTGACCCACTCTTGCTTACCGAGGGCGGGAGAAGCTTGCGACGGGAAGATGGCGGTGAGGTGAGTCATCCTTTCACTCTCCACTTTCAACCAATTAAAAAGCCTTTGACAGCACAACTCCTCCTCCTCTTTCCTCGCCCCTAACGAAACAAAGTCCACATTTTACCCAGCATAGCACGCACAGACTTTCACCTCGATGCCCACGTTGTAGTTGTCATGCCAACTCCGAAACTGTTTACCGTAAATATTTTACGACTCTCCGAGAAATGTTGAGTAACATGTCTTGCTAATTTGATCCAAAACCCAGCTCACCTTCCAACCCAATTAGGAACGACTAAAAAGCATAAATTGTAGTATCTGAACCATGTAGCCTGGAACCTATCTCCTAAACTCTTCTTTGACATCCATTACATCCTTTCCTCCTCCAAAGTCCTCCAAGGGTCTCATTTTCTCCCCAAACTTCCGGATCACATCAACCTCGCGTTATTTCCCTCCAATAGCCAAGTTGATGTTGATTTCGCCACAGGCAAATGTACCGACTCATGCAAATCCAAGTTCTAACATTTTGAGGCTACACTGAAGCATGCAAGTTTAATTAAGATTTTTACTGTCGTCACAGTTATCCTAGAACTGAAACCAAGATAGGAAGAGGTTAGCAGTTTCAAAATTCAATTTCATCAAGCGGAGGAAGACAGATGCAGCAGCCTGCAATCATTCTCCATCTCATGTATTCATTTTGACGCATTTTTACTCAAATGTAAATTCTTTTCTGTAAAATTTACCTAATTTGGCAACATTTTTTCATTTTTTTTTATCAGTCGCTTCCAATATATGTATACATTTTTAGTGAATTCTGAGCTCCCCAACGAGTTACAGTCGTTCCACGCTGTAGTTTATACAGTTAACAATGAGTTCATCCTAAAGAACCGAGACGATAAAATTAGCAAAGATCTCTTCATTTGTCTAAAATCTAAAACTTTACACGTTTCCCTTCCTTAGAAGCGACTGACTAACTTATCCGTAATACGAAAGAATCCACCTCCCTTTTAATTTTCGAGTAACACGAGACTCTATCCATATCATCCATTGTCGAAAGCCAGAGGACCTCCCTTCCTCTCCGACGACGGCCAGATTATATTGAAAAACTCCTAAGAAACCCCCTTTTGAAACCCTATGATGACCATCAAACAAGCTTGTGAAAATCTCTCCTGATGTGTATCATCCATCCCTTCTACCATGTTTCTGCCTCATCGGAACGGGATTTTCTCAGAATTTAAGAAATTCGGCCATATTGCGATATTATCCCTTCAAAGAATAGTGTTTCATGTTAGTTTCTACCAGTAGCTTACTTGAAAGGTGGTAACTTGGAAGAGCTGTTGATGAATCCGGATCTAGATCTGTTACCATGTAGCATATTTCATGAAATGTTTTTGTTGCACCTCCAAATAAACGCGTTCCGTCTCCGTGATTTAATTGCGTATTGCTAGCTGGAATCCCTAAAATATAACGGGTGTTCGATTTAAGCCGCTTGGCGGCACGGAGTGAAGTTTCCCCCATGTTCAACAGCCTAACTCTATGGGATACCATTTGTTCGGTTGATGGAGTGTGTGCTCTCTCTCTATTTTCCCGCATGTACCTACCATGCTTAAGATAAAGCCTCGTCCAGTTACATGCAATCCTAAACAACATCCCACTTTCCTAGTGCGCTGACATCCATCTTTAGCAATCCACCATAATTTTTAAGGTATCCGCCATTTTGCGTTAACGCATCCGCCATACTGCGTTAACGCACCCACGTTATATGACGGCTGCGTTAAACAATATGGCGGATGCGTTAAACAATATGGTGGATGCGTTAACGTAAAATTGCGGATGCGTTAAACAATATGGCGGATGCGTTAACGCAAAATGGTGGATGCGTTAGGTAGTGAATAAACTTTCATATACAACGCCAATGTCTCCGTTGGAGGACTTCATGTAGCTTTAATTGTAGGTTAGTAATCATTCTAGAGATGAAAAAATCATTTGCTTTTATCAAATATGTCTACCTTTGAATCAATAAATATTTGCTAGAAGAGGAACCTACAAAGTTTATTTGATTTACCAGCAATGGGAATTTCGGGTTGACGCCCTGAGGTCACATTGTTGTCAGATCTGTATGTGGGAAGTCGATTAGCAGTACGCTAAAGGACAAGAAGATCCTCCCAGCCCGTATCCTCCGTAATGGGACGAAAAGTACGGGTCGTACGAAAGAAGATACGCACCATATGGTTCACGCTTGACTGCACCATAATTTCGATGAGCAAGTTAGATTTACACACATGTCAAGGATATTAATTATCTTTAACATTTTAAATTCTGGCAATGCACAATGTTAAGAAGCAATAATTCCAATAATTCCTGTTAGGTGTACAACAAAAGTATGTTATACTTACCGCGAGAAGCTCCAGCGTTGGAAGTACCGGAATCATTAGAGCCATCTCCTCCCACAGGATGGTTACCTTCCGGGTTAGCGGTTAAAGGTTGAGGTCTGTATCCTCCGTAAGCGGGGTAATTTCCGCCATATCCGTAAAGAGAACGGTTCCCTAAAACGATTTCAAAATTCAAAGAAAGCTGTTTACCAAGACTTTGAATCATGTATGAATTGGAAAACGCTTGAAGTTTACAAAAAAACACTTACAGCGTTGTCCGGCAGCGTTTGCTGTTCCGGTGGCAACAACGGTAGATCCAGGACCTCCAATAGCGTTCGAATTTTGGTTAGCAGCAATATTTTGGGGAGCGTAATTTCCGTATCCATAGCCGGGGTAGCCATATCCATAAGGTTCGCGCTTAACTGAAAATTTATTTGATATTGGAAAATGCTCTTATTTCGAGCCTCGTCAAATGCCGTACAGTAAAACCTCGATACAGCGTTACGTCAGGGGACGAGGAAAAAAATTCGTTATAAAGAGGTACAGTTGGTAGAATTTAAATTTTGGACGACTAAGGCTAAAACTTCAATCTTCCCTGACCACTTTATTTTAAGCTCTACAACATTGAATTTGAGCTTAAACTGTAGCTAGGTTTGTAGTCAATGCGACTTCTTCTTGCATTTTACTGGATATGGCCAATGCAGAACACACCGCCCCCACGAAGTTGCCACCCTAGAAATTTGATGGAAATTAGTCTTTGGACGATTTCTTCTGATTACCTATTTTCAACACTTAATTAATAAAATTTGAAAAATCTTTACTCAATATCCTTCCCCGACTCCCGAAGATCCTGTTGGGTTGAAGATTAAATATACTTCATTCACAGGTCACGTATAGGTCACCAGATAAGGTTACGTACTTTTCGACAGTTTGCTTTTCTTTGTGACCTTAGCTTGACCTTTTAACAGGACCAAGGTGGATGAAATTGTATCACAACGTAATGAGGAATTGATGAGGACCATTTCTAGGCATAACAATCTCCATGCCGCCATTTATTTCGTTCATTATGAGAACGGAACATTAAAGTCCCCTCTGCTTAAACGGGCTCGATGATGGAAACTTGACCTGGTGACCCTTAAATATAGTGCAATATTAGCAACCTGTAGCTCTTTTTGTAGCTGAACAGTATGGCTATAAGAATACGTATCAAAGTTGGAACTACATCTTACACAGTTGTCTCAAATCAGGATAACATAATCACAAAATGGGTTCAAATTTTTTCTTCCATTAAAATACATTGCGAGTATTGGAAAAATGACAGTTTCCATGATATTACCCCGATTTAATAAAACTATTGTATATTTAGCCACCTTGGCCCTGTTAAAAGGTCAAGTCAGAGGTCACAAATAATAGCTAACTGGCGAAAAGTACACAACCTTATCTGGTGACCTTTACGTGACCTGTGTAAAACGAATATTCAAGTTTCAACCAAACATGATCTGCGTAAGTCGGGGAAGGAATTCAGGTAAAGATTTTATAAGTTTTCTTAATTTAGCGTTGAAAATATCTGCTCAGAAGAAATCGTCCAAAGTCTTATTTCGCTCTGATTTCCAGGGTGGCAATTTCGTGGGGGCGGTGCACTCTACATTTGGTTTATGCAGTGACATACGATACGGAGTTATATTTATCACAGAACTGTAATTAGAAATAATGTGTTACCGCGCAATCCTCCAGCAGGCTTTCTGACAACCGTGGTTTCAATTCCTCCTTGCGCAACATCACCGTTAACACGATTAGACTGGGGCGCATATCCACGAGGAATCAAGACGTCTGTAAAACAACAAGTTACATATTATCATTATAGTGTACCAGCTTGTCCAGAATTATCCGAGAATTAATGCTAAAAACTTGGTCAAAAGTTGTAGTCTTACTCGCTGAAGCGCAGGCCAGCACGGCAGCTAAAATTAAAATGGGCTTCATTTTTCAATCAAAATTCCGAAACAATCAAAACTTCTTCTCTCTGTGTCTATATAACTGTATGTGAATATGGACTGATGACAGCTTTGCACAGCTTCTCAGTTTTTATGCCCAAAAAGCAGATTAAAAATTTATTAATTATAGATGCAAGTTAAAATTCAGCACCCAGTCCTGCGAACAATTAAGGCAGTTATCTATCAAATTGACGTCCACATAAGGTAGTTTCGCCAGAATGTTAAGCATCAACACTAAGTATTCTTTAATCAGTAATGAGATTACACAAATGACCCAATTAAAGCCTCCTCCAGGTTTAGTAACATATTACACATTTAAGTAATTATATAGGCTCGATCAGTTACCTTGTCACATAGTGGAAATTGGTATCGCATCCTATCATCCTATCTGTTTTCTAAACCGTTTAGAATTTTGAAAGCTGCTATTTTCGTTACTATGCATGCCACAAGTGCAGTTCGTGATAGCTCTGACAAAAATATTATGATACTTTTTTACGAGGATTAGTGTGTCACAACGAACGGACACGTTTTATGTACCATAACCGTGGTTCTTCAATTTGGGTTGCAAATCATTGATAGCACTATTTCTTTCTAGTCTCCATGGAGACGATACTTTTATATATATATTTGTAGAGTCATTGTTTGTTACTGTGAAACGGGATGGCATGAGTTGGCATATTTTGTGTACTATGTTCTGTAATGTAAAATGAATGGATGTGTGTGTAAAAGAGGAAGCTTGGTGGACTCGGAAGAGGAAGTGGGAAGTCAGTCGGTTTGGAGAAGGTGTACGAGAAACTTGTAAAATTAAAGCCTAGAACTTAAGAGAAAATCACGACTCAGTTTTCTCATTTTACATGTAGTTGCATCTACAATAATTAGCTAGTTAGCTAACTGGAGCTGCTAATCAACTTAATCCGAGGTCAGGGTTAGGGCAGCATTGAAAGGAGCTTCTTATCAACTTAACTGGACGCGGTTAGGGAAGTGGAGAAAATTGGAGCTGCATATAAACAAGGTGAACCTTGGTAGCACGAAAAGTAGTGAGGTCATTACAGCACTCATGAACCTGAACTGAAATAATTTAAAACGGCGTTGTGTCTTTCCATGCCCACAGTCATATACAGCGACATCTATGAGCATCCATCTTTCATAACAGTTATACATACGGGTGTCATAGGTCAAGCACAGCATAAATTCGAAGTTTATCGGTTGAAACGTAGATAAGGACCCTTTAATTATGATGATATTGCCTGGAAGACACAAAGCACACGCTTAGAAGTAATTTAAGTTTAGTTCAAGCTTGAGTGATGATTCTTAATCCCCACGCTTATCATGCTTCTTGCAACGGCAATTAATCATCTCTCAAAACCAGATCATACTCTCCCGAACATCCCCTTGCCCCGGTACAATGCTAGATTATTGAATAAATCTATGCAAGCAGTCCATCGCATCCAGATATCCTACCTTCCAGGTATTTCCCCCCAGAATTTATGCACGTGTACGTAAGACCTCTGCTGGAGAAACTTTTATCAGTGAACCAGATCACCCTCAAAGTTTTCTTGGATCTAGTCGAAAACAATTCAAAAACCCGGAAAAGATTGATCATTATCTGATTGTATAACAGGTGTGGAGTCATAATTAATCCGTTTAGAGAAAAGATCCAGAAAAGAGATAGCATCCGCTGTATACCGGGGTTGGGTTTCTGCCTGAGCTGGTGGGCTGGGCATTATGGGACAAGACTGCAATTGCGCCTGGAGAAGTATTATTATTTTTCCCTCCCTTGCATTACAGGTAAGTTAAGAACCCATCTCTGAAACTCCTCCTTGAATTTGATTTTCCTGGAGGGCTTGGATTTCTGGATGGAGAGGCAAATATATGCGTTACAAGATCTAAACATTCATTCCATCCTCACCCACCGCTTGCCTAACCCATGGATGGTAAAGGGCAAAGAAAGCAAAGGGTCGTAACTCTTGAGATGTTAAGAGTTAGACGGGGGAAGAAGCAATAATTTTTAGTCTTGTCACCAATGGATTTTAATAATGCAAAGGAATTTTGTCCGGAGGACAGGAACGAGAGGAATATGGGGAGAAGAGCAGAAGAAGCCATTGAAATGATGTAGAATTACGTCTGAGATGACGCTGGTCGTTGTGGATTGAGGTGATAATTATGCAAGAATTTTAATGCGTTTCGCTTGGTGCAGATGCTGGAATGTGATGCAGACTCCTTTGGGGAAGATATCGGTAAGATTCTTTGTGGACTGAACAAGAAGCGAGAGCGGGATGTGTTCTGTGTTAGAGAGGATGAGACGAAGATGTGCGGAAAAGAGAATTACACATTACTTTTGCTGTCAAGACGACTGAACCATGCTGTCATGTGCCAGAGAGTTTGAAGTGTTTTCCAAGGAACTCCGCAGCAGAGCTGAATGAATTAAATTTTCTACCATGGGCAGCACCTCCAATAGCTTTTACTACCTGCAATTATCTGCGAGACAAGCTGGATTGATTACGTTGAACGGCGAAAAAGGTGCTGGTGAAGTCAACGGATTGGAATTTTTGAATGAATGGATAACAGGCAACAACAGCGACAAAGAATTCTTTAAGATGAGATTCAAAAGGACGGAAACTGAAGGAAGATGTTTGAGAAAGAAATAAAAGAACTTACATTGTATAATGGAACTGGAAGTTGCTGGAGGAACCACTGTAAAGTCTTGCAAATATTTTGAATCTATTAACTTATGCTGCTATTCTGTGTCTTGCATGAATGTTCAGTATTTTCTGAGATTTAGGAAGATGGCGTAAATGAGCTGTAAATTGAAACTTGAGTCATTGTAGTTCTTTTATCTGACGTTAATCGTTAATGTAATAAATTTGATCATTTGCATGCATCTCTCTTCTTCTCCTCAGAGTTTTCACAATAAACAGAAAGTAAAGGTTAAAAACTGTAGACTTCTAGTTATAGTAGACTATAACCTCTAGTTTGAAAAAAATCTTATCAATAATCAAGTTGGTTACGATAATTTCTAATAGATATTCATTCTTTTGAGTCCTTAGTATCGTCAACTGGTGATACTTCTTTCAGATTTTTGCTGAAAATATTCCTGCATTTACTTGGCAGTTTGGCAACATGCTTTTTTGGCTTCAACTGAGCATATCATTGTTCACTGTGTAAATGAGATGAATTTCACAGATGCATTACATTAGTAACGGACTAGTCAACCAAAAATTTGAAAAGGCAATCCGTGGAATGGTGGTTTTAAAGCTACAAGTTAGTTTTGAAACTTGATTTGGATACAATTTATTGGCATTCGATAGTGTTGCAAAGGACCGGATAACACGCTAGCTAATTAAATAATGATGTTGCAAGCTGTCGCATGTCACTTCGTCCTCATTATTCGGCTTATTCGGTTCATTGCTGAGCTTGTTGGCATCATTATTCAAAAATTGACATGACGCATGACCCGGTTTGGCACTAATTTGATTGAACGGGGGTGCGGAATGTGTCAGTTTGGCTGTATGGAAACGAAGGTTTTTGAGCGTGGGGTGGAGCAAAAATTTTGGTCAACAGAAAAAACGTGTTCTTCCAGGTGTCAATAAAAGTAAGTTGACGAAGGCAACGTGGAAACAAGCTTCAAATAATTTTATGATTAATGAGCTTGTAAGGAGGACAATAAATCTACAATACATGTGGTTTTCTTCTTGTTATTCCCTTTGATAAACTAGTAAAGTATTGCTGACCTAATATGAGAAGTAGAATACATTGTTTGAGCTGAAGGCTGAAGCTGAAGTTAAGTATGACTACAACAACTCCTAACCTATGAGCTAATAATCTTGTTTGGAATTGTCTACATATTTTTACCGGTAAAGTTAACTGGAAGGTTTTAACTGAAATGAAGCTTAAGAGAGGCTGAGTACTAATAGAAGAACAGTATTAAGCTAACGTTACATTCAGAGATGACCAGCCAACTAGTAAACTGCAACTAACTGCATCTCGCATATCCCCAAATAATTTACGCTATATTCCATTATGATTTTTATATTTGAGTTACGTGTATATATAAAATCGGTGGGGTATTTATGCAACCAGAAGCAGGTAATAGAGTGAAGCTGGTTTAAAAATTTCTTAAAATAACATGATGGTAAAGATATTATGAAAGTACACACAAACGTTCTTTGGAAAGTGAGCTTAGTTCAAGAACAAAGAAAAAACATGAAACTGCCATCTAGCGACTTGAGTACGCAGAAATTCAAGAGGCGGGACAATTAAACTTTATTATGTAAACATTGCGAATAAATGCTGCGACGTAATTTTGTGCATATTGTTCGCTCTATGGCTTGCATGGCGTGGTGCAAGTTAAAACTGAATGGCTTGCATGGCTCGGATTTTGTACAATTTACTACAAAGTTTAGGCATATACTAGGCTGAAGAGCTCGCTTCGCTCGCCTTCAGCCTACATGCCGCATGTACACACGCTTTGCACGGTACACACCATTTGCCCTGTACACGCGCTACAGCGTTTTACTCATTAGTTCCCTGCAGATGACAATGCAATTTATCCAACCGATACTTTAATCGGTTTCGGTTTTTCAATTGTTCGCTCCATTAGTGTCGCAAAAATTGACGGAGCGTTCGCTTCGCTCACGCTACTGATGACCATTCAGCTCGCTTGCGCTCGCTTCTCAGCAGGTAGTTTAATTTCTGTAGCTCGGCGAAAACTTCGACCTGCTTTGAACCTTCGCGCTGCCTCCTCCTTAGTGATAGAATTTTCCCTCCGCCATTTAATCTATTATTCCTTTCCATTTAACGATTTCATGACGACGGTGTGTATGGAAACAGTGAGGAAAAGCGATGCATACTATTCCATTAATTGCTCCACACCCTTAATCCATTTGATATTTGACAATCGATGGGCCACACTGTCCATTTTCCGCATTTAAGCGCCAGCGACTCGACGCAATCCTAACTCATGGAGAGATTTTTCCTGGGATATTATGACCTTTCGCAGTTTCTACTGCCGTTTAATTTTCTCTCCGTCCTCCGCCACATTTTCATCTCGCCATCTCCGACGATACAAGTCGCTTGACAACTAAACTCAAATGACAAGCTGAGAAGCGAGCGGTGTGACCTTTTCGTGACTACAAATTAGGATGGCTCTTACGCAAAAACGATACTGTAGCAATTACAAACTGAAACTTTTCAAGGGAGATTTTACGTACGCATTGCCTTTAAAGTCTGAATAAATACTTCTGAATCCGTTTAGGAATTACGGGTTATGTTCACAATAGCTTATGCAGGCATGTCCTTAAAACCTGAGATATTCCACAAGTGAAGCAGAATTTATGTTTTACCTTAATATGTATTTAAGGCTAAAATATTAAACTGCCACTCGGTCTTTCTGGTAACTCAAGTATATTCATGTGCAAGTAAATCAATATCCTCTTCATTCACTTTAGCGAATGAAGTCTGAAACTGCCGAAATTAAACTGCCTGCTGAGAAGCGAGCGCAAGCGAGCTGAATGGTCATCAGTAGCGTGAGCGAAGCGAACGCTCCGTCAATTTTTGCGACACTAATGGAGCGAACAATTGAAAAACCGAAACCGATTAAAGTATCGGTTGGATAAATTGCATTGTCATCTGCAGGGAACTAATGAATAAAACGCTGTAGCGCGTGTACAGGGCAAATGGTGTGTACCGTGCAAAGCGTGTGTACATGCGGCATGTAGGCTGAAGGCGAGCGAAGCGAGCTCTTCAGCCTAGTATATGCCTAAACTTTGTAGTAAATTGTACAAAATCCGAGCCATGCAAGCCATTCAGTTTTAGTCAATCGCAGATTCTTGTATTGACGAAAACAGGGAAAAGTCAGATCGCTTATCTCGGTTACTATAGTAACCAGGAGTTAAAAGGTGAGAAGCATATTCTGTAAATCTAAATTTTTATCATCGTGTTCAATATAATTTATTTGTTTTGTTTGTTTTAAATTATAGATAAAATCATGGGGCTCTGAATAATTGGAATAATTCGGTATACATGTTTCAGTGGCACACATCCTCAAAATTATTAGTTTTAACAATTACCTCAATTTACGGCGTAGCACACTGCAACAGGACAGCTTTCACTATGGCTTGGCGATCTCATGGGAAGGACAATGCTGATTTAATTATGAGATTGAAAGGTGAGTACTGAATAATCATTGTTGACACGACCATGGGCTAATGAAGTTCAACTTGATACAGTTTCTAACCAAAGCTGTTTATACTCTCTTACAGCAAATAAAATCATCCAAAATCCTAGGACGGAGAAGGCAATGCTTGCTGTTGATAGAGGTAACTATGCTGGGAATGGAAATCCGTATGTGGATGCTCCACAAGGCATTGGATATTCAGCGACCATTAGTGCACCTCACATGGTAAATTTGTTGCTACGAATTCGTTCAGATTGAAAAATTGAAGTTTTAAATATTGGCTAATGATTATTAACACGATTGATGTTGTGTGTAGCACGCGTATGCCTTGGATATGTTGGCAAATCATTTGACGGAAGGAGCAACAGCCTTGGATGTTGGATCTGGATCTGGGTATTTGACTGCTTGTATGGCAATGATGGTAAGTTATGTGTAAGAAATTCTTATGGAAAAAGCTAGTTAGTTTCTGGTTTCGATACATTACGGTGCAATGATTTTGAAATTATTTTGTTCAAGGTGGGAGAGACGGGACGCGCAGTTGGAATTGAACATATGCCAGAACTAGTGAAGCTGTCGATTGCTAATTTGAGGAAAGATAACCCAAGGCTTTTGGAAACTGAAAGAGTGAAATTATTAGGTGAGTTGAACGGATTGAATTTAGCTGCAGGCTTTATTATGTATAAATTAATTATAACCTTTTTGTGTTATACCAGTCGGCGACGGCAGGAAGGGATA
Source organism: Sminthurides aquaticus (assembly GCA_906901655.1). Lineage (NCBI taxonomy): Eukaryota > Metazoa > Arthropoda > Collembola > Symphypleona > Sminthurididae > Sminthurides > Sminthurides aquaticus. The sequence continues at coordinate 2,337,898 of CAJQTT010000010.1, forward strand.
CCCGGAAGATGGTCCATATGACGCGATCCACGTTGGAGCCGCAGCTGCTGACATACCACTAGCTGTAAGTTAGTTCTTGTGTATTTTTAGGTTTTTATCTAGTTTAAGTGGTTTAATTTAAACTCCATTTAAGCAGCTTTGTTTCCTGACAAAAACCTTGTGAAAAATCTGTATCTTTTATTTTGCAGTTGATCGATCAACTGAAACCGGGCGGACGACTTATTTTACCTGTGGGGCCAGCTGGTGGGAACCAAGAATTTGTCCAGGTAATAAATGTTAACTTCGAATAAACTTGTTGGCATCTTTGCGCTTCATGTCTTAAATATCAGTTTTTAATGATTCTTTAATTCCCTGGTGTGTTACTTGCAGATTGATAAAGGAACTGATGGGAGAGTTACCAAACAGTCCTTGATGGGAGTTATGTACGTACCGTTAACGGATAAAGATCAGCAGTGGCCAAGGTTTGCAGGTTTTCCATGTCGTCAGTCTTGATTTTTTTTAATATTAACTTCTGTTACCATAAAGGATATTGGCTCATTGTAAAATGTGGCTTGTTTGAAAACGCAGTATATTTTACTAGAATTAGAAGTTTGACATTATCTTTATTTTTTAGCAAGCAAGATCTATAGGGTCACTCGTTGCACAGCTTTGTGACAAGTCTAAACAAGTCTTGGTTAAGTTCGACCAACATGCATTCACTTCAGTTGTACCTTTGCCATTGCTTGGATTATTTGGATTGTCGCATCGAAAGGAATAGGTAACCAAGTGTCCTGGATTTTGGTACGTATAAGCTACAGAACATTACATGCATGCAAACTTATAGCACGAAGGAGAGATCTAGTATTTTACAATAGGATTTTACAAACAGTAATTGTGTATTTTTTCGTTCTTCAAGGCTGATTGATGAATTATCGAAATTATTCTATTTGAATGTTGATATTAATGCCCTATATATTTGCATCGAAATCTGTACACGCCAACGACATCTTTTATATATACTAAATGATAGTTCTCTAAAGAACCTAGTTACGATGCTAAGAGTTTTTCTTAAATACTTGAGTACGTTTATCTTAATAACTTAAAGTAGGATTAATTACATTTTTATACTAACCTAAATCAGGTGTAACATTTGCATATGCAAACGAAGATGGATTAAATTGCACAGTTTTGATCATTATTCGCTAAATATTATGTGTGCGAAATCATTTAAGAGTATTCTTTGCGTCTTGTCAATAGGAACTTCAGTAATGCCTGGATTATAGTTATAATACTATGTGCGTCAAGAGATAATCTTTCTGTGGATGGTTCCCCGTTGTCTTTTCTTAGAATTGTTGGTTTTCAAGATGTTAAGAAGTTACTAGAAGACCCAGGACCTTTTCTGCTATGAAACTAACATAATTTGGTGTGGATACCCTTTCAAGAAGATGAAACGAGCCGACCCTGATGCCAACTGTGGATATTGAAGCCAAAATCTTCTGCAGGTGAATCCTTTGATTCTTGCTACTTAACCTTGTGGACGTTGTCCGTATTTCGTTGGTCAGTTCCTTCATGCTAAGCGGTACTGAAAAGGCTTTATCATACATTACAGAAAACAGCCCCGTATGGAAAACTCCCAAGCTGAGGAGGCAACTGGCTTGAATCGGTTTCGATGACCATAGACGAATGCCAAAGTAGTAGTTTTCAATTGCTACTGAGAGCCAGTATATCTTGCTAGAGAATATGATGTACGAGTTCATATCGTTGAAGAGTCGAATATTAAGCTGCATCATCCGGCATTGTCTGCATTCTCGCAAAAGAGCTACTGCCGTCGGGAAGAAGACTCGGGACCTGTGAACCAAAAGTTGAAATCAGTGACATCCAAATAGCGATTCTTAATCTTTTGTGCAGAATACGAGAAACCGTAAGCGATTACCTGATGAAGCATAATCGTGCCTTGAACTTTTCTGCACTGTTTTCAAAGAAGGAAACTTGTAAGAAGATGGATTGAAAAGCTGTCGCAAGGTAATAGATCAGCATGGATGTCTCGAAGATGAGAAGCCCGATGAAAACATTTCCGGAATGGTATTCCTCAGGCAACAGACACACGAGAAACTGGACCGAGTCCCTGTCATGAATGTACATTGTTACGAAAATGGCGACGCAGCAACCAAATAGAGAAAACGGTATGATCAGAAGTAGCCAGTCTTGGTTTGAGTATTTCCGTTTTTGAGACACATTTTCTTCAGCTGAAAAATGAAATAAACATTCCATTGTAAGTAAATCTTTTGTTTCAAAGTTTTCATTATTATAAGTTCTAATAACTTAATTGCTGTCAATTTATAACTCATGTGTATCATCTTCCCTATAGACTTACCACGGGTTGTTGCAGCTAATTTACTAATCTAATGAACGACCAAGTATTGAATAGATAGGCGTCTTACCTTCATCCGGATACAGTTGGTTGAAGATTGCAATATTAACTTGAGGATTTACGTGGGAAATTCGGTATGCCCAGAATGCCCCAACTGCAGAGAAGAATCCGATTTGAATGTGAAACGGAATATGATCTTCGCGATAGTATCTTTCTCGAAATAGTAGGGACTGGGCTAATCGCAAGTTTGTGTATAGCGCGTAAGCACATCCCAAGTAGAACCAGAGCTGGGATATTATAATTCTAACTGTATTTTCCAACGGCTTTATTTTTCCAGCACGGCGATCGAAATCTGTTGGAAGTATGCCGATGATAGTGAAAAACTTCAAAATCGCGTAGTCAATGAAGAGATCCCTGTGCATGAGCATTTTGAACCGGAAGAAGCTTTACGCTATAAAACAATGGCCGTGTGTGGATCAGGGAGGGGCCGAAAACGGAATGAAAGAGAAGTTGAAGCATTGGAAGAACTTCATTTACCAATTTCCTCAACTACGTGGGACGAGAGGAGATAAAAGTTTTTGAATGACAGGCAACTAGAGATATTTTATCAGTTATTTTATCCGACGTAAAAATTGAATAGCTCATGACTCAATTTTTGATTTGTATTTTATAGGTAGGTCTCGTATCCGAAACAGGGAGACCGGAAAACATATTGACTATATCTTTCGGACCATCGAGCTCATAAACATGTGATCAAAGCAAACTTTAGTATAAGCTCAAAAACAATAATGCTCCTAAAGGTTATTTCTTAAACTGGGGAATCCATTATTGCTACAGATATTTGGTTAGTCTGAAATCGGAGGATGTCAATCATTGTAAAAGTTTAGTACCACTCCAAATAATAGCAGCATAAAAATTCCCGGTTGGTTATCTGCCAATATCCAAGGCCAAGCAATTAAATGTGAAACTACCGGACAGGCTACGGCTCATGGGATAAACAGCCTTTTATCCCATGGTTGTAGGATCAAAACGGAAATCATCACAGCAATTAATAGGAATGCTTTTCTAGAACTGCACTGAAGCCTGAGTGGTTTTAATTATAGGAGGATGTGTCTGTGACAATCTAATTACACAGCTAAAGCGATTGTAGAAACCATAGTTGATGATAGCTTTTGCTCGCTGCGTCATTGCGTTGAAGTGCAACCGACGTTGTACGCTTCAGAAGCGACTACTTTTTATTCTCTCATTTGTGATAAACAAATGTGTTTGCTTAGCTACTCTTGATTGATCATTTTGGCATTCTATTCGATTGATTTCTCATTTGTTTCCCAAGTTAATTATTAATGAGCTAGCGGAACATATTTGCGAATTACACCCGCACATATGGAGCAGAAGTCTTCAGGTATTTTCTCTAAACAGAATATCACGAGTATATGACAGCAGGATGCAGGATGCATGATACCAGAATTAATTGTTTCCTGTCACATTTCAGTAGATTCGATGCATGAAATTGATCCACCGCATCCGTACAACAGCGATGTTGTAGTTACTAAAAAAAATTGTGTGCCTTTTATAGCTGTCCCAACTTGATTTGATCCAAATTGCTTGCCCTCATCATGAATGAACTGGGTTATCCATGTCATTTCATTGAAACATTTATTCATTGTATCTTATCCTGTCATGATTAATGATTGTGTATTCCGATATTTCCAGTCATGAAATGAAAATAATTGTAAATAATTTGGTTATTACAGACTAGCTGAGAAGCAAATCAAGGACTACATTGTGTGAGTTGATACCTCTTCTTGATTCTACTTGGTCGTACAACTGACTTTTATGTCGACATTCAAGAAAGCCAGTGAAACAAATTAATTTGCCTTCGACTCTTAATGAGCGGAGCTTTTAGAGTCGTACACTCTGCCCGGATGTAACTATGAAAAGCTTGATTTCTCCGTGTAGTAATAACAATTTATCGGCATAATGCTGGGAAATTCTTGCTTACATCAATTTCTGCAAATCCTCTGATTAATTCGTGATGTTGATTGCAGAGTAATCTTCGGCATTGGACCTGATCCGCGGAGGTAGAAAGCCATGAAAAGCTCGAAACTAAATGCGAAAAGGGAAATTCCACACCCGCCACCGAAAACTTGGAACAAGAGGTACAAATCCGTATTAAAAAGTGACAATCCAATCTCAGCATTTGACTCGACCTGGGTTTCGCTAAAAATAATGGTTTTCTTGAATCTAATTTTATCCCATTTCGCCCAAAGCCAGTAGATACCTGATTGAAAGAGAACGCTGAAACGAAAAGGAACTACGCTGTGTTGTGTGTAATTAATCCCTGCAGGTTTCAGGTAAGTCTCTTGGCCTTGCATAAATCCTTGCCGGGTTTCGCGATTATGGGCAAATTTTAAATGTGGATTCACCAGCATGATTTTTTTAAACTTTTCCCAATAGACATTAAATTCGTCACCTTTTACAACGAATACCAGGCGATCATCTGGACGGATTTTAAACTTGGCCAAAAATCCTTCCAAATCCGTTGAGCAGATTCCATCAAGTTGCTTATTCAACCGTTCCAATAAGGTCATCTCCTCAGCGCACCTGGTGACATCTGCACAGTAGATTAATGTTCCGTACCTATGTTCAAGTAGGGAATGGAAATTTTCGAAGTCCATTTCCCCCCATACCATGTAACCATCCCTATGTTCATCCGACATTTCTTCCCGTTCCAAGACACTGACATTGTCCATGGGGAAACTATAGGAATAGTTAGGCTGGCTCAGTATCTCCAGTAGCCAAAAACCCTGGAGTTGTACCAAGTCCACCCATCCAGTTCGGTAATTGAAAGGGACCAAGAATTCGGATTTGATAAAGCTTTTATAAAAATTTGAGACCAAGCTTCCGAAAAAACAGGAACATATTATTATATTTCGGAGTCTTTCAATATTAACTTTGCCGACCTCCGGATCGGAATGCTGGTCTAAAACGACCCTTATGACCCAGAAAATAAGCGAGCTTATATTTGCAGCAGATGGCGCAGCCAGCTTGAGCCGGATCAAACAGCAAAGAGATAGCGCGCTCAGTAGAAATCCAAGAACGCTTTTAATGTCGAAAGGACAGAAGAACCTTGTCCATGATGAGGTTGTGGGACGTACGTTATTCATCGTAATAAAAAAATATCCAGCAGTTTCTTGGCCTGGATAAGCATGGTAACCGTTATGGATCACAAGATACGCTACCCTAATGTCTTGAAACACCAACATAGGCATGTACATCCGCTGGGAATGAGACCTTTGTCTCATCGACACATTCCGATCTTGGTAAGCGATGTACTGGAATACAGCGTTGGCTAGCGGGACAGGATTCTTTCGATCAAATGGAGTACCAATGTACGTGTTTGCTTCCAGTGAATGCGTGGGAGAAATCCACATGACATTATTGCCGCCTTTGTCGATTGAAATCTCGTATGCTGCCCACACTTGAAAAAAACATGAATGAACATTATTGCAAGAGATCAACTTATTCGAGTTGAGGCTTTCAGTGTCCACACTACAAAGCCCCCGGCAATGATACCATGCAGAAACTGCCTCATACGTCGCATGGTATGAATCCGACGGTTGAATTAGCCTCTGGACATGCCTCATCGCAACAACAATCGTATTAGGTACTACGCCTCGCCAAAGTGGTGTTGCATGATAATATGTGGTCAGTTCTTTAGCTCGTCCCGGTAAATCGTTGTTGTTAATAAGGAGAAGCATTGTTGCTGGAGTTGTTGCTAAAAGTCTCGCACGTGTTTGGGAAATTTCGTGGTCGGAGGAAAGTGTTGTGGGCGTGAAAAAAATATCGTAATGATTTAAGACAAGAAGCATTTTGTTTTCTATGAACTTTCCGAATTCCAATACCGTACGATTATTACACATTAGAACGGTCAAGAAACTAAGTTTGGGGGAGAGATGCGATAACATTATTGGTATGTCTCCTGATATAGGTAGCTCAAGAACGTACAGATCGTCGGTGGCTATTACTACAAGGCCTGTAGCGTAAACTGAAAGTACCGGAGCTAAAGAGGAGGATTTTAGCTTGTTGTCCTTTTTCAACAATGTGGTCGCAGCTTCAGTATGAGCCATCAGTACGAATAGTGTGATCGCGAATTGCAGGACTTTATTTCTCGAGAACGGAGACATTGTGGAATAGATTGTTGCGCTTTGTAACAAGAAAAGAGTAGTGTGGACAAGCAGCTTTGCGGCAGGTTTTAAATTCATATAATCTAAAATTCAAAACTAAGTTTAACAACTATTATAGTTTTAAAGACTTATTTCGATTTGTTGAAAACAATCCATTATAAGTGAGCTATTTTAATCTGCATTTATTGTTTGAGAGCCACTTAAGGTAGATGCGTCAATTAGGGATTATAATCGTATTTTTGCAGCATTCTCTTTCAGCTAGCTCTTCAGCTTTCAGAGAGCTATCCTCCGTCGCATTCTAGATGGCGCTTGGATACACCAGGTTTGGTTGACTCAACCTGGAAACTACTCAATGCCTCGTTGCGACGTAACCCCCGCTAGTTTTAGTAATTGAATGATTGTAACATAAGTTGTTACTATCGATCACATTTAGTTAAAAGTAGCACAAAAATACAATAATTTCCACCGTTACAGTCAATACTAAATTTTTTCGTAACGCTAAAACAGGCATTAGGAAAGGCCACCACGATCCACTGCACATGATACTGGAGATATATATGTGTCGGGAACATTCTATGATTATGATTAGGCCCATAATACATACAACTACGGATCGAAATCACAATTTTATCATCTTCGGGCTGAGCAACTGTGTGTTGGGAAGGGGAAGAGGGGTAGTTGACACAACGGACCATTTAAGTTGACAAGCTGCTTTAAACTGTGTGCCAATGCGCATTACTTGAAGGATTAATTCCAAATGACCGGAATAAACTGAATAATAAATACGTATGGCCCGGCAAAAAGGAAAATTGATGTATTATCCACTCCTTATATCCGCTATAAGGTTTGCATATAGCTCTTAAGTGGGTTACAAGAAATGAAGAAGAATGGCCTTGCATTAACGGTGGTGAATACACCAATTAAGCGAAGAAAAATTATACGAGAGGTTATGTAGAATCGAAGTGACGCTTGTGCAAAACTGTAGTGACAACAAACTGTCATAGGCAGACACAGCTTCTTTGTCCGCATGTCAGAGGTAGGATACAAAAGTAGACGATGGCTGAGATATCGTTACAGTATCCGCTGGGTATGTTAACCGTTAAAATATTGTTTAAGGAAGCAAATATGTGGTTCTGATGTTGAGATGAAGGGATTTCTAATTGTTAGGTTAGTCCTATTTTAAATTCCGTGCAATCTTCCTAAAATTCGCGATGTTTGGGGGACTATTTGACGATTTATTCGTGTTTGAGCAAGTGTTACCCAGTTTGCCTTGCTGAATTGTGCAATTATTTTAAATATAGTTGTAATGTATCTTGATGGCTTCAATTCCCGTTTCACCTGGCAAACAAAGACAGTTGAACTATTTCAACAACCAAAAAGTTGACAGTCAGGCGATGGATGAAGGATTATTGACCAAGACTCATAGTAGAACGAGCCTTATAGTCTAAACGTACATGAACTATACAATTATATTCAATTCAGTCGTTAAACAATTTGCTAGAATCGCTGAGAAATCAAATTGCACCATGGACTCTCTAGTCCCAAACACTAGTGACAAAATCGAATGGAATGGTTTCTTCAATCTTCCAAAAATATCTCTAATAATTGCGGATCCTGCGAATTCCCGGACTCTCCTTTCGTCGAAATGTGACATTATCAACTATTAAAAGCTTTTAATTACCCTAGTGTTCTTTTGTAACACACTATGGTGAGAGACTTTCACGAAAACTTACGGCACCATGCGAAACAGGCTGTAGTACACCCAAAACCTAAATACGTTCGGTCACATCCGTCTGAATAGTTCCTCTGAGATCTGAAATTTCAGAATGATTGCTAAGAAACATTTAGCATTAATAAGATGGAGCTACAGCTTCATGACGACATACGGTTTACTTCCCTTTGCCTACGACAGATCTACGGGGAAAGGAAGCTTGGAATTTTCGAGCTTTCGAAAGATGGTTTGGAGCGTCACCTACACGTCCCACATACTACTAAGTCTGTGGTTAAACTCGCGATTGGTGTACCTGATGTTTTACCCAAAGTATTTAGAACTACTGTATCTACCATACCATATTCAAAGCGCCTTCGTCGGAATCTCTTGCGCTTACTGGTCCTACCGCATGTTTCTAGCTGAACCTGTTGTCCACATGGCCATTTTTAATTTGCTGGAACAACACGAGTCAGGTATACTCTTTGGGCTACTTTTTAATTTATCTTCAACCAAGCCCTGAGAATAACTCCGTGGTTTTGGGAAACAGATACGGACGGAACGGATCCGTTCGCAGATTCACGGCAAGCTTCCAATCGGTTGCGACTGCAAGACTACACCATTCAAGAGCAGCTTGCGCTTTGTCTTCCAATAACCATGTTGGTTATTTGCGGTCTTATTTACATTCTTGGCTACAGCTTTTTGTCGCAGTCACCTCAGTTTTATTATTCCCTACTGAATGAAGGACAGAGAGCGAAAGGTTTACTTCCGGCGTTCGTAATTGCGGATATTCTTCCACTTTATGAAGTCCTCAGCATCTGCCTTCACATTTGTTACGTCTTCATCATGTTTTTTCAGGGATGCTTAGAAACTATGGACAAGCATTTGGTTGCACTGAGGTATGACAACCTTCGGACTTGAAAATCCTTAAATGCTGCTTTCACTGTTTTTGTAAGAAAAAACATTTTCTTGTGTCCGCAGAGGGCGCAAGCATCTTCTACCTTCAGAACTGATGAGGGAGTACTGCCTCTGCCGGCAGATGCAAATCAAAATAAAGTTGTTCAACGTTGTCTTCTCGGATGTAATATTTGCGTACAAGCTGTACCTCATAACGGTTATCATTGCTGACATATTCTTGGGTGTCAAGTTATTTTCTTTGGTGCCTGAAGTATCCATCGTGATAATGCTCCTCGGGGTTTACCTCATTCCGCTTTACGTCGTAATATTCGATAGGGCGTTTAGTATCCCTGATAAGATTTTAAGAGTGCTTCAAGAGCTTGGAGTGCATGTAGAAACTTTGCCTGATAAGAGAGAAAAACACTACTTTAAAAGGCTTTTAGCATCATTTCCACGTGTGGGAATTAAAGTCGGCTCGTTTCATCTCATGGAGCGAGTGTCAACACCCAACTTTTTAGACTTTGTTGCTCGGCAAATTATTGGATTGTTGGTGACTTTCAAGTAAATTACATTATGAGCTTGCTCGTCTAAAATAATAAATAAAATTGTGTAGTCCCCAGTCCCCTCTCCAAAAACTGGCTTTCATTAAAAAAAACTTGATGTTTGTGCAGGGCAGAGATATCTATCGAAATGCATAAATGGTATTACAGAAGATTAGTAATTTCGTTTCAAAGAGTGAGAATCAAGGCCAGATGTTCCATCAGGTGTCACATGTCGGCGTGGCTGTGATCCCAACTTTGATCAAAAGACCGCAAAGCTAAGTTATGGGTGAGAGATGATTTTGATTCTCTCACGATTTACTTTAATGACGTTTGATAATGCAATTAATGATGGCAACTGTTAAGGATAATTATAATGAGTATGTAATGAATCTGTGCCTGAATTCTTGTACATGTGCTTGGAAGCTGAGTTGAATCATACTTAATTTCCACTTATTGCCTAATCTCTGCATTAACTACTGTATAGTATTTAAACAGGCAGAATTCATGTACATTTAAAATTGAACATTTCCCCCCCGAGTTGAGGCAATTGTCATAAACAATTCATGATTTAAAGTTTGAGTTAAACTTATGGCGGTTAAACACTGATTCTTGAAATGACATTAAAATTGACAAATTCATCTATTTGAATTGATAAATTGAATGACACATATACCGCATGCTTCACGAACCCTTGATTTGGTCATACTTCCCTACGCTCTTCCACGACGTCACTTTCCTGCATGTACGCTTCTCTTCACTCCTCCGCTGCGTGCTCGCTCATGAAACCCGGTATTTCTTTTACCGCCGAAATCGTCGCTCCGAAGCGTCACAGCGTCAAGTAGCTTGCATCGTTGGAAACCGTTTCATCTCTGATACAAACTAACTTTTATGTCGCTAGGTCAAAGATTGACGACGCTACAGAATTACCTACACGTTTATGAAACCTGACTTTTTGTACTTTAAGTGCAGCTGCATCGTCAACCTTTGACCTAGGGTCATAAAAGTTAGTTTTGTATCAGAGTAGAAGATCTCAGCTATACAACGGTGCAAGCCGCATGCAGCTGTGACGCTTGTGAGCGAAGATATCGGCGAGAAAAGAAATGCTCGTTTTGATCAGCGCGTACGCAGGAGCCACAACGGAGGAGAGAGGAGAAGCGGGCCTGCAGGAAAGTGACTTCGTAGAAGAGCGGAGGGAAATACTATGACGAAATCAAGGTTTCGTGAAACATGCGGTATGACTTCCGGTTGTTTTTTTATGCTCAAACAATTACTACGTGCAGATATAATGGCTGTATGTCTTTCTCTAGATTTTACCGAAAAACTTTCTGGTACGCAACCATGTTAGGAGCTCCAGTTTTTATCTGGTTAATGTTTACCCTCAAACTATGCAAAGTTTTGTCTGTGATTTTCCTTTTGCTACCCTGTGATAAGATATACGCTATATTCATGTACGCTGATGATTTCTAAATTTCAATCTATAATTATTCATAGCAGTAAGAGTTTAAAAAGCCTTTGAGGATTGTTTGAATGGTAACTCCTACTCCTGGTTGTTTAACGAATTGAGCTAAAAACTCATTAGTTTTTAAAGGATAAAGCAATAGTTTAAAAAATTATAGCATGTTAAGTACCTTTGTTCAGTTTATTTAGAACCCGAATCCTTATTAATTTGCACAACTGTTTCAATGAATGACTGTTGCAATAAATAAGATAATAATACAGCTAGCATACTAAAAACGAAACAATATAGGCGATGCTTACTCAGGACAACAGCTCCATAAATTACTCTCTGATGACTAACTAAGAGATCTGTTTCTGGGTTCATAGTATAAGATTAAAAAACATGCTGCTGTTGATTCACGTGCTTTCCAACAATGCTACATCTGTAATTAATAATGTAGTAGAATGCTGAATAAATTGCAACGATATCATCGCAAATGTCATCTAAATGAGAGTAAATGAAGCATGTCTGTAATTATGCATGTATATCCACGTTGAACCATCTACTTCTTGCGGCTTGCATTTGTCCTCACCATGTGAACAGAAACAAAAGAAACAATAAATTATCTATTAGATCTGCGAGCTTCGTCCTCCAAACGAGCATATGTTTGGCATACCTTCTGTAGAATGTTTTTAAAAGGGTAACATAAAAGCTGAATCCGGAAGCCATTCCTAAACATTCATCTTGAGCATCTTCTTCTGTGCATTCTTCTGAAAGAATGGGTTTCCAAATTGTACTGCTATGTGGGCTTTTAAGCTCCTTCGTGCTGGGCTGCACCGCCCAAATCGGTTCCGACTACGAAGTTTTCTACGAGTGGAAGCAAATTGACTACAACTTTCCAAATAATTCAGTCAGACAGCAGCTAATTGACAATGGAGGATTTATCCAGAAGAATGTGTTGCCAACGGCGATGAAAATATTTAGAGATACAATATTCCTTGCCACACCGCGATACCTTCCAGGAGTTCCCTACAGTTTGAGCACGATTCCATACAAGAAGTCTTTCTTCGACATAATTTTCAGACGTAACGCTGGTCCAAAATTGACCCCTTTCCCCAGCTACGAGATGCAGCAAGAGGGCAACTGCTCCGCCTTCCAGCTTATCCAGGCCATGGAATTGGATCCTTACAACAGACTTTGGGTCGTGGATGCAGGTCGCACGGAAGTACTTGCCAGTGCAAAGAATTTGTGCCCTGCAAAAATTGTCGTCATCGACTTGATGAACAAGAACAGGATTGAGCGAAGCTACGAATTCCCTGCCACCGTTGTTCCTCGGGACAGCAACGCCATCAAGGATATCCAAGTAGCTTGCACTTCGCGGGAGGATTGCTTCACATATATTTCAAACATTAACGTCACATGCTCCCTCATCGTTTACGATTACAAGAATAACGATTCTTGGTACGCAGTTCATCCGACAATGCAACCTGATCCGGAGAAGGCCGCCATTACTATTGAAGGTATAATAATATTTCGCAAGTTTCTTGTAGCTAACGCATACTTAACGCGTATTAACATATTGCTGATAATTTATCACAAATTGTGAAACCCATGTAACAAAACGTTTTCTATCGCTTTAAGGTACAACTGTTCAAGCACCTTTTGGAATCACAGGTCTTGGTTTGACCCCCAAGTCCACAAACTATTCTAGAGTTTACTATTCAAAAGTTGCTGGCGACAGAATTTACAGTATTCCCACATGCGTACTCCAAAACTCAACTGTACTCAAAACGAATCCAGTTCTCAACGATAGCGACGTGACGGATTTGGGACAGAAATCCAGTGGACAAACTGATGGAACTGCAATGGACAATAAAGGAAGGTGGTTCTACGGAAGTCTTCCAGAATCTGCAGTCTACAACATCGACACTTCATCAAACCCTACAACATTGCCCAAGGCTACAAGAAGTGTTCGCAATACCAAGGATTTGCAATGGCCCGACACATTCAGTTTTGATAATGCTGGCTATTTAGCATTTACTTCCGTTAGATTCCAACTGTTTGGTAATCAGAAAATTAATCCCAATGATGTTAATTATCGTGTCATTCGATTCAAGACGAATTCCAAGGCTTACAATCAATAGGTTTTTTAAAAATCAACTTAAATCTACAAGCCATGTGGTTAATTATAATTAAATCATGTCTTGTTGTTCAAACTATCTGCGTTTACCGCCTTCATTTTTGGATAATTCGCGAAGAGTGGTAGCTGTGCTTTTGCAGATATGGATAGGTGTACAACACGTTTTTCCTTGTGCTTGGCTGGTTATGTTTACCCGCACATTTTTACTTCTAGTTAACTGACATTAACTCGGTCAGACATTTTCTTGATTACAAGACTGGAGCTGAGCAGAGGTAACTGACTACTGGGAGCTGAAGAGAAGAAAAAGTCACATATCGTGACAATATGTAGCACACGAATTATTCCGAAAACAACAACATGCAAAAACAATAATTGTTGGAACCTAGCCAGTCCACTGGACAAATGGCCGATCCCGGGTTCAGAATAGTGTAAAATATAGCTCGAAATGTATCTAATAATTATGACCGTAGAAAACACTGCTTTTAATTTTAGTTAGTTCCTCAGAACTCAAATCAATAGTTTATTTAACTTGTCCTTTGTCTCTCAATAATCTCAATCCCAATACAATTACACACACCGAAAATACGTCTGCTCTCGTCGCTCTCTCCGAACACTCTAAATCCTTTGTCTGTAATCCTGTACTTAGTCAACGTATCAAGTACTACCAGGACTACGACGACGTCTACCACAGCAGAACGTCCAAACTCATCAAATCCATCCAATCGCATCGTCCAGCTCAAGCATGTTGAGACTGGCCTATCCCGCAGGATCTCATATACATATTCAATCATATGCCCGCAGGCTTCAACATACTCCCACCAAGTTAATTGTTTCTTGACAATTAACTTAAGTCCGCAGACTGCACATCAACAACGGTCCGCAAACCTCATCAAAACTTCTAGTCCGCAGACTTCACAACCCACAGTGGTCCTCAGACCTCTCTAATCTCCGTTGTCCTCAGACTTCCAAACAAACTAGTCCGCAGACTCAACAAACTTGATTCCTCAGAATCCTTCATCTCAATTCATCAGAAATAGAGAGCAGACGAACAATAACCTTACACATTTAGGCGTGATAGAAAAAACTCCAGCTTAATAATCAACTCTGGAGAAAAAATTCACCCTTTACAAATCAATTTCAACATTTAGGTAAAAAACTCCCGAAGTCACAGCTTCTACCGGAAGAAAACCATAAAATTACAAACATCCCGAAACCGTAGTTTCTACCGGGAAAATCACACACAAATTCCGGAAACCTTAGTTTCTACCCGGATAATCACACATAATGCCGGAAACCGCAGTTTCTACCCGGGATTAAATCGGTAAAAAACTCCTGAAACGTCGTTTCTACCAGGAGAAAAACACATGACACAAATTCTAGCATTATTTACAACTCAGTCCTCTCAATTCATTACACATAAAAAACTCCTGTGTTCAAAAATCGTACAGAAGAAAAATTTCTCAAATCCAACGTATACAGAGGAAAAAACTCCTAAAACATATTCTTAGGAGAAAAACCAGCTTATCATTCTACAATCATGGTTCTAATCACATACATTGTACCCATTCCTCAACTAATCCTCCAAGTACTCGAATCCATTAATACAATACAACAACTTGTTAGGCTTTTTCACGACTCTTCCACTTCTCGTCTTCACCACACGTTCTTCCTGATTTGCGCATGCTGATGCTGTCTTCGATACCGCAGTATCCACTTCCGTATCCTGGACTCCTTGTGTAATTTCATCAACAATTTCAGAACTATCAGCTGCAGCCACATTGGATACTTCTAAGGGGAAGAGTCGCTGAATCGGCCTCAAAACCTCAGTAATCTTTCCATTCGAGGACATCCTTAATTTCACCAGTCTACACACCCCATCTCGACCTGAAACCAACTCAACAACTCTGGCCATCGGCCAATTAATTCGCTTCGAATTATCAGATCCCACAAGAACTACATCGTTTAGAGAAATCTCAGCTTTCCTTAATTTTCTCCTGTGATCCACCAACCCCGCAAGGTATTCTTGAACAAACCGACTCCTTAATTCCTCAATGACTCTTTGTCTCCTACTGTACTCTTCCTGGAGCATAGTTTTCCCAACAGCGTCAAGATCAGCAACTCCAGCGTCCCTTTGAGACATTAAAAACGAAGCAGGAGTTAACGGATTCAAGGCTTCTGCATCATCCGTGACAACTGTTAACGGTCTGGAATTGATGACACTTTCCAGATCACATAAGATGGTCATCATCGTCTGGTAATCAACCGCAGCTTTTCCCAGAGTCCTACGCAGAAGTCCCTTGACTATACCAACGAGTCTCTCCCACCACCCTCCCCACCATGCAGCGGTGGGAGGGTTAAACTTCCAACGGATCTTCTGCGCTACACCATCCTGTTGCAATTCCTTCCAGTCCAGTTTCCTCAGCAGATTTTCCAACCCGATGAAATTTGTGCCGTTATCGGAATAAATGACATGAGGCCGTCCGCGTCGAGCTATAAAGCGTCTCAAAGCCTCAATGAAAGCTGGTGTGGATAATGACGTAATGAGTTCCAGGTGAATAGCGCGGTAAACGGCACATGTGTAGATCACAAACCACGCTTTGTCCCCATTTTTCAAATATAGAGGTCCTCCAAGGTCTATTCCCGTAGTACCAAAACAGCGTCCAGCAGTAATACGATCCAAAGGTAACGGCGCCTCGACGCATTCAAGTCCTTTGGCCTGGAATCTACGGCAAATAGTGCATTTCCGTATAACATTTTTTACCAACTTCGTGAGACCAGGTATCCAGACGCGAGCTCTAATTTGATTCACCACAACTAAAGGAGGGGCGTGATTGTTGTGATGCTCTTGACGAATAAGTTGGGCGACAATCGGATGATGCTTGTCAATATACACAGGTCGAAGAAAACCAGCATCATCATCCCGCATGGTAATACGAGTCCTGACATACCACAATCCATTTGTAGAATCTAATTCCAGCTTAACAGTCACAGTTTGATCGTTCACGTTCCCATCTTGTTGGCATAGACGCCACATACTTGTTTCCGCCTCCATAAGCTCCTCCGCTGTCAACGGCAGTGATCTGGAATCAGACGACGAAAATCTCCAACGACGAACGTAAGCCATAATTCGTACATTCTTACTGTACTGTGAAGAAGGCAAATACCAAGGCTGACTAACAACGGAAACATTATTGACCATTGTTTTTCTTCTCTCTTGCTGAATCAAAGTTGTATCAGGAGCCGCAGCTTCTGTAGGCCAATCATCCTCTGACGCTAACCAATTTGGTCCATTCCACCAGCATAGCTTCACCATTGTTTTTGCAGAGCATCCACGACTGGGCAAGTCGGCAGGGTTCATGCTACCCGGAACGAATCTCCATTGCTTAATGGACGTAAGCTGACGGATTTCCTTCACTCTATTGCTCACAAAAACTCCCCACGCATCTTCTTTGCGAATCCAGGTTAAGGCAGTACTGGAGTCACTCCAGTAATGAACTGTACATGTCAATCCGTCGTCTATCATCGCTGCATGTACAGATGATCCCAGTCGCGCTCCGATCAAGCACGCGAGTAACTCCAGGCGGGGAATAGTAGCTTTTGATGGTGCAACGCGTCCTTTTGCTTGCACAAGACGAATAGAAGACAGCTGACCCAAAGATACTCTTAGAAACACCGCCGCAGCGTATGCTTCTTGTGAAGCGTCGACAAAAACATGTAGCTCCCACCTTCCAGATCCGGGATTTACTTGCGCTACTCTTCGTTGAATTTTGATCCTCTTGAGCAGTTCCAGCTCTTCACACCACTTCATAAATTTTAATGACAGACTTTCAGGAACCGTATCATCCCATCCTAGGTTCTGCATACTACAATCTCGTAGCAATAATTTGGGATACAATGCTACCGGTACGAGCATCCCCATCGGATCAAATAACGAGTGAGCAGCAGCCAGAATTGTCCTCTTCGTAACAACACTCGGAGTTGACACGTTTGATATCCTAGGCGTTAATGTGTCAGTTGTCCGATTCCATTCCAGTCCAAGCACGGTTACTAAAGGATCTTCATTCTCCTTCAATTTATCAGCATTTGACATCCACATCCTCAAATCCATTTTCGCCTCCATCATCAACTCGGTTGCTACCTTCCGGAAGTGATGATAATCCTGTGGCGTATCCAAAGATAATACACAATTGTCCACGTATAAATTTCGGAGTAGCAATTTTGCTACCGGTTCTCGTTCATCTCTAATGCTCAACAGATGATGCTCAATTACTGCTGATAATTGGAACGGCGAACTGCTGACTCCAAAAACCACACGCCGGTGGCGGAGAATCTTTACTGTCTTGAAATCTTTCTCCCACCATAGGAAGCACAAATAATTCCGGTCCTCCTCGCAGACTGAAATTTGAAGGAACGCTTTTGCAATATCGCTGATGACTCCACACGCGCGAAGGCGAAATCTAGTAAGCAGGTTCGGTAACAATTCCAGCATATTCGGACCCTTCGTCAAACAATCGTTGAGACTATATTTGGATGCTGTCTTGGTCGATGCATCAAAAACCGGACGAATTTTCATGGTAGCGCTAGAGTTCTTGATTACGGCACGATGTGGTAGGAAATAACAATTTTTCATCCTTGATCCGTCCTGCTGCACCTCTTCGATGATCCCCAGGTTTTTCCATTCATCAAAAACCGACTCGTATTGTTTCACGTATCCAGATTCCTGTAATTTCCCTGTAGCAACCTCGAGCCTTTTCAATGCCTGATGAAAGTTTGGAACTAAAACATTCTTGTCCACAACCCAGGGTAACTTAATCTCGTAACGACCGTCCTGGTTCCGAGTAACCGAATCTAGAAAATGCCTCTTCACCTCTTCGTCCACCTCCTTCCTCGACTTTACTTCGATTGGATCCTTTATTCCGATCAGGTCAAGATCCCATAGCTGCTTTAAGTTGCAATTGTTCACCATGGACACCGTTACAAGCAATGCATCAGATTCTTCTTCTCCGCTGAGAAACCAACCGAAAACCGTGTTGATTGCCGTTAATCCATTTCCCAAATTCTTCACTTCTCCGGTCAAGCACTTTCCGTATACGTCATTCCCCAGGAGAAGCTCAATTTTATCACTTCCATCCGTATCAGACAAAACAATCCCAAAACTCTTAACTTGCTCTGCAGCTTGAGCATATTTGGGAATTCGGCTAATTATCTTCACGTCATCAAGTAAACTAAGACGAAGGCAAGTTTCTCCGGTGCAGTTCCAAACTTCTCCTCTGTACACCGCATGATCCCGAATCTCTTCCCGGTCTCCATAGGTTACGTGATTTACCGAAAATTTATCCAGTGGTTTCAATTTCAGTTCTCTAGCCGTAGTCCGCAGAACAGTCGACTTTTGTGATCCTGGATCCAGTAGGGCTCGTACAGTTTTCTGTTCACCTGTTGAGGATGATAGCTTAACCATAACAGTTTGAAGCGGGACGTCCTTCATGATTACACCTGTACTGGTCGAATTTAAACTGTTGACAACTGTCTTCAGTGTCCTATCCGTCTTGAAAGAGCCAGAAGATGGTGCTCCAAATCCTTGCCGTCCACTCCTATTCGCTTTCGGTTTTCCCCGACTTGTATTCCCTCTTTGAGGATGTTTGCTTTCAGAGAAAACGACAGTCCGATGGCTGGAGTTTTCTGGAGCTTTAGAACACATAAGCTGGTAGTGCTGACCTTTGCAAACATGGCATTGAATAGGTAACCGACATTCAAAGGACCGATGATTGCTTCGCTTGAGACACGTGAAGCATGCCTGATTCTGGATTAACTTTCTCTTCCTTTCTTCAAGACTCATCTTCGAAGCATCTGAACAATCCTTGGAATCATGATTTCGGTCACAAAATATACAAATGGGACCGTTGAATTTGGTACGTTTAGCTTCCATTCCAGAGAGAAGATGAATTGCTGTGGGCACTTCATCCATATTTCCGACATCGTATCTTCTCTTCCTTTCCAGTTCAATTGCAAAACCTTTCTCGTGTTTCACTTCATTCCCCATCCAGGACATCAAGACTTCAAGCTTAGAGAGAGTACTTTCTGGTTCATCTTGCTTGAACTTGAGGTAATACCTCTTCCAGTTTCGACGAAAATCCTCGCTCAGACATCTTTCTACAATGGGATATAAAAGCCTGGAATCCGATCTGTATACAGTTCCCATGGACTCCAGTGACTGCAGCTTCCCCTCGAGAGCATCATACAGTTTCACCAGTGGCAATTTTTCCTTAGACTGCACAAGACTGAAGATTTCCATTATGATGACGTCAGAAATTTCGTCTTCATCCCCAAATCTTTCTTGAAGAGCTTTAATGGCTTTCCCATAATTGCTTCCTGTTTGAGGGTAAACCATGACGCAATCCTTAGCTCTTGTGCCGTCTTCCAGTGATTCCATCAAGTAATCAAACTTGGCCTTATCCGAGAGTGTTGGGTGTGTATGCACTACATCAAACGCATTCCACCAGGAGAGCCAGTTTGTAATATTTCCATCAAACTTTGGGATGGATTTCTTCGGCAACTTTACTAGCTCACGTACCGCAGTACTTGATGCAGATTCTTCTTCCTTATCATCCGCAGCTAGATAACGGGAAACAAGTAGAACCAGCAACTGCATCTTCTGATCAAATTCGCCAGCGTCACTTACTTCAGCCTTAATTTCTTCTCTACTCTTTTTCTCTACAGTCATGGCTTTCAATATGTCCTTATCCAGTTGCTGAATTTCTTCGTAATACCGAACAACGGCTGGCCCAAACAGAAATATTATCCTGATCCTTATTCTCTTTTCCAAGTTCTTCACGTAATTTCTCATCCAACTTATCCATTTCCGCCCGCAGGCCCATTCTCTCGAGATTCAACTCCTCCATGTTATCCGAGAAAACCAAGAAAATTTAAAAATTTCAGTTTCAGTTTCAAATGACACAGCTATATCAATCAAATCAGCAACCTTGAGAGCAATATCAAACCCAAATTACGCTTTCAATTATACCTACGCAGCGATTACCAACGCTACGTAATATCACTTTACAATACCAATACCGACCAACTATTACCGATCACGGTAATCACAAGTTCCAATGGCAAGAATATCACTGGTATAGGGCAGTATCAAAATTAAATTTTCGTCTCTCACAAATAACACTTGAGCTCAAAATTACCGAATCCAAATTCTACAATTTCCACACAGAATTAACCAAATCTATAGCAAAACTCACGCCCCACGTTGGGCGCCACAAATGTTGGAACCTAGCCAGTCCACTGGACAAATGGCCGATCCCGGGTTCAGAATAGTGTAAAATATAGCTCGAAATGTATCTAATAATTATGACCGTAGAAAACACTGCTTTTAATTTTAGTTAGTTCCTCAGAACTCAAATCAATAGTTTATTTAACTTGTCCTTTGTCTCTCAATAATCTCAATCCCAATACAATTACACACACCGAAAATACGTCTGCTCTCGTCGCTCTCTCCGAACACTCTAAATCCTTTGTCTGTAATCCTGTACTTAGTCAACGTATCAAGTACTACCAGGACTACGACGACGTCTACCACAGCAGAACGTCCAAACTCATCAAATCCATCCAATCGCATCGTCCAGCTCAAGCATGTTGAGACTGGCCTATCCCGCAGGATCTCATATACATATTCAATCATATGCCCGCAGGCTTCAACAATAATCGTCTAGGACTTTTAACTCTCGGGCTAGTAGTTTCAGAAGTTTTAGCTTTTCTTAACTTTGAGACTTGCAAGATTGTAAAATATGTTGATCGGACAAAATAATTTTCATGAAAGCACCATAAGCAATGCCAGAATGTACTGTGAAAATCCGGAATTCTTATTAATAGACGCTGCGATAGACTCTCACAATAGGAAAAAAATATGATTATTAATACTTGTGTTGGAAGTACATGTATTTTCTATCACGTGGGCATCTCCATAGACCTGAGTCCTCCCGACCATATATTTTAAAATGATTTATTAGTGAAACTAATTTTATTTACTTGCCCTCACATAATAAATTAGGCTTTCTGGCATTCCCATGTTTTGCAAATATAATTAAAGCCCACTTAGGTTACCGGTTACCTGACCTCGGAGTAAGTTCTAGAAGAAAATAAAATTGCGAGTACTTAGGGCTGGAAAGCACGAGGAAAAAGTTATAAGTTCGTGTGTAACCAACTGGCCAAACAAAAAGCCTCAAAGCTTAAACAATACATTCTCTCACACCTGTGTAACCTGCGGTTAATCTAAGTGTACTCATCTTGGCATATGGCTTCTTTTAGCTGAAAATACGGAAAATACTTAAACGTTGAGATAATTGAACTTTAATTTAAACATGGACAAACCCAGTCTTATTCCACAACCCGACAAGTATATAAAGCATTTCTGTTTTTGCTAACACATATCATTTCTAAAAACTGCTGGTCCTAAACTAAACCGAAGATGAGAGCTTTTGCACTTTTTACGACGCTTTGCGTCGCTGGTATTGCTTCTGCCAATACCGTTCCCATGGACTCTAGATCTGTAGCCTCAGGTTAGGAAAGGAGGAATGGTACAATAATAAAGTTTGCATTCTAAAAATAAGCCCAAAGCAAAAATTACCTAAAGTAGAGATTATAATTCATAGTTTAATTTTATTTAAAAAATTAATTCATAATTTCATAAATATTGAATTCAGATGAAAGCGTATCCCCTAAAATCAGGGGTGGTACACCGGCGAAAAAGTACGAATTCCCGTACATGGTTCGGATATTGGTCAAAACGGGAGACGAGACGGCCCTCTGCGGCGGCGCAATAATTCGCGACAACTACGTCCTAACTTCTGCACATTGCTTTACCCCACTCCCCATCGACAACGCCACCATCCAAGTGGGTTACACGAACATTGTTAATCTTACTGGAGGAGAATACACTTTCAATATCGACAGCAGCGCCGTCACACTCCATCCGGAATACAATGCAAAAACGCACGAAAATGATATTGCCTTGGTTAAAACGCCAATGTCTTTTAAGAAAACAAAGAGCTCGTCTAAAATCCCGCTTGCAAAAAAAGGAGCCACATATTTAACGGGTAACCAATGGGAACCACAGTTGAATACAGGATGCTGGATAATAGAAATATTTGAAATATTAAATTAATTAATATAATGGCAATACTTTTACAGGGGATGCCGTATTGTCAGGCTTCGGAATAACATCCGATGATGCTCAACAGGCTTCAGATGTCCTTCTCAAGGCAACTTTACCTATAATCACAGGTCCGACCTGCGGTCTCTGGGGCTCTACCTACAAACCCGCAACCATGTTGTGCGCCGGCTATCTTACTGGATCCCCCATTGGCTGTGAAGGAGATTCCGGTAGCCCGCTTGTCCTCAACGGTACGTTGATTGGTGTGCACGATTTCGGTGACACATGTGATAATGCCGTCGGCTATCCTGCAATATACATGAGAGTATCAGCTTACAGAACTTGGATCGACAAGACCGCAGTATAAGGTCTGTTGTAGTGAGTAAATATTTTCCCATACTCGTTGATAATTATGATAGTTGAAGCTGAAACAATCGATTAATGCAACAAATTCGCGTCAAATTTCTGTCCAGGAAGAAAGTTCAAGAACTATTTTGTATTTCAAACATGTTATTCGTGCAATTATAATAAATTCCTTCGCCAATTATTTCATTAATTGACTCATAATTCCATTAATTGGCTCATAATTTCATTGATTGACTCATAATTTCATAATTCGCTGTAAAAATTCAACCTTCTTTAAGCGGAAGTATACACAGCAAAATACGGACAAACGATGACTGAGAAACGCTGATGCAGCGCTGTTGGCTGACTGACTGAACGAAATTCCTTGCCATTGTTGATTGCATTGGTTATAGCAAGATCCGTCTTGTCTCTCGGTCGGATAGAAAAAAAGGGGACTTAGTGCGGTGAATTTGGATTGGATCAGCAGTGCTCACTTGGGCAGATTTTCCTCATTAAAGCTAGTCAATGTTAGTTGCCTGGATTTGGGTTAGAGACGTTTCTTCGCCTTCCTGTCTGCAGAAGATTAAGTCGGAGTTGGGTAAAAAGGTCTTAGGTTTGATATGTGAATCTTTGATTACACACTGGCTTCCTCAAAGGTAGTTTTGGGTTTGGTTGAAGAAGAAGATGCGGCTACGAGGGCAGACCTTACTCAGTTAGTTAGGTGGAATATTATAAGGAGAGATGAAAGTCTTGAGGAAAACCGGTCCTGTGGCATAGGGCATCATCATCATTCTTGAATCTTCATCTTGTTTGATTCATCAAGGACCGTGTGGCATAGTGTAGTCAAAAGTACTGTAGATTCCGTGTCCTTTTCTTCTTCCCCCGATCTCGTCCTCTTCTTGGGTCGGCCGGGTCGACCTCGAAGACTTCGAGTCGAAGTACCTACGACATTGCTAGCTTCTTGCTCTTAATATAGTTGGCTTATTGTTTGTTATCAATCCCATTAACTAAACATGGCACTGTATCACATTACGGCTGCCTCTTCTACATTGCGATCAAGCGCTTCGGGATGTGGAGAATTGGTCATTGCTACCAAATCCCCTCGAAGGGAACCACTTCTGCCCTACTGCGAACGGTAAAATGTTCGCGTTCGGCAAAATGTAACATGTGCAAGAAACTAGCGTAGCAACGCAAAATCCGAAAATGGGGTTCTTTGCGAGCAAAAGGTACAAAGATGAAATGGCTATAGCGAGGATATATCTCCTGGATCCTTATGCTGAGCAGGGAATATAAATCTTAAAGATTTAGAAATTCTTCTAGCTCTGGTCAAATTTTTGTTTCACTTCGGTAAGTCTTCGTAACATTTTATCAAACATTTCCAGAATTAAAAACAGGCAAGCACCAACATTCCCTACCAGAAGCATTTCAAAAACTACATACAAATCTGTCCGAAACAGAGACAAGCTTTCTCCAGATGTATTAACATCATCGTCCTCCTTGGCATGTTTTGGTGAAGCATGTTTGGAGAATCTTATGATTTCCCATTTCTCCCATAACGAGTAGATCCCTGAGGAAACCAATCCCCCGAGTCTTCGAGGAACAAAGCTGTGTAGCCTGTAGTCGATTCCTGCTGGTATTCTGTAAATTTTACTTGTCGCCAAGAACCCTTGCTTCTCTTTACGATTGTGTCCAAACTTGATATTTGTATCATTTCCCATGATTTCCTTGAACTTTGGCCAATACAAGTAAAACTGATCTTCACGCATTACAAACGCAATGGAATCTTGAGCCGTTATACTAAATTTTCTGATAAAACTGTATAAATATTCAGGACAGACGAAATGCGTCCGTCCGAAGATTTTTCTTAGGCTTTCCAACCAAATGGTACATTTCTCTAAGTTGCTGCTTCCGTCCGTCTGGTAATGTCTGCAGCTTTGTCGGACGGATTCTACTTCCCATTCCGTATCAAATCCAAAGGCACATACAACATCCAGTTTCCATGTGAGGTCGTTGTGCCTGGCGTCGCATAGCGACAGATTGAGATAGCTTTCCCAACTGTGCTTGGCTGGGTCAAAAGGACTGCAGTCGCCGAATCCAGGAAATTTGTGCTCCATTATATTGAAGAGGGTGAAGCCCTGGAGTTCATTTAGCTGTTTCCAGGTCGTAACATATGGAAACTGGGCAATGGAATTGGAGTTTATGAAGCTTTTGTAAACATTCATGAAACCGGTTGCGAAGACTATCCAAAGCAGCATAATTGACTTAGTTTTCGACGATTTGTTACGACCGTGTTTCTCAACAGCCCTCAGGTCCGTTACTTGGTCCAGAAGAACCCCACACGTCCAGTTCAGGACTAGGAAGAGTCGACGTAGCGACGCTTTTCGGGATATCAGATCCCCGCTCGTTGTGAACTGAATTGTTAAGCAAACTCCGACGAATAGTGCCAGTACGATACATGTTGTCCAAGGATCAGGTGGGCATAGTATCTTTTCGATTGAAAACTTTTCCGAGGTTACTGAATTCATAGTAACGAATCTATAACCAAACGTTTTGTCTCCAACGAAAATTTGAAAAGATCCTTCACTATCCAGGCTGCTGAACATGTTGGTGAAAACGACGATTGGTTTTGATGTATCAGCGTAGTCAAATAATGCATCGACGGAATGATTCAGTCCCTTGTTTTCCACCATTGCAAAAAGCATTGCCGGGTACAGAGGAACAGGTTGCTGGCGACTAAGCGGCGATAACTTGGTCACAGCCGTACCGATAGGCAGCTGAAAATCTGTGAAATCCGACAAGCGAAATGAGGAACTCCACATTACATTTCTGCCATTATTAACCGATTGAATGTATTTTTCCTGGAGGACAGAGAAACAGGTTGCCATGGAGTCGCATAGCAAAGGATCTTTGGACGTCACTTCGGGTCTCACGATACATGACTTGCAAGAGTACCAGCCAGAAACTATTTGCGAGCTTGAGCTGTTATCTGAATTTCCTTCAAGGGTTATTGTGAAGACGGTTTCTATCTTGTGTACACCGAGAACATTGCTGTAGGAGAAGTAAACCCTGGTGTCTTCCGATAGATGGCGGCACGAACCGGTACGAATGCGAAGCAAAATCTTTGGAACTGAGATGAATTGTCTCCAGTGCTTTTCAATCCTGGAGACTTTGAAATGATTTTCTTGCGATGAATTACAAATGACGTGGATTGAAACTAGCATTATGCAATTACGAAGGCTACGGAAGATGCCAATAGTCATTAGACTTGGTTGGAAAGTGGCCATAAGCTTGTTAGGATTATTAGCGATGATAAAAGGTGGGGATATCGCTAATTTTTCGGAATCCATCCAATCAAAGTCGTTGCTAAATATTAAAATCAAGCAGGATGGGTGCAATTTCAGTATTGGTTCCAAAGTTTCCATAGATTTTTCCGCATAAATTCCGTTTGAGTTTTGGCCGAAGACAAAAGACGCCAACATCGAGAAAATGGCGAACAACATGCTGTTTTTAGCAAATGCACCAACTTTTAAAAGAAGATACCTATTTTTGAGACACTATTCATGTACTAAACAGACTTGGTCCTATCAAAGTTCTACAGTTTATATTTCAGATTACTGTATCGGCTTTAATGTAAACTTGAAGCTAGGGATCCGTTCTGCCTTTTTTTAAAATTATACTACCGGCGCGGCTATCGGTTATGGTAATTGAATGTAGAGAGAAACCATGATCTAAAATTATTTAAGGTCAAGTAGAAACCTGAGGGAAGAACCCCTCACTAGAATGATCAAGTACAAAGGAATGATTGACACGCACAAACTTCAACTAGTAAGCTCATTCATTGTGACATATGCACGCACAACTTCATGCCCTCAAGTCATCCATGTCATCTACGAGATATAACACCTGCTCATGCCTGCTATTTGCTGGAAGAGGAGACATAAAACATTTACAGAGCCACTTGGCGAGCATTGGTCACCCTTTTATTTAGAAAACAACAACATCCCCTAAGCGTTACTACTTGGTCAAAAGGAAGACCGCCACTTACGTCGACATCGCAACTTGAACCATAAACAGGCGTATCGAAAGACCTTTTTTGAAGTTCTTAGCGTAAAAACCCGTAATGTTCCAAATGATTGTTAGGCAAGAATATATTTTTGAGTGAGGAAGACGAAAGTCTACATGTACAAACCGAAAGATAAAGGCTAGACTGCGGAGTACAGACATTGCATTGTATTGCAAACAATTATTAATTAATTGCATTTGATAATTAGTCACCCTGTGGTTTGTCATCGGTCAGTAAAAATCGATGCAATGATTTATTATATATAAGAAACTTTCAAACTGTAAATAAAGAAGAAAAAACAAGAAGAAAAAACCAACTTTGCCTTCATTTTTGGATAATTTGCTAAAAGTGGTAGCTTGGCTTTTGCCATGGATAGGCTCAACACGTTTTTCCTTGTGTATGGCTGGTTATGTTAACCCCCACATTTTTACTGGCGTGCGGCTAAACGTTAAATAACACTCATTTTTTCTAAGGGAAAGCATGCAAAGCTCTCTCTCTCTCCCTTTGATTTGCGTTCTGCAATTTTTAATTGGCAATAAATAGACACACTCAAGTTTTCATGACGAAAAAATTAATTTAGGAATTGAATTAGCTAAGCGCTACTGAATGATTGCTGTGACCCTTTAACCTATTACTAAAGTCTTTTCAAACGAAATCTACCTGCTGGAAATTACTGCATTTAGTATCCAGATTTAGCTTAATTAATTTAATTTTATACTGTGTCATGCTCATGCTTAATGGCACGAACCTCTTACAAAACTAATTGAAATGCTACTTACAGCGGAATGCTTCCTTAAAATGCTTATCGTATTTGGCAGACAGTTTAGCTACATGCCCCTAATAGTTAATCCATATTTCGTTATCCATCTCATTTGCTATTTTTTAACACGCCACTGTTTCTGATCACGATTATCGCTTCTACATTGCGACAACGAAGCCTATATATAACGAAGCGTTGAATTTTATCAAGAGTCACTCCTTACTTGAGGCTAACAAGCTATCCAGTTTTCTGCATCCCTTAGTTCCGGATAAGAAACCGAATTTCAACATGAAAACCTTCTTGTTCGTCGCTCTCATAGCTGCAACATTATTCATTGTTACAACAGCTAAAAAGCCCAAGGCAAATAACCATGGTGATCATAAGGATAAAATCATATCATACGAGCGTAAGTTGAATTCATTGACACACTGTATGTAACCAAAGAATAATTATTTAATACTAATGTAATATTTTAAATTCCTTGCATGTCTTTTTCAGAAAATATGACTTGTTCTCATAAAAACAGCAACAAAGGCAAGAACGGAAACCATAAGATTACAGCGGAAAAACATTGCAAATGTGTGGATCCCGGCTGGCAACGCTGCATGAGTAAAGCCCATAACGGAATACACACGGATAACCATAACCACCACATGAGTAACAATCTGGATATGTCCAGTTCAACTGGTGCTCCAGCCATGGCAGCTGCGGTCATGACTGATGCTGCCCCTGTTATGGCTGCTGCGGTCATGTCGACAAACGCTCCAGATGCTTCCGCTGCAGCGCAATAATCTGGCTGTACATAAGTCAAGCTGTGCGCAGACTCTTACCTTGCAGCATTCAAAACTTGCGAATGATCCACAGGGGTTTTGAGATGATCATTTGGAGGATGAACAAACTGCAAGATATATTTATAATCAAAATTTAACTATGCAAAGATTACTTATTTATCAGTCATCAATTAATTTAGTAGATTCCACATGATATCAATTTAAAACTAAACAATATGGGAGGTGCCTGGAAAAAATTCGGTTCTTCTGGTTTACCAAAATTAAAGACTATAAATTAATAAATTATAATTTGAAGCTATTTGCGTTAAAAACGGAAAAATGAAAGAGCTTTGACAAATATTTTAATCTATTTCTCTTTCACTTTAAATTGCAAACGATTAGATGCAACTCTATTCTTTTGTTTCTACAGATTAAATAATTTCAAACTCCTTCCTCGACTGTGGCCTGGGCAGAGTGAATTGAAACCCTATCGGTTGACGATGTTTGACGGCATCCAATCTCACGCTTACATCGGAGTTGTTTTTGATTTTTAACATTTTATTCATAAATTTATTTAGCTCATCCGTTGTTTTGCGCACTGAGGTTGGATACACGCAAATATTATATTATCGACTGTAGGAGAAAGAAGTACTTACAACTTTCACCTTACATGATTTAAATAAAAAGCGCCAGCACTGTGATAAATTTTGAATAAGTTTCCTCTCCAGTTGATAAACATCGTAAAAGTTGTTAGAATTTCTTACAAAAACGCCAACGAACGCAGCCAATAAAAGAAAGAAAATTTTCTTAACTTATCCTGAATTTGCAGGCATTCTCAAAGCGTTAGTTCTCTTCAAGAATTCTAATACCATGCTCAAAGTAGCTAGGCAACATCCTCCAAGTAACACTTGAAAAACAAGGTACAAATTAGTTCCAAATAGGGACAACGGCTGCCATGGTGACGCAACATCTGGACCATCCGACCACCTCAGAGATGCAGATTTCGCCCGAATCCTCTCCCACCTATAATAGAGCCAGTATATTCCAGAAGAAAACATGGAGCTCATTCTGCGCCGTACGAAACTATGAAGGGTGGAGTTCATAACCGGATACAGCGTATAAGCTTCCCGGATATTCGGATACGAGTCTTTCGCTTTCAGGTTATGAGCGAATTTTAAGCCAGGATGTTTTCGCATTAGATTTTGAAATTTCTGCCAATACTTATAAAATTGCGCTTCGGGAATCATAAACGCTATGCGATCTTCGGTTCCGACTTTGAAGTGTGTTACATATTTTTCAAAATCCTCTACACAAATCGCTTCAGAATTTTTTAGCATGTTTTTAAAAAACATTTCTTCGGCCTCACACCTTTCTTTCGCCATCTGAGGCTCGTTCATGTTCCGTTCGCTATCTTCACAGTAGCGATGCAATCCACTTCGAATCTTTTCAAGAGTGTAAGTAAATTCACAGCCGTTCAAGAAAATTTTGCAGTTCCCAACATCTGTAGCCCATTCAAAAATATTTTTTGTCTCTTCTTGAGGAAAAATTGAATTATTTCCGATAGAATAATATTTTTGACAAGAACTGTGATTTATAAAGTCAATGAATGTGAAACCAGGCATGTCTCGGGGCGACTTCCATTTGGTTTCGTATGGAAACTGAACTGTGAATTCTGAGCTTATCAAGGACTTGTGAAAATTGGAGAACATGTTACCAAACATGAGCAAGAGAAAAGTAATGGTTCGAAGTGACTTCAAGATTTGATTGTTTCGACCTGGTTCAGAAGCTTGGTCGAAAAAGACACGATAAATGCAAAATACGATCAGGATTAGGGATAGTTTGAAGGATTCTAATTTGGTATTATTCCGAGACAGCCATGCCTTGACCCAAACAATCCCAGCGATCCCAGCCATGGTGATACCAGTTCCCAAAATGGTCCAAGCGTCAAACGGACAGAAAAACGTTTGGAAGGATGATGACCGGGTGCTAACGCCATGCAAGGTGACAAGCCTGTAGCCGAGTTCCTCCCCTCCAGGATACAATCCCCATGTTGAAGGTAAACTAGATGACACTTCCCATGAGAGGTAGATTCCTACATTCGGTATCTTTGACGTATGATTCGAGAGAGACGAATTCAACCCTTGGTACAAGAAGTAATTAGCGATGCCAAAATGTAGGGAAGTTGGTAGTTTTCGATAAAATGGCGAGGATTTTTTTATTGAATCCATAGAATAGTATCTGGTCAGCTTCAATGTAATCCAACCAATGTGTTCCTTTTCAGATACAAGCGTCGACTTAATATTTTTCCCATGATCGACTAAACCCTCGTAATCGTTCCACAACCGGAAGAAACAGGAATCGAGGGAAAAACAAGCGATGACCTCAAAGGATTTCATATTCTGTTCGACAATAAAACTCCTGCTGGATTTACTAATACTTGCACTGGTAAGCATAAACTGGTTTCGGCCTGGAAACCCTTCGTTTTGTTTTACCAAACTAAAATCCAACAACACTGACATACTCGTTTTCGTCATGGAAAAATAGTTGGCAAAATAATAGGATTTTTCTGCACAATCGGGTGTACTGAGGAACAGCAGTATTTTTGGTATAGATGAGATCAAATATGGTAGCTCCTTGCTCTCCTTTGCTTCCAGCAGATAGTCCCGCTCGTCTTGCACATCCGTGGCGCAACTGGTGTACACTGCCAGAACTAACATGCACTGTTTCAAGCTTCTGGTGGATGCGACAATGGAAGCTTTGCTAGATATAAAACCCGTTGCTAGGAGATCATAGCGCATGGTGGTTATTACAGGTACGTCTTGAATTTCCTGAAGGTTTATCATACCTTCAAAAGTAGAATTTGTGTCGCTTAGCAGTAATATCAGGCAGTCAGCGTATGCCGATAGCGTATGCTTGAAGGATAGATGTTGATGGATGGATTCCACGGCTGGTACAGCCATAGCTGCTTGAGATGCTGCGCATACGAGGAAAAAGTGAAGCTGGATTGCTTTAAAACTGGTAAAAAGTTCCATAGTTGTTTTTTTAAAATTTCCAATCCGGATTTTGGGAAAATAAGTAGGAATTCAGAAAATAGTCAAGCGAAACCTGGTATCGGAGTGATTTCAACATATGGCAAAGAGAAAGTACCGAGTATCTGCTTAAACTTAATTTAAAGGGCCATCTTCGCAAATATGTGTTTTATTGCCATAGTTTTGACTAATGTATTTACTTTCGCGAAATTGTAACACCATCAGCTTTGCATTAATTGAAATTCAATCCGGCTGCATAAACAAGATATTTGCTACTAATGTATTTTCGAAGGTGTTGATTAAGCACTCTACGTTACCGATGTGCAAGTGAAAGCTTTTATTTATGACATCATAAACATTTTCAAAAACGGTTTCTACCTACACTTAAGAATAAAACATTGTTTGCTTGTTTACTTCTTGGCTTAATATTTGGTATTATAATGTCATCATGATTTTGAGATGCCGATTTTCAATATTCCCAAAAGCTTCTCCATTAAGAATACCACCACAGAAATAGCACAACCCGCAGCAAACATTTGAAATACCAAGTACAGGTCAGTCCGGAAAAGTGATAAACTTTCACCGACGGACTCAATATCCGCGTCGTTACCTCGTGCTTGAGGCATTGCAAACTTTGCAAATCGTCGTACTTCCCACCGTTCCCACAGCCAGTATGCCCCTGATGAAAACAGCGTGTTTATCCTGGAAGGCACGAAACTATGAAGGGTGTAATTGATGCCAGTGGGTAGACCATACGTCTTAGTTGATCCAAGGTACCCACGCTCTTCCTTCCGGTTATGTCCGAATTTGATCCCAGGATTTTCTCTCATGATCCTCTTGAATGAATCCCAATACAAATAAAATTCATCTTCTCTAACAACAAATGCCACCGGATGTAAAGGAGTGATTTGGAATTTTTTCAAAAACTCCCACAAATATTCCGGACAAATAAAATATGACCTAGCTAAAATATTTAAAAGGTTCTGAGCTTCAAGCTTACAATCCCGAAACTGCTGTTTGTATACAGTTCCCAAAGTATGCCTAAATTCTTCCGGACAAGCTGCCTCCGCGTCACCTATCTCTTGGAGCAAATCAAAGCCAAAGAAGCAGGGTACGTCCATGATCATTCGAAGGTGCGAAGGTTGATGAGAATCGTCACAAGGAGTGCGATTCAAATACAAATTAAATTCCTCATCGACGGGCTCATAGGGGCTGCAGTTTCCATAGCCTGGAACCTTGTGGCTCATAATATTAAGCAGCGTGAAATCCGGCATATCCTCAAGACTTTTCCAACTCGTTACGTAAGGGAAAGGTGCTATAGAGTTGGATGCAATGAGGCTTTTATGAACGTTCATATATCCGGCAGAGAAGCAGATCCACAAAGCGATAACGAGATTCGCCACACGGGAAGCACAGGTTTTTAGCTTCAGCTCTTCTACCTGGTCAACAAATGACCGCAACGCCCAGAAGATTATTTGAAACATCGAGGCGAATTGGCCCAAGCAAGATTTTGATTGCTCAAGAAAACTGATAATCAAGCTTACTCCAGACAAGGTTATCAAAATCGTTGCCATTGTCCACAAGTCTGGTGGATTTAGGATTTTTTCTATTGAAAATCTTTCCGAAGACACGTGGTTCATTGTGATGAACCTGTAGGCAAACGTCCTCCCTCCAACATACAGTTTGAAGGATTGTTCGTGTTCCATCCAAAGCCATGCGTTGCCGTAAATCAAAACCGGTTGCTGTACATCCAAAGTCAGGAACTTACGGAGAGTATGATTCAACCCGTTATTCAATGCGTAGAACAGTATCGCTAGATTCAGCGGTACCACTTCCTTTCGATGAAACGGTGAACCCGACAGAGTATCTTGCTCCAGCGGTGCTGGGACGTGATAGTCCGTTACATTCGCAAGCGCAAACGTCGAACTCCAGTAAATATTTTTTCCACTATCTACAGATATTTCATACAATTGCCATAGTTGAAAAAAACAGTTGCTCACAGATCTACAGCGTAACGGCACGCTTTGGTTCGCTTCCGGTATGATGATGCATGAGGGACAATGGAACCATCCGGAATCTCCGTGAAAAACCAGACTGTCGTTCTCTTCCGTTACGTTATTTGCCGAAATAAAAAATGACGTTTCAATTTTACACTTTCCGATGGCGTAATTGATAGAAAAGTAGTTCTTGATAGCAGGAATCATCGCTGAAGCGCATTCGTCTCGGTATATTGCGATGACAATTTTCGGTATGGCGTTGAATCGTTTCCATAATTCATCTGTGCTACAACTAGAACAGGAAAACATCCGCTTATCTTCTGGTCTCTCACAGTGAAGAACGATTGAAAGGATCATCATACAGTTTTCAAGGCCCGAGAAAATGCGGGAAACGTGCAGCGCAGAACCGTTAGTCCGTTCAATGAGTTCAGTTAGATTGTTCGATATCGTTCTAGGAGGAGCCAGCGCGAGATTTGAAGGATTGTAAGAGTCGAAATTGTTGCTTAAAATTGAAATTAAGCAAGAAGAGTAAGTGGAAAGAAGGTTATCGAAGGACTCTAGTGGAATCGGTAACGATAACTTAATCGAGGACATCCTCGTAAAAGTCAGAGAAAAAGTTAATAGCAATATATGAAGCTTTGTCATTCCGAACAGATCGGTCGTAATCTAGTTGTTTTAAAAATTCCAATTTTTAATGAATTTCGATTGCCTCATAGCGGTTTGTATTTCGATAAAGAATTGCAGCGTCTCAGAGTATGAGAAACTTCTGTAGTTTTTACACTTGTAGTGTACGTTTCGTTTGGATTATTAATTTGTAAATGAACTTTTAGTTTAATGAGGGTTAAAGTACATTGTTTACCCAGGTTATATATCTAATCGGAACTTCAGGAGACTTGCTTCCAGGATAGGCTATTGCAAGTTGATGAATCAGAAAATTATAGAAACAAAAAATTGACAACCTTACCCCAGGAAGTACTTAGCGACATCTAGCGTGCCTCCGACTAAAATACATACCTGCGTACCGAACAACATGGTAACATTTCTTTTTACTCTTCCAACACAGTTCTGCGATTAGTGCAGCTAAGCTCACTACACAGTGTACAAGGTAGACTTGGAATATAAACCATACATCACTGCCAAACAACGATACTCTTGTACGACCAGCTCCGATTTCGGCTCCATGAGTAGGAAACGCGTGTTTAGCGAAACGGATCCTCTCCCATTTTTCCCACAGCCAATATATTCCTGATGAAAACAGGGAGTTTAACCGATCAGGAACGAATCGATGAAGCGTAAAGTTAATCCCGGCTGGTAACCGATAAATTCGGACCGAGTTAAGAAAACTGCCATCTGGTTCTTTATGATTATTGGCGAACCGGAAGTTGGCGTTTGTGGCCATAATGTTCTGAAATATTTTCCATACAAGAAAAAAATAATCCTCCCGTACCGCAAAAGCTATGCGCTGATTCGGACCGATTTTGAACTTTAAAACAAATTCGAAAATATCTTTGACGCAGATAATATGAATCCGTTCTTCCAGTTCTTGCAGTACAGCAACTCTGTTTGATCGCAATAAATTGGCATTAGAATCCGTCTGGTCTGCAAAATCATAGCTGCCCTGTTTTAATTTCATGTAAACCGTCCATTCTTCCATCATGATGTCGTACAGCATTTCGCAGGGGCCTAACAAGATAGAGTTGGTGCATTTGGATTGATTAACGAATTGCTCCAATTGCAGAGTACTACTGGCCCTCGTGACGTTGAAATTAAAGTTAGTATAGTCTGCATCACATTTTTCGGTGCTTATAACTTCAAAGAATAGGAAATCGGGCATTCCGTCTATCGACTTCCAACTAGTTTCGTAACTAAACATGTCCACGAAATGCGAACTTACAAAGCACTTGTAAACGCAGGTAAGGAAAGATCCACAACAGAGCCAACTGAATGTGATCCATCGAATCTTCCGAGTTCCTCTTGCATCATATGCTTTGAATGGCCATGTCTGATCCACAAGGACTCTACAAGTCCAGTAGTACGTGTACAACAATTGTCCGGTTTGTATGGAAACCACTGATTTCGTGAGATGTATTCCGGCACATACTCCGATTACAGCTCCGAATATTCCGAGAGCCGTCCACCTGTCAACTACATTAAAAATGTTTGCTGAAGAACCAATCGAATGTGACACCTGGCTAACTGTATGAAGAGTTATGAAACGGTATCCAAAAGTTTTGCCGCCGATGTATGCTTGAAAAGAATTGTCCTTGTCAAGTCCGAAATCAGTGTTTGTAAACATGATTGTTGGATGGGTCATGTGCTGGTGGTCGAAGAGTTCAACGCGGGAAACGTTCAAGCCACTCCTTATGAAATAGTCCAAAATTGCAGGGTATAGCCGTGAGGGATTGACTCGACTGAAGGGCGACGCGAAGGTATCTCCACTAGTAACGTTAGATTCTCCTTGAGTCTGGTACATACCCAGTTGTGCAATGTTAGAGTGCCATAGAACGTTACGCCCTCCGTCCACTACACTTGCGTAAATGTTCCATAGAGTGAAGAAACACCTGTCGAAGTCGACGGCGTTGCACGATAGCGGACTTGCTTGGACTGCAGATGGCGCTACAGAGCAAGTTTCCTCGCAGTCTACCCACCCGATATCAGGCTCAAATTGAACAGTTCCTGATCGCTTTGAAGCTTTAACGATGATCGTGAAAATTATTTGAATCTTGTACAATCCCCAGTTCTGCCTCGCACGAAGATAGTTCAAGGTAACTTCGGCAGAGGTTAGACACGCTTTCGTTCGGATAACCAGAAGAAGTTTGGGTACAGTTAGCAGATTTTTTAAATATTCCGGTTTGTTTAAATCATCACTAAAATACTTGGACGACGGTAAATACTCTACATGGACTGTGACGAATAAAATACAGTTTTCCAAACCTCGTAATAGTTGTACGGAAGATATTTTCTTAAGAATCGGCATTAATTTCGATATTCGCGTGCCTAAAACTACGGGCGGGAAAAATTCAGAAACGTTTAAAATTTCAGGAGTATCCGTCAGAAAAAAAACGTAACAGTGCTTGTAAGTTAAGAAAATTGAAGCAAGCCGATGCAGTGACGGTTTTGGATGTAATATTTCTGGAGTGGATTGGGTGTTCGTTAGTATTTGAAGAATTAACGCAAAACGGGCTATCAGTCTTACCATTTTCCAGCAAAATCCAGGGAAAACTTTAATTTTAACTTAAAGGTATATACAAAGCTCAAAGATAAAATTCCAACCGAGGCAGCGCTGCGCTAGGATCCATTGATTTGCAATTTGCAAGGAGTTGGCAAGGTATTACTCGTTAATATTACTTGATACGACTGGGGCAGATTTAGCTGCGATTTCACCAAATTTTAAAATTGACTTCAAAACATATTAAACCAACTTCCGGTATTTACTTATTGTTGTACCCGTTGTCATATTTTACACCTTGACATGAGTTCTAAATTTAGCTTTATTCGTATTCATGCAACCATAAATGTACAATTTAATCATAGTTTACTCGGCGGAGAAGCCAAAGTATTTACTTTTCGATCGTTATCTTGTTCCAGCATTCGATCCAAAATTAACTTGACTCTGAATATTTGCTGTAAAGAACCACCAACAGAACTTAGTGTAAACATCGTTTTTACACCACAATTGTCTTGAGAATATTGTTGCCCAACATTTCCTTGCCAGAATTTGCCTCTTTGCTGGCTCCTAAAACACCTCCACTTCTGCTTAACGGAATCACCACAAACAGTGACCTCTTGCGAACGGTAACTCGAACTTGCTTGTTTTTGGTAACGCATGTAGATTTTCATCAAAAATTCAATCAATAACACTCCTGTTGCAGCACAGCAGCTCATCAGAGCTACCTTGAAAATGACCATCAAGTCTGTACCATAAATGGAAAGGGGTGTCCATGGCAACTTTGGATCTTGTTCTTGCGGGAATTTCGTCCGACCGCCATCTTCTGAGAATCGTAACTTCTCCCATTTCTCCCACAACTTGTATAGACCCGACGTAAAGATTACTCTCACGCGTCTAAGCACTAGGCTATGCTGTGTGTAGTTGATTCCACCAGGAAGGCGATATAGTTTTGTGGGGGCTAAATAGCCTTTGGGTTCTTTTGCATTGTTTGCAAAATGAATACCTGGCCTCTGCTGCATGTAAGCCTGAAAAAATTTCCAGTTACGCTCAAAGCCATCTTCTCTTACAACAAAAGCGACATCTTTTGGTGTCTCTGAATCTGGAGAGAGATGAGTCGTTAAAAATCCTTGTAGTTCCTGCTCACAAACGAAAAAGGTCTCACTTTGGATTTGTCCAATCCTCGAAACAGCTTCAACGCACTCTTTAAAACTTCCCCGTCGTACACACCGACTGTTAATGCTTAATCTGGCTAAACGGAGATCATTCCAAAAATGACGGTCGTGTCTAGGACGAAGTTTTCCGTTAAAAACTGACCTATAGTTTTTCGCAAACCGGTCCTTGCGAAAATGTAGATTATCATCGGCGGCGATTGTGGAGCAGTTACGCACGATCTCGATGAACTTGAAACCTTGCATTTGGTAAATTTGTTTCCACGTCGTATAATACGGGTAAGGAACGACAAAGTCGGACTTGAGGTAACTTTTGTACATGTTCCCCAGAACTATACAAACCAGCATCCATGTCCCCAAAACTAGCCGGTGAGCAGCGGGGGTACTCGTGCTGAAACCTTCTCGATTCTGTTCTGTGCCAGGGAAATATTTACTCTGTTCGATGAAATTTCGAAAGAACCAGTAAGAGAATGCTTTAGCTTGCCACCAGAGGGCTGCTATAGAAAGAGATCCTGAAGGGTCAAAGGTTAGAGACACGCAAGTTAAGCAGATAAATAAAAACCCTAGTAGAACCACCTCAATGCTGTATGGTGAGCAGTAGGTTTGAAAAGACGTCTTCCGTTTTGTTACAGAGTGAGTCGTTATGAAACGGTAACCTCGTTTGTCGCCACCGTGAAAAAAGTACTCATAGCGATCGAAGTTATCCGCGGTAAAAACGCTTATTATCGGGTTTCGATTCGAACTACTAAAGAGCAACTTCAAGGATATGTTGAGACCGTTCCTCTCTTTCATGAAGTGAAGTATTGCAGCATTTAACGATGCTGGTCGGTAGCGATGATAGGGCGAAGCGTCTAGTACATACTCGTTACCTTGGACTTCGCCCGCAGTGTAATAGTTGGAGTGCCAATTTACGTTCCGACCATTATCGATCATTCCTTCGTTTAGCGATACTAGCATTGAGTAGCATTCTTCATCGCCGTTTGAAAAGTGGGAACAATTTAGCGGCTCCATCTCTGAATTAGCAAAAGCTATGGAACATTCAACACATTCTTGCCAACCCGATATAATTGATAGTTCGTTACTGTCCTTTTCCGGCCGATGGCGACTCATGTGAATCAGAAAGGAATACACTTTGGGAATTCGATGGATGTTTTGTTGGGGGTTGAGAAAAGTTTGTTGGTATTCTTTCCGGATGTCGTTGCATTCGCTTGTGTAAAATTGAACTAGTGTAACTATCATTTGCCAAAATACTCGTTTGCTATCTGCAGGGATATCGAAAGCAGTTGTAGGTTCTGTAATGGGATCTTGCTTAAGATTTTCGTCGCAAGATGTCAGCACTGTTATAAATGTAAAGCAATGCAAAGCAGTTCCGAATTTTCCACTGGGAAGGTATCGAATCTCTGCCCAATGAGAAAATATTGGGTGCAAAAACGATGCCAAAATTACTGGTATTTCAGGTTTTTGGTCTGCTATTCGTGAAACGTTTTGATTTTCCTCGTATATTAATATTGTACATGATTTACTCGCCATAAGGACTGCTTCCAAGTTCAGGGCAATTTTTGGGCAGTTTAGAATCAATTTTAATGAAGCTGGCGCTAGTAGTAAAATCAAGCAGAAAATGCCAGTTATATTTAATAGTCCAGCCTTCATATTTAATAGTCCAGTTATAACATTGACCTGAAAACGCCTGAATATACAACAATAATGTTGCTTATGACATCAAAGTGTATAAAGCGCTAAATTATTTCGCCATTTGATTTAGAGAGTTTCATTCAGTTCTTCAATTTTCGGTAAAAGAGCAGGATGTTAAAGCAATCTCTTTAATGGCTTCTGGAGTACGATTAGCTAGGTTTTTTTCTATACTCTTCAGTGCAAGAGCCAAGAAAGGTGTTATGTTGCTCTACATAAGAGGATCTCAAGTGATACCATTAAGGGTAAAAATAAACTTCATTCAGGGGAAGAAGCTTTTAAAATTAATTATTTTGTAAATACTAACTTATTTTGCAGTGTTCTTAGACCCTTACGTGCAGGAAGAAAGTTATGTCAATTTCATTGGTACACTTTGAAAACTATATCAGATCCGATCTTCTCATCCTGTAAACCTTCGAAGCTGATGGGCTTCCAAAGTACACAAACTTCTCGCCAGCCGTTGTTTGACTTATGGAGTGGATCTAAAATTTCGAAACAGCGGGTTATTTATCGACACAGTAGAAAGGAACTTCGGACCTATCCACTAGCCAATATTATTATACGTTCATTATCAATTGCAATTAATTACCTCTGATTTCTGATTTTGAAGTGTCCGTAAAACTATACCGGTTCCATCCGTTTCGACGATTATAACTCGGTTATCCCTATTCCCGAAGAGGTACGCAGCGTTACGTACCTGTAAGTAAACAAATCTTTTTGGGTTAATTTTGTATGTAGCACATAAACTGTATATATTTAAGTATTTAACCTAACTATATCTTGACTTACAAAACTATCGACGAAGAGTACATGTTCGTTTCTCGGGAAAATATATTCCAAGTAGCTAATTGAACTGGTAGTAATTAGGTACAGTCTTGCTAGTAGCTTCCTTATGAGCGGGTACGGGCCAAATGCATCAAGCTAAAGCGGTAAAAATTATTAAATTAAAATTAAATTCATCAAAATTGCACAAACATTAAATATTTAAATTTAAAAATTTAAATTTAAAAAAAAAAATTTGAAAAAATTTAAGATTTAAATTTTAAAAGTTGAAATAATTCGAACTTTAAGTTGATTAAATTTAAAATTATGTTTTTGGGCTAAAATTTAAGGAAGTAAAAAACTCGATGGTACTTTTGTTCTAGACACGACGAGTGATATATAAAAACCGCCCTTGCCACTCCCTCGTACGTTGTCTGGCATTCCCGGGAGATTGTTTACGAAGAGGTCCGAAGTGCCTTTTTTCTTTCCCCTGATGTAATATCTGTGACGGGATTACATTATTGGTTATACTTGCTGTTGCTATTAGCGACAAGAAAGATTTGCCAATTTCGCCACGTGCAGCTGTGAGTAAGGTGTGTACATTATGAAAATCGATACAGGAAACAAACACAACACCCACCGCCTAAGTCGATATTCTGCAGTTTCGCAAACCAAAACAAAGTCCTGTTCCGCGGACAGCTGGACTCCGTTGGCGAAAGACATGTCATGGATGAGCACTTTATTTACTCCAGTTTTCAAGTCCGTTTGAATCAATCTACCGCGGGTATTCATCCCTAAAAAGTCCAGAGGAGGATTGTCTGGACCATTCTGGGAAGCATCGGACCAATACATAATTCCATCTGTACTGATGTCAAGGTCGTCAGGGAAAGTTACTGGGAGACCTTCAATTATTTCTTCAGACTTGACTAGGGTATCTGTTTTGCCTGGACAATTATAAATTTGAATTTTATATAACTCTCAATCAGCTGGAGCGAAGCACTTAAGCGCATACAGTCCATACGGAGATCTGTAGTTCCATTTCTATTTTAATTTATTAGAAGCTTTGCATCAAGCTTTCACCTGTAACAGACATACCATATTACTATGTAATGGGTTACCATTTTTGGGATTGATCCGTAGTATACCGTTGAAGGCATCAGCAACAACAATGTTTTTGTCCTTGTCAAATCTCATTCCCAGTGGCCATCCACGTGTTTTTCCTTCAAAGGTAAGATCTGTTGAACATAATATTAAAACATAAATAGGATCATCATCATGAATTAATCCTTTACTTTTGCAAATCCAAAAGCTCAAGCTGAAGTCCAAAAATAGTAAATTGATTACTTACATTTGGGTTTTCCAGTTTGAATGATTTTCTTAAGTTTCCCATCATGCTTGTAGATGGCGCCATCCGCACTCCCAAAGTAAATAGTGTCGCCATCTACAAGGATGCTCTCCACTCCTATTACTTCATCTCCAAGGAAAACTTCTGCCTTGTCTAGTATAGAATTCGGTGCGTAAACTCCTTGAAGATCCGGTTCAATGGATTTTCTGCACAGTAAACATAATTTGACAATAATAATTGTGTCCATACAAACAATTAAAACTGTGTTCTGTACCTTCCCCTGAAACTACAAACTGATTGTATGAAGCATGTACTTCAAATTGTTTTCAACTTACTCGAACACTCCAACCTCGCCATGTGGTGGAAGTCCAGGAACGAAGGTTATAACAATCAACACAAGCGCAGTGTACACAACCAGCTTTGCCGTCAGAATAACTAAGTCTAGCAAACCCATTCTGATTTAATTTTGTATCTTTTCTGGGCCAAAAGTTTTCCTATTTACTAAACTCAATTCGTTAAATCTTCAGCGCGGATTTATTTTGAAAATGCTGTATTTTTAAATGTTGGTTTATAGTTTACATGTTAAGCAGTTTTAAAGCTCTTCTAAAGTACAAAAGTCTACTGAATGCTGAATGCTTTTAGTTCTCACTGGAATCACACACACTCACTTTTCAGATACAACTGCTGAAACAGTATGAATAGTATTTATATAACACGCGAGATGTGGAGTTAAGCAATGGCCCCATGATTACTGAAGGTTTAACCCTTCCAACTCCAGGACTACATTTAATCCCATCAGTATTCCTAAGTGTTAGATTACCATAACAATATCATGGTCATGAAGTCCTTCACAATATGTATAACCCATCCAAAGAGGCCAGAACAGAGATACAGAACAGCAAGTTCTTCCCAATGCTCAAGGTTATTCATGTTCATAGCGTTGAATGAACAGAAAAGATGCACTTTAATAATATCATATACAGCTGAACCACCAATGACTTCCAAATGTATGATAATCGTACCTATACTTACTACAGATCTATAGTGATTTAATTATGAAAACGCCTAGACCCGACGTGCGTTCTTTTTTTGTTTGATCACGACTATAAATCCAGGATTCCGAATGTAGCAAAAATAATAAACAACACGCAGTATAAATGTATGCATGCTTTCCAGATTTGGGGTTAGTTTTGATTTTTGTATATTACTTGCTATTAAACCGAAGAGTATAAAACACCAAATTTTAAAAATAAATTACAAAGGCTATTTTTAAATTTATTACGATACAGATGGCGCTACCAAGTCCGCCCGCTTCATGCGATAGATCTTGGACATGACCGCACTTCCAAAATATATGTACTTGTCTCCTATTGTGGCTTGGGTGATCATTCTTACCTATGAAAGGATACAAAACAAAATTATTACGATTTTTTATGAAACATCATAAACAGAGATGGAAACTATGTTATCTTTTTGTACACACCTTGGATTTTTCTCCTTGCAAACTTCCAATAATCTTTCCATCTCCATCCGTCTCCACCACAA
Organism: Sminthurides aquaticus; assembly: GCA_906901655.1. Taxonomy (NCBI): domain Eukaryota; kingdom Metazoa; phylum Arthropoda; class Collembola; order Symphypleona; family Sminthurididae; genus Sminthurides; species Sminthurides aquaticus. The sequence goes on from CAJQTT010000010.1 coordinate 2,380,960, forward strand.
AGCCTCTGCCTTTGTTTTCACCGTCGAAAAATATTGCGTTATGCATCTGATAATCAAACGTTTTTGAATCAACATAATGTGACTTATGTGTATATGTATTAATTTATAGTTTTGGAAATACTGGAATTTGGCAATATCTTACAAAAATATTGAGACGCCCGAGATAATAGTTCCTCGGGATTAAATATTCCAAAGCATTGATTCCATTTCTTATAAGAGAGTCGATTCTAAGCAATAATTTTCTTAAAATCGGGCGGCTGCCGAGAAAGTCCAGCTGTATTAAGTATCAATGAAAATACGAGGATGTATTGAAAATTTCAGTGTGATTAGCTTATTTGATGGAATTCATAATTAAGCTGTGTGCGTGCACTTAAGCAAAATGTTTGTACCATTTTATCTCGAGGAAGGATAAGACCAATATAAAAGCCACCCTTGCCGTTGGGTCGAATATTGTCGGGCAAGCCAGGAAGGCGATCAATAAAAACGTCGCTTTTCCCTTTATTCGGTCCTTCTAGGTAATACCTGGGAATTGTTAAAATTATTTTATAATTTTTGCAAACAAGTCGAACAAGTTTTTCAAGGTTCATCAATTAATTCATGCAAGTGAGATTGCAGGAAATATTTCCTTTTTAGTTTTTTCAGGCTTTCAATGCAGTTTTTAGAGATGCGAAATTAAATTACCGGGTTACTCTTTGCGGTATTGTTTCACATACAAGGACAAAATCCTGCTTCGCTGATAGTTGAACCCCATTCGCGAATGGTATATTTTTCATCAAAACCTTATGTCTCCCAGTTTTAGTATCTGTTTGAATTAACCTCCCACTAGGATTTCCTCCGAGGAATTCTAACGCTCCCTCTTCCGGTGGAAGCTGGGAAGCATCAGTCCAATAAATAATACCGTCTTTGCTAATATCAAGATCGTCAGGGTAAGTGACTGGAGATCCTCCAATATAAAGGCCGTGCTTAACAATTGTTTCAATTTTCCCTGTCAAGTAAATATTTCAGGGTTTTGCATAAAAACTTCCTAGCACTCAAGAGTATACATATAACTAGTAATAACTGTATTATTAAAATAAGTATAATTAATAATCTGTGGGTTAGCATTTAAAAAATCACAGATATTAAAGTATGTTGCTTTTACCTGTAACTGAATTAATTTTTAAAATCCCTTTGTATGTATCAGCCACAAGGATATTTTTATCCTTATCCAGCCTGATTCCCAATGGATGTCCGCACTTTGCGTGCTCCCAATGTAAATCTGTTCGAAATGCAAGTAAAAAATTAAATTAAGACTTCTCTATGTGAAGGTAAATCTATATAAATTAAATTATATTCATAAAAATGGTACATTACCACATGGTTCCCCTGTTTGAGCGATCTTCTTCAATGTTCCATCAAACTTGTACACATTCCCGCCTATACTCCCAAAGTAAATCGTGTCGCCATCTGCAGCAACGCTCTCTGCACCTCGCACTTCATCCCCAATAAGAACCTCTGCCTTTTCCAATATATTGTTTGAAGCCAGCGGACCAACTAGCTCCCTCTCTACTGGATACCTTTAAAAATTCCCAGTTATCATTTTTTAAAGCAGGGTTTTTATTTATTTAAATTTCCTAAATTAGTATTTAAATCGCTTTGCTAGCTGTATAGGACAATTGCAAAAAAATTAAACAGGAGCACTTACTCTATCACGTTGATTTCCATATAAGGTGGCAATCCAGGAACAACCGCTATGATCACTAATAAAGCGGCAGTGTATACAACGAGTTTCGCTGAGAGCAGGACTAAATCCGAAACGCCCATGTTAAAGATTGATCACATACACAAATAACCTTTATACTGACAAGTTTTTTCTTTCCAATACTAAACAAGCATTAGCCTAAAGTTCACTACCAATGTGTTGTGCTCAGCGATAAAATCCACAATTGACACTGTAGAAATATACGGCATAATTTTACTCCTATAAGAAAATTTTAATTGCAAACAAAGTTGCTAGTAAAGTTCTAACACAAACTAACTACAGAGTACGAGAGGAACGGCTGTCATCTCACTTTCAAGTCACAAAGAAAAGCTTCAACTGCAACTGTAGCAACAAGCAGCCGGTGTTTCTGTGTTGTTGCATCTTCCTAATATGTAGGCAGATTTGATATGTAGGAAACAAGTACAAGATCACATGTACAGGAACAAGTTTCATCAGATATACAGACCATTAAAAGATAAAAACTGCGTTTTATGTACATGTCTTCGCCGCTTCTCTTTCATTCTCTTCTTTACCAAACCAAGCATACAAAGATTGGCTTATATTTACGACACTCTGTAGTGTTATATCATCTCAGCAAACACGCAAGTGGTTTTTTTATCCTCATCCATCCATGCGTAACTTACAGCTATATCATATAATTATAAAAGAATGTGATTGAGCTTAAGTCTATGGTTGTTCCAGCCAGGTGATGTGAAGCTTGCGGCTTTGCTTAAATGTCCATTACATCCTGCTACGCTGGCTCGTCCCAGCGCAAGTTAAGCGTCTGGAGGAGATGTTCTTGACACTTGAATGGGCTTGACTTTTAGATAGTATCTAACCATCCCAATCTTATGTTGATGCTCATCCCGTAATGTAATGCATAAGATTGTTGTTGGTTTCATGTTTTCAGACACTTTATGTTACGTGTGTACTACATAAACGCATATTGGTTACTTGATATATTTTTTGGATTAACTGATATAATTATAGGACTATAAATGCGCAAGTAATAAAAATTCTGAATGACGAATTATTGAATTTGACTGCTGGGCCCTGGAACAAAAATCCCAGCCAACTAACTTACATATAAACCAAGTGGTCGTTTACTTTTCTATTTAGCGCTCATGGATTTACTGGGATAGATAGATCATCTGTTGTTCACACACACACACAACTCTTCAAACTTAAAAGAGCAATTAGATTAATTTCCAGAATTAAAATAATAAAAGCTACTCCCACACCGATCAAAAGAAGCTCGAATATCAAATAGATATCGGTCCCAAAAAGCGAAAGACCCCTTTCCTTCCCTCGATGTTCTGACACCAAGTTATCGGCGGCCATTTCACTGGAATAATATCGGATCCGCTCCCATTTGTGCCACAACTGGTAAACACCTGAAGCAAACAGTGCTGAGAGTTTCTTTCGCATAACGCTCTGGTGACTATGAAGGCCGCCAGTGAGACCAAAGTAGTTCGGAAGCGGTAAAAACGCGTTGCTTTTCTTGTTTGGTACAAATACATAATTCGGGTATTTTTTCATAATTCCTTGAAATAATTTAACTTGACGGGGAAAATCGTCTTCGCGTACCACAAAGGCGATTTTCGATTCTGAATCGATCTTGTTTCTTTCAAGAAATTCTGGTAGTTGATGATCACAGATATAGACAGCTCGTAATCCAAAATTCCGTAGCTTTGTGATGTTTTGCTTAAAATTTTGAATATGGTCCAAATTCTCAAATCTGCTCTTGTGAAGTTTGAAAGCAAAGAGAAATTTCCGTTCCCTGGAATTTTTCTTATAGCTGTTGCTAGCATAATTTAAAATCGGTATCGAAGGACATGTACTAAAATTCGACAGGACTTCAACTGGCGTCAAGTCAAGTATGTCTTCGAGGATTTGATGATGAGTTTCGTATGGAAACGGTTGTATAAAGTCGGAACGGAGGCAACTTTTATATGTGTTTGTGAGGACAATTCCTGCGAGTATCCACCCGATTACTACCCAACGCAACCTCATACCGCCAGCGTTTTCCTTGGTTCCTGGAGCTTGGGATTGTTCTAGCAGCGCTGCGTAAATCCAAAACACGAGCTTTGTTTGAAATACCACGTGTATCTTGGTCATCCTAGACTTAGAGAGTAAACGCTCTGCATTGAAATTTCGACATACGAGCGCCGTCAAAACTCCTAGTGCTGCCAAGCTTCCCCAAACCATGTACTCAAAGGGGGAAAAGTATGACCTGAAGCTAGTTTTAAGCTTCGTTACACCATGCGTGGTTATTAAACGAAATGCAAACGAATGGAACATGGGGAACACGTCTTTCATGTGCAAGATTTTCTCGGATTGCACAAAACTCATCATCGGAAGTTGTAAGGCGGCAATTCCTACTGGAGTGAAAATGGAATCCACGCTACCGTTAGCGAGAACTTCGTGCGCTACAAAATTTAAAATTGCAACGTTCAGGAAAGTTGGACTGTTTCGATGAAATGGTGATGTTCCTTGTACACCGATGTTTGGGGGTGAGGATTTGAAATCCTCCGTTTCTTTGAAATCCGAAGCCCATTGAACACCTTTCTCCTTATCGATTTGCCTAATGCAGCGAGAGTGCAAAAACGCTACGCAATCGCTGCTGCCATCTAGCGATGCACACAAATGAGGTGAAGCCGAGGAAAATGGAACGGGCTCAATACAGCTGTGACAATCATACCACCCTTTTTCTGGTTCGATCCCAGAGGCGCTAGATATCCTACTTTGGCTTTTTAAAACTTCACCGGAACTGTTCGATTTAGGATACACTAACGTAATATCGATTGGCATTCTCTGCTGCTTATTGTTGCGTCTGCTGTAATGCAGCCGCAGATTTTCCACAAGTTCGCTGCAGTTTAAATTCCGGATAAGGAACAGGTATATTTTTGGCAAGAGGGAATAGGTTAGAGCTGAAGACCTCGGAACCGATGCATGAGTATCTCGAACGCGGAGGGAAAATCCCTTGGGATCACATTCAGATAATGGTGATATTACAGCCGCACAATTTTCCAGGCTCCCGAACATTCCACGTGCTGGAACGAATCCCGGGTGGACAAGCCATATAGAGAATATTTCCAGGTAATTCGAATAAATAATTATCGGGGACGGTAAACTCCGGTATGATAATCGGTCAAAATCGAAATCACCGGCTTGAGATTTTTCTATAACGACTAAAGTGACGCATTGGCGAAAATTCTTTATGCTAGAGCTGATGGCTAGTCTCACCGAATTCGAGCAGGAAGGATATGCGAAGGTTTGTGAAAAGAAGATTGCAAGACAAACGAGTGTGATCGTTGTAGACATTTTCTAACATAAAGGACAGGAGTTGATGATGAGAAACGGTAATGGATAAAATACTCTAGGACGCGAACAACCAACTTTCATCCTCTGATCGATACATACTGAGAGAAGGAATAGTTATCTTGTTACTAATACGTTACTTCAAAATTTAATTGCCAACGTGAACTGTAAGAGATGACTTCATATTTCCTTTCCCCTCTCCAGACTTAATAGGATGAAACATGAGGAATCATTGGTCATAAGTTGAACAATGTAAATACTATTATCATAAAGCTTAACTTGAGCTTCAACAGCTGTACTCCCCTGATCTCAAAGCTTTTTAATTGATTATAATAATACATAGTAACAATAATATTATGTGTGCCCGTTAATATCTTGAGAACAATCATAGAAAACGAACCACTGATAATGCTACCGGTTTTGTTTTCAAAAATGCACTGCAAGTGTACATAATTTACAGCTCTCGTAACGAGAGTCTCGTTTTAGGTTCATGTTTATTTTTCTGAGGTTATCCGATAATTCCAACTTGACATCGCAGCATTCTGCTGATTGTTTGACTTCAAATAGAAAGCCTTGGTATAATTTACTTGAAGATGAGGCTGACAAATAGTTCTTGTTCTAGATCTAATGCTTCCACAAACAAACAAAAACAAGGCACTCATAAGTCTTATTATCAGGTTGATGTAGCTGAAATAAACATGCCCAATACTACATGCCCATACATAGTTTTCACAAACGGTATTGTAAGTGCTGCAATTTCAGAATACAGGGGCGCACAATTCAAACATCAAAACCTTTTAACATTGCCGGTTCGAACTTTCCGCCCCGGTATTGTTAGATGACAGCCATCCCAACGGGTTATGATAACTCCAAGTTACACACGACTTGAATCTATAGTAGCCGCCCAATCAGTCTTGTTGCAAATTGCGGTAAATTGCGGAGCATGCAATAATTGCGGTAAAATTTAAAAATCGACACTAGCGCCACAGGGGTGTGACCTATAGACAAGCAAATAGGCGCACCATTTTAGTACATAGTAGTTACGAACTAGTGCCATGGTGATATGAAAGCCTTGATCCGTCCTCTGAGATTTAAGCTTATTTTGTACAATTTCTTTTACAACGTATACTTTGAGGTGTGACATTGCATGGCAAACCGGCAGTACGGGATAGCTTCTATCCTACTCGAATTTTTCAATCAGCCACACAAAACAGCATTTTTTTAATTTAAAACGAATTTAAACAAATCAAGGAGATAAATAACTAGTAGAGCGCCACATTGGCCGTTTTAATGTGAGCAATTACAGATTTTGAATTTGTATATTTGCAATTTTATTGCTGCTGCATACCACCTTCAATTTTTTTAAATTTTCATTGTTGAAAATATTCAAGAACATAGAGCTACAGTCGACTCTCGCTATAAGAGACTCCTATATAAGAGAATCCGCGCTGTAAGAGACTAATTTGGGAGCCACACTCCCTATGTTCGCAATGTTAAAGCATCCCTTTATAAGAGATTTCTTGCTTTAAGAGACTTTTTTCCGGATTTATACGAGTCTCTTATAGCGAGAGTCGACTGTACCATTGGTCATTTTGAGATACTAAAGACCGTGCAATTCAACGAGAACCATTTTGATTGGCGAGCCTATATACGACTAACAACTTGCAACGAAGTTTTGTGACGGATTTGTTTAAAATTGATACGTAACCAGCAATCCGAGGATTTTATCGGATATGTAGTCAACTATAGCAGGAGTAGACTCACGCTCCATGACGTTAAAGGACCCGACTTTGATTCCCAAGTAAGGGTAAGACATGACTAACCGTTTGATGATTTGCCGTTGAATTGGATCCCGAAGGTACGCACCATGCACTCCGATGTCCGTGATGACTTGTTTCATGTGCTGAGGTACAGCAAATGCTTTGTCGTAGAGAACAGTGAAGAGGATTGCCAGATATATGCCCAGATTGACAAAGCATGATGCGACAACAGGTACTCTGTCAAAGAGCTTGATGCCGAAGAATATGTTGACGATGACCACAGTTATAATGTAGTTCTTGAAAGCAAAGACATTCGGACTGCTAAGCTCGTTAAACAAGTTGATGGTGAGCTGCATCTGTCTGGATTCCATGCATTCTCGTTCCAATAACTCGTAGGACATGCCCGTTTTTAGGTCACTGGTTCTGTAAATCAGGTAAACGTTGTATGTTTCGCTGAGCTCGACTCATACAGTTCAATATTATAAATCCCTGGTGATTATGGTGTTTCGAACTTCTGAAACTCCTCCTTACCGCATCTTATCCAATTGTTGTTGAAACGCAATGTCGTTACCAACAAAGAAGGACGTTTGAACAGTAATCGTATGCATGCAAACGGAGAAGTAGTAATTCAGGATTAGGCATTCCAGAAGCAGGACAGTTATGAAAACGGGCCCACTCTGATACTCTTTCGGCAAGAGTGACGTTACGTACTGCATGGAGTCACCTTGATAGAGATGCAGGATAATGACGATGCTGTTGCAGAAAAGAAATTTGGTATGCGGTATGAATACCAGAATCCATTCCTGGAGACTGTAGCGCATCCGCTTATTCGTGCTCTTTTCTGTAGTGGACGCAAGAGGGAGCAAATATTTTATTATGATTAATGTTTAGCCCAAACACTGTAAGTACAGGTAAAGAAACAACGGGAAACGAACCTGCTACCATCGATAACTGATTGAAGAGGGCGACATCGATTTGAGGATTCCTCAGGAAGAGGTTGTAACCCCAATAGTTTGTCAGAATGGAGAACGCTGATAGTGTGATGTGGAAGGGCAAGTAGACCAGCTCCACAGTATCCATCATGCTCAGTGCTTGGAGGAGTCGAAAGTTTTTGAAAATCGATGTAATCACACCGATTGCGAACCACGTTTTCCAAAGTGGGATTCTCCAACGATCCGTAGGAATCTTGGCGAGCATTTTGTTCGGATCGTAGACCAACGGAATAAATCCCATCGATGTCGCGTATCGGTAGCAAGTGATACTCACAAATAAATCCTCCCGTCGAACCATTTTGCAAACGGTTGTCTAATTATCCTTGTAGTTATCCCGAATTTTGGATTCCTGCTTAATCGTGATACTTTGTAGGAAGTGGCAAGAGATCCCAAGATACAAGTGACTTCGGCTCGATATAACAGCGACGAATGAAGCCTCCAGGTCATGGCTTTACCGTTTACAACCAGTATGAGATCATGCAGTTGAAAATATACCTATTGAGTGAGAAAAGAGCTCACGAAATCGCTCAAGTAGCCGTAACCGCAATTACCGTTGTATGTAAGTGTAGATGATTTTCGCATGGAAGTTCTTGTGTCGCATCATCTGTGCAAAATTGACGGTAAAACGGACTTCATGCTTACATCTATAGTCATCATTATTAGGTCATTGAATTAGCGAGTGCCAACCCCTTGGTTAATTGTTAAACGCATTACACAAGATAGCTTCCGTTGGGAGATGTAAAAGTTACCTGGCAAGAGGCAACCTAGGGAATTTCAAGTACTAATGTTTTGGAAGGATTTGCATGACTGCTACGTCGCATTACTGCTAATCTCTGATGGTGCTTTTATTATAACAAGTTGTATTTGCCAGTTTATTCCGAATTTGTGGGGTTGCCCTCCAGTAAAGCACGCGTGCATTTGTTTACAAGCTTATACCTTGGAATCACGCCCTCTGGAAACCATGGACATTTGACTAAATGAAGCTTGATCCGGTGGGGATACATTAGCGAACATGGATAAGTACCTTGATGCAAGGTACCTTAAGTCGTACCTTTCAGTACCTTAAGATATTTCTCATTTTCAAGTCAATACTACCTAAAATCTCCACAAGATTAGTTCTGAAGTAGAGCAATGTAAATTGTAAAGGATTTAATACTTTCAGTACAATTATTTAGTCAACTACACATGATTTTGAGGACAAATCGTTGAAATACGCAGGTGAAGTGACAAATATGAGATAAGCATGTATATAATTGCAATTGAAGTTGTAATAGAATTATGTGTCTACAAGGGAATGATCTAAAGTGCCAAGAGGAAATTCTAGCTGATGAATTGTTTGTTAATAGTACTTGGAATGAAGCTAAAATTCCTTTTAGTTTTCAGAATTATTTTGCAACAAAGCACTTGAGAAATAGTGGCACTTCTAGAAATTCTATAGAAATTCTTTTACGAAAGCATGTATTTGCAGATTAACATAGGAGAAAGGGGCAAAAATATCAACTAAATCAATTATCGTCATTTCTTCTTAAATATTTATTGGACGAATAGCTGTTAATTTCAGACCAATGAGGCTTCAATTTCTATGTTACGCAGCTCTAAACTCTAAGAGCCCCTTGTCGGAGATCCGTTCGATTTAGCCGATAAATCCCGGGCATTTCCATACTTCCAAAGTATACATACTTTTCGCCTACAGTTGCTTGCGTGATGCGAAGGATCTGGAAAAATATAACCATTGTTGCTTTTAAACATGATATTGAATTCCCTGAATCCGCAATACTGATTGGCATTATTTTTTCCTGATTTGCATACATTTGATTGGGAATTTTGCAGGCTTCCAATGATTTTCCCTGATACGTCAGTTTCCACGATGATAACCTTAGCATCCAAGTTCCAATTCCAGTTGAAAAACACGAGATCGTTAATCTGCACACCAAATCATAGTGAACTAAATATTTGCATCTATACACTAATCCAATTTCTAAAATCACGCTTAATTCAAGCCGCTCATATAGGATTGAATTCGATTTAAAATCAGAGCTTTAGGCCAGTAGCTTACGAGCAAGTTTGCCTGGGTAAGATAATCATGCCTTGGAAAGTAACGTTCAAGGAAATTAATTGCTCCGGCTCCGAGTGTATACACCCTTAGAAACAACTTTCTCAACGTGGGGTAGCGGCCCAATGTTTCAAGCTGTAAGGTATTTAACAAACTGATAAATTATTCAAGTCGCAGTTCATATAACCTTAAAACAGGCAGGTAGATACACAAACTGTATAGAAAATAGAAGCCTGGAGTGTTTACAGTTTCATCCTTTGGGTACACCAGGCTTATGTAAAAGCCACCCTTGCCATTAGGTCGTACGTTATCTGGTAGTCCGGGAAGACGATCGACAAACATATCCCAAGTACCTTGTTTCTCTCCTTTGAGGTAGAATCTGCGAGTGGCAATATTCAAGAGTTTAATTGCAACTATTTAAGCACAATTTTCCGTAATTGAGGTAAGAAGTGATGTTGTAAACAACCTTAAAACTCTCATCCGCATCGTTTCGCAAACAAGGAGAAAGTCCTCGTTTGGTGAAAGTTGTACCCCGTTAGCAAAAGCAATGTCTCTCATCAAGACGGTATTTTCTCCAGTTTTAGGGTTCGTTCGAATCACCCTTCCGCTTGGAGATCCACCGATAAATTCCAGCGCTGCTTCCTCTGGAAAATACTTTGATCCATCTGACCAATAAACAAAGCCCTTTGAATCTACGTCAAGGTCATCGGGGTAAGCAACGGCAGATCCTTCAATTATGTGTCCCGCATTAACGATAGTTTCCATTTGTCCTGTACAGAAAACCTAACAGTCTTAATTTGTTGAGCTAGTGCTGTATTTTTGTATTTACACAAATCTTGCATTTGCTTCTTACTTGTATTCAGATCGATTGTCAAGATTCCTTTAAATGCATCAGCGATCCAAAGGTTTTTCTTATTATCTAATCGAATTCCCAAAGGCCATCCACATTTCCGCATTTCCCATACCATGTCTACATTTAAATTATCCGTCGTTCAAATCATCATTTTCAAACTCAATTTAAAGCTATGCTTAACTGCTAGATTTAATTTTGATGACAGTATTACGTACCACACGCTTCTCCCGTTTGGAGGATTTTCTCCAAAACTCCATTATCATCGTATCTGTAGACATTGCCTCCTAGACTCCCGAAATATATAGTGTCGCCATCTACCACAACGCTTTCTGCTCCAGCAACTTCTTCTCCAAGAATTAGCTCCGCTTTATCCAGAATACTGTTTGGCTCAAGTGTCCCTTCCAGACTCCGTACTTTTGGGTATCTTAAAACAAATGAGTTTATTATTTCTTTCGAAAATTCAAATGATGCACGAGTGTAGTTGTCTCCATCTGAAAATTTGAAGCGTTTGTTGAAATTGCAATGTCTATTTTTAAATACCGTACTGGATAGCATGGAAGTCGATATGTGGAGGTAATCCTGGAACGAATGCAATAATTAACAACGTAGCTGCAAAATATAGTATGAGTTTTGCAGCTAAAAGCGTCACTGCTGGTAAACCCATGACAAATTAGTCACGTCCCAAGGCTGAAGAGTAAAAGAAATGAACTCTGTGCTACACACAGCATACACTGATGAGAATAAGAAACAAATCTTTATTTATTTTTGAATTGATTTTAAAAGCCGCGTAATATAATTAAAAAATACTCGTGGTTATATTACAGCTTGACTCACATAAAAGAAGCACTATTCACTTAGCTGAGTTTGAGATGTATTCGCTATTCTAATGATTCCTAGCTGCACTTTGTCAAAAGTACTATGCTCATTATAGGCCAAGGTCACATATATGCAATGAAAAGACTCGGTTTGCGAAACTGAAGCAGACTAGCAGGATAATTGACTGCTATATAACTACTGCTATCTTACAATGTACCGACACTAATAAGTCAGTGATATTCCACTAACCTTGAATTTAGGTATGCGATTTTCCCGACGATGTCTGGTCCAGCCAGAGTGCTGATAAGTAAGGAGCAGGAACAATTTTTTGATAAACAATCTGTACTTATCAATATTTTAGCGTCTCTATCAAGTACTACTACCAAAGTTTTTTACATTTTCTTTGCAAATGACATCCTATTAGTTCCATGCAAAAACCTGAGATCGAAATCACCCAGCCGCCGATTAAAATTTGATACGTTAAATACAATTCAGTTCCTAGTAAAGACAATTTACCGCCTGCGGCAGTTTCATCGTCGTCCAGCTTGCTTGACGGAAACGAGTGTTTCGAAAATCTTAGAACTTCCCACTTTTCCCATAGCCAATAAATTCCTGAAGAGAATAAAGCATTGAGCTTCCGAGGTACGAAACGATGCAATGTGAAATTGATTCCTGCGGGAAGTCGGTAAGTTCGGGTAGAGGTTAAAAATCCGTTTGACTCTTTTCGATTATGCGCAAACTTGAGCCTAGGATTAGTTAACATTACATCTTTAAACTTTCTCCACAGCAAGTAAAACTCAGCTTCGCTGACAACAAATGTATAGTGTTCACTTGGAGAAAACTTGAAAATTTTAAAGAATTTTTCTACATCTCCGGGGCATAACGCGTAAGTTGCATTCCGAATGGACCCTAATTTGATCATTTTGCGGAAAACTGCGCTTTGTATTTGGGGATCCTGTGGTAACGATCTGTACAAATACAATTTGTAATCTAAAGACTCTTCTTCCCACCACGTGTCCCACCATACTTCGCATCGGGGTTTTCGAAGCTGGCCACAGTTTGTTATATTCAAGTACGATTGGAGGTTAACTGTTTCGTTGTTGATTCTATGAATGAAACTACAATTGTTGCTACTTAAAATGTTGAAAAATGTAAAATTTTCAAATTCCTCTAAATGTTTCCACTTTGTCTCATACGGAAACCTGCCCATGGAATTTGAATTAAAAACACTTTTGTAAATTAAAACAAGTAGGGTGCCGAAAACAATCCAGAGTGCCGAAATCAGTCGAACTTTTGTCTCTGAGCCTTGGTGAATACCAGAACTAGATGTCTGGTCTACAAACAGTCTTGCTAGCCAAAATACGAGAGTCGGCATTGCTGGCGTAGCCCTGGCGCCATTTTGCGTAAAATCACTGTATATGGTTATCGAAAAACAGATTACAACAAAGAAAGAAAGAATAGCGACCCCTGTCCATGAGTCCATGGGACATAAAAGTGAAAACGATGTGCGTAGGGTGAATACTCCGTGAAGCGTTATAAATCGAAAGCCCAGCGTTTTGCCACCTATGAACTTAACGTACGATTTTTCGGAATCTAACGAATTGTCCGCATCGAAAAAAATAATTACTGGACGGGAATAGGAAACTGAGCCGCCATCTGTATCAGCACATACGGAAATGTTTCCGCCTTCTGAAACCAAATAGCTTAACATAGCCGTAAACAAATGCACTGGCTGCTTTCGACTCAACGGTGTGTCCCCACTTCCGCTAGCATAGTCTTCGTTCATGAGTGTTACCACGTGGTAGTTCGAGCTCCAGCTCACGCTCCTTCCGCCATCTATCATCCTTTCATAATCCGAATAAAGCCTGAAAAAGCAGTTTGCTATTGATTTGCAAGATATTTGCTCAGATCTCACGACTGCTTCGGATACTGTTTCACGATCGTCGGAATAGAACCACGCGGTATGGTGGGTATTTAAAGTTACACCAGCGTCTAAAATTATTGTAAACACTATCGGGATTTTACTTTTTCCAAAGTTGATTCCCAAACTACCAATACTGCTACGTGTTTTTTCCGGTTCTCCATAGCAACGCATCGTCGTTAGGAGAACGACAATTTTTGGAACTGTTACAAGTGATCTCCAAGTTCGATCTCTTGTAATTTGATCGAATGGCCGTGCAGGCGGTTCGTTGCACCAAACGTGAACAGTAACGACTAACATACAGTTTCGCAGTCGATACATGACGTGAACTATTGAAGAACCAGCATCCCGGACAGTTATGTTTTTTCCTGAATTGCCGAAACTTAACGGAGGAGCCAGTGGCAGTGTATTGCTTAGTACGTCAAAATCATCGATAACAATAGCCAAAAAACAGTACTGATAAGTATTGAGAAGTTGGTGTAAATCACTCAGATCAGTCGATTGCACGAAAGTTGGCCGCTCTAGCGAAATCAGTTGGTACGTTAGCCGTACAGTTCCAGCTAGCAAAAGTAAGGATGAAATTTTATCCATGACTGTTAGTCCATGACTGTCAAATAGTTAGCGATGCATAGACACCCTATAACTGAGAAAACTCTGAGAATAGGTTATGCATGCTGTCCGCAAGTAGGGGGCCGCCAGGAGGGCAGTCAAAACATTAACGCAGAACGTAGCATAACAGAAGACAAATGACACTTAAATCAGATGATAAATGATGCGACAATGTTTGTATTAATTCAACTGAAAATCCTTTACTAGTCCGTACCCTCATTACCGTTATGACACTTGTAAATGACAGCCACTGTAGCCAAATAATAGACAAACAAACTAATCTTGCTTGTTTAAATCCTAGAGTGATTTTCTGTACCTGCATGTCGAGATAACAACCAAACAATTCAAAGAATTGCGTACTAGCCACAAACTTAATTATTCATAAATGTCAGCGTTGCTGCAGGACGATCACAACTGACGTACTGAAATCGTACATCCTCTGAAATATGCTTTCGCCTACAAATACAACAATCGAGACTACAGTTCCAATTAGATTGAGCTCAAAAACCAGATAAATCTCACTTTGAAACAAAGACATGCTTCCTTGTCCTTGTACATGAGACTCGTGTTTTCGAAGCTGTAAAGTTTGAGAATAAAATCGAATCTTTTCCCATTTGTCCCACAAAGTATAGAGACCAGAGCTGAATATAGCTGATACCTGTCGCCTTACAATTGCATGATAACCGTGAAGTCCTCCGGTAATTGTTATAATCTTCCGAATCCCCAACAGGCCTTCAGATTCCTGGTCATGAGCAAATCGTAATTTCGGCATTTTCGTCATAATCTCTTCGAAAAGCTCCCACATTTCTAAGAATTTATCCTCCCGAACGACAAAAACCAGTGGAGTTTCTGCATCAATATGATTGTCTCTGACATACTGTTCCAACTCACTACTACAAATGAATGTTGTATTATGCGCGATTATTTGAAGCTTGTAGATGATTTCATCAAATTCTGGTATCCATGTTGCGGCACGGTATGAATTATAATGGAGCATCACGCGTACATTAAACTTGCATTCTTTGAGAAGTATTTTACATTGACGATCAAAGTGCAACTTTGAATCCAATCGCGATACCCATTGAATTGAAGGATCTCGGTTATACACAAGCATGCAATCTTCATGAAGCACAGGCTCAACCACACTCTTCCCGCTAATATCCATCAGCGTCTTAAATGCAGTCTCGTATGGAAAAGGCCGGGCAAAATCCGAATTCATGCTGCTCTTGTATAAGTTTGAGAGCAAAACTCCGAAAAGAATCCATTGATAAAACAATATCCTGTGGAAGGCCCCTTTGGTCTTAACCAACCAAGATGTGCTTTGATCAACTAAAGCGGATGCAACCGCAAGAGGCGCCACTGTCAAAGAGCTTATCACTAACACAGAGCCATCTTTCGGAGTTTCCGACACGGCTTTTACAAGCTGAGCTACAGCTGTACAAATAACGAGAACAATGATGCAAACCTGCACTTGTGGAGGGAATGGGGTGAAGTAAGTTGTAAAGGATGTCTTCGTCTTGGTTACTTTGAACGCAGTTATAATTCGGTACGAAAACATTTTCGATCCGATAAATAACTCTTCCTGTCCGAACTTGTTTTCGGAATGCATGAACTTGACGGTAGGGTATTGCTGATTCAAGGAAAATACTGAAGTAGACACGTTTCCAGGAAGAACATTTTGGGAAAGTACATTTAGTTGGGCCGTTATTGTTGCAGATGGGTGGTGCCGGTTGAAGGGTGAAGCATTTTTTACGTCTCTGTTGTAAGGGATCCGAATATATTCATCCGTTTGAGTAAAGTCCGAAGTCCAGACCACGCTACGACCGCTGGCTACTAAGCGTAAATATACTTCGTGCAGGACATAGCTGCAGTTTGTGGCGCCATCTTCATCGAAATTACACGGGAATGGTGAATTGTATGTATATCGCGGTGTATTGCTGCAATAGCTACACTCATACCAGCCAGACAATCGTTGCGCCTTTCCTTGCAGAGCGGAGTTCTCTCTGTATAAGAATATTAGCCCAAATGACGGATTAAGCTTGGTATTGCCTTTAGGCCAAAGCAACTGCAGAGTTGAAAGCTCAAAATTAGAACTTTGTTTTACGATCCATATGAAATTTTTAGGAATTAGTTTAAAGGGTACTACACGGGGTTGTTTTGCCCAATGAATCAGGTTATCGCTGTTGAACTCGATTACTCTTCGGCTATCGATAACTGTTAATACGGTTATACAATTTTCCACGCTGTCTCGGATACCCCGTGATGGTACAAATCCAATGTCACTCCACAGATACCTCAGTTGTAAAAGGGATGAAGACTGAATTACCGGTTGAGGATTGTCAAAACTCGTAGCAGCGGATGGAATTGCGTCTAATAGGTCAGTATCGTTGAGAAGGGTTATCGTAACACAGTTAGAAAATGGTTTAAGGAAGGATTCGAGTTTCAAGGAAGTAACAACCGATAATTCAGGTGTACTAACGGCGGTTTTAATTATTAGAATAACTACGAGACTTGAAAGGTGAGACCACATTTTCAAAATAGTAATGATTTCAGATCGTGTTATACACCTTTGATTATGGTTTGCATCCTGATTGCACTGCTAGTTATCAATGAAGTTCCTAGCAATAGCGTAAAGGTAGTTTTCATTCAGTCCATTGGATTTCAATTTTTTAAATTGCTCGTTTAAAATAGAGAGATTCAAAATATTTTTGTTCTCATGGGTTTTGTTGATTTCCGTCTTTAGTTCGATGAAGTAAATTAAAGACACTTCAACGATGTTTTCAGTCAAGTATGATGGCAGGCATACTCAAATTTTGAAGTCGCTTTAATTTGATTGAATGGAAATATTAAAATCTAAAAATATCGAGCTCGAGTTGAAATAAAGTTTTATTCATTCAGCAATTGCTTCATGCTTTCTAATTCCATTTACAAATTAAATTTCTAATATACAAACACGTACAAATACGTGCAAACGATGCTGACCAAGTAACAACCATAAGTCCATTCCCATAGGAGAATCATTCAAGAAGCCTTAATTTTGAAATGGAGCTTAAATAATAATGTTGCAAAACAATATTTGCAACAAAAAAATGATGATTGCACATCCGATTGCGAGTAAAAAACCTACGAATATTAAGTACGTATCGTGCTCAATCAGAGACAATCCTCTCCAAAGTTTCGGTTCTTCCCACAAGTCGTCGCTCCCCCTGCTGCTCAGATTGAAGGCAGGAAAACGAATCCCTTCCCAGCGTTCCCACAGCCAGTATATTCCAGAGGAAAAGAGGGCGCTGAAGCGAGTGTAAACGATGCTATGCAATGTGTAATTGATCCCTGCTTCAAGTCTGTATACTTTTGGCTCTGACAGAAATCTTTCCCCTCCCTTGTGATTATGAGCAAACTTGAGGTTCGGATCCCGTTTCATTAGTTCCCGAAACTTGCTCAGATAGAATCTGAACTTGTCTTCTCGCACGACAAAAAGTGCATCAGCATTTATAGTAGGATACATTTTAATGAATGCTTCCAAGTCCTCGACGCATAATGCATGGGATCTATTTTTCATTTCTAAATACTTAATTTTGGTATGGGCTGTGAGTGGAGCATCGCCGAAATGAGTTGCTTTGATCCTTAAGTCGATACTAAACTCACAACTAGAAAGTTGTGTCTTGCATGTCGTTGCGCTACCAGGAACCTGCAATCCAAAATTTTGCAGGGGGTAACGTGTTTTGCAGTTTTCGTGACGCACGAGTTCAATGAAAGTCAATCCGTCT
Organism: Sminthurides aquaticus; assembly: GCA_906901655.1. Classification (NCBI taxonomy): domain Eukaryota; kingdom Metazoa; phylum Arthropoda; class Collembola; order Symphypleona; family Sminthurididae; genus Sminthurides; species Sminthurides aquaticus. The sequence continues at coordinate 2,398,793 of CAJQTT010000010.1, forward strand.
GCATCCATGATGCTTTTCCATTTAGTTTCATACGGAAAGGGTGCAACGAAATCAGAGCTGACATAACAGTTGTAGGTGATCGATATTATGAAGCCAGCCGGTATCCATGTGCCCATTAAAAGCGTCAGAGACATTCTATGCCTTTCGTTGGCTCCGGATAACTTGGGCTCAACGCTCAGCTTCGAACTTTGATTCAGTACGACTCCGATGACCCAGAGCCCCAAGACTTGTCCACGTACCCAAGAATTTTCTCTTGTCCCGGTCACATGGAAGCTGTACACCATTAAGTAAAACGTTGCGATCATGGCAGCCGTTATGGCCATGTACGTTAACCCGTCGAATGGTGGAAAGAATGTTGCCAACGGCGATCTGGCCTTTGTAACGGCATTTGTCGTTATTAAAAGATAACCCGGGAAATGACTGCCAGTAAACTGAACTAGAGTTCCTTCCCTCTCGATATACATGTTGTCGTTGTAGAAATATATTTTAGGGTCTATTGTATGAGCGAGGATTTTCCGTCGAAGATAACTCGTCGATAAATTCATTCCATTCTGAACGATAAAATTAAGCATTGCGGGCAGTACAGGCGTTGGAAAATGACGATTGAAAGGAGTCGCTTCCAGAATATGGGCGTTTGTTTGAGTAATAGTCGAAACCACTACGAGTTGCCCAAAGTTGGATGACCATCTGACATTTTTACCACCTTCAACTGCTTCGACGTACAGTCGATATAGATCTGGGTAACATAGACGATTGAACGCGCAGTTGAAAGGCTGGTATTCTGTAAATTCCGATGCAGCTAAAAACTGACTCGAATTAAACCAGCCAGATTCCATATAATATTCAAACCGATTCTTCTTTGGGGTAACTATAAACGTAAAAACCGCAGGAAGTTTGTTGATGACCCGGTGTTTGATGTAGGTTTCGCGATACAAGCTTGTTGACTTTTCTCGCTCACGTGTCGTTAAAAATATAAATACTTTTTCCAGTACTCCAACTATTTTCATTGCTTCATAACTAGTTTCGTCTGTTTTAACGTAGTACCGGTTTGTGTGAAGTGAAACGAGCAAGATGCAATTGTTTCTCTTCCTGAGTAGTTTTATCCTATCCGATTTTTCAAGCTCAGCTATTCGGCGAAGGAGCTCGGAATGATTCGACGCTAAAACTGGTAGTACCAGTTGTGCAGGTTCCGATTTATGGTTGGATTCAGTGAATGCAAGGTCTAGGTTAAAGATGTTGTCGTTAATTGTTATCAGTATGCATTGCTTGTGGAGCAACACAAATTGATTTAGATTCAAGGAATACTGTGGAAGCAGTGTGGGGTAACTGGTGACACTTTTAATTGCACTGCTGACCGTTATTACCGTTGCTACCAACGGCAGTATAATTGGCATACGATACGACGCCGTCGACCTGTGATTTTCCATGCTGCAGTTTTCCTTGTAAAAGCCTTCGATGCTTTAATGTTTAAAATCATATGCGCATTTTTACTTCGACTTGTGGCAAACTATTCATAATTTCTGTACAACAGATTGTGAGAAGTGAGAAGACGTGGCGCAGTTCTGTACAAAGAAACATATCCGTGCATTTTGATGTACTTTTTAATTTCCGTCGTTTATTTGATTTTCGAATTGATAGCAAACACTACATTCATAGTTGAATTTGAATGATCAATTAGCCTTTTAATATCCTTACTTTGAAATTCCTTACTATTAATCAAAATATAAGTTTGTCTCACACTCACAGCAGCTGTGAGTCTATCAGCTGAACAAATATTAGCTAACCACTTGGCCTGAAATTCTTCTCTGAGCTCCTCTAATGCCCTATAATGCACTTATAAAGCTTTCCGAAATGCAAATGTGAACCTTAAACGCTTCTCAAACTCTTGCTACTTTAACTCCAAGAAGCCCAGAAATCAATAGCTTATATCCTAGAATTAACCAAGGCCCCTTAAGGAAATGCTCCCCAGATGTCAGCACACTAGAATGTTACTAGCAGTCCAATGATCTGCTTGGCCATGAAGTCTAAGAAATTCGGGCTCGACACTCGCTCCATCATGTGGAAGGATCCCACTTTGATTCCAACCCTAGGAAACGAACTCAGTAACCTCCGGCAATACTGTTTTTCCTTTGGATCGGATAGTTTCCCCGCATGTACGCCAAGTTCTTGAAGGACCCGAAGGATTTTATCGGGGATGCTGAAAGCGCGGTCAAAAATAACAACGTACAGAGGAATGAGGTACACGCCGAGTATCATTATCACGATCGCTAACGAGGGCTGGTATGAGAAGAGTTTTATCCCTAGAAAAATGTCAACGATGGCTGCGGCAAGGACGTACTGCTTGTACGCGAAAATGACATCGGAGAAGACGGTATTGAACAACTTGATTTTAACTTGCATCTGGCGACAATTTTGGTACTCAAGGAAGACTTCTGTGGGCTGCAAGCCGTGGCGCCCTCTACCAACACATTTATCATTCCCATTTATACTTTATGAGGAAGACAGCCATAAAAAATACACAATAGTTTGTCACAAAACACATTACTGACTGTACCCACCGAATCACCATCAAGCGTTTGTCCATGGTTTCGATACAACCTTGGAAAAACATGGTGAAAACGTAGCAAATATGAAGGCAAACGCCAAGAATTTCATACATTGGGAGAACGTCCATGAGGATAAACAATCCCAGGAGACTCGCTGATCTTTGCTCGATGGGCAGAAGCGAATAGTAAAATTGAGGTGAGCCGCAAAGAAATATATAGTACAAAACGTACATGCCGGTACATAACATCAGCATCGTTACCGGTAGGCAAAGAACGAGCCACTCCTGTATATTGTAATCTTTGAAACTCGGTTCGTTTCGATCTGCCCAAGTAGCGTTTGCGTTTACAGCAGCCACGCCTGCAAAAACGAAACAAAAATTTACCGTAACTGGCCGGTTTGAATGCAAGACTACGTATGAGACTTACTTGTGCAATCATTTTCAAGGGAATTAAACAAAGCCAAGTGAACAATGGGTTCTGCAATGAACATTCGGTAAGCCCAATACACTGCTGAGGCAGATACAAGTGCAGCTTGTATGTGGTACGGCAAGTACAGCAGTTGAATGTTTTCCGGGTGAGCTATTACATAAACTAGTCGCAAATTCAACCACAGACTTAATGAAGAAGCTGTCACAAATATTGTCATCCAGAGAATTTTCTGAAATTTTGAAGTAGTGAGACAAGCGTCTCCTGTAAGTCGGTCGTAATTGAATGGAAAAAATCCAAATTTTGTTAGAAATGCATAGCTCCAATGGATCAAGGTCAAATGTTTCTTTGCAATCATTTCTGTAGCCAAATTTTTCGGACCTTAGGGAAAAATGGCAAGCTACGTGCGGTGCGTGAATGCAGCTTCCGGGTTGATACTGACTTGTAACTTTTAAGCTGAATGCGGTAGTGACGTATTTAAAATAACGTTCCAATTAGCAATTTCAAAATAATAGCTTTTTTAATAAACGGCGACTAGCATAAATTGCAGTTCACTTTTAACAAGCTGTAGTTATTCCAAACGACAATGTCTACGTATTTGTACTCCGAATGGGTTTACTTCCTCATTGGTGACAAGTCTGTGTGATGCAGTTATTTAAAAGATAGGTTAGGTTGTAAGTACTGTGTACACTATAGTTAATTGACTAGTTAAATGAGCCTTACCTGTAAGGTGAAATTTGACTATAATTATATGAGTAATAATAGGTCCTGAAGGTAGAAGGTATGATAACGATATGTAGCCCTCTTCCAGTGAGGGCGAAGGTCCATGTATACAAAGAAGATGCTGGAACAGCATCAAAAACTAAAAAGTATACCACCGCGCCTGCTCCAACTGCGTACATTTACTCCTCATCCTCATCTCACTCCTCAGTTACTTTAAAGCCAATTAACAATTTTGACAAACTACATTATTTTGGGGGTGGGTTGGCGGGAACCTTCTACCTTCAGGACCTATTATTACTCATATAATTATAGTCAAATTTCACCTTACAGGTAAGGCTCATTTAACTAGTCAATTATATTTCGTAATTGACGGTCCTTCGGTAGAAGGTATGATAACGATATGTAGCTGTTTAAAGCTTAGTTTGACAAAATTTAATCCATCGTTAACTTTCTAAAACCTTTTCAACAAAATCAGTCGCCTTAACCAAAGGTCGGTTATAAAATTTTATAAACATTTTAGAATTCTGTTGCCACCCGGCTTGAGCAAATATAGAATCTATCGATACATTACAACGATATGCTTTTGAAACTGAAGCATGTCGAAAAGAATGACCTTTAAATACATTTGTATCAATTCCTGCTTGATGTAAACCTATTTTGAGCCATCGGCTCAAAGTTTGAACCGTTACAGGCTTATGAGGCTTTTCAAAAGATAAAAACAACTGAGTATCTTGTCGAAACTTCGACGTTAAATCGATATAACATTTTAAGGTCTTGAACACACACACTTTATGATCTTGGTAGGGTGGAAACGTAAAAACTGGACAATTATCTCCTACCTTTGTAGTCTTAAGTCTAGCAGTAATACATATTGTTACAAAATTATCCTGAAAAATAATATTATCTATCGACATAGCCCTGAGTCCTTGTACTCTTTGAGCCGTTACTAATGCTAACAAACTGACTAACTTAACAGACAAATCTTTTAAGCTTAAATGCTCATTCACAGGTTGGTTCTTCCAGTAATCTAAAATCACTGAAGGATCCCAAGTATAATTATATCTAGGTTGCGGCGGTCTTAGACGACCTACCCCTTTCAGAAACCTTACAACTAAGGGATGATCACCTACCGCAGAACCATCAATCTTATCTAACACAAAACTTAATGCCGATCGACAAGTGTTCAATGAACTATAACTAGCCCCTTCGCTTAACAATCTCGACAGAAAAGAGAGTATAACATTAATTGAAGGAGAAAAAGTCTCTACCTTCAGAGTCGTACAATATGTAACCCACTTCCTTAAATACATATTATATACACATTTAGTACCTTTACTAATAGAACTAAGCATTACGCTGATTACATCTTCGGGTAATTGGCGCTTCTGGAAACTTATCCGGACAAAATCGCTGCCATCAACTTGAGATTTCGATGAAGGGGATGATACCTGTGGGAATAACAAGAGACAATTAGATCGTCTTGTGGACCTACTACTATTATCTCTGACACGGCAAATCTCCGATAGTTTGGGAACCAAGGTTGTGTGTCCCAATACGGCGCAATAACTAATGCGGTTGCTCTGTCTTGTCTAATTTTTCTAATCACTTTCGCTAAAAGACAAAATGGAGGAAATATGTATAAACCCTCTCCGCTCCATTTAAAAGTAAATGCATCGACTTCCTCTGCACCTGGTTGAGGAAGTAATGATACGAATCGGTCACACTGTTTAGTAACGCTAGTGGCAAACAAATCTAGTTTCGGGGTGTACCTAAGGGATGTAATAATTTGTTCGAAACATGACCTATTCAACATCCAATCGGTCTCATCGTTTAGAGAGCGAGACAACAAGTCTGCCTCTATATTTAGGCTACTCTTTATATAGGAAGCATGTAAGAAAATGCAATTTTCCTCAGCTAACTTAAATATTCGTTTGGCGATTTCTAATAATCGTATGGAGCCACAACCCCCTAGCCGATTAATGTACGAAATAGCTACAGTATTATCCACTCTTAATAAAACCCATTTGCCTTTTAAATGACTTGCAAACGATTTTAACGATAGCTCTATAGCTAACAATTCGAGTGCGTTGATACTAAAATTCTGTACCGTGAAGTCCCAATGACCTTTTGCTGATAACTCACCAAACTTACAGCCCCAACCTGTAAGGCTAGAATCGGTGTACATGGTACAGTGAAAATTATTGATCCTTAAATGCATTGTAGCACTACCAATATTCTTTAGCCACCACTTAAGATCTAGCTTTGCTTCCTCGGATAGTTTGACATGAGTATCATAGCCATGACTACCTAACTCAAGGGCGGATTGCTTTTCTAATTCCAGCTGCCTTGTGTATAACAAGCTATACGGTACGGCTGGAGACGCTGAAACCAGCCTACCTATAATTTCGGACAATTTCTGTACTGTCAAGGTACTTACTTGTAATATTTCTAAAATCTCCTTCCGTATAGTCATACGTTTAGCTTCCGGTAAGGAGATACTCATTTGAGTGGAATCAAAAATAAACCCAAGGTATTTACAGGTTTGATTAGGCGTTAACACTGACTTTGAGCTAATCTGAAAACCTAAATCAGAAAACAGAGTCGTTACTTTTTTCGTTTTCTGTATGCACAACTCATACGTACACTCGATTATTAATGCATCATCCAAATACTGTACCATGACAACGTCCTCTCGACGAAGTCGAGCGATTACCGGCTTCAACAATTTAGTAAATAGCCTAGGCGCGACTGATAAGCCAAACGGAAGGCAAGTGTATTGGTACAAACCTCCCTCCCATCGAAATCTCAAGTATTTTCGACTGACCGGATGAATAGGAACACTATGATATGCATCCTGCAAATCAACAACACACATATAGTTGTGTTTTTGCAACAAATTACAAACTGTCCTATAGTCCTCCATCTTGAACTTTTCATTATCAATAAACTTATTCAAGGATTTTAAGTTTAGGACCAGTCGGTGACCACCACTAGATTTAGGTACGGCAAAAACTGATGAAATATACTGGGACGACTCATCTAAAGCAGTCTCGATAGCTTTGATCTCTAACAAACGACTAATGCATTGTGTAATGATAATTTTTTCATCGACACTGCAAGTTAATTTAGGCTCACGTATCTGTGCTGGATCATTAGTAAACTCGATCTGGTATCCACGAACTAAATTAATTACAACAGGATCGTTGGTCAACTTTAGCCATTGGTTGTAGTAAAACCTTAAAGCACCAGCGTGTTTGCTTACGTTGTTCAATAACTGCGGTATTTGTTGCCGTTCCCGCGGCGTTGGTTGTCGGTCGGACCGGAGCGCCGCCCCTTCGATCCCCCCAATCCGTTTAAAGCATTTCCAGTAGGTCGGAAGGTGAATTTCTCGGTTGGCCGAGCTTGATTGCCAGGCCTGTTGAACGGATGATAACGATGTGACTGCGGCTTGGAAATTGTCTTCCCAATCTGATCCGTCACTTTTGCCGCTTTAATTTGTTCCTGGATATTATCACCAAATAAAAATTCGGTGACCGGATTGCTTGATGAACAAAGTTCGTCAAATGGAGACGACAAACAAGTTTTGGCTGAGCTCCGGCGAAGAATATTCAAATCCTTTTGGGCCGCTCCCAACATGGTCGCAGTATCTAAGGCCGTTGATATCCAGGTCTGGGATTGAGCTTTGAAGCCCTTATTCACTTTTGCAAATTCACTCACATCAATAACCAGAGAAGCTAACCCGACTAGTCCGTGAGTCAATAATTGTTGAGTTTGTTGGAGTCGGACGTCCTTAGAACGTACCGGTTTGCTTAATTTCTTCCAGACTTCTAAGTTGACTTTGGGAACTCCAACAAGCTTCATGTTCGATGGCACTTTATACTTATCTTTGAAGCCGTCCATTTCAGTTTTCTGAATGCCGCGAGTTGGTATTTGATTAAACAATCTTGCAACACTGTCGTTAACTGGCAGTCCAAATTCATTAGTCGGTTGCGCCGCTGCAATCGCTTCTTCTAATAAATCCACTTCGTCATCGGATGGCATCAAGTCCCGTACCAAATTGTCGCGATCCAATGCATCGCAAAACGGATCCATCATTTCATCTTCCTCGTCATTGGAGACTTCTTCCAAAACAGGTTTAGCTCCTTTTGATGGTGATTTCAGGGCTCCTAGTTTGTCAGTTAACAAACTAACCGCATCGGCTAATTTAGCCATAGTAACGTTAACATCCGATCCCTGAATATCTTGCACATCTTCATCATTTGAAGCAGATGCGACCGGAATAGATTTATCCTTAGCTTTTCCTTTGGCATGCTTGTTTTGAGGCTTGGCCTGGTCGGCACTGTAATTAAAATGTTTTTAAATTTGTTCAATTACAAGGTCGGTAATATTCTTAACCCGTTTGAAATCATTCCCGTTATTTTACATGAAAATTTTAATTGTAATTAAATATTTTTCAAAGCTACCACGCCGTGGTTAGCTAAAAGCAATATGGCGCCTTCTTGTCGCTCGTATGCACAACGTGTATACGATATATGTATAGCAACCGTACCTTGGTATACTGTCTTCAGGCATGGTATATGAGGAGGCAACGTCTCTCTCTAGCCTTCTTCTTGATTCACACTAGTACGCACTGTAAACTGGAGCACTAACACGGAGAACCTTCGCCGCACGCATGAAAAAAAGAACTGAGGAGTGAGATGAGGATGAGGAGTAAATGTACGCAGTTGGAGCAGGCGCGGTGGTATACTTTTTAGTTTTTGATGCTGTTCCAGCATCTTCTTTGTATACATGGACCTTCGCCCTCACTGGAAGAGGGCTACATATCGTTATCATACCTTCTACCGAAGGACCGTCAATTACGAAATATAATTCGTGTATTCTATTTCAGTGTCTTTATCACAGCAATCTAACATGAAAACGCTTGGGTCAATTTTATAATGAAATTGCATTATTTATCGACAAGCGATCAAATTTAGATAACACCGAAATTGCGTTTACCGATTCTGGCATCGCTGAAATTGTCATATCTTTGTCTTGGATGTAGAAAAACATTCAATAAGGAGATGAATTCAAGGCTAAATGGTTCAGGCACTGTATTGTATGATTGTGTGTCGTTCTTAATGGGTTTGGAAGGTGCACAGGGTTTTGAAACCAATTAGCAAGACATTATATTCAATATTTCTCGGAAATCATAAAGTATTTTAGGTAAGCCAAGATTTAGGTGTGCAGTTTCTGATCCGAGTTGGCATGGCAACTATATGATGGGCCTCCAGGTAAAAGTCTATGAGTGCAATATTGGCATTGTGACAGTGGAATTCGTTATTGCCGACGAACAGGAGGAGGAGGAGTTGTGCTGTGAAAGGCTTCTTGGTTGGTGGAAGGTGGAGAGTGAAATTATGACTCTTACGGCCGCCATCTTCCCGTCGGAAGCTTCTCTCGACCTCAGGTAGTGAGAGTGAGTGCATTAAATAAACAGACAAAATGTTCGACCGAATGAGCGAAATGAACTTAGTCAACGATTTCAGAGGAAAGTCAGAAATGGAGGAAGGAGTTTGAAATATTTAATTCGCGGAATCAAAAAGTTTGGAATTGAAACAAAACATTTGGAATTTAAAGTGGCTGGATTCAAGACTTCGAGAAGCCGAAGTTTCGATCCATTTCGTAGCAGGGGTTGTGATTTTGGATGATAATAATATTTATTGTAGACTTTTTATTTCAATATGGTGGCCAACTGGGAAGGCTCACCAAGAGGAAGACGAAACTTCTTCCTCTTGGAATCGTCAGCTAAACGTAATTCCACTTACAGAAGACCCGTCTATTGAAAGTTAAAGAGTCCAAAGTAATGCATGAAATTATTTAATTGTCGGAATGTAATGACGCTCATTAATGAGGCTACAGACATGTGTCAATAAACTCATATACAATATCAAGGACGTCAAAATTACAGCTTTCAAGTAGCAAAAGTTACAATCCATTCTTGACCAGGGGAGTTGCGGTGTTCAGACCTTTCAATCAGCCGCCCATTCTGGTCCTCACGTGGGTCAGTGTCGGGACAATAATATACGTCATGATAATACCAGGCAAAGAACTCAAAGATGGGTTTCATTTTGACCACCAACTGCATAGGCTGCAGACCACCTTCCGGAGAGGAAACAACTTCAATGGATATGTAATTCATCGTGCCACAGCCATCATCCTTTGCGAACATGGGTTTGAGCTCATCCAGTTTGTTGCGGAGGTAAAAGACGGAACTGCTTATGCTCGGTAACGGAACAAACTCCCACCGCCAGGCATTCTGGCGGAGCTTATCTTCACCAACCGCCAATGTAGCTGCGTTAGTAGCAACACATGAGACTTTGTAAGCATCTGGATTTACAGGGAGGTAGAGGAATTCTCCTTTGTAATACTTGTTTTCAATATTCACAAGTTTTCCACTAAGTCCTGCCAATCCAAAGCAACGATATGCCAGGAGTGCAAGGGATGAGGGTCGGGTAAGGATGGAGCTAGATTTCGTAAGAGGAGCTGATGTTGCGTTCAACTCTGGAGATGGGGTTGTTGTTTGATTAACCGAACTCAGGGCTTCAGGTGCTAAAGTTACAATCCATGTCGCATAACCAGGGAGGATGGGAAAATACCGGATTACACCTCTCCCATTAATCTCATCTGTCATGTTTGGTCGGATCTCGGCATGATAATACGTATTCTCGGAATCCTGCATATTTTTCATTGTGATAACCAATTCAGTATGCGGAACACCTCCAGGATGAGAGGAAACAGTTTCAATGGACACGTAATTCCAGCGGCTGTTGTCATCTTCCATTGATGGGAACGTTTTGAGCTCGTTGAGTTTGTTGCGAAGGTAAAAGAGGGAGCTGTCTTGACCGGGAACTGGAACAAACTCCCACTGAAACGCACTCTCCCGCAGTTTCTCTTGACCAACTGACAATGTGGCTCCATCATGAAGAACACTTCCAGTTCTGTTAGTCGGAATTCGAGCAAGGTATAGGTATTCCAATTGATATTGTTCGTTCTCAATATTCACAAGTTTTCCAGCCAGACCTGACAGTCCAGAGAGACGATACGTTTGGAGGGTGGGGGACGGGGCAACGGTGGAGTTCAATTCCGCCAGGAGAGCCTGTGTAGAGTTGCATTCGAGAGGAGGGATGACTGCTGAACTCAATGTTTCCAAGGGTACTTCAGAAGGAGTTAGCTCAGTTTGTGTAGAGGTAGCTACAGAAACTGAAGTTTCTCTAATGGTTCCTGGGTTCGGTGATTGACATGCTGGGAAACAAGTAGCAAAAGTTATAACCCATTCTTTACTAGGGTAGTTGTATCCAGACATAAAAATATTCCGCCCATTCTTATTAGTGGCTCCATATGGGATTTCAGGATAATAATGCGAGGTATCTCCAAATACAGGATGCTGAGTACGTAGGATTGGTTTCATTTTGACCACCAACTGCATAGGCTGCAGACTATCTTCCGGAGAGGAAACAACTTCAATGGAAATGTAATTGTAAACCCGGACTTCATCATCCGTTGACGCCATGGGTTTGAACTCATCTAGTTTGCTGCGGAGGTAAAAGACGGAACTACCTTCTCTCGGAACTGGAACGAACTCCCACTGCCATGCACTCTGACGGAGCTTATCTCCACCAGCCGCTAATGTAGCTCCGTGATCAATAATATTTGAAGTTTTGCCATCATTTAAATTTTCAAGGAGGTAGAGAAATTCTCCTTTGTAATGCTTGTTTTCAATATTCACAAGTCTTCCACTTAGTCCTGCTAATCCAAAGCAACGATATGCCTGGAGTGCAAGGGATGACGGAGGGGGGAAGAACGAGGTGGATTCCGTAAGGGGAGCAGCTGTTGCGTTCAAATCTGCAGATGGGAATGTTGCTTGATAATCGGAACTCAGGGCTGCCGGTGCGAAAGTTACAATCCATGTCAAACCGATGGGATGTTTAGCCCATCCTGTTTCCCGCCCACTGGGCCCTGCATCCGTGTATAGTCGGGGACTATAATAATGATTCTCGACCACATCCTGCATTGTGATAACCAATTCAGTATGCGGAACACCTCCAGGATGAGAGGAAACAGTTTTTACATAAACGTAATTCCAGCGGCCGTTGTCATCTTCCATTGACGGCAACGTTTTGAGGTCGTTGAGTTTGTTGCGAAGGTAAAAGAGGGAACTGTCTTCGCCGGGAACTGGAACAAACTCCCACTGAAACGCACTCTCCAGCAGTTTGTCTCTACCAACCGCCAATGTAGCTCCATCATTAAAAACATTTCCAGTTCTGTTAGTCGGATTTCGAGCAAGGTATAGGTATTCCAATTGATATTGCTCGTTCTCAATATTCACAAGTTTTCCAGCCAGGCCTGACAGCCCAGAGCGACGATACGTTTGGAGGGTAGGGGACGGGGCAACGGTGGGGTTCAATTCCGCCAGGAGAGCCGCTGTTGAATTGCATTCGAGGGGTGGGAAGACTGTTGAACTCAATGCTTCCAAGGGCGCTTCGGAAGGAGTCGGCACAGTTCTTGGGTTCTGCGATTGACATGCTGAAGCTGCAATAAACAAAGCGGTGCACCAAACGAGGATGCCGAGTAAAAAAGACATTTTCCCACTACCAATCTCACGTCGAATTCCTAAAAACATCTTTCCTGGTGATCAAGTCTTATAAGGTTCCAAATACAAGCAATATCGGAACAGCAGATGTGGGTGTGAAAGCAGTATACGTTGGAATGGATACCTCCGTGGCTGTTTGAATCACTTTAAATGTAACTTGACCGAGCGAAGTTAAATTGTTCATGGCCTGCAGTACTCTGGTCATGTTGATTTAAGCTCCATCAACACGATTTGAAGAGTCCTGAGTCTCTTGTTTTTACTTATTTGTTATAGGTTCGTATCAAAAATAATAACTAATCAGCCTGATACTGTTCTTCAAGTAAACAACCAAGCCTCTTATTTCCACGTCCAACAATCAACAGAATGCTGCTATGTCAAGTTATTTTTATCGGATAAACTCAAAATAAATATGAGCCTAACGATAACCTATGAAAAATGTATAATTTCATTGCATTTTCAAAAACAAAAACGATAGCATTATCAATTTTTCATTTCCCATCATGACAGCTCTCAAGATATTGAAGTCACATAATATTATTATGAATTTTATAATTATTTAAACAGCTTTGCGATCAGCTAAGCAATGCTATTGAAGCTCAAGTATAAGCTGTGAGATAATAGCATTTACATAGTTCAACTTCTGTGGAAAAATTCATGACGTTTCTCCTAAAGTCTGAAGAAGGGAAAAGATACATCAAGTCATCTCTTATAGTTCATGTTGGACATTGAATAATTGACTTCAAATATAAAAACAAGATACAATTTCTGGTCTCAGTATTATTTGATGTTAAAACAAGCTTTAAAAAGCTTCCATTCAAGTTTTGCTCCATGCTTCAACTCCGAATCAACTGGGCTATAAGCGCATTGTCCCTCCTATAACCCACCGTTTGTTCGGTTGATGAAGTGAGTGTGTGCTCCCTCCCGTTTTTCCTGCATGCACCCACCCCGTAATGGATAGAGCTTCGTCCAGTTACAAGCAATCGTAAGCCACATCCCCCCTCCCTAGTAAGCCAACACACGTCTTCAGCGTTTGCCCCGAGTGACCGAAGCTACCCGCCATTTTGTTTGCACGCATCCCACATGTTGTTTCAACCCATGAGTCATTTTGCGTTAACCCAGCCACCATATTGTTTAATGCAAAATGGCGACTACTCTAACAAACGCAAAATGCCGGCTGCGTTAACGACTAGAAGGACTAGATGGAAGACAAGCATTACAAAGGAAAATTCCTCTACCTCCTTGAAAATCTAAATGATGGCAAAACTTTAAATGTTCTTAATCACGGAGCTAACTTTAGCTGCTGGTGAAGATAAGCTCCGTCAACATGCGTGGCGGTGGGAGTGCGTTCCAGCTCCAAGCATAGGTAGTTCCGTCTTGTACCTCCGCAACTAACTAGATGACCTCAAAACCATAGCGACAACGGATGATGAAGTCGGTGTTTACAATTACATTTCCATTTAAGTGGTTTCCTATCCGGAAGATGGTCCGCAGCATACGCAATTAGTTGTCAAAATGAAGTCAATCTTTGAGGAATGGTTTTGATGTGGATGATGATGAAGACACGTATTATTATCCAGACACGAGACCATAGGAAACTTGAAATAATGGGCGGCTGATTAAAGCATTTGATTGCCGCGACTACTGTAGTAAAGAATAGATTGTGAATTTTGCTGCTTGAAATCTAAAATTCGGAAATAACGCATCCAAAGTATGCGGAATGTACGGAAGTGTAAATTGAGGGTGCATTGTTATGGCTGCGTTACCTTGTATAAACGCTTGCTGGTCCACATTACTTCGTATCCCTGTTCATTAAGCGTGTTACTATTTCTCCTAAAACTTTCGTGTTTGCTTCCCCCTCTGTGCATCTTCTGCCACCACAGCTTTTTTGCCTCTTCAGACTTGATATGATAAATCCAAATAATCACTTTCTTCATGAAATGCCCACATGATGAGAATGGACTTCTATGTAACTTATTTAACTTCTTAACAAGGAGTCATTTAGGATGAGGATAAAAACAAACAACTTAATCTGAAACTACGCTGTCTTGTTCACATACAAGTTGGTAGCAGTACAAGCAAAGGAATTGAAGCATATTATACAGTCAAAGATAGGTTTAGTATGAAATAGGGATTGTGATTCAAAAGATACTTAGACTCAAGAAAGAACATTTAATAAATTAATTGGAGGGTCAAACCAATTAAAAACTAACTGCTTCTGTAATAAAACATAACTTAACTTCTTTTGGTTAATTTGCTGTTCAATTCGAGGGATGTCGCCCGTGTTCATTATCCGCGTTTGGTGCTGCACTTTGCTCATTGCGGCTTCAGGAGTTAAAGCTCATGATACAAAACTCAATAAAGCAAGTTCCAGGAACGAGTAAGTGAATAAAAAATTAGAGTAGGATAGGAGGTATCCTTACTGCCGGTTTGAATTTAGGTAAACATGGTGTTATTCAAGAGACACTACAATGAATTTGCATTGCCTAAATCTATGGTTATTACTATGATGATATCCAATTTTACAGCAGAATTCGACAGTTTATTCCTATTTTCCGAAAGAATATATACGATAGGGTGTAGGGATAAACGCATATATACGTATATATATACATATATCTAGCGGTACATATAGTATTTGAATTTGTGGCCAACCGGAAAACCCGATCGCATATGCCTATTTTTCAAACCAGCATAAAGCGCAGAAAGGTTATTTGGTAGCTTAGATTGAAAACCCGACTTTAAAAAATAAAATATTAATAAATTTCAGACGTGAACCCGATTTGCGACATGCAAGCGCAGCAAGACCGTCTTGTGTCATATCGATCCCAGAAGACGAAGCTGACGGATTGACAAAACTCCTTAACGGCTTTCTCAACGTCTTTGCTAAGACAGATCCAGCAGCTGTGGATTCCTCACGGGATGCGGGTTCATCGTTTGTTCTAGATTGTGACAACGGGGTTTCTGGGCTGGAAACTTCGGTTTGGCGGATCCTCAACCGAGTTTGGCTCGCCACGTCTTGCCAATACTCGGATAAAGAATTCAATCAAGCGCTCCTTGAGGTGGAGAATGAGGCAGACAAAGTGCTTATTACTTTGAGGAATGTGGATATGGTCCCATTCAACGGTACAGTAAAAATTGACTACTACGACAGCACAGTGGCCACAGTCAGAACTACTTTGATCCAAGCCGTTGAGAAAATGAAGGACGCCCAAAACAGTGGTCGCTGCCACTCCTCGGCTGTGAAGCAGTTGACGGCCAATTTTGAAGAAGCGCTCCGAGAAATCAAATCCCAGAAAGAGACTATTGCTGTACTTCAGGAAGAAACTCGACAAGCACTTGCAGCTATCAGCACTCTGAAGGACCAAACAGAAAAGTCGCTATTGGCGGTAAAATCACAGAAGGCAGAAGCGGGAGCGCTCCTTGTGTCAAAACAGGCTGAGAAGGACAGCGAGCAAGCCGAACTCCTGGAAAAACTTAATGCGTATGTGCTCCCTGCAGAATTCAACTCTACAGAGATACCCATACTGGAAGAAATGTCCACAGTTGCCACACCACTAACGGCACTGCAGGTTTATCTCAACTCTGGATTCGCAGGGCTAACTGGAAAATCTTTGAACATCGAAAACGAGCACTACAAAGGGGATTTCCTCTACCTCGCACGAAATCCGAGAAACAGAACTGCAAATGTTTATTTTGATGGAGCAACGTTGGCAGTTGGTGAAGACAAACTTCGGGAGAGGGCGTTTCAGTGGGAGTTTCTTCCAGTTCCGGGCGAAGACGACTCCATCGTTTACCTTCGCAACAAACTCAACGAGCTCCAGCCGATGGCATCAAAGAAAGATGAAAACGGTCGTTTCAACTACATTCAGATGCTAACTGTATTTTCTCCGACTGTTGGTGAGCCTTCCCAGTTGGTCATCGCAATGAAGGCAACGGTCTGGAATGAATATTATTTCCCATACTCAACACCAAATATAAAATCAGAACTGATTGGAAGGGAGATTGGTTGGAGTACTGCTACCAACTACCCTGGTAGGAAATGGATCGTAAGCTTGGCTTCTGAAACATTCAGTTCTACAGTTCACCCCCCTCAGAAATTCGATTCTACAGTGGCATCCCTACCCGAAGAAGCGTCTACATTTGACCCACCCACAGCAATGCAGGTTTATCTCAACTCTGGTTTGGCAGGGCTAACTGGAAAACCTTTGAATATCGAAAACGAGCACTACAAAGGAGAATTCCTCTATCTTGCACGAAATGCGACAAACAGAAGTGCAAATGTTTATTTTGATGGAGCAACGTTGGCCGTTGGTGAAGCCGAACTACGGGGAAGTGCGTATCAGTGGGAGTTTGTTGGGGTTCCGGGCGAAGACAGTTCCGTTGTTTATCTTAGGAACAAACTCAACGAGCTCAAACCGATTCCATCAAGGCAAGATCGATGGGGTGGTTGGGATTACGTTTCCATTAAAACTGTTTCCTCCGGGACGCGTCGTGAGCCTTCTCAGTTGGTTATCACAATGAAGGAAACGGTTGAGAATAAACATTATTATCGTCCAAATCCTACACCAAACTCTAACTCAGAACTGAATGGACGGGAGATAGGTTGGGATTTGGCTCGGAACTACCCCTTTACGAAATGGATCATAACTTTTGCTTCCTGAAGCCTGCATTTCAGCCAGCCGAAATAGAAATTGCAAATGATTTGATTTAATTCGCAGCTTTGTGATTCTGGAAATAAAATGATTTAAAACTCCCTCCTCATGTTTTGACTTAGGTCTAAGCAGAATTCATTTCAGTCATTCGGTTGAGCATTTTATCTGTTGAGTTCATTGCAACCAGCCTCACTTCCTGAGAGCGGGAGAAGCCCCCGGAATGATAGATGGCGGCGGAATTGGCGAGAAAAGAAATGTTCGTTTTGATAAGCGAGCACGCAGGAGACACAGTGGAGGAGAGAGGATTACGGTACAAAATGACGACAGAAAATGGCAGTATACATATAGTTTAACATCCCTTGTTGTTCATTACACTTAATGAAAAGCTAATCACCCGAAATTATACCTGCAATAAAGGTAACACAGTCACGGGTACTACTTGTATCCCAAAATGGACTTGATTCCAGTTGATAATTTCCTAAAACTAAAACCTGAGATACGAGTAAAGTGGTAAAAGTTGGAAACCAGGACATCGTTTCATAAGAGGGGATAACTATTATCGCAGACGCTTTGTCTAATACTACCTTTTGTAATACCGCAGGTATGAGTGAAATAGGAGGAAATAAATAAGCAAACTCATTTTTCCAGTCTCCAGTGAATGCGTCAACTAATGTAGCGTGTGGGTCTGGGAAGGGACTACCGTATCTGTTTAGCTTTCTTGAACAACAACAGGCAAACATATCGATTGTAGGGTCACCGAAGAAATAACAAATTTTCGAAAAATGGCTGTCCATTATGCACATATTAAAGCTGGAATCAGGAATGCAAGGTTGAACATTTTGAGTTAAATTGGGAATAGCTTGCTGATTGACTAAAGAAATTTTCAGCCATAGGTTCTTTGAGGAACAAACCTGTATAATTGCTTTGGCGTAAGGAACGAATTCCTTGTTGTAGTCGTAAGTGTTCATATACTGAACAGTAAGTTCAGACTGAACTCTACACAAAACACGATTTTTCAGCACCGTGGAATTTAATTCGTTCAAGCAATTATTGATGACCAGCATTTCTTGAATGGATTTAGGTAGTTCATTCTGCAAACTATCCCATTGAAACTGTAAAAATCTCGAATAGGAATTCGTGATAATAGTAATTGACCACCCCCAAGTAAAGGTGTAAATCACCAATTCACAATCGTAAGTTGCCTGCTGTATTGGACGAAAGCTACTGATTATGTTTTTTTCCACCAGTCTACGGCTTTTAACGTATTCATGAGGTTGTTTTTAGTATCTGTCGAGGAAGACTGATACTGGATGGCTTTCTCGGAAGTTATAATATTAAAATAGAAATTTCCATTCGGAACATACGGTAGTGCAGGTTGGAGCAATCTAACTAAATCCCACAAATTGCTATCTGACTGAAATTGCTGGAAAATCTCACACTGATTTACGATCTCCTGCTTTCTGGTTTCTGAAAGAGACACGGTCATATTGACTGTGTTTAGGTTGATTCCCAAAAACGTTAATTGATTTGTAGCTGTCAGTATGGTTTTTTCCCAGTTCACCAGAAATCCTAAACTCTCAAGCAAGTGCGCTACTTCGATTCCTTGTGTTTCACAAGTAATGCGAGATTTGTTCATAATTAATATGTCGTCATAATAGGAGGTACATCTATAATGTTGTTTCCGCAACCATACTATCACTGTTTGTATGAGGGAGTCGAAAATTTTCGGCCCCTCGCAAAACCCACAACATAGTGTTAGGAACTTATAAAAAATGCCTTCAAAGGAAATTTTAACATCACATTACTGTATAACTTTCTATAGAAAACAAGTAGATCTGATCCGCACCTGCTTCACCACTGAATGTAACCTGGGTAGCCCATCTCCTCTCAGGCCACCGCTTCTCATCTGTGCTTACAGCCTTAGCTTCGTTTTCCTATTCATACCTCCTGTTTGTATAGTTAAATTCATAGTAATACAAAAGAAGATACGTATAAACGCATACGATTTAAATGTTCAGCTCTAATCCATGTAAAGTTACTAGTGTCATTACAACATAGAAAATCCACGATCGAGTCAACAGATTGGGAACCAGGAGGATACACCATTTACATCAGAATGTTTTTTTAGAATCCCAGGATCTGGTGACCAAACTTAACAATCATCGAAAATAACTACTGCTGGTATATTTTAATACTAGCCTTGCTACCCGGCTTCGCCCGAGGGTTGTCTGGTACGAAAACTGGAATGCATCAAATCAAAGCTCTTCCATCGAAAGTTTCGCTCTCACATAGAATGTTTACCTCTCCCATCGAATCATTATCTCACCCTTCATCTTAAGATCTGACGTCGATCAAACCTGTAGCCTATGATTTCAGCCCATAGCTTTCTCATCAAAACTGTTGCCTATTATTCCCAACCTATAGCTCTTACTTCAAACCTATCCTTCAAGAGAGGAAAGTCCTTCACCGTTTTATAGTCACCCATCACCCTCTTTATGCAACTCCTCACTTTTGGACCAGGGCCAAAAGTGTGCAAATATGGAATCAGGTAATGTGAAAGTGCTAGGAAAGTCCTTCACCGTTTTATAGTCACCCATCACCCTCTTTATGCAACTCCTCACTTTTGGACCAGGGCCAAAAGTGTGCAAATATGGAATTAGGGAATGTGAAAGTGCGAGGAAAGTCCTTCACTCTATAGTCACCCATCACCCTCTTTATGCAACTCCTCACTTTTGGACCAGGGCCAAAAGTGTGCAAATATGGAATTAGGGAATGTGAAAGTGGGAGGAAAGTCCTTCACCGTTTTATAGTCACCCATCACCCTCTTTATGCAACTCCTCACTTTTGGACCAGGGCCAAAAGTGTGCAAATATGGAATCAGGTAATGTGAAAGTGCGAGGAAAGTCCTTCACCGTTTTATAGTCACCCATCACCCTCTTTATGCAACTCCTCACTTTTGGACCAGGGCCAAAAGTGTGCAAATATGGAATCAGGTAATGTGAAAGTGCGAGGAAAGTCCTTCACCGTTTTATAGTCACCCATCACCCTCTTTATGCAACTCCTCACTTTTGGACCAGGGCCAAAAGTGTGCATAACTGGAATTAGGGAATGTGAAAGTGCGAGGAAAGTCCTTCACCGTTTTATAGTCACCCATCACCCTCTTTACGCAACTCCTCACTTTTGGACCAGGGCCAAAAGTGTGCATAAATGGAATTAGGAAAAACTGCTTTTCAATAAAAGTTTTAATATTCTGAGCTACTTGAAAATGGGTTTGAATAAAAATTAAATTGTAGATTGAAATCGGAACAAAAACAGGCTACAGTCCATTGAGGTTAAGATGTCTGCTCTACTCGGCATCCTTCTTTTGCTGTGGTGCTTTCATTATTACAGCTTCAGCAACGGAAACTCAGCATGTAATGCAAGTCCCAGAAACCAGAAAGTTAAACGGAATCATAAAAATAAATTAAAGTCAGTTGTCCCGGGAGGGAGGACAAGCCTTATATATCACGAATATTTCCAGGTAGTTCGAATGGATAATTATCGGAAACTAAAACATCGGCTTGAGATTTGTCTACAACGACTCACGTGACGCATCGACGGAAATTCTATATGCTAGAGCTAATGGCTAGTATCAGCGGATTCGAATTGGAAGTATATTCAAAGGTTTGTGAAAAGAAGATTGTAAGACAAACGAGGATGATCGCCTTACACATTTTCTACAATAACGCACATGAGTTGATGATAAGAAACGGAAATATAGAAAAGACTGAAGGAAGCGAAGAACTAACTTCCATCTTCCAATCAAACAATACTGAGACAAGAAATAGTATCTTGTTACAATATTGGAAGTCAATATTCAATGTCCACATGAACTATAAGAGATGACTTGATTTCCTCTTCAGACTTTAGGAGAAACATGAGGAATTTTTCCACACAAGTTGAACTATGTAAATACTATTATCTGACAGCTTAAACTTGAGCTTCAATAGCATTGCTTCCCTGATCGCAAAGCTATTTAATCAATTATAAAAATTCATAATAATATTATGTGACTTCCATATTTTGAGAGCAGTCATGATGGGTAGGTAAATAAAATGATACTGTTCAATCGTTTTTGTTTTTGAAAATGCAATGAAAATATACATTTTTTCATAGGTTATCGTTAGGCTCATATTTATTTTGAGTTTATCTGGTAATTCCAACTTGACATAGCAGCATTCTGCTTATTGTTTGACGTGGAAAATTGAGGCTTGGTTGGTAATTTACTTCAAGAACAGTATCAAGCTGATTAGTGATTGTTTTTGATTCTTCAAACCAGGTAGACATAGCTTAAATCAACATAACCATGGACCAGAACTACAGGCAATGAAACTTTTAACGTAGCTCGGTAAAGTTACATTTAAAGTGATTCAAAAAGCGGCGGAGGTCTCCATTCCAAAAAATACTGCTTCCACATCTACAGCACAGCTCCTGTTCCGATACTGCTTGAACTTGGACGCTTAGACTTCATCACAAGGAATAACGTTATTAGGAATTCGCCGTGATATTTTTGAAGGGAAAATGTCCTTCTTACTCGGCATCCTCGTTTGCTGCACCGCTTTGTTTATTGCAGCCCCAGCATGTCAATCGCTGATCCCAAGAACTGTGCCGACTCCTTACGAAGCCCACTTGGAAACGTTGAGTTCAACAGTCTTCCCACCCCTCGAATGCAATTCTACAGCGGCTATCCTGGCGGAATTGAACTCCACCGTTGCCCCATCCCCCGCCCTCCAAACGTATCTTAGCTCTGGATTGGCAGGGCTAACTGAAAAACCTTTGAACATCAAAAGCGAGCGCTACAAAGGAGAATTCCTCTACCTCGCACGAAATCCGACTGACAGAAACGCAAGTGTCTGGAAAGATGGAGCAACATTGGCGGTTGGCGGAGACAAACTGCTGGAGAGTGCGTTTCAGTGGGAGTTTGTTCCAGTTCCCGGCGAAGACAGCTCCCTCTTTTACCTTCGCAACAAACTCAACGAGCTCAAACCGATTCCATCAATAGGAGATTGGTACGGTAAAGATAATTACATTCGGATTGAAACTGTTTCCGCTGGTACGGGTGGTGCGTCTTCCCAGTTGGTCATCAGAATGAAGCAAAAGATCTTGAATAATTACTTTTATTATCCAATATCACCCCCAAACACTAACACAGCACTGAATGGACGTAAGATTACTATGAATTATTCTCCCTTCTCGCCGGAGGAGAACTGGATCGTAACTTTGGCTTCCTAAAGCCTTGAATCGAGCCCCAGCTACCTCAAATTGCAAATGATTTGATTCAACTCCAAACTTTTTGATTCTGCAAATTAAATAAATCAAAACTTCTTTCTCCGATTTTATTTCGGAAGCGTTCATTGAACCCGTGCGTTTGAATAATTTTAAACATAGATTGTATGTACTGTATACCAACTATAGCTGATTCGTTTTCAATTTCAGTGTCTTAATCGCCGTCATTTCTTGACATAAAAACGCTTGTGTTAATTTTATCGTGATATTAATTATAGGCAAGCGATAAAATTTCAATTACGTTCAAACTGCGTTAATTGATCCTGGCATCATTGAAACTGTCATTGCATGACGACATGATGAACTTTGGAATGTATACTCAATAGTTAAACGTTATGTCGACCACACAAATAAAGTTTTGAAAGCATAGGTTATTAAAACAGCTACATATTTTTATGTTTTCAACAGTGCTTCGTATGATGCAGTGACAAATTTGAAAAAATATTCGAACCCAGTTATTACCGTTCCTGCATGTAGAAGTTTTGAAATCAACAATTCAATACATTTTCTTGAATAAATACAAAAAAGTTTACGCTAGAATCTTATTATATAATATTTGCAATACAAAAATCAAAATAGCAATGGCTGAAGCGATTACGAATCCTACGAATATTAAGTACGTATCATGCTCAATCAGAGACAATCCTCTCCAAAGTTTCGGTTCTTCCCACAAGTCGTCGCTCCCCCTGCTGCTCAGATTGAAGGCAGGAAAACGAATCCCTTCCCAGCGTTCCCACAGCCAGTATATTCCAGAGGAAAAGAGGGCGCTGAAGCGAGTGTAAACGATGCTATGCAATGTGTAATTTATCCCTGCTTCAAGTCTGTATACTTTTGGCTCTGACAGAAATCTTTCCCCTCCCTTGTGATTATGAGCAAACTTGAGGTTCGGATCCCGTTTCATCAGTTCCCGAAACTTGCTCAAATAGAATCTGAACTTGTCTTCTCGCACGACAAAAAGTGCATCAGCATTTATTGTAGGATACAGTTTAATGAATGCTTCCAAGTCCTCGACACATAATGCATGGGACCTCCTTTTCATTTCTAGATAGGCAAGTTTAATATTGACGGCAAGTGGAGTATCACCGAAAAGACTCGCCTTCATGATCAAATCGTGACTGAACTCACAAGCAGCCAGCTTCGATTTGCATATGGATATTCTCTTATTCGTAGATATGTTCCATTGAGAATTGAAGTTGCTGACAGGGAAATAACTTGAACAGTTGTCATGACGGACGAGCTCGATCAAAGTCAGTCCTTTAGTTCCAATGAGGCTTTTCCATTTAGTTTCATATGGAAAGGGTGCAACGAAATCAGAGCTGACGTAACAATTGTAGGTAGTCGATATTATGAAGCCTGTCAGTATCCATGTGCCCATTAAAAGCGTCAAAGACATTCTATGCCTTTCGTTGGCTCCGGATAACTTGGGCTCAACGCTCAGCTTCGAACTTTGATTCAGTCCGACTCCAATGACCCAGAGCCCCAAGGCTTGACCACGTGTCCACGGATTTTCTCTTGACCCGTACAAGTACAAGCTGCGCACCATCAAGTAACAAGTTATGAACATGGCCACCCCAATTGCTATGAATGTAAACTTATCGAAAGGAAAAAAGAACGTGACCATAGGCGATCTGGATTTGGTAACCCCATTGGCTGTAAAGAAAAGATAACCAGGTGAAAGGCTACCCGTAAACTGAATGAAGGATCCACTGGTTTCTATCAGTTTGTTCTCGTAGAAATAAATATGAGGATCATTCATGTGAGAAATCGTTTTAATTCGAAGATATCCGGTCGTCAAGTTGAGCCCGTTCTGCACGATAAAGTTTAATATTGCAAGAAGAAGAGGAGTAGGGTAATTGCGGTTGAACGGGGTTGCCGTCACAATATTAGCATTGGTTTGATCAATGGTTGGCGATTCTAAAAGTTGTTGGAAGTTAGATGACCATCTTATATTTTTACCTTCGTCAACTGCTTCGGTGTAAAGACCATTGAGACTTGCGTAACATTCAAGATAGAGGGCGCACTTGAACGCGTGTTTTTCCGTCCATTTTGGTGCAGTCAAAAACTGACTGGGATCGAACCAACCGGATTCGGTATGAAACTCGTATCCATTCCCTCGAATACCAATTATGAATGTGAATATTTTTGGGAGTTTGTTAATGACCTGTTTTTGCTTATAGGCTTCACGAAAGAGGCTCGCGTTATTCGATTTCTCCATTGTCGTGAGGAACAGAAATACTTTCTCAGCGTTGCCGATAATCCTCAATGCTTTCGTGATGCGGGTGTTTCTATTTAAATCGTATTCATTCCATACTTGGTGATTTGTGTGAAGAGAAATAAGCAAAATACAGTTGGTTCTCCTGTTGAGCAACTTAACAAGATCCGACTTTTCAAGTTCGAGTATTTGACGAAGCATATCGGAATGGTTTGACGCTAAAATTGGAAGTATAGGTGGTTTAGGATCATGACTGATGGAATCACCGAAACGTATGTCCAAACTAAAAATGTTATCATTAAAAACTAATAGCAGGCATTGGCTATGGGGTGATACAAATTGATTTAGGTTTACGGAGTTGGTGGGGATAAGAACTGGGTTACTCATTGCAAGGTATGTGGTAATACTTGCTACATGTATTATTAAGGTTTGTATCAATGGTGGCGAAGGTGAAAAACGATGCAACGGCTTCACTCGGTGAACTTTCATGATAGTAGCAGACTTCCACGTTAGACCCGTGATGTTCAAAAGTATCTTCCTAAACAAAACACTCTTGTCCAACTAACTACTTCTGATCTGTAAGCTTTACAATTTTTATTTTATTCTTAAACTATCAAAAGAAGAAAGCCAGAATATCTACATAATTCCCAGTGTTGACTATTTTGTGCCGGTTATTTCCATTACCTTTAATTAAAGCTTCATTCAAAAGTGTACATTGAATAGTTAAACAACTTATAACTTTTTATTCTACAAAGTATATTGAATCAAGCACAGTTGTGTATACAGAAGAACATCTCTAATGTGTTTCTGCTTGAACCTGATATCATGACGTTACGAACTTTAAACATTATGTTTTGATTATCCACAAAAGTGAAATGTAAACTGCCGGCCCAAAAAGCTGTAACCACACTTAATTCATTAATTGCTTTTAAAATTGAAGAATAATTTCTCAACCAGAAAGACAGCTGCAGAAATGCCAGAGCAAACTATTAAAACTTGAAATACAAGGTTAATGTTTGCAAACGAAATGCTTCGCCATTCGGTTATACCGTCGTCGACAAAATCCGTATTACCCTTCGAAGGGTACCTACTTTCTGCCAATGTATTTTTTGCTTTACCAAATCGTATTTTCTCCCATCGTTCCCAAAGCCAGTATAAGCCGGAAGGAAATATCATTCGGATACGGTCAAGTACAATGCTGTGGTGGCTATAGTCGATCCCTTGCGGTAACCGATACATTCTTGTCATCGATAAAAACTCTCGACTAGGAGCTTTCGCATTACTTGCAAATTTTAAATGAGGCAATTTTTCCATAACTTTCTCAAATTGTTTCCAATGATGCTGAAATCGATCTTCACGAATTATGAATGCTAGCTTGGTTTTTGAATTCACATTAAATTTTTTTAGAAACATTTCAAGGTGGTTCTCACACATGAAGTACGTGTTCCTTTGTATGTACATCATAGTCTCTATGGTTTTGTTGCAAATGGGATCGCCTCCTCTAGGCAGGGGGCAACGTTGAACAAAACTGACCTTTGCTTTTCTCAGGTCGTCCCAAAACGTGCATTCCCCAAGATACCTGACGCACCAGGAATGCCATGTCGAGTTGTACGAAGCGTAATTCTCTGAAACTTGATCCAATGAAAATAGCGAAGAACATTGGGGATGAATTACGAATTCAAAAAATTTAAATCCCTCCATCCTTCTTATATCTTTCCACTCCGTGACGAATGGAAAGGGTAACGCCAGGTCGGAATTCAAACAGCTTTTATACATGTTCGTTAAAAAAAGTCCTCCAATGATCCACATGGCAATAGCAAGTTTGTAAAATGAATCCGTTGGCTGAAACTTCCAGTGAGCAGTTTGAAAGCGATGTGCGTGACTTTGTTCAAGGAAGACTGCAAATGTCCAGAACAAACCTCTGACAGTCTCTCTCAGGAACGCTTGGACGGAAATTCCGTTAGCGATTGTCATCAGTAGGCTTGTAACGATCACCAAAGATATGCAGCATATCCAAACCATCGAAGTGAACGGTGAAAAATAAGTTTGGAATGAGGTTTTTGTTTTCCATACAGAGTGCATTGTAACAAGCTTGTAATCCAGAGTTTTTCCACAGGGAAAGAAGTGATCATAGTGAGGAAAGTTATCTTGTGTATATAAGTTGATAGATGGCGGTATGGTCTGAGGCAGAAATAGAGAACTAAGAGAAATGTTCAAACCGTTATTCAGCATTAGGAAATGAAGGATTGCAGCGTTAAGTGTGGAGGGGTAGTTTCGATTAAACGGCGTGGCTTCTGCTACATTGATGTTGTCTTGGTCCTGGTGTACTTCAGCGATGCTGTAGTCAGAACACCATAAAATATTCCTACCGCTGTTGATTGTGCTGTGATAGTCTTCGATTAGTTGGTTATAACAGTGCAAATTGTCGCCGCTAGGGTACTGCAAGCATTTCAATGGATTCTCCGGATTGTAATGGGGTTCTACGGAGCAGTACCAGCATTCAAGCCAACCTGATTTTATATACAAGTGTCGGCCTCTAGCATTCAGTTCCAAATCAAACGTGAGATGGTAAATCTCGGGTATCTGGCGATTAGAAAACACTTGAGAAGTAAACAAGCTTTCTTTGACCTTCTGCTGGTGTTCTGAACATTGTGGAATTGATATTAATACCATAACGCGAGCGAGTTCCCGTAGGACAAAGTTTATTCTTGGCGGCAGATATACTGATGAGTTCAAAATTACTCCCTCTACCGACACGACGGGGAGATCCTGGTTACAATCCGCGGAGGATTGGATAGAGATGAATGCAAAGCAATGTTGGATCCTTCCAAACTTCCCTCCCGGAATATAGCCTAACCAGCTCCAGTAAGCCTTGATGTTGAAAAGAAACGATGACAGTATCAAAGTAATGGCGTCGCTAGGTGGCGCTTCAAAGTATTGAATGTATGGGTTATCAGTGTGAATTAATATTGTGCAGTTTTCATGACATTTCGTAATATGGTACACGTCAAGAATTTTGGGAGCATTTGTCGAAACGGGTTGGGCAACAACTGAATTGTTAAGATTTAGCAAAAGTAATAGTTTTGCAAAACGTGCCATTTGACAGGTATTTCCCAGTGTTACTTTTCCTAGGCTTATGTCTGAAAGGATTCACCGGTCGGATAGTAACTGGTTGGTGATGGTAATGCTGATTCATAATTGCATTTCGTTGTAATGGATTCATTCCGACTTTGAATTGTAAGTTAAATTTACCTAGGATTAAAAGGGAGCAAATATTGTTTTTCATTTTAAAACACCACCGCTGTTATTACGTTCCTAGATTTGACTTTCACTATACCCTTGAAACAATAAATAGTTTGTTCAACACTGACATCAGAATAAGTGTATTTTATTTAAAAAAAGATTTTTCACGAGACATTATAATATTCTTTTACAGCGCATGGCCGAAACATTTTGGTTAAGTACAGTATAAGTAAAGACTGATTTGTCAGAGCCACTACTCCATCTTCTATTTACGAATGATATTTTCAAGGATTCGGGAATCAAGTGTAAATACGGCCTTGCCTTGAATGATTCCATCTACGGTTTTCTACTCATTTAACTACAATTATTACAATGTCGCCTACATAATTGACGATATCACAAGATGTCTACAAAATTACGCAGCATTTAGCGAATACTTGTCGTAAAAACTACACCCAAGTAAAAATTTTTGTCATGGTTACAATAGTTCACAAGAATATTACACTCAAATATATCGTTATCAGCTTAATTCGTAAACAATTAGATTTTGCAACTTTCTTCAAGTAAGACTGCGAAGCGAATATCCAGAACAAATCTCTGACAGTCGCTCTCAGGAACTCTATGATGGAAATTCCGTTAGCGATCAGTAGGCTTGCAACGATCACCAAAGATATACAGCGTATCCAAACAATCCAACTGAACGGTGAAAATAAGTTTGGAATGATTTTTTTTTCATACAGAATACATTGTAACAATAAGCTTGTAATCCAGTGCCCGGATTCACAAACGCGCTTAGCAGTTGCTTAAGATGAAAATTTTTCTTAGTTGGTAACTAAGACGTTTTTGCTGCTTAGATCAAACACAGCGAAATCTTAGATGGAAAGCGCGAAAATCTTAGATTGAACTCAGACACAGCGCAGACGTAGCTAAGCCACAGCTTAGACGGAGCTACTCCAATTAATCGCAAAAGCAATTGTGTTGCTTAGATATAAACTTAGATTGAACTTATATTGAACTAAACAAAAACTTAGATGTTAGCTTTCATCTAAGCCAAACAGTCTAAGATGTATCTAAGACGACTAATTTGCTTAGCAAATTTTACGTCTAAGCAACTGCTTAGCGCGTTGGTGAATTCCTAGCCAGGGGTTCAGTTTCGGAATTAGGCAACTACAAGATGGGCCTCCAGGTGAAGGTCTATCAGTGCAACGCTGGCATTTTAAGAGTGGAATTCGTAAGGGTCGATGAGTGATGCTGTTTCAAAGGTCTTTTAAATGGTGGAAGATGGGGCGTGAAAAGATGGCTCGTCCTCCCACCATCTTCCAGTCCGCATGTTTTTCCCGCCCTCAGGAAGCGAGAGTGGGTGCAATGAACTTGACAGATACATGCTTCAACGACAGGGTTAAATGAACCCAGGACACGATTCAAGAGAAAAGTCAAAATTCGAGGAAGGACTTTTAATTATTTAATTTGCAGAATCAAAAAGCTTGGAATTGAATCAAATCATTTCCAATTTCAAGTGGCTGGATTCCAGGCTTCAAGAAGCCAAAGTTACGATCCATTTCCTACCAGGTTCGCTGGGAGAAGAATGCCTCCAAATCTCCCGTCCATTCAGTCCTGAGGTAGTGTTTAGGATTGAGTTTGGTTGATAATTCCAACCTCCCAACAAAAATATCTGCATTCTGATGACCAACTGGGAAGCCTCACCACCCGTCCCAGAGGAAACAGTTTCAATACGAATGTAATTCCAACGACCGTCCCAATCTTCTTTTGATGCCATGGGTTTGAGCGCGTTGAGTTTGTTGCGAACGTAAACGATGGAGTCGTCTTGGCCCGGAACCGGAACAAACTCCCACTGAAACGCTCTCTCTCGCAGTTTGTCTTTACCAACCGCCAATGTTGCTCCATCATGACCAACACTTGCACTTCTGTTGGTCGGGTTTCGTGCGAGGTAGAGGAATTCTCCTTTGTAAAACTCGTTTTCGATATTCAAAGGTTTTCCAGTTAGCCCTGCCAATCCAGAGCTAAGATAAGCTTTGAGTGCTGTGGGTGGGGCAGCGGCAGACGTCTCTTCCAATTGGGATGGGGGCGCCACTGTGGAATCCAAGTTCTGTGGGGCTAGGACTGAAGAACTCCTTGTTTCAGAAGCCAAACTTACGATCCATTTCATGCCAAAGAGGCTGGGATCAGAAGAAACCCAAGAAACATCCCGTCCATTTAGAAACGAGTTATTTTTTGGGGGTGATTCTGGATGATAATATCCATTGTAGGCCGATGCCGTTTCCTTCATTCTGATGACCAACTGTGACGATTCATCACCCGTCTGAGAGGAAACAGTTTCAATCCGAATGTAATTCCAACGACCGCTAAAATCTTGCTTTGATAGAATTGGTTTGAGCTCGTTGAGTTTGTTGCGAAGGTAAACGACGGAACTGTCTTCGCCCGGAACTGGAACAAACTCCCACTGAAACGCACTCTCCCGCAGTTTGTCTCCACCAACCGCCAATGTTGCTCCATCATAAAGAAGATGTGCATTTCTGTAAGTCGGATTTCGTGCGAGACAGAGGAATTCCCTTCCCTCCAATTTCCGAAGGGTGCTCTCTGTCTCGTCCTTTTGCATTCGCATGGTATCCAGCGCTTCCTTCATTGCCTCATTTTGGAGTGTAACAGCAGCAAGTGCTATCCGAGTTTTTTCCTCAAGTGCGGCCGTAGTCTCTTTTTGGGATTTTATTTCTCGGAGTGCTTCTTCAAAGTTGGCCGTCAACTGCTTCACAGCAGAGGAGTGGCAGCGACCACTGCCTTGCGCCTGCTTCATTTTCTCAACGGCTTGGAGCAAAGTAGTTTTGACTGTGGCCACTGTGATGTGGTAGTAGTCAGTTTTTATTGTACCGTTGAATGGGACCATATCCACATTTCTCAAGGTAATAAGCACTTTGTCTGCCTCCCTCTCCACCTCAAGGAGGGCTTGATCGAATTCTTGCTCCGAGTATTGGCAGGACTTGGCGAGCCAGACGCGGTTGAGGATCCGCCAAACCGAAGTTTCCACCAGCCCAGAAACCCCATGCGTACAATTGAGAACAAACCCTGAACTCGCATTCGATGACGCATCCATAACAGCCGTTTCTGACCTTGCGGTGAAGACGTTAAGAACGCCGTTGAGGAGTTTCGTCAATCCATCAGCTTCGTCTTCAGGGATTGAAATGACACAAGACGGTCTTTTTGCTGCGCTTGGAAGTCGCAATGCGGGTCTGAAATTCATGCAAAGTGTCAAGTTTGAATTCTCTGCTGTTTTCTGCGCTTATTTTTTTTATATTTATGATCCGGAATGACTCACTGGTTCCTGGGACCTG
Organism: Sminthurides aquaticus; assembly: GCA_906901655.1. NCBI lineage: Eukaryota > Metazoa > Arthropoda > Collembola > Symphypleona > Sminthurididae > Sminthurides > Sminthurides aquaticus. The sequence continues at coordinate 2,429,896 of CAJQTT010000010.1, forward strand.
CGTCATTGATTTGTGTATCCTGTGCTTGAATTGCGGAAGCTGTAGCAATTAAAACGGAGCAAACGAGGATGTCGAGCAAGGATGACATCATCTCCTTCGGAAGTCAAACCGAAATAGCCTATTTCTGTTCCGTTTTCAACCTGCAATTTAAATTTAATTCAGTTGAATCAATTGAAAGTAGCTCAGAACACCAAATATTTTATTGCCAAAGTAATTATTTTTTAATATAGGACACTACCTTCAACACTTGCACAATGTCTTGAGTGAACCTCCAAGCCAGCCAAGTTACAAGAAGAACCAGAAGTGTTGAAACTCTAACACCAAGGCATGGCAACTGTCACCAAAATTTAAACTCGACAAATAGTTAAAACTCAACCTTGGGGTCGTAGTAACATTACCTGAAAAAAGTTCGTCCAACTTTTACCGAATTCGGGAGGAATTCGAAAAATAATGAAGGGACTATTCACATATTATGACAATAAAAGTCAAAAGACAGTAAAAACTTAGTTTAATCTCATAATATGTGAACGGTAACATGTTGCATGAGCTCTGGTAACATATTACTGTACTTACTGACGACTTTGTGCAAAAGTATTATTGCATGCTATTCCTCAGAAGTTGGCTCATATAATATGCACACGGTCCCTGTAGCATTTCCTATACGAAAATCGCAACTTTGAGTCCCTATTTCTCTGGTAAAAGCAGAAAGTTGGACGATCTTTTTTCAGCTAATGTTACTACGACCCCAAGGTTGAGTTTTAACTATTTGTCGAGTTTAAATTTTGGTGACAGTTGCCATGCCTTGGTGTAAGAAAGATCCTAATTAACTGCCTTTAGATCTACGTAAGTAGATTCAACTTAGTACTGATTCAGTAGCTGGTCAAAATCTAACAACTCGCATATGAACGTGGATTCTTATTTTATATTTTTTTTAATTATTGACTTTTGCGCTTGTTTTTGTCGCGGTTCATGCTGACTGATAACCTTATCAAGAAGTTCCAAAGGCAGTTGCGCAGTTTATCCTCAGTACATTCTCATCATGTGATCACTTCGAGTATAAAATAACTGAATCATTTCCTAAAAAGCCGTAGCGAGTTCAAAATTCAAATCACAGATTAATACATTTTAGCTCGCTCTTAGTTTTAGGAGGGCTACAGGGTGATGCCTCCTATTTTGCCAAGACTTTGAGCGTTGGTTCTGACAGTCGAGAGCAACGCAAAAGTTAAAACTTTAGCCTTCATAGATACAGAAACTTATCAGCTACGTCTGCAGTGAATACATGCTACTACGTACGACGTGTTTGGCTTTTATGGAACCAAAAATTGAGAGAAGTACAAATGCAGTTTTCCACTGCTCAAAAACACTGTTATTTTGAAAACTTCAAAAATAATGAATAATCTTTTCCTAAACTTGCTGTAGGTAAAAGACACCGCTTTTCTGGTTATTTTGATCCACTACTGATCCTCCTCTGACCTCTCAAACGAATTTTATGGCAAATCTAAAAAATCAAATCTTGAATTCACGCTAACGTAATCAAAGTAACATGCAATGGCCGTATTGAGCAACTTATTTCCCTCCTAAATTATATAAAATTTCCCGTAAAGTAGATTATAGCCCGAGAAATATGCAAAAATGTGGTTGCATATTTAACCTGTTGCGTCCCATAAGCTTCGTAGGAAACATTTAAATTCCGCTCCTAAAGGCAATTGATGTTTGTGCGCACAATTATTTTACGGTTGCCATGGCCATAAGCTCCCCCTCGCACAAATAAAAGACATTCCCACTGTAAAATTGATGTTGTAGAAAACAAAAAAAAGACATAGTGGCAGCCAATTGATGTTTTTTAAAAAGTTTGAAGCTCCAACTGCATAGTGTGTAAGTGGAGATAATTTGGCGCCGATTAATAACAAACTACTTTTGAAAATCCATGCTTCGAATTGTTGTCTACCAGTGAGTACTGACTGTGTGGAAGGGGGCATGAAACAAATAGTCAGTCATAGCAACCAGGGCTAGTAACTGAAATACTCTCATATGTTTCAGTACGCAAGAGGTTAAGATGTAGATAGTGGCAGTGCAAAAAAACTTTTTTTGACTAGTGGCAAGGTTTCACTGATAATTTTGGTTAAATTGTTGACCAGCAGCATTGTGTCAAAATTAATGGGCTTTCAAACGATGCATTTAAGTTACTTTTGATTTGAACGAGCATGAGCGATACAAACAGAGTGGCAAAATAGGAGGCATCACCCCTGTACACTCGAAAGTCGAATGCTAAGTTAACTTTTACATCGCATGTTGTAAGTTGTGTGTTGGCATGGCAACTAAAAACACATGGGCCTTCTTCACGTTCAAGTGACAGTTTATACGTACCTTGCTGGCATTGTGAGAGTGGAATATGTTAGGGTCGAGGGCGGAAGAGGAGGAGTTGTGCTGTCAAAGGTTTGTTGATTGGTGAAAGGTGGGGGGAGTGATAGGATGACAGCATCTACCCGTTTGAGTGGGCAGAATGAACTCAAAATGCAAAATTATTCAAACGCATGGGTTCAATGAACTCTTACTAAACAAAAGTGGAGAAAGAAGTTTTGATTTATTTAGTTTGAAGAATCAAAAAGCTTGAAGTTGAATCAAATCATTTGCAATTTGAGATGGCTGGATTCCAGGCTTCAAGAAGCCAAAGTTACGATCCATTTCGTACCAGGTTCGATGGGAGAAGGAGTCATTTCAATCTTCCGTCCATTCAGTGCTGAGTTAGTGTTTGGTGTTAAGTTTGGATGATAATAACGTTTATTGTAGACCGTTTCCTTCATTGTGATGACCAACTGGGAAGCCTCACCACCCGCCCCAGAGGAAACAGTTTCAATCCGAAAGTAATTCAAACGACCCCAGTCATCTCGCTTTGATGCCATCGGTTTGAGCTCGTTGAGTTTGTTGCGAACGTAAAAGACGGAACTATCTTCGCCCTGAACTGGAACAAACTCCCACTGAAACGCACTCTGACGCAGTTTGTCTCCGCCAACCGTCAATGTTGCTCCATCCCAATAAATATTTGCACTTCTGTCAGTCGGATTTCGTGCGAGGTAGAGGAATTCTCCTTTGTAGTCCTCGTTTTCGATGTTCAAAGGTTTTCCAGTCAGACCCGACAGTGACGCAGAACAGTGAGTCGGCACAGTTCTTGGGTTCTGCGATTGACATGCTGAAGCGGCAATAAACAAAGCGGTGCACCAAACGAGGATGCCGAGTAAAAAGGGCATTTTCCCGCAACGAATATCACGGCGAATTCCTAAAAACATCTTTCCTGGTGATCAAGTCTTATTATGTTCTAAATACAAGCAATATCGGAACAGCAGCTGTGCGTGTGAAAGCAGTATATTTTGTGGCTTTTTGAATCACTTAAATGTAACTTAACCGAGCTATTTAACTTTTTCATCACCTGCAGTACTGGTCATATTGATTAAAGCTAGTTCAACCTGATTTGAAAAGTCCTGAGTGTCTTGTTTTTATTTATTTGCTACAGGTTCGTATAAAAAAAATCACTAATCAACCAACCTGATACTGTCAAGTTATATTTATCGGATAAACTCAAAATAAATATGAGCCTTACGATAACTTGTGAAACAATGTATTTTTCATTGCATTTTCAAAAACAAAAACGATAGCATTATCAATTTTTCATTTCCCATCATGACTGCTCTCAAGATATTGAAGTCACATAATATTATTATGAATTTTTATAATTATTTAAACAGCTTTGCGATCAGCTAAGCAATGCTATTGAAGCTCAAGTATAAGCTGTCAGATAATAGCATTTACATAGTTCAAGTTATGTGGAAAAATTCCTCATTTTTGTCCTAAAGTCTGAAGAGGGGAAAGGAAATATCAGGTCATCTCTTATAGTTCATGTTGGACATTGAATATTCACTTACAATATTGTCTCAAGATACTATTTCTTGTCAATATTATTTGATGTTAAAACAAGCTTTAAAAAGCTTCCACTCAAGTTTTACTGCATGTTTCATCTCCCAATCACGTGGGCTATGAGCGCATTGTCCTTCCTATGTATATAACGCCGTTGCCGTTTGTTCGGTTGATGAAGTGTGTTCTCCCTTCCTGTTTTCCTACATGTACCCACCACGTAAAGGATATAGCTTCATCCAGTTACATGCAATCGTAAGCCACATCCCCACTTCCTAGTAAAGCTAACACACGTCTTCAGCGTTTGCCCCGAGTGACCGAAGCTACCCGGCATTTTGTTTGCACGCATCCGACATGTTGTTTGAATCCATGAGTCATTTTGCGTTAACCCAGCCACCATATTGTTTAATGCAAAATGGCGGCTACATTAACAAACGCAAAACGGCGGATGAGGTGAAACAATATGCTGGCTGCGTTAACAACGCAAAATGGCGGATGAAGAAAATAATATGGCGGGTGCGTTAACGCAAAATTTTAGCTGTGTTAGCAACGCAAAATGGCGGCTGCGTTAACGACTAGAAGGACTAAATGGGAGACTTCTGAATATTGAAAACAAGCATAAGAAAGGAGAATTTCTCTACGTTAAAGTGGACGGTGAAAAATAAGTTTGGAATGATGTTTTTGTTTTCCATACAGAATGCATTGTAACAAGCTTGTAATCCAGGCTAGTAATTCATCAACGCGCTAAACAAACTTTCTTTGACCTTCTGCTGGTGTTCTGAACATTGTGGAGTTGATATCGAAACAATAACGCGAGCGATTTCCTGTAGGACAAAGTTAATTCTTGGTGGCAGATATACGGATGAGTTCAAAAATACCCCCTCTACCGACACGACAGGAAGATCCTGGTTAGAAGCCACTGAGGATTCGATAGAGATGAATGCACCACTGTTGGATCCTTCCAAACTTCCCTCCCGGAATATAGCCTAACCAGCTCCAGTAAGCCACGATGTTGAAAAGAAACGATGACAGTATCAAAGTAATGGCGTCGCTAGGTGGCGCTTCAAAGTATTGAATATATGGGTTACCAGTGTGAATTAATATTGTGCAGTTTTCATGACAATTCGCTAGATGGTACACGTCAAGAATTTTGGGGAGCATTTATCGAAACGGGATGGGCAACAACTGAATTGTTAAGATTTAGCAAAAGTAATAGTTTTGCAAAACGTGCCATTTGACAGGTATTTCCCAGTGTTACTTTTCCTAGGCTTATGTCTGAAAGGATTCACCGGTCGGATAGTAACTGGTTGAGCTCTAAAAAAAATTGAAGCTAAAATAATCAATTGAAATAATTTTACAATGTTGATTCATAATTGCATTTCGTTGTAATGGAATCATCCCGACTTTAAATTGTAAGTTAAATTTACCTAGGATTAAAAGAGAGCAAATATGGTTTTCATTTTAAAACACCACCGTTGTTGTCACGTTCCCAGTTTTGACTATACGCTTAAAGCAATAAATAGTTTGTTCAACACTGACATCAGAATAAGTGTATTTTATTTAAAAAAAGATTTTTCACAATACATTATATTTTGTTACAGCGCATGGCCGAAACATTTTGGTTAAGTATAAGTAAAGACTGATTTGTCCGAGCGACTACTCCATCTACTATTACGAATGCTATTTTCAAGGATTCGGGAATTTAGTGCAAATACGGCCTTGAATGATTCCAACTATGGTTTTCTACCAATTCAACTACAATGATTACCATTTCGCCTAAATAAGTGACGATATCACAATATTTCGAAAAAATTACGCAGCATTTAGCGAGTACTTGTCGTAAAAACTACACCAACGCATAAATTAGTGTCATGTTTACAATAATTCACAAGAATAATACACTCAAAAATATCGTTATCAGCTTAATGCGTAAACAATTAGCTTTAAATACACAATGTACACACTATTAACGTTCTCCTAGTTTCAGCTACTTTTAAATTCCAAATGGAAATCTCAAACAATTGTAATAGCAACAATAATTATAGAAACAAGTTATTTGGATATATAATAAATTCAATATGTAGCAAAGTGGCAACGAAGTTATAATTTTTAAAGGTACATCCCATCAACTAAATAGTCAGGGTCCAGCCTGTTCTTTCCACGGCGCCTATTTCCTATTCTACGAAGACGACATCCTACAATCAACGCCATAACTACAGACATCAACAGACCCATTATAAAGGCAAGTATAGCTCCAGCTCCTGCTGTATGAGTGGATAAATCGTCTGAAATCGGCACCAAGGTTTCATATTAGCACAACGCATGTAGATAATTTATATTTCATAGCTAGTTATATTTATATTCACGCATATTTAAATATCAAAGAAAAATCCGTTCAGTAAGCTCTTACTTTCAGACTCAGCTGCAAAACTCTTGATCTGTGCAGATAAACTTTTAAGATTTTCTGGTAGCTCCAGCTTTGAAATCTCTTGATAGGAAATTCCAATTTTAGTTCCAGTTGAAGTCGTAACAGAACCAGAAGATACTTTAGGAGGAGTAGGAAGGGCAGCTGGACTAACAACAGTCGTATTTACAGCACTAACAGCAATCTTTGAAGCACCATCGTTCGTAACAACGGTTCCGTAAGTTGCAGCTGCTCCAGAATTCACAGGCCGATAACCGCTATTATCTACTAGAGACAAAATTAAATTTTGGCATTACATTCAAACAAAATCATTAAACACAATGATGATACGGTTCTGAAGATAATTCAATCTCTAACCTGGATTGTACTGCGGTTGTTGGTAATAAGGAATTTGTTGCTGCGGTTGCTGCTGCATCGGAGGGTAAGATCCTCCACCATTGACGCTGCCGTACTGGCCATATTGAAGCGGATACTGTTGACCTTGCTGAGGGTTCTGACCTCCTGGTGACTGAGGGTAGTTATATCCAGGTAAGCCATAACCAGCACCGTAGTTAAGATTCCCGTTTGCGCCTAAAATACCAACATCAATAATTAACTTCAATTCAGTAACTTTAGGTAACTTATGAATCACGTGATTTTGAATAGCCAAACGCAAGTCAAAGACAAATATACCATAGTTAGATGAGCCTGGCAATTGAAAAGCAGGTGGATTAAACGCATTTCCAGCCGTCTGCGGAGCATCAGCCGTGCTGTAATCAAGAGGATTAGGTTGCTTCCAATACGTCCTGCAAGAATAAGAAAGCAACTTTTTAAAGCCCATAATCGTTTCCTTCCTTCATTCAAATTATCCCACAATTATTCACTGCTCAAAGACTAAAATGTTCACACGCAGTAGCGCGAGCATTTCTCATGTTTTCATCAAACGAGACGGAAGGAAGTTTACAGCATTAAAAAATCATTCACACCAGTCACCCTATGCTGAAAAAGAGCAATAAAAACGTGTAAACTCCAAAGGTGACTGGGATTTCAATCCAAGTTTGCACACCGCTTTCACAGTGTACACAACCAAGAACTGAAAGTTCGTCGCATAAATATTGCAGCGAAATACTTGGACCGTGACGGAACTGCCAGCTTGGAAGCGGAAGTGAAGCCTCTTGAAATCAAACAGCAGTGCTCGGTGATATCTTCCGTCTCATTATGACTTCCTATTTACAGTACAACAACCACAGCATTAATCTACTCCAGCAAGTGCTTCTTTTTGAACTCACGTGTGTCTTTGAGGTTGATTTTGGTTGGCATAAGTATCGTCCATGATCCCACCGTCCTTATGACTGAAAATATTCAATCCTTGCGAAGGTGTTTGTTGAGCCTGGGGCTGGAAATTAGATAAAGGATCTGGTTTCATGTTCCCAGCCAGCCGAGAATTTCCCATCGAAGACGAAGGCGAAGCGGATCCAGAAGAAGGTGAAGACTGTTGTGGTAATGAGAACTGAGGAACAGATGGAGGAAGCGGGTATTTGTATTCTTCTTGTTGACTAACACCAGGTCGACTTGCTGGTAAATTTCCTGATTGGCTCTGGTGATTAAATCCTATGGCTCCAGAGGCTCCTCCAGAATTGGGCTGACCTCCACCAGTTCTACTGGTAGAAAGCATGTTTGCTTCAGATGGTGGTGCATTCCCAGCCGGTCTCACGGCAGGAACGAAACCAGGGTTAGACACTTCTGAAAATATTCAAAGAAACAGATTATGCATTAAATTTGCATTCGAACAAACTAACCCAAAAACAACAATCAAACGTCTCTGTTCTCAGAATAAAATCCTGTTGGCTAAAAAACTAGGATTCCCCACTACTGATTGCAATTATAACCCTTTTATTTAGCTGCGCCATTACATTGCAAAACACCCCGTGTTTTCTGTTTCTTTCCGGTAAAGAAAAGCGTTGCTGCAAAAACCTAAAAAGAGCCGCTAAGCTTGTGCTCAAGCTTGCAAAATCAGTTCTCCTCCTAAATACAAAACACGGGAGAAAGCAAGTCCCCCACGACGAGATCAACTCGCTAGGGTTGCGAAAAACAAAGCAGAGCTTCTATCGAGATCACAATCATTCACGCACTCATTCATGCAAACTAACGTGGCCAAATTAAAATTAACGCGGTTTTGTTTTCCGAAACAATCATCTTCATTTCTTCCAATTCTTTCCTAACTCTCTTAAGACAACTCATCCGCCTCTTGAACAAACAAACCTTGTTTATCAAATACAAGCCTTTCCCTATTGCATTGCTCCCTATTGTTTAAAACCCCGCAAATAATCATCCATCCACGTCCATACAAACCAAACCGCGCTCCTGCATCATTTTCGTCCAAAGCATCTTGCCACCTTGCACATTGCGCCGTGATTACTTGACTCTTGTTTTTTTCGAGACTACCGTACAAAGTACGACGACAGGTCACAGTAATGTACGAAAAATCCCCTAGCAAATCTAGATATTATCAAGTAAAGTAAAATCAGTTCGATGCACGGAACAAGAGCAGAGTTTTAACCACAATTTAGAGATTTTGCGGTAACTCTCCTCTGCAAGTCATTCACAATTTTTAACTCCAATTCGTGAGCAAATAAGGCGATTTTTCAAACCTAAAATAATCTTTAAGGTTTCCACCTATTCTCAACTAATTTTTCCCTAGGAGACAAATTTACAGAGCTTCACGACGACGACAACATTACCGAGTACTACTAGACTAGCGCACTCACTGCAAACAATATACCCACCAGAGATCACATCGAGCCCTCCTTGACAACTTTGACATGCTCTACATGTTTTGCAAAACAGATTCAAGAACCGAATGATTCAAGACGAACAATTACAGCCCTCCGGCGCTACTTCAACTCCGCCTATAAAGATCATCAACTGCAGTTTTAGGACACAACACTCCCTTCAATACAATCTAAATAACAATAAATCAAGAGTAAAAGTAGTTCACTCGTTACATTCAAGTTGACAAAACCAAAGACACTTTAATTACATTTTGCGCAAACCCAAAAACCTTGCTTCTCTTCTCTTATACTCTAACTGTTCATGTAAACCAAAAGCCTTAAGCTAAAGAAACGATTCTGATTTTTCAGAAACGCTCCACCGCTGTCTCAGAATCAGAACGTGGTGATTTGGATGACAATTTATTGTCACTCAATCTGCTGAGATGAAACCTTGATTTTTTCAAACAAATTAGAAATTTAAAAGTATATACTAACTCTCAGCATTTCCCTTTATCTTATCACCATCTAAACGTCACGTGCGATTGTGATCTCAGCTCTACTAAATGTGTTCTTATATTGCTTTCCCACATTTAACGTACACTTCAGCACAGGGACACAATGATGAGTTAAATGACAAAGAAAAATCTGAAACCCAAGCAGGTTCACTTTGTAGAAAAGTGCGAAAATTTTTTAGCTTCAAACCAGAACCCACGAAAATCACGCAATTCACTCATAATTACGTCTCCTCGGAAAAATAGTAAATATCTGACAAAAACGAAAATTCAACACATTCATCTACACAGAAATTCTAAAGCTGCCTCAAACCATGACACGCTATAAAAGGGGAATTGAAATTAAAGCCAGCTTTCAGGATGAACAACTTCCTTATCATATTCTGTCCATGCAAGTAAAACAATAATTAATGCATCGGGCGTGGTGAGGGTAAAAGACATCCATCCTCTTCCTCCTTTAACATTCAAACAAATGTCCAGGAAAAAAATTATAAATGATGAGGGATACGCACAAAAAACGTAAATATGTGTAATAATTAATTTAGCTCTAGGACCGAAATCCCTATAAATCTTCCATCCAACATCTTTTTACTTCACCCTGTAAGTCTCTATATTATGCTGACTAGCCCATTTTAAACTCTTGAACGCCCTTTACAAAGCTTATTTTGAGGGAAAAGTCATAAGGATGGCACAAGGACGCTACAACAGTTAAAAGTAATTCTAATTATTGTAAGTCAAACTAAAATGATAAAAGCCCTTATCCAGAGGCGTTAACATATATAATTCGAAATGGGCTTAAATCCAAGAACAATGAAACAATTAACAGCTTCCCACTTGAAGCTACCGCCTCTGTCTAAATAGTACAAGTAATCAGCATTCATCTAAGATAACCTCATCCCAGCCCACGCCTCGAGCTTGACATTGTATTCTTGATAGATTACAATCTTGTTGCTGAAGCTCACGTTATTTACATTTCATATCAAAGAAGATGATTCTATCCTCCAGCAAAATTAGTAAATACTCAACCATCTCCAATAATCAAACAATTTCTGCTTAAATTGCTGGAGCTTTTGCTGTTTGTTCTAGAAGTAAAACAGGGAAAGCTTCTACAATATCTCATGATTCAAATCCATGAGCCTTGATTAATCCTGGTTAAACTATCCATCTGTATAAATTCACATCAATCCCAAGGATTGATAATCCCTAGGGCATAAAATATAAAGTTGATGAAGCAGAATTGGAAACTGCAACTTTTTGAGATTACAACTAAAATTCACAGAAGAATCCATCTTCCCATGAAAACTAACGATAATACCGCCAAGCTTTTACCCACAATCAGAGCCACACAAAAGGTGATTGCGGCCGTCATAAACCTCAATGAAGGGGAGAAACTAGGTCCAAAGTAAAACAAAGGCTTGACGCTATCAATGGTAAAAGCTTCTGCCAGAAAGTACTGTGTAAATAGTCCATTAATCGGATAATGGTTTTATAAAAAATAAATTATTAATTTTTACGCAGCACTTTAGAAAGCTTCGTACGTATGAAAACGTCTGCGACGATGAGGAATTGAAAGCATGACATTTGAGTTCGTGAGAACATCTAATTATTGACGCGCTCGCTAATTTCCCAAGGAGCTTACACACCCCTCCAGCATACACGTTTTTAACAATTACTTGGAAACCCATTCACAGAGGAAGCAGGGAACAGAGGCCAAACTCGTATCAGATTCTAGCCTAACGCTTCGCTTAACGGACAACGATGAGACACAGACATTAATGGGCCGGATGTGAAAAAAGTTACTGCACTAAATTAAATGCAACAGAAAATTACAGAGGGCAAAGCAAACATCCTCGTATTAAAACATTTATAACGCTTCCCTACACAAAGAAGAACCACCCCTGTCTGAGTCACAGAGAAACTCGGACCGAGCTTAGTTAAATACGACAATTACAGTTCAATCCTCTAAAGATTTTATACGATTCTCTCTTGTCTCCTTCCTCAAGAAGAGCAAGACAACCATAAGCTTTCTACTCATTATAAATTCTATCTCGCTAATCTAAGAAATCAAAGGGCACGGGGTCAATTAATTGTTGATATAATTCACAAGATAAATCATCCAAAGCAGGCTGCAGTTCACCCGAGAAATATCTTTCGAGAATTATGTTTCTACAACTATTAGTTCTATTTCGATAACCTGTCACATGACCTCATAATAACTTAATTACTAGGACAACAGCCCGTACTAGTACGACATCCTCATAGGATAGAACCATGAGGACGGAATAAAAGAAAATCTCAAAAGATCCTATCTCTCCTACTTGAACGACTCTGTCAATATTTACTTAACCCCTTTTCAAGATGATAAACTGCACGTTAGTGTTTCTCCAAGGAAATTGCTTTCTTTTTAAGAGGAAATGGGAAGAAAAGCCGGATTTGTCATTGTATACAATGCATCAAAACTCATTCTGAATTCTGAATCTTCGTTTGACACTTATTTTCTCCAACTAAACAAAATATAGAGGACAAAGATTAAAAAAATGGTAAATAATACAAAGGAAATTAATGCTGGGAGCAAAACGCATAAACCTGAATTTAGTATCAGCTTTTACCCCTTTTCCATTATTAAAAACATTTATGCAGATACAAGAGAATGACGAGGACGCATTTAAAATATACCTACCGGAAGGGCAGTGGAGCTCAAAGCCCTCATCGGATCCATCCGAGCATTGAGGAATCCCATCACAGGCATTGTAAATTGCAATACACTCCCCCGAGGATTTGCATTCAAACTGGTTTCTGCTACAGCCTGATCTCTGTTGCAAGGGTTGTGGATCTTGTGGGGGTGGCTTCAATTGTTGAGTTACTGGTTGAACCATCTGCTGATGTGCTTGTTGCAAGTGTTGTACATCTATAAAACCATAGAACATAAGGAGGAAATATTAAATATAATCTCATCATCAGTCTCTCAACCGGAACATATATTTCCCTATTTGCATTTCCATCCATATCCCATCGCGATGAGGGTTTTAAAAATAACATTGCAAAAGTCTTCATTACTTCATCCCTCTTCCGATTCAGACGCCCTACCAACAGCATACTACATTCCCATCAACCCTGAATCAAGCTGGACGTAAATCTTTTCCTGTTTGTTTTACCATATTTTTACAAACTCTGGTATTTTTTTCCAAAATCATTTTCCTTCCTCATTGCAAAACATGACTTCATAACTTACAGCTCGTAAAACTCTGCAACTGTAATGGTGGTGCAAGTCTTGGCTCTTACTTTGTGACTCTAAAGAGAGCACATTTTTTACCTGCATTATCCTACATTCTCTGCAGTAGAAAACAGGATTTAAATCAGTGCAACACAAAAATTGAGGACGGTTGAAAATTAGCCACACCGAAAATTTCTATTCTCTCTCAAGTACCAACCATCCTACCATACCCTATTTTCTTATTTGATACACAATGAGATTGAAAAAAATTCTACAGGGGCAAAATCCAGTTCGTTCCTTTCAAATTCACATTAATAATGGGTGCATCCCTTGTTTCCCAAGCTAAAATCATCCCACGACTTCTCCTCTGGGTTCGATTTAAAAAGTCAAGTTTAATTTTAGGCTAACGAGATAGCTTTTTTGTAAAATGCTTTAGCACAGAAGAGAGGGAACAAGTCAAGTTTGAAATTTATATGCATGACTAAACAAAGCATCCTAACCCACTACGCCCATCCTCCATCCTGTAAGTACTAATTTTACATTATGGTAAGAGAAAATCCGAAAATGTGAACCTAAGTAAAGCAGTTAAGCCTAGTTAACCGTGGAAATAAGATAAGCGGATACGGTGAAATCTCTTTGTCTAAAAATTCAAAATCAAAACCATCCAACAATATACTATTTTCCCCATCCCGCGTTAACCTTTAAGATCGAATCATCTTAAAGCAGATTTTGAAACCATTAATACATGTTTAAGAATCAATGCAGCTTCAAATTCAAAAAAGAATGATGAGATTTAACTAATTTCTTAAAGAAACACTAGGAGAAAAGTTCAAAAACGTTTGGGGATAACAGAAGAGTGTAACGTGTAGAAAATTGTATTGTTAGAGTGGATAGATCCAAGCACCAGTTGTCACACGCAAGTTATTGAAAATTAAAGCCCATCAAAAGCTATGCAATAAAGTTACAGTTGAGAAATTAACGGCTATTATAATGACTGCAGATTCCTGAAATTATTTCTGCTACGTCATACTTTGAACATAATGATGCTTGAATTTTACTCGAATTTATGTTCACCTGCCTTACATTGATGCTCTAGCACGTATTCATCTAAATTATTATTATGTGTTTAAATACAGCAGTACTTATAGAGGCAAAAACCCTTGGGGCTACTGGAGATTTACTGGAAATCTAATCGAGTACTTACTTACTACCTGTTAGTCCAGCTGTCATTCCTCCACCCGGTATTTGCTATCATAATCCTAAGTAAACTAAAAGCTATTTTGAACAGACCTTTTAGTACTAATGTCACTTCTTCTTGAAACTTGCTACACATTTAGTTTCTCAGGTTCATAGCTTTCAACCATAACAACAAATGTGAAGAGTATTAAATTTTTCAAGTGACCAAAACTCAGCAGCTATTGTCGGATGACTTTTGGTATTCATTCTCTCAAAACGGTCGCCAAAAAAGCCGAAAGAGATTTTTCTTCAACCATAATGTATAACAGCATTAAACCAAGTTAAATATGAAAGGATCCGGAGTATTTTTCCTTTTCTTTGCTGTGTTTGTAAAAAAATTGAAAATTCTCCTAACCTGAGTAAATCTCCGATCCTTGGAGACTCTACCACCAAGTTAATTTATGGCGCTATTCAAGAAGAAGCGTACCAGGATTGTCAGCTGGTAGTAAATTGCGAAATCACTTTCTCCGATTCTGGTCTGTGCAACGATCTTATTGAAAAAATTCAAGGGAAATTGAACAAGGAGATTCGCTTAACTTTTCTTTCCCTCCAAGAGATAAATCCTCCTCGACACGATTCTTCTCCCAAGGAAAGCGTCACCCCGAATAGGATCCGATGCACTGTGGTGATAAGCGTGTATTATACTGATAAAGTCCTCGATAACGTTAAATCCCTTAAAAACGTGCTACACGAGCCAAACCAAAAGCTTTTAAGGGAGGACACAGACTTGTATATTTTCCTTGTGAGAAATCAAGATTTGGCAGAAAAACTCCTATTGTCTGGCTTTCTCCATCGGATAAAATACAAGGTGGCGATTCCATTTCAGGAACCCTCCCCTCCTATGATTCTTACAAGCTGTCCATACTCCTTTCCAGCAGACGGTCCTCCAAAAGCCCTTCTGTCTAGTCGCCAAGACAAGATTGTGTTCATAGACTGTAGCGATAACGGAAATGGATTTCGCTTAAAAGCAACGTCGCAAACAAGGATTCAATTTCTTTTGGAAATTGCGAGACATCCAACGACTGATTCAGGCTGGGATTTCAAGCGGGGCTACTTCTGGACAATGTTCAAAACACTGATTGAAAAATTTAATTTCACCTACACTACATTTCCAGCTTCCGGTGGAGGGGGTTCTGGAACATTCAAGAACGGAAGTTGGAATGGAGCAATCAGGGATATCATTGATGGAAAAGCTGATTTAAGTCTTGCAACCACCCTGGATTATTACCGCTTCCAGGTGGTTGATACAACAACACCGGTTGCGCATGAGTGGCTCAACTTTTTACTCCATATACCTCAACCGTACTTCCCTCCAAGATCTATTTGGGGCCCATTGTCACGCTCAACTTGGATCGTCACAGCTTTTACCATGGGACTAACGGGACTGATAGCGTCAGTGGTTAATGGTCGCCGATCGAAATCCCAACGACCGTTCTTCCTAGCACTATTTCATCTGGGTTCTTCCTTCCTTGAACAGACACTAAAGAAGCGCGCTAATGTTCCGCGACCCTTGCTTTTCGCATGGTTACTCCTTTCCCTAGTCTTAACCGCATGTTATAAATCCAAACTTACAGGAACCATGACCTTTCCCTGCTTGGAGAAACAGCCAGAAACTTTCAAAGAGCTAGCACTGTCTGGCTACAAATGGGGACTTGAAAGCACTACCATAGGAAGCAGTGCTCATAACTTTTTTCTAAATTCCCCAAGCTTATTGTACAAGTTCATTTTCAATTCTATGGAATTCGAAGCAACTACAGCTAGCTGCTTTTCACGGGCTCTTACATCAAAATTTTCATGCTTGACATTTAATGGTAACGCGGAATACCTACTCAACAAAAATTTTAGCAAGCATTGCAATTCCAGAGGGAAATGGAAACTGTCAAATGACCAATCAGTGGCGTTTGCAATGCCTGGTATTGCAATGAGAAAACGAACGCTATTTAAAAACAATTTTGATAGAGTTATTGCATCTGTAAAGGATACAGGAATCATTGTAAAATGGAAAGCTATGGATTACGCGGAGGAACGGCGGGATTTCTTTCAGGCGCAAGGAAACGGTTTCAATACTAGTAGTAGCGGTAGCGAAAATGGTGACAATCAATACATAACTGAAACAACGGGATTTCTGACAATCAAACTGAAACACCTCACAGGAGTTTTGTGTACTCTGGGAATCGGACTAGGATTAGCTTCTTTGGTACTGATTGCTGAAGGATTATTTCTCTGAACTATAAGCGGGTTACACCCAAAAATAAAAAAAAACACACACAAAACGAAGTGAGAATTTCCACAATTCTTTTCTATTGATCTTTTTATTTTATTGATCTTCTCGAATTTGCACTGAGGTAACTGTATTCATTCAATTGGTAGAAATTATACCGTGTTAAACTAAGTTACTTCGGAAAACATCTATTCGCATTCGCCTACGTCGCATATATTCAACTGAGTCCTTGTGACATATTACGAGCCATCGCATCTTCAACATGCTGAAAGTGGAACATCGGCGGACAGCTTCATATAAAGTGAATAACGTTTCAACAAACTAGCATTTTTGCGTTCGTTGGTTATGAACGTGGTATAGTTGAAGTCCCTATACTTAATAAAATATAGGAATAATGGTTTATTCTTATAAATGGTTCAGTTATACATCCCCATACGCAACCGTTATTTACCGGACTGGGAAGAGCTTTTACTTAATCACAAGCATTGTTCATATATATAATACTGTGATACCTTATACCTTTGAACTCGAATTTCTTTCGATTGAGTCAAAACATGGGAGTTTTGTTGGAAGGATTACGGAATAATTTTAATGGTTGACATGTACAGAGCCTACAAATTACGGCATTCCAGAATAAGAATCCATGGGGTTCCTATGTTGGGTTCGTATATCAAATTGTTATTTCAGGAAATACCTCTATTTGGTTCAGATGTAATTCACAGAATTCAAAAACTTTGGGAGATACCTACACCCCATCAGGGAGGTGGTGCATTTGTTTCTCACTCTAACAGTTTACTTTTAAACATGGTCCTTAAACATCACGATGGATCTGCTGAACAGTGCATAAATAACAATTATCGTTCATACTTGAATTAGACCATGGATGATCACAACAGAGTACGCATCAAGTTGATTGCAATTACAGCAGAATATTCAAGCTTTGAATAGAATACAGTAGAAACTGTTAATACCAGTATAGCGAATAACGGTTTACGCGTTATAAGGGGGTAGATTTAAAGTCCCTAGAGTCGCCAAACGCTGAACAACGTATCGGAATAACGGTTTAATTCAGCGTGCCCCTACTTGACCGTTATAAACCATTTCTACTGTAAAAGGAAGGGGGAAGCCGGCAACATCAACTTCTAGTACCATATTTACATCAACATGGGATTATTTTTATGCGATTCCAAGAAACCTCACTGCCAATAACATCCGACATCTGCACGCATTATATTTGGAATTACTGAGCCCAACAACCTAAATCAGATCAAGCACTCATCTCTTTGCCATACCCCATTCTATACAAATATATACAAAAGATATCGTAGGTTACCTAACTTAACTTATAGTTACTAGTATTTCCTCGAGTTCTTTTAAGGAAGTCATGACTAATTTAAGTACATAAAGATGATGATTTTAAGCTATCTTAACCACATCTTTACACATCTTCTTCCTCTTTGTTTCCAACAATTTAAAGTATTATAACCTGAAGAAAGGACTGTACGCGTTACTTTAGGAACAAAAGTCCCTCTAACCATATGCTACTTTATCATTATACTAGATCCCCTGCTTCTAGGTTTGCCAAAGACATATTGCGAAATGGTTTTGCTATTAATCCTGTCATGAAATGTCACTCGCTCTTGCACAACACCCCCGAAACATGTGTTCGACTAAGAAAAGCGCAAATACTGTAATTGCTGAACATGAAACCCAACTACCATTTTGGCAAATCGAGCAAGGATTTAAATACAAGAGTTCTGTGGTCCATTATTACTCTCTTAGTAAACTTCTAGTAGTTGTTAAACACCACTGTTAGGAAGACAACGCCAGAAATTATGTATTTCAACACAGCAATTTAAATTCTATCTCTTGTTTTGTCACCATTTAAAAATAGGAATAATCGCTTTCGCAAGTAGCAATTTGTCCTGCCATCCTCCAAACAATTAAGCAATTTAGCTTCTGGAACAAGAATAAAAATCAGCTGCCATAGTTCTGCAAACTGGAGCTAACCAGACAGGATAATAATGCATTTTCAAAGCAACAATATCCCCAACAGCATTGCTTTCCATACATAAAATTACTCCTAAGTTTTGCAAACATCATTATGCATTCACCAGACCAAGCCTAACAACAAACAAGTTAAGAAGAATGCGGAATCAAGGAATCGAAAAAGAAGGAAAGATTACAGAATAATAACCATCATCTACTTATTTTACGTAATGTTATGCTAATTCTGGGACAGAGTCCCAAAGGAAACAATGAACTCGTAAGAATGATCCCCCTCGAGGTAAGAAAAAGCCTACAAGTGAATCTCTATATAGCTACGCTACGTAATTAATTAGAGCTAAAACAATGCTCTGTTATTCCCAAAAGTGCCTCTGGGCTATTACATTTGCATACATCCTTGACTCCTTGTTTGTGATGTCTCTCTGCAAGCATCTTGCTAAATGTTTTACTGACTTGCCTAAATTAGCACAGATTGGAATAATTTTACTCTTTTCCCTACCCACCCACCGTAATTCTCCACCCTGCCACAAACGAGCACCAGACGCCTATTCGACTCTAATAAAACATATTATTGCGCTACAAAACTTTACAAAACTTTCCCTAAAAACCATCGCCTCTCAAAAAATACAGAACCTACCTACATCCTTAATTTCAGTCGCATACACATTCAACAAAAAGATAACTGAAGCACCTGAATCAAAATTCCGCATCCTGCGGTTCGTTCCTGATTTACATTGACTCACCTCCAAGAACATTTTACGACTCGCTAACTTTTCACGCCGGTTAGTTACCTCCCTCTTGCTTGTTACTCACTTCCCACAAAAGATTAACACAGAAAAAATTAATAACGACATCAAGCAATCAAGCAACAAAAGATTCTCCACATGTCGGATAAATAGTCATTTAACTTCAACACCGAATGAGTCTGATTACAGCTATTTTGATTCTAATTTTTTGAGTAGTAGGCCGAATAATGAATCCAAGGAGTAGAAAAAATGTGGATTACAAACATTTCGTAACAATTAATAACAGCTCATTCGAAATAAGCTACTATAAGAGATAAATGGAATCAGCAGTTTGGAAACTAATTGCAAGCACATTCGCCCATAGAAACCACAGGGGTTCCGTTTCCTCCACACATTGCTACATTAAACCGTGGAATTAGTCACAATAACCGAACTGAATAAATGAAACCTCCCTCCTTAGTTACGGCTAGCAGAACCAGCTACAATTTTTCAATTCTTCCAACAAACGAAACGATACAGCTGGCTAAAATATACAGGAAATCCCGTTTTTGCGAATCCTTAGTGGCCTCAGCCTCAAGTCAAGAGAATGATGTAAGACTCAACCCAAGCAAACTTTACAAGTGTCTATTGACAATCATCATAATGTTGTAAACCTGGATCTTTGTGTGATCCAACTTGACTGCTTCAGTACAGTTCAAACGGACTTCTGTCAGTTCAATTGAAACGTCGTTTGAATACAGCATCTCATGGAGCACGAGATTCATACACAAGGTGCTCTCAATCCGGTATTAGCAAACCCATAGAGGTCTGAATGCAATGCAATAAACCATTGCTTCGGCTATAAGCAGAGAAACTGCAAAGGAAGAGTCTTCCTGTAGTAAACCATAAGATTCACCTGAGGAAAATAACGTTATACCGAATTTAAGGTAGGTAGTAACTGGTAAGTTGTAGTACGTATAGATTGACTCAATGCTGAGTTACATAGATGTTGTAGATAGATACAAACTTACATTTAGCTTCCTTCCTTACTTATTCCCTTACTGTTGCTATATTCTCTTTTCGTATCCAACAATGATGCTCTGAAAGGAAGAACAGAGGGGGCTGGTTAGGGCTGAGATTTGAAAGCAATTCCCATAGCTTTGTGGTGGTACAGGAACGTGCAAAAAAGAGCACAATGTCTAGTCATTTACAGTTGAGGGAGTTTTTTTTGTGACTCTCATCAACATGCATCCTCCCGTTTCTGCTTTTGAATAGTTGAAAACGTTAAAGCTTCTTCCATATCGCTTTTGGTCTCCGGTGGATCATCATCAGAGTGCTAGTGAATTTGTGGAATATTACAAAATTACCTTGTATTCTTCAATATAGTTTCAACAAATCCTTTGAAAGTTATTACGGAAAATAGCTCGCCTTGCGACAAACCTTCGACAAGTTTGATAGAAGCAGCATCTTCTTGTTTCATCATCATTGAGAAAACCGCAGAATATCATTCATTTAGCAAGACACTGACAACTGCTTCTTCAGCGACATCGTAAGGAGGCTTTGTTCCGTAGTAAACGTCCAAGCCACAAAACAAATTAATTCTTCAAATATCGAATTTCATCTAACTGCTGTGCATTAACTTCAAGTCTAACTGTTTCTTTTGGAAACACCGAAGCCCTTGGTAACACGATCGGGAATCCGCAAAAAGTCCTTGTGAGTCAAAGGAACAAAATTAATCTTCATCAAAGTTTTCTCGAAAGCACACAATCGGTCAAGAAATACATGTTCTTTTAAGAGATTATGGTAAATAGTTTTCTCTATTTACCTGACGTCAATTCCGTAATCCCATTTACTCTATCATCCTCGTTAACTCTCAGTGTTGGGCTGATATTCAAGAATTCAAGGATAACTGATTGAGTAATTACGAGGAGTTGCACTAATCTTATCACAAGTAGATTACACACGCAAAAACCACTCTGCCATTTGTTTGCCAGGAATATAACACTGAATTTATCCATTCATTTAAATAATCACGTGCTTTTCTCTCACTTAACTTTAATCACTGGAACGTGCTTCCAACTTCTAGAATTCCTTTGACAGTGCCGTTAATTTGAGTGAATTTAAAATACCGTGAGTGAATCCCATTAAGTTCATTTCCAATATTCTTAATTACAATTAGTTTAACTGTTCTGAAATATATACAACTCTGAAACATTTTTCACGTCCGTTAAATACCACGTGTGAAAACAATTTTCCGTGAACTACTAAATTCAAACTACTTTCCTAGTCTATAACGTTTGTTCTACGCACGCGGGAATTTTCAAACTTGTTGTCAACCATTTTCACATACCTCGAACGTTTTCCTTTGGGATTTTCTTGAAAACTTGACAAAATTGTAACAATTTTGACAGTTTGATAACCGTGACAGTGTTTAATCGTAACGAATCCTCGATACAATGGCATCTAAATTGCGCCGTGCACCCTTATTCGGGATCGACAGTGGATTCTCAATCGTTTCTCCTTGCAAGGTAAGCATCACTAAATTATTTATGCGCTCTTGCTAATTAATTATATCCTTCTGAAATTATTTCCTCTTCATGCATTTAAAAACTTTTCATCATTCAACCACCCTTGCATTTATCCATAACAAATTCGTCAAGCTTGAAAAAAGAAAACCGCTTTGAGAACCGTGTGATTTTTTTTCTCAGCGCTTTTAAAATCCCTCGCGTTGCTCAAATCAGGTGCGTAAAACTCAACCACCTCCATTTCCATATAAGATTACAACGAGATCACAGTTAGTTGGAAGGCGTAAATACATTTTTTACCAGTAGTACTAGTTTTTGATGGATGGGAAGAAAATATGTCCTTATCTTTTAGTTATCACCAAGAATCGACACCTATCCTCGAGGGCTTAAACTTGCTTGGTATCTTTAATGCTTCATAGAGACAAGAATGGATTAGGGATTGCTTGCGCTTGATTACCATAATTTTTTGGTAAAAAAGATTGTTTCGCGTACCACGTTATAAGCATCTCGGATCTCAAAAGTTTGTGGTTCTCAGCCTTTAGTCCAGACAAGGCCTATCGTTACGGCTGTCTCTATTTCAAACTAAAGGAAATCAATGATAAGTGTTGCAATTTTTTCCATGTTATTTCTACTTCTTCAACCAAAGCAGGATGACATTAATTACAGAGTAGTCCTTCAACTACACTGGATTTGGTCAAAAGTTTTCTGGATATTTCCCTCTATATAATCTAGACGTCTTAGCATTTCCAAAAATCTAATTTACACATCGCCACACACTCCATAATTAGAGATAACAACAGTTATGTCAGCATCTGACGCAGTATGGTTGCACATTGCACAGCTCTAATTGTGTATAGTTAGCTGGATAAGCGTTGTTGGGAGATGACGTTTGTCTCACTAATGATGATTCAGTTTCCTAACCTCCTTCTGCCTCATTCTTCTCAAAGCACCACCTTTGATACCAGCCAGTTGATGACAGAGACAGGACTGATGAATGGTAATAAAGATTTAGCTTATCGTTCCTTGATCTGCATTTTCATATCAGAGGCATAATTTCCATAGAATCCCGCAACTTTTAACGAGAAGCAATAAAATGCAGCTTCTCTTCCGAGTATCTGTGTTGCAGAAATGACGTGTAGGATTTCAACAGTCCGAATAAGCCTAACAAGCATTTCATCTCATTCAAGTCGTAAGTAGGCAACCAGTGCATAAAGCAATGCAGTGCACAGTTAGCCATTGCTCAGTCGGTGGCGTAAAAGCGTTTAAATGCAATTCAAAGAGTATTTTTCAACGCTTACTTATAGTTGGCTATCAAATACAGGTCATGTAATAAATTCTTGGCTTTGCATTCTGTTTAAGCAAAAGTTCAGGATGTTGCGCTCCTGAGCTCAACGATTGCGCGCATAAGCGCTTTACTTGCGCTGCATCGCTACGGTCCAAACCATCGACAGAATTATTCCTAGCTCACTAGGAAAAATTTAGAGGGAACAATGTGCCCAATAAAGAAGGCGCTTCCGAATTGTTAAATGATGAGAGTTTAAACAAAAATGCTGTCATCATCATCAGATTGACCCACATCTCTTAAGTAGGAATAAAGATGGAGAGGGCGCATGCAGCGTCAGCAATGATGATAATCCCGATTTCAGAATGATCATCAAGCGCAGACACAATTAGCCAAGTTTAGCATAATTGCAATTTGTATTTCAAGTCTATTGTTATTTCCAATGACTTCCTGATAACATCAGTCGGTTAGTCTGTCAAGGTAAAGGTGGAGATGAAAAGTTGGATTCGAAGAGCATTCTCAAAGTTGGACCAGCATGCTCCGGATTTCAGTCACAAAGATAATTGAGAGCGGAAGTTGATGAAAGAGTCAACTTTAAAACTGATTACAGGAGGGGAAGGAATTTATTTGTTTGGATGTGTATCATTTGAATGCGAGCAGAAACGGTGACGCATTTCAGCTGAATTTTACGTAGAATCCAATTTAGCTGCGTTTCAATACAACGAGCAACTTGTTTCGACCCTGTAGTTCAATTCCAAGTAACCTTTAAAACTCGATGGGATATACTGAAAGGGAATTTGGAAATGATTTTGTTCCGTTAACTAAGTGCGAGGAAGTATTGTGAAACTGCTTTGAATTTGTTGTTCATACTTCATTGAAAGTTTTGCAAGTTTACACGCGGATGAGTGCATCTTTGGGAACAAATAAAACCAGGTGACGCTTGACACATTGAAAACATTTCAAGCTCTTTAGTGCGTCTCTGGTAGTGACGCAAAGGTTTTTGATTGAGAAAATCATGATAAACCTTAGCAGAGGAGGAGAGTGAATACAAAAGGTTTGAAAGTTTTAGCGCTTGTACTCATGCTTTTTTACAAGCAAAGCCAAAAACTCTCATAGCTTCCTCCCGTAAACCCATTAAATTTTTAAAGGAGTGTCAACTCATCCCAGCCTACATATCTATCACACTTGCAACTTTTGCTGACAGAATACATGACACGGAGAGAGCGAGAGTTTTAGGCCAGGCTTAGAATGAGGATGACAGAGATTCTGGATGTTAATGATGGTTTACTTGCTAAATAAATGAGGAAACCCATGTCGTTCCATTTCCCTTTAACCTCCTCCACCCTCTGCCGTATTCTGGGAAATGATCTGAATTGACGTTTGCTCCCAATGTTTCCTGTGTGGCGAAACATGTTAACGTCATAATTATTCACAATACAGTATCTGCCCTTAACCATGCTGACTTTGGGTAGAAAGTCAAAAGAGAGCAACAGAAGAACGCTAAAAACGTTTCTGACAAGCTCTTTGTTCATCCGCCCTGAAGAACAGAGACTTGAGCATGGAGAGAAAGCATTCACTGCCTGCTCTGCTCACGTTGTGTAAAAGGTTGTAAAATTGCAGCAGCGTTCTTGCGCTGTTTCGTGCCATGCCAGCACCAGCGTTTCAATTTCGGCACGGTTTCTTATAAATGACCACGCTCTTCGTGTGTAGGTATTGATTGATGGACAAGTAATTACAATGCAGTAAAAGGTTGCATTAATCATTCCGCGTGTGCTCGATGATGCGATTCTCTACTTTTTGATCTCGTACCGATCCGAGCTATTGGTCAGCCAAGGCTGAGTTATCTAGAAAGCAATGTCGCTAACATTTACTTGTAGAGTAGAGGTCAAGCTAGTATGGAGCGAATTTATAAAGTCTGTTATACACGATTTTCCTTAAGGTGAACAAAAAGCATGTAATAGCTTTCATTAACCCTGTAAATTTTAATTTGTCAAGCTGGCCGCTACACATATCAGCAAGGGAAATGGAACAGCCTTTTAGAAAATGGCAACAGATCAGCATCAGATCAGGATCGTATTTTTAAAAGCTTCGTTCGAACAAGATAAGAAAGGGCTGGTAGAAACTGAAAACTTTCAGACATGATAGTGCTATCCGCAAGATGAATTTACTGGCTTGCTTAGTCTCTCACTTGGATGTCTTGTAAATTTCAAGAGGAGTAAATCCGAGCTGATATGGATAGTCATCGTGATCATTAATATCAGATGAAAGACATAAGTGTCACGATCTGCCGGATTGATATAGAGAAGAGTGGTGGTGAGATGAGATTAAAATTGCAAGTGATACTTCTACGGGAAGGAGGGGGCCAAGTTTAGAATGAGTAGCAGCAGAGCTTGGAAGTCTATCTGACTAGGAGCTTCTTTGATGTTCAAGCCTTTAAAATCGCTGATCTAGGTGTAGTCGACACGCAGAAAGAGTAAAAAATTATTGCGTTGACGTACAGTATTTTGAATATTCTATCTCGTCTTCTGGGCATTTCAAACCCTTTGGATATTTTAGCCCACGTTTTATGAAATTCAATGTACAGTTTTTAACGTCACAATCTAATTAGCGAAAATTAGTCACTGGTAATATCAATCATGTAGTAGAAGAAGCTCTTGCTTGCTGTTATACTTGTACCTCCGTCAAGATTCAGTTTGTAGAACCAAAAAACGGCATGTGTCGCATATGCTCCATATTTCGGAAATGGGTTAGTAATTAGTCAAAAATGTAGCACAAGAATCCTAAATGATAAAATGACCTCCGGGAGAGATGAGTGTGGATAGAAATAATGACAGCAAATGGCAAATACTAAATTAGGTTAGAGGATGAGCTTGTGGAGAAAGGAAGGAACGGTATGGGGCAGAAGATTATTTATTTTCCTCATTTACTTTCCGTGATCTATGGCTTGCTTTGGTTCCGTTGCTGGGACACTTACATTGGTTCATACCTTATCAAGGGATTTGAAATCTGTGATGGTCGAGGTCTTGTCGATAATGTGACCTCGATTCTAAATCCATGGACGCGGATGGATAGATATATCTGTGGTCGAACTGAAAGTAGATTATAATTTTAAGGCAAAGTTTGTCGGTTAAGCATTTTGGAGGGTGGCTTGCGCCAGGAAGAATATATATTAGTTAATTGCAGGTCTCGAGTGAATAATCACTGGGAAAGGTGTGTAATTAACCAAAACGAGGAGAAGTAGAGCTCGCATGATTTAATACACTTGATTTCTTTGAAAAGGATCTTTGCAGCTTGGTTGCTGTAAGTGAAAACATGGTCTTATGATTCACATTATAGTCTTTGGAGGGATCTTTAGTAGATTTCATGGTCGAAGATACTCACAGGCATATGTTTCGATCAGGTAAAGTTTACGGTATTGCAATAAGAACAACAGAAACCTTACCTACCTCTTTCCTCCATGGGCTGGGAATACCTTTGATTTTCACTACCGGCGTTGAAATTACACAAGCTTTCTCGAACATTACCGTTCATAGCGCATAATTGTCTCTCTCAATTTCAAGTATGTCAAGTTAAATGTTATATTTGGACAACTGGCCACTGTTCTGTCAAGCTGTGAGTACAGAATATGAAGTGATCAAGACTGAAACTCGGACCAATTGCGAATTTAGTACAGAGTATTATGAAATGTTATTGGTGGATTTTAGCATTGTGTTTTTCAACAATGCATACACAGTCATACGACAAACTGCATGCAATCCTTGCATCATTTGGATCGATTATCGAATTCATCAGTGTCAGTAATCTGTCTGAATTGAACTAAACCCTTCTATCATATGTTCAAGTTCCTTGTGGAGCCCCACCTCTAATTCCGATTAACATCCTCAGTTACACAGGCTGCCCTCCTTCTCAAGCAGCAATATCTCCAACGCATCATCAATTTTCCAACGTTTGCCAAAGTCTCCTGCCAACTTGCACATCCTGGATTGCCAAATCTTTGATATTCCGGTGCATTTATCTAAATTTCGCGATACCGATGCCAAATTATTTATTTTTCCGTTAGCATAATAGCAAATACTTTGAATCTACGTAATCAAATCCAAGACATGAATGATTCAATCCCAATTCGAGACTTAACATAATTATTGCAAAAAAATCCCTTGAAATTAAAATGCCGATCAAATAATGGCTTTGATTCCCCAGCATTTCTTTGAACACACGTGAATAATTACACCTTTCCTCATCTGAGTTAATTTGATAAAAGTCGTGCAGCCAGTGGAGATACAGCAGCCTCCTCAATGATATTACTGCATCTCTTTTAAATTGGCCCGCCTGCAATTTTAACGCAATACCATTATTTCCCACTAAAGTATAGCTTACACTCGGTCAGATCGAAATTGAGCTTCAGTAGAATACAATTTGTAGAGCGCGAACAGATGCGGGAGAGTAAATGGTTGCGTAAAGTTTTTGCCGTGGCGAAAACTCTGTATCATTTCACCCACATGAGAATATATATTAGCCGATCCAAATTGATTTGTATGCAAGACTGATTTACTACGTGGGAATTGTTTGGATCATTTTGAAGCTTTCATGCAATTCACAAATTCAGCATGATGTAACAGCAATAGCACAGCTATAACTTTGACTGCATGGAGTTCAATTCGAAAGCAACACGTGAACTGTTAGGAAAGAAATCCCTTGGATATTTCCTCCTTCATCCTTTCGTGAGTTTCTTAATCCTCATAGATCCCAGATCTAAAGCCAAGAAGACGAGTCAAGAAGAGAAGAGAGCGCTAGGAAAAAAATCTCAGATAGATCGTTCCCTCTTTCACATCAAAGATTTGAATCAAATCAGGGCAACGTCTTGTATTCAGGTGTGTGGGTTGTGTGGGAAGGCTCAGCTGGCGATTACTAAGCTTTCCTTCGAAAAGTAAGATACAAGCTTGCTGATTTACCAAGGGTGATATATGGAAGTAGAATCTGGAAACTGATTCACATTACTCTTTTCTTGTTGATACAAGAGGTGCGATGACAGTGTGTGGTGGCGTTGAATCCATGCTGATTTACTCTGAGAAAACATGCGTAGAGCGTAGATCTCTTGTTTCATCGTGAAAGAAAACAAGCTCATGAAACTGTAACCAGCCACACATGTCATCAACCATATTTACACGATTGCCAAAATGTGAGCAAGAGCAAAGCGAGCCTTTCCTTACTTAGAAAATACTGTCGTGGATGGACTTGGATGGATTTACATGAAAAAGGATTTACTTTTTCAAGAAAGCCATGTGAACAAGGACCACAACTTCCATAGTTCCCACACCATCAAGCCCTAGCGCAGGCTTATGTCAAGTTTCAAGCAGCACACAAAGAAAAATGCGTAAAGCCGTCTTGTGTCTTTGTGTGGAAATTCGCAAGGTTGTCTTCTCTTGTTCCTCGTTGGATTTGATTCGTATTATTTATTCGCTTTTGCAACGTAGTAGACTGACACGTATGTGGGGCAGAGAAAGAGGGAAAGTGTAAATTGGTGTCTTATGGATGTGTGATTCAAAGAATATCAATGAAAGGATGGATTCAACGGAAGATACTACACGTAGGAGTGAACTGATATGAGATTTTCTTTTTTACTTTACACCTATCCATGTTTCTCTGTCTTTGAAATCTTGTTTTGAATTACAATATTGTCGTTACTATTTGGCTACACTGAAAAATATTTAGCGTTTCGCCAATTTTAGAAAAGTCTGTTAGGAATACTACTCGCAAATATAGAATACATCCAATCGTAATTACGAGTGTTTGCAAATATGTGAATTGCAGATACATGTTTGAATGGAGTTGGTGGAACTGTCTAGACTTTTTTGCAAAAGTTAATGAGATTTGCATCCATGTTTGAAATGAACGTTTTACAGCATAACTCCAAAGAATTCAGAGATGCTAAAAACATGAAAGCAGAAGATGAAGAAATGCTGCTTCATTTTCTATAATAAGAAGACAAGGAAGTTTATTAAATGCCAATACGTTTCCATGAAGATGTGACTCATGCGGCTTAGAAAAGCAAACAAATTCGCAAACGATAATTTTACTTATTTTGCCTCTGAGTCCACGTGCCACATGTCTGATCAAGCTCATCTCCTAGGACAAACAGTCGGTAGGAAAAATTGTTTATGCAGAACCATAATTTAGCGCTTAGCGGGAAGCAGGAATGAGCGTTTGCGGACGACGCTGCGATTCAAGTAAGCAGAAAGCTCTCAGGCTGCAATGATTCTAATGCAGAAGAAAAAAGATGGATGAAGAGGGGAAAGATGCGGAAAAAACCTTGATGATACCATCCCGTGCAGAATGACAATATTTACGCCACGTTGGTCCTTAAAGGCAATAATGTCTTTGGATGCAAGAAGCAAAATAAGTGCAACTCACACACGCGTCTCCCGTGATTTTTTTTTGCGTTTCAGAACGCTGTTCTGAATCCCGTAAATCCTCCTTTTGCCAAACAATTTCCTCTTCCTCTTGGTTTAGGCTTTAGTTCTTGCTTGCATGATTTCTTTTCAATGTTGACAAATAACAAAATATTTTGAGAAATGTATCCAAAAAAACTAAAACCCATAGCTATCTAATAAGCGAACAACTCTAATGCCGTCAACCATTTTTGAAATTCTATGGATCTCTTTGCGCCCTCAGTTACATTATTTGACAGGTATCTAACGATGTCACAAGCTTGACGAATTACTGAAATCTGTAGACTGTAATTCCTGTAAAGCCGAGTATCATAATGATGTTGCTCCCCCTTAGTCACACGTTGCAACAGCAGCTTAAACTTATAGACTTCCGTCAAGATTAACTCTTGACATCTTTAGTAAAATGCGAGTAAAATTTCCAAAATCCTCCCAAAAAGAAAAGTATATGACACGAGGAATCTGTCAAAGAAGAAGTACCAATAGTTTTTGCAATAATTCAAAGAGATAGTCTTGGAAACACTTAGTGTCACTGGGGTGATTTACTTGACGTTAGAAATTGATAATCCACCAAAGTTTCTTCAGATCTTCAAGCTGCTTAAGCATTCTTACATCTCACATTACAGAATTTAGGGATTGTCACAACCAACCTAGCTTCAAGATTCCAAGCAATGTGTCTTCTGCTGTAAAAGTTAACCATTAACACACGCATAATGCAAACACGAAAAGATTAGAAGTGGAAGAGATGAGCACGTTTGCCAATGTTTTCACAAAAGTTTTTAAGAAAAAGATTATAGCTAAAGTATTGGTGCTTCTTGGATTAATCGTCGTAGCTTTTCGGTAGAATTTGTGATTGACATGCTAAGCATATGCTTTAAAGGATTTTTGGGTTAGTTTACCTTGTCAAATCTGCCTTGAGCTCTTGAGCAATATTTAAAGTACAAAAGAGCAAACAAGATTTAACTTCACGGATGTTATGGAAATAGGTAAGGAAGAACTAGGAAGAAGAAGGCTGCGATCAAGCTTTTTATCAACCAAGAATTCGTATCAAACTGATGTAAACTGCCTTCTCTTGTACCAGGTTACGAAGTTTTTTACCTATTGCAGGAAGCGTAACTAATCTAAATTCCTTGGCGACAGCAGAGACAGTAGAGCAGACAGAGATGAAAATGATGGCTTGACTAATAGCTGTTGGATTTTGCCAAATGTAGGGCCACAAAATACCAGAAAGGTCGTTCTCTCGTTCTCTGAAGACAAACGAAGAGGATTTTCTTTCCTCAACTTTATCTTCCCTAAAATCTGAAGCAATATCGTTCCCAAAAAGTTTCATTTACAAATTACCCTTCATATTCTCAAGCTAGCAGAGCACAGCTGTGTGGCTCTGCACAGGAATTTTAAAAAGGAAACTTATTACGGAAACTAAGGGAGATTTCTAGCAAGTTGTTGACATGAAATTAAGCCCGTTATTCACAATAAAAAGTTTCAAATTTTTTCAACACATTTGTTAACTGTCCATGTCTTACGCTAATTTGGGCAGAGGAAGATGATACAGAAAACGGTTCTGGCTTTTTCAAGGGACTCAAGAGGAAGATAGTTTTTAAAAGTTTTTAGTGAAAAATACGAAACTCATTCTCTTAAATGGTTCCCCTACTGCTATCGCATCAGAAACGAACGGACAAGCATTTAGCTCCAACATTCAAAGTGGAGACTGTCATTGCAGAACAAGATAAGAGGAAACTGCTGCTAATTTTTCTGAATACTAAATAGAAGGAAGCTGTATAAATGAAGGAATTTGTAAGTGAGCAAATAGGAGACGAGAGAGTGAACAAAGTGCGTAATTTTTTGCTACTTTAACTCTAATCCCAGTAGCTTAAAGCACTCCTGGTTCCGCATTCAGATTCCTCCATGCTCAACGGGCAGTCAACTTTGGAGGAGGCAGGAAGAAGAAGAAGGATTCTTAAGATATATTCGAGTAGCTATTTCGCTTTACCTGATGCTGATTCTTTACATCTTTGCAAACAAAAAAACCAAAGCAATGAATCCCACTCACTCCCTGCTGACTCCTTTCTTTGTAAATTCAGTATTATAATTCATCCCGGTATTGCTAAAGCTTGGAACGTTGTAGAAATTTGTCAGTTAGCTACTCATATTTCTCTTTAGCCATTACTTCCCTAAGGAGAAACACAAGGAAAAATAGAGGGCCTTACTCCCTGCAGCTTCCTTCTATCCGTGAGAGAAACGAGGGACCTGACTGTGAATCTCATTATAAAATTGCCTGGGAAATGATGGACTCAGAGAGAACAAACTAACTACTTTACTTTTATCTCCCTCGTAAGACATTCGGAAACACTTCCTCTTTCATGTATTATCTACTCGTATCTGAGATTGTGGTTGAAAGCTCTGAAGACGTCCCTCAAAATGCAAAAACAGTTCAACAAGATTACGAGAAAATTTGCGGTTTTCAGACGGGAATACATTCGCTGTCTGTTGATCCGATGTGGTCAGCGCGAAGTAATTTTGTATGTCTGTTAAAGTAAAGCTCTGATACAGTGTTTGGACTGGATGGAATGCTGAAAAACGCTTGAAGCGTATATTGTTAAGCAGAAATACTCTAGTACAGTACAGTATTCAGCTGTGCTATACAGGAACTAGTAGAGGAAATACTTATGGAAAATATCTGTTTCATGATCTTCGTTCATGGGGATAAGCGTATGATAAAGGTGGCAGCGTCGTGCGGTAAATCCTGCGTTAAATCTCCTTCCGTCCGCACCTCTCCCATAAGATATAATAGCATAATAAAATTTTATGAACCTCTTTTAATGACAGCCCATCGCTATCATTCTCTACCTAATACTGTGAATGAATGGATGAAGCTTATGTACCGAGCTGCAAAAACTGATGAGGCTACTATGTGTCTGACAAGAACGCTGATTGAGGAAGAGATGAGGTGCTTGGATTTTAGGACCGGTGCGATGGGAGAATTGCGCTGTTAATATTTGTTATTATTATTATTCTTCATCCTTTGGACAATGTAGTTCCTGGTAAGCTAAGCAAGATCGTGTATAGATGGCGGTTTCATAAAGCGTGAGAAGTTAGGATGATAAAGCCACAAGACGAACTTGATGATCATAAATGAGGAATTAAGCCCTTGCCTCCCAGGTGTGAATTTACAGGGCTAAGCTATAAGCTTTTCACATTCATTCAAGCTATTCAATCACTTCTTCTCAGTAGAAGAGATGTCACCGAAGGATAATAACTTGATGGAGGTAATTCATAGCTATGCCTATGTGTATGACGGAAAGTATTATAACCGTCGCTGCTGCAAATCAAGCTGTAGGATGTCATTGTGAGCACAAGTTCTGATGACAATTCAATCTTCCGTTCGTGGTGAATTACACCCAAAAGTGCTATTATTCCCGCCGTGGATCCTCCGAGAGTCGTTTGAATACATGTCTATGCTCAGTGAGTGACTGACTGAGAAATTACTTTAGGCCCGTGATAATTCACGACGGTTTCTCCCGTTAACGCTTTTGGCTCTTTCGCGAAAATTACTGTTATTGGTTTCTCTACGGAACTGTTGTTATTATTGCGGTGGGACTGGGACTATGGTACGAATTTCCTTTATGTAACAGCTTTTGTTGTGGCGCGTGCAAAATGAGGATCAAGGTGTAGCCGATTGCAGTAACCGTGCTAACACAACGTGAACGGGATTTCGCGAATTTAGAATTGCGAACAACCAAGGAATAACTCGACGAATAAGCCCTTGGTCCAGGTAATTTTTTCAAAGGAAATCCGCAAAAATAAAACAGTAATCAGAATTTCATCAAATCAGTAGCTAAAGCTCTACGAGGAGTTGTAATACTCTATGGTTATTGCGAAAACCGTTGTAAAGTAGCACTGTAACCGTGCATTGTTGTTGTTTTGACGGCAATCATTTCTTCTGACCATGTATTGACATTGCTTTTGGAAGGAGGAAACATGGTTTGCGGTCCTTTGAGCTCAAAGAATGATTGAAAGGTATATTATAGAAGTGTGTGGGAGGAGGAAATGTTTTGCTAAATTTTGGCAACGACTTTCCTTGTAGCTTTTGTTTATTGCGAAAATACGATTGAAGCTTATGGAAAACGTCATCCCATCTTCTTGTTGACAGACGCATGAAGATGACAAATTGCAAATTTATTATTTATGAAGCTTGTTTACAGCCTCGCACCTGCTTCTCGCCTCCAAAATCATCAAAAGATAGAATTTTACCTGTGAAAACAGAAAGTTGTACACTATCCAGTCATAAAAGCGCGTCCTTAGAAGGACAGTAGCCAATAACCTTAAAGAAAGATGATGGTTTTTGACAAGCGGTAGAAGAAGGTGGCCAAGTCTTCTTCCAAGGTTTGCATTATTATTTCATTATTAACGGAACCTAGGAAGAACGCAAGTGTTGCAAGAAGAATTTTTTGATGGACAGCAAATTGGAAAAGGAAGATAAATTGCTAAGACTTATTCCATGGCTGAGTTAAGGAGTTAAGCTGTTGGACGTCATTCTAAGCTGAAATATTATTAAAAATTTAAAAGATTCAGAAGCCTCTTCACAGGCTTTAGATTCACTCAAGGTGATGTTCAGGAGCTATGCTGTATCAAAAAATTCTGAGCGGATGCTAGTTTCTAAATTCAATCAACGGTAACCATGTAGGGAGGAGGAGGATTGTGTAAGTTTGATGGGTTTTATGATTAACTTGATTGCATCATGTACCGTGTGTATGCGTAGGAAACGGGCGAGAGATGGAAACAGCAGGGAAGCTGTATCTACCTGTACGATGTGCAAATTACCCTCTGTTTGCTAACCCTCTCTTAATTATGGGGAACAATTGGCTAAGGTCTGAGAGCAAGGTGCACATACTAGTGAAAATACTAGGAGAATCCCTTGCAGACCCGATCACGGATTGGTGCGATTATTCCATGTTTTTTCCACGCATAGTACTTGTCACGCCGAGAGGGTAAATTTTCACAGTACTGTTATAATATTTTGCTAGAGATTACAGCACTGACTGTATTTAAGTGTATCAAATTATATAGGATTGAACGCAGTATCCCAGGCTGATGATGGGAGAGAATGAGGCTCTGATGGAACAGATTGGTTGCGTTAAAAAAAACAGAATTTGCAGACATAAGTATATAAGTTTGTACGCTTACAAGAGGGAAAGATCAGGAGGACAAAATCGTGAAGATGAATCATGAATCGACAGGGAATTAATTCCCTGCTGAACCTGCTTTCAGAGAGACGTGTAGATTGTTCTTGCAAGAAGACGGTTGCATGGGACTGTGTTGAAGGAAAATAATAGGCTTTGGAACGGAAGATGGTGGCAGTCAGTGGCCCATGTTCACACCTTTCGCAAATTGGTATGTCTATCAACATCGTCACATAGCGATAGGGCGGACATTTTTACGGAAGCTGTTATTTTACAACAGCAAAAGCATGGAAACTGTCGACTGAGAATCCTGGGATACACGATTATTGTTATGTCAGGGAACAGTGGATCCAAAAAAAACTAGGATTGTTTCACTGTATTGACAGGGTAATCAAGTGTGAACATGGATAGTTTTATTGCGTGTGAGCAGATACGCCCGTAATTGAATCAGAAGGAGGTAATAACAACACTGTGTTTCTTCCGGTATGGTTTTGTTATGCTGTGTACTGTTTCATGTGAAATTGATTTCCCAAGAGATGTTAAGTAAAATGTGTAGCGCTATGATCTGACGTAATACTTGATTTGATGTTCGATTTGTGCAAAAGAGCGGAAGTGTTTTTGCGCGACGCTAGTTACTGCCTTATGATCTCTAAAATTATCGCACTGCGCGCTTCTCAAACTCTGCAAGCTGCGCTGTATCAACTCAGAAATTGTAACCTGGTAATCGCTTCTTGTCTCTCTGACGTAATACGGTAATGTCTGGTTAAGATTTAAGCTTGTATTATTGTCGGTAATCTCAGTAATGGACTATACTTACAAGAAGCGTCATTGTCTCCAAGAAGATTAACAAAGAGGATCATCTGCTTTACGACTTTGTCATTTTGTCAGAGACACGGAAGGTAGAGACGCTTAAGCGTCATCGACATCAGTCTAGCGTAAAAATAATTACGATGGCAATGACTGGAATAGTTGAAGTTCTGAGGAAGAACATGGAAGGGAACAATTAAGTGGGCTTGGTTCATGCTCAACATTGTTTGAATCTTAGATGACGCTTTGACGCATGGAGCAGGGAATTATTTTGAAATACAATTTACAGGAAACAAATACGCAAAGGAAGCGAAGAAGATTGGGCGGAGTTGATAGATGGGAGTTTTGCCAAATTTTGTACGGTGACTTCCTTGCAAACTTGGGTTTTACTATTCGTTAGTTAAGAAATTATGAAAATAATTACTATCGTTGTCGTCTTCTTCCTGAAATTCGCGTGTGCGGAAGATGTGTACTTGGACAACGCCCTTTTAAAACTGGGAAATGACTCGAGAATCTCTTTTCAAAATCCTTCCGGTGCAGTGTCTTCGAAGATGAAAAATTGTGCTATGGCAACACACATTCATGTAAACACATGACTCTAACAGAATCTTGAAATTCTGAGCAACGGCTTGGTTTATTTTAAGTTCTCATTGTCTTTTAAAACGGGATGTGATGATATGATGCTCTGCTGACATGTTGGGAGGAGAGGAAAATAGAATTCTAGTATAATGAAGCCGACTGACATGTAGACAACAAACGGCGTAGGGCAGGTGAGGGAATGCGTAAAAATTGAGGGAGGAGATCTCTTTTGTAACTGAAACATTATTGTAATTTAAGCCCATTCTCATACACTCATGAGCGAGCAGGGAGCAAGCGAGCTTATAATTGAATCCGTGTCTCAAGGACGGTAATATAACTCATCCATGATTTTTCTCAAAGTCAGTGTCAGTGCCAGGTAGGTAATTACAGGTGATGAATGACTAAAACTTTATTCCAAGGAATAGCATGGCCATTTTTCCATTCCTTGCCCTAGGAAAGGGTTTTATATTTTCCTTGACTGAATTTGTGGTAATTGTAGGAATTTTTCGTAAACGCTGCGCTGCACAGCATAGCTCAAGGGAATAGGTCGCGCGCTTGCGCTTCACGTGGTTCTGCTAAGCGTTTCGCTCAGATCTACATGGAATCGTTAGGTTTATTCAATAGATGATTTCATAGCCAAACATTACAACGTAGTCTAGTCCGAAGCGTTCCGGTTTTCTGTTAAACACGCTGCAGGCTATCAGCGCACACTTTTTTTAAACAAGTATAGACGAATTAATGAAGAATTGTGAATCTTCCAAGTAAAATTAGCCAAATAAAGAGAATTTCCTCGGAGTGGAATAAACGGAGGTGGGTTTCTTCATTACAAGCGGCAACGGGTTTCCTTGATGATTCCGCACGAAGCGCAGCGTCATCTCCACCAACAGCTTCGTGAAGCGTTGCGCGAATATCACGACTTTCCTACAACTTTTCGCCAATCATCCAAACACATCTTTGCCCTATCGTAACGTTTTCCAAATTACAAAGCTGCCCTTTTTTCATTCGGATCCAAACTTGTCTGTCTTGTTATACACTGTTTGATATCCGTTTTTTTTTCTTGTCAGAACTTGCCTAGTTTGTTTCTGTCTATTCCTAGTTTATCCCCTCTACGGTTTTTCTTTGGTCAATTTAAAACGTATTAGAGCTTGATACGTGCTAATCATTGGCTAATTAGACGCCGAAATTATATTAATTAAACCAATTCGCAACTAGTTATATGTTTCAACACCACAGTACTGCAGTATTTCAAATATAACTGTTTGATGAGATGCCGGCCGGGCTGATGCAATGTTAGCAAGCTAATTAAGCTTTTGAAAGAGAAGGCATAGGGCAGCGTTGGAGCTTCAGCTGGCGCTTCAGATACGCTTCAGACGCTTACGAAAGTAATTCAAACGTTAAGATTTGAAAGACTGTTAAATGAACCTTGGATTGTTGTAAACCGCGTAGATTTTTTTATAAATCGAAATATGATTGAGTTTTCACGATTTAATCTCGTAATTCTCATTTTTTCTCACGTAACTGTAAAATTCTCATTCGTCCGAGACGGATAATGAGAAGGTAATGTTAATTAGTATTTTTTTGGCTGGAGGGCCGGTGATGGTTGCAAAGTTAGCCAACGTTGCATGATTTCTTTAAAGTTACCGCTTAAGCTAACGGATTCATGACGTCTTTCGTGCAGCACTTGAAGAAATCAAGACTGTTGTTGACAGCGTTTCCTTGTTTTTGAGTTAGTGATCCATTTAAGTAACACCAGACGCACTTAAGGAACCAAATGTAAAATACATGAGTCACCGAGTTGACGATTCAAACGTATCCACAAGCAATGGCAGAACGCTGCGTGGGTGGGTACGAGAAACACTTGTCGTGAAGTTGGCGGAGGTGTCACCGGCTAGCATGTTCTCTGCTCTGTTTCGTCCTTGCCTCCCCATCCACATTAAACATAACAGTTTCTTTGTGGATCAACAGTCAGCCGACAGCAGTTTATAATTGAGCCGAAACGGTACATAAAAGTCGGCCGCCTGAACTGAATATGGAACCGTGATAGTTTTGGACCGCTTATAAGCTCCTATCCAACGCAAAACATTGTGTACCAAACCAGTAAAACCATTAACAATCTTATGGCATCCCCAATAATTTGCCAATTAAACTACCATGAAATTTAACTAGCCAAACATTCAATTAAGTTTCGTACACACCACATGGGTGATGACAGGATTATAGCCCAGGAAGACTGACGGCCGAAGCCATCAATTTTCTTTTGACGGGTCAAAAAAGTAGCTCTCTCGTACGTCACTTTCTTCCTCTTTGTTTCATCAAATAACCTGGGCATCCCTTGCCTGAATACATCTCACATTCATTTGAGTCACTACAAGAATTGCCCGAAGCTTTTGATTGATAAGATCGCTATAGCGTATCCTATCGAAGGGAATTGTAGGGAAATAAAAATTAGGATCGCATGTTAAATTTTTTGTAATGGTTATAATAATATTGAAGCGGTGTGTGAAATTATCAGACAGTGCATATGAAAAAATGCAAAAAGCCCCAAAGCTGTACGTTGGTGCCAAGCTTGGAGTCAATGTAAACATTGGCAGATGCGGCGATTGTTGCAATTTACAAGCTGATAGCCTCAAGTCAAATGAAGATGATTATAGTAATATTTTTAATGACAGACCGGATATTTAAGTATGCAGTAAAGTCTAACAAATATTTACGCATCTGCTCGTCTACCAGTTAGCCAATGTATGGGTTTGCCAGAGGCGGGAAATTTGAACAGAATGTACGGTTTTTTAGACGGCCTCTAGTGAGCGATTCGACAGTATATGCACTACGTGGATCATTTCAAAGATATAAAACTTAAGTTTAAAATTTTTAAAGGCACGCAGTTTTACGATGATTGCCTCAAATTGACAGATGAAAGGTACGCAAGACGCATGCAAGATAGATGGAGAAACCAAGATGAAAAGATGAATGAAAATGAATGAATAATAGCCAAAGGAGAAAAGCATCTCATCACATAAAATAATACCAAATGAATGGCATGTAATCCGGCAAGGAATAAGAAAGTACATAAATCGTCCTTTGAATTTCATTCTGAAATATGAAGAAGGCAAAATGCCGAAAAATAATACGATATAGCGTACACTATGATACAGTTCGCTTCTATTCCTCTAACAATTCTACTTATTTTCAACGTTTCAAGTGAAATTAGTTGCAATATAAAGTCCAACCGAGTATGATTGTCTACTTACAATAATCATATAATTACGGTTATCAGACATCTCTCCAGGGCAATGCCTAACTAAGGTAGACGGATGTAGATTTTATAGTAGTTTTCGTCCAACTACACGACCCAGAATCAACAAAAGTAAAAGATGCGCCTACTAAGATAAAGGCATCAATAAATGCCGCCGCCGCATAGACTTGTTTTATATTGCAAATAGATGAACGAAAGTCGAAATGGTTTCAAAACAATTATTTACTGATAAACCTTCAAATTTTTGAAACATAAAACGAGTT
Organism: Sminthurides aquaticus; assembly: GCA_906901655.1. Classification (NCBI taxonomy): domain Eukaryota; kingdom Metazoa; phylum Arthropoda; class Collembola; order Symphypleona; family Sminthurididae; genus Sminthurides; species Sminthurides aquaticus. The sequence goes on from CAJQTT010000010.1 coordinate 2,469,230, forward strand.
TCAGTTGTTCGTCCCAGATGTATGTCAACTACTGTAGAAAAAAGCAATACTTGAGGAAATTACTTGGGATATTTTACTGTTTTATTTTTTACTAGCAAAACTTTCTTTGCGTAAAAGAAAGTTATTGAAACAATGAATGGATTGTTTTGTATGACTTGAGATTGGCACAAAATATGGTTTGCCAGTTGTACAAATTGAGCGAAAGCAAGGAGCTACAGACTTACAGAAAGATGGGAAGAATTTTCAAAAGAGTGACCAAGTTATCGCAATTTACGGGATGATTTTAATTTTTCATTGCTCAGGCACGGATACATTGTTCAATTGTGTGTGTGCGTGTAGAGTTTGCATTGACATAAAAGAGATGATGAGGGAGAAATTGTTAACAGAAGAGATGAGTAGGTGGAGGAGAGAAGGAGATAAGAAGGATTGTACAGGTGGGCAAAAGGAGAGTTTAATTGACTTGAAGATTCGAGTACGAGAAATTGTAAATATGTGTCCCTTTGTGTCCAATCTAGTTTCTTTTAATGTGCTCAAATTAGTGGCAATGGTTATTAATGATGATGCGGTCGCTATAGTGAAAACTGTCTACTTGAACGACATAAGTAAAGCTTGTAGATAGTAGAGGTAAACAAGTGGATGAATCAGCTTAAGCATACTCCTTCTTGCAAATAATAGTAGGACACACTTGGGGTATTTAAGGAAGTGCAATAATTGCGAATAAGAAAATGGCAAGGATTCTGATAAACTAACGAGTTTGTTAACAAAGTTATAAGGAGCAATCTATCCTGAATTGGCATGCTTAAGGAAAGTAGCCATGACGTGGGTTTAAAGGATTGCCTTTTATATTTTTCATTACTACTTGCAATAAGTTTTAATGATTTTGCGTGGGATGCGTGCGTTGAATGCTATTATAACACGCTCCCAATAATGAATGACTGACACTGACCACAAAAAGATTTAAATTGGACACTAGACTAAGCTTGGTGGGTTAGTTGGAATTAAAAACAAGTCCGTTAATCCTACTCAACTACGTAAGTAGAAGCCGCAAAGCAATCAGATAAACGATTTAGTGAAAGAGAAACTAGTCCCATGCAAGTTAACCGCTCGTAATAACATTCTAGCTTGAGCACCACCACAATTGGGAGATAGGCGGTCGGTCCGTCGGTGAAATTGATTTAATTTCAAGGCAAATATCTAGCTCAAGACTATGAAATTCAAGAACAATGTAAAACTACCTTTTACGTCTCGCAATTTCATTCCCTACTTGTATAATGTCATCATTAGGAGATTATAATAACAACTAAGCAATCAACTAGTGAACTTACTTTAAATACAATGACATTAATCGTAAAGCTTCAAAACAAGTGTATCACTGTCTAGAAAACAAGCTACAGTTATTCACGATTTGCTAAATTGTCATCGTCGCCCAAAACCAACAATTGGTCATTGACAACATGTGTGCCATCAGTGTAATATAGGTGACAAACAATTTCTGCAGAACGGCCAACCTATTATCCTACAGGGTGTTTGAATGCATTTGAAAACAGAGAACGGCGTGGAAGGCTACCAGCTTTTGAGCGACCTCTATGCTGCTGTGTATCAACAGTCAAGCTTCCGTGTACCATACAGCGCGAATCACGCTACATTTCTGCCAATTCCAACTTTGTTACAATTACTGAAAAATGTAAACAAAATCAATTTGCAGGCACGAGCACACTAGGTAATGGAATTTTGCAAAAATTTTTTAAATATATAAGTCTACAGCCTTCCCGAAATTGCAATACAAAGTTTTTCGCAAACTCCCTTTGGAAGCACCTAAAGCCAAGATTGGACATTTCGCAAATTGCAAAATCATGTTTTATGTTCTGAGTACATGTGAGGTGAGCTATAATAACAATTTAGATACTTATTACTCAGTCGCGAATACATTTGCGAATAATCCCAATGACATTTCGGCATGGAAACTGGAAACCATGTTCCTCAAGCCACAAACTTCCCTCCCAGCTACAATGCATATTAGATTTCCGCAGTTCGTGCCGTCGTGGAACTAAATAGGTACTCCTCGACGCTCGGAAGTTGGATTCCATATGGTTGGAATCCTGGAGGAGACTTGATGCAACACGAATCTCATTAAAAGTTATCTTCCGGAAGATCTAGTTACGCTCGCATCCACAACATCCTTGCAAGCAGGACACAGAACAGCTTGCACATATAAGTTCTCGCCTCTGTTGTGGAGAAAATTTTCTCTCTCTTCCTAATGCCATAAGCCATAATGAACTCTTGAATTGAGTTCTGCGAGATGGTTGCAACCAAACTACACAAAAGCTCTTCACTCTGGGAGAACTGATACTTCGTTCCCGAAACACGGAAAAAATTTATCCGGAGGCCAAACTGCTGATGCTAGACTGAAGTGGTGCGGATGACGGCATGATGGAGAGGAAGAGCAAGTTGGAGAGAAAGCACTGGGAAAGTTTGCAGCCGTAAGGTCGTGTAACAAGGTTTAGCTTTCTCTTGAATTTTCGCACATATTGCAAAAATCTCTCAACTTTTTTCACGTTCAACGCCTGTCATCTCAAGATCAACTCTAAAAAGAATTTTCTGTAATAATGCATTCCTCCTCAGAGAATGTTGTGATACGTGGAGTATATATATCCTATATTATTACATTTTGCACTTTTCTTTTCAAAATACACATACCTTATCCCTCTTCGTATCCTCTAGAGAAAAGATGGTCCTGCTCGCTTTCACCCGAGACTTGAAAGCCTAGTCCTCCCAAAGTATTTTCACAGGGCATGCTTTCTCCAGGTCTAATGACGGCGACAGTGATATATTCCATGCTGGAATTATTCTTTTTTGAAAACTTTTTTCTTTCTCTCCAGACAGATATTAGCCGTATCAAGAGCATTGTAACTCTAGTTATGCTCATCTCGCCCTGGATAGTATCCAACTTTCAAAGAGATGGACTAGATAATTTCCAGGAAACAGAAACAGTATACTCTTCCAGATATTAGCAAAGCAGAGAGCAAATTAAAGGCCTGACAAAGCTCTCTGGAGAGGGAATAAATTGCTCTGGAATACAGAAAACTAAAGGGAATATAAACACGGCTGAGTGCTTTCTCCATAGCAACATCTGGGTGAAAGGAAAGCTGACTTTCCCCACTTGGAATAATATCAATTCCTATATGGCAGTATAGAGCTTTGTGACAAACTTACGCATGTGTGATTTTCCAGCCATGCATGAAGAATTGTATGTATAAAATGCTTTTAGATAAAACCAGAAACCTGTTCAAGAAAGCTCAAGGAATTGTAATCTGCACTCTGCCAATGCTGTAATTGCAAAAGGAGAAAGCACGTTCTTGAAAGTCCCAAATATACTATTTTGCAGTTGAGAAAGATTCAAGCCAGAAATTTAAAGGCACAAGTTCTAATATGGATTCCGGCCCAAACAGTTCAGTTAAAACAAGATAGAACAGGAGGAGAAAGTACGTCGATGCGCTCCAAATGAAATAATTCTTGATAACGAAAACAATCCAGTTTATAAAGCAACCAAAGTATATTTTACGATCCTATGTCTGGACAAAGGTTTCGACTTTAGTAAATCTAAGTTCCCGTCACATTTAGTGTATTGAGCTTTATTTTCTTCTCATTGATTCTCCAAGGTAAAAGCAGGATGAAGAGAAAAGGTTCGCGGTCAATTATATGGCCGATTGAATTTGTCAGAGTGTTTTCCAAATCCGCTGGGGTATTCAAGCTTAAAAAAGATCTCGTTTACTTATGCGCTTCTGGTTCTGCTCTGGCTTCCTCAGGGGAATAATATGTGAATTTGGAATTGAATTGCTTGTAGAACCCGCGAAGAATTTTTTATTGAAGAAATATTTATTTATATACTCTTTCCTTATTGCTTTCTGTTTTAAGCTTCACTGACTTCTTGTCCTTGATCCCATTGCTTTTCTAAAGAAAAACAGTTTATAGAATCCCTAGAGAGAAAGTATTGAATAAATATGCCAGTCATCACATCCGTGAAATGCAACCACGTTTGCAAAACAGTACACTTGGCAGGAAACTTGGAGAAAGTACGATATTGCTGGAGAGAATAGGTAAATCTTACGCAGAAGAGCTTTAAACTGTATTTTCACAAGTTTAGAAAATAAAGCACGAAAGAAAGAGGTGAAAGCATGTTATCGTAAAGTTAGAGAGAAAAAATTTACTATTGTAAAAACTGGAGGAAGTGCCCGAAACCATACAAAACTTTCTCTTTCACTTTTGAATCGACTGCTTTCTCTTCTCCAGCACCAATTCAGCAAACCTTTTAAGAACCTTTTCAAGTGCTGCTTCTGTCAAGCCTTAGAGGATACCTTGATAAATTTGACCTATAATCACAAGTATAGTATATAGACCACACATGAAACAGATTGATTTGGCAGTGTAAGTATTGCCCAGTTGAAAATAATCCCTAACCCTTGCCCTTGTAGAATTTTGCAATAATTCTGAAAGCAGACCGTCTCTTAATAATAAACCATGTCACATTACATGATGCATATTTCTGTGTAGCCCCGCAAATATCGCGATATCAAGCAGTGCAACAAACAAGAAAAAGAGCAAAGAGAAGGAAGTCTCAGATAAAGAATGCACACTTGTTTGGTCCCATAAATGTATTTTCTAGTTGAAATTTGATTAGTTTCCTTATGTAAATTAGGACTGCACTGTGCAAGGTGATGCCATGCTTTCAGCTGATATACAATTAACTTTGGCTAAGAGTTATCATCCCGTTTACATGATTCTACACACATGAGGACATGACTAAAAGAAGACTTTGCAGATAAAAGCTGAACTGAGAACACATTTGATCAAATTAATGCGAAATCACAGTATTAAAATCCAACGCAAAAGCTGGAAGTTAATATCACAGCGTGTAGGGAGGAAGCTTTCAGATTTTAAACCAGAGACATTTTGCGAAACTGGATTGGAAATCATACTAATGTCATAAAATCACAGCCTTGTTATGGAGAACAAAGGAGCGGTAGTTCGGTACCGGATGCTAACTTTCGCGAATTCAGATCATAAACTGCGATCACGCACACTATCATGCTTCAATATATGTGCAGATGAAATGCTGTGCTTGAATAATTCAAAAGATCCTGTCGAAGGATCGTAGATCATTTTGAATTATACCTTGTTTGAAAATCATAATCTTTCAGTTTCGCTTCCATATCCCTGGATTGAAGCGCATCTGACATGCTACAGATGTGACTGCACATGTTTTCTATTTCTATGACGTTTTCTGTGAGCTCATTCATAATTTAGTGTATTCAAATTGAAGAGGAAAGCGGATTCGAATTATTCATAAGATTCCGCCCATAGCTTTCACTTTTATAGTTGAACGCTTTAATTTAAAATTTTGATGGCAATTTTGCTCTTGTTTTAGTCAAGTATATAATTTAAGTATTGAAGTGGTCTTTTCCCGCTCATAAAAGCCAATTCGGTTCTCCATAATATGAAACAAGAGAATGATAAAAGGTGAGCCAAAACTACCAAACGAAACCTTACAACGTAGTGGATCTTTACTCTGAGGTAGCTGAAACTGCAAAGAATTTGCGCTCTAGGTTATTTCGCAAGCAACATATACTTTCGCCAAATTTTCTATAACATTATAAGCCTCGTCCCACTAATACAGCGTCTATCCTCGTCCATTCATACCATTGTCATTAGCTTTGCTGGAGTACTGTAAGACAAAGTCTTACGCCTCACGTCGTAAAGAAATATGGGCGTTGCGTGATAGCTAAAGCTAATCTTGGTAAGGGTGAAAATTGCATGAAGTTCTACTATAAATTTCCCAAAAGTCGGCTGCTCTTCTTAAAGTACATTGCGTCTAGCATTACCTTATTCGCAAGCCTGGCCAATAAGAGGCAAAGAACAAGTTCAAGATTATATAGCATTATATTCCCAAGCTATCCTCTGGATCCGAGTAATAAAATACGGAGATAATATGGAAATGTAGTGGTGAATCATGTACCTTTTGCGGTTTTACCCGACTTAATTGGTTTATTCCCTCGCGGAAACTAATAGGAAATTGCAAAGGATACCTGAAAAGCCAGCATGATTTATTTAAATCCTTTCTGTTCCTTCCTCCATTCGAGCTTAACGTGCACAGCCTTACTCGGGAATAAAACAGAACCCAACTGGGAACCCAAGACTCAGACTTAATCCAACTTTGATTACGTGGAAGCGATACGGATGGAAATGAGAGTAAAAGCTAAGATGTGATGAAGATTGCGGTTACTTACTTGCTGCGCTGTCGATGAGAAGTGACTGCTGCTGTAGCGGTGGTTTCTTGTTATGCTCCGGCGCGATGGTAGTGGTAGATGGCGCTGTTGTGGTTGCAACTGCAAGGGGTTTGGGATTAATTTCTTGTTCGTAACTTTGCTGCCGCTGCTGTTGTTCTTGTTGCAGAGGCTGTTGAAAGTTAAATGTAGTTTCTTGTTGTTTTTGCCCTTGTTGTTGAATGGGATTTGCTCCTGATGGAATATTGAGAAAATTTGAATGGTCCGCTAAACCGAAACCTGATTTAATCCCCTCGGAGCCTTCAAGGGATCTGTAAAAAGAGATGCAAAAAAATGATTTAATATGAGTTCGTACATCCTGCAGCTGCAGCACAACCAGAGCACAGATCATCAACAAGGATTCAGGATTCTCGTATACAAGCAAGTTAAAGCCCACATCGATCCTTCTACACTATGTTCTGTGAGTGACAAGAAAAGCCACAAGCACAAAATTTAATCCGTCGGCTTCCTTGTAATATCATCTCTTAGTGATAGTTACCAGTTAATCAAGGAAGGGATGAAGAGACGACGGATTAATATGTCTGAACTTTCCCCTTTTATGATTGGATGGACGTAGAACCAGCCAATGAAATATGAGAAGCTGACTTCAGGGATTTGTGTGGGATGATGATAGAAGAAGACTGGGTTGAAATGTAAATGAGAAGGATAATACATGTTCTGGAGGAAAATCAAATTTGCTTAATCAAATTAGAGTCAACGGATATTTTGAAAGAGAAGAAGAGATGACTGGCGGGTAGAGATATTAGGTTGTGCAAATATTAGCAACTGCAAGAGAAAATAACTCAACGAAATAAACTGGGACATGATGGAGAAGAAAAGCCATGCGGGGATGAATGGTGATGATGCGGACGTTATTTGAAAATAAGGAAATTGGCAAATTAGGACAGATGGATTGGGAACGGTCAAAAGGAAATCCAGGAAGTTTGCTTTCCTTACCTGAGTTGATTTAATTCAGTCTCATGTTGATTTAGTTGATAGGAAGAAGAGGGAAGTTGAAAATTACGTTTACGTAAAACACCAATCGTGTAACGCGGTTGGGTAGTAAATTTGCACCGGAAATCCTCTGGTGGACCACAGTCAAATAGATAACAGCTTCCAGTGTTCTGCAAATTAAAATTTGGAAAATATTCAGCTTTATCCTAAAATCAGCTACGTGTTTATGAATTAAACAAGAGATTGCCCCACAAATTCGAACATTTTTCCAAACATATTGACTTTACACAAAAAACTATGCAAGTACGTGCCTCCGGACTATATTATTTCCATACATTAACTGGCAAGTACAGGATGATTCCAATTTGTAATACAAAACATACCAGAGTTGGAGATAGCGGAAGTGAGGAAGGAATACGTAATTTCGAGGCACGTTTATAGAAATTTTTACCATTTCCTCGAAACCAATTTACAGAGTTTACTTAACGGCTAACACCATTTACAACGGAATGCAGAAAACAGCTTTCTCAGGGGTTTTAGTTTAGGAGAAACACAGCACGTTTAAAATGCTGGAGAAAGTTTAACGCTTCCGGTGAAAGCTTGCATGGAAACATGCAATGCTAACGAGCCTTAATAAGAAGAAATACCTATCGTTTCTCAACGTTCTGGTGTGCTCAACTTGCAATGATTAATGTACACAGGATTAATTTTATATGCGGTGCATCCTACCTCCTTTTACTCCAAAAACATTTTAAATCATTCAAGAAACAAGGTAGTTCTTAAAATATTAAGATATGCCCAGAGGTAAGGTCAAAGTTCAAGCGAGCAGCCTGAACCTGGTGTAAAAATATGAATAACCACAAGAACCACACTTTCTAATACCGTTGTCGCTGTATGCTTCCTAATTTTCTGTGTAGGAAAGAGCGATCCAAAGGATTTTCTTGAGCTATCCAGCAGCTTCAAGGTTTTAAATTCATTAGAACATAATGAACGCTATAGACGAAATTACGCTTTAGCTATCTCAAACTTGTCAAATTTGTTTGTTTTCTATCAAATGCATAGGCAATAAGGGAACGAGCAATTTTTGCATACGAAACGGCGAAAAATAAATTGGCACGTTGTCTACAAGATGCAAGTTGGGAGGGGAAAAAGTTTTCCCCATTCATCAAAGATGGATGCACGGAAGCGCAAAAAGATCGTTAACACTGGAGCGCATCTCTCCAGGAGGGAGAGAATGGAAATAAATGTGCCTTTTCCAGGAACTTAAATTAGCATGAAAATGGCCCACGAGATTCGTTTTCCCCTACTTGATATTTCCTCCAAAGACAAGGCATGATGCAGTCAAGTGCAAATCTATGCGAATATTTCCCTAGATTTTTTCTTTCAAAATGCATTGTATGCATTATTGCGAATCTTCTACTCTTAATGCACTCAACACGAATTTTGGAGCAGGAGGAAAATTGACTCTGCTTATACGAAACTCTGCTGAGATGCTGCAAATCTGAAACTTGTGGAGAAGAAGTCTGGAACAACGCAAAAAACTAGGATGAAAATCCTGGAAAATTGCAAGTCCATCCAAGGAGAAAATTTCAAGATTGCGGTTGAGAGAGCATCATAGAAAGAAGTAATGAAATACGCCAACAGTATTGATGCCCATTATGGTGTCTATCCGGGAACTCGGGAGCTGACTCTCAGGAAAAATGAGGAAAGCAATCGATCTTGTTCAAATGTGTTCTCCTAGGGCTTTATCTTCCTGACATGATTTTTGCACCGTACAATGTTTAGTTTCCCATCTCCTCACTCGCACTCAGCACCAACTTCTATATTAAGCTAGGCAGACTTTCGGGAGCAATTGGATTCTGATTGTTATTACATGGCAAAAATTGAGAGACTTAATTGAGCTAGGATCCGCAGAGGGAGAGAGAATATCGATTTCCTGATTAATTTGAAACCGGAAAGCATCTGCTGTAACCAACATCTCAAAAGCTTCATTATTTCCTACTGCGGAAATGTCAAGAGCTGAAGAAATCGGATTCTACCTTCCTTCCTCGCTCTAAGATTTTTTTCGCAAATACCTACAATAACAGGAAGAGAAAACTTGGCGAATTTACCCTTCAAATCCTAGATTCTCCTAGGATTTATGCTTGCTATAAATACTTCTAGAAACTGAGTTTCAATCTACATTTTGCATAAACAAAGAATCACAGGAAAAACCAAACTCGAGTTCTGTGTGGGTGTTTCGAAGGTATTGTGTATCGAATTTTATGATTCACGCAGAACAAAAATCCTGGAAATACAAGCAAAAATAGATCGTTTTCTGACCTTTTCCTCAAAGACATTGACGTTACATCTAGGCGTCCGGCAACAGAGTTTGAGACACTCCTCCCTGGATTTGATCCCTTGTCCCAGATCTGTTTCGTTAAGATATTTTGCACCCAATTTTTGGGAATCGTGAACACGTATTATGCTTCCTTCGCTAATGTCATAATTTCCGAGACACATTTCGTCCTCATAATAATTTGCATCACGGTGACTTCGACCGTGGCCTATTTCGTCACTTGTTTCAGTTTTTCCATCGTTCACACGTACAGGATCATTGATCACTAAACTTTGAGAAGTTTCTTTCTCGTGACCGGAAGCACAAGCTAGGAGAAGTAGAAGGAGAACCGCAATGTTGCACTGTCCAATGGTAAACCAGGTTGACCACGATGAAATGGATGATCGGATTCGACAATAGCCAGCGTCTTGTCGTGATGATGACATTGCTGTTAAATTTGAGGTTGGCTGCGGCTGAGCTGAACAGCAAAAAATCCTGGTGGACAACGACAACGGGAATCTTGAGGAACTTATTCTCACTTTGTGAATAGTCTTCTTCTTCCAAAAATAATTGATGAGTTCTGGGAATAACACGATTAGTGTTTTAAGGATACACTTTTGTGGTCAGCTGTGAATTTTTAGAAGAGACGCAGACCAAACACAATTTGTGGTGGTCAATGAAATTCACACAGGAAATTCCACTGCTTGTAAAGATGAAGAAGGGATGGGTAGAAATAATTAGAGCGATTTGGGAAAATACACAATTGAATGAGAAAATAAAGAAGAAAAATTCAAGAGCTCATATGTGCTGACAGATTGGTGGTAGGAGAATTATGGGATTTGGACAGATAGTATCCGCTAAGACTTACTTCCAGCGTGTTCTCGAGGATATCTGAACATTTTACCAGTACCTCATGCCTTTTTCATATAGAATCCCCTTGCACATGCAGCAACTTCGCATGTGTACCACGGAAGAGCAAGTTAAGTTTGGGAGGGTAGTAAAAGTCGAGATGTAAACTTTCTCCGGGCTGTGGTGAGTGGAGAAAGCGATCGATAATTCCGTATAAGTAGACTGCTATGCATACACAATGTCTGACTGTGGAACATAGACGAGGAGTCAAAGCGTGGAAGAGTACACGCAGTGTAGTAGTAAAATCCTCTGTGCCACGTTCTTAGGCTTTAGCTTTGTACAGCAACTGGAACTGGCTGACATCTTTGTTAACAGTGGAGAAGTGGTCTACTTTCTCTTCCCGTAGCTTCGACTTTCTCCAGTAGAGTCGGTTCTTTCTCTCTGGAAACTTCTAGTGGCATTCTCCTGTCTGATGCAAGCACGTGTTGTGAGCATGTAAACGTACAGTTCACAGTTTATTCTCTCGTACATTTTCCATGTTCTTGGTCCTGAGATGGTAGATATACAAATCTACCAATCTGTGTATCCGTTTTTTCTTGTTTGCCTGGGAATTGGGAATAAAGAAGAGATTTAGTTTAGTAAAAATAGCATGGGATTCGAATACATGTTACTGGGAATTGGGAAACGTATAAACAAAAATAACTTACAGTCTCTCGAGTTCATAAGGGTTTGAGAGAATCGGGAACCCGTAGACGACACGTAGCTCTCCGACAATAAACTCTTGTATTTATGTTTTATGACTTCCTGGAAACAATGTTATTTCTAAATTCGTTCTTTCTATTTACGAGCTTGTTCTCTGACTTTGCTTTGATTTCCTCTCGATATTGGTCCCTAGATTAGTTTTTCTACTACATGCTTGAATTATGATGGCGAGAAGACGTGATTTGACCTGCTTCGCATAGGTTAGTTGGCAAATTCTAAAGATGATTCTCAGGTGTAATAGCTAGAATTAATTGCTGAAGCAGTTTGCTGAGAATGTGAAAACCAGGACTAATGTGATTTCTTGAATTTCACATTAGAACAGGAGTGTCAGTTTCAGTTGTCACATATCATATTTAATCTTGAACCAACGAGGCAATTCAATTATTCACTGAAAATGTCCGCAGGTGTTATCATCGATTTCGACATTGAATGTAATGCTTGATACTGTGTAGTTGTGTTCGTTTGCTGGGTCACATGGGTGGCTAGATGAACGATATTGGATATCCAGAAACTGGTTTCAAATTCCCGTCCGACACGTCAAGTTGACTGACACCTTGATTCTGAATGCAAATTCTTGAGTCATGATTACTTGCTTCCCCGAGGACGGCAGCAAGATTGGTGTCTTTATTCTGGTTATTCTTGCAGCTTTTGCATAATTTCCCTCCAGACAAAGATAGCCGTTTCAAACGTTCACGCTTGTTATTGCTTGATGTGCGGGCGGCGGTTGAATCGTCAGAATTTTCCCAGCACCTTCCTCAATTGGTACCCACGGACAGACGTCTGAGAGGTGGCTAACCTCTAATTAGTTATGAAGAATGGGCGTAACATGATCAGGGACGGAGGAGATGGAACGGCAAGAATAATCACTTCTGTATTTACCTGTCAAGGATTTATGGGTGTAGATCAAAGCTTGTTAAGGAGTTTTATTAGAATTGCCAAAGGATATTTGGAACGTGACTATATTTTTGACCTTACAAGGAAGGAACTTGAGCAGCTTACATCTTCGCCCACGTTGTATCTTCTTCTTCCCCGTAGTCCGGTCGGGGCGCTTTTCGAAGCAAGTTTCCTAAACTGACTTCATTACCATGATTGACAAGGGAGTCGCTGCCGGGTGGAAACAATTATTTCAATTATACATACATCATGTCGATACAGCTTGGGATAACAACTTCTTAGACGGTATTACAACCTTAAATGTTACGTTGACCTCAGGATGAAAGTACTGTCACTGGAAGCGATTTCGCAGACTTGCCAGTTTGCTCAGTTTTGATAGAAGCGGAAAGCAGTTGCAAATTTTCTCGGCATCGTCGTGATTGGATAATCGGATCAGTAGAAGTGATATTCTGCAAAGCAGGGATGTAATTGTCTCGGCCGAACAGCATCATGATCTTTTCGACACGGAGTTAGTTAAGATTTGCGGAGAAATAGCTACTGCGTTAGACTAACCGTAAAATCTACCCGGTTACGTAACATTAGAATGAGCTAAAATTTTAAATCGTTGTAGCAAGTACTTCGACGTGGCATCTCGTTACAAAATATTATTATTTTCTTAAAAGAATTAAATATATTTACATAGTTTTAGCGAAATCTAAGAGCTGGTTGTGGACGTAGCCCCTAAGTGACTGCAATGGGGCTTTATCATCATCAGGTAAATTTTCTGCAGAAAACACTAAATACAGCTCTTACTAAGGTGACGACTACCAAATCCCGTAGACGTTTACATCCTCATAGGTATTGCAGCATTATCAGAACAGTATTAACAATTAATCCAAAAGTTTAAACTAACTATATAGTTACTTAGTCACCGCCGGCTTCTCAGCTAAGGGAACAATTGGGACTGGATGTTGAAGAATATTCTGGTCTTTTGCTTGCTTCGCACCGTAAACAGTTTTCTGAGCGCTAGCTGCTGCAATTAGTGCGTTGGTAAATTGTGCTTTCTTCCTTGCGTCATCACTGGATCCCAAATAAGCTGGATTGGCTTCCCGCATTTTCTATAACATAGTTAAATGAGTTATCAATGCCACATACGTAGTTTCTGCACATTTCGCCGGATTAACCGGTATTCCAGAAAACAGCCATCCATCAAGTTATAATGTTCCTCAAACGGTGTATACTTAAATACGACACTGCACAGGGCAGTGAATACAACTTGTTAATTAAGTTGTGCATCCAGTTCAATAAAATAATATCTTAGCAGTGAAATTGTCAATTCAGATTTTTTAGTTACCTGTTTTACTGCGTCATCGTTAGGTGTTGCTTGCATTACTATGTAACCAGCTCCACCAAAGAAAAATACGTATCCTATGGAGCGCAAAATTCTTGACATTTTTCTTGATTATCTAAAAAATATAAATTATCGCACAATTATTTAACTTCCTTAAATTGATTCAAGCAATCCAAAAACAATGGAGCGTAACACCATTTCACGTGCTCTTTTTTGCTTATGCAGCGTAACACCATGGAATAAATTAAAACTGTAGCAATTCATTACCTTACCAGACTTGAATCTATGAGACTTTATAAAATAATTTCACGATTTTTTAAAGTATTTGAAACTGCGTTTACTTTACAGTATTTGGTTACGTAAACGTTTTAATTCAGAGGAAGATTTTTCGCGATATTTCGCATCGTGGACAAACTAGAAATGGTTTAAAATTGCGCGCCTCCATCTGGCGCAGTGTTTAGTGCTTCGTCTGGTTACACCCTGCCTTAAACGTTTCATTCCACATGAAGCTTGACTGTTTTCCATTACGCAGACGCTGCATCTGAATGAAATCCTTACTTTCTTCCAAGCGCCTAGAAGATGATCTTGAACTGGACTTTTCGCAACAGTTCAAGAAAACTATGTCGCCGCCAATGCAAAGCGTAGATGAATCCAGCTTCAAATGTTTCCGAATTGTCGACACTTTTTACACAGCTTGTTTGTCGCCGGAAACCAGTAAAATCCTCATTTCACTTGAGCAAACATTCACACGCTTTTAGCTTAAACGAACCGCGAGTAAGTAATCTAGTGACCACTTCCTATTCTTCCGCCATTCATTTATTTCTATACAACAGCCGCAAGACACACTTAAGAAATTATGGGCCCTGCTTAAAGTTCGCTAATAGAGTTATACAAGGCGCCAGTAAAAATACATAATTTCTTTATCTACACAAGTGGATAGTTTCGGTCTGTTGAATTCCCTTGAGCTTGTTCGCTTTCTCGCTAAATAAATTCGCAGACTGTGCCAAAAATACAAGGCTGCATTACTGCCATTGCCATGCAGTCAGAAAAATTATAGCTTGCTCAGCTAAAGGCTCACACGCGTTTTGTTTCTGCATCAATTGGAGCAACTCCCAACGATTCGGACATTGGCTAATAAGTCACTCAGCCTCAGCCCGTCTTGGAGAAGTATAGTGTGCATTGTAATTGTAGGCCAAGGAAATAACAAAATTGGCAAGACAAACTATAGCGCTGTCTTTGCAAACTGCATTGCAAAAAAGTTATCATGCCATAAAGTACGTTTCAAATTTTTTCTCTGCTAAACCACTATTGTGTTCTCTTTTATATTCTTTTTCCGCCAAAATGCATGTTAAGGATTCAGGAATGCACGCCAGACCAAACTATCAGCTAACGATCTCCTAATGTTCGATTCTATCCATAAGTTTCCTCGCGTGCTCAGTAGGATAATGATAACTTAATACGAACCCTGCCACAGTCAGATAAAACTTGTCTGCAGATGAAGCGGCGGAATGCTTGGGTCGAAGGCAATGGTGACTGCTAACTAGGATAACGCGATGGTAGGTAGGAAATGTTCTAGCTAATTGGTGAAAGCTAAGAACTGGCCAAGGTACTATGCTATGACTGACTGAGAACTGGATGAATGCGAATGAATGATAGACTAGACTTGGTTAGGCTGTCGTAGAGACGGGTAAACGCTTGCTAGTTTAATTATTGGAAATAGGTAGTGGCTCCAGCAGAGTCACAGCAAGTAATGGCAATTGTACAATGATTTCCTCGATCCTTTTATAGGCCGAGGAAGGGAGGAAAGGTTACAACAATTGGACGTAAACTGGGTAAAAATAGATTATTCCTGGAATTGTTATTGAGGTAAAAATAGGTTATGTAATATTATAATCATTCACAACAACGGTAAGACAAGTTGGGAGGAAGAGAAAGACGATCTGGCGAGTCAATAACACAGTTTAGCATAAGTTACAAATAGGATGCAGCTTTGGGAAGAAAAGAGAACGCAGGGAAAAACATTGCACAGTAGCATTGTGGCAGGATTCGAATCCTGCCTTACACAGAAAACAAACCCTCTTATTGCGCGGCAACATTCTCCCCACCTTGAAGTAATATACTTCAATAAATGTAACAATATAACCTGTAACACGGTTAGTCATTAAATTGAAATCAATATTTGGAATGTAAATTGGGGTATTACAAATTGTAAGGATGAGCATGGTGATCCAGAGCTTCTCAGAATCCGTCAAGTAGGAGAGATCAGGTTGGACATCATGCGACTGCTTGGAAGATAGAGTTATCGTGAAGAGAAGATGATGAGGTGAGCGGCAGGTCCTATGCGGTAACGTCCGGTAGGGGTGATTGTAGGAAGTGGAGACAATTATTCCGGGATCCTTGGGGAAACAGCTTTTCGGGTTGGATTCTCCGTTGTCGTTTCGTTGTCGTTCCAGTTTGTAGAGTAGTTCGGATGGTGACGGGGGACCAAGTGGAAGGTCAATACGGCACGGCACAAAGGAAATGAATTGGAGCCAACCTTGAGGAAGTTCCTTGGTGGCGGGAACGTGGTGAGTCTTGGCTAGGTTGATGCTTGGAGTGGATGTGGAGGGCAACGAGTCCATTAATGCAAATGGGATTGTCGAGGCGGCAGCAAATTTGCGCAGGTCGATGATTCCAGTGGATGGAAATGACCGGGGTGTGGATTCACGGGAATACACGAAAGGGTCCTCGGGTAGGAGATGGTGCTGGCGTGGCAAGTGGTCAATTGATTCACCTACTGGTGATGCTGAGGCGGCTGGGGTCAGGTGCTGGGATGCACAAGAATCCTCTTCTGTCAATATGGCAGGCTTTGGGTGAAAAGGAGTGGGATCTCCTGATGATTTGGCTGGAACGGGAAGACGTTCGGTCGGCTGGTTGGTAACTTTCTTCGTGCGGATGAAGTACCGGATGCGGCTGAGGACGTCAAAGTAGTCGTCCTCCACTTGGATTCGGATTGCGGTTTCTTTGGCAAGAGAACCATTCGGCTTGGTAAGAAGTAGAAGCTCAATCTCCTCTTGGATGGCAAGAAATTGTCTCCAAACTTCTGTGATGAGGGCCTGGTAGGCCAGGAGGCGAATTGGGTCGGGGCTGACGGCGTCAGTCCACAGGTCAATTGTCTGCTTGAGACTGGAAAGTTGAAGTAGGATGGGTGATCTCTTCTGGATTGAAGCAGGGAAGGTTGTAGGATCCATGGTGGCTTCTTGGGACGACACCTTGGGAAAGTCAGCAGCTGATGCACCGGCCTACGACCGAGGCTCGGAAAATGTCAAGTAGGATAACTCTTGAACACAATCCGGCTCGAAGGACCATTAATGAAGCGGCGGAATGCTTGGGTCGAAGGCAATGGTGACTGCTAACTAGGATAACGCGATGGTAGGTAGGAAATGTTCTAGCTAATTGGTGAAAGCTAAGAACTGGCCAAGGTACTATGCTATGACTGACTGAGAACTGGATGAATGCGAATGAATGATAGACTAGACTTGGTTAGGCTGTCGTAGAGACGGGTAAACGCTTGCTAGTTTAATTATTGGAAATAGGTAGTGGCTCCAGCAGAGTCACAGCAAGTAATGGCAATTGTACAATGATTTCCTCGATCCTTTTATAGGCCGAGGAAGGGAGGAAAGGTTACAACAATTGGACGTAAACTGGGTAAAAATAGATTATTCCTGGAATTGTTATTGAGGTAAAAATAGGTTATGTAATATTATAATCATTCACAACAACGGTAAGACAAGTTGGGAGGAAGAGAAAGACGATCTGGCGAGTCAATAACACAGTTTAGTATAAGTTACAAATAGGATGCAGCTTTGGGAAGAAAAGAGAACGCAGGGAAAAACATTGCACAGTAGCATTGTGGCAGGATTCGAATCCTGCCTTACACAGAAAACAAACCCTCTTATTGCGCGGCAACAGCAGAAAAACTCTTGCATATCCACAGTTCAGTTGCTTCCACTTGCATGTCTGTCTAGCCAGCATTCTTGCTAGGAAATACCTTGGAAGAACCAAGTACATATATTACATACAGTAAGTTCGCAAAAACTTTTGGCAGCTGGCTACAATGTATCCGGTTTTGATCCTAAGGAAAAGTTATTGACATTAGCGTTAGAAACGCTAACGACCCTTGTATCGATTATATCTCAAAGTCGCAAATTTCTTACAGTGACGGTTCTTGGAAAGCATCAAAAATCAATTTTCAAGCTAACATGTTTGAACTTTCCGTTCTGAGGATGGTACTATCGAATTTCCTCTCCAAAATTGCCAATAATAACTCTATCAATTTTTCGCAAACTAGAAGCCAAGAGCAACTGGCAGGACAGATTTCACTACCAATTTCTTGGATTTCTTTTCATCTTCCAGAGGATCTAGAGAAGAGAGCCGTCAGAAGATTATTAAGATTGGCATTTACAAAGCCATCTTGTGCATACATTTTGCCAATTTTTATTTCATTTCCTTACCTTACGCTCTTGAGCTCAAGCTTCTCTAATCTTACGCGAAATTTACTGATCATTTCTTTCATGTACTTAGTGCTCAGTTTAAAAATCTAATAAGAATTCAGTACCTTCAAGAGGCAATTTTCATGCACATATTTCCATCGTCAATAAAGTGAGCCTTGTGTATTTCAAGTACACAAGCTGAGCTTTGAATATTTACTCTGTCTTTTTCTAAATTGCTCCAACAATTTTGTCCTTAAGTACAACACATATAATAATATATAATATATAACATATATAATAATAAGCATATACAGAACGATAATCCCGAAAGTAATTACCCTTTGAATACTTATTTTGAGAAACTTATGCACTTAACTTGCAATTATTACATAATTATCGCGAATATTCGCGAAGCTTTTATTCCGCTCACGGAACTATTTTTGGATAAGCAATACATCTCTATAAATGCTACATTACTGAAACTGTTTTAATGGGCACAAAATATAGCTTCGAGAATATGCAATTTCTAGTCATCTTGCAGTTTCTCTCTGAATTCTTGAACAGAATCCAGACTTTTCGGCTGGAATTCGCACATAGAATGCGAAAAATACATTACAAGTCTTTCTCTTTACACGTTTCATGGTGTAAAATGCGACACACAGAAGAATATCTGCATAGCCTCAGCCAGAGTAAATGGAAAGACAAATATTTCCATTTCATGTGCATAAAATGCGGATAAAATCATCATCACCATCAGACACTGACACATGCATTCATGCAGCCTGCATAATAAATGTTTCCTTGCATGGATCGAATATCGGACAAAGGAAGTTTTTTTCCAGACCACCACTGCATGTAGAATTTACTTGGTTTTTTCTCACAGACAGTCACAGCTTTCTTCTGCAAAAAAATCCCACAAGCTTTGCCATTTATCGTATCTTTGATGCTTTCGGAAGATAGCAATAGAATGCACACTCTGTCCTACTGCTGGATGTTAATCTATATCGTATCATATAAAATACGTTTATATTCGCGACGGGTATTTTAAGCAATTACTCCAACCTGTACATTCGACAGTCTCACAGTAATCCTCGCCTCCTCTGAACTCTCTCTGCAATATTGCAAAAGCTGGATTGAAGTACGGCTAAATTTATATTCCAGTCACTCGCGCTCCACCTGAGTGGCAATTTTCATCTCTCTTCCTCCTCCGTTACATCATCACGAGGCGGTGAAATAGCGGATTGGATTAAATAAACCCTTGTAGCAAAGATGAAACCACTGTCTATAGCCGAACTGACAACTGAACTCATAGCAAAGATTCCAGCCTCAAGTCATGCCAATACCGTCTGCAGTCAGGTCCAATAGTTTACCTAAATTCCTAGACTTGTATGTGCACAAACTCCAGTCTCTGCTCCTGGTTTTCAAGTATCTAATTTGAGAAACCCGCCCGGGTTTTAATGAAATGAAATAGATTAAACATGCGAGGGGATGAAGGATTCAGGGGGAAAGTCTTGAAAGGTAGTTAATAGATGATCAAAACTATGTTCAGTCTCCCACATTTAACCACAGAGACACATCCCCTTCTCCATTGAAGAGTTCCGTGCCAAGGTTGGTATATTCCCCAGACCCGACCCCAACACAACCAAACTGGTGAAAGGAGCAAATGAAAAGCCGTAGGATACCCGGGTGAGGAAAAGGCTTACAGACTGGGAAGTTGGGAGAAAGCGGGTATCTCTCCACTCTTTGACTGGAAAATTTGTGTGAAAGTACAGAACGGATAGGGGAAAGCAGGGAAAAGTGCTGAATTTCCCGGTGTTGCCCAGAATAGAAGATACTGTTCTATTTTCTGTTCCACTCTCCTCGGTGACTGAATGAACTTCAAGTTGGCAATGTTATGTAAGCTTAGTTGGCCCACAATTCCTGGAGTCCTGGACTACTATGGACTATGCCAGAGTGAGAGAATGGGGAAAAGAGGGGGAGTTTTAGTCTGGAAATTCAGGGAGTAACTTCACGTAGATGGAGTATATTGAAGCAATCTTTTGAAACCGTGAAGCAATAGCTCCTTTTACGGTTCCAGCATAAAGCTTGAATATTGAACGTGATGGGGAACTAAACCAAAATTCATTCTCCTCCCTCCTCTCACCCCTCTCTCCACGCTATTATACGCATCCTTATCTTCTTTTCCCCGTTCTCCGTCACCACTTCCACACTTTATATATTGCATTCAAAGGCAGAACTAAAAGCTTGTTTTACTGCACATTGTGAACCTAAAAGTTCAAAGGGAAGCAAGAAGCTTTTTGAGCCAACTTGCGAGAGAAAATAAGATTGTTTTAAGGAACAAGCTACAGCTCATTGTGGAAGGAAGGTAAAAAGCTACAGCTGAATTTAAGATTGCTATTGCATTGACTTGGATGAATGTAAAAGCAGCGCTTAATCAATTTAAGCGCAGGATGTAGAAACAGGAACAACGCAAGGAAGGATGATAGAACGGCAAGAGTTTTGAGACTGTGTATTTCTCCTTAGAGTTCCAAGGGAAAAATCAGAGAAACTTGTCAGCCGAAAGGCAAAGCAGAGAAGAGCTACTAGCGATAGCGATGTGAGAGAGTGAGAGGAGCAGAGTTGAGCATCGTTTGCATTGTGCAGAGGGTTTTGACTGGGGTTGAGAAAGAATATGGTATCATGAGTCAGAATAGTTCTGGAGAGGACAGGATGAAGGTGGGACGTTGCTGGGTTGTCGGTTTGTGAAACAAGTTTTCTGTGTCTGTGGTACAGTGGTGAAGTAGTTTCTCACTCTGTTTGTACTCGGAGGACCGACAAATACATTCGCGAAATTTCGCATACCGGGCAAGAGAAATTCACAATTTTTTCTAACCCATCACTCATCAACTTCCTGTGTACATCCTGATTCCAAACCGGGAAGCAGCGGCTTTGAAAAAATCTCCAAGGGAATAAAAGCCTTTGAGCAAGTGAAGGAAAGCTTGTGGACTATTTCGGAATATCTTTTGTGCAAAATATTCAACGTTCTTCAAGTTCTGAAGATTTTGGTGGATCCTGGAATAGGAATATCTGGGTGGAGGAAAAATATTTTTCTTAACTGAAACGACACTGTCAAGGAGAATAATGTAAATTCTGGTGTCTTTTTTACAAAAAAAAGCAAACTTCTTCAAAACTTTCTTTCGCAGCTGGTGCATGTTTTTCCAAATTCTTGTCCAGCATCTCGCGATTGCTCCTTCAAAATCCTCCTGTCTTTTCGAAGTTTGTCTTGATTCTTATTCTCTTTGATTTTTTAATCTTCTTGAGACAAGTGAGAGAGTGAACTAAGGTAGACAAGTAAAAGTGGAGCTGGGAATGTATAATTTTCTTGACATTATATAAAATACAAAACAAGGAAGACTTTCACGCTACTAAAATTCAGAATCTCAGATCAGATTCAAGCGTGTAGTTGTTTTGGTTTAGTTTCAACAAGACCGTGTTACGCAAGGGAACAAAGAAGTTGCGGTTTACAAAGTCTTGTGCGATCGCGGTGGTGTGGTTTTAAGGATAGGAGTGGTAGGGAAGTGGCGGAGCGGTGTGTGTGGCTAGGTAAATTGTTGTAATTTTGTGAAAAAGTATACATCTTTGTGGAGGCCGCGTGGTGATTGTGGTTCAGTGCTTGGCATTTTTTCCTCATATATCCCCAAGTGTGCAAAAGTGTGAACAAGACTAATTTGTGTGATTTGCAAAAATTATGAGTACGACAACTACGTGACGACGCAAGTTTCTAAAACAAATTCATTTTAATTACAAGTCAAGTCTGAATGTAAGTCCCCTGGATTTATTTCCTTCTCGCTTTAATGGTGTTTGTTACTTTGGGTAATATTTTACCAACTGCATACGTGTGACATACGTCTTCAAAGGATTTGCAATCTAAGTTTGGGAAAAAGCACTTAGGGATTATCCAGAAAACGCGATCCTTCCAGGATACATTAAGATAACTTTGAGCGGCGTAGCGCCTCAAGTCACATTTTTTGCATGAGTTGCAAAAATATATTTTCTTCTCACACCTTTCCTTGCCAGTGTCCATCCAGGTACAGGGAGACGAAAGAATGGGTGCTCCTATAAACACAAATGGCTATCATACACTTACTGTGTCATACTCTGTCTTGCATATGTAGCTAACGAACAGGGCTGCAAAAATTCAGACTTGAAACCGAGACAGTCCTGAGACGCTCTCGTACAAAAGGCAGTACCTTGGATACATTCACATGTCTCATACGTCCAACATGTACACAATGACTAATGATTGTCTGTCTGTGCCTGGCTGTACATGTATCTCCTTGCGTCCCAAAGTCTCCAGCAGTGTCTAACAAGTATTAATTGTATTCACTAATCTCACATGCAAGGTTGTGTCACAGTATGTAATTTCGATACATTAGCGCTAGTCACTCCAAGACTCATTCTCTTTTCTCACTGGAATCACTGCAGCGATTCAGCTCTTTAATGTCCGCAACCTTTCGACAATTTTCTTTACAAGTTTTCGATATTTTCCTATTTCCGAAACACGTGGACATGGCAAAGGCACGGTAAAAGCATTAGCGGTAACAAAAATCCCTAAGAGATTACAATTATTTCGTACAGCTCCAGAAATGTTCTAAATTGCTCATTGGCCTAGAAATATAAGAAGCAGGCAATACAATTACAGTTTCTTCTTCATTCTACGTAAAACTTTATCCATAGCCCCTCCTTCAAAGTCGATAGCAATAAAGCTCTGCCGACAAGGAAATTAAGGAATTAGGAGGAAAATGAGGCCCGATAATTACATTTGCCCCTTCATCTCATAAATGGATTTGGAATTAACCCGCGACGATGGATTTTTGCTCATCGAACAAGAACCTGAACTAGTTGATGTATATTTTATCAAGCAATACAAGTCAAGGTACTAAAGGTACGTATAAGCAACTCTCAGCATGAACGTATCTACGTAATTACGTCGACGCATATCCCTAGAGAGAAATTAAGAAAAAAAGAAAATTAAGGGAAAATACAGAGGCGGAATACATAATTCAAGACAGATAAGAGGCGCAGGAAGGCCTTTACATAATATTTCTTGTGAGCATAAACAAAAGATACCTGATTCAAGGGTTGCTATACCTGAGACTGGTTCCCCCTGTCTCATGATGTCATGATATTTTTCTCAAAGCTAGCAACCAAGCAAGCACCTCAAACTCTGTCTAGAAAAAATTTGCCCAGAAAACCAGCAAATATATTCAGCTCAATTTTCCTCATTTTTCTTATTCGAGGGGCGTGCAATTCTTATTTACCCTGTCGTAAGCGTCCTCTCGCGAATCCGGCACCTTATAAACCATTTTGTTGGGAACTCAATCTCTGAAATGCTTCATCTTCAAACTTCCTCCCATCACCACCCATCCAAGCTTCAAGCTTGGGATGAAGGAGCAAGGACGGAGGAGGACAGAAGGAGTGGTGTCTTGTCACGAGGAAGATGATGGCTTTTATTGATCACGGAAGAGTAGCCAGCAAGGGCAAGGAAAGCACCAAGGATTTCCTGCTCAGCCCTCCAGATTATCCGCGGAAACTATATGATAAAGGCTGTACTCGCGGAAGTCAGTCGACTTAAACCTTAAGTAACAACATAAGACTCGGGAACAGGAAGGAAACCAAAGTAAAATCAAGCACCTTCTTGTCTTAAAAATACGGTGGATTCTAGCAGGAGAAAGTGGTGAAAGTAGAAAGAAAAGACACAGAGAGGAGTACGTTTTCATGTCGAGGATAAAATTGCAAGGAATTGCAATTCCGTAAATCGCGTAAATGTCTCCAGGGCGGATCAAATCCACAGACTTGCTCTCTCACTCAGAACAAAACTCTCAAGACAAGCTGTCGACACAGAACAGAAGAGCATCGGAGATAGGGACAAAAGAGAATTGTAGCTCTCTGTAGACTATATAGACTTGTAGATCGTTGAAAGCTATGTCTGTAAATTATTAGTTCGTCTTGATTCTAGAAAAATCTTAGAGTTGCACTATATATATACAGTATTTATTTCCACATACGTCAAAAGATTTCCCTGCCAGCAGACAGGCATCCAGCCAGGCAATAATTCCTGGGAAACTATGGACATACGGACGTCGAGTTGGAATGAATCTTGTGCTATTGATTGATTTTATTTTGAGAGGAGAGGCAAAATGAGAGGCCACGGTCCTTGTTGTCAGATTGTGTAAGCTGTCAGAAGAGTTGTTGGTAGATTAGACACGTAGCAAGAGAAGAAAAGAGGATAGCGGGCAGTCAAGTGGGAATTGATTACTTCCAAGTCTTCAATAGAGAAGAAGGCAGAGAAAAAAGCTATCGAGTTTGATGATATGGGCAATATTTTGTAATGTGATCCACTCAACCCTTACCTTACCTTGGCATGAACTATATAAGTAATTACAGGAGGTAAAGGTAGCCGGGCTTTGCAAATCTCTGATATAGAAGAGTAGATAGCAAATAGAGTAAAAAGCAGTATACATCGACCATCCGAGGGAAATTGCTTCGCGATTCATTGCAGGTCGGCAGGTGGGCGAAAAATGGGAACCTCCCGAGGAGGATTGTATAGACATTTGATCCATCGATAGCGAGGCCCAAAGGTCCTCGAAGAATGTTATTAGAAATAATAACGATTAGACTCAAAGAGTAATTTGAGAAGTTTGTGAACGGACAGGTAGTTCAGTTGGATGCGGGCATGGAGTTTTGTGAAATGAGAGCCAGCAAAAGCAACGGCAAATATGGGAAGGTGGATGCGGGCGAGTAGATTTAGCTCCGTGCATTTAAGTCAGGAGGTTGTCCTGCTGTCCGGCAGGGAAAAGCGGGGTTGCTGGTGGTCAAGAAGAGTATGACTTAATCGATTAGTAAATAATAGAGCTTGATAATATTGATGAAGGGTGTGTATTTTAGAATTGTAGTTAAAAGATATAGCTCGAGGGAAAGGTAGTTGGAAAAGGTGGAGCGGAAATCGAGGAGGAATTGATATATGAATAGCTATTGATAGAACATTGTTGTGTGCTTGAGCATCAAGCACAAAAGTTTCCCCCGAGGAATGCTAAAACTTACACAGGACGTGTATCTTATCAGTATATTGCGATATCAGAATAAGTATATACGGAACGGTACGATTGCATTTGGAATCGTATCTTGATATTTTCTATATTCAAGCAATGAACTTGTCGAACATTTCTCCTAGTATTTGAGTTTGTATTTCTGAGTATTAGGCAGGCCTTGGCAGTCTTGTGTCTGATAAGCATGTGTATTACTCATACAAGATTTAAATGTGTGGATGTATCATACTCCTCGTGTCTCTCCTTGTTCGATACATTCTGATCTTTGGGACGGTTGGCAAGTCAATGGTGAAGATTGTGAGGAAGATATATCTAAAAATACAATGATCTGAGTCCTGTTCGACTGGCTGTCTTGTAATAATGTGGAAGAGAAAGTAAATCATGTGTGAAGTATTTTTTCGATAAGGCTTAAAAATATGCATATATATAATCAAGTCTCATGCGGTTTTCCCTCAGGAGTCAACCCTATGCTAGTGTCATTTTCGCTTCATGTATTGTCATGGAGGGGTGATCTACAATCACAAGATTGTGGTCATACAGTAGAAAGACAGATTTACAGATGCAGTCTGAATATACACGTGAATATATAACGTAGAACACACAGCTTTACCGTGGTCCTTCAACTATAGCTTGAATGCAACTCTGAAAAGCTATTTTACTTCTGATAAGTTTCTATACGCTGACAGTGCAGTAGCTTTTAACAGAAGCTAGTTTTAACTGTAGACTTGTGATTCCGCGATTACGATATGTATGCGCTCATGTTTCAGAAATACGAGTACACAGGACTACTATAAAGCTTCTGAATTCTATCTGAGGAATGATTATTCTGACTCAGATTCAGGCTTCTGTTTGCACTTCTTCTCAGAGTATTGAGTATCAGCTGTCAGCGTAAGATTGTTTCTGATTTTATGTGGCTTGTTGATGTGTATTCCCATAGAATATGATAAGATTTACTTGACTGTCGATATTTGATACTTTCTATGCTGACGCTGACGCTGACAACGAACACAACATCTCACAGCTCACACTGAGTGACTCACAATCAGAAACAACAGAAATAAGAGCATGTTTGATTTGTAAAGTTAAAGTTACAGCAAAGTTATAGCTCTAAGTCCCTTCGATAAGTTGTCCTTCGTGATAAGAAGACAAGTTTCGTAGACTGTATTCGGATGGTTGGGCAGATGGAAAGCGTCAGTCTGAGCGTCTGAATAAAAGTCAATAAAGGTCAATTTACAAGATTTTCGGATATGTGGAGTTGATGAGATAAAGTTGCTTACTGAATGCTAGCTCTTTCTATGCATTAGATTGTGCCTCATTCAAGGCAAGAGGACAAGAGCCAGAAGCTGTTTCTACTCAACTCTGCATTCAGCTTTGATGCCCCAAGTTGGTTGAATTGAATAAAGTCGAATTAAATTACAGCTCACAGTACATCACCAAAGGATGTGTAGTGGTTGTTTGCTAACTAGTAAGTTGTTTTTCAAGAGGTTCAGCAGACTGACTGAGTTTAATGGCGTTATCTCTTGAAGAAAAATGATGTTCGGGTAGAATATCCTTTGTGTGTAAATTGTTGGGAAACTGGTTGTGAGGGACTGGATATGGCATGTGATGTTAGCTCCTCCGTGGAGTATGGATATTCAAGGATGGGTGAATTTTTCCTTCTGGTCATGAAGGGTTAGGGAAAGAGATAATAGTTTTGTAAGAAAGAAGCGTATGGAATAAAGTGAGAAGCCGGGTTTGTGTACAGGGCATAGACGGTGAAGGAAAAAATGAATTGTGAACAGCTCATAGAGCAGCGAAGAAAGATGATGATGAAGTAGCTTAAGTTGAAAAGCGTCAGGGTTTAGCGGTTAATGACTGCAAAAAAAAGGTGGCTGGCTGGGATGCTAACTAAAATGCAAAATATTTCTTTCCCCTCTGAATAATAATTGCAAAGAAAAGCACAAAACTGATGTGCCTTTTGCCTTTGAGTTACAATTGTGTTAGTATTTGGTAGTGACCACAGTTCATGGGCAAAGCTTTGG
This sequence comes from Sminthurides aquaticus, assembly GCA_906901655.1. Lineage (NCBI taxonomy): Eukaryota > Metazoa > Arthropoda > Collembola > Symphypleona > Sminthurididae > Sminthurides > Sminthurides aquaticus. The sequence continues at coordinate 2,496,237 of CAJQTT010000010.1, forward strand.
AGACGCTAACGTGGTCCGGAGTAACGGTCAAGGTTGGTTGTTGTTGGAACTGCACTGCGATGGAAGAGTGCATATATGATTAGGACGAGGAGGAGATGAGAAGGAAGATAAGGTGATATAGGGTGGCAATGGGGATTTGCAATTATCTCGTGTTGTTTTTGCGAATTATGATTGTTTGGACTTCAAGAGTGGTGGGATGTGTGACGGGGCGGTTTGCATTTTTAATTTGCACGGCAAGTAATCAGCGAAATATTTTTTTCTCTGCACTGCTCCAAGTCGCAAGAATATCCTGTGCGTACATACATATTCCAAAAAAGTTGCTAAATATTCGCATAAAACTGCAGAGTTGCTCTTTTAAAAATTTTATTAAGCATTTATTGTTTTGAGATGAGGATTTTGTTTCATTGACTTTGCTGGACTTAGACGCCGATTAAATATTATTTACTTAATACTACTACCTGCGGGAGGGAGTTGTAATTGGGCAGTATGGTTGGAGCAAAATTCGTTATCGATAATCACATCAAAAATATGTCTAACATCCATTTCTTTTATTTTTCCAGCCAAAAGGAGTGTTCAAGATGGAGTGCGAAGTAACGTCTTCTCCATCGGCGGCTTACGGAAGCCGGACTAACGGCGCAAGCCCGGGTGCGGGCCCCAGTCCCCGCGCTAGTAGCGGCAGTAGCGGTAAATCTCAACTCCACGTCGATTTTATAGAGAGTGGTGAAGTTAAGGAGAAGAGAGAAAAGTACCTTACCGCCAAGTACGGAAGCCATCAGATGAGCCTAATCCGGAAGCGATTGTCCGTTGAAATGTGGCTGTACGATGAGCTCCAGAAACTCTATGAAGGACAGGTAATTAATAGCATTTTATTTACTCCATCTAAATCACTTAAATCCAAGTCCAACAGACATATCATTCTCTCTTCTCCCTATTTTTACTTTAATCCGTCTCTTTCTCAGCGAAACGCTATCAAATCCAACAGCAAAGCATATAGCATCTCAGTTAAAAATCTCTACATCACTTAAGACATCCTACAAGTACTCATTTAAGTACTGAGAAGCTTTCCTCGTACGGCACATAATCCCAGAACTTGCGAGGCATAAGGATACAAACTAAATACTCTCATTAGTGGACAGTGCCTGGTTGGCCGTCAGTCAGTCGGCTGGCGGGTAGCATCTGCACCCAGGGTAGCTTAATAGCCTTGAAAAACATTAAGAGGGGATTAAGCATGGAAAGATGATGATGATCACTGGGCGTAAAATAAATTTGCTCAAAGTAATATTGTACATAGTGCTCTAACTGGTCTTGTTCTGCTCCTCTGCAAAGAGGTTTCCTTGACTTAACGCTTGGGCGAAACGATACTTCTTGTATAATCTTTGTTCCTGGCTCGCGTTACGCATACGAACAACACACACACTTTTTACTTGCTAATCACTCTCAGCTTCATAAAAAAGCTAGCGAAAGAAAGCATGGAGCGAATCCGAAAATCGAGTTTGAAAATGAAAGCAAGATGCTACCTCCTCGGCTATCTTATACTTAATTTAAAATTATCTACCCGCGGTGCTTCTCTTGTTTCGCCTTCGATCTTCTTCAAACGTTGAGCTTGAAACGGATAAAGGTTCGAAACCGCGGCAGTATTTGAAAAATTAAGGAAAACCGGGCGGACACGATTTCTTAGAAGATGCGGCAATGATCCACGAAGATCAGGCCGGCCCCTGACTCTGAGCCTAGGACTCTCCAAGAAATATATGGAGGAGGTTCCTTGCCTTGTAATCAACGGGAAATGGCTGGAGGAAAAATATATGGGCAGGACGCTTCGCTTGCGTCGTCCTCTTTCATCTCCTTGTTTATGGCTTGTTCGCAGTTTATTTCTTTTCCCTGTAATATTATACGCGTAAACTACCTGCTTATGACTTGTTTTCGCATACTTAAAACCCCATGTATGAAGCAAGAAGACATGCGTTAGAAGACAATTCACAACCTGAATGTAACGGACGAGCCCATTTCTGCCTACTAAACCAGGGACAGAAGATTTCGCTGCTGCCGGTTTTCAGCAACTTTTTTTAAAAAATTCCAGACCATGCTTTAAACCTCAGTGTCGAGCTATGCATTATGTATTACCTTTGGAGAATTTATTCGTTAAAAAGTCACGAGACAAGAGAGAGCGGTTCATTGCGGGAAAATACAGGAATACAAAGCTAGAGCACTGCTCTTCTTCTTCTTCCTCCAAGTCACAATCCCAATGGGAGAATAACTCATGATTATATATATTCTAGCGTATTTCTTTAAATGACAAGGTAGTTAATGCAGAGCGGCGGGAAGGGCAGAGGCCAGTATTAACCAAGCGGAGGGAATGAGCAAAGCAATAGCTGTGCCATGCCTGAAAAATTGTCACTGTACTCTCCCTGCTAAAACTCTTGCAAAAAATTGTGGATGCCAAGGGGTGACTGTTTTTTTTAATTGAGTAATACAAAGAAACCTTTAAGGCTTGTTGTAAGCACCTTTTGAAACTGTGATCAGGGGTTGTACAAGAGGAGTGCCGGTGGAGACAGGGGAGACATAGACTAACTAGGCTTGAAGATTATTAAGCTTAGCAAAAACGTTTGAATGAATAATTGCTAGGATTAATTTCCAAGCTCCGTTCAAAAGAAATGTCAAGGTTTAATGTTAATTTCAAATGGTTAATTCCTCCTTTGTACTTGACTAAAATAATGTCTTGTATTTGACGTTATGAGATAATGAATAATTTAAAAAAATCCGGAACGGGTCCATTAGCTATAGCATTATTTCTCTTATTTGCTAATGTATATGCTTTGATGCTAAATTATTTTCAAGCTTTATTTTGTCATGAGACAATTTGTTGTAGTAACCCACAGGCAACAAACCCATGAATCTCGGCTTAAATCATTCTTTGAATTCGCAGAAGCAGAGATTAGATAATTTGCAAACATGCGGATTATAATTACATACACGTTTATTAATTTTGCAAACAACGTTGTTTAAAATTCGCGAATCGTACTTGTAGCTGGATAGGCGCAGTGTTTGGAAAAGAAGTAAATTTTAATTACAAACTGACATGAATAGTGTATTATTAAGTTAGTTGATTAAATACGCGGATTGTAGTTTTCTTCCACGTACCCACGGGGAGAGATGGAGCGGACACCCAAGTCGCTGTAATGTAATCTGAGATCTCCTCCGGCATGCAAAAATTTACAAGTCTGCTTTAGGCTAGGCGCAGTTATAAATAACAAGGATGTGAAAGAAGCTGTTTCAAATCCTTGCTGTCTCGTGCAATATGCATTCAGCTGTCAGATTTAGCAGCGTGTCTTTAGAAACTAAAGAAGGAAATGTTGGTTAACTGGGTTCGTAGAAACCCAAAAGAGGGATGAAGACGCTGCGCTTGAGGATCTGCTTAGGGTTAGAATGGCAATGAGCATTGTAAGTACAGACATGAAGATGAATGTTTGGGGGGGGAGGGAATATGCAAAAATCCGTTTATATTTGATTTAATCCTCTAAGAATGGAGCTATCATGGTGTTCTAGCACTCAGCGAAAGCGACGGGACACTTTTGGCTGCGCTGTTTGTCTTTACTGTTGACTTATGCAAAAACCATCACACATTCAGCTTATCGCCAATTGTTTTATTATTTTAGTCAGTTCACAACTGTGTCCACATCTGAGGTTAGGAGCACGTTAGAATAATAATGCAGAGAAACGTTTTGAAAAATAATCGGGGATCACTTACAGTTCCCGTTGCGTGATTCCTCGTAGCACGCGGGAGATTGCGAATTTTTTGCAAAGTGTAAGTGAACTCAGTTAATCTCTTAGATATTATTCATCCACGGCGCGTCCCTCTGAAGCTGCAAGGGATACAATGCGACTCTCGAAGAAATATTCAATGTATGACGGCCATGAATGATTAAACGAGGGAGATATTAAGTAAGTGGTGAAAAAAATCCTTTGATAATACCGGCAAGGTCTGACAGAGAGGATTTTGCAGTGTTTTTTCAATGAAGAGGGGTAGCCAAAAAGGTTGACAGTGTCGGTCGGGTCAAAGCTGTGCACAGACAGGAGATGCAAGAAGATTCAATCAGTGCTTGGGTGTAGACATTATAAGACGGGAGAATAGCGCTTATGTAACTCGTCGGACATGGCATTAGAACTAGAGATCTAGTTTTCTAGCTCTGGTAATAAGACTTAACCAAGGCAGGATTGTTTGTGTGAAATAAAATCAATAGCTTCTGCAATTCAAGAGAAACTGAGACTGAGTAGTCTAGAAAAGGGCAAACAGAAACTGGATTTGGGTACATACATATACTCATCGACATCGGGTTTAATTACTCCTCTGGTGTAAACAGGTCCTCCTAGGGACATTAATGAAATACATGTATCATCAGACAAGGAGACTGACAGTGATGCTTGCTATAAATTAAATTGTCGGAACGAGAGAATATATTTCGACACTTGTACGTACATAGAGTCTACTAGCTCTGACGGCTAAATTGTTTCACGCTTGAAATAATAGAGTAAACATTTTCGGGTGCTCTTGGCAAAACTTTATTGACAGATGGGGTTTACAACACGGCCTGCCGCACTCACAGTCCATGACCTGCTTCCACCCTTGGGCTGCGAGGTGTCTGCTGAGAGTTGTTAGCAATTTTGCAGTTCCACTTCCACTGTGGCTAGCCCAAGGTTTTGGAAAAGCCAAAGTTTACTTAAGATAGGAGGAGGGGTGAATAAAGGTTTTGCGAATTAACGGTTAACCCGTGAAAACAGAGGTTATGGGGATCATGTAGCATTTAAATTAAAGGGGAAGCACAGATGTACATGTTTGCATGATGCGATAGGAGGATTTGTTATTGGGTAAATCGTTTCAGCTTTTCTTTGATATTATCCATCTCTTGGTTTTTTTTATTAAACCCTAAGACATCTCATTAAAGAGGAGGATTTATAGAGATTTGGTTTGAATCACAGTATTTTATTGCGTGATTGCTAGAAGAGGCGGATTTGATTAGCATGCAACTTTTTTCTATGCAAATATCCCGGTATAACTGGTACGGAGCTCGTAATAAATCCCCAAGCTTCCTTCCCTGTTTTGGCAGGGGAATATTTAATGTGGGAAAATTGCAAGATATGCTAGGGCTCCTCTTGGCAGTTTTCAGGGTGGTGCACTAATTTTCGCCAGGATTCTCATCCAAGCTCTAAACGTAATTTATGCCCGCACCCCGGAAATCATCCGTGCAAACTCCAAATTGGAATAATTTTTTGCTACAATTTTTTGCATATTTCCTTTTTGCACGGCCATCCTCAGAATTTTACCAAAAAGTTGGTCTTCTTTTTCATCCAAAATATCAATTATTACGTCAAACAGAGGTTGGTCACGGATCATCTTTGAAAAGCCGAGAGATATGGTCATGCAATGCTCGTCTGCTGTTTAACCCAGTGATGAACTGACAGCAGCAATTTTTAAGGGTTGACGTTTCAAAATGACGTGATACACGGCAATAAATTTAAAACGAGTCAATGGCCCAAACCCATATTTTTAAAATTGAAAAAATCAATTACTTTTAGTCAAGGTTGTTATATCCTTTGGCAACGTACCAGACTCTTTGTCTCATCTTCACACGAGTCTCTAGTTTTTTTGTATAAGTTACTTGCCAACTCTTCTTGAAAAGCACCCAGCTTGTTTTCGCGTGGGCAGACCTTGTTGGAGAGGTGCGAAAATTATAATAATTGCGACGATGCGATGGTATGGAGTGAAAGCCTTATATTTTTCTGTCTACTTTAAGCTGTCACTTATTTGGTTCTCGAAGCTAGCTAGTTTCCTTCGCACCTTACAATCTCCTCATTACCGTCACTACTAGCATCGTCCTCCAATTCCTTGTTCCGGTCTCTGTTTATGGATGAGTGACTTGCCCCCTTTTACTTATCCGTGGAGACATGGGAGCGGTTCCTGAGGCGTCTTGTTAGCAATGTTTTTTTCTCTTCCCAACGGTTGTCCAGGTAACGAGAATGTCTGCAACGACTAAACTGAAATGAAATGAGCTAATTTACAAGTCTCTCATTGCAGAAAGATGAGAGGATAATTGGGAAAAAACTTGCTGTAATTTACCATAGACTCCAGTACTCTTCCGCTTCGCTCCGACAGCATCAAATCTCTCAAGTTTCAAAATCTTTGTACTAACAAGCATGAAGATGACTGCGTGCAATTGGTTTTTTTTGCAAATTCATGTATCAAGGTTTGCGAACTGGTTACATGTTCCTATAATAAGAGCAGGAGGAGGGATTTGTAGAAATTGTCGGGATTTTGTGAAGAAACGCAGGATTCAGACGCAGAAAAAAAACTGAGGCGCCTTTAAATACAAAGGTCATTAAACAGAGTAAATGGGCTGTTGTAAGTAGTGGGTGCTGTGAAGAGTGGAAAGAGTAGTGCGGTATACAGGTAATCTTGTAGCACTTTCCAGCTATTCCAAGCAACAAGAGTTGTGTTCGGGTACAGAGAGTGCAACTTGCAATAAAGATTGTAAGCTGCTATTAAAGAGGGAAACTTACAAGTTGAAACATTTCTACAAAAGAGTGCTATGGGCCTTGTTCCTGAAAAGAGTCTTGTTGGAACGGAGCCCGGGAAAAGAGTGTAGGATTAAAATAATTAATAAGACAAGGATAGTAATGGCACACCTGAAGCGGTGGGAAGAATGTTTTCACCAAAAGGAGGCGTGCATTGCATACCAAATACCTAGTTTCATGGCCACTTCAAGAGCTGTTACGGGAGGATTTATGTACTTTAAAAAACTTGGTTTCTCCATCCTGTCCTAAAGCTACAGCTGTCCTCTTCTCTGGAGGGTTTCAGTGCTTCTGGAGATTTAAAACCGTAAATGTTCTTAGAATTGGTCCTTGAAACAAGTTTCGATTATTTCCTTGCTTTCTCTACTTTCTCTTCTTGGATTTTTGTCCATGTGTGTGCTGGAGAAAGTGTAGATGCCTGGACAAGGAAGACAAACTTTCCCTACGGGCAGTTAGGAAATGAAACTTGGAAAGTGTCCAGACTTCTTTTGTGTATGTGCACCTTTATTAAATTTTCCGCGGAAATAGCTTTACTCAGGCAGCCTTTGTTTTATAAATACAATACAGCAGGAAACTTTCAAGGGAAATAGAGGTCTGGAAGAGGCTACGACACTACGGTGGGCTTGAAGAAATAAGAACAATTTACAAAATGTGTGCCAACACAAGTGGCTGTAAATACTCGTAGTAAATAAATAGTTTCTCTTCTGACTGACAGACAATAACCCGGAGCAGTGGCAGAGGCGAAGGAGAGGAGGAGAATTATTGCCTTGGATTATAACGTATTTAGTCGTAAAAAAGTATCAACAAACCATGCCCTACCAACTTTTCCAATTCCTGGCACTTGCCTCCGAGCGTAAATTTTAGCGATCACTCCAAACAAAATGTTTTTAAATGCAGCCTCTTCTTGAAGCTAAGTGTAGGAAAATAAATGGATATTTACTACCAGGATGGCAGAAAGAGGGAATGGAAACGGGAGAAAGTAACGACTTGGGGAAGGGGTCGGAAGTTTAAATTTGGAATTCGCAATACTGAAAGGCATGAGATGATTGGAGAGAAAATATTGACACTTATTTTATATAGCGTACTCTCAAACTTGAGTTAACATTCGCAAGATGAGTTAAAGTTTATTTTATGGAAGCATTTCACACCGAGAATATAATTGAATTGGATTTAAAGTGGAGAGGAAGATAGAAGTGAGGAGGTGATTTTGTGGAACTGCTGGTAATATGAATGAGGTTTTATTGAACATTATATATAGGGAGCTAGGATTGAAGTAACGCTGGGGGTATAAGTCGGTGGTGTAGCGAATCAATCTAATTTGGAACCTCAGAAATATTTTTCTAAACAAATTAATTTTGTCCACAGATTATGCGTAAAGCTGCGTAGAAGCATAGCGTTTGACTATGAAAGTATTAGAAGTTTTTTATTTAAAACTGATTGAATTTTATTACAAAATCGTGTGACTCAGAAGCGCCCATGTTGATCAACACGTTTCTACTCCTTTACACTTTTCTCCTTCAATTCATCTCTGTAAACGTGGACGCAGTTGCATACAAGCTCTTCTCAAAACAAGTTTTAATCTTCATAATTTAATAATTTCTTAAAACGTAATCAAGTTTCTCCTCCGCATTCACAAGCTTACTTGCAATCACGCTCACGCATAAGCTTAAGGTGATTACGCAATCGCTTACAATGAGCTTACAAAGAATAATAATTCCTAACGAGCATACAAGCTTTAATCAAATTCCTCTTCGGCATTCATCTGTGAATCTATGATAATTCCAACGGATTTATTCAAGCCTTTGTCAAGCAAGTACGGGATTAAGCATCCAACTATTTTTTTGTAGGGACTATGCTAACTTTGCTTCTAGAAACTGTAAAGACCGCTAAACATTTTCTCATTCTTCTCGGTTTATAAATGCGGTGATACAAAGTTCGACCGTTTTAAATTTGTAGCGGTAGCGGTGAACACGGAAAATTCACACCAACTTCTTTCCCGAACTAAACTTTTTAAAAAATAGGCGGTAACAACAATAGCAACGCCTACTGAGAGAACCTGAGAGGGCTGAGACCCAGCTCCAGAATATTTTTCACGGTTCGAGGTAGAACTTTACTAACTCCAGCGCAGAGCACAACACTGATGGAATATTTCAATATTTGATGAGCGTTCTTCACAGAATTTTAATTGTACATTAAGTCAGTGCGTTCCACTGTCGTCTTTCCAGCATCCGCTCTTAGGATAATCTTGACAAATAGCAGATTAGCTCCGCGCCTGGAGCTAATCTGGCGGCAGCATAGATTTTCTTCCCTGAACATACCAAGGTCCCGGTAGAGCAAAGGTATGAACGAGGTGTGAATGAATAATAAGGAGATTTAGTATGAAAATCTGGAAAACATCCTACAGGAACTTGCTACAACTTCATCTTTTTCATCGCTGTGTCCGTATCTGGCGGAAGAAGTAGAAGGAATATAATGTTCTCAGTTCTCACCTTTACCTGAGCTCTTTAAGAATTCTGTTTGATTCTGACCAAGAAAGCATGCAAGCAAGTTTAGCTTGTTGGCGAAGGATTGTAGTGGGGCGTTTGTTATTAAACTGAGTATTCATCATCATGATCACACGCTTTGTACTCGTGTGGATTTAATCCGAGCCTGGCTACGTAAACAGCAATACTTTACAAACATTAGAGGAGAAGGAGAAAAGGAAGCTGGATTATTATGAGGGTGCATTTACCTTTTCTTCGTCGTCTTTTTACCTTTTCCTAATGAATTCTCATCCCTGATCCCTGCCTCTTGAAAGGAGGAGGAGAGGATCAAATAATATTAAATTCGCTCCCTCGCCTACGCCTCCTCCCTTGATATGAAAAGTTGTAGAGTGGCATACAGTGTTCTTCTATGAAGCTTGACTTCCTTGTAGGAAACCGGAACGATTTTAGGGAGGAGGGGAAGTTGTTAAAAGGGAATTAAAAATTAATGATTACATGAGAATGATGCAGGCTTCTTGATGTATTCTCCTGCCACATACTCTTGTATCCAATTCCAAACTGCTGCTGCTCTTCAGTCCCAGACTGGTTTTGGATGACAGCCTTTTCCAAACCGAGAATTGTTGTTTAGTAACAAATCATACTCCATATTTCCTTTGTTGATGGAGTTTTAAAATCCCAAGTAGGCGTTGAAATGATTTGCTTCTGTGTTTTAATATTCTTTAAAGATTTCATGAAATTTTCCATGAGTTGCCTTCTTCTTGTGGGACGACTCTGTCTTCTTCCTGTCTTGTAATGAGTTGCACTCAAGAAGAGCTCTAAAAGTCTTTCAAGTGCGTGAGTCAAACCATCGGGTTGTGGTGCTTGATAAATTATTGGACAATCCCACAAGGGGAGCGGTCTAGGTTTAATATTAATGTAACTGATAAACAAGCGAAGGCTGACACTTTAGATAGCTTCGGATCAGTCTGTCTGTGGCTGCTGCTCGCATTGTAAAGTAGCAAAGAGGGAAACTTTATTTATCGAACGGGATTGCGTGGGAGTTTGGGATTTAAGTGCAAACAATTTATGATAATTTATCACTCTCTCTCTCTGTGACAGATTTCTACTTTAACATGCGTGGAACAACATGTGGATGTAAGAATAGTAAAAGTATGGAATGGGGATGTGGGCAGATTAGCCAGAGGGAGTAACCGTAGCTTCATGTTTCATGTACTGATTACATTTGCTGCTGATTCTGTTTTATGGAAGTCCCATCCACAGAGAATGAAGTTTACCAAAGCTTTTGATTCCTCTTCTTTAATTGAGCTAGCTGGTGAACGCCGTATTAGTTCGTGAGTTAGGATCAAGTTGAGTTGGAGTTCAATTAACTGTGTCCAAGGTTTTGCTTTTTCATTTGACTTTTGCTTCAAGTTCCAAAAGTTGTCATGGTAGCTGAAAAGCTTGGAGCTTCCAAGGATCACGAAATCAAAATCGAAATAAATTGTTTAATCATTTGGAGTTAGTAATTACAAAGAGTTTGAGTGCAAATTAGAAGAGTTTGAAAAGTTTAACTTTGAATGAATCAAGCTTTGGAAACCAATTCGTAGCGTCGTCTAAACTTAAGTTAGTTAATGGCGTTTAAAAACTGATCTGCTGCATAAAAGCTTACGTCACTACAGGGATATCCTTGGTATTGAAACCAAAGCCAATAGTTAATGACAAGTGGAGTCCCGGTGCTCCGTTATTTAGAGTAATGCACACGTGTCCCCTGCTGTAGCAATGATTACCAAGGTGGTAATAATAAACCAATCACTCGGTAACTTTTTCATTCAGTGCTACTGAAACAGATGCTCTGGATGGAACTCTCAAGCTTTCGTTCAGAGCTCAACATATGTAATTGATCGGCCACAGTAAATAGAAGAGATGCACTTAAGAGCTGGAAGCAACCTTGGTGGCTAATTAATAGCATTAATTCATCCTGCACATGTGGCGATTCCATGGCTGGAAGATAAAATTCTGCATAGGAACTAAACAAATGATTGTTGTAATTAATTTCAATCAGCGCCTTCGGATCCGGCGATTGCATAAAGTAATCCAGTAGCATTTTATCACTAATGTTACAGGAATTGCAAGCTGCTTTGCGTGTGAGAATTAGGTGGATTCTCCTTGGATGATTAGCAATTACAAGCGCATCGGCAACTGAATGTCTTGCTAAACACAATCAAGTCTGTTGTACGACGCCTTTTGCCAATGTACTCATTCATGATGCAGTCCATGATCAACTTATTCTTCTTCAGTTTATAAAACCACTGGAACCAATGAATTAATTAAATGGTGAGTTCTACAAACAAATAGAAAAGCTATTCGGCGTTAAGACTCTGCACCTTCATTGGACCATTATCCCGAGCTGTTTTGTTGCGGTAGGTCACGTATGTTCTCCTTCTCCCTTTCTGAATGTCATGAAGAACGTTCAAACTGCTAACTTCCCGGTGGTCTTTTAATAATTGGTTAATTTTGGCATTTAAATCAACCACACAATTATATTCCGTGCTTATTATGCATGTAAAATACCGTACATGTAAAATAAGGAGTATCTTATTCGTTGAAGCCCCAGCGTACTTATTCGCGTGATTCTTGAGTTTGACAGACCGTGGAATAACTTGAGTGCATAGCATCCAAACCTGCTCCTCCACCACTACAATCTTCCCCACCTCCCTCCAACTTGAAAGCAGAGTAATAATTGTAGCCATCACGAATTTAAATACTGTTAATAGCATTTAATAGAGACGTTCCCTGGGTACTCTGGTTACTGGGATTGACAAGCGCAAGGGAAGAAGATGCATGGATTAGCATAAAATTGAAAGGTGAATGATGAAGAGGTTTGCGAAATTTAAGGATCGTCAACTTAAGAAAGCTTTCCGCTCATGTGTACACAGCTACATAAAAATCAAGATTTCATCCAATCTTGTAATAAGAAGCTGTACAGAATAGGTAAAGGAAACAAGAAAGAACAAGACACACAAGCAGAGGAAGGATTGGATAGGTATGATAGATTGTATGGATCTTGTAAGGTTATAGTAATAAATATTGCTTAATATTTATGATACTTGAAAATCTAAATAGCTTTTTGGAGGGTCTAATGTTTGTGTAGCTAAGAAAACAAAATTGCAGACAAGTTTGAAGAAGAGAGGTGATGCAAAATGAATGCTGAAATGGAAGAGAGCTGAGAGCAAAATTGTGAAACTTTCAAGTATCATTAGAGGGTTAGCAGGTACGGACGGACGGGAAAGTTCCGGAGAAAGCTGGAAAGCACAGAGTACTTGGTGTTTGAGTGGCAGAATAATATTTCCGGTTATGAAACAAGGATATAACACAAGAATAAGTTCAAGTTACCCGAGTAAGAGTATCCTTTTGACTACAGGAATAGCTGATTTCAATCCGGGGGAACGGTGAAAGTTTGCAAACTATGGCTGTAAGAGAAACTCGAGTGTGTAAAGCACATGAGCGGATGCTGCTTGAATGATTATTTAATAAAATTCCTGGAAAATTTTCCTTGGAATCTTTTCAAGTCCTTTTTCTTCCATAAGCTCTTCCATGATCTGCTATTTTAGATACTGAAAAGATGAATAAAATGAGCAATTCACAGGGGTTTGAATAAAATCTAATGGAAAATTGGGCGAGAGAGTATATGGAGGGATGTTTATTTTATACTTACATAGAAATATAATCCTTATCCAAACTTCTCTTCCTCTCATCACAAGAAGCATATATAATCTTCTCAATACAGTTTTCTTTGCGGTTTCTTGAGCGGGCTTTTCTCAAGAAATAATTCAAGCTTAAGCTCATGAAAGCTTTTCCTTCTATAATTCTATATATATATATTATATTATACGCATGCAAGGCAGAGACGGATAAATACATAATGAGGGGCCGAGAGCTTTTCCTCCTTTAGAAATCTGTAAGAGATGATGAATAATATAAAAACTATCCGAATGTAGTAATCCTCATTCAAGGTTCCATAACCAAAGGACATTATTTAGCTGTGTGCTTCCGCTTTCACTCAGTAGCTGCACTGTGGCACCGCTTATTATAAGCATTGCAAGCATTCGGGATATGTCATAAAGTAAATAGATAAATTTTGCTTCCTCTCTTTGAACATGCATGTAGGAATGAAAAGATTTTGGAGGATTCAAGGGCACAACTATTTCGCAATGGAAGCTATAACTTTCACCAGGTTCAAGGAGAACTGCAAAGAAAGTGCAAGAGGGAAAGCAGCTTGGGAATTTCTCCTTGCGCAGTGGTAATAAATAATTCGCGACTGTTTTTTCGGAACGAGTCAACAGTGCAGAAAAATTGAAGAAAAACTTGCACATACCTAATGCAAGGACAAAAAGTTTCTCAAGCTTCAAGCTTTATAAATTTTTGAAAAAAGAATAAGCCTGTAATGTAAACAATCTGGAATGTTTTATCAAAGCTATACGCCATATTTTACTTTTCATCTAGCAAAATGTCAGCTTTGCATGCACAATTGGTCGTCCCTTCCCTACCTGCTAATCCTCTTCCGGAACACATGTTTGAAGAGTCGAGTCTTAGTACACATAGAATTTGCAATTATTTCCTTTCAAGAATCAGTGACCGAGCATCAAGTAAAACTGCGGCAAGCCGAGTTACCCGTACCAGGATTTTCCGGTACTGTTGCAATCATTGAAATTGAGTAAAGTTTGACAATTCGCTCTTATCTATGTGAATTGTTAGCTAATAGACGGATAAGGAACTTTAATTATGATGATGGACGTAGAGTTAGCTTTGCAAGCTTGTTTACTTTTGAAATAACTTTGCTTGAAGTTTGAGTAACTTCAATATTCAAGGTCAGAAAATGCGTGATTATTTGTCGAACCTAAGGATCTACGTCAATACATAACGAAAGTTTGTGTACTTAATAATAATTATGCAAAGTTCGCTCAGGTGCCGTACCTGTAGCCAAGTTTTGAAAAATGTTCAACATGAATGTTTTATTTGCACGTCGTCGTCCTTTGTTCGTTACATGAGGGATATTAGCCGGGTTTCAATTTAAAATTGAGCCCCAAAGGAAAAATTCGCTGACATGTTCGAAAGAAAGATTTTTATTACATGTTTTTTAAATATTTACTTTGACGTCTGCCACAAGCACGTCAAGTTTAATTAATGGATCAAACAAATCCAAGGAAACGGATACTGACAGAAGATACGCGCGGTATCCTTGAAAGCCTACGCAGGCCTGCACTTCAAAGAAGTGGAAGAAGGCAACTGTCATGGTCGTGATTAAGATATGAGCCTCTCGTCACAGAACCGAAAGCCCATAAGACGGATGTTTACGAAGATACGATAGGAGATTACGGAGGAAAAAAAGATACGCTTTTGATGAATCCGTATGCGTCGAGCTTTTGGCAGGTTGAAATGCTGATATTTGTTTTATTTCAAACCAAACCAAAGCAGAACCCTTAAGAGAATCAAGATTCCTACTTTTCAAACACCTGCCGCAACTGCATGCTCTTCTCCTATTACAATCAACGTTTTAATTATATTCTTCTATACAAAGTGCGTAGATCCAAACGATGAGTAACAGAACTCTACTAAGCCTGCCTAATTGTCTATCCATCAACTTTACCTGTCCGCGTTTGATTTTACTTGGCGTGTATCACTACCTGAGCCAATTAAACGTTGCTTATCATTAACAGCTTCCTTCTCCTGCCAACAAAGGGCCTGATTGTTCATTCTATGGAACGGCTCCATCTATGGAAACGAAGATGAGCGAATAATTAATGTTTTCATTTAATAATGAAATCATGGTAATATTAACCAGTTCTCCTTTCTTCTGTTCGAAAATCTTACTAAGAACTCTGGGTTACAAGATGGATACTCATGGAAAGCAAAGAGAAAGTAATCGAAAAGCAGTTACCATTCTTAGCGTGTTTTCTGTTCCTCGTTTCAGTGTATGATTTTGTCCTTGTTAGTATTAGCAGACCAGTAGGTAAATACAAACGCCGGATTCAAGGTTGGTTAACAAGTCGACTAAACTCAATGTAAGCCTGTTGCTAGCTAAGCCTTAGTCCATCCATACTCGGTGAACTCTGGAACTGAAATAGCCTCAGGAAAATCTCTCTGCATTCAAGAAATTCAAATTTCAGAAAACGGAATGACAGAGGGCGCTGGTGGTTTTGCTACTGTGCATTAGTACATTATCACGCCCGCTGAAGAATGGATTCATATACGATCGTTAATTAATGGAAGATGGTGCGATTTTTTTTGCACAAGCGGTAAACAGAAGCTGTTGGCATAATTTACGAGAAGCTGACATCAGATGAGGGAAAGATACGTACGCTACTGCATAACCTATTAAGAAATACTTTATCACCGAATCCTCCAAGGGCTTTTCCTCTTTTCCGACTCATGTAATCAGAAAGAACGGGCTACCGCCTTAAATAGCTCTGCGTTACTTATATTTAATAGTTCTTAAAGAAGTGAATACGAGTTTTGCGGAAAGATAAGAAAAAGCATTCTTTACGTTATGCTTTTCTTTATTTTCTCTCCTGGTGCTGTGTATGTATACGCTGACTTGAGCTGGCTGGTACAAGGCACAAGGTTGACTGATTTCAAGCTGAATTCATCCTCTTCCCAAGTGCATCTCTCCGTGTAAATGAAATGCAATCTTGGGATGTGTTTCTGTCTTGATCAAGTGTAAGTGTTGCGTAAAGTCGTCCAGTTTCAAGGGGGAAGAGTAAGGAGCAAGATAAAATAATAATAAACAGAGAAGAAGAAGGGTATACATACTTGCTCTGTACACTCTGCAAAAATGCGAGATTATTTGAAGTTCCTTCTTCCTCTGGCTCTTCTTCCTCATCTCTTTCGTTTAAGATTCTTTAAAGCCCAAGGTTCTCTGGAACACCGATGCGTGAAGGGCTGTGTGGAAGAGAATGAGAAATGAAAAAGCATGATATTATTTACGTTAGTCTGTCATTAACATTATAATAAAGACGCCATCAGAAGAGTAGAATAGCGAGTCATTGGCCAGAGTAAAAAGAATATAAGGAAAAGAAGAAAAATGGTTTATAACTAAAAGATGTATTTAAAAAAGATCCAAGGCAAAAGTTTTTTTATTAGCTGTGAGCAGAGAGAAATGTTTCATCCAAAAATAAACGACAGAGTCGGAGTAGTTAAGGGGCGAATGATTCCGGTATTCCACATGAAATTGTAGTGAATGCCGCTCCAAAAGCAAGAAACACAAATGAAAGGGAAAACCCTTTCGGATGAGGATTTTTGCGTGTACTGTTGCGCTCCAAGGCAAAAGTTTTTTTATTAGCTGTGAGCAGAGAGAAATGTTTCATCCAAAAATAAGTACAGAAATAAGCATCGGTTTGGATGATGGTCATCTGCAATTTCTATTTAATGCTAGCGCCATATGCCGTAACCAAGGAAACGGAATTGAAGGCTGACTGATATGGATGATGGCCGCTGGAAGAAGCTATAACGAATCCATGGTTCCAAAGACAAAATGTAGGCGTGTGCTCTATATGGAATTCATCGAGGATGAAGAAAAAGATAATTTAGATTTTCCAAGCATTTTCTCACACGCTTTCCGGCTTCTCTATATATTTTCTGGTAAATCAGGAAGATTTTAAGTGGGCAAAATCAGAGTCTACTCAAATCGTGTGCAGTGTGCAGATCCATAGCAAATTAGCTTTTAAAAAATGGCTCAACACACGTTCGGCTAATTTAAGAGACAAGAAACCGTAGGTGAAGTAGTCTACGGGGATTTTGATGCAGTTACGCTGTAACAAAGGTGGAACCGGAACCAGGCAGCCATTATATGTAAGGGTTTTCCTGAGGATTTTCCTATTCGCTTCCTACCTCTTCGATCCTTGCAACTTGAACCAAACGCTAAACCCCGAAGCTACAATACGCAGCGTTTGAGGCAGCGTTTAAGTCTTGAGCCAACGAAGCCTTTGGTCTCGGATTAATACAGATTTTAAATGTAAGATTTACCCCGCATCCCTTCTGAAAGATCAAGGAAGTGTTGGAATACGCACTCATTACATGTATGTTACAATGTTTGCTCAGTACCGGAGCGGGAAGAGGATCTTGATCTGCACACGTGTTCAGTGACACCCTTAGAAATCTCTTAGGAAATACTTTTGAATTTGTAGGATTTTGCTCGGAAGGAAGACGCAGTACAGTGTGCTTCTGGCAAAGTTCATCAAGTTTCGTGCGGTTTTAGGGAGTTTCTCAAAGGTGCGGCCTCATGTTAAATAAATGCTTCTTTCTTATTCAACGCACACTTGACTCCCTTGATACCAAACACTCCTTCGGGCTTTCCCACTTAATGAGACACACGCCAAAGCTTTACGTATAGCTTCCAGGTGCTTGCCGAGTGCAATGACAGTTTCTTTCTGATTTCTACAAATTATCTACACATATTTTAAACATGAGCCAAGCCAGAGCACACACCACTGGATGCTGATTACGTAAGCTGAGTTGTGTTGAAAAGTTTTGGGGATTTTTACAAGTTTCGCTTCAAGAGTGATTGCACTGTGCTCCGCATAGGGTATTATACAACCCAAGGAGGCTTTTCAGCTTGCATTTTTAAGTTATGCGGCAATGATTTGGATGCCAGTGACCTGGGAAACGAAAAAGCGTCTTTGGAAGGTCGCTTGAGGGAGTTTACGTGGGTAAAATTTGAAGTTTGGGCTTCGGAACTTAATGAGATGGAGGTTTTACTTTTACTTGCTTACTGATACTGACACACTCAACAATACAGTCACAGCGTTGCTGAAGATCCAAAGAACGTGTCATTTATTTCATCACCTGGATACTAAAAGTGTCATGATGACTATAATTGTAATAGAAAGCGGAGGAAAAAATATTACCCTCCTACTTATCAACCCACCTATGCCATCCATGGTTTTGCACTCAAGGGATTTTTTCTCTTTGAGTCTTTTCGTGTCCTAGCTTGCTGGGCTAGGTAGTACAAAGACAGGCAATTCCTGCTTTGTAGCGATACTTGTGCGTTAATATAAATTTTTCATCCAACTTGAGTCTGCTGCTATTTTGCATGTTGAAGTCAACGGCAAAGCACTTTAAGTGGAAAACTTTTTACTAACCTTTTTAATTTTTCTCTCGCGGG
Organism: Sminthurides aquaticus; assembly: GCA_906901655.1. Classification (NCBI taxonomy): domain Eukaryota; kingdom Metazoa; phylum Arthropoda; class Collembola; order Symphypleona; family Sminthurididae; genus Sminthurides; species Sminthurides aquaticus. The sequence continues at coordinate 2,514,423 of CAJQTT010000010.1, forward strand.
GATATTACTCTGAATTTCATGGCAACGCTCGTATAACAAGTTACATCAGCTTTTAATTTGTACAATCCCACATCATCTGACCTCTTCCAGGAAACCTTGAGCCATCTCTATTAAAAGTTTGGTAAGTGGGAGGAAGCTGCTGAATCTACATTGTGGTTCCTACAAAATTCCACAGACGTAGAAATACAAAGCGTTCCTGTTCCCCTGGAAACGGACAAAGAGGATGGGTAGCCATAGCAGACAGCACATAGAAGGTTCCTCCGGAAAGCTCTGCGAAAGACGAGAACGCTCATTCTCTGCCTTTGATCAGATTCCTGCGTTGACAGGCACTGTGTGGGGACGACACAATCGCCCCCGCTATTAATAACGCGTGGGATGCCTTCGACCTCTTTCTATTCCCAACATCCTTGTGTCCGTCTCCCTGTTTTCAAGTTTCTGTTCAAAAACTTTATAGCTTTATGAAGAATCTCGCAGAGAATAAAGCTTACAGAAGTGAATTAGGAAAAATTGCCGTGTTGTAATCCAGGACGGATGCCATTTATCCACTAGGTCTCAGGTGACACAGAGGCACTACTCCAGCACTCTCCTCTTTCAGGAAAATACCCGGGAGTCCGGATTCTAGCATTATATATTGATTCTGAAGAATATTACTCTTCCATTTTAAGGGAATCAAAAAAGTTTGTATTGCTTCTCTTCTCTACCTTAGCTAGCTGCATGATTCCAGCCTTTAGAAATTATAGAAGCTTTGAGAAACTTTTCTCTTCTAGCCTTTTTGTGTTCTAGAAACTAAGGGAAATTCCCAGGTTGCTATCCGGTTTTTAACCATAAATGCTTCCTAAGGGACAAGGTCACCTTTCCCACGGACAAGTGTTTGTCTGTCCGTTCTAGAAGTAAACGTAGCCCGGAACAGGAACGTGCGCCTCTTTTCCCCCAGAAAGTATTTTCGTCCTCCGAGGCTTGTTCCAGATTGAAATACTTGGAAACGTTACCTAATCCCCGGGTTTTTCCCTGGCGCGTGTACATTCTTTTGCTACGGGCCAGACTTCTATTACAAAAGCTGGGTTTCAAATGTCCAAATGCCGGTCAACTGTCTGCTTTGTAACAAGAATCCCTTGAGTAAAACTCTAAATTCTGTAACACAAGCTGGATCCAGGATGGCTCTAGCTATCTCCGTCCAATGTTAAGGATTTCCATCGTGGAGAATGTAACAGCAGAAAGATACTCGTAAAACTCCAGAGAATTAAGCTTTCCCCATAAATGTGCAAAATCCTCCCTAGAAAATTTTAGAATGTAGAGGGCTTTGAATTGGGAACAGATACGGATCATAATTCATGTTCTGATCCACAATGAAGTGCTTTATCTCCTCCTACATCGTGTTTGGAACCGAACCATCTCGACATGACATCCAAAGAAGGTAGAGTTCTGCTGCCTTGAATTGATTGTCTCGGTTAGATTGATGGTTGTCAAGAATGATGATTCAGGATCAGGATATTCAAGATTGTAATAGGGAGTCGGACCTAACGTTTCCCATCAGTTCCTTCTTGACAGAAAGCAGACAAAGAGAAACGTTTATGAAAGTTGAATATTACTGTCTATACTTATGAAGCTGTCTTTCCCATTTCCTTCCTCCAACCGGCTGTGTGATTCTCTCTTCACAATCTCCGTCGTTCTCTCCGCATGGAGAGCAAGCAACTACGGCTTCCAAAGCAGAAAAGCCTGCCTGGCTCTTTAGGATTTAATAGCTCTACAGAAAGGTCAGAAGAAGGATGGGAAAAAATTCCAAGAAGAGAATAGAAGAGAAACGGAAGAATGGTAAAGAAATTACCCGAGAAAGTAGTTTGTTTTACTTGGAGGATTTATAGCCTACAGTTTCAGCAACTAGAGGTAGTTCTAGTAAAATTGATGGCCTTTATAATTTTCAAGGTTAGTAAATGTTAAGGGCACAAATTGTAATTAGGAGGCATGGCAACCAGCTATGGTATCAAAGATGTAGAACAGGAGGAACAGGTCATATTGGCATGTTCAATGAGGTTCAAGGTTAGCAAAATCTCCTCCCGGGTAGTCTAGAATCTTCCTCCACCTTATTTTATACACGGTGGAATTCTCAACTGACTTCCACCAGGAAGTGTTCTTTGTCATGAAAAGCTTAAAGACTTTTAAATGACACGTGGGCTCAGTTCCCGACTTAAAAATATCCAAGGAATAACATCTAACGAGTGTGTCCTCAAGGACATGTTAATTCCACTGAAAAGTTTTTTAAGACTTTCTTGTTTGTTGTTTTTAAGACTTAAATGTTTCCTACTTTGCTGAAATCTTTGTCCAGCTGTCCCGCTAGAAGTTTGGTCGGCGGATGTAAGAAATTAAATGAAAGGTTTCAGTCGAGGAAAAAGAATTGCTGTTTGTTGAGGAAGAGTTAATTGAACTGGACAAAAAGTACAGGCTCAGATGAAGAGAGCTGATGGGGAAATATGAATGCCGGGACAAGTGAATTTGAAATTTGAGAGCAAACCACTATTAGAAACGGGAGGAAGCTTGTGTTTATTGATGTAATTGAAGAAGATTTCTTCATTAGACCATCATCACAAGGCCACCATCCTCTCACTGTAAACGAAAGCACGCTAGGAGGGGTGCAAAGGGGGAAAATCCTCCTTAGCTATGGATAACATTGAAAGGGGGAACTTGATGAGGAGATACTTGAGAGAATAATTTATGGCTTTTACTCGTAATTTGTAGCTGACTTCCGGAAAGAGAATTGAAGAGCATGTTGAAATAACTTTTGACTTGGATATGAATGTGACGAGTATTCAAAACATTAAAACTCGTAAACTTGCCCTTGGCCCTTGGTTCTTCTGTTTAATTAAAGAGTGTGCATCTCGAACGGTCGGTTGATGAGAAGCGGGACGCGGATGAAAAACTTTTTAAAAGCATTTATACTGCAATTTAACCCGAAGGTTTAGGAAATTGCTGGAAGCTTTGGCTTCTGGAACTCAAAAAGCTCCAACCCTTCAAGGCTGTATCTGGTTCTTTAAATCATAAATAAACATTTGACTAATGGCTTTGGTTCCTTGGGTTTGTTGGTTCATGTTTCTGCCTGGTAACAACCAGACGGGCTCTGGGTTCTTAGTTTCTTCTGGTTAAGTACATGTTGATTTTACAAAATTTTTCCCTCTGAACATAATTCCTCTTTACTCTATTTCTTCTATGTTAATGCACCAACTTTTACAGCTAATGTGTTTTAAGAGAGACTTGAGACTACTTAGCATATTCAGTAAGAGGATAGCCAGCAAGAGCTTGAGACTGGAGACAAGATTGTCTTAATACCCCATCCTAGCGACTGTGCATCCCACACTTGTATATTTACAAAGCTTGCTAATGTTTAACAATTTGCTCCTTGTATGTTTTACAGGACGGTTCATCAGCGACCCACGATGTTGAAATCGATTTGGACGAGGTCCTGGACTTGGATGGAGATGGAGAGCGTCGCAAATATCTCCAGTCCTTGCTGACTGATGCAAAGAAGTCTCAAGATGTAGTCAATGTAAGTCTGACTTTACGATTCTCCCACGGTCTAACACAAACAACTAATCTGCATCAAGTCTTCAACCTTTACTAGTGTACAATTTTGTGGATTGCATCTACTGGAATTCAAAGTCTATGTAGAAGAATTCAATGAACTCGTATGTATCCCTCCTTCCGTTGAAAATTCCCGGAATCTCATTTAGTTAATGTCAAAGAAGAGGAGAAAAGAGACAGGGATTCTTGACGGTCGCGCCAGAGATTCTTGATTGATGCCTGAATTAGGATGAGTTGAAGGCAGGTAGATTGGAGAAGGCTCTCAACTAGTATTCAGGATCTGCTAGAATGAGGAACGAGAAGATGAAGGGAAATTACAAAATCCTAGGATTCTCGTTTGGAATTTAATTCAAATATGGTAATAATGAATGACGCATCCTAAGAACCATCCATTCAACCAACTTAAGGACAATTCAGAGACTCAGTCAGGTTATAGTCTTGGCTCAAGGAGAATGGAGCTTGGAAGAACAGGAAGTCGGTGACGAGTAAAACCCGGGTAGAAGTGATCCCGCAGCCTTTGTTATCAGTAGAGCAGATAAGATTGATGAAAGGAAGGATGTACTTGTTTACGGTTTAGGTTCTAATTTACGTTGAGCTCTCTGTTCTTCATTAACAACCCTGACTTATTCCCCGAGAACCGAGTAAATTAAACTTGCCGCATAATTTCCTCCCTGTTTTCTCTTGAGCTGTATTGTCTTGCGATTTTTCTTTTTAAAAAACTTTTAGATCCTTGCATGTACTTGCTCAGATTGTGAGTTGAGATCCATTTTCGTAGTGTAATCTCTTATCGTAAATTATATGAGTTGGATCATTTTAATGTTGGGCGTCGTTAACAAATGGTACGGTAAAGGCTTTGCGGGTTTTCTTTCTTTTTCCTTTGAAGACATGCATGAGATTATTTTACCATTTACGTCTTGTCTTCTTGACTAGAGATGTAGATCTCTGGGAAATACTGTTAGAATGCTAGGAAGCTTATGGGAGGAAGAGGAAACGATGAATTTACAACTGCAGTAAGAATAATGAAGCAGGAGGAATGAGGATATAAGGCTCAAGATTGAAGTTTGTATGATTTTTAGCTGCATAATTCTTGTTTTGTTTTGCGGGGGAGGGAATAGTTTTGTTACATGAGAGAGATGCGTGAGGAGAAGGTTGAATGAAGATGATCATCTACAGATACTGAGAGAGAAGATGCGGAAGAAGTCAAAAGGAAACAAGGTGAAAGAAATGCGTAAAAAACGCAAGACAAACAAGGAAGAAAAATTACGATGCGGTATTTCTTTGACTATCCGCTTACGTTTTGTTGAAGCAAGCCAAGAAAAAAGTAGGAAAATAAACGAAACTCGTTGTGGACATGATGGATTTCCATGGGATGCGGAATTCTTTATGTTGACAGGGTACCCAAAACAATAAAAATTCAAAGGGAAGAAGATGCGTCAGTCAGTGCGTGAGACGCATTTCTCTTGATAAAAAGGCTTCTATAAAAAAAACTATATAGATTAGGTAAAAGATTACGTTGCGTAGAATAAAACGTTTCTTAAGCTTAACTACAAAACCTGAAGCTAGAAAATAAATTGCGAAAATAGATTATATTCCAAATGTACAAGCAGCAGATTCTTCGAGCAAAGCGTTTTGGAAACAGCTTGTAGTTTTTAGTTGACTGTATATTTGCGAGCAAATTCTTCACCGCTACAGATCAAATGATATTAATTCAAGATGTTTTATTTTTCATTTACAGAAATTCATTGATGACGTTATTGAGAAAGCCAAAACCTTGTAACGAGTGTCTGTATTGTTTCTGCCGTTGCTCGTACTTGCTTGCATTCCTCCCGGGGGATTTGTGTACAATAGAAGAGCAAGGAAGTGTAGCGGGCATCATAATCCTTGCGTCGCGAATTATGTGTAATTAGTACATTACAAGAGACATTATGAATAAGAATCATGAGGACGCGCGTATAACTATTTTTTGCATTGTACAACTACAACACAAGTTGATATCTATACAAGTTACTAAATATAAAACTAATTATGATAATAATGTGTACTTAGAATGTAGGCAGTTCTATATGCCCAAAAGCTACTTACTAAAATTAGTTTCAAGGATAATCCTTAAGAATTACCTCTTTAAGATATCCCTGTAGGACTTAATAGGGTTTAGTAGGTAGTTTATTACTGTTGTATGGAATGCAAGCTGATTGTGTGAATGCTTTACGAATCTGCGAAAAGTTTCAGCAAGATTCAGAGTAATTCTCTCGCGTTTCTTAAATGTGAGACCTTTTCGCTTTAGAATGAATATGAATGTTAGCAGTTATAATTGTGTATAGTTAATGGCGTACAATTACTGTGCTTGTGCTGGAGAACGGTTTAAGATTATTATAATGTTTGTGGGAATGTGTAGATGGATGGAACAAAGTGAAGATGAATGCATGTAGGATTTTAAAACGTTTTCTTTTAATAATAGCGTCCATCCGGCGATTTACGGAGCGTAGTTAACCCAGCCAACGCTATATGTATGAACATATTCTTTTTCGGATAAGATCCCCCCTTCAACCCTTGTAACCACCGGATATGATTATGTTTTGCTTTAGTTGTATAACTGGTATATTGTGTCTTCTTAATTAATATCTTATATGCTTTTAAGTTCCGTACGAGCGTTGGAGTACTTATTCAGTACATTCTGGCAGAGTAAATATCAAGGGTTTTAACATAGCAAAGAACACATTTATAATACCCATGAGTATTCGCATTAACAAAGGTTCGCAGAAAATTGTTTCACAGTTTGACAGCTTTATAAAAAAATAAACGTCGTTACAATTTCAGATACACAGAGATACACTGCAATATTCAAAACGTAGATTCACCGTTTGCGATTCTATTTAGAGGTAACCAGACATGTCTGGTAGGTAGCGCCGCCATTTCCCTTGCTTCTATGGTTACCAAAGGGATTGTACTAGGTTTTTTTACTTTGCCGAACACACGATTTGCAGCTTCTTTTTTTCTAAACTGAATATCACACAAGTATTTGACGATTGTTCCGGAGTATGGTACAATTTTCGAAATTTCGCAAATAATTTGCTTAAATATCCGGAACTGATGGAAGAAATTAGAACCATTAGTTTTAGGAATCATTTTAGAACCATTTTATTTAGGAATCATTTTAGAACCATTTTATTTAGGAATCATTTTAGAACCATTTTATTTAGGAATCATTGAATTTGACGCAACTCTGCCAGACGCGCTATTATCTTAAGGTTTCTCAGGTTTTGTGTATGCGTACGATCAAGAATACAAATAGTGAAGAATCAAGTCTCAGTAGGCTAATTGTAGGTCTAATGATACATTGTACACAGTACAGAATCCAAGGATACGTCTACGAAAAAAAATGAAAACGACGATGTGTAACATTTATAAATTTCTCCAAATATTTGTTTTTATTTCTAGAAAAACTTAACAACGTAATAAAGTTGTGCGAAAAATCATTATTTCCGCGTAATTAATAGTAATTTCATTCTGCCATCAGACTATTCATGATCCAAAACCCCTATGTGTAGCAGGTAACTTTCGACGACTCTTCAAATTGAAGTGAAATTTTACTACGTTACAAATGACTATATATAGTATTCGAGCAATTCTGTCACGGATTAGTTGCACGAATTCATTCTGCATGAAAATGATAACAAGCCATCATTTAAATTACAAAAGCAATGCAGAATTCGGCTGTGATGTAATATGCCACTACTGTGGATAGTGTACTGAAAATATACTGAAATAAATAACTATCTTCTAGGATTAGTGTAGGAACATTCTAAGCAAATAGTGGTTGCGCGTCAGTACAGCTATGCTTCAATTGGAGAACATGATTAGCTTGACTAAAGATATCCAAGTACATCAGCCAGACCTACAGAAATCAGAGCAAGAGCTCGAAAATGCCAACTTTGAAGAAGATCGAACCGTAGGAAGAAAAACAAGAGGGTATCTTTAAAACTTTAGTCATCCGATAAAGTACTGGAGAATGGCAGGTAAACGCGTGGTAATGCGTAGTGGTGATAGTGTCTTTCATACATTGTGTAAATAAGCACGGATAGTGACCGTAGAGACCGCCAGCTTGCGACTACTGCATTTTTGAGAGTTCGAATTTAGAAGTCATCAGCTCCTAAAGTATGAAGAAAACATTATTAGAGGTTTAAGATGTAACAATATTAAAAGTCAAAACATTCGAGATGGTACGTTGTCCTACCTCATCTGAATCCAATGCTGGAAGGTCGCCTTCTCCAAAATCATTGGGAATATTATCCTCCACCCATCGTAACTCTTCTTCCTATAAATGAAATGACCAGTATCTTTACACTTGAATTTAAGCCCGAAACGATTACGAGCAATACATAATGATACTTATTCCGTAAAGACGTCCATACCAAGTCTGCGTTCCTGCTTTTTACGGTTCGTTCTGACGGGCTTTTCTTTTGTCTAAGTTTCATGTTTCCTGTAAACCAATCCATGAAGAAATATTCAATATCCATCAATATCAATTCGTAAGATTATGAAAATTCGTTTAAGCGAAAATATCATTTATTTACCGAATGACTCATTCACAACAAGATCTTCTTCTTCTTCGTCATCCGTTGCGTCAATTAAGGGTGAAAAGGAATATCTATGACGAGGATCAAACGCAGTTTTACTTGGGTAGAACCAAAGCAACACACACCCACAGTTTTCGAATTACATATAAATGCATAAAACTTACCGTTGATTGTTGTTAGTTGGGCGCCAGAGCATCATGATGATTACGAGAATAACACTGAACAGAATTTGCCAGTAGGCATCATCAATCCATTTGTCCTTCCAGTCCTACAAAATAATAAATTATGGCAAAAGAATCAGTACCAGCACCTAATAGATGTGAGCGGAATAACAAAAGGTTCAATTTCAATATTGTAGCTGAAGTTTAATCCTTCTCGTACCGTCAAACAGTCAGTCATTTTCAAAAATTTAATTGACCATAACATGAATCCGAGAGAAGTTACGACAGCAAATATCTGAAAACAAAATTGAAATGTCATTTTACATTACCAACCGGCATACTTATGATAAATGGCAAATTAGTAGCGTTCCTACAAAATAGCTTACCAGCGTATTAGTGAAATGTCTATACAAACTGAGTTTTATCAAATTTCTGTAATTGTAAAATCGTTAACTCATTAGGTACAATAGACTCAATCATTACTACGAATATAGCGATTTCGATTACAACCGAACGCATTTTGACATTCGTATCACATTACTCAAAACAGTAACGCTCAAAATAACAGAAAAACTGAACAGAACTCACCGTCTTAAGCGCAAAGTTCGCGTAGTAGCTACCAATGAGTGAAAAATCCACCAACAAATACTGGCATCCAACAAGGATAAGGCTAAGTTCGCCATTAGAGCCCTATTTTGGGGATCATTAAGCGGGTGAAAAATACGCAAAGTAGATTCAATGGAAGCCAGAATAAAGTAAAGAACACCAATTGCAACGAGTCGATGTAAAGTTTCGCCAAGTCGTGGTCTGGAAATAGAAGTACAAGTCCATTAGTACATAAGCTACGAACGCGATATACGTGTTTACATGCTATTTCAAAACTCACTTCACGATTCCGAAGCCGATGCTGACAATCACGACCAACAATCTGGCTAAGGTTCGTTTACCGCAGGATATGATTTCAGCAAGAAGTACTGCTCCGGGAACAGACACACCCGTTGAGTTTATACTTTGGTACTCCGCATAAAAGAAAGTCTACGCAAACGAGGAAGAGGCTATTAATGCTGAATATGAATTCAAACGTTACAGTTTCCAATATTAGTTTTTTAGACTAGATGAGATAACGTACCATTTCAATGAGACCAAGCAACGCTACAGCAGAGATCCAAAGTTGAAGCCTCAGTATATCTCGCCAATGCATTGCACATAAAGTAATCCACGCGAAGGACATGACTAGATACACCGCGCACATAATTCCATAAAACTGAAAAATAATAAATAAATGCGATTTCAAATTCAGTTCTATTACTTTTAGAGATACGTTTCCTAATAAGTTCACAAAACATAATCATGATATTTCTTACATTCAGCAGTGGATAATCCGCAGCAGATAAATATCCATAATCAGCCTTGATTTCCACATGCACGCTCGCATTGTAATTTGTGTCGTTCGCTGAATCTGGAAAATACGAACAATTGATTTCTACACTCATTCCAGACATAACAATAACGAATTTTTTTCACTAAGAACAAAGAACTGACGCACATGGTCCCACAGAAACAACTAGTAAGTATATTCCATCCTCGGGAACAGTCAAAACTGGAACGTTCGCATTGGCCTTAGCATTCTATGGATTTCGTGAAAAATTAGCTGCTTAGAAGTTATTTGACTCAAAATTATTTTTCACTGTTTTTAAAACATTACCACAGCAGCTTCTAATTTAGACTTGACTGCTGAACTAGAATCATATGGTATTTTGGCAACGCCAACAACTTTCGGAGTTTCGCCTTCAGCAAGTACAACCGGGGGTTCTGGTGTTTTGTATGGTCGCTAAATAAACCATAAAACCATTATGTATATAAGCTTCACCAACCATTACTCAACCCCAAACTGGTCACACTTACAATTTTGATGGTGGAATCACAAGCGTGATTTTCTGTATCATTGGCAAAGAACGGATCACTGTAAGAGTACCCTGGTGGTACAGTGCCAGGTTCATACAAATAGTGATTCCACATCATACGTCGCTCGGTTAAGCTCTGAAAATATTTATAAATAATACATTACATTAAACAACAGCATAACATAAAATAACATAACATATCTAACACAACTCGATTCTATTACCATAACGTCATGCATGGTGTATTCTCCCCAACATGGAGATTTCCTTAGAATCCAAACGATTCGCACCTGAAGATCTGGATTCGTTTGCGGATGAGCGCATTGCACTGCAATCAAAAATATGTTTAGGTTCAAAAGTTCCATCGGGTTTACTTTTAATTTAATTGAAGACTAGTACCGACTACTACTGCCAGCTTGAAATTCTTACCTTTGATCAACACTTCCGATCCCGCAAACATACTCTTGTGGATACCAACTAAAGGCTGAGTCTGTAAACAAGAATAGAACGAAATAAATGTCAATAGCTCTTGCATCAGTTAATCACCATATATGTTTTGCATACTCATACTTACTGAGTTTAGCTGGAAGTCCCACTTTCCTTGTTCTGGGTACGACGCAAATGCAAACTGAACTAACAAGAAGACTAACGCTACACCTGACATTCCACGTGACGATATCCTGGACTTCATTATACTTTGCAGTCTATGCCTTCCTCCTACAAAATAATTACATATTATCCATACATTCTCAGTTTGAAATCTTTGACTTAACCCGCTACATGTATTCTCAAAGAAGCACAGAAAGACAATTGGGCTAACCTTTAAAATATGTTAATAGATCCTAGCTCTAATCTGCTGAAGTTACTGATGAGGTCATTCGTAGTTCATCAACTGTACGTCACCTGCAAGTACAGAAAACAAATTACATCATACATAAATACTTCATATCCGCACCTTTTTTAAAAACCCTATACGAGGTAAAGGTACGCCAGTTTACATTGTTATTCTGCAAAAGTCCATCTTGTCAAGAACTTTATGTTCGTAATTCATTGAAAACTTGAATTCATGATTAATGATATATTATTGCAAATCGCCATCGTTATAGTTAATATATTTAATATATAATACATAAATAATCGCTCACCGGTAATCACTGAAACGAAGGTGCGGAGCTAATTATGAGCGTCGTCATCGATCTCTGAACAATCCTTGCATAAACTGAGTATATATGCATTTTGATCAGTCATCTAAAACTCTAAATGAAATAATTGCGGAATGGGATGAACTTATTCGTTCTTCCACGCAGCCCATTTAATGGGTTTCGTAGGCTATAGCGACGTAATAATTGCTGAGAATCCGCGCAATTTGTAAATATTTAATTAACTATCGCCGAGTTGCAGTTTTAAATATAAGTTAATGAATCTAATTAAGAACCGTGAAATAAGCAATATGAAATTTAATGATTTTTCGACCGCAACAGATCAGCAGACAATTTCAAACGAAGCGGGCTCACATCCGTATGACAGACCATAAGGTTATTTCTAGTTGGCGTAGTTTTATGCTGCTCGTGAAAATATTCTATGCGGATGAAAAAATTTATGCGTAAAAACATTTATAGTAACTTTAATTTTCTCAAAAATCATGAAATTGATCTTGAAGTTTGGGATTAGTTAAGATTAAAGTATACACTGCTGCACGTGTAAAATCTATGGTCATACTTTCGCCTACTTCAAACCCTAGAATATGTATGCGCCAACTTTACGGTCTGATTTTAAATCAACGCATATATAACTTGTCTGGTTAAGACGGGCTTTCCCTTACGCAATCTGCATTAAATAGCGGCCCATTTTAAGAGAACATCCGTTGTAGGTATATATACATAGCGTTGAGCGTATCCATAGCAGACAGCAGCGGATGAATGGGTGGCGAAGAAAACTTCATTAAAACTCCTCCAGCAGTTAACTATCATTAAGCTGGGGACATATGCATATATACTCGGTGTATATCATCGTCGGTTCGTACTGTATATGCCAGAGTTATTACTGAAATCTCCAGTCTATGGAATAGTCGCATATATAGCAAGAAGTTCATATGGTTGTTTTGAACTAACTTAAATAATGATAACTTCCTGTACCTCGAACTGAAGAAAACAGTTTAATAATTGCTCTAATTAGCTTATTAAATTCGTTTCAAAACGATAATATTCTCTGGTAAGTAAATTTTATTTTCCTTGCAATATTCCTACATCATACATGTGACATGGGCTTGATGTTCGCGATTGTAAAGTTATTGCACGCATTTGAAGAAAATTCTTTAATGAGGTCAGCTGTAGTTTCAATTTGATACAACAAACTAATTCAGTTTTACGATGCGCTTCTTTGCAGTTTCAGTACTCGGAGATAATTGATTTCATTTATCCGCGGAACTAGCCAAAGATTCGTGACACTTCCGTAAGTTTTGAATAACTTTATCCATCATTTCTATATTTTAATAACGTTAACACCCTGAAGCTGATTATTCCTCAAAAAGTATTCACAATCTACACAGGAGGTCCCATTAGCGAGAAATGATTGTTAAACGCAGATAATTATGAAACAGCACTGTGACCTTGTGAAGATGGTATGGGTGCTTGAATGGTTGAAATGTATATCTCTTACTCTATTTGAACGAGCGGTTTCCATACCAACAGAGTAAGAGATCTTGTTTGGTTGAAATGATTAGCGTAGAATCTTCACGTATGCGTTTTCAACTCTGAACTCGTTCTTGACCTGGCATTATTCTTGACTTCTTCTTCTTATTATTTATTCCTACTGTATTAGTTATGAAAGCAATAAGGTCGATCCACCCAACTGAGGATCAGATAGATGAATACCTTGAATAGGTGCAGTACAATGTATTTTGCTGCTATTGGCAGAGGATTTACGTGCATGAGAATAAATTAATGCCATAAAAGAAAAGGATTCTGAGCTTTTAACTTGATTAACCTTGAAAGCATTGTCAGCGCAGTAAAGAATAGGAAGGGTTGGATTTCCGACAGAATTTGCGAGGATGGAAAGTTTTCTGGACGGATTAAGTTAGTAGATACTATTTTGCTCCTACTGGATGCTCAAATGGCTAGTCGCAATTCAGTTACATGGCAGAGCTATCCGTATAAGTGATTTATTGTGTTATTTATTACTGTTTGCAGATATTGAAAAATGGGCAACGCTAATAGCGGAGGCAGTGGTAGCAGCAGTCACAGAGATCGGCATAAATCCGGAGACAGTCTTCCACCTTCTTCTCCAGGAGTTAAGGATGGACAGGCATTCACTTTTGAGAAACGAAACTCTTTATCCACTTCTACCAGTGCAAGCGGTAGCAGGAATCAGAAAATAATTTTGCAGACTTCACATGAAGATGATGAACCACCGAATTACGCTAAAACGAGCAGTAACGCATTGGTAAAAAAAAGATTATATTTTTTACTCATGAAATGTCGACTTTGTACCTGAAGTTAAAGTTGAAATTTAATTAAAAGAAAAGCGACTTTAATTTCTGACGTTTTCTGTTATTTAGGATTATTCTGAAACACGTAAACGAGCCAACACTGTTTCGGAAGGAACTAAAATTCCTGGGACAACGGGACCATGTTTACAAGAAGATACTTCCAGAATTCTCCCCACTGTTTTTAAATGGGATGGTGGTGGCAAGCAAGTTTACATCAGTGGATCATTTTCTAATTGGAAAACTATCCCAATGGTAAAAAGGTAAATCATGGTTTTAAATTATATTGCACCTGGTACTTTTATTTCTCAGTTTTTGTCTAAAGGCAAGTAATGGATGGATCTTCTGTTTCAGCCATGGTGACTTTGTTGCAATTGTTGACCTCCCGGAAGGGGAACATGCATACAAGTACTATATTGATGGAGAATGGAGATGCGACCCCTCGGAGGTACAGAAGACTTGTGATGTTGTCAGTTGCATTTTGTCTTTGAGCATGTTATAGTGTAGAAGAGTTGAAATTTACAGTTTAACAAGTTTAACTTTAGAAATTCCGAATGAGTGATCTTCTCGATTTCTTGTATTTAGCCAACTAGGGAGAATGCTATCGGTGCTAAGAATAATGTGATCACCGTGAAAAAAACAGATTTTGAAGTCTTCGATGCCCTAGCAATGGATTCAATCAGCTCAGCCAGTAGCACGCAATACCGTAAGTCAAGAACGATCAATAGAAAACCTTAACTCTATTGTCGGTGTGGCAGCTTTGCAGCTTTCTAACTTTTGTTGGGATTCCGCAGTATCTGGATCTCCGCCGGGTACCAGTTACATTCAAGATGCTCCCTCGTACAAGCCTTGGGAGAAGATTCCAGGACCACCAATATTGCCTCCTCATTTGTTGCAAGTCATTTTGAACAAGGATACGCCATTGTCTGTGAGTAAAATCATCAACAATATCACAGTAGGGTATAAATGTCTTATTTTGAGCTGAGCAGTTAATGGTTTCCATATTTGTTATGTTCTATTCCAGTGCGAGCCCACACTTCTTCCACAGCCAAATCACGTTATGTTGAATCATCTTTACGCGTTGTCTATCAAAGATGGCGTTATGGTCCTGAGTGCTACCCATCGGTATCGGAAGAAATATGTTACCACATTGCTGTACAAACCTATTTAGAGAATCGAGAAAAGTATCGTTAGAAACTTATTGACAACGCCTTCGGATGCTGTTGCAAAATTTTACAACTGATTTCGGATGTCGTTTAGAGCCTAGCTCATTATGTTTCGATTGCGATTTTGCATTGTTTATCTTTATTTTGTTTTATTTTTCCTTCGAGCTTGTGTCAGGTAGTTGATCATAGAGTCACTGCTCACATTTGGGTATAATGCGATGTCATTTACTCGCGCCTGCTAAAGCGAGACCTAGTCTAGACGATAAATTTTCGACGCTGCGTGTTTCCTCTCCAGAGCTCGGCAGTAGACGAATCCATCTGATTTTAAAAGTCAAACAATGTTCACTTTCACCAACTTATAACTTTCTTGTTATGTTAACAGTGAGGTACGAATAAAAAATAGCTGTATATTTTTTAAAGAATTCAAGCCCATCCATCGTAAAACACTTGAATAATTCACGAGCGCACCATAGGAGGACACTAAGTTAGATTTCTAAGTAGTAATTGATGAATGAACCGATCAGAATCGGGCTTGTAAAATATATTTCTACATTTCCAAAAAAGTCGACTAAGTTTTTGTAGATGCCAATTGAACGTTTCTGCTGAACTCGGTAAATGCAAGTTAATGCATCTGGGTGAAAGCTATAAGAAATTGGACACTAGAACACTTCTACCACGCAAAGTTGCTAGGCGAATTGCAAAAATTTATTTCGATACATATATACGTAGTAA
Source organism: Sminthurides aquaticus (assembly GCA_906901655.1). Taxonomy (NCBI): domain Eukaryota; kingdom Metazoa; phylum Arthropoda; class Collembola; order Symphypleona; family Sminthurididae; genus Sminthurides; species Sminthurides aquaticus. The sequence continues at coordinate 2,530,020 of CAJQTT010000010.1, forward strand.
CGTAGTGTACGTGCTAAAAGAGCTCTTACAATACGTTACGATTCAAATAGAGCTAAATTAAATGTAGTAATTCATGTATGTGTGATACATTCAGTCCTTCATACTAAGAACAAGAACTCAGCTCTTTCGGTTGAAACTAAACATTACTGCCATCTCGTTTAAAACAAAAGGTCCTTCAAACATTATGTTAGCTAGCTGTGATCATTTTTAGAGTAAATACGGTCAGATGTCGTGAGATCACAACCATGGGAAGACAAAACCGAGACGTCTACACAGCTAAATCCCATCGCTGTAAATTAACATCGTCAGCTCTCAAAGCAATTGTATCATGTGGCAGAAATACATCGAGCGGCTGCACAGGAAATCTGGCACGAGGAGCTCTTCGAAGGCAGTCAGGAGGGATGCGACCCCAGACGTACGATTCCTGAGGCCAAATCTCTTCTTTCAATTCGTTTCGCCTTTTCTTTAATAACCTACATGAAAATAAAGTCTGTCATCTAATCATTCTTTTCATTGAACTTTGTCATTGAAGAACTCATACGCATCTTCAAAAAACGCAAACTGCAAAAACAGCGTGCAAACTTACACGAATATGTTACGACGCAGGTCCTCGTGGGAAACTGAAGTGTTTGCTCCGACGTTGTCTCGTAAAATGACATTCATGTTGTATCGTATATCATTTATCTAGAAGGAACAATTATCCATCATGGCATACGTGCTTCATACTTACAAACAGCTAACTGCAAATTTCCTCATGTCGCAGTTTTGCTCACGATTTCGATGTCTTCGTCATCAATCTCGGTATCGAATACGATTTCCATGTCATGGTCCATGTACACTGGCATTGCTTGGTCATCCAGACCCAAGCCACATAGAACTCCAGTATAACGAGATCCTCTATTGTTACAGCGGAGCTCCGCCTTTGGAGAGAACATAAGTGACATAAGGCTGATCATTCCAGGGGTTGCAGGCATAATCGTTGTATCCCTGGATTTAAATATTGGAAATGAAACATGATAGCACTGCTTCCGCCCCCGTTAGCTTGAACTTGATTCATCAACTTCACAGCTCAAATAAATTTAAAATTGACTACCTCGCTACAACTTTCCCACTTTTATCCTGAATACTCAAGCTTGAAGCCACAAGTAGCCGAGCAGTTGGAGCGCTAGGTTCAGTATCAAGAACAACAGAATTAACACTGTAGTTGTCAATCGTAACAGATTTTGCACTGGTACTGTGGCACAATGACTGAAAATCCAATTCTAGAGGACTGAAGGGTCCTTTAAGTGTTACGGGAAACTGAAAATAAAAGAATTTTAAGTATGTGATGAGATAGACGAATGATAAACCATAAACCCATGGCATCAATTTGTAGATACTTACATTGCCATAGGCAGGCGGGATAAGGAAATCACGATCCAGTGGTTTCGCTTTTTGCTCTTCGTTACATCCTTCGATTTGACTCCTGTCGTTGATCATGTGCTTATAACGAAGACGGGAGTTGTGGCGCATCTGTTGAAAATTAAATTTCCATGCAACAGATACGTACGAGTTGCTTCAAACAAAGACCAAGACATTGTGTATTATTATTATTTAGCTTACTGTCGTAACAAAGTTTTCCTGAACGTGGTCCGCAAAGCTGTTATCTACTAGCCACTGATTCAGATTAAAATTTGGTTCATTCAATCTCTGAAGAATAAGTTCGCCAATCATGACGCTGTTACTGATTGCATATAGCCTGAATTTCATGGTTTTCATATCTGCGACCAAATTCTTAAACCGTTTCAAAGCTTCTTCTGCCCAAACAGATCCGTGCAGCACAGCTGGCTTTATTTCGCTTAGTCTGCACTCGATTGCCTATGAAAAAAATTAGATTACAAATTAGAATTTTTGAACAAATCCCCCTTTTTTCCAACTCTGAACAAAACTTTAACAAAACGCAAGCTTTACCATCGCTGGCACATCATGGTAGCCGTGCGATTCTAGAAGGCTTGGAGGATATCTTCGCAAGTCGTTCATAGGTATCCACGCAGAGTTTCCATAGTCGATGAAGTAGATCTGAGATTCACGAAAGAAATTAACGTAAGTCTTATCATTTGACATGATCCTGAAACTTCTGGACATATATTAGATAGTACCATATGTTCTCTGTAATCCGATCGACTGGCTTCTATCTTGGCTCGATAGTACGTTGGAGTTTGTTGGGTCTCATCTTTATAGGGTGCTAAGACTAAGGCACCAATGACTACCTCTGCTGGCGTTGGTCTGTAGTCAATATGCTGGTTGATTTCTTCAACCATTCGTTCCAGATAATCCCGGCGAGCCTCATTGATGACCCAAAACTGGCTAGGAGATTCAGCGTGAGTTACGCAAATGTTCACATCAGGGATATTAATACCAGGCAAGTTCACTTGAGGTGGGCACGGCAAAAATAGACGATGGTTCCTCGCAGTCAATTGATTATCAAGTTCTACTCGCTCTTCCTCTCTCCTAGAATTGAGTATTTCGTAAGTGATGATGCTTTTGACTATTCGCAAAATTAATGCAGTTCATAAGTCTTACCCAGTGATTCGAAACTCTAAATTATCTCGCACTTGTCTTTTTTTGCATGCACGGTAAATACTTTCACAGATGGGTCCAATTTTTTTCCCAAAGTTGTCGAAGATTGCAAAAGCTTTCTGACCGTCAAATTTTACGCGAGGGACTGACAACTCGTACGAAAGGGCATCTGCAATGTGCTTCGCATATCTGTAGAAAAAGCCACAAATGGTGCTATCATGATAACCGAGAGTCTCTAGAAAAGGAGAGCTAATTATATCTTACTATAATTGTCATTAGGAGTCCAAATAAAAACTTAAAACTCACAAATGAGATTCGTGGTTAGTTGGAAAATTCCTGTAGAAAACCGTACTAAATACATCGTTTCCAGCCACTTCCTTAGCTCTCTCTTTTTCATAGCAAGACAGATCAGGACGATGTCGGTGAAAATAATTTGGATAGAAGGCACCAGCAATAGCTATCTACGAGCGAAATAACAATACCATGTTTCTGCACTTACGACAAGAAGCAATAAAAGCTTGAAAATACCAGGCATTCTTTCTTACTTTTAGCATAAGGGCGGCTTCCTTCGAAATATCAGGGGAATCCAATGGTCCCTGATTCTGAGGATTAATGGAATGCGACACCGGAATGAATACTTTCACTCTGGACTCAATTTCTTCGATCATGTTTCTCATTTCTCTGCAAATTTGTGAATAAAGGCAATTGTAATCTGACCAATCCACAATCTCTTCAAAAGAATTATTCCCACTAACCTCATCTGAAAAGTCTGAATAGACCATGTTTTGCCCCAACGCCTCTCTCGCTGATGATATCCAGCAGTTCCGGCACTTTCCCAAGTCATACATTGTCGCTGATACTCCTGCAACATAAAGTTGGCTCATCGTATTATTAATGTACTATCAAATGCAACAACTGCTACACATGGAACGCAGGTATGCAAACCTTGAAAGCATATAAAATGGCGAAGCAATCGGAGTAGGAAGTTTTGGCCCACTGGAGCTTCTTCAAGTAAGAGGTCAATTGTTGGTTGTAGGGAGTCGAAAAAGGACTTTTCGAGCTCAAACCGGCGGCTGCGAATGTGCAAAGAATCACCCACGGGTTACACATTTTGCTTTCTTCACTTAGACTTCGAAAATTATTTTCTTTTTTTCCTTACCGATAATAATAGCTTCCGACATAACTCCATAACAATGTCCTAACAAAATTAAACGTGTGCATTGTGGTGACACCGGCAAGCTGGACATGACCCGACCCATAAACGTGACGTCTCCATCGCAGGAATCGTATCTCTCTTCTTCACCTATGATACTTCCGTAGCCATCTATCCGAGGGACTCTCGCATTGATAGTCAACGCGCCTAGCTACAATCACATCAAGGGTACGATATGTTATATGAGACAACTGGATCGCCGTAAAGCCGACTAATTGCTTACCTCCTTTAAATTGCAAACCGCTCGTTCTATTCCAGATATAGCGGGTGGGTCTAGCGCTAAGCAAAGCAGATCTCGTGGACTCCCCATATCTAAGGTCTTGACTTGCAAAACAACATTCTCAAGCGAGGACCTCAGCATCTCAGGCGGTGCCTCTTGATCCAACATCATGAAGAAATCCCGAGGGACCATTCGGAACACTTTACCACTCGCTACACGACCAGTACGCCCTTTTCGTTGAATACACTGATTAATACTTGCCCAGCATGTCCTTAAACAGGAAAAATTCGTGCGTGTATCAACGCAATTTGCTTTCGTCAGACAGAAATCAATGACTACAAAGCAAAAGAAAAGTAAATTTCACAGTTTCATACTAAATGATTCCCAACATGTACATTTGCATTAATATTAAAAAATTACTGTACCGTAAATGATGTCAGGTACAGTTATAGAACTTTCCGCAATGTTAGTTGACAAAATAATTTTTCGGTAGTATGGCCGCTGTGGAGCAAAAACCTTAGCTTGTTCTTCGCTCGTAACGGACGAGTGCAGTGGTACGATGTTCCATTTGTACCCATCGATATTTGTCTCGTTCCTATTGAAACATAGCTTCTAGAAAACATAAACTCTAATACAGTTTGGTAATCTAAGATTTTTAAGTCGTCTTACAAAGCTTTCCGGTTTTCTTCTTGAAGGAATTTCTCCAAAGTCTTGATTTCGGCCAATCCTGGTAAGAAAACTAAAACTGATCCTCGATCGTGCTGAAAAAATAATGCAATCTTAGTGCATGTTACTCGCTCACCACTATACATAGCTCTCTATACACCGTCTAGCACTACCGAACTTCTTATGAACTTTAACTGAATATACCTGTAGGCCGGTCCCGGGCTCTGGTGCATTATGGCTGGGCACTGAATCAGTTACATTCCAGGTTGTATCATCCAAAGATACAATCAGTTTCACAGTGTTCAGGTACATTTCCGGCAAAATCGCAGCTCGCTCTAAATCTAAGTGCGCTTTAATTTCTTGAAGTTCCTTCTGAAAACCCAAACATTTTATACAGCCCGTAAGTAAGACTGAAACAAAGTGTTAATAGCAAACTGTGGGAAAAGTTCCGATGACCTTGCCTCATCTCCGACGATTCTGTCTAAAAAGACTTCTTCGACATTGTACATTCTGTTGGACGGTATTTGTATCACAGGGGTTTCCAAAAAAGCTCCCGAGCCTTCGACTAGTAGATACTTTGAAAACTTTTCAGCGTCTAATGTCGCCGACATTAGTATGATTTTCACATGTCGTTCCTTCCCAGATTTATCATCTAATAATATTTTCTTAATGAAGAGCAGCAAAAGATCAGTGTGCAAATCGCGTTCGTGGACCTCGTCGATTATTATGTGCGTCCATTTCTTCAAGCTTTTGACTCTGCTCAACATCTGAAGCAGCACACCCGTGGTCATAAAGGTCACGAGAGTCTCGTTATCACACTTTTTATCCATTGAAACTTGATGACCCACCACCCGACCCAACTGCCAGCACCGTTCGGCACAGACTCGTCTCGCAACAGAAACTGCAGCTAGTTTACGCGGTTGAGTAACTATAACATTACACGGTTTCTTTGTTTCGTAGGCTCTATCAATGATAAACTGGGGCACCTGCAAAAGCATACACGATGAATAAAACTAACGGCAACAAGTTCCAACAAACGATGATCGAAACGGCCAATTTGAAGTTGCCAGTGAGCTGAATCAAAGTGTCAAGAGTTAACTATACCTGAGTTGTCTTTCCGCAACCAGTGAATCCATCAATGATGACCACACGATTGTTCTCGATAGCAGAGATGATCTAAACAAAACATGACGACTCCTTACAGATTCCTTCTTTGTAGAAATCGAAACCGTAATCCACGCTTAACACACAGCTTACCTTGTCTCTTTGCTGATATGCCGCAAGGCCTGTCATGTTATAAGCACGTTTCTCAAAATCGACCTCATAGAAAATCTTGGTTCGATTATTCTGGAATCTTTGATTCAAAGCAGGGTTAAAAAACGGTTGCTGTTCGTCATCTGAATCGGTATCCGGCTAGAAATAGAAACAATCATTCATTCTCGTTGACGATTCCTTTACCTCTCCTAAAGATTACTAATAGTTCCAACTAAACTTACATCAGGATTAGGTATCGCAGAAGGCTGATTTTTTCGATGGTCTTCCACATATTTCAACTCTTCTTCTTGCGTATGATTACGATAATGTGCAGTTTTGGGTTGCTTCGGAGGAGGCGCACTTGATTCCGAAGACATGTGACGTGCCGAAGGTTTGATTTGAACGATTTCGATAGGATCCTCATCCGCACACCCAACCGCAAAACTCATCAATCGCCTTCTATTCTCCAATACGCTTGATGACATCGATCCGCCTTCCGTTTTCTCATTTTTTGCCTTCGTTTCATTAGAAGCCTGGCCTTCTTCATTTTGCTCCACTTCGTTCACATTCGGCTTATCCTCTTCTATTTCTTCGAAAATTGCCTGATTGATTCGGAATTGCGGTCCGCTAGTACTAGGTTGTTCTTCACTATTATCCGGTTCTGGAGAAGGCTCTCTTGCTCTTTTTCGACCTGACCCTCCTCCACCGCTATTCGACTCTTCAACGTCCATATTAGCGTTCGGTAACATCGATTACCGTGCAATTGCACCAAAAAGATCTGCGGAAAATCAAAAAAACATTTTTTCATAATTTTCTAATTTTAACCATCTTCCACAGCAGCAATTCTGCGCGTAATTTGGTATCATCTATCACATCACTACAATTACTCGATTACCTTCAGGAATGTAATTTTAAACTTACTATTTCCGCTCTTATTATCTCTTTTGCTTTCAAATTTAAGCTTCCCTTCTTCTTTAGTTAACTACAAGTGCGTTATCAAATTAAATTTGAGTTAAACGCTCAATGCCTCAATCACCGTTTAACTAATGATTTAATAAAATTCTATGACGGAAGTTTTATTGTCCTCTACTAGCAAGCACCTAACAGGAAAGCCATACGAATGCTCAAAGCTAGAACCATTTTTTATCTCCCTCAAGCATGAGGCCACCGCTACGGTATCAGTTCCGGAATCCGTACTCCAATTCTTCTGAAGCTATGCTTCCAATGAAATGATTGGTAGTCTGTTTTGTTCAAGATGTTCTATCGACTAGTCCCGACAAACGCTTGTAATTTATATATATATAAACCAGGATTAACTCGCTCACTGACCAGCATATAACCGTATGTGCTTCCTCGATATATATATATACATATATATATATTTATATAATGTAAATTGCGCAAGCGTACCGAACGTGGATAAAATTGTTACTGATGTACACAAGTAATTTCGAAACAAAATTATCCCTAATCCTTTCCTTGACGCCAGAAAAATAATGATTAGCAAATATATGACCTGACATCAATGACAAATGACTGCTAAAACATGATGCTTCCAGCAATAATTTACAACTCCACAAACGCTATAGCTATTTTGGATGTGGGCAGAAATTCGTTTGATGTACATTAATTATTATGTTCCGTTACGTACCCCTAACCTTAAATATTTCACGCAGCAAGTCCTCTAGTGCCGCGAATGAACTCGGCCAGTAACTAAAGTCACCAGCAGTATCAACCAAAGCAAGACCAAGCAAAAGCAAAATCTGGGATGGAACTAATCTACTTACCTTGCAAATTACGAGAGACTGAAAAATGTATTCAAATACGAAATGGTAATAACTTTCAGCTCCATCACAAGGGCCGATCTTATATGACAGTACATGTTGCACACGATATGACAAAGGGAAAAGTTTATGCCCAACTCGTGCGCACTAAATTCCTATTTCAACTGCGAAGATGTACTGTAAACTACATATTTCCTATTCACGGATTTTAATTTAATGTAGAACTAATATTATTATACTTCATAGAATGTGCGTGTTTGCGTCAAAAAACGTTGCTCAGGTCACATTTCCACCAGACAACCGCTAGATGGGTCGCACCAAAAATTGACTACCGTCGTGGTTCGAATTTTGCCTCGCTAGTTCCAAGGTGTCTATAACACAGAACTTCATTCCCAAAAGTCTTGGGCCATATTGCGATCAGCGCCTGAATATAACATATATACTACTGTAAGAAATTAGTGCAGTGGCAAGTAATTAACTTCAGACCATTAATTACTGAACCTATTGATTCTTAGTTCAAGAGTAGAGAAGGGACTTACTTAAGTAATGAAATGCACTGACAAATTCGCATTAAGCTACATGATTTAAAGTCATCAATGAAATGTTGTATTGCATTGTAATTACTAGGTTATACTAGTCCAAGCTCCATGTTTCGTAGCTATTTAGTTGGCTACCGACTATAAAGTTGATGCTAGAGAAAAATCCCCTCTATTGACCTGGGTTTTATGCATAGGCCATGCAGGGCAATAATCAGCAGTACATGAGGTGTTGATTAACTGAATCAATATTTACAAAATAGATTTAATCGTAACGCGAAAAAATAATCGAAGTTAAGAATGTGTTGGGATCATAATCACGCGGTGAACGATGAAAACAAAAATGAAATTTATCTAGCCTATCATCTGATTCACACCTCTTCGGCTAATTGCATTTCTTCATCTGATTCATGAATTTCTTCAACCATGCGCTCTTCCTGGGCCTTTTTGAGTCCGATGGCTGGAGAGCGGATGAGGCTCAAGTTCCTTTGCACGTCCTTGATATCCTTCTCCTTTTCCAGTACCTTGGCCTTCTTCAGCCTCTGGATGACGTGCTGCGCGCTTCGTTTCTGACGAATCCTTTCAATTTTCTTCATCGCATCAACTGCAAAAACAAACAGGAGTTGTTAAATTTGATACCAGAGCTTTATATATTCGTTTCCAAAAAGTATATAACGGTAAAATAATTATGCATGACATCAGCTTACCGGTTTTCGTCCATAATTCCCTGTCGTATTTCACAGGTGCGTCTCGACGCTTTTCGAATTCAAAGGATGGGTCTACTGCAAGTTCTTTACCAGCAGATTTTCTAAATGCTTTAGTCCATCTTACTTTCCTTGGGTTCTTCTTCTTCTTAAACGCTGCGTGACATTTTGATCTACAGAATTTAAAGACCTGGAAATTTTCAGACAATATAATCAATCATGTTCAAACATAGTTCAACCACTGTCTAAGATACACGTTAAAGACATGACGGAGCACCCAGTGCTTGTGGCAATCGTGTTCGTAAGGATCAACCTGACTACTCTTGAGAAAATTTTGAGCCTTTCCCATGTCATTTAAAATTAAAGTAATATGGAATTACCTTGCAGTCATTTCTGACGAACTGAATCCCGTGACCAGGGAAGAGATTAGACGAACAAAAGTAACACTTTTCAATACGCATTGTACAAAATATGCGTACCGGAAGTTACTCTAATATACGTCTACGTATAATTGTAATTTAATGTAAATGTCTCTAACTATTTAATTAAATACGTTCTCTTCTTCCCTTGTAGACACGTGCTACTTCGCAGCATTTATGAAGTTTTTGATTCATCAGCATCATGTTTCCAGCTTCATGTTCTGGCGCTACAATCATGACGCTGGGTTTAGTACCACTGTGGGCAACCAGCGACGGATTCAGTTTAATGGCTTTTCGTACGATTGCTCTCGCGATTATAAACCCAAGAAGCCAGAACTTTTACCTCAATCACTACTAACATCTTCAACTACCATATATTTCACATATCTTTCATGGCTGCAGAAACTCCTGACGCAGTTTATGTTACTTGCTCTAAGCTGTCTACTATGACTTTAAAAAATTCAGTTGCTGCAGTTGCTGCTTGTGTATACAGTCAATTTTAATTCCCATACATATCTATTTTACTGTTGAGTAGATACAAAACTGTCGATCCATAATAGATTATTGGAATCCTTAACAATTAAACCGCTAATTATTTTGCAGTCCATACTTGTAACACAAATTACAGTTTTGAAGCAGTAGTTATATACGCCACCCCTACGTACAATAGGGTACACTGTCAGATACTGTCACATTAAAATGTGGTTTAGGTTATCAGTGGGTTTCGGAATATTTTGCGATATAATAATTATATATGTATATATCTAAAGACACTCCACCTGTTCAAAAACTGTACCGTATCCACAGGAGAGGTACGGGTCTGCAGCGCTTAAAAATACAAATATCATAGCGGATACTATACTATAAGCTACTTATTGAAATTCATCTAAACTACCGGCAAACATTTGTCCCACAGCCAAAAGCGATTTGTTACTAAAACTAGTTTCAGATCAAAATCACACGTGTCGAGTTACAGCTAAATTTCTTGCTGAACGCACGCAAGTTAACACCTTCTGAAAATTCGAAGGATATCAGACTATTTTCGTAAAGGAACTACACTTGTTATAACTAACTTAATACTTTTAACTGCAAATATTAGTCTTCAGAAGACTTCAAACTTATACCACTGCTAAGGATAACAGTCCTCGGATTAGCAACCATACTATATATTAATTCAACAACCCTACACGATAAATGAGATTGCAATCGCATAAGGAGTTTCACATGCTCGCAGGTCTCACACATTCATCGATTTCAGTTAAACGAGATTCACGGCAGGCTGCAACCCTACACTAGTAAAGTCCACAGTTCCATGTTGTCTGAATACTGGATTCTCCAAATCACTCAGAGCAGACCCTTTAAGAAGTCTTAAGTCAGGATCCAAGCAATTCCATTTGTGCGAGTGCTCCGGCCAAATCTCTTCCATCGGTTCACGTTTCTTGGTGAAAAGACTGCGTAAGTTCAGGAAAAATGTAAGAATTTCTTTCGAAGAAGTAAAAGGATCACAAAGACGTAGTTAATATAGAAATGTTTGTAAAATTAACTTACTGCAGTACTAAAGCTCTTAAATTTTCCTGTACATTCCTCAAATTTTGCGGCCGTTCAACGAGCATAGAATCCATTAAAAGGCGGATGCGGTCAATCTGCGTTAAAATTTGATACATATATAAATTCTGTACAACCGAAGCTCATTGATATTAATCTGTATCCCACTCTTACCTCATCAACGTCTTCATTGAGGATTTCCGTATCAAAAATGATTTCTACGTCATGATCACCGTACACCGGTTCCTTAGTTGCAGGATCCATTCCTAAGCCTGCTAAAATACCGGTATATTTTGTTTTGGAGTCATCTACACGGAATTCCAACTCCGGGCAAAACATCATGGTTAGCAATGCTGTAATTCCTGGTATCGGTGGCATTAACGTGGTATCTCTGTACGTGTAGAAATTCGTAAGTAAAAGATTCAAAATAAATTTGTTGATAAATTGTATAGCCTTGCGTATGACTTATTGAATAAAATAGCAAGAGAAGAAACTCACCTGGCCATAACATTTCCAGATCGTTGTGCGATTCCAACACTACCAGACACGAGAAGCCTGCTACATGGCTCTATGTAATCCTGGTCAAGCGCAACGCTATTAACGCTGGCACCGTCTACCATCACCTGCTTCATGTGCGAGCTACGGCAAAGGGCCGTAAAGGACATTTCCAAAGGACTCGATGGTCCCCGTAAGGTAATCTAAAACAATCCAGGCAGTTCTGTTTAAGTCCCAATATTTAATCAGAAGACGTTAAATTGGTGAGTGCAACAGAATAGCTGTATATACTCACTGTGACAGGCTTTTCATCTGGGTGCATTTTCGGCGGATCACATAAAGGTACCGGTATACGTTTGGACACCTGTTTTTCATCGAAAGATTCAATAACTGAAGCAGGCTGACGTGAAAAATAATCGGAGAACCGGTTGCTGTTATTCTCCTACAAAAAAAAACCATTAAAAAGAATTCTTAAAATCAAGCAACAGAAAAAAAAAGGTTCGCTTTCCCTGCATTTCCGATGTTACTCCTTTTATGATTGCTTACCTCAGAATCTTTGGTTTCTTTACACAGCTCAACATATCCTTCGGAAAGTAGAAATTCTACTATTGACTTCTTGTTATTGTTAGGCAATATGACATCCCCGCACATGATACTCTCAACAATAGAAAATATCTGCAGTAAATGAAAGCGAATATAAAAAACTTTTGAACATGCGTACGAACAAACTGCTCGACCTTCTCCCTAAAAATACTTATAATACCAAATCTCACATTAAAATGCATGGTTTCGTATTTGGTTAGATAGCTTCTCATTAAACCAATCGCAGCTTCAGACCACTTGCAGTCGTATCGACTGGCTGGTTTTACCCCTTTAAGTCTGCACTGGATTGCCTGAAATGATATAATACTTTATCTTACTACCAGTACATTTCTGCTAATATCGTTCTTCACATCCAATGTGGTATAACAGATTAATAATTGTAATACTTACCAATGCAGGCGTGGAATACGAGAGCGGGGCGATATCTTTTGACACGGTGAAAAGATGCTTCGGACTGAAAAATTCCACTAAGCCGTCATCGAGAAATGATACCTGAAATAAAACATACCAGTTTAATCCATCGAACCCTTAGGATGGCTGTGCGATATGTGTAAATATTAGTTACCAAGAAACCGGTATTAATAATAACATCTACTCGAGCCCGATAAACTCGTTGTCCATCTCTCACAAAGACAATGTCCCCTTTCTGCGTCATATTGTTGATAACACGAAGGCGAGGAACTAAAGTACTTAGTTCCTTTTGCAGATTTTCATATGAATCAAAATTAGGTTCGGTGATGACGTAAAATTCTGTCGGGTCTTTCACCTGCATCAATGTCAAGCAATTTTCGATTAGACTTCTCATCCGAAATGACTACAAACAGTTTCTAACTCAGAAGTTCGTATCCAAGACGTAGTGCATCTTTTTAAAAGTTACCTGTATCACACGGACGTTGATAGATCTGTCAGTTATCTTAGGCAATTCAACTTGGGAGGGACATCGGCGTGGAGATGCAGAGTTCATACTAAGTTGTTTGAATCGATCAGCTAAGTTTTGTGCTTCGTGTTTCCTTTAAAAGACGAGAACCAATGAATTTAGAGAACTTTACATCAGATAGCTGCACCATTCGCATTTTAAGGGCATTAAATTGCAATTACCCTCTGATTGGAAAGCTAATACTATGCCTCAACTGGCGCATTTTCACAGCTCGATAAATGCCATGGCACAGTAACCCTACTCTGTGACTCCGAGGATCAAATGTGACTACCAGTTTGGAAGACTCTGGTTCCACGTACGGAATTGTTGGCCAATACTCAAGGTTACATTCATATTGGGAAACTATGTGTTTAACATACCTGAAACATAAACCACTCAACATACTAGAGATTTTTCTTAAGAACAAAGTAAAGTGATTGATTACTAACATATCTCCATCTTACACTTCTCCAGGTTGCTCAGATGGAAACCCCTGATATGCGACGGCATTGAAAGGACTACGTGCAACAAGATCTTTTTGGATTTCTCTGTGATATTCTGAATCTTTCGGTCGTGCGCGATAAAAGTAATTCGGGTAGAATGCTCCCGCAACGACAACCTGGATATGAAAAAATGTTTATCAATGCAAAATCTGTATAAATTACGCCACTGTTGCTTCGCAAAGCGTTGCGCTCACCTTCAATAGCATTCGCTGATCCTCGTTCATTTCATCATCGTGCATTTCTTGGATATGGATACCCATTCTATTCAATCGACCCTTGATTTCGTGAATTAACTGGTCAATTTCGCTGCATTCAAAGAGGAACAATTTATCACCACACAAAAATAGAGTATATAGGAACATACAGTTACAAAAATTAAAACTTACTGCATCACATTGTACTGTACCAGATACTCCTTCGACCAAACTGTAGCTGGATTCATTTTATTGTGCTGTTGCTTGAAGTCTCCTTTCTTTTCTTTAGCTTTCCACGACTAAAACGATCCCAACAAATGAACTGAATTACCCCAGGTTCACAATAACAGAAACGTTAAAGTGGATATAAACTTACCCGGTAGAGATTTACGAGGGCATAACAGTCTGAGCACGAGTCCTTTGCCCAGTCCAGTTTGGACAAATAAGCTTGTAATCGGCGGTGATAGGGATAACTAAATGGACTCTTTGTACTCATCCCAGCAGCTAACCAATACAAAAATTAAAACATAGTGATAATGTAATCGTTCACCTACAATGTAGTGTCAATATGTGATACCCCTTACCGATTATTATTGCCTCTTCAGTTAATCCAAATGTGTAACCGATCATTATCAGCCGACCAAAGCGCATATCGATGGGTAATTTCGCCATAACTTCACCCATGTATGTTAACTCTCCATCATATTCATCAGATACACGTTCTCCTTTGTCGTTAATGACATCAATTGTCAATGCTGCTACCTCTTTCAAATTAGCTACAGCTCTTTTAATGCCAGACTGTTTTGGAGGGTCTATCGCTGTGGCTAGTAACGCCTTCGGTGAACCCATGTTGAGAGTTTTTACATGCAGCACCACACTTTCCAAGCTTGACTTTTCCATCTCAGGTGCAGCTTCTTGCACCAAACCATGCTGGAGGAAACAGAAAGAAGCAAATCATTTAAAAAACATTTGCTTTCCGACATATCATGTAGGTACACCAAAAGCTTGTAACGTACATAGAATGTCTGTGGAACCATCCGATAGACGTATCCATCCGATACTCGACCACATCGCCCTTTTCGTTGAATGCACTGATTTTTTGATGCCCATTCCAGTCGTAAACAGGTGTAGTTGGTAGTAGGGTCACAACTGAGCGATTTCGTCAAGCAAAAATCAATGACTACAAAAGCCCAGAAACCATAATCATAACCTAGCCTTACTATTTTGACTTTTTACTTACTCAATTGTTTTAACGGACTTAAATACTTATTGCTCACCATATTTGATATCAGCAACGGTAATTGAGCTTTCAGCAATGTTTGTAGCGAGTATAATTTTCCGGTACCCTTTTCCCACAGGACGGAACACGTTTTGCTGTTCTTCTGTGGTTATGGTGGAATGTAATGGAAGAATGGACCATTTCAATAGATCTGGACTATCTTGATCTCTGTAAGAATGACTTACATTAGTTCCAAGCCGATTTGTTTCTCTTCATTCAACAGGTAAAAAGTTGTATACTTACTTAGATTGCTGCGTAGAATATTCAGTGAGTCCTTTATACATTGTTTCGATTTCAAGAAGCCCTGGCAGAAACACAAGGACAGCCCCTCGTGATAAATATCCTGACTCTCCTAATACCTCCTTGCTGGGTTTAAATCCTTTCTCTCTGCTCTCTTCTCTTTCCATGATGTCGAAATTGGCGATAATATTCACAGCAGCTTCATACACCATTGGATGGATCTTCGGTTCTTCATAAAAATTTTCGCTACTGGTTGACTGAAACAGGAACTTGTCGTTACATAGATGTAGGATTAGCAAATGATTAAATCTTGAATACTTCAATGAACTAACCTCAGGATCGTTGAGTTTGAACTGATTCAAATACTTCTCAACGACTTTAAAAGAGCTTGCCTGCGGCACCTGTACAGCAATAGCGCCAAGTTCACCTTTCTCGGTACTCCATTTTGGGAAGTAGTTGAGAAATTTATCCACATTCAAAGTAGCTGACATGAGTATAATCTTTGTTTCCATATCTCCTTTATCTATCATAATCTTCTTTATCACAAGTAGAAGTAAGTCGGTATCGAGATCTCTCTCGTGCACTTCATCTACAAGTAAAATAGTGTGAACATAAGTTTCATAAACAATCGGAGCCAGTGTCTCCAATTCGTTACTTACCCGACCAGTAACTTACCGATAATTATGTGTGAAAATTCACTCAAATTCTTGCGATTAATAAGAATTTGCAATAACACTCCCGTCGTCATGTAAATCAATTTTGCTTCATCTGAGTAGTTTCTACTCATTCCAACCTGATAGCCAACAAAGCGTCCAATCTCCCAGTTTCGTTCCGACGCTACTCGATTTGCAACAGATAACGCAGCAATTCTTCTAGGTTGAGTAACAATTATTTTGGGGTTACTACCTTCTTCTGCATCAAGAATGAATTGCGGTACCTGTAAACAAAACAACGAAAAATAAATTTCATATACAATCACAAAAGCGCCATGATTGTTTTTCTTTATTCCAATCCCAAATCAAATTACCTGTGTTGTTTTTCCACAACCGGTGAATCCTTCGACAATTAGTACTTGATGAGACTTCAACGCTGCAATTATCTACAATAATTCGTGTAATATAATGAACCGATGTCGACGTACCCGATTTCAATTGAAAGTTTCCAGAATAGCAACACCTACCTTCTTCTTAACAGAGTATATAGCGAGTTTGCTCGAACCATCCGCTGGGGTTTGCGGTACTACTTTCGGCGCTGGGGGATAATGTGGATTATTCAAAATTTGTCGAGGTGGTTCCACCGAACCTTGAATAGAACCGTCGAGGGTCGACTGCATTCTCCCTCCTCGTCGTGGTACGTAGCCTCCTCGCCCACGAGCCCTGTGACCTCGAGAAACATATTCCTGCCTATGATTTGTGGGTCGGCCAGAATTTGGAGCCTGTAAATCAATCAAGTCATCCAGAATAACAATTTAAGATATTCAAATACATCTCTGTTTACAACTTTACTCACCCCCATAACCATGCTGACTTGCTCCGCCTCCTTCCGTTGATATTGCTTAACATAAGCATATTCATCATCAACATTTGTTACGGTAGCATCAGAACTCCAGTCTTGACTAAAATGACCTGAACTCCCCTCTGCGGAATCGTATCGTCTAGCTGTATTCTCATGAATCCATGGTTTAACTGGACATCCGATTAATCCACCCATATCAAGCCCGTTGCTATTTCCATTGTGATTACCTCCTCCACGACCTTTTCTGAATCTATGGTGAGCCATAGCCGTTATTTTAAATCCTAAAAGATACCATCAGTCAAAGTTAATCAAAGCTAAAACATGTTACTTCCTGAAACATTACTGACTACAGTCAAGGCATTGAAATTACTGCATCCAAATTTAATATACCTGCTGCGATACGTGTCCGACTGCATGTGCTTGTCCAGTAGTGACACTACCACTACTTCAACCTCTCGTCGAATTTGATATTGCTGAATCCTGAAACACGCAAATTAATCCCATCATTTTACCTCAAAACACACATGCATCGAAATCTACAAGCTGATAAATCTTCGGTCAGGAAACAAAAATGTAGCTAAAATTATCAACTGAACTTTGGTCATACTTGAATCTGTAATCAATCTTCCACCATTCATGGCTACTTACAGAGACAAGATTCAATCAATCAATTGCAGTGCAAAATGTTTCCAATCACGTGTGATAATGCAAGACACAACAATCTCAACTACAATTAATAATTAATTAAATGAAAATTTACCCAGAATACCATCAAACATTCGTAACGACTCTTCACCCAAAGCACTTGGGAACAATTCCTTAACTTCAATGAAACCGGATTAATCGCTTTCAACTCACATACAATTTCAATCAATAGTCTTAACTCCAACGTCGCACAAAGTAATTATTACTTTAGTTACATAACTACAGGGTAACAATGACTGAATATTAGACTCGTCACAAATTGCACGTTGTACTAACCAATCTGATTAACTAAAACTGATGATTCCTTGACTCCAATCCTACTAGCCTTCCCAACTTTAACTGTAACTTGCACACATATATTGCACCCAATGAACAAAAAAGAAATGGGTATAATTAACTACACATTGCTCGTGGCTACTGGCCATGCCTTTCCACAAATTTTAAGGGACGATTATTAACCCAAGACTTTTCCTCTTCTGAAAGAGGTGCGTCGACTGACACGCTATTAGCCAATTACGACTACGATTCCCCGACTGATATTCTAATCCCGGTGCAATTAACCAATTAAATACAATGTCACCACCAAAATATATACCCTTGATTTTCCAAAAAGTAAAGTCCACCCCTTAATCCCCTTTAAATCCTCTTAAACGTCGTCTGACTGGTACATACAAATTACGACCGTCTCCTACGTCCTCCCGTCTAGAACTATTGCCCAGGCTTCATGGATTTAGAACGGATCCTTTCTCCTGAGATGGAACTCGGTCCTATGTAATTCTTTTACCCGAGTAAAACCTCTAGTGCGTGTGTATGCCCTGCTTTATTGCGTACGTCAAATTTGCACAGGAAAATACCAAAATTCAAATGTAAACTTTTTGCGAAACTTTTACCGCCGCTAGATTAAATTTGCCGAGTGCGCCAACTTTCAAAATCTGTACTTTCACTAGGGATCTCCTTATGTACGAGAGTGTGTTTAAAGGGAAGTAATGACGACATCACTATAGGGCACATATCTATATATCGCTATATCAAATATGTAGAGCCATCCATGTGTTATAATGTTTGTTGTGGTGACGATTCAAGTGGATAGAACATAGAACAGATTGCGTACATAAGCGACATGAGTTAATTCGCATTTAAGACAAGATCAGCACAGCATATGTCGTTCAAAGAGCTGTGATTTCGGTGTGTAATAATTCAGCTTTGATTTTACTAAGGGTTAAAAATTTATACAGTCAATTTTCATTGCAGTGTAGTTTGAAATAACCCCAGCATACGTTCATAATTTCGGACACGTTTGAACCGCGATTTGAAGGTCTTGGTAAGTTAATGTTTGTAACTTAAATGCAGCAGACTTTTAATAAATTATTGGAATATTACGATAATATTTTGAGCTCGGCTGATATTGATATTTTATGATACTTTCAGGTTGAAATCTTGACAAAAATCTCTACCACTCCAGATCAAGTTTTAGCAGTATTCCTTCAAGATCTTTTAAGATACATCACAAATAAGTTAAAAGGTCAAGATGGTGTTAGCAGAGTTAGGTCGTAAAATTACGACCGCACTGCGGTCGCTCAATAATGCCACTGTTATCAATGAGGAGGTATTAAATGCTATGCTCAAGGAGATCTGCACAGCTCTTTTGGAAGCTGATGTGAATATTCGATTGGTGAAAAAACTGAGAGAGAATGTTCGGTAAGTTAATTAAGTTTAATGAGCATTATTATTGTTACTTTTTTGCGATGGGTCAAAGATTTAGGTGTAGATGAATAAATTGGACCCAGTGTGACCTTTGTTTTGAGGTAGTAGTGTGTTCGAGACTAATTGTATTTTTGAATTTAGATCCGTAATTGATTTTGATGACATGGCTGCTGGGTTAAATAAGCGCCGAATGATCCAGAGCGCTGTCTTCAAGGAGCTGATTAAGGTAATAAAGCTTTGATGATTAATACTGTGCAAGACATTACTGGAGATGGGGAATTGATTTGATAGATCCTTTGAATCTTTGTTAATAGCTTGTCGATCCTGGAGTCAAGGCATATCAACCCATGAAAGGAAAGCAGAACGTTATTATGTTTGTCGGATTGCAAGGATCTGGTAAAACTACAACTTGTACCAAGTTGGCCTACCATTATATGAAAAAGGGATGGAAGACTTGCTTAGTTTGTGCGGATACATTTCGTGCTGGTGCCTATGATCAGTTGAAGCAGAATGCTACAAAGGCCAGAATACCCTTTTACGGAAGGTATGTTGTATTGAAAGTTTGCGTAAGCATCACAAAGATTCTGGGATTTACCTTATGTCTTATTGGGCTAATTTCAGTTACACGGAAATCGACCCTGTTGTTATTGCTCATGATGGTGTGGAGATGTTCAAGAAAGAACAGTTCGAAATCATCATTGTAGATACGAGCGGTAGGCATAAGCAAGAAGAATCCTTGTTTGAAGAAATGTTACAAGTAGCCAACGCAGTGGTGAGTTTAGTTTAACTACTAACTATCCATTGGAATAAGTTTAGTATTGTAATGCTAATCTTTGGTTAAAACTAGTGCCTAAACTGTTGTGTCTTTTGTAGAACCCCGATAACGTTATATTCGTCATGGACGCTACAATCGGTCAGGCTTGCGAGTCTCAAGCCAGAGCTTTCAAGGATAAGGTTAACGTCGGGTCTGTAATAATCACAAAGTTGGATGGCCATGCGAAGGGTGGAGGTGCCCTTAGTGCGTAAGTGGTTTAGACTCTTTACAATGTAGTTACCCTCGAATGAAACAAATCGTTTCAAGAATTTTAATAACTGATGATGAGACAGTAACCAAAACTTTTCATTTTCAGAGTTGCTGCTACATCGAGTCCTATTATTTTCATCGGTACTGGAGAACATATTGATGACTTGGAAGCATTTAAAACGAAGCCGTTTATTAGCAAACTTCTAGGAATGGGTGATATTGAGGGTCTTATCGACAAAGTTAACGATTTACAGCTAGGAGACAACGAAGAACTCATAGACAAAATCAAGCATGGCCAGTTTTCTCTTCGTGATATGTATGAGCAGTTTCAGAATATAATGAAAATGGGACCGTTTTCTCAGATCATGGTAAATTGTCATACTAGACTTTCTTCAGCAAGTTATAAAGCTGTGATTAAAGTCCTAATTCTTGTTTTTCCTTTCTAGGGTATGATTCCCGGCTTCAGCCAAGACTTTTTGGCCAAAGGTAGCGAACAAGAGTCCATGGCCCGGCTAAAACGATTGATGACAATCATGGACAGTATGAACGATTACGGTAAGAAGTAGCACCTCAGCATGGACCTTCAGTATCCTAATCTCAATTATGCGTTTCGACAATTTTCTAAGATCATCATCAAATATTCTTTTCCAGAACTTGATAACCGTGATGGTGCGAAACTGTTTTCAAAGCAAACGAACCGAATTAAGAGAGTCTCTCAAGGTGCAGGCGTCTCTGAAAAAGAAGTTCGAGAATTACTGGCCCAATACACCAAGTTTGCCGCAGTAGTTAAGAAAATGGGAGGTATCAAGGGACTATTCAAGGGGGGAGACATGGCAAAGAACGTAAATCCAGCTCAGATGTCAAAGTTGAACCAGCAAATGGCCAAGATGATGGATCCCCGAGTTTTTCAACACATGGGTAATGATTTTTCTTCTCATTTCGTCTTGCTATTCTAAATATTTACCAGTGTTACTTCAAGCCTATTCACAGGAATTTAACTAATTTCAATATTATGCAGGTGGAATGTCCGGCTTAAACAACATTATGCGTCAGCTTCAACAAGGCTCTGCAGGGCTGGGTAACTTATTTGGTGGTGGTGGTGGTCCAGGCGGGAGCAAACATTAAACCCACATTTTATATACTGTAATATTTAAGTAATTACGATTCCCTATTTTACAATAAATTCATGCCCGAGCGCATTACGAAAAAATTCTTTCAATTTAATTCTTAAATGTCAGCGAAATTACATTCCATCTAACTTTTTAGTAATTACATTCTTCAGTATAAATCTAAAAATTATGCATCCATACGTCATGATCCGTATGCAGTTAACTTAGCAACCCTTATTTTAAAGTGTCCTGAATGGATGTGATGTTCAGTGTGCATAGGTATAATATACACTTTAATTTAATGGAATTAGCTGCAACACTAGGTCTTTTGCAATTTTCTGATCACTGCCTGCCTTAATTACTTGTCACCCGGCTAGCCGCCACTTCCCTTCTTCATTGTCTGGGCCCCTACACTCGAAAGCCAGCGATAATGCTGTAGACCCATTTCGCAGAGAATCGAAAATAGCCCCCCTGAAAACTTGGCAAAAAAGTGCATCGCCTTCCATAATTGGGCAAAACACTTCAAGGAAGAGCAACCTCAGCCAATCAAATCATCCAACCCATGTCCAACTCTAGTTTCCTTTGACCAATGAAATGGCTTCTTCAGCATGTTACAACGGTGAAGACGACGACGACGACAATTCATTCCCGTGAGGGAGAAGAGACTGCAGCGACGCTGGGGGAGTGCGGGTGAAAGAAAATTAGGAAGACGTTATGGACCATAGGCAATAGGCAGGGACGACGGCAACTTTTGCAAGTCAAGTACCACGTGCAACTTCTACAGGTTCGGACAGGAAGCCGGCTGCAGCTACGAAGGAGCATAGGGCATAGGGAGGATGCAGTTTTGCAAGAATGCCGACCGTTTAGCATGCAATTGCATTTCATTGCAGCTGTAATATACGTTGGAGCCGCGGCCCTCAGTCGCAGTTTGTGAGGAGCAACTGGAAGGGACGGAGCTGGCGGAAAATAGTGCGTGGAAAACTTGGATTGAGAATTTAGGGACAGTGGGAAATTTTTTGTGGATTATTTGTGTCGTGCCGTAAGTTTATTTTACTTTACTGTAGTTAAGTTAATTCTTCGTAATGTTGAATTTTGTCTTTTAGGGTGTGACACAGTATTGAACAAATTGGTTAATTTGTGTTTTAATTCCAGGGTTGTGGTGGATTTAAAGATGGCGGATGGAGTGGGACGAGGACGAGGATTAGGGGTAAGTGAGCTTTAGTTAAATGGCCGTTAATTATTTTTCAGGAATGCTGAATTATATGGTGTAGTGGGAAAATGAGGATGAATCGAATTGTAGAGTTTTAATAACTTGAATTTCAAATTATCGATGCGAGAATTTTCGTGCTTTTATTTAATACACCAAGTGATGATGTATGGCTTGAAAGATGAATTGGGATTAATGTGATTTCAATTATATTGCAGGCTGGTAGTAGCGGAGGAACTAGTTGGAGTTCTATTACCAGAGGGTTGGGGTCTGTAAGCTTGAGTGGTTCAAGCGCTCAGAGTACGGAATCCATTCCGTCTTCTGTGGCTTCAGCGCCTCCATCTCTACCTGTTGCCCGGAGCGCTGCGCCGCCACCTCAAGCCGCTCCAGTTAGTGGCCCTGTGGCTGTATCGAATTATCTGGAGCTGAATAAGCAAACAAATTTCCGGATCCATGGATACAGGGTGGATTTTATCCCGGAGGAGGATAATACTAGAAGAAAGAAGATTCTGATGACGGCTCACAAGACAAGGTTGGGTTCATTCTTCATGGACGGTCATACGTTGTACAGTGGATTTGAGATTCCGGAGGAGGTAATAAGAATTGTTTAGTATATGAACATGAGGGATGTACTGATGTAAGGGTAGAATTTGTTTTATTTATGGTTGAAGTAAACTTGATTGGAATTTGTTTATATTTTCAGAACCTGCAGCTGGAATCTGAGTGGAAAGACACCACTTATCAAATATCCTTGAGGAAAGTGTCGGAAGTCCAGCCGTCTGAGATAACGGTGGATCAATTCTACAACGTTGCCCTCAGATCCTTGCTCAGCCAAATGGGTTACGAGCAAATAGGAAGGAACTACTACAAAAGAGCCGAGATGATTGATCTGCCTCAATACCGGCTTCAACTTTGGCCAGGAGTCATAACTGCAATTCGCAACCATGCAGGAGGACGCATGATGTGTGTTGAGCTGACTCACAAGGTGTTGCGAACTGAAACAGCTTGGGATGTAATTCTAGGTCTGTCGGAAAGAAGTGTCTCGGTAAGTATTTGTTTTCATTTAGTTGATTATAGTGTGTTAGTAAAGATATTAGCACTCGACGGTTTGTCTGTAACAATGTTGCGGTATGTTTATGTAGTGTTTCGCATGGTGGTTTCTAGAAAGAAGAGATGCAAAAGGCGCTGCAGCATTCCATCGTAATGACACATTACAATCGGAGGACGTACAGAATCGATGGAATCCGGTTCGATATTACGCCGAGAGACAGTTTCATGAAGGACTCTGATGGCAACAATGTCACATACGCCCAGTATGTCCAGGATCGGTATGACATCACCATCCCTGCAGATGAATTGGACCAGCCGATGCTGGAGTCAATTCCGAGGAGAAAGGATATCAATAAAGAATCACGGGATTCAATCTTCTTGGTTTCGTCCCTCTGCTATATGACTGGTCTTACGGATGATCAGCGTAAGAACTTCACGTTAATGAGAGACTTGAGTAAGTATCTTCATTTGGACCCCAATGAGAGAAAGAAGAAGATGGATTTATTCCTCGTTTCGCTGCAGCAGCCCAAGGTTAGTGTTTATTGGATTTGCTTGTGACAATTGTTGAGTAAGTGTTATGCAGCATGTGAATACGGAACTAGAATTTATTCCTTTGGATTGAATTGTTGATTTAGGTCGTGCAGGAACTACAGAATTGGAACATCCAAATTTCTAGGCAGTATTTGCGCGTCCCCTTCAAGGTTATGCCTAGCGAAACGGTCACGATGAAGAATAGGTCTGCGGAGGAGGTGATCAAGCCCGATGCTGCTGATTGGACTAAATCTTTCTCTAGTGAGTCACAACTATATTTATTGTAAGGCACATTAACTGTTCAGATCAATAACAGTTGTCTTTATTTGTTTCAGGATGCTCTGTTATTGAACCCAAGGTTTTGAAAAATTGGGTAATCTACTACCCACATCGCGATAACAAGGCCCATATCCTGGATTTGATTAAGATGCTTCGAGAAGGTGGTGAACGTCTTGGGATGCGGATTACTGCGGACCCAGTCCAGTAAGTTGGAATTGGGTTTGATTACATTTAGTAAGGCAGCAATAACGTATTTGTAAATAAGTATCTGATCTGTCTGGTGCTGTTCTGTTTTTAGCAAATGCTACGACGCTAACCGCAAATTTGAAGAAGTGCAGTTTATGCAAGAGATGCGACGGATCGAGGGACTGGAGCTTATCTTCTACGTGCTTCCCAACAATCAGCTTCCACGTTATGCTGCTGTGAAAGCTGCATGCAGCATTAAATTGAATTGTAAGTAAGCATTTCGCCGTAGCTTAAGTTGGCGCACCATTACATTGCTAAGTATGTATGACTCAATCACATAATTGCTTGCAGGTCTTAGCCAGTGTTTTCAAAGTAAACACATGACCAAGCAGTCCAACATACTTCGATCAGTTGTTCAAAAGGTGTTGATTCAGATGAATGCGAAACTCGGAGGAGTTCCCTGGAAGATCAAAATTCCAGCAGCGGTAAGTGCGACATTTCCCAAGAATTGGCTTCATGCATGAAACATTAGTTTTTCAAATTTTACATGCTAACATAAGTACTGTATTACCGTTGTAGAAACTGATGATACTTGGATTCGATATGTACCACTGTCCGGATCCACGACGAGAGGGTCAAACGGTCGGAGCTTTGGTAGGAACGACGAACTCTGATTGCACCAAATACTATTCGGTGACGAAGTTTCACAAAACTCCTAATGAGCTAGCCGCTAATCTTCGGGAAAGTGTGAAAGGTAAATTTTGTAGTTGATTTTGATTTTCATCAGTTCGAGAATTCACACGACAATGAATAATGGTTAATTAATTTCTGTCCCAATTAATTGTTACAGAATGTCTGACGGCATATCGAAATTGCAACAATGGCGGATTGCCAGATCAACTGGTGCTATTCCGGGACGGAGTCGGAGAGGGGCAGGTCGACTTCGTTAGTACTTACGAAGTTAACGAAGTTGTGGTAAGTCGAATGTTACCTACAAATGCCAAATCTATAATGTTCTAGCGTACGAGTCTAGTCATGAAGAGTTACATTTTACTGATTTTATACTTGGAATTTTTTAGGCTGGAGTACAAGAAATTTACAAGATGGTAACGGGACAATCGGTCGTAGATGTCCGCTTGGCTTTTGTGATCGTGACGAAAAAGATAAATTCCCGGTTCGTCACGGAGACCCCCGATAGGACCAGGTGGTTGAATCCAGTTCCTGGGACTGTTGTGGATACTCACATCACTCTTCCGGGAAGGTAAATAAAAGAGCGAGGCTTCCAGCTTTGTTTTACATGATTTAATTAAGTTCATAGCATTATTAATATTGCGTTACTCACATTTGGTTTTGTTTTGCAGGGAGGAATTTTTTTTGGTATCTCAGACTGTTCGCCAAGGTACCGTTAGCCCTACAAATTACAACGTCATCAAGAATGACACAAAGATATTGGACAAAAAGCGCATTGAGCAGTTGTCGTTCAAGCTTTGCCATCTGTATTACAATTGGTCCGGAACTGTGGCAGTCCCCGCGCCTTGCCAATACGCACATAAACTCGCCTTTTTGACTGGGATGGCACTTGCTGACAACGTGTCTCCTCAGCTAAGTAACAAGCTGTGGTATTTGTAGTACACAGGATTAGTATTCGTTATGGTATGTCAGTTATATACGTATGTACAGTTCCTTGAACGATGTTGTGTGTTACGTACTCGTATAGAAAAATATTTACAAAGTTAAATAAAATTACAATGACAGCCACGTATCTCTTGATACCCTTTTATTACATTTATATCGATATTTAACCAGACTGTTCTACAGTCTTAATAGATAAATATTCTAATAGCCAACCTTTTATGTACAAACTTAACTTGCCATCTTCACATTGTTCTAAAAATTGTTTTTACAACGGATAAAACTGAGTGGCCGCAGAAGATTGGAGCTCAATCTGTCCCATTTTGAACTGCAGCCTCTGAACCCATTTCAGAAGTAAGAGGTTGTAAACTGGACCACAGTGTGGAGAAGGAAATTCGATTCCTCCGATCTGGGATGCCGTTGAGTCTTTATTCTTCTTATGGCGATTACCAGCACCGACAGTTTTAGTCTGTGGAATGCTACTTTTTTTCACAATTTCAATTTCTTGTGGTGGATAATTGATGCAAGTCTGCAATCGCACTTGTACATGACTAGGCAGCTGCAACAAATCAAAATGAATCGTTAGCTTCAGATTTGCACAAGTTGAAAGGATGGAAGCAATCAAAATTATTAACAGATTGTAGGTGTCATCGTTACATTTCCACTATGGGCGTGAAGGACGGGACTCCACAAAGGGAGAAGCCGATTAAAGACGCTGGAATTACATTCCAGTAACGATTCCAAGAGCGTAAGGAAATGTAGGTTAACCATTTCCGCCAACTAAAATTGAAGCAAATGGGTTTAATTTTTTCGTTCAAACTTTGTGAATGCAACGATAGTTTTTCTACGTAACGTACCACTTTTGAATGTGAGATTAGCTGCAGAATAGCAGGAGTAACTTTCCCCCAGAAATCCGTTAAGATATTAGTAGAAACATTCAATGGGTCGCTCATATTATTTTGCTGGGCGTTCGGTCCAACTTGTTCAAGGTAAACTGTCCACACCTGACAGAATAATCAAACGCGTCGTTACTTGCAAAATACTTTGACACTAAGTTCACTGTACAATATTTAGACCTACCTGGCATAAGATAAATGCATGAAACAGAGATGACATATGAAGTACAGAGGACTTGGACTGTTCAGCAAATCCGGTCATAATCACATGGACATGGTCAGCCACATGACATGAAGCTTCTAACGGTATCGGTATGCAAGTTGTACTTGCGTTAGTTCCGAACATGGCCGTGTGAGTCAACGATCCTAACAGCAGCCAAGAGAGTACTCGAATATGAGCTACACAATCCAGAAACTCCTTCGGCCTGCAATAATTAAAACAACGCATAAATTAGTTATCTAGGAGTATCTCACTTTAGATAACTGTAGTTTACTTGTAATCGAGTTCGAAATTATGAGTATCGTTACCCTTGCTGAATAGCGGATGGTGGATTATACAGCCAGGGCAAATATCTTCCCAAAGCTCTATTCTCCCGACTATTTCCTCTGGAAAGCTCCAGCGCTATGAACTGTGAAACCCCGCCTTTGATTACTCCTCCAAGAGTATCCTCGTTCAATCCATAGCCGTTACCTTTACAATTGCTCTGAAAACGACACAAGCGTTCATAAATAAAAGAACAGTTCAAATCCAAAGAAATATCTGTCGTACTAGTCACTGGAAGTTGAAAATAATGTTACATCAACAGCAAAAATTACCTTAATTTTACTTAAGGAATGGAAATCAGCTAAGAATTCAATTGAATCCGTAAGATGCTGACGCATGCATTCAGCAGCGCTGGTGCTCAAACCAGAAGCTCCGTCAGGTTGAAATTTAGGAAAATCTTCAACGTACACGTACGGTGCGAGTGATCCACCAGCATCCTGAAAATACACCAATGGTTTATAGCTTTTCATTCCAGATTAGACAAGCATTAGAACGCTTAGGTGGCATTGAAATTTATTTCACCTGCAAAATGAAGGTCACCAGCATAAGAAAGTTTTCATCCGGAATGTTGTTCTTAAACTTGAGAGCCTGAACTAGTTCATAGACGGCTATTCGTGTCAAATACAGTTTTTCCCTCTCCTGTATTTGCGAAAATCAAAGAGTCTCGGTAAAGTAAAGAGAACTAGTTAGCTAAATTCACCATTTACTTTCCTTACAACTCCTAGATTTTGGCTTACCCGCATGAAGCCACGATGACACATATGACAGATTTCTACGAGCTGCGAATACCTCAGAGTACTATTTTGAGTAGTGACGCTAATAATCTTGGAAAAAGGTTCCAGAATCCCCTAATAAGGAAAAATCCGTATGAGTTAGAATCCACTTTAGCTTCACAGCATTATTTCGTTTTATTGGTTTACCTTGAAAGTGCTGATGCCAGGGAGTCGCATTAGACAAGTCATTGTTCTAAGAAGCCCATTTATACCGTTCGGTGGTTGGACAAAGGGTAGGATTTTCCTTAAAAACGTTTCATATAGAGGAATAACTGTACTCCATGCAGAAGAGGCGGCCTCCAAGGGCAAACATTCCAGGTAAATGGCAACATTATCGATGACGGGAACTAACGTCTCCATAACAATCGTCTTCTTAGAATTCAGCGTCTGATGCAATCAAAATTAAAACAATTTTAGCAACATATTATTTCAGTAATTTTGTAAAATTTATAACTCGGCTTCAGTTATGTTTTAATTAGTTAAGGAATTAATTACTTCGAAAAGCAGCTGAAGCGGCGCAACTGGGTTCAGTTCTTGGAAATCCGTCAAAGCAAAAGAAATAGCTTTGAATATTTCAGTCTTGTCTCGTTCTGGAAGATTGGTAACGTAAGAAAACTTATGAGTTCCATCAACAACGATTAAATATACAAACTAAGTACAGACTGTGAGCAACAAACCTGGCTGTCGTGTCTGAAACAGCTGCGTGAACACTCCATAAGGAGCTAACTGATGCAAGACGCATCGTAAAAACTGGTGAGCAACTCTAGAAGCGCTTCCTGGAACGTACAAAGTGCTTTCCGCTTGCCATGGATACAAAGGTTTTAAGGCGATCCTAGAAAATTTAGAAAGATTACAGTTTGCGCGAATGTAATGCTTCGCCAAAGTCATTTCATTATCAAGTTCATCGAAAAAGCTTGGATTTTATCTGTTGACAAGAAGTAGCTTTATTACTTCGTTGCAACTTTGAGAATATCCGGTAAAAATGGCGCTGCCAAGGCTGGTTCCTTGTGAATAAACGTTTCAAGTGCTACAACGCACAGTCCAATCTCTTCGTTTCCAAATGTTTCCATAAGCATTCCACAATCACTACACTTCTCTTGAACGCATTCCTCCCCGATCCTCAAATTACTTTGTCGGATGGACTGGTGTCGACTGTGGTCAACTGTATGCGGCCTTTAAATTAAAAAAACCATAATTATATTTGGTACTTAATTTTGCATGTGACTTTACGAATATACGGAGTACTTACGCGAATCCAACGGATTTCCCCGTTTCCTGAATATCCGACCGCTTGTCCTCGGATTTACTCTCGAAGACGCAATCAGTTTCAAAAACACATGGTTGCTTCACAAGTTTCTTTGGAGACGAACGACTCTAAAGGAAATAAGTTTCAAATTAATTTTTCTGACGTAGAAACGTTTTATTTAGATATGGAAACTGCCGATTAATTTTACCTCGCTTTTGTGCAGCCCCCGGGGCATGTCATCCAACGGTCCTGTAGATATAAAGTTATGCAGTGAAGTTATCATCAAACATTTACAACGCATTGCTCGATTCACAAAGACTCTAACAGCTAAAAAAAACTTACCTTTCTCTCCCGGCTGGCCTAAAGACAGCAATCTTTCAACTGGAGGTCTTTCCAACGACTCTGTCGCACCCGGACCGAATTTAAATGCTTGCGAGACGGTACTTGCTTCGTCAACTCTTACAGTTGGACCTAAGATATGTAAACATTAATTCACTAGATCTCCGTTTGTTTTTGTTTGTCCTGTTTAATTATAAAGCTATACCGATTGTAATCATGTCCATCCTGGACATTGGCGATTCTGGTGATTCATACGGGCTGGTATTCTCAGTTTTCGTAAGAACTTTGACAGTCGGAGATAACGGTGGCGGATTTAAACCGACAGGTAGCAATCGTTCCAAAGGTGGTGCAGGGATTTTTGCTATGGATACAGCTGCTTGAACACTCAAATGCCACGGAAAATCCGGATTCGTTCGGACTGTAGCACTGCTACTAGTTTTATCACCGCTGCTCGAACTTGTGACCGATGAAGATGATTTGGCATCTGGCTCGATACTTCCAGAACTGACGCTACTCTTTGGAAGAAACCAATTTCCTCCTCCAGAAGCAGCTACTTTCCTTGCATCAGCGGCCATCATAGCTGCCAAAGCACTACCACCTTTGCTGGTGAAATCAGCAGCTTGGAATACTTGCGGCTGGACAACTCTTGCACTTTCCAATTGGACGACGGACTGGAAAGTCTGCAGACCGTCCACTGTAAGTTGAGTATCTGCAGCTTGGTGAACTTGATGAGCAACTGCCACAGCTTGCACTGGTACGAGATCTGTTGCACCATCTGGCATTTCTAAATCCCGACAAGAACCCTGAAACATGGAACACAAAAGATGCATTAACAGGAACCTAAATTACTTGAAGACCTAAAGGACAAGTCAAGGTATTCTTACTGATTCCTCCATAGACATTTGCTGAGACTTTGGTGACTCGGGAATGGCTGCAAGTTCTTGATCAGGCTCATCCATTTCAAGAGAAGATGCGGCTTCCATCATCTCCATACCACCGTGTGCCATCTGCGTCGCTCTGAGGGCTTTAATTTGCTTTGCGACGCCACCAACCATGGCTTTACGACTTTCTTTACTAATCGCGATGGCGGAAGATACTCCGTGACCACTTTTCGGTGTCATTGGAGGAGTATCATGCTCAATTATATGTTCTAGTTCACCGGTGATGTTTAGGGTAGCTTGGCTCATATCTGTAAAAGATTCAGAAAGAAGACTTGAGATTACAACAAGATCTTTAAGCATAACTTAATCACCACAAGGTCATTGCAAAATGGTCAATTTTCAAAAATCTTACCTCTGGAGCGTTGAATGGATTCGTCCATGAGAAGTGTCGCAGGGAGCGGGCGACATTTATGTTCCACATTCTTAAGAGTATTAAGAAGTATGCGAATAACGGATTGCATCTGTGTAGATGCTGGAGCGTTTCCGTACTCATACTTATAAATAAAAGCCAAAGTATGACATTTAAAATATTCAAAAGATTCCAAAACGCACAAGACAATGTTACCTTAATTTCTCGTACACGACTTACCTTATAAAGAATCACAATTAGCGCAGAGAGCCAATATCTCCTCACGTGCTTCTCAATCAACCACAACGAGTAGTACGGATGAACACGACCGCCAGCGGTTCTATTCGGTGCAGGACTGTATTGCAAGATTGTGAGTGAAATGGAGACCAGTGTTGATCCCACGCCAAAGTTTTGATCTAAAACTTGGGGTAAGTTGGATAGAAACGAATTGAATACTGAAGAAGATCGCATTCTTGCAGGGCTAACGAAAAACGATTTGTCCTGGGGGTTGTAACCCAAAAGCATTGTTACATGTCGAAGAACAGCGTGTTGGGTCCTAGCAAGATTTTTGTTTTCACTTGGAATTGGCTGAAACGTAAGTCAAAATATGAGTTTGCGGAACATGAATTTTAACAAAGTAGTTTCTGTACAAAACTCACCCCACGACTGTATCTAGACAAGAACTGCATAAATAGAAATACAAGAAGGTGGATGGTGTCCTTGTCGTTCTCTTCTAGTTCTATGAGCCGATGAAATACATTACTCAAGTAAGAGTCATCTACGTGAGCTATACTGTGAATTTGACCATCTGAAACATAATTAGAAATTAATTAGCAACATTGTTTTAATTAGAACTCTACAGTTTAACAGCATGTTAGGAATGACGTACCCAGTGCGTGTTTGGATCCCTTTCTCTTAAGAGCAGGAGCTGATGATTGTCGGTAATAATATTTGTCTCGGTCTGTGGGATTAAATGGTCATTACGAATTCAATTTATGAAACAGTTTGTATACAGTATTTATACGAATTTGGAATAAAATAACAATCTTTTACCAAAAGTAGAACTGTGTTTGGCAGCAGTAAAACCAGCTGGAGCTGACATGGTTCGTTTACACGGCCATTTCTTCCCAATGCTTGAAAACAACGTTTTCGCGTTAGCAGCTTGGGGAGTATCCGCTTTGCACATAGCGTCCTGAATCTTGATCAACTTTTTCACAAAGTGTTCCATAGAGCTGTCGTAATTTTTAACGTCTGCAAAACCATGAAGCATTGTTTTAATACAGGCAACAAGCACCAATGTCGTAACAGCATCTCACAAAAATACAGCCAATTACATGAACCTCTTAGAAAAGTTATCTCTCCAGCTCTTTCGAGATTGATTTGTGCTTCAACGAATACTGTATCGAAGCAGTTGAGGAAGAAGTCCCAGCGTAAAATTTTCCTATCGCTGACTGAATTTAGTAGTAGATACAACGATTGAAGGATTACGGGCCGATCGATCATGACAGTGTCGAATTGAGACTCAAGACAATACAGCAAGCTCTAAAATATTAAAATAAACAACACTTTAACTCAAGTTTTCATTTCAAAAACATGACCTGCTTCTCTAGATCCCTGACCTGCATAGCGGAATCATGGATAGTTCCAAGATAGAGAGCAGTACGTTGAGCCACAGCTACGTGAGGATCATCCAAGGATGAAATAACGTAGCAAAAAGCGTTAGCTAAAGCAGTCTGAAGGGCTTGACTTCCTCGGCAGGGATGGGTGTCCATGAAACGAGTAACTGTGATAACTCGGTCAACTACAAACAATTAAAGAGAGATATAAAATAAAAGTTAGACTTAAACATGAACATAAAAAGTAAGATAAACAAAGGCTATGCCGTGCACTCTACCTGCTGTAAATCTGCATCTCCAATCTGGACTGTGAAAGTCTTCTTCAATCTGTTTCCAGAAAACATCAGACCCGATAGGAAGCGTTATACAATGAAGTAGGATGGGCACCGCTTGCTCACAGATTTGACTGTATTCGGCATCCATTAGCTCCCATATGCTACAATCAAAATGAGAGATGTCAAAAGAGAATCTTGCTGGTATATTCTAACCGATTTTCATTATTCCGATCTTAATTACTTTTTTAAAAGTAAATTCTCTTGGCACCAGATGAGAAAACCACGATGATCCTTTGCTGCCTTTAACATCACTTCCCCGTGAATGAATAGAATCTTCAAGCATTTTAATAGATGGTACAGCAGCTCCGCATCTTCTTCGTCAGGTATTTTCTACGAAAACCAAATTCAAATCAGAATTCTGCACTTGGAAATAACAAAGAGCTCTAAACATGGCCTTGATGACGAACTGCTACCTTTAAGAGCTCATAGGTAAACTGCAAATAGGGAGGAAGTTCATCGATGGAAAATTTAAATTTCCCAACGCTAGTTGTCCAAAAGTCCTTGCCCGTCTCATCGCTAGCGCCAGAAGTACCTCCTTCTTCGTTAATTAGTGTGGCGGATGCTATATGTGCTGTTGCACATGCTGCAACAAAATAGGATTATTAAATTAAATACTCATAAGATTTTTTAGTTTTACTGTCCAATGTGCACGAGTAAGGGATTAAATTACCTGTTTCCGATTCTGTAATTGTAACCGCACGGGCAACAGCCTTGACAATTTTCTCCGAGGGCATTATCGGAGCTAGGTCTAGTTCGGACACTGTTTCAACAGTAGCTGTGAGAATCTTTACAAATAGCACCATTAGCTTCGATTCCGTTCTGGGAATCTAAGAAACCCGTAAACGAAGACCACCAGCAAACTGATTTATAGAGCTTACCTGAGGCATGTTCACAATAATCCCTTCAAGTCCCATGCTCTCCGACTTGGGTGAAACACTTGGTTTCATCTCGGTCTTGACCTCAAGCTTCTTGTCACTTTCAGGGAAAGGTTTGTTCCCGAATTCACCGTCAGGACTCACAACAACCTAAATTTCCAAGCACATTTAAATAATCAACGATGAAATTTTCATTGTTAGGATCCGAGTTGGAGTTGGAATGCTTACATCTGGTTCGATGACAGGTTTCTCCGGAGCCAGCTTTTGGACAATTTCCAATGCTAGCTGGTACCACAAGACGGACATTTCGCAAAATTGACACTCTTGTCCTTTGTGGCAGGTATGCTTCCCTGGCCATGGCATTGCAACCATGTTATGCAGAAGGACCATAGCATCTTTGGCAACTAAGGTTTGCAATCCCTTGTGTTGTTCTACTTCCTGAAGTTCGAGCTGAAATTTAGAAGATGACTTGAAACTCAAGAGCTTTGCTCAGCTTACACGGTTATCAAATCTATTTTTCTGAATGGTTTATCCTTTTACCTGTTTTAGGATAATGTCCAGCATAAATATGAAGGAGGATAGCATCAATTCACTATCCGTTTGATTCTCTGTTCGAAATGCAACATTATCCTCATCATCAGATAATGAGGAAGCATTTCGAGAGTCATCCTGGCAAATTGCGGCTAGAAAAACAATACAAGCACTTGCATCAAGTCTCTCATTATAGACATAATTCCATCAAAAAATCGCAAAACGCGAACTAATATTTCCCTTACAAATAATTTCCTTTGGATCAGTTGACAAGCTTCCTCTCTTAACAACTTTCTCGAGAACTTTAGGGCGAATCCCTTCTCGGAAAACGGAGAATATAAAATAGAGTGGGATGACAATCTCCAGCTTGGACAAAACTTGAAGCCACCTTAAAGCTTGCTCTTTGACCTTGTGCGAAGTCTGATGAAACCTGACAGCAATGAACTGGTACATTTGCCGGGCATCAAATCCTAACGGGTTCATTTCAGGGTCCATGACTTTGCTGCATGAATTATAAGCAAAATAAAAATTACCTAATATGATTTATAACTAAACAACCTCAACTATTGTCTGTTCGATGCAGCATTATGTTTATTTTACCTCAAAATGATTTTGAGTTCAGCCATTTCTTCTTCTGGTACTTCCGAAGCCATGGCTTCCATCCAATTGGGCATAATCTGGCTCCATATTTCAGGAGAAATGACTTCATAGGGTACGAGGCAAAACAATCTAGTAAAGCCTTCCTTCAAGTGAAACGTTCTGGAGGATATCATATCCCAATGACCTCCAACACGTGCAAACTCTGGAGGATGAGGCAGCAAACAAGATACAAAGGTATCAAAGCTGGTCTTGATAACCTTTGTAAGCCAAGGGCAAACCACATCGCTCTTGAGCCTTTCCAAGGCGTTCGCATTAGGATCTACAGATTAAAAACAAGAGCTCGTATCGCATTTTGAAGTACTAAAAGCATCACAAAAATCCAGATTTAAAAAGAGATACCCTCGGTCTGTATCATTATGTCCCTTAGTCCCTTACCATCACCGATCATAGCTGTGGTATTGAACCACTGAAACAGAGACGACAGAAGCCTTCCCAAAACATCATTAGCCATAGGTTCTTCAGGGTTGAAGAATCCAACAAGGAGCCAAATCCCGTATCGTCCCATAAGCCTTCGTTCATCAGGAGGGATAGGATCCGTGAACTCTCCATCGGTAAAGAGTCGAAGTCTCGTCTGCGTATCGATGTCCTTACCACCTCCTCGACTGTGCAAAGGTTCTGCTTCTAAGAGCAAGCTGCAATTGTATATTTAAGCCCTTGAGTGGATACATTATGTAACCTTTGATTCATGAGCGTGCTTTCCTATGCATAACCTACTAACGTACTAACGCATCTTACCTGGCAATGGATTCCACAGCGTAATTAAGTAATTCCACCTCACAGTTAAGAGGATTTTGAAGACAAAGATGGTAAACATGATCAACCCCCCTTCGGTTATTGTGCCTGATAGAATGGCATTGAGAGCAGTATCTCATCGGTCTATTCCCATTATAGCTTGCACATTCTGAAGAAAAGCAGAAGGCTGCAGCTGCTTTATCTGTTGATCGGCAGTTCTGAAATTAGAATAAATTTCAAATGCACCATTTATTTTTAGCACCGGTTTACAGCCTAACAATCACCATCATTCTCCAAGTTTATAGGCAAAAACTTACCAGTTTATTCTCACAGCTCATGGATATTTGCTGTACAGGTTGAAGGACATCGTAAAGATGATCAGCAGCAGCTGGCTGCTCATGCTGAAGTCTGGTTGCGCATTCTTGGCAAAGGAACAGAGGTGGAGGATTTTCCGGGGCCAATGATACACCGATCGAATGATCTAAACAGATCTTTACGGCATCCGCATTTCCACCAGCATTGTTCACCGAGCACATCTCACTTCGACAAGTAGGTACCCTCCAGCCTATAAGTTACGAGAAGGCATTCAAATACAGTCATCCATCCGTGAATTCGTAGTACTCAACGTCACGTAGTAACATATTAAGTTTGTGGAAGTCAACTCTATAAAAGCTACATAGGATAAGAGTCAATTACCATTAAATTTAAAGTTTATGCTCCGACGGTCATACAACGTAGGATTCAAATGAGGCCAGTAGTAAACAAGTAAATTGATTGCTACATTTCGAGCTTCCAATGTTCCATAAGCGATAACACAGAATACATCCTTTACGGCATCTCTCTTCAAGCTCATGATGCATTCCATTACTTGTGTATGATATTCTACAAACAAAATACGCTTGAATTATTTTCCTCAAATATGCATCGTGTAGGGTTTGATTCGAAAACATTGACTGCATATAAGTTACCTGAACTTGCTGTATTTTGTAATACAAGCATAAGAACTGCCGATACAGATTGAGCTGCATAACTGTCCCCTTGCTCGTGACAGTTATCTAAACAATAAATGGAATTTTTAACCTTCAATATTATCGGAGTCTTAATCAAATGTATCGGCTTAACTCTAATTAGGGCATACATAGTGTGAAGGGCAGCAAGTAATGACAGAGAAGGTCGACAATATCCTGATGCAGAGAATTCGGAAAGGTTCCGATCGACGATGCTACGATGTAAGGTAAGGTGTCAATATCCTCGTGCTCAAGAAAGGGAAGAAAACAGGCAATAACTTGCAGTACAGCTTGACCAAATGCTGAAAAATATAAAAGGTTAGGTAAAAATTATCCATTGCTTGTTCTGAGCAAGCCACAAGTAAAAAACTGTGAGCATGTATCGCTACTTTGTATTGATACAGCTTAACCTTCAAAGTACAAGGAAGGTTAGCTAGTAAGTCACCTTGAATCCCAATTTGAATTGTAGAAGCAATATCTATTAATTGGACAACAACAGTGAAAAGTCCCTTGTAGTCCAAGTTAGGGAAAAGCTGCATCCGGTTGGCATCCTCTGATCGATATTTAAGCATCTCTAGTGGAAAATGCGGTACATCCTTCAGCACCACTGGATTAGTCAAGGGAAACAGAAGCAAACGTTTATATTTTTTTCTTATCTTGCATGTAGGAGAAAATATAGTAATTTGAATTTCACCCTACTGTTAATTCCTGAAGTAGGGGATGACTTACTTAGAAGGGTTTGTGAAAAATGCTTCAAGGTGTTAGCAATATCCTGCCCTGTTGGTGGTGGCAATGCTCCATTGACTAGCCTTGCGTGAAAGTCTTGGAGGTTGCGTATTTTCGCAGTAACTGCCAAAAACATTTTAAATTTTCATTATATTCTAAATTATTCATTTGCTTATCTGCAATTCCAGGTGGGATTCTTCCCTCCTGACTCATTTATCCAGCTAATCAGTACAAAAAGGTAAAAAGATATTAAGGTGTACTTACATGCTGCAGCTCGCGTTCCCATTTTGACAGAAGAAAATCCGCTAAGGATTTTCCTCTACGAAAGGTAAATGCTGGAAAGTCTAATTGAACGAGACGGCTGTGAACGATCAGATCATTTTTTCCATTCCTTAAACTGAAAGCAACAGAATAAAATGTACCTGCAGGTTA
Organism: Sminthurides aquaticus; assembly: GCA_906901655.1. Lineage (NCBI taxonomy): Eukaryota > Metazoa > Arthropoda > Collembola > Symphypleona > Sminthurididae > Sminthurides > Sminthurides aquaticus. The sequence goes on from CAJQTT010000010.1 coordinate 2,568,094, forward strand.
GAAATCTATGATTCAAAGGACACGCTTCTGAAGTAAAATTACCTGAAGGAGTAAAATATTCTTACATTAAAAATTAGCAACTTACTTAAATAATCCCAAACGTTTTGTTCCAACGGCTCGTTGGATTTAATCATGTACTTGTATTGACACTGCCAGTATCCTAAAACCATGTTTTTTTACCACCAATTAATGAAACAAGCCTAATGTCAATAGTGCTGTCATGAGAGTAGTCTCTGTGCAACCGATGCTTCTTTACCCCATCCCACACCTGGGAAGATTGTCAGTGGGAATGTTTTCAAGAGTTCCAGATTCCAGACGGGAGCCGAAATAATCGGACGGGTCCGGAAAACCGAAGATTCAGAGTATCCTTTGAGAATGTTCATCTCGTCTCTCTCCTTCACTGATATTACTCCTAGGGATTTTCTTCCTTTACATCCTTCCCGAACTCTAGTTTCCGAGATTCGCACCAAAATTGGTTGAATCCAAGGAAGCGATCAACACGCCTGCCCTAAGAGATGTATGAGATTCGGAGGATTCAGACAATTCTGAATGAAAACGTTGTACTCCTTCCGGCACGCAAGCGTTGTCTTGGTTTTAGTCTATGGGAACGGTTCTCCCGTTTGTTTATGAGGGTATACATACCTGAATTGAGTATATGTGGATATGGGCTGGTGTAAAGTTCCTACATATATCGTACATACATATCCCGCCTCCCAAAATTCAAATATTATAAAGCTTCTTTCATTGGTCCAGAATAAACTCTTAACGGTCAAGCATTGGAGGGCTTCAGTGATACAATGTGCACACATGATGTTGTGAACCTCCAAGAGCGGAGGGATTGAGCTTGAATAACTTAGAATGACAAGATTAATTGTCATCGTTGAAGCTACCTTTGACATCTACTACGGACAAGCGTTTTGAAGTTTGAGCGCCCGTTGAAGCTTAAAACACGAGCTCTTTCTCGCAGTCTTGGTTTAGAAGGGGTCATTGTAGGGTTCTGCAAGTCAGTGCGGGTATTCATATGGCTTTAGAAGATTTTTATAGTGTCAGTGATCAGTGAGACTTTCCACTAAAATAATTTTAATTAGTTCAACAATTAAAACTTTACGACGACTTTGGTTAATTTAGAGACTGCATAGTGAAGTATAAATAAAGGAAGTGTTGCTTTTTGGACTGGATTCAAGTACGTGCGCAAGAACAGGTGAAAACAAAAATCATAATTTAAAGAAGCTTAATTAATCCTAACTCAGTTCATGATCATGTTTTAGGGGAGCCTGGCTTCCAGAATGAGAGTTGACACTGTTTGACAACTGGTGTCTTATGATACGTTCTTTCTTTTTCCAGGTTAGACGACAAAGCTGCGCTTAGCCTGTCGTACTGGTTGCACCTGGAACCGCAAGTCCGAGCTGAGATTTTGTGGATACATTGACAAGGGTAATTACAGGTTGGTAAAGTTTTTGAATCGGAAAATTTGTTAATGGTTATCTCCCTTTGTCGCTAGGCTGGAATACTGTAGGTTGAACTTTTGTCGTTGAGTCATAGATTTGGCAGTAGTTAGAGTATCCCGTTAAAGGACGAAGAGACACTTTCCTTTACATCATTCGAGCGTTTGGTTTATTATTTATTATGTAAATCAGAAGAAGCACCATGTCGTGGACGTAGCTGAGACAGTTTTCTATCTGCTTAGGCAAGGGATGACATTGAACAAAGTAAGAATTCAAGTCCCAATAATTGGTTCTCATTAGTTTTGTGGATTGACATATTGACAATGACTTCAGAGTATTTTGCTGTGATTCAGCAATCGAAACAGTTGAAGAGTTTGATAGACCTATATACTACAGGTTGGTGGATTTCTAGTTACCTGAGTTTGAGGCATCGAGACAACAGGTAGATGGAAATCCATCGTGGAAGTAAAATGATTTTGCATGACTGATTTGCCTGATTAGCCACTGGAATAGTCTAAATCAGAAACAGTGAGTTGGTTGGTTATGTCAGTTACGGCACTCTTCGTTTATGCGTTTTGTACTGCATATTGCATCTATGGATTGAAGTTTAACTTTAAGTATGTATCATCAGGTCATGTATTAGTCCTAATTTTTGATTCCCTTCAATTTTCAGCCGCAAGCTCCAGTATGTCCTTCTCGAGTTGTGGAGAAATAATACCAGAAACTCCACCGGACACTAAGCCAAAGGGGCGGAAGAATCCACCTGTGACGAATTACAGTTTTGAGGTGGAAGAGGAGGAGGATGACTGCTCTGAAGATGAGGACACACAAGATTCTGTATGTTCTAATATGTCGACATCTACACCCTTATTAAGCAGGAAACAGGTAAGCTAAATTGCACCTCTTGATTGCATCCTTGTAGCTGCGGGAAACTGTTTCTAGAACCAACGGATCTCGTCACGTAAATTCGAGATTGATTAGTCTAGACAGAATTCTGTGATATATGATATGCTAATTAATTTTTACGCTGCTTTGTTGCTTTCAGAATAAACCGAACTTGGATATATCAGCAGTCGTCCCCATGCCTAGAAATAATGTATTGCATGAAACAGTGGCCCCTAGCGACCCTCGTCCTGCTTTTAACAGAATTCAAGAGGATAAAAAGAAGCCTAGACGCCGTATTATTGAAATTGACTCTTCCTCATCTTCGGAAGACGAAACCGACGAAGCAACGGTGAAAATTGTAGAGGCTTCAGAATCGGACAGCTCGTACTTCTCTAACGGAGAAGCTAAGGGATATATCAATGGAAAAGCTTCGGAAGCCAGGCCATCAAGACACGAACCACAGAGATCCTCTGGTTCCGGAGGTACTTCATCTAGTGGTGCTTCGGTCGACCACAGTGAAAGTGCAGATGAAGTCCTAGATGCTATGGAGAAAATGGGAGCAGTGCGTATTAGCTCGAAAGCTAAAAAATCAGCCCCAGTCGTGGACTTGGATGATTTAGAGCTCAGCCTCAGCAATATTGTTATTTCCAAATCCAAGGCTCCTTCAGCTAGTGGCTTTCACAAACAACAATCAACACATCGTGCAGAGGATCCGCATCCAAGCAGTCACTGGAATAAGAAACCAGTTGAAACCGCAACCATTGAAACGGATTCAGACGACGATATTCAAGTCTTAGAAGATTTCCATGAACCTGAAGTAGAAGCAAAACTCGTTAAACCCAAAGTTCCGGGTCAGAAGAAAACAATTTTCTTGCCTGAGCTGCCAACTCCTACGGTTGATCTTGAAGGACGTCGAGATGCTCCAATTTTCCTAGTAGTAGACAAGTTTATCGCTGAAATTGCAAGAACCATGGAAACTGCTCCGAAAGAAGGAGAGCCGGATCCGCTGGGGAAACCAAAGTATCTGATTCCAGATCTTTATGAACATCAGAAATACGGATTGCAATGGTTGTGGTGGAGGGAGCGGGTGTCTCCGTTTGGCGGTGTATTGGGTAAGTATGGTTATACTTCAAGAGTACGAATTTCTCATTTGATGAAGAATGGTGAAACAATTGCTTGATTCTGCTTTGTAGCCGATGAAATGGGTCTCGGGAAGACAGTTATGCTCTTGGCGTTGATCTGCAGAAGTAAGGAAAGAAGTTCCGATCACAACGAATCTACTAAATGGAAATGCCCTGACGAACGTAAGCTCACATTAATATGCATGGAAGTCACGTACAAGGTTTGTAGCGTCCATTCATTGTACATCTGCATTCGTGTGTAGGTCGACTCGTTCCGAGTGATGCAACATTGGTTGTTTGCCCGGCATCCGTAATGGGTCAATGGGAAAACGAAGTAAAAAGCAAAGCCCCCCGGCTCAAGGTGGGACTCTACCATGGACCCAACAGATCAAAATCCTCTTCTGTGTAAGTAGCATTAGGATTGGTTTCTGGTATTTCTTCAATGCTCTGTTCGCCTTTTTTCTACCAATTTTTACTAATTATTCCCTGAATTGGCAGTTTATCTCGTCATGATGTTATAATTACAACCTTCCAAACGCTTGCAAGTGATATTCCCAAATTGTCTGAACAAACAGCCGAGGCAGTAAGTTTACTTGTCGTTAATGTATTAACATTTCATTATTTCGATAAAAATGTTTATTGGGTCTTTCCAGTGCACTAGCCCTTTGATACGCATCAAATGGCAGCGAGTCGTTTTAGATGAGGGGCACGTAATTCGCAATCACCAAACAGGAATGAGTCAAGCAGCTTGTCGGTTGAACGCAGAGCACCGATGGATAGTTACTGGTACACCAATCCACAATAGGTATGTACAGTTCAATGATTCGTTGCTATACTAGTGATAATTTTGAAGATAGATTTGGAAAAAAATATATTTTATTGTGCTTTTGCTTAATTTTGTAGGGCCGGAGACTTTTATTCTATTGTCAAGTTTTTGCATATGGCCCCTTTTGATGATTCTAAGGTACCGTATGTTGTAGTTATCTTCGTTGTATTGTCGTGCATTTTATATGCTGTAATCGAAAATGTAGGAGCGTGTTAACGTAGAAAGTACGCATATGTTTTATCATTTTTTAGGTCTGGGCCGAATGGATAGGAATGAAACTGCCAAATATCAAGCAGTCATCAAGGCTTTGTACGATTGCCAAAGCTCTTCTCTTACGGCGCACCAAAACCGAAGTTGCGATGTCTAAAGGGGAAAATGAACGCGGAATTCCACCCAAAGAAGTGCTTGATATCATTGTCGAGTTGAAGGAAGATGAGCGTGAAGTGTACGACCACGTCTATGAGTTTCTTTCGTGAGTTTGATTCGTTTGTCAGTTTTTAATTCAACAAGTAAAATGTCATTCATTTAGTTTCTACTATAACTGGGATTGTTAATTGCCATTGCAGGGATCAGTTCAAAGCTCTCATCAAAGACCACGATATCCGACAGCGTGAATTACAATCTGCTGCGAATAATTTCATCGCGGGTAAAAAGCCTCACTCCGGTAAGGGGAATGCACCCAGTATGGCCGTAATGTTTACAATATTATTACGCTGCCGGCAAGCTGCAGTGCTACCAAGACTGATCCAAACGGTAAGATAAATGAGCGATGCCAATTCTTTGCTTCATCAATAAATCATGCTTGTAGTTGTTACTGACGATTTTTGTTGTCTCTCTAGATGCTTGATGATGTTTCCGATGATGACGACGACGAATATGACCCCACGGAACAATTTGCTACCATGAAGAATCCCGTGTTCGACCCACAGTACAAATCGGCCAAATTAGAAAGAGTGAGTTACCACAAGTATTGGTAGACATTATACATGGTTTGACTACACTCTCGGTTAAATGTATGTAATGCTTCCTCTATTTTCAGATGTATGAAGACTTAGACGAATTAAAACGTGAATGCAAAGCCCGAGGGGAGCATATGGAGAAAGTAGTGATAGTATCTCAATGGACTACGCTTTTAAGCATTGTCGATACTCACTTGACTCAGAAAGGATATTCAACGGTTACTATAAGCGGTAAGTCGAACCCTTGTCGAGAGTAACGCAATGGTTTTCATTTTGACCCGTATTTCTAAATCAATGGATCTTTTTTGTTGCTTTAGGAGCTGTTAAAATAGGCGACCGTACCGACATAATGTGCAAATTCAATGCGGATCCTAAGAGGCCACAAATAATGCTCTTGTCACTGCAAGCTGGTGGCGTGGGGCTGAATTTAGTGGGTGCAAACCATTTGTTTTTCTTGGACATACATTGGAACCCCCAATTAGAACTTCAAGCTCAAGACAGAGTTCACCGTTTCGGACAAACGAAGCCAGTAACGATTAGAAGGTAAATTGGGCCTCTAAGATTTTTTAATTATGCTAGTAGCGACAGGCTCAGCTTCAATAAAGTTTTAATTATTTAACTTGGCGGACTTTCAGATACATTAGTGCCAATACCATTGAGTCAAGAGTTTTGTCATTGCAAGAAAACAAGTTAGGCCTAGCAAACGGGCTGCTAGCAGAAGGTTCGCGACGACGAGGAGCTGGACTAAGCATCGCGGACATGCGGAAACTCTTTGATGTGTAAATTAACTTGCTTTTTCGATACATTAGACGCACAATAATTTATTGCTAGAAACAAACCACTTCACGAATAGACTTTGCGCTCTTTGAATGGGGAGCATAGTTTTGTACGGAATTTTATCTCTTTTACAAGGTACGGGCAGTATGACCCCCTGCAGTAATTATAGGATAATTAGAAATTGCGAGGTACATGCACTATGAATACTGCTTACAATGAAGTTAATGGTTCAGGTAAAACCTCCTTATGAGCGAAATTGACATAGAACCCTTAACATAACGCATATTAAATAAATTTTAAATGTCCTCATCAAATGACGTCTAATCAGCTGCTATGCATTTTTACTTTCTAGCATTGCCATTCAATTTAGACTTTTATTATTGACTAAGACGCATCTATGTAGGACGTTGCATGCCATACTATTGAAAATTGTGGAGTGCTCGTTTAGTACAAGGATCACAGTCTAAAACCAGTTTATTCATAGCAAATTCATAACGCGTTATCTTGTATGTTATCAAACAATTACAACAATACAAAGAGAATTCCAAAGGAAACATTTAGGGCTTATGCGGTGTAATATTTTTTGTGTATACCAGTTTTGCTCGAAGTTGGTTAGCAGCGTGAGATAACTGCATTACTGCTTCCGGTTGCGCAGAATTTAGAGTCATGCATTCTCGCTCTAATATCTGAGCCATAGTTTCAAGAATATCAGTGAAACCAATCGTCAGAGCCCACCGTCTCATTCGATTAAGTTCCTAAAATATTGAAAGAATTATTAGTTCTCAACTAGTAGTTCTTCGAGCCGAGCAGCATTTGAAATAGTTTCATAATCACAAACCTTAAAAAACTGAGGAGTTTTCTCGGGTAATTTTCGAGCATGCCGTAAAAGTTTCTGAATATCACTATTAATTCCGCCAGGCGTAGTCCAAACAGTTGGATTTGATGCATAGCTTCTTTTCTCAGATGATTTGACAGGAAAAGATGGAATAATTATACCACTACTGCTGGCTGTTGGATTTGAAAACTTGCTGTTTAATCGATTCACAAGCTCTTCCTTTGATCCAACCTCTTGTAAATTTCCTAGCCACGGAACAACGTCGTTACCTGTAAATAACACATTATCAGCAATGTACATTGCACTTCCATGGTGCCAGCCGGAACTAGATTAAATGAGCAAACGCTGCAAAACTAACCAGGAGGTAAAAGTGATAGCATTAAATTGGATTTCTTTTTCGTATCCGCCCAAGAGAAAATAAACCCAAACCAATTCTCTCCAGCTTCGACAATAGCAGAAATATTGTCCACCTAAGCGAAACAAAATTTGGAGTAATTAGCGCATTGCATATTGAAGTTAATTTTAATCTTTGTTTTTACTTGCTTCATCATCCAATTGGTTATGTACTTACCTTCATAGCACCATGTAGTAGGACGCAGAAGTTAGGAGCGGCTCCGTCTGCTTCACTATGATCTTCAGATTCTGATTTGATAGACGTGAACCCAGATTCTGTGGAGGCCATAAATCAATCTTTGAAAAAGAGTTAGTTGAATGCACATTAGCTTTAAAATGTTGTACTCACCAGCTGATCTACAAGGTAATATGAGATGTCGAGAATGGGCAGCTGGACTAGCCAAGTCAGTGTTTGTGATGAAGCCAATGATTTCGATAGTCTCAGAGATTTCACATCGTTTCTCTTCCGATCTGTCGAGGTAGGGCTGCGGTGGAGGGCATAGCGTAATTTTTGAAGATAGTTGACCGCATCTCAAAGTTCCTTTGTAGGGTGTAAAGTCTTTTGCACATAGTCTCGCTACAGCACTGGTACAGCCCTAAATCAAATTAGAAAATTATAATAATCAAATCCAGTGTTCATTCATGTTCCATATCGTTAAATCTGTATCTCAGCTTCTGTTTCCAACTGTACCTTTGAGCTCAGATGATTTTCTGGAAAATATACCACACCGTCCCCACACGTTGCTTCTATTAGCTGCTGGAGCATTTGACAGTTTTCAGAATAATTCTTCTCTTCAGGGTCACCTATAGGGGGAACAACAATCAGCGATAGCATTCAAGCTTGGCTTCTCTAAACTGTGAAACTACAGGTTGTTCCTTCAGCTTGTAACTAGGGTATCTTGAAATCTTACTTATCGACAAAATATTCATCTTAGCAGGAAAGGCAAAACGTTTCGCGCTATGAACTGTTCCTTTTAAGCAGCCTGGTCCATACCCAGGTGATCCATCCGTAATAATAAAAATCTGAACAGGAACCGTGCTTCCCCAATGATCCAAAACGATAGCACTGATATCATCGAATAAGTTTTCATAGTTTGTTCTATCCTGTTCACCAAGGTTTGCCAATTGACTTCTTATATTTTCAAAATCCCTTGTAAAAGGTACAAGAACTTGGGATTCATGCGAGAACGTCATCTGCAATCATAAATAGCAACAATCATCATAAACGTTGCTCATTAGTTAGCTAAACCACTTGCTGCTTGTAAATATAAATTTGATGATACATAGCTATTAAAAAATTAAGCATTCACCATCAGATTAACTCACCAAAGACACGTACTCCAATTTACAATTCATATTCAGGTGATCCAAGAATTGGTTTACAGCATTTATAGCAAGCTTCTTCCTTGTCAGAATGTCATCTTCCGAAACACCCTTTGACCTCCCAATGGGCCGGCACATTGACAAAGAGACGTCAATTGCAATTATAGTCGGCATCTTGTCAGTCTGTTAACCATCAAATTCAACACATTAATTCTAGCATCCTGGAGCATTACGTAGTTTCCATACCACGTGGCTATCATCGTGTCCATCTTATTGCAGCTTGCCAATTAATGGTCAGTAATTACTCCTCTCATTGCTCCCGCAACTACAGGAACCAATCATTAATGTTTACACTATCCGCATCTAGCTAAAGAGCGTAAGGTCAAGCAACTGATAAGCTCAATCTCTCGTTCCTGATATTAATCATGACCTTCACATAAGAATCTATTCACCGGCAAATATTGCATGAATAATGAATAGCAGTGGGAGTCATTTACATATTTACAATCTCAACGTGCACGTGTTTTGGTCAACTCTTTGATTGAAGCAAGGGAAGAAGGTAATGCTACACGGCCCTATTAAGTTTCCATGCATATTCTTCCTGTCATGACTAAAATAGTTATATAACCCCATGGTTAGTAGCTGCATAAAGCCTGTCCTTGTAGCCCAATATAACAAGTTAATTACATTGATCATCTGATAGTATACCTAAATCTGAGTTCAATCAGTAATCAATCCTCTCTGTACGAGACAACACGGATGCTGATAGAGAGGAGTGAATATCAAACTTATAAGCAGAGATCAGCTCATGCTAGATTCTATATATATTTACGAAAAGTATACTAAGTAGAGCAATCATCTTATGATTCTCAGCACTCTCATCAAAAAAAGTTCCGTCCGCTAGTTAATACGCCATCATTAATGGCCCATCAATCAAAATGTTTTCCCAGTCTCTGGTTGTGTTAAAGAAGAAGAAAAAAACACAGCTTTTGTCTATAGCCCAGACTATTTTAGGACAAATACACTTTGACGTTAAACAATAACATTTTAAGTATTTATATCTTTTGCACCCATACTACTACCTCAGCTTGAAAACCTGTCAACAGCTAATCTACGGAAAGGCAAGTTTTTTTTTGCTTAGTGTCTTAATTTGACTAATCACCTGGGATGCAACTGGATTCATTGCTGCTTGTAACATAATCTAAGCATAAAAAACATTTTGTTCCTCCAGGAGAAGGAGAACGTAGCAAAATTATTTATATACATCAGAGCAAGTGTGAAGTGTGACTACAATGGATTCCGAAAAACTCATACCAGAACGCACTGAGAACTTTTGAGAATTATTGAACCCAGGAACTGAACCCGTGTGGTACTGATTGTTTTACAAGTTTTTATTGCAGATAAAATGGGTTGGACAAATTATGTCACGATTGAGCCCACCATGTTTCTCCAGCAGGCGGGAGATACTTTAACCTACGTAATTTTTCAAAACCTGTTCATAGAAAAGGTAAGCCGGCTATTCCTACTCCACATAAATTAACTTATAAACAACTAAATGATTGTGTGTGTTGTTCCAATTCGCAGATTTGTCGAGTGGATTTAGGCTACACCAGTAACATTTGCAATCTCTATTCAGAATCTTCTCAGGATGAACTTTCTCCGGAAGAGCAAAGTTTTCGACCAATCCTTAGAGAAATACAGGTACCCTTTTTATGCAAGTCACTTTCACCAGAGAAAGTCCATATTTACAGTGAGACTCTGTTTAACCTTACCAACCCTGGATTTAAAATTCGCGTAATCTTTAATTGTTAAACTTTACAGGCCAAGTCGTCACAGTTTCTCCTGTACAACTCCTTAGTGGAAAACTCACTACCAGTGTTCCTTGTTTTATTTCTCGGGGTATGGAGTGACCGACACCGGAAACGGAAACCTCCGCTCCTGTTATGCCTATCTGGAAAAATGCTAAGGTCCTTTGGACTTCTAATAAATTCGTACTACTTATCCTGGCCATCATATGTGCTGTTACTTACAGCGTCGTTACCGCATAGTTTGGGTGGGTCGAACGCTGTTTTTCACATGTCAGCTTTCAGGTAACCAAAATAGACATTTGGATGGATACTTCATTGAAAACTTCTAATCAGCCATGTTAAAAGTATAAACTGTTTCTTACAGCTATATAGCAGACTCCAGCGTACCTCGTCACAGAACTTGGAGACTTGGTGTTGCAGAATTTTGCTGGCAATTAGGATCACCTGTTGGGTTGTACCTTGGTGCTTTCCTTTTTGAAAAAGGAGGATACCTCTACGTGTTTGGAACAAGTTTTACTCTTCACCTAATCTCCGTACTGTATACAGCTTTTGTCTGCCCGGAAGTTCCTAAACCAGAGCCTTCAAAGCATATGGTTTTTGGTAAACACGGAAACTACGGAACGTACACTACTCCACAGCCTTTTAACGGGAAACGGATGCGCTACTACAGCGAAGCTGAGTGTCTTCGATACAACGGAATGGAAACCGGGAAGTTGGCATACAGTCCTCCTGGAGAACCGAAAATGGGAAGTCAAGACAGTGAAGAAGACTTGTCTCGCTACTTGGCTCAAGTTTCTGAAGTGGAATTGGAAACATCTTCATCGTCGAACGATAGTGAAAATGTATCCTACCAACCCACTGCGCCTTTATTACTTCCAAACTCGCTGTTGCATCCGCAACTACCACATGCCATCATTGTAACACCCCCAGATAATCCCGAGTATGATCCCAACAATAACATGACCGTTAAGGACATAGTTGTAGGCTCAATCAAATCTATTTTACGGAAACGTCCTAATCATACAAGAAAGTGCTTGATTTCTATTGGGGTCATAATGCTTTCCTATGGGATTGCTCTGAACGGTAAGATTTTTGACCCAGCTAATCATCCCGCCGTTTGTCGGTTTAGAATGTTAAGGAATGACAACATGATTGATTGCTGTGATTTTAGGTGAAAACAACATGAAGTACCTCTTTACAAGGAACAAGTTCAACTGGAGAGAACAACAATTTAGTTTGTGGACTGTTTTCGATAGCCTGGTTGTAGTCACTGGACTTTTAATCGTGATGCCCATTTTAAGCAAGTGTTTTAAAATATCTGATCCTCTCTGTGGAACAATTGCTGCTTTTACAAGAGCTTCGTCTCGAATCTGCTTTGCATTAGCACCAAAGTCTATCTACTTGTATGCAGGTAAGCGCAGCGTAACAATACTTTACGTGATTACATGCCAATGCAACCTTCAAAGCAAACCCTTTAATTACACTTAAATAACAGTATATAACAGTAATCTCGTTTCCTTCACACTAGGTTCTTTAATGGACCTACCTGGAGTAATTGGCCCGTTGACTGCTAGATCGTTAGCATCCAAGTGTGTTTTAAGAGATGAACGAGGTAGCTTATACTGCAATTCATTACAAAATAATTTACACTACTTGGGTATTATGTGAAATCCCTGACTCTAATTTGCTTTTGAAATTTTAGGAAAGATATTTGCATTTCTTGGTTGCATTGAAGCGATCGTGCCGCTAATTGCCGTCCCACTTTACTCTGTCATCTACACAAACACATTGTCATATGCACCATCAACGATATTTTTCGTTTCTGCTGCAATCTACGGCACAAACTTTCTAATTTTTGGGTAACTTTCTATTTCGGATTTTAAAAGTTAACTTATTCGTGGAGCTAGTTATGAGGCGAGTAATAATCAACCAATGTTTGTTTTCCAGCACGCTTTACGTGGCATACAAGCTTAAAGTCATCCATTTCAGCGGAAACGATCTCACTTCCTTGTTGGGAAACAGTGACCCCACAGCGGCATCCACTCCGGGGATGCAATACGCATGCAGCATGTACAGAAGATCTAGTCTATCGTAAATCGGGCCTCTCTTAATATCAAGATGTCGAAATTGTAAGAAATTATCGAAAGAGGTACTGATATTGGCAGTATGTGCCGGTCGTTCAATACATTTAGCCCAGTCTACCTTGAAGTTTATCGAACTGAAATTAGTTTTTATCGTTTGTAGATAACTGATGTAGTTTTATTCTAGCTATTACGCGTGATCTCCGTTCTTATTAAAAAATTTTCGCAGTTCATTTGCAGCAAATACATCTTTGTCGTACGATGCATGGATTTGACTTATGAAATGCAATTTGCTTGTAGCATCTCCATTTACGCTGTATATACGTTCCGCATGCAGTAAAAGCTGACTGTTCGATTGCAAGGCTGTTATAACCACGTACATTAAACTGAAATTAAAATTACAGATCTTACGAGAGCTTTCATAAACAAAATATTACCTTTGCAGTAGCAGCCCTTCCCTTGTTTTATAGGAAGAAAACACTTTTGTTGGTCAACGATAATTGCTGAAACGCAGATTAAAGTTTCATTTCAACAAATTGCAAATAGTCTGCAACAGTCTGCAAACGCGTGAGGAACAATTTGATTTTTTAATTGATATTTTATTTTGTTGTATATATTATATTTATACAAAATATTTTGTCGGTAAAATCACACGCGTACGCGCGAACTATTTTGAAATGCAAGGGTGTCTTGAATTAAACATCACACGATCGGACTCCTGACGAAAATGTCAAAACGCGTTTGGCGGCAACAGTTCCCCGGTTATGGCCAATAGCCATGTGTGAAAAATAATTTTTTTGTTTTCTCAAAAAATAATAATTTTTAAAACATGTGTAATAATTAAATGAGCATGGAAATTATTTTGGGATGGAGTTGTGAAAAATTTCCAATTAAATCAGGCTGGAGTTCAAAACAAGTTTTACTATTGTAGCTTGGTTCTCGCCCGTTTCCGAATGTAATCAATTTGTAGACTTAAATTACGCACATTCTAAAAGTGTGAAGTTGAGAAAATACAGTGTTTTTTAATTTATGCCGAGCAATTCTAAAATGGATTCCGTTAACGCAATGAGTTGCAAGGTAAGCTATTTTGGAGTTACGATCAAGTTTTAAACGCAAATCATACATAATATTGCTGAATTTGCTGTCGTATATATATGAATACCATGAATACTTTCTATCAACAGGTAATCCAACCTTACGGTGAACAGCTCAAGATCAACATGCCTTGGTATCCCCAAGAGTTGTGTAACGATTGGCCCCATGATGCATCTGCATTGTCGTTCGGAGAATCCAGCGTGATTAAGTACGGTTTAAGTTATCCAAGAAGGACTGGGGCTGATGCTCCCGAAGAAGCTGATTTTCCGGAATTTTGCGAATATTACACCAAAAGCAACGATGGTGTCACAGAGGAAATTGATGAATATTACGTTAGTCGCGGAGTTTGCGTAGTTAGTGCAGGTCCAGTAGGTGGACCGTCAAAGCTGAAAGCGATTTACCGACCACTGATTTCGTATGGAACTGGTGTCGGCATAAGAAGTGTTGCAAGAGTTATTTTTCCTATTGACCCTTTGAGACCTGTTAAGAATGGAGACGATAGCAGTCTTGAGAAAGGTAATCAAAATAAATGGAATAGATGAACTATCGGCAAACATGGTTACTAATTAATGTCAATGAAATGTTTCAGATGAATATATTTGCCTAGCGGAGAAATCTGGGATTTCATTTCATAGAGAAGGAAGCAGCGAGAGCCATGTAGTATATTTACCTGAGTTTCAAATCGAGAAGATAGTTGCTTGTGATCTGGGGCTACTAGTCATTCCAAAATTGACGGATAGTATAACAAGAGAAGGAACTGATGATCGTAGAATGTATATTCTAACAGATCCAGTGAAACAAGTTAGCAAAATATGGTTGAAGAATCTACCTGGCCAAGGTAAATTTCGTTTTTAATTGTCTTCTTAGTGATGAAAGTTATAATGAAATATGATGGTGTATGTTATGTTGTAACAGATTATACGGAATATGACAGCACGTCCGAAAAGTTTATGGGTGCAGACGGCGATATCTGTGTCTTCTGGAGCGTGAACCACGATAAGATTTTTCTTCGACGCTTGATTAAGTTAGATCATACGGTACGTACTTAATATCGAAGTTGGACACATGTGTATTCTTGTTTGTAATGCTTCATTATCAATATACAAATGACGATCTTTAAACCCTTTTAGGAAGTACTACAGTCATCGGCTCTAAACGCATCAACTTACCAATATCACATGACGCAATTAACTTCTGGGGAGAATCATTCTGGATCGTTTGGAGCTAACCCTTATGGGAGGACTTTTTCCCAGCAAACATCAAATTTGCATTTATTTACTCCATTCCGTCGTCCTCACAGTCCACAAGGAATGCGTGTTAATAGGTAAGGAAATGGATGTTAGAAGTAAATTATTTAACTAAAGCTCCAAATTAATTGGTGATGTTCTTAATACATTTCCAGGGAAGGCTCGAATATTTACTATTGGCCATCCTTCGACTATTCTACCACAAATGTGGACAGTTCTGTCAACCACGGTCTTGCTCATGGGTTTTACCCACCTCATGTTTGCGTATATGATGACCCTGAGGCCTGTTTTCGTAACATGTTCAACATCGATTTAGCTAAAGGACGATGGATGGTGCCGCAAAAGTTTCAGATTGCCAGATCTAAAGGATCTAACCGAATTGCCCTGCTGTCCCAAATCAAACATCGGTTGTACATTCACGGATTGGATGCTGTGGGTGGAAAGAAACTGAGCCATTACTGTATTAAGGATGTCAAGGATTTTACTGCTGATGACAATGGAGGCATCAGTATTTTAGTTTGGGTAACCAAGAGCCAGGTTCTAAAGATTGGCTGGTTTGATTCAGATTTTTCCCTCTCGTGTTCCACGTTCATAAATATAGGAAGTGAAATCGTAGGGCCGCTGTGTTCAGTGAGTAAGATTTTCTATTGCGATACCGTATTGTGTGAAACGGAGCAGCGAAAGAAGTACTTGGTTAGGTTGCGAAGCTGGAGAAAGCATAATCTCGTTCGGAAGTGCATTGAAAGTGTGAAGGAGACCTTAAATAGTAGAATTGTTACGTGGATTGTTGCACGGTACATGGAACATCCCCGAAAGCAGTCTTCCGATGCATTATCAGCTTTTGACTCAGAATGGGAAGAATTTGTTGAAGACGTTGAGGACGTGGTTAGTAATGAATCCATTAACACAAGAGCTGGATTAGCAGCTAAAATTATTCAGTCTCTGGATAAGCTTAAGGAGGTAAGTACTGTTCTGTTAATTGATTTGCTGTAAGGATCTGGGTACCGGGTCAGTCTGTGGCATAGTCTAAATTCCGCTGTGGTTTTCAGAGCTTAAAAATCCATAGAACCAGTGGGATGCTATCCGGAAAGCTTGACATTCTCAAAGAATCTCTTTCCAAGCTACTGAATCCAAAGATTTCCAAGGTTAGCTGATGAAAGTTATCTGAAGCTATGCATGCGTGCTACGTAGCCCAATTTGAATAAATTCTTTGAATTTTTCGTTAAATTATAGAAGCTGTTTTCTGCGCCTGGAGAAGTTGAATGCTCGTCATTTTTTCAACGGTTTGCAAACTTGATTCTGCAGGAAGATCCGGAAAGTGATCCAAGTTTTGATGGATTGCCTGAGATATTGCAGCTAATCCTGAGTAATCCCCACAAGTTACAAAATTTAGAGAAGATCGTCCACATTTATAACTCAGAAGCAGCTTTTGCACCAGCGATAGAAATTATAATAGCAGACATTCTTGTGCAAAATCAAGCACGAGCTCAGTTTGGATGGCCAGAGAATGTGATAAAAGCTGTTGGCCGCTTTGATTATCTTAGTGGAAGAAATGTCGAGTCTTTTTCATCAGAAAGTTTTGCTGAATTAGCATCATCGAAAAAGGATTCAGAAGAACCTGAAGACGAAGCATCTTGGATGTCCCATGTCTTGAAAATGGTGAGCTGAAAATCAGCCATTTCCATAGCCTTACATGTGTTACCCAGATGATAGAACGTGAAAATTGAAGCAGATAACATAAATTGCTTTGTGTTTTCAGCAAATATTCGCTAAAGATCGTCGTTTGGAAGAAGTATGTAGACTTTTGGATTCATCGTCCCCCTTATCTATAGAAGTAGAGCAACGAGCAGAAATGACTGATCATGAGCATGTGGAAGAGCAAGAAAAGGCTCTTTTGCAACAAGTACAGGTGGCGTTTTCAGCTCCAGTTGGACGAGCTGCATTTACTTTGAAAACAGAAGACAAAAATTTTGCTAATCTCACCAGCAATATTTTTGTACCAAAGTAAGTATAAGTCCTGACATTAATTCTAATTTTACGTATTGCTTCGATATGCATGCCTGAAACAAATTTTTTTCCGAAAATGACTGGTTGTTATATTTTTTTAAGGTTATGCTTTTCTGGAAAGTGTGCCATAAAAGGAACAAATATTGATCTCAATGAATCAGATCTTCCAGCGAGTTCCACTGCGTGGCCGAATTTTCACAATGCAGCAGCATCAGCATTGTCTGTTAGGTTCTTGGACTCTCCAGCCGATGCATGGTTTGCATATAACAAGGCTAAAACTGCTGAGGGCCCTGAGCAGGCGGGTATGATATTAGGATTTGGTCTTAGCGGAATTTTAGCATCAATGCCTCCTACTCTGCGGCATGAGTATGTTGCGAAGGAAAATTCGTTCATAACTATGTCCATGCTTTTGGGCTTGTCGGCAAATCAAATGGGTGAGTAGAGGAGTCAATACCGCTAATTAATTAGAAACAAAATCTATTCTAAATAAATCTAAAATCAGAATAACAAGCATGCAATTTCAACTTGAATTCTGCAATTTCCAGGATCTGGTGATATTTCGACATGGAAGCTTATAAGTCTACATATCAGCGCAATGTTGCCTGCGTGTACGACTGAATTGGAAATCCCACGCTTTGCAACGCTCGTGGCCCCAATTTGTCTAGGACTGCTTTTCATGAACAGTCATACCTCTCATGTCGCCAAAGTTTTGCTAGGAGAAATATCCAAGCGTTATAGTCCTCTCAGTTCCTTCGGTACTGTCAATGCCTCAACGTCGAATGTGAACTTCCCAGATATGAGCATATTGACTCCTGATCGAGAAGCACATACTCTTTGTGCCGGCTTCGGGCTCGGGTTTGTGAACCTTGGAAAAGGCCGATTAAACGACGGTGGTATAGATGATGGCTTCGATGGCGTTCTTCGAAGATTTGTTGTTGGTGGACCAAAACCAGCACATCCTCATATACGTAAGTCTTTTAACCAAGGGTTTAACAAACGTATTGAGGTCATATCTGCCTTTTAAGGTTTAACTAACATGCAATCTATTCATTTGTTACAGCTGATGAAGATGATATTTTCAATCAGTACGGGCAAAGCATGCCATCACTGTGGGAAGAATATCGGTGCTGTCATATTCAGGAAGGTGATAACGTCAATGTTGATGTAACGACTCCGTCTGCAATAATAGCTGTTGCACTCATCTACTTGCGGAGTGGGAACGAAGCTGTACTGAATTGGTTGTCTCCTCCCACAACGTTACATCTTTTGGACGGTGTTCGTCCTGATCTGCTGATGCTTCGAGCTCTTGCCTCGATTTTAGTCTACGATACTGTTGCTCGACCTGAAGTAGTCTGGCTTGAGGCTGCATTGATGCCCGAAGAATTAGCGAGGAATGCTTTGAAGCAGCCAGAAGAGAATTCACGCCTGGATCATGAGAGCATTAAGTAAAAACTACTCTTCTATATACAGCAAATTTCTTCAAATTTTACTGCTTTCAATTTAATTGAGTGGCATTTATTGTTTCTACTTACAGTCAAGCATGGGCTTCAATAGTATGTGGTTACTGTCTTGGACTAGGAATACGCTTTGCAGGGACGTCAGATGAGCAAGTTGTAGACACCTTATGGCATTACGCAAATCTGTTCTTGAATATATCATCAGCGGACTCAAAATTAGCTGAATATTTCCCTAAGAATTTCCTCGAGTCATCCACTTGTACAATATTACTTGCTTTGGCTCTGGTCAACGCTGGAACTGGAAATGTTAAAGTGCTCCGTTTGTGCCGTTATCTACAATCAAAAATTGCCACGGGAACTACCGTCACCTCCAGCAGTAACACATATGGATTCGAAATGTGTATCAGCATGGCTACTGGAATATTATTTTTGGGTGGAGGAAGATATTCGCTGAGCAACGATGATCGCAGCATTGCCGTATTACTAGCTAGCGTTTTTCCAAAATGGCCTGTTAATGCTAATGATAACCGATATCATTTACAAGCTTTAAGACATTTATACGTCTTAGCCGCTCAACCAAGACTGATTTTGCCCAAGTCCATGCCTCTAAGCAACGAAACGATCAAGTTTAGGATAGAATTCGAGGATGGACGAATTAGTGAAGTGAATGCTCCTGTCTTGCTTCCTCCGTTTTACATGCTAAAGAAGGTACTATATTTTAAGTAATCCGTTCAATTTTTATTCATGCATGATATGCTAACCGTTAAATTTGTATATCATAGATAACCATGGAAAGTAAAACGTTCCTACCAGTGGAATTTAATCTGCCGAAGGACGATAAGTTTCTAAAAGAGATTGTTGACAATGGTGGTGGAGTCAACTTAGTTCAAAAGCCGTTAGCCCAACAAGATTTGGGTTTAATGAAACAAATGGGGTGGAGGCAGAAACATGTGAGTTTTTACACTTTTCCGTGATGGAATTTGCAAAGTCAAAAGTTTTTCTAAAATAAGTGTTAATCGCGATATTCCCAGACTTTCCATCGGACGTTTGAAATTACGCCTGAAATACCGCCCGAGGAGCGTGTGTTAATTGAAAGGTTCAATCTAATTAGTAGACTAGCTCGCTGGAATGGAATCCCAGCAACAATTCCTGCATTTCTTGATTTGCTAAATGTACGTTACTCTTTCTTATAATTTTAAAGATAGTTATTCAGTGTTAAAGCTTGATTTTTCTATTTATCAAACTTTATTTTGTATACAGGATGACGTCACAAAGCATGATTGGATTTGGCAGATTCGCGCTTTGTACTGGTGGAAACTCAAGTGTACGAGTGGCAAGAACATATCTGCTATCAGTAGTGATTTGCTAGGAATACTGTTAGCGAAAGGGGAAGGGAAAGTGTTAATATTTCCTGGCGAAGATGAAAGAGAATTGACTTGCTCCCCTGGCTTTGTCGCTGGCAGTAAAGGTGCTACTGATTCTTCTGCAGGCCTCAGTTCGTCAGATAATTCCAAAGACAAGGATACTACTAATACTGGTCCGGGTCCGTACTCTACAAGGAGTACTCAAAAACTGGATCATGATCATTGAATGCATTGCCTGCTTATGTGATACCGGTGAGCAAATAATTACCGTTGTTAGTATTCTGCACTCTATACTATCACTCAGGATAGCTTTATTTAGGACACTTCGCAGATTAAACGGGCAGCAAACATTAAACAGTTTTTATGATGTCTGTTGGAACTAGAATTAGTTTAACTATAACTGTTGTCGTATCCTTCATGTCCAAAAATCCCATTGTATCCCTACCTAAAGGTTATCCCCACTCCAACAATTGCAATTTTTAGTTCAGGATTAATTTGCCCAATCCATGCGTCACCTTCGATAGAATTGCCGGGCAGCCTCATTGAAGGGCATATTTGGTGTTCTATTGTAACCGTGAACTAAGAAATTAGCCGTTCAATGCTTGTACGGTTTAGGATTTGTAGAGTCCATCTGCTATTAGCGAAGTAAAGTAATGGTGCCGAAAGTATTCATATTTCATACATTTGAGTACGTGTTAATTGAATAAATACACAATTTTTTAGTTCAGCTAGTAACGAAGCTAAAACTAATGGGAAGCGAAATGACAAATGCATTTCATATCCACAGTATCACATGAGTTGGCCTTTCGGTATCGCAACTTAAATTTAAGTCTATAAAGTAGTAACAAAATGGCGAATACATGTTAAAGAATGGCAACACTTGCCGAATATTTAAGAGAAAAATGTAGATTAACGGAAAGCGAGTTTAAGTGGTATGTTTTTTATAATGTACTAATAACACTGACATTAATTTTTCATTGTACCCATTAACTAATTGGACGCTTCGAATTCCAGTACGTAAACAGTTCAACTGAAAAATTTTGAAATACGAAGTTAAGATATTGTAATCTGCATTTCTAAGCTTCTTCTATGATGATTATAACTGATCGAAGCCTAACCGATATTCAGCCAACTCGTAAATAACGTTTGAGACTACATTTAAAGTATACATGCATGTAATTACCGGAAAGGTTGCGCATCCTAAATAGTGGGAATCTTCTGTAGAGTCATCGTCCTGGGCTGCAAATCTTAACAACGCGACATCTGGATTCGCAACAGTGAATGTAAACTTATGGTTCCATATAGGACTAAAACAGTTTCCACCTAAACGGAAATGGTTGAAAAAAACAATGCATCTATAATTTTGTCAATCCTCTAAACAGCTTCAGCTGAAATATATTAGGTTCTCGAATGGCTTACCTGCAGGTCTAGTTCTTAATTTTTTGCAATCATATTTAGCTCCAATAATTTCTACTTCTACGTACGCGTTGAGCACAGGTTTTTCATCCGTCCGTTGGATATTCCGACCTCCGATTATCTTAATTATTATTTTATTACTTTGAAGAAGGCAATTATTTCGTTAATACAAGTTGAAGAAAAAAAACGTTTCATATTACTTGCAGATCAAAGGTACATCCTTTGACGGACGGAAATAGTTGCAAGCAACTTGGATCGTCAGGATCATATCGGCTGTCCATGAGAAATTCCGGTTTTAAAACATATCCACATTTACCATTCTGAAGAAACCTACCATGATTTACTTGCATCCATTTGTCTAGAAAAATAAAAAATGTCTTCTTGATTCAGTCCTTTAGTTTGTTTCTAATTACTTAATTACAGGTAAGATTTTCGTAACATACCAGCAGTTTGAAAATTTAAGGCTACCAATTGAAATCCAGCGTTCCAATAAGGAACAGGGTTGAAGTTTGAAGAATTAAATCTATAGGCGTGAGGATATACTCTGCTTACTTGGAGCTCGTGATAATTTGGGAACAGTTTCGGCCAGTCGGAGATTAATTTCAAAGCCTTTTGTTCATCAAAACTGCTCATTTGATTAAATACTCTGTTGTTCCGGCTCTCCATCTCATGTGGCGTTTTCTTGGGTATTGCGCAAAAGTAAACGATCACTTTAGAGAATTCTTCCGCAATCTTTGTATTCTTTTCGACAACGTTGTTAGGGTCGTTGGTTTTTCCGCCCTTGAGCAATCCAAGCAAGGATGAACGACCGCAGCAAGAGTTCTTCCAGGAAAAAATATTTTCTTTGAACATTCCACAAATACAGCCCATATTTAAATTTAATTTCTACTAAATTAACTTGAAGAAACTTTTCTAACCCGAGGCCGGCGTATTCCTTCGTTAAGCACTGAATCGATAGCTCGTTTCCACTCTTTTGCTTCTGCTTCATTTTCAGCTCCAAGTTTGGATGGAATTGCGCTTCCACGTATATTTATAATATACCTGCATCTCGTATTACTCCCAGTATTCTCAACGATTTCAACAGGTCCAAGGGGAATGGATCCCTTATCGTTATTCTCGTAATATCCTTCGCCATCTTCGTTCCTAGCGATAGTTAGAACGTTTCGTGCATCGAATCGTTTCTGCACTTGGTTCCCAAGATCGCCTAACCACCATACATCGTCAAGTTTCGTTATATTTGTAATAATATCCCCATCGTAATACGTTAATTCATCCGCATCCTTTGCTTTGTAGCTGGCCTTGGCTTTTGCTTTGAGAACCTGAAGGGAAAACATAATCCCATTATTTACTGCCTATTATCTACGTTGAATTGCCTTGCCAATCAATTCACTTACTCTTTGATCATCATCGTTGATTTCAATATAGCCGTTGTTTTGGAAAAGCAATCTAACTGTCTGTGAGTAAAAATAATTACAAAAGCGTGAAACCTAATACAAAGAGCTACATAAACTAGATGAACGCTGCCACAAGATGGCGTCCCTGGTCATATACAGCAATTATCCAAACTTACGGATCCCATATTAGTATCAGTAGCTCTCCGATGCATCTCTTTGGTTAACGGATAAGTTAAATGAACTCCCTTGTAGAACATGTTATCCTTGAAGTGTTCCACAAGAGCCTTGACGCTCTTAAAGTTTTTACTGAAAACGCAATGCTGCTGGCCCTCATAACGGATTCGTATATGGCGCACTCTTCCGTTAGCCCTGTGAACGAGAAACGTTTTTGTCATCATCCATCAAGGGCAAATCGTTTACCTTTTACTAGTTAGTATATATACTGCCTATAATAAATTGTGTGCCGCAATAATATTTTTTGTATAGCTAAAGCTCCGTTACCTAAACGAGATGACGTATCTGTATTCGTCACAATTTTTTGTGGGTCGTACCATAAAAATCCCATCATTAGCAAAAACGGAAAGTATAGATTCAGCTTCCATCTTTTCCATCTTGTAAAACCATTCTTCGCCTTCACAGTCTATCTCAACAGGGGCTTCCACAGGTTCCCCTAGATTTTGTATTATGTATCCCTAAAGGGTGAAGAAAATTTTGCACTTTTGCGGTTTCTAATTTAAAGTCATCTTAAAATAAACCATCCTTGACAATGACGCAAGTAGAGTATCATAGAGAGAGAGAGCGGTCATTGCAAAAATAATTAACTGCCCAATCCTGAACTTACTTGTCCTAATATTTGATTGTGCTGGTAATGAGTTATGAGAGCATACAAGCTTTGAAATTTATGTGCAGTTTCCAGATAGTACATTGGATTAATTCCGCTTGCATAATCAACGATGACGCGGTAGCTCAATGTTTTCTGCATGGGAGAGCTGTTGATTAACATACATTAAAAAATTAACTGCGTTTACAGTTGTTTGTAATATTTTTTACAGGATTAAAAGCCTCAAAGCATGAAAACGTTAATTTCGGCTGCAATTATAATACATGCTGTAATTAACGTAAGTGCGACTTACAAGTACGCGATGGCAAAAGTCCCAGGGATTTTCTCGCTATCTCGAACAAGAAATCCGCCTGGAATGTTGGCACGTTTAAGACGTTCATCCGCCTCTTCTCTCGTTATGTTTCCATGGTACCAAACTTCATTTTTATGTAAATTTTCTATGCCAACGCCGACCTGAAACGACAAAGAGATTTATTAAATGCCTTAGAATTTTAAACGCATAAAACTGCCCGCAAATTACTATACAAAATTTAAAACAGTTTTCAAATAGAATAGGTTTCACTAACAGGTGCTGGTGTTTCATTAGTCGCCTTGCTTGTGGAAGGCATTTCTGTATAAGTCAATTCTTTAGTTGATGAAAGTACAAAGAAGAATGGTTTCCATTCGGTTGCATAGCTAGTGTTAAGGTAAAGTCTTCCTGCATGAGTGACTAGCTTAAACTTGTCTGATGGAGAGGACGGCGAGCGTTTATTCTGCAACGTTTTTCCTTTAATTAAAATCTTATGTTTTAATTTCTCTGGACTTGGAAGAACAGCTTCCCCTGCATCAAGAGGAACTGTAAGGAGCAAACTGCCAAATATTTCCCGAAATTTCCTAGCCATTACTGTTTGTTGGTAGACGCTGCAGTGATTTTCAATGCTAAGGATAACTGGATAACTGTTTAAAGAGATTAAATCCAAAGAATTAGCGGTCTTCCAAACAACATACAGCATTTAAAATTAAATTAATAACTTACTCGGAAGTTGCAAAGGCATGCTCTTTGATTGCATGTAGAACATCTATAAATTGGATTATCGTTGTTCTCGTTCTACCGTGTGTGATAACAGGGTATCCTGCAGGCCCGTCCCAGCAGTCAAGTTCGATACATCGACAACCCATGCGCAAGCACCGAACGTATGCCTCAACTGATGATTCTGATACGAGTTGGTGACCTGTTAAATACCTAGGATTCCAACATAAAAACCAAAGCTTTATATAAGATATCCATGCAATATTTTGACTCCGTGTGGAATGTCAAGCTTGTATGTTCTGGGGCTATGTCTGAATACATTCAAAAACCAAAAATAATATTTTTTGTAGTCTGATAGTAAAGCCCCTTTCATTTCTTACGTGTTATGTGAGGTATTAATCCAATAGTGGGAAAGGGGATGCATCATGTCTTGCGGTTTGACGTTCGAGTATTGGTCATCCCATATACTGTTTTGGTTTGAGAAGAGATAGTCCAAAGCCTGTAATAATGGAAACAAGGAACTAATATACAAAATTTGGTATTTTGTCGGTTAGCAAGCTAAAAACATTGTCACCATGTTACCAAAAATGTCAAGATACGTACACAGAGCTAACGGAACTTGGTAAACAATGATAACCACCGAAGTAACGAAGCATACAATCACCTTGGATAACCCGTACAGCTTTGGAAACAAATGGAACTTTAAAAGAGTTAACTTACATCTGTTCCGTTGATGAGGCCATTATCGTTAGCGCTAATGCTTTCATAGCGATCATCAAACCCAAGAAAGTCTTCTTTTTGCACCTTGCATATGAACTCAACGAATTGACTCCACCGGAATCGAGTAGCATTTCGCGGCAATTGAAGAATAGATTCGTTGTACACTTCGTGGAAGATCTAACTCAATTAGTAATTTATTAAAAATGATCATTAATTGTTTCATATATTCCCCAATTCTTAATGCAGTTACCAAACAGGTAATTCCCAAACAACTCGTGGAATCTCCAGAACAGCTTGAAGACATGGAGTATATGTATAGTTACATTTAATGTAGAATAGTCACCTGCTGATTGTGGAGCCACTGGCGGACAAGTTTTACAAACTTTTCTTTTCCTATTCGATCTGTTCCTCCATTTTTTGGCTCAAAAGCAATCGTTTCAACAAGTTCAGAGATATTAACAGGGAAACCAATCATTACCGCAAAGGCTTTTAGCTTGTCCATCCCAATTGTTTTGCTACTACAAAAGACATGGTAATTAAGCATCATCAGTGATATAAAATTTTAATTAACTTAGAATCTGCCCACTTGTAATTATTATATTTAACTCTTCAACTAAAACCAACAGCTCATTAAACAAAGGCGCGGATCATTATAACACCCTTCCGGCGTCGTCATTCCAAGCAGTTATTTACAAAATTATTTATGAATTAATCATCATTAAAAAAACCCTAATTACTTACTGCTCTTTCTCCAACATTGCGTTATAGCATTTATGAATCCATGTCTCAACAACTTTTTTATACGGCAGTCGGATGTCCATTAACTCTTTTAGTTTCCCCAGAACTTGCACAGCATGCTCATCGTCAGATGCTATGGATTTACGAATCACAAACGTTTTAATTAGACTAATTAAAATTTCTGACGTCCAAATGATCTAGTAATGCGTCAACGAGCTAGCAAATAATAAAACGTCGCTAGGATGAGACATACGCAATTTATTTTTAAATTCTAAACTTACCCACAACTCCAATACACTGGCAAATAAAATCTTCGCCATGCATAATGGAAAAGCATTGGGATGCTCGTAGTACTTTGGCATCTTTCCTACATTTTTCAAAAGCAGGTGAATCTTTTCCAGGACGAGCTTCAGATATTTTCGAAACGTCAACTGTAATCAGAAAGAAGCATAAGATTTCATCCACAACATTTATCTAATCTTCTCTTAATTAATTGTCTTGATCACGTTTAATAAACACGCCACAAACTGAGGGAGTAACTACTCACAGTAAATTATCAGCACCTTTTACTGATGCCAACTGTGCCGACAGACAGAGACATAACTTTCACTTTGTACTTTCTTTTCTCACTTACCATATAATTTAGTATTTCCGGAAGTGTATTTAAAGACAAGTTCGTGTCTTTCCTCGGAATAATAAATACCAACATGCTCAGGCGGACGCTGATTCCAAGTATACACCATGCACCTCTTGCTCAGAAGTAGCCCATCCTCTGTTTTTTTAATATCCATTTCGTAATCCTTCAAGGATGCTAGCTTAACGAGTAATCCTCCAGAGTTAGAGTCAGTTTCAGCGGCATTTCTCGATGAGGGCAAACAGAACATTAGGTAACTTTGGAAGCACTTATAAACGGAAACATGCCCCGAATTTTTTTTTAAAAAAAACACAATTTCAAATCAAATCTGTCACGAAAACTTGGCTTACATTTAAGGATATAGAATTGAAAGAATAACTTTATTATAGCAAGTAAGAAAGCCGCCCTTCTTGGCTTGTTCTACAGCTTGTATTTTAACTCTTGAGACGAGAGTTTCAGAATGAGAATGCGATACTTTTCCTTCTTGCGGTTTCATTAAATTATCTTCCAACTTCCTCTTGTCAATCACCCCTCACTGTTTGCTAAAACTTCCAAACCTCCGGCTCTCAACTCCCTCCTGTATCCGTCTATGTACGTTCATAATTAGGAGCTTAATATTACGCACTCACACTTTTCTTCTTTTACATTTAGACATTAGCGGCTATGTAAGAGTGTGCTCAAGTGTGATAATCTTAAGCAGACGTAAAAGCTTCGTGGAAAAAATGACGCTACTCAAGAGTTTGGAATGTCTTTGTTTCTATGCTTGTATACTGCATGACGTTAATATTTAAAGTCTTTGCAATCATTTACAAGTTTTTAAACCAATTACATGTATAGCTACTGCGCTAGCTAACTTATAAGCAGACTTCCCATTAATGTGCAGACACAAACAGTGAGAGAGACGTTAATATAAACCATTCGCTTTAAACTGACATTTAAGCGTGAGCATATAATTAAGCACTTATAACAAGCATGCTTCCAGGAAGAATACAAGCAGAGGGGAAAAGTATATGGTATTTGGTTAGTTGTTCCCAAGAAAATAATGTTTGCAAATAGGTGGCGCATAATTATATTCAGCATCCAGCATCATTGACAGCTCGCTTGCCGTTGAATGTCAGAAAGCCTGTGCGCTGTTATCAATCCGTTTGTTGGCTTCAATCTGTCCACGGATGCTAATTTTGAAAAAAATTCAAATATTGGAATCTGGGGTCAAATCATAACTAGCTGATTTTGAAAATTCGGATAGCGGAAAGTTGTATAAAGTAATAATCCCTTGGATACAGCTTTAGTTTTGGAAGCTGCTGAGTTACGACAGAGTTAACGAGAAAGTAAATTAATGTATGATTTAAGATACAATGCCACCACGAAGGCTCATGATTTCATCAAGTAACACTGTCTGGTGTGCCATCTCAATCATGGAAGTTGAAGTTACAATCTTGTAAATATATGAAATGACTGTGAGAAGAAGTAACAGTGATGCTATATAGTTGTGCTTCATCACATAGAGGTAAATGTTCACCAAGGAGACATTTTTAGGGAAGCTCCTATATTTTGCATCAATTATGCAAGCATCCGTCTACCAGTTCTGTTGCTCTGAAATATTTTGTGGTTTGCCGATTCTCGAGTACAACTTTAAACGCTTCATAAACATAAACGAATGGTTCAGAGAGATGAGCATATGAAGCTAATCAGCGAATCGTCCGAAGCACTAATTGTATTTTGACCTAATGAGAATGAGAGTTAGTCCTCTGTAAATCACAATTGTTGCCTGAATAATCAACCTGAATTCACAAGCATTTTAAGTTTTAGGACGAAGATAATAAAATTAATTTTAGGGCAAAAAAAGCGTCAAAATTCTGGTTCGAGAAAATTCCAAAGAGAAGAATGAATAATAACAGAATATACATTTGAATTTGCGATTTCCTCAGAACTTTATCAAAAAAGGCAAATGATAATTGAAGGAGAAATAGGGTTCATTCACAAAACCTGAAGTATTTAAAGTTTACTTTTCACGGGAATGTGATTATTTGCAAAGTAAACTTATGATTTGAGTGTACTAGCGTCATGTACTGAATGAGTTCTGGCTATAAGGAAATTAATAATTCGTGTTTGCTCCTTCCTTATGGAGGGTTTTCCACGGAAAGAATGCTCAGACTCGCACATTGATCCCGCTTCGTATTTACTGAAGCTTTGTAACACGAAGGCCAGGAGATTACATTCAGAAACACCTGAAATATGTACCTCGCGTTACGACAAAGTGAACGTACATGTAGCCGGCAAAAACATTTGCCCCGCCTTTCATTGAGAGAAACGTTTTGACACCTGTCATCTGGATCCGCTTTGATTTAAATGTGCTAAATATATACATCTTGGCAGAAAAGTACGGAGCGCTTAGTACTGACCTTAGGACAAACGTCCGGCTCATAATTTGAGCGGAATAATTAAATAGGATCAACTTACCGGAAACGCCATTTCACGATCGAATCAAACCCAGATTATTGTATACTTTTGATATCTGCGGCGAAGCAGAAATTGCATATTGCATTTAGTGCAGTCCTATAGGAGGTGTACACTACGTTGCCATTGAGACACACTTGTTGGCTAATTAAAAGATTTACTTCCGGGCTACGGACTAGCCGATGGAATTTGTCAATCTTCTATACGGCGTCCTCTCTGTAGGTCAAATATGTTGCATACGTTGTTGCCGTTTCGCAGGCCGGAACCCCAATTGGTAAATAAGGCTTCAGATTGGGAAGGAACCTCCGAGATGAACACATTTCATGCATAAGATCAATGTGATCAAAATTCAGAAGATGATGAGAGAAAGCTGATGAAAGTGAATTTGACGTCTCCGAAGTAGAACAAATTTTAAGACTCGCTTTTGTCGGTCAAATTTCCGTCCACGGTTGTATAAAAACATGGAATGTTTTCCAATGTTTTGCAGTTTGCGTTTCTAAGTTGTAGGTGGTAGGTTACTATGCGCTTAAAGTTGCAGACTTGATTTTTCAAAGATTCTTTTCGGTCCTAGCTTAAATTCTTCAAAATTTTCGACTATTAAGGATGCAAGTGAAAAACTTTTGTACGCTTGCGAGCATTAGTTTGTGCCTCTGTTTTGTATCGCCACTAGGATCACTCTCGCTGCCGACGAGCAATAACGGTACAATAGCAAGAAAAAACACGTGGTCGAAACCATGGAAACGAAAAACGCTGAGTGACGCTCAAAAATACCAGCTCCCCGATTCTTCAGAACTAGAGTTGCAGAGGGTCACAGAACAAGTTCAA
The DNA here is from genome assembly GCA_906901655.1 of Sminthurides aquaticus. Taxonomy (NCBI): domain Eukaryota; kingdom Metazoa; phylum Arthropoda; class Collembola; order Symphypleona; family Sminthurididae; genus Sminthurides; species Sminthurides aquaticus. The sequence goes on from CAJQTT010000010.1 coordinate 2,597,751, forward strand.
GAGCTGTCATCTTATGGAAACCAATCTTTGCGCTCGTCTAAGGGCCAACAAGCGTACTACTTTGCCCCTTTCGTCCCCGAACAAGAAAACAAAGCATGGAAGAATGATCCATGGCAAGCCATTCCTGCGTATCGGCCAAAAGACGTAATCGAAATAACATTTCGAGTCTTCGCTGGTGTTTTGTTCTTCTGGGCTTATGTTGTGACACCGACATTTGATTTTCTCAAACAAGTCACAGATTCCAAGCCCCATGTTTCTTACAATCGTTATTCGGACTATGCATCCGCCGGCCATCAGGGCGATTACTACCCGGATGCAGCGGCCCGCTTAGCTGTCCTGGATTATTCTACGGATCCACCTGCTTACACAGGGTTTGGTAGAGATTATTGTATGCAACGGATTGCCTGCGAAATCCTGGACTGGACGTCAACACTTCGCGGACAGGGAACTGAGACTTTGTAAGCAGCTGGAAATTGTTTGATTTAAAAAATTTACAAAATTCTAAATAACGTTTTAGTTACTTTCTCGTTCGTTAAAAATATTTCCAGACATTACCCACGGACGTTTGATCATTACAACTTTACGACGGGCTGGCCTTCACATGTTGCTGAACCGGAAGGATGCGCTAAATTTCCTTGTCGACCTATCCAATCTTTCTTGAGATTTCTTTTGTATACATTAGATTGGAATACTATTTTAAAAGCAACATTCTAGAGAAATTAAATTAAATATTATGTTTCGAATTTCTGTAGGCGTAATTTGTATTCTATTTTGCTGAAACTGACACGGATTAACTTTAGCTACTATGCGAACTAAGGCATTTATCAATTGGACATTCCAGAAAATCATACTGTATGGTATGGAAAAATGGATGCATACCGCAGTGTAGTAGCCATCTGGGCACCGGACTTTCTGCTGCCATCTACTGTACCAACGTGTGAAACGCATGAAAACAGAGCGGGAAATATTTCATGCACAAAACCACGTTACATTCTATGCACGTGCAGCACCGGAGGATTAAGAATATAGGGTGTAATAAAATATAGTGTATATATTTTATAGTTTCATGCAAATTGTGGAAATTCAGGTAGTCGAAATTCGTCGTAAACTTACTAACCGTGATTATAGCTTTTAACCTAAGTTAATATTTAAGCAAATTCAATTACGATTTTGGAATTAAAAACAGGTACGATTTTTTTCGGTTACGATTATTTTGACGCAAGCAAAATACTTGATAGCAAACAGTTTCTCAACACATGATGATGGGTTTTTAAAATGTCATTTGATTTATTTTTTAGCTAATCGTATACAGTGGTTGTCATGGACGAATTAGAACATGCGTATTTCCGTAGCTATTCTACCCTTGGAGTTCATGACCTGATGTTGAAAGACAAAGTGCGAACTAGGACTTATCAGGATGCCATTATGCTAAATAAGCATTTGTTTGAGGTAAGAAAATACTTTGTATATTAAGAACTAAAATCATTTTTCGTTATCACGAAATTCAGACTGATTCAATGAGTAGCTTCTAATGTTTTGATTTTTATGCTTAATGTGTGCCCTAAATAGGGTCGAATTGTGCTTGACATCGGATGCGGTACCGGTATATTGTCAATGTTTGCTGCAAAGGCTGGAGCTGCTAGGGTTATCGGTGTGGATAATTCTGATATGGCATTCTATGCTCAACAGATCGTTGCCGATAATGGTTTGGATAACGTGATTACGATAGTGCACGGTAAGTCGTCAATTTTGCTCTTACTGGAACTTGATCTTCATTCATTGTTACGTATAAGCTAAACATTCATTTTAGGAATAATGGAAGACATTGAAGAACTGCCGTATGGAATTGAGAAAGTCGATATCATCATTTCAGAGTGGATGGGATACTGCCTTAATTTCGAATGGATGATGGAAACTGTTCTAGACGCTCGAGATACTTGGCTGAAATCCAACGGATTAATATTTCCAGACAAGTGTTCCTTGTATGTAACAGCTATTGAAGATGAAGCATACAAAAAAAGACGCGTGGATTGCTGGAAGAACTATCAAGGGTTCTGTATGCCAGCTTTACAACAGCATGCGCTATGGGAGCCACAGATTCGAGTGATCAAGCCTGAACAGGTAACTAATGTCCAAAGGAAACCACCGATTCAAGAGGGATTTTTGATCATTTTAACTCATATACCTCATCTTTTGATCGGTAGGTTGTAGGAACCGAATACGAAATTGTGGAGTTCGATCTAAATACAGTATACAAGGAGCAGCTTGTCTTTCAGCTACCGTACACAATAGAAATTACAAGAACGTCAAACGTTCACGCTTTGATAGCTTTCTTTACAGTCACGTTTTCGTGCTGCCATAATTCAGATTTGGGGTTTTCAACAGGACCTGACCATACTCCAACGCATTGGATGCAAACGGTGTTTTACTTAAGCAGCTCTATACAAGCCGAAAAAGTAAGTAACCTTGTTTTGGTCATCTGTGCTCTATCTGATTACTGTATTATTTATGAGCTTCAGTTTGGCTGTAGGGGAAGAATATTGAAGGGAAGCTTTTGATGACAAAGTATAAGCAAATCCCACGAGGACTGGATGTAAAAATCACAGTAAAATATTCTGATGAAGAGAACATGGATTGCCCACCAGAAAAAAATCGATATGTTTTAGCCTAAACAACTTGCGTGTGAGATGTGATCAGTACGGGAATTGCAACATTGCTAAGAGTTTTATTACGTGCCTGGTAGCTATTTTTATTGCGTAAGCTTATTTATTTATTCATTGCTTTGACTTCTGTATGTCTATACCTAAGTAATTATTCTGTTGGAAGGTGCGGTGATTTCTTGTATCTCGATATTTTTAGATTCTAGGGATGTTTGATACTGAAGAATGACAAACAGTAGAGATGACAACTGCCTGAACAGATGTTTTATCTACACATTTTAGATACATCATTAGGATATATATGTTAGCAAAATGTGCTACTAGGAATGCCAATAAGTAGTTTGATTGAAAATAATCAAAGTTCGTAGAATTGTGAGAATAAATATATTGGGAAGTGATTGCAAAGCTTCCTGCCTGAGTCTCATGTTCAGAGTTCCTTGATATGAACAGAGGGAAAGTTTTGAGAGTGGAATAGCATATATATAGTCCGCTGTATTTTGTGAAAGATTTGTGTTGACTGTTCTATATAGCTTTTTGCAGTAGGCGTATTGCCGCATTGCCGTATTTTTTAATTTTTGATTGTTGCTTAGCAATAAATATTCCTTACTAAATGGAATTTATCTCAGGCTACAAGTGGCAGCTGCTCCGAAGCTAACGCACAGTTTGACCCAATCTTATAGTGCAACAATCCAAGTTACTCTTTTAGAAATAGTTTCTCTTTTTTACTTGGTGTTAAATATTTCTTATATTTAATTGATAATGGAGGGTACATGCAGTGTCCCTGCATGTGTCTTTAATTATATAGTTTGTATTTTAATCGCTGTCGGCTATGTGGGTAGCTTGTATATTTGGCGAAATGAAAAAAATGAAGACAGGTAAGGCTGATCAAATAATAAAGTCGAACTTGGATTGCTCATGTACCAGGTTTAAATGTATGCCTAATTCAATTTGCGTAATTGATTCGTTTCTTACAGCACGAGTCCGACGGTTATGAAAAAAAGATTTATTAGTGTAATTGGAGTTACGATTGTGTCGCCTGGACTAGTCAATCAGTTTGTGGATGGGCATTTACTAACTGTAAGCATTTGATATCGTCTCTACGTATTGAAATTTTATTTCAGTTATTTAGTGCGGGTTCAATAACCACTGAAGGATTGTAATGTAATCGAAATGCTTAAATCTTCAGGATCATACTTTATGGCACATTCTGGGATTTAGAAGCTCAGGCCTAGTGGAAGCATGTGTAATCCCATTGCTGCTCACCAGCGTGCTATTTCTGGGTCCTATACTAACCAATATTTTCACATCTCGCTGGAGTGCTGGTAAATTTTTGCATTGATTAATACCGATAGAAACCACTACTAATTGTGAACTTAGATATGGTCACATAGCACAAATCTTACATTCTGTTTTTCCTTGCAGAAGAAGCTGGTATCTCATTCAAAAGTATTGGACTCTGCAGTATCCGTAACTACCTTGTTGCCCCCATTACCGAAGAGATTGTTTTTAGAGCTTGTATGGTTGCATTAGTGATTCATTGCACAAGCCCAATGTCTGCAGTATTAATTTGTCCCATGTTTTTCGGAGCTGCTCACTTACACAAAATGTATGAAGAAGTCCGAAGAGGAGTTCCATTTCAGCATGCCTTTAAAGTTTCAGGTGAGCTTTAAAACGCTATATTTTCAAAATCCAGTGGTTGGCAATTTTCACTGATAAACAAGAATGACCTTCTTATTATGTAATTATACCTGTTTCAGCTTTTCAATTCGCCTACACATCCGTATTTGGGGCTTATTCAGCCTACTTGTTTATAAGGACAGGTCAGTAAGTCACTTGCGAAGCTGATAAAACATTACAGCATGTTGATGGTGTGTTAGATTTAAAGTTTTACAAATGAAAATTTTTATAGGGCATGTTGCAGCTCCAATCGTCGTGCACGCCTTCTGTAATTTTATGGGATTTCCGGAATTTGGTGCCATCAGTGAAATTGAACATCCAACTAAAACCTTTGTAAAGATGTCCTACCTAGTTGGAGTTTTCTCATGGATGTACTTACTACAGCAACTCACGGACCCGATCCTATACGACAATAGTCTACCGTGGGTCAAACGGATGATAGGCTAGCTCAAAAGTCCTACCATACAGGATCAGCTCTCAAATCTCTGAAACTTGGATATATATAATCTATATCTCTGCGGATATTACTAACCCGGTTGTAGCGCGTCCAATACGGACTACATAATAGATAAATTTGCTAATAACATCGTAGTTAATGGTTTACTTTCTTGGATGATTTTAGCTTTTGATATAACAAGTGGTCACTTATTAATTGAAGTTTAAGAAAGCTACCGATGTGTTGCGTTACAACAGTTGTACAAGCATTTACAAAGTAGTGACCAAGGCAGCTAGAAATGTAGCCTCAAAAGTCATCACATCCGTTATCGGAATTGCACGCTTAACTAACTATTATTGTATTGTAAAGGAGGTGCCCGTTGGTTGACAACAGGTGCCGATGTAGCCACAAATAGGCTAATTGCGGACTATCCTCAGTTCACAACAGTGCTTACGCACTATGATTGCTGTTGATCTGTTCCATTAAGCCTGTTGCCATAAAGAAAGACAACACGCGTCTGTGGTCCAGATCTAACTAACTATTAACTATTATGCTTGATCTACTTGTTCTACTTAACTATCTAGGCTAGGAATACACTAACGCGTTAAGCAGTTCCTTAGACGTAAAACAAATGTATCGTATTTTGGATACGTCTTAAATACGTCTTAAATTATTTTATTATTAGCTAAAAGTTTGACAGGAGAGGAGAGCTAAAGATTCTACAGGACAGTATTCTAATTCCTCGTGTGAATCGTGTACCACACGACCCCCGGACCAAGCCGGGTAGCAAAGCTAGTTTCAAACCTGCAACTAACGTAAGCTCGGTCTTAGCTCCATCTACGCTGCATGTGTCGTAGTCCTATCTAAGGTTTTCGCGCCATCCATCTTAGAATACGGTTAGTTTGGTCTAAGTATTAAAAAAATTAGTTACCAACTATGCAGTGTTTTAATCTAAGACACTGCTTAGCGCGTTGGTGAATTTGGGCCCTGGTTTGTATGTATTCTTCTGTAGTCAGGAATAGTTGCAGACAATAATAGGTAAGGAACATTTTGAGGATTGGTTGAATTTAAGTGCAGATGGAGTCACGCCTAGTTGTTAATGCGTTTTGGATTGTAATTACCGCAAAAAATTGTTTCAAGTCCGCTTTTTATTCCATGTTGAATGCATGTAAATGTTTAAAATGGTTGATGATAGCGCTTAGTTTATAAAGAATATGCTTAAAACAGTATCATATTCAATATTACAGCCAAAACTCTCCTAAGCGTCACACCCTGGGTATTTCACCAATGTTCCTCAGATTCAACTTTAAAACCAAGAAGAATCCTGTGCGAATAAGAGAAGTCTATTGTTCTAAATGATTTAGATTTCACTTGGATGGCAATACTTAATGTACACAAGCTTCCGGATTGAAACTCAATTTGGAATTGCACTTGACAGTACAGTGCATTGCTACCGTCCTTAGAGTGACTTGAGAAAAGTTTATTTTTTGTTTGGGGAGGGTAGTGATTATTAAGAAGGGAAAAGGTAACTCCACAATTAAAACCAAATTTTTTAAATCAAAATTAAAAACGGACCAGTGTGGCTCATCGTTATTGCTGGGTGAAATTGTCAAGTGGCAGAAAAAGTTGTTGTTTTCTGCAAATTTGATTTTTAGCTTGGTTAAAAGCATTCTGTTAGATTTTGTAAGTTGCAACCCAATATTTTGCATGCATGCATATACTCAAGGAATTCATCAGCCAGGCTTCGCAACGAGTCATGAACTACATCAATGTCTGTATATTCAATTCAGGCAATCATAAATTCTCATTCAAAGAAGAAGGTTAACAAGTTTCTGATTGAGCCTTTCCAGCTATGCTATGGCTTTCACTCAGTTGGAACTGTTTGTTTGCGCCTAATAAATTGAATGGGGGCGAGTTCAAAGATGTTGCTGGAAGATACTTTTGAGAGTTGCAAAATGATTGCTCAAACTTGAGGTCATAGTTCATGATTGATTTGTAGGTTGACTGGAGTTTGAAAAATACAAATAAAAGCTGTGTTATAGTCATGTGACTTTCGAGTGTAGCCTTTGCTAAAACTAAGTGAGAGAACTAAAATGAGTTGATCTCTAACTGATCCATAATCTTGGAACTCGCTCTGGCTTCTTGGGAAGTGGTGCAGTTATTTTTCTGCACGAAGTGGTCACATGTCACATATGATGAGAATGTAATGGGGATAAATTGCCCAACAGCTTTTGGAACTTCTGGAGAAGGTGATCAGTTCGCATGAACCGCTACAAAAACAAGTGCAAAACTCAATTATAAATCAAATATAAACTAAGCTGCCTCGTCTCACATGCAAGTTGTTCCATTTTGACCAGCCGCTGAATCAGAACTAAGTTGAAGCTATTTACGCTAGATCTAAAGGCAGTTAATTAGGATTTTTCTTAGAGTTGCAACTCTTCTGGTTCTGCTTGTGAGCCGGCTGGATTGGAAGTTGAGGTTGCTCATTCAATACGTTTTACGAGTAAATTGGAGGTAATATCCATTATTTAAAAATAATTATATACTTTTGCAATAAAAGTTTCAATATCTACTTTTAATTGCTTAAATTGAATTAATTTTAAATTTGCAGGTTGAAAACCGGACAAAAATAGTCTATTTAAGTTTGACATTCGAAGGAGAAGATGTCGTCCCTGCTCGGCATCCTTGTTTGCTCAGTTCAGTCCATCTGGAAGATACAAACGGCTTGAATCTGAGACAAACGGTGTAGCTGATTTATGCATACGAATTGTACGCAACGGCTGGCAGCGCCTACACAACATGTATGCCATGTGATCTCAGGCGAGGAGTGGGGCCAGCTATCCAGCAAGCCAAACTGCTTGACTCTGGGACGTTCCTGAGCGGAGCAATTGGAAAGGGAACTCAGAAAACTTTCGGTTCTCCACAACAGCGGAGAACCTGCTTGCGCGTGAGAATCCCAATGCTTCTCTTATGGGAGTGGGAAATTTGGTGATGCCGCTAACTTTAATTTTTATTTCCTGAAAATTTCCGGGCTGTTAGAGCACCTTGCACCCCGGATTATTGTGTGCGGAAGACTTAAGATGTGTTTTAAAATAAAAAATACGAAAATCCCCCAAGAAATAAAATTTCCACGGCATTTAAAGGGAAAAAAATGATTTCTGCCTACACGAAATGTTCCCGTGCTAACACGGTTTGTATGCAGAAACAAGCTATATGGCCCAGTATACACCACAGCGGAACTCCTTCTGAGATACACGATGTGTAGCTTCCACATGGACTGCAGTTTTAATTATTACAGCTTCCACAGTTCAAGCACAGAATACGAAAATCAATGACGCAAGTCCCAGGAACCAGTGAGTAAACCGGAATCATAAAAATAAACAAAAACAAGCATAGAAAGCAGCAGGGAATTAAAACTCGACACTTTGCATTAATTTCAGACTTGAACACAATTTGCGACTTCCACGCGCAGCAAAAAGACCGTCTTGTGTCATTTCAATCCCAGAAGACGAAGCTGATGGATTGACCAAACTCCTCAACGGCTTTCTTAACGTCTTTGCTGCTAAGACAGATCCAGCAGCTGTGGATCCCTCCTGGATGCGGGTTCACCATTTGTGCTGAATTGTGACAACGGGATTTCTGGGCTGGAAACTTCGGTTTGGCGGATCCTCAACCGCGTCTGGCTCGCCACGTCCTGTCAATACTCGGAGGATGAATTCAACCAAGCGCTACGTGAGGTGGAAAATGAGGCCGACAAAGTGCTTATTACTTTGAGGAATGTTGACATGGTCCCGTTCAACGGTACAGTAAAAATTGACTACTACCACCGTACAGCAACCAACGTCACGGACACTTTGCTCCAAGCCGTTGAGCAAATGAAGAAGGCCCAAAACAGTGGTCGGTGCCACTCCTCGGCTGTGAAGCAGTTGACGGTCAACTTTGAAGAAGCGCTCCAAGAAATCAAATCCCAGAAAGAGACTAACGCTGTACTTCAGGAAGAAACGCGTCAAGCACTTTCAGACATCATTACTCTAAAAGCAGAAACGGAGAAGTCGCTATTGGCAGTTACGGCGCAGAAGGAAGAAACGGAAGTGCTGCTCCAAACTGTAACGCGGCAGAAAAAGGAAACAGAAATAGCGCTAGGAACGATGAAGCGGCAAAAGGATGCGTCCAACAGAGCACTTGAAGCTGTTACACGGCAAAATGCGGCAATGAAGGAAGCGCTCGACGAAATGCGAATGCAAAAGGAGGAGACAGAGAGCGCGCTTCGTAAATTGGAAGCACAGAAGAAAGAAATGGAAGGAGCGCTTGAAATGATGCGGAGGCAAACAGGGAGGACAGACAGCGCTTTGGCGGATGCAGCAACGCAAAAAATTAGCACTGCTACGGCCTTTCAAGCAGTAGAATTACAAGGGGAAAAAATTGAAGACCTGCGCTCTGTTTTTGATAATCAGACTCTGAAGACGGAGGATGCGTTTAGCGCTGTGGAAAGAGCCGGACGGCGCTTCAGCAAGGAAATTGAAGAATTGAGGCAGAAGAACACTTCTTTGGAGGAAACGTTGAAGATGCGCGAATCAGAGTTTGCAGACTACAAGACAAAGATGAGCCAGGTTGTGACAAAGCACGCTGAGAAGGACAGCAAGCAAGACGATGTTCTGAAAATCCTAAGCGCCAAAGTCTTCCCATCACCAGCACTGCTGACTTATATGATTTCTGGTTTGGCAGGGCTAATTGGAAAACCTTTGAACATTGAAAACGAGCACTACAAAGGAGAATTCCTCTACCTCGCACGAAATCCGACTGACAGAAGTGCAAGGGTTCTTTGGGACGATGGAGCAACATTGGCGGTTGGCGGAGACAAACTGCGACAGAGTGCGTTTCAGTGGGAGTTTGTTCGGGTTCCGGGCGAAGACAGTTCCGTCGTTTACCTTCGCAACAAACTCAACGAGTTTAAACCGATTCCATCAAAGCAAGATGGGTACGGTCAGACCAATTACATTCGGATTGAAACTGTTTCCTCTCCGATGGTTGGTGAGTCTTCCCAGTTGGTCATCACAATGCAGGAAACGGTCGAGAATAAATATTATTATCCAGACTCAACACCAAACACTGTCGCAGCACTGAATGGACGGGATATTTATTGGAATTCTTCTCCCAGCTACCCTGGCACAAAATGGATCGTAACTTTGGCTTCTTGAAGTCTGGAATCCAGCCACTTGAAATTACAAATGATTTGATTCAACTCTTAGCTTTTTGATTCTGCAAATTAAATAATTAAAACTCCTTCCTCGAATTTTGACTTTCCTGTGGAATCATCGACTGAGTTCATTGAACCCTGTCGGCGAAGCATTTTATCTCTCGAGTTCAATGCCCTTACTCTCACTTCCTGAGGACGGGAGAAGCATCCGACGGGAAGATGGCGGCGGGATGAGTCATCCTTTCACTCTCCACTTTCAACCAATCAAAAAGCCGAAAGCATAGCATAACTCCTCCTCCTCGGCTCTCGCCCCCAACGAATCGAATTTCACATTTTACCCAACATTGCACGCACAGACTTCCACCTGGAGATCCTTTCTTGTAGTTGCCATGCCAACTCCCAAACTGCTCGCCATGTATAGTATATTCAGAGAAAGGTTGAGTAAAATGTCTTCCTAATGAGTTCCAAAACCCTGCTCCTCATCCAAACCAATTAGAAACGACTAAAAAGCATACACTACAGTGTCTGAACCATGTAGCCTAGCATAATTAAATCATATTTCACATCCATGACCCATGACATGTCTTCCTCCTCCAAAGGTCTCGTTTTCTCCCCAAACTTCCACATCATCTCAACCTCTCATTATTTCCCTCCAATAGTCAAGTCGATGTTGATTTGTCTCTCAGATGACCATCCTTCACATGTACACAAGCCTACAGTCTTTTATTAATTACTAGCACAGACAAATGCACCGACTCATGCAAATCCAAGTTCTAACTTCCTGAGGCTAAACTCAAGCATTCAAGTTTAATTAAGTTTAAAATTTTTACTGTCGTCACAGTTATCCTAGAACTGAAGCCAAGCAAGGAAAAGGTTAGACAGTTTCAAAATTCAATTTCATTAAACGGTGCAAGACAGTTGCAGCAGCATGCAATTATTCTCCATCTCAAGTATTAATTTTGAGGCAATTTTACTCAAAAGTGAATTCTTTTGTTTAAAATTTACATAATTTGACAACATTTTTCATTTATGTAATCAGTCACTTCCAATATATACATTTTTAGTGAATTCTGAGCTCCCCAAAGAGTCATAGTTGTTCCACGCAGTAGTTTATACAGTTATCAATGAGTTCATCCTCCAGAGATGAGAAAATTAGCAAAGATCTCTTCATTTTTCTAAAACTTTACACGTTTCCCTTTTTTAGAAGCGACTGACTAACTTGTTCGTAAGAAAAATCTACCTCTCAACTCCAGTTTAGTTCTCCAGTAATACACGAAACCCTATCGATATCATCCATTGTCGAAGCCGGAGGACCTCCCTTCCTCTCCGACGACGGCCAGATTATATTCAAAAACTCCTAAGAAACCCCCTTTTCAAACCCCTATGTATGATGACCATCAAACAAGCTTGTGAAAATCTCTCCTATATATTTGATCCATCCCTTCTACCATGTTTCTCCCTTATCTGAACGGGATTTTCTCAGAATTTAAGAAATTCGGCCATATTGCGGTATTATCCATTCAAAGAATAGTGTTTCATTAGTTTCTACGAGTAGCTTACTTGGAAGGTGGTAACTTGGAAGAGCTGTTGGTGAATCCGGGCCTAGATCTGTTACCATGTAGCATTTTTCATGAAATATTTTTACAACACCTCCACATAAACGCGTTCCATGATTTACTTGCTTTTGTAATGCTAGCTGGAGTCGCTAGCAGATAGTAGAACGTCAAGATTGTAATGCAAAAAATAACAATCGAAACTGTAGACTGTATGTACGTCCAGTGATAGTCATGCAATCTCGCTAGGTGAAGCTTCAACTCCTCCAGGCAAGCAAAATCCGATAACAAGGCAATCAAATGAATCGCGAATGTCATTCCGCCGCACGAGGTTACAAACCTATATTACTTCCAACCGAGAACGTTTTGAATCTCGTTCGTCTTCTGGTTCACTAAAGTGCCATGGAACTGCATCCGTAACTGTCTAATAATAATGAAGTGTCACCGGGATTTCGAACCATTATTTATTGAAGCAAGTGCTGACCTACGGTAGATTATTTGCACAGTTAGTGCAATAAATTACTCCCTAATTAAATGATTAGTATTGATTGTTCTCTGCTCGTTAGCCCTCCTTTCCGCTAAGTTCAGCTTCGTATTGCTTTCGGAAGCATTCGCCCACCGGGAAGAAGTCCCAGCATCGCTGCTGGTACATGTTCCACACGTAAGTCTCTTGACCCGTGTACTCCGTATCCGGTTTATTAATCAAGTGCATTAGGAAGAACCTGAAATGCATAGAAACCCGAATTATGATCGAATCTGACTGTATTCTTAACATCAGCGGTCCATGCAATACTTACATGTAATTGGCCAAGTTGTGCTCCTTTAGTACGTGCGTGTCGAAGCCATGAGGAACCACGTCAAAGTAGTCTTTTCCGATTCCACAAATGAAGCATTCTGATTCCAGTGTTTCACTCACACTGTTTAACTGATCTCTCAACTCACCGAAGGCATCAATGATCAAACCTGAAAATTAACAATAACTCTCGTTGAATCTTCTGCAATCCAGTAGCACCAATTGTGAGCCCAAAAAAATAGCATAAGCCCCTGTTACCCTGAATGATAGCCAACAAGATGACAATGACGAAGAAGAAAAAGGTGATGTCGAAAATAATTCGATAAACTTCGTAAGCATCGCCATCTGGGGATTCAATTTCATCACCAATACCACCACCAGCTCGTACGCCCTTGTACAAGTGGAACACAAAGCACTGCAAAATAAAGACCCCTTCATTAAAAAACGTTTACTATTACCAAAAAAAAAGATTTTTAAGGGTTGCTAACATTTAGCGTCTAAAAACTTACGGTAAGCATGTCATGACATTTCTGATCCACTTGGTCATCCTCTTCCTGGACGTAGAACTTTCTGAAGAAGTTGAATGCTACTACCGTGTAAATATACACGATAATAGTGAGCAACATTACCGTCAACATAAGCTGAAACAAACGGAGACATACAATTATTACTACAATTTTATCTACGTAAAGAAGTAAAACTTTCAGTCACAATCATTACATGATTAGAAAGTAGTGTTTTGAGCTAACTTGTTTTCCGTTGTGCGTTACTGACTGCAAGATTGTCTTCAAAGCAGGAACTGCGACGGCGATATCCAGTAGATGAGCAGCGAAAAAGAAGAAGTTCAAATTACCCAGAATCGAAAAGACAAAGTACCACAAGCTGTACAAGAATGCCTGGAATAATAAATTCCATATATTTCAAATTAATTCAATCCGATTTAACAATAAGTTAACTACAGCAAAATATAAACACTTACATTATCCGTAATTGTGACTCCAGCTTTCCAAATCTGATATCTCCAATCAATTCCAGTGATGCTTTTGAATCACAAAACATTTCATGTTCTTCATCTCTACCTTTCATTAATTATTGCATTGAAAATTAAACAGAATTTAACGATTGAACTTACAAGCTGATGATTCCACCTTCTGTTGCTTCTTCCTGAACGCTAAAAGATGTTTTCTCCATGCCCAGCATATTGCTGATCGCATCAAAATCATAAGTTTCGCTGTACTTCTGTCGAACTTTCTTCTTGATAAATTTATCCCAATAATTTACAGGGAAGCACCTGCAGGTAAACAAGGAAACGTTTACGAAATGTTTACATTATAGATCGTTCATTATTCACCTGTGAATCACAGGTTTTGTGTGATTGAGGCTGCGAGAGCATTTACTTGGCAGAGATAACAAGTTTGTCCCAATGCGATTTTAGATCATCATCTTCCGGTTGTTCCGCGATATACAAGCCGTCAAATTCCAAACGACGAGCGATTTCCTTTTCGCGCTTGAAGATAGCTAGAGGTACTTTCAGATGGTAGTAAGCGATGAGCATAGCCAAAGATACGAGAGAATGGAAAATTGCCAGAATTCTGATAGAATGTGCCATGTAGAAATACTTTTCGTCCATATGCACAAACTCAATCGCATCTTCTTCATCTTCTTCGTCAATTAACGTCCCATTTCCACTTCCAGATCCGCTATCTAAGTCGTCCAACAACCCTCCGCTTCCTTCCGTGCCTGATCCTTCGTCTTCATCACCTTCAACACCTTCAGCAAGAGCTGTAGCCTGTTCATCATGAGAAAAAATCAAAATATATTGTAGATAAATTCCTTAAAAATATTCTTCCACAACCTGCAGTTTCAGACCATTTACCTTGAAAAAGAGAAGCATGAAGTTGATACAGAAGGCAAGAACCAAGGCGACGTATTTTAGGTTGTAGAAATTACGAGCAAGGAAACTGACAACGCGTTGTGCATATTCTCCAAAATTGATCTAGAATCAAAATGCATGGTAAAACGTGTCTATCCAGTTAAGTAATTATATGAAGTGTCACATTATCTTACTTGTGATACTGCAGGAACTTCTTCCGCTGATTCATCAGCTTTAGCTTTCGAGAGTGCTGCCATAACCGCTTGTTGTTGTGCGGCTACATCAGAAGACTGAAGCGCAAGTGCTTGACTGGCTTTGTCTATAGTTGCAACAGCAGTTCCTTCTGGAGCTTCAGATTTTCTTCCAACAGCTCCAGCTTCACCTTCTTCACCGCTTGATTCTGGACTAGAGGCTTCAGCTCCGCTACTCTGGGGAGTTCCAGGAGCAACTTCACCAACGGCCGCTCTACAAATTACACAAAAAACAAAGACATTTAATTTCCCTCAAGAACTACTATCGTAAATAAATAAAACGTAAGAAAGGCATTTGAACGCTTACGCTTCATCAACAGTTGCTTCCGCACCGAATACCGCTATCTGACCAGTTTCCGGTGTTAGTTCCTCCGGTGGTCCAGCCGATGCCGGTAGTGCAGGGACCTGGGATAAATTAGTTTAGTTTCATTGAATTATTTTAATTGGACACTAACATAAGTTACGTGTTGAACAGTTGGATCCAACCAATTCTATGCTTACTTGTAGCGGGGCTAAGCTGTAATCATCTGAGGGTAATTCTTCTTCAAGTTTCTCCGGTGGTGGTCCTCTCATGAGATTAAGCAGAGCGTTCCATAAATACTTGATACATTTTCCAGTGCTTAAACCGCTATGGAAAATGAGGTAGAATATCAACTTGAAGAATCCCACAAACAATTCTGGAACGGACATCTGTTGCATCTCTCGTACTTTTCTCTTTATGTTTGCTGGCGATAAAGCTGACAGGAAGTAACGCACATTATCCTTGAAAGAAGTAAGGGACTGCTTGACCAGCGTTCCCCTGGAAACAGAAACAACGTGTGAATACCTCTGAACCAAGACAGATTATATCGAGAGAAAGTTATCACGAAATCAAAAAACTCAAGCGGAATGAATGGTGAGCTGGACTTAAGGCGATAACTTCAATCAGATAAAAAGAAACTCAGTACGCATTATTTGACAGTCTCAAACAGGAAGTTCAGATAGACACAGCAGAGGAATTTGTTACAAAACTTAAGGTTCAGGTGTTGATAACAGGTTTGTTAGTGCCAGGAATTTCGCTGATCTTACCTTTCGCTCCATGTTAAGCTAGGTCTGACAAAGAAGACAAACATTAAAAAATTGTGACACAGAGGGTAGTGCTTCTAACGGTAAGCTAGCGAATCTACTCTGCTAAAGACTATTACTAGAGGGCTCTTGTAACAAGGCAGTGTAACAATCTAGTATTGCAGTTGAAATGTACTCACAAAATTAATACACATAAGGAAACAGCAATTACTTACTCTAGCTAAATAGGCATAAAAAGCTAGGACGAGGGTGAAAAGGAGTTTCTATGGCTAGGATGTCTGAATAAACGGTACTTAAAATGACATGCATTGGGGTCAACTATAACTACTTTATAGCTGTCGTGTCTAAAAACTGTGAAACAAATACTGCCAAACGATATTTCTAGGGTCAACTAGATTCTGTTTCGATTTCGTATCGCACATAAATCTCGACCTACTATGACATGGTGGTACATACAATACAGCAGTGCTTTCACAGAGCGTCATTCCAACAACAACAGTGAAAAACAACATATCTGTACAGGATAAGACTTAATAACGGATATAACACCATGACATATCATGTGTCAACTTACTTTTCTTCATCTTCGTCAGTAGGCAACTTATAAGCCGCTTCCCTCGCTTTTCCACCGCCTCCCGATTCTTCAGTGGCCATTAAAGCGCTTGCATGTTGCATTTCAAAAATAGCATCCTCACAGAAATTGACAAAGGCTTCCAGCTTCTCTTTATCACCGCCTTCAGTAACAATCGAGTAGAAGAAAGCACGCTTTGATTCCTGTACACCAAACAATGGAAACAATTTAGCATGAATTTCAATATCTAGTCTTATCTTAATTAGAATTTTTTTAAAATGCTCATAGTACTGCTGTATGCAACGCCCACCTTAATCTGCGGTTTCTCCCACTGTTCGATGTTAGATTCTTTAATTTCAAAATAAACCCTTTCAATTCTATGACTGCCGCCCATGATTTCAATTCGTCCCAAGAAAGCTTCAAAGTAGTTCAGTACAGATCCTGCAGTCTCCAAGAATCTTGCTAGCCTGTAAAACGGATTAATCAAGGATAAGCGTATGGTTAATACTAAACATATTCTGAATTATGTTCCAAGCTTGTTTACCTCGGTTCATTTGGCATATGTTCAGACAAGTTGGTGAGCAGCACGGCTAGATTAAATCCGATATCTTTAGCCGGATTGTGGAATCGTTCAGTGAATTCAATGTAATCGATTTTGCCATCGTGGTTTGTATCGCAGCACATCAAAAGGAAGTTGATCTCCTCCCTAAATGTATCCATGAAATCCACTTATTTTTAAATCTAGTAATACATTGCAAAAAAATCAGCTGCCTACTTACACAGTATAGTTCTTGAACTGTTCCATTTTATCCCGGAATTCTTTTGGTGTTATCCAACCATCCTTGTTAACATCCATCTCCTGCAAAAGTTACAAATATTAAAATGATATTCAGCCATAACATCGTTTCTACTTAAAGCACACGATGACAAAAAGCAAAAGCGTAAGGTAATAGCAATTTCCGCAAAGGTCATAACAATCATGCAATGCATGTAAGGTTCATCAAAAGATTTGCCAAGTGCTTGTACTATTACGTGCAATCTGGAAGTACTCGTATTCCTATTGCAAACACTCTTTTTCGTACATTAAACTGAAAACTTGTAGAAGACTTATGCTTTGATTGTTTCAAAGGAATTTTAGTAGTCGGCTGCAGCATTTTTAAAACAGAACACAAATTAAACCATTAATATTTTCAACATGAACAAGAATTAGTTTCTGAAACTCCGCCATATTATAAACAATCGTTACGTAGCTTCTTTCAAACAACTCTCTACACAACCGCTTCTATTATTCACCTGGAAAGTTGCTGAAGACGTCAGGTCCTTAAGTTTCAAGAACATGTCGAAGTAGCGGAGGATAATCTAAAATAAGTGTCACTTTTGTAAGACCAGCTTTTTTAACTTAACAAATCTGATCACCGTTTTCCTCCTATACCTATTTTTTCAGATCTAGGTCATGACAAAAGTAATGTGCTATTACTTGCGCGAATGCTACGGGAATGTTTTAGCAGTGCAATGGGTCTGAGGCAGAGGTCGTGCAAGTATAATTTTCATTGTTGCTAAGCTCGGGTTCGTAAAATAGGTTAGGGTTAGGGAAGGTCAAGGAAACAATTTTCTGATAGGAAGCAGCATTCCGAGCATCTGCAGGGCGCTATTGAGCGAAGCAACAAGGGTTTCTTGTAACATCGTAAATAATTTATAGCATCAGCAATCCGAAGTAGTCTGTTAGCACTGTGTACCTTCATTTTCGTGGTTAGTTGCTTAAGCTTCAAGAATAACTTGAAGAATTTGAGGATTTTCTGAATACCATAAGGAAACATGTTAGTACGGGGATCCTTGCCACCTCTAACTGAACTTTCAATTAATTTTTTCCCTGCATATTTTTCAATTTAAATATATATATGCATAATAATATAGCTCAGAGCTTTAAATAAAAATCCATTCACCTCAACATTCGAAGCCGACTCTACCAAAGTATCAACCATCTGTTTGCCGATTGTTCCATTGACAACGTTACCTGCGAGAATCAAAACTCGTTTAATAAACCCTTGGACCGTAAAACAGTCTTTGCTTCAATATCATTTGTAATTACCTTCAAGCATAGACAACATCATGATCACCATGTCCTTTTGAAGATTAAGTAATTCTTTGAGCAAATCAACTTGACTGGAGTTTTTAGACAATTTTGCCTGCATATGAGCAAAGAGGAAGAGGAAACCCCCCACAGCATCCCATAGACGAGAATGAGCCAAAGCTTGCTGATTTTGAGTACAAGGTCCCTGGATAACTTCAGTAAGTGTGTTAAATACTTGACTGGCAACACCAATGGCTTTAAAGAAGTTGGCTTTTCCAGCTGGATCTATCAGTTCTTTGCTGGAGTAATGCCAATAAAAGTCCATGATAGACTCTTGAAGACGGAGTAAGTAATCGACGGTACAAATAACAACATTTACAGTAGTAGTGTTTCCTGCTTGAGTACGAAGATAATTTTGCCATTCTAAATTATGGCCTTCGCAGGTCAGCTGAATAAATCGGAATAAGGCACATGTAAACTCAGCATCATGCATGTTTTTCTCTCCAGCAGCACCTTCAGAACCAACGCCGAGGCCTTCAGCCTTTGTGTTGCGTTCGAACGCATCCAGATCCAACACACTACAAGAATTCATCAATCCTGCTATCGAAGTAAAAAAGCCAACGTCCTTCTTTTCTTTCAAATGATTAAGCATTCCCTGAAATATGGAAACACAAAATTAATGTCCAAGTCCAATTCAATATCGACAAAAAAGTTTAACGTCTCAACTATTGAATATGTAGGGTAGAGAATTTGAATTAGATATAGGGCAACAAATGTGAGAATTTTTTGACTGAAAGAAAACCTTACCATTTGAATATCAACATTACCACCTCGCAAAGTGGAAATACCGAGCTCAAGGGTTTTCATCACCTGAAAAAATTATAATTAATTGAACTTTGACTTACAGTTTTAACAGCTACACAGTTTTTACAACGAAAACATGTATCATTACTTACCATGTCCGAGGGGACACCCTTGCAGGCGGAAATGTGGAGAAGAACCATCTCAGCAACACCACGGTTTGCCAATCGAGCTTGATGGAAAAGTAACTTTTGCTTCTCCATTTCTTGTTCCTTTACATAAAACGAATCAAACGTGATTCATATTTCATCATTACAAAACAAAACTATAACTACATTATATTAAAGCCTCGAGTGTTGAAGAATTTCAATTATCTACATTGATTATCTACAACGGATTGGAATAAGTATGTCTTAGATCTTTTACATCCGTAAGTTCGATAATGCCGCGCATAGCCTAGGCCAGTTTACCTTTAACTTTTCCATTGTCCGCTACGTGCAGCAGTAACCGTAAATTCAAAAGTTAGTCGGAGAAAGCCCGTTTATTTAAAAGAAATTAGCACCTTATAGTTAAGAGAAACAAGCCAGCTTGTATGGAGTTAAGGAAAACGATATAGAAGACTATTTCTCGCAGGTTACTCTGTATCTTATTAGATTAGTAATTAGCAACTTACGTGGATTGAGGCGCCCCCTTCTTCACCCTCCTCTTCTTCGTCGCCGCCTTCTTCCTCTTCTTCTCCACAGGATTTTCCCATAACCTCTGCAAAGGACATATAAAGCGGATCTTCCTGCAGCGCACCGCTGCGCTCTGTCATGGCTCCGCGGCAGAATGTTGTAACTAGTTGAGTCAAAGGATCCGGTTTACCCTCTTCTTCTTCCTCGTCTTTCTTTTTCAGTTCGGAATCTTCGAAGGATTGCTGCAATATAATGAATGCAAAAATGTTTTTGACATCCCAAAATTGTGTTACACGCATATAGAATAAGATTATTTGCTTAGAGCTTACCGTAAGGTGCTCGATCATAACTTCTTGGCCGGCGTTTTCATCCGCAAGCCACATTTCTCGATAAGTTCGTAAAAAGAGATTGATGGCCCGGTGTCTGCAGTAATCAAATTTTGCGTTACAATTATGGAAATAAATTTTAACGGTAAGCAATCAATGTTATAGTAATGTATTAAATCACACAGTTAATTCGTTATAAACTTTTCTTAGTTTCAAACTCCATTACCTACCATACGGGCCAGCGTAGAATATAATTACGGGTTTGCGATAAAAACGTCACAACGTTAATCGATTTGTTACCTTTGCAGAGTGTAGTACGGTACAGCTACCAAGCAGGCAAGAGCAGCTCTTCTACGGGCGACAGACAAAACTTTGCACCAGCCACTACGAGGTCTCGAAGGCAGCGAAGCCTATAAGGGTTAGTGTGTAAACTCAATCAAGCTAAGTAACCATTAATTCAAAATCCATGTTCCAAGTTTTAGCTGTAAATCCGTACTTCATATTCTATAGAGGCTAGTAAAAATCAAATAAGGGAGCGAGAAGGGTTAGAATTTTAAGAGTTTAGTAAGTAAACTAAATCAAACTCGGCATAATTTGTTAATATACCAACAAATAATTTTAGAAATCAAAGTGTCTATGAAATCAATTCAAAATCAAAAAGTCAAAGTGACAAATAAAATACTGAAAATTAAAATAAATTGTGCGGGGGCTAACCTTGCGGTCGCGTGTAAGGAAAGCTGGCGGAAACAAGCAATAACAGCTTTCTTACGACCTCCTGATACAACAGATCGATAGGCTCCTTTCTGCTGTTGTTGTGGATGATCAATCTGACATGCGAAGTAATCATAATTTAAAATAATTACAAATTAAATTGAATAAAATAAAGTTTTAACCGTGTTGCGGTGCCATTTTATAAAAAAATTAAACTCGGCACGATATTCTGCTGAAGCTAAATATATATGTACATCAGTCGGGAATCTTGAAATGGTTCGCGATTGCCGTAGAGGCAGATGATGTAACGAGTAAAACTTGAGATGTGAACTTCACGATATAATGCAGTGGTAGAGATAATATCCCATATAATGTGAAAACTCACCATGTGAAGGCCAAATAATACTTTCGCCATTGCTACAATTCTTCCAACCAGGTCATCTAGGATTTGCTGCTTGGTTAACGCTCCTGTTCCTTTACCGTTGAGATCATTTTCGTCGGTTGTCGATTTTTTGTTGCCTAATTTCGAGTAAAGATGATGTTGCCAGGACATGGAATCGGACGGATCAATTTTATCAGGTAGGGTTAGTTGGGTTTTGGCGAAATCCACGATTTCATGCTCAGGAAGTTTCTGTAAAAAATTAAAAAATACTTAGCATAGATTCTTCGAATGGTGTCGGTGTCACTATGGTTGGAATTATTCGAAAATAATTGAAATTACCTTCAAGTAACGATCTTTGCAATGTTGGACAAGTTCTTGCTCTCGTCCAGCAAACAGGTTGAGGCCAACAGGGAGTAAGCGCTTGAGGCAAGCCACCATAAGACTAGAAGCCAACTCTTTGTCTTTGTCTCGTTTTTTATCACGATTTTTCTTCTTCTTGATCTACTCAAGAGATTATTACAGTTTAACCTCTGAATTAGCTTAATAAATAGCATTAACTGTTGTTATTGACATACCTTTCCGCCAGTTTGTGCACTAGGATCTGCTACAACTGTTCTTCTACTAGCAGTTGGCATTATAAGTGCCATGTTATCGATTTCGTGCGCAGATATGAAATTAGTTTCTTCTTTTCTGAAAAACTACACGCACATATTTACGTAATTAAAGCTTTACAAGATACTTGCTTGTAGGAATCAATCGTAGATCAAGTATCTGATAAAATCTTACCATAGATTTTGACCACAAATTAAATATTTCAGCCACGTGATTGTATAGATATTCAGCCTCGATAGTATTGTTTTTCAACCACAGATTTCTTTGTAAATCAACGTATTTAATAAGCAGCGGGTAGAATGCATATATATCTCGAACAAGAAGTTGCCATTCTTCTTGAATCTGGCCCTCAACCTGCAAAAAAGGAAACACTAGCAATTACTTCTTAAACACGTTAAAAAATATAAACTATCAAACAACAAAATTTACCTGCGATGTATCTTCAGTGGTAGATTTGAGGAAACCTCGAACAGATTCTTCTTTGTGGTACATTGCATCTGTACGTTTCCGAACCTTTTCGGCAAGAGGTAGGAAAGGATCCTTTAGAAGTTGCTCTGATGAATTGATGATAATCTGCTGAGTGTAAGCGGCAATGCGGGTCATCCACGGTGCCGTTTCGTTACCGATATTGTTCTTAATTAAGTTCAACACGTTTCGGAGCAACCGATTCATGTGTTCGCTTGTGACTTCCGTGATGTTGCTACTGCAATATAAAATTTCGTTGTACTTTAACCGTACAATTTGCGGAGAAACAAATCCGAGTTGCTAATATTTTCAATACTTACTCTGGTGTGGTGACCCCTGTCACGTTAACATTATCAGGTCCTTGAGCCCACCAGAAAGGCAAGTATGAGCAGAGCATTGGCAACGTAATATCTATAATGTGCGGAACTTCGCTGTACGTCTTCCCAGAGTCTACATACTGTTCAACCTCTTGAAGAATATTTGCTAAGTTTGGCATAGTGCTTCCTAGCCGACCCAGAATATCTAAAAGAGAATGAAAGGACCGGAATTTAATATGCTCCAAACTACCGTATTTTTGCGTTGTAATGTTTGATAGTTAAATCTAGAACTCACCTGGACTGGATTGTAATTTGTGATGTAACGAGTTAGGATTATTCTTGTTCAACTGTGGCTCCAAGAAAGCAATTGGGAAGGTTGATGCAAACGCACCAAGGCAGCTACCTACAGCTGGTCTATGCCGTTCGATTTCAAGTTTCATGTACTTCCTGTTCTTTGGAAGAGCCATATCGGTGCCGAGGGTGTACAAACTATTTAGCATTTTATAGGCGGCCAGTTGAAGATCGTTGACTGCACATGGTAATCATAGACATTGTTAATTCCCAAACTGCATGACATTCTGTCATCTCATCCAAAAAAGACAACAGCATAAGTCAAAAACTTACGTATTAAATCGGAACCATAGTCATAAGCTGCAAGATGATCAAACAAGGCAGTAAGGACAGGTAAAACCACCGCGTTGATATAATTCAGGGACGTTGAGGTTTTGAGATGAGTTCCACGCAAATGTGAGTACTTTTTTTCTTGTAGATTAGTAATTGTGTGACCCAAGTCGTCGGCTGCGTTGTTGAAAAACGAGAGCATGGATGTGCGGATAAATTCTGGGCAACTCTTAACGATAGTTCTGAAAATAATTACCAGAAAATTAAGCACATTCGGCAACTACTTTGTTTTCACATTACGGTATTGTAGCAAAACTCACTTGGCGTCGAAGGCTTTGATCAAGACTTCCAAGCATTTGACAGTAATCTTTACGTCGCTTCCAAATGCAGCAAACTTAGAGCGTAACAACGAAGCAAGTCGACAGAACAATCTAAGGGTCAGTTATAAAAAATGGTAGTATCCCATTAAAAAACTCATAGAAATCCCAGTTATGTCTCTGAGGAAAGGGAAGAAACACTTACGTCGCGACCATTTCCTTTTCTTTTAGAGAAGCAGCACCACTAAGATTTCCGGCAGTAGGTACAGCAATAAAATAATTTTTGTTTGTACTGAAATATTTTTCCATTAGAGGTAACACAACTTTAGAAAAGAACTTGACATCTTTTGGCGTATCTTTAAAGGTACTTCGATGACTATAATTAGATGAAGGCACTTGTAGTTTCATATTCACAGAAGCAATATCTTGATAATGAAGCAGTTTCTCCAACAAACTGTAAGCAAATCTTCTCTCAACGGACGCTGCAGATGTTGCACCAGGATCTTCCAAAGTTGAAGCTGCTGGTTTACTAGACCTATAGAGCTTGTAGCCCTGGAACTGGATGTACTTCAATAGTTCTTGACATCGCTCCCTGTCTTTCTTTTTCTCTTTGTCCGTGAGCAAGTCGTATGGCACCAACTGAGGATGTGGGCTTCCAGCTATAATAACGCAATTCCGAATCAGATTTAGCTATCAAATGCATAACTTCGACGACAATACTCAAGTATAAGGAATTACTTACCGTTGGAGTCAATCTCTTCCTTTTTCTTTCTCGCCCAAATATCATGTGCGTTCTCAGCGAGTCTTTCAGCCATATTTTGCATGTCTCTGCTCAAAGTGAGATTAGTCATATCAACTGGATGAGGATGATAGTTGAAAGCAGTTTGATGATCTCCTCCCTGAAGTCAGAAAATAATTACAAAATCATGAATTTAGTTACAACAACCGCATATATCCATCCTCAAGTCGAATGCCATGTACCATGCTTGATTTTGAAGGTCGACGATTATTGGATCGATTCGCCATGTCAACATCTCCTTGCTCGATATTCCAGCTGAAAGCTAGCAAAGCCTTTAGAGCTTCTCGAATGGGTTCCTTGTACCTCTCTTTCTCCTACAATATTCCACATGGATTACCACAATAATAAATAAAAATGCAATAAAATAAATTAAATATGTTGTTCTAAGGATGTTTTAGTCTTACGTATTCTGATAATTGTGTGTAGGGTTTGAGACGAGGGTGGATTTTATCATTCCATGAATAATGGTCTCCGTACTTCCAACCATTTTCAATTTTCCTACTTGCCCACGCATCGTGATAATGTTCGGAGAACTTCAGAATTAGATTGTTCAAATCCGAGGTTACTTGAACGCTACAAAGATTACCACAGATAGAAAAAATGGTTATATACACTTGTAACACTTTAAAATTATATTGCTAGTGAGCATGCATGCTACGCGAACCAAATGGTAACACATGTAAAACTAACCTTGTCGTTTCAATTGGGTGAGGGTTGTATGGCCCATCAGCATCCGAGTTATTTTTCAAAAGTTCATCATCCATGTTTGTTGACAAGCTATAATCAGGTGGAAGAGCGCATCCAATGGCAATGAGACAAGGAAGGGCTTTTCCAAAAAGTTCCGGATCGTATTCCTAAAAATATCAATTTACTTGTGATAATTAAATATGTAACTTATATTTTAATAAACAATTAGCACGAATTGGGTCAGTCAAGTTTAAGATTCCTTGACGCATACTAGCAACATAACGTTCGACGTACGCGTTTGGATAATGAATCAAAGATGTTGCTGAAAAGCATCATTGTAAGCCTCCTCTCTTCTTCGCTAGCTGTTCCATAGCTTCCTTGGCCGCCAGATGATCCATAATATTTTCCACAACGTTCGTAATGAAGAGTCAATAGCTAAAGTGTAATAAATAAATTCATGAAATTAAATGCACCCACATCGACAGCATTCATTTACAAGATACTTAATTTCGTACGACTTACTCTGAGAGCAACAGTTGTATACTCGGACAAGTTTGCAACGTCGACCGTGAGCTTCCTCAATAACTTCAGCAACATATTTGGTTGCATTTCCCTAATAAATATGAACCAGTGCATAAGAATTCGGAATTTCTTTAGTTAGGTGCTCAATCGTCTTAATTAACTTTACCTTGTGAGGGCCACCAAGAAATCAGATACAGCTTCTCGCTGACCCTTTGTCAACATCTTGTTCTTGGAGAGTCTGTACACGGTGTGCAAGGTGGCATCCAATAAACTTGCATAATTATCTGCCTCAGCATAAAACTTGGAGTGGGATATCAGTAATGGTAAGATAGAGTTGCCGATGTATCGATTCAAAGCCAAGCCCATGTCAGATTCCCCGCCATCGTGCTGAAAAAATATGTAATCCTCAGTTCATAATTTCTTCGCTCAAATAAGATTAACGAATTATATTGAAATATACCCTGTCCAGCATGGTGGCTGCCCGAAGATCAGGAAGAAACGCTTCTTCTAAAAGTCTGAAGAACAAATCTCGATCGTCAATACCGTATACTCGTTCAAGGAACAGAACAATACTTTGCTTGTGATTAGGAACCAAGCCAGGTGGCATGTCACTCTTGGGCCCATCTCCTGGTTTGGTAAAACTCTGAAGACTGAACTTTAAGCTAAGAGCCCCGCGCAGATCATCTAAAGGAACTAAGGATCGCAAAATTGCTCGTGCACGCAATGACTCATTTTTGCCCTGTATGAATTCAAAGATTTAAAGTTAGCTCATTGTCCATGACAAGAGTGTTTCTAAATAAAATTTGCTGCGATAATCAAATAGACAAATATAACTGACCTGTTCAATTATCTTCGAGTCTGGAGCGCAACGACCCAGTACATCGACCAAGGTGCAGTAGAAGTTCAGAATGGCAGCGCCTGTGTCGATGTAGTCTTCATCCTCCTCACCTTCTGGCAACGGATGTTCCATGTTAATACCACTTACTCCCTCTCCTTCCACTTGAGCGTTTCTTGCAGCAATTTGATCTGACATCTGCAATACAAATTCACAGTTTACGTCATTTATGATTCCAGACAGGTTCAAAAAACGGTTCCATGATACTTACTTTATTGGCGTCGATGATAGCGCGTAACAATCCTTCACCTTCACCTCGTAAAGCTGGACCAAGACACTCAGGACGACGGATGAGCAATCTGATTACCAAATTAGCGTTCTCTTCAACACTTTCACCACTAACCCAAACACAAAACCGGAGGAAATCCAAGTAACGTTCTCCTTCCACAGGATCCCAACCCAGGTCAGGGTATCCTTTCTCCACGAGCTCAGAATTAGATTGCAAACCGCATCGTGACAAGTAAACAGCGATTTTCTCCAGCAAGTGCTCTCTGCAAAATTAAGGAGCTTTGATTAGTAACATCTGTTCATTCATTTTAAAAGCAACATGACTGTATGAAATTAAGTTAGTACCTCAGTGCCAAAGCCAATTCGGTATTGTCCATCAATGAAGAATACGCAACATCAAGCGGGGTGCTTCCTCTCAAGGATGGGCGAGACAGCAAAATGTTACTGTGTTCCAATAAAAATGCAAGATGTTCAAACATAGCTTTCTGGTTTTGCCGAGAAGTTCGGCAGAAGTAGCACAAGAAACGACAACATGCGACGACCATCTCATGGGAAGTGTCCTGAAAAGGAAAACATTTAAATTATTGTTAAAACATGCAGCTGAAGGATTCAAAATAAAGAAATATTCACGTTACCTTTTCCTTAGGAGCCTGTTCGCCTTCTCCTTGACCTGGTGACGCAGCCTGACTCTTTTCTTGAGCTTCTGATTGGGCCTGAGCTCGACCTAGAGTATTCATCATCAGAGCCATTACATTCTCGTGAACGCGTAAAATTCGAATTAGGTCAGGATGCTGGAAGAACACGTGGTTGTTGACAAGTTCCCTGAAATACAAAATTTACAATGAAAGACAAACCAGATCGATTCCACCGGCCCATTATGGGCGAACTTTAGCAAACAAACAGTAAGCACGAAAACTTTCAATTGTTTTTGCAGAGTCGCAAATCGGGTTGTAGAGAACAGCATTTTGCCCATGAACATATTGATATGTAATCCTAAACCCGTCAATTTTCTTGTGCCTGTATTGCTATTATAGGTCGCTTCACTATAAACATACCAGAGCAGTACTCTCATAAGACCCTCTTCCTCTTGAGACATTTGTACGGGAAGAAGAGCTCGGATCCTGCTTAAGCCGACCCACATGCCATCGATATGTTGTGTGGTACGATTGTTAAAAACGTAGCATTTCTCCAACGATCGGATTAATTCTCCAACGGTATCGTACTGCCGCAGCAGCAAGCTAAATTAAAAACAAAGCCATGTGATATTTAGTCGAGCTATTCAGGAGGAAATTGTAACAAAATCAAGTTTTCTTACCCAAACATTTCCCGAACAAGAAGAGGTGTTTCGAATTGACTCTCCTGCGCCCATCTAACAATGGTTCGAGTTAAATACTTCCTGAATTTCTCTGTAAAATAAGGTTCACAATTGAGTTGACCTCTGCACGACCTTTACAGTACATCATAAAGCACCGCCTTTAAGAAGTTTATCAATCATTTTACCTTCGGGGAGCTTTTCCTTTTCTTCTTCGGTATCGACAATTTCCTCCGGAGGCTCCAGCTTTTTCACAATGTTCAGCATGTTTACAACTCTGCTGACAACAGAGCCTTTGGGTTCTTCTGATCCTTCCTGTGAGTCAAACGTTTCCGAAAAAGTTGTAGCGCTTTATATCAACATTAAAGTAATAGTGAAATCGTGTTGAAAAACGCTAACGTACCTCGGAAGCTTCTTCTTCCACGACGCCTTCAAGAGATACTTTGCCCATTAGTCCGTCATGGAATTCTTGAAGCAGTACCCGCAAACTTTCGCCAAGAGGACAGTTTTCCATCTCTTCTTCTTCCAAATTTTTAAAGCCAAGGATACATTTCATCTAGTAAGAAACAAGTGCATATACTTTTCTGCCATGATGTAAGCACAGCTAGATATTCACGCTGTTGCTTTAGTTACCTGTTCAACTGGTGGACAACGGAATTCTTTAGTCTTCTTTGCAGCCACAGCGGAAGGTAAATCAGATTGTTTGATTTCAATGTATCTTCTCAATTGATCCTGCAATAGGCAAAAATGTAAAACATATGAAGTAGAGACCTGTACTCATTTAGCAACCAAGATACATGATAAGAACTCAAAACGAACCGATTGAATTTCACCGATGAAGTCATGACTGAATGCAACAATAGTTTCTACACGATGTCTTAATTGGACGTCGTTCAAGTGATGAAGCACATAACACATTTGTAACTTCACTCCCTCAGCCAACTCCATTTGTAACAGACCTTTTCGGTGATCTTCCTCATCTTCCTCAGCAGGGAACCGATTAAACGTGAAGACATTTGCTATACAGAAAACAAAGCAGTTTCAATGCTGGAATTTCGCTAAGACATCTTTTAATTGAATTTATTTAACCGCTGACAACATTATACCTCTAGTTTTTTCAGGGTCCCAGGTTTGGGGCTCGATCATAACCAGAAGGCGTTCTAAATCCTCATCTTGGATGATTCCGACCATAAGCAGTTTGTCCACCAGCTTCAGCAAAGGCCTGTAGCGATCAACATAAATCCGTTATGAAGGAAAAAACAGACAGAAGCAAATCTGTGGATCTCACATATTGCCATGATTTTTTATTTAGATACTACATGCTTACACGAAGAGATTCTCGTTACTTCCTCCTATGGGATCCCTATTGTGAACTTGATTAATGCGAACGGCTTCTTCCAATGCATCCATAGTAAAATCTTTGACCACTTGCAGAGGGAATGCAGGACTACTAAGGTTCTTGATGTGCTCTACCTTTTCTCTGCAAATATTTTACGAAACAATTAATTAGAATTGCCTAAGACGTTCCTAAAATGTTAGACGAATTTAAAGCAACTGACTTACTCAATTTCGGTCATTGTCATTTGGGGCAAGACCGATAGGGTTTTCACGGATCTCAGACTGTGTCGCATTGCTTCATCCTCGTACAAATCTTTCAGATCCTGTGTCAACGGAATGATGTACTCGTTTTTGCAGACCTCCCTAAAAACAGCAGTTTAGTAATCAGTTTATAAAGTATTCTAACCATACGACATCGTTTGGCCTACACTACGACCACAATGTGATCATACGGCCGGCCAATCTTTAACAAACTCACATTGTTGTTGAAAAGGATTCCAAATGAAGCGCGATAAGAAGATCGTAAAAGCCTCTCCTCAACGGTCCAGACATGTATTCAGCTTGAATGGCGTAAAGAAGTTGTTTTTGATCCACATACGTACACAAAGTATGCGCAGCACGGAAGTTCGACTGATAACAAAGCGCAGCGTACATCGTCAGCGTTTGGAAATGGAAACTGGAAAATAAATCCAAGCCATACAAAAACTTTAGATTGATTCAATTAGTCATTCGTGTTGGAATAGTGGAATCAAAGTATACGTTCTCACCTAAGCAAACGCTCCATTTCAATCAGTTCCAGAATATCTATGCATCGATCTTCTTCTGGAATATGAAGTGCGAGCATGGACACAGGGTCTTCGCATAGTGTGCTCCAGCCTCGCAAGTCTGATAGCTTCAAAGCATGCAATCTTAAATTTGCATTGGGCACGCGAGCCCATTGATGTGGTTTCAGATACTGAACTTTAAGACGCGGGGGGAACTGCAAAACCATTCAATTAGATTGTAGTTTCCTTTCATCAGAGGGATTAATGTAATGGGCATAGTTTTACCTGAGGGCTCAAGTGCTTCCCTGAATTGAGAAGAACGGCAGCAGACAAAGGCAACGTTGTTGGTGTGCGTCCCAACTCAAATTGCAAAATGTCCTTGCTTGTCGCTTCCACGAAAATAGCGGGAAACAATTTTGTGCCAGGTTCCATCTGTAAATCAGAAATAAAAAGAACATTTAATTCATAATTAGTTACATGCCACAGTATTGATTATTAAGTACTATGTCTTACCCGATATGAATACTTTGTTTCTTTGCCGTCGCAAGTAAAATTTACCCAGCCCGTGGCAGTGTCAACAAAGCACCCGATAAACATTCCCTGGGAAGCTCCTTTACCGGAAGTATCTTGAGTGACTTGGTTAAATAATTCGTCCGCACGGACCATGTAGCAGCTGTTTCTCTCAACACTGAAGCAGATTAGATTTAATTTTATAAAAATCATACTTTTATTTGATGTATATATATATGAAATGATAATACATATTGCAATGATTCGACTTACGCTTCAACCTCCGTATCAAATTCATCGATTCCCGCTATGGTGACCTTACGAATTTTTTGACGAGAGAAGAGCTTAGTATGGAAATGGTACTGGGTCGTGACCCATCCAACGTACACGTGAGCAGGATCTTGTCCAGGGAAGACTCGAACACCATAAAAGTACTCGTTTATCAAGTTTAAGCATTCGGCATCAAATAATTCACCTTCCTCGTCTTGTTCGCTCCCAGGAACTCCGTTCATAGGCAAACTATTTGGTTTCTGAGCTCCGGCCTGAGAGTTTCGATGCGCTGATCTCTCAGGTACTGCCGGTGGCACAATTTTCAGGTTGCTCTAGAGATTTACATAAACTACATTAATACATGCCTTTCAAACGTCAATTTTAACAGTGTGTATGCATATTATGAATCACCTGAGACAATCTAACGGCAGTGTTTTTGACATTAAGGGTATGTTGCTTATTTCTTTCGTCCATTGCATCCGGTTCAGGGGTTCTCGAAGAGGCCTTAGCCCGCTCCTTGCTTTCTTCCCTTTTGCGAGTGAAGAACCTAGAACACGAAGATAAACTATGAATACAAGTCACTCCATTGAATTTAGCCACCCGGAGGTCGAAAAATGACACTTTCTATGGGAAGGGAAACCGATACATACTAAAACCGATGGGTTTTACACTGCACAGTGGCATATAAGTAAGTTCAAAGGTACACGCCAGTAAGGACGAATTTAAAACGACACGTTGCTAACTCAATTACAATAGGAACAAAGTGATTTTCCCCATACACTCCTAGTTTACAAAAACGGTTAAATGAATAACACAACTTACAAGAAACATGTTTAGTGTGGACTTACCGTGAAGCATATTCCATTCCAACTCCAGTGATTTCTTCGATGGAATACATACTATGCATGTTAAAGCAACAAACGTATTAACTACCAACCACTGCAAACTTTTCTAAACGTATTCTAAGTACCAAGTTAGTCTAATTGCCACAAAGGCACTATAAGTGCAAAAAACGTCATCTTCTCTAAAACTACGACCACCATCACGAAGTAAAGCAACTAGCTGTGGAGAAGCAATTCACCGCTCACAATAGCATTTATCTTGGTAGCTTGCTCCCTCTGTCGAGATAAAAAATTTCTCGCAAAACGCAACCAAAAAAAACATTGCCTCACCTGAACGGTGACTTTCCTCTGGATTTCTTTTTCTCCTCTTTCGACTCAGGGTCTGGTGTTAAAGCATCTTTCTTCCCGCGACTTAATTGCAATTCACTGGCAGCACGAGGTAGTTTTCCAGGGTCAAGAGAATCCATATGCAAGGTGCTTCCACCACCTTGTTCATATTGCATCTGACGTTGAATAGAACCAGATCGCGCTGGCTTTGTGGGAGGAGATTTTATCGTCTTCCCTCGGCGTGGAACTCGGCTCCGGTCATCTTGTTCCAAAGTCATTTCGTCAGATTCAACGGCATCTTCCGAGTAGCCTCTTTGCAGCTCTAATAAATAAACACACCTTTTACTATACACTACCAGGCCATCTCGAGAGTTACTATTGCATCTAACAATTTATTAACCTTTAATGTCAGTCATAGTGAATCCAGATTTGAGCATGGACTGTTCCATGGGATTACTCCGATGGATCCCACTGGAGCGTAAACGAATTTGTCTCATTCTTATTTCTTGCCAGCGCCTCGACTTTTCATCCTCCCTACAAAACGATCAAGTAAAATCTAAATTACATCGAATCATCAGTAGATTTTTCAGGTCAACAAGAACAAAAATAGTCTAACTTACTCGATGAATTCATCCTGACAAATGACCGGCAGGGACAATCTCAAAAACTCCCAGTTAGCCTTTTCCATTGTTTCAAAAGTCTTGTGACTGATTCTTAAAGACGGAGGTGTATCTGATCCTGCTGGAAGACGAGCCACGTCGATGTTGGTGTCTTCCCCGTCATCGTTGTTTTCAAAGATTGGCTGATCTTTCGTATACCACCAGGTCATTGCGCGATTCATGTTTCTGGAAATTTAGAAACGCGTCCCAATTTATTTTCCAACTCAATTCAAGTAAAAAGGTGATTTAGCATGTTTTGATAATTTAATGCAACTTACACGCAGAATGGTTCGTAGCCTTCTTGCAATCCGCAAGTTGTGAAAAACTTGAGAGCGTTAACGTCATGGCCAAAGGTCAATTTTGCTTTTTGACCTACTCCTAACGTACAAGCGGGAACGAAAGCTTCACCCTGAACATCCGTGAATGCTGTTTCTCCACCCATCGCATCCATAAGCAACTCACCATTTAAAGAGAAGCCTAGAATCATACATTAATTCATTTAATCTGTGATTTCTTTAGACTTTAAGCTATAAATGCAATATAATTAAAGCATTGTACGGATAAGAGAAGCAATTGAGGACTGCGCAACAGGCTGGCTCTACTCGTACGTGCTGCAGCGTCAAGCGATTTGAAGAATCTAAACTGGGTAGCTAGCAAGCAATTAAATAGTTTTTAGTCCATGCATCAAAAGTCAGTTACATACAGAGTATTTGCGTGCAGGTTCCGAAAAGTAGCTAAACTGCTGTTGCTAAGCTTAACTCTGTCAAAAGTTAATTAAGCTTTGCGTCAACCGGCTACAGTAATCATTGCTGTCCGTTACTACCTCAAGGGTCTAGCTTTTCTTGTAGAAAATCATCACAAATACTAATTTAACATATTAAATTGTCGTGTCTCGTCCGGAAGGAAAACGACAAAAGCAACATCAATTAGCTGAATATTGAAGTAAATCACAACGTTTTGTAAGAAATACATTTATAAGATAAACTTTATAAAAATGTAACTAGCTATTTAAGTACCACACGGAGTAACACCGAATAATTGATAACTGAATATTGAAAATATGCGATTTTTGTGACAGACGGATAATTGTTTTCTGGAAACTGCCTAGTTGGCACTTACTGATTGTTCTGTCTATTAAATCAAGCAGTACTCCGATGACATCGCCCTCTTTCCATTGTTTTCCATAAGACTCAGCAGCGCCACAATATATTTTCTCTTCCTTCAGAGAGCAGGATTAGGGAAACAAAAACAGGAAAGACGACAATGAGACAACACAAAAATACATTAACATTTCGAGATTTCATTGACCCAGTTGCAAAATTCCATAGGGTGTCTATTCAGCATGATCCGAGAGAGTGCAGGATTCAAAAAATGCAGAGAAAGTCTTAAATTTAAACGGTCTCTGAACAGGTAGTCATGCAATTGAAGAGATTTTCATTTAAACATCATTAGTTATATACTGATAAAAACCTCATATTTACATAAGTCATGCGACTCGGTTCAAGAATCTGATAGATGTGTTGACAGGGGGCTTTGTTAGAGCTACTTAAATCCGTATTTCATTATATCCGCAAGGTATGAAACGATCAGGGACAAGCACTTTTCGGGGATCAAGCGAGATTTTTCATCGCAGCACAGGTTAAGAATACTTACAATCACTTGAGCATTTAACTGGAAAATTTTCCCCACGCCGAGCGCTTATTTTCAACGAAGTGCAGGGATTTAGGAAAGTTTGTAAATTTTATAGACCAGTACTCACTCATTGACCGATTCTGAACGTCTAGCATACAGCCAATGACGTCCCCTATTTTAAGGGATCGACCTTGACCATAAGGATCTCGATAATTCTGATGCACTTTTTCCATCTAATACAGTACGTGTGAAAATATTTAGAAAAATATTAAAACGATTACATGTATTACAATCGACATTCGAAACCCTTCGGAGTGCACTCATAAGTGGCGGATCAAAAAGTTGTTGCCGAAACATTATTTCAATGCAATTACGGAATTTAAGAAGAAATATTTCTCAATTTCTCATATCGGAATTAATAACTTACATTGTAACCGTCAAATGACCAAGAATATTCATCGCTCCCGAGTTGGCATCCTGCTTTGCAATCAACGCGGGCCCAACCAACACGCATTGGACCGGATGTCAGAAGCTCAAATTCAAAATACCTGCGAATTCCAATCATAACTTCATTTATGTTCTCATACAAATAAATTACGATCGAACTAAACGGCTTGCAAAGATGTGTGACAAAGACAAACCATTTTCCCTCAGACACTGCATAGGTTTTTTCTGCCCTGTAAGTTCGATAGTCCCGTTTACTTTCGTCATCAAATACGCCAGGAGCGACTATAATTACAACGAAAATTTCGTAAAAGCCGTTTCAAAAAAATATATGAAGCTTATTTTCTTGCAAATGTAGTATACCTTCCTGGGCTTCACCGGTAGGTGGTTCAAGAATATATCCATACACTAGAAGAGTCCGAACAGTTTCGCTAGCAGTATCCCTAAACATAGCATTATCGCATATTAAACACAGAAAGACATGAAAATTGTAAAACAACGCTATTATTAATTTGATTAATTCTTACCAATTCGCAATCTTAATTGCTTCATCGACTTTACTGTATGGTACGAGATGAGGACTGCGTTTGATGTCGGGGTCCTGAAATACAACAAGAGATATTGCACATTTATTACTTGTTTCTGGCGAGGACCTTAAATGTAAACTCTGGTTCAAAGTGACAGTTTACCTCGTTGAGGCCGTATGTCCATCCTTCAGAAATTCGTTCCTTAGCCCAAATATTGTGCGTATTTTCAGCCAACTGGTCAACCAGCTCTTCTAATTTGGTTGTGAGCGTAATTGCGCTCAAATCCAAGGGTGCAGGTTTGTATCCGTTTGGCTGCATAAAAGGATCGTTTGGCAATCTGATACTTCGAATACGTGATGGCGGCTTATCCAATGATATGTGATACCCAAGGGCAACGATAGTCCTGAAAAAGTAAGATCCCATTAACATATATAACCCCTAACTAACGATCAATCTACTGCGAATTTACGTACTTAATTCATTGGAAAAGTACAAACTCAAAACAGAATCCTTACTTGAGTGTTTGTTGTGCTAATTGTATATCATAGCGTTTTTCTGCAGTCGGTAATCGTTCAAATGGGACCAAGCAAGGATGATATTTATCGTAATCATCTCTGTACTCTCCATAGAGCCATCCAGCTTCGATTTTGTTAACAGCCCACATTTCATGGATATTTTCTGCCAGCTTGTCTCTGACTTGTTCCACGAACGTAGGTAGAACGATCTAAGATTGAAAGTAAAAACAGGTCAAGCTTCATTCAACAAAGTTATTATCAACAAAAATCACATCATCTTTGAGACTCTGCATAATGTCCACTTACAGTTGATGTTTCCACAGGTTTGGGCACAAAAGCAACATCATCTTCAACTTTGAGAGGACCTGCGAGGTTTCCTTTGCTCAGGTCTCCAAAAAAGAAGCATGGATCCAACGCTAATACTTGTGTAGGCTGGAGGCATTCAACAAGTGGCGAGTGACCCTCTGGAGGAGGATACCTCAATCGACCTTGATCTCCTCCAAAAAGAAACCGACAACTGCGTGAAATCAAACCAAGAATAATAAACATCATATATGATATTCTAACAAGTTTTTCTGTAACAAGTATTTAACACTGCCCCTATATACCTGACTTTGGCGGAAGCGCTTACAACGGGAAAGAACATTCCCTCTAAATTAAAGCTCTTGAAACATCCTCGGATTTTGACTCCATTGAAATAAAACGTTATAACGGGTACATCAAGATCTATGGCACAGCCAATAACATCTCCTTTGCGGATAAAAGGCTCTTCGGATCCAGGCACAACGCAGGTACTTCGGCCACCTTTGGAAGACAGATTCATGCAATAAAGGAAACAGTTATTGCCTTCCATCCGATTCCATTTTACCGTAGACAGAGGGCTGCAAAAGCGTACCTGTCCAAAGGTAAGCACCATCGAATCCATAGGAATATAAATCGTCACCGACTCCGTTACCACCCCATTTTTCTCCGCCTCCGGGAAATGGTACATACCTGAAATGTATTCGAGTGTATGTTAAAAGCATGCTACAATGTTGCATTTTAAAAATGATTTGCAATTCCTTTCTTGAGCTTACCCTGAAGTACTGGCCCAGCCAATCCGTAAATGCGGCACCATGTGCGTAGCTTGCTCAATATGATCCAGGGTAACTTCAAAATACCATTTCTGGTAGAAAGCACTTCCTTCTACCTTACCGACGAATATGTTTGGTCGCACACTGCAAGATAAAATACATTTTCGTTGTAGGAAATGCCAATATTTCACTAGAGAAAATGTGATAGTTTTGAAATATATAAACTTGGCAACGTTCCTCACCTTCCAACATGGTCCACAAGTTGTGTATGCAACAGTAGGTTTTTTCCGGGAAGAAGGTAGTCACAAATGTTGTTCTGAGAGGATCGGACTGCCACACCGTTACCAACGCAGAGAGAGCAAAGAACGTCTAATACTTTTGGATCCCTGCCATGTTTTTCCAGGAGAGAAATGATGACTTTTATATGTTCCTCCTAAAAAAGGTAAATCCGGCCATTCAATAAATCTGCTAGGGTGATTTAATAAATCCTGGACTTGTTGCTTCCAGCTTTATCGCTATTCAAATTTCACATCTTACTCTCATCATGTTCAGAGCTTCGGGTGAATCGATAAGAACACAATGGAGTACATCCAACATTCCAGTTCCTTCTCCAGAAGCCTGAGATCCAAGTCGACTGAAGAGCCAATTTAAGCGATTAGAATTGGCAAATTGTGCGCAATTTGTGTGATTGCCCTTAATAATGGCAGCTGTAAAAATGCAAATATACATTCATTCGCATTCATTACTTTCACTTGCAAGTTCAGCATTAAATTTACATTCCAAGCTTTTCCTTGTCAAATAGACGTTCGCAAAATTTGCATTTTCTTAGCTTACCCAAAAGTTGATACAGGTATCCAGATATGGCGTCCCAGTTTTGCCCTCCTTCTTCAGCCAGTGAGACGCCATAGCCTTGTGAAGTAATGACTGTAATGTTATCGATAGCGTCCAGGATCAAGTTAAGAATACCTTCTTCTTGAAACAAGTCCTGCCGATTTCGTAGAGCACGGAGCCGGTTTTGTTTTTCCTCGTGTTCTGTGTTTGGAGATAGAAGAAAGTCAAATTCCTTGTAATACTTTCTTCACCCAGCTGAGTTTAGAAACACTGAATAATTCCAAACTTTCGCAAGCTTGCACACAGCTGCAAGGAAGTAATTATGTAGGGTAATACCCTGCTAATTTTCTCCTTTACCAAGGAGCCCAAGGAGTTGGCGAAATGCTGCCTAGTATTAAGTCAAAAGATAATCGCATCTAATCTCTTCCGCAGAAGTGACTAAATCGGTAAGATCTGCTGATGAGCAGTGCAGCACGAATGGAAGCCGTCTTGCAGTAGCAATAGCACTTCAATTTGTGCCAAGATTGGCACGGTACCCTTACTAAGACCCCAGCTCCAGAGATTATCCAGAGAAGATATAATACAATCTTAACTAACTCAGGTTTAAGGATGTTCCCCGCTTTTACTATTACCCATTTCTTCTTCCGGTTGGGCGAAATAGTTGATTAAATCCTCAAGGCACATGACCATTTCACTAAGGTTGACAGTTTTGAAGAAGGAAGCTGGTTGTCTGCTCATTTGAAGAACTTCCAGAGCTCTAAATCCAGAGAAAATCCAAGCATAAGTACAAACTGAAGATTATAGAGCTTACGTCTAATTTTTCACGTCACTCAATTCCAAAACAAGAGCTTCTCACTTAATGAAACGAGTAAATAGAGATGAACATTTCCGAATGACACGAGCAGTTCGTGATTCTTCTTCTTGACTTCTGCTGAACTCTAGCCCGTCATCCATTTTCCCTTCTTCGTGCAACACGGCTTGTTTCTCCTCCACTTTCCCCACACCTTTCTTCTTCGTCTCGTACGTCTGTAAATCCGCAACGAAATGAAGATTTATCACTCACACTTTCCCCAGTCTCCCTCAAGCTATGGCACAGAATCCTTAATCACCAAAAGGGGGCATTTATAACTTCCAAGTCCTTACCTTGTACGACAGCCATAATCCGCTCTCCATGTGCTGAACGATGACAGTACTGTCACCATATTTTATAACAGCACTTCCAATAATTTCCAAATCCTTGTCTTCAAGAACTGTCCTCTGATCATCCTTCTCTTGACGTAAAATAAATGAAGTTGAGGCGATGGTTGAATCGTTTCTGCACAAATTAAGTAACCAAATATTACGCTTTTCCTTGAAGATCGTAGACTAGAACTTCTAGTTCAAGGTTTTATAATTGTTCCTTTCAATTTCAACCCCAGTAAAGCTGAACGAAGCTTCTATCTAATTTCTTACCTATGAACGAGAATGAGTTCATTATTCTCATTGACTCCCAAGTAACGACCCGTAGTAATATGCTTAATTCTCATGGGATGAAGCCAGTTAATGAAGCCTCCAGCCCATTTCGTTCTTGCTAATTCCAGTCTCCATAGAGAACGTGCTTGACTGACAACATTACCCCCTTCGTAGATAACCATACTGTGGAAGAGATAAATCCAATTACGATTACAAGCATTCAAGTATATATACAGTCGCTTCTGCTGGGAACGAAACGACCGATGGCATTTACTCCAAAAGCAGCTTTTGCATTTAGCTCAACATTGATATTGATGGAAAACTTACTTTAGATCAGGTTGTTCGTTCCATGTGGGTGGGATAGTAAGACACTCATCTCCACCATGGAAAAATCGCAAAACTTCTCCTCCAAATACGAATCCTGAAGAGAAAGTTTACAAGATTATCACCAGCACAAAGTCACATCCACATCGATCAATAACGTTCAAGAGGAGGAACAGCAAGTAATTCAGAGCAAATTGAGGCTCAGGGGAACAAACCCATTTTACCAGAGGTTCACGAATTCCATCTGAAGAGAATTGGAAAAATCTTCAAGAACATAAAACTTACCAACATTTTTTACCCTGCTTAACCCAGTCCCGAATGGTTGTACAGACCACTGAGTTCCGTGGAAGGATGCGTTGACAATAGACAAATCATTTTGCTTAGTAGTGTGCTGCAAAATACAAAAACATTTAGTTTAGCACACAGACGGGTTTGCTTCGTTCCCAGCAAAATATTTTGCCAGATTAGCATAAATAACGTAGCAGTAGTATAAATAATTTCCGTTAAAAAATGACAGTATATATTATATCCCAAAAAAATAATTAAAACACATTCACAAGCTCATTCGGCGTATTTTAGCGTCCCACGCACGAACTTACCAAATAACGTTCTGTAGCAACAGATACTAAAATCAGGTCGTCACCAACTCGAACCTTTTCACCCTCAGAACGTTGTTTCGATGCAGGATGAACAGTCCACCAGCAAGCTTCCCCTGTAATTACAACAATAAAAAAGATATATTCACACTCTTACTCATGTATACGTTCGCATAAAAGGAAAAAGACATAAAATCCGAAAGTCGAGATGAAACTTCTCGTCCGCTTTCACCATAAAAAAATCCGCTTTCCCCCAAACATTACCTTGGGAATGTTCTTGGAGACCCACATCAAAAGCTAGCTTGTCGTTAGATGAGCTCGTTGATAAGCAGGCCAGGTACTATTAAAACCATAACGAGCAATTCCTTCAAGTCATTCATGTAATCTCATAGCACCATTAAGGATTAACAGCCGCTTTTAAATCTACACTATGTTATGTAGCACAGAACGCCGCCCAATCCTAATGTTCTTTCAACTTTCTCCAGGAAATTCTCGTTAAACTATTCAAAGAGAAGTAAATCCGTAGGATCGTTTCGTTTGTCAACTTTTAAGCTTCCAGTTTCCAGCTTTTTATTGCCTGTTCATCTATGCAATGTAAACGTTTGGAGCTCCTAAAACCTGAATTTGCAGGTTGGTTAGACTTGTCGATCTTTGTACAGTCATAAAGGGAATAGGAGAAGGTAAATATAATTTCACTGCTTACCATCATACTGTTTTGGTGCCTCAGAAGAATCGCGTTACCATATAGCAAGGTACGATGTCCAGACCCAGTTCCTTTTCCCTAAGGATTAAGTCATAAAGAGATTAGAACGACCTGTGAGAAACCACGGGACAAAAACAAAACAATCCATGGTTTGTCTTTGTCTCTTCGCTTTCCCCCAACTAGTACAAACGTATAACTTTTATAATTATTCACATAATTTACACATTCTATGTATGTATACGTAAACAGTCGGACTTTTCACACTTAAAGCTACACTACAACAACAGTCGATAGACTAACAACATCGTTACCGGCTATTGTATACCCCGCTAACTCAATAACGATACGACACGGCTATAATATATAAGAGCGCTTCCGCTAATACCTATACAATACCTTTAACGTAATTATAATTAACCAAAATTACATTATTCCTTCAAACACATTGATTACAGTCTCTCCAGTACATACGAATGCAGACATTTCCTTGAAGTATTTGGGAATGAATGCAAACTCTCTGCAACGAAGGAGTCAAAACAGCATAATTGAACCAACAACAAATAAATCAATGCAAGATTCAGACGATAATTTCATTCAACCCTTCCTGCAACATCAATAATTAAGATTTATATTCTATAAACAGTAACACAGGTATTTCAGTGTCTACACTGATTTAACTGTCTCTGACGTTAACGTGGATTTCCAATTTACGTCTACAAACGCTTGCATTGATACTGCTTTTTCAAAGTTAACGCTCGTTTGGTGAATTCAACTGTGATCAAATTACTTAGGCTAGCATGCAGCTTTCAGCACTATTTACAACAGGTATATATGTTAAAAAGATTACGTGATACATGTTAAATTATGTACAACATAAATAATAACTGAAGCGACATTTAATCTAAAGCTTAAGTTTTGCTTGAAGCAGTAAAGCAAAGCTTTCTACTCAACATAAACATAATGCTGATATTAAACGCAAGCAATGTATTTAATACACAGCAATGTCCATATGTCTTCTACA
The DNA here is from genome assembly GCA_906901655.1 of Sminthurides aquaticus. Lineage (NCBI taxonomy): Eukaryota > Metazoa > Arthropoda > Collembola > Symphypleona > Sminthurididae > Sminthurides > Sminthurides aquaticus. The sequence goes on from CAJQTT010000010.1 coordinate 2,639,395, forward strand.
AGTTTTGTTCTGTTTTAAGGTTTAAAAAGTTTCAGCAGGGCCTTGTACAGAGTAGGAACAACAAGTTTAGGTTCAAAGGTTAAAAAACTACGGGATTTACTCTAATAAACAACCATTGCCAAACTCTAATCCTCTCTTTTCTACTCAACACATTTAAATATAATCTTTTCGACGGAAACAAACTGTTTCAAACTATTCCTCTAATCTACACTGTTTCAAATTTTGACGCTACTACTAGATAAATTGAATACATCTGTCTTGTTGCTGAACTCGCCTCGTTAATTTCCTGAATTATTGATGCCTGAAGTTCTCTAGAGGGAGCCGAGCATTGACCCTGATCAGTCGTTCTGTTTGAAGCGTTTTTCCCTCCAGAACTCTTGTGCACGGAAGAAAAAAACGTTATAGAGAAACGTGGGTGGGCTGAGAATACTGTGAGGACAGGGAAAGTTAACTTTCTTTTGGCATTGCGAGGGGAATTGGAATTTGTTGCAACTTTTTTTAGAAGTCCAGTGTACGCATTACGGCAGCTGGATGATGTGCGTGTAACTTGACGAGTCAGAAGGATTGGGACGGTTACAGAAACAGAAGTTAAGTCAGGAGAAAGCTTGAGTGAGCGAACTTTCTTTTTTCTCTTAAGAGGAAAGTACAGACTACAGATTTTTATGCTCCAGTTTTTCTAGCGCAACTTCTAGGAATACTTTAGGAAAACTACTAACCGTGATAAAGTGCTACGTAGAGTTAAACGGGTTTACAAAATACATATTCTCCATTTCTAAATCATGTTGAAAAGCTACGATAATTATCAATGAAGGGGGTTCAGCAACAAGCCCATACGATTAAGTCTAAAGGTGTTATCAGCAAAATTAAAAGTTTGCTAATCATTCAAACCAGTTATACATTTAAAAGATTACTAAATTAAACAGCTATGGGATAACATAAAAAGATGTTGATATATGAACACACCTGATGCTCACATTACAGGATGTAACATAACTCAAGTACAAAAATATACGTTTCTAAGGAGCTTACACAAAGCTGACATCACGTCTATATGAGGACAAAATCTGACACTCACTCAATTTGGAGAAGAGAGACAAGAGGTAGTAGATGTTTGGCTTAAGTTTGGGATAGAGGTGGTGTATAGATGATACTAAATGTAGTATTTTTTGTAAGTCAGGTTCAATTTGGAAAGTAGGATTTTGACAGACAGAAGGGGTCTAGTCATTCGCAAAGTGAGATGGCAATTCAATGCGGCAAGGACTCGGGTGTGCTCCTGATTCTACTCACACTCAGCAAGAAGTAGTGCCAGAGCGAAAGGATGCATGGAATTGGTTTCTAGCGAAAATTCACTTACTATGGTTTCCTTGCCCTGCAAAACACGCAAATAAAGACACACATAGTTTAGGTTTTAGCCATCACTCAATTGGGTCATAAACGTGATAAGTGTATGTAGTATTATGTACATTCCAGGATACTATTTTTGAAACTTATGCTTAATATTACTACCTATTTTTCTCATTAACTTGCGGTTATAATATTCGAAACAGTATTTGAGTATTTGCGATTCAAATATGAGTATCATAAACGAATAAACACTTGAAACTGCGCAGTTGAAGGCAAGGGTAATGCAGGTAGGGATTAATTATTTGCCATTCATCAGTGCTTTAAAGCGTATTATAAACGGCTGAAGAAATGCTGTTACTGACTTCCAGCGAAGAAAAAGCACTGTAAGGTTGGTAATTCATTCCTAACTTTTTTCCTGTCACGCCGAAGGGGCAATGACAGTTCTTTTGGAATAAATTAGTTCAATACATCCAGTTTCCATTCAATAATGACAGCCATGGTCTGAATACATCAACATCTACTTCAGAGCTTCTAAAGATATTTACTCCCTTATCAAATCTTTTTTCACTTCTTCATATCATGTTCACTCTTAAAAATTAAACCAAGATTTTAAGGTTTTAAGCCACTGTGTCCAAAGAGCCTAATTCATTGCATCTGTTTGAACGACTTCTTGAAAATGCTTCAAAAAATGCTATTTTGCTACGAATCGCTTGTACACTTTGCCTTTGTCACGCGTAAGTTTTAAAAACACTGAGTACTTCGTGGATGCAACGTCATTACGATCGTCTTCGATAACGGCTTCGACGTCAATTCAATACCCTGCTTACACTGGTATAAAATTTTTTAACCATTTTCTTTTTAAAGCCAACCACTTGACCTTAATTGCTTAAATAGGATGCCCTGCTTTAATTACATGTTTTAGGTACTAGGAAGGCGCTGTTTCAAAGCTATTCGAGACGGAAACGTTTGATTACAGACAGCATTAAAATTACTGTCGCCACTCCTTTCTCCAATCGAGCTATATCCTCTTCCCGGTGCCATATCTTTCCAGCGACTTCGTCCAATACTTTAAGAAAGCGCACACTCTGGATTTCACAGTCTGAACCGAGACGCGAAGCAGGTGCATTTAACGTTGCAGGGAATTCACTTACTCGGGCAGGACCAGTTAATTCCGGCACGACACAACACTGAATTCCACGAAGTTGCAATAAATCAATTCCTTACAGCTCTACGTTCTATTCCTAGGATTCCAGACTCAGTCACTGCTCATATCCATCCACGATGAGAAATTATTTTCTAAGAAAGCCATTACTCTTAAAGCAAGGATAATGAGAACAGAAATCTTACCGAATCGGTTCCAGCGGCTGTAACAAGCTCTTGCAAAGCTCTTACAGACAAGGCTTGCTCTATAACGAACACGCAACAGCTCAGGTCCGGGGGATTGTTCTGTAAGAAAAAATAGCACACATTCATTTTCTACTTTTTTTCCACCTGATCACCTTTCTCCAGTTCACGTCTTCTTTTCGTACCTTTTACGTTTTGACACGCTTTTTGAGCATCATTCATAACGCAGGAAAAAAAACTTTTTCAACTTTATCACATGACCACCTTGGGTGATTTTCTCCCACAGTTACCAAGAATACTACAACCTCCTTCGTCCTAATCTTTTCAAGCCTACCTATCAGGAATGTTTCCAGGCTGAAGCACCTTGAACAAAACCTTTCCAGACCTACGATCCCATCGATTTTTGCATTATTTCTTATTCTTCCACCCTCATGCACATCATCTGCCATCTTCTGAACTTTGAATCGTATGTAATGCTGGAGCAACTTTGTTTCAAGTTTTCCTTTACTGCTTTCACCAGGTCACGGAGATTCCTGAAGCTATGGGTTTCTGCAAGATGCACATACTGTCTTCTTCATCTTCTGAATCCTCTTCCACTGCCATAAAATAGGATTTCCTTCAAGCACTTGAGCACATATTCGACAAGAATGAGGATTGAGCATCCACATCCAGCAGGATTTTAACAAGATGAAAAAGACTTGCACTCAAGAATTCCAAGAAAGATGCCTCAAACTTTGACTCTTATCCCTTTCTTGTGATGGCCTACAAATAGCAAATTTTGAATTCCGTCAGCATCTTCCTTGCTGCTCTGAAATCCCTGAAGACAACACAATCAAGTTTGTTCTTTCGTTGAATACACCGTACAGTAAGACAAATTCACTTATTTTTTCCTCGACCCCACGTAACCAATACAACCGAGAACAATAAAATCTACATCGAATCCCGAAAATATAATGCTTTATCTTCTTTTTCGCCAACTCTTTTTTTGCACGAAGAAAAAAAAATATATATCCTCTTCCTGAAATCAAAAAATGAGAATTGGTAGTCCTCCTGAGCCCTCAACTAGATCTGGATACATGTCACGCAACTTCCATGTAATTGGGTTGCAGAGGAGATCACCATCTTAAATGTACAGTAGTACAGTCAAATAGCCTTAAGAGTATCTTTATGTTCGGGTTCTATTTCTGCACCAATGTTCAATTAGCTCCTCTGTATCAATTATTGATTGTTATTTGGTATCCTTGGTAAATGGTATTTCAAAGCCTGTACTCAATATTTTGCTCAGAACCTTCTTCCCTTCCACTCTCAACAGTACGGCACTGATCCAATTAAACTGATTGAGTCAGCTCATGTCGGTGGATGAAATCCATTTTCGATACACCTTTTTCAGTGTTTACACGAAGACAATAGCATGAACTGAATCTCCTTCACTGAATTGATTCCTGGAACCTTTATCTGCTAAAGTTAAAAGATTACAACAATTTCTTTCGGGTAACCTGCTTTTACTACTTTAGATTTTCTTAACGGAAACAAATCCCTTACAATGTCAACATCACACTATCCTAAAATTCTTGTAGATGCTCATTTTTATCAACGTTTATCCCCATCAGCATTTTGGTATCAATGTATATTAATTTTAAGTTTTTGCATTGGACAATGTCAAACATATAATTCATTATTAATTACTTAAAAAAAACAAGTCCCTTACCTTATCTGCAATGTTTTCCAAGAAACAATGACGATTTCCAAACCCTTCGGCCGCTAAGCAGACCCTCTCTCCGGTGGCCGTGCACGAAAGACATACCATGTCTTCCTGCAATTAAAAGAATACATACAATTAGTAAACAATTAAATAAATTGTAATTATCCCAATTAATTCTCCTCGCATTCCTCAGTCACCACGTGTCCGATGATTGTGTACGTTTTTTCTACATTTTATATCACGTGATCAAATAACTTAAACTTCCCGCCGTTCTCATTTGAAGGAGGGTCCCAGTCCCAACGCGAGGAGACCTAGATAGCCGAAAGCCGACAGCGTCGGCTCCTAGATAGCCGACAAAAGCCGACACATCGGGTCCTAGTTAGGCGATACGGACGGCCGACAAATTCTACTATATAGCCGACCCGACAGCCGTCGGGTGCTACTTAGCCGATTCCAAGAACTTTTGCTCTGCTTGTTGTGTTGTTCGCATTCCTGTGACATTCATTTAATAAATTCATATATGGCTCAGTCGTATTCCATTCATCCGCTGACAAACTAGAACGACAAGCTTGAAAGGAAAGGGAGTAGGACTACATGTAAAGAGAGTTTGAAATTGTCGTTGTTGTTGCTGTGACTTCACAGCACAGAGGCGCAACATTCAAACCAGCAACAGTAAGGTACTCCGCGTTTGAATTTTGTGCCTCTGTGTTGTGAAATCACGGCAATAACAACGACGATTTCAAGCTCTATAAAACCTTCAAGTATTAAGTGGCAGGGCCATCATATTTGTAGTTTTGTGCCCGTCTGTCCGTGAACACGATAATTCATGAACGGAGGCAGATATTGACAAGGGACTTTCTGCATGACGTGGACCTTGACCCCGGCTAGACGCCTATTGATTCTTGGGAAAGCGTATTATACATTCAGTGGATTGCCTTGCCCACATCTACACAGTTACCACAACTGTGCTGGGTTTACTGCGGGCTAAAACTCATCACTTCAAATTTAATTTGAAAATAGTTTTGAGTTGAGGACGACTTAAGGGTACTTCATGCAAAAAGCGGCATCTATCTACCTCCTTGCCAAAGCGCTGTGCTGGCTCAAAGTTTGGGATATGGCGGCTCATATTACTCATTTGAAGTCTGCATCCGCACCATTAGCATAGGCCGTATCAGTAATTTGGACCGCCGTATCCCAAACTTTGAACTAGCGCAGCGCTTGAACATAAGCAAAGATTGATGCCTTTTTTGCATGAAAATCCTTACGTGGTATTCTGCTCAAAACTTTTTTCACATTTTAATTTGAAGAGATGAGTCAGGTCCTCCTCCTGCTGTCCTTCTGTTGAGTTCACGTGGCCTCACCGAGTCATTGGGCTTATTGTGTTATACGATGAGACGGTTCCTAGGTATGTTGCCGCATACAGATATACCTTTCAAAAGCGTTTATATTCTCTTAGTGTTATGTATACTTGTGTGTCTTAGTTTTAAAAATAAAACTCCTCTCCTCTCGACTGACTGTGTCGGGGATGGAGGAGAGAGGGTATAAAAGGCCGGGTTTATGGCTGTAGAAGAGAGTCCAGGACCGGGACTCAAGGATGATGGTTGACTAATAAAGCCTCCAAGGGACAGATCCGGAACAGAAAAGACCCTTTCATTCAGCATACAACCCCACATAACATTAGTTTTGATCAAATTTTTCAAAATTCCTCAATGCTGTTCAAAGTTTCAAAATCGCTCAATTGTAATCCCAAATGGTGATTATGTTTGGAAAAGATGATTCCGCTTCTAGAAAGGTGATACGTTCGTCGGAAGAGCTATTGATTAGACGGGGGAACTGTACGTTTGACGGGAAAGCAACAGGTTTGACGCCATAGCTATTGGTTTGACGGTACAGCTATAGGGTTGAACGGGATCACTATAAGTTTAACAGGAAAAATACGTGTTGCAGCCTGCACATAAAACATTTGTACCATCGCAAACCCTGGGCGAAGCCGGTTCGCTCGCCAAGTCAGTTTATATTTTTCCACCCTGCTATTTTCAAGTTACGTCAGCTGTTTTAAAATCACAGGCAATGATTTTAGCGCGTTCAGAAAGACCAGCTTTTCTTTCTACAAGAAACCTTGCCAAGATGCAAAATAGAATATAATGCAAGGAAGAAAACGGTTAGAGTTGATGATGGGAAAAAGAATACGGAAGACATGTGTGCGAGAAATAGTTTCTTATGCACTTTCTTTCTCTTGATGCTGCCATGCAAACTCCGAACTTACCTTACACATACACACATACTTTCTACCCTTTCTCTATCTCCAGAAGCGGAAGTTAAAAGTGCAGCAGGGTTAGTGCTCTTTTTATATCTTCCCCAATGCCAGTGCCAGTCTTAATTACCGTAACGGACAATATCCAGGTAGAACCCAGTCCAGGTAAGAAGTGATCATATGCTTTCGAATACACTCTATGTGCAAGAGGGTATTCGGAAACCCATAAAACACTGTAGGGACAATTTTTGCACCGCCCCTCCCCCTTAACGGTTATGATACTTGACTGAACTTGCCTACATTCGTGTGGAAAAACCGGTAGGACAAATTTTTTGAAATTTCAAATACTGCTAAAGAAATGTTTAATCGCAACTCAAAATTCATAGTTTTTCGAAAACTGACCGCAAACGCTCAATTTTTCACGCTCAAAGCTCTCAATGGTTCAAAGCAATTTTTAAATATTATTAATTGGCGGAGCCATTCCTAGAGCGGGTCGATGTTGTCTGTCGGTCTGTCGGTCGGTCTGTCTGTCTGTGCGCACGATAACTCACGAACAGATGCATGCATTCACATGAGATTTTTAACAATGGTGTTAAACTGGTTGGGCATCATCGCTATTGATTTACAGCCACATTGGTTAACTAACAGCGGAGTTATAGAAAATTATAGTTAATTGTAAGTTTTAACAGGACATATAATACACTGAATGTACATATGTTCCACTCACAAGCACACATCCAGCTGAGTAGGAAGAGAGTGGAAAGAGAAAAGAAAAACACACACACGCAAACAGTCCAGTGGCTTAGTGGCATAGAGCGCGCGAGGGAGGCAGAGAGAGGCACTGGATCGAATACAGCTATATGTCTTATTTTTGCATGTTTTTTATCCATCGAGTATAAGTCTTTGAGTTTCGACCATTGAGTTTTAACCTTCAATACACAATCACAAGTACGGGGTGACCAGAGAATGCCTGTTTTTAGTATAATAGATAGTTTGCCTTTACCTACCTATTTGAAGCGACCGTTTCTTGAAACCTTACAACCTATTAACTCCGTTATCCATTTAATTTTTTTAAAATCCGCCAATTCCGTAGTCGGTTACCCGTTTATTTGCAAGGAAATGCATGCTATACAAAGCATGGCATCCAAAAGGCAGCATCTCATCCATAATTTTTAATTATTGCCTGCGAACGTTTGCCGTTAAGGAGGGGGAGGAGTGGTGCAAATTTGATCTCTCCAGTAGTTTGAGGGTTTCCTATTAGCTCTTTCACATGGAGTGAATTTCGAAGGCGTATGATCACTTCTTACCTGGAGTGGGTGCTTCCTGGGTATTGTCCGTTCTATACTTTCTCCTTTAATGCTCACTTAAATCTCTTCTTACTTTACTCCTATTCTCTCCATTATCTCTGTATTCGGATGAATCCAGTACTCTTTGCTTCCCAAATTCCACCAAAAACAGCGAGGAAGCATTATATCTCAAGATTAAGCAAACTTTTGCCATCACACGGATTTCTTTGCCGCAATACGGGTTCCCTCGTCCCCCTAATCCCTACATTTTCATTCCAATCCTCGTAGGAGTAAGTTTTTGTTACCCACTTATCGCCTTCCTGAAGCCGAACAAGTACTGCTTAGACAGCAGCATCTTTAACGAGATCAAGTCAGAGTGGAAGGAGGTGGGAATGCTATAAGAATCACAAAAGCAATCGGCTAAGTAGCACCCGACGGCCGTCGGGTCGGCTAAATAGTAGAATTTGTCGGCCGTTCGTATCGCCTAACTAGGACCCGATATGTCGGCTTTTGTCGGCTATCTAGGAGCCGACGCTGTCGGCTGTCGGCTATCTAGGTCTCCTCTCCCAACGCTAGAACATGAATAAGGGAAACCTCTTAGCGCGCTCAAAGAAATCGTTTTCAAGGAAAAATTCTAAAATTACGTCTCGCTTCATGTGTTATTTTTCCTTTAGGATGTGATATATGGGTCCACATGTCAATGGAGCTTGTGTATATAATTTTGAACCTTGCGAGCATTCGAAGATTGTTTAAATTACTAATTGCGGTGGCGGTGAAGTAATTATAAAGGTTTTTGAAAGCATTAAAATTATTGATAATGGCTTTTAATTTTTGATTATTGCATGAACCTTTTATGTTTTCAGAAAATGTAACTGAACAGGATGTCCAGTAGGAGCTCGCGGTTTCGTTCCCAGAGTCCTGTGTGTTACGGATTCCGATTCGGAAAATAAAATTTCTTCGACATTACTGTGATGACTTCTTCGGCATCAAGTATTCAGATTTTAGAAACAAATATATGAATTTCTAACAGTTTTGCATTTCGCCTTCCATTCAATTTCAGAAAGTGTCTCGTTAAGCATTCAATTATTATCCCGCCCAGAATCTTTTGTGCGATTCTGCAGGCGTTTTGAGGCAAGAAATAATTGTCTCGCTTTCTTGCTTTCTCTACTAGTTCTACCTCCAGAATTCTTCTCCATGCTAGAGGTTCCTCTGCCCTAGTATTAGCATTCTAGTCATCCTCTTATGAGTTACTTTCTCCTTGAGTTTTTATTTCTCTTCTACAGTCTACCCTCCGCTGAGCAAGAGCCTTGCGGGTTAGTAAACTAATTTTTCGCTAGCACTACGGCTTTCTCCTCCTTCACCTTCCCCCTGCAGGTTCTTGTACAAAAGGAGGTAATAATAATCCAGGAGGTTCATGTCTGGTTTGCTTCAGAAACTTTAGTATCAGACCAAGATTCGGCACGCGACCTTCCCAAGCCCTCTTACCATGCTTTCCTTTCTCCACAACTTTCTCCCAGGATGCGGTGCATATAGGTGAAAGTTAATGAATTCAGCTTTCTCTGCTCCACTCTCTCTCTGCCTCTCTGCTTGGCGTTGTTCAGTTACTCCACCAAAATCCCGTATCTGTCTGCCCTTCGTTGCTCCTCATCACCAACTAGATATTGTTCTAATGAAAACTTTCTCTTGCAAACCTTGGAAAACTCTTTAGGAATGAAAATCCCGGTTCCCACATCCTAGATTTTGGAAGAGGAAGCGGAAATACAAGAGTTGAAGGGCTGGAAACAAGAGTCTTCGCAAACGAGAGTGAGAGGACGGTTCGTATTTTATTTTCACTTCCCGTAGCGGGTATTTCATGGTTGAAGATGGATATATGTACACATTACGAGGATTTGTAGGATTTTAGTCCAGGGTACAGGAGGAATTCTCTAGCCTATTTAGCCTATCAGCCTACCCGCTGCCCGGCAAGGCACCCCGTAGCCTAAAATACAGTGGGATTCTGTCATGCGGCATTATTATTGATCTTGTTTCCTATTCTCCTATAATCCGATACAGCAAGCCTCCCAAAATTTCACCACTTGATCCCAGCCCACTAACCCATACTCTATGAATTTACATTCATCTCCTTGGGTAAATGCAAAGTCCCAACGACACACATCTCATTCATCTTCTTCTTTCTTTTCAAACCAAAAGTGCCCACGGCAGCGTCAATTATTATACCATCCCGGTAAACCTACAGTTCTTCCTAAAATTCGCTCTGAGCTCTTGAAACCCAAAATCCAGCGAGGCAACTTGCCGAATAGAATGTGTATTTATCTCCGCGTCTTTTCTTAGCTCCTCCGCTTCAACCATGAATTTTGACTCCGGGATCCCATCTGGGAACGTGGGAACCCGGTCAAACTCCCAAGAATTCGCACACAACTCACTTAGCTCTCTTCTCTCTATGTTCATGATGTTCATCCACCAGGAACAGGTCCAGGTACGGGAATTCGAGAATCAAATTATGTATACCATGGAAAAGGTTTCCATTTCACTTGAGATTTAAAAGAATATGAGCAAGGATATTTCTAAATGCTCCTTTCTATTCTTGCCTGGTTCGCTAAAAGATGGGGAAGCGGGTGGATCCGTTGGAACGAAGATATGCGAGTTCATGATTTTATTCCCGAATTTCTGCTCTCGTTGCTGTTGCTGTTAGTCGCTCCATGCTCTATGCTATTAGGCAACCATCCTAGATTACGTTAAGGCTTTGGTTATACACGTCTTGCTCTTGGTTGAAACTCTCTGAGTTTTCCGAACCCAGGAGCGGAAGCTAATTTTACATAGCAAGAATCTCAGGAAAGCAATGCCAAAAGCAAAGGCTTTAAGAATTCACAATTCTCAACGACTTCCACTTTTAGATTTACGCACTCCCTTCATTCTTATTTCTGCCTCAAGCTTTATCCCATCCCACTATGCTGTCTCATTTTTCTCAGTTCCCTCTTGCCCTTTGCCATGTATTCTGTGAACGCTTTTATGACTTCCACCCAGTTCCCTGGGATTTGTATGCATCGTACGAAGGAAAAATCGCATATTTTTATGCACGTAGCTGCCTAATTTTAAGCATACTCGTGTACATATTCAAGTTTCGGTCCAAAGAGATCCCAAGTAACAAGTTTCTGCTAAAAGAAGTAGAGGCTTCTATGGTTTAGCAAATAATGCATTTACAATGCTTGAAGTGACTGTAGTCGCTATTGCTTCTAGCGCTCTTGAAGCAAAGAACAAGGAAATGCTGGTTTAAGGTTAGAGCAAGACAGGCGACGGCGACATGAATTTACATTTCTTTACATTTTGTTGACTGGTTATCTTGATAACCAACGGATGTTAAATGTAACGAGACCAACTGAGGACAAACATTGTAGAACGCTGGAAGCGGTCTTAGCGTGTTAGGGTTCTATGTGTATTTGATGGAACACGCTTTGTTTAATCTGGAGTGGTTACATAACCCCATGCACTCGTATATAAAATGTATACCTTGTGGCTAAATTTGTTTTCATATGGATGAGCATAGGGTTTCAAGTATAATGTTTTATGTAACGATAAGGAGGAGGAGGGTTTGAGGCAAGATCATGTTAAGTGTTTTACATCAATATTTATTCCATGACACGAAGGACCACTTGTCTTCTTTGTAGAGTTTTTGCAAAATCGGCTTGCTGAATTTCTAAGTTGGCGCTGAGAATTTTTCATCAGTAAGCCACATAAAAAAAACTTTTGAAATGTTTAAATGCAGACATTAATTTTGGGTTGCTTTTCCCCAAGTCTTTATCAAGATTTAGCTAATAAATCTTTGCTACATTATTAAGAATAAACTAAAGTTAAACTGGATGTAAAATGGTGTTCTCTCGGATGCAAGTGATCATGGCAGCCATGGATAGAAAAAGGCTTGCTTGATTTCAATAGTTTGCACAACAAAGTCTCTTTCCTTTGTTTGTTATGGCTTTGCTGTTGGGATGATTTGCTTGAAAAAGGCCCTAGAATTTGCAACGGTTATATCTTGTATTGCTATTGTTATTATATACTGTCAAGGGACCTCTTTCAGCATAGTTTGCGATGTTCCGCTTTGGGCTTTAGGATTTATTACTTAGGTACTTTGGAATAAAAAATCGTGTTTCGCTATAACGGGTAATCGATATAATGACTAGCTGCAAGCTTTGGAATGCTGTGCGATTTCAAACTCTGTTTTCTACTTCAATGTATTACATGTAATTAAATAGTTAATAATACATTGCTAAATTCGCGACTCTCCTCTTTATCATGGTATTACAGTTACAATTAATCGAATTTCTTTCGCAGAATTTTATCAAAACTCAATTTTAAAATTTTCATTTTATATTTTCACCAGTATTAGCTTGCTCTCGTCCTTATATCCAATGATGATTTTAACTTTCATTTAACTTTAACTAGACGTTTCCATGAGTTCCAAAAACCAAAACTGCGGAATGTAGTAGCCTTCACGTAAAATTTCTCCCAGTTTTTGCAATATTATAATAAACTCTGACGCAACAGCTGCCACAGTTTCCATGGTTTGTATTGTTTGATTTTTACAAGAAGATCCCTAATGAAGCTATAAGTAAAATTTCTCTTTGTGTAAAGAAGATTCACGCCCCCTGGCGAGACCTTGAAGAAGAATGGGCCCTTAATGATTTTCTACGAAATTGACCTTTTTCAAATTCCTTCTTTTGAAATTGTGAGCAGCTGTGAAAACGCCAGGCAAAATTTCCCTAGTTCATGACATTTTATGAGACCTCTTTTGTAGTTCTATGTTTGCCTATGGCAACGCCTCTATTAAGTATTTGACTCAAAAACGTCTACCACCGGTTCTCAGAGAGCAGGTGAGCCTTAGTCTGGATTGCAAGCATTCATGAATGAGACTGGTGAGAATTTTTTTCTTTTTCCTTCCACTTGTCTGCTTTCTCCAATTCTGCAAAGTCTATATAATTCTCTGGAATGGAGAAAGCAAAGAAAGTTGGTGATTGAGAAATGAATGGAGTTGAGTTGTATGAGATGAAAGTTGGTGGTGCTTTGAAGTTTTTCCTGCCTTGAGGACATTATGTAGCTCATCGGGGTTCATGTGGGGAATGAAGCGTGAGAATTTGAGGTAGCTTCTGTTAAGTATCAAAAGGCAAGGTTTATACAAAAGCCAAAGGGTTTATAAAATAACAAAAGTTGTTAAGAATTGGATAGAGCGTGTATGTATGCAGACTTTGGTTGGTGTAGGTTGAAGACAGAGAGTTTGTGTGGGTTTATATATATATATACTTGCTTTTAGTTGATGCCTTGGGTGAAAAGTAAGTGAGTTGTGTGTATGCATAAGGCTGGGAATGCTGGGATGATAGTGAAAAAGGATATGAATTAAGAATGAAGCACACGTCCTGGGTGTAATTTTGTTTGAAATCCAATACAAACGTGCTACATTCTACTCTGACTACAGTCTCTGAACGCGTGAACCCACTTTTGAGTGTTGTGGCTATGAAGAGTTGCGGAAACTCGTTTGGATTTCAGTCGGGCCTCGGTTTGTTGTCACTATACTGCCAGAGGAGAAAGTGAAAGAGACAAGTTGAGGAGGAGGGAGAAAGCAAGCTTTCCTTCACTTCTGTACTCCACATTTTGAGTATCCGTACGACAGTGGCCTGGAGTAGGAGAAGATAAGACCGTTTGAGTAAATTCTACGATGAGGGCATTGCAGAGGAAAGGATTCGGAAATGTGTCATAAAATTGTCACTTTAAGCAACACTTTCTCCTTCGCAGTAAGAATTTCCAGATAGCTTGAATAGAGTGAGTGAGTGGTGGAAATTGGTTGGAGAAAGTAGGCTATCTATTAGTAGATTTATTTGATTAGCAGGATACCAAGTGGCTGTGCCTGACTGAAATGTACAATATTCATGGAAAAATTTTCAGCTTTTCAGGTTACAGAGTTGGTTCTCAGAAATGATTACATTTCAAGTACAGTATTTTGCAATTGTTTCCAACATTTTGTTGTCAAGATTATAAGAATTGTTTTGTTGTAGTTTAAGTTCGGAACTGCCCAATGTCTTTTAGAAAGCTGAAATATATGAAATTCTTGCGCATTCTAAAACATATAATTTTCTTCCCTAATCTATGCATAATGTTTCCCGGAGACAATTAATTTTAAACCTCCAATTAGTTGTAATATAATAAGTCAAGCCTGAAATTTTCGATCAATTAAAAAATTTCATTTAATTACCGTGCGAAGAAATGATACGTCATCCTGTTCCGATCCTCCTTCTCCGTCCGCCATGATGAATTATTAAAACGTTTCCTCTTTTGGAAACAAACTTTTTTCTTAGACGCGTAAAGTATTTAAAATGAAGGCATTATATCCCCTCCCACTTTCACCAAACTCCTCCACGTGTGTATATGTTCCGAATTCCCGGACACAGTCCCGCTACTCCTAAAGCAAGGACATTGAACTTGGTTTGTTATTTGATCGTAAATTTTTAACTGATCGTAAAAAATTCGTTGTGTTCTCTCAAAGCTCGTACGGGGTTTTCAACAAAACTAACACACTCACAAGCACAGCTTCTTGTACCACTTTACACAGATTTCACAAAGGTATCCTAAAACCAGTGAGCTTTTGAAAATCGCCAAGGAAAATTCAATTTTTCCATCTAATTATCACATTCAGGAAAATGTAAGGGCACCCTAGGAAATAAATTAATTTCAAACACTAAACGTACACACAAAACAGCTTTATGAAAGCTTCCGGAAGTCAATGGATTTTTCGTGTAAAAAAGGATTCCAATCAATTAGGACATTTGAACTTGTTTCCCAGGATAAATACTTAATAGGTCGATAATGACTGTGAATGCCAGCACTTGACTGAAACAAGCCTACTGCTTTCTCTTTCCAAGCCGTTATTCCTATCCTACATTGTCGTTTTTGGTGGAGGGGTAGTGGTGTGTGAATAGGAAAGCACGTGGAGATAGGATTCGGGGTGATTTTTCGTTGCCCGGATCCGCTTTGGTTTCCGTTTCCACGCTAATGCTCCGTTGCAACTACACTGACATTTGCGTGTGGGTGCGCGTCCAAGAAGAGGACGAACGACTCGCAGATAAGCAGAGCAGAATAGAAGCAAGAGAAAATTCCAGGAGAAAATTTAGCGAGAGAGGAGCGGAGCTTTCTCCGTTAATTCCTCCTCTACCAGGATACAAAGTCGGACTAGGTCCTGGTTAGCCCTCGACACTTGGTTCATGTTAAAAATATTTGGTGGCATTTCTACCTTTCTTCTCCTCCTTCCTTTCCGTAGTCTGTGTCCTCTTTTAGCTCATCGCGCCTGTCTCAGGATTCGCCAATTTTTTAACGGAGCTTCTTCTATTTTCAGGATTCTTTCAATGCTCTCATCCGGTTGGGCACCCAGATATCTTGCTTCCATGTCCGCCTGCTTAGTGTATTGTATACAAGTCCCCGTCGTCTTATCTTTGCTCCGTTATTTTCTTGATACACTGATGAGAGTAGGTAACAGTGCGGGAATTAGAGTCCGACACACATGAAGCCACCAGGATATTTTTGCCACCCGGGTAGGAGACGAAACCGGAAAGAATTGGAAGCAACTTACAAGGATATTTTCCCTCTAAAAAATTTCTTTTAGAAACCCATAATGTTATGCGCATGTTCCTGGAGAGTTCTCCCCGCGGTATTCTTGAAATATTCAAGTTTTTCAAAAAAACTCTTCGTTGGATTCCATCTCTGATTATAGCAATTTCAGAAACTCTAAATTACCGCATGGCTAAGAAAAATGTCGCTTGTAAAAGAACGGAATGAGGGTGGACCACGTAGACAGGAGCCACAACCCTTGGGCTTGACAAATGCACCTGCATTGATGGTAAGTTCAACATGTTTCTTCACAAGTAAATTCGATAGACTGTGCATAGTTTAATAATTTTCCCTCGCTCCTTCCGTTCAGATTTACATAATCAGTCCCGTCGTAGAATACTCTAGCTGTGTAAAAGAAACAGCAGCTGTGCCCAAAATGCCACAAGACGGGTGGCCGTAGCGTACAAGAGCTGTCACCACATGAGCAGGAACGCGGGAAAGTTGGACGTTAACGTTGTTCTTACGTATACCTTAAAAGTTATAAACTTTAAATAAGTTTTCCCTGCAAACATGAAATGCTGCATTTCCTTGCACCCCGGATTGTTGTGACCCATAACATGTAGTTATGATTTGTAAAAACAACTAGTAAAATCCATGCGCTATTAAAATGTCCACGGCATTTTAAGCAAGAAAATAGGATTTAGCTTACACCTAATGTGGTAGGTGACACCATAAGTATGCTAGAACACAAGAGCAGCGGTCTAGAGTACAGCACATATCCCTAATGGTTGGTGACAGTAGGTGTGCGCTTACTTGAGACTGATAATTATCCATAAGATTATTTCTTGCAGACAGATGTCGTTTTGAACCGTATATTCTCCAAGCTTCGCAACCACCAGTTAAAGAGATGTCGCTTGGTTTGTAGGAAATGGAACGAGTTAGCTTGCCCCTTGTTGTCCAGAAAAAGTCAGATATTTTTTGGCAAAATCCCTAGTACACCCTTCCTCCGAGAAGCTCCTTTGCAGCGTCATATTACAAATTATGTGGAGGACGCTGTAGAATTTTTAAATTGTCTTGCAAATAGAGACCCGGACATCGGTATCACATTCGCCAATATCAACATCGTACCGGATTATCTGCCAGATTTCACCGGAGACATTCTTCTGCATCCCCAGATCCGAAACGGGATCAAAATCGTGGAAATTGCGATCTACCCTACTCAAATCGAATGGTTGAAGACTTGTATTAGGGGAATGCCAAATTTAAGAGAATTAACAGTAGGCCTGCATTTATCTTCAGTAGTGGAAGAAAGAGCATTATGTAGCTGTTGAGCCTTTCGCTAATTCATCTGTTCTATAAAACCTATAAGTCGTAAAATCTAAACTTTTTAATTATTTCCGAAAGTGTGTAGGTCATAAACGTTTCAAACGGTGTAGTTGTCCTAAGTAGCTGGATGAAGCTCCTGAGCATATCATACCACCCCAGTACGCCAAAAATGAAGTATCGCCGTTAAGGCTATCTTGGGGATTAGCATTTTCCACCCTTGGTTTTGGTCTATTATGTATATAACACATTCCCTTACCTACGAATTTTTGTTTGAACTC
The DNA here is from genome assembly GCA_906901655.1 of Sminthurides aquaticus. Classification (NCBI taxonomy): domain Eukaryota; kingdom Metazoa; phylum Arthropoda; class Collembola; order Symphypleona; family Sminthurididae; genus Sminthurides; species Sminthurides aquaticus. The sequence goes on from CAJQTT010000010.1 coordinate 2,656,516, forward strand.
AAACAACACATGCGAGGGCTAATGGAGCAATTGTACCGATACATTGGTACACATGTGCAGGCTATCAGTGCAAGTGCGAATTAGCATTTGTAAGGGCTATCGGTACAAATGCGCCTATGTCCCCTCACTGTACTTGCGCACCTCTTAAGTACGCTGTTCACAGATGGTTGAATCGTTAATACTTAATTTTAACCTACACACATCCCTTTTATTTTTGATGGGGTACTGTGAGTACTAATGGTGACCATACGCCGTATGTTTATTTTCTTCCATTTCAGAACTGGGAGAACTGTCATTTTATTGCTGTAAATGTAACTTCACGGACAACATTATTTCCAAGGGTTTTCTAAAGCTTCCAAAGCTTCAGGTTATGAGATTCGATGGAGGTTGTAACAAGGTATGTGCATCACATTTTTTTCTTATGAACAATGAAATAGATGGACGTAATGAAGTGACTGTGAAAGACAATATAGGCACGACTGGTGTTACCAAGAACATCAACAGTTGAGTTGAAAGTGAAAACTCTCCTAACTAACTCTATTATATTTTCCTCAGCATGATACAAAGCTCAAGTTTAGCACCAAGGCATTAAATCAGTTGGAATTGAAACTGGACGTCCTGGAATGTAAACTGCATTGCGCATTCTTATTTTTTATCATTCAACTATTCATGTTCAAGTAGCAAGAGCGCTTAGTTTATTCTTTATTCTGCAACTTCTTAAAAGAAATCAGTCCTTCCGAGAAAAAGCATATAAATGTTCTGTTTTTACAGATTCTGAGCGCGACTTCGTTCGACATTGGCCAACGGTGGATTTGAAACCCGTGGAAAGCAAAACTATCATGATGGAAGAGCAGCTATAGTTCACAGCTAACTTTGCTTGATTCGCATCTGAAACCTTAAAAGTGTAAGGGAGAGAGTCAAATTTTATGTAATCCCCTCACCTGTACCGCAAAAAAAAAATAAACGCTTTGTATATATTGCTATTAACATTTCTCAACCATGAGACAAGTAAAAATCCGTTGCCATAGCTAACGTTTTTACCTAGCTTCACAATGGCGAGAATAGCCATCAGGAAATTTAGAGTCGGGCTGCTTGCAACTCCATTGTTCCCCATCACACGGTATTTCTACACGGTGCCTCATACTAGTACATCACCCAAAGGCAATCCTGAACATGTAATTATAATGCATGCATATAATTGTGATTGTGACCCTAAACAATTTACCAGCATGCAGCATTGCGAAAGCAGGCATAAGATTCTTCTATTTACAAGATAATTTGAACTAACCGTTTACCTAGGACTTACAATTAGTCACAATTTACTCAGTATGAAATTCCTTTTTATTGTGCTTTGTTCACCAATTTGACAAGACGTACCAAATTCAAAATAACTAATTCAGTTCAATCAATCAAGTGATCATGACATAATAGTAGTAATAATTATCGTAGTAATAATCATTACGAATCAAGTTCGTTCACTGAATATTGTAATATATAGTAGGAAGTAAACAGTTCATTATTTTGTAATGTTGCATACAAGCTTAACTGTAATGTTAACTTAAATTGAGCCGACCAAACTGAATGCGTTCAGTTACGGTCTGTGGCTCTTAATTTTTCTTCAACAGCATCCATGGCTGCTTCTGAAGCATCCGTAGCCTACAATTCGAAAACAAATTTAATTAGCATTCATGACACAAATAATATAAATTAAATAACTTAATATCGGTACGAATTAGAAACAAAAACATACCTGTATGTACTTCTGCACACCAACCAGCGACTTCTTGAGTGCATCAAAACTGGAGGAATACAACATCTTCTTTTTTACTTTGGCGGTATCCGGACACCACAACATAAGAAACAATTTTTGTTTCTTAGATGCCTGTAAGAGAACAAGAGTTTCAATGTTTAATTCCATCCGCCATACATTTTGACACTTCCCAACCCAGATTAATGGTGTACATACAAAGCTAACTCCCATGTATTTATGTATCTGACATGATTTACCTCAGAAGTTCCTTGGCATTGATGGGTGTACTCGAAGTCAAAAAGACCATATCGGCATTCACCGCTACCACCCTTCTGGAGGTCCTCCAGGAAAGACTCATAGGCCGCATCACGGGCACCTACAATTAAAATTCAAAAATTATTACAAGGGTTTACAAGAATTTGAACCTTGACAAAACAATTTGATTGCAGAAAGTAACCAAGAGATAGAATTATAAAAGGCACTTTATGATTCTTTTAACTATCACTTCTCAACTTACCTACTACTTCCACATCAATTTGCTTCTCATCTTTAATGTAGAAGACTACATATCGGTGTTTTTTGTCCTTTTTAATTTCCTCGTAGGTTGTTTTGCAGACATCCGACACAGTCACCCCAGAAGCCTAAAACACAAAGAAACAAGCTGGATAAGTATAAATAACTGGAAACAATATTTTAATAAACACTAACTAACTGGATATAATAATTAAAACTTTTTACTAACCATTTTAGGAAGATATTAATTCGAATCCGACCAGTTAAATTCAGCAGTTGAGTCACCACTACCACACAATACCATTGAACCACCACCGGCGTCGCTCTCTCTTCCCTTCGCTCCCAACACTATTTCGGCTAAATATATATCCTCCTCCTCTTCACTCTAACCGTCCTCAGTCAGTAGCACCGGGCCCCACCACAAGAGGATATGACGAGAGGATGGGATATCAGGATAGTCAGGGGACAAGTCAATTCTCACTATACCTTGCCAAATTTGCTCCCCCTCGCATTCTCTCCCGGCTCCCGTCCTCATGCTCATCTCCTGCGGACAGCCAGGAACAAGAAGCATAAATAACGAAATTTATCACGGGCCCTGTGATATAATTGTCACATATTTGTAGTACTAGCAAGCACATGATATCACGTGATATCACAGATCCCGTGATATCGCGGTAAGTGGGGCAATACGGACAGTAAATAACCGTAAGATTTTCCTCGGCTTACTTCATCTATTACTTCACTCAAGAGCGTCACAATGCCAAGCAGTTTGCATTGTTGGATAGCCCCGTTCTTCTTCTATATTTTAAACTAAAATTCCTGTTCTTAGGTCAAAGTTCGAAGATACTGCAACGCTGAAAGTCTACTGCCGAAGAAACCTGACTTTTTTCAGTGTAAGCGTTGCAGCCACTTCACACTTTGACCTAGAGAGATTAAATTTTACATGTAATGGAGAAAACAAACTCAGCTATCCAACAAGCCAAACTGTTTGACTCTGGGACGCTCCTGAGCGGAGCAATTGGAAAGAGAACTCAGAAAACTTTCAGTTCTCCACTACAGCAGAGAACCTGCTTGCGCGTGAGAATCCCAATGCTTCTCTTATGGGAGCGGGAAATTCTACGATGGCGCTCACTTTGACTTTAAATTCCTTCAAAATAATGGCGGTTAGAGCGCCTTGCACCCCGGATTAGTGTGTGCAAGAGACCTCAGATGTGTTTTAAAACAAAAAACACGAAAATCCGCCAAGAAATAAAATTTCCACGGCATCTCAACTAAAACATTCCTTGAAGTTAGCCACAGTTGTGATATAAAAACTGCAATATCACTAACTGTGTGATATATCACAACCTAGTCTACAAATATCACGGGCGCCGTGATATCCCAACATCACAAACCGAGTATCCTTAGTACTGCCTGGCGGACGACACGACATACTCCAGTCCCAAGAAAGCGCACAGCAGTTGTTACAAAGAAACACTAGATTTAGTCCAAAATACCACCACAGTGTTGGCTTTTGAATGCAAGAACTGTCACCTAAATGAGCAGGAACGAGGGAAATTCAAACGCTAACGTTGATCAAACACTTCTACCTTAAACATTACATACTTTAAATATTTTTTCTCTGCAAACATAAAATGCTTGCTGAGAAAACTACGGGATGCATGCATCACAGTTTGTTCGCGGCAGAACATGTAGTCATGATTTTATTTTAAAATTTGTGAAATCCATGCGCTCTTCAAACGTCCACGGCACCATGTAATTAAAATGGATTTAACTTGCGCCTAATATCAAAGGGTATGCAACATAAACCATATGTAGTACTAGTTCAACAAGAGCTGAGCGCCGTACTACAGCGCCTATCTCTCATAGTTGGAGACAATATGTGTGTGGTTGAACTAGACTGCCATCATTTTGTTTTTGCCGGTCCAATAGGGGATGTATTTTACAATACTACCATGTTATAGGGATAGCTACGAGCTTTATTGTAAAACTACCCCCCAGATTGATACAAGGAGAGAAATCTTGACACAACTCCCTGGGCCGCACCCTACTACCACAGAATCCCTTCGTCTTTCGTGTTCCTCCTCTCTCAACCGTTCCACCATATATAAAACCCATCTTTTGCAAAACCATATACTACATACTTGAAGTGGATGACTTGCTCCAAAGCTCCGCCCTATAATCGTATGAATTTGCGTTAAAATCTACGCTGACGTAAGTCACGAGGGGCGGGGCAAGTATCCCTACTGTCTGCTCTGTATTACTAGTACACATACTAATATGGAAATGCTCATCCCCCTCATACCATAGCATAGCTAGCATTCGCAGAATGACTACCCTCCCCGTCATTCTGCAAGTGGGAGGATGATGGAGGGCAACGCTTCCTATTACATATATATGCATAAACAACGTTCTGTACAGAGATAAGATTTTCAAAAAATCCAAAGTTCTTGTATAAACTGCAGTGCATTACAGTATAAGGGCGGTAAATTCAAATGGCTGTCCCTATGCAGTGTGTCATTTGTAAATCTCCGCCGTTAAATCAAGGACTACGCACTTAATATCACAAAAAAGACCCCAGTGTGTGTGAAATTCTTAAGCCTATTAAACCTTATGTAGTGTGATTCAAGGGGGGGGGGGTTAATTTTACAAAGTCTTCGAGCATGTTGTAAATAGAGATAGCTGCGAGCTTTGTAAACTTGCCCTCCAACACTCGTTTCATGAGTACATGCACATATTGTGAGTAAAAATACTTCCGTTGGGGACACATACAGATAGCTGTCTGCGCTCAAAATACCAGGGGTTTTGTTTTTTTTTATATATTAGGCACTGAATACAGAAATTTGGGCACGAATTACAAACACGCTTGAGAATATATCAAAAACATAAGATTCAGTTTCCGTAATGCTATTTTACGTCTGGAGGCTTTTGATCGAGGCAGCTTTCAAGTTGGGCAAAGTTGGTCAAGGCGCGACTTAATGTTTCCTTATTCAACATTGTGCCATATCCCGCTTCCTGTATACAATTTGCAATGCCAATTTTATACTACGGTATTTTTTTATGGATGATAGTGTCCTCAAGTACTTGTTGTTTACATATCTTGAATTCTCTTGAATTCCCCATTGTTTTGCGGATTATCATCCTGACGATTCTCTATTCCAACTTTCCGTTTCAGGAGCAACTTTTATACAGTAGCTGCAAACTATTCAAGCTCCCTCAGCTGCCGAGTCAGCCTGATGAGTCAAGTTTACTAATAAACTAATAACTGATAGCACATCGCCACAATCACCGCACACATATCCTTCCTCCTCATGTGTCATCTCCTCTTGTGACAAATTACACATAACTGCGTTAATGCTATACAACATTTCCTTGACATGACATGTAGATACATTCTCAATGATGGCACGCACAGGGGGCGGAAGTTACAAGTTAAAGAAGCAATGGGTTTCCAAGTTTTCTAATTAGCTAGTTGTAGCAGCAAAGCTCCAGTGCTTAAACGTTTCTTTAATTGCATTCACTTACATGTTACAATTAAGAAAAGGTTGAATGATTGCCAAAGGAAGTAAAATATAACACAGATAATATAAAGGATAAGTATGGACGAGAATGCGCTTTCGCGCAAATTCTTAAGGGCTGAAACGCTATTTCATTTTGTAAGCCATGAATAAGTGAAGTTTTTCACACATGGTGAAATAGCATCGAATTTCAACATGTCACTCGATTAGCTACATCATTTGACAGATTTTATCTGTATGTAAATCCTTGAGTTGATTATCGGTCAAAGTCATGGATGAAATGAAAACGTAGGCTATAAATCCGCGTAACCCAAGTAAGTAAAGTTGAGAGACACGTTCTGAAGCTACATTAGGTACCTCATGTAAAAATTTTTACCTCTCCATCAAAATGTGCATCAAGAATTTCTAAAATGTCTCAATTCTTGCTTTCCTCTAATTCTGGAAGAGGCCAAGTTTTTAAAGAAAAATCAAAGAAATTAAGAGCAACTAACTGTGAGCAACGGATCAAGTATAAATGTAATGTATACAACCTATTATTGCAAAAATTCCAACAGATTTAACAGCAATACTATACAGAATCATCTTCTCTACAACTGCGCTTCCACAACAAAATCACATCACCTTCCCGGCAACAAGTTCATTATCATCATCTAACCGAGACATGACTTATTTTTCGCATCGCCTAGCTCTATTAAGGATATGCTGATGTTTTGGGGTGAACGTTTGTTTTGAGGAAACATGATTCTCGTACTTGTTTTTGCAAACATTTCGGCTAATTAATTGCTAATTATTCTAAACTGCTTGGCATGCATACTCCTCCAGTGATTACGTTCTTCTTCTTCTTCTCTGTTCTCGAACTTTGAGACTCAAAGTACGGAGAGAGCGGAGGATATTTGCCCATTCGCGATCTTGTGAGGTTGCTTAGTAACGGTCTTAAGCATTTAGGGAATTAAGGTTTTTTCTGGGATATATTTAATTTTGTAAGTCGTGTATTTTTATTACGAGAACTTGATGTTAGAAGGCATCATAACGAGAGAAATTTTAGGCCGCCTGCGAAACGGGCCTACTACAACATTCTCTCAAGGGCTTTCGCAAGTAGGCCCAGGAAGAGATGCAAGTTGGGGCTGATACTGTTGAAGCACTCTTCAAGGGATTTCTACTCTCGAGAGACAGCTCCATGTGGAAATACTCGTGGCTATGCTATGGTGGTGGTGGAAAGCTTCACGATACTACCAAATATGGTCATCGTCATCCAAATATTGTTTCATTATGTATTCCCAATGTAATTCAATGCGCTATCTTTACTTTACAAGCACGCTCACCCCAAAGACCTTACCCGTATGGCAAGTCATTTGTTCGCAACTTTTAAGTGTGTGCGAGTCCTGATTTTCCAACATGTGCTTACCATGGAATAGATCCAGCTCGTTTAGTTACGTGCAATTTCTAAACCGCGCCGCTCGTCCCTCTACCAGCCTACATCCATGACCCTATCCTAATCATTTGCCCGGGGCAGCTGCAGTTGACCTCTTAATTAGGGAGTTCTGAAGCCACTTTTAATGTTGTAATATGTGGAATATTACAACATGAAATTCAAACTTGTGCCCTTCCTTAGATGTAGTTAACAGACTTTCCAATTTCCAAATACCCACCTGCATTGATGTCACATCACAGTTGTGAACACGGTGAGCAGAAAAACTCCAGACTGTTAATTCTGAGTTACAGTTAAACAATACACGGTATCCGCTGGCATACTTTGTACATAAAAATTAATAATGCCATATGGGACCATCACAGAATCATGTTTGCCATTAGCACCATGCATTCATTGCGAGTGCCCTGAATACAATATATAGCGTGTGATGAAACGCTGATAAAATGACAATCTTAGGTCATTCTTATCGTCAAATATTTTGTATCGGGTAAATATGAAGGCTGGCATAGGGACGAGGTAGTAGCTTGAGACAGCAAGCAATCTATGCTGGAGAGATTAGTGGCATCCATGACATGCCTAATATAAACCATTAAACATCTCACACGGACATACTCCAATTACTGAACACAAGGTATGCCATAATGTTTGCGTCTTGCATACACTCAAGTCACTCTGCGACCCCTCACTCGCCCTGACGCATACAATCAGTCATATTGCATATTTGTATAAATGCACACACACATCAATAGACAAGACAGTCAAGAGCGAAGTCAAACGTCTGAAACCGAACTTAAAGTTGGAAGACTTAAAATTGTGTGAATATCGAGAATATGTACTTATGCAGCTCAACGCAAAAACGATCATACTTCTTTGTGTCATCAAGTTTAGAACTGTTGTGTAATTGAAGCAATTGCTCGAATTCATAGTTATAATAGACATCCGTAAAACTATATCTTCCTCTCGTTGGAAATAGAGTCTTCCGCATTACAAACTCAAACGGGGAAACGATTCATTATGATTAACTGAGAAACACTGAGTTCCGCGATTAGCGCATGAAACTTTGGCATCAGTTTTTAGCAGTTTGTAAACTACGTTAAGGAATAGCAATATAATGTCTGTGCGTTAGTTTATCATGGTCTAAAACTACTATAGTTGCACTAAAAGGAAGTCCGGGGTGTACCTAAGGAAATGATTTCCTTCCTGTATAGATAGAGGAACCACCCCAAATATGCTGATTTGTTCGAAAACAGTAGGGATTAAACAATCACACATTCATTTATTTTGGTGTGAAATGTACAGAAACAGAGGAAATAGACTGGCACTGTAACAGAGGGATATACAAAAAAACGATATCGAGCACGGTGTGCAAAAGTACATCGGATTAAGGGATTGAGGATTGCGTGGGATAACTGGTCCGTTTGAGCACGATATAGTGGCAATCACTAGGATTTGACATGTTAATATGGTGGTGTCAAAATGGCAAAGAATATTGGATTACACCCGCATGCTTAAATGCCTAGGACCCAGTCAATGAGTATTCTAGCATTCATAGCTATTTTGTTACTTTTAAAAAACGGAATATCTGATCAATTTTAAGAGGGATGCTGGTGCAGCGAAGCTGGTCAGAACTATCAAATCAGTATGATGTAAATGAACTCTTTCCTACATGGAAAGAATGAAATTTATGTACTGCGGTATACATTAACTTAAATCAATCCACGCTTCCTCTTGTAATCCTCCAAATTTAGAGAGCGCTTTGGCGCTGGCTCTCGGATGGGAGTGATGGTTGGACGAGGAACAATAGGAAGGTGATCTGCAAAATAAGGAGTTGGATTAATCAGTGCATACGTAATTTTTGTAAATTACAGTCAATGATTAGTTTGGCCTGGCATAAACTTACGTGGTAGCTTAGCATCCAGGTCTAACTTTATGTCAAAGTCATGAGCAGAAAATAAATCCCCAGTACTTAAAATTTGTCCACTTGGCGGTTTTGAATCTACGAGGTCTTCGGAATTACCGGTTAGGGAGTCTTGAGATCCATCCTCAGTTCTAGTTCCATTTAACTGTTGGATAGAAACAATGAATATTGCGATCCGTCAAATTACGCCAAGGAAGACCCTGGCCACAAATAAATGTACCGCTTACTAAATTTCCTAGTAGTGCGATTTCCATTGCTGAGGTTTCTTCTTCAGTAAGTTCAGGCTTGGTATCTGCTTCACTCTTAATCTCTGCTGCACCATGCTTATGTACGGAAGGTCTGCTTGGTTTCGTATTTCTACGTGTGAAAGGATCTTCTATCTTCAAACCTTTATTGGCTTTGTGTTCCTCCTGAAATGAAAACGATTGTACCCCAGTTATTAATTTTACAATGCGCATCAAGGAGTAAGGAATTGCATTTGAATAGTATAGCAGCTCACCATTATAGCTTTTTCAGCTTCTTCGACATTCTTTTTCCGATTTCTTTCGTTGATGTAACTTATGCTAGAAATACTCGATGTTCGAGCTTTATTCAACTCCTCGGCGCGCTCATCTATCTCAGCAATCAGCTTAGCGAGTTCACCAGCTCTATCTTCATCTCCACTACAACAACAAATATTTTATGTACTTCGAACCTTTTTCTTTTTCATGATACTGTAGCAAAGCTAGTTACCATAATCTGCATAAAAACACGTTACTTACTTCATCAAAGCCATTTCCCTTTCTTTCATCAGAGCAGTCTTCTTCATAGCAAAGTTAATTGGAGCTTGCTTGAATTTTTGCTTTTCTTGAATTATCTGTAATACATACAAGAATAATGCATTAAGGGTGGCGTAAAATATTTTAATGTGTCTGCAGGGCTGGAGATACCCACTTACGAGTTCAATATCTTCTTCCTTAATCTGATAGTTATTGGCTTCTTTGATTTCCTTTTCCTTTCGTTGGACTTCATCCATCGTTGGCAATGCAATTTCATCTTTCCGGCAGGTTAAAAGCCAACGTTCAAATTCTTCTTGAGTAAAGTCTGCATTACTGACGAATTCAAGTCTAAACGTTTTTTCGTCATCGCCGTGCCTGAGTCGAATTCCTTTGTTAGTTTTAGTAGGGCCGAGTTGGTATACTTTGGAAGTATCAACTACTTCCATTATTTCCGCAACCTAGACGTGCAAAATTACTAGTATCAACTAGATTCACACGATTCCTAGTACGACCCAACTCACTACAGAATAACTGCTTTACCCTGTAAAGTGATAGATTCGACTTTGCTTGCTGGCCTATTCCAACGCGGACGAAGCATCCTTTAGCAACCTTACTGAAGAATGGTAGATGAACCCACCTAAAATAACCAGAAACATATCAAATTAATCCAACTAAGATTAGCAGCTTGTTACACTCTATCAGAAATAATTGAAGGCGCACTTCTCAAACTTCATACGGGAAAGTCGAATTCTGTTCAGATCGGCTGCTCTATCCACATACTGAATCCTCTTATCTCTGTAAAACAATTTCGAAGAAATTTACAAAATCGTTATGATTTTCTACTTTTTTTCATAGCGCCGCCACATACAAAGCTATTTATATATTCGGTAATGCAACCAACCTTTCATCTTCGGAATCTGAGCTTCTGCTATCGCTGTCACTTTTCTTCTTTTGTTGGACAGGTTTACGGTCTTCATTCCAATCGGAACCATCCGAGTCATCAGAATATACATCTTCAGCCTTTAATTTTCTCTTTGCTTTATCAATACTGGAAACTGTTGAGGCAGCATCATCTTTCCCCCTTCCAATATCATCGTCCTTGTCATCAGTCCTCTTCTTTTCTTCTTCTTCTCGAAGCTTTTCCTTTGCCTCAGCTCGGGCTTTCTGATCCTCTCGACGAGCTTTAAGAGCATCCATCGCTTGAGATTTCTTGTCTATTTTACTTTCATGAATTTTTTTCCTTTCCTTGCTCCGTTCCTTCACATCCATCTTATTGAACACAGATTCTGCCGTACTGGCACTTGGTGATGTACTATTCGGAGAGAGACTTCGAACATCGGAGGACTTCCTCTGCCTAAACAAAAACAAGATGAATATTAATTTAAATCACTTATGGAATTTCAGGGAAGTATGACGAACACATTTACTTGTTATATCATATTTTGGTAGTGAAATCACAACTCTTACTTTTTTAGTTCCTTTCTCCTGGCTTGCTTAAGTTTTCTTTCAATTTCCCATCGTGTTTTTAATTTTTCTCGAGCTTCCATACGAGTAAAAAGTTCTTGTTCTCGCTCTCTTTCAGTCATTAGCGACATCCGCTTCTGATCCTCTTCATCACCCAAAAGCTGCTCATCGTAGCCGTCATTAAACTCATCCGACGACCCTTCTGAACCTTCTGAAGATGATACTTCTCCTTCCTCTAAATCTTCCGGATTTTTCGGATTAGGATCAACTGGCTCTTCGCTCATAACCGGTGGCCTATCTTCCCCACTATCGTCAGAATCTGATGAATTATTCTGAACTTTCATTTGCTTTGCATGCTTTCGTCCAGAGCGTTTGGAGGAGGATTTCTTGCTCTTCGAAGCTCCCCAATCTGAATCGGAATCAGACGAATCCGAGTCGGATTCCTGTTTTATCCTTTTGGTAACCGGCGCTTGAGTTTTCTTCTTAGCCAAGGATAACATCTCCTACAATTAATCCATCAAACTATTTTAGCTACACGTCACACCAATTTAATTATTTGAACAAATCCACAAAGTTACCCACAGCGAACAAGAACAATTCTACTGCGCTTACCTTTTCCAAATCGGTTCCAGAGCCTGATCCATTCGAATCGCTGTCGTCGCTGTCCAGCAGCATTTGGCTTTTCCTCTTAGATTTCGACATGGTAGAAGGCGAGGAATATCTCAGCAATGGTGTTCCTGAATTAAATGAAATTAAATACTTGCCACAATGGAGGCAATCCAACACCACTCTGGCACGGACCCCTTCTCACTCAACCTGGAATAAACAAAACAGCAATTTATTTATTTTACGTCATGTTATTTAGTTCTTTCGCTTACGTTACTTGGTTACCCGAGTGAATTTAATGGGATTTTACAATGTGGCTTACCTTTGTTTGAATACGTTTTTATCACTAAAAATCTACAACTGCTCCAACCTCCCGCTGTAAACACAATTCCCTCCGGCACTTTAATGAACGCAAACAAGATATTATAGTCCACTTGCTTGAATACCTATAACGCTATAACATTTCAAATAGATCACATTAAATTTAGCAATTGTACACACACACGTACACACAAGTTGCACATCCAGGCATATATAGCTCAATTTTATGGAAAATGTCCAAATGTATTCCCATGTTCAACATCATGGTAGCGTTTAGGTAATCCGTCCGTTGCCAAAAACCTTGACATTCCTTTTCGGAAATGCGCACTCGAATTCTATTTAAGAGTCTTACATTTGGACTGAATAATTACTAATTATTAATTAGTAAACATACTATGTTGCAAAATTCGACTTACCTTGAAATCAGTCACCTGGCTGTCTCACTTCCCTTCCTACCTTACGATACGCAAACTTAACTTTATCCAGCTAAATTATTTTAATATTATCATAAAATTCAAACCGGAACTTATCCTACTTTACTTTACTTGATTACTTTTTAAATTTCTACCGTCGGTCAGGTACGGAATCAAACTCGTAATTGATGAATCTATTCACTTGAGTTGCGGAACTGCTGTTTCAAATTCTCTACACAACGATTAAAGTCCAGGTATTCTAATTTAAATACATTCAAAGAACTAATAAAGATTTAGCGAAAATTACAAATTAAATTTAACTTTGATCAATTAAGCGTGCATTTAGGCGGACTTTCTCTCGTCTCAGGAAGCCACGCACGCAAGACAACTGCTTTTTCTATCTGACGTCCGACGTTGAACTCTGCCGACAATTGTTAAATGCATACTTATGCACTGCTGCGGATCAGTCAGTCAGCAACTGGAGATGCAGGTTTACAACTTGTAGGTTTCCGTTTTCAACCTTTAAGGTTAGAACATAAATTTTTTAAGACAAATATAGTAGTAAAACTTCAAAAAGCGTCATATCCGATGTTTGCTGACACGTCTTGCCATAGGTAGATCGCTCATGTCGTACGGAAAAGGTTTTTCAATGACAACATTGAAACACGGACCGTGGACGAGATCTGTAGGTCCATCCTGGAAACTTCTACGAGTGTATTGCAAGAATCAAGAATTGACCTTTCAAAATAACTTAAATATTTTATAATTTTACTGGTTTTGGATTATTACCTTTTCTTGGTGGTAAGTTAGTCGTCTGAACAATTTAATAATCACTGTTTGCTTTTTAATTAAGTAGTTACAATGCGATACTTTTGACTTTGTTAATTGTTTCGTGCCATTTGCCAAGACCTTTGAGCGATTTTATTTATTAATTTTTGTTGCGTCGATTTTAAATTTTTGGTGTATCATTTACCCATATTTGATTCGTAATTGGTGTGTAATTCGGAAGTTAAACTTAAAACTAAGCAATTTAGTAATGAAGTTAAATGTTGATTTGGAATTGTTTTGCAGCTTTGAGATATTCATTCCGTTCCATCGGATTTTGGAATCACTGCTTCATTCTGCAGCCGAGTACTATTGACTTTACGAATATTATTATTATTCTTGTGATCCGTTTTAGATTTCGCACGAACAGAGCAGAGGTTAGTTGAATATTTCCTTCGCAGTAGAGCTGTCCAAGCACGTGCATGCGACAAAATTAAAAAACTTCTGAAATGGCATGAAGGTATATATATGAATTTAAATAAACCTTGTTTTTTCGAGGAGACGAAGCAGATCAAACTGCATAAACGTTAAAATGTCGTCATTAAATATAATAAAGGACGGTGAGGGAGGCACGTTCATTCCTTCAAGTCAGCGACCCGACGGCACTTGGAGAAAACCGATTCGGGTCAAGGATGGTTACGTCCCACAAGAAGAGCAGCCGCTTTACGTCAGTAAAGGAAAACAGTATAAAGAATATCGTGAGCAAGTACCAGTTGGAATGACGGAATCAGACGTAGCTTCCTACCGTACTTCTACTTCTTCAGCATCAAGAGGGAATTCCGCATTGTACGATGTCGGAATGTTCACACTTCCCAAAGCAGCTCCTTCGATACCTGGATTGAATTTTGTGCAGGGTTCGGAACCCGAAAAACCACCTTCCAAAGGTTCCAAGAAAAAGTCCAAGAGCAAATCTAAGACTGGCAGCGGTGCTGCAACGGAAGTAGGTATTGTCAACGGAAACGCCCCGAAGAATCCCTCGATCCAAAAAACCGGTGCTCCCGGTAAACAGGCTGGAGGTGCTAGTACAACTGGAGGAGCTACAGATCCTGCGAAGAGACTTCGCAATTTGCGTAAACGGTTAAAGGATATTGAAGCTTTAGAACAGAAAATCGCTTCAGGCGAGCTTAAAAATCCAGAGAAGGAGCAGTTAGAAAAGATTGGGCGGAAGGAAGAAGTTACGGATGAAATTGATGAGTTAGAGGAGCTAATTGAATCGTTGAATTTGTCGTAACGAAGGAATAATGTGGTTTAGTGAACAACTTTCTGTTTTTATGCATGCTTGGGATAACCTTAGTGACTTGCCGATATTCTAGCGTAGTCAGTTGCTGATGGTGTACACGCGGGATATGTGTTCAAAAAGTTTCACACAACATTGTTCTTGATATATCAAGTCCCTCTTCTGGTTACGTTCTTGTGAATTGTTATAATTGTGAACTCAACAACGTTGAAACCCAAATTACTTAAAGATGCCTTCTCAAATATTCAAATCGGCTATTATGGAGTGTACATAGAGACTGAAATTATACCAGGTATCGCTGCTAAAATACAATTGTATGTCTGTTGCCGTCGATCATGGTGTTTTCAACGTGTGATATAATTAAAATTGGGAAAGGATTGTAATGCAGTGTGCAGACAGAGTAAATCATATTGTCATGAGCAATTTTATATTTTGGGAGGGTTGAATGTAAACTAGAGGCATAGAGGTTCAGGATTTTGGATAGCTTAAAAAGGAGCTGTCACACTTTTGCGCCCACAGCAAGAATTATTGTTACAACAGAGAGCAGGAAGCTAAAAAACGGATGCATTGTTTGTATATATATACTTATTTCGAAGGTATTTACAAGCATATTCCATAGTAGCAGACGTCTTTGAATTTCTAGTTTGTGTTACCCCGAGTAGTTTGGTTACTGAAAATATGTCCACATGAATCAACGTCCTGCTCCTATCCTGGCTCGTAAGTTGTGGGCACGAGACGTGTTAACTGAAGTAATATAACGTCACCTACGTCAAATAATAGTATTTATACCAAACATGAAGGAGAGATTTTATGCAAGGTTTAATAATCGTGTATATATTTAATGTTGCAGCTGCTGCACAATTTCGTTTCCCGTCTCCCAACTTATCTACCTGTCTTCCTTTCCTTTAGATCTGAGAAGCAATCACTGCCTTCTAATTTCTCTTATCTGTTGCCCCCTCTAGCACACACACATATCAAACGGTTAGGAAGTACATGATCCTGTTCTGAGATGAGCGTGTATGAGAAAGACGTGCCAATTATCCCACCTCTTAATGTAGATTACATGACACTAAAAATTAGCATTTATAATGGCTGAGAGGCGATGCAAGATTTGATTATTTATATTTGCGGAAGAGAAAGTTAGCAAAGAAGGCATCGTAACAGCAGCTATATCCGCATTTTCTATTGCATTTTCTTTAAATCATCCTGTAATCATCTACAAAACGACCCTCTCAAGTACCTTGCTGAGAAGACTTGAATTGTTGGATAATCATAGAGCTTGCAACTGAAAGTACACGTGTAATCAAGCAATAACGCATATTAGTCTGTGAAAGCCTTGGTAACATTATATTCTCTGAGTATGAGGTCGAAAATTCATTCTCGTCTTGGACGGGCATCAGAGAAGGCTACTGCACATCAGGCTCCATCTCCTTTACCTTACAGTTACAGCGTTTACAGAGAAAGCGTATTTTTACGGTTTGACCCGCAAAAACTTGAGAATTTGTGTCTAAAATCGCTGGGAGTATAAAAAATACAAGCTCGTGTAGGATAAAAACGCGCCCAGTGTGCTATTCGGAACGGAGAAGCAAGAGCGCATAACACTGGAAACGTTCTGAAACCGTGAAGCTGCACTCCGCCGCACCGTCGGTAGAATTTACCACAAAATCTCAAAAACCACAATGGGTGTCAACAATTTTTTCACATTAGCTTTATGCGTAGCAGCGTCTTGGAACGCTGTAAGCGGTGACGCTGCAATAGGTGGTGGTGGAGAAGCGGCTCCTGATTTAGTGTTCTCTGAAGAAGATTACAGCGGATTGTCAACAATTACGCTTGAAGTCATTGCCCATGAATATCTTAAATTTAACCTGGAGGTCATCAACGCGCTCTCGGTAAGTTGGTTTGATCTTTTAAATCTGCAAGAGGAGGCGTTAAAACGCTCTTGTTACTCCAAATGTAAATATTATCGGCTACGCTTACAGCTTTATTTTTCGAGCAGCAGTCACCAGAGAACGCCACATCTGCCGAGATTGAGGATATGATGACATTAGAAGAATCCGTTAACGAGAATGATACTGCTCTGTATTCCGGGAGCTCTACGGGATCATCCTTCGGGCTTGGTCAAATATTAGCAGTGATTAAGGAGCTGGAAACGAATTGGTCGATTGCTCCCTTCGGTTTTGACCATTTGCTGAACAATGCGCCGGATTATTTAAACGAAGTCTACGAATTGGTTCTTACTACAATGAATCAAGAAGTATGTGCTGCCATATTGTCTTCTATCCAATCTTCGCTTGATTTAACGGTCATATCATCTTGACCTAAATGGCATTTAAATTTTATTTTACAGGACTCTGGTTTTACTGCCAAGACAAAAATATTCACCAGCTATAATATAAGCAGCGAAGCTTTAGGTCAGCTAAATGCAACGTTAATTCCAATGAATTTCAAGGAGCGTGGTACAGGAAACGTTGACAAGATCAATGAAGAAATAGCTGCTGACATGAAAGGAAGAGTTGACTTAAACCAGGAATATATTCCCAAGGGTAATTGCTTTAGAAATTCTCATACTTTCTTAAGATACATACAAATTAATTCCTTAATTCACTGTTTCCGGTCTATGCAATGATAATAATTTTGTATCGCTTTTGAAAACAGGGATGAGCATACCAGAATCTACGCAAGCTGTCCTCGTAAACTCTATCATTTTCAGCGAAAAGTGGGAACAGCCGTGGAAAAATATAGGAAAACGGAATTTTAGCGGATACGGAGAGGTTGATATGATGGAAATCGTTGGAAACTTTCCTTACTTGGAATCTGATAGAGCTGTTGAAGTTTCCATTCCAGTTAAGGTAATTCTAACTTTGTTTCGATCTCTCACTCAATTATAACACATGGTATTTCAATAAAACTAAATGATGCATCTATCTTTTCTCAATTTTGCCATTTTTCCAGAACGATTCTAGTCGCACCTTGTCCCTTATTTTACCAAGAAGCATTGAAGATGCTTTAACGGGCAACCTCGGAGACGCCAAAAACGGATCTGCTAGGATCGTGAGGATAATTCTACCAGCTTTTAATTTTACCTTCAGATCTCCTCATTACGTGAGTAACCTTTGATTATTTAACAACGTGGATTTGTAGCTCATTACTTTTATGTTCATTATGCGACCAAGTGCCATGTATTCCTCAGAAACTGGAGAGATTTCTGCTGATCGTTAACATACAAACATTTTATCTTTATTATACAGGATGGTGTTGGAAGCGGGAACTGCGTTCCTGAAAAGCGTTCCAACTTTTTGAATACTTTAAGTGATTTGACCTTTATTAGCTGGGATACAGAGAAACTATCTGCTGCAGCAATCACAGGTAACCATAGCAACTCAAAGATTTTTTACCTGAATGATGCAACCCTAAAGTTGAGTTTCAGCTTCAGCTAGCGGTTCAGGATTGGTTTTAGTTTATTTCTTTGGGGTGAATTGTATTTTTGATTTTATACCTTGCAATTAATAGCGCTACAATATTTTCATTTTCAGGTGTTCAAATCCAAAACACTAAAGAGTATGAAGAATTTCTTCGAGCATCCGGAAACGGAACAAAAACTAACGGAAGCATTGCTAGCGAGCTTGTGAAAAAATTTAAATCTGATGACGCTTTGGGTGTGACTGAATCAACGGTAAATGATACATCAGAATATAACGTCCAGCTTGGAGCGGAAGGAGCAGGAAGTGCTTTGAATTCAAGTGATGACACTGCTAACCGTATCAGCGAGAAGATAATTGTCTTCGATAGGCCGTTTACATGGACAATTATTGATGACAATATTTTTTCCATACCTTTATTCTCTGGAGCCGTAGAATCATTCCCTACCTATGTCGATCTAACCCAAGTTCTGGGCTCTCCAAAATACTTCGGGCCGTCAGCTCACTTTCGTTACAATCATTGTTTTAGGCCTTAGTTCGTTATGATTTCGTTGAAATACATTTACCGTACTTTACCAGTTTTAGTCATAGTTGCGAACTTCCTGCGGCATTAATGATCCTCAGCAATACTCACGTTTTTCATTGTAAAATTGGTGAAGAAAATGATCTCAAGATTTGGAGGATATGTAATTCGTTTCTATACCTGGGTTGGGTCTACTATAAACAATTTTCAATTTTTTTCAAAAAAACAGCATCATAGCAACATCCTTCAAATCGCATCCATGCAGTATAACGACACTGCTCATTTATTTTGTAAAATTATTAACGTCCGTAGGTGTTATGATGGTGGGGAAAGTGGGTAGCGGGTGCATCAGGCCCATTCATATGTATATTCATATATACTACTCAGGCACACGATAGTGAAAGGCAACTTTTCCCGTGTGCAATTTCTCTTAGCAACCTAAAAAGCTGCTGCATCTTGCGCATGTTCCTGGAGAACCCCTCAGCGGTATTTTCAACTAATGAAAGTTTTTCAAAATAATATATCAATGAGAAAAATATACTAAACTGATTCCTGTTATTATTTCTGCTGGTTAATTTCGAAAAATAATTAACATGCCGTTAAATTTCATGGCCAAGCCATTATCTGATATGGACGAGCTCTATTTGCCAGAAGGTGAATCCCACCCACCACAAGATCTATATCCCTTGGCTTTGAATCACGCACCAGCACTCATGGTAAGCATATAATTTTGTCCCCTAAAGGTTGCAACATATTAAACAGAGACAAAGGAGTGTAAAAACGGTCGAAGGGCATCACTCACTTTGCTTTCAGACAAATGTGATATTGGATCGTATATTCTCCATGCTTCGCATCCACCAGCTCAAGAAGTGTCGCTTGGTTTGCAAAAAATGGAACGAGCTGGCCTGCCCCTTGCTATCCAACAAAAGTGAGATACTCTTTGGGGTAATTGGCAGGTTCGGTTTCCGAGCTGCTCCTTACCTGCGTGATTACACTGACCCTTTAAAGGACGCTTCTGACTTTGTGGATTTCATGGAGAAACGTGATCCGAGTATTGGGATGACGTTCAGCAACATCCGCATCACACCCTCTTATCTTCCCGATCTTACCGGGAACCTTCTTCTCCACCCTCTGATTCGCAATGGCATTAAAAGCTTAGAAATAGAGGTCTACCCTCCTCAACTGGAATGGCTCAAGACTTGTATTCAAGGAATGAAGAATTTAAGAGAATTAAATGTTGAGTTATTTTTAACCACACCTCTCAGGGATTGTTCTAAAATCCTACATCCCCCACCACCACCCTTATCAAACATTCACAAGAAGTTATTAGACATACAGGGTAAGCTACCGCCGTCACTGAAAATTCCCGACGAATATTTAGCTTCAGTTCAGGCTTCGGATACTGGAAAGGACCTGGCATTGGAAAAACTATCGGTAGCGGGCGGATTGTGCCTTCACAGAGTACAGGTCCCGGATGAGGCTCAAGATTTTTGGATGAATTGTCTTCAGGGGGATGATAGATCTCTCCGGAACTGGATTTTACAACGAGCTCCACATCTTAAGGTTAATAATACAATCTTCCCTTCTACGATTTTAACAAGTGGAAGTAAAGTACATTTTTCAATTTTATACACCCTCTTCCTCTTGTTGCGTTTACAGTATATTCACTGCCAATATCGGTGCCAGCAAAACTTTGTAGAAACACTTGGACGCATCTCACGAGAATACAAAGGAAAGGGTCTCAAGGGTCTCAGAATTGAACGCTCTAGCTGCTAGTTAGTACCTGGCTGTGCCACAAATCTTTACACTTCGAAATGCCATCACCAGGTTTTACTTTCATATCCCAACTTTTGAATGTTTTAGTGACAAACCCCGCCCTTGGATGAACGAGGATTGGGACAACATTTTCCGAGAGTTCCTCAAAACTTACTGCCTCAACACTCTTGAGATTCTCGACATCACCTATTCTCTAGAGAAGGATGGCCGGATTTTCTTCCGATTCCCGGATTTACCTTTCGCTTCTTTAAAGAACTTGGTTATCACGCCTCCGACAAGTACACAATACTATAAAGATGCAGATTTCAAGTGGGTACCTTATTACTACAAAGAACGAAGGGGAAAACACCGCCCTGGGGATCTGGAAGGCTACTTTTTAACAGAGAAACTAGGGCAAGAAGAGCTTACGGATTTTTTCAATATTTTCCATCAAAATCACTCCCTAAACGTGCTTGAGAACTTAGACTTTACCATGGAAATCCAACTTCAGTATCGCAGAAGATCACGTTGGTTCAGAAACACCAAGAAATACAATCTCAAACTACCCATACTATACGCACGAACGACAAGGTCATTTCCCCGGGTCAAGAATCTTATTATCAAAGTCAATTTTACAGTGAAAGCTCGTCATGTTTATTGGCCCCATTCGGAAAAATTCAAATTGGAAGTAGATTACATTTCTCTGCTAGAAAACGCTTTTCCAGCCTTGACCCAATTCAGAATAGCGTTTCTTGATTTAGCGTTGATGAATCCACTTTTGCAAAAACTACCCGCAAAGATTGAAAAGCTTCACATTCATTGTCCCACGTCACTCCGACCACTTTCAGACAGGATGCTACTAGGGAACAAGGCACTGCTGAGGCTTTCAGGTACGGAATTTAAATCTCTCGTAATCAATAAACTTTGAGACAATATTAAAACCATGAATGTATTACAATTAACTTGATGTTGTTTCATTTCTAGTAGAGCTTCGAGAATTAACGTTTTACTCTTGCATGAGCTGCAGCTTTACGGACAACATCATATACAATGGCTTTCTAAAACTCCCACATCTAGAAGTTTTGAGATTCTCTGACGTATACCACAGAACTGATCCGGTGAGTACAAACATGCATTTTATTTGATAATGCAAAAATTAAAATTTTATATGCATAAATTTAAGTTTTACTTGGAAAATTGAACTAGCAGTAACGTTTATTAACTCAAAATTAAGCAATCTTGTTATTTTGACCTCCAGTGTACCACAACGATCAGCTTCAGCAGTGAGGGGTTGCTTGCACTCGCACGGAAACTTGATGTCCTGGAATGTAAGCATTATTTTTTTCGAAGCATCGGCCGCTACCTAACATGTTTCATATCTAGCTACTCTGCGACTAACAAGTAGGTGACCAAACCATACACTGCAAAATAAAATGGTGAAATAGTTTCGAGTAGAGTTACATTCAAGACTATTACTTTATGCAAAAAAACGCATCCATCAAGTCCCTAGTTTGAGAGTTGTGTAACTAGCTCAAAGTTTGAGATACGGTGCCTCAAACAACCTACTCAAAGCCTTCGTCTGCGCTTTACGACCGCGGATGTGCTCGCCACACTAGTGGTTTGTACCGCCATATCCTATAATTGCACTAAGTACTTTTAAATGGTATTTTAACCGAAACTATTCCGAAATTTTATTTTGAATGGTATAATACGGTTCACCTCCTTATAAAGACAATACTTACGGCCAAAATTTCCTTGTAGTGAATGACGTTACCAAAATCGTGCTCATTCCCTTCGTTTTGTGTATGTGCTAATAGATGAAATTTTTTTCGCAGACTGTAAGGACGAGGTTTTGCAAAATTGGCCCGTGAAATCAACCTCCAAATCAACCCACTAGCTGCTAGCATCCAGTATAAACAGCTAATCCTTCATCTAAAGCTGTATACTGCTCAATTACAACTGAATTGCATCACTTAAATGTAGACATTCATATAATGTAGATTGCATGATAAATAATTTGTCATATATGTAAATTTTGAATATTAAGATTCTTTCCTTAGCATAGTCTCCAAACTTCAATAACCCAGCTATCCTGAACTCTTCAATCATCCATATGGCAATGACAAGTTAGTTTTCAGCTTTCTCCTTTGCAATACATCTGTTGGAGTTAATGTGTTTCAGTTAAATAAGTTATAAACTATGAATACTAATCCCAGTCGTCATCAGAAGGCTTTTGAAAACCGGAGCCAGCGTATTTTTAATTGTATTAATAGGGAAAGGTTATTGTACAAAATGCCGCAGTTAGTTTTCTCCCAACAGGTCAGTTACTTTAATTTACCTTTTCAGGTTTTGTTATGGACTCAAGGTAGCGGAAGGATTACAAAAAACAAGGCGGGGGCGGGGCACATGCATCCCCAACAACCATTAACATAGGGTTTAAGGTGATGGGAAAGTAAAAGATTTGATAAGCTGAAAAGATAGATTGGCTGCTAGGCTCCCTCGGGATTGCGTTATTTTGTATGAAAACACCTCAAATACAGAAAAATGAAAAACGATAAAATAGGCTCTACCCAATAGATTTTTCCCTTAGGGCGCGTCCCCACTATGCTCGTACAGTAGTATGATTTTTCGTTACCATAGAACCATTGCAAATCCCAGTCACACTATGGGACTAAAAATTCACTGATAGTGTGTCCCACTACACGGAAACAAATGGAGGGATAATTGCTATGGGCATTAGTTTGTCGCTTGTTAAATTTGAATTTCGCTCGCTTTTTGCCTAATTGGTAATAAAATGACGGCTTTAGCATGGTAAATCTTACTATTACAAGTGCACTGTCTTCGTGTGTGCAAACTTGTGCGTTGTTATGGAAGCGTGATAAATCATACTATTGTACGAGCATAGTGGGGGTCCCTTATGAATGCAACGGATCGGCATGCAATTGAAGAAAGACATTAGGGAGTGCGGATGAGGTGTTTAATATAAAAGGGGAATTTAATTTAAGGAAGTTTGATTCACCTCTCTGTTGAACCTGAGTTTAGAAAGGTGGGCCGCGAGTAGCTGAAAATGGACTTTTCAATGTGTGGTTGCTATTGTTCGACAGATTAAGGGAGACAATGTTACGGTCATGACGGTGGGGAAGGTGGTGGGTTTATTTGATGATTTAATAATTTGCACGTAAGTTATTGCCATTTGTTTCTTTGGGAAGGTCAATCCTTGAGCTATTGTGTCTTATGGCTGAGAGAGGATGGAGGTTCACTCTAATTTTTAAAAGGACAATCGATGGGCTTGTGGCTAGTGTCGTCCAGGTCATATCCGCGTTTTGTGTGTGTGCGAAATAAAGAATTACAGCATTTATGAATGCTGCATACATGCAGTCTGCGGATTACTTTGAATCACGTAAGTAAGGATGTAAACCGCAAATTACTGTATCCTCACGAGTAATTAACTAAATTCCACACCTACTAAATTACATTACCGTTTTATTTCGCACTTGATCTCATCCTGTCTTGACGGTAGGAATACGAGTGGGAGAGGTGAGAATTTGCCTCAATTTAAGGGCCGAGGCTACTCGCATAACCGTTGAAAGGATTTGCAATTTCTCTTGGAATCATAGTGTAATGAAATCAACCGTTGATTTTATTAGCAAAGATTAGCTTGTGCAAGAGGCTGAGTTGCTTTGTACCGGGGAAATGATGTGTAAATAACTGATGATGGCGGTTGTATCTTGAATTCTTCAAATGATGCAGCGGTTTCATAAATAGCGTTTTGCAAAACGTTCTGCTTTGCTTTAAATTGGCGTTTTCCTTGGACAATTAGCTAGTTCAATGAAGGAGGGAGGAGGAAAAATTCCCGTTGCGTTGGATGTAAACTTCTAAGAGAAGCGTATGTAAAGTTAGGGACAGAGGGCGCTGTGTGGGCTCTAGGTTTTTAATCATACGGATATCATTTTTGGTATAAAAATTTAGAAGCTAATTACGGAAGTGGACATTCTCTGGTGTTGTTGGATTGCATGGATGGGAACTTAGGTTAACAATTCGGAGATTGTTTGGTTTAGAGAAATGCTTAAGCAAAGTGTGGGGCCGACAGACAATAAGGAAGTAAATGGATGATATTTCGCAATTATATTCCCCTAGTACATGATCTTACTTCTCGTGATTTCACATGTAGTTTAAGATAGGTAATTAGAATAATATATAATAATGACAATCTTGTTAGCAGAGTGCGGTTCCCATGCTCAGCAGGAGTAAGTCTGAAAGCAACGGAGTGTATGTTACTCACTCAATCTTTCTTTACATTTTAGCTGTCTGGGGACGTAAGTATGAGCCTATCAAATGTTGAAGTAGCTGACCATGGTCAAATAACAAACGACGAGCTGCTTCGTTATCAAGGACCTCAAGAAGTAATTCAGAAAGTCACTTTTAAAGAAACAGAGACAATTGTGGAAAGCTGGACGGCCAGTGTGCTGGGAACGAATCCCATGAAATTCTTCAAAAATCCTATTCTTGATGCAAATACTAGTAAGTAAACTGCCCGCCGTAGTACCAGAAATTCCACCTCTAGCTAAACTGCTGTAACTGTCCTAATTTCTGATTTTAGACCCCTTTGTGAGGATGCTTTGGCGGAGTGCGATCGCTGTCGGCATTTATATCCGACACAAAAATCTGGATGAGCATAACGAGGAAGAACTAGATTCGAAAAACGTATTCCTAGGATTAAAATACGACTACTCCGAGGTAATAGATGAACGCCTCCAGCCAAATCCAAATCTTCGTGAATGGGGCTGGAATTTTCCGAAACACCCAAATTGAATAAAAAATGGAGCCAAATATGCTTTTTTTGATAAGGTGTTGTATATTTGCAGCTATCAAAAATGTTTTTTCTTAAGTTACCTAGTAATTTAAATCTTACCAACAGAAATTTCGAAAAATGTGAAGATGGGCGTATACTATCAGTTTATAAAACGTGATCCTAATTACAGCATTAGTTTATGCCAAACAATGATTTGAAACCATTTCATCTCATATAAACATCTTTTATGCAAAGGAGAAGTGGAATGACAAAAAGTGTAGAAATATTGTATACTACTATACGCATCATATAACACGTTGAAAAAGGATCATAAACTAATACAGAATGTAGAGACATGCAGAAATTTGTAGATATTACTCCACAAGGTTCGCTAAGATTATGTAGTTCTGCCTAACTTATCCAACACTCGGAACCCTTTCTCCGCATATTCTTCTTTCGACATCCAGAAATCATCTTTATCTTTCATAACACTTGCAAGAACAGCACCACCGATAAACACCATATCTTTTCTTCTTGGAGGATCTTCAATCTTGATCTTGAATTTCTACGGAATAACAGTATAATATCTCAGTTTTGCCCTTTAAATGCATGCATCACACAGTCAATCAGCTAAGAGTCTTACCGAAAGCTTGTCAGCCTCTCCTTTGAGCACACGTTCCAAATACAATTGCTTTATTTCTCTCTCCAGCCGACTTGGAAGACCCGGGTACATTGTGGATCCACCAGATAAAACAATATGTTTGTACAGTTCCGGTCGAATATCGATGTCAGCTTGCTGAATTGTTGTAAAAACTAACTCTCCAATACCTGCAATCACAAACCCAACTTAAAAACAGTCAAATTTTAGCCTTCAATGATGCTACGGCAGATTCTGGTATAAAACTGACCTAAGCCCTCGACGTTAATTAAATGAGGTTGGAACAGGGCCTCTGGTGCTTCAAATCGCTCTCCTCCAACTTTGATGACTTTTCCGTCCGGTAGCTAGAATACAATGAATGCAGTGAAGTTCAAAAACTGTCGCACATTGTTAACAGTGACTGAAAGAAAGAGTAAAAAAATGAATTACCGTGTATGATTCCACGAGTACAGTAGTTTCTAAAGCTAATTTTTTCTCCGTTTCTAAATTGTACCCAATGTAGCAAAGCTTTTCTTTCATCATTCGCACAGTCTCAAAATCTGCGGAATGGTTAAAGGCATAACCTCGGAGCAAAAGTAACTGCAATGAACAAGGTCTTGAAATTACGATCAACTTTACAGAGGTGTTCAGTAAGTTAAATATTTTAAATACTAACTTTGATAAGGTACCGGGTTATATCTCGTCCTGCGATATCCAATCTTCGCGTTAAGTGGGAAAGTGCATAGCCATCATACACAGGGCAAATGTGCGTCACTCCATCTCCAGAATCTACAACCACGCCAGTTAGCAATCCTTGAGCGTATAGCGTAAGTACTGCCTGGATTGCGATGTATGCACCAGCGAATCCATACTTTTCAAACATGACCTGTGAAAATACGGATATAAAAATAAAAAAGGCGGTCGAATATCAAACCACGCATTCAAAAAATCGGCAACAATCAGCTCATACTTCAATCATTCGCTCTCGATTTTTCGTCGGGTTCATCGGTGGCTCAGTTAACATAACTTTGCATTCCTTAGGATCGATATCCATCTTCTCTGGACCAAACGTATAGTCCCACAGGTGAAGCATATCTTCCCAATTTCTAGAACAGAATTCAATACTTTCGGTTAGCACCCATGAGATATATCTCTAAAGGATATCAAACGAAACCAGTAATGCTTCCGCACAAAAACCTTAAATCCTACGTTACCTGACAATACCATTCTCCATGGGATAATTGACTTCAAGCATGGATCTCAATTTACTCGCATCATCGCCAACCATCAGGTCCTGCAAAAAAAATACGGTAATATATCAGTATAATATCCCACACTACCGCTCAATCCATGCACATGCAAAGCAACAATCAATATAAACCTTGAAACAAAATAAAACACTCTTAATGCGTGCATTAATAATCCTGTCAGACTAGAACTAAATATAAAAATACTTCCTCCAAGAATGAAGAAATGAATGGAAAAAGAAATGTAAATCATAACTTCAATCAGAAAGCTACAATACACTACGCTTTTAATTTACATCTACCATCTTCGACACTTTGATCTAGTAACCATGCAAATTGCAGGTATGACTGCAAACACTTACAGGAATATCCTCTTCCATCTTGACATTACATAGCGCAGCAAAAATAATGCAAACACTTGAATAAAACATCAACAATGATAACTTTCATCTTGTTTCATTCTAGCTTCTCCTCTCTTTTAGCCTTCCCTTACCCACTCACTCCCAGCAATCATAAACAATCTCTGCCAAATTTCTCAATTGTAATTAAAACCACCATCTAAAAATTACTACGTCAATAATTATTTGTAACTCCTAAGGATTTGTACACTAACAATCTAGAGTAACCAAAATCATAGCAAAACAAAGAAAACTTCCCGATTTTCTTAAGTATCGTCGTTCAATTCCTATCAATCTATTCACAGCAAAACCCCACCCGAGATTAGTCAACAATCAGTTGTGCATTATATATTTAGTATGCTGCAAATTTCAGACTGTAATTTCAACAACACACAACTCAAAAAACATCATATTCCACCCCAGAAACATGCCATTTGAAATTACATCACCCGTTACCCGTCGAGACTCAATGATTTAAATGGCATAGTACTTACATTCACAACCATATCCTGTTTCCAAAACCAGAAAATTTGATTGATTAATTTCAACCTTCTCATTTCATTTCAAACTTTCTCGCCAATATGTACCCTTAACTCCCTATCATGCTCAGGTACTTAATTCCCTATTTCAGAGCTAAGATCTCCTAGGGATTTTAAGCCCTTATGTGTCCAGTTTACTCCCTCTGAATATTTCCACATTATAATTTGCAACACCCCTTCATCAACCAAATCTACCAGCACTTCATTATTACAACGCCTCATCTTTCGATATCAAAAGTTAAAATCGAATTCGAAACAATCCTAACCTTGACTTCGATGTCACCGATTTTGTTCGTTGCCCGTATAATGGGCCGGCCCACCATCGACGGAAATATATGCTCCGGAAAATTCGAGCCGGCATACCCGCATTTGACAAACTGAAACAAAGAAACAGATGGATAATTTTAATTATTTCAATCCTTCGTTAAATCCTGATCTGCATAATCTTAAATTCAGTGCAATTGATACAAAACGACTTAAAAGAATACAATTGCGAATCAAAGTAACTTCAAATTACTCACCCCGGTACCATTGTCACACACGATAACTTTTCTTCCTCTGCTGTCCATTGTTGACACTAATTTAATGACTACACCTACTAGATTTAGAAGTTCTTAACTTTGCTTCACAGCAACTAAGGAAATTAAATGCAATCAAATAAATAAATAAATAATAATTGCAATTCTCCTAGGACACAATTTCAAAGCCCTACCCTTCCTGTCATCCGTCTCCCAAAGATTTTTCCTCTACCACTGATTTAACATTTACCGCATACAGCACCAATTCACTCCCCGAAGATGATTCAACCAACAGCCACACCAATCCATGGGAGATATTACAGGCTCCGCCCGTACATTATTTCTATAATGCACTTCATAAAGATTCAGATGAACAAACACTTGGAAAATTGTTGCTGGACAACTGCTATAGACTAGCAATTGCGTTACGTCTACTGCGGACAGGGGCTCACTTCAGGATTAGGATAGGATTCAATTCGCCTATGAAAATAAACATGTGCACATTCAGTGGACGAAAACATGTGCATGATATTTGCAAATGCAGTTTATAAAGTTTTTAGACGGACTATGACTTGTTGACTTGGGTGCTGATAAACCTCTATTATTCACAATTTGCTGATTAATCATTATCAAGTTACTGATTTGCTTGTATTATCTGACTTAGATGTGAGTGACTAATAACTGTGCGAATACACTTGTACTTTATCACAACTTGGAAGACATACTGTGGTATACAAGATGCAGTAGTAAAGCAAGTTTGGGATTTTTAATTTGTAGACGAGACCGGTAAGTTAATTTAATTGTTTGAAAAAGATGAAAATATTGTATGAAAATATATTTTAAGATTTTTACTACTATTGGTGGTCTTTTATATGCACGCTGTTTCAAGAGTTACAAGTTACAAATTACAAAGCAATGCAAGTTCTCCTCCAGGTTCTATTGTATTTTATTTGATGCTCGACTAATTACATAACAAGTTGTAATAGTATTTCGTAGGTGTCACATAGACTCTCTGCTAGACTCGATCATATGCTAGATGCAAAGATAAAGGAGCAGGGTAGATTGGTATGCTGAACAGAAACTAGAGGAATTGTAATGCAAAAGGCAGTATTCGAATTAAGATTCTATCGACGATTTATTAGTGTCAGTCAATCAAACGACTGACAACAATTCAGAATACTGTAATGAATGGTATTCAGCATCGGGTACAAACAAACAAATGGTACGATCCGATGCTAAGAAGCTGACTGAAGAGGCCCGATAGAATAGGATTGTAAAAATTTAGCTGCTGTTCTATGACATTCGCTATAGTTGCGATTTTAGCATTGATTAGTTCATAGAAACCAGCGTGTAGGCTGCTTTCAGCTAAAGTTCGGCGTACAGTAACTAGAATCTACATGGTATATATATATAAATAAATTGACATGAGAAAAATGGTATGTATATATGTTTTGTTTTATTTTGCAGTTAAAGCGGAAGTAGCAAGAAAAACCTGCAGAATTATGTGATACGCCAGTAAATTAATCAAGAGAAGCCTGTATATATAGTACAATTTTGAAAAGAAGGAATTGGTACACCCATCAACTACCGGCAGCATACAGCTAATATATACATGATGCTAGTTTTGCATCTCTTCTATCATCATCATCTTTGAATTCCGCCGGGGTAAGTTGAATAACGTATGAACTGAAAATAATATACAGTGGAAACGGTTTATAACGGTATGGTATATAACGGTTAAAAGTTAAAAACGGTGTTGATGCCCGGTCCCGGCAGATGTCCTATGCTTCAACACTAGAAATGTATTGGAATAACGGTGTGCAGTTATAACGGTTTATTGGTTATAACGTTCCATATTTCTGGTCCCTTCAGCACGGTAGCAACGTGTTTTGTACACGAATAACGGTAGCAAGTTAAAGAGTATGCAATTGGTTCTCAAAACACATGGATGAAGTGGCGCCGAAGAAAAACATTTTGAAATGTATTGGGTACGTTATCTGTTTGGAACTGCTAGCTGCGCACATCCACTCCGAATCTCAAGTGTTAGTGAAATGGAGCCTCGAGTCAAACCTAAACACCATTAGGTTAGCTATCAAGCTAAATACAAGTAAATCCTACCGCTTCTGACTATTTTGCTTCGCTAAGATTCCTCACACTGCTTGACAAGATTTACCAATAAATTTACGCAATGTATCTGAACAACGGTGTAATCGTTATAACGGTCTAATTTTCCATCCCCCTGGGCAACCGTTATAAACCGTTTCCACGGTATATACGTGCTGAAGGTAGATTAAAGTGCAATTACTCTGTTGCGGTTAGTTGTTTCAAGGGCGTATGGGAGCAGGCGGTTGATGTGATGGGCGTGCAAAAATGTGGACGGCAAAGCTTTGACGAATGCTCTTTTTAAGAATGTTAAATGGGAATAGGAGTAACAGTTGTGGGTCATGTCTGCCATAAAAACTCTGAGAGGATGAGTGTAACTACAATAATGAATGTTTTGCTTTGGAAGCTTATTTGGTTGTCATTCATTTGAGTTCTGCAATGTGGGGTGCAGTTGTATATAAATACTGACGTTGACTCGTGTGTAGGAGTGTTCATAATGAGGGTAATTTTAGTGACAGGAGCAGATAGGACTTGTATGGAGTTGTAAGAAGAGGCGAGCTGGATTGGATATCCCCATGAATAGGGTACTTGTTTGGACAAAATTATTGCGTTTTTATCATTGTAATGTTCTTGGTAAAGGTACGTGAGTAATTTATGATTTTGATTGTATGCACAGGATGAATCAAAATACAGGGTTTATTGAAAGAAGATGTGCGCGTGTGAACTTTTGAATAAATTCACTCAGAATCAATCCAACAAGGATAGAGAGGGGATTGCTGCAGTCTTGTGGTGGATGGAGTTGATGAACTCTATGGTGGAAGACGGCGGGTAGATTTACCACGCGGATAAAAAGATTTACATGATACTATTGAGGAGAAGAATAGGGCCGGGAGCTGACTGAGAGTGAGTGAGAGTAGAATCAAGTTTACAATAGCTAGTTTAAATGAGCTAGGGTAATATCTCGAGAGTGTATAATTCTTGTTGGACTGGAATAATAATTGGCATCAATGTTGAAGTTACGTGAGAGGAGATGCAAGAGGCCGTACACCGTACAGAGTAATACCATGTGTGTTATTGCATTCCGAGAAGATGTACTAAAGATCTGAGAAGTGTGCAGTTTGGATGCTGTAGCTGGTTTCCCCTGCAACTCCCTCCCTGGTACAAAGCCAAAGCATCTTTGGAAGAGAAAAAGACCGAGACCGGAGAATAATGGGAAGGAGTAAGGTGTGTAGTTGGAAACTCGTTGGAGGATCTCTTAGTTTTTGTTGTCCAAGAAACTCGGAGGGGTGGTTTGTAAAAAAAACTTGTATGGTAGTATGAAGATTAGTAGGATGGAGTAGTTCGCGTATATGATTGTTGAAGTCACTGATTCTTATATGGGATCCTTTTATGTCTGTAGGGTCGTGGTTAGGGAGGCAGGAAGCTTGAAACTTTAGGAAGATTTTGGACATTTTATAGGTATGTTCTAGACTTGAAGAAAATGTTGACTAGTTACCTGGTCTTGATGATGATGACGGGCTGGGAGAAGAAGTTGCATTGTAGAGAAAAGAAGGAGCAGCAGCAGAGATTTTGTGTACAAGTTGTGCATGGAGATTAAAGCTATATGCGCTTGCCGGCTTGGGATTCTCGTATGGAAAAAATATTGTTTCACCTGTAGCCAAAGCCTGAGGATGTGAAGTGCAGACGCAGGTAGAAAAAATCTCTTTGAATGTATGATTGGGGTAGAGTTTTTCTATGACTGCTGGTGTGTAGGGTCTTTTGGTGTGCTGAGCTTGGAGGATGAGAGGAGATAGAAGGTATTGTATGACACCTTTAGGTTTCTCTATTCTCTTATTCTCCCTCTAACTTTTTCATCCCTCGTCCTCTGTATACGTGAGTCGAATCACTGTATGAGAATCTCTCAAGCTCTACAACTTTATGAAAGTTGTCTTGACTTGGTGAGTTCCAAGAGATTTTTGGTTAGCCTCGTATGTTTATTCCAGAGGGGCAGTATTTTATGAGCAAGGCATAATCCCTGGGCTATTATATTCTCTCCTTTGCCTTGGCCAGTACTTGCTACGCACTGGCTCCAGTGAGAAACTTGTTTTGTAAGGAATCACAGCGTACATTATACATTTTAGACCTTTTCCAATTCTCAGTTAAAGTTTTAGTTTACAACAACAATTACGAGCATACGCATTCGACTGAACTGTAAATATTTTCTTGCGTCATGAAGCGAAAGAACTAACGTGATTGCTAACAGTATTATCATAAAGTTAAGAATATTGTGTGGTTTTTTAAAAATCTGAAATATTGGAATATTCTTTTGTTGCAGTTTAGTGCATAAAGCTGCCGGATTGTGCTTTACTTAATGTGAGAACCAGGAAATCGCTACAGTGCCTTACAAATGAATCCCGAAATGTATTTCAGCCGACTCTGCGGTGTCCTGGCATTCTTGGCGGTGCTCAGGGTGTTCCTTACACCGAGAATTCGGAAGTAGCCCAGAGAATCCAGGAGAAAATCAAGGACTCTTTTTATATGGTCCAGTGTGACGAAGGAGAAAAGTGCGAGGGAAAAGCGGGTTGTATTTGACACGTTTTACTGCCCGGCGTAGAAAGCCAGGGTGGGTTTTGTGATACAAGAAAGTGGAGCCGTTCTTCAAGTTATTAGGCGTGAATGAATGTGGGTTGATATCCGTTGATACATCGATAAGCTCCCCTAAGTGATAAGAACTGGAGTGTGTGCCGTGTGATAGAAATACCCTACCTTCTGAATGGAAAAAGGGTTCAGAGCGTAGGACAGGTGCATTAATGAGAGGAATAAATTCAGCGGAAGGGGATAACATCTACTATTTCTCCGTACTATCTGGAGGAGGTGTATACGTATTTTAATAGTGTAGTGCCTTGGATACAAAAGCGCGTCTCTTTATTCCCATCGTAATTTCAGAGTTCAGTGTGACTTTATTACTTTACCGGCAGTAGCCTTCACGATTCTATCTTAGTAAATGAAAATTTTGCCTTGTAATGAGTGCTCCTATGCCTTTGGAGCATTGATGGAACCGTCTTTGTAAATAATACTTAGTGTGTTGTGTTTTGTCGAATATCTTTTGTGTTTTCTAAGATAAAGACTTGCTATCAGTCACTATCCAAACATATCTTGTTTGAAGACCAACGTAAATCACGTAAAATGGGAGGAGGATATCAGAAAGCATGTCAAAATTGGATGGGATATTCCGTGAAGTGACAGAGTTTAGCGTAATATTTTTATTCGCAAGTTGCTGTGCAAGATAAACTAAAATTCTGCGCGAAACAACGTCTTGAAAATGTTTGGAAAAAAGAAGAAGAAAGTGTTGATCGGCCAGCCGACAAACTTTGAACACCGAGTACATACTGGATTTGACAAGAAAGAAGGAAAGTTTATTGGACTCCCGCCACAATGGGCTTCAGTCGTTGGAAATAATCAAGTGCTTAAAAGTACAAACCGACCTTTGCCTTTGGTTGATCCCTCAGAAATTACCCATACTGAGATTCTCGATCTAAAGGTAAGTGTAAGTAAATTGCGAAAGCCTTAGAATCCTTTTCAAAATATTAACGAAAATCATGCATTTGGTATCAAGAATTCTCAATACTATATTGTTTTATTTCTGCAGACAATTGTGAGAGGAGAATCAAAAGTACGAATTGCTGATCCTGGAATACCAAAGACGTCAAGTGTCGCGAGATCAAATTCCCTTCGGTCATCAAGTCCCCCCGCAACACGACGTGGTAATGTACGGATGAACCTACCTCCCACCGTACCTGAAGAAGACGTGTCTCGGCATTCCCATGCATCAACACGATTCTCTCCGCATCCTCACAATTACCCTAATCAAAATGTGTTTCCAGAACATAGACCTGGCATTAACCCAGCTCCGCCGCCAGAGGTAACTGTGCTTTACAAGCATTGTCAGACATTCTGGCTAAAGTTGAAAAAATTAAATATATTGAATATTTTACTAGATTAACCGAGGATATCCGACGCATTCATCTATGATACCTTTGCACCAAAAGTTTGCCTCTCAGTCTCCGCTCGGTCACATTCACGGGCATCAGTCTCCAGCTCTACACAATGGCGGTGTTCATCCAAACCAGGTAAATGTTACGAACATCTTTATTCAGTACGACAATTTCAAATGTATACAGTATCGTCAACACAAGTGTATTCGCCCCATTACATGTAACCTGCTGATGTAAGCAGTTTGGAACTTTATGAGGCGTATTTATGCTAATCATCATGCTTGGCATTGTAATTTGATACTGCAGTTAGCTCACTTTTTTAGGTTGAATTACTTGTGAAAAATCATTGGTGCTTTGGTTTCATGGCAGAAAAGAAAATATTAATTGTAAAGGGCTAAATTTTGGTTAAGACGTATTGTATTATATTGCTTTTATTTATTTCAGTTCAATGATGCTTCGCCAATCCATCCACTGGGTGGTCCTGGGAGTATGAGCGTTCATAGTTTACAACAGACTACTGCAAATGCTGGAAACAAATTCCCAGGGCCAAACGTCAACGCTACCGGCCATCACGCTCATCATCAATGGAACGGCAAAACGGCTACAAATGGTGGATGGAATCAGCACAGTGCTAATAACAGCAATGCAACGTTTAATTCTGGCATGAAGCCCAGTATTAGTTTCCCTGGAGCCATGATGCATCAACAGCATCCGCCATCTGTCCTTCCACATCAGCATCCCCCACAACCCAGTGCTCAACATCCAGGAGCGAACATGAACAATCGAATTCCGCAAGCAAGTCCTACCACTCATATGTCTGTGAGTAGTGCGGGTAGCGGAAGTCAAAGTGGAGGTCCCGGACCTAGCGGGCAGCCTAGTCCTGTGCCTGTCCAAAGTGTAGTAACTAGCAGTAATAACGTTGGCCATAATAACGTAGGATCAAAACCTTTCCCCACAAATGTACCACCGTTAGTCAAACCATCAGTTCCATTTACCCCAGTCATACCACCCGTTTCATCATCGTCATCCGGTGGTGCATCGTCGACAGATCACAATCAAAATACAAAACCATCACCCCCTGTGACAACCCTGCAGCCTCCCGCGAAACCAAGTCCTCAACCTTCTGAACAATCACACTCGCAGCCCGAGCAGCATCGACTTACTCATGAACAGGTAATGCTTTGACTTATATTCATAATTCACTAGCTAAAATAGAAAAATCAACTTTGAAGCTAATATTATGATCATTTATATATGGCTATACTATAATGCAATGTGTTGTATGTAGTTCCGGGCAGCTCTACAAATGGTGGTCAGTCCCGGAGACCCGAGGGAAAATTTGGACAATTTTATCAAAATCGGTGAAGGTTCTACAGGAATAGTATGCATTGCTACAGAGAAATCAACAAGGAAGCAAGTTGCCGTTAAGAAAATGGACCTGAGGAAGCAACAGCGTCGTGAACTTTTGTTTAATGAAGTTGTAATTATGCGAGATTATCACCACCCTAATATTGTGGAAATGTATGACAGTTTCCTGGTTGAAGACGAGCTTTGGGTAGTGATGGAGTATTTAGAGGGTGGGGCGTTGACGGATATTGTTACTCATGCGAGGATGGACGAGGAGCAAATTGCAACAGTGTGCAAACAGTGTTTGAAAGCCCTAGCCTATCTGCATTCCCAAGGAGTCATTCATCGGGACATCAAGAGTGACTCCATTCTTTTAGCCTCAGATGGAAGGGTAAGTTGAGATTTTTTCAACCGCCTTTCTTCAGTCTAATTAGTCCGTTAAATAGAGCAGAACAATGCATACACAAATTTAGAGACGAGTTACATTCAAAATCAGCTTTATACTCTGTCCCATCACTGAGTTTGTATATTTCTTTTGATTTGCACAGGTAAAACTCTCAGACTTTGGATTTTGCGCACAAGTTTCACAAGAATTGCCAAAACGGAAATCACTGGTTGGAACGCCTTATTGGATGTCACCGGAAGTAATTTCACGTTTGCCGTATGGACCGGAAGTTGATATCTGGTCAATGGGAATAATGGTCATTGAAATGATCGATGGCGAACCACCTTTTTTCAACGAGCCACCACTTCAGGCTATGCGTAGAATCCGCGATATGCCTCCACCCAAATTAAAAAATACACACAAGGTACGTTTACCTCTCCATTCATCTTTCCATGTCAGTGTTAATTTGGTTCGAATGAGTAGCGCAATCAGCGTGATCCATGTATGGGTGCTAATATCTAGTGCACATTGTCGCTCATTTACTCTTTCGTTCCATCCCAATGGTCATGCCCATCTACGTTACGTGGTGCTAGGTTGTGCTCAAAGTGGTAAAATTAGTTCCCGAGAGTACAATAGGCTAAAAAATAAGGATTCCTGATGTTTTGAATATGATCTCATTATGTTTTGGCAGATTTCAACCCGATTGCATGGCTTCTTGGAGCGAATGCTTGTCAGAGATCCATCTCAACGTGCTACAGCAGCTGAACTTCTCCAGCACCCATTTCTAAGAGAAGCCGGACCACCGTCTGTTCTTGTTCCCTTAATGCAAAACCTAAACAGAGCTATGCTTTCCATGTCAATGGGACCTCCGCAACCCTGAAGAAACTCTACCTATTACAAATCTTATTTTCAAAGAAGCTACAGAAATGAGCACCTTCAAGCAAGATTACCATAAAGACGAGCTCGTCTTATTGTGCAAGCTTTGCGTGTGTTACTCAAGTGTTAAATCTTGTGTCAGTTCGCCTCGTCATCCATTTCTGAGTTGAAATCTTACGCACAGAAAGTTAGATAAGGAAGCAGTATATTTTTGTACTGGACTTGAATAGGATTTTTTTATGCAGCCACCACTTTCATTCTCTAACTAATGATTAATTTCCATTACCGGGTTTAGTTTCCCTCAGGCTGCATTTATAAATAGACTGATTTCATTACATCCAAACTAAGTCATATACTCACATATAACAGTCTTTCAATTTCTTCCAGTAGCTTTCAACAAAGCCTTTTAATTAATTTCCTACCCGTGCCAATATTATGCCGGATTCTCCATCAACAGTATGGTCCACGAATGCACGTTGAAAAACAAACGATGTTAGCAAATTTGCAAGAAATATGGGATAACATAACCGATAACACAAAATGATTAATTTAACAAACTTATCAACGCTAGCTATCAGATTTCTATTATGGTAGTGTCATTTACTACTTAGTATGCCGATTTTGATTCATCATATGCATGAGTATCAAAGTTTGTGTGTAATTTTGCTCTCGTATTGTTAATAGACAATCAAAGATTTGCAATTAATTCTTGCTTGGTGAAACCCAGGTGTGAATACCAAGATATTATAATAAGTATTAAGAAGTTAGGTTGAAAACTGATTGTGAAATTACAAGCCTATCGAAACCAAAGCCGTCCAGCAAAATCTCATAACGTTCTCTACTGATTTCCAAAGTGATACGAGTGATTCAGTCCTATTGAGTGCAAGCGTAGTAATTATTATAAGTTGTGATTGTGTATGTCCGTGTAATGCCAAGTGTTTTGATCTTTCGGTGCCCATTGTTAATGAGCATGGGCAACTCGGCAAAGTTGGTGTGAACGTAAACATATAATGTTATAATGTCATCATCGGCTCGTGTGCCTATGGTTGACAAAACTTAAGTGCGGTGAGCTGTTTACTATCAACGACTAGTGCATTTTTGACGATTCGTAAATTAGTCAGTATTATGGCATCTTGCCTTTGGGATTAACTTTCTGTGCGCAACTGTTGTTTTTTGTACGGCTTCACTAACTTTTCAATCCACAGAAAATGTTAGCTATTCTATTCGGGATCTGGGTAGTTCGTACTTGACAAGTTCATCCTCCTAAGATTCATCCACGGGTAATTCATACTCGGGTGATTCACACTTACTACCTTTTCATCCTTTGTACTGATTCATGCTTAAGACAGCTCATACTTGAAAAGTTCATACAAAGGTTTTTTCATACCCATGTTTCATCCATAAAAAAATTAGAATTTCAACTAAAAACATATAATAAATAGTAAATGGGTATACTAATGTGTCGAAGTGTGGTCTTTACCTGAGCAAAGATTAAGTACGCAGTAATTAAGAAATAGAGAAGACAAAATGAGATTCACAGCTTCAGTTGGCCTGATATAAATCGATATTAGCTGCCTTGCGTTTGCGGACTGAACTGGATACAGTATTCAATCTAATGTTTTGTTAGGCAGTAAAGCGTAGACGAGAGGAAAAGAATGCCTAACACCACTTTTCAGTCGAACTACCCGTACAATTAGCAAAATCACGCTTCCAGTTAACAATTGAAATGTTGATCTGCTTTTGATTATACGAATGA
The DNA here is from genome assembly GCA_906901655.1 of Sminthurides aquaticus. Classification (NCBI taxonomy): domain Eukaryota; kingdom Metazoa; phylum Arthropoda; class Collembola; order Symphypleona; family Sminthurididae; genus Sminthurides; species Sminthurides aquaticus. Next base: position 2,695,540 of record CAJQTT010000010.1, read on the forward strand.
CCTAGGAAGTGTAACTCAGGCGCTCCCCGCTTAGTAAGCGTGAATCCGGCCATATTGGAGAGAAAAATAATAGGAATAACTTGGATAAAGCACTAAAGTCCACTGATTGACGAAATAAAATGTGCTGAAAGTTCATTCTTCGTGATTTCAGCAAGAGTGAATTATATTGACAGTGTTTGTAATCTAAATATTAAAAATCTTATCGAGCATGAAAATGCAAAGGTTAAACTTTTAAAGCGATGAACTGTCCATGGATGAATTACCACCAAGTACGAAACAGGCTCAGGACGAAAAGTTCATAGTATGAAAAGTCCAAGTGTGAATTACCCAAGTATGAATCTTTGGAGGATGAAAAGTCCAAGTATGAACTACCACCAACCCTTCTATTCTCTATTTTCTTATCCGAGTTGAGCAGAAACTTTGTCCACGGAGATTGGCAGCTGGAATTTATAAGGAAGAAACTGGTGACAGAATGTAATGTAGCGTATGAATTTTGCATGCTAGCATCTAATTTAATTTAAGCGATTCACACAAGAGGGGTAGTAAATACGAGTAAGTTCATAGGAAAAAACGAATGCATTCCATATAAAATCATGTAAATAGTTTCATGTGTGTATTATAGAATTACATGTGCTCAATTGATGAATTCCAGTAATTATGGTTTATGGTTATGCTAAAATACGTATTGTATCCAACTCGTTTGCAAAAGTGGTTATCTGCGTACGTACATAAATAGACTGTTTCCACTCAGAGGCAGCAGTAGCTAGTAATACCGTGTCCTCTTTTACCAAAGTGCAGAGCAACTTACGCTTTGCCGTTGTAATTTATCCAAACATTTAAGCTTAATGGTTCCTCTGCCGTGATTTTCCAGCGAACGTTGACTTGTTCACAAAGCCGTCCAAAACGAATTCGCGATTTTACGTCCCTCTTAAACCGTAGATACGTATTTCATGAGGATTCAATTTATATACATTCCTCTCTTTTATATACTGTTTGTGGTAGATTTGTATTTATACAGTGATAGTTTGTAATGTGCTGTGGTCATGAAATTATCACGACCAGAGCTCATTCCGCCCAACTAAGCGGCTCTCATCGCTATTGACCTAAGCTTGTACATACATTAATGCTAGAACTTAAGACTTGAGGGTATGTGTTGTGGGCTACCACATCCGGCTTACCCAGATAATTTTGCAAATGACAAATGTGGTAGAGAAAATTGCGACAATATCAGCGGCTACAAAATTGTATTACGATAAAAACATTCCGCCCACTTGTTTTACATGATGCCTAGAGTTTCCCTCTGAGAGGATAAACTGCGAACATAAAATAGAAAATAATTCAGAAATATAAATTCAATAAATGTAACCGCAAGGAAGAAGGGAGTAGTAGCATAAACTGCCTTCTGAATCATAGACGCTATCTCTACTGTTGCAGCTTTTATAACTTCCATTAAGAGATTATCATAATAATTACGATTCTAAGGTGATCATGACTGTTTTTCCAGTTGAAATGTAAAATAAATGTTGCTAATATTACATAAATGCTGTTCGTCAGGATGATTTTAGTTTCAATTAGTTACAATTGGGCTTTTAAAGTTGAACTATTTTAATATTACACAGTTGTTGGAAAAAGTACATTCTCAGTGTTTAGTTAAATGCCCGTCTAAGAACACGAATTAACAAAGATGCATTGTATGCGTTCAACAAATGATAATATATCCTTCATCTTTTTATAACTAGCTCACGATGAAAGTAGTTTTGAACTTAATGATGAATGAGGTATACATGAGGCTAAGCAGTTTAAGCCAAGTATTAGTTTCCCTGGAGCCATGAATCAACCGCATCCACCATCTTATCCTGCAGCATCAGCATCCCCCACAACCTAATCACACAGAATTTTATAATGCTAGCGCGTGGATATAGTTGCATCTGTGAGTTTACGGGCTACTTTTGCAAAACGTGGAACTCGGAATCCGCAAAAAATGTTTGGTCGATTAGTAATCTTACAAAATGGGGGAAAACGAGAGTTTGGGATCGGAATGCAGTATAGAGAAATGCTGACCTTTATCTGAAACCTTTAATCACAAATTAGCTAAAACCAACAATAGAAGCCGAAGCTTAGACAAAATAATGCTTACATTCCAGGACGTATACATTTTAGTGCAAATAGTTTTCCAGCTAAAATAAGATTTTTTTTGTATTGAAGTTGTTATTTCGATTTGCGGATTTTTGAGCCCAAGGATCTTTGAGCCCAAGGATCTTTGAGCCCAGGATTTTTGAGACCAGGATTTTTGAGGCCAGGATTTTTGAGCCCAGGATTTTTCATCCCACTTTTTCAAGACATAAATGATGCACTGTATGGTTCAGAAATCAAGGATTATTACAGGAACTAGTATTATGTAAACCTACTGGTGTCATCTATTCAAATGAAATGTAATATAAATGTTTAAATAACTCTAAAATATATTTTAAAAAAGCAAGTAAGTTCATCAAAGTTAGCATATTCTGGCAGATTTGGAATAGATCTATCGATTAAGACCAATTGGAGCACTCTGGCAGCTACTGCTGACACGCAGCGCAAATCCGCGCGTACAAGTAGGTGGTTGGCGTTTAGTGGTTTTGGTTTGGGGTAGTGTAATAGTCAGCAGATTGATGGAATTCGTGAAGTCGAACACGGGTTCGTGAAAATAAATGGGTGTATGACATCATTTATTAATGGGCGCAGCCATTCTTAGAGCGGGTTCGATGTTGTCGGTCGGTCGGTCGGTCGGTCGGTCGGTCTGTCTGTCTGTCCGTCTGTGCGCACGATAACTCAAGAACGGATGCATGGATTTAGATAAGATTTAGAACACAGATGTATATGCTACATGGGACCATCGCTATTGAATTTGAGAATTTTCGAATAATTATTTACAGAGTTATTGATAATTAAAGCGCGATGAGTCATCAATTCCAATGCAATTACATACGTTCCAGTCACAAGCACAGCTGAGCTCAGCAGGCAGAGAGTGGAAAAGAGAAAGGGAAGTAGCGCACAAGCACATAGTCCAGTAGCTGGGGAGAGGAACACGTGTCGAAAGAAATATTATTATTACAAGCAACAAGTCGCGTGACGTAGTGGTTAGAGCGCGTGGTGTAAAAGGGAAGGACAGGGGATCGAATCCAGTTCTACTATTTATTTTTGCAGATTTTAAATCATAGAGTTTAAGCTTGTCATTGAGTTTCCGCCATAAATTATTTCTGCTTCGTATGGGGCGATGAGAGATTGCCATTTTTATTTATATGGTTGTATTTCCCTTTATGCTACATCTATTTAAGAGTAGGTCACATTTTAAAGTGATTGCTTCCAATTTAATTTGTACATATTCTGCCGTAAGGTTTTGGAGGAAACATAACTAAAAGTATATATAATTATGCTTTCAAATAATCCTCTCCATTTAAACTTTTTCGAAATCTGCAACTAATGATATAATTATCTTTTCCAATAATCCTCTTCAAATTTAATCGTTTCTAAATCTGCACCCATTCAGTATTCGGTTATTCGTTTTTTGAGAAATGATAGATTATATGACAATTGATAGATCATTTCATAATTGATAGATTATTTGATAATTGATAGATTATTTGACAATTGATAGATTATTTGACAATTGATAGATTATTTGATAATTGATGGATTATTTGATAATTGATAGATTATTTGATAATTGATAGATTATTTCATAATTGATAGATTATTTCATAATTGATAGATTATTTGACAATTTATAGATTATTTAATAATTTATAATTGTGCTGTAAGGTTGTGGAGGAAACATAACTAATAGTATAATAATCCTTTCAAATAATCCTCTCGATTGAAACGTTTTCAATCTGCAACTAATGATATAATTATCTTTTCCAATAATCCTCTCCAAATTTAATCGTTTCTAAATCTGCGCCCATTCCGTATTCGGTTAACCGTTTATTAATGGGCGCAGCCATTTATAGAGCGGGTTCGATGTTGTCGGTCGGTCGGTCGGTCTGTCTGTCTGTCCGTCTGTGCGCACGATAACTCAAGAACGGATGCATGGATTAATATAAGATTTGGAATACAGGTGTAGATGCTACATGGGACCATCGCTATTGAATTTCAGAATTTTTGAATAATTATTTTCAGAGTAATTGATAATTACAGCGCGATGAGTCATCACTTGCAATGCAATTACATACGTTCCAGTCGCAAGCACAGCAACGCTCAGCACGCAGAGAATGGAAAAGAGAAAGGGAAGTAGCGCACAAGCACATAGTCCAGTAGCTGGGGAGAGGAACAAGTGTGGAAAGAAATATTATTATTACAAGCAAAAAGTCGCGTGACGTAGTGGTTAGAGCGCGTGGTGTAAAAGGGAAGGACAGGGGATCGAATCCAGTTCTACTCTTTATTTTTGCAGATTTTAAATCATAGAGTTTAAGCTTGTCATTGAGTTTCCGCCATAAATTATTTCTGCTTTGTGTGGGGTGATTAGAGATTTCTGTTTTTAGCTGTGTGGTTGTATTTTACTTTATGCTGCATCAGATTTATCTTACCTATCAGATGTTATTGAATAATTATCTTTTCCAATAATCCTCTCCACTTGAACCTTTTCTAAAGTTGCGCCCATTCCGTATTCGGTTAACCGTTTATTAATTGGCGCAGCCATTCCTAGAGTGAGTTCCATGTTGTCTGTCTGTCTGTCTGTCTGTTCGCACGATAACTCTCGAAAGGAGAAATGGATTCACATGAGAGTTTGCACATACGTAGGAACTATACTTGGGACCATGCCTATTGAATTTCAGAATTTTAGATTTATTATTTTGAGAGTTATGGATAATTAAAGACGCAGTTAGTAATCATCACATCCATCATTTACATGTAAGGTACATACATTCCAGTCACAAGCACAGCTCAGCAGGCAGAGAGTGGAAAAGAGAAAGGGAAGTAGCGCACAAGCACACAGTCCCGTAGCTAGCGAGTGGAACAACACTGGAAACACATATGAGTAATACAAGCAAGGAGTCGTGTGGCGTAGTGGTAAGAGCGCATGATAGAGCTAGGGAGGATGGGGGATCGAACCCCGGCGGACGCATAATTTTTGCAGATTTTTAATCATAGAGTTTAACCTGGTCATTGAGTTTCTGTCATAAATATGTTATGTTTTCTATGGGGCGACTCTAGAATTCTCTTCTTAGTAAAGTAGTTATGTTTCCCTTTATACTACATCTACTTTAAGAGTCTGTTGCAGTTTTTAAGTGATGTTTTGAAGTTAAAATGATTTACAAATTTGAAAATTTAAGATTAAGCTGGAAAGTTTTCTAGGAATCGTAACTAATTTTATAATTATCCTTTTTCCAATGAAACCGTTTCTCAATCTGCGCCAATTCCGTATTCGGTTACCCGTTTATTAATGGGCGCAGCCATTCTTAGAGCGGGTTCGATGTTGTCGGTCGGTCGGTCGGTCGGTCGGTCGGTCTGTCTGTCCGTCTGTGCGCACGATAACTCAAGAACGGATGCATGGATTAAGATAAGATTTGGAATACAGGTGTAGATGCTACATGGGACCATCGCTATTGAATTTCAGAATTTTTCAATAATTATTTTCAGAGTAATTGATAATTACAGCGCGATGAGTCATCACTTGCAATGCAATTACATACGTACCAGCCGCAAGCACAGCAACGCTCAGCACGCAGAGAGTGGAAAAGAGAAAGGGAAGTAGCGCACAAGCACATAGTCCAGTAGCTGGGGAGAGGAGCAAGTGTCGAAAGAAATATTATTATTACAAGCAACAAGTCGCGTGACGTAGTGGTTAGAGCGCGTGGTGTAAAAGGGAAGGACAGGGGATCTAATCCAGTTCTACTCTTTATTTTTGCAGATTTTAAATCATAGAGTTTAAGCTTGTCTATGAGTTTCCGCCATAAATTATTTCTGCTACGTATGGGGCGATGAGAGATTGCCCTTTTTATTTATATGGTTGTATTTCCCTTTATGCTACATCTATTTAAGAGTAGGTCACATTTTAAAGTGATTGCTTCCAATTTAATTTGCACATATTCTGCTGTAAGGTTTTGGAGGAAACATAACTAATGATATAATTATCTTTTCCAATAATCCTCTTCAAATTTAATCGTTTCTAAATCTGCACCCATTCAGTATTCGGCTATTCGTTTTTTGAGAAATGATAGATTATATGACAATTGATAGATTATTTGATAATTGATAGATTATTTGACAATTGATAGATTATTTGATAATTGATAGATTATTTGATAATTGATAGATTATTTGACAATTTATAGATTATTTGACAATTAATAGATTATTTAATAATTGATAATTGTGCTGTAAGGTTTTGGAGGAAACATAACTAATAGTATAATAATGTTTTCCAATAATCCTCTTCAAATTTAATCGTTTCTAAATCTGCACCCATTCAGTATTCGGTTATTCGTTTTTTGAGAAATGATAGATTATATGACAATTGATAGATTATTTGATAATTGATGGATTATTTGATAATTGATAGATTATTTGACAATTTATAGATTCTTTAATAATTGATAATTGTGCTGTAAGGTTTTGGAGGAAACATAACTAATAGTATAATAATCCTTTCCAATAATCCTCTCGATTGAAACGTTTTCTAAATCTGCAACTAATGATATAATTATCTTTTCCAATAATCCTCTCCAAATTTAATCGTTTCTAAATCTGCGCCCATTCCGTATTCGGTTAACCGTTTATTAATGGGCGCAGCCCTTCCTAGAGCGGGTTCGATGTTGTCGGTCGGTCGGTCGGTCTGTCTGTGCGCACGATAACTCAAGAACGGATGCATGGATTAAAATAAGATTTACAACACAGGTGTATATGCTACATGGGACCATCGCTATTGAATTTGAGAATTTTTGAATAATTATTTTCAGAGTTATTAATAATTAAAGCGCGATGAGTCATCACTTACAATGCAATTACATACGTTCCAGTCTCAAGCACAGCTACGCTCCGCAGGCAGAGAGTGGAAAAGAGAAAGGGAAGTACCGCACAAGCACACAGTCCAGTAACTGACGAGTGGAATAATACTCGAAAGAAATAATGTATCTACAAGGAACTAGTCGTGTGGCCTAGTGGCCAGCGTACGTGATAGAGTAAGGGAGGATGGGGGATCGAACACCGGAGGACGCATTATTTTTGCAGATTTTTAATCATAGAGTTTAATCTGGTCATTGAGTTTCCGCCATGAATTATTTCTGCTCTGAATGGGACAATTAGAGATTTACGTTCTTAGCTATGTGGTTGTATTTCCCTTTATGCTACATCTAATTTAAGAGTCTGTCAGATTTTAAAGTGATTGTTTGGAATTGAATATGTAGATATTGTGCTGTAAGGTTTTGGAGGAAATATAACTAATATTATAATTATCCTTACAAATAATCCTCTCCACTTAAACTTTTTCTAAATCTGCAACTAATAATATAATTATCTTTTCCAATAATCCTCTCTTATTTAATCGTTTCTAATTCTGCGCCCATTCCGTACTCGGTTAACCGTTTATTAATGGGCGCAGCCATTCTTAGAGCGGGTTCGATGTTGTCGGTCGGTCTGTCTGTCTGTCCGTCAGTGCGCACGATAACTCAAGAACGGATGCATGCATTAAGATAAGATTTACAACACAGGTGTATATGCTACAGGGGACCATCGCTATTGAATTTGAGAATTTTTGAATAATTATTTTCAGAGTTATTAATTGGCGGAGCCATTCTTAGAGGGGGTCGATGTTGTCTGTCTGTCGGTCTGTCTGTCTGTCTGTCTGTGCGCACGATAACTCACGAAAGGATGCATGTATTTGCATGAAATTTTCAACAAAGATGTTTATACGGTAGGGCATCATCGCTATTGATTTTGAGCCATATTGGTTAACTAACATCGGAGTTATAGATAATTATAGTTAATTGTAAGTTTCAAATAGCCATATGATACATTGAATGTACATATGTTCCCTCACAAGCGCACATCCAGCTGAGTAGGAAGAGAGTCGAAAGAGAAAGGAGAAACACCCACACGCAGACATTCCAGTGGCTTAGTGGTATAGAGTGCGCGAGGGAGGAAGAGAGAGGCACGGGATCGAATACAGCTGGATGTCTTATTTTTGCATTTTTTATCCATCGAGTTTAAGTCTTTGAGTTTCAGCCATTGAGTTTTAACCTTTAATACATTATCATGAGTACGGGGTGACCAGAGAATGCCTGTTTATAGTAAAATAGATAGTTTGCCTTCACATATCTATTTGAAGCGACCTTTTCTTGAAACCTGACAACCTATTAACTCCTTTATCCATTTAATTTTTTCAAAATCCGCCAATTCCGTATTCGGTTACCCGTTTATTAATAAACGGGTAACCGAATACGGAATTGGCGGATTTTAAAAAAATTAAATGGATAACGGAGTTAATAGGTTGTAAGGTTTCAAGAAACGGTAATACCTTCATAAGTCTCCCCAACGTGCTTGTTTCATAAGTCACCAACTAGAAGTCGGGTGACACTGCGTTCTCCGGTCAGCAGTTAGTATTCCAAGTGTTTTAAACCTAACCCCCGCCCAAAACCTTAAGGTTGTCTATCGTAACCTAACCTTCACTCGCTCAATGAGGCCCTCGCCCTTAGGTCATCGGTCCGCGAAATGCCTGGCCAATGGAAATGCAAAATTAGAACCACAGCGGCCGGAGCCTACGCTTCGCTCGGCCCGGCGGCGATGTGTTCCCAATTCTGTACTTCCATTGGCCAGGCATTCAGCGGAACCTTATGACCTAAGTTCTCTGGCCTCATTTCGCTTCGCTCAGGTCAGGTTGCGACAGCCAACCTTAACGTTTTTGGCTCACCACCCCGAATAGAATAAGGAGTAGGAATTCAGTAGTGTCACCCGACTAGCCATTGAATGCATGCAATCACGCGTTTCCAAGACAACTACACCCATCTACAATGCACGCTGGGGAGACTTATGAAAGTATTTCCCAAGAAACAATCGCTTCAAATAGGTAGGTAAAGGCAAACTATCTATTATACTAAAAACAGGCATTCTCTGGTCACCCCGTACTTGAAGGTTAAAACTCAATGGTCGAAACTCAAAGACGTATACTCGATGGATAAAAAACATGCAAAAATAATACATCTAGCTGTATTCGATCCCGTGCCTCTCTCTTCCTCCCTCGCGCGCTCTATACCACTACGCCACTGGAATGTGTTCGTGTGTGTGTTTTTCCTTTCTCTTTCCACTCGCTTCCTACTCAGCTGGATGTGTGCTTGTGAGTGGAACATATGTACATTCAATGTTTTATATGGCCTGTTAAAACTTACAATTAACTATAATTATCTATAACTCCGATGTTAGTTAACGAATGTGGCTCAAAATCAATAGCGATGATGCCTTATTGTTTAAACACCTTTGTTGAAAATCTCATGCCAATACATGCATTCTTTCGTGAGTTATCGTGCGCACAGACAGACCGACAGACCGACCGACAGACCGACAGACATCACCGACCCGCTCTAGGAATGGCTCCGCCAATTAATAATTAAAGCGCGATGAGTCATCACTTGCTATGCAATTACATACGTTCCAGTCGCAAGCACAGCAACGCTCAGCACGCAGAGAATGGAAAAGAGAAAGGGAAGAAGCGCACAAGCACATAGTCCAGTAACTGGGGAGAGGAACAAGTGTCGAAAGAAATATTATTATTACAAGCAACAAGTCGCGTGACGTATTGGTTAGAGCGCGTGGTGTAAAACGGAAGGACAGGGGATCGAATCCAGCTCTACTCTTTATTTTTGCAGATTTTAAATCATAGAGTTTAAGCTTGTCATTGAGTTCCCGCCATAAATTATTTCCGCTACGTATGGGGCGATGAGAGATTGCCCTTTTTATTTATATGGTTGTATTTCCCTTTATGCTACATCTATTTAAGAGTAGGTCACATTTTAAAGTGATTGCTTCCAATTTAATTTGTACATATTCTGCTGTAAGGTTTTGGAGGAAACATAACTAAAAGTATATATAATTAACCTTTCAAATAATCCTCTCCATTTAAATTTTTTCGAAATCTGCAACTAATGATATAAGTATCTTTTCCAATAATCCTCTTCAAATTTAATCGTTTCTAAATCTGTACCCATTCAGAATTCGGTTATTCCTTTTTTGAGAAATGATAGATTATATGACAATTGATAGATAATTTGATAATTGACAGATTATTTGACAATTGATAGATTATTTGATAATTGATGGATTATTTGATAATTGATAGATTATTTGATAATTGATAGATTATTTGATAATTGAGAGATTATTTGATAATTGATAGATTATTTGACAATTTATAGATTATTTAATAATTGATAATTGTGCTGTAAGGTTTTGGAGGAAACATAACTAATAGTATAATAATCCTTTCCAATAATCCTCTCGATTGAAACGTTTTCTAAATCTCCTACTAATGATATAATTATCTTTTGCAATAATCCTCTCCAAATTTAATCGTTTCTAAATCTGCGCCCATTCCGTATTCGGTTAACCGTTTATTAATGGGCGCAGCCCTTCCTAGAGCGGTTTCGATGTTGTCGGTCGGTCGGTCGGTCGGTCGGTCTGTCAGTCTGTCTGTGCGCACGATAACTCAAGAACGAATGCATGGATTAAGATAAGATTTACAACACAGGTGTATATGCTACATGGGACCATCGCTATTGAATTTGAGAATTTTTGAATAATTATTTTCAGAGTTATTGAGAATTAAAGCGTGATGAGTCATCACTTACAATGCAATTACATACGTTCCAGTCACAAGCACAGCTGCGCTCAGCAGGCAGAGAGTGGAAAAGAGAAAGGGAAGAAGCGCACAAGCACACAGTCCAGTAGCTGGCGGGTGGAACAAGACTCGAAAGAAATATAAACGGGTAACCGAATACAGAATTGGCGGATTTTAAAAAAATTAAATGGATAAAGGAATCAATAGGTTGTTAGGTTTGAAGAAACGGTCGTTTCAAATAGGTAGGTAAAGGCAAACCACCTATTATACTAAAAACAGGCATTCTCTGCTCACCCCGTACTTGTGATAATGTATTGAAGGTTAAAACCAACTGGCTGCAACTCAAAGACTTATACTCGATGGATAAAAAAAAGCAAAAATAAAACATCCAGCTGTATTCGATCCCATGCCTCTCTCTTCCTCCCTCGCGCGCTCTATACCACTAAGCCACTGGAATGTGTGCGTGTGTGTGTTTTTCCTTTCTCTTTCCACTCGCTTCCTACTCAGCTGGATGTGTGCTTGTGAGTGGAACATATGTACATTCAATGTTTTATATGGCCTGTTAAAACTTACAATTAACTATAATTATCTATAACTCCGATGTTAGTTAACGAATGTGGCTCAAAATCAATAGCGATGATGCCCTATTGTTTAAACACCTTTGTTGAAAATCTCATGCCAATACATGCATCCTTTCGTGAGTTATCGTGCGCACAGACAGACCGACAGACCGACCGACAGACCGACAGACATCACCGACCCGCTCTAGGAATGGCTCCGCCAATTAATAAACGGGTAACCGAATACGGAATTGGCGGATTTTAAAAAAATTAAATGGATAAAGGAATCAATAGGTTCTTAGGTTTGAAGAAACGGTCGTTTGAAATAGATAGGTAAAGGCAAACTATCTATTATACTAAAAACAGGCATTCTCTGGTCACCCCGTACTTGTGATAATGTATTGAAGGTTAAAACTAAATGGCTGAAACTCAAAGACTTATACTCGATGGATAAAAAAATGCAAAAATAAAACATCCAGCTGTATTCGATCCCATGCCTCTCTCTTCCTCCCTCGCGCGCTCTATACCACTAAGCCACTGGAATGTGTGCGTGTGTGTGTTTTTCCTTTCTCTTTCCACTCTCTTCCTACTCAGCTGGATGTGTGCTTGTGAGTGGAACGTATGTACATTAAATGTTTTATATGGCCTGTTAAAACTTACCATTAACTATAATTATCTATAACTCCGAAGTTAGTTAACGAATGTGGCTCAAAATCAATAGCGATGAGGCCCTATTGTTTAAACACCTTTATTGAAAATCTCATGCCAATACATGCATCCTTTCGTGAGTTATCGTGCGCACAGACAGACCGACAGACCGACAGACAGACCGACAGACATCACCGACCCGCTCTAGGAATGGCTCCGCCAATTAATAAACGGGTAACCGAATACGGAATTGGCGGATTTTAAAAAAATTAAATGGATAAAGGAATCAATAGGTTCTTAGGTTTGAAGAAACGGTCGTTTGAAATAGATAGGTAAAGGCAAACTATCTATTATACTAAAAACAGGCATTCTCTGGTCACCCCGTACTTGTGATAATGTATTGAAGGTTAAAACTAAATGGCTGAAACTCAAAGACTTATACTCGATGGATAAAAAAATGCAAAAATAAAACATCCAGCTGTATTCGATCCCATGCCTCTCTCTTCCTCCCTCGCGCGCTCTATACCACTAAGCCACTGGAATGTGTGCGTGTGTGTGTTTTTCCTTTCTCTTTCCACTCTCTTCCTACTCAGCTGGATGTGTGCTTGTGAGTGGAACGTATGTACATTAAATGTTTTATATGGCCTGTTAAAACTTACCATTAACTATAATTATCTATAACTCCGAAGTTAGTTAACGAATGTGGCTCAAAATCAATAGCGATGAGGCCCTATTGTTTAAACACCTTTATTGAAAATCTCATGCCAATACATGCATCCTTTCGTGAGTTATCGTGCGCACAGACAGACCGACAGACCGACAGACAGACCGACAGACATCACCGACCCGCTCTAGGAATGGCTCCGCCAATTAATAATGTGTGCAAGGAACTAGTCGTGCGGCCTAGTGGTAAGCGTACGTGATAGAGCAAGGGAGGATGGGGGATCGAATACCGGGAGACGCATTAGTTTTGCAAATTTTTAATCATAGAGTTTAATCTGGTCATTGAGTTTCCGCCATAAATTGTTTCTGCTTTGCATGGGGTGATTAGAGATTTACCGTTTTAGCTGTGTGTGTTGAATTTACCTTAATGCTACATCTAATATAAGAGTCTGTCAGATTTTAAAGTGATAGCTTGAAATTGAACATGTACATATAGTGCTGTAAGCGTTTGGAAGAAACATAACTACAATTATAATTATCCTCTCAAATAATCCTCTTCAGTTTAACTTTTCCTAAATCTGCAACTAATAATATAATTATCTTTTCCAATAATCCTATCCAATTTAATCGTTTCTAAATCTGCGCCCATTCCGTATTCGGTTAACCGTTTATTAATGGGCGCAGCCCTTCCTAGAGCGGGTTCGATGTTGTCGGTCGGTCGGTCGGTCGGTCGGTCGGTCTGTCTGTCTGTGCGCACGATAACTCAAGAACGGATGCATGGATTAAAATAAGATTTACAACACAGGTGTATATACTACATGGGACCATCGCTATTGAATTTAAGAATTTTTGAATAATTATTTTCAGAGTTATTAATAATTAAAGCGCGATGAGTCATCACTTACTATGCAATTACATACGTTCCAGTCACAAGCAGAGCTGCGCTCAGCAGGCAGAGAGTGGAAAAGAGAAAGGGAAGTAGCGCACAAGCACACAGTCCAGTAGCTGGCGGGTGGAACAAGACTCGAAAGAAATATAATGTTTGAAAGGAACTAGTCGTGTGGACCAGTGGTATGCGTACGTGATAGAACAAGGAAGGATGGGGGATCGAATACCGGGTGACGCATAATTTTTGCAGATTTTAAATCATAGAGTTTAATCTGGTCATTGAGTTTCCGCCATAAATTGTTTCTGCTTTGCATGGGGTGATTAGAGATTTACCGTTTTAGCTGTGTGTGTTGTATTTACCTTAATGCTACATCTACTATAAGTGTCTGTCAGATTTTAAAGTGATAGCTTGAAATTGAAAATGTACATATAGTGCTGTAAGCGTTTGGAAGAAACATAACTACAATTATAATTATCCTTTCAAATAATCCTCTTCAGTTTAACTTTTCCTAAATCTGCAACTAATAATATAATTATCTTTTCCAATAATCCTATCCAATTTAATCGTTTCTAAATCTGCGCCCATTCCGTATTCGGTTAACCGTTTATTAATTGGCGGAGCCATTCTTAGAGAGGGTCGGTGATGTCTGTCGGTCTGTCTGTCTGTCTGTCTGTGCGCACGATAACTCACGAAAGGATGCATGTATTTGCATGAGATTTTCAACAATGGTGTTAAATTGGTTGGGCATCATCGCTATTGATTTACAGCCACATTGGTTAACTAACATCGGAGTTATAGATAATTATAGTTAATTACAAGTTTTAACAGGCCATATAATACACTGAATGTACATATGTTCCACTCACAAGCACACATCCAGCTGAGTAGGAAGAGAGTGGAAAGAGAAAGGAAAAACACACACACGCACACATTCCACTGGCCTAGTGGTATAGAGCGCGCGAGGGAGGAAGAGAGAGGCACGGGATCGAATACAGCTGGATGTCTTATTTTTGTATTTTTTTATCCATCGAGTTTAAGTCTTTGCGTTACAGCCATTGAGTTTTAACCTTTAATACATTATCATGAGTACGGGGTGACCAGAGAATGCCTGTTTATAGTAAATTAGATAGTTTGCCTTTACATATCTAGTTCAAGCGACCGTTTCTTCAAACGTAACAACCTATTAACTCCTTTATCCATTTATTTTTTTCAAAATCCGCCAATTCCGTATTCGGTTACCCGTTTATTCAAGTTGAGACGGTGGGACGGTAGAGAAACACTGTTTTTCTACTAGAATTGGTTCTACTTGGTTATTTCACACTTTGCCGTAGCAGGTCTCAGGGTCGACTTGTTATCGCTTATGCCTTTGACATAATTTCAAGTGGTTCACTACCCACATATGTGATTTGTTGGCAAGTGATCAAAGTTGCTCGGATTTCCTCATATACAAATGATTTTAAAATGATTTTACTTCATCCCATTTCATCCTTCCATGCTTTCCAATCTATCGCTTCAGCAATAATCTTGGAGGAGCATGTTTTCAAACATATTTCGTCTTCAAGGCAAATTGTCCCTGACTGACAAGTTGCATTCCTCCCGTTATTAATGGGCGCAGCCCTTCCTAGAGCGGGTTCGATGTTGTCGGTCGGTCGGTCGGACGGTCTGTCTGTCTGTGCGCACGATAACTCAAGAACGGATGCATGGATTAAGTTAAGTTTTAGAACACAGGTGTATATACTACATGGGACCATCGCTATTGAATTTCAGAATTTTAGAATAATTAGTTTCAGAGTTATTGATAATAACAGCGAGATGAGTCATCACTTGCAATGCAATTACATACGTTCCAGTCGCAAGCACAGCTACGCTCAGCAGGCAGAGAGTGGAAAAGAGAAAGGGAAGTACCGCACAAGCACACAGTCCAGTAACTGACGAGTGGAATAATACTCGAAAGAAGTAATGTATATACAAGGAACTAGTCGTGTGGCCCAGTGGCCAGCGTACGTGATAGAGTAAGGGAGGATGGGGAATCGAATACCGGAGGACGCATTATTTTTGCAGATTTTTAATCATAGAGTTTAATCTGGTCATTGAGTTTCCGCCATGAATTATTTCTGCTCTGAATGGGGCAATTAGAGATTTACGTTCTTAGCTATGTGGTTGTATTTCCCTTTATGCTACATCTAATTTAAGAGTCTGTCAGATTTTAAAGTGATTGTTTGGAATTGAATATGTAGATATTGTGCTGTAAGGTTTTGGAGGAAATATAACTAATATTATAATTATCCTTTCAAATAATCCTCTCCACTTAAACTTTTTCTAAATCTGCAACTAATAAACGGGTAACCGAATACGGAATTGGCGGATTTTCAAAAAATTAAATGGATAAAGGAGTTAATAGGTTGTCAGGTTTCAAGAAAAGGTCGCTTCAAATAGATATGTGAAGGCAAACTATCTATTTTACTATAAACAGGCATTCTCTGGTCACCCCGTACTCATGATAATGTATTAAAGGTTAAAACTCAATGGCTGAAACTCAAAGACTTAAACTCGATGGATAAAAAATGCAAAAATAAGACATACAGCTGTATTCGATCCCGTGCCTCTCTCTTCCTCCCTCGCGCACTCTATACCACTAAGCCACTGGAATGTCTGCGTGTGGGTGTTTCTCCTTTCTCTTTCGACTCTCTTCCTACTCAGCTGGATGTGCGCTTGTGAGGGAACATATGTACATTCAATGTATCTTATGGCTACTTGAAACTTACAATTAACTATAATTATCTATAACTCCGATGTTAGTTAACCAATATGGCTCAAAATCAATAGCGATGATGCCCTACCGTATAAACATCTTTGTTGAAAATTTCATGCAAATACATGCATCGTTTCGTGAGTTATCGTGCGCACAGACAGACAGACCGACAGACAGACAACATCGACCCCCTCTAAGAATGGCTCCGCCAATTAATAATGTAATTATCTTTTCCAATAATCCTCTCTTATTTAATCGTTTCTAAATCTGCGCCCATTCCGTACTCGGTTAACCGTTTATTAATGGGCGCAGCCATTTATAGAGCGGGTTCGATGTTGTCGGTCGGTCGGTCGGTCGGTCTGTCCGTCTGTGCGCACGATAACTCAAGAACGGATGCATGGATTAAGATAAGATTTAGAACACAGATGTATATGCTACATGGGACCATCGCTATTGAATTTGAGAATTTTTGAATAATTATTTTCAGAGTAATTGATAATAACAGCGAGATGAGTCATCACTTGCAATGCAATTACATACGTTCCAGTCGCAAGCACAGCAACGCTCAGCACGCATAGAGTGGAAAAGAGAAAGGGAAGTAGCGCACAAGCACATAGTCCAGTAGCTGGGGAGTGGAACAAGTGTCGAAAGAAATGTTATTATTGCAAGCAACAAGTCGCGTGACGTAGTGGTTAGAGCGCGTGGTGCAAAAGGGAAGGACAGGGGATCGAATCCAGTTCTACTCTTTATTTTTGCAGATTTTAAATCATAGAGTTTAAGCTTGTCATTGAGTTTCCGCCATAAATTATTTCTGCTTCGTATGGGGCGATGAGAGATTGCCCTTTTTATTTATATGGTTGTATTTCCCTTTATGCTAAATCTATTTAAGAGTAGGTCACATTTTTAAGTGATTGCTTCCAATTTAATTTGTACATATTCTGCTGTAAGGTTTTGGAGGAAACATAACTAAAAGTATATATAATTATCCTTTCAAATAATCCTCTCCATTTAAACTTTTTCGAAATCTGCAACTAATGATATAATTATAATTTCCAATAATCCTCTTCAAATTTAATCGTTTCTAAATCTGCACCCATTCAGTATTCGGTTATTCGTTTTTTGAGAAATGATAGATTATATGACAATTGATAGATTATTTGATAATTGATAGATTATTTGATAATTGATAGATTATTTGACAATTGATAGATTATTTGACAATTGATGGATTATTTGATAATTGATAGATTATTTGATAATTGATAGATTATTTGATAATTGATCGATTATTTGATAATTGATAGATTCTTTGATAATTGATAGATTTTTTGATAATTGATAGATTATTTGACAATTTATAGATTATTTAATAATTGATAATTGTGCTGTAAGGTTTTGGAGGAAACATAACTAGAAGTATAATAATCCTTTCAAATAATCCTCTCGATTGAAACGTTTTCTAAATCTGCAACTAATGATATAATTATCTTTTCCAATAATCCTCTCCAAATTTA
This sequence comes from Sminthurides aquaticus, assembly GCA_906901655.1. NCBI lineage: Eukaryota > Metazoa > Arthropoda > Collembola > Symphypleona > Sminthurididae > Sminthurides > Sminthurides aquaticus. Next base: position 2,713,373 of record CAJQTT010000010.1, read on the forward strand.
ATCGTTCCTAAATCTGCGCCCATTCCGTATTCGGTTAACCGTTTATTAATGGGCGCAGCCATTCTTAGAGCGGGTTCGATGTTGTCGGTCGGTCGGTCAGTCCGTCTGTGCGCACGATAACTCAAGAACGGATGCATGGATTAAGATAAGATTGGGAACACAGGTGTAGATGCTACATGGGACCATCGCTATTGAATTTCAGAATTTTTGAATAATTATTTTCAGAGTAATTCATAATTACAGCGCGATGAGTCATCACTTGCAATGCAATTACATACGTTCCAGTCGCAAGCACAGCAACGCAGAGAATGGAAAAGAGAAAGGGAAGTAGCGCACAAGCACACAGTCCAGTAGCTGGCGGGTGGAACAAGACTCGAAAGAAATATAATGTTTGAAAGGAACTAGTCGTGTGGACCAGTGGTATGCGTACGTGATAGAACAAGGAAGGATGGGGGATCGAATACCGGGTGACGCATAATTTTTGCAGATTTTAAATCATAGAGTTTAATCTGGTCATTGAGTTTCCGCCATAAATTGTTTCTGCTTTGCATGGGGTGATTAGAGATTTACCGTTTTAGCTGTGTGTGTTGTATTTACCTTAATGCTACATCTACTATAAGTGTCTGTCAGATTTTAAAGTGATAACTTGAAATTGAACATGTACATATAGTGCTGTAAGCGTTTGGAAGAAACATAACTACAATTATAATTATCCTTTCAAATAATCCTCTTCAGTTTAACTTTTCCTAAATCTGTAACTAATAATATAATTATCTTTTCCAATAATCCTATCCAATTTAATCGTTTCTAAATCTGCGCCCATTCCGTATTCGGTTAACCGTTTATTAATTGGCGGAGCCATTCTTAGAGGGGGTCGATGTTGTCTGTCTGTCGGTCTGTCTGTCTGTCTGTCTGTGCGCACGATAACTCACGAAAGGATGCATGTATTTGCATGAAATTTTCAACAAAGATGTTTATACGGTAGGGCATCATCGCTATTGATTTTGAGCCATATTGGTTAACTAACATCGGAGTTATAGATAATTATAGTTAATTGTAAGTTTCAAGTAGCCTTATGATACATTGAATGTACATATGTTCCCTCACAAGCGCACATCCAGCTGAGTAGGAAGAGAGTCGAAAGAGAAAGGAGAAACACCCACACGCAGACATTCCAGTGGCTTAGTGGTATAGAGTGCGCGAGGGAGGAAGAGAGAGGCACGGGATCGAATACAGCTGGATGTCTTATTTTTGCATTTTTTATCCATCGAGTTTAAGTCTTTGAGTTTCAGCCATTGAGTTTTAACCTTTAATACATTATCATGAGTACGGGGTGACCAGAGAATGCCTGTTTATAGTAAAATAGATAGTTTGCCTTCACATATCTATTTGAAGCGACCTTTTCTTGAAACCTGCCAACCTATTAACTCCTTTATCCATTTAATTTTTTCAAAATCCGCCAATTCCGTATTCGGTTACCCGTTTATTAATGGGCGCAGCCCTTCCTAGAGCGGGTTCGATGTTGTCGGTCGGTGTCTGTCTGTGCGCACGATAACTCAAGAACGAATGCATGGATTAAGATAAGATTTACAACACAGGTGTATATACTACATGGGACCATCGCTATTGAATTTGAGAATTTTTGAATAATTATTTTCAGAGTTATTAATAATTAAAGCGCGATGAGTCATCACTTACTATGCAATTACATACGTTCCAGTCACAAGCAGAGCTGCGCTCAGCAGGCAGAGAGTGGAAAAGAGAAAGGGAAGTAGCGCACAAGCACACAGTCCAGTAGCTGGCGGGTGGAACAAGACTCGAAAGAAATATAATGTTTGAAAGGAACTAGTCGTGTGGACCAGTGGTATGCGTACGTGATAGAACAAGGAAGGATGGGGGATCGAATACCGGGTGACGCATAATTTTTGCAGATTTTAAATCATAGAGTTTAATCTGGTCATTGAGTTTCCGCCATAAATTGTTTCTGCTTTGCATGGGGTGATTAGAGATTTACCGTTTTAGCTGTGTGTGTTGTATTTACCTTAATGCTACATCTACTATAAGTGTCTGTCAGATTTTAAAGTGATAACTTGAAATTGAACATGTACATATAGTGCTGTAAGCGTTTGGAAGAAACATAACTACAATTATAAATATCCTTTCAAATAATCCTCTTCAGTTTAACTTTTCCTAAATCTGTAACTAATAATATAATTATCTTTTCCAATAATCCTATCCAATTTAATCGTTTCTAAATCTGCGCCCATTCCGTATTCGGTTAACCGTTTATTAATGGGCGCAGCCATTCTTAGAGCGGGTTCGATGTTGTCGGTCGGTCGGTCGGTCTGTCTGTCTGTCCGTCTGTGCGCACGATAACTCAAGAACGGATGCATGCATTAAGATAAGATTTACAACACAGGTGTATATGCTACAGGGACCATCGCTATTGAATTTGAGAATTTTCGAATAATTATTTACAGAGTTATTGATAATTAAGCGCGATGAGTCATCACTTCCAATGCAATTACATACGTTCCAGTCACAAGCACAGCTACGCTCAGCAGGCAGAGAGTGGAAAAGAGAAAGGGAAGTAGCGCACAAGCACACAGTCCAGTATCTGGCGTGTGGAACAAGACTTCGAAACAAATATGATTAATGCAAGCAACGAAGTTGCGTGGCGTAGTGGTAAGAGCGCGGGATGTACAAGGGGAGGACAGGGGATCGAATCCTTGGTACTAGTTTATTTTTGCAGATTTTAAATCATATAGTTTAAGCTCGTCATTGAGTTTCCGCCATAAATTATTTCTGCTTTGTATGGGGTGATTAGAGATTTCCATTTTTGGCTATGTGGTTGTATTTCCGTTAATGCTACATCTAATTAAGAGTCGGTCAGATTTTAAAGTGATTGCTTGGAATTTAATATGTACATATTGCGCTGTAAGGTTTTGGAGGAAACATAACTAATATTATAATTATCCTTTCAAATAATCCACTCCAATTAATTTTTTTCTAAATCTGCAACTAATAGCATTATTACTTTTTCCAATAATATTCTCCAAATTAATCGTTTCTAAATCTGCGCCCATTCCGTACTCGGTTAACCGTTTTTTGAGAAATGATAGATTATATGACAATTGATAGATTATTTGATAATTGATAGATTATTTGATAGTTGATGGATTATTTGATAGTTGATGGATTATTTGATAATTGAGAGATTATTTGATAATTGAGAGATTATTTGATAATTGATAGATTATTTGACAATTTATAGATTATTTAATAATTGATAATTGTGCTGTAAGGTTTTGGAGGAAACATAACTAATAGTATAATAATCCTTTCCAATAATCCTCTCGATTGAAACGTTTTCTAAATCTGCAGTCTGTGCGCACGATAACTCAAGAACGAATGCATGGATTAAGATAAGATTTACAACACAGGTGTATATGCTACATGGGACCATCGCTATTGAATTTGAGAATTTTTGAATAATTATTTTCAGAGTTATTGAGAATTAAAGCGTGATGAGTCATCACTTACAATGCAATTACATACGTTCCAGTCACAAGCACAGCTGCGCTCAGCAGGCAGAGAGTGGAAAAGAGAAAGGGAAGTAGCGCACAAGCACACAGTCCAGTAGCTGGCGGGTGGAACAAGACTCGAAAGAAATATGATGTGTGCAAGGAAGTAGTCGTGCGGCCTAGTGGTAAGCGTACGTGATAGAGCAAGGGAGGATGGGGGATCGAATACCGGGAGACGCATTAGTTTTGCAAATTTTTAATCATAGAGTTTAATCTGGTCATTGAGTTTCCTCCATAAATTGTTTCTGCTTTGCATGGGGTGATTAGAGATTTACCGTTTTAGCTGTGTGTGTTGTATTTACCTTAATGCTACATCTAATATAAGAGTCTGTCAGATTTTAAAGTGATAGCTTCAAATTGAACATGTACATATAGTTCTGTAAGCGTTTGGAAGAAACATAACTACAATTATAATTATCCTCTCAAATAATCCTCTTCAGTTTAACTTTTCCTAAATCTGCAACTAATACTATAATTATCTTTTCTAATAATCCTCTCTAATTTAACCGTTTCTAAATTGCGCCCATTCCGTATTCGGTTAACCGTTTATTAATGGGCGCAGCCATTCTTAGAGCGGGTTCGATGTTGTCGGTCGGTCGGTCGGTCGGTCGGTCTGTCTGTCTGTCCGTCTGTGCGCACGATAACTCAAGAACGGATGCATGGATTTACATGAGATTTATAACACAGATGTATATGCTACATGGGACCATCCCTATTGAATTTCAGAATTTTTGAATAATTATTTTCAGACTAATTGATAATTACAGCGCGATGAGTCATCACTTCCAATGCAATTACATACGTTCCAGTCGCAAGCATTGCAACGCTCAGCACGCATAGAGTGGAAAAGAGAAAGGGAAGTAGCGCACAAGCACATAGTCCAGTAGCTGGGGAGTGGAACAAGTGTCGAAACAAATATTATTATTATAAGCAACAAGTCGCGTGACGTAGTGGTTAGAGCGCGTGGTGTAAAAGGGAAGGACAGGGGATCGAATCCAGTTCTACTCTTTATTTTTGCAGATTTTAAATCATATAGTTTAGCTTGTCATTGAGTTTCCGCCATAAATTATTTCTGCTTCGTATGGGGCGATGAGAGATTGCCCTTTTTATTTATATGGTTGTATTTCCCTTTATGCTACATCTATTTAAGAGTAGGTCACATTTTAAAGTGATTGCTTCCAATTTAATTTGTACATATTCTGCTGTAAGGTTTGCGAGGAAACATAACTAAAAGTATATATAATTATCCTTTCAAATAATCCTCTCCATTTAAACTTTTTCGAAATCTGCAACTAATGATGTAATTATCTTTTCCAATAATCCTCTTCAAATTTAATCGTTTCTAAATCTGCACCCATTCAGTATTCGGTTATTCGTTTTTTGATAAATGATAGATTATCTGACAATTGATATATTATTTGATAATTGATAGATTATTTGACAATTGATAGATTATTTGATAATTGATAGATTATTCGATAATTGATAGATTATTTGATAATTGATAGATTATTTGATAATTGATAGATTATTTGACAATTTATAGATTATTAAATAATTGATAATTGTGCTGTAAAGTTTTGGAGGAAACATAACTAATAGTATAATAATCCTTTCCAATAATCCTCTCGATTGAAACGTTTTCTAAATCTGCAACTAATGATATAATTATATTTCCCGCTATTAAATTTCAGCAGCTAGAAAGCTACGCAAATGACGTCATAGTACATACACAACGTAAGCACGGCAGGGCTACCTCAAGATGATGCAATTCATTCAGTCCGGTCTACACAACCATCTTGTTGTGATAGATAAAACATTACCATTTCCGCATTAATTTGCTGCGTACTGTTGCTAATGATTCACGTTTATTTATATAGCAAACAATAAATTTGCTTTTCTTAATCTATGGACGAGTGTTTAATTCAGTTATAACGACTGAATAAATCAATAACTTATTTGGCGTTGTTTCAATAATGAAATATTTATTTTTCGTTCGATATGTGCTGTAAAAATTATAGAATTCAAGTGTTTATTTCCGTTGAGTGCAATACAAGTTGTTAAATTTTTTAATTTTAAACTGCGATAATGCCTAAATGTAAAAAGAAATCTGCAGATAAACGACGTAAGGAGCAACGGGAGCGAGTTGCTGAAAGACGAAATGGTGTTCCAGAAGTTCGTGAAATTGAACGGGCTTTGGACGCCGAAGCTCGAAGATCAGCTCGTAGTATTGCGGAAGTCCGAGAAGATGAACGGGTGAGAGAATCGGCATCAAAACGATCAGCTCGATGTGATGCAGAAATTAGAGAAATTGAAAGAAGCAGAGACGTGGAATCAAAGAGGGCAGCCCGAAGTGACCCAAAAGTTAGAGAAATTGAAAGGAGCAGAGACGTGGAATCAAAGAGGGCAGCCCGAAGTGACCCAAAAGTTAGAGATATTGAAAGGGGCAGAGACGTGGAATCAAAGAGGGCAGCACGAAGTGACCCAAAAGTTAGAGCAGTTAAGCGAATCAGCGACGTGAAATCAAAGAGGGCAGCCCGAAGTGACCCAAAAGTTAGAGCAGTTAAGCGGATCAGCGACGTGGAATCGAAGAGGGCAGTCCGAAGTGACCCAAAAGTTAAAGCAGTTAAGCGGATCAGGGACGTGCAATCGAAGAGGGCAGCTAGAAGTGATCCACAAGTTAAAGGAAATAAACGCATCAGAGACGCGGAATCGAAGAGAGCAGCACGAAGTGCTCCAGAAGTTAAAGCACATAAACGGATTAGAGACGCAGAATTAAAGAGGGCAGCCAGACTGAAACCGGAAGTTAGAGCTAAAAAACGGAGGATAGATATGGAATCGAAGAGAAAATCCCGTTCCATCCCGTTCATAAAATTAAAAAAGCGTGCTAAAGACAATGAATCTCTTGTCATTGCTCGCTTGGATTCGAATAAACGAAAGCATGAAGCAGAATTGAGAAGAATACGTGCCAACCGACTAAGGGCTTCTCATGTTGATAAATACGACGTTAACAAGAAGCTTTACCATGACTTTATTCGGAGAGCTCCAGTGTTTATCTGCTCATGCTGTGGCCAAACCTGGTATAAGGAGTCAACTGTAGTGGTAACCGCTGATGATATACAGCATTATGTTGAAGTTGATGATTTGAAAAAAGTATTGTGGGTTAATCAAGCTGTTCATCGCTTGTGCACCACATGTTATTCCTACGTTAAAAGGAGTAAAATCCCGAAATTAGCGTTATGTAACGGATTGGATTTTCCTGAACTTCCAACGGAGCTAAAGGTAAAATTTCATTTTTTACATATATTATAGTGTATTTTACATGTATTGTTAATTTATTTCGTGTTTGTCTTGCAGGAATTGACACCTTTGGAATCGCTTCTTATTAGCCTTCGTGTGCCTTTTATGACCATTCAAGCAGTTGGATCGGAGAGACAATCAAAACTGCGGGGAAATGTGGTAAATGTTCCCAACGATTTAGATGTTTGTGCACTAACGCTTCCAAGGAGATTCAACGAAGCCTCAGTCGTTCAACTGCAGTTCATGAGAAGGATGCGCTATCGGCAACCCTATATGTTTGACAAAATACGCCCCTATAAGGTGTATAAGGCAATGATGCTTCTGATGACGACTGAGTTATACAAAAACTCTAATGTAGTGCTTTCACATGATTGGAGTCGACACGAGGAAGGTAATATTAAATTACTTCATGTGTAAATAATTGGGTATCTACCCTCTGCCAACTATCTTTCATGGCATTCTAACTTTTTATCCTGCAGATGATACTCTCGATTTCATATCAGATCCGGAAAGCTTCAATGATGACCATGACGTTGCTACCGTTCAAGAATCTGGAACTGATGCTTGTGTAGTAAACATTGCAATGGAAACAAATGCTGATTCCAGCCACGTATCTCATAACACATTTCCAAGAGCTGAAACTGCTAATTTATCCGAAACTTTTGAATTTGCTGCCTCTCAACAACACCTACCTGCAAATGATGAAGAAAACGAAGAAAGTACGTCTGAATTTACCGTTTCAAATGGAGCTGAGGAAACACTTATAATGGAAGACGTTGCAAGTATTGTTAAAATAGCTCCAGCAGAAGGTTTGGTCCCTATACCGCTTACACATGATGAACACGCCGAAGAAATGAGTTTTCCCACAATCTACTGCGGCGTCCCGAGAAAATTTGCCACCGGGACTAAACTTAGCTATACCGATATAGCGAAGTCTGAACTACGCCGATATGATCGAAGAGGAACCATTCCTAGAAAAGTGTTATATTCCTTCAAGAAGTCTTATAACGAAAAGATTAATCAAGCATACCAAATTTGTTTACGGAAGAAAACAGGCAACCATCAGTTAACTGCAGGAGATATTCGCTCTCCTGAAGTGTTATCAAACATTTTACAACACGATGAAGGCTACGGTGTTTTTAGTAAAGTGCGATGCACTCCTGCTTACTGGTCTCTAAAAAGTAAACAGGTAGTTGCAATGGTCAGGCAACTTGGGAAATGCTCTTTATTTGTGACACTGTCGGCTGCAGAAACTAAATGGCTGGAGTTAATTGTAATTCTAAAGCAACAAGTGGATAAAGTTGTTGTGACAGAAGAAGAGGCCAAAAACATTGATCGCCACGACGTTGCAAGACTTATTCGTTTGGACCCAACTACTTGTATGAGGCACTTTGAACATCGATTTGATTGTTATTTTAAATATCTTTTGAAGGGAAAGGATGGAATTTTTTCACCACATGAAATTGAAGATTTCTTCTTTCGGTTGGAATTTCAGGTAAGAAAATCAGATGAAAACTGATTAAATTTGCAACTGATAGAATTTGACAACTGATAGAATTTGACAACTGATAGAATTTGACAACTGATAGAATTTGACAACTGATAGAATTTGACAACTGATAGAATTTGACAACTGATAGAATTTGACAACTGATAGAATTTGACAACTGATAGAATTTGACAACTGATAGAATTTGACAACTGATAGAATTTGACAACTGATAGAATTTGACAACTGATAGAATTTGACAACTGATAGAATTTGACAACTGATAGAATTTGACAACTGATAGAATTTGACAACTGATAGAATTTGACAACTGATAGAATTTGACAACTGATAGAATTTGACAACTGATAGAATTTGACAACTGATAGAATTTGACAACTGATAGAATTTGACAACTGATAGAATTTGACAACTGATAGAATTTGACAACTGATAGAATTTGACAACTGATAGAATTTGACAACTGATAGAATTTGACAACTGATAGAATTTGACAACTGATAGAATTTGACAACTGATAGAAGTTGATGACTCACAGAATTTGATAACTGATGGAATTAAAATTAATCAAATATGCATGTAAGTGTCATGGATGAAATAATATGATTTTTTAGGCCAGAGGTTCACCCCATATACATGGTTTAATATGGTTGAAAGATGCTCCAGTCTTTGCAGAGGGCGCCCAGGATACTGTCGACCAATGCATTTCATTCATCGATAGATATTTAACCTGCGAACGCAAAACCGATGATAAACTCGCGGAATATATGGGATACCAACTGCACAAACACACGCATACTTGTTACAAAAAAGCAGATAAAAAAAGAATTTGCCGATTTGGTTTCCCAAGACCACCGCTGAACACTACAAGATTACTGCTTCCGCTCCCACAAGGTTCATTGTCATTTCTTGTACTTTATACATACAACACTGGAATCTTAGTAATTATTTGATGTCTTGCATAACAGATTACGACAAAGACGAACGGGATGCCCTTATCAACATATACGAAGCCATTCAAACGCGATTGACTGAGATGGGGAGAGATTTTAAGGAGGATATATGCTTTTCAACATTTCTTAAAAGCATGGGGATAACAGAGCAAAAGTATTTGCTGGCATTGCAGTCTAGCATTAAGCGTCCTACAGTTTTCCTTAAGCGAAAGACTACTGAAATTTTTATCAATAACTACAACTCCAAGATGCTGGAAGCGTGGGGAGCTAATATGGACGTTCAATTCGTTTTGGATACCTACGCGTGCGCTCGGTACTGTGCAGGATATATTACGAAACCTGACGGGGGTCTGTCTAAACTTCTCCAAGCAGCAACCAAGGAAGTCCGGCTTGGAAATTTTAGTATTCGTGAGAAATTGAGAAAGTTTGGGAATGTACTTATTAACGGCGTTGAAATATCAGTACAAGAAGCTGTGGCATTTATATTAGGAATTTCTATGATGCGATGTAGTCGTCAAGTATTATACATCAATACGTCTCCAGCTTTGGAAAGAACCTCTATGCTGAAAAATACTGAAGAGTTGTCAATGCTTTCGGACGATAGTGAAGATATATGTGCAAAAGGATTGATTGACCATTATATACAACGTTCAAAAGATTTGGAAAACATCTGCCTTGCGTATTTCGCCAGTAATTACGAATTTGAATCAATACGCAAGTATTGCAGCTCTCAGGGCGTAGAGTCATTTGCAGATAATGAAGTGCCATTGCCGAATCAAAGTCAATCAAATACACGTCACAAACTTTTGGATAATACAGGTTACGTACGCCTGCGAAGAGTTTCGAAAATTGTACGCTTCAGGAATTATTCTGTTAACTTGGATCCCTCCAACTTCTATCGTGAACAGTTAATGTTGTTTGTTCCTTGGAGGAATGAATCCGCAGAATTAGTCAATATAAATGGGAAAAGCAAATACGAGTCCCACTTAAGCGAAATCAAGGTAAATTCCAAATTCATTTACTACCGTGAAGATATAAGTGAAGAGCTGATCGGCAAAGCAATTGACACGGAAGTTGAATGTGAAGATGACAGTGCGGAAAACATCGTTGACAACAATCTACAACTACTGCCAGAAGAACGAACAAATGAATACGTTGATGAGTTAACGTCAGTCTCACCAAAAGTTCTCCATTTCCTACCTCCTAAACTAGTGGACTGTGAAACTTATGTCGGTCTAATGAGATCCTTGAATGACCGCCAACGACGTGTAGTACTACATGTAACACACGAAGTGAAATCATCAGTATCACCATGTCACATATTTTTGCATGGTGGAGCTGGGGTCGGTAAAAGCCATACAATCAACGCTATTGTACAGAACATGCTCCGATGGCAGGCCACTGACGCAACTTTAAATCCGGAACACCCTTGTGTTATTGTAGCCGCTCCTACAGGAAAAGCAGCGTTCAACGTGTTTGGTATGACACTTCACTGTGCATTTAAATTGCCACCTAACCAAAGTAGAATACTTGTGGACTTAAACGACAGTACGCTCAACACCCTGCGTGGGAACTTTTCAAACGTGAAACTAATAATTATCGATGAAATTTCAATGGTGAGTTCAAAAACACTTTATCAAGTGGATCAAAGACTGCGCCAGATTTTCGCTAATAGTAATCCGTTTGGTGGTATTTCCATTCTTGTTGTTGGACATTTAAGACAATTACCCCCCGTCGCGGGTACATATGTATTCAAATCTTCTAATCACAGCGAAATGAGTGAACTTGTAGGGAATCCGTTATGGGAACTGTTTCAATTCTACGAATTGATTGAGATTAAACGACAGGCAGGAGAATTTGAGTTCTGTAAAGCTTTGAATAATATGTCGGAGGGAACTATGGATGAAGAAGATATCGCATTGATTGCTTCGCGAGAGATCCCTTCAAATTTTGAACCACCGACTGATGCAATTCACTTGTTCTTCACAAACAAAGAATGTGACACCTTCAACAAACACATCCACTCCAAGATGTCCACAGAGGCGGCTGTATCTATTGCCTATGACAGAGTTGAAGGTACTTAATCATGTCCAGTTGTTATAAACAAGTATTTTTTTGAATGTATTTAATAGAATGTATTTGTCTATAGGCAAAGCGTCGATCTCAGCAAAGCAATCGTTGCTGCAATATGCTAAAAATCTATCTGTTTCCCAATCGGATGGATTGCGTTACGAAGTGTCACTACAAGTTGAAGCTATGTATTTCATCACTACAAACGTTGATGTTCAAGACGGATTGTTCAATGGCGCCACAGCTAAGTTGAAGATGATTGAATATGCGTTGACTTCTTCGGGACAGAAAATACCAAAATGCGTTTGGCTGGATTTTAACAATTCTATGATTGGTTGCGCGGCAAGAGCAAAAACAAAACAATACCAGATTGCCAAGGGCATCGATTCAAGTTGGGTCAAGGTTGATCGTATGACTCGGAATCTAAAGAAACGGGAAACTGACCTAATCGCAATAGTTCGGAACCAGATACCTATTACAGCAGCTAATGGAATAACTGTTCACAAATCCCAAGGATCTACGCTGGATTGTGTTGTTGTCAACTTACTCAAATCTAAAAGAAATGAAAGGGAGCTATTGTATGTAGCTTGCAGCCGAGCATCCAGACTAGAAGGCTTATTTATCGCTGGACAATTCCGGCCACCAACTTCACAAACTCACGATCCTGTCACATATGAACTTCAACGCTTGAAACTTAATCCTCTCAACTTCCGAATGTGTTTTTTGCAAGATCTACCCGTCGAAACCACTAAAATATACTTCCACAATGTGCAATCCTTTCGATTACACAAAGACGACGTATTGGCAGATCAATGCATTCAAGCTGCTGATTTCATCGTTTTTGTGGAGCCGAAAACAGTTACATCAGATTCCGTTGAACTGAATGCATTTAATGTTATTCATCGTCTAGATGCGCCATCTCACATGTCATCTGAGGGGATACTTCTATTTAGAAAATGTAAGTTCATTACCAGTTACGTTTGCGATTGTAAATTAAAAGTAGCGAATATATCAACTCTTTATTCAATTTCAGGCGGTGTTGAAACAGAAATAACAGCATCTTCACGGATTATTCGCAGTCAAAAAGGTCAAATGACTATTCTTGGATGGACGTTAGGTTCTGTACAAATATGGACATTGTATAAGTCTCCCAAATTTTGTGATTCCTCCTTCTTCAATGAAATTCAAACTATGCTTGATCCAACCAAGCCCACAATAATAATGGGCGATATGAATTTGAACATTCAGCATACTTCTACGCGAAAACGTGTGGAAACAATGATACACAACTCCTTATTTGTGTTAAAGTTGGATCCGAATGAACCCACTACGTCCAGTGACACCCATATTGATTGGTGTCTTTCAAATTTCGATTCTTATGCTCATATTTACGAAACTTACTACAGTCATCATAAGTCATTGTGTATCACATATACCTAATTTGCTTTGTTTCCATGTATTATTCATATTTTTTAAATTGTATAACTATATTATTCTATCCTTTCTCAAATTCTATCACTTATCAAATTCTATCACTTATCAAATTCTATCATTTGTCAAATTCTATCAGTTTTCAAATTCTATCAGTTGTCAAATTCTATCAGTTGTCAAATTCTATCAGTTGTCAAATTCTATCAGTTGTCAAATTCTATCAGTTGTCAAATTCTATCATTTATCAAATTCTATCAGTTGTCAAATTGTATCAGTTATCAAATTCTATCAGTTTTCATCTTCTTTGAATTTTAAAGTTCCATCATTTATAAAATTGCTTGCGTTACCCAAAAATGCGATATTCAATAATGCTTATTTAGAATACACTTAGTTGAGGTTGTATTAATTAAAGGGGTTATATTTAATTTTGGCGGTACAACATTGGTTTTTTCGGTTCCACCAATGAGAAACTCTGTAAAGCAAAAACGCCTGAGGATGTACATGTTGCTTCTTGTCACGTTACCTCGTTCTTTGTGTGTAACCACAAACAACATTCGCCTGTACAAATCAACTACAGTATACTCTTTCACTTCATTACTTACTTTCAAACGCTGTGGACACCTTCTGTGTATTGCTGCCTACCACAACATAACAAACCAACTACATAATTAAAGGTAACCAATTTGAATAGCGTTAATAAACTAAATTATTATTTTATCTAGCAATGAAATATTCTTGTAACTTAAATAACATAAATATTAATGAATATTATATAATTGTTGTTACTAGAATAACTCATCATGTTTGCTGAGTGCGTCTGCTGTCGAGGAGATTTCTCTTCAGACAAGGAAATCAAAGGAACCGTAAGTCAAATAATCCTGAACTAGATATTGTATGCCTAGACATTAAGCTGCTCGTCAATAATTTTCTGCATTGTCTTCTATAACTGAATAGGCAGGAAATGGTGCTGTTATGCGTGCAGCCATCCAATCTGTAATCATTTAGCATCATATTATGTGTTTAATATTTGCAGGTGATTAAATATAACAGTTGTGGTCATCTTGCTCATGACGTTTGTGCAACGGTAGCCTGGAGAACCACAAATGGAGACGCCTGTCCAAACTGCAAACGTCATATTCAAAGCTTCGATTACGCTTTTGATGCACAAAACCTTGTTAACCACATGCCTCCCCTTGATCCGTTGGGTTCACGAGTTCCGTTCCCTGAACCTGAACTAGTTGGACTGGAAATAAGAGTGCATATGGGAAATTGGATGGTGGAGGTTTGGTATGATGTCCCAAAAAATTTGAGATCTGAGGTAATTTAACATGTACAAACGTAAAACCATATTGAGATGTTAATGCAAACGAAAATTTCGATTCATCCAAGCAATTGTCGAATTTTATATTTTCACAGCTTGCGGATAATTACTTTCAACGGATGGTTCGTCTTGGATTCGAAACGTATTATACATTCAACGTACGAGCAGCTACTGCAGCAGAATCGCTATTATTTGAAGAAAATGGAAGCGTTCCGTCGGATATAGAACGTGACTCACGCTTCCATGTGCTATGATCTCAATGTAATGTTATACACTAATCATCACCACTTGTACTGAACCTGATATACGTGTAGATTTAATATGTACAGTTTAATTATGACCATGAACTACTGCCTTTGAAAATTATACAGCTGATCACAATCAAAACGCTGTCAATTCTGATGCTATCATTATTACTGTTTTAATGTATTTATGCTCCATTCTTATTTTCATGTATGCATATTCTGTAACTATATTTAACAATCGCTGATGGAGAAAATGTATTACCTTCTGTTTAAGTTTTTTGCAATACCCGCATTGTCATAGTATCAAAATATATTTTGTTTCATGTTACACTTTGAAAATTGTAATATGTATGTATGAGAGTGAAATTTCATGGACTAAAATATATTTGAAAATAAAAGTTTCACATCTTTCCATAACATTAACTCGAGAACACATTTTACAGATTATAATTCATCCTTCATGCATCATTTTAATCCATTACACGTTACACCCATACTGTCTACTATTACTTATGACCACATGCAATCCCCTAAGCGATTCTAAACAAGCGTAAACATTCGGTATTCGTTATATGTGAAATATTAATTCATCATATCATTACAACGTTAAAATAAAATTAAGCGTCACTCTAGCATTACACCATTACATCAACAAGTCAACATGAAATTATCGTATCTTGCAGCCATCTGTTTTTGCGATAGGTGTTGTTCAAGAACGAATTGCTTCCTGTTGTAATAATTTATGAAATCCTGCGTATAATGCACGTTCCGCCCCCGAAACTCCCGATGCCACTCGAATGGGATACTACTCGTTGCATTGTACTTCGAAATCCATACCCATTGCAGCTAGAAAGTACATGAAAAATAATTTCATTATTATAATTAATTTCATGAACCACTGGTAACTTTAAAATGTATCACAATCTTATTTATATAATGAAAGTGTGACCTACTCCGTCTCTCAATTGGGGCATTTCCATTTTTAAAATTATAACGCATCTTTCGTTAACAATACGCTTCATCAACGTTTTCAATGGAGTAAGTCCAGGTGCGCCATCTCTGAAAGGGTCCGCAGGGGGCATTACAAGTAAAGAATTATCAAAAAGCAGTTCGCCATCAACTGATTTCCTCCATGCAAAATACCCATCTCCCATTTCAGTTCGACAAAGTGGACATTTAGCATCAGAAGCTTCCTTCCATATATCCGATACACAGTTTTCACAAAATTGATGTCCACATATCAACTTCACAATCTGCGTACGCAAGGCAAATTTACTTAATCAATTATTGCCATTTGCATATAATTCTGAAACCCACAAACTTACATTTACCTTGTGAAATTCCAAGTCATCCGTGCAAATCAAACATGGCGTCGCCATATCCGACATAATTTCCAACCCCTCACGACAATTCAGTATGTAGCAAATCTGATTTTCATGCAAACCTTTTCTTAACCGAAACCTGAAATTTTAATTTAACCAGTTATGGTAACTATAAGTCCTCAAATTCTATCAGTTGTCTAATTCTATCAGTTGTCTAATTCTATCAGTTGTCTGTTTCTATCAGTTGTCAAATTCTATCAGTTGTCAAATTGTATCAGTTATCAAGTTGTATCAGTTATCAAATTCTATCAGTTGTCAAATTCTATCAGTTGTCAAATTCTATCAGTTATCAAATTCTATCAGTTGTCAAATTCTATCAGTTGTCAAATTCTATCAGTTGTAAAATTTTATAAAAAACCACTTCCACCTACTTACTTCTGGTATTAGTTACAAAATACCGTTATTATCCAGTAATTATCAATTTTAAATCATTTGTTTTAATGAGATTATGTTCAAAAATCATTAACGAAGTAGTAACTTACTGGTACATGCTTTCATGTATCATTAGCATAACGCGTACATGTAGCTCTATTTCGTGTAAAGTGCATCAATCATTTACATATTGGAAAAAGTGTAGGATTTCCCATCTGGCGCCTTCGTCATGTCTATACCAGGTTTGAAAGCTTGCATTTCATTGGCTAATGGTACACGATAGAAAGTATTTTCACAACGTATTGTCTTAGCATATACAACGTTCCTGTTACGTTGAGTATTATTCAGTGCGTGTAATTCTGTAGAACGACACACAATTGCATTAGTTCCTCCTGGTACTGTTTCCTTCATCACAAATTTTCATTTAATTGCAGTTATTTCAAGTAAAAACTTGCGTAGTATTAACGGGTTACCCGCGAATAAAGTATCCATACAATAATTAACATGGATAGTCCCAAGAAGCAACCCGGTAAGTGACTACATCAAATATTTAATTAATTGCCTTCATTAACTTAATCTGCTCACTTAACATTCAACACGTTCAAATCCATTGTTACCATTAAAATTATATTTTTATGTGTTCAGATATGGCCGAAACTGTGAAGCCAACGATGCGAAAACGTTCTGTGAACTTCTGGGGAGTCAAAACTAATGACGATAGTGCTAAGCGTGTTAAATCTACATTGAATGGGCCTCTAACGACAATTGACAAGCTCTCGGTTGGAAGGTATTCCGTATTATACTTGTGATATTTTCGTTACGATAATAATCAACATCATTATGAAATTAATCATTCACTTTAATATATATTTAATCCAGATCCAAAGCACCACTTCAATTCAGATGCATCAGACGAAGCTTTTACAAGCAGTTGAAAAATGGAGGACTTATTTCCTTTCATGTGATGGATGGTTCTTCGGAAATCAGTGTCGTAGCCTATGGTTCTGCAGCTGAAAAAGTCCATCGCATGGTGCAGGTACTATTTCAACTTAATCCTGAATACTATTTTACCATCATGCATGTGTATAAGTTGTAATTTTTGTTTGCAAAACAGATCAACGGTGTTTACCAGGTCGAAGACTACGGTATTTCACTACTGCGGAACCCAAAGTATGGCATAGGACCGTCAGGACTTGAAATTGTACTGGACAATAAATCCCAAATCGTTGAAGATGCCGAATCCAACCTGCCCGCGATCCCACTGAATTTTATAACTTTGGAGGATGTTGAGAAATTACCTCTAGAAGAGCATTTCGGTTCGTACATCTAAACACACGAAACATTCTATTTCGCAGCATTACATACATTCGTACCAAGTATCCCAATCTTAAACTAATGAATTGGAATTTTTTTCATTACACAGATTGTTTGGTGGTTCTCTCTGAAAAGGAGCCTATGGAAGTAACCAAAAATGGCTACAAGAAACGAGACGTCTGGGTTACAGATAAAACCAAAATAGAATTGGTATTGGTCCTATTGGGTGAAGAAGCTGAGAACTTCAATTCTGAAATTGGCACAGTTTTTGCTATTCGCAAAGGGAAAATGACCGAATTCCAAGGCACTGTGAATATGACGTTGGGATTGGATGGATTATTCTGGGTTTTTCAGAATATATATTAATGATTTCTAATACCTATATTACTCATTACATTTACTCATTTTACATTCATCTAATATTCCTTGCAGGAAAACCCGGATTTACCCATAACTGCTGATTTAAAGGCATGGTTTGATGCTGAGAAGGCCAATGTACAGCCCTCTCAATGATTTGTTCCTTTATTTCCATTCGCCATACCATAATTATGGAGACGTTTCTATATAAGAATATATAATTCACGTCTTATGTTTACGTATTCATTCCAATTTTGTCATGTACGTATGTTACCATTTACATGCAAAGGAAATAATTTTAGGTACTTCGAAATAATCATCCGATTGCGTCACGTCGCTATATGGTTTATTATTTACCATTATGAATATGTAACAGTTGCACTTGTGAAATTCACCAGCAAATCTTCAATACATTTATAAGCGACTGTGTGTGAAACCAAAAACAAAAATTTTAATTTGTGAAGGTATATTTTATGTTATTAAATATACTCATGAATAATCCTCTCCAATTTAATCGTTTCTAAATTGCGCCCATTCCGTATTCGGTTAACCGTTTATTAATGGGCGGAGCCATTCCTATACCGGGTTGGGTGACGTCCGTCGGTCCGTCTGTCCGTCTGTGCGCACGATAACACACGAACGGATTGACGGATTGACATTAAATTTTCAGCATAAGTAGTTAACCCACCCAGGACCATCCCTATTGAATTTCGTGCATATTCATTAATTAATATCAGAGTTACAGATAATTTAAGAGTCAATTAGTTATCTTTTACATTGAAAAACATACGTTCCACTCACAAGCACGCTCAGCAGGCAGAGAGTGAAAAAGAGAAAGGAAAGGAGCGCACAAGCACGCCGACCCGTGACTAGGGAGTGGAACAATACTAGAAAGAAAACAGCATCTCTCGTTCACACTCCCGTGACTTAGTGGCTAGAGCTTACGAGAAACGATGTGAGAGGCGCGCGTTCGAATCCTGGCTAGATCGCGGTTTTTTTTGCATAGCAATCCCATCAAACCATTGAGTTTTAGTCATATAGTTTGAGCCATTGAGTTTTAGCAGTATAGTAATTCTGAAGATTACGGGGCGATAAGAGAAATTCCTTTTTACAGCAAATACGAGCATACCACATTCCTAGTTAGTATTAAATCATGGATTAATTGTTATTATGAAGTCTTAAACTTCTATATAAACGATCAATCCAAGGTTTTTTAATAAAGCTCCGCCCATTGCATATTCGGTTACCCGTTTATTAATGGGCGCAGCCATTTATAGAGCGGGTTCGATGTTGTCGGTCGGTCGGTCGGTCGGTCGGTCGGTCTGTCTGTCTGTCCGTCTGTGCGCACGATAACTCAAGAAAGGTTGCATGGATTAAGATAAGATTTAGAAGACAGGTGAATATGCTACATGGGACCATCGCTATTGAATTTGAGAATTTTCGAATAATTATTAACAGAGTAATTGATAATTAAAGCGCGATGAGTCATCAATTCCAATGCAATTACATACGTTCCAGTCTCAAGCACAGCTACGCTCAGCAGGCAGAGAGTGGAAAAGAGAAAGGGAAGTAGCGCACATGCACACAGTCCAGTAGCTGGCGTGTGGAACAAGACTTGAAACAAATATGATTAATGTAAGCACGAAGTTGCGTGGTGTAGTGGTAAGAGCGCGGGATGTACAAGGGGATGACAGGGGATCGAATCCAGGTAGATGGTTTATTTTTGAAGATTTTTAATCATAGGGTTTAATCTCATCATTGAGTTTCCGCTATAAATTATTTCCGCTTTGTATGGGGTGATAAGAGATTTCCATTTTTGGCTATGTGGTTGTATTTACGTTTATGCTACATCTAATTTATGAGTCTGTCAGATTTTAAAGTGATTATTTGGAATTGCATATGAACATATTGCGCTGTAAGGTTTTGGAGGAAACATAACTAATATTATAATTATCCTTTCAAATAATCCTCTCCAGTTAAACTTTTTCTGAATCTGCAACTAATAATATAATTATCTTTTCCGATAATTCTCTCCAATTTAATCGTTTCTAAATTGCGCCCATTCCGTATTCGGTTAACCGTTTATTAATGGGCGCAGCCATTCTTAGAGCGGGTTCGATGTTGTCGGTCGGTCGGTCGGTCGGTCGGTCTGTCTGTCTGTCCGTCTGTGCGCACGATAACTCAAGAACGGATGCATGGATTTACATAAGATTTAGAACACAGATGTATATGCTACATGGGACCATCCCTATTGAATTTCAGAATTTTTGAATAATTATTTTCAGAGTAATTGATAATTACAGCGCGATGAGTCATCACTTGCAATGCAATTACATACGTTCCAGTCGCAAGCACAGCAACGCTCAGCACGCATAGAGTGGAAAAGAGAAAGGGAAGTAGCGCACAAGCACATAGTCCAGTAGCTGGGGAGTGGAACAAGTGTCGAAAGAAATATTATTATTACAAGCAACAAGTCCCGTGACGTAGTGGTTAGAGCGCGTGGTGTAAAAGGAAGGACAGGGGATCGAATCCAGTTCTACTCTTTATTTTTGCAGATTTTAAATCATAAAGTTTAAGCTTGTCATTGAGTTTCCGCCATAAATTATTTCTGCTTCGTATGGGGCGATGAGAGATTGCCCTTTTTATTTATATGGTTGTATTTCCCTTTATGCTACATCTATTTAAGAGTAGGTCACATTTTAAAGTGATTGCTTCCAATTTAATTTGTACATATTCTGCTGTAAGGTTTTTGAGGTAACATAACTAAAAGTATATATAATTATCCTTTCAAATAATCCTCTCCATTTAAACTTTTTCGAAATCTGCAACTAATGATATAATTATCTTTTCCAATAATCCTCTTCAAATTTAATCGTTTCTAAATCTGCAACCATTCAGTATTCGGTTATTCGTTTTTTGAGAAATGATAGATTATATGACAATTGATAGATTATTTGATAATTGATGGATTATTTGATTATTGATAGATTATTTGACAATTGATAGATTATTTGGTAATGGATGGATAATTTGACAATTGATAGATTATTTGATAATGGATGGATTATTTGATAATTGATAGATTATTTGATAATTGATAGATTATTTGATAATTGATAGATTATTTGACAATTTATAGATTATTTAATAATTCATAATTGTGCTGTAAGGTTTTGGAGGAAACATAACTAATAGTAGAATAATAATCCTTTCCAATAATCCTCTCGATTGAAAGGTTTTCTAAATCTGCAACTAATGATATAATTATCTTTTCCAATAATCCTCTCCAAATTTAATCGTTTCTAAATCTGCGCCCATTCCGTATTCGGTTAACCGTTTATTAATGGGCGGAGCCATTCCTATAAGGGGTTGAGTGACGTCCGTCGGTCCGTCTGTCCGTCTGTGCGCACGATAATTCACGAACGGATTGACTGATTTACATGAGAGTTTCATTATAAGTAGTTAACCTACCTAGGACCATCTCTATTGATTTTCGTCCATATTCATTAATTAATATCAGAGTTACAGATAAATTAAGAGTCAATTAGCCATCAAATACATGGATATACATAACGTTCCACTCACAAGCATAGTCCCTACGTTAAGCATGCAGAGAGTGGAAAAGAGAAAGGGAAGCAGCTTACAAGCTAGCACTCCCGTGACAAGCGAGTAGAACAATCCTGGAAGTAAAACAATTTATCTTTCTCACACTCCCGTGACTTAGTGGCTAGAGCTTGCGAGGTAAGTTGTGAGAGGCGCGTGTTCGAATCCCAATTATGTCTCGTTTTTTTGCATAGCATTCCCATCACATCATTGAGTTTTAGTCATATGGTTAGAGAGGGAAGACAAGAGAGGCGCATGTTCGAATCCTAGCTATGCCTAGTTTTTTGCACGGGTTACTCATTCAACTATTGAGTTTTACTCATATAGTTTGAGCCGTTGAGTTTTAGCAGTATAGTAAGTCTGAAGAATACGGGGCGATAAGAGAAATCCTTTTTACAGCAAAGACGAGCATACAACATTCCTAGTTAGCATTAAATCATGGATTAATTGTCATTATGAAATCTTAAACTTCCATATTTACTATTAATCCAAGGTTTTTTAAAAAAGCTCCGCCCATTGCATATTCGGTTACCCGTTTATTATAAGTGGGATGAAAAGTCCTGGGCTCAAAAATTCTGGCCTCAAAAATCCTGGTCTCAAAAATCCTGGGCTCAAAGATCCTTGGGCTCAAAGATCCTTGGGCTCAAACATCCGATTACCGTTATTTCGGCATCAAATCAGTTGTACTTACCGGATCCATGTGTCGGAAAATGCCAGAGAATCGCAAAACTTCCAAATCAGGGAGTTTTAGAAAGCCGTTGTAGATTATGTTGTCTGTAAATCTACAGCGCAGGCAATAGTAGAACGCTAGTTCTAGAAGCTCTACAGTCTACAACATGAATGGAACAACATCAAGTTAATTCTAATACATTCATCACATGAATGTTGTCTAAAAGTTGATTGATCACGAGGGGGTTTGATATTCCGTACCTAATAGCCTCACAGAACCCTGTTCCTTAGCAACACCCTGTCTGAAAGTGGCCGGTCGGAAGTAGGCCGGTAAATTTGAAGAATTTCAATATTTGCCGGTAGTTTCCGTAAAAGTGGATTCATCAACGAAGTATCCGTATTCCTGTAAAAGGGATGTATGATAAACATCAGAAGAGATTATTGCAGACTTGCTTGACGGTCATCATCATAAATATGGGCCTCACAAGGGCTTTTCTTTAGGGTTTCTTGAATATAACCTGGTCGGAGGTCCCGAGGTCCATTGACAGTGGATGATATCGATAGGGTGCCTTATTACTGGGCAATTAAATGGGAGGCGGATTCTTTCTTACGGACAAGTTAGTCAGTCGCTTCCAGCTTGGAAGTTCCAAGGAACGGATGCGTGTAAAGTTTTAGGAAAATGAAGAGATGTTTGCTGATTTTCTCGTCTCTGGAGGATGAACTCATTGTTAACTGTAATAAGCTACTGCGTGGAACTCGTTGGGGAGCTCAAAATTCATTGAATGTATATATTGGAAGCGACGGATTACAAAAATGAAAAAATGTTGCCAAATTAGGTAAATTTTAAAGAAACGAATTTACCTTTGAGTAAAAATGCGTGAAAATGAATACATGAGATGGAGAATAATTGCAGGCTGCTGCAACTGTGTTGCTCTGCTTGATAAAATAGAATTTTGAAACTGTCTAACCTCTTCCTAGCTTGGCTTCAGTTCTAGGATAACTAATACTGCGGTAAAAATTGCAAACTTAATTAAAATTGAATGCTTCGATGTAGCCTCAGGAAGTTAGAACTTGGATTTGCATGAGTCGGTGCATTTGTCTGTGCTAGTAATTAATAAAAGTCAGTAGGCTTGTGTACACGTGAAGGATGGTCATCTGAGGGACAAATCAACATCGACTTGACTGTTGGAGGGAAATCATGAGAGATTGAGATGATGTCAGAAGTTTGGGGGAGAAAACAAGACCTTTGGAGGAGGAAGACATGTCATAGGTCATGGCATGGATGTGAAATAGGATTTAATTATGCTAGGCTACATGGTTCAGACACTGTAGTGTATGCTTTTTAGTCGTTTCTAATTGGTTTGGATGAGGAGCAGGGTTTTGGAACTCATTAGGAAGACATTTTACTCAACCTTTCTCTGAATATACTATATATATATGGCGAGCAGTTTGGGAGTTGGCATGGCAACTACAAGAAAGGATCTCCAGGTGAAAGTCTATGCGTGCAATTATGCGTAAAATGTGAAATTCGATTCGTTGGGGGCGAGTGTGGAGGAGGAGGAGTTATGCTATGCTTTCGGCTTTTTGATTGGTTGATAGTGGAGAGTGAAAGGATGACTCATCCTCCCGCCATCTTCCCGTCGGAAGCTTCTCTCGCCCTCAGGAAGCGAGAGTGAGGGCATTGAACTCGAGAAATAAAATGCTTCGCCGTCAGGGTTCAATGAACTCAGTCGATGATTCCAGAGGAAAGTCAAAATTCGAGGAAGGAGTTTTAATTATTTAATCCGCAGAATCAAAAAGTTTGAAGTTGAATCAAATGATTTCCAGTTTCAAGTGGCTGGATTCCAGGTTTCAAGAAGCCAAAGTTACGATCCATTTCGTACCAGGGTGGCTGGGAGAAGATTCCCTCAAAATCTCCCGTCCATTCAGTGTCCATTTAGTGTTTGGTCTTGAGGCTGGATGATAATAAGCTCTATTCTCGACCGTATCCTTCATTGTGATGACCAACTGGGAAGGCTCACCACCCGTCGGAGAGGAAACAGTGTCAATCCGAATGTAATTCCAACCACCGTAGTCATCTTCCTTTGATGGAAGCGGTTTGAGCTCGTTGAGTTTGTTGCGAAGGTAAACGACGGAACTGTCTTCGCCCGGAACCCGAACAAACTCCCACTGAAACGCACTCTCTCGCAGTTTGTCTCTGCCAACCGCCAGTGTTGCTCCATCAGACCAAACAACCCTTGCACTTCTGTCAGTCGGATTTAGTGCGAGGTAGAGGAAATCTCCTTTGTAGTGCTCGTTTTCTATGTTCAAAGATTTTCCAGTTAGCCCTGCCAATCCATAGATTCTATAAGTCAGCAGTGCTGGTGATGGTGATGAGAACTGTATTAGTTTTTCCAGGAGTCCGTCTTGCTTGCTGTCCTTCTCAGCCTGCTTGGTCACAACCTGGCTCATCTTCGCCTTGTAGTCTGCAAACTCTGATTCGCGCGTCTTCAACGTTTCTTCCACAGCAGTGTTCTTCTGCCTCAACTCTTCAATGTCCTTGGTGAAGCGCTCACCCGCGCTTTCCACAGCGCTAAACGCTTCCTCCGTCTTCAAAGTCTGATTATGGAAAACTGAGCGCAAGTCTTCAATTTTTTCCGCTTGTGATTTTATTGCTTGAAGGGCCGTAGCAGTGCTGGTTTTTTGCGTTGCTGCATCCGTCAAAGCGCTGTCTGTCCTTCCAGTTTGCGTGCGCATCATTTCAAGCGCTCCTTCCATTTCCGTCTTCTGTGCCTCCAATTTACGAAGCGCGCTCTCTGTCTTCTCCTTTTGCAGCCGCATTTCGTCAAGTGCTTCCTTCATTGCCGCATTTTGCCGTGTAACAGCTTCAAGTGCTCTGTTGGATGCATCCTTTTGCCGCTTCATCGTTCCCAGCGCTATTTCTGTTTCCTTTTTCTGCCGCGTTACAGTTTGGAGCAGCACTTCCGTTTCTTCCTTCTGCGCTGTAACTGCCAATAGCGACTTTTCCGTTTCTGCTTTGAGAGTCTTGATTTCTGAAAGTGTTTGGCGCGTTTCTTGCTGAAGAACAGCGATAGTTTCTTTCTGGGATTTGATATCTCGGAGTGCTTCTTCAAAGTTGGCCGTCAACTGCTTCACAGCCGAGGAGTGGCACCGACCACTGTTTTGGGCCTCCTTCATTTTCTCAACTGCTTGGAGCAAAGCGTTCGTGACGTTAGTTGCTGTATTGTGGTAGTAGTCAGCTTTTATTCTACCGTTGAATGGGATCACATCTACATTCCTCAAAGTAATAAGCACTTTGTCTGCCTCATTCTCCACCTCACGGAGGGCTTGATCGAATTCTTCCTCCGAGTATTGGCAGGACGTGGCGAGCCAGACGCGGTTGAGAATCCGCCAAACTGAAGTTTCCAGCCCAGAAACCCCATTGTCGCAATTCAGCACAAAGGCTGAACTCGCATCCCCGGAGGAATCCCCAACTGCTGGATCTGTCTTAGCAGCAAAGACGTTAAGAAAGCCATTGAGGAGTTTGGTCAGTCCATCAGCTTCGTCTTCCGGGATTGAAATGACACAAGACGGTCTTTTGGCTGCGCGTGGAAGTCGCAATGCGGGTCTGAAATTCATGCAAAGTGTCAAGTTTTAATTCTCTGCTGCTTTCTGCGCTTGTTTTTTTTATTTTTATGATTCCGGTTGACTCACTGGTTCCTGCGACATGCGTCATTGATTTGCGAATTCTGTGCTTGAATTGCGGAAGCTGTAACAATTAAAACGGAGCAAACGAGGATGCCGAGCATGGACGACATCTCTTTTCCTTCGGATGTCAAACCGAAATAGCCTATTTTTGTGCGGTTTTCAACCTGCAATTTAAATTTATTCAATTTAAGCAATTAAAAGTAGATATTGAAACTATTTTGGCAAAAGTATATAATTATTTTTAAATAAAGGATATTACCTCCAATTTACTCTTAAAACGTATTGAATGAGCAACCTCAACTTCCAATCCAGCCGGCTCACAAGCACAACCACAACAGTTGCAACTCTAAGAAAAATCCTAATTAACTGCCTTTAGATCTACGTAAGTAGCTTCAACTTATTTCTGATTCAGCGGCTGGTCAAAATGGAACAACTTGCATTTGAGAGGGGTGCTAAGTTTATATTTGATTTAAAATTGAGTTTTGCACTTGTTTTTGTAGCCGTTCATGCGAACTGATCACCTTCTCCAGAAGTTCTAAAAGCTATTGGGCAATTTATTCCCATTACATTCTCATCATATGTGACATGTGACCACTTCGTGCAGAAAAATAACTGCACCACTTCCCAAGAAGCCAGAGCGAGTTCCAAGATCAGTTAGAGATCAACTCATTTTAGTTCTCTCACTTAGTTTTAGCAAGGCTACACTCGAAAGTCACATGACTATAACACAGCTTTTATTTAAATTTTCAAACTCCAGTCAACCTACAAATCATTCATGAACTATGACCTCAAGTTTGAGCAATCATTTTGCAACTCTCAAAAGTATCTTTCAGCAACATCTTTGAGCTCGGCCCCATTCATTTTCAGCGCAAACAAACAGTTCCAACTGCCATAGCTGGAAAGGCTCAATCAGAAACTTGTAATCCTCCTTAGTAATCATAAGCTTTGATTGTCTCAATATATACAGACATTGATGTAGTTGATGACTCGTTGCGAAGCCTGGCTGATGAATTCCTTGAGTACATGCATGTGTTACGGTATATTTTTAAAGGGAATGCATATTAATATAAGAGCCGCAAATATATATATTGCTCTTCTTACCTTGTAACTCTCTGCGTGTGGGATTGGCCTTGCGTAATCGTCTAGTATTCTGCGGGTAGGACCTGGTTCTTGTTTTTCCTTGTAGAACTTAGGCTGTCGTCGCTGTTGCTTCTGGAATAGGTAACGCTCTTCGGGATGATGCTCCTCGTGATGGATGCTACTGTCCCTGGAGTTAGCTGCTGCGCTTATGATTCTTTCTTGCACGGTATTTGTCTCCCGTCTAATCTTCCTGGAGCTTCTAGCTAAACGCTCGTCCGTTGGTTTCTAATTCGATGCTTGATGCTCGTCGCTATTCGTTCGTGTACCGCCCAATAACTCCTTGCTTGACCAAATAGATACTTTTCAATAGTTTATTTGAACACACAATAGTTTATCCTTTACACAACGAGATTATAACTCTTCCGTAGATTTAAACGCTAATCACGTTCTGATTCGTTACGATTAACCCACTCAGACTTATACTTAACTCGTCTATCTTTACTTTCTCTCTCTCCCCTTTTACTCCGAAGCGTCTTATCGCTGAATCTTCCGAAACTCTTAAGGATTCCTTTCCTCCCTAAAGGTTTAAAACGTAAGACCCCGAATTGTACCTCAGCAGGCCCTTTTATAGCTTCTCGGCTCTGTCCTCCAGATCATCTTCAGATTCTCCTCCTCATCTCTGAATCCAGTTCCTTAAGGTACCTCTCGCTTCGCTTTTCTCCGCTACCCTCTCAACTCTCTCTCCAGGTAGCTCGAAGCTTCTAGCTTTATCCCAAGGATAAACTAGCCGTAACATTATCCCGCTCGTCCGATAACTGCGGACCCCGCAGTTGAAACAATTTCCTTCCCCGAAAATCAACTTGACATTAAATTAACAATTTTCAATTTGTAACTATTTACATGTTGCATAATATTGACTCCTGTTACCGAACTCCAGTAACATCTGAGCTTAATTACGCCTTCAGTAATTTAAGTAGTATAATAAACATTACAGGTCTAAGGATAGATTTCAGTTCATTCCTAATGCTAGCTGTCTATTAACATTCTGTTGCGCTTTAACACAACTCAACAGTCGAGCATTCTCGGCTTCAAGCTCGGCCATTTTACGCTTTGCCTCCGCTAACTTCTCAACAGTCCGTGCCGCCGAAATTCGTTCTCGCTTAACGGTTTCGGGATTGTTGAATCGCATAAAATCCTCCCAAAAATTTACATTGTCATTCATTTTCTTGAACCTTTTGAACAATTTCTCATAAACTGGGGAACATTTAATGCCCCGTACAACTTCCATTTCTTCCAAAACCTCTGTCATAACTTCATGAAAATACTCCCCACCGAGTCTAACATATTCCGCAAAGTTCTTGCGTGCTGGATTACTGTAATGAGTAATACATTGGCCGTTGGCCACCAAATTGTGGATAAGCGAAAGAGTTCCCGGAACTCTGTCGACGATATCCCGTAGAATCATGTACGCGAATAGCATATAGCCTTTACAATAAAGAGGTTTTCCTTTTGATCGTGGAGAATAAGAAAAGTGAAACAAATGTTGGAAAGTTCCAAAATCGATAATAGTCCGGTACGCACTTACATCATTGAACAGAAACGATAATTTAGCGTTAGATAATTTGTGGTGATTACAAATCACCGAAAATACAGGATGTATCTTAGTCAAATAATTTTCAATTTCTTCATACTTAGTTTCTCCTGATGGAAGAACTTTACATCTCTTTTGGAAGTTAATTATAGGATTATACTGATCCACCCGTTGCTCACAAGAAGAATTAAATTTTAGTGTCCAGGCGGATTCCTGTTCTCCGGCGCTTTCTCGGAGACCAACATTAAACGGTACATGGGATTCCCTACGGAAATAAACCAGAATGTACATATACTTACAGTCTTAACGAATTTTTAAAGTCAAACATCATTTTAGGAGTGACTGTTAAATATAGAACTTATTAATAAATGAACTAAAATCTTCCTCTGTACAATTAATTACATAAGTCATTAGTCATAACATTTTTAGGTAGTGAGGTTAGGGTCGATGGAGAGAGTCACGGTGTGCTCATGGGGGTGGTTACCAAATAGACAATTAACGTGTCGGACGGGCAGGTGCTCGTTTAGGGGATGCATGACTTCGGGTAGTTTTGGGAGGGCATTGAGGTCCGGGTAATGGTTGGGTTTTGGGGTATTTGTGGACTGTCGCTTGGGGACACTGGGAATGTAGGCTGCCGGGGATACTTGGGCAACTTGAAGAGAAGAGTAAGTGTGTTCCTTCAATGGGGTGGCCTCTACTCGTTCTTTGGTGTGCCTTTTTCGGGTTTGTCGGTGACGATGGCGGCGAATACAACTACGTACATACTTAATTATTTCTACCCGAAAAGTCCAACAAACGAACACGATAAAACACAGTACCAATATAACTATCATAGTTGTCATAACTTTAAACATAACAGATTTGAATGGAGACAGAACAACCTCACGAAGATCCGAAATGATTCTCAAGGAATCTGGAGAAATATTCAAACCTGATAATTGTTCTCCCACAGCCTTTTCCATTGACATACGATTCCTCATTTCCCGCAGCATTGACATAAGAGTGTCAGATCCACTAAGCTCTGAAGTCTCGTACACTCCTGGGCTGTTGAAGGACAGATCGGGAAGATCAGTGAGATTCTTCATCCCCATTCCCGGAATAGGTAACATAGGAAGATGAGTAACAACTGACTTATTTGCTAGAAGAACAACTCTACTTCCGGTATCAAAATAAAAGTTGGGTACAGGGCAGGTGACATTAGGAGATTTGTCTAATATTTCATGTGAAAGAGGGCTCAAGAAGCCATATTTCTTATCGTGGTTGTGCATATAAACGATAGGATAATCTAAGATACAACGATCCCGGGTCAGAAACATATAATTCTTAACAATTTGGCAAGTGTAAACGGAAAGAACATCGCCATTGAGTTTAGCTGTATAGTGCTGCTTGTTTAAATAAGAACGGACCAAAAGAGAAGGATTTCCGGTCTCAGCTAAAAACTTAAGAATGTATAATTGTCGCTGGGAATTTGCACATATTTGTGTGTGTAGCATTTGTACGGCAAAAGTGAGATTGGATTTAACAATGTCATACAGATATTGGAATTTAGAATTAATTTGAGAGTCAGGCATGAACCGGGTCTTTGGGATTTTATGTTGGGGGAACATGTGTAAGGTGGGATCAATGTCTAAGTCTGTACTGTGTCCGGTTAAAAGTTTTGCGGCGCTATTTACCAAATCATTATCGATACTCCTAACTCTACGGGCATTTGGCGGGGTAGTCATAATATCCAATATTTTTGAAGTAACTATCTGATTATCAATTTGACCATGTTCGTCTTGAGCAATAATTATACCTTGCGGGGAGATACCAACAGTAACGTTGCAAAGATGAATGTTTTCTATCTTATTAACTGATAATTGTACTTCAGGACAGGAAAGTTTACGGTCGGAAAGAAGGCATTGTGTGGAGGTGTATTTCTTTAAACGGCATAATTTTAAATCTCTAACATTCCAGATTATGACTCCTTGTTCACTCTCACAGTAACCTTTCATCTGATCACATTTCTCCACTAAATTTGTAACGGTTTGAATGGTGGAGTCAAAACTGTTAACTGCCAGGGTAATAGCTGCATAGTAATAATTTGTTTCCGTTTTCTCAATGCTATAAGGCCATTGCCAGTACGCTTTAGCTACATTTTCTGTACCAAAATACCCGTTCGTCAACCTTGCCAAAACTTGATTTGCAGGGGACCTACCGGATTTTACCATTTTTCTACATTGTTCTACGGTCATAGGGGCTTTAGTGGTCATAGTACTTGCAAAATAAGATCCGAAAAATTTGTAACGTTTATGGTCTAATGTAGTAGTGGCATAACACTCAAAGCCTTGCAAAGGAGAAGCTGAGATATCCTCGAAGTAGAGCGAAACACGGGCGATTTTACTAGGCCCAGTCAGAGCTTCCAGAGGGCAGACCAGGTTGTTGACAAGTCGATACCGAATTCCGGAGAGATAACCATCACATTTGTAAAGGGGGGCAGTTTTAGGTTCAAGATCATGAAATAGACTGTAGATTTCCTTGTCTTGATCCTCGGAAGACTCTGAAAGTTCCGCGTGTCCAGCCGTGCTTCCTCCCACCAGAGTCAATCCCAGACAAAGAAGAAGGAAATACCTGTATGTGTACAATAAATGATTTAAAATTTATAACTTCTAAGTATGGCTTAAGGCTAATTTGCTTAAGTGAGAGTAAAAGTGAGGGTGAAAGTTTTAGGTGAAAGTCTTAGAAAAGTGTCGAAGGATATTAACGTGGCAGATGGGTAATATTGAGAGCGTTGACAAACTCAGTTAGGTGTCCATGGGCTCTATTTAATTTCTGAAAAATACAGTAAAGGCCAGATAGGGGAGTAACGTATTTATAAAAGGGAACACTAGCCAACTCGGATTGAGTCAATGCCTTGTTGCAGTCTAATATTTCGGTTAGATTTTCCAAGGCTATAATATCTCTCTTTGTTTTTAAACTACTTTCCGCTAATGATTCATACTGGTTACAAACGTCGGGGTTGTTAGAAAGGAGAACTATCTGGTGCTTATTATTTACCAGGGCGTAATAGTTTAACTGTTCTATGCTG
Organism: Sminthurides aquaticus; assembly: GCA_906901655.1. Classification (NCBI taxonomy): domain Eukaryota; kingdom Metazoa; phylum Arthropoda; class Collembola; order Symphypleona; family Sminthurididae; genus Sminthurides; species Sminthurides aquaticus. Next base: position 2,744,909 of record CAJQTT010000010.1, read on the forward strand.
TAGGTAACATACTTGTACTGATGACAGCTTAAATTTTTGTGCTCTACAAAATTTAAAACTACGAGACACTTATGAATCTGATGGTTTTCATTAAAAGACCTTACATGGTAGCCATAGTTACTTAATTTGGGATGCGCATAAGACTCTTGGAGGGACATCTCTATCTGTCCTAAATTATGGTTGGCCTTAGAATTAATAAATGCTACCTCCTCAAACTGCAAGTCATCATTTTTCAAATAAGCTTTTGAATCTTGATTCAGATAGCTGTCTAATTTAGACGCATGGGTCTCACCCGAGATTATGGAATTATCTAAATAAGCACTAATGTCCACCATCGTCTGAAAAAGATTGCTAATGCCCGAATCCTGTGCATTTTCCTTAACTCTCTGCACATTTACCTTACATTTGGAACCCCCTAACTCTTCTTGATCATGAGTAACTATCTCTGGACAATATAATTTATTTCGGTTATAAGTGCAAGTAATATCCTCTTTCATCCTTGCTGAACAGGCCGCCAACTTATCTGCATCCCATACCAGAATACCCGCCCTGGATTTACCGTATCCAACATTACGAGAGAACGGAAGAGTCAGTTCTTGGTTTGCATACACTCTGTCTTCTTGTCCTGTCCAACTATTCGTAAAAACACGGGAGGGTTTTATAATAAATACTTCCCTGTCGCAGACATTATAATTACAACTGCAAGGAAATGCTTTCACAAAATATTTACCATTATACTTTCTAAATTGTACTCCATTTTCCACGCTACCTAATTCATTGATCTGATTCCAACATGTGTAAGACGTTACCTTGTGTGAACTAATTTCGGGGTCCCTGTTATCTGTATTATTAAAATTATACTTGATCGTGAAATTCATACACTCGTACGCTTGAACGCTTAACTCCCATTCTAAATTTGACCAAGAGAACTTGAGTGTCTGCAAATCTTGTCCTGTTATAACTTCCGTTAGATTCAGGTGATCCAGGTATGTGACACAGTAGCTGATAGGCGCCTGTTTCGGAAGAGGAGGGAATCTTGGCTTAGCCTCCCCCAGTTCCCCTTGAAGGAAGAATATAATACTCAGCAGTAAGCAGACATAAAATGTTGATCGCCTGAAATTTAAACATGTTCTTAATTAATTCATGTCATAATCTTTGAATTTAGGATGAGGAATACCTCTAGTTCTCCTAGTTAATGGTAATATTGTTGATTCCTCTGTAAATGTCTCATCATCGCTCAAATTGACGCCTACCGATGAATCTAAAACCGAATTTTCTAGGATATTTCCGGAAGAGTCCTCCATTTGTCTGTCAGTCTCCCTTAGAGGGCTATTCCGCATAGATGATTGCGCTGTATTATAAACGTCAGTTGCGCTACCTGACGGGTGAGACATGGAACTACCGCTTAACGAAGGAAATCTGCTTCCTAGTGAGATGAGTTCCATTGAATCTGAAATATCACCTTCCCCTGTCTCTTCTAAAAATACCTCATGTTCTTGGCTGTTCACAGGACTTACAACCGAAGGCGAGCGTTTATTTAATATTATTTTCCCCCCTTTCATGGGTGTAGGATAATATTCTGAAACGGGGCTATCAAGGCATACTTTATCTCTCTGTCTGGCGATTAACTGGTCCCGCAATCCTTTTGAGGTCGATGGTTTTTCAGAAAGAATTGGATCATGTTTATCAATAGATAAATCTTGTATAAGTTGCTCCAAATTTAAGTGTATTTCATTTTCTAGTTCTACTTCTGCATCTAATTCTTCTATGACTATTTCATGGGGCTCGAGGACAGTGGATGAGGTAGGCTTCATTAATTTATTTGCTTTATGAATTTCTAGGAAATCTCCTTTCCATCTAAGAATCGTAAGAACCATATCCAGGCAATTTTTGATCACTTCTACTCCTTGAAGGATTGTGACGGATGAGCTAACTTCAGTTTCTTGAAATAATTGTTTGGGAGTTTTGACCGGGTCATCCGTTAAATTATTATAAATTAATAATCTGGTAGCCAGTGTAAAGGATAGGAACCCCTCAGAGGGATTTACGAGGCGAAAAGTGATAATTTTTGGCGACATGGTTAGAAATTTCAAGAGGTTAATTAATTGGGCAGGATTTGACGGAAAGGTGATTTCCCTCAAGCTAATAACGTCATCATTCTCGTTATTGGTGATACAAATAAGCTTACTAGGTAAATTTAGCTGCCCCTCTTGGGTCTGATTACTGAGTGTAAAGGAATACTTTAGCAAATCTTTATTTGCTAGCCGAATTGCGTCTGTTGGAAAATTTAAGTCCAGCCCTTCATGTATAATAATATTGTCTAAACTTTTATGCTCCTGAGACCGACTCATAATTTCGTAAATCAATATTAAATCTTCACTTTCTTCTGAGAAAACTAACACCGACCCTTCGCACAGTAGAAAATTTACCGCTGCTGGTGTTATTTTAGTGTCCCTTTGATTGATCCAAGCGCTAACCTGCTTCCAATCATCTTTTTCCATTTCTATGTATGCTTGTTGTAGTTTTAGTCCCCACTCTATTTTGCTACGAGGAGTATCCATGATTGCATCCGCTGTTTCTTTTTCATTAGAAGTTGTATGTTTTAACTTATCTATATGTGTATTGAAAGTTTTGTTCGTAGTTGGATTTCTTAGCTCATAATTAAGTTCTGAAATTTTTCGGTTAATTTGAAACGGGCCATAAAATACTCTGGATAATTTGATGCTTACGCCATCTCTCGCCCTAGGGATTTTATACATTACCCAGTCGCCAATATTAAAAGTTGAGTCAATGCGGTTTTTGTCACACCTTTTCTTGAAATTTTGCTGAGCTTTTAAGATATTTGCCAGTGCCTTTTTCCTAGAAATATCTATCTCACTTGCATTTCGTATTTCAGAAATGGTCGGAAAAGTGACATCACTAAGAGAATTTGGTTTTCTTCCAAATACTAATTCATATGGACTGGTCTTAATGGCTTGCTGATAACTAGAATTGATGCTATACTGAATGGAGGGAACATGTAAATCCCATTTTGCCATATCTTTAGCTTCCAGCATGGATTTCAAGGCATTCTTTACCACATCATTATATTTTTCACAAAGACCATTTGTGGAAGGCTTATAAGCCGAAGTAGTCAAATGTTTTACCCCTAATTGTTGCAACATGTGCTTAACGACTTGACTTAAGAAATTCATTCCTCTGTCAGATAAAAGAGTCTTGAATGGTCCGTAAGCTGTCGTTACATTTTTAAAAAGAAATTCAGCTGTCATTTCAGCTTGAATGTTCGGAACCGCGGCTAACATACAAAATCTACTGTAACAGCAAATTGCTATCAGAATGTATTTATTTCCTCTTGCCGTAACTGGAAACGGACCTGATGCGTCTGTAGCAATAGTTGAAAACGGGAATTCCGGGGGTGGGATGGGATTTAGTAACCCTTCCACCGGTCCATATTTCCTCTTCGTCTCTTTGCAGACTTGACAATTATTAATATATTTGACTATTGCCTCCACCTGATTCGGCCAATAGTACTTGCTTTTAATCCGGAAATATGATGTACTTACGCCTCTATGAGTTGCGGTTGAAACGTCATGATTTTCTCTCAAAATCATTTCTCTTAAACTGAGTGGGACTACAAGTCTCATCCCAATCTTGTCAACTCTGTACAAAAGATCATCTCTTAACTCATATTTCTTCAAGCACCCTGTCTTTTGTTCTAAGGCTCTGATTTTGTCTTTGCAAAGGAGATCCTCTCTTTGGAGCATTATCCAATCTATACTCTCAATGAAGAACACTGGAAAATCCAGAGGAAAATCCTCAACAAGTGTCTTAAATACTGGCTCCCCCGTTTCATTCTCTTCACCCGGGTATAAACGAGAAAGTCCGTCGGCTAGTTTGTGGAACTTCCCGCTTTTATGACGGATTTCCATATCAAACGAATTAAGCCTCACAGCCCACTTATGTAATTTACCCGATGTGGGATTCAGGTTCTGTTTAAGTATGGTGAGAGGACTGGAATCTACGTAGACTACGAAGGGTCTCCCGTATATGTACGGACGAAACCTATCTAAGGCGTGTAGCAAACTTAAAAATTCAATCTGAAGGACTGGGTACTTCTGCTCTACAGCAGTCAGGCTTCGTGAAGAATAAGCTACTGGTTTTAGTCCCTCTTTATGTTTTTGCAAAATTGCTGCTCCAATGCATTTTTGACTTCCATCCGTCATTACTACAACTTCTAGTTTCGGATCAAAGTGAGCTAAAACTGGAGCTTTGCAAATAGCTTCCTTTAATTTCTCGAAGCTAGTTTGTTGTTCCGGCCCCCAAATCCACGGCTGACCTTTCCGAAGTAGTTTATTCATGTCGTTAGCGATAAATGAAAAGTTGTGGATATATTTCCTTAGAAACCCACAGAGATTTACAAAAGATCTCACTCCGGTCACATTCTTAGGAGCGGGTGCTTTAAGCACGTCTTCCATTTTTCTTGGGTCTATCTCACAACCTTCTTCTGAAATAATGTGTCCTAAAACTCGAATCTTTTTATTACCAAACGAGCACTTCTGAGTATTCAAAGTCATTCCAAACTCTGAAATTTTTCCCAAAACGAGTTCTAAAGTTTCCAATAGTGTATCAAAATTATCCGAAAACCCGCAGACGTCGTCCAAATATACATAGATGCGGCTATACATCCATTCTGAAAACAACTGTTGCATGAGTCTAGAGTATATACTTGGGGCTTGTTTTAAACCGAATGCTAACACCCTCATTCTATACAATCCGCAATGCGTGACGAAAGATATGATGTCTCTGTCGTCTTCGTGCATTTGCACTTGCATGTAACTTGACTTAAAATCTAAGTTGAAGAAGATTTTGCTTCCCGTCATTGACTGAAAGCACAAATCTAAGTTCCCAATCGGGAAGCGGTCTGCTTCAAGTTGGTCGTTACAGCGTCTCAGATCTAAAACCATTCTGGTTGACCTACTGACCTCCTTGCGGGTCACATCCCCACTTACATCCTTGTGAGAGTCATGAACTAATATGGCGGGACAGGCCCACTGGGAATTACTTGGTTCTATTATCTCTTCTCTTAGCATTCTATCTATTTCAGTCTTAATCCACTCTCTTTCTTGAAAGGAATAAGAAAAAGGCCTTTGGTAAACTGGGACCGCACCTGGCTTAAGTCTTAACCTTGGAGCTATCAACTTTGACACTTTGACTGGTTCTCCAGCTCTGTGGAAAACATGTTTGTATTTTAACAAAACTCTTCGAGTTTGATCCTTTTTATCCTCTGTAAGATCATTACTCAAGATATTGTCCAAATCGTTAAGAAAAGCCCTCTCTTTTGTTGCTTCTTCATCTTGTTGTGTCAAGTTACAGAGGAAGTTTTTATTGCTTACAGCTGCAATATTCTCAGAAATATTTCCATTATCTCTATTCTCCAATCCTTGTAACTTTCCCTCTTTCGTTTTATGGCATGCAGCTGTATTTTCCACAAAAACGTTATGCTTGTTCTTTAAACGATCTTCTTCTTCTTTGTCATCTTTCTTCTGAGAACTGACCTTTCCCTGGAATCCTGGATTAGATAACAAATGCTCTTTGTTTATCTTAGGATTTATGCGCTTCATGGAATAGGACGGAAATGCACTCTGTAGAGGATCGGCTTTTATGACCAAATTGGGTTTGTCCATGTATCCTCTTGTTTGTAGGATCAGTACTGGGTTATGAGAACCTAAATATCTAGAACGCCCATCCAAGGGCTTCAAGTCTTTTGGGTCAGTGTAGGCAAACCGAACGGCTCCTTTGTTATCGACAAAATTTACAACTCTATGTACAAAATCTAGCGAAGCCATAAACTGACGGCACCAATCTGATCCAAGTAACCCTTGGAAAGGAAGATCACTTACATGAAACTTCCAAGAAAAACTAGTCAACCCTAAAGTAACCATTACGGTTGTTGTTCCTAATGTACAAGAGGTATCACTTGAGATACCTTTTAGCCGAATTCTTTCATCTCCTAAGCTTATATTCTCTGGAAGGCACTCCTTTGAAATGAGACAGACCGTACTGCCAGAGTCAATAAGAAATAAACAGGCTTTATTCCTTACAATCCCTTCCACCGTCAGCAATTGACTATGATTGGGAAGCGATAACACAAAGACTGGAATTTCTTCTAAGGGCTGCTGAGAAACTCGCGGGGGTGATAAAGGGAGACCGCCGTATCTTTGTGCAGGTGTCAACGGAGACTGTTGGTAAGAAAGTATTTTGGCGCCGGGGTCAAAACTACGGAAATTTATTGCCCCCGGCCTTCGGAGTTTAAATTACTGGTGACTGGAAGAGTTGTAGCCTCCAAACGATGAAAGAAGTCACAGTAATAGTGCAAATGCGACATAGAAAAACAGTTTAGGCAAGGAGGCACTAAAATGTCGGGACAAAAACCTGTATTATTGAAGGTGGTCATAATTTCTTCGTTTCTACTTCTATTCAACTCTGGAAGGTTGGAACAGATTACGGCGCTGTGGAATTCGGATTTACAAACCCAGCATGGGCGGCTCATATCCGCTTCTGGGTTAGGGGTAATGGGACAAAAGACATGCAAGGGGATAAGGGTGGGTTGCACTGGGGGGGCCGGTGCAGGGATGGGATTGTTTTGGTAATTGTTACCCTGGTTTCCATTCCTAAAATTGGGATTTGGGTTCCGATGGGAGTAACCCCCTGGCGGGTAGAAGTTATTTTTCCCATTATTTTGTCTGGAACCTTGTCCAGAATTCCTGGGAATCGGTCCCATCTGGGGCACCGACTGGCCTTGGTGAAATTGTCTATTTGACATTCCTCCTCTACCCTTGAAACCTTGACTTCGACCAGGGTTATTGTAAAAGGAGAATTCAGTCTTCTCCACAGAACTCGTTTCTGCCTTTTCCATTTCTGAATACTCATCAGCTAGTTTCAAACTAACTAAACTGTTTTTGAGGGCCGCTAGAGACTTAATATTTTGAGCTAGTAATAAGGCTCTATATTTCGCATGGGAACCCCTAATAATATGGTGGATGCATTGTTCCTCAGATAGTTTTGGCTCTATCCTGGAAGCTAATTTGAGAACTGCGTTATAAAAATCCAGAATGTTTTCATCCTTATTTTGCTTCCGTTGGAATAGTTTAAGATTATCCAGGTAGCCTGAAGCAGCCGTACGATTATAATTCAAAATCTCCTTTTCCAATTCTTCCCAAGTAAAGTCTGGCATCCCAGTACTTTTCCTTAAGTCAACAACGTTGACGTACCAGTCCAAAGCACTACCTTTTAAATAAGCCGGGAGCTGGTTGCATTTATTTTTGGCATCCCAAGAATTACACTTAGCAATCATGTTAAAGGAACGTAACCATTCCACGCTATCTGCTTTCCCGTCGTACACTTCAATAGTCCTTGAAACTTTCAAAGGACGTGAGTCAGATCCCAAATTTTTCAAAATTTGGATTAAGTCATCTGACTTAAGTTGCACTACAGAATCATTTCCTCCTGCTGGAGCAAAAGGGTTGGTGCTATTTAATTGAGAGGGTGGCTCTACCTTCATGCTACTCTCCGGATTATAAAAACCCGCTTTAGAGTAGGACAATCCCCGGGTTTTTGTTCTTGTACCGGGAAAATGGATGAGATCTGCTCCCAGATCATGCGTCTGTCGTAGAGACTTTTCTCCCTCCACTTCCGTTGCAACCCCTTGATAGCAAGGACCTGGCTGCCTGGAAGCCCATAAGGCTTTTTGAACGTCCATACTCATGGAACCATCCCTATTAGTGACATGGGTCACTCCGGGTGGCGGGTAAAGTTGCCGCAGTATCCCGGGAGGGAGTTCCCCTGCCTCCGCTGACTTAGCAGCAGCTCTTTGTAGCATCTCGATGCTAGTCTCACAGGATATAACTTTCGGAGTTTTATCCTGGAAAATTTTGAATCCGTGTTCTGGGAACGGCCCAGACGGATTCAACTCGGATTCAATGATTAAATTTGGCTCTATGCCCTTGGCCATATTACTGAACAACTCCGTGTTGTCCTTATAAGCGTCAAAATTGTCCTCAAAAGATGCTTCCCTTTCATCCTTCTCTACCTTCCTACCCTCTTGCTCCTGATCTCTTCTCCTCTTTACTAATAAAATTTGATGCAGAGCACCCCTTATTGCCCCACATGCCGAGCAAGGACAGTTACCCTTATGTCCCTCCGAAGAAACAGAAAAGGTAGTCCCAGTTGGAAGGGGTGGAATAGGAGGAATACTTATAAAAGGTTGTTCTACTAACCCTGTTTTTGTCGGAGCCTTGGTAGAACCCGATGGCTTCTCCCCTACATTCTTGGAGTCAGAATTCTCCTTCCCCTTCTCCGGGTTTTTCTTCCCTTCGTTTTCATCCAGATTCCTCTTAATTACCTCTTCCGCGTCTTTTCCTCCAGTAGCCATCTTTAGTGCTAAGTCTGCTTGTCTTCTATTTCATAAAAACAAATTTTCCAGTTAAAATAATGCTCAAAATATTTATAAATCCTACTGTTTACTATTGATTTCAACTCTCTTCATTGGCGGAATCCATGCAAACAGAAATCTTGTGATAGGAACCCTCCTTGCTGTGACTAATCATGCAGTTACCCAATTTAACATTATCAATTCTCGGAACTAATCTGTCCTATCTAAACAGGCTTACGTCCCCCTCTTTCCATTTTCCCACTCACTAAACACTAACGTGCGGATCCTGCACAAAGTCCTTTCCCTTGAACTTTCTTGTAGTAACAAACCCTCTGGTTGTTCCACGTAATACCGGATTTATCTTTAGATGCTCTTACAAGAGACTTACACTAGTAAAACTTATGGGCCCTATTTCCTGGTCCATGGGTAGCTAATCCACGACCTATCACACTAACATTAATTTGAATGTAAGTTAACCATAATCAGGCTGGGTTAAGTAAATAAACTGACAAATTTTCATATAAAACTGGTGAGGCTGGATCCTACTTCCATTCCTTCTTCAAAAACGTTCCAAACACCATGCATTTCTTTCGCCGCCGCACCCAAACGATAATCAACATACCCGCCTTCAACTCATCTACCTCCGGTATCCCTCTGCTTGTCTCCTCTCGGCCTTTGCCAGCAATTTCCGAGGATCAACTCGCAGAAATGGAAGAACACCTTTGCTACCCCCAGCATTGTGCCTTCAATGGTTGTACCACCCGGATTTCCTGCAATTCTTGCGAACCTATGTACCTGTTCTGGATTGACACCAAGGAACGGTACCAATTCTGCTCCTACAAGTGCCAGCGTCTGGAATCTGAGAACTATCAGATTTGGCTTGTGGATCGCTTGAAGGAAGACTGGAAGATATCCTATTCTGTCAACCAATTCAACATCCAAAACCGTTTCTTTACTGCAACGGAAACTTGTGTCCGGGACTACTTCCGGAACGCCTACCATGGTCGAAGACGTCTCTACGCCATGGATGACGAGGGAAGAAGCCGCCATTTCTTCGAGTTGGCTATCTACCCGAAGATAGTAGCCTGGCTTCGCGCCACTACCGGGACTTTGAACTTGTAAAGAGTAAGTACAATTCCTGACCTTCTTTCCCCCTCTCTTCGGTTTGTCTTAATCAGTTCAGAAGAATTTGTACGTTGTTCAAAATTATTTTAATTTGTCTTAATTTTATTTTATTTATTTAATTCTCAGCCTGGTTACTGTACTATCCTGTTTTGGAGCAATCATCTTCTTCCGCCTTTTGGGGGAGTACTTCGACTGATGCTTCCTATACTACCCTATCCATCCTTTGTCAACCTTCAACCTTTGTTCGAGTTTACTTCGGTATCTACCCTATTTTCACCTGGTAAGTTTGAGTCGGACTCATCTTCTTCCGCCTTTTGGGGGAGTACTTCAATGACTCTTACAAACTCTACCCGTGCCAATACCCTAATATCCTGAAAGCCTCTCCGGATTTCTCCCGTTCAGTTAGACTTGTTGCGAACGACAATTCCTCCAACCCAACTACTGCATGATTGTCTTGTAGCCTGCCCCTCTATCCTTTGTCTGCATGTTCCTAAATGTTAACTTGAAGAATGATTTTCGTTTAATTTTAAATTTGCAGATCTACCTCGGCTACTGGAGCTCACCTCTATCTAGGACCGCTCATACTGACTCAGTTTCATTTTCCGTCTTGTAGTTAATTAAAAGTTTGAAGCGTTGATGATTAAACAAAATAAAATTATACTTTTCTGCCATATTTGCATTTAACTAACTCCAGACTTCACTAACCTCCTTGCATTTCTAATTTCACTCTAACTTTAAACGAATTTGAAAAATCCCTTTTAGAAATGATTTTGACCCCGTTTGTTCGACTTCGAATTTTTACCTCCGACTCTTTCGATTTCCCCCTCCTAACCTTGCTTCCAATCATGCTAATTAGATGGCGCCGTAGGTTCTGTGGTGAAACCAGTGAACGGGTTCATCACTTTCATACCTTCCAACAATGTATACAACAATCCGCTGCAAGAAATACACAATGAAAGTAGTGAACGGGTTCAGCACTTTCATTACAACAATTCTCCTAACAATCTCTGAAATACCTAATGAAAGTAGTGAACAGGTTCATCGCTTTCATCCCAACAATGCTCCTAACAATCCATGAAATACATAGTGAAAGTAGTGAACGGGTTCAGCACTTTCATTTCAATAATGCTCCTAACAATGTACGAAATACATAATGAAAGTAGTGAACGGGTTCAGCACTTTCATTCCAATTATGCTCCTAACAATGTACGAAATACATAATGAAAGTAGTGAACGGGTTCAGCACTTTCATTCCAATTATGCTCCTAACAATGCCCCGTATGAACTACCTAATGAAAGTAGTGAACAGGTTCATCACTTTCATCCCAAAAATCCCTGAGATACATAATGAAAGTGGTGAACGTGTTCAGCACTTTCATTCCCTCCCTTCTGAAATTGGATCCTGGCATGGATCTAAGAAGTATATACCCCATCCGCCAGTATCCCCATACGCGAGACGAACTATGTGTCTACTATTTCATTTTTGCTATAAACTTGTGAAGGGTACTCGGAATCTCCCGTCCCTTCCTCCAGTGCTGCTTTAATTAATCGGGATTGTGAGCCTCTGTCCTATACTCCCCCAACTTTGCGACCTAGTTAGGCTATTGCTCTCCTGTCCTTTTACTGCCCTGACTTTTGCAAAAACTATAAAAGCCTCAGTTGAGTAATTACTTCTCAACTGGAACAACCTTGAATTCGTTCTCGCTTTGTCTCTTAAAAAAAAACTCCCTGTCCTTATCCTCCCTCCAATCTCATCAACAGTGTTTTGCCCCATCTCTCCTGGAACAATTATTGGTAAGTTGTTTTTTTTTTTTTAATTTCTGTTGGTAATTCTACTTATACTTTTTAAAAAGGGGGATTGAATTTTGGCAGAGGGAAAAAATGAATTTTCCGTTAAATATGGTATGCTTGTTCCCTGTGTCTAGGTTTGAAAATATGATTATGTGTAATGCAACTCCCTAAATACTCTCTTATTTGTAGATCTACCATGGCTGCTGCTCAAAAAAAGGGTAAGAATATCCGATTTATTTCTGATGAGTCTTCTTCTGAGGAAGAATATACTTACCGCCTACCCTCGCCCAAAGTTCTGCGTAACGGCCGCAAGAGAGCGCGTGTAGTGTCACCCGACATTTGCTATTTTGAAGCGGAGGCCAGTGGTGCGGAAAGTTCCGGAGAAACCTTGGCCGAAGACGAAGACGAGGATTTCGCTCGTCCCTGCTATGTATTTGCCAATAAGCAAGGGGACCGTGAACTATACCAATTCCAAAAGGTTATTGGTGTCCAAAAGATCCGTTTCGTGCACTCCAATGGGTTATATACGGACGAGTTATGCCTCTGGTTGCTACCATAGTGAGTAATATTTCTCTTATTCCAACTTCCTTCTTATCTTTCCTATATGAAATTTCTATGCTTTAAAGGTGCACTAGAATACTTTGAATACCATGCTAATTGTGTAATCTAATTAATGGAATGTGCCTTTGTTGTTTCCAGTGTTGAGGACAATAGAGCTCAATTTAAGAGTTATGCGGATTTCGATGTACACACCCAGACTGTACTCAGAGTCCAACTGCAGAATTTCGTTGGAGGGAACACTACACCATACACTCTGCAGCGTTCCGAGGCCGCCGCTACCGATGATGGGCATGTAAGTGAGCGTAACAACTTCGTCTCAGTATACCCGTCCCGGAAGGTAACTGCTGATAACATCGCCTCTATGAAGTTCATTATTGAGCCTGCCCCCCTACTGGTTTCCTTCCGAAGTGTCTGTCCCGCATCTCTCCAACAAGCTCGGGATTTATATGCGGAAGGGGAAGAATATACAAATATTCTACAGCACGACCCCTTTCAACGTCCTCGTGGGAATATTCGCCAGCCTGTTCTAGTGGAGCCCATCTGTAACCTTCGTAAGTATATCCTCAATCATTATACTCATGAGATAGTTGTAGGAGAGGAATTTGCGGCCCATGATATCGTAGACTTGAGTAAGGTGCAACTAGCTAATTTCGTAGGTGATAGAGCTTTCTTTTCCCGAGCCCTTAGGAATGATACAGTAGAAGCGTATCGGGTAGATTTCCGGACGAAGGGCATTTATAAATCTACTTTGTACGGAAATTTTTCCTTTGATAGCCCCAGTCCTTTGTTTTATTGTCCTCCCTTGCAATGTTATGATTCCCTCGTGAAGGAATTCGCCTCTAGGGAATTTTCCCAAATTGGGGAATGTGATAGGGTGCATGGGACTGAGCTCTCAGAGCGGGAGCTGATTACTGTTGCCCCGCCTGAGAGTATTTTCGAGGACTTGGAATGTGTAGAACTGGAGGAGAATGTGCCCAGTAATATTTTAGGTTATATTTCTGCCGCCAATATATCCAATCCACTAGGGGAAGATATTTATGTTCAAGGGGCCAATATTGAGGAAACTACCTCTGAGTTAGAGTTGCGGAAAAGCTATAGGCCTTGTGAATTTTGCGTCGGTAGTAGCGTTATGTATTCGATCAAGTCAGGCTATTACCTACACCTAAATAGAGCCCATAAGGAGTTAAAGAAACCCTGTAAGTATTGTCGGTATGAGCAGAGTTTTTTTCCGAATGATACATATGTGAATCATATCAATATGTTCCATTTTCCAACCCCGTTATTGTGTGTACCTTGTAACTATACGTTCCTGGATCCCACCGCCCAGCGTAATCATAAGCGTACATGTAAGGGATTACAGGAATTAAAGGGTAAAGTGTATGCCAAAAATCCTAACTGGTTACCCATACGAGATGTGTTACTTCCTAATGAAGTAGTTCCCTCATCTGCAACTGTATGTTCCATTCCCGATTCTTATGCTCCTGATGAGACTATTGTGGATGATGTTAATTAATTTGTATTATATGTATATATTTGTTGAATATGGTTCTGAAGTTGTGTTTTATATACTGGGGCGACCTAGTACAATGCCTGATTATGACTATGTAATTGTTATCTCCTCAATTATACCATGATTCTTGATGTCTGTGTGTAATTTGGTCCACTCCACCTTACTAAGTATTACATTAATACTCATGTTGTGGACTTATATGTTTTCTGAAGCTATGTATTAATAAATGAATTTAATACTTATCCATTTCTAGGCTATCCTTTTAATATTTACTTGGGCCCTTCATATTGCACTAATTACAGTTATCCATATGCTCATTGGGAATCCGAAAGCCTCGGCAACCATTTTGTTACGGTATATTTTTAAAGGGAATGCATATTAATATAAGAGCCGCAAATATATATATTGCTCTTCTTACCTTGTAACTCTCTGCGTGTGGGATTGGCCTTGCGTAATCGTCTAGTATTCTGCGGGTAGGACCTGGTTCTTGTTTTTCCTTGTAGAACTTAGGCTGTCGTCGCTGTTGCTTCTGGAATAGGTAACGCTCTTCGGGATGATGCTCCTCGTGATGGATGCTACTGTCCCTGGAGTTAGCTGCTGCGCTTATGATTCTTTCTTGCACGGTATTTGTCTCCCGTCTAATCTTCCTGGAGCTTCTAGCTAAACGCTCGTCCGTTGGTTTCTAATTCGATGCTTGATGCTCGTCGCTATTCGTTCGTGTACCGCCCAATAACTCCTTGCTTGACCAAATAGATACTTTTCAATAGTTTATTTGAACACACAATAGTTTATCCTTTACACAACGAGATTATAACTCTTCCGTAGATTTAAACGCTAATCACGTTCTGATTCGTTACGATTAACCCACTCAGACTTATACTTAACTCGTCTATCTTTACTTTCTCTCTCTCCCCTTTTACTCCGAAGCGTCTTATCGCTGAATCTTCCGAAACTCTTAAGGATTCCTTTCCTCCCTAAAGGTTTAAAACGTAAGACCCCGAATTGTACCTCAGCAGGCCCTTTTATAGCTTCTCGGCTCTGTCCTCCAGATCATCTTCAGATTCTCCTCCTCATCTCTGAATCCAGTTCCTTAAGGTACCTCTCGCTTCGCTTTTCTCCGCTACCCTCTCAACTCTCTCTCCAGGTAGCTCGAAGCTTCTAGCTTTATCCCAAGGATAAACTAGCCGTAACACATGCAGGCAAAATATTAGGTTACAACATACAAAATCTAACAAAATGCTTTTAACCAAGCTAAAAATCAAATTTGCAGAAAACAACAATTTTTTCAGCCACTTGACAATTTCACCCAGCAATAACGATGAGCTACAATGCATGAGTCACACTATTGCGTTAAATTTAATTTTAATTTAAATAATTTGGTTTTAACTCTTTCCAATAAGAGATTATGGAGTCACCTTTTCCCCTCTTAATAATCACTACCCTCCCCAAACAAAAAATAAGCCTTTCTCAAGTCACTCTAAGGACGGTAACAATGCACTGTACTGTCAAGTGCAATTCCAAATTGAGTTTCAATCCGGAAGCTTGTGTACATTTAAGTATTGCGATCCAGGTGAAATCTAAATCATTTAGAGCAATAGACTTCTCTTATTCGCACAGGATTCTTCTTGGTATTAAAGTTGAATCTAATCTGGGGAACATTGGTGAAATACCCAGGGTGTGCCGCTGAGGAGAGTTTTGACTGTAGTATCGAATATGATGCTGTTTCAAGCATAGTCTTTATAAACTAAGCGCTATCATCAACCATTTGACACGTTTACATGCATTCAACATGGAAGTAAAAGCGGACTTGAAACATTTTTTTGCGGTAATTACATAAGAAGATTTTTCAAAAATAATATTCCAAAACGCATCAACATCTAGGCGTGATTCCATTTTCAGTTAAATTAAACCAATCCTCAAAATGTTCGTTACCTATTATTGTCAGCAACTATTCCTGACTACAACAGAATACATACAAACCAGGGCCCAGATTCACCAACGCGCTAAGCAGTGTCTTAGATGAAAACACTGCATAGTTGGTAACTAATGTTTTTAATACTTAGACCAAACTAACCGTATTCTAAGATGGATGGCGCGAAAGCCTTAGATGAACTAAGAGAAATTGCAGACTGGAAAAGTTCCCTTCTGCTCATGAACAGGCTTAGGACACCCACTTTTCCTGGCAACGTGACACCTATGAACCTTGAAGATTTCACAAAATAAATTAGCAGGGTCGTTTAGCATGGATGGGTTGTGAAGGGAAGAACAAGGATGCAGTATCGCCAACTCCGTCTTTGGTCACACATCCGTGTAGTGTAGCCCTTTTTTCACAAAAATTAAATGTTTTTATGTTAACGATCATCATGTAGCAGAAATCTCTCAAGCTCAGCTTCTAAGGAATACACGCAATTTTTCCTTTTTTTCAGACTAAGTTGAGCTCAGGCGCTGCATCATTAATTATTATTATAATTATTAATGATCATAATTGATTTTGCAATTGAAATGCAAAATAAATGTTGCTAATATTATATAAATGCTGTTCTTCCTTATAATGTTGGTTCCAATTAGTTACTTGATCGTTGCAGCTAACAGTTATGACTTTTCCAAGTCATTTATTAACTTGAAATATTTTTATATCACGGTTGTTGGAAAAAGTCTATTCCAAGTGCAATTAAATACCTGTCTAGAAGAGTTTACAGAGCTGCAATGGATGCGTTCTACAAATAATTAATAATATAGCGTCCGTCATTCCATCATTTTGATTAGGCCCATGATTAATGACAGTTTTCTGGATACAATTTGACACATTTGTTTAAAACTCTCACTAATAACATATAGTAGCTACCTTCAATTAGCTGGTAAGCGCTTCAAATAATAAATTACTCAATCGGTGAAATAATATACAATTAGGTCTTTTACATACCATCTTCATTCTACAGCTAGCTAATCAATAATTTCAACAATTTGATCAATTCATCAGCATAATAAATTCTTTGCAGTTAGCACCGATAATTACCGTTACATTACGTAAAGCCTGTTTACAATTGACTGAGAGTCAGGCTCCACTTAAGGTACAAAGCTGTACCTCCAAACAATACAATACAATACAAAGGTACAAAGCTAAGAATTTTAGCCACACAAATAAAGTGTGAAAAATCAATGCAAGAATCTACGATAACACAAGGTAGAGAACAATTAAGCTTGACGAAGGAATAAGTTCCAAATACTGGATTTCTGGCCCCTTAATTTTCAAATCTATACTTTTAAACCGCTTTCCGAAATGGGTCGTTGCCCACATTACGCATTCTATTATATCTAAATTAAATTAACGTACAACATACCGGACGGTTTCCATAATCATATGGCCATGACTCCCTTGCGTCAACTCAATGACCTCAACAAGAACATGATAATCTAACCTAAAGTGCATTAATATTGGCTGACAGCCTGACTAGGGAATACGATTAAATGACGCAAAGATCCAATATGATAATGCTGCATTTCAAACAATTAAAGAATCATCATAACGTTAAACAACTAAATTTTTAAAAACATTGGGAAATTTCCTCAGAATGACTAGAAATTTTGTAATTTTGGCACAATTCTGTAGTAGAAGACTTGGAGTGGACTTTAACAAGATGAAACTACCGATAACGTATTACCGTTTTAGCCTATTTGAATAATTTCAAAGGATTTTGAATAATCGTTGATTTTGTAAACTTTCTATCAATTGGCAATTATGAATTGATTGTATGAATAATTTCCTTGATTACAATACTTTTGTCCCTGGAACACCTACAAGGATTCTGTATAATAATGGTCTGGTAAGGGACTTCTAATTTACAAAAGATAAAGTTTACAATTGTGTAAATACAAGGGATACACAGTATTCGCAAATCGTATCAAAAGATGACAATGACTAGGTATAGGAGCTTGGAAATTTATAATATTTAACCTAGTAATCATTATCATATATAGTAGTTTGAATAAGAGATACCTACGCTTATCAAAAGTGCAAGGTAGTTTTGAGAGTGCGTGGAAAAAATATACTAGCTACTATTATGAAAAACATTGACTGGTC
The DNA here is from genome assembly GCA_906901655.1 of Sminthurides aquaticus. Classification (NCBI taxonomy): domain Eukaryota; kingdom Metazoa; phylum Arthropoda; class Collembola; order Symphypleona; family Sminthurididae; genus Sminthurides; species Sminthurides aquaticus. Next base: position 2,762,408 of record CAJQTT010000010.1, read on the forward strand.
ATCTTGTAATTTAGACAAGCTATAACACTCTTTTATAGCTTGGTTAACACAATTAAGTTTCAAGTTAATAATTACTGGATGGAAGTAAAGAAACACAGTGTTCCTTATAGTGTCTGTAGTAGGTTGAAATGGAACGACTTGTATAGCCCGGACTTGAGTGTAGAGTTTAAAACGTTTTTAAAATGGTCCACGACGGTTATTATTAATTACTTTCAGTAGTTAATAGCTTGATTTCGGAGATGATTTAAACGAAGCATTCGTTCTTAGGACCGAGCTCAGCTTCTACTTCAGCTTGTTTGTACATCTCGATTGCCTAGAAAATTTAGGAATAATTATAAATTCCAGAAGTCTTTCGCAAAAATATTTCTTTGCAAACAGATCTTGCGTAAAGGTTTTGCAAAATTATGAAAAAGATAGCTTACACTTTGGATATCTTTGGTCAAATCAAGTTTTTGTTGTTCGTGAGTCTTCATCAGCTTCTCCTTTTCCTTCCCTTGCTTCATGGCAGCATTTTTTCTTTCGTCAATGAATTTCTTTGTATTATTTTGGTTCTTTTCCCTCAGCCTTCGATCCTTTTCAGCCTTGTTCTTCAAGGTCTTATCATTAGCTACCTCCTTTGCAGTTTCCACGGCCATTTTTGCCTGATTAGCTTTCATTGCCTTGTTTTCCCTGTTCCACAGATCGTTAAATTGTTAGTATAATATATCAGGTTTGGTTGCCACAAAAAGCCTCATCCTTTCCTCCATTTCTCTTTTCCTCTCATCATCTCCGCTTTCTCCACTCACCGATCGTGTTTAGCCTCCAGTTGTTTCAATTGATTGGCTTGAGCAACCTCCATCATTTTTTTGAGTACGTCTTCCTGGGCTTGCAAATGAGCTTTCATCATTTCCCATTCTTCCTTCCTGTGTTTCTCAATCATTTCGGTCCATTGCTTAGTTTGCTCAACGACGACCTTCCGGATATTTGGGTCGGATATAGTTTCGCTAGGCCTGCAAAATCAATTTTAACCATCAAGCTCTTCATGTTTGCTTACTTTCTCCACCACCGTCGTTTCTATCCTCGCGCTGCCGCCATCGTTTCTCAACCTCTACTTTCTCCGGCAAGCATCAAACACTGCGAATCAAGTTGGATGAAATACAATTCAATTTCCCGTGTTTTTCTGTACAATTCCTTCTTGGTGCATGCATAGAAAAACTCGTGGGAAAAACCAACAGGTGCGTAAACTCTTAAACTTTTGCAAACATACACGTTCATCAGCGGAAGCATGATGTAGTTGCACTGTATGTTGATTTACTAGCCTAAAAAAACTTGAGTTCTACGTCAATCAATAAAATATGGGGACAGTTATAAACACCCTTTTCCCCACACCTGTCATAAAGTCTTGTAAATAGTGAGACTTTTTATAAACATTGCAGTACTTTTTCTCATATCGACTATCGCTTTGTCCAGTAAACCAGCAAAGCTTAGAAGTACTTGAGCGAAACCGCAATAACTAAGCCAAATTATCAAATACGATGATATAAAATGACCTACGTTCTGTACAGGTCAGAAAAAAGGAGTTTTTACAAGCAACGCATAGTCTTTCATCCCATCAAGCTAAGTGGAGAAAGGAGCTTTCTCCTCGAGACCCTCTACCACAAGAGCCATTCAATGGCCCACCTAGCGTAAAAATTTGAGGTAGTGAATGCATAAAGAATCTTCAGAAACTTGGCACAAAGTCATCTTTCTTATCAGTGATTCCAAGTGGTGATTCAGCTTAGTACGGGCTGACGAGGAAAGAATCCAAAGTACACTTCACCTTTTCCAGGATTCCTGATCTGAACCTGGAAAAAGACTCTTAAAAGGATTTCCCCTCTCTTTTGTAATTTACATTCGTGGAGCGAATCCAACTCTCACAGCTACCTCTCTACCATTTTACTCTTTGCATTATTAGCAAATCCCTTATTCCCTCGAAAATTCATCACGCAGAGTAAGCCAGCAAGGACCTTTCCCGGTTACTCCGAGAAGAGGAATTGCAAAAAAGTACCCGAAAATCAACCTAAACTCTTGACTATTTCATTATCCCTCTCTTCTCTTTGTTACCTGTAACCCTGAAATGCTCGAAGGAATGCTTTACCGTTGGAACGTTGAAGAAATCAAATCATGACTGCAAACTCTTCTTCCGGCATTAAATAGCTGCTAATAAAATAAGTGCAGTCTGAAGAAGTTTTGGCCACGAAGAAATTTAAGAATTTTCATAATTGAGTATTTTTTTGAACCCCAAGGCATATTTCTTCTTCAAGCATGTACTTGATTAATACCCAGACTTTCCCCTTCAAACTTAATGACACCATGTGCAATTAAAACTAAAGAATTTTCAGGTAGCAAATTGCAATTAAAACTGGAGCATTCTTCTGGCAAGTAAAACCTTTGGAGAAGGTTCCGAAAAACCTCAAAAATTCTTTCATGTTGGCAAACGTTTTAGGTACAAAAAGCTCTGCAGCTTTAAAACAGGGGAGGAGAAAGTCGGGGTAGAATGAATAGAAATGGCTATTGGAGAAAGTGGACTCCCAGTTTGTACCAGCAGTAGGAGTGGGATAGCGGATAAAAGCTGCTGTTTAGCAGGCAAGGAGGATTCCCCGGAAGAAAGTAAATCTATGAGTTTGCATAAAGTCTCTAGAAAGGAGAAAAATCAGGATTCAGGGAGAGGAGAAAGCCGAGGTGAAAGGTACTGGACTATATGATGAGAGTGAATCAACTTTCACTCCTCAGTTTCACCCTATAATCTGGCGTTGAACAGAGAGATGAGACAGAATGAGAGAAATCGGGTGAAAGCTGGAGAGAAAGGAAACGAGTTGAATTTTCAATTCAGTTTTCTCCTTTTTCTCCGTCTCCATATCTTAACAAATATAACCGGCCTCTCTACCAGACTTACTCTGAGAAGAAGTACCATTGAAAAAAGTAATGAGAATTGATCCACGGCAGAGTGAAAAAGTTGAGTAGACCCTTTAGCATGCCTAAACCCCCTTCTTGTAATAAAATCTAGCTTTCTCCACGCATACCCCGACTGCTTTCACCATGGAGAAAGCAGGGAAAGTGCCCAAATTTTGCAAAATCTTCTTGTCCTACAGCTACACTTTATTAACACTACGAATTCCTTTCTCTGTAAAAAGCATGTATTTCCTAGAGTGCAAAAAATTTCCCGGCGGGAGTTATAAGCCGGGAACATTCCTACAGTTAAGAGATGACAGTCGATGCATACCTTGGTATGCAAAAACCAAGATTTTTGTATCCGCTCCTTCTCGTTAGGCTTCACAGCGGACTACTTCCGTTCAAGTAATATCTTGTATTTGCCGACGCGGGCTGTCGAAAAATAGCTGTTCTATCTCTCCTATATCTCTTCGTTTTTATCCCAGGATCTACTCAGCTTATGGCTTTTCGCTCTATACTATAGCTTACGCTTTGAGCGGAAGGATGAATATAGCAAACGCTAGCTTTTTACATCTTATTCTCCGAACTGTAACTTTCATCTATAACTCTATTCTATAAATTCTCTTCTTTCTTCTCCTTGCTCTTCTTAACTGGAGATTTTGCAAAAAAATCCTCCGTCACTAAATTCCTCCACTTTATGTCAGCGTGCAAGAGACAGGATCAAGAATAGTAGAGGAGAAAGCAGGAGAAAGCTCATGGAAGAGGTATATGAAAGTATCATGACATTACTAACTTAACGCTCCGCTACATCTGCCTTGGGATAATTTCCCTTAGAAGGAAAGTTGAATAACCCTAGGGATTTTATCCCGCCACAACAAGTTTCCATTATTTCTCCATGTGCCATCCCCGACATGCTACGCATATACTAGATTTGACGGGACGGAAAGAGACAGAGCTATATGCTACAGCAGGAACCATGCAGAATCAACAGTACAGGCAGAGTCCTCCCCCGTCAGTGATGATAACAGGGCAGAGGTCCTCAGAGATTCAAATTCTTGACAGATCAAATACAAGAAAATCACAAGGCTGACGTTACTTCCTTCCGCAAATATAATTCTGTCCTCTGCCAATATGTTAGGTAAATATGACCTCAAATATTTCGCCACAAAATACACAGAGGAGTGCTGTCACCCTGTCCCTTGTTCTGTTATTTCCTTTGATTTTTTCCCTTGCATGAGCATGCCATATTTGCCGAGAAAATCATGCCAATCATGCCCATTCTGTGTACCAGATATAAGTCTTTCCCTTACTTCCTCATTTCCCATCCTAGTCTCGCTCTGAAACCGTACGTAGTAGCAACAGAAAAGCGGTTACAGCTGGAGAAAGTTGACATTTTCGATATGTGTATTTCGGAACGACGGAGAAAGCAAGAAGAATCTGACAAGAGAGGCCAGTCTAAAACTTTGGTTTGTATCTTGAATGCAAATTTGGAAGATTATAATTGCAAATCCAAGAGCGTATTGCAGAGAAATTAAGGAGAGACGGGCAAGAGTTTAAAACTACTAGAGTGTTGCATGAAGATACGATGTGAGAATCACAAAAGCAGATCCGCATTGCATCTAATCCAGCCGGAAGAAACAAGTTCTTAGCATTTACAGCCATACTCAAATTTTGCTCAGTTTATAATCTTCGCTACTCTTATCAAGTATTACTGCAAGACATTGAATCAGGCATTGCTTGCGAGCCCATATAACGACTGGTGAAAGTACCCGGTCACTTGGAGAAAGTTGGAGCGAAGCTGAGATCGTAGCCTAGTAAAACATTTATTTGTAATACATTCGTCGTAATTGCCCATTATTTCCTTGATTTATAATTTTGATATGGTACTCTACTCCTGCAACTACTAAAGATGTGACCCGGGTAAGCGTGCTTCAACAGTCCAAAATACAAAATTACAATACAGAAATAAAATCCAAAGTACAGCCAAGACGGAATAATTCCTACCATTAATGCAGCAATCAAAACCCTATTTTTGCTGTATAAGTTTCAAACTAATTGCGGAGAAAACTGGCGACATTTTACTATCAAGTACATATCTGGGCCAATCTGGGGTAGAGAAAGCACAATTGGAGAATGCAAATACAGAACAGGAATTCTTCACTTACGGTTTTCCCTTGCTTCCAACCATTTTCTCAATGGCTGTGCACTGGTTCTTTTGTATGTTTAATCGTTCCTTAATGTGTCGCTTTTTAGTTGCTTCCAGCTCCTTGAGTTGTTTCTTGGTAGCCTTGGCGAACGCCTTGTCAGTTCTTAAGCTTTCTGCTGTAATCGGTTCGAATTTCACATCCTCTAGAAAAAGCAGGAGCCAAGAAAATAGTTAGTAACTTAATAATATGTCTACAACAGGAAAATCAAGGAGAAAACAGTCTTTCCTTTTATAAGAAAACGGACACAATGCTACAGCACCCAAAATTACACACCGTAAAACATTCCATCCGTTTTTGTTATTTCTCCAAAGCTTGAAGCTCTTCTATGAATATTAATGGGGAGTTTGTCTGGAAATTGGAGCTTCAATTGCGTCTCCGCGGCAATTTTCTCCAAACAATACCATTTTCTTTCCCCCCCTCCTTTGATTTCCTCTCAAGCTTCATTCAGTTTTACTTTCCACTCATGGTTTTCCTAATATTGGATTTCAGCATCTTATAGCGCTCATACAGGGTGTTCGATTACTTTTTTGTGGATTGTGTGGAAGCAAGTTTTGGAACAGTTTGGATCATCTATTCCGGATCTTAATGGAAAGCTGCTTGCTGTTTCTTTGCTTTCACTTTCCCTTCCTGCTTCCAGCACATCCTTCGCAAATAAATGCTTCGGCTCGTATTTGCTTGGATTGCGGATAACAGGTTTATTCGTTAATGGACAAGGCTCACCTAAGTCAAATATGCACACTACACTCTTCTTCCTTGCAAGTTTAGAAGCATTACTAACGGCCCTTTTACCTACGCAAGCAGGTCATGGTGGATCAAAAACTTAATTTATAATTTCCTGCAATCTTTAAATTTTCAAATTATTCGCTTTGAAAAATTTGCGTAATTGAAAGTAAAAAAACAAGTTCCCGCCCAAATGCTGTTGTATGTATTCAAGGCGGATCACTAAAGAAAAGAATGTTCACAACACCCATATACATTAGATGAGGTAAAAGCAGATTGTGGCTGCTGGGTTGGAATAAAAAGCCTTACATCACAGACTCTTTGATCAGTGATCCGTAGAAGAAAGCAATAAGAATTCAAAGTGACAAAATCTCTTGAGAAAACATGAAATGGAGTTTGTTGAGTGAATTTCGCAATTCTTTTTTCCCTCCCACAAGACAAGACAAGGGTGAGCTGAGTCTGACCAAAAAGTACAAGGCTGTTTTTAGAATGCCTCAAGGGTTCGCTTACAGCCTTGGGATCCACTTAAAACAAAGCTCGGCTACACAAAGAAGTGAATGGGATTGTGATAGAAAATCGATACTACTGACATTCCCATTATTAGAGAGATCAAGTGCGAGACTTTTTTCCCTTGGTTTCCTCGCTACCTCTTCTTCCTCCTCCTCCTTCTGACTACATCTTCTACAGACTATTATCGTATTTCCATTGTCTTTCTGTCTTTAAGGGATTCTTGCGGTATTATAAAAAGGGGCGTGCGTGCACTCTAGAGATTGAGAGTTGCTATCTAATTCCTTCGCCTCCAAGCAACCCCTGGGAACATGAGTCTGCGGTTAGCATAACAAGCTTCACCATTTCCAGATACTCTATTCTTGATGTGAAACTTTTATAGGCTGGACTGGAAGAATGCGTGGGAGTTGTAGTGAATGGAGAAAGTCAGTTTTCACCTCCGGGAAATTCCGATTTAATACTCAAGAAGAAGACAACTTTTTACTTGGAGTGAAAGTCTGTAGTCTCACTGGGGAGTCGACTTTCACTCAGAGTCAAGTCAGTTGTCATGCTAGCAAATTCGCTGTCAGTTTACTCCATGAAAAGTCACTTTTCTCATTCAATTCCTTTGGGCAAACTTATGCAGCTTCCGTGTAAAAGAGAAAGTCAATTTTTCAGTCAAAATCATATTTAATTGATTTGCTAGCTCAAAATCAAATCCTCTGTCCTTTAAGCCACCATTTGTGACTAAAATCCTTACAACAATATATGCAGCAAGGCCTTAAACAGATTAGATTAGTAAATTCTGCTAACCGAGAAAAACCACGTCGTACATAATTAACACAGAGGCATAAGAACGAAACTAATCCAATCCGTCTTAACAACCAACCTTTCACTTCTTCTTTGGCACCAGCTGCAGCTTTAGCTCCAGGAGCCGGTTTATCTCCAGTCGCAGCGCCCCCGGTTTTTAAGTCCTTGGTTGCAATATCCGACTCCTCGATCCCCATGGCTTTCATCTGTTGAGCACGTTTGTCCTGAGCGGATAAGAAAGCCCTTGGATCGGATAAAGCGTCCATGAAGTCTGAAAACAGATAAAAGTTTCATTCCCCGCCTTATAAATATTGACTCCTCCAGAGGCCAACCGCCTGTCCTTCCGCAAAGGGTCAGCTAGCGTTCCAGCCCGGCCGGATATAGGAAATAGCCCAGAGGCAGTAGAATTCAACCATTTACTTCCATCTTTCAGTTGTACATTCTGTACACAATGGGATTCTTGTAATCTTGGAAACGTCCCGTTATTTTTTTCTCGGGGTAGAATTTTTAGGATAGATGCGATCCCTCGCCGGAATGGGATTCCAGGCTGGGCCAAAAAAGATAATTCTATCTGAGAGCGGGAGATATGAGGAAATTCCCTTACCTCCGAATCCATCGGGGACATATATCTTAAGTTCGATGTTGCAGAAGAGCATGGGGAGGGACATGGGGAAATTGGCTTCGGTTCGAAGGGAGATGTGACGATAACCAGCTTGGAGACCATCCAGCGGAAGAATCCTTTGGCCTAATAATTTCCCATTCTCATCGTACACTCCAAAACGGAGGACAGCAAGGTCCGGCAAGACCACCTGCGAATAGAGACAAAAAATCCCATAAAAGTAATAACATTCCCGGCTTACAAATAAGCGCGCTTCTGTGCTTGCCACAGTAAGAACAACCGCTGTTTCAACTAAACGATCCTACAGCTCTGTTTCTGAACAAACCGGGATATTCAAAAACCTCTTCCTTCTCTTCCATTCATACTTGCAACTATATTGTCTGGATATTGTGCCCGCGCGCTTGAAAAGGACGACAACATATGCATTCAAAAAGCAAGCGGCCATCGGATTGATCTCTTTGCTTTACACTACATTTACTTCCCTGTTGAGGAGTAAGTCGGAAGAGGAGAAAAAGAGAAATCCATTCACATCATCATCATCTTTAGAAATCCAAACAGTCTTCTTTCTTTCCCTCCTACTTTCTCCCGGGGTGAAAGCAACAAGAATAGACAAAGACAGAGTAGTTGGAAGCCTGCTGAGTGAGAGAAGCGGCTGGATGGCTCCAGATTTTTCATGCTCTGATGAATCAAACTACACGCTCATCTAGCGGATCCAATCTGCTTTCACCAGCAGAAGTAGCTCACGAGAAGCATATACTCGATCAAGACCAGGATGAGGAGGAGGGGGAGGAGAAAGTAAAAGAACGAGGAGAAAAAAGAGACATAAGGAATCATGATGAGCAAAGCAAGATATGGCAAAGGAGGGCAAACAAATATACTAAAAGAAGTAAGGCCCCATGTGTGAGTAAATTGCAAAGCCTGTTACACTCGTTACAGGCTAAAACTTTCCCCAGGGCACTCCAAGAGATTGAAGGAGATATTTTCTGGGCAGCATCCAGCTCCTTTCACTCCCTCCTTTCACCACTCATTCCTTACCTTTCGGAAGCTGAATGGATCTTCGTTGTAAACGGGATTGAGGCCGTTTGCGGGTATCATCCGGGTCTTGAACTCTTTACGGATTGTATCAGTCGGTAAACCGTACATGTCTACTTCCACATACGTCCCTACTTTCTTGTCAGACAAGAACTGGCCGGCTATCACCTGAAAAACAAGTATGTCATATCGTTAAAACCAGCAAGTTAAGCGGAAGTTTTTAACAAACTCTACGTGCTGTTACATAACCATTACCTCATTCACATAGATTTGGTAAAAACATACGTAAAATATGAGTAAAATACTGGGCTAAAGATTCAGGACAAATCGCCTAACCTGGACAGTACATTGAGCAGCGATTACACCATCTACAGGAGATTCAGCAAAGGGATCAAAGCTTCGATCCTGCCGCCGCATGAAATCCGGTTTGAGTAAGTACCCACAGTTTCCGTTGTATTCAAATTTTCCCTGATTTAATTGCATAGGCAGATCCGGTGTTTGAAAATTTAATGAGACCATCTGGCATCCCGCGTTCCAGAAAATCTGTTCAAACAAAACCAGTCCTGGATTAAACTAGATATTCCTTCCATCATAACATCTCCTTGTATCTAAAACTTTCTCCACTTTCACTTTGTGTCACACTGCAAATATGAGTGGAAACACATGGACTATAACAGCAACAGCCTCAAACTTGAAAGCTTTTAAGTAAAAGTCTCCTCTTCTACTACCCACACATCATTCACAATGAAATATTCAAGGCATAATTGCAATAGTTTCCATGAAACCATATGGGGAAATGTTGTTCCGGGAGTGCTCCAACTAAACTGCTTTCACTTTCTCTCTTTCTCTCTTACCTGAGGCATGTAATTAGAAGAATCGGCACGTGTTCCCTTAGGATAAATCCTGCTCATTTGTCTCTTGTTGTAATTTACAAACTCTATTGCCTGGGACTTGAGGTAGCCTAGTCCAGCGCTCTCGGCAAACGAGGACATGTTGTGGTGTATATTTTTCTCTGAAATTAAAAAGATTCATTTTAAAAGCATCCTGAATTTTTCATAGCCAGCAGGCTAAAAGCTTTCACAACAAACATGCTCCATCCACTCCTCCTTCGTGCCTCGCAGGACAACAGGAAGTAAAACATTTCCCCTTAAAAACCTTGACAAATCTAAAGAGATGTGAGGGCAAGTAATAGCAAGCTATTACAAATATTATATACATGCAGTTAACAAACAATCATAGAGTAGAGAAAGTTAAAACTGAAGGGAAAACATGGTAGCTTTCTCAATACACCAACCATCCAACTTTCACCCTGCTCCACATGTCCTCTTCTCCACTTTCACCCCATGTGAATGTGAACTAGTAGGTTTATTTTTTATGCCCAAAGACGATGTATTAGACAAGACGCTAAAGTTTCCTTACGTTCAGCAACATCAAAGCCAGAGAACTTGACTGGTTGGGCATAATTTATCATAGATGACAACCAGGGATGAACGTTTGTAGTAGATCCGGTATGTTCTGGAGCGGCGGGACCAGCAGCCAAAGCCTCTTCCTGGAATTAAGTCAAGATAAACTTGTGGGCAGAGTAGCTATAGCAAGAAGGAGTAGTAGCAGGAAGTTGGGAAACTTTTCAAAATTTATCAAGAGGAGCCCTCAAGGAGCAAACGCAATCAAACTTTGAGCCTCGACATTATATTCTCAAACTTAACATGCTACACTTCCTTCCAGAAAAACCTCCTTGCATGCATTCAAGCACAATCCATAACATCTTTTAAACCCTCAAGATGAGTAAAGCTCCAGAGAAGAGAGGGTAATCCAATTTTTTCCCTCAACATTCTTCCACTTAACATCTACTTAAAACACAAGTTTCTCATCAGCCTCCTGTAACGTCGGCAACCAAACTTTGGCCGCATAGATCAAACTCGGTCGAGCATACGGGATTGGAAAGCAAAAGTTGACGACTTGTAAACAGGACCATATGCTTCTCCAACCTTTAAAAAAGTCTAATCCTTCGTCCCTACTGTATAAGACCCGCTCTTCTTTCTGCTCGCGAAAGTTTGCTAGACATTTATATGTCTCATTTTATTCAAATTTAAAACTTTTACAGCTTTTCTAATAGTCTTAAAACTTTTGAGACAAATTTTATTTTACTTCTTCCTAATTACTTTGTTGAAAAGAGTTCCTTAATTATAAACAAGTTTTATTTAAGGATGGTATAAATCCGAGAGATTATAATTTTCAAGAAGGCCATACCTTTTTCTCATCTGGAGGTGGAGCGGTTGCGTTAGCGTCTTCTTTAATGTCATCCGTTATTACAAATTGACCCTTTTTGAATAATTCTAATTCTGCAGCTTCAACATCCTTCTTAAGTCTCTTGTTTTTAATAAGGATTTTTTTCTTTAATGCACTTGGGGGAGGCAGTGGGTTACCTGGTTCTAGCTGTGGAAACGTTTGAAAAATGCTTGGCGTCAAACACGGTTTGAATTTCCAATTCAATGAGTGTTCAATTTCAATATAATGAGAGCAACTGACAGCTAGGTACACTGATGGGAATGGGCTAAATGATAAAATACTGAGTTCAAAATTGACCGTTACTTTAAATTTCCATTGACTGCTAAAGATTTAACCTTCCAGCTCATTAATAAATTTTAAATGACTTCCGGATTCAAAAATTATTTTTTTTTCAAAATTCAAGTATTCAAATTCGAATATTTATCTTTTCAATTCGAATATTTATCTTTTCAATTCAAATATTCAAATTTTCTTTCAAATTCAAATATTCAAATTATCCTTCAAATTTTAGAAAAAAGAGATTTGTGACCAAATTTTGTGCCAACACCGAAGACTACTCTTCACCACTGAAATCTCAGTAAAACTCTGGTAAGAAACCAATTCTGAGACAAATATTCATCGGAATCGAAATAGTATCAATTTTTCAAACTGGAATCGATGGTGGCATCTAGTCTCTAGACCTGCAGTTTATGGAGAGTTGAGTGGTAAGGCTAACATTCGGTGCTAAAGCATCGTTTGACTTAAATCATATTTTCACACACAATTGAATAATTCGTTTTCCGTTATATCTGTTCCACAATTTCAGCACTGCATATTACAATATTACCTCAACATTTGTAAATTGCTGACAAAATTTTTAAAGTGAAAAACCGAGAATGTTTTACACAAGATAAAACCAGTACTTACAGCGTATTCAGGCAAGGGTTCCTTGAGTAGGAGGTCACCAAAGATTTCATCACAATATTTGGCCATTTTATACTGCTGAGACTTGCAGCAATGGTTCTCAAAGGAAAGAATCACGGGGTACTCTGAAGTGACAAAGGCCGTATCTCGAATTGCGTATATCACATCCTAAAAACAACAATTTTTCTTTCTCTCAGTCTCAGCTTTATCTCACCATCTCACTCACACTCCCTTTACTGTTCCACAGGGAAACAACGACTTCCAGAACAAGGAAAGCACTTTCAAGATGACAGAATAAACATTACCAATACAATACCGTGTGAAACCACGCGCTTTCTCGTGTCACAGACAGATAAGTTTTCATTAGCCCTCCTTCAGTCTCTTCGCTCAAGAGCAAGAGTTTGCTTTCTTTCTCGAGTTTGCGGCTCTAAGCGTAGGCTTTCTCCAATCCCATCCTTTCACCCTTGGCTTTCTCATATTTACTTTCACTGAGTAAGTACAAACTACAGCTCGGAGTGCCATCCAGCAAAGCAGGTATGCAGAGAAGAGTGAATTGAAAATATTTCTCTTTCATACATGCAAGCACTACATATCTTGAGGCTGCTTACTTTCACTTTGCTTTCACTCATGCCTTTATACGCATTTCTCTGCATACGCTATGAATGTGTGAAAGAGGAAGCCTATTATTCATTTTACATACACGCAAATTCATTGTTCCTCGAGGAGGATTTGAGGAAGACAAGCTTCAGGGCCTTTGACTTTCAACTACGAGCAGTTCGCAAACATGTACACAGAGTCTGCGGGAGTAGACAACAACTCTGCCTTTGTTTTACCCTTTCTAAACCCACTTTTCATCCGGATTTTCCTTGTTGCAGAAATTAAATCCCGGTTATTTTCCATTACTCCAAAAATTTTCTCCACCTCTGACAAGATCCCCACACCTCATCCATTGTCTACCATATTCTAGAGTTCACAATAGAACTCATGAGAGGAAGTAACTTTTCGAAATAAAGTTATATCTATTTTCTCATCCACCCTCCCCGTCTTCTTATCCCCCAACTTTCTCCCTTGCTTTCTCCACATAATAAAGCTACAATAAGTTGCTGGCCAGCTTTATTCCGATATTCTACTCTCGTTTTATTGCTACCATCAACAAAATTTATTGTTTCACACGAACCACTTTTACTGCACACTCTCTCCTTTCTTCAGTCTGTATTCTTTCTCCTCCTCATTTTTCATACAAATTCCATCCTTGGACAATCCTCTGCCGAAGCTGAATCCTCCCCACATCGATTCACGTCTCAACCACACCGAAACCCTTCGACTCTCCTCTTCCTAAGCTGCCAGCCATCTAAAAATGTAATTACTGGATTTGAAACGTTGCCAACAACGTGTCCTTTCATAAAACTGGATCAACCTTTCTCTCTATAATTGCTAGAATTTAGTTTCAGGAATTAATTCATGATTTACGATACCATTTTATGGTAACCAAGAGAAAGCTCCCCAGGAAGTATTATCATACATGTGTGGAGAAACAATGAGATTAATCACGTCTGGAGAAAGCTCGGAAAAGAGAAAGTACTACATCTTACGTACCTTGAACAAAATATCTGTACACATGGCTTTCCCGTGGGTAATTATAGGCTCATCATCATTTCCATCCCAGCAGTCCAATTCCACGCATCTGGAAACACAAGAAAATGGAATTACTTTCATTATGCAACAGACCAGAACATGATACATTGGCCAAAGAAAAAAGTTGACGCCTGGATCTGGAACTGTTGATTCATTAATCTTTCGCTCTCGGACCCGCGCCCGCGCCGCGTCTGTCATGTTTAATATAGAGAAAAAGAAGCGCAAAGCGTTAATGTATTCCTTCGTATTTTTCCGCGGTATTTTTGCAAGCTGTTGAAATGATGTCGTATGTTTATATTTCTGGAAATTAGGTGTGCTTATGAAACAAAGAGGGTGATTGTGTGGGCTTGTAGAGTAGCTTACGAGAGCGATGTCCGCTTAATACAGAGAGGGAGAACTGAATTTTGGGAGGATGAAGGCGATTAGATTTTCCTGGGAAAAGCATGTCTCTATTCTCTTTTAAGACTTGAGAAAGACTAAAATCCTGGTCTTGTGCTACATGTAGGCAGGATTTTCTTAGAGAAAGCTTTATCTTGCGTGTGCTTCTATTAGCTCCGCTCTGTTTTGGCGTGGATGTCTACTAATCCTTGTACTTTCACCAGCTTCTGCCTGAGGGATTTAGTATTTTAGTGTGACAGAGGAGGAGAAAGCGGAGATGAGGGAAAGAAAGACACAGAGTCGTCGGGAATTGTGTCCCTTGTGCATTCTCCGAATAAGTTGAGTAACTGTTTGGTTCCTTTCGTCAAAAAGATCCAAAATATACGGCCCGGAAGGGAAGAAAGTTGGAGTATACCAAAAGAATCAAGCGTGTGGAGCGAGAAAAAAAGAGAATATGAAAGGCTAAGTCGGGGATACAAATGTGGATTTGAGGAAAGAAGACGAATGAAAAGTAGAATAAGCAGACAGACATGGAGGAGAAAGCTGGAGAAAGGAGGGAAGAAGTAGGTTATCTTTGGTGCATCTCCTCTTCTGTTGAAGCTAACTGGAAGGAAGCGGAAGCTTTAAGCCTGGAGGAGATGACTGGAGAAAGTGGTGATACTGCTTCTAGGCATGAAAAAAGGAGATTTCATCAAAGCGGGAACGGGAATTAGTAAAGGATATCTACAGAGACTAGTTCTAGTGGCAGAGCGTAGAAAATTTTAGGATTCTTTGGGGAAAAGAGACCTGGAAAATATTTTACCCGAAAATATAAAAGCGAAGAGAAAAGAAAGTTATGGAGCTTAAGAAAGGGAGACAAGACTTTCACTTACCGACAACCAGCTAGAAGAGTTTGTCGATACATTTCCACCGAGGATTTTCCACCAAATTGCCGACCACTCAGGTACGTGTTATGAGATGAGTTGATATAATAATGTGAAAGCGGTTGGTCCATATCCATATAAATATCCAGACGATCCAAAAAGACGGGCGCGTTCTCATCCGACATGAGGTATCGAATCAGACCTTCTTTGCTAAGTTTCTCACTCGTGCGAAATTCTTCGTTTTGCTCATAGTTTTTTATGATTTCATTAGCCCGCTTGTCATTGTAAAGAGGGTACAAAATTTCATTCAAACGGGGATCACGCTGCTTATCGTTTAAAAAATCTACAAACTGATTCACTGTGATAAAGTCATTTTTCCCTTTGGTTCTGAAATTATGAAAAATCCAGCACTTAATTCTTTGCTTGTTTAAAAATTTCAAACAAATATAAGTCTCTATAGTGCATAACTGCAGGACTATAACGCCGTGTAAAAGCCGTGCAGGTATGCAATACCCCACACATACAATTAGGTGATATGCTATCTTGCTGTGATCGTTAGCATCTTTGATTGCCGCAGAGAAATTCAGCTTTCACCAATGATCGCAAAATCAGTCTGCCTGCCTGACATTTTCACAAATCCTTCTTACTCAAAATCCCATCGAATCAAAATCGGAAAACAGTGACCACATTAACCTTCGCAAATGGCTATCAATCCAAGCGTCAGCCACAGAAAATCCCCTCTTGAAATCGACATAACAGATTTACAGTTGAAGAAAGCTACATAAACTTACATGGACTGAAATAGCTCCTCGATGTCGTTCCTCGGACAAATTTTGTGGTAGAGCGCTACGAATTTTTCAAAAGTGAAAGCTGCGGGCTCAATCAAATCGTTCTGAAAGAAGACAAAGAATAATGAATTATAGAAGGAGCTTAAGGAGTCTCAGAGGATTTTATTCGAGAGGTAACACGGATATGAAAGAGACTCATCCAAGCCATACAACTTTCTCCACACGCCTTTGCTCCATGCTTTCCCCTACTTTCACCGCCAACGCTATTAAAAGAACAATCAGCAGTAGAACCCTGAGAGCAAGGAGGCTAGAGAAGTAAATATATGGTGAGGGAATCTTTGCTTTCACCGGCCTTTCTCCACAATATCAACGAATGAAGAAAAAAAGAAGAAATGGAGTGGGCGGAGAAATACACATAACGTACCTTTTCAGAAGGAAGTTCCAGCTCAGCTAGACACTGGTAGACAAATTTCTCCGTTTTACCGGAAGCAAAAGTACGGGCGATTACTTTCACAGGAACTTTACCGCTTGGATCCACCATGAATCCCAGTCGCATCCAACTATTAAAAAGAAAGCAGTTTTACTCTAGTTTTTTACGTTTTAAGCATGGCTTAGCATGTTTGGGGTACATGGTCCATGTGTATGTAAGCACAAACAGTCGTGTACAAATACTCAAGAGTCATTCGGGAAAGCTTTCTCAGCCATGGCAAACATCCAATATATACATAAGAAAGCTTGCGTTATGCCGTGCAAAGAAAAGGAAATTTAAGACCAAAAAGAGGAAGAAGAGAAGGCGGAAAAATAGCTCAAGCTGCAGGAAGAATAGTGTCGAGGAAGAATATAATAATAAAAGCAAAAAAAAAGAAATCATTCCAACACACATAATCTTTTCCAGATGCTTACATTCCGAAGACAAATTGTACGCGGTGGGAAAATAAGTTTACGAAAACATTTCGCAAAACCATCAATTAGTTTCTAAAGGCGTCGCGAAAGAAAACAAGGATAAACCATTAGGAATCCAGAAAAGCTTTTTATGTGTCGATACAAATTCTCGTTTTACAAGGATTCTCCATTATCTATTTGCTAACTGTTAAGCTACGTACGTACTAGGAGATTTGTAAATCTGGAATTAAACATATCTTAGTAAACGTAAAACTACTGCAGGGCTAAGGAGTATGGATTTACTGTTAGTTGCTAACAACATGAGTTTAATGTCAAAAGTGGTTAATCATGCTCTGTATTCAATTCAACCTTACGTGGTAATAGATTTTTCAAAAATTAAGAAAGAATGTTTAGCACAGTTTTTAAATAACCAAGTATAATTTGAAAAAAATCACTTACTGTTTCTCCAAATTTGTGGCTGGACAAACATTATTTATTTTGTTTTTATTGGTAATTGAATGTAAACCAGCTTGCCAGCTCTGAAATTAAATTATTTAAACAAAAAATAATCTTCATGCAGAAATAAATTTTGAAATACAATCATATAACAAATTGAAAAAGAGCTCTCCAACTCAAGCTAATCTCGTTGCATTCAAACAGCGTTTGATGCACAGTCGTTTAAAGCAAGTGCATTATCACCGTCAAACACTGATTCAACCAGCACATAAGATATTACGTACACTTGAACATGATTGCAGAGAGGGCGTAGTTTCCAAATTACCTACCAAATCGGCGCTGAACCCTGCAGAGCAGAGTGCGATTTGTACCTGGAGTTAACCCTTAGAACTTTAACTCTTAGTAAGTTGGATGTACAAAAATACTTGCGAACATTATGCGAAATCTATTGTTGTGTAGTCTAAAACATTTGCTCACTCATTCATGTATTATTTAATAATGAAACACATACGTACACAATGCCCTTCACGTGCAGGAATTTCAAAAAATAATGTCCAAAAAGAGACCAACATGAAGTGAAACAATCACATGCAGACAACCAGACGACACAAAGACGAAGATAGCAGTTAAAACAAGCGGGAGGAAGTTGGGAATCCATTCCGGAAACAGTTGATTATTAATGCCTGAAAATTAATTTCTCAATTTATGAAGGCTTTAAATTTTCATAGCAGTATTCAGTCCATGGGGATCCAGGCTTCAACATTACCCATCCTTAAGTTTCCTCGTTACTTTCTCCTTTTCTCACATCCTTAACTGACATGTTGTGAATCAGCCTCAGCAGTGAACGCTTATCTTAAGGCAAATTATTATCTATTCCAAAGCAAGCCGCCTGACTTTCTCCGTCTGACTCTCAGCTTTCAGTTTTGTCACAACAAGTTTCCCTGCTAAATGTATTCAATTTCACCATCTGTTCCGTGGTTTGTTCCATCGCAACTTGATCTGTTTCCTCCAGAGATTTTACCTAATCCATAACTTTCTCCTCGTCAACGAGACTTTTGAAGGCCTTCCTAGGTTTGTTGTAGCTCGTTCCATTGAATTTCGTAACTCAAAATTGCAAATTTTAATGCTGAAACTTTCTCCTTGGAAATCTAATGGAGAGAGCTTTGAAAACGTTTCTTTTGTAACTTTCTACAAAGTTTCTATTTGAAAATTCAAAAGAATCCGCGCGCTTTGAACCGTTTCCTTTGCGTTACCTTTGCAACTTTCCTAAACACCTAAAGCTTTTGACAGCAATGAACAATTCTTCTTTAAACTGGCTCAAAGAAAGTCGTAATTTTAAAACAAAAATACAAGAATAAACCCGTTCATTTCCATTGCCCTCGACCTAAATCTCTTTGAATTGAAAGCTATCCCGGGAGGAGTTGTAAATTGACAGGAATTTGAATTACAGCCCCGCGTAGAACCATTATTTCAGCCATGGATTTACGAACCTTGCACCAGTCGCCCAATCCAGTCCCATTCTCAAGCCATCCCAAAGCGGATGGCCTATTTCTTTTCTCCCGTACATTTCCCTTATTTTTCCCTATTTCTTCAAGGAATTTCCTTCCGCCAATTTTGAAATATGCAGAAAGGGAGTGGAAGAAACAGGTGATAAATTAAATTGAAATGGATTTACACATGATTTACCTGCCAGAAACAAACACATGTATTTTTTCTATCCTCCTTAACCTCCTTCAGGTCTACTCTAACTCCATTTAGATCCCTCACAGTACTTTCACCCTTTGTAGGTCACAGTTATTTTCTTGCTTTCTCCTCCTCCTAAAGAGTTTCTCCGTCACGCTTTCCCTCTCTGATTGCTCACTCTAACTCTGCTCATTCTCGGTCTTTTCTTGGGTATTTCTGGAATTCTACAAAAAACTTCGAGAGAGGTAAACCAAGCAATCCGTTTTAATATTACCTGAATTTTTCTCCAGCTTTTATTTTCTTTCTCGTAAACTCTGGAATTTTTCTTGCATGCATAGAAAGTTTATAAGCGAGCTTTGCTTCATCCACCCACAGACAGAGGAGGTAAAAAGGTGTTAGAAGAAAAAGCAATCTTTGAAAGTGGTGCGAATTCTTCCCCTCTTTAATTCTAAACTCTGTGTAAACACTGGAAAATGATAATAAATATTGAAGCTCTTCTTTTTGTAGCTGTAGTTTTCAATGTATGTCTATTTGCTCGCAAGCGCAGGTGAAATATATTTCAGCTCTGGTTGAATATCTGTTCCTCTTATGCAAGGCTGAATAAGAATGAAAGAGACAGGGCGATACTCCATCTCTCTCCCTCTTGTAAAATAAACATTACTTACGCTGAATAACTGCATACAGAATTCATATCGAAATCCGAGCCAGTACTTTCTTTGTCTTCTTTGCTTAGGAAATAGTAAACGTTCTCTCGCTCTCTTGTATATTTCAATCCTACATTTGCTGTGTACAGAGTTTTGTGTTCTCTGTTTCCAGGAATTCCATTCCCCGTCGACTTCTATCCTCTTCTGAATCTCTATTTTCGATACCATATATATCATATCCGCAATTTACTACTTTCTCCATAACTTTCTCCATCGTTTCTGGGTTAATTTCCTACAAAAGTTTTTCCCTTCGTTTCCTTACCTTATTTTCCCTCTTCTCGGGATAAAAAGTTTGGGGGAGTTGGTTCCGTTCGTGACGGGAAACTAAAGAATATACTCTGTAGTTACAAGCATCTCTGGTTCGAATCCATTGTGTTATTGTATATTTAGAGTTACGTGGAAGAGAGAAATCTTATATGCGGAAAGCTGCACACTGTTATGCGGGTTGGAGAGAAGAAGAAGGAGCAAACTTTTACGCGAACCTCTTATGTGATTCAATTACTGATTTCGTCTTTGTCACCCAGGATACTAAGATTGTACTCTCAACTTACACGCAGACACACTCGATAGTCATCCCGCTGTGGTGTATCGTGTATCTGTTTGATAATCTTGAAAGTAATCGATACAGCTAAGGCATTCATTGTAGATTTTTAGAGCTTAAAAGAAGTAGGACATCCAAAAAATATTTTTCGTATTTTCAATGCAGAACCATGATTTTAAATGTGTTTGCGGACCCCTGTACGTTAGAAATACAACGAGAGAGCAAAAACAATTATCGAATGTATTAAAAATATGCAATCGGAACCATGCAACCGTGCAGAAGCAACACATCACAGAAACGGTGAAAGCAATGGTGAAAGCGAGAAGTTTGTGAATGAGAAAGCGGATAGTGTGGGAGTGGAGAGAAAGTTGTTGAAAACTTACTGCTTCTTGAGACATGTCATAGGGCAAACGTTATTGGCTTTAACATTATGCGTTATAAATCTCACTCCTTCTAACCAATCCTGTGAGAATATGAATAATTTGCATTAGTTAGTTAATGAAAATACTTAATTAAACTTGTATTTGAAAAAAAACTGTTTATGGAACAGTCATCACTTTTTTCGTTAAAGCTTTATTTTCCGTTTGTTAGCATTAAGTATTAGCAAAGTTCCAGCCCCAATCCAGCCTAATTGAATACTAACTTCAAAATAGCATGAAGTGTGAAGCGAAGCGCTGATGCGGCAGATGATTTTCACTACGACTTTCTCCGGTTATTAAATACTTGGCTAATCATGTAGATAATCAAGCGATTTAAACAATAGTTTCTCGATTGCATTCAGAGTCAAATTTTGTAGCAAACCCCTTGAAGAAAGTTGGTGAAAGCATGCAGTACTTGAAATTTCAACTGAGCAGAAAATGGATTTGCTGGTAATTGGCAAATGAAGAGAAAGTTGAAACAGTTTTCAGTCACGGTTAGTTTCCGGTCTGCTGACTGTTTTATCCAAAATTGGTGATCGGTATCTCTTCTTCTCTTTTGATCACTGTATGCTCGAAGGGGGAAAAGTTTCCCGGAAAATGAGGGAATGTATTATGCTTTTTGGATAGACACACTAAAGTGGACTGATAATGCTCTGGAAAATCCTTTCATTAACTTGAAAGTCCAGTCTAAAGCCCTCAAGTTCACCAAAGAATGCGAGCTAATTTCTTTTTGAAATGCCCAAGCTGACAAGCTCAGGATTTTTGAGCAACGAACCACACGCTTATCCTCTTCAGTTTTATCTAAACTATTCATCTAAACTATCAGTTAGCTCAATAATGAACAATCTGCGCGTCCGCGTTGCATGGACAGTCCGCACATAGGTTTTCTTGCTTGACTGTTTCTTCAATAACAGTAAGAGTTAATATTCTTTTCTTTATCTACAGCAATGAACTGTATGTGTACATCACATGAGAGAATTTTCTGGAATGCTACAAGCTAAAAC
The DNA here is from genome assembly GCA_906901655.1 of Sminthurides aquaticus. Classification (NCBI taxonomy): domain Eukaryota; kingdom Metazoa; phylum Arthropoda; class Collembola; order Symphypleona; family Sminthurididae; genus Sminthurides; species Sminthurides aquaticus. The sequence goes on from CAJQTT010000010.1 coordinate 2,783,737, forward strand.
TATACGTCAATCTACTTTCTCCTTGGTTATAAACTCCTTTAACCCGGCTTTTAACCAAAAGTTTCTCCACTGCCCTCAATCTTCTCAAGCTGCCCGTCCGCCCGAGCCTTTCCAAAAATAAACTATAGATCCATCCGCCTGCTTTCTCCAAAGTAATGATCCAACAATAACCGCTCACTACACTTTCACCCGCGCCTTCGTCCTACTTTTCTTTTAGAAGATTCAAGAAACTTATTAATCCCGCATCAAGACCCGCTAAAACTACATCCAGAATTTTATAAACCTTCCCCACGTCATTTAGATTGGCACTTGCTTTCTCCATAGCCTAAGGCAGGTTTTATAGCTGCTTTGATGTATGAAAATACGTACCTAACCTGACTTTCTCCTGCCTGTATGCATTGTGTAACTTTGATGCTAGATAGTAAATTTTAGATTCAAACTAGTTCAATCTTTGTAATGCGTCCGTTAACTTGTTACGAAAAATATAAATTTTTGCTGCTAACGACAAGTTGATTTTACACGCTAATAGGCCAGTGAGAGATGATGACATAGAGAGAGGTCATTTAGCTGCTAATTTAACCCTTTAGAAGACGTCTACTACGCATTAAATTGTTTTCCCACGCTTTCACTACAGAAAATTTAATACATGGATTTTCGATAATCGATCATAATGGATCTAAAGATCGATAAGAAGAACGAAGAAATCTAAACGCTATCCCCTACACACAGCTTCCCTTAAGTTTGTAATTTGAGTTACCGTTCCAAAAATAGATTATTAGGAGAAATTTCTATGGAAACGTAATAAAAGATTAATATAGTTTCCGATTAGAGGACAGCGTCGATGCGTTAATAGGGTAGAAGTGAGCGACAATAATTACGACTTTCTCTTCTCATTCTGTCCTCCCTTTCTTTAACATTATTGACAGGAAACTGCCTATTCAGTGGCTCTCGCGTACAAGTTTGATAATAAATCCGCTCTCTCTCTCTCCTCATCTAATTCATTCAGTCAGAGCGATACAGTATGGGCTTAATGGGCAAAATGAAGGAGGATATCGACTAGATGGATGATGGTGTTCAAAGTTTTTGGTTGAAAAGGTTTTGTGTATGATTCGATCAAGTATCTAATTTTGAGGGAAGAACAGCTGCGGCTTTATGGAGCTGAATCCTTGTCAAGATAGATTAACTGTTGAGTTGCAATTTTCGGGTAGGAGGAAGAGACATGGGGCTGTTATACTGCACAACTACATGTTACTTTCTCCTCGGCCCAACGGAAGGCTTTCCCACCTCACCTCTAACAAATCCTCACACAGATGGGAACTTTAATACAAACTTCTCCATCCCATGAAACAAGCAACGGAATCGGATCATCCATCCTCTATGGATTCTGCTAAGATAGTATCGCATCCTATAGTCACTCATCCCCAGATCGATATTCCCTCCGACTTTCACCCGCGCCTCTCGGTTAAATGTATCCTAACTCGATTACAACCCGCCACCATTCCCGCCGATTTTCTACCCGTGGCTTTCTCTTAGCCTGGGAGAAAGGTTCCGCTTTACTCAGAACTGTAGATAGCGATATAGCTCTTCGGAATTTCTTGTGATACAAGCGCTTCCAGAGATTTCCAATTTGATCTATTGGTTCTCGTCAGGTAAGAACGGCTAACGAACTTACCACCCTCAGGATAGGTGGGAAGTGAATGAAAATATAAGAGAAATAATAGCGTGCTGACGATTACATGTAGAATATCGCTCCAATTTTCTCACCTTAGCTGTATCAGCGTCCGGGAAGACAAGATGAAGGTAATTAATATTAACGAAATCCAAACCGTTGCAAACCGTTAGGGATTTTTCCTCCACGTTCTCTCCGTGTTTTGATATTAGCTGGGATAGTATCCGGGTATCCTGAAAATAATTAATTCAGTCATTTACTTAATTGCAACTTACTTATGCCATACAATGCCCCGTATTTATTGCCTCCGGCGCGCAAAGCTTCAGTTTCAAACGGTTCTGTATAATGTGTTCGCATTGGCTTAAATGCTGCACGGTGCCTGAGAAAGGTTGACCTTCACGTACCCCTCATAGCGTAAATTCATAGGGCCTATCAAGTCTTACGGTTATCTGATTGCAACTGAACAAGTTCCGGTTGCAGCAATATTACTTCCGGTTTTGAAATGATTCAAAGATACTAAGTAGAACTGGATCAGCGGAAACTATTAAATATGTGAAGATGATTAGTTTGCTGGGAAATGGGCAGAGCAAATGTCTTGCTTCCCATGACCTTGGAAACTGAAACCAGGGGGCGATGCTATTCAACGGAAGATAATAAGAAGTATTATCGATCGAATTTTTAATGAGATTTTTTATACTGGACTGGAGCTCATATTCCAGGTAGTGCTTCCCACTTTCAATCCATACAGTAACTGAAATTATCTGGAAAGCCTATCGAGTTTTCTCAGCACCATACACAAATAGTCTCTACATACTACATCTTTTGCTGGAAGACCGGAGCAGTGAGAACCCGAGACGGAAAGTACGTGTAGTTTACCAACTGCCTGACTTTCTTATATTATGCAGTTGGCCTTGAGGGAGTGCTCGGAACATAAGGATGAAGTAAATAAAAGTAGACATCGAGTTTGGATGTGCAATGTTTGAAAACAGGGTTCGAGAGAATCCCTGGAAGATTAGTTGCAAGGAGAGATTTTTTGTGTCACCGTTATTGGGATTTCCTGGAAGAAAAAAGTTCAACGAGGACAAACACAGATACCTGGAAAGAGGGTGGATAACGGAGGTTGGAGCTGATCGGGACACAATGTAAGGATCAATCTTGCTAAAATGTGACACCTTGAATTCGCGGAAAAAAAGAGAAAGCAGAGGAGACGGGATTTCTAGGAGGACGTAAATTAAATTTCCTATCCTGTGCTCGCAAAGAGGAAGCACATAAAATATTTTATTTCAGACACTCACTGGTCGCTATCCTCCTTTTTGTCTCCTCCCCTTCCCTCCTCACATCACCCCCTTTACGACTTATAGATTTAGACAGGCTGGTGTTGCAATTCTGGCAAGTACTTTGGAGATAGTTATTGGAGAAAGTTTGCCATTTCCCAATGATTCAATCTCTACTTTACTCCTCCACTCTCGCAGTTCCTTCCAGAATCCTCCTAATAATTTACGACATTCAGGTAAGTATGGATGAGAAAGACATATGAAATTACAATTACCTTCGGAACCCCTCCCGCCCGAATATCGTTAACTTGCGATAGTTCCAATACATCACCGTCCTGAAAAAAGACAAATTGGAAGAGTTAGTAAAGCTTCTCTTTTATTCCCGCATCTTCCGCGGATTCTTTTAAACCCCCACTCCTGTCCCATCAATCTGACAGCCTCTTTTGTTCGGAGAGAAAGCTGATAAAAGTGCGGTGAAAGTACTGATTGTAAAGTGTCGACAGGAGTGATTGCCGAGGATGAAAAAGGCATGGATTCCAAGTCTGACCTGATTCTAAGGATTGCGAAGCCGTGGGAATGGTATTGAATTTGGAGAAAGTATATACTGATTTTTGCGGAGAAAGTGCATGTGACCTTGAAGAACGTACCTTCGGGGAGAAAGCGCTGACTACGAGAAAATCATAGCAGAATCCAGATTCAAGGAGAAAGACCTACCTTATGAAATGCAATCATAGGATTGATATTTCTAGGAGCCATTGAACGGGATTTTCTCTCCGAGTTGATTGTATTTGCTAAACTATCTAAAAGTAGGACTTTCTCTTTAACATCAAAGCTCAAAGATGACTACAACAATGTAAGTATACGTCTGTAATTAATTACAAAAATAGTTCTCCTTCTTTACCAGCATAGAGCTACGTTCACTCAACTTTTACTAAGGAAACTGTTCTAAAAATAGTCATTTATTCCAAACTAATCTTCTCTAAGTATAAAAGAGTGTGCCTCTGAGACGGTGCAAGTCCTTGGAAAAGTCCAAACTTTGAGTAGGCTTGACTGAGATCCTAATTAAATTTCAAGCGCATATTCTTCTCAACTTTCTTTTATCTTGCTTTCTCCCTCGCGTACTTTCACCAGCACTTTTAAATCCTCTTTGCTCCTCCCTCCTAAGCCGTATTAATACACACATAGACGCGTCTACTGGGCCTCAGGGTTTAAACTTTCAAGTGATTATTCCATCACATGAAGAAAATTTCAAATCCTAACTTTCACTCCTTTCACCCCCACCCCCGCCTCAACATGAATAACAAACAGCTGCGAAATAAGAGTAAAATCCTTACCCGCGGCTCGCTTTTCCAGTATATGAAGAATCCAAACTCATCGACTTTTAGAAGGCAATCTGGCTCCACTTCCGCAGCATCCTTGTCCTGTAAATAAAAGACAAGCATAAGATAAACAGCGTCGCAAATCAACCAGAGCAGTGCTACTTTCTCCACATAAACTTTTACGTACACAGAGACTTTCTCCAGAACCAGCGCTAAAATTTTGTTTTTCCAGCAATAGAAGAAGCAAACACGAGCCAGAAAATTGGATGAAAACGACAGGTAAAAGGGAAAGGATATACGGTAGCAGTAATAGCAACGGAGGAGATTTCCACCACAAGGGGGAAAATATAATCCCTGGAGAAATCTTCTCTCTCCAGACATAACACTTTCCATCAGCCTCATTCTACATATTCCAGCACATTTCATTTGAGTTATGGCAGGGCTTCCTCTCCATGAATCCCCTATAATAGAGCCGCGCGATGATTCCAAAATAACTTTCACCCAGAATTTTATCTTTGGCATTCCCCCACTCCGCCTCCTCTCCTCACATGCCTTTGACCAAGCAAGGCCTCGCCGCTTGCCCTTCCATCCGCTGACTTTCTCTTCCTTTCTCCACAAGATTCTCTGACATATAAGTGAAGCTAAACGACTCCCTCCCCATGTTATCTACTCTTCTCAAAGTTTCATGCTGACTAATTCAATAAAGCCGACTGAAAGATGAAATCCACTCGCATTCTATCACGGAGAAGAAAGCTAAGGAAAAGCTACCGCTTTTCCTTTTCATACGTACATAGAACAGGATCTAGTTAAGCCTGAGCGAGATAATTGGCACGTGTTTTAAACTCTTCTTGGTGGCTACAGAAACGAAACAGGAGCTACAGTCTAGCAAAACCTCTGGAAAGTGGCTGGCTTACTTTGGTATTTGGAATGTGCGGGAGGGAAAGGAGAAAATCCTCTGAGAATAATACAGAATCAACGGCCTCAATTAACTCCAGAGCTGTACACACACCCCCTGGAAAAAGATTTAATGAGAGGCACATGGCATGGCATGAAACGTAATGGGGCCGGATGGAGAAAGTGGAGAAAGCACAAGCGGCGGAACGGACGTGAGAAAACTTGTAATGATTAGGGAGAAGCAGGAGTTGAAAGCTCCTTGCGGAGCTATGCTTATACAAGCAAAGTGAAAGTAATAAATAGGAGGGTACGTGGAGAAAGTACTCCGAGAGCTGCAGAAACACTGATGAAAGGCTCTATGGTTGTAGTTTAAGCATAACAAATTTTAGGCACACAAAAATAACTTACTTCAATCCATCTGTCCACTATGCATCCTTCCAGTAATTTGTCAGGTACTGGAATTTTCCAGTTAAATTCAAAATGCTTTGTCATCCCGACGGAAGTGAAAGCGGAAGACTAATCCAATTTAACAGCTTGTCAACAAACTCTCGCCTTAGTCTTCAACACACAGCACTTGTTCCTTGGTCCCTGAATAGCTGGTGCTTGGTTCATCTGCAATAAAAAAATAATAATTAATTTTGTATGCGTACATGTTCATGTTTTGTATCTTAATTTAATTTAATTTTAATTATCACTTCAATCATAATTCAAACCCTCTAAGAAGTTCATGCTAATGAAACTAGTACCGCGGAATTTTAGAAATATTTTTTTGGATTTAAAACGGCGTTATACTGATTTAAAAACTTAATAAAACGCTTTCCATAATTCTCAACGCTCAAAGTGACTCCCGCTCCTGACTTTCACCACGGTTTCTAAATCCTCTCTTGAAACTGTTTACAATCCTTGAAGAGATTTTTGATGAATAAAGATCTTATTGCAATATGGAATGAGAAACCTCTAACCCGAGAGCAGAAAACTGTTACAACTACATCTCATCCCCACTTCATGTCATTCCCACGTCTATTTCATTTCATTCTCACATGCTGTCACCACATAACAGAGCCACTTTCACCCATGGAGAAAGCAGTCAAAACAGGGGAGTTTGGCACGCACAGTTTAGAAAAACTCTCTCGATAAGCTCCTCACAAACAGAACAGAAGTGAAAGTAGCTCTCATGTCAATCCTTCAAGGCTATACTTTCACCATGCTTTCTCGTTTATGGCTATCATTTAGTAAATGCATTTATCTGATGCCAGAAATGTCACGTCATTTAACGTAAACGACTGAATGTCACGTTCTATCAGCATGTGCAAAATACATTTTTATTTCTCCTCCTTGTCTTTAGCTTTTCAACACACATACGCTTCCTAACTTGAACTTTATCCATCATTCCCCTCTTCTACTTCTCTCCTATCCTACTTCGATGTCAATATCTATTGTATCGATTCATCAAAATGTCTTCTCCTCTCCTCCATCTTGTCTTCAACAACAAAATTTCAAGTATGACTTTCTCGTTCCTCACGAAATTTCTCAATCTCCATTTTACATAACTCTAGGGATAAGAGTCTCTAGCATTCTCAACGAGATTCTATGAAAACTATGCTTGAATTCGCAAGATTTTTGCATACTTATAGGTACTTTTTTTCCTACCAAACTCAGGTATTTCCCAAGATGCTTTCCAGCAACAGCGTTTTTCCTAATCCTCGACTCACTGACTGAATCCTCTCCTCTCAATCTGAAAATGTTTGCAAATTCCTCTGGAAACTTTCTCCGTCCCCATTCTTGTCCTGTGAAAGTTAGGCAACTCTTTGATAAACTTTCTCCCAGATTTCCAGGGAATTACTCCCAAGTGTAATTCCTCTTTGAACTTTCCCTCCTTCATTCCTCTGCTCTTATCCCTTACATAAGCTAAACATGACTTACTCTGCGGGTCAACTCAATGTCCATCCTACTTTAGTTTGCCTATCAAAAGATTAAAGTGTCCGTCAATGATGGGAAACTTGGCAGTTTTTCTGTACAACTTTTGTAAATTGTTCATCTCTTCTCTAGAAGGACTTTTTCATGACTGAAAACAAGGAGGAGGAGTCTGGATGCTTGAGAGACGAGGACGTGAAAGCTCTGTTATTCCACACATTAGTTGTGTAAACCAAAGAAAACTTTTAGGAGAACCAAATAGTAGTAATCTTGCTGTGAGGAAAGTACAAAAGAGGTCAGAGAAAGATAAAAACCCTATTACAGCTTCAATTCTCTTCCAATCTCCTCTCCTCTTTGCACATTTACAATTTTTCTCCTCCTCCCGCTTCCTTTCCTCACTTTTCCCTCTTCAAGGAGATCCAGAAGGAACGGCACATTAAAGTTGATGAGGAGGAGAAAAATCCCTAGGAGGAAACCCAAGTTGCGGACTGACTGCTAACGTGGTGGTGGGACCCCATAATAACACACAGCTCCCGGATTGGACTTGTGTTGGAATGGGGTTCATTTAGTTTTATCGCTAGGCTTATCGCGAAAAATAACACTGCACTCTGCAAAATTTCCTTCTCTCAAGAGTAGAAACATAAAAATACAGGCAGAGCACATATCACTGATGCCAAAACTTGCTTCCTTTTAGGACAGCCAAAAAAATACATATAATCCCGACTTATCCTTGTTCTTTCTTATTCGCAATTTTGCGATTTTTTTTTCAAGTGAGGAGCTGTACTCTTGCTTCCTGAACAAGACCGCTACTAGCTTTGAAGCAGAATTTTTTCCCGCTCTTCCCTGGTTTGCAAGCTTTTCCTAAGCTGGAAGTTGATGAAAACGAGTGAATGGATCCTTGAAACCCAACTCTTTGCAACTTAATAAATTTCAAGGATTACGGAAAATAAGAGCAAAGAAATTATCTGTTTCTACGTCAGCTTAAGCTTTAAGTAAACGGCTGAATTACTGCCGTAACGTAAGCTTGAACTTGGAAGCCGCTCTGCCGTCTTACTTTGCTTCTTCATCTCAAGCGTTTCCTCTCTTCCTTCCTGGCTGTGTAAACAGATGTCAACGTTTATTTTAGCAAAGCATATACAATTTAAGGAATTCCTTCCGCAGAGCAATGGTGAGAGCATCTGCCTTAGTTTACAGTTTATTTTCTAAAGAGAGGAACGGAAGAGCTGATGGGTGGGGCCAAGGAATTGGTAGGCGAATTCCACCGGCTGTTCATTCCTGTTTATTTCAAAAAACTAGCGGATTTTTGCTTCTAAAATTGCAAGCTATTCGTCAAAATTTCAAGAATATATACCAAAATATGGTTTCCTGATACTCGGGCTATTTTGTCCTGGCAACAGCAAAGCTATCATATATCAATACCATAGATTCGAAGAAAATACCTTAAACTCAATGAGATGAGTTTTAGTTCCGTCTTTGAGTTCGTCTAAAATTTCTGCTATATAAAGAGCGATGAGAACTTGCAAAGCTTTGGAGCTTATCTGTTTCTCCTTCCGCTCATGTTGAATTTCCGCACTAGTTTTACGACCTTTCTAAAAAGGAGCCATGTTGAGATAAACACGTAACTCAAACTCAACAAGAACACAAACTCAAGTCACATTCACTTTTCTAAACAAACTCCAGAGTCTCGTTTGCTGCATAATCTGCGAACTTTAGCTTTGCAAGAATATGGCTTCAAACCCAAATGGTAGATGCCTTCAGCAAAGCAAGACTGTATATGCGTAATTTGAAAATTTCGTGTCCTAGAAAAAACCCCACAGCTCATCATGGTGCTAAACATATTCTTGTAGCTCTTAGAAGTAAGAAGTCTGCCTGAATGAGTTACCTTTCCGCACAAAACTAACGTACACAAGACACCGTAAGGATACACAAAGGCGTGTCCTAGTTTAAAAGATGTAGTGTATTTAATAAATTCAGGCTTAGTTCTGCTCTGTTATAGTCTCCAAATATTCCGAAGAGTGTTTCCCAAGAGGTAAAGTTTGCAAGTTTTTAGTTGAAGAGCATATGGCTATATCTCTATTTATGTTTACAACAGACCACTGCTGGTTTGCTAAACATGCTATCATCCTGTTTCCTGCATGCATTTTGCTGTGATGATACGGATGGATTTCAGTTAGCATTAACGATTTACACAGTTTGCTTTCAACTAAAGTTGTATCTAGTCAAGTTACGCAATCCTCCTTTGAGTCCTTTGCTGTAAAGACGTGCTCAACGGCTATAATGTCTGCTGTTGTGGCTTGGCTTTTGGCTATTTTTCCTGTCGTTTTAAACAGTATGTTTCTCTCTTACGCCGATATGGATTCTATCCACATATCTCGAGACCGCATTTGGGTTAAGATACGTGGTAGTGTGTAATTTTGTATGTCACTAGACCGATAATTTGGCAGGCTGTAGATACAACTGTTGTCCACTCTGTTGCAGTAACATTGTTTTCAGCAGAAGATTATATATACCTGAGTTTGAAAATTTGTGGCACGGCTGCGGTGCATGTGCGGGATGAATGCGACTCAAAGTTACCGGACTTTGCTCTAAAGAAGTATTACACATACTTCATACTTATGCTGCTTCCCTTTTTCCGAAAACAGTGGACAGTACAGCTACGCAGGAAGGAAAAGCTTGCATTGTTAGATAGCGGCCATTTTATCGGCGAAATTGTATTCTGATTCTAAATATATTGTACACGAAGCTGTATTCAAAACAGTATATATTTTCCTGTTGATTATTTAGCTTGGAATTTTTGAAAATAAAAACAAATTGTTTAAGCATGGATCATATAAGTGGAGAATACAGGCTCGATTCTCCACCTTAATAAACTTGCTCTACAACTGCCAAAGACTTCGGAGTTGTTAACAAATTAAAACATCAAGAATTTATAGATATCGCCTAGCAAGTTGTTAAAAGCAACATGATAGTTCAGAGAGAGATTCAAGCAAGCCTCTGCGAAGCGAACTTATGAAACCGGAGAAAGCAGCTTTCTCCGAGCCCATGAAACCAGCAGTTAGAACATGATCCATGAAATAATTCTTCGTTAGCCGCTCACATAAATGTCAATTACGCTAGGAGCAGTAAAACGAGATAAAATACCGTTTAAATCATGGAACTGCTAGAGCGTCCAATTTGCTCACTTGCTTTCTCCGATCGCGTCTTATCCTCTACTTCTCTGACACGTTTCAATCTTTTGATTTTCCACAACTTTATTCAATTCCTTACCGTACCTAGTCGCGTTTAGATGGGCTTTTAAGCTTGTACACAGTTTTCACTCAGTCTCTACTTTCACCAGTAAAATGTCTACACTTTGCTAAACCAAGAAAACTTTCTCCTAAATTAAAAATCCTCCACTGTTCTCCACTACGTATCCGTGCTCACAACTAGAGATATAAAGTTGGCAAAATAACTCAACTCTGCAAATTCCACCATCCAATGAAGAATGCAGCGAAATCTGAATACCTGGAAACCTTCCACAATTTCTAATTACCACCTGAAATTCCTCACTTAATCCTCCCTGTACTTGAGCATCTTGAAGTAACCAACCATACCTATGATGCACAGTGTCACTAAAACTGAATTGAAACATTACCAAGAGTTGCACACATCTCAACAACTACTCCTGAACTGACACTAGTGGCTTGACTTTCACTTGAGAATTTGCAAGATTGCTTCCACCACTTCTACACTTGTCTCCTGAAAAATTTGCAAACCCACGAAGGACACCTCATCGACTCAATCTGTCCTTCATAGCTACTCTGTAATTGCTTAACATCCCACTTAACCCTCACGATATCTATTAGTTTTAAAAATAGTACAAAATTGACAATCACTTATTCAAGTAATAGCGTTAATTATGTGGAATTGCTTCAATTGTATAGTATTTGCCGCTGCCGAGGAAACAAGCGGTGGTTCGTTAAAAACCAATCTTCATCAATTCAATATTACGCCATTTGCGTATAACATGCATACTTCAATGCTATTTTCTAAAGAAATTTACACAAAGGCTGCACCACCAATGAGGAAAACAAGTCAGAGAAGATTTTAAATTGCTTACAACACACACAACTTAAGTGAGATACGCATAAGAATTAAGGAAGGAGGAAGCTGAAGAAGCTAGTTACGGAATATATTATCACTTATTGCCGCACACAAAGAAATTTAGCACATTTTGTTTATTTTTCACAAAATTAACTGTGTTAACCTTCAACCAGAGCAGATTATAACCTCTCTCTCTAAACTACTCATGTACAGCTAACCATAGCGCTAGGAGTTTCTCAAATTTAATTAAGCACCTTCTACCCTGTCAAGTCAATAAGTTAATTTAAACAAATTCTTCCCAGTGATGCTTGAACCCTGCCTATTAGAACTTTTCCAACAGAGTGTAGAAAGTTGCAATTCTATTGCGTACCAAACCAAGCCTCCGAGTTCTACACCATTAAAATAACTAGGAACCGGCTCCGCAAGACCTTGGCTTGACAGATTGCAAATATTTGATGACAAATCATTACACCATCTTCCTCATACCCACAGTCGGCATCCAGCGAAAGCAATCCAGCAAACATTGCCAGCCAAGCTTCTGCCTACTGTGCTGCGGTTTCCCTGTAGATTTAACACAATTTTCCTCACTTCTTCTACTCCCTTAAGGACATAATTCATAGAATCCTCCTGACCACAACAGATTCCATCCTCTACCAACACTGTAACCAACCAACCTCTTCACCGTTGAAGCACTTTCAACGTTTATCTCCATGCTAATTTTGGTAGCTTCTAGAAGAAACGACCGATGAAATCCTACGATAGAAATTCGCAATTTCTCTTTGCCAAAACCCTACAACGGTTTCACTGATATGCGAAACAAGGAAATTGCCTGTTCACATCTATAATTTCCGTACGACATTCATAGCGCTTCTTCTACAACGCCTCTTTTTGTTCTCCTCCTTGCCTAGCAACTACGCGTTTCTCTACGCTCTAATTTGCAAACTGTAGCACAGATAACCGCTCAACTTCTACAAAATACAGTCTCTGAGTAATCCTTCAAGCTATAGCAAAGGCACAGCTACGAACGCTACAAACCACTGTCAAGTACAGGGAGCTGTATAACTCAGGGAGAAATTTGCAAGAAATTGGCAATATATTTAAGCAAGTCTGCTTCCTATAGTTTGTGCGTTGGCAGTTGGGGAAAGTTGGCCGTTATTAAAAGATTTATCTATGCCAAAAGTTTATTGAATGAAATATTTTACGCTCTTCCATTTCTCTCTCTTCCTCTCGGAGAAAACGTGGGTAAGTGAGAGAAGAAGGGAGCGATAAAACTTTTGCAAACATTCAATTGGCAGCCGACATCTTTTAAGAAGTGAAACCCGGCTTATTTCTCACTAGCTCCGAATTCAAACCCAGCCTAGGAATTCGCATTATTCCGCGAATTTTGCAAAGATGTAATCTCTATCCTGCTCCTTCTCTCGATGGGGAGTTTCTCCCTGCAAGTTGCAGGGAAATCTGTCCCGGCGACTCGAAATATAGGAAACAAACCAGACGAGAAACTATACAATTTTCCCAGCTATCAAAACAAAGACCGGAAGTGAAAAGTTTCCCAATATTCAATCAATGCCTTCCAGGAACTTGCTTCCTTCTCTTAGGGTTTTTATACCCTATGGAAACAGTCCCGTATATATCTCAGGCTATTTGAATCTTGTTTGTTCAAAATTGCAATTTCTACATATAAACCAGAGACCGCTCATCTTAAACAATGCTATTAAGAAGTCTAGTAATATCATGTTAGCAAGAAGTTATACAACTCTTATACGCTATTCGTGCATACCCATGAATACACGGAAAATAATCTTTAGAAAAACCTTGGAATTGTAATAATATTTGCCCTTCCTCAAGTAAATTGAAACCAAAATTCAACTCACAATTGTCTTAAAATAATATCACCATATGTTTCCTTTCAAAAACGTATACAAGCCATCAAGTCAGAGCGTTCAATCTGCTGTTAAGTACAGGAATAGACTGATGGATGACTGATATTATTCACGTGCACGCAGCAATCCCAAGCATACGATTTCATATCCAGTTGTGAAAGCAGGCGGAAACAGAGAAAGTATTGTAACGAATCTGATTTAGTTCCTCTACACCTGTGTAACTTTCCATGTGAGAGAAAGTAGATTCAAGGTTTTCGCTTGAGTTACTATTTTCAAATACCACGCTTCAACTGAAGATTAAATCTAGCAAGTTAAACCAGGTCCTCAAAATAGTTATATGGGCTGTAATAAAAGAGGAAATGGAGAAAGCTTGAATTTGATAAACTTGAGATTGAATTTCGTTGAATATTATACTGACTGACAAAAATATAAAGACTGCGCCTCTGTCTGAACGTTTTCAGTTAGATTATATGCTCTGTGTCGACGAACTCACTCTGCTTAAAATTGTCCGAGATTTTAGAACTTTTTTTTATATCATTCGCTGTAATTTCGATCTCAGTGAATACTTTGAAGGGAAATTCATCGAGACGTAAAGAGATAGACAGTAGGAGAAAGTAAGGGAGTTACAACTCAAAAATATGGCATCATTCCTTCAAACTTTGTAGCTCGTTACACATGTACATGGGGAGTAATACATGCATGAAAGTTTGCAAAGTTTACTTTCTTTCCAGATACATACACCCCATTTGACTGCCCCTCGTTCAGTTATAGAGCAAAGCAAAACGTGGATATCACAGTCAACATTTTTCTGTTCCCCATTGAAGGGCATGTGTAGAACTATTAAGGAAAAACTACAAACTTTTGCTGCAACTTATTGGAAAACCATTAAGGAACACAGAAAAGTTCAAAATAGAATGACTAAAAGGATCCTTAGTATGCAATCATGCACGCATACACTTTGTGAAGATAAATGGGCTACTAATGTAAAAAGATCAATATGAAACATCATAATCATGGAGAAAGCATGTATCATTTTTCAGTAAAACGAAACTGCGAATAGTTAGCTAAAGTGTAGGAGAAACTCACCCACAAACTAAACGTTTTCACCCAATTTTTCTCACAATGTAGTGTGTATGCAAGGGTGAAAGTACTCATGTCTGACTACAATCCATTCACTGCGTGTACCAGGCGTGTACTATTCAAATACCTGGAGAAAGTAAGAAGAGTACAACTGAATCGCCATCAATCCAAGCCAACTTCTAGCCCCTTCTAAAGCATGAACGACGCTAAAGCTGGTCAAGAATCCTTTTTCACTTTTTCCAAATTGCGAATGGCTCTTGAAGATTTAAAATTATTTGAACAGTGCAAAATCATAGTTGCTAGTACCTTTGTCTACTCCTCCAGAAAAAGCTCTGGAGAAAGCTACTTTCTCCTTGAGATCACTTTAAGCGGATGACATAAATCCAGGCGAGGAATAGTCGAAAAGAGAAATTAAATAGGCCTCCCCCCAGTCCCTCTCACATACCTCCTTCAAACTTACTTATGCAGCAAGTACGTGGCAGGTAAATACTGAAAGCTAATAGGCCAAAGTGGATGAAAGCTTTTGAGAACCGGAATAATTCTACTTTACTATTACATGGCCCGCCTACGGATTCCATTCAACTCATGTCCAAAATCTGACTATGAAATCAGCGTAGGTTTCTAAAACGTTTCGAAGTATAGGAGCAGCCACTTTGTCCCACTTTCCCTCAAGTATTAGCTCAAATACGTCCTAACAGAAATACAAACTACAAATCATGACAGAATCTCTTGCATATGCTAACTGAATCAAGAGCCTATTTGTTAACCTTTTCAATACCGCATTAATTTGGGCTCGCCGTCGCCATGGCCCGCGTGTTTTAAAATTTCCCTGGTGGCAATTCTCACCATTGTGAAGCTTGGTAAAAACGCTAGCTATGGCAACGGATTTTGATTTTGTCTCAGGGTTGAGACAAATGCTAGTAGCGATAAAAAGCGTTTGTCTCATTTGCGGTACAGGTGGGTCGAAAAGGTTAAACCTCTGAAATGTAGATTTATTCACCCTGATTGAATCCATACACAATCCAACTTAGGAATCGCGAAGCCATACTAATAAATTCGCACGAGCGTGAATAACCTTTCTTGTATGGAGAAAGTCGAACAAGTTTGCCGGCATGAAATAACAAAATTATTATTAGCAAAACTGGATCAATTTTCATAGGGTTTCCTACACGTTCCCTCCATCCAGTTCCCTACTTGCTACAAAAGTCCACCCCAGTTTTCTCTTCTTAGCAAACTACCCACTAACTCAAAGCTGTAAGTTTCATGAATAGCCCGAGTCAACGCTAAATCTCCTTTGCTTATATGCTTTCTCCTTGTAAAAATTAATGAGAAAAAATAAGGCTTGCCCCAACTCTGTACAAATAAAGTTTCGTTGCGTGTTGTAAGCTGGAACTGGAACAAGCCTAACATGACTGCTCCCGTCTGTGCTGGAGATAATTTCATTATCCGCCACCATATCTCCTCAACAACATCAACTTCTCACTCACCACCACACGGGCCTGCTAGGGATTCCCTTGTTCCCGGATTTTGTTGTCATGTAATATAATATAGGAGAGTTGCAATTTTTCCATCATGTTTGATCTCCTATTTTCAAGACGAGAGCTGAATTCAATTATGTGTGGAGCTCAGCTTTTCCTCACTGCTGACTCGGGCGATGATTACTTGGTCGACTTGTGGGAGACAAAGATGGAACGTTCTGACTGAGACACAATGTGCCCGCTTTCCTTCTTGCTATATTCTTCCCTTGTTCTTGTGACAGAAGCCTAAGCTGTGCAAGAGTAAAACTAGAGTTGGACTACGACTAAGCCTGTGAAATGACCCAGGGACTGGTTGGACTCTTCTGTATTTGTATTATGCAAGAGAGAGAAAGCAGTTTGCAAGTTTCAACTACTGAAAACACACAAACTAGCATCGGCTTGTTTGCTTTTGGAATGAGGAAAAGATGGCATCTATACATGTTTCTTGTCGTGAAGCTCTAAATAATTTGGTTTCCATCAAAGGATTTAGCGGGCTAGGGCTATTCATTCTTGGATGTCATTAACGAAGCTTTTGAATTACGCCTGAATTCAAACAAGTAATAAGAGATAGGAGGCAGGGCAGAGGAAGCAGAGGCTAAAAGTTAGTAGGATTACAGCGAGAGAGAGAGAGAGACGAAGAATCGGGGAGACAGAGAGGAATTATATATGAAAGCTACAAGGAGGTATAGCATAATAAGTAGATGAGGGAGAAGAGTGTGGGAAGAAGAAAAAAAAGAAATTGCCATTTAGTCTTCAGTTTACAAAGAGGAGGGAGAATATTTGCTTTGCGGAAATGAAACAAGGGAAAGTAGGGGAGGGGTGGAGTTTCGGGACTAGTGGCACTTACTCTCCCATTATCTTTCCCCGGACCCATGAATCTATCCCAGGCCATTATGTTTGTGGTGGGATCAACAAGAATTATGAGCTCTATTCTCTCTTCCACAACTAATAAAAGCTGTCTCATCATCCACGTGCCCCAACCCAGACCAAGCATGAACCAGGCCCTGAAGCTCGCCTATTATATTTGCAAACGTATTTGCTCATGGCAAGAGGCTTCCGTGTCCAATATTCTAGTATATACTGTGTTTGCTTGGGTAATTTCCTTCAACTAACTCCATTCGCCTCCGCTCTGAGCCATTATCCTCCTCCAGAATCCGTAACTGTGTTTACATGGGCTGGTGTGGAAGTCTACATGAAAGGAAATTCGCAAGAGATATCATCGCGAAATTCTCCAAAGCATTATAATTCCCGTCTAGAATAGGCGGAGGAGGGGGAGATATAAACAGAGATTTGAATTGTGGGTACCGCGTAGAGTAGATGAAAAAGAGCTAGACGACCGTGCTAATTTTAGTGAACTTTGACCTACGCAGGCAGCGACAAGTTTTTGCGTGGGAAGAATATAGAATTTTGGATTAAATCCTGGAAGCAATACCAGCGCACCAGCGGAGGCAAACCAAGGCAAACCTCAAGGATAATTTAGTATGAAACTCTGGATTTCAAAATTCCAAGAGTAATTGGCCGAGAAAGTGAAGAGAGAGAAAGTTGTGAGATTTGCACTGAAATGATTTCAAATAATAACCGATGAGTGGACTGTAGGAAGGGTTGGGAAATTTTGCCAAAATTTGCGAAACCCCTCTGACCGTTCTAAAGCTTCCGGTTAGAGAAAGCTATGAAACGGACTGCATTTGCGTTCGAACCGATTTCAGATTGAATTGCTACAACTACCACATCAAAGTATTGTTAACGCTAAAAAATAACTGATGTATTTCGAAAGGCTGTGAGACATTTCATAATATGAGAAACTTATTTTCACAATATCGCAAAACCCCGGTGCGGGAAGATAAACGAGGCCCTACACCTGATGATAGCCAGCTCACATATCAAATTTCATGCATAAAATACACGCCAAAATTTGTGTTCCAATATTAACTTTGATAAATCAAGGCTAAGGAAAATAAATTAAACTTTGATCTGGAACGTCATCCGAGATTTCCTGGGAACGTAGCTATTTTGAGCTTAAGTTTAGCTTTCCAAGACCTCTAACCTTGGGATTATTCAAATCTGTCTGGTGAAAGTGTGTGTGTGTGTAAAGAAGATTGACAGACGTTGGATTTTACGACATTTATAGCGCCTCTTCCAGTCTCCTCCTGCCTTGCATCAGGAGGAACATGTTTCTTGAGGTCTAGTAAATTGTTTGCGGTTAGCTTGAAAGATGATGAGCGGAATTCCTGGTCGGGAATGATAATTATAAAGTTTAGTATACTCTGACAGAGCGGAAGAAAGGTGGTGAAGAGAGAGAACGTCCAGGTTTAACCTAGTGATACGCGGGCAACAAAGTGAGGGACGTGAGAGAGAGACGGATTAGACAGGCTAGAGACTCGGCTCTTGGCCATACGTACACGTGGACTCAACACAAGGTAGTAAGTTTTTCCACAGAGCTTGGCTTACCGACTCATGAGGAAGTTTGGAAGGAAGAAGAGTGAGTGAGTGTTGGCATGTAATTTAGGTTGGCGATGATCCGTGGAGTAAGTGACAGGTTTTTAATACTTGATGGCTTTCTCCGTAGGGAAAGCAGGGAAGAAGTCGGACGTGAGTTTCTTTTGGAATGACAGGAAGACTTGAGAAGAGGTGATGGTTGGAGGAGGAGACAGTTGTAGAATATCAGTTTGGAGAAAATACAGGCTGATGCTCCTCTGTATGATGATGGGTTTCTGCGAGAATGGAAAGATCTTCATGTCGTTATTTTCTCTCCCCTTCCAACAACTACTATAGCTATGGCGGGTTAACACACACACGCCCGGGTTTTTTTCCCGTCCTTCGTACACCAGTTACACGGGGACAGACAGGGAGAGGCAATACTGGTTGGGTGGTGTCAGAGGGACATTTTTCTTTCTACTCCGAATTTGCAATTCTACAGCAAGACCCAACTACTCGACGACACGTTTCCAAAAGAGAGTTGCACAAATTCAAGGAGGCAAATACTTGACGAGGACTTGCCCGTTAGAAAGCGGTGGATTTGGGGGGGATGACAGGGAAAAGTGTCTACGTGGTAAGACTTTTAGATCCAATATATATCTAGGTTTCCGTTCTTCCAAAAGTCTGAGACGCTGGAATAGATTTGAGACAGCACTTATGGAGAAACTGTAGCCTTGATGCTAGAACCACGACTCGTGTAGCTGGGATAAGAGAAGAAGCAGAGGCCAGATAATACTGGAAGGAGGACTAGCTAAGTCTAGTTGAACTTGAAGGAGCATAATTTTGAGGATATTTAAATTGTAAATGAGCACACAACAACAAGACCAACTTGTAGTCGTAGGCGGTGAAAGTGTATCTGCTGTTGAAGAAACTTGCTCCGATTCTGAGCTGCTGGAGAAGACAAACGGGGGTCTTGAAACAGGGAGAGATATTTTTCAAAGGCGGGTAAATTTACTAGTCACGCCGTCGTCGTCGCTACAACGCTCTTGATGAAATTTCAAAAGTTTCCAAAACTTCCCACCAACTGACACTGACAGAGGGAGTACTGTTGTGTTTCTCCTGGACTGCTGAAGAAGATTGGCCGAGAATAATCACCACAAGAATTTCCAGAAACTGTGTCCTGGAAGGAGGCCAATCAGGCTGATGCTCAAGTGGACACAGTTGAAAATGAACTGAGGAGCTGGGAGGCCCGGAGCTCAAGAGTTAGGCGGCGAGTTTTCCCCAGCAATCTAAACTCTCTCCCGTCTAATTCTCTCTCCGCTGCTGAGAATTTTCCAAAAAAAAAACTCGGATACTACTGCAGTCAGTCAGTAGTCTTTCGTCCTCTCCTTTCTCCCGTTTCCTCTTTCTCCCTCCCTCGCAAGCCCGTACTTTCCATCTGCGCTATCCGATCGTCCTCCTCCTGGCATGTGGCTCCGATCCGGGTACTCTGTGATCAAACTCCCTCCTTGAAGAGCTGCAGAGAATCCGGAGAGAGGTTCTACAAGATGTGAATGCACTCTCATCCCTCCCTCTTCCAACAACACTTCCCGCACACACGTTTCTTCTTCTTCTTTCTACTTCCCGTGAAATCTTCGTCATCTCTCTTTCCCATTTCCCTCCGATCTGCCCTCATATCCTTACTTTGGGATTTTCGGATGCGGGCGGAAGGAGAGGGAGCGGGTAAAGAAGCTGGTCCGTCCTCATGGTGTATAGAGGCAAATTATTCGGATTCAAATATACAGCGTCGCCGTGCGCAAGACATGGCTCAATCCCGAACTCAAACTCTAGTTGCCGAATCTCCTTGGGCTGGATTCCTACTGCAATCGCATATATCAGCTACATGTCTCGATTGAAACCGGGTGGTAAAACCTTTGCTCTGCTATTTCTTCTGTAACAGCTTTGACGAAGATGCGTTAAGTCTGTGTAGCATCCTTTCTTGTCCACAGACCCGCAGATATCATTTCGACACTCTGTACTTGCTAAATAAAATCCGCGACTCATAACATGTACACATCGCTCTTCAAAGCCCTCGATCTAAGCTCCTCGAGAGCTCAATCGCTGCCAAAGTTGGCCAGAAAGTTAAAATCCACTCCATTAGCTTCTCCACAGTCTTTGTTATCGCTCTTCCTAAGAATTAAAAACCAAACTAGATTAGGTATCACTCACATGGATACGCATCGCATGGACGACCTCTTCGACTTACGCTTCTTTGTTAAGAGGACATGGCGTTTGCATAGGCTTTTGTCTACGTCCGATTCTGAATTTACGTCAGTATAGTTACCCAGCTTATCGGCTCATGTCGATGTAAAAGGCGATGTTTGAGGACCTGATAACCTATGAAAACACAAACACATTAAAGCAATTGATACACGGCTAACTAATGATATCTTATATGATTAATCCAGCAAATTGAATAACTTTTGCACTAATTATGGAACGCAATTGACATTGTAGTGAGGCTGGAACGATTACAACGTGAGAAAGTTACCGGTTTCCAGGAGATGGGAGACGGTAAAATGAACCTATCGATCTATTAAATATTCTAATGTATTAATTCGATTCGCAGTTAATAATATTCGGTTAGCACAGAATCAACAGGTCTAGGTGATGCAAAATCTATTTAAAATTAAAACTTAATAATTAATTCGAAACCAGTTTGAACGAATCTATCAGCTTCGCCTAAAATTGGATACGAAATTACTAGCTAATGACATCACACTGCTTTGCCGGATTGACTAGGATATATATTGAAGAAAATTATTTATGAATAAAGTAATACTGATTACATCCAGTAATATACCATGTATTAAATTTGGTTTCCATCAATTGCATGAAATGATCCTTGGCCTGATATCTTTATGGAGCCCAAAATACTTAAGATCAATTAATTAGTTTAATTAATGCGTATATAATTCATAAATTCGGTTACACTTGTAGTTTCGTAGGAGTTTTTGTTAGGGATGTACATATTGCCTCATAGTTAAGATATTATAATTTATGCGCAATTAAGAATTATTTTATTTGAGATTTCAGTAACTAAATTAAAAAAATCCATCCTTCCGTTCATACTTACTTAAAATGCCCAAAAGTTAATCTAACTCACATATCTAATGACTCGATATAGCAATTAAGTGCAGCCATTACAAATTATGCACATTTAAATCACTAAACGTTTACGTGTCGATTTTTTTGCTCAAATGCTTACCTTGCGTCATTACTAAGATACGATTTCAATCGTATTTATTTACAACATTTGAAAACGTAGAATTCAAACTAAAAATGCAACTAGTTCACCTCCTATCAATTATGTACCTAGCACACGTTTTGCACCTATCTGTATGTCTTTTCGTTTATGCCCGCCCACTTCCATTTCAGCCACTCACAGGCGATATCCGACTCCAGCAAAATTTCGTTGGCTGTACCGACTCCTCCAAATAATGCAGGTTTGCTTGAAGCATTATGTACATGCATCTAGATTTCTAGAACGCAGCTTTTGGTTAATATGGGTTAAGCAACTCTATTGTCGCATCATCAGTCGCGGTCCAGAAGTTACAGTGTTAACATCGTAATTACTGCGAATGTTAGGGCAAGGGCGGCGGTGGGTGCTGGAGAGATTTTATTACTGTATCGATTATTATTTCGGTTGGCACGTTAATATAGCTTCCAGTTAATTGATGTTGTCGGATTTGCGTGGTAGTTTGAGTTGACAAAGGTGTCATGTTCTAAACGTGTGGATCAGGTAGTCAGGAATTAGTAATATCACTTCGTCGGCGAAAGACACGTGGAATAGAAATTGGTGAAGAAACGAAAATAATAATTGCATCATAATTAACTTTAAAGAAAAGGAGAACGGTAAGTTGAACTTTAAATCCGTGGTCTAATTATTTTTAAGTTAGGTTTGTATATGTAATTGCAACATTGCGTTCGAAGTGTAATGTTTAGTAATTACAGTACGTATGTAAGCTTGATTTTATAGTTATCCTACTGTATTACATGTATTACCTGTTTATTAATATATTCTGGATTTACATGTATATACATTTTAATGATACGATTTGTGTAATCCGACAGTTACAATTACGAATAGAATGAATCGTTCCTCCGGTAGCCGTGGTGAGACTCCGACTCAAGAGTCGGTCCGGAATCGGGTAATGGCTTCTACAAGTTACCAACAGACTGGTGGGAGTTCTTTACCAGCAATTCCAGGATCGTCAACAATGTCGACGAATACTACTACATCGGATAAATCAACTGATGTTCCGGCAGGTAAGCCTAAAATTTTGAATCACTTTCGTTTCGGCATGCGCTGAATCCGCATTATGTGCATACGCACTGATGAAGTTGTAACACGTAATTAATGCAAAACGTATAACCTGATCCATAGCACCTATGAATTCAACCGCTTCTACCGAAAAAATTACAGCAAGAATTCGCGTTGCTCCGCCGGGACGATCGAGCAACGTCTTGAAAGATTTGAAAAACGACGTGATGCCAAAGCTTGTTAAAGAGTTGCCGAAAGGCTTAACCGTGAGTTATTGTTTCTATTTTTTGTAAAAATTTTAAAAAATTCGAGCAAAATTAGGCGGAACCGCTGAATTTGAAAATATGCGCGGTTCAAGTCTGATATTTATATACCACAATATTTACATGCATTTTCAGAAGGCATTTTTAGTGTGGATATTGTATTTTTCTAGGTTGGAGAGGGCTCGGAAGCGCTGACCATTGAAGCGGTTCAGTTACGTTTGGATAAAACTTACTACAAGAGTGGGGATGAGTGTAGGTATGATATGTTGAGATTGTGTGCGGAATGCAAGGAAGATAAGAACCGTAGAAGAGCTTTAGACATTGTCAATAAATCCCGCCTGCTTGGACCCGAAGTATTCATCACTGAAGAGGGAGATAATAATTTCCTCGGTAAGTAAAGAAGTTTGAACATATTGCTGCCTGACTTAAACTTAACGTTACGAGTATGATGGTCAATGTGTGTTCACTTTAATTTATCATTAATATGTTGTCTCTTAGCTGGAAAACAGCTTGGAAAGGGCGATGATATGAAGGATATGTCGATATTGCGATGACCATATGATTTATTTTACAGAGGTTGTTGTTCAAAGCACCAAGGAATCTGAAGTGGTTTTTGGGGAGCAGGAGGAGGCTATTTCCTTGGTAACACCGAAAAAGAATCAAACGCGGGCACCCGCTGTTCCGGAAATACCAGGAAAACGGAATCGTGCGCCATCGTATTCGGACAATATGAGTCCATTCAAAACTTGGAGATCAAGTACTAGTTTCCGCCCGTGGGGACATAGTGTCCGAAGAGATCTAAGCAAGGATATAGAGTATGAAGAATCGGAGAGTAACGTAGGAAATGTCACGTGGAATTTTAAAGAAGGCTGGAAAAATTGCTGCAAGGAAATACTGCACGAGTTGGCAACTCGTAAGCGGGTATGTTTAGTAAAAGCCTGTAACCAGTAACTCGCACATACTCTATTCAGCAATTTGCTGACAGAAAACATTTTTTTAGAAATTACATACATTTCTTTTCAGAACTCTAGACAAATGTTCTGGAAGAAAAGTCAGTACATTTGGGGTTTCGTTGATATGAGCCAAGATGCCGTTGCTAACTTGACCGATTTAACGGAAATCGAGGTATGTTCGTATTTCACTCATAGATTCGTAGATTAGGAATTTGAGGAAATGCACTTGATGCTAAATGCTAGTGGTATATTCAAAAAAATTGTAGGAGAAGCTCCATAATGGTCACTACAAAACCAGAGCCGAGTTTTTCTCCGACGTCGACAAAGTCTTCTCAGATTGCGTGGATTTAAATAGTGACATAAAGGTCAAAGGAAAACCGGCCTATTTTATATCTCTCGCGAAATCTGCGCAGAATTATGTTTGGGCTAGGGAAAGGGATTTCTTTCCTAACCTGAAATTAATCAAAGCTGAAAAAGATGATCCTAAATCCGGGGCTCAACAATCGTCGGACGAGTCGAGCAACGACGAGTCTTGAACTGTATGCGCAATGTTCTCTGTATGCGTTTCATTTAGTTAACCTGGAGGTGTAGTTGTCAGTTGGTCAAATTGTTGCTGGTTATATTATGAGGTACAGTTAATTTCAATGGATTTGTATTTGTGTGTGTAAAATGACCCAAGGCTCTGTGTAGCTTTTACCTCCGTATTTGTACCGAGTTTGATCAATAATTGTGTTGCAGAAATGTACACATGTTTTACTTACATTTGTCTCTTATTTTTAGATTTTGAATCTTAGTCTACGTTAAGACTTGTACACACTTGTGCTATTCTGTACCTGAATTTTGCAGAGTTTAGTACTGGATTATGTGTTAAAACTTAATACTGAAGCGTACTTGACAATTCCTAGGTTAAGATTACTTGGATTCACAACTTAATTTTTGTTCTCTTCTCTTTTACATTCACGCCGTTTATGTATTTACCGTTGTGTTGTGTTTTAAGATGAATTAATACACGTTAGTATGACTTTAAAGTACCGATATCACTGTTAAACACAATAATTATCTGGCACTACAGCCGGTAAGACGCAAAAGGTTTTAGGCAGTACACGTTCATAAAATAGGTGGGTCGAAGATGAGTAAGGGATCCTAAACAACATGTATCATCAGGTAATTTAGTAATATTTTTAAATGAATGAGGGATGATTGATAGGAATATGAACAGATGCCAAGATTGTGTCAGAGAAGAATCTATTTTTGTTATTTTGACTCTTATATATTTTCTAGGACAAATCCTGTTATTTACATCTGTCAGCTCACTCATCAAAGGGTGTGGGAATGAAGCCGTCGTCCTCATTTTTCACGGAATAATCAAATGCAAAAGAGTCGTTAAGTCGTTGGCTGTTTCTTGAAAATCTTCTTGGGTACGCTATGCATTCAAATGGACGGTGACAAGAGCAAGTCAGGACAACTAGAGCAACGCTCGATATAATTTACCGCACTTCCTCCGATACTTGGCAACGTTTCTTCAAGCGCAGCCCCATGCCGTAATGCTCCGAGTCGAGAGATTCTTTTTGAACAGCAATTATGCTTCGCTCCTGCATGTGTAAGTGCATCTTATGCAAACAAAAATGTGCATCATGCAAACCGAATTTCCTTGTAGCAATGCTAAAAACCTTGTTTTCTAAAAATCCCAGTTTTCGATCTACTGGTTGTGTGTTTGAGGTTAACTATAAAATTCAGCGACGTTGCGAATTATTTTGATCTGGAGCAATCGAATGGAATCCGATTCCATGATTTAGTGTTCTTCATGACCTTCTCGTCAAGACGATGCCCTAACTTTCTTAACTAATGTCCCACGGATTATGAAACTATTCACAAATTTTAGTATGAGTAAGTTTCTTGAAATTAAGTGTTTCTTGTCCGCAGCGTTGTTTTTGCAACACAATTACCTTGTCTTCACGCTTGTAAAGTGCCTTCATTGAGAATAATTCAACGATGAATATAACGGAGGCGTGTCGTGGATAAGGAAGCCTTTCTAAATTGCTCACCGACGTCTTTAAAAAAGTAGCTTGTTTACGTATAATTCCACTTGTAAGTGTAAGAAAACACCGTAAATCTAGCATCTAGAATCTAAAGTTTGCAATACATCGTTTAAGATCACGTAAAGTAGGCTCAAGAAATGTATGCTGTTAAATTTTTTCCAAGCCTTGTTGAACACACCGCATGTGCGAGAGAATTTGGAAGAGATTTGAATGGGAGATATGTTGTAGTTTTAGAAAAGCTACAGGTCTTCTAGAGATTCTAAAAGATTTTCCTTGTTCATCTTTTCTCTGCCCTTCAGTCAAAATGTATTTTCTTTCTAGCTCGTTCGTCAGGTTGGCAGGGGATGTTAGTAGAACATTTTAAATTATCTTCTCCAAGCTTGCTATGAGTCATTAGGTGGAGAACAAGTGTGTTGAAGCCACATGTCTTGGAAGAACTAGGAGGTGGAAACTGAGGGAAATTGGTGCACCTCGTCGAGAGAAAATGAAAAATTTCTAAAGTAGAATCAGTTTAAAAATTTCACAAATGGGTCAAGTGGGCTCTGTTTGCTGTTCTTGTTGAAGAAGTGTGTGTGGTTGTGCAATGTGCAAATGTGTGTTAGTGCTGTTGGACCTGGTTTTAAAATTATTTTACGCAGTTTATATTCCACATAAACTGTAAATTGGTTTAAACGTTAGGTTTTGAAATAAGTAGGATCGAAATCGCATCATTTTAGTACCCACTCGAGTGATTCGAACGAGGGAAAAGAGTCACTTTAGTTCAACAAGATGAGGACCAGGACAGGACGGAGAGTTTAAGAAAATACCAAGATTGGGATTCAAGAGGAATTTCTCTGATGAAAAAAATTAGCTCTCCTCTTTTCCTTAAGCTAATATTTATTAACAGTTTCTGTTTTCTTTAGCTTTTATCAGGCAGATCCGTCGGTCTTTCCTAAGTGCTCTGCCCTCTTTATATGTTCAATTAATTTTAATTCGTCGAAGACAGTCTGGTTACTTTGGTTCTTTGAGTCAGTGAGTGAGATTTACATGAACGACAAGTCTCAGATTGAAGTATTACGTCAAGGGATGCAGGATTGTGAAGGAATTTAAATTAATTTAATTTAAAAAGTTTTTGCAAAATCTAGTGAACGCCTTGGATCTGCGTGTAGTAAATCTCTGTGGTTCCAAAACTGCTGTGTCAACGACAGTTTCCCTCCCAACCTGGTTTACAGTAATTTAACCAAAAACGTATGCGGCGTGTTCCTGTGGTTTGTGAAAGTTTATGACGAGCATTCTACGTCGACCAAACCACTGTGTTGTGGCTTCCTTACTTTCTCTACCTTTCACGGGGGAAATGCTATCAAGTTTGTTGTGGTGACCTTACGTGTGCTGCTGACAAAGATTTGAATCAAAGAAAATGCCCGCCTGCTCATCAGCGAGAAAGCTTTTGAACAACTTGTACTTTGCTGGATTCATCTTGATTTTTGGTAAGTTCATGTAATTATGCAACTTTCAAGTAAGAGTCGCTCCAGTTCATGAGTTTGTTATTTTGTGATTTTAATAGTTTCTGCAGTCCCAGTCATCTGTGCATTTGCTTCAACTAAAGTATTAGAGGGTTATGAAACGGAGGCGTGTAGCTTTTTATACGTTAAATAGTTATTGACCTTTAAGTAGTTAATAGAATGTGCAAATGATTTTATAGGGTTTCACCATAAGTCGTCATTTTAGCTAGTCAGCTAAAAAAATTTCTCGCGAATTATTCAAAGTAATCCTTTTAGATTTTTGCAACTTCCCAATTACGCTTCGGTTTCTCTGCTTCTTGGAAGCGTCAGTAGAAATCAAGTTCTACTCTGGGAGAAAAGGTAGACAAGTCAGCAGTTATTTCGGTTGACGCATCAGTTTTTTTTATCATTTCTTCAATCAGTCATGCAGGCTCCAACAAAAACTTTGTCGAGCAGGCAGGTTAGGTACATTTAGTAGTTTCTAAAATCTAGAACAGATAGTGAATAGTGACACAGTTATTTCAATGGCTTGACTTGAATTAGATCAACGGTGCAGGATAATCGTTTGATTTACTTTAGGGATTCATTCCTAGGTGGGGAGGAGGAGTTGTGTATGCATGTTTTGATGTTTTGAAATCCAGGGATAAAATTAATGCCATTGCCAAAATATCTTCCTACAACAAACGCCCTCCTAGTTTCGAAGTAATAAGTAATTCGCAATATTGCAATGCAAAAACAGGGGGAATAACGCAAGAGCTTGCTGTTGTAAATCGAAATATTTGCGAATTTATATATCATTTGCACACGCGAATCAGTGTCGCCAAAATGCGAATTTCACTCTCTTCTTCCTTGTTTCGTGAAGTAAAGCAGTAAATCTGGTTGTTCTTTATTTGAAATGGATGACAAGTCATTACAGTAAATTATGCCTGGCATTTTGCATTCCTCCTGACACGCTACGTGGAGAAATCGTGAGGATTTTCCCCAACCTAATAATATTCGGTTTCGCTAGAATTTAGCAGTTAGGGAAATGCTAAAGCCTGGAATTACATGAATGCAGCGCTGCAGGAGCAGTTAGCACAAGTCTGTGGAGGTGGGTGGTTGAGTTGTGGAAAAGATTCGGGTAATTTCACACGTAATGTCACGTTGAGTAGCAGGTGGGAAAGTATGTGACATGACCTGATTCTGGGATTCGGGTTGAATTTTCTACCCTCCATTTCTTCCGCTCGTTTCCATTTCCCGAGCTAATTAGCCGGCCCTTTACAACACGTGCATTGTATTACGGAGATTGAAGGTTCGAAACGAAGCCGTACATATGTTACCAGTTTTTGCTAATTGTGTGCTAATGACTGGATTGTAATAATTAGACTTGAATTAATTCGAAAAGCGTGTATATGTGAATGCTCATCTCTTCGGCTTATGTAGGTTAACTGCCACGGAGAGAACCAATTGTTAATCATCATATAATATCTGGTATGCAATTAATTTTGTAATTTTCTAATTGAAAATTTTATTATTTCATTTTAGAATTAACGGGAAGTCATGAATTACTCACGGCTCAGATTGACCCAAAACACTGGCCTTACAGACCTGACCTCAGATCTCAATCCCAGCTTCAATCTCCACAATTCTTTAGCCCTTCATTAAAAGTGATTGCTCAGAGAGGCGATAGAATATTACTTCCATGTGTTGTTCGAGATTTGGGTAAGTGTACCTTTGACCCAGAGACTAGAGGGCGTAGTGTATATTCATGATTTTTCAATTTTTTATATGTAATTTAGTCTTTAGAGTAACTTTTATACCAAATTTTGGAAATGTTCCAGGTAGATGTCGATTTTAGTGATGCTTTATAAATCAACTCTTGGCATTTTTGCATAAAAGCTTTTCCCTTGAGATGTAAAGGTTTAAAACGTTTCGAGTAGTTCTGAAGTTGGTGTATAGATGTCGCTTTTTTGCATTTTAAGAGGAATTATTGAGTCTTAGGGTAAAGTTTACCCGGTAAACTGCTACTGTCTACTGTACTGACTTGAGAAACTTGTAACACGTAGCATATTTTATGTATCTATAAACGCTGCAGTCGAGCATGCATGCATAATTTAATGCATGCAAGATGCAGCAATGTTTCCCCTAAATTCTTTGGTAGATAAAATCGAAAGCACGTGTGTGAAGCAAGCAAGTGCTAATGACAGGTCTGGCACGTGAGGGAAAGTGTTTTCTCAAAGCTTGTAGCGAGTGCATTCCCGTCGTAACAAACATAAAAATAAAACAAATATAACGTGTTTCTTGTTGTTCACACAGGAGATGATCAGATACTGTGGCGGCATGGGTCCAACATTTTGGCTGGAAGTAATTTCTCAACGTATTCCGATGATTTAGGACGGATCCGGCTCTTTCAGAATTTTTCACTCGAGATCTCAAACATTACGGGAACAGACGACGGAGTTTATGAATGTTTCCTCGCTTCCCCCCTTCATTCTTTAAAGCTGACACACCATGTGGTAGTACAAGGTAAGATGAGAAGTTTAATATGTGTCTTGGATGCACTGTAAGATTTGCATGTAAACAGGAACTGAGAAAGACGAGGGGAGATTATACACAATCGGAGGTGACAGCCTTGGAAAAGTGAGACCTGAATGTCACCCACCGCAAGAAAGCCAGACGACAGAATATGAAATTTCATATCGCTTTTCCAGAACGGCAGGAAAAAATTACAATAGCTCCTTCCTTTCTATGCCAGGGTGTAGCGACAGGAGGGCTGCAGGAGGATTTAGATTTAAGCTTGGCTCTGATGGGATGATTGCATGACAGATGACAGAGGAGGGTAAAATTATTATAACTTTATGGGATCTTAAGCAGTTAAAATTTAGCGTCTTTCGCACTCGAAGCACAAGTTTGAAGTTAGTTCAGCAGAGGGAGTCTTTGTGATGACTGTGTTAAAATTTCATTGTGAAAGTTCACGCTTTACTTTTCTTTAGTCTTTATAGGGTGGCTTTCAGTAAAATCTAATCCAGCAATGCGTTGCATCGGTGCAGGGAAGTTCAGTTATTTCAAATCGGACTTATATCGAGTCGTGTTAACTTGGATAGTTAGTTAGGTAGTTACTAAATAACTAACTTGGATATTGTTGGGAATACGTAAGTTTAATAATCGTTCAGATCAGACAATGGCTGTTATGCAGCGTGTCTTGTAACTTACGATCATCCACCGCTTCCAACGTATGCATGTGATGTGGAACCTGGTGGGAAGTGGATACACTACATGATTGTGTGTGCAAAGGTATCGGCAAATAGTTTGCTAGTGGTGAGTGCTATTTAAAGATCAAAGATGAGCTCGCGATTCAGCGATATGTGTTAAACTAATGAGATTTAGCATTAATGTAGCTATTTAACTTGCAATATTTGAACAATTTCGATAAATGCTCAAACTTGGCTTGATAAAGCAAGGACAATTACATATAATTGGAAAATGAGGCGTAGGATCGTAAGTAGAATTAGTTCCGTAAAATTCGAACTATGATTTTATCGAGCCAGAAACATTTCGGTGGTTGAAGAAGGGAAATTATTGGGCGCTTTCCATTTTCTCTATTCTTTAATTCATTTTATTAACTGCTGCGATTGAAAATCTTGATGATGACGCTCTTTAGGTGAAATGTAAGAGTATTTTAAAGAAAACAGCTTACTGTAGACTGACGACGCATCAAACGGAAGTTAAATATGGAAGTTTTGCAAATAGTGCGCTGTTCCGCTGTGCTTGACGCAAATAAAATTTCAAACTGTCGCCTATTTCCTAACGATTAGCTCAACTTCTAAGAAAGCTGGGACAGTGACATGGATCAGAATTAAAATCCATTAACCTAATTTTACCAACTTTCAAAGTAGCTTTATCAAGTAAGAACTTGACTCAGTCGGATTATGATGTCCTCTGGAAGTAAGAATGGGTGCAATGAGAAACAGACAAAATACTAAACCCACCGGGTTCAATTCACTCCGTCGACGATTCCAGAGAAAAGTCAAAATTCGCGGAAGAAGTTGGAATTTATTTGATTTGCAGACTCAAAAAGCTAAGACTTGAATTAAACCGTTCGCATTTTAAGGTGGCTGGATTCCGGTGCTTCTAGAAGCGAAAGTTACGATCCACTTCGTACCAGGCGAGTGTGGATCATCATCCAGCTCAATGTCCCGTCCATGAAGTGCTGAGTCGGTGTTTGGTTTTGAGTTCGGATGAAAATAATGGTCATTCTCGACCGTTGCGATAATTGTGATGACCAACTGGAACGGCTCACCACCTGTCCCACAGGAAACACTATCAATCCGAATGTAATTATAACTACCGTAGTCATCTCCCTTTGATGACATCGGTTTGAGCTCGTTGAGTTTGTTGCGAAGGTAAACGATGGAACTGTCTTCGCCAGGGACCGGAAGAACCTTCCATTGAAACGCACTCTCTCGAAGCTTATCTTCACCAACCGCCAGTGTTGCTCCAGCATGCATAACACTTGCATTTCTATCTATAGGATTCCGTGCGAGGTACAGGAATTCCCCTTTATAGTAAACGCTTTCTATATTCACAGGTTTTCCAATTAACCCTTTTAAACCAGAGCTAAGATAAATCTTGGATTGTGAGTCCCATTTTCTCCACTCTATTCTGCAACTTGCCCGTCTCCCTTGTTGGGTTTCAGGTCAAGGCTTCCCTTGTTGGGTTGCCTCAAGAACTCTCGTTCCTAATACCCGTCTTTCCTGTATTCCCCGGCCCTCCCCTGGACTCCAGGTTTGGGTCAGAGCTTCCCAACGCGGGTCGCTCCGATCATCTCCTACTACCCGTATTCAGGTTTTGGAGAGAATGCCTGACTCACCGAATTCGGCTTTTAGGTTACGTTCGAAGAAACTTTGAATATGAGGATGAACGCAGATTCAAGATGGTGTGAGGGAATTTAAAGAAAAAGGGAAACTGATCTCCGGTTCTTAAAGAGAAGGCGAGTGATTTATTCCAAGGGCTCCTGACCAGTGGATCTCCAGAACTCAAGTCCCCCTTGTTCCACTGGAACATTATCTTATATCTAGTTTCCTCCTCAGCATCTCTTCTGTCTCCCCATCTCAAGTCATTACATCTTCTACTCCTCTTGTACTCTATGACCAGAGCCTTAAGGGACAGAAAGGACGCCATGTTCTTAATACTAACTTAATACTAACATTGAGTAGCCTCATAGCTCAAGAGATGTCGCACAGAATTCCGTGGGTGAGTCCGCGGTAGACGTTTCTTCCGGTAGAGGCGCCAATGTAGAGGTTTCTTCCGGTAGGGGCAGCACTGTAGAGGTTTCTTCCGGTAGGGGCAGCACTGTAGAGGTTTCTTCCGGTAGGGGCGCCACTGTAGAGTTGAACTCCCGAGGAGGGACTGCTGTGGAAGTAATTGTTTCAGAAGCGAAAGTTAAAACCCACTTTACACCAGTGGTTGTGGGGGAAGAATCCCAATGCATGGTCCGTCCTTCCAGTGGGGATGACTGGTATGAGCGTGGGTAGTAATACCAACCGTCGATTATTTCCTTCATTTTGATGACCAACTGGGAAGTCTTACCAATCGTCGGAGATTCAATAGTTTCAATCTTAATGTAATTCCGACGACCGTACGAATCTTGCTTGGATGCTATTGGTTTAAGTTTGTTGAGTTTGTTGCGAAGGTAAAAGACAGATTTGCCTTCGCAGGGAGCTTGATACAGCTCCCACTGAAATGCACTCTCTCTTAGTTTGTCTCCGCCAACTGCCAATATAGCTCCATCGTTCCAAACATTTGCACTTCTGTCAGTCGGATTTTGTGCGAGGTAGAGGAATTCTCCTTTGTAGTGCTCGTTTTCGATGTTCAAAAGATGCCCAGTCAGCCCTCGTAGCCCCCAGGACATGTATGCTTGAATTGCAGTAGTTGGGAACAATTTCGCGTTCAATTCTTCCAGGAGTCCGTCTTGCTCGCTGTCCTTCTCAGCCTGCTTTGTCACAACTTGGCTCATGTTTGCCTTGAACTCCGCGAACTCGGATCCTTGCGTCACCAACGTTTCCTCCACGGCCAGGTTTTGCATCCTCAACTCTTCAATTTCCTTGGTGAAGCGCCCACCCGCGCTTTCCACAGCGCTTACGTTTTCCGCTGACTTTAACGTCTGACACTTAACATCGAAAATAGATCGCAGTTCTTCAACTTGTTTTCTCTGTGACTCTACAACCTGGCTCATATTTGCCTTGAACTCCGCCAACTCTGTTTCTGGCAGTGCCAACTTTTCCTCCACAGCCTTGTTCTTCATTCTCAACTCTTCGATTTCCTTGCCGACGCGCCGACTCGCGCTTACCATAGAGCTAAACGCTTCATCCGTCTTCGACGTCTGATTATAAACGGCATAGCGCAATTCTTGAAGTTTTTCCTCTTGTGATTCTATGGCGTCGAGGGCGGTAGTAGTACTATTTCTTTGCGCTGCTACTTCAGCAAAAGCGTTGTCTGCCCTCTCTTTTTGAGAGCGCATGATTTCAAGCGTTCCTTCCATAGCTTCGTTCTGTGATTCAATTTTACGAAGCGCGCTCTCTGTTTCGTCCTTTTGAATTCTCATTGCGTCAAGCGCTTCCTTCAATGCCTTGTCTCTGAGTATAATAGCAGCACGAGCTTCTAGCATTTCTCCCCGAAGTACAGCGATAGTCTCTTTCTGGGATTTTATTTCTTGGAGTGCTTCTTCAAAGTCGGCCGTCAAATCCTTCACAGCCGAAGAGTGGCACCGACCACTGTTTTGGGCCTTCTTCATTTTCTCAACGGCTTGGAGCAAAGTAGTTCTGACTGTCGTTACTGTGCTGTGGTAGTAATCAGTTTTTATTGTACCGTTGAATGGGACCATATCCACATTCCTCAAAGTAATAAGCACTTTGTCGGCCTCATTCTCCACCTCACGGAGCGCTTGATCGAATTCATCCTCCGAGTATTGGCAGGACGATGCGAACCAGACGCGGTTGAGGATCCGCCAAACCGAAGTTTCCAGCCCAGAAACCCCATTGTTACAATCCAACACAAAGGCTGAAGCGGCACTCAATGACGCATCCACAACAGCCGTTTCTGACCTTGCGTTGAAGACGTTAAGAAAACCGTTGAGGAGTTTCGTCAGTCCTTCAGCTTCGTCTTCTGGGATGGAAATGATGCAAGACGGCCTCTTGGCTTCACGCACTGGTCGTCCTTTCCCGGCATCCCTGATAATTATTAGTAGTAAATGTCAGAAGTGTAACTCAAGACGCTCCTTCATGCAGACTTACGAACTTAATTGACTTACCGGTTCCTTAAACTTGCGTACGTGGTTTCTTCCCCCCGTACTTGAATAGCTGATGATGCGATAATCAGAGCACAGCACCAAACGAGAATGCCCAGCAATGATGCCATCCTTTCACTCTAACGACCTCAGCCGACCCGACTTTTTTCAGTTTCGCAACCTGTAAGATACATAGCCTTTAGTTTCCCAAGTTATGGACGCAAACATTAAGTAAATTAATCTTGCATGGAAACGAATTCAAAATTATTACCGCTTAAACAAGGTCTTGATCAAATCCAATCGGTGTACACTGTACACAAGTTACAAACTAAGCTTTATGAACTAATTTCATTCGTTCACTGATTCGAATACTTGGCGCAAGGTTCAAAACCTAAAATAATTTCAAAGCTAAGCCAGTGCTTTGGTTTTCATGCTAATTTCTGAGCTGACTGGCCGTCTTTCTCTAAATTTACTCTACTCCATGGCGTCTACGGGCAAACATGATTTACTCTATTGCCGATTGAGATGAATCTTTAATCACACATGCACTTTGGCTGCCGATACAGATTGGAACAGTCATATAATTGTTGTAGCCTAGTTTTGGGGTCAGATTGGAAGGGCAAGTTGCTTTTGCTAGGCATCAGGTTTAGCGAGATTACAAGGGCAGCGTAAAGACCATTCAATAATACCTATTGATTTAGCCATGTCAGTATTGCGCAGCTCAAAATAGTCCTTAACACTTGCCCTTGTGAAATTTCGTTGCCATAATTAAGCAAACAGGCAGTCTTTTAACAATAATCCATATTATATATGACGCATTTTTTCGTGTGACCCGTACAGGATATTGTTATATTACGGGTTGCTCTTAATCTCTCAACTGACCTAGCTTTGCCCTATCATCTATCTGTAAAATATTCCCTTAGGAATCCACTTTTCCTCCAAGGAGAAAAAATTCCTTGGAGATTCGGAGAAACAGTCTCTTGTCATTTTTGGCATTTAACAGTTTGTATTTTTGAAACTTTGAAAGAGTTTCTTAAGGAAGCGTGTAAAGATGGAGCAAGGAAGCAAGCAAGCCTATTTCACAGCAGTTTCCTCTTCTGGTCATCCGACAATAAGTTACAATAAGTCGTGAGTGAACAGCCTGTGTTGGCTTCTTTCGTACTCGAAGCTCAAGTTAGTTAAGCAGAGGAAGGCTGTGTGATAATGGCGGTAAAACTGAATGCAGCAAGTTCACGTTTTACTTTTGCTTAGTCTTTGAGATGTCTTCTTGTAAAATCTAAGCTGGTGATGCTTTGAATCCGTGCAGGGAGGCTGGAAGCTACGGTAGATATAAAAGTGTTTATTGCTTCTCTGAAAATCAGATACGAAAATTTACAGCTTGTTATAAAATCTCCAGGATATTATATAATAATTTCAGTAGATTTCAGAACACTTAATTTGCTCTTCCACAGCCTCACAATGTTCCTTCGGAAGAGAAAGAACCTTTGGTTCTTCTTCTCCTGGAACCCCAAGGTTATTAGATCCGTTTGAGTGTCAAATGTTCCGCGGACATAAAACAAAGATATGAGCATCATTAACTCTAATTGGAGGGAGTTGATTTTAAATTAGCTTATTTACAATACACACGCATCTAATTAAATCCAAGATGTGTGCATTGAGCTCCACTGCCAGTCCGTTCTGCCCTTCTGTTGCTTCGGCTAGAATCCTGGAACTGGAAAGCTCCAAGGAGAATTTTCTCTTGGAGTGAATCTTTATAAGTATTAAAGTTATATTGTGTGTATTGCTTCACCCAACTATATTTTTCCAGCAGACTGATTCAAGTCTTAGCCCGTGGCTGGAGGGAATCTAAGAATGTTTATATTTCCACATCTAACTTGTATACTTGTATCTCGAGAGTAAATCTAAGTTTATGCAGATTAGCAAAAGACACGCCTGTATTTTCCTCAAAGGAATTTGAAACTATAGCTGCACATAACTGAGAATAACATAGGCATACTAATAACTTTTAATTAAAAGAAGCCAGAATGAAAATTGATTAAAAGCTCTTGGCGATGGTTAAAGCTGTGGATAAAGAGGGAAAATTGATAAAAGCTCCTTGTGCAACTCCAGGAGCAACTCTTGGCTTGTAAACTCTACCGCGTAACCACATTTTCTAGGTCTGACTCGGTTGATGTGTGTATAATCTTTTGGGTTGATCTGTTTTGATCTGACTTGAGGGAGAAAATAATTAATCAACTCTCCTCCTCAATTGATTCCTTGATACCTTAGAAACTGAAGGAATGACTTAGCTTATTTCCTATCTTCCACAGATCCGCCCACAGTATCCGTTCTGCCTGCCAAAGGAGTGGTCGTTGTTAACGAGAGTGAATCTGTACAAATCGGATGCATACCTCATGGAAATCCAAAGCCGAGAATTACATGGACAAAGCGGGTGAAAATGCTAATTTATCTCAAATTACTATCTTGAATTCATTACTCCTACCGTTCTTGATTGTATATAACCGCTAACCTTGAGGGTCTCAGCCCAAGCAGCTAGGTTCAAATTTATCTGACTAGAAAGTAGAAACAAACAAGTAGCAGAATCGGAGAACTTCTGTATTTCTGTGTTATTCACTTGCAATAAGGAGGCGGAGCTGGTAAAGCCTTAAGGTTTTGAATGCACAGTAGCCTTTGGCTTTTCTGAATGCAATTTACCATCTTATCTTCTCCAGGAATAATTTGTAAAGGTTTGATTAATCAGGAAGCTTCATTGCTTCTCCCTTTTCTTTGTGCTAACAACATGATCATTCAATTCACGTCCCGGTTTCCACAGAGTAAAGAGCATTGAATAGATTGGTTGGGAGAGATGGAGGGAAGTAATTGATTTAGATGCCGGAGCGGAATAGCTGAAAGCTTGGCTGATAGCACTCAGAATTGAGAAGAGAGGAGATGAATGAGGTAATGATGATTTTATGAGGTTTAATTCACCGACTCTTTGTGTCTGTAATTTAGGATGGACAGTTACCAGAGAATGTACACAAACAATTCAGCCAGTCTGTCATTATCATGGAACGGGTTTCAAGGAAACATACGGGATTATATGCATGCTATGCTGATAACGGAGTTGGACTTCCTGCAATCGGGGCTGTGTATGTCCGGGTTTTATGTAAGTTTAAACTACAACTTTCATGTTTAAAACAACGTTAAATTAAGCATGCTTTTAGAATTCCAGAATCCATAGATTTGTCAAGGAAAGGAAGACAGTGTATTTCTGTTAGTTTGTCATTGTGGCTTACAGCTAGGATAGGATTAATCTTTGAGCAAAGTTTGTCTACAAAATTAACTCCTAATCTAGCAAATGACGCACCTGTTTCAACTTATTTTTTAAAGGTCAAGGTAAATCCTAGGCCTCAGGTTTACTCGGGTAAAAAAATACCTTGAATATTGTAATCTCAAAGTAAATGTCAACTAGTTCCCTCGGATTTCCCACGACTTTCCTCCGTGGCCAGAATACAAAAGTAGGCACTGCGTACTAATGTAACGAGAGAGGAGGAAGGAAAGTCCGAGGCAATTTAGTGCTGGATTATAACATACACTTTTACGTTGGGGTTCAGCGCCAGGTTTAAAAAAAAGAAACCTGATATCCCCTGCGTGTACAAAAATGGATACGTTCAGATACCCTTTTTATGGCTTCGTTTCGGATGGCTTTGGACTCGAAATCTAAGGCCATTCGAATCGCTACCCTTCGTAGGGCACCGGATAGAGTGGCACTGGCTGGAAGCCCAGATGATGCATGAGATTCGGAGGGCATAGTAGGGTAGGCAGTCGGAGGGTGCAGAAGGGCCAAGCTCCAAGGGGTTGTTAATGCCATCGAAAACTAAGGTTCTATTGGGCTTTCATGTGAACCCCATTAATGCCCTTTCATGTGAATCCTATTAATGCCCTTTAATATGAATCCCATTAATGCCCTTTAATATGAATCCTATTTATGCCCTTCGAAATGAATGGTTTTAATTGACGCTGGCAGAATAGCCTCTTTATCCCCTTGAACAAATGCCTTCCTGGGCCCACAAATTTAGTGGGGTAAGAAATGGATTTATTTAACCGGTAATTAATTAGTTACAATGTGTTACAATTAGTTATATGTGAACCGAAACAGCAACGAGGGCTATGACATACTAATACCAACTGACAGTAAATGACTACAAGAGTTTCTTGCTTAAGGTCGGAGCGAGGGATTTCCGAGTTTCGCCTTCGATTTTTATAACGCAGTACGTGTTCATTTCTGTAAAACAAAATATTATTGAGTGTGAATGGTATCTATATCTTGCTTCAAACATACATAATTGCTAGGGAATCAAAAGCTGAGATACCTCAAGATAATCCAGTTGCTCCTTCTCCTTCAACATTGACCACTGTAACGCAATTAGGCCTTGATTTCCCACATATCACCCGGCAAAACCATGAAGGTTCAGGATAATCAGATTCGAGTTCACGGAGTTGTATCTTCGAGTCAGAGTAAATCCGAAGCAGGAATTCAGTTTGGACATTAGGTTCAAACGTAGTTGGCACTAACACGTGTCGTCCTTTGTTGGGAGTTCCTCTGAAGAAAATACATCTCCCCTTCACGTAGTCTGAGGTCGCAGCCTTTTCTTTGATCTTGTGAACACGGTATTTTCTGTTTTTCTCAACAACCGCAATATGAAATCCAATACTTTTGCATTCTAGTTTTCTTCGCTGCCTCGTTTCCATTTTACCTCTCAGAACTGTTTGCAAAAGTGGCGCCTCAATCTCGATACCGTTTTGTGGTGTATCGAAAAAGTACTGTTGAAAAACGAAAGCATGTTATTTTTCTGCTCGTATGTGGAGTACGTGATTTAGATATATAACCATATCACATATTCTGCTCGTACCTGAGGGTTTTGAAGGAATGTTGATTCGTTGTATATACAGCCACCGGCTCGGTGTGGAAGTGTCCATTCTCCCGATACAATGCTTTCATGCCATGATTTTTTGAAGCTGAAGAAGGAAGTATTGATCAGACGACAAATTGACAGGTCGGTGAACTCATTTACAAAGTCATCGAACGGCATCCTAATCAAAAACAAAAGATTGTGAATAGTTGCTCAATCCTTCATCTAGTTGGACCGACCCGGAAAAA
The DNA here is from genome assembly GCA_906901655.1 of Sminthurides aquaticus. Taxonomy (NCBI): domain Eukaryota; kingdom Metazoa; phylum Arthropoda; class Collembola; order Symphypleona; family Sminthurididae; genus Sminthurides; species Sminthurides aquaticus. The sequence goes on from CAJQTT010000010.1 coordinate 2,823,225, forward strand.
CTTGACAGCATATTGTATTAACTCAATGACTAATCAACTCACCAAAACTGTCCGTCATCTTCAAACGTAAGGCCAAGCTTATTCCTTTCGCTCTTTGAAATAGTTGACCACTCGGACAATCTAGAATTGATGTGCAGAAGTTGTTCGGGAAAATATACATACACAAATTTTGGCGAATGGCCATTGGAAGCATCAGCTCTAGCATGATCGGAATAACCTTTGTTGGAAGAACCGGGTCTTTATTCCCAAACCCCAGAATCCTCTGTGTACCATCACCGTCATTGAGGACGCGGCAATTCCATCGGCATCCAGATTTGCTTGTCTGAATACAGGTTGACGCTAGACTGCATCGATGAGAGGTCCAATATACTATTTCAGAACACATTTAGCATTCCAGTAAACTAAGCCCCGTCCATATCCTCTGTCTACCGGTGCTTTGTTGAGAATCAACGCGTGTTCGATATCATAGCTACATGATTGCTTTACGTCGATGCTGCTCTCTTTTGCTTTTCGTAGTTCTCCATGCGCTCAACAATGACTGATCTGAAGCGCCGAATTAAACCCTGAAACCACAGAATTACATCATAAGTTTAACAAGACTTCAGCATAAGTTTTAATTTCAAAAGATTAGCTATATATGATAAGGCTAACCTGAACTGGCCATGCAGCTCCTCCCAAAGCACAGATGGTGTGCCTTTCCTTCCATTTGCTTGCTGATTTCCCATAGCATACATATTCATTCTTAGTGTGAACGTTTTAGTGTGTTGCTATGGGATCTCAGTCGCTACGAAACCAGCCCATTATCATAAATGGGATGGGGCCTCCAATCTAAGCGACAAGCCATCAAAATACAAGGGAACATCATCACAGACACTAGAAAATAAGAAAATATAAGCGTAACTCTAGTTTGCTATGATGTGTTCAGATTATCGGCTTCCAAAAGTCTTGTTAAAGATTAAATCCTAATCCTAACCTTTTAGGGATGACAGGAGTAGATGATCCACCAGGAGTAACACCAAGCAAGCTATATCATCAGCTAAAGATACCACCAGCGTGACGTTCAATGAGTTCCCCTTAAATAACCCGGTAAAATACCATCATTAGTTTAGCCTGGAACACCAACTGTGCCATCTATTCTACATCGGCTTCGCACTTACTTCGATAGAATAGACAACTCTTCTTCGACAGTACCTGGAGTGTTCACATTATGCCTCGAAATATTGAATAACTTGGTTTCAGAATTCCTAGCTGAGAAACCGACAAACCATGTACCACCTCATCGACAAATTGTAGGTGCAACAGCTACGATTTCGAATTTCGAAACAGTCGTTAGGCAACCGAAAACACCAATATCAGCTGGGAATGCGGGCTTCAATCTGGGTTTACCCTAAAACCGTAATTTTCAAGTTAAACACCAATGTTCCTGAAAGATTTATATTGTGTAGGGTACAAACACTAATGGCTTTGAACCTTGCCGAGAATCCACAGTTAAGTACTCCTTTATAAGAAAGTTGTGAAGTCTAACGGCATCAGCTACGTTATTGGTATCTACGTAGCACAATCCTCTGGACAGATTCGTAACTGCTTCCCTTGCAATTCTTACACTTCTAACAGGAATACAAGCTAATACGAGTTGCTTTGATAATGCATAGAAGTTCCAGGTATCACAGCACCAGGTCAGGGTGGTGGATGTGCTACGAAATTAATGTTTCGTAGGTTCATCAGGTCTGTGTATATGGGACCTGCAATAAAAATCGGGATGCATGTCACTTGCATCATTGTAAATTTGCTTTAGCTCTTTATGCTAATTAAAACTTAAAAATTTTGCCTCTTATAGCCTCATCGTTTGCCTTTTCATCCGGTGGCTCACCTTCTGAACAATAGTTAAAGTTCAATCTCCTGAATCCATCGAAGTTTTCTTCGTCCGCAAGCTTCTGAAGGGAAATGGGATTGAGTCATCGAATTTGGAAATAGCATTCTCCCATCCAGTCCTCTAAAAGTAGTAGGATTTGTCCGTAGTAAACCTTATTTAGCGCCTTCTCATCCCCATAGACATGCAAATTTATTAAATATTAAAATGCAATTAAACATAAACATACCTTGTCACAGATGCTTCCCTCTCTCCGAACCACGTAGTCAAAAGCTAAGGACTCTTCACACTGATAAAGGTTAGCTTGACATTCGTTGGCGATCACTTTGGCCAGCAAGGTCTTACCACATCCAGGTAGACCGTAGAAGAGTACACCCTTTGAAGATTGTAGATGAAATTCAAGAACTTTGCTGGGAATTCCACAGGGCACTGGACTAATTCCTGCAATTCCCGCTTGATGCTCTCCAAATCACCGACATCAGCACACGTAACGTTGGGTACTTCCACAAGTGTCACGAAGTGCACTTCGACTACTCTTGCCCATAGCATAACGGAAGTTGTCCATGGACACAGCCCGGGAATGAAGTACTTTGGCATCGATTTGATCATCTTCAAGATCAATGAGATCCATCTTCTCACGAATTTGTTGAAGAACGGCTTCTGAACAGAGAGCAGCCAAATGGCCAAATCAGCTCCTACATGCCCGTGTGACTCTCCACAGCAACTTTCTCCACATCATCGGACAATTTCATGTTCTTTGGTGTGAATCCTCATAACTGCCAAACGACCCGTGGCATCTGGGATTCCGATGTCGATTTCTGTCAAAACGACCAAACCGACGGAACGCAGTATCTATAGAGTTCGGACGGTTCGTGGCAGTCATAACTATCACATGTGATCGTTGTTTAAGACCATCCATCTGTTTCAACATTTGAGACACAATGCGACGTTCTACCTCTCTGCGAGTCTACAATACCAAACAATGTAAATTAGCCAGTTTAGTTGATGACACTTTCACACAGGCATGGGCATGAGGATTTGCACATAAAGCATTACCTTCTCGCTTAGGTACAATCGCATCCATCTTGTCGATAAATATAATTGATGGTGAGTTATTTTCAGGTTTTTCGAAAGCTTTTCTCAAATTCGACTCTGACTCCCCAGCAAGTTCGCTCATGATCTCGGGTCCGTTAATTAGGAAGAAGAGTGCACCTGTTTCGTTAGCTACTGCACGAGCAATTAGTGTCTTTCCAGTACCAGGCAGTCCGTACAAAAGAATACCACGAGGGGGTTTCACACCGATACCTTTGAAAAGCGAAGGGTGGCGCAATGGTAGCTCAACCTTCTCATTAATTTGTGCGTGTTGTTTCCTACACGCTGCAATGCCATCGGACCCTACCGCCCTACCATAAGACCTTCTTTTTCTTCCTAAAATTTAAAATGTGTCATTAATATGATCTCCATCATGTTTATAGTAAAGGTCATACAATATACAATAATCTTGAGCGCTAAAAAATCCGAAATTTACTTCACCTCTCGCTTAATTGGATTTCTTCACAATGTATGCCTGTGTTGGGTGGACCATACAGAATGGACCGGAATCTGTTTCCACAACTTTGAAATGAACAATTCTCATACCTCCTCGAGCAATGAAAGCATCTCCCTTGGAGATTGGTCGATATGTATCCAAGAAGTAGGGCTTCAAATAGACTTCGAACAAATTTCCATTCAAACCCTTAACATTATCATCAATAGGAAGAACGTGGGCTCTCTTTGCATACTGTACATCGGGACACGGCTGAATAGAAACCACGTCTCCAAGGCGTACACGAACATTGTTTTGTACGACACGATTCATAAAATTATTATCCTCTCGGCGATCGATGCAGCTGTCTCCCTCCTCCGCTTTCCCTTCAGCAATACCGTATCTCCTCGGAAAATATCCAGAGCATCCATCTTGATCTGAAATTTCAAACAATTCCAATCAACACCTATTGGTATGGACACAGATTAGTACTACACCGGACTGCTATTCAAAGCCCGCATACAGCATTAGTTAACTCATGGCTTGCATCCTTCTTACCTGCGACAAAGACACCACAGAGTTGTCATTTGAAGGTGATTCCTCGACGATTAATCTTAATCGACGACGGCTTGTCTTTTTTTCTTCTTCAAAGTCGATGTAGAAAGGTCACAAAAATACAACAATACAAGCATTAAACCCATGCAGAACTTACATCTTCACATGTTCCATGTAGTTAAATATAATAGAAGTTTTCCATTAGTTAAATATAAAAAATTGGGGTCGGGCAAAGGGTAATCAGCTAGGAATCAGCGGTTACGCGGGCAAGAGCTTTTGCCTAACCTAAACCTGCTTAACCTAACCTCGTTAAAGGCAGACTAATTCCCGTGTAGGCTCATCCCCCTTTGCCCGACTCCAACCTCAAATAGTTAAAAACTTAATAAACTAATAACTTACCGTGAACTATTTATTTCACTTTAATGTTTGACGGTTAGAAATATATATAGTATCAATGCGTGCTCATGTGGCAGGAGCTTCTTGCCGACACCTTCATTGGAAATATTAAATTCACACGTTTGCGAGTGGAGATTCTTCGCACGCATGTTAAACATACAGTCGCATCAACTACACGCAAATACATACACAAAATCCCAGCTGTGATTCCCTCTCGACCAAAGCCATTTTTAACCCTTATTTTCCCTTCGTTTCAAGACCAACTTCTACCCAGCAGAGCAGACGGCAGCGAACCCCTTCGGTTTACAGGGCATCGCCAATGCTATCATCATAGCAGAAAGGGCCTTCACCAGTAGGGACTTTCATCCCCCCGAAATAATACCCTAAATACGGTTCCAATTTAAAGCCCATTAAAGCCCATCCATCCAAGAGGCATCGAAGTCATTGAATGCATATGGTAGGCTGTACAGGCAGGGTCCATTCAACAAGCTTCTAGTTCAATGGAATCAAACTCTTTAAGATGCGTCGATGTTTTATCAAAACTCATGCAGAATCTTTTATCCGCTACGTCTCTTGCTTTCTCCGGGTTTGAATTAATTCTAATTTTTTCGTTTTTTACAGACACACCAGAAGTAGAAATCCCAAAGAGACGTGTTCACGGCGGGAAGGGTTACAAGACTCAGCTAATTTGCATAGTTCATGCAGATCCCAAGCCGGAGGTAAGAAGATTGGAGCAATTTTCAAGAACGTGGAAACGGTCTTCGTAATACTAGTTTTAGTTACCGTCGTTTAATTACCTTGTAAAATCATCAAATCGAACATAAAATTACTAAATGCGCTTGAAAGCTTTCCCAGCTTGTATTATCCAAAGTTCTACTGCAAGATTTTGAGCAGGACAGCAGGAGTATGTGGGATGAATTTGGTTCAAACAGAATCTACAGCTAAGAGGAGAAAGCTTTGAATGAATTTTTGAACGGTTCTAGTCTCTGAGCTGGGATTCTTCCTATGTACAAGTAGGCCTAGGCATGTCTTCGAACTTGTGGAAGAGCAATTTTAGCAAGATTAGGATAGTCGCGAAAGGAGGAAAATATTGTAAATGGTGTCATTGTCATTCCAATAAAATCTGACTGGGGTTTAGGAGGTCGAGGAAACTACGTTTGGAAAGATTGGCATAAGACGAGGAAATGGCAAGAGAAGTAGAGTTTGATATTTTCCTTGTGAAAGGAAGAGATGAAATAGGAAAGTAAGTAGAAGTTATAAATGCGATTAGGGCTTGACTCTTGATGTGACTTGCAGAGGAATTGCGGTAAGACATCGGCTCTTTTATCAGCAGAGCAACTGGCTGATTGTGGCTTGAGTCGCAGAGTTGGAATGACATTATGAGCGCATCATAGTTGAGATGGCGCCTCATTCTCCGTGCTTCATTAAGCAGATGAGAAAAGGCTGGAATTATGGGAATGTAAATGAGCCATTTGCGGGTGACTGGAAGATGGGATGTGGGTGGGATTTTGCGGGAATCTAGGATTTCTTTGAGGCTTTTCACCCGCCATTCCCTGGTGATAATGGTTGCGGTAGAATCTCTCAGCATTTGCTTTCATGAGAAAGAAGAGTTGGAAATTACGAATGTGTGCAGAAGCTGCAATTTAGTCAGTCGTAGGATTTAATATTCCTGAGTGGTTTTAGAGATTTTAGGGTATTGAATTTTACAAAAGGCGCGTAGTTTTGGTAGGTTATTAAAACATATGAAAATATACAAAATTCTTATATGGTTGAACTCGATGTAAAATTGCTGGAAGGAAAAAGCTCCAAGAGAAACTTAAAATGCCGCAGAATTTTCTGCTCTGAAATTAAACACTTGTCAGAACTAATTATTTATGTTTACATTGTTGATTACAGGTGAATTGGTTCCTGGGGCAGAAACCAGTTACTCTTTCAGATCGGATTTTCCTGGAGGTCCGAGATGTAGTGCATACGCTTACAATTAGTCATGTGCGGGAGTCGGATTTTGGAACTTACATGTGCACGGCCAACAACAGCTTCGGCTACGATTTACGACACATTGAGTTATCAGGTTACTAATTTTTTACTTACGCTTACTGAGCGTCGCTCAGACACATGAAGCTATGGAAGAAGAAGAAAGCTAAGATTATAAGATTCTAGGAGGCTACGAAGAGAAGAGTGCAGCTTGCTTTCACTTGTATGGTTTTCACAAAAACGCGTTTTACGCACTTTACGCTTGACTCACGTTACAACTTACTACTAAAGAAGAAGATGAAACTCGGTCGGAGTTTAAAAAAAACAAGAGAAACCCTCGAGTGTGGAGTGGATGATGAGATGTTATTATGCAATGATTGTCCTTATCGCTTCTAGAGATCCTGGTGGGAGAAGAAACATTGAGAGAGGAGTAATTGCAGTTGTACTAGTACTAATTTTTTCTCCAGGCTTCATGGACTTGCTCCTTTTGCTTTGCATTTACTTACTCGAGTAATGATACACGTTCTGGTTTTTTCAATGGTTATTTAACCCGAGATTGCATGCATCCAGACGCATCTTCCGTCCTCCTCTTGCCGCTGCTGCATTTCTTGTGTGGTGTAAAACTGATGAAAGATAAGAAGATTTGTGTGGTTTCGTCTGGTCTTATGGCCCAGAAAAAGTAAACCCGGCCTTTCTTTTCTACCACGCTTTGTACATTTGGAGTCCATGTTTACCTTTCGCATTGTGTCTAAACTTGTATGCATGAGGATGCGTGTAATTATCTGTGCGTGCAGTAGTGTAGGAAGACGGAAATATTGATGCGTCGTCTATATTTGCATAAGCAAACACACAGCCAGGGCGTTGGAAATTCAAAAAGTAAATGTGCGTGCGTGAAGGAAACGAAAAAGTCTGGATCAGATTACAAGGAACAAGATTACCCGAATTTTGTAGGATTTGGAATTAGATTATAATTTTGAAAAGAAAATGTGTGGGAATAAAAACTTTTCCAGGGTGAGTTTCCAGTAACGTTCAGGAAGTCCTTGGAAGGAATGTGCATGCATGATGAAAATTTGCTGGGGTTTTGAATAATTATGCTGAATATGATTTAAATTTAGTTGAGCTTGTGAATTCTCTGAATCTGGTCAGATTCCATGCAATTCCAGAGTTTTCCGCAGTATTTCTAGAATCTTTGTTTCTAACGTTTCGATTCTTTTAAAGAGTCATGCTTTATTTAAAACTTTCAAAAATTTGCAAAGTCTTGAAACATGTACAAAATGCATGGTCTGTTTTGCTTCCAAGTTTTGAAGAAATTAGCAAATGCTGATTCAGGAATAACAATTCTTGAACTTTATAATATTCTGGACATTACGCATACAATTAATTAGTCAAAATAATGATTATCTCTTCCTAAATAACTGCTGTTGTAAACGCATCTTTTTACTTTTTAAAATTAATTAACTTAATTTTAAAATTGTATTGTGCTGCTGATGTAGTAAGAGATACTTTGTCCATTGACTTGGCAGAATATGCGAAAAAACCGGCGTTACAATCATTTTATTATTGTAAGCCGCAGTAGATTGGTATGAGGAACCTTTCTTAATGAGGTGTTTGAAATCATTATGTCATTTTCAACGGCGTAAAACTCTTACAAGAGGTATTCAATACTCAGCCCGCTATCTCCATAACACCCATTGACGTTCTAATTGCAGGAATACCGAACGCACCTGTGATGACACGTTGGGAGGCCTTACCCGAGTCACGATATCTGTCCCATTCTCTAGGACTAAATCCTTCCAAGCCGACATCTGAATCTACCACAACCACCCCTGGAGACACTCTTAGCCTACGAACAGAGCCCTCTGGCTTCCCTGGAGGTGGGCCTAAGGAGTCCGGTGACAACACTGACAATTCCACAGATTCCCCGGATTTTGATGTCCATGTCCAATTGCTCTGGGCAGTTGAATGCTACAGCTCATTGATTGATTACCGGCTATCATTCCGACCAGCACCTGAGAAACCCGTGACAGCATTAAATGAGGACAGGAGTCCAGGATGGACGGAGCTTACCATTCCAGCGGATCCGTCCTCTGCCTTTCTTCACACAAAATCCTTTGTGCTCCACGGGTTGCAACGTGACAAAATTTACGAGGCTGTGATTAAAGCTCGGAACAAATACGGCTGGAGCCCAATCTCATCCGTATGCTATTTTTCTACGTTTGCCAGTAAGTATTCCACTCAGCCTGTTACATCCATACTTTGTTCTCCAGATATTTCAGAAATGCTCATACATAATCTAGGCTCCATGGTATGGTTAACAGTGAGCGCCATAACAGGGGATACGAATTCCTTCTGATTAATTAATTATCCTCTGCCTCTTCGACGAAGAGTCTTCGTTAACTCCGTCACCTCATCTCGTTAGCTTTATTGCAAAGTTGATTTTTACCGTAGTACAGATATTCCGTTATTCTGCATGTGTAGTTATTTCCCTGGACCTTGCACATTATACACGTTCATCTGCAGTTCACGCAGTTAATATTCTTACAAGGTGTTTGCACGCACATTCCACAGGAAAATATTCAGCGTTTTAGCATAACTGTTCCTGTGCTAATTGCAGCAGAATGTATTTGGAAAGTATAGGTGTCGCCAGCCCCAGGGTTACATTCTGTCTCTGTTTGTCGCCTTCTTACTTATTCTGCTATCCTGTCAGAATCCTTAGGTAGCATAAATCATTGTGATAGTCAAATGTGTTAGCTTCTCTGCATGTGTTAAATAGGGTGAGAAAATCCTCGTAGGGAGAGAGTCGTCATTGAATAACTAAATTATAGTAAAATTATATATTCGTGTCATTAAGAAGGGCGACGCTTTTAGTGAAATATTATGTAGGGAGGAGGGACAGACAGAGATGCGACTGAGTAGAAGAAGATGACACTCTTATCCTCATCTGCTTTCCTCCTTCTGCTTGCTATGCATCATCTTGTCTACAAATTGCAAGCTTCAAGTTAGCAAGTTATAGCTACTGCTTAAATGTAGATTATAAAATTTGCAAACCTCCGGCGCCGTAACGAGAGGACTCAAAGTAACACGGAATATGCATGCAATATATTTTATCCATAGGAGGAAAAGCTATTTGGAAATGAGTCTTGGACTGTGTACGATAGATAATGCAGCGCATGTCTTGCTTTTGTGCACAAATTATTTACCCCATCCAGCATATCTTTATTGTGGAGCTGACCCTGAGAAATTACATTAGAAGCTACACTGTCTTCTGCCGTAATGCTAATCCGCATGACAAAGCAGTATAGTTTATTTTAGCTTTCCTCTAGTGTCAGTAATCCCTTCAGAGCTTCGCCGTAAACTGATTAGCATATTACATACGTGTGAGGAGAAGTTTGTTAATTTTCTACACTTTCCATTTCTGAATTAAGAAGAGCTATTATAATTACAAGCTTGTACATGTACACATGTGCATTTGTTCATTGTGTGTTATACACGTTGCAAGAAAAATGTTTATTGCTGACATGAAAAAAGGCAGAGCTGTGTGCTGAAGCTAAGTATAAAAAACGAGATGTTGGCAAAGCTAGAAACGCGGACAGAAGCTTTAAGGATTAATTGAAAAATTACCATAAATCTTTGCTAATTACTCTTACAGATTCCACATCAGCTGACGCACCTTCTGTCAAGGAATTCTATTCGAAATTGGGTAAGAATAACATATAGGATTTACTTGATTTTTGTAGAGTAAATCTCTTGGTTTCGTGAGAATGAAGTTAAGAGTCGTTTAAAACTTGGAAAAACGAGACTAGAACTGTTTTGAAACCTTAGATTTCAAAAGAAGCTGTAATTTATCAATGATCGAGTTAAAAACTATATTGTAGTGTGGCAGAATAGTCTGTAGAGCCGTCTTAGGGCTTTTAATCCTTGAAGCGCGCGTTAAGTCTGTTAGATATTAACTATCTTGGTTGACTGAGACAGTCGACCGTTACGATGATTACGAATGGTGATATTTCGCCCTGAGTATCGTTGGACCATATGTATGAGTACTTGTTGATTTGTTTCGCTAATCCATTAATAAAACATCGCAAACCATTGCATTTTGCAGACCACGTTGCAGAAGACAAGAGTTATTTTGCAATTACTAATTTTAAAGATATTATGAGCTTACTGTTAATTAGTAGTGTTATGACCATTACATGAATGAACGTATTGTTTAAATATTTTGTTTGTATTTTTACAGATAGCTTGAGAGATGTTGAACTTCGGGACGGAACTTACTACAACGGATCTATATTTTATGCAAGGGACAAAGAATATGCAAATTATAGTAGTCTTAATTCATCAGCAGGAGCCGCTCCTTGTAATCACTGTATAAATGGACGATTGAACTTATTGTACAGCTTGCAAGTATTGGTTTTCGTTTGGTTGCTAAGATTTTAGGGAAGTGAAAGTTTGTTGAGCCGTGAAAGTATATTTTGTGAAATATTGGGTAGAAAAATATGTATTTGAGTAGTTTTATTACGTATTTTGTGATGATGATATGTGGTGCTAGAGAAATATGATGAATAAAATGAATAATTTGATTTTGATATGGGAATTAAGTTGAGTCATTTAAAATCCAACTTATATCGAGTCATATTAACTTTAAAATTATTGGTATTACTTAAGTTTTAAGCGTTCTGAAAATGAATGTTATACAGTGTCTGTCGCCTCTATCCAACAGCTTGGTGCAACTTCTAAGAAACCTAGGACAGGGTCCCTGTCTCTAGTCAATGAAGCCCTTTGTTACCAAATTTCAAAGTAGCTTCATCAAGTAAGGACTTGACTCAATCGGATTATTATTTCGTAACTGTACTCATTATGAATACATTAATCATTGTATTCCCTTTCGTAAAATTCAGGGAGCATCGAAAAGCCTATCTGAAATCATTCCTCTCTCGTTTCCCTCAATCGCCTATGATTCTTTAATATTTTCTTAACATACACAACGTAAAGCTGGCCGAGTGTATAGTATATCGAGCATCAATCCAATATATCTGTGCTAGTAAACGAAAAAAGACTGTAGGCTTGTGTACATGATGGATGGGCATTTGCGGGTTGAATCAGCATCGAATTGACTATCGGAGTGAAATAATGCGAGGTTGAGGTGATGGGGAAGTTCGAGGAGGAAACGAGACCCTTTTATTGGAGGACTTTGGAGGAGGAAGGGGTGTCATGAATGTGGAAGAGGATTTAATTAGGAGATGGATTTAAGGCTAAATGGTTCAGACAGTTTAGTGAATGCTTTTAAGTCGTTTCTAATTGGTTTGAAAGGTGAGCAAGGTTTCGGAACTAATTAGTAAGACATTTTATTCAACAATTCCCGGATATTCAATAAAGTATTTCAGGTGTGAGACAAGATTTAATGTTTGTCGCTTCGGAGTATGCATGACAGCTACAAGGTGGGCTTCAAGGTGAAAGTCAATGCGTGCAATGCTGGGTAAAATGTCGAATGCGATTCGTTAGGGGCGAGGACAGAGGAGGAGGAGTTGTGCTGTCAAAGGCTTTTTGATTGGTGTAAGGTGGAGAGTTAAAGGATGACTCATCCTCCCGCCATCTTCCCGTCGGAAGCTTCTCCCGCCCTCAGGAAGCGATTGTGGGTGCAATCAACTTTGCAGACAAAATGCTTCACCGTCAGGGTTAAATGAACTCAGGACACGATTCAAGAGAAAAGTCAAAATTCGAGGAAGGAGTTTTAATTATTTGATTTGCAGAATAAAAAAGCTTGGAGTTGAATCAAATCGTTTGAAATTTCAAGTGGCTGGATTCCAGGCTTCAAGAAGCCAAAGTTACGATCCATTTCGTACCAGAGCGGCTGGGAGAAGAAGCCCGGTCAACATCCCGTCCATTCAGTGCTGAATTAGTGTTTGGTGTTGATCGTGGAAGATAATAATATTTATTCTGGACCGTTTCCTTCATTGTGATGACCAACTGGGAAGACTCACCAATCGTCGGAGAGGAAACAGTTTCAATCCGAATATAATTCCGAAGACTACTAGAGTCATCTTGCTTTGATGAAATCGGCTTGAGCTCGTTGAGTTTGTTGCGAATGTAAACGACGGAACTGTCTTCGCCCGGAATTCGAACAAACACCCACTGAAACGCACTCTCCCGCAGTTTTTCTCCACCAACCGCCAATGTTCCTCCATCCCAAAAAACATTTACATTTCTGTCAGTCGGAATTCGTGCGAGGTAGAGGAATTCTCCTTTGTAGTGCTCGTTTCCGATGTTCAAAGGTTTCCCAGTTAGACCTGCTAGCCCCCAGAAAATGTATGCTTGTATAGCTGTATCTGGGAATAATTTCAGTTTTTCCAGGATTCCGTCTTGCTCGCTGTTCTTCACAGCCTTATGTGTCACAATACCGCTGATGTTTGCCTTGAACTCTGCCAACTCGGATTCTCGCTTTAGCAACGTTTCCTGAACAACCGTTGTCTTCGTCCTCAACTCTTCAATTTCCTTCGTAAAGTGCCGACCCGCACTTTCTACGGTACTGAACGCTTTTTCCGTCTGCAAAGTCTGATTATGAAAAACTGAGCGTAGTTCTTCAACCTCTTTTCGCTGCGATTCCACGTCTTCCCTAATGTTTCTCTTGTACTCTACGAACTCTGATCCTCGCATCTCCAACGTCTCCTCCATAGCCCTGTTCTTCATTCTCAACTCTTCAATTTCCTTAGTAAAGCGCTCACCCGCGCTTTCCACAGCGCTAAACGCATCCTCCGTCTTCAAAGTCCGATTATCAAAAATTGAGCGTAGTTCTTCAAACTGCTTTTTCTGTGATTCCACTGCTTGAAGGGCTGTAGTAGTGCTGTTTGTTTGCGCTGCTACTTCCGCCAAAGCGTTGTCAGTCCTTCTTATTTGAGAGCGTATCATTTCAAGCGCTCCATCCATTGCTTCGTCCTGTAACTCCATTTTACGAAGCGCGCTCTCTGTTTCGTCTTTTTGAATTCTCATTGCGTCAAGCACTTTCTTCATTTCCTCGTTTTGGAGTGAAACAGCTGCACGTACTTCTCGCGTTTCTCCCCGAAGTAATGCGATAGTCTCTTTCTGGGCTTTTGTTTCTCGGAGGGCTTCTTCAAAGTTGACCGTCAACTGCTTCACAGCCGAGGAGTGGCACCGACCACTATTTTGGGCCTCCTTCATTTTCTCAACGTCTTGGATCAAAGTAGTTCTTATTGTGGCCACTGTGCTGCTGTAGTAGTCAATTTTTACTGTATCGTTGAATGGGACCATATCCACATTCCTCAAAGTAATAAGCACTTTGTCTGCCTGATTTTCCACCTCACGAAGCGCTTCATCGAATTCTTCATCCGAATATTGACAAGACGTGGCGAGCCCGACGCGGTTGAGAATGCGCCAAATCGAAGGTTCCAGCCCAGAAATCCTGTCTTCACAATCCAGCGCAAATGATGAACTCGCATCTAATGACGCATTCACAACAGTGGTTTGTGACCTTGCGGTAAAGACGTTAAGGACGCCGTTCAAGAGTTTGGTCAAACCATCACCGTCGTCTTCTGGGAGGGAAATGCTGCAAGATGGCCTCTTGGCTCCACCTACTGGTCGCACTATTCCGCCATCTCTGCAAATTATTAGCCATAAACGCCAGTAATATAGCTCAAGACGATCCAAAATACAGATTTACGAACTTAATTGACTTACGGGTTCTTTAAACTTGTGTCAGTGGTTTCTTCGCCCAGTACTTGCATTGCTGAAGATGCGATAATCAGAGCACAGATGTAAACGAGAATGCCCAGAAATGACGACATGTTTTCTCTCTTTGTTTATTACGACGTCACCTCGTCATTACTTTTTTCAGTTTCAACCTGTAAGATACACAGTCTTGAGGTTTTCAAATTATGGATGCAAACAGTGAGTAAGTAACTCTTGCGTGAAACAGAATTGACAAATTGTACCTTAGAAAATCTTATAGTCAAATCGAAATGGTGTCAAAAAGTATGAGTCTCATGTAGTAAAGTAATTTGCTCACTGATACCTTTTTTTGATTACGTTGGACAACTTGCAACTCTAAACTACTCCCGAAGCTGAGTAAATGATGCTGTTTCTGTACAGCGTATTGCGACTCATCCAAACTGCCGACCTGATTGACCGTCTTTAATAAAGTTACTCCACGGACAAACGAAGTGTATTCCCGAGGCGTTTCTGATGAATTTTTAATCACATATCGGCTTTGGTTGGCAATACACATTAGAACAGTCATCCGATTGTTGTAGCCTAGCTTTGAGGTCAGATTAGAAGGGCAAAATGTTTGTGCTAGGCATCAGGTTTAGCATGATCACAAGGATAGTATAAAGACCACACATGAAACACAGATTGATTTGGCAGTGTAAGTATTGCCCAGTTGAAAATAATCCCTAACCCTTGCTCTTGTAGAATTTTGCAATAATTCTGCATTAATCTGCAAGGAGACAGTCTCTTAATAATAAACCATGTCACATAACATGATACATATTTCCGTGTAGCCTCGCAAATATCGCGATATCAAGCAGCGCAACAAACAAGAAAAAGAGCAAAGAGAAGGAAGTCTCAGTTAAAGAATAAAAAACACTTGTTTGGTCCCATAAATGTATTTTCTAGTTGAAATTTGATTAGTTTCCTTATGTAAATTAGGGCTGCACTGTGCAAGGTGATGCCATGCTTTCAGCTGAGATACAATTAACTTTGGCTAAGAGTTATCATCCCGTTTACATGTTTCTACACACATGAGGACATGACTAAAAGAAGACTTTACAGAGAAAAGCTGAACTGGGAACGCATTTTATCAAATGAATGCGGAATCACAGTATTAAAATCCAATGCAAAAGCTGGAAGTTAAGATCGCAGCGTGTTGGGAGGAAGCTTTCAGATTTTATCATCTCAATCTCCCGAATTCAAAATTTGAAAACACGGAATGAGCTTTGATGGACAGGCACTGGTACGAATGGGGATGGCTAGAAGCAGGGAAGAATGTAATAGCGGCGGCTGGCCAGTTTGTTTGATCCATGTAGTAACCAGTGGAAGGTTCTAACGCTAGCGTAGTAATTTTATTCCTGTAGTAAAAAAAATATTGTTATCTATCCTACATTATATCCCAACCAATACAATATTGCAGTTAACTAAATTACTCCGATCAGAATAAAAGTAGGGTTTGAAAAAGTCATTACAAAAATGTAAATGAATGTAAAATATGAATACGACGACATCTAGCTATACAGGTCATAACCAAACATTTTTTTGCAAAATTGCATGTACAGGTCACGTTGCGTTTATTTACATCATCTTATTTCTCGAATAGTCGCAACCTTGCTACCCTAGTTTTCAGCCTAGCTTGTTTAGTACACTTGATACCTGAACTTATTTTTCCTGCCTTTATTAATGGGCGGAGCCATTCCTATACCGGGTTGGGTGACGTCCGTCGGTCCGTCGGTCCGTCGGTCCGTCGGTCCGTCTGTCCGTCTGTGCGCACGATAACACACGAACGGATTGACGGATTTACATTAAATTTTCAGTATAAGTAGTTAACCCACCCAGGACCATCCCTATTGAATTTCGTTCATATTCATTAATTAATATCAGAGTTACAGATAATTTAAGAGTCAATTAGTTATCTTTTACATTGAAAAACATACGTTCCACTCACAAGCACGCTCAGCAGGCAGGGAGTGAAAAAGAGAAATGAAAGGAGCGCACAAGACGGCCGACCCGTGACTAGGGAGTGGAACAATAGTGGAAAGAAAACAGCTACTCTCGTTCACACTCCCGTGACTTAGTGGCTAGAGCTTGGGAGGAACGATGAAAGAGGCGCGCCCATCGATCGAGGCGCGCCGATCGAATCCCGGCTAGGTCTCGGTTTTTTTGCATAGCAATCCCATCAAACCATTGAGTTTTAGTCATATAGTTTGAGCCATTGAGTTTTAGCAGTATAGTAATTCTGAAGATTACGGGGCGATAAGAGAAATTCCTTTTTACAGCAAATACGAGCATACAACATTCCTAGTTAGTATTAAATCATGGATTAATTGTTATGAAGTCTTAAACTTCTATATAAACTATCAATCCAAGGTTTCTTAATAAAGCTCCGCCCATTGCATATTCGGTTGCCCGTTTATTAATGGGCGCAGCCATTCTTAGAGCGGGTTCGATGTTGTCGGTCGGTCGGTCGGTCGGTCGGTCTGTCTGTCTGTCCGTCTGTGCGCACGATAACTCAAGAACGGATGCATGGATTTACATTAGATTTAGAACACAGATGTATATGCTACATGGGACCATCGCTATTGAATTTCAGAATTTTTGAATAATTATTTTCAGAGTAATTGATAATTACAGCGCGATGAGTCATCACTTGCAATGCAATTACATACGTTCCAGTCGCAAGCACAGCAACGCTCAGCACGCAGAGAGTGGAAAAGAGAAAGGGAAGTAGCGCACAAGCACATAGTCCAGTAGCTGGGGAGAGGAACAAGTGTCGGAAGAAATATTATTATTACAAGTAACAAGTCGCGTGACGTAGTGGTTAGAGCGCGTGGTGTGAAAGGGAAGGACAGGGGATCGAATCCAGTTCTACTCTTAATTTTTGCAGATTTTAAATCATAGAGTTTAAGCTTGTCATTGAGTTTCCGCCATAAATTATTTCTGCTTCGTATGGGGCGATGAGAGATTGTTCTTTTTATTTATATGGTTGTATTTCCCTTTATGCTACACATATTTAAGGGTAGGTCACATTTTGAAGTGATTGCTTCCAATTTAATTTGTACATATTCTGCTGTAAGGTTTTTGAGGAAACATAACTAAAAGTATATATAATTATCCTTTCAAATAATCCTCTCCATTTAAACTTTTTCGAAATCTGCAACTAATGATATAATTATCTTTTCCAATAATCCTCTTCAAATTTAATCGTTTCTAAATCTGCACCCATTCAGTATTCGGTTATTCGTTTTTTGAGAAATGATAGATTATATGACAATTGATAGATTATTTGATAATTGATAGATTATTTGACAATTGATAGATTATTTGACAATTGATAGATTATTTGATAATTGATGGATTATTTGATAATTGATAGATTATTTAATAATTGATAATTGTGCTGTGGGGGCGAAGCCGCTTCTTAGGGAGGTTGGTGACGTCTGTCTGTCTGTCTGTCTGTCTGTCTGTCTGTCTGTACGCAAGATAACTCACGAACGGATGGACGGATTTACACGGGACTTGCGCCAAAACGTTGCAAATTTACTGTAGATCATGCCTATTCAAATTCAGTCAAATTGATTCAATGATCTCTGAGCTACAGATGATGAAAGATAATTAATTTCATCACCTATGAAATTAACACATGGTATGTACATATGTTAAACCGTTTTTGACGGTAGGCACTGTAACTCTCGAACCGATGGACGGATTTTCATCTTGTTTTCACCGGTATCTAGCTAATACGTTAAGGAAGAAGCCTATTTAGTTTCACTGGGATTAGGTAATTCATCACTAGGTTACAGTTTATAGAAGATAATGCCTCCGGTTATCCATGGGCAACAACACAGCACGTACATACGGCAATTATCTACCCCATGCTGCGTAGGCTTTCCAAGCCGTGGCTCAGTGGGTAGAGCGTTCGTATGTTATCGTGAGGACATGAGAGAGGCGCCGGTTCGAGTCCTGGCTGCCGTATTTGTGTTTCTTGCTTTTGGAGCGGCATTCACTTACACAAAACAGTTTTAACTAGAGAATTTACGTTTCATGTGGAATACCGGAATCATTCGCCCCTTAACTACTCCGACTCTGTCGTTTATTTTTGTCAAGCTTAAAGTTCATTTCCTCTCCAGAATAGCTTTTTCCGTCCGGGGCTATTTTCATTCTGAATTCTCCTCTTATTTTTTCCCTTTCCTCTTTTAGAAAAATCCCTTGAATGCTTCATATACTCCCACAACTACCATCCTTACAAAACCAGGCCCTTGAGCCTTAAAATCATCTATGATTATATCTGGAAGCAACAGCTGAAGGGTACGTGCCAGGATGCAATGAGCTATGCTCCGGAGCTCTCAAGCCAGAATGCCAGTGGAAGAAAGAGGATAGAAATGAATGACTGGAAGACTCTTTCTATTAGCGTCCTTTAAGGGATTTTTGTTCTCTTCCACTCATTTTCCTTAATACCCTCATCTGGATCCTTGACAGTCCCTGCCCCGACAATACCCTGCTTCTGCTCTTAGCACGTCTCTGAAAATAATGCTGAAAGGCGGGGATTTCAAGGACCTTCAAGGGCTTACGAGTAAAAGTATTCCCTTTCATCCACCACCAGTTTCCTCTACACCACAGTTATTTATTCCACCAACTCCAACCACCCTAGAAATGAACTCCCACTTCAGACCATAAAAGTAGATTTAAAAATGGGGCGATGTACCCTTTGCAATTTGTTTCTCCAGGGTCTATTGAGCCTTCCCTTTGTGTGTCATAAGGCCAAGGGTTGATTTCTCTTTCAGTATCTTGAAACTCCGTACAGGATGTACGGAAGGTGTGGACGAACAAATTACAAGATTGTGTGTGTTGCGGGTTTCTCCTTCTCCTTTCTAAACTGACCTGTAGCTTAGCCATATCATCTCTATATCTTTCAAACATTCCCTTAGGAATGCAATTTTCCTCCAAGGAGAAAAAATCCCTTGGAGATTCTGAGAAACTAACTCATGCCATTTTTGGCATTTAACAGCTCGTATTTTTGCGAAAGAGTTTCTTAAGAAAGCGTATAAAGATGGAACAAGTCTATTTTACAGCAGTTTCCTCTTCTGGTCATCCGAAAGGACATTAACTTGAGCCTGCGGTGGTCTGTCTAAAATGTAGTTCGGATTTTTGGACAGGGTGTGTACCCCTAATACGCGTACCTTTTCCTAATACGGTCAATCCCGGAGGTAGAGAGGAGACAAAGCATGTGGCTCGTGAGGTTCATGGAGCAGATTGTTGGATAGCACTATTCCGGCTTTAAAGTTTGTTACCATGGGATATATAACAATGAGGGGATGAAAGAGGAATCTCTTCTCTGTTGTGCTCTTCACGTTAGCCGACAGCAAGCGGGTTTGCTCCTTTCCATCCCTCTCTGCAACCCTCCTCTTCGTCAGGAAGGATTTCCAATTCTGCTGTGCACCGTGTGTTGTTGTTATGCGGCGCGCTTCTTTTCCGCCTCAGTTTCTTCTTTGATGCTCTTGAAGCATGTGCTCTTGAGTTGCGGTCCACAGGTATTGGAAAATTACCTGAACGTGGTCAATTGCTAGTGCCTGATTTGATATTACCTCATTGTGGTGAGGTTAATTGGGATTAGTCATAGTAAGTTGTTTGAAGCTTTGTTCATTGCCGTGTGAATGTGGCTAAAAATCCAGGATCCGGTACCGAATTCAAACCGAGGAGAACGGAAACGGGAAAATTTGAGTGAAGTGACCGGATGCTTGGGATTGGAGAAGGCGGTGCTGTTGTTAGTGCGCCGCGGCGGCACTGAAGAGAACGCAACCGCCGTGTGTACACGTTTTTTTAGAATTGTTTCAAGTCTTACAATTTGTGCCGACGTCATTTAAAATTGTGTGTCAAAGGTGAAGGACAGTGGGATATTAATCAGGAAGCGATGCAATTCCCGAGGGTGTGTTCTCAGAGGTGGCGGTGACAGACGGGAATGAGACAGGGGTGACATTGAAAGCTAGGATTTAAAGGAAGAAGATTGTGTCGTTTGTGGAATTGTTTTTCGCGAAAATAATTGTCAATTTACTCGTGAGGTTTGTTAAAAAGTGTAAAAAATCTACTTGTAACTCACGGATTGATTGACAATTACAAACGAGGAGCTGTCTCCAAGTTTACGTGGATGATGATTGTAAATTGAATCCTGTTTTTGTTCACACCTCCAAGAAAACTGTACAAGGACTCGAATATTAAAGAGGAGCTTCTCTTCAAGTTTTCCCTTGGATCCCAGAAAATGCAATTTTGTTTTTTTTCCATCACAGTAAAGACGAATATTTTCTTGCTTTGCACTTTGATGGTGGCCAAATGAACTTGTCTTGATTCAGGATTTTAATAGGAAACCAGGCGTCGCAATTACTGATTTTAATGACACATTTAAGAGTTCAAGTGATTCACGATGTGGGACTTGTTGTGTTTAATGTGTTTAAAGTTGTGACATTGAATTCAACAGTTGCTAACAGCATGCAGTGATCACAGGTCAGGAAACATACCACCTGAACTGAAGTAGTAAAAGATTTACAAGAAGAACCATTACGGATATACAAGATAACTGTTATTAAAGAGATAGTGGAATTGATTTAATGATTAAATATTGAGGAAAATCATTACCTGATGATAATAACACAATAATGGGATATTAACAGTAGCATATTTTCTTCATTTTCCCAACGTGGTGAAAACGCGGGAATACTTCAAATGACACAGTTTCGGTGACATATGCGGAACGGATTAACGTGATCGCTGCCGGATGTACACAGTCACGAATCTTGAATGGAGTTTCGGATAAAAGGTAAACCTTTTTGAATTTCTTTGACGCGCGATAGCTGATTGATGGTGTACCTATTATGATTTTAGCTGGCAATGTTTGATATGGCATGGTCTCTGCCGTCCCCTAAAGCAGGCATAGATCCCTATCTTTGTTATCTTACCAACTGCGAAGGCATTGTTTCTTCGTATTATCACCAATGTTTTGACAGTCTTTGGTGTTAAGACGTTTGCAGTTTGTTGTCACTTTGGCAGTAGTCAGTTCAATACTACATTCATCCCCATGGTTCGGAGATTATTGGCACGGTAGTAATATTAATCTCGAGTATTGTGTAGGCACTAGGCACCTGAAAGGTCTCACAGATCAGAGAGGATTAGTACCTTTTGATGCAAGGAAGTACCAGTTCCGATCGTGCCATTATTGAAGATACGCAAGTTTACAACACCTAGCCATAAGATTAGAAACGGATTTCAGTAATTGCTCCATACCTTCCTCCGTATACATTAAGACATGTTGGCAAAGTTGACAGTTCCCAGCACTTTAATTCACTTAATCTCTTGACGGACATTCGATACGGATTTATAAAACTTGATTTTTTTTTAAAATGGCAATTTTTTAATAGCCCGGACCGGTTTAAATATTTTACTACTAGCGTTAATGCATTGCAGTCTTAGGTAAACCTAAAACTCTTAGGTTTAGCTCATCTGTAAAACAGACCAAATGACGGACAACCCATGACGTTTCCCCCTTGGAAATTCATCCTTCTTATGGGAATAACTAATAAGACCTTTTGTAGTCAAGGAGCTAAAGAGTCAAGCGATGATATTCAGTCTTACGCATAACTTGGACAAGCCTCAGTCCGTCTGAGGCAGAGTAAGGACATTTCAAGGAGCAGCAATCTTAAAAGAGTCAAAAGAGTGCTGACTAAAAACGAGTATTAAATTATCCACCTACGTATTTTAAAGTCTGAGAAAAAGAATACGAAGCGTGTTAGTCATGATGATCATTAATTTATTATGCTTTTGGAGGTGCATTCTTTGGCTCTGTTGTAAGAGATGCAAATAACGTCCTTGAAGTTAGGTGCAGCTTCTAGTTTATGGAGGAGGGAAAAACAGATATAAGGAACGACACTCTGTGCAGGAATCAAAAGGCTGGGAAGCTTTTACTGCTGACGCTCTTGCTCCAGCATCATGATCTGATTAGTGTGTTTATTTATAATATTTACACTGGTTTTCTCAGGGGTGCGAAGTGGTCAGAACTTTTGTATTTTCTTGATAAACATACAACAATGATCCAATGGAGTTTCTCCCCGTGTTGTACACTCCTCTCTCCTGGATATTCATTTTCTCAACGTTTTTTAAAATTAAACAAGGCCAAAAGTAGTATAACTAACATGTTAGCAAGAGAGCTAAAAAAATAAAACTGAAACGAATTCAATAGAGAACACATCCAAAGAACTTTACTTGTTACCTTGTGTCTGAAAACTTTACAGGCTGACCAAAGATGATAATTGAGTTAGAGGAAGAGAGATGAGAGGAGGGCAGAAGATTTGGGCTGTCGGCTTCTTTGTGGAAAAATTTCAGCTTGTTCCACACAGATAGAGCTGGTCTGAAGGACGAGGTGTGAAGTGTGGAGACTATTTGGTCTGGAAAGCACGTACACTAGGTCCATGTTATTTTTTCTCAGGTATTTTTCCTCCGAGTTTCTCATGAAGCGAATAGCAAGTAAGCTAGTTCAGTTTACCGAAAGTTAGGAGAGGAGCTTGTTAGGTTTGAAACGACTAAAGAATGCGTACCAGTTGACAGCTTGAATAGTTAGCTGTGCTAACGTTCCAGCAGTATTTACTGGTATTTTTAGCTATAAAGTCAGTCAGCTGCTAAAAGCTGGAAGGCAAGGTGAAATTATGAGGGAGAAGAAGTATTTGTCATACCTGTAGACTCTGGCTCGTGGTAAGACCAAGACCTCTGTATTTACCTGGGCAATTGCAGGATGCAATTTACAGGTAGGAGAATACACCTGGTGGAAGGAGAAAGATGTGATGATAGAAGTTAACTAGCATAAGAGGAGGGAGCTCAGGGCACAGGGAGCGCATCAAAAGGTGGAGACACAGAGACACAAGGAGGATAATTTGTAAAGCTGAATTAGCTCGAGCGCTATAAAAAGTTTTGTCGACTTTCAAAGAAAATGGAAACTAATTGACGCAATCATTGGATTTTACAAAGGCTAAATGACGTTGAATGAGAGTGGGCGAGGAGCGAAGGGAAGCAATGGAAGCTTCAGTGAGCTGGTAGCTATTTGAAATTACTGTGGGTGAATTTACCCATGATTTGTGTAATTTTCTTTTTCTGGACGTAAGAGGCTATCTAATAATGCAAAAGTGGAAAGATTTTTAAATAATTCTTGAATATTGTGGTGTCTTTTGCTATTTAAGGGTTTTGGAAAAGGTGAAACTGTTGATAATCGTTTCCTTTGTACTGTTGAGACTGTAGGAGAGAGCTGATTTCGTTAGAAGTTAGTTAATGGTCAGATTTTCCCAAAATGTTCACGCAAGATGATTACCTTTAGTTTTATCACAAGTGAAGCAGTTGAACATTATTTTATTTGGGTGCAAAGTGAGAAGCATTGAAAAAGCTGCTGAATTTGGAATTGAACATTGATTTGCTGAACTGGAATTTGGAGATTACGGCAATTTTAAATTAATTTGATTGCATTCCCATGAAAATTTTGCCCTACATTTTATCAGCAACTGCGAAGATTTCACAAAGATAAGGATTTAAATGTGTCTAGTTTTCTCTTAAAAGTCATGCGAATATGAAAAATTTCGCATACAAATGCTAATGATGCAGACAAATTGTCAAAAAGGAGGCAAGGATACAGCATCTGTTTGATTTAAATAGTGTGACTGCAGCTGTTTGATTATGCAGCGCCGAGAGATCTCTCGAATATTTACTTGGCATTGTAGAATATTCTGTGCGCTAGATTACCATCATGTTTGTGCTAATTTATTTCACAAATTACCAGGTATCTCTCCAACTTGTCTGCATCAATAAATTAACTGCGGTTTTTTGACAATGAGACCTTATACTGCATTCATTGTAGCTCTTGAACTACGGAGGTAAAAAGCACTGTACCTGTACAAACTCCAAACTTCCCTGCAACTGCTATAGTGGAAGTTGAAGAACCACAACTTGTTAACTATCAGATACCCCTGCACTGACAACAGAATAACTTGCTATGCAATTAAGAATGACGGAGGTAAAACATTAGTTAGACAGTTGAGACACGAATGCTTGATTACTAGCAATCTTTGTGTTCCGCTATAAAAAACTCCCGCAGTTTACGCTACTACTTGACTCACAGCTCTGCTGTAGGTTAGTGAAACATCACACGGTTATTATATATCCCATACCTTAGTTATCATGTACTGGTTAATGGCAGAGGTAACTTTTTGTAGCGGTCGGACGTAGTAGAAGTACAAGAGTTTTAATGTTGTACAAGCTGTTGTCTACAATCCTTGTGTGCGCCCCTCTCCTGCAAATTCTCTTACTACGGATAACCACGAAGCCTGTAAGTAGTGAGCAGGTTAGTTACTCCCGTTAGTGATTATTATCTTGCTAATTAATCTTTGGGCCATCAAGAGCAATTACACGCTTGGAAATTATCGTCGAGTGTTGATGGAATGGGTGATAAGTGGCCTCTCTAGCAAATGCTACTTCGTGTCCATACTCGTTCCCGATTACAAACAGTCAGTTCGATAATGTGTTGGATGCCTGTGCTACCCATAGCTTCTGATGTGAAGGTTATTTGAAATGTTGGTAGTTAGCAATTACATGGCGTACAAGTCGATTGTCATGACTTTAGGTTCCAAGGGAGATTGGACAGCGACGTGAGCTGTGGGAGTGTGGATGAGTCCGTATAAAATCTGGAACGGAAATGAATGAGTTTTACTCCTAATCAAATTAATCTTAATTGCTCTAAACTTAGTTTAATATCCGGCCGTTATCCGGGGAAGCATGTTGCAAATTAGTCCAAGGAAAACTTTCAGGGACGTCTCGTACTAGCTCCACATCAAACATAGACCCGCTACTTAAATTCCATCCCCTCCCCCTTCATGCGTGTGTGAGGGGGAGGATGAACGGCAATCAACCAACTTTCTTCCCAGCGAAACTTATCATCTGGTATTCTAAGGTCCCCAAACCTTCTCTCAGCCATCTTTCCCTCTGCCCCTCTGTCGATATTTAACAAGGAAGGATGGATGGAGAGACGGAAACAATTTTTATTGTCTTGTAAAAATTGTAGCCCTCATCATCAACTTAACGTAGTCTCTTGCACCAAGCTTCATCAGCATCATGAGATATATTCAGGCCAAGTCCCTGTTCAATCGGCCCTCGCTCCAAGACAAACACATGGCTTGTCTTGTCTTACAAGGAAACCCCGTGGAACGTGTGTATCAGTCAGTACTTCCTCTCCGGCTTTACGAGGTTCCGGTTTTTATTACCCTCCACCCGTGTCTGAAACCTCTTTGACTCAATACCAGCCAGCGTCTGGATAACCAGACCTTAGGCTTGAAGAACTAAAGGAAACTATTGAAGAATAAGACGCAAAAGTAACAGTAGTTAGAGAAAACGCAGTAATAATTCAACTCAATTTAGGCGGCACGAGCAGCGGATTCTGGTGCAGAAACCTTGAGAAAACTTTTGAAATTAACAAACACGCTGGTTGTAAAATAGTGTATAGAATACATGTTATAGAAGGTCTGAAAAAACTAAAGATGAACACCATGTTTCAATAAGGACCGCTGCTTATTACATCTAATAATTTTTTCATTGCAACCCTTGAAGTCGGATGTAACTAAAAAGTTTGTATGAAAAATGGTTAGCATGCAGTATGCAGCTTGAAAGAACAGATGTGCTTCTAGTAAGGCAGTAATGCATCATTACCTTGGAGGACGAGACAGTTTGTACAGTTTTGACTGGAATAGATACACGTAATACTTGGTTATAAAAAGAGTGCCGGAGGAAGCAAGGTAATTCCTTGCAAATGAGGTGATGATAATTCAAATTGTCTTCTCGAGGTAAAGACAGGAGGATATACATATATATCGCATAAAAGAGGACAGAGTCCCTGTAACGGAAGTATCTTCACCTTAGCCTCTTCTCTTGTATTGGAACCGTTCAACACATGTCGAAAAACAGACTTGGTGTATAGCAGTGTGCTGTGCCAAGAGCTTGCAAATTACGTAATGTATATTATTAAGTTAAAAATAATAATTTTATTATAGCATAACTTTGTAATCGTTAAAACTCGCTAGACAAACTAGGAAACACGTGGCATAGCTTGTGGTCCATAGGGTTTTGAGCAGTAAAGCGCGCGGTTATGCTGGAAATGAATTTCCGGAGATGTAATAATGAGCTTACTAAATCACCCGATTGACAGTTTCCTCCTCTATAAACGCAAGGCAATGATCTCGAACTTCAGCCGTAGTAAGAGTATAATATTTGCTATGTGGTAAATTAGACGCATGTGCAATATATCTTTGACGGACATAGACGCAGAGAAGTGCAAAGGAAAACTGCATTTTCGACCTGTGTTCACGTTAAACCTTGGCGAAGCTCAAAGCCCCGAAGAGGAAGAAAAAAGGCTGTTGTTATATACTTGATAAGCTTATAAGCAAGGCTGTTTAAGGACAAGAGGTTTTGGAGTGCATGCGTGGGACGGAACGTGTTAAGTTTAATGACTTGTCATATTAAACAATAACAGATGGAATCAATTTTGGAATCGGGAGGAGGAGGATTATTATCACCGCAGTCGCCGACACTTACAGCTTTAACCCCTTCAGATACATCTGTCTGTGCCCCAGAGTCTTGGGGTCAGGATTTGGTTAAATATTCCATAGATTGTAGGATCTCTTCACATTTAAGCTTTGAGCAACGCTTGTGGCTCCGGTGCTCCGGTTTGAGATAACGTTGTGTAGGAGCACAATATGGTAGGATCGTTAAATCTCCAGGCTAGAATTGTATAGGTGTGAATATCATATATTCTCGATCCGCGCTATCAGTAATAGATTTTCTGCTAGCTCCATAAGCTGTAGCTTAAAACTGGACAGCGGGACTGAGGAGCAGATTAAGTTAGTTGAAAAGAGAGAGTAAAATAATAAAAACTATGGCTTATCATCAAGCTTGAGAGTCATGGAGGTAGGTAACACCCTTGCCTCCTATTAGCATATGAGATTGTGTAAGGTAGGATAAAGGGTGGATTACGTGCAATAATTTGGGATTTCAAGTCTAGCACAAGCTGGAACTCTGGTGTGGAACACCTTTTACCTGGTTGGGGGTAGATAATTTAATTCAGGTGCGATGGAGAAATGCTTCATATATATTTAGCTTTTTCAGTTTCTGTAGCCCTCCTCCTTGTTCTTCTTATTGCTGGCTCATCTTCCCCTCCTGGTAAGCAAAGCAGACTGTAAAAGAGCTCCGGAGATGATGATAAAATATTCAGTCAGATACAATTACTTCCCTGATTTATAGCTCTATGAAAACACATAACTTTCTACCATAACTAGACTCACATGGACTGGTTTCACGCACAAACCAACCGCAGTCTACTCGTTTATTTGCGTGTTCCAGAACTGGATTATTACAGAGGAGAGAGGCCTCGGAAGCTGGAACGCTGTACAGTTCATAGTACATAGAAAGCTGAATGTTCTGGAGTTTTCGGGTATTTTTCCAGTAGCTTTAGGATAAAAAATGTGTTTCTACAGACAGCTTTTCATTACGGGTATTACAGGTATATAGAGAGGATAATATTTCAGCACATGGTTGTAATGGAACCGTAAAATGTTTTCCTGTTTGATGCCCGGTGGCCCGGTCCGAAAACCGGTTCAATTACACGACACAGTACTAATACACATCCAAGACTCGTTCCGCAATTTTTACCCTGATCCCCTATGGATTAGGGTCACCAGGGCTGTATCTAGACACGATACCCGGGTAGCCTTCCGAGAGGGGAAAAAGCTTTTGTTTAATCAAGGTGATTGTTGGAATGCGCGGGATAGTTTTCGGATTTATTCCGAGGTCAGGGATGCATTCTTGCAACCGGGTATTCAGTGAACTGCAGAACTGCATCGCATACTTGCTGGACAAAGGATAAAGGTCGATAAGGAGATAAATTGAATACGGTACGGAATAGAATGGTCCACACGCGTGCAGCTGCTTTTCTCTTCTATTTTGACAATAGAGCACAACAAACTTTAGGGGATGCAATGCTAGGATACAGCCGAATAGTGAGCATATCCTAGCATGCTGAATGCTGGCTTGCTTTGTATTCTGCATCGCATGCCGATATGCTACGCTGAATGCCTCAATTGTAATGCTCTCTTCCCTGCTAGCTCCCGGGTAAAAACACTGGCTGATGCATTGTATTAAGTATACCTAAAACCTCCAGACAGAGATAAGAATAGGAGGACTGACAGATGATGATGAAAGAGGAACCGCGAAGAGAGGACCCTAGTAGCCATATGATGTAAAAGATAAACAAATGCATCTGTCTTTTGATGATGCGTGCCAGGATGGCTGCTAGCTCTTTTTCCTCTCGCTTATCATCATATGGCACACGCTTCCATTCATAAATATTTTTGGTAGCTCACAAATCCTGAGTCATTTACAATGCATCCGGAAAGCCCCTTGTTATTTTAAAAGTGCATATACAACTTCATAAGTTAGCTTTAGCCATACTTAAAAACATGTCTGCTTACAGCATATATCAAGCAAGCATTCTTGTATTACGTGCTGAACTTCATAGAGATTCATTGAGGCACAGGGATTGATTTAAAGTGATGAATTTTTACAGGAGTAGTAGCATTGTAATGTCAATAGTATTCCTTGTTCTCCTGTCGCTTGCATACTGTTTAGGGCTTGTGAATAGAAAAGGTGATGAGGAAATAGAGTGAAGGAAGCCCGCCTGCGGGAAATGGTTATGAATTGACCGCTGGAGAGGAATTCCTCTGTCTTCCTTGGTCAGTTGACCAAGACCGATGCCGTATCGCGTGCTGGGATTTGGGATCTGGAAGAGCTGCTTAGCGACAGACAGATGCAGCTTGTCCGCTATCTACCTGGATTTAGAGGGATGATTATGATTAAGCTAAAGCCAGGACGCAGATGACATTCTTAAAGCTGATTCTGGCTCTGGTTTTGTGATCTGCTGTCGCAGCTTATGTTGTTCAGTACGAGTACGCTTGAGCCCGAAGACTGGAACTTGAAACTCCCAGACTTTAAAGTAAGGCCCAGGAAATATTTGAACTTTATATTAAGCATGCTGTGGAATTTTCTCAACGTCCTGGCTGGTTCTGTCTGCTTGTAAGTTGTTGGCATCCCGGTCCAACTGAGTTCGGTGCATTCTGAATGGCTGGTGCGAACAGATTTTTTTAACGTACACAAATGTGCAATAAACAAGAATGGGAGGTATAGTGCGGGAACAAGTGTTTGTAATTTATTCAAATTCGCAACCTGTGCGAATATTTCAGCACAAAAAACACCACGACTCGATGTGTTTTCGATAGGATGATCGAGCGGGAGGATTTTTTAAAAAATTATCCTCACCGCTTTTCCGTATTAATGAAAAGTATTTACAGGTGGGCGATGATCATTATGTATTACTTTTATATGGTCCATGGGAGCAGGGTATGTCGGAGCGGAGGATCAACGGGAAAGATGCGTTCATCCACTAACTTGTTTTCTACCTCTGGCATTCTTTCTTCACAAATCCTTCTATCCTCGCATCCGCCCATCCTTCCTCCTTCTTCTTATTGCTCTCTTGAATCATCATCCTTGCCTTGTTCTTCTTCCTTAATCCCTTTCAGGCACTTGGTTGCGTGCTGCTCAAGTCTCTGTGGTTGAGTGGAGTCGACAATATCCGCAGGAATAGCCTACCTGCCTTCTTACCTGTACTTGAGTTATGACGCATGCATATTTCCAATGCGTATGGGAACATCCTTGATGCAAACTCTAATTGTCCATCTTTCTGAGTTATATCCCGGCAAACCACTCGCCCTCCCTATTCCCCGTGCTTCTTTTTAAAAGCTTGTGTACTTTTTAGGAAATATGAATTCAGAGTCATTCCATTCTTTCTTGCTATCCCGTATCTCTCTTAAATTACCTTCGCCCCTTCTTCTTCCACCTGAGCTCCTCTTGTAGCGTGGATCAGGAATCCTCCAGGGAGATTATCATTTGTACGAGCCGTATATCTTGATAGGAGGATGGGAAGTCTGCGGTTTGTGGCATCGAAGACTTACGGACATTTTTACCACGAGACATACAGACCAGGTGAGTCGGATAGATTGGCCGGATTTGGTTGTTGAGGTGTACTTTCATTGCAGACTTGTCTCCCTCGGTCATAAGATGCAAGGTTTAGATTTTGTTGCTGCTCTGAGTTTTTGTGGTCGACTGACTCCATCATATGCCCTGTAAACTCTCAGTGCTTGGTCATCGGCCGTGTATTATATTTGTCTTGTGATTACAAAAGCGCATACAGCGTGTCTGTACACGAGACTTGATTTGAACTTGGATTTAGCTTGCTTGCTGGCATGTATGCATAGAAAGAAGATGCGTAAGTCTACCGTTCCATTTTTTTCTACAAGCCTTCACACAAATTATAGAGGGCAATTAGGCAAGATGACTCTCACTCGGATTATAGAGTGAGAGGCAAGTCTCTAATCTCCGATTCACAGCAATTGTCGACGAGAACATTTCACTTGTTCGTTCGCGCCGTTAGATATGGGTGCTGTGTTGGCTAACTTCAACAATAGCTCCTATGAAAAGACATTGCAATTTAAATGTAGGCGCACTATTTTAGTCGAAGACTGCCAACAAAACATCCATAGCTAAAACTTGTTTTTAGCTACGCAAGATTAGAGAGAGGACTAGAGGGCAATGGGCACCTGAATTATTTATGTCCTTCCAAGGCCGCATAGTTTTGCAGCTACGAGATTTTTCGAGGGAATGAATATATGAATCATATTTCGATTGCATAATAAGAAAAACTGTTGCAAGAGGTTTGTTCGTGAACCAAAGAGCTAGATGCAGTGCTGAGAAGCTAATACCAAAAAGCAAGACTGGAATAATACAGGATTCAAATTTTGGATAAGGCAGCTTTTGGTATTTATTACAAAAGAGCAATTTTGTACACAAGGATCCCTGCAATTTAGTCCTTGTAACTGGCACAAGTCCGAATAGCTGTTAATACCGCTAAGCTTTTGGCTAAAATATGGTTAGATGTGGGAATTTTAAATGTAGGTGGAAAATCCAGAATTGAAATTTTTAAAAAAAGTACTTCTACCATTAAATTTTAGAATACAATCGTTGAGATCCATCCAAGGAAAGTTAAAATTTATGAATTTCTTATGATGAATCGTTTCCGTGATCAGCTTAAGCTTTACGGGTTTCCATGCATTGTTATTGCATTAGTCCAGTATTATTGTGCAAATGAAGCGTCCAACCCAAAGACGAAGAGCGCTGCTACTCTGTTACTACACGCTTTACAAAATGTGCAAGCTATTGCCATAGACCTTCACTAGATTTTATATTTCTAAAGAAAAGAAAGCGCGGATCAGAACCCTTGAAGGCTGCTGGCTATGGCATTAATAACAATAAGCATGAGGCATCTATATTTTGATGTGAAGATAATGATCAGAAGAAGGATAATGAAGATAATGACTGTAGATTAGAGATGATACTTTGATGTGATGATGATCAAATACTCGAAAGGGAAAAGATGATAACCAGATAATAAAGTGAAGAACAGGGGACAGAAAGAGCCAACAGTCAGCGTAAGGCAGGGCATTACTGGTTATAACATCCTTAGAATATGGCGGATGTCGTCCTGGTAAATCCTAGGGTTTGAGGGACAATAGAGTAAATAATGAAATAAAGGCATCATGTCACACCGGGTTATTTATTACCTAGGTCTTATTATCTTGTCACATGTTAATTTTATTCATAGGTTTTAATGATAATACATGGTCGCTCTTCCCTTGTCGTTGACCATTTAAACCTTATAAAAAACTTTGGATGAGATGATGATGATGAGGGTGGAATAAGAAGTAAATGTGGGCTTGTTGGAAACTTGAAAAGTCAAGAAGGCAAAGAAGAGGGCTTGGTTTAATTGGCGGTGCGTTAGTGGGATGCGATACTTTAATATATATACGCCTCATCCTTGGTTGATTGCATTAAAAACTTAAATTCAGACACATCCTTAGAACTGCGTTGCGTAGGTCTGAGGCTGCCTAATATTCTGCCGAGGTTATGACTTATTCGTGCTTAGAATCTAACAAAGTGGCGGGGTTAACTTCTTTGAGGCTTGAAAAAAGGGTGTGAATCCAGGAAGGGACGCAGAGAAAAGAGGGCTGGGGAAAGTTGGGATGGTGTTTTTAGTGGATAAATAGGCACGAGAGGTGGAAGGTTTGCGGACTCAATGACAGGGGGAGCAATACAGACTGCAAGTGTCCAGAGCTACATCATTTCGGATTGTAGAATCCGGATGACCGTAGTTAAAATTACAAAGGACAAAGATAGCCCACAAGGATAGGAATGAACCGGACTTGGATTGACATGTATGGGTTGGGGTGTCTGGTCGTGTGGTTTCGGTATTTCAATCTTGATTAAACCGCCTGCTTGTAGGAAGTAATCTATTGCAATGCAAATATAATAAGTTGCGATTAGAATTTTTATGGCTTCTTTGACGAATTAGGGAAAGAGAGAGAGAGTTGTATGGTTTTTTGGGGAATGATTACCATCAAGATTTTTACATTCCCTCATTCACATACCTGCTTATTAAACTAACACAAAACGTCCTGGAGCCAAAAGTATGGTAGTTTTCGGTCTGGGCTGAGACTGTATATGTTGGCTGGCTTGCGGGAAGGGCGGAGAATTGTTTAAATTATTGCTACAACAGACATAAGACAGGGGACAGGTAGGTTAGCGAATAAGTCAGGTATGATTACGGATGTCGAGAATGATGAGGGAAAAATAAGTATTTGGGATGTCCTTAAATATGGAATTCTAAGTGGATCTCTTTAAAATACAAGCCAATGCAACATTACTTAACCTGTAATTAATTGTATGGCTTGTCCTAAAGTGCTACTACCATATTGGGCCATGTGTGGATGGTTTAATGTCTTGCTAAAAGTTTTAGTAATTTTATTTTGTTGGCGGGGCCAGAGTTACAGTTGACTCTCTAATTAACGTTATCTCTAAAATTCTTCGTTTTCTGACGTGAAATTAGAGGGTGACGTTATTGGATAATGTCAATGTGATGTTATTTAGAGAGGTCGCCTATAATTGTGGGTAAAAGATCGGTGTTGCTTGTTTAGTCCTCATGTTTCAATCCGTAGTGTAATTCAGAAGACACGTTTCAATGCTGTTCACATGACAAAACGATTTGGTTGGTGCTCTTAACAAGCATTTCTAAATCATCAAGCATTTCTGGAAAGCAAGGAGTGTATCTGCATGTATTTGAAACGAATGATCTCATTTAGGCGTTAAAATGTACTGTGTTTGCATCCACGGGAACTTATACTATGGAAGTTTATCCGAGTTTTCTCCAAATAAAATCGACGTTAATTGGAGATTTAACATTGTGTGAATGGGGAACTTGCCAGGGTTTTCAAATTTTGAAGTAGTTAAGACAGTGATGTTAATTAGAGAGTCACCTGTAACTACGAGAAGAATGTATCACAAAGGTGCTTGGTTTTGTTAAAGATTTGCTTGTGAATACAGCTTCAAAACCAGTTCAGCAAAATCTGAGACTCATTCCTCGTAAATATAAACCTTATCACTATTACAAACCACGAATGAATAATTAAGATGCTATACTTCTAAAATCGTTTCAGCTTCCTCGAGTCTAGTTACTCCAGAAACGTAGATCTTGGAATTGATTCCATAATGTAATTCAGTTGGGAACTTCTGTCCCAGATAAGTTTCAATGGGTCTCAAAAGTTTTAAAAAAATGCTATCAGAGATTTCTCTCGATGATCTGAATATATTTGGTACACATATAACGTCAAATGACAATCGACATGCCCCCTCCCTTTTGTTCTGCGTATTTTCCTTGACTGATTACTAACTCAGTGATGCTCAACATAATCGTATTCAATAATCCGTCCTGCAAAACTAGTTTTAAATTTGCGTTAGGAACTCAAACTTGAATGAGTCACTATCAAGGAACAGCTACAGAGAATAACTAAAGAAATACATCGCTTCCTGGCTCAGGTTATCGGATACATGATTGAATCACTAAGCACTTATAACTCGTAACTTTGGTAGTTACAGTTATACCGGGTAGTACAATTTTATATTTTTTAGATAATTCTATTTGGAATTCACCTGGTGGCACTCTCCATCTTGGGTGTGAAAACGATCTACCAGAACTGGGCCTGATTGAATGGAATTGCGTTGCCAACATGACTGGAAGGAATAATGATGTACCGTTGAAATAGATATCTGAGGATTATGTTAAAAAAATTGATTATAGTAAGAATATGGAAAAGGGTATCTTAATGAGGTGAGTTAGGTACACCGGTCGTGTTAATATTTGTTCTTTCTGAGTCTTATTTCTGTCAAAGGCATTCAGGCTCGGATTATAGTTTTGTGGTAAAGAATAGAATCATGAAATACAAATCCTAAGGACTAGACAGGAGTTCGCCTTGTTTGTTTCAAAATTATATGGATTAACACAACGCTATTTAAGACTGGAATGAAGGATTTAAAAGAACAAAATGAACGTTTTTTCTCAATCGTGCTGTCATTTGTTAATCGTTTGACGTATCCCCCCAAAAACGAGCCAAGTTCTAAATTAATAATTTTTTTAAACATTTGATTTACTGAATCCGTAAATAATCATGTCAACACTATGTGTGAATAGGAATTGCTGCCTGGCAAAATCAAATCTCATTGTTTGGTTATAATCAAATGGCTCCACGTTCTCCATTGTTTTTCAATATTCCAAATTCCGAAGGCCCTCAATTTTTTTATTCAGGTCAACAGTAAGTTACAGTAATGCTTAACAACAAGATAGTATCATCAGTTTTAAAAATTTCTGATCTATGGTGTGCCTTTAAGACTTTAAGATTGCGGTAAGATTTTCACAAACGTGAAATCTAATCGTAATAATATATTTGAAACTGTACTGCAGTTGAAATGGTTACTACCTGTACAGCAAATAACCGCGTATCGGTTATAACAGGGTAGATCTAAAGTGCCTGCAGACAAACAACACTTAATGACGTATCTGAATAACGGTTTATTCGTTACAACGAAATAATTCGGCGTCCCCATACGTGACCGTTATAAACCATATCTACTGTATCGACCTTGTGCAGAACTGTATAACTCCCATAGCCACTATCTTTAAGTACAGTATATAGGCGTGAATGAAGCTGTTATTTTATTTATGACCTATAGAGGTAAAAGTTAATGGAATCGCAGATGTATCTAAAATTGAACACGGAACAATCAAGTTACACGGTATTCAGAATTTAATTAAACCTATCACATTCTACCTCTTGCTTTGCATATTTTCCATATTACAGTACTAATGATGGCTAAACCAATTATTAAGTTGTGAGGGCGAATTCCTAGTATTCAGGATGTTCCGCAACAACAATTAATATTAAACATGGATCAACCAGAATTTCCGAATGATTCGTTATTCCGGGCCCCCTCTGCCGGTCTTCCGATCATTAGGCGTTTGTTTAACATTGAGAAGTATCCGAAACGCAGGAGAAGAAAACTGTACCAGGAACTTACATACATGCATGCCTCCCCCTCCACCCAAGTACATTGCCTAACATTGTATAACGACTTGTTCCGGGTCATAGAAAACCATAAGAGCGTAAAAATAAACACAAGATCTGTACACGTTACAAGAGAAACAGGCTGATCTTGACTTGACATGACTAGCCCCTCGAGTCTAGATGAGGGCTGATGGATCAGTAGAAGCTATTACATAAATTCATGAAGAAGGGTGACACTTTTGAGAGCTCGCTGACTCTTGACTTCATAAGTCAGAGCATTTACCATTGATTCTCAGCCTACCCCCTAAGACGTGGATCAAGCTAGGGAGAAAATTCCTTGTAGATGATGTTTTCGTAGAAAATCTACCACGGGAAGGGAACACATCAAACCTGGGACTAGAGGGAGGACAGACGGGAGGGGATGAGGAGAGCTAGCAGGAGGTAGAATCAAGAAGAGCATTATTTGAGCATGAGCCTTTCACATTAGAAGTTAAATGTAAATTGTCCGCAAGGTTCCATAATGGCCCAAGCAGAATCTCATGAGCTCACGACATTCAAACTTTTCGAGTTCCATTTATATGCCATGCATGGGAAGAAATCCGAGATGGAAGCTACGACGGGGTTGGTTGCCAGGACGACAATTACTGTGTACCGTATCACTGTATGGGCAATTGTCTTCATACGGAGCGGAGCCAGGATGAGTTTCCTTGCTTGGATTGAATTTCTTGAAAAAATACAGGATACAGAGCTGGAAAGGCTGGAGTGGAGACGAGGAAGTGTAAATGACATGGGGGAATATAATGGTTTTCTATCGCCATTTTAATAATCCGGAGAGAGGGAGGAGGAGGTGTGCCGGGAGTGTCATTCAGTCAGCAGATCTTACTGATCCTTTTTCGCCGGTGTTGGATTCCAGGAAGATGATGGACATGCAAGGGTGGGAGGGATAGCAGGACAGAGCGCAGTGCAGGGGGAAGTGTTGTTTCGGGTATCATTTTTGCTTAGGCTGATAGCGTAGAAGCCCATGTGTCAGATTTGAGATGAAGGTAAATGTGACAAGATTCTGAGAGGAGTAAATGAAATGTCGCAGAGTGTAATTGATCATCGCGTTGTTGATCTGTGTAAAAAACCTTGGATTTCGTGACCATGAAATTAGGTTGGATATTTTATGGTATCATTCCTTGTGACTCTTGTTCCTGCCTGCTTCACTTCAGATCAGCTAATCCCGCTGTATCTTTCTCTGTTCCTTGCGACTAGGCTATGTTGTATTGTAGAATCTTGTCGAGCTCCTAATAGTTTGCTGGAGATGGAAAAAGTGAGAAAATGAGATAGTGTCGACACATTTAATTTCGTTTCCACGCGGAGCGAGATGATGGATGGAACAGCCGAGGAGTGAACAGAATCTGTGGAAGTTATCATGAGAAACAAGAAACAGAAAGAGAGCCTCTAGAGATCTTTTGCCTTTAGATCACAATTTTAAATAGAAAGCGGCAAATCTTGAAGCCTTTTTCGGTTATTATAATTGACATGATTTTAAATCCAAATATGCAGTTGGACTAGCTTTGATGATTTCTCATAAACGTGCAGCGGCGGATCAACACAGCTGTGGCAGATACATAAAGCATTCATTTCCAGGACTTACTCTTCAAGAGAATGGTTTCCAAAACTTCCGAATCAAAAAGGCTATGGAGCACAGTCCTCTTGTTGCTTGTAGATTTTGAGAGGCAAACGTGTACATGATACAAGACGGGAAGAACACAGTAGAAAAGCTTTTCTCCGTTTTGATATGCATGAACTTTTTGATGCGGAGTCAAGTGACGCTTTACGCTCCTAGTTTCGGTTAAATGCTCCAGCGAGCTGCTAATCGGTCTTCCATAACGGCTAAAGATTCTTTTTCCCTCCGCGTCATCTCATTGTCGCCCTCTTCTGATTCAGTATTTGTACACTTTCATCTTTTAAATACAGCGTGCACTAATAGCTGGTATATGTGCGATATTTAAATTCCTTCACCTGTAAATATTCTAATTATCTTTCTGTCCGTTACCACCTCAAATCGAGTCCAGAGAAAGATATACACACTTTACTTTTTGAATTCCGTACAAATCACGTCTAGCTCTGAAAAGTGACTCCACATAGTGTTTGCTTCTTCAAGCTTGAAGACGATCTATCACATGTAGGGTATAGAGATTGTAGAGATTGAATGGATTCAAGTCGTGAGAACTGGTATTGGGATTCATGTCCGTGAATGTTCTGAAGAATGGAATTGCTCGCGTGTCTATT
This sequence comes from Sminthurides aquaticus, assembly GCA_906901655.1. Classification (NCBI taxonomy): domain Eukaryota; kingdom Metazoa; phylum Arthropoda; class Collembola; order Symphypleona; family Sminthurididae; genus Sminthurides; species Sminthurides aquaticus. The sequence continues at coordinate 2,861,113 of CAJQTT010000010.1, forward strand.
TCTGTTTGTGACTAATATTTGTAATATAATAATATAATAAAACTAGACGAGATAGATGACAAGAGAAAAGTAGTATTATAAAAGTGCAGAGAGAGACGACGAAGAACACACAGAAGATGTATTGAAATTATTCAGATTTAGTCAGGTTTGTTGAAATTCAGATGCATTTATGAGATGATTTCAACAGATCTCCTCTTCACACATGTCATATTCTTGACTATTGTTATGATTTTGGAGAAGAAAAGCAGGTTTTGGATTGAACTCGCAACGCAAGCATCTAAAGCTATTGAAAGTGATGCTAGAGTGGATGAGTGAGGGGCAAATGACCAGCTGGGGTCGGATGATGAATAGCGACGTTAAGACAGATAAGCGGAGCGTGTGTGAAAATATGGAATTGTGCTATGATTTATGTGCTGAGAGTTGTTTGTGTGTTGGCTGTCATGCTGGGATTATTGACGTTTTTAATATATACCGAAGATTTCAAGATTTGCTTGCTGATTTACGGTAGGTTGAGTAGAATAAGTTGAAGAATTTTATTCGAGTTTTATAGGGCTGCATTTTGTAGGAACGGGTTGGGCAGGCATAATGGTGGTTTTGCGAATATTTGGAGGATGCGAATTTAAATTGCTGAAGAAAATTGGAGTTAAATATAAAAAAAATCCAAATTAGTACTAACTCAGGGCTTCTTTTACGAAATGTTTTAAAAAATTTACAAGGTTTACACGCCGTTTTCAGCGTTTGTAAATTAAGACTATTCATTCACAAGAAGACATCGGTTGAACCTGCAGCTCATAGTGACAGTCAACATCTGAAAATTTCTGAAGTCTATCACATACTTTGTCCTGCCTTCCAGATTAAACTTAAAATGTTATATCTGCATTAAAAAATCCTTAAAAATTAACAAAAAACTTCCATGATCAGCAGAGACTTTTAAACTTCATGACAACTGTATTTTAAGATAACTTTAAACATAAGTTATCATGAAATCACTCAATGCTTAGCATCGTGCTTATGTGTTTTAACACCAACAACCCGTAACACCAGGGTGGTTTCCTTGTTTCCTCGTGGGAAGTGTTCAGCACTCGTTGTATTCGGATACGGTGACCATAAATCTCTGCCTTTATTAATTCTCTCTTTCACTTCCATTTCCTTTCCCATAGATCTTGAAGTTAGTACCTTGTCTTTGATCTTCACATGTGTGTACATCGTATCCTAGTATCATCCCCCACCATGATCTTGAAAAAGGGTTCATCCAGAACGTATCTTAAGATGATGTATTGCGAACACGGGCTTGTTGTACGGGAAGGGGTCTGCCCTGTCCCTGTCTGACTGCACTGCACGCAACGTTTGTCTTCATCCTACACACAATTGTCGTAGTACTGAAAATAGTCTTGAAGCTAAAATAAAGTTTAAAAGCGCTTTTGACATGTGTCAGGGTTCAAATCGTGACCCATGCTTTCTCCTCGTTATCATTCGTTATTCCACGTTTAAATCTGCAGGAAACATGAGAGTTACTACAGATGTAGATTTGTGTGACGGATGTAGGATGCTATGGTGGAAGCAAGTTGAAACAGTATAAAGCTGATTTTTTAAAACAAGAAATGCTTAAAGTTTTTATCATGTATGAATTATAAAATGAGTCGTTTGGAAAATTTGCAGCTGTTGAACTGTGTCTTAAAATCGCAAAAGCTTCACAGTTTCAGTGCACGCTGTTTCCAGCTTGTAAACTAAAAGTTTGATCCGGCAAAATAAAAAATTACATCGATGTTGATTTGGGAGTGTTGGCAATTACAAACTTTCTGGAACAAGCTGACGGTTTTGATGACATTGGGCAGGGCAGCTTGTATGATAACTGCAAGGAGGAAGACAGCTGATCAGCTCGGGAGGATGAGAAGAATTATTAGTCAGTCGTTACAGGTAAATACATGTTACAGAACAGCTATTCTACCTTGAGTGATGATAATGCAAATGTCATTGGCTTTTGACATACGGCATTGTTCCATCAAAGGTTTCTAGTTTAAGTGGGTTTGAATAGAGCAAATTTTCCCTGTTGACAATGCAAATATATCGAGAGGGTGTCAACGTTTTTAGGAGTTGGGAAGAAAGATCCCCGAAAGGATGTTGGACGGTCGGACGTAGTAGAGCCAGTCTTTTTAGAAACAGTGCGTTCTCATGTTTTCTCATGCTGCATTGTTTAATCTACTAGCTGATTACATACGCAGGATTCAGGATCATTTGGGTGGATGACGTTGTTGTCGCAGAATAAATAACCGGAACAATCAAGGAAAGGTCGGTGCAATTATTCTCATCCTTGTCTTTTGCGATTCCATGCTTGCCCCAAGCGCTTCATCAGTCAGAATAAAATTTCCTTCTCTGCTCTGTCTGTAACGTTCTATTTGAAATACATGTATACATTGTCAAGAATATTTGATTATTGCATTACTGCATACATGCGTTGTACTTGACTTAGGGCGACTTTTGAAGGATGAGTGATTCGCAGATTTTAATGGAGGAGTAGTGGGAGTTGTTCTCAACTTGTCAATCCTTTAGCAATCATTCTTTTCCCTGTAGGCGTGCACACGACGGAAGAAGGGAGACAGACACTTGAATCTTTGATTCCAATGAGGGTGGACAACGGAACAGAGAAATGTGATCAAATGCTAAGGAAGCAAGCATGGGAATCCACTCGGGACTGTAGTCCATATTTTTTCTGCTTTTGGCTTTGTAGCGATTAATACGTTGGTGTTTATTGTGCGTACTTGGGATCAAGCTTTGTGCACGTTGCAAGCTGTGCGTTTGTGCACAATGATCCTGAACACCCATTGTTTCATCTCATTCTCTCTTAATTCCGCCTTATCCGAAATCTAAACATGAGGATTCAATCATACTCTTTTCATTTGTAGGTCATAATGAGCACTATTTAAATCACGTTTTCACAATCATCTTCATGTTTTAAACAAATCATGTTCCCACGACAGATAAGCTTTTATTTTCTCGCTCTCTCAAATCCATAGCATCACACGTTTCGTTTTAGATCTTGTGCGTTTTGAAACTTGCCTATTATCGAAGCTTGTAGCGTGCACAGTTTAAAATTTTGATACGTGGCATTGGCAATGATTGTTGCTATTTCCACCCCGGTTATCAGCTTTGAGCTCGAGGTGATGGGAACAAGGATGCGAGGTTAATATTTGTTCCGTCGGGAAGAGCAGGGGAGGATGACTTACGTTTTTTGTGACCGCACACACAGCCTCTGTGTTTTTCACTCCAAAGAAAGTGCTCTTTTCCAAGTTACCAGTTAAGTAGTGTTTAAATTGCACTCAAGTGTCGACGAATGACTTATGACTAGATTTGGGGAAATGATGCTGTAGTTTTTTGAAACGTTTCTGATACAGCAAGTAGCAGACTGCTTCTAACTTGAAAACCAGGAACTCCAAGGATAAACGAAAAAGTTATTTAAGAAAATTATATCAGAAACTGCTGGATAAGTTCAAAGATCAAGAGATAATCATTGATTCACTGACACAGTTATTTACCGCTGTAATTCTAGCTACTATAGATCTGATAAAAGTTTAACTCACACAGTTAAATCACTGTGGTCTTGTGTGTCCTGGAGCTGGTAAAAGAAACAAGACGATCTTGTACTCAAGCTTTGGACCGTGTGATTTAGATTCTCAAAGCAGAATTGTAAAGCATATAATTGTCCGCGCATGTATTGTATTTGCTTCTTGAAGCTTCGGCTATGCAGAGTTAATTCAACCGGTCTGGATTGATTCAAGCAAAATTGATGGGCGTGAACAGATTCAGAGTAAGGTGGTCGATAATTTAGTTGGAATTATCAACAAGGAGGAAGGTTTACAAGAATTGATACTGATCTGCGGTTAATGGTTACCACCATACTCAATATGCAATACGTCTACATCCTCCGCCTTTGTTTATTTGGTTATCCCTTCGACAAGGTTATCTATAAACTTAGAGAACATTAAGACGGTGGGCTGTAAATTTGGTTGCGTGATATATTTCTCAGAAGCTTGGTATGATTAAGGGAGAAGACGAATTGGTATTCCAATGAAATTGGCAATTTAAGCAAATTTTTTGCACGATCTGGTTGGGCTTGGTTTGCAGAATCCAGATTTGGTTTTCTTCTGCACTAAAAGTAAGTGCTTGAAAAGTAAGTTACTAGTTGGTTGTCCATCCCATAAGATTTGCATAAAATACTTTTGTCGTTTAAGTGTCGTGTTACCTTGTTGAGGCTAGGGAATGATGCTTTTCGGGCAGGGCTTTGGGCTGCAACAAAGATCACGTTTTGAGTTTTTAGCACAAGCAGGAAATTATACGTGAGGATTGGTCAGTTCAGTTCATTGCAGGCTAGAGAAGAAGAGGACACGGGGTCAATAACAGAGGAAGACCAATCGATAAGGGCAATAGGTGCTACAATAAGATAAATACATTGACCGGAAGTGCAGTTTGCAAATATTTTACCCTTTGACAAATCCTAATTTTTTCTCAATATTTGCTGCTAGATTATGTATCAAGAAGCCTTCTTTCTATACAGTTATATATCAATGCCGCATGTAATTTACTGCAGATTAAGCTTAAATTCGCAACATATTTGCAATCATGTTTATTACATTTGCAAAACTCTGGCCATAACTGTAAAATTGCAAGTGCAATACAGTTTAAGTACTCATAATGCCATGTCCTAGAAAGCAGTTGCGAGTATTAGAGGCCTATGAAACTGTTGAAGTTAAGTAAGTTGTTGAAGTTAATATAAATTAATTCCCCGTGAAATTATTATTATTATTAGCGTTGCTTTAAGTATGATATCATACTGTCAGAAGTTGTTTATGAATTATAAGAGACTGTAGCTATTAAACGGGTTAATCCTTCGGCCACATTTGTAGACTCTTTGACTCCGCGGATCATTAATTTATGGGCATATTCATTAAGAGCGTTTATACGTGAATTACTCTTGACATGTTCTTCTGAGGACCCTCTTATCAGAACATGGACGAGATACTTGCGATTAAATTAGATTAGGAATAGACAGGTTTGTTTTTTACGATCAGATAAATTTCTATTAGGGATTGGAGGAGGGGGTGGTTCAGGAAGGATTGAAGGATGAGGGTGTGAGGAGTCTACAGGCTATAGGATAGCACAATTTTAGAATACTGTACATTTAAATACAAGGGCATATTATTTATGTTGATGATTCCTGTCATGAATTCATAATTGCGTCATTTGGATACTGCCGCTGTCTCTTGGTAGATATACTCTTTGGGATCAATTCGTCAGATTTTTGTGTGATTCTGTTTATAGCATAACATCTATGCTACACAGAGTTACAACTTGCTGCTACGCTTTTATTTAATCAAGCCGAGCATAAAAATAGTATTTTGCTTGTAAAAACCTTAGTTGGTCATATTTCATATTTGACTTGTCGATTTAGCAAATATTGACAAACGTTGAATCAGTTCTTTTCTGCTAGATAGATTTGTGTAAAAACCTTGGAGCCAATTCAGTGATGCTTTCTTCGTAGTGTGACAAGTTTTGAAGCTTTGAAAAATATTATTAATGGTAATATCCCAAGAGATTGAATTCATTGCGATCAGGGTTTTCTCCTTGTGGGCTTGAATTTCGTGATGCAGTAACATTAAAAAAAGAAGTGGGGTTTGCAGCCGTGTTGTTTATTTATTGTAAGGACGGTAGAGGGCAAAGAGGGCTAAAATTGACTGGAAATAGTGTTGGATTACATCCACGTTTGTTTAAAAACTCATGTAGATAAGAATATTGCTGAGTGATTAAGTGCGTCAACACGGAAGTAAATAAGGGTATGTGTTTCTGCCGCACTATGCTTTTAGTTCCAGCGCTTTATGTGCTTGGAGAAAGGGTGAAAATTTAAACGTTTTAAGTTTTGTGAATAGAGTGTTTCTGGCACATTTGGTGTCCCATTTGTTGTGATCTATAGAACAGACACGAGAGCCGACAGGATATCGTGCCGATCCCATTAAATCTGCTGTTTTAAAGATGCGTTCAGACGACGCATGGGAAGAAAAGGAAACAATTTAAAGAGCTAAAGAGAGGGAGAACATATTTTGCAATTGAAAAGCCTGAGAAGAAGAATGGATACGATACGAGATTACAGCGAAACATTATTGATGGCAGAGGTGGGAGAAAGTATTTGTTCTTTGGCAGGAACTGTAGCGTTACGTAGTTTATTTCTTGCGGGCATTTTAAAAACATTCAAAGATAGCTAAGCCATACATGCAATGTTACTGCGGTTAGCGGGAATTGTATTAAAAAAGAAGCTACTTACAAAGATGGAGTAAAACGTTTAAACTATGAAAAGGATGCTTAGTTGTTCTAGCATTGACATTGGCATTGGGTAGACGCCAAGATCTTAGGAAGATGTAATCTGCATTTGATTAATTTCAATTGATGCCGGATTTAGAATTTAAGAGCGCGAATTGTAACGCAGCAGAACGATGCGATAATGAACCTGTGCTTTATGTTTCTTATTTCAGAAAATAATACATTGACTTGATTCCCAACGAACTGTCTGAACTCATTTAGCTGCCATTAATCGGATGAATGAGGAGTGTGTCCTTCAAGCTAAAATCTTCAACGGCGTTATAATGGTACAAATGGAAGAAAGTTACGGAACAAAGTAACAATGTGAAAGTATAGCATTTTTAGTGAATCTTCACTCCGTATTTGATTGAGAAAGACTTGTGAAATGTGGAGGAATATAATTGTGAATGAATGACGTCAAAGAAGACAGTGTGTTGTTGGACTAAGCCCAAGATGCCTTCATTAGAATTTTCTGGGAGTCGGAGCGATTCGAATTTTAACAATAACAAGAATTTGATCCCACCTCCACCCCCGCCCCATCCAAGAAGATCAGTGTCAACATCCTTCGTAGGGATTCAACCTTGTTCTTCTGCTCCTAACGGAAATTCTAACGGAGAGTCTTACCAGCGGCATGTAAACGGGAACGGATACGGATTAGGAAACCCTCCTGGCGGAAACGGAACCTCATCTTCTAACAAACATGTAACCCACAACAGCCACAGCACCCCCACTACCGGCTCCACTGCTAATAATACCAACAGTAATTCTTGTAATGGCAAAACTAACCCCATCCCCACACCCCCCAAGGAACCGTGTCTTATTAACCTGGACAGGAAAATGGAGTATTCTTTTTTTCGATACCCGCTCGCACCAGGTAAAGAAAAACGTTATTTTTCTCATTTGAATTTACACAATATTCCAAGTGTACAAACTTATATGCAACAAGGCAAGCACGGTTGTGTGAGTGCGCATTGGAGATTGTAAGGCAGGTAAAAGTTGCATCAAGTTTTTTATTGCGTAAAAACGCTGCTAGATCTGTTCTTTCCTGTGCTACTTATTTGAATATATTCCCGGGTAATCGCGTGAGTACAAAGGAGGATTACAAGTTTCTGATTGAGCATTTCCAGCTATGGCCTTCATTCGGTTGGAACTGTTTGCTTGCGCCTAATAAATTGAATGGGGGCGAGTTCAAAGATGTTGCTGAAAGATACTTTTGAGAGTTGCAAAATGATTGCTCAAACTTGAGATCATAGTTCATGATTGATTTGTAGGTTGACTGGAGTTTGAAAAATACAAATAAAAGCTGTGTTATAGTCATGTGACTTTCGAGTGTAGCCTTGCTAAAACTAAGTGAGAGAACTAAAATGAGTTGATCTCTAACTGATCTTGGAACTCGCTCTGGCTTCTTGGGAGTGGTGCAGTTATTTTTCTGCACGAAGTGGTCACATGTCGCATATGATGAGAATGTAATGGGGATAAATTGCCCAACATCTTTTGGAACTTCTGGAGAAGTTGATCAGTTCGCATGAACCGCTACAAAAACAAGTATAAAACTCAATATAAATAAAATATAAACTAAGCTGCCCGTTTACATGCAAGTTGTTCCATTTTGACCAGCCGCTGAATCAGAACTAAGTTGAAGCTACTTCAGTAGATCTGAAGGCAGTTAATTAGGATTGCAGTTACAGTTACAACTCTTGTGGCTGTGCTTGTGAGCCGGCTGGCTTGGAAGTGGAGGTTGCGCATTGAAGACATTGTGCAAGTATTGAAGGTAATGTCCTTTATTTCAAAATAATTACGTACTTTTGCAATAAAAGTTTCAATATTCCGAGCTACTTTTAATTTCTCAAAATTAAATTTAAATTGCAGGTTGAAAATTGAACAAAAATAGGCTATTTCGCGTTACAATTTGAAGGAGAAAATGTCGTCCTTGCTCGGCATCCTCCTTTGCTGCGTTTTAGTTGTTACAGCTTCTGCAATTCAAGTACAGAATGCGCAAATCAATGACGCAAATCGCAGGATCCAGTGAGTTAACTGGGATTATAAAAATAAATAAGAACAAGCGCAGAAAGCAGCAGGGAGTTAAAAATTGAAACTTTGCATGAATTTTAGACGTGAACCCAATTTGCGAATTCCACGCGCAGCTGACAGACCGTCTTGTGTCATTTCAATCCCAGAAGACGAAGCTGATGGATTGACCAAACTCCTCAACGGCTTTCTTAACGTCTTTGCTGCTAAGACAGATCCAGCAGCTGTGGATCCCTCCCGGGATGCGGGTTCATCATTTGTGCTGAATTGTGACAACGGGATTTCTGGGCTGGAAACTGCGGTTTGGCGGATCCTCAACCGCGTCTGGCTCGCCACGTCCTGTCAATACTCGGATAAAGAATTCGACCAAGCGCTCCGTGAGGTGGAAAATGAGGCAGACAAAGTGCTTATTACTTTGAGGAATGTGGACATGGTCCCATTCAACGGTACAATAAAAACTGACTACTACCACAGCACAGTAGCCACAGTCAGAACTACTTTGGTCCAAGCCGTTGAGAAAATGAAGGAGGCCCAGAACAGTGGTCGGTGCCACTCCTCGGCTGTGAAGCAGTTGACGGCCAACTTTGAAGAAGCGCTCCGAGAAATCAAAACCCAGAAAGAGACTATCGCTGTACTTCAGCAAGAAACGCGCCAAGCATTTTCAGATATCAAGACTCTAAAAGCAGAAACGGAGAAGTCGCTATTGGCAGTTACGGCGCAGAAGGAAGAAACGGAAGTGCTGCTCTAAACTGTAACGCGGCAGAAAAAGGAAACAGAAATAGCGCTGGGAACGATGAAGCGGCAAAAGGATGCATCCAACAGAGCACTTGAATCTGTTACACGGCAAAATGAGGCAATGAAGGAAGCGCTCGACGAAATGCGAATGCAAAAGGAGGAGACAGAGAGCGCGCTTCGTAAATTGGAGGCACAGAAGAGGGAAATGGAAGGAGCGCTTGAAATGATGCGCACGCAAACTGGAAGGACAGACAGCGCTTTGGCGGATGCAGCAGCGCAAAAAACCAGCACTGCAACGGCCCTTCAAGCTATAGAATCACAAGGGGAAAAAATTGAAGACCTGCGCTCAGTTTTCCATAATCAGACTTTGAAGACGGAGGAAGCGTTGAGCGCATTGGAAAGCGCGGATGGGCGCTTCACCAACGACATTGAAGAGTTGAGGCAGAAGAACACTGCTGTGGAGGAAACGTTGAAGACGCGCGAATCAGAGTTCTCGGAGTACAAGGCGAAGATGAGCCAAGTTGTGACCAAGCAGGCTGAGAAGGACAGCGAGCAAGACGAACTCCTGGAAAAACTAAAACCATTCTCATCACCAGCACTGCTAACTTATACGATCTCTGGATTTGCAGGTCTAACTGGTAAATATTTGACCATTGAAAACGTTTACTACAAAGGAGAATTCCTCTATCTCGCACGAAATCCGACCAACAGAAGTGCAAATGTTGGTCATGATGGAGCAACACTGGCGGTTGGCAGAAACAAACTTCGGGAGAAAGCGTTTCAGTGGGAGTTTGTTCGGGTTCCGGGCGAAGACAGTTCCGTCGTTTACCTTCGCAACAAACTGGATGAGCTCAAACCGATTCCATCAAAGCAAGATTACTGGGGTCGTTTGAATTACATTCGGATTGAAACTGTTTCCTCTCCGACGGGTGGTGAGTCTTCCCAGTTGGTCATCACAATGAAGGAAACGCTCTGGAATCATTATTATCATCCACGCTCAACACCAAACACTGACGCAGCATTGAATGGGCGGGGGATTCGGGGTAATTCTTCTCCCAGCTTCCCTGGCACAAAATGGATCGTAACTTTGGCTTCTTGAAGCCTGGAATCCAGCCACTTGAAATTGCAAACCATTTAATTCAACTCCAAGCTTTTTGATTCTGCGGATTAAATAATTAAAACTCCTTCCTCGAATTTTTACTTTCCTCTGCAATCTGTCAGTTCATTGAACCCTGACGGCGAAGCATTTTATTTCTCGAGTTCAATGCCCTCACTCTCGCTTCCTGAGGGCGAGAGAAGCTTCCGACGGGAAGATGGCGTAAGGATGAGTCATCCTTTCACTCTCCACTTTCAACCAATCAAAAAGCCGAAAGCATAGCATAACTCCTCCTCCACACTCGCCCCTAACGAATCGAATTATACACTTTACCCGGCATTGCACGCACAGACTTTCACCTGGAGGCCCTTTCTTGTAGTTGCCATGGCAACTCCCAAACTGCTCACCATATATATTTTACTCAGAGATATGTTGAATAAAATGTCTTTCTGATTAGTTCCAAAACCTTGCGCACTTCCCAAACCAATTAGAATCGACTAAAAAGCATAAACTACAGTGTCTGAACCATGTAGCCTGGAATAATTAAATCCTATTTCGCATCCATGACCTATGACATGTCTTCCTCCTCCAAAGGTCTCGTTTCCTCCCCAAACTACCACATCATCTCAACCTCGCATTATTTCCCTCCAATAGTCAAGTCGATGTTGATTTGTCTCTCAGATGACCATCCTTCACGTGTGAACAAGCCTACAGTCTTTTATTAATTACTAGCACAGATAAATGTAGCGACTCATACAAATCCAAGTTCTAACTTCCTGAGGCTACATGGAGCATGCACGTTTAATTAAGTTTGCAATTTTTACCGCAGTACCAGTTATCCTAGAACTAAAGCCAAGCTAGGAAGAGGTTAGACAGTTTCAAAATTCAATTTAATCAAGCGGAGCAACACAGTTGCAGCAGCATGCAATTATTCTCCATTCCAAGTATTCATTTTGACGTATTTTTACTCATAGGTAAATTCTTTTCTTTAAAAACCGAACTAAGCAACCTTTATCATTTATGTAATCAGTCGCTTCCAATACACATTTAATGAATTTTGAGCTCCCCAACGAGCTCCACGCAGTAGTTTATTACATTGAAGATAGCTAGACCTACTTTCAGATGGTAGTAAGCGATGAGCATAGCCAAAGATACGAGAGAATGTAAAATCGCCAGAATTCTGATAGAACGTGCCATGTAGAAATAAATACTTTTCGTCCATATGCACAAACTCAATCGCATCTTCTTCGTCGATTTACACATATGGAGGTGTTAGACCACCTTGAACTTTGTATATTTTATGCTGCAATCCTACTGATTATTAATATCATCCGCAAGTAATTCCAGCACAGTTGGTGAAAATATTTATGTTTTAGAAATATTCCAAGCCAGCTAATTTAAATCCTGTTTTAAGGAGATTTTACGTTACCATTGTTAGTGATATTTATATATGCAGTCTCGTTTGAAATAATTGGCATCAGGTTCCAGGCTGGAACAAGAGCTCATGATTGAAGTTGCATTACCATCCGTGTTCCGTGTTTGCAAATGCAATTGAAGATTAGCTTATAGTACAGTCACACAACAGTCCGAAAGCACAAATACAGTTATTTCCATCTCAACAATGGCTCTTGCAGCTGGCTGGTGGAAAATCCAGCTCGGAATTACTATGTGTAATTCATATATAATAGTCCATAGCAACGATAAATTTCGTACCGATTTCCTAGTTGACTCTCTTCGATTAAACAATGATGAAAAAAACTATTCCATCTCCGTCTGAATGATCAGCTCTCATTATTAAGTTAGTACTTCATTGCGCAAGACATCTAAATTTAGAGCTTATTCATAGAATATTTTTAACTTTAAATTTGAAGTATTTAAACTCAGGCTAATACCTTTAGCAAAATTTGAGTAAATTAAAATTTGAATTCGGAAAATACATCAGTTTTAGCTCGATAATTTTGGAAGAAAATCTCATCTAAATTATTCAGGTACGTACGGCGATGAATAGCAAATACATTAAAATAATTAAATTAGAATAAACATTCTGTAAGGAACACGTACGTATGTTTACAGAAATGGCGGGAAAGGCGGTGGCGGACATGATGGCCAAACTACACCATATGATTGCTGGCACTACCTCTGACACTCAGACTACATCCCAATTGTACCCTGAGCTTATAGAGACAGAAGGGACGAGTTCCAATTCTGTGAACACAGCGGATTGGCATAAAATGCGTTTCGACAAGTGTTGGATAGATCATCCCAAGTGTGCCGAGGATCCAGCTATTCGGGTCGCATGCAGAAATTTGACTGAGAAGCTTTGGAATGAAATGCTGAGAAAGAGTCCGTTAAGCGTAATTAAAGCGCACAAGGAAAATTGTAAATACAAAGGGGATGCTGACTGGAACGCTGATACGCAAGCCAAGATTATCTCGCTTGTTGCAAAGGAAATTGCTAATTTTCACACTCCCATCAGTAGAAAAGCTAAGTGGGGTCACCAGCACGTAGCAGAGCCAGGGACGGACCGGCAATCTACGGATCCTGCAAACTGGGATAAAATGAACTTCGATAGATGCTGGGTGGATAACCAGGAATGCCTCCGATCTGGTAGATTAGCAGCTCAGTGTCGAAAGGAGACTGAGAAAAAATATGGCGAAGTCGCCTATCTGAAAGATATAAAAGATAAATCAGCACCTGACGGAATAATAACGAAACAAGAACAAGTTAGAGGGCTACTCCGGAAGGCCATCACGAAAGATCCATACCTACAAAAGATGAGTGATCAAGAAAAAGCTTTTCGGCGCGCGCAACTCGAAATGGCTGAATGGCACAGGAAGAAAGCAGCGTTGAAATCGAGAACTACTCTGCCACCACCCCGCCAATTTTATCCATACACTCAAAGAAATTACAGGTGGCATAAAACTAACGACGGATGGAATCAAGAACGTAGTGAAAGGTTAGTTGAGCCGGATGATCCCAAGGTTCGAACCGCTTGCAAAGATATCGAAATATCCGAAGCGGACAGATTGGCAGAGGCCGCTTTACTTAACCGGGTGTATGCTCCAGAAGAGATCCCCGCTCCATTCCTCCAGTTCGGTCAACAGCAGTATGTCCCTCCGGAACGTGAGATAGATTTGAATGACGCAATGATAGAATACGAAGATGACGATGATGATGATGAAGCCTACGTAACCGGTGCTTATGATCCTGATGTCTCCTGTTATGAGTGGCGACCATCTGGTGATGGAAATGGCAGAGGTCCTGGACCAAGTGGTAGCGCTGGTGGAGTCTGCGCATGAGTTCAGCGGAGCGCATATGCAATTTTAGTTTACGGACCACACATAAGCAACCCCATTGAGTTATAAATCTTTAGCCGGGTATATACAGATACTATAATTTCTTATAACTCTCAGTTACAGTTCTCAGCGGGAATAATCATGGTTTTTTCAAACTTTTATTTCAAACGTATCCATGCTAACTGAAATCAATCATTAAATCCTAGTTTTTTCTATAATAGCGCCTCTTTTATTTAAATGCTTAAACTTTTACAACCGGCTTATATTTATACAAATACAGTAAATTAAGTATCACCCCGAGAACCATATTAAGGATAAAAGGGTTTTTCGCTAATCAATAAGTGCTGAAAGAGCAATTCTTCGGTGACTTCCGCTTTGCGAAGTTTGCCCTCTTATTTTGGTATTAGCGCTATCGGAAATCATAAGGTTGCAGATAATTGTCCATTGTCCATCATGTGCTCGGATCCCTTCAAGGATTAAGCTGATTAGTAGATTTAAACGAGAATGTTTATGTAGGGGGCGTGTGGATGTTATTTGTAAATGATGTAGCCGATTATTCTAGCTTGCTGTGTATTCGGATACAGGATACGATGAATGAGTAAAAAAACTCAAAGAAATAGTAAATTGAGAAAAAGTAATACTCCCTTCTGACTACTATCTATTAGATCGACAGCATGTTTTACTTGTCTTGTAAATATTCTGTGTGGAGTCTTCTTCCTTTTCTCCTTCTTGTCCGACCTATACGTTTCTAAAGCGGAGCTAAAGACACTTGCGCTCGAAACTTTGTCTCGGAGGTCTGTAAAACTCTTTAAAATTACCTCATCTCTCCTCCTCTCGTTCTTACTCTGCTCCAAGCTTGCTCCGGAAGTGAAGCTGAAATGACTGTTTACGACAGACGCAGCCAGAAACTTCCTGCGCCACACACACGTACATGAACAGAGGTGCACAGATTGCTTCGATATGTAAGGGTCTTTTAAAATCTGAACTGCAGTCAGGCTGCAGAAGGAGGGATGAAAGTTCAGAGGCATATGCAGAGTTAAAATAGGGTTTGAGGAAAAGGGAAGAGATTGAAAAGTCTGGAAGATGCATCAACTTGTCTTGTGTTTCTTAACATTGGCTTTTAAAAGAAAATGGTAGAGGAGGACTTGAGACTTGTGATTTGCTTAGGTTATAGTGGGATGGTAGCAAAAAGTGCGACCATGTCGAGTTAAATATAGATTATGGTATGGGCAAAAGACACATCTTAGGAAGTAATCTTCTATGAGAGTTGTCTATCTCATCTCTAGCAGTTCTAGTGTTGCTGTCCTAGGAAGCTGATGTTAAAGAAGCTATAGTTTTTCGAGTTCGTATTATTGTTGATCTTTGAATAGATTTAAGAGTCTTCATTGATTAAGTTAAGAGTTCTGTGCTAGAGTTGACCTACGGACCAACATCGTAGAGGAAGCTTCGTTTCACAAAGTTGGAATTGTTTCTAAAGCTCTGAACCGAGGTTCCAGGTTCTAGAACCACCACCACATTTTAACAAGATTCTGTCTGGAGCATTTCAAGTGTCTAGTGCGGTGGCAAATTCCGTCAAGTAACAAATTTCAGTGGTGAGTAAATAGTGGAATTGTGGGAGGAAGTACGCTTATTACAACTTGTTCTGATTGATTAGTTCGTTAATAGGTGTGTAGTTAGGGATGAACTGTGAGATGTGAACCCGGATTTAGCAGTAAGCGGAGAAATTTTCAGTCGTCAGAGTCCGTGAAGGGTAAAAGGGATTTTTACTATCTTGTTTCCATTTTCTTGGTTATTACCTACGTGAATAAAAAAATTGGAATTAATTAAATCGGTAAGAAGCAATTCTTTAATCTTAAATGAAGTAACAATGTTTTCAATGCTGTAAAAGCGAAGCTGCAGAGTGGAGTAAGCTCCAAACGCTCTAGAATTGCTTTGTACGTAGGGATGCAATACCGTAAAGCGTGGCGCCCCCTTACGACAAACTCGACTCATCCTGCAGTTCATTGCCGCTTTAGCTCATATAGTTTGAAATCTAATCTGTTTCTTCTGATCTTTCCAAGGCTAATGAGAAATATTGACTGGCTGTGATAAAAAGCTCTTTGTATCTCATGTATACACTTATGCTAAATGCACCAATTTGTAAACATAAGTAGGGCTAACATGTTCCGTCTGGTTAAGTTGCATTAAATTGCATAGACGGTGGGCGTGAAGGCGTGTAAGGATTTTAACACGATATCGCAGGTGTTAGGTTTAAGGAGACAGACGAGGATTCAGCATACACTTTTACGGATGTCTTGTTGCTGCACGTGCTTGGTTTTGGCAGTCGGGAGATTTTTCTCTGCCAAGATTGCAAGGAACGTGACTGTTTAATTTTATTTTGCAAGTGTCAGACCGTTCGGTTCATTGGCAGCTTGATACTTTTAATGTGGTGCGTGTTTTGTCTTACGCACACGGAGGAAAAGAATCTGGAAAGACAAACGGAGATTAATTCAAAGCCTGTAGCATGTTTGCAGTCTGAGAACGGAACGAGCTCAACTTGTCCTCACAAATGACAGAATGTCTTGGTTTTGAGAATGCAATAATTATTCTTCAGAATAATTTGAGTTTATAAAAACCAGTGGAACCCTCCAACTCTAGTTCCAGTTTAAAGTGTGTTAAAAAATGCATAACAAATTTATTAAAGCAGGTGCAATTAATTACTCAATTAGTAGCACGCTCTTCTGCAGCAGTTGTATCACTACACCCGCCTGTACAACTTCGATGCTCTGTGCTTTTGATCTGTTGGCCGAAGTCGATTGTCCAGTTCTTCAAAGTTTCCAGGTACAGGAGCGCATTTCGCATGGTTACATTTTTTGTCCTCCAATCTACCTGCACATGCACGCGACAGGCACAGGCTTCGTAGATTGGACACAACTGCAATTTTATATTTCAATGCACGAACAGTAAAAACCAAGGAACTTGTAACCAACGTATGAATTTCATACTTTTTAGTTAATCTCACCAAAACATTTTGCTGCATCGTAAAATCTGATTATGCAAGCTCAACCCTTGGCGAAAATGATCACGTCAGCGTTTCGTGCTGATATTGCAGAAATTTCGCAAACATTGATTAATGGTCTTGAAAGAAAGCAATATTACGATGTGGAATTTTTCCAGCTATTTTTGTATCTTGAATCCTTGAAGAGTCTTAAAATCTCCTTAATGCCAGTTGAACGAATCCCTGAATGGAGTGGGTGATTAAATTCAACCGTTATATTGATTTCATGCTATAATTGTAAATGAACGAGTACATTGACTCGATTTCGCCCAAGTATTATCAGTAACTCTGTTTCTTTTTGCAAAATATCGATCTGAGTGCATGTTGTCAGCAGGTTTAGCGTGAGTGGGCTGAGAGTACGATCCCCAGGGATTTGTAGTCCAGATTACATTTTTTCGCGAATCTGGTTTATGAATTTTTATTAAAAGTTATGAGCAATTCACATGAGCTTTGCATCTGCAACTGAATTTTTACGAAACTGACAAAAAATATTATAAGCGAATTTGGTCATGTCAAACTCAGTTAGGTTTGTGGGAAACTGGAGGAACTGGTAGAAGACTGGATTCTGAATGTATCCAACTCAAGTATCTTCTATTTATTTCGTTCATGGGGCCATGATAATCGTTAAGATTTTTTAAAATTCTATAATCCAATTAAGTTTATTACCCTCAAGAAAATACAATTAAGCACTCTAAACTACCGAGAAGAGCGCTTGAAGACAAATTTTCTTCTCGTTTAGGCTTCTATAAGAACTCACAGAACCTATGTCGCTATGCTCTGAAAAGATAAGCAAAGAACAACTCCTTTGCAGATAGATGAGAATAAGGAACAGAAGGAAGCCTTGAAATGAATTACATTGGGAGTTTAGGGCGTTTAAATCGTTTAAGAATTGCTAAAAGGCTGGATGAATTTCGCTGCCTTCCTTTGTATCATTAGTTAGTGTGGTGTTAGTGTTTGCAATTTAACTTGAAGATAATTGGATAGGCCGTTGAACGATGATCTGAGCTTTGCTTTCGCGGAGAGAGGCAAGAAGATCATGTGCAATCTTCGAGTTGTGGATGAGCGGACGAAAGACTGCCAAGGAAGATGATGGATGCAATTGTTTGCAGAATTTAGATTGAAAAAGATAGATTGCGGAGCATCTTTGAAGATTGTTGAGCACTTGAGCAATTTACACTTTTTACCCCTTCAAGCTGTGAAGTATAATAATCATGATATTACTATTATGATGGAAACGGCTAATTTGTATTCTGTGGAGGTGCGAAAGAACAGTGCATCTGGATGATGGGAGGAGGAATTATTATTCCGTGCTTATGCTTGTACATGATGTCTGTAACCACTTAATGTCGGGACAAGACGAGTGATGCAAACATTTCAAAATTCCCTCAAGTTTCTTCGACCTTGAGCTTGAATTAAAATCTGGTCTTGTTAGAAGAGTTAAGCATGGATTTGGATAAAAGGGCTGTAAGCAGCTTGTGTCTGGGCGGGTATGAAACCCTTCCTCTACAGCTACAACCGCGGCTTAACAATAACTGCCATAGTTTGATTAGCATTTTGCAAATGAAGGCTTTGACAGGGCCCGAAAATGAAGAGTCTAGAGATCAGATCACTGTCTATTATCTTCTTCAATACGTTTAAGCCAGAGGCTATTTTGACGAATCCATCAGACAAGACGTGTAATTTTTCTTGGAAGCCGCGCTTCGATATAATGCGAAATGTATGCAAAAATAATTCGCGAATCTTAAAGTTAAAGTAGCAAGTTTCCTGGAAGACTAATCACAGAAACGATCGAAATAATCTTGGCTTTTAGATTTTTAGGTTGCAAAAAATTTCTCGCTATTTAATTCGCGAATTTAATTTTGAAAATTTTGCAATTTACGTATTTTGATTTCAAAATAAAATACGCAGGCTGTCAGAATCAGTAGGAGCGGTGGTTCTTACAAAAATCAAGCCTAGCTATAGTTTGATTGATTCAAAGCAATTTCTATTGCGAAAAATCAAGCTGATGAGCTGATATAGCTTGAAGAATTAAATTGTCATTCAAGGAGACTTCATAAAATGTATTTTCTGAATTAAATCCTAACGTTCTTATTTCCCGCCCCTCATACGATGATACTAGTGAAAAGGGCGCGTCAACGAAATGTTTTTATGATTTCAAAGGGTTAAAATATAATCTCCTTGTAAATTTCTTAGTTTGTATTAAATATACGACGTTTTTAAAGCCCCAACCTACATTGGCTTTGAAATGTGCTTCAAAACAAGGTATCACAGAGGCAGATACACTGGCGCTTAGTTTCAGATTCATTTTGCTAAAGTATTAAAGAGCCATAGGATAAACCATATTATAAAACTAACACAGCAAATATAGCGGCATAACTCAAGGAGAAAGCGGTTGCTGAGTGAGTAGAGACATATTCGGTTATAATCTGCGTGAAATCAATGATTAAATGAAGAGTAGCAAGATTTGGGAGATGATGCAGAGGAATGGAAGAAGAGGCATCTTATGACTTGACTCAGCGTCTTTCATCATATTTTCATCCATACATTGACTTTGCTTTGATCATAGATTTGATATTTTAGCTTCCAGCGTTGAGCTCGATTAGTTAGGCGGAGAATAGACTGTTTACAACTCAGCTTTGCTGTACTCAAAGATTCGCAGAGGGAGCAAATAATCCTTAAAGGAGAATATTTTCTTGGAACGTCTTCTCAGTTAGTTGTTGCTCTTCTACTCTTGTGAACGCGAGCAGTGGTGATGATGAGAATTTATTATCAAGTGAATCCTCTTCAGATCAAAGATCCTATAGTTTGCCTCAACTGTGCTGAATCTCCAACTCAAGTGCAGAAAATGCAAAAGATTTCTTTGATTCAATAATCTGTTTGCCTTTTGTTAAGAAAAATCTTTGAGAGTTTCGCTCCAGTTTTCAATCGCTTGTCCAATTCCAGACTGTAATGGACCAAGTTCTTTGCACTTTGATCCCATTGAATACAAGTCAAGTACCAATTGCAAAAGAGGCAAAGAAGACTACAAGACAAGCCATAGATACGAAAAAGATTGACAGACTTGAGATAGAAAATTGACGGCGTGAGTAGCGATACCGTATCATTAAAAAGGATTTATGTGTACAGTATACGGCCTGTATTTTGTGATAAACTTGTAATGAGTGAAGTTCAAGTGATTATTTAGGGAAACCCGGATCTGTAAAGTCGCCCCAATTTGAAGCCTAAGTTTTAAAAGGCGCGGTATTTAATCAAGGTGATTTTAATTGTGTGAAATCAGTGAGTTAATGGTATATACTTATAAATTTGTAAAGCGATTCAGCTAGCCTGATTCTTGAAAGAAACGGTGGGCTGATTGAAATCTCATACTAGTTGGTTCCTCCTCGACGAATATTTTACTGTTGACATCGGCGTCACCTCTGGTAACCCAAATGAACCTCTGGGACACACAAAATTGCAAAAAATACTAACTCAATGCTGATATCATACCAGGTCGATTACGCGTAATCTGGGTAGACTATAGCGAGACTACTAGCTTTTACTTGCGGTTTCCCTGTATTTACAGTTTGTCTGTCTTATCATTTATGAATTTTCTGGGCTGGTAGATTTTTATTAGAGATGGAGTGGCGGTAGAGAAAAAAAGCCAAAGGTCGAGTAATAATGAAAAGGAAATTGTCTGCGGTTACAATTTACAATGTGGTTGGCTGGTACTCACCTGAGGGTGGTTTCAGAGTTTCAGAGGGTGAGATGGAGGGTGGAAGTTTGTAAAAAGGTAATGAGGATAATATACGCAGATTTGCTAATGCTAATGATGCTTTTTCACCTGCCTCACTCTGGAAACTCCTCTTCCTGCGTGAGAAGATGAGCTGAGATCATAAAAAGAGTATTGCTGATTTTCCTTCCCTAGTTTTCCAACCATTTCATAAATCTTTCACCTTCGTTTGTACGACGTAACCTACCTGTATTCCTTAACTTGATCCCATCTTCTTCCTCCCTCCAATCTCATCATAATGAAGACAATAATGTCTACCTGTTTTGTGACTGCTCTGAAGACATCATAGGACCAAAGAACAACTTGTAAATGTGTGTTCCTGGCTAGCAAACCCGCGCCTTTTCATTATTACCTGATTACCTGCCTGCTTGCCCATTGCCCGCATACATATATTCAGGTGGAAACATGACTTTGTACATGAGCTTTCATACGTTCCATTGAAAACACGGAAATTCCCATGTAAAAGCAAGGCTATAAACTTGTAATTGAGGATATAATACAAGACAATATTTTCAGATTGCAATCCAGATAAGAGTGTGTCAGTGTGTGGCATTGCGGTTAGTAAAGTAATCAAGGTTTGTTGTAAAAAATTCAAGAACATGGGCCATGTTACATGGCAACTATGTTACGGACATGACAGGAGAATTGCATAATTTCAAATATTTCTGAGAGCTGACCAGAGGGAAGTTTGAAGTTATTATCAGCTTGATGATTGACTGATTTTTTCTGATTACAGGTGTAACTATGCTGGGAACTGGACGGGGCTGCTTAAAACCGCCTGATATTATTCTACACGGCTCGGGAGTAGGGCCACAGCACTGCTTTATTGAAAGGAATCCTATCGATAACGAAGTAACTCTTCATCCCATTAGCCAGCTTACTTCTGTAAATGACAGCCCTATCTCCGGACCCACACCTCTTCTACCAGGTAATAAATTATTGCATTTACGATACTCTCTCGGCTGTCTGCGGGTCTTGTTTTAAGTGGCGAAGCGCTCTTTGCTACGCTGGTACTGCAAAGACTCACAGCACTTTAGCTCAAGTAGCTACAAGGAGTAGCAATGGAATTGAGTAGAAAAATACCAGAAAGATGCTGAGAGTATTTGTTCAAGAGGGAGTTGAAATCGGTACTTTTGGCCAAGATCACTCCAAACGATTAACTGTCATGTTCGGAAAGAATAACAAGCATCTGGTAGTGGTCATTTCGGTAAAGTAAAAGATGGTAGCAGACTAAATGCTGTAGATGAAGTAGTGATTATACCACTATATGTTGTAAATTGTAAATGGAATTGGGATAAACGTCGTAGTGTAAATGCCAATTATTTCAGGAATCCTGCTTATTTTATTGAGCGGATTGAACAGATTGAATACTTGATTTTACAAACTGTAAGATGGAATGATTAGAAATTCAATGCTGTAGGTCTGATTGGAAAAATTTGAAGATTTGGAAACCAATACCGATCCGCATTTGAAAAGGTCTCCAATGGTAAAATATCCCTTGAGAGAAATTTTGCCGCGGAATCAAGCAAAATCCGTTTAACTAGCCAAAATATCATAGGACGAGCATGGGAAATTTTTCCCTAGGGACATTGATAGAATCCTCATTTAGTAAAACTATTCCCTGTCTCTTCAAGTATCCCTTCAAATCGCCTGCCCCTTTAAGGGGCTTTACTAAAGTAAGCATCATAGAGGGTAAACAATTTACAACTTCCAGAGATTCAAGGCAGTTTCAGAGAAGAGACTGAAGAATTTCAATTATGGCTTCCTTGCGTGATCCATTGTTACAGCATCTGAGCAATTCCATGAGTAACCAAACCAACAGGTCCAGCCAAGGACAAGGGCCGTGTTCCTAGGGATTTAAAGCCTGAGCATATTGTGTCGTGCGCTCGGAGGAAGCTCAGCATGCCCGCGTCTAGTGCGTGCATCCTCCTCATGAAGAGAAAAGTTGAGGTAGAGGAAGAAGTGAATAGTCATTTATCCTGAGGTTAAGATTTATTAGTCACAGAGGGACATCTTCGGAGGCTCCGGTGTCTTTTTATGCGTCTTCTATGCATACACCGTCTTGGATTTCTATTGTCCAATCCCGTCACTATGTTTACCCTTGGGAGATGCTCTTCCATTCCAGTACATAAACACTACATAAGTGCTCAACTAACTATTCTTCGCGTCTTATAGCTGAATAAGAGCCCATAAGACGCCAAGATTCGATAAGACTCTTTTAGAAGCTGTAACGACGCTGCTGTAGAAGAATCTTCGGATTCTGAAGGACGAGAGCTTAAATCAAGAGACGTTCTTTCTATCGTGATGTAGGTAGGTGTGTGTGTATCTAAATAGTTTTTTAGCCTCTTTCCCGAGCTGTCCACTTTACACTTGGGTTACAATAGATCACCGTGTATATCAGCCCGCTTCCCTACTGTTTTCTCCTTGGGATTGTCAGTGAAATGTGTTAGGAGGATTTATAAAAGCGCTAAGAATATTAAGTTTTCCCGGGACAAAGGGCAGAGGAAAGAGCTAGTTTCTCTCGAAAACTTTCCAGCCTTTCAAAGGCACCATCTAATCTTTATCTTTGAAAAGAGATGATGACCTCCGGGGACCTTGGCGGCCCTTGGCTGTTAGAAGTGGCAGGCAGGGGCGAATTCAAAACATAATGCTGGAATTGGATATAGAATAAGAGCTAAATGAGGTTCTGCAGGTCAGAAGACGGCTCCAGTTCTGGTTTAGGTTGAATAATAGCCCGTGTTTGGTTTGTGTGAAAGGAAATTCTTGTCAAAGTTCCTATGGACACTCCAAGTTAATGATGTCGTTTAGGATATCGGGAATCTATTTGTATATAATTGGGAGTCATCGTAGCCCGGAGGAGGACCAGGACTGACAGACACAAATGTAGACGGGGATTGTTCCTACTTTGTTTGACAGAATTCAAATCGGAGGACATTATCAAGAAGAATATATACAATTTGTTTCCAGCTATCATCTGCTCCGGTATTCTCCTGGAGAAGAATTGATTCTTTGGGAAAAGGTGGAGTCGTCTGTGGAATGATTTTGACTATTTTGGGCAGTCGAGTTTTTAAGGCAAGTGGGCAAGTCTTCACTTCAGGTGAAGATGAGAGGTTAGTAGGTTAGGCAGGAGACAAGACAGGGTTAAGGAAAAGTCGTGGATCTTGTGAGCAAACAGGGAATTCTGGAGAAATGTTTGAGGTCCAAAAGAGGATCTGAGGCTAAAAGGGTTAAGTTAAAAAGTGAGGCAGGAGCTAGCGACAAGGGATGGAAAAGGTGAAGAAGGCGGGTGTTTATTACCTGGAGGGTAGCGTGGAATGTGTTAAAGAGTGACGCTGACGCTTCCTCGCTTTTGCTTATAGGGCTGTAGCTGCAGAGACTCTGCAGAGCTATCCAACGGACCGGAGCGTAGCTTCAGGTTTTGGATTTTATAGGAAAAGGGATAAAATTTGAAACATCCTCAAGTTAATCTTATCCAAGATTCGAATCAATTTCAAAAATGTTTTGACTTATTGACGCAGTTAATAGGATTTGTGTGAGAGGGTAGTATGGAAACAAAGTTAAAGAGGATCCACTCGAGGGAATAGTTTGCTTAAGCCAGATCTTATAAGCTATAGAGAAAGCTATATGTGCGGGCTCAAGGGTAATTATCAACGTCAAGATAAAAGAAATTGGTAAAAGAGTGATGGTTTCCTCGTGTTTTGGGAAGGTAGGGCTTTGGTGTATTTTTTAACTCAAAAATGCGCTTCGTACTTTTGTCTTTTGAAAATCCCCGCTAATGAAACTGAAATGAGGGAAATTGAAAGCGGATTTTATGGATCTAATGAACAAGGAATAGAAGCGTTCAAAAGGAAAAGATTTGTAGGGGTTGGCCCAACCCTAGGTCGGAGATGGGCAAATAGATTATGGTAACTAGTGTTTTCAATTTCGGTGTCTTCTTGTATTGAACCGGTGCTTTTATCCTAGGGTTTCACGCCGTTTTCTAGAAGCTCTTGTGAGTCAGTCACTCCGTGCGTGAGTTGCCTGTGTGCTTCAGCAGTATAAGTCAGGAAGTAGTACATGAATTCGTTTTATGATGCGATCATATTATTTGGTATATTTTCTCCTGGTATCGAAGGTCTAAGATAGGTGCTGCAGATATTGAAAATATAACAGTTAATTAACGCAGTGAGTTAATTTTATAATTTTGGAATAATCGTGACAACAAAATCTGACAAAGATACTGGTGCAAAAGAGGTGGGAAGATTAGAAAATACAAAAATACTGCATGTAAACGTGCCCGAATCCAAACCCAGGATCTGTTCAATAGATCAGCTGGATATTTTCTCCTTGGAGTAAATCTCCATGGCCTATAAAGCCCGAAAATCCCAGTACGGAAGAATCTTACAGATCTTCATTAAGATCTTAAATGGAAATAATTTCTTCACCATTTTCAAAATCCCAGTAAGGAGCATCGATAGCGTGTAGAGCTATAGTAAGAAAACTAGCGACTAAAGGGAAAGCGCTTAATAGTTACTACTGTAGTACATAGCCCGGGGTTCTTGTGGAAGGTAAAGAATGTTACTTTGAATAGTACAGTGCAAACGGTAAAGTAGGACTGTAAACAAAGAGATAAAAGGGTAACACTTCAAGAATGTAGACAGAGGAGAAGGCTAAAGTATTCAATATTGTTTGATTTTCTGTTTAGTTTTGAAAGGATGAAAAGTGTTAAAAATCCCAGCTTCTTCATCCTTCACCCTCTGTGTGTGTGTTCCATTGGGTATTATTATTTCCTTGTCTCCTATACGCAACGTCGTGGTGTGGCCATGTAGAAAAGCGTACAAAGCTAAACTAACGTGACGTGAAATACTGAATGATAATAATACCCGATCTGAACTGATGCACAGTTTTTCTCTTTTGGTGGAGGAGCAGCTAGCAGCTCTGTCCTTCGCAATGAGTGAAGGATTCTGTACTGTTCCTAAACGCTCTTGTGCACTTTATGATCTTGATGTTAGTTTTTGTTTGAAATATCTATATATTCTATATTCAAAAGTACTGATGGATGCAAGAGTCCAGAGTGAAAAGAAAGGGAAAATGCAGTAGACGACATGCAGTCAGGAATGAGAGAAATGAGTAAATAGGCTGTATTTTTAAAGGAATTTGTGTTGGTGAAAATTGAAAATTCTTTTTGAAACATTTCAAATTCTTTTCTTGGGCGTTGAAAGAAGGGTGACTTCCGTTGTTCCGTTTTGAGACTTTTTAGGGCGATGGCTGAGAGAAAAGATCCTCTGAAAATGTTTTTTCCTACAGAGTGCCAGAATTCTTCAAGGAATATTTGTTTACTTCGTGTGTTAACTGGGGTGCAACTTTGGAAAAGGCATAATAAATTTTAAAATTAGGATGGAACGTAAATAAGGAGAGAACAAAAAATGCAAAGGGTCGCTAAGGGTGAACGGTATTTATGTCAAATTGCGTAATAATATAACTCGAAGAATGCCAAAGTTGGAAGATTTTGTAGGGTAGTTTTGCTGCGATAGCCAATGACAATGTCCCAGTTGTAGGAATGAAGACACTAGACTAATCCATCAAAAGAATCTTGAATAATGAGGAAGTTCTCGTGAAGAAATCCTGCTTTCTAACAGGTGAGGAACTGGAAGAAGAAACCCTGAAATACAGAGTACAAAATATGGTAGTAAATTATACACCTTGGCTCAAGTTCACACGTGGGTTGGACCACCATGAATTTTTAACACTTGTTTCTTGTATCTTACACTTCTCCCGCAATAAGTTATAGTTGTGCCCCGTTGGGGCCGAGGATTAGGTGTAGATGGATATAATCAGAGAAGAATCTTGTAGCATGCTAGTTTAAATCATGTCTTGGACAATGTTATATTAGATTTCCAGATCCCTTGTTTCAGATACTCTTAATTTCAGATCAAGCTGTTATATGTAAAAGCGGCAGAATGCTAAGATGTAGAGTTCATGCTGTGATTACGATCTACCATCTTTGGAAAATGGCAACGTTGACTCGGAGGAATTGTACAGCCACAAGTGTAAGGCTCTCTCCTTCTTGAGAATGTTCCTACTTAATGATAGAAACTTGATGCGTGCACATAATGCATCTATCAGATGTAGGGGCACAATTTTTGAAAATTATGATTTGATGAAATTCAAGTATTTTACTATAAAATCGTCAATGACAACGTTTTTCCCGCTAACTTTTTCTGTATTTATTTTCTTGGAATCAACAAATTTTCAAAATCTTCAAGTAGTTAAAAGAAATCATAGCTCCCATTACTAAGTTAGTACTTACATGAGTAACACCTTTAAATTTAGAGTCTTTAATTAGTTTGCAAGTCTTATGCACAGGTTTAATTTAAATTAACAAACTGGAACAAAATTGAAACTTATTTCCTCCTTTAAAATTGTAATTCAAAATTCAAAAACCATTATAAATCTGAATCAAAGACATTAATTCTGGAAAATCGGCAAATTTTAAAACAGGTACTTGAATTGTAATAACAGAAAGTCATGTCACAGTTTATTTTTAACGCAATAAGTAACTATCCAAGTAAGAATTACTTCCATTGGATTGTAAACCCCAACTTTTGCAGCCTGAGGAGGAATAAACAAAACAGTACACGATACAGTATTAGGGGATCAATTTCAAGTAGAAAAAAATGGCTGCAGGCGGGCCTAGCGGAGAAGGCGAAGAGCACATGCCCTGGTACCACTTGTACAGGAAGGGCAGAGGTTCGAATCCTGATTCGATGGATGCAAGGAATTGGGATGAAATGGATTTTGACAAGTGTTGGGTAGAGAACATGTACTGTCGACGTAACCCAGTGGTGCGGAGTGCATGCAAAGATAATAGTAGAACCCTCTATAACCGAATGGCAGCAGATCCGGCAACATTTTTAGAGAAACATAACGCCTGGATGTGGCCTGGTACCAGACAGGAGGCCATCGCGCGATTGGTAGCCAAGAACGCACTGAAGTTTCATTCTAAACCTGAGGGTCGAGTCCGTCCACCTTGGTCAAATAAGTGTGTTCGAAAACAGGGAAGCGACCCTTCATCCTATAACCCCAACAAATGGAATCTAATGAAAAGTAATGAATGCTGGATAGATCATCCGGATTGCAAACGTAACGAAGACGGGAGTCTGCGGAATATAAGGACACGGACTCGATGTACAAATCTTGCTCATAAGACGCTAGCCCCTTTTTTGGCAGCTAAGTTTCAGTTTGAAGTGCAAGATTTGCTGGCGGATAAGCAAACCGAATATCCAGGCTTAAAGGGCACTAGAGGTACTCAAGCAAAGGCTATTCGTTACATAAACCTTAAACTTGCAAGATTGCATAAAGCGGAAACAGATGAGAGAAGAGCGCTTGAAACTGGACAGAGAATCCTGCCACCACGCCCTCCCCATCCCATATACCGGGAAAAGTATGCAGGAGGACACTTGTCCCATAGCGACGTTCTTCCGAGTGGCCTCAAGGTGACTTACGGACGGATGGACGATTATGTGAGAGATGTCCTTAACGCGACGAGCGCGGAGCCTGCGGGAATTAAGCGGGGAGGGGAAGAAGAAGAAGCAGAGCCTGATCCAGATTGCGAAAACATGTTTGCTGACCACGTGTCAATTTATCCAGGGTCGAGAGGTGGCGGCGGATTCCCCAGAGATCCTCCGGCAGGTGGCGGTGCTGGAGTCTGTGTATGATCGTAGTTTAGGATTCATGTTTTCTGTTTCGTAGTGGAGACACGCACTGTAGTTAGCCCACAGATACCAAAAGAAGTATTAGGGGTCCAGTCCGTCCTAATTGGGTTACAAAAAGCCTTTATGACAAAGATATTGCATAATTAGCCATGAGCCGTGACAAAAATTCTTGTAATTCAAACGTTTTCTATAAACTTCTCTTGACGCTAAATTACTTTGCAGGCAATCATTAAAAATCTTCTTTTACTCACCTCGGCGCACATAAAAAGAAAGCATTAATTGCACTTGACAAGGACGAATCATTTTTAGAAAGCATCGAAGGCTGCTAATAGCCCCCTCGTAAATGCAGTGCACAGCATGAAGTATTGACCTGGGTCAGTTTTGCAATGGGGACAAATCATAGATTGGTCAAGCTCCAGTGGTTGTTTCATGATGCAGTCGTGGGAATGCTTGTAGTGGTAACCGGACTTAACGCAGTTTCAATATTCCTAGAATTTTTAAGAGTTCCGCAAAAATTTTCTGTACGACTCACCGATATTTTAATGTTTCTTGTTTTCAGTATGTATATGAAATTTCATCAAGGTGACCAGAAGCCTTGTGGTTCTTGAAACTAACGTCTAGTTTGCATTGAACCAAAGTATTTCAACCTTTTCACCCTTGCGGAATATGTTACCCTGGGCTTTTTCGTGATAGACTTGTGTTTATATTTCGTGTCTCGTAAATCACAATTAGCTCTGTCCATATTTTTATCAACTACTCGTCTTCGCCTTCTTCTTGTGTCTTGGCCCTACCCTCCTCCACCTCCGATCCCTTGGCTCTTCATTTAAGAGCAAGGTTGATTGCGTAGCTTTTAGAGAGTTTTCCTAAAGAGAAAAAGATCGAAGTTGAGGGAGGGAAAATATAATTTTACACAGGTGGGAGTGTATGAGGAGGAAGTATTCTCTTCATGATGATCATGTTTCCTCCACGATTCTAGTTGATAAAATCGTGGTGATGGTGGCACATCTAAACACAAGAGTAGAATTACAGGCTAAATTATGAGTGTATTGATGTAGTAGTTAATGTTTTTGCGAGACAAGACTGAAGAAAGCGCTTCAATTACAGACGCTGCTGTCTTCTCTCCCTCCGTTCTGTTGCCCAGTTACCTATCGAACGAAGATGGGCTCATTTACCACACTTAACAGCAATCTTTACATGAACAAAACACGCATGACTTTGTTTTGGTTTCTCAAGTGTTTTATGAAGCACGTTTCCTTTGAAACCTTGAAGAAACTGATAATCTCAGCCCGTCGTTTCCCCTTGTCTTCCAGATTTATGAATGAGCTTAAGCTGTCAATTGATGTTTTATTAGATTTCCGGATCTGTTATATTAGATATTCGTAATTTCAGATCACCTCAGACAGCTCTTGTACGAAACAGCCATGGTAGAATACGTCTTCAAGACTCATAGCACATGATGATGGTAGTTGAATTAGCAATTTTTAACATTCCGCAACAGTCCATTCGAAGCGCATTGAATAAAATTAGCATCTTCTCGATCCGTAATGAATGTCAGGCGCAGCCCTCAGAGAAACGTTATGGGTACTACAAACAATGTTATGCATAATTTAAATTTTAAAAAATTGATGAAATTCAATTAGTTCATTGCCTCATTAATTACAAAATCGTCAATAACGACGGTTTTCCCGCTAAATTTTTCTTTATCCATCTTCTTAAAATCAACAGCTATACAAAATCAGCAGTAGTTTAAAGAAATCATAGCTTCCATTATTAAGTTAGTACTTGTATGGGTAACATCTAAATTTATAGTTTTTAATTAATTTGTAATTAAAATAATAGTATATTAATATAAAAGAACAAATTGGAGTTGAAACAAAATTGAAATTTTATATTAATTTCCTGATTGAAAATTGAATCTAAATTATTTGTGAAGATCATTACTTATAATAATTCCGGAAAATCCCATCGTCGAAATTAAAATCAGGTATTTAAATATTAAATACAGAAAGCCATACATAGTCATTGTTTACGGAGTAAGTATATACATAGTAGGGATGGAGCAAGGACACATATCTCCAGTTCCATATGGTAAACGGCTTGGATCCTGATCTAAAGCCCCTTAAATTTTGCAGCCTCAGGTGGAATAATATCAGTCAAAATCGTCAGTAGTATCGTATTACAGGGAGTCAAATCATAGTAGCAAAGTATGGCAGAAGGCGGGCCCCGGAGAGAAGATAAAGAGCACCTACCCTGGTACCACTTGTACATGAAGAGCAGAGGATCGGATCCTAATTCGATAGACTCGAGGAATTGGGATGAAATGGCCTTCGATAATTGCTGGGTGGAAAACATGTACTGTAAACGGAATCCGAAAATTCGCAAAAAGTGCAAGCACAATACTAAATCCCTTTATGAAAAAATGTCAAAGAATCCGGCCTCCTTTATAAAAAGCAATAAGGCTTGTAGGTGGCCTGGCACTACACAAGGGAATATCGCCCGTGTGGTTGCAAAAAAATTCACAAACTTCACAAATCTGATAAGCAATTTTCAGAACATCCACCATGGACAAATAAGTTTGTAGATGAAATGGGAAGCAACTCGGATTCCTTGAACTCAGAATTATGGAATACGATGAAAAGCAATGTATGCTTGATAGATCACCCGGATTGCCAACTTACAGAATCCGGAGTTCCAATGTATCCAGAGATACGGGAACGATGCGAGAAGCTTGTTAATGAAAAGTACACCCCCTTTGTGGAAGCTCAGACCGAAGATGACGTTAGCCGCTTACTGCGTGCGGCGGCAGTGGGACATCCTAGCTTACTCAACACTCGAGGTGCGCAAAGAACAATTTTTCGTCATTTAAGCTACCTGGTGGGACAAATGCACAAAGCAGAAGTGGATACCAGAAGAGGGATTGAACGGGATCAGAAAACCTTGCTCCGACGCCCTCCACATCCCGTATACCGGGAAAAATACGCGGGAGGACACGGACGATTGGCCCACAGCCCACAGCGATGTTTTCCCAGATGGTTCCAAGAGATCTTACGGACGGGTGGACGATTATATAAGAGATGGCCTCTTCGCGGCGGCGGCAGAGCCGATGAGAATGGCGCCGATTGAACGGGCGGCGGAAGACAAAGAAGCGGAGCCTGATCCAGATTGCGAAAACATGTTTTTTGACTACGTTTCAATTTATCCCGGGTCAGGATCAGGAGTTGGCGGCGGATTCCCTAGAGATCCTCCGGGAGGTGGCGGTTATGGAGTCAGCGTATAAATCTGCAGTAGCTTATGATTAGTGGCTTTTTTGTAACCGACGGACTGTCCCACAAGAAGGATTAGGGGTAGATCCGGTCATGTTCAGCGACCAAATTCATTGTAATACACGCATTTTTCATAATCACCACAATTTCGAAGCTAAACTATTTTTGAGGTGCTCGGTAAAAACTCATATTGTGGCCCTCTTCGGGTCACTTAGAATCAGCAACGAATATCATTCGTTTCGGGCAAGACATATTTGGCACCAATCATGCAAATGCGAATGGCTACTCAAGGGCTAACATCATTCGCGTCTATAGAAAGTGGAACGAGATGCGTAACGTTTAGGAACGCAACGACGGAATAAAAATCCCAATCCAAAACTCGACCTTTCTTTAAGTTTGTTTACCTGGTGCGTTCATGTTGTGACGGAGGGGGATGATGACGGGTGGGAAGGATTGTGTGTGAGCTTGTCGGTAGATTGAAGGATTACGTGAATAAAAACCGTAGAGGGTTGTATTTTCCTCCTCCGTCTGTCTTCCTAGGAACTTGTCAGTTTGACGAGAGATGGATGACGGCTAGGGAGAAGTTGCCATTGACTGTGAACCTAATTAAAAGATGGGTTTCAGGGGCTTGTGTGGGTTAAACCATGTTTGATTTGAGGTTAGCTTCTTGTAAACCATTGATAGAGCACGTACGACTTGGGTTTCAATTCGTCAAACCTACTGCGCAATGAGAATTATTTTGAACCCTGAAAATAAGCGTTTGTGATAGTGGATTTGATTGGGAATTTTTTGATCTCAGAATGGAGCTTTTCAAGGATCGCGAAAGTAGCATTTTTGAATTTAATTTTTCAAATGATTTTGGGATTTGTTCAGTGTTTGTAAATTGAATCAATTGTTAAACGGCCCATTCTATGAGATTTAACAACATGCGGAAGCAGATAAGCAAGGATAGCAAATTCGAAATTTTGACACCATGCGGCTAAGCAATTACAAGGTTGACAGGTTGGAAGGAGGAGCGTTCAAATAGGCACCATGCTGTACTAGAACATCTTCTGATCCCTAACGCGTCAGTAAAACAATTGTAAATATGAATCCCATATCCTCCAGCATTTACTAGATTCAGTTTCTCCAGCATCCAGTGCAAGCATTGAACTAAACTTTTAAACTAGAGGAGACTCCCGGTTCCCGACAGTCAGACTTGGAAGAGCTTCTATGGTAATACACACAATTCCCATCCCATTTACACGTTTGAGGGTTGAAAAACTTGGAGGAAAAGGTGCTGCCACGACTTTGATGTGTCTTGTCTGGAGCCACCTAAAGTGTGTCCATCTTTTCACGGTTATTTTGGATATTTGAAAAGATGTAAGCGTTTTTTAGTTCATGAACCGTGTTATATCTGTTTTCTTCCTTCCGCGTCTCCTCCATTTAAGGAATACAGGCTTTTGTGGTTGAAGTTGAAGGAAGAGTTGATAGAATCCTGTTTTCAACTCTTTCACTCTTTACAATAATCCCCTCTCGGTTTTCCTCGTCTCCTTTTATGTGGTGAGCATAATTCTAATCATGTCCGGGTAACTTTTCAACACAACTTTGGTGCGAAGAGATGGGTAGGTTCAGTCATGTACATTTCATCAACTTGAAGGGTTTTATCCAGTGTGTTAGATGGCCCGAAGTAGCCCAAAAAGATGGCTCCATCTCTGTCTAGAATGTACCTAAGACGATTGTAAATCCAGGTAGAAGTTGTTGGGTCATGATCATAGTGTTTTCAACGAGAATTTATATTGCACAGTACAATATTTGACTTTGTGAGCTTAAGGAGAATAGAATTAATTCTAAAAATTCCTTTTCATCTCTCATCCTTTCTTCCCGCTCCCAGACTCTGGTTTGAAAAAGAGCAAGCGCTATTCCAGCATAGAGATTCCCGTTTAAACACCATGAAACATGGATTTCACACCTAATATTGAAACATTACAGAAAGTTTTTTTTAATTTCGTTTAAAATATTCCTCTTATGGCTTTTTTCCACGGTTAGTGTGAGTAAAACACGAACAGACTTGTTAGGCCAAGAGTATAGGCTTGGAACTTGAAGCTCCTTTGGTGAGGAAGTCAGGACGCTGAGCTGAGGGTTAAGGGGATGAAGGGTGAGAGAAAAGGTGGTTGTAATTAGTATGATGCTTTCTCTCTTCTCCATCTCCTGTCTACTGTAACAGTGTGTCTAAGTCTGGGGACGTGAAATCGTCTGTGTAAGCTACAAACTTGAATTTGGATTTTAGGGACTTTTGGAGTCTTGTATTCCAAAGAGAATTTTCTCAGTTGTATGCTATGCTGCTTGCTCAGTGTAACTTTGTTATGATGGCAGAGAGATCAGACATGAATGAGATGGTAATAAGAGTCTTCTTATGCTTTTACAGTATGTGCTAAGTGTGTATACAATGTAGGGAGGAAAGAAGAATCATCGGATTCCCCGGGCTATGACGTACGCTTTCATCTTCAATTATTTATAGTTAATTACCAAGGGAGACAGGTAGGTTGAGGTGAGTATAAGGTGAGGCAGATAAGAGGGTTAGACGAGGAGGAAGCAGTCAAGGCTTATCAGCTACACTTTACTAAGCCGAAGAAGAAGCTTGTCCTAGACAGAGTTGTACCAGAAAACAAAGACTCGTTAGTGTGTATTTGATAAATTCAGAATTGTATTTGCTAGGACTGGAGGAGTAGGTAGGGGTTTCCTTGGGGCGAGAAGAACGTAGGTGATGATAATGATTACGGGTAAAAATTTGATACGGGGATTAACTTTTTTGATTAACGTGTGCTGGATAGTTGGAAGGAAATTAAAACAATTTTTAAATTTTGGATGGCAGGAAGTTAAGGGTAAAAGGGTGTGGGAATAAGATTTTGGGAGCTAAGATGTGTATTTTCTATCAATGCTCTAATTTAAGAAAAGGAGAATTGCAGCAATTTAATTTCCTATCGTCCATGGCAACGTCAAATTACCTTTATGTTTTTCTCTTAAATTAACATTTATAAAAAATTAGTAGCTTCTTAAAATGAATTCTTAACTTGCATCAGTAACTAAGTTTAATTTGCAGAATTTTTGTACAGATTTAATCTGATCAAGCAAATGCTGAACAAATGAAACAAAATTTAAATCGTAGTTTACTCATTTAATATTAAAATTGATTAAAATTATCTGCGGAAAACATTCTGAAAAATCCTCCTCAAAATTTATTAGGTACTTGATAAAAACACAGAAATATTCTAACTTTATTAACCAAGTCTTTGGTATTAGGGAATGATTTGAAATGTTCCGGGACTCCTTTCAACGCCAATCTATCAATTTGTAAAAATAAATCCTATCAAAAGTTACGCAAACTTGCAGAGCCGGTCACACAGTTCCATTGTTCTGAGTTCTGAATTGTATTGTCATAGAGTATAAAAATCATGGCTGAAACCAGACCCAAAGGAAGCCGACCTTGGTACTACAAGAATATAGCGAAAATAGGCCTGAATTCGGCTTCTCTTGACCCAAAGGATTGGCATCAAATGAATTTCAGTAAATACTGGGTGGATAATGAGAAATGTGCGAAGGATCGAGGCGTTCGCTTTGCATGTAAAATGAAGACGTGGCAGGGATTGAAGGAAATGGAAGCGAATCCGTTAGAAGCCATTAGAGAGTATAACGCAGAGAATTATTCTGGTGATACACAATCCAAAATCGTGGGTGTTCTTTTACGAGGAAAGCTCAAGATTTTCACGCAGCTCCACGTCCCGATGAAATCCGTCGAATTTGGACGAATAAATACGTACAGGAACGAGGCCGTGACCCGAAATCCTCAAAGCCGGCGAACTGGAATAAAATGGGTTTCGATAAATGTTGGATCGATCACCCAGATTGTCGGATGTGTGACCCAGCCTCAGGATACCAGATCTGTTACCCAGATCCATCGCTAGGTCAGCTAGATCCGCGGATAGAAGGCTACCGAGATCCTCGGGTAAATCATCCAGATCCACAGATCTACCACCCAGATCCACGGATACGAGTAGCGTGTAGTGCACTGGCTAAGAAGCATACTCAGGCGCTTATGGCAAATCAAAATCGGGAACTCGAATCCTTACATCGATCCCCGCTTCTCGCAAACACTAGCAGCTTGCAAGAAAAAGCATTTCGTTTCACGGCCCTCAATCTTGCAAAAGTCCACAGACAGGTATCACGTGGGAGACTCGGAAATCCGCAGGTCCCCCCTCGCATACATCCAGAATACGTTGTGAAGCAGACTGGAGAAAAATATAGAGGGAGGCCAAAGAAGAGACTAGACCCAAATGATCCCAGGGCTATTGCTGCGGCTAAGCGCAAGTTAGCTGCTGCCGAAACGGAGCGCAAGTTAAAGGAACGGATGGAAGCAGTGCAAGAGAGAGATGAAGATTGCGAAAAAATCTTTTTTGACCATGTCTCAATTTATCCAGGGCGAGATCAGGGGGGATACCCCCGAGGTCCTCCGCCAGGTAGCGCTGGTGGAATCCGCGCATAAGATTAGCTTGATTGAAGTCCTAATGTTTGTATCAGCAGCTTTGCCGCTAAAACTTTTTTTCAATTGATTTTAGTGCTCGTTAAATATCTTAAATAAAGACCAGAAAATCCACATTTATAATAAAAACCAATCAGAAGCGGCCATGGTGTAGAAAGTCCGCACTTGACATGCCCATGCTATCCATTTTAATTGAAATTATCAACAGGGGGCGTTGGAATCCGTCCTTAAATCCCCGAATGATTACTCTATTCATGTGTTGGACAGGAGCCAAGAAAACAATAACGTCAGCAACAATTTATGAGCAAAACTAATAAAAAACCCCATCAGGAAAAGCACTCTTATTGAATCAACACATTGTTTTGACTTGTGTAGGCGGAGCGAAGGAGTTTGATGAAACGTTTTCATGGCATCAACAGTTTTTAAGTTCAAGTGCATCTTCTTTACTAAAACTTGGCGGGTTAAGATTGAAATTGAGTTACGTGGGCTTTAAGGTAATCTCTTAGCTATATTTATAATATTTCATCAAGGCAACCAGAAGCCTTTGGTTCTTGAAACTAACGTCTAGTTTGCATTGAACCAAAGTATTTCAACCTTTTCACCCTTGCGGAATATGTTACCCTTGGCTATTTCGTGATAGACTTGTGTTTATATTTCGTGTCTCGTAAATCACAATTAGCTCTGTTTTGTCCATATTTTTATCAACTACTCGTCTTCGCCTTCTTCTTGTGTCTTGGCCCTACCCTCCTCCACCTCCGATCCCTTGGCTCTTCTCCTAAGAGCAAGGTTGATTAAGTAGCTTTTAGAGAGTTGTTTCCTGCAAAGAGAAAAAGAGCGAAGTTGAGGGAGGGAAAATATAATTTTACACGGGTGGGAGTGTAGGAGGAGGAAGTATTCTCTTCATGATGATCATGTTTCCTCCACGATTCTAGTTGATAAAATCGTGGTGGTGGTGGCACTTCTAAACACAAGAGTAGAATTACAGGCTAAATTATGAGTGTACTGATGTAGTAGTTAATGTTTTTGCGAGACAAGACTGAAGAAAGCGCTTCAATTACAGACGCTGCTGTCTTCTCTCCCTCCGTTCTGTTGCCCAGTTACCTATCGAACGAAGATGGGCTCATTTACCACACTTAACAGCAATCTTTACATGAACAAAACACGCATGACTTTGTTTTGGTTTCTCAAGTGTTTTATGAAGCACGTTTCCTTTGAAACCTTGAAGAAACTGATAATCTCAGCCCGTCGTTTCCCCTTGTCTTCCAGATTTATGAATTAGCTTAAGCTTTCAATTGATGTTTTATTAGATTTCCGGATCTGTTATATTAGATATTCGTAATTTCAGATCATTACTAACAGCTCCTGTACAAAAGGTAGAACATGTTTTGATGACTTGACTTATAGCACATGATGGGGGTTGAATTAGCCATATCTTTAGCATCCCGCTGCAGTCCATTCGAAGCGCATTGAACAGAATTAGCATCTCCTCGATCCATAATGAATGTCAAGAACAGCCCTCAGAGAAACTTAATGCCCACTACAAACAGTTTTATGTAGCAGTCAAATTTTGAAGAATTGACCACACGAAATTCAATTTTACTTCATTCAAATTCAGATTGGGATTCAAATTACTTCATTTCGTCATTAATTACAAAATCGTCAATGACAACGTTTTTCCCGCTAGCTTTTTCTTTATTTATTTTCTTAGAATCAAAAAATTTTCAAGCAATTTTTTTTTCTGCAAGTAGGTTAAAAAAATCATAGCTCCCATTAGTAAATTAGTACATTTATGAGCAACACCTTTAAATTTAAAGTCTTTAATTAGTTTGGAAGCACCTGCATAGTTTTAATTTGAATTAAGAAACTGGTACAAAATTGAAACTAGTAAACTGCTTCAAAATTGTAATTCAAAATTCAAAAACAATTAAAAATCTCATGCAAAGAAATTAATTCTGGAAAATCATCATCAAATTTTAAAACAGGTACTTGAATTGTAAGTACAGAAAGTCATGCCTCAGTTTATTTTCAACACGTTTGTAAGTAAACTATCCAAGTAAAAATTATTTTCATTGGAATACAAGCATGTTCCCTAACTTTTGCAGCCTGATGATGAATAAACAAAACAGTACATGATACAGTATTAGGGAGAATATTATTGGCCGTAAAGTAGAAAAAATGGCTGCAGGCGGGCCGAGCGGAGAAGGCGAAGAGCACATGCCCTGGTACCACTTGTACAGGAAGGGCAGAGGTTCGAATCCTGATTCGATGGATGCAAGGAATTGGGATGAAATGGATTTTGACAAGTGTTGGGTAGAGAACATGTACTGTCGACGTAACCCAGTGGTGCGGAGTGCATGCAAAGATAATAGTAGAACCCTCTATAACCGAATGGCAGCAGATCCGGCAACATTTTTAGAGAAACATAACGCCTGGATGTGGCCTGGTACCAGACAGGAGGCCATCGCGCGATTGGTAGCCAAGAACGCCCTGGAGTTTCACTCAAAACGCGAGGGTCGAGTCCGTCCACCTTGGTCAAATAAGTTTGTTCGAAAACAGGGAAGCGACCCTTCATCCTATAACCCCAACAAATGGAATCTAATGAAAAGTAATGAATGCTGGATAGATCACCCGGATTGCAAGCCTAACGAATACGGGATTCCAGCGTATCCAATAATACGGAACCGATGTGAAAATCTTGCCAAACAGGAACTAGCCCCTTTTTTGGCAGCTAAGTTTCAGGTTGAAGTGAAAAAGTTGCTGAAGGATAAGGAAACAGAATATCCAGACTTAAAGGGCACTAGTGGTACTCAAGCAAAGGCTATTCGTTACATAAACCTTAAACTTGCAAGATTGCATAAAGCGGAGTCAGATGCGAGAAGAGCGCTTGAAACTGGACAGAGAATCTTGCCACCACGCCCTCCCCATCCCATATACCGGGAAAAATATGCAGGAGGACGCTTGTCCCATAGCGACTTTCTTCCGAGTGGCCTCAAGGTGTCTTACGGACGGATGGACGACTATGCGAGGGATGTCCTTAGCGCGGCGAGCGCGGATCCTGCGGGAATTGAGCGGGGAGGGGAAGAAGAAGAAGCAGAGCCTGATCCAGATTGCGAAAACATGTTTGCTGACCACGTGTCAATTTATCCAGGGTCGAGAGGTGGCGGCGGATTCCCCAGAGATCCTCCGGCAGGTGGCGGTGCTGGAGTCTGCGTATGATCGTAGTTTAGGAAGAATATCTTTTTTTTGCAATAGAGAATGCACAGTTACCAGAAGTATTAGGGGTTCCAGGAAGCCTTAAAGATATTACATAATTAGCCATGAGCCGTGACAAAATTACTTGTGATTCAAACGTTTCCACAAACTTCTCTTCCCCCTAAATTAATTTGCAGGCAATCATTAAAAATCTTCTTTTCCACATCTCTGATTAAGTACCTTTCCTTTAGAGAGTTGTTTCCTTGAGAAAAAGAGCGTCGAGTTAACGTCGTATGTTAACGAGAAATAATTCTTGTTGATACAACCGTGGTGGTGGTGTTACATTTAAACAGAAGATTAGAATTACAGGCTAAATTATGAGTGCATTGATGTAGTAGTTAATGTTTTTGCGAGACAAGACTGAAGAAAGCACGTCAATTACAGACGCTGCTGTCTTCTCTCCCGCCCTTCTGTTACCAAGTTACCTATACAACGAAGATGAGCTCATTTACCGCACTTAACAGCAATCTGGACATGCATAAAACACGCATGACTTTGTTTTTGGTTCTCAAATGTTTTATGAAGCACGTTTCCTTTGAGACCTTAAAAAAACTGATAATCTCAGCCCGCCGTTTCCCCTTGTCTTCTAGATTTATGAATGAGCTTAAGCTTTTATAAGTGTGCTGCTGTGGTGTGGCTGAGAATGTTGAGTTTTCGGATTCACCACCAACATGAAATACTCCATAGCGTTTAGCACCAGATAAGAAGGATCGTTGAAAGTCTTTTAAGACTTTTATTGCAAGGGGGAGGAAGAGTAGCTTAACGAAACTGAAAACGAAACGGATATGAGCATCAAGTGCAAGCACGCAACAGTAGAGAGTCAACGCAGAGTTGAGGATTGTGCTAAACAGAGAGCAAGCATTTTTTCTTGGCATAGTGAAAAGAAAACAAATGCTTAAAGTAGGGTGGTGACAAGACGTTAAATACATAGGTTTAGTATGAACGAGATTTGAGAAACATGAAGAATAAATACTGCAAGTGCTCTGAGGAATTGTGCAGTGCTCTTTTGATGTTTGCCGGATTGTGCACAATTCTCCACAGTTCTTGTGTACAATTCCAGGTACAGTTTAGTATGATACACACGCTCTTCCCGTAGACTGTGGTTACAGAATTGTTAAGAGGGTTGAAGCTCATTCAGGATTTGCAGTGGTATTTATAGTGTTTGGGATGGAGTCTCAAGTTGAAATTGAACAGTGACTAATGGCAGTTGTGTGCCTCGCACGCTTGCTATACAGTGAACACAGCGCTTAGCTTCCAGTAAATGATGTGTAATAACATAATTCTCTTTTGCTATTTACAGGGAGCGTGATAAACATCGGAGGGATTCATTCCTTCAGATTTGACGGCCCCAGCGGAGGAACAGGTGGCGGCGGCACAAGGGGCGCTAACGCTACTAATGGAACAGCTTCTTTGAAATCCACCGGAAATTACACTAACGGAAACAGTATGAATGGAAATAATAGTGTTAATCTTAACAACGGAAATGTTGAAAATGTCTACGCTAAAACTCACGGACTTGTGAGAAGTGCAAGTGTTGGAAGTGAAAAACGCCAAGACACGGGGATCCTTCAACAGTTACAGCAAATCAAACAACAGAAATTAAAGCAACAGCAGCTGGAAAACGAACGACGTTGGGCACAAAATCAGAGACCTGGATCAGCCTACGCATCCTTGTACGATTTAGAGTCCCCGTACGCAGTGATTAATAGTCCAGGTAAGTTTTTGTTGCGTTTTAACGCCGCTTAAAATCTTAATTATAATCGAGTGATCGTATTGTTCTAAGGTCGTGGGTGGAATGTATTTGTTTGCAACAGTGTTGCTCAGAGAGATTAATTTAATTTGAGTTAAGCAACCATTGAAGAGTTGATGACTAATATTAGGATTAAATACCGGAAGTTTCATAATGACCAGCGGCTGGAGTGTTTTATGATATTCTGTGCTTAAGTGGTCAAGTGGTCATTTTATCGATTGATAAAATAGCCAAAATACAAGAGAGCTATAGGGTAGATGAATGCTATCAATTTTTCAGCAAGATACCTTAATGTGTTCACCCGTGTTAATACTTTAGTCTGATTATTGTACTTCCTGTGTGAAACTGATATCGACAGCTGTGTGGTCAAGCCCTAAAGAGAAAGTGTGCAAACTTGTTAGGAGCAGTGCTGATTTGACAAATCTCAAATCTATTGTCTAAGCGGGAAAAATAAATTTGGAGTGGTTGGCATATCTTGCGCAAATATGATAAGATATAGCAGCTAAAATATATGATTAAGTTGATTATTAGCAGTCAAGGTGTGGCGTCTATAGTCGGTGTTTGTCTATCTCTTCAGCTCATTATATTAGCAATGCAGACCATGTAATATTTTCATTTTTTACCTGGAAAAATTGTCAATTACCCTGGATAAGTATGTAGCTTTTTGGACCTGTATTATGATTATGGTTCGTTCAGGGAAAGAAGCAGGGGAAGAAATTCAAGCATTGCTAAATGCTTATGATGTTAGATTTCATGCGTCATTTAGTATGTTATAGTAACGAGAGGGCGAGACTGAATGAGATTTGAGAAAATATTTGATTTGGATCCACAGAGATAGCAGATAACACATAAGGTAATGGATGGATTAAGATTGTATTTCTCCGGGATGAATAAGGGCAAAGGTTATAGGAAGAAGAAGAGTTTTTTCCTATCGGTTAGCTATACAATTAAGAATGATGAGATAATTGTGTATCTCTGAGCCCAGGCTCACCTCCCTATTCTTCCCTTATTATTCTTCCTTTGTGTATGAAAGCTGTAATCCAGGAATGAATAATGGAGACTGGCTGGCTCCTGTCGTGATAGTGAGAATTGCTTTTCTCAAAAGGATTAATACAACATTATTAACAAAGTTAGACTGTATCCAGCAAGTTAAAAGTGTATAGAGGCAGCCGTCGGCGCGGTAACGACGGTCGGAGATGAAATTTGAAGCTAGACTGTGTCCAAGGGGATGATTTTCTCTATTAAATACTCATGATTTAGCCTTTATGAGTTTGAGAGAGCGAAACTGGGCTATGTTCCCAGGCTACCCTCCTCTCAAGGTAGGTTATGGCTTACGCGGTTAGGCTGTAAAGGTTAACGCTTTGAGGATCAGCTTTGAGTTGCTTACAGAGCATGAGTACTTGGATTTTAATTTTGATATAAATCAGGGAGAGGGAAAACACTTTTCTGGAAGTAGAATTAACTTGTCAAAAGAAGATGAGGCAAGTCTAATACAGTTATGACGATGGAAGAGTAAAGGAACAAAGTATAAGCAAGATATGCTATGTCAAGCAACACTTCCTAAGGCACCACCTACATGACCCCTTGGAAATGAATCAAGGGTTTTGATGCCGAGTTAGTATAAGAGCCAGAAACTATACTTGAGGAATGACTTCGTATACACTTGATGCGTACCGTTTCATCCGGTACTTTATTCTGGAGGGGGAAGAAACTAAAAGTTATCACAAGAATAGAGCATGCATGATGCAAAAGAGATGTGAAGAAGTGGTGTTGGTATCAAAAAAGGCCTCTAAGGATAGTTTTTTTATACATGAAAGATATTTAGCGCAAGAGATTACAGAGCTCTGTGACAGGAGTAATCAGACAGAGAAGAGTGGGTTAAGTAAGTCAAACACAGGGAATATTGAAGGCGAGGTGTGGCGTGGGTTACAAAGCTAGTTGCAACAGTCACAATCGGTTAGATAAATGTGAAACGATAAAAGAAGAATGAGAGTAAAAGGAAGATGATATTTACCTCTGGGTTTAGTTTAGATTGCTCTTAGGTCATTTAGTCATTGTGGCGGTGAGGTGATTGGTTGCACTTCTTTCTTTGACAGGAGGAGCGACAAGGAGAGGAATGAGAAGCATCATTTCAATAAAGTTTTAATCTTAAATTCACTTTCAGTCTACATTTGATATGGAAGAATCAGGTATATTTGAATATTTGGAATATTGTTAAGTGGAACGAGCAAAGGGTTGAAAGGCGACTTGAGGACATGTAGCTTTTGGTTTGTTACTTGATTCGGTTCAGTGTTCAAAGAGAATTTAGAATAGGAAGACGCAGTGCAACGTTTGTGTATGTTTTGTAAAGTTTTTAGTAACGTTTTAAATGCTGTTTGCATTTACTGAAAAATAACAATTATTTTAATTGCTTCTTGTCTATAGTGAAACGGAGTTGACGAAAATTTTTGACTATTATTTGTTCTATATACCTTAATCTGACTATGAAAGTTTTCTAACGGTGGGTAGAAATCCTTGTGCAGAAAATCATATAAAATTATTTCCGAAAAACAGAACTTACAAAACGAAACGATTAATGTCCATCTTAATTGACTCCAACTTACAATTTAAGACTCTGTACCATCTATTTTAGTAGGTGGCCTTAAGTCTAAACCAACTTTCTCTGGAAGGGTCATGTCTAAACA
Source organism: Sminthurides aquaticus (assembly GCA_906901655.1). Lineage (NCBI taxonomy): Eukaryota > Metazoa > Arthropoda > Collembola > Symphypleona > Sminthurididae > Sminthurides > Sminthurides aquaticus. The sequence goes on from CAJQTT010000010.1 coordinate 2,904,584, forward strand.
TTTTGATTCGAATTCTCTGATTAAGGTTATTTTGTCTACTTGAAATACAACTGAGATGATTTTTGTTTCTTTGTGATTGACAGGGGCGGGTAATCCTGTTGGCTCTGCGGGTGATGTAAACAAGAATGTGTTCCAGCAGACAATGAAAATAATGGATCCAGCAGGAGGACTACCATCGCAACAAGGGCCCGTGTTGAGGGGTAAAGATGAAGCAGCTCTTCAAGTATCCTCATCCTCTCTATCTTCTTTGGGAAGTCGAAGATTTTCTCCCCTTTTGGAAGACAGCGTGAATGGTTACAGTGCAATTGGTTTTGGTTCAAGTGCAACAGCAACATCCACACCTTTAGGCTACTACAACAACTCCCACCAGTTTCCCCGTGACAGATACACTCCTAGCTCACCCCGAAGTGTACACCGTGACGGTCTTGAAAGTGAACATTTTGTGAACAAAGTTGCCCGCTTTGAGCATTTAACGCAGAACGGTACGCGTATCGGTGGTGGGACTAATGGGTCTGGCATCGGTCAGCCTCACGGTCAGAGTCCACCGTACGGGTCATCTTCAGGAGACTACTCGAACAAAACAAGCCCGAGCTCGCATATGGAAGGATCGTTGGAATTATCCCGAAGGTGTGCATCAGAGAGATCAGAGATTGAAATGAATGGAAGAAAGTCAGAAGAAGGAGATGATGGCAGATTTGTTAACTGCCGTGACACTCTCGGGGGTGTCAATTATATGTCGTCGTCGGGCGGTGAACCAGAGTATCGTCATTACTATCAACCTTTGTCATCGTCCTCCACACAAGGAGTGAATAATGGTTTTCGTAATGGGAATGGAATTGGACAAAGGTCCTCTCCTCCAACAGGTCGTCACAATTCCCCAGGAGCCTACGTAACCGCGCCTCCCCAATCCCCCTCCTCCGCCCCCTCACATTACAGTCATCCACAACTTTTTAATCGTAATCATAATTCATCCTTCCAAGGGATGTCAACGACGTCGGGTCGGAGGGATGAATTCGGAATTCATAACAATAATAATAATGGGACTAGAAGCAATGGATATGGAGAATATGGACATGTGAGGGATGAAACCAAGGAAACCAGTCCTGGCAATGGATTATCCCAAAGCCCATTTGTAACAGCATTTAATCGTGATTCCTTCCCTGCTTGTTTTGCAACTGGTTTAAATCCGCCTTATCAAAATCCGAGCAACAACAACACCAGCAATCATTCAAGAGCACCAGATCAGCATGATGACAATTCTAGTCCAAATCATTACTCATCATCAAGCCCTGATTCCTTCACCTCCTTAAACAGGCATCATCAGCGGAATCATAATGGGAATGCCAATCTTGCCAGCCCTGTCGGCCAGAATGGCACGAATTCTACCAGATTCAATAATAATGGAGGATTTCCTTCCGATCCTCCTGATAGCCCTGTTTACCGGAGCAACGGGGAGGGAGGTGGGATTCCGTGTGAAACTCTCCTTGAATTTAAGCGACGGCAGGTGAGTTTTGTATTCTGTAATGTCATTTAAATCTCCGTTTCAAAAGCTGACCCCTGGTGGGAGAGGCTGGTTGACATTACGCCCTTGTTGCTTACAATGATTTGTAATTGTAGCAGAAATGTCATTTGGTGTTGCATTTTTTGACACCAGAGTGCGCCATTTATTCACCCTAGAACGGCAGCAGCTTATTAGCTGTAAAGCTGCTACTTGTAGCGATGCAAATCTGATGCAGCGAGATTCGTGAAAAAGAACGTGATCCTTATGACAAATATCATTCTGCAAGAGTTCATTTTTATGACAGCGCAAATAAATAATTCTGTGGTTGAATTTGCGATTGTAATTTGCAATACCTGACTCTCCTCGCGAATTAACAAGTTACAGCTTCCCCTCTTACCCTCTGTAGCTCTGCAGCTCTCGTGAATAATTTTTGCACACTTTTGGCTCACCCGCTCGCCTGTACCGTAGAAGATTTATGAGCTGTAATTTTTTGCAATGAAACTCATCCGCTGACGACAGCAGTAGCAGAGATGATGCGATTTGAATCTAGTAGTTAAATCAGCGGAAGCTCATTTTAATTATTTTGTAACACACCTCACAAGATTATATCTACACTCCTATCAGAAACAAGTAGCCGAGTCAAATAAGCCAAGTCGCGGTCATGCCTGATTCTCTGTAATATTTTTATTGCGAGTTTCCCAATAGTAGTCTCTCTTACGTCCGTCCTACAAGCTCGTATTACCTGCAGCTTACCTGTGCAACCAGGACTGTGTTTTATTAGATACGCCTCCCTGCTATCCGTGAACGATGAACCATGGAACAACTTTGAATTGTAAAGTGTGCGAATTGCAAATCGCATATCCGACAGATCCAAACTACAGATTTATAATAACCAAGGCGGATGCATTATTCATGAATAATAAAGTCGGATCACGTTCCCTCCGACTATATGATACTGCTGCATTTATATAAGCTGTATCATCTGTCTTGTCTTGGCGCCAATATAATATCGTATCCTTGGGTTTCTTCCTTAGGTTCTTGAGCTCTGCTATAGTCTGAATTTTAGACTCAGCTAATAATAAAAGAATAACTCAGATTGGCTTATCAATATCTTGCTCATTATAATTTCCAGGCAGAGGAGGCAAGGAGATCCGCGGAATTGAGCGAGAGCGCCGATGGATTAAAGCTAGAGGAAGTTTTAGCAATGTGTCAAGAATACGAAGAACAAATATCGAGAGAGATCAAAGAAAAAACGCCACCCGCCAATCCCATACCTGCACAACATCCTACCTTCAGTCAACAACCTCGAAGTGTCAGTATTAACAGTAACGCCAGTTTCAACACGAACATATCTGGGAAAAACGAGGACGAAACTGGGAGACAAATACAACCAAGATTCGCAAATACAGACAATAACGGGATGAACGGAAATTCAAGTGCTGACCTCAAAATCCCCGGTACACCGACTCTCTATGGATATAGCAGGTAATAAGTCATCATCCGTTATTTTGAATTTTCCATCTATTTGTATCTTTTATATAGTCTACACAGTGTTCTGCTTCAAAAATTTGCGAGTTCTGCAACTTATCAGATGGAATGTGAAATATTATTGCAAAATATGCGTGGAAATTAAGACAGCTGGTATCCATCAATACTCCCCCAGGAGGATTAGTTTTCAAGGGTTGCGATCAGAATGAATTGGTTTGAGTTGGTTTGTAATTCCATCAGATACAGAACAGAATACCTTTTCAAAAGTCTGAAATCAGTGAAAACTAGTGCAAAATCTTGTGATAATAATTTTATCAGATTCTCTCACATTAGCTACGGACATCCTGCTGATAAAGCATTGAGAAAGAAATTGCTATCAATTCCCAAGTCAGAGAAAAGCCTTAGGCAGGTAGGACAGACGGTATTAAATGAGGATAAGAAATAGCGGAGGGAAGAGGAAGACGTATGTGGAATCATGCTTGCTAATAAAATATAAGAGTCCGTCTCAATATATATGTTTTACGGTTCCACATAATCACGTTCTCGTTGACCTCGGGGTATTGGCTAATTGAAGATAATGAATAGTATATAAATAACGTTATCTTTCTTTTAAAAAATGTTGAGGATTATAAGTACAGTCGTCTGTCTTTCAATTGAACGGAGAACGCGGGTTAAGTTTTACAGTTAAAAATAACGTCAGTTTTAATACAATACACAGTTTACATAAGTTTTAGATTACCGTAAACTTTTCAAAATGGTATTCAAATCTATGAAAGTCTCCGGGAAATGCATGCATATGTGAACGTGAACACAATTTTTGTTTACTTACGTGCTGGAAATACTTTAAAAAACTGTTGCTTTTATAGGCAGGGATTAGGATATCAAATTACAAGAAAAATGGGGAGTTGGCTAGGATTAGAAGAGCAAGTTATTAGTGCTTTGGATTTGCTAGCAATACCTACACTCGTGTGGATTGTGGATGATATCAAACTGAGCTTTGATATCGTATAACGTTACCCTTTTCCCTTGAATAAGTGATTCATCCCTGTCATTAACTATTTATTGATAGTATGTTATTAAGTGAGCTGAAATTTATTACTGTAATTTTACACTTTAGGGTGTATCCTCTCTTATCCATAAGTACTTGCTTAGTAATAGGAGCACAGCAAAATACAACAGGTTTTTACCAAATTCTATCCAGGTTGTTCTACTTATTATTGTACACCACCACTAACTGGAATGGTAAATGAGCTATTCGTCTGCATTATATTCCTTGTAGCAAGTTAGCGTCCGATCTGATCTATAGCGATCAGATCGGACGTGATAGAGCCAGTTCGTGTCTCATACGGCATGTTCATTTTCTTCTGGGTTACTGGCTATTAGTTCAGTTTAGTTCTTTAGACACAACTCATAAAGTGCTGGGATGGGACTGGACGCTTCAAGTGTGCACATTGTTAGAATTGGTAATTAGGAGCATTAGCTTTTACTTCCTCAGGACTGTGAGTTACTGATGTTTTTTAAATTCTTCGGTAATTTCAGCTTTTACGGTTTAAGGGCAAAGAGTGCCCCGTGTGGTCCTATTTAAATTGGTGCGTGTCCATTACCATTAAAGAATTAGCGTGATAATTACACCTGGCGGAGTATATATTGAAATATCTTTAGGCTGGAGCATGCATTATGCAAAGCGTATAGCTAGTGGCCGGTTGCAATAGCGTACATGTATTTTTACAAAATAATGGTATTTCTCCATGAAACACTTAAATATGCCGTTAGGCTGCGAAGCAGTGTTCAAAGGAATTTATTACAACACTAAGAGCAAAATTTTAAAAGCAAACCTCTCGTAGAATTTCAGAAAATAATTTGCCTGTGGTGGAGGCAATTAGGGGTCAGTTGGTCAGTATGTAGTTATCACTCTATATGATCACCACATGGGAGATAACTGTCCAAAGGAATACGTGTATGTTGTGAAATATTGAAATATTTGTCGTAGCACACTTATCTGGAACCTTGGAGAACTAGCTCCATGGAATGCGTGCCACAGATAAGTATAAGAAATCGGCGTGTAACTTGAGCAACCATTTCATGTTAGCTAAAAATCAGTAGATCCGCACCTTAAAAATGCATGCATTTGATTGACATTTGAAGTTTTTAGGATCACAAGAAAATGTTATAGAATTGCATAAAAAGTTGCAATAAAGTTCAGCAAGAGTTTTTTGGACGAGTTAGAATTTTCTAGATTTGCGTTGAAGAGTTTATATTTTTTTAGAGGAAATGGCACGAGTATTATAACATTTCATTAGAAATGAGCCGTTCAAGAGTTTCAAAAGAGTAATGCTGAGCTGTGTCAAATAAATTCCCTGAACGACAGCATGTTTTTGTAGCCATTTAATTTTTGTAGACGTTTCCTGAATTTGTATTAGAGATTTAGTATCATCTATCAGGGAGGAGATGGAGCTCCAGGGGCTATGCAGTTTAGAAGTGAAGATGGAGGAAAGAACTAGAAGCTATGATGATGATGTCCATGCTACTTTACATTGCCCTCCATGGTGGCGTGCAATTAGATCGATTTTTAAATTTTGCCCTCTCTGATGGTCACGTCACCAGTTTTGTGAATAATAGGCCTAACCTTAGCTTGTGTAGCTTTTCTCTCAATCCTTGGGGTTTGGTTGAATCAAGTAGACAGTTTCAATCTTCTCGGGCAAAGAAGAGACTGGATTTATGCTTGGCGGAGAGCTACACTTTACAATATTCACAGCTTCAGTTTCATTACCTAGCACATAGAAAAGAGCCGATGGAATCTGCTTTCAGTAGCAACGCTAACATTATTAGTTACGTTTGTTATGACGCTTGAGTCATACCAGGGATATCGAATCTCTTTGCGGCAGCGTCAAAGCTTGTCACTTTTTAAAATTCAGCGGTAGCGTGTAAAAGATACACAAGTATACATCTTCTCATTTGACATTTCAATGAATGTTCAAAGATTAGTTTCACACTTCAAAGCCTTCGCATAATTCATTGGCGGCTTATTTAAAACTGTACAAAATTTCAGCTTCCCTTTCGTATAGACTTAGAGACTAGCTTTACAGAAAATGATGAAGATAAGCATGAATGAAGCTTGAGATAAGGTGATAAAATGAATAACAGATTAATGAACTCCGAGCGTTGGCTGACACATGTAAAATTGGATTTAGGAAGTTCAACACTTGAGCAAGGTTGGCCACTCCTCAAGCTCAAGCCTCTCAGTCAAGGTTATTTGCTAAGGTATCCGAACGTTCGTTGTCTGGTGTCTGCAGTCTGCAGGTCACAGATGGCATGCCTGTAGTATCGGTATTTTTCATTAAGTTTAAGGATTCAAGAGTAGCAGGAGTTTTATTACAGAAGGATTAGTTTCGCACCTTAAGTATTGTTATCACTTTGAAATTATTTTGCGTAAAACTTGTCTACGTGTATTTCTATTGAGTCTCTAAAACGTTTAGAATGTAATCTATAATAGGTAGCAGCACTAAAGAATTGAATAATTAATTCCCTCCCGCCAGAACCAGAACCAAAACTAATATACGAAATGAGAATACAAAGCGTTGAAATGAAGGGAATGTAATTTTCTCCTTGAATGAATGAATGAAAGCCCTTAAATTTTTCTGATTACTTGTTCACAGGATTAAAACGAACGGTTCGCTACCACGTGAAAAGAGCTATTCTTCCGGTTCCTCCTCCAGCGGCTCTAGCAGCACTTCATCAAACACAAGTAGTCAAGGAAGTAATAATAACAACACAAGCTTCGGTTCTGCCGGTGGAGGAGCTGGAGGTGAAATAAGCGGGGGTGTGTTGGTGGGTCCGTCATCGTCATCATCATGCCGCTCTATTTCCAAGAACGAGATGAGGACAACCGATGATGAGATTTCTTCAATATTTACATTCTCACCCAACCCAGGAATTCGAAATGATGTTTTCCTTCCGTGTAGTAATTCGACTCCAACTTGCACAAATAACAAGCCATCACCACAAATCTCTGCTCCCTCCTTTCAACGCTCAACCCTTCCGGATGATGTTGACTCTCTCTACGCTAAACCAAACAAGATTGGACTTCGGAAAGGAGTAAAGAGTGGTTACGAGAATGTTATATTAGGAGGATCGCCATCCGGCCCCAACGGCACAACCCGACCATCTTTTTCTTCTTCCACAGCCCAGAATAATAATGTGGATCTTTGCAACTTAAGCCCAATTTGCAATACGTCTTCTAGGAGCAGTAATGGAAATCCAAATGGCTCATCATCAGCCGCCTCGTCATATGGCAGCCAAAAACCGGGATATGAGTCAACAACGAGTCCAAGAACTCGTATAAGAACTACATTTACGGCAGAGAGAGGAACTGCTGGTGGTAGTGAAGTGCAGTATAGTGCTAACAGCAATTCAAAAAGCTCTGCTGGCGTTAATGCCCCTAATGAGCTCTTCCGGCGGCCCATAATCACAACTGTTTTAAATTCAGTGAAGAGTAGTAGTGAAACCGGTGGCAGTGGCAACGACAGTCTGTATGAATCTGTGGGAGAGAAACAGCAGAGTGAAAAAAGTTCCAAATCCAAGCAACTGTCAGTCTCATTCTCAGACTCTGTTCAAGAGTTTGACGAACATGATAGTATTCGGACAAACGATCTCAAACCTTCTGTCGATGATTTGAATAGGGGCGGGAATCAGAACGGCGAAACCCGGGTTAAGAGACCAAGCCCTGAACCACCACAACTGCCCCCTAAAACGAACATTATTGCTACGCAAGTGCAAGTGCATTCGAGTTCGGGTGAACAGAATAATAATAATAATAATGACGAAACAGGAAATAACAACATTATCATTGATAACAACAAGGCTACAGTTAGTCATGTCGTGTATCAGAGCATCCAGAGCTCACTAGTGGAGAAGAACGGAGCGGATTCTATTTCTTTGAGCACGTGTGATTCAAGCTCTAATAATTCAAGAACTACTGTAAGTGCAAACGCTGTTAATTTTTATATTTTATGTATTTGGACAATGTGATTGTTAATTTCGAGGAAATGATCTTCGGGTCATTTTGGTTGAATCACTTTGTGAAGTTGAGTCCGTTTAGTTCATCCATTGGAGATCCAGCGGCTTATCAGCAATGTGCTAAAAATAGCGTGGAATAGCGTAATTTGAGCGGAAAATTGTTGATCAAGTGGTAAAATACTATTTTTAATTCTTCTAGCAAAATTTGACCCCTAGTCCATTTCCGTTATGCGTTAGTGACAGTCGAACGTCGTTGTTAAAGAAAGATATTAACGAAGTTGAACAACAGGAAATGGAAGCGCTTCAGGAGGTGAGTTGTTGACGTTAAATGAGGGGAATATTCCTGTCGGACAGAAGCTATTTGTTCTAGTTCTTCTTGCAGTACAGTGTATAATGCGTTTGCAAAAATATTTATCTACCGGCAAGTTGTTAACGTGGGCGGGAATCTGTTTCATGTTCCAGATGGAGATTGAAAAGGCTTTACTTCTTGGCGAAGAAAAGTCCTTGGAGTCCCAGCTTATTTCGGATATGGAGGAAGCTGAAGCTTTGAAAGATAAGCTTTCCAAGATTGATGAAAGCAATCGAAGATGGAAAGCTACAAGTCTTGAAAATATACTCGGGTTAAAAACCAGGCTTGGAAACAGTGAGAAGGAAATTGATAAAATTGAAAAAATCCTAGAAAATTTTGAAGGGACGCAGGATGAAGAGACTAGGTTTTTGGAGAGGCTCAAATTTCAACATGACACTATTGATAGTGACAGGAAGGTGAGTTGATGACAAAAAATCTTTAAAAAAAAAATTAAATTAAACTGCTAGGGTCGATTTGATTTGATTTCTTTTTTCTACTCACATAAAAATCTCAAAACATGTTCAATTAAATAATTCTATTAATCTAAACAATTTACAGGCGTTCGAGGATGCAGAGTTCCATCACATGGAAGAAGAAATTAATAGGGAAGGACAGCGAGAAGAAGTCTCAAAATCCTTAGCTGATATTAACCAAAGAGTTTTGTCACAACAGCTGGAGTTGGAGCAGTTAAGGAGTCAAAACCGCATTTCTTTTGGATCATCTGCACAGGAAATACAAGCGTTGGAGAAACGGCGACAAGAACTGATTAAAGCGCTGGAAATTGTAAGTTTATGCGATTGTACTTTAAGGATATTCTAATTGTCAAGGCATTTAATTTAAACTATTTACGTTTTTCTGTTACAGCTCCGAAATTCCAAAGATGATAGAGTTATTCAGCTACCTGATCACTCTGAATCCCTTTCCGACAGTGAAGAAGTAAGCTAGAGGCGAAAATAAAAGCATCATTTGCTGTGCAATTAAAATTTCGTGTCATGAAATTCTTAGGGTTTGCTAACTCTACTATTATTTTTCCAGCTGAAAAATGCAGAATTAGAAGAAAAACTACGGAGCCTCTCTCTATACAATGCTTTTACGGAAGATGCAATGAAAATAGAAAGAATCAAGTCAAGATCTCCTATTGATCCAAGAATGGGAAGTTATGGTACAAAAACGTGTGAGACCTTGAGAGAAATTGGACGAAATCGAGAGTATTTATTAAATGAACAAGGTAAATGCAGAGAAGTTCTTTAAGAAAATCATTATGATATAAATTCCGCTTTACCCCTGACGCATAGCACTTGTTATGAATTTTAGCGCCATTCTGTAAAATAATGTTTCAATTAGCCCTGCGTTAGCTGTAGTTTCAATACGAAGTGCATCTATTAATACGGTAAACAGCTAGCGTGATACTTAATCACAAAAATCAATTTAAAATTACAAATGCACGACAAATCAAAAGCTCTCAAAGTATCAAAGCAGTTTCATACTGATTTAAACTGTTATTGGTAAAATAATGATTCCAATTCCCTCTAATTATTATCAAGTTATCAACTGTGTTTTCAAACTTGACGTTCTATGGCTAGCATTTAGTAGGTGATTCCTGAAAACGATATTAAAATAAAAATTCCAAACTGTATCTTCCTTTTCCTTCAAGTTACTGCGCGCCCTCTGCCGCTCAATCCCCAAACTACTCTTCTAAAAGCAAACTCTAAACTTGAATCTTTTCCCTCTCACAGGCGCTCAGATGCTGGAGGAGGAACGTCAGCGAGTTCGGGAATTGCAAAAGCGGGTACAGGATGCAGTGCGGGAAGAATGGGAAGCTTCCCGGAAGAACCGAAATAATCAGTGTCATTCCTTAAACTCTGTCGGAAGCGAAGACTCAACTCAAACAGTCTCCGACACTCCCACTGACAGGTCAGCATTTATGCCTCCACAATCAACCTTCTTACCTCTAGGGACTCACGTTTAACCTATAGCACAGTCACCATGCAAGCTTTCACAAGCTTACATAATTTATCCGCCGTGCCTCCACTCTTTAAGCTGCCTTTGCAGCAAAAAAAATGTATTTTCATACTCACGTGGCTCACGCTTTCCTGGCATTAGATTTTTGCAAATTCCCAATCCCCAAGATGACATACACTGAATGAAATTACGTCCCCCATTAATCACAAACCCAAAATGGCGCATTGCCAAATTGCAAATATCCTCCCTCCTCCTCCCAGCCCCAACCTAAAATCTATATGCATGGGGCTGGTTTATAAGCTACAATTAGAAACACTCCTGCCTATTTTTATACCACCATGAAACTGAATCAAATCCTTCCCTGATCCAGACGACAAAATCACCAGGAAAGAGCATGCAAACTGCTTTTGAATGCATGGAACTTCTGTACAATCTTTTGTTTTTTCCGCTCATAGTTGGATCTGGTTCACGTCCCTCTTATTAAATGCTTTAGTGACGCTAATCCGACTTAATTAACCCTCCATTATGCTCCTATCCTGGCACTAATTAACCCATTCTCTAGCCCATCTAAAATACGTCATGAACTATGGACATGGGAAATTCACCTTTATCCTTCAATCTACTAAAAACTCTCGCACAAACTATTCAACTTGCATTCTGAGCTTGAATATATACGACGGAGACGATGACACTATCCATAGCTAAGCTTGTCCTGTAATTCTTACAAAGTTTATGCCTAGCTACGACGTTACCAAGCTTGCAAATTATCATCTAAAGCTTCTAGGATCAATATAGCATTATAAATTCAAATTCCTTTGATCTTTCATGTCTCCCTGGGAGAAGAAAAGCAATTCTTGGATCAAGTCACGTCCTCTCCTAACTACATTATCCCGCTCCTTTCAAACCAATGGCTATTTATGCCACGGCGGAAAGTATCATCTCTCCGCAATGATAAATTTCTTTTTCAATGCAAACAGCCCGCCACCAATCCTCCACTATTCTAGACAAGTAGTGCACGTACGGAAGAGTAGTTAAAGCTTTTTCTAGTATCAGTATTATAGCACCAAGGGCCTGGGCTTGATCCAATAAATCCCGGAGGTAGATTGGCTCTCTTGTTCCTGAATTTCGCGAGAATTTTAATAGCATACTTTTTGCATAATTCTTGGGTAATGCACAGAGAGTCTGCCTCCTGCGTTTTCCTTTGTTCCCGCTCGTATAGGAGGAGCTTAATCAGTGAATTATAAGCTTAATCAGCAGCACGACCTTTATGATCATTTCATCACTGTCTCTCGCTTCTCGGAAGTTTTCAAGCATAGATACCCGCACTCCTTTGATTATTGTCTGGGAGTAAAGATTATGTGTGTATTTTTGCAAAGGGTAGCCAAAATTTTCACAAATCCTCCTTCTCGTCTCTTCAGGATTCTTTGTGTAATATTCAGGATCTGTTCTTCTTTGTCAGAGCGGAGATGGTGGACCCTACAGACAAGCTTTGCAGAAGAGTACACCAGAGGGCGCTTTTATTTTTCGCAAAAAATCCTTAAGATGCTAGCAGAGAAAGTGTGAAACAAAGCCTGGTTTTGAAGTTTCGCGGCCTAAATTATTAGCAAACATCTGCCTGGAACGGTATTAGAAATTATTATATTCAGACAAGCGGCTAGCTTAGAAAACTTTGGTTAGCCAAGTCTGGGCCGGTATTAGGGAATAATGCATAGTAGCTCATAAACTAAGAGACTTTTCTCTTCATCTTGACACATGTTTTCAATTCGGTACAATAAATAAGCTCGATAAGATCTGGGAGAAAAGACGGGTGGATGGCGGGTTGGAGATATGATCAAAGTGATGGCCGGTGTGTAGCTAAATTTCGAAAAGAAACCCTTGTTACTTAAACTCGTAGACAGAAGAGCGTAGCAGCTATTTCGCTACGTATATTATCCATTTCTTCTTGGAATTTTTAGAGACTGATCTGCCTTGCTTTAGAACCAGCAAGGCTTTTTAGAATGAGACGGAGAAATATTGCAGAGAACAAATGAATGCATATGTCAACTTTTTAAGATAGAGTCTGTTGTCTCCTAAGCTTCTTTTATTCTAGCAAAAGCGTAGGCGTCAGATTGAAGACAAGCTGGTTAAATTATGCTGGCATATTCTTGCATACATGTGAGTAAGCAACATATTTTGCCAAAATTGGTTAGAGTATAGTTTGTGACCCGGGTTTGGCTTGACATCCAAGCAGTTTCGTCGCGAGCACTCCGAATAGGCTTGTCATTGAAATTGAAACCAGGCCAGAGAACTTTGGGAAGAAGAAGAAGAGAGACAAAGCTGGAAATATGTTTGAAATGAATTTAGTTTGTGTGAGAGAATATTGGTTAAGTTAGCGGCTGGGAGGCATGAAGCATTTTAGTTTTTAGTTAAATGAAATGAGTTTTGAATAAAGCCTTCCTCTTCTCTGATATATACTTTGGTCCGTGTCCGTTCCTATAGTTTCCATCAGCTTTCCTTCGTCTGAAACATTTCTTATGTTTGAGTTGCGAGAGTAGTTGGTTGGTACGATTCCAATTCGTAATTTGATTTGCTTTCAAGAATATATGCTTTTGTAAGGCCGAAGAAGCTGTAGAAACTTAGCCAGCAGCCGGTGGTGTAGTTTTGTAGCGCTGGAATAAGCTTGCTGAGTTTGTGGGGAGCTTTTATTTTCTGTATGATACAGAAAGGAAGCATGGAGCATGGAGCGATAGAAGAAGAGCGAATGAATTGAAAGAAGGGAAAGAAAATGGTTGCAAAACTGGGTTGGGAGAAGAGCTGATGAGTTTGAGATTAAATTAAGGGGAAAGAATGGTTAGTGTAGCTGAGGAAAAGCATCATTGGCATTCCCTACACCCAAGACAAATTCATTAGCTTCCAGAAACCGGAACGAATAGATGTGGGAGGAATTGAGGTGTGTTCCAATCGACTAAAGTGTCCTCTCGGGCTCTCTGTGAACCGCATATGTGAAATGCGGCTATTTTAAGTAGCGCCCGCCCGGTAACGATGGTAATGGTGTGACCCAGAATCAAGTTGATTCGTATACAGATTGCAATCTCTGTTATATTGCGTTCCATGAAATGGCAACGCTATGGAATTGCAAGAATAAAACCAGGGAATAACGTAACCTATAGAAACAATCAGAATACCCCTTGGAGAAAGCAGAGAGAAAGCAGGGAGAAAGTAGGGGCGTTTCAAGGGAAGGAAGAGAGGATCGGAGAAAGTCAATAGATATTGAGCGCTGATTGCGGATTCACTTAGAATAAGTGTCTGAGGACGTGATCTGATTCTGGAATTTGTATTCAATTATCGTAATTTAGGTGATTGAGAAAGAATTTCAAGGAGTAAAATTGAGTGAGAACAAAGGAAGGAAGGATTCAAGGCAAATAAGCGGTTTAAATAAGACATCAAATTTAAGTATTGGCAATTTGGAACTTTTCGCAATTTTGCATGTCCCTACTTAAAGTAAAATTGCAGTGTAGCTCAACTTATGTATACGCATGTTGCAAAAAGAGGACAAAATTGCAAGTTCCAAAGAGCAACAAGTACGTAACATTTCCACTATGTGCAAGTGCGAAGTTAAATTAGATGGCACTCACAAGGTATCGGATTTTGGATGTACGGAAGTGCACTCTCGAAGCATGCTGACAAACTATGTGAGATGGCAAGGGAATTGCGAATTAGATTTCGCGAAACATTTCGCATCCGTAGAGGATATGGAGACAAAGCAATTTTCAACATGTTCCTTGGAAGCATTCAAGGAGAAAGTTGGTGAAATATATGTGTACTATTTTAAAACGGGATCAAGAAGATGAATATGTTCTCGGGACGTGTAAAGCAAATTTAAATGGCGAATCAAACGGAGAACAAGGGAAAGAGAAGAAAGAAAATTTCAAAGGTAGAGAGAGAAACGGAATGGATTTTAAACTCAGTTAAGATTGAGATTGATGGCGTTGGATAAAGTTGAGTGGAGTGAATGGAGATTGTAAAGTTTGTAAATGACATTTGGCATTGTTACCACTTGAAAAGAGAAGTCGGAGGAAACGATCACACTCACAGCTCAAGAAGAATATGTATCTTGGGCGACAGTAGTAGGAGCGGCGGCGGTGTCGGTGTCGTTCATGGCGGTAGGATCAAGAGACCAAGAAGAAGAAGAAGATTAAGTTGGGCAAACAGTACATGTTGTAGGTAGATCAGTGCCAGGATTTAGGGAAAAGTTTGCACAAATCCTATATGCACATTTGAATTTTGATGCCTCATACCGCGCCCTCTACACTGATATCTCTCTGTAAGTTCTTATACTGCTTTCTCCGCCTTATGCTTTTGGCTACTCATGTATGCAATTGTTGGCCCCGAAAGTCCTTATTATGCTCCTCTTTATCCCAGGCAGTGAAGCTTATAATTTTTTCTATGTATGTTTCCTATGATCTACACAGCTTAAACTTATGCATGGGTTTTTCAAGTCTTGCTTTGCATAGAAAAGATGTATGAATTTCTCGTTTGAAAAAAACTCATTTGTTCCCACACACCTGTCTGCCTTTCCTTGAAGAAAGCCGGCGCTTTTGACAGTGAGAAATATTTTTGACATCCATATCGAGAGTTATGAGCCACATGTTGAAGAGCAGCCGTTACCTTGGATCAATTCCATTTATTCTCTTCATAGTTCTTTGCTGAAAGCTCACTCACGGTTTCCTCTTTCAAATGACGTAATTTTACAACGGGCGTGTACTAAATGGATGATATATCATGTACAAGATGTCAATTCCGAGTTCCACACTTTGCATTCCACAAGTATTGTCGATATATTAATTACTACTACTGCGCGTATCTTCAAAACGGATAAGAGTCACGCGAAACTTTGCGAATTTTAAAACGAAAAATTATACATAATGCAGGATGAATCATGAAAAGAAAATGCAGTTGTAGAGCTCTGACGTCCCTAATTTATGTATCACATGTAACAACTTCAATAGAGATCAAAGAGTACATGTGGAAATAATTTAACATGCAAATAAATCTTATTTTGAAGGGGAAATTTTAAAATTGTTTTTTAAAGTTTGGGCGGCAAATATTTAAATAGCTTGATTTTTTTCCAGCAATAACAGTGACGATACAACGGACAAAAGTGCTGCACCCTCCCTATCTACGGACATGAGCTTCAATATTACTAGTGGACGGGATACTGAGGGCATCAGTCCGAGTTCTATGGAAGGTCACTCTGATGAGGTAAGATGATTTTTTCTAATTGTATCATTTTAGTGCCGTTTTCTGCAAAATTATAAAATTAGGCACCCACGCGATTCGAAAGTATGGCTGTGGAGTTCATATATAGTTCATAGCACTTGATGAATGCTGAAGAATTACGCCCAGTTTGGAAATCCTTAAATAATAACTTGAATCTTGCCGCTAAGAATTTCAATTCAATGCAATTGTATCTCATGGTTGTAGTGTACAGTGTACAGTTTTGCTAGCATTTAAAAGTAGGCGGTAATTTCAAAGTGAGAACAGAAGCATGTCCATCATCACCAAGTTTACAAGCTGTCAAAAAGGCGGAAGTTGTGGAAAGCTCCCATGTTAATTATCATGACCCGGCTTCTCGCCTCTCATCCAAACTTCCTGCCAAACCGAACCCTTGAACAGTAACTCATAATGTTTCCTGTATATTTACTCCATCATCTTGCATGTATATGTGTTGCTTGTGCTAACGACATGCTTGTACTAGTGGGTTCAAGAACTAAATCACTACAAGCTGTAAGCTGCATGTTCCACAGAAAAATTTCGGTTGGAGCATTCATGAATTTTAAAAAGAATTTCGCGTGGGATTCTGGTGGTCACAAGCCCGGGGATTAGTTGAGCGATTATGGGGGCTTGGTGTTAGCCAAATTTGTAATTTGTACGGGAAGTGATGCGGAAAAAGCTGGCGGAAATGGATTAGGCTTGATGAATATGGAAAGGGGAGTTGTAGACTAGGACTATTACAGGTTTCTCTCCCGTCCGTGCGACGAATATATACTAATAAAATTCAAGTAAAAGCTTGCTACCCAGAAGGGAAGGTATTACAGCGAGGAGAAATAAGAGAAGGCTATGAACTAGGAAGGCGGGTAGCAGACTGCAAGCGGAGCTCAGACCGCAGGTTAGCTCCCTGTTTTTGGTAAATCCGGGTTGGCGGATAGCAGATCAGGGTGGTCGAAACTTAACTGAATGTTGAATGGAAAAAAGGAGCAAACTCGTTCCAAGTTTTTCTTATGAAACTATGATATTCGTATGGATGTTTTCTTAAGTCTGACTTTCATTTTCCAAAAGTCCATGTGTGTAATTTTTATTTATTTATGAAGTTTGAAAGCATTTTTAATTTTTTCCCGGGTATTTAAAAAACCATGAATGAGAAGAGCATGAAACCAGAGCACAAGTACGGGAACTAGATAAACTGCATAGCAGGAACTGTAAAACCATGTCATGCAAATTTTTTCGTTTTTGGATCAAATTTAGACATATCTGCCAACGTTCTTCTTCGCTTCGGTGTAGCTCTTCAAGTCCTTGAGTATTCAGCACGTTAGTTTAGTTAGCCGATGGAATTATTAAAATCCATGAATTTGCATGCGGTAAAATTCAGCCTGTCGCTAGCGCGAGTGTGCTTGCTTCCAGCTGCAAATTAATGCTAAAGCTTTAAACCAACGTTGCAAACTGAATCAGGGAGAATTCGAGAGCAAGAAGAAGAGGATTTTAGTATGCAGATTGAATTACGTCGGCCACACGTGCTTAATAGCTTGGAGGGATTTGATTTCATTTGAATTTTGTGAAATATTACGACATCCCACCCAAACTGTATGCGAGAGGTTTCGTTCACGTGGGCGGGCATGGGCCCTGGCTTCCCAACAGCTCGTTTTACAGCGGGCATCCAGACGCAATCATTACATGCAGAGAAAGTGTGGAAAAAATGTGTCAAAGTTTTCAGTCAATTTTGAAAACGTCCTTGGTAAATTGGCAGAATTATGCTTATCTAGCAGAAACATAATCGCAAAGGCGAATTCATATGGTATTGAATGAGAAAAGTTTTTGCAAGAAGTTTAGATGCTCTAATAAAAACTTTCACCGTAAATGACCAGCAAAAACTAATCTTCAGACAGAGTCCTAACAAGTGACAAACAAAAGAGTGACAATCATCCGAAAACTAATTTGCAGTTAGAGTCTGTAACAGTGCCTTATTGGATCCTGTTTGATTGGCTTCATTTATATTAGTTTAGAAAGTAGTGAAAGCAGTGAAAGTTTTCCAATCCCAGCTTCACTATTCCCTTATTGGGTTTTGATACGCAGATGAGTATGACTATATCAGATAGAAACATGTAGCAATCATCAGAAAAGGCGAAGGAAACTATCCGAGGTTGACTTTACGTGAATCAGCAAAGAAGATTCTGCAAAACGTAATCTTGGAGAAAGCACGACTCAAAAATAATGAAGAAAGCACGACTCAAAAATAATGAAGAAAGCATTCCTAATTGCCTTTAACGATTAGTTTGTTTATTATGTAGCAAGATTCTTGTATTCTAAGTCCAACGAATAACTTTCAAAACACTAATTATATATGTTCTGTGGTGCGAAAATTGCCACCTCCAAAGCACTTAGATGTGATAATAGTTAGTGAAATAATCCTTCCGAAGATACGACAGGTGAGGCGAAAGCGAGTGAAAGTGTGACAGATAAGAACCACAAAGTTTAGCCGAAGCTCTTGTTAAAGTGGAAAACTTTTGCATCTTTTTTCTAAGCATGTGCTTAAGGCAAATAGAGATTGGAGTCAAGGCGTTGGATCTGACAGAATATGTAACGAGTGTATGGCAAGTACTTGTAGCCTATTAGCTATCTGTCGGTGGGATCGGGTGTCAAGGCTTAGATAATTTGCCAAGATAAAGGACCTTAATTACGTGGGATGGTCCTGGGGATAAGTCGATGTTATTAGCAAGGGCCGATAGCTGCTTGGAGCATATACATATATAGCTTGTCCGCTGGACTATTATCAGTGGTGGATTGAAGATTGGAAAAACGGTGAGATAGTTTGAGCGCGTCTGAATCGATATTTTATGTTGTCAACTCCTGGATCTCTTGTCTCCAAAGTTTTAGGCAGAACAAGAATCAAGGAAGAATGCGAAGAAGAAGAGAATAAGGCGGCACAAAAGAAGCTGTAATAGCATTGATCTCAGGCTTGGTCTAACGTTATTGAGCATGAAGAGAATTATATAAGATGAAGAGGATACCAGCAGAGGGATGGCAGGAAGAAGAAATACAATCCAACTGTAGCACTATAGAAGATGGCGAGTGAAAGTGGAGCTCAAAGATGGACATTGAAGAGGGGTTGGAGAAAGTTTTGGAAAGAGTAGGAAAATAGCTAGGAAGAGTGATAGGTACGGGAGAAAGTAGTTTTGAAATGAAGTTGGTGAAAGTCCATAAAAGTGGCTGCAGGCATGTTGTCTGAAAGAGTGGAAGATAAGGTTCCGCTTTTCGCACGTCTGCCCTTCTCCAGGACTTTCTCTTCTTGACAGGCTGAGGAGAGAAAGCGGCGGAGAAGGCATAGCCCTTGTTATATATGTGTGTTGGTGGAAACACTGAAGGCTGGTTAAAGTAAAGAGGGAGGGCGAAATACATGTGCTCGTTTAGTGTTGTTCAGAGAGGGTGTTTTAGATGGAGAAAGGGAGAGAAAGTAGCCGTATTTCTTCTTCCCACCCACCCGTCCCTGTAACGATTTTTTGGATAGGGTGGTGGAAGAGAGCTATAGGGTTTTGATGAGATTTTCCTGTAATTACCCAAACTCTGCCTCTAATGGCTATCATGTCGATTCCATCCTGTATACAGAAATCTGATGGGAGATGTGAAGAAAATGATGCGCGGGAAGGAATACACACTATCGCGGGAATCAAAGGGAGGGAGGTACAGGTTCAAAAGAGTTAGGCGTAAGTCGCAAACGGAATGTAAAATGATACGGGATATGAAAGGGCCAAGTTTGGTGTTGAAAAGCCAGAAACGGACATGGGAGTTTTCGGGAGGTTTGTAGCTTAGATCAGAATAGCCTACGAGCCCAAGCTTTGGAGTTGGATACCTACTTGAATGTGTGAAAGCTCATTATGGAGAAATATAGTTTCAAGTGAGAATGACGATGAGCGAAAACCCGAGTGGGTGAGTAGGAGATGTCGAGAAGAGCAATACCGTAAGAGTCAAAACAGATTTCATCAGCGACTAAGTGAGGTACTGGTATCTGTGTAAACGCTTCTGCAATCATTTCAAGAGGAGTACGCTCTATCGTAAATTGATTTATTTCATATTTCATCTCGAATGTGTGCGATTCTATCCTGGGCTCAGGAACTATGTAGCTTCGAAAATCATTGGATCATCTGGCCCTTTCATGTTCATAGGTTGAATGTTCTACAGTATCGCAACAGAAATACATTTATTTGTAGTTTCACAACTAGGTAATCAAAATTTATGTGGTACAAAGTAACACAATAATGAGCAAATCATGTTAAAAGGTCGTATTATGTATATCCGATATATATCAATAAAGATTCGATAGATTCGAATCTGTTAGTTGAGTAAATTAACACAATTGATGCATTAAAATTATTCATAACTGTGACGCATACTTAAAGTTTATTTATAGATGCTTTGAGCCTTAAGGTAAAAATCTCCAAAATATGACCCCCCACGAATTGTACATTTTTGCAAAGCCAGTGATGTGGGGAACACGGCTATGCCAATATGAGGGGTCAATTCTCTGATCCGAGTAAAGTTTGTTACCCGGGTATTAAAATACGAGAACCAGGTGATAGGCAGCTAGGTCGTTCTACAAGTGCTGTATTTGGATTCATAATACTTAATTATGTTGGTATGCACATTTTGCATCCTCGTGACCTCTATAGCAGTGCCCATGGCCATAAAACCGTAAAAAGGTTCAATATTTGACCCCCCATATCTCCCAAAGGAGCACCTACTTTACAATGCGACTAGTGCCACAACATACTA
Source organism: Sminthurides aquaticus (assembly GCA_906901655.1). Taxonomy (NCBI): domain Eukaryota; kingdom Metazoa; phylum Arthropoda; class Collembola; order Symphypleona; family Sminthurididae; genus Sminthurides; species Sminthurides aquaticus. The sequence goes on from CAJQTT010000010.1 coordinate 2,924,923, forward strand.
CACACATAGCCACTACAATGTGTATAGCGTCTCGTCGTAAGATATTAGCTCCTTTTCCGAAATCTGGCTTCCCACAAACTGAAATTATCCGGCAAAATTAGCCTATGCTTTATAATGGTATTTTTATAATAGCATTTTTATAATGGCATTTTTATAATGGCAATTTTTTTGCAGAATAGAGAGATGCTAGCTCAAAAACTAGCTCATTGTTATGTTTTTCAGCAATCAGTTTCGAGGAAATCAAGAAAGGATCGAACGGTACATATATAGTGCGTACTAGATTCTTCGACCGTTAAAAATTTAGTTCTTAAATCTTTATTTTGACTGGCTTCTAAAAAGATTTTATTCTCGTAAACATAATACGTGTCCGTATATAAAATAAAGTAAAATGTTGAAACAACTTTATCAGTCTCTCCACGCCAATTGCTTGCTTGACATTACATTTAAAGACAAAGTTAATCGATCCAATATGGATCGGAATCGATTTCTCGAGGTCAGAACACATTTGCAGCGCTGAATTTGAAATTGCAAGCTGCCATGAAGACGAAAGAAAAGAAAATGTAAAAGCCAGCAAGTGTCTACCGTTATGGGTATCTTACTGAGTTTATAATCGGTGGAACTTTATTCGCCGCAAAACTACGCCGACGAGGCAACCCGTCATTGTAAAATAAACCGAAACAGTGGAAGAGTGTTTTGTCCTTCCGCTACCTATCTTTCTTACTTTCTGATAAAGGGGTTTTTCTTGAAGCATTTATTTCAGACTTTTAGCAACGCATGCTTAAGTGTTTTCTGTATGCGTAGTTGTATAGTGACTCCACCTATACGTCTTGATATTGTGCCTCACAACCAGGTAGCGTCAGTGTATTATGATCATACACAATTGATAAATAATTTTATTCTAAATTGAAAAAAAGTGGGCATCTAAGACCCTTAATTGCCTGATGTAGCAGTGAAAAAAGCAGAGAAATACGAGAGCCATTTCAAATTTCTCACAAAGGACTTTAACGAATCTTCTTTGAACATGCTGTTCGTAAACGGATACAACTGGTGTAATTTTGTGTTGTCGCAAGAAATATGCATTAAATATTCACATCGAATACCTAATGTTACCAATATTCAGCTTCCATCTAATTCGTTTGAGGTGCCAGGTTGAAACTTTCCGAATGCTGGAATACCAGATGTATTATAAAAGACAAAGGAGTACACAATATTGCTTAGAATATTTTCACTAGAAAATTAGGGATTGGTACACGGTGCTGAAAACTATCTATAATGGGTTACAAGAAAGTTCTAAGTAAAACGACTTCTTGAGTTGTTTCGAAAATCGTGGATTTTAGATGCGCTACTATAAACGTTATAGACATAATGTATTTAGTAAATGGGGTTACGCCAGGAACGGACGTGGGGATTCTCGGGAGGTTTGCAGCTTATACCAGTGTAGGCAACGGGCAAAAGCTATAATCTACTTAAATGTGTGGAAGCTGATTATGGAGAAATATATTTTCTGATTCAAGTGGAAATGACGACGACGAAAAGATAGTGTGGATGGGGTGCACGACAAAGGGGGAAGAGGAAACATACGTGGGAAGCTGAACGATACAAACTCGGGTATTGGCACAGGCTGGAGGGACAGGTGGCTCAGAAGACGTTTTTCCAATCATTTCAAGAGAGGCACCCTCTTCAGATAATATAAAATATTTTCACGAGATTGCAATTCACGATTTCGAAATTGATGCGGTACTAAAACACGCATTATTTTTTGGGTATGTGAAGGACTGTACCTAGAAGCAAGGTATAGTGTTAAAAAGTCCATTACGTTAAACTACCATTAAATCTTTCAAAGTCAAACGTTACAAACGCTGATGGAGCGCGATTTTTCAGGAAATTAAGGTAACAAAATTTATAGATTGTGCCAAGTGCAAACTCATTTTGGATATTAAACACAGCTTGATTTACAGACCAATTCATTGCGGATATCTAATCTAATCCCTTGACCTTTCCATTAAACAGAACAACCCTTCTGCCCTGAGAAACAAGGTTAACATAATATTACTGAGGTATCCAGTTTTTGAAAGGAGTTTTCTCAGTGTAGCCGTCGCAGTGTAACTCGCGCCATTAGTGAGAAACTCTTTACGAATGAAGTTTTGAAAAAACCAACCTTTTATCGATTAGTATAGTTAACTATGATTAAAATATATTGGTATAGTGGTATTTAAAGATGCAAATGTGTTTGTTTCACGTATTGCTTTAATAGAAACCATGTTTAGAAATTTTTTCGTCAAGAGGGAGTTAGAAGAATACAAGTCGCTGAAGTTATAGGAGTCAAATGAGGATTTGCGGGAGAGAATCATGGATGTGTAGTTGACTCGCATAAAAGTTGTACAGTTATATTCTTTCAGGGAGGGAAAGGATACATCACAACGGAGCTGTATGTAGTACTATATGCTACAAATTAATATTTCGGATACCGGAATTTGTGTATGTTGCATCTGTATGCAGATAAATGATAAAAGTGTTATAAGTTGAGATGAACTGCGAAGACTGTTAGCAAAAACAGAGTCTCGAGTAAAGCGGATGAGGCTGTTGCAGAGGGAGAAGAGATTTCTCCGTTTTGTCTTGTCGTGTATTTGCTATTTTCAGAAAGCCTTCATTATGCTTTATGGCAACTCTAAAAGTATCCTTCCTGTTTCCTCTCACCTAACCGAAGTAGAGAGTGGTAGCCATCCTTCTCACTTGAGAATCTTTTCAAACAAGCTCTGCAGCTTTGGTAAAAATATTGTGGTGCTATCGTCCGCAAGGTTTAGTAAAAAATGAATAGATTTTGCGATATTTTCTGCCAGGGACAACCTTTGTTAAAATTATCCAGAATTGCGAAAAGTTTTTAATAAGAAAATCGCTTGACTGTATATACCACTATTTTGTGGGTATGGTGCGTTAATCAGTCAGTGTATCACATCAAAGTGCCCTGTAGTGGTATTTAATCTTCTGGAAAATATAAAATAAAATTAATTTGCTATCGGAGATCTTGGAGTCAGGAGCAGTTTCGAAACCAGTGTCGGAATGAATAAGACCAGAATAAAACAATATAAAATCGCTAGAAATTACAACGTGCCATTAAAAAACAGAATACACATGGTAAATGCGGACACTAACTTGGGATTCGCGAATTAGTTGCAAAAGAATACTTCATCTCTTCGTCATCTTGATTTCTGAATGTCAGTAACCAACTCATAATTGGATACATGACTGAAGCGTGGAGCTGATTAAGTGGAAGCGGAAATCCTGAATGGAATCAACTAGTGAAATTCTTGAATCTAGTTACAATAGAATCAAGGAGGAAGGAACTGTAAAAGAAGAGAAATCTCTGCCAGGAGTGACAGTTTTCTAATCAATCACTCATTAGTTTACCATGTCGTTGTCGTCAAGATAATGTCTTGCTATTGACTCTTGTTTAATTTAGTTTGTGCTCCAATTGGATTCTAGCAGCTTGAGAAGACCTCAGGACTAATAACAACTCCAACTCAAGCTCAGTCTTTCTTCCTGTTTCTCCTCGACTATTTCCTTGGCTGCTTCCCCTCCTATTTGCTCTTCTTGCTAACTTCCTGGTGTGAATTAATTTATTTCATCATTTCTTTTGTCAATCCCTTGATGGATTGGACTGGGTGGTGAAAGGAGTAGGAGAAAGTAAAATACGGAGAAAGCATTAAATGGAGACGAGGAAACTGGTCTTGCATTCCTCCAGCTCCAGCATCTAGAACACAAGAGTTGGTGGTGTGAGAAGTGGTGAAATTAATTTTGTTTTCTACGGCCTCGTGAAAAGAATCAAGTACACTTCAAGAAATATGTCACTCGTTTGGATGAATATCGTTCGCGGAAGAAGACCGTCCACTGCCGCCAGAGTGAAAGTATGTTTTATTTCCTAAACCCCTATAGTTAGCTAGCGCCCCTACCGTTTCTGAAATACAAAGTTCCCAGATTTTCCGGTCCCTGCTCTGCTTTTATCCAGAAGCTCAATATTTCAGGCGACTTTCACTCCGCAGCAAATGGGTGTAGGAACAAGGTCAAGGGAATTGCGAATAGAAGAGAAAGTCGTATCAACAATTCTCCTAGTCGCTCTTTCCTTTCATCAGTTTTTTCCTCGCTGGAGTAATCAAAGAGAAAGCTTGATTCCAGCTCATGCTTTCAAAGTATTCTTTTCATTGTAACAGGAATGTATAAAAGTATAAAAAAGCTATGATGTTTTCACAGCGCTTTTCTCCGTAAACGTGTAGCTAATTGTATTAACTATATGCGGAAGTGTGTGTGTATGCTTTCACTTTTTACCTTCTTTCCGCTCTCCTCTGGAGAAAGTGCAATTAATTAGGCCCTGCTCGCTCTTAATTGTAAGTAAAAGTTTAGATTAGGAGAAGAGCTAGGAAGGGAATAATGAGAAAGTCGTTATAGTTGACTTTCTCTTCACTTTCTCTTCAGAACCTATTGAATATGAAACTGCGTGGGGGAGGTGTATGATGTGGATTTTCTCACTTCTCCATCCCAAAAACTTCACACTATATATGCAAATTAATTAGAGCGAATAATTAGCTACAGAGTAGGCTAATTAGCCTAAATGCATGCTAGACCTCCATTCGCATCTAGAATATAAAAGAAACTCCATGGTTCTATTAACCCGCTGCGTTTTTTACCCTTCCTCCTGACCTGATATAAAGCGGCATGAGAATGTAACAGAGCTTATAAAAAACCCGGGTAACTAACCCGACTTGATTAGATTTACGTTCCCTACGCGGGAATTATTGTGCAGTCGGTAATAGTAATAAGAGAACGATGGTCATAGCTATGAAAATTTCACGACTTTCTCCGACATCGGCCCTACTTTGGAAGCTTTATGAGACGAGTCATAACGTTTCCGAAATTGGTTTGACTAATCACATGGTCATTTGGTTTGTGTTTTACGGATATTTTTATGAGCTTTTCAGTCTAGTCGCCGAGTAGGCAAATGGCGGAGAAATGTCGGGTGTCAATTGTAGTTCCCTCCGATTTTTATCCCGCAAAGCTACAAACCAAGTCATGCGGGTAGTATCTCATATTTACCAGCGAATCGGAGGGCCAGAATATGGACAGAACATTACTCAGTCGGTCGGACTGAGTTCAGGCGGAGTTATTGGAAGGATACGATTAAAGATCAAATTTTATTTGGTGCTGAGAGAATATAAAAGTGATAATATAAATGAGATTTTGTCGGGTTAGGTAGTAATTTAGTGAGGCGATAAGTAAATTTGTGTGAAGCGGGTGAATTATTTAAAAGAGGCGGAGAGTCAGCGGTTATGTTTGAAATGTTGGAATACATAAACCGATGAATAGCTCCCGCCTGGATTTAAGTGCCACAGCATAGCCGATTCCAGCCAGCCAATTATATGTAAGCAGAATCGCGTAGACAGTTATAGCGATTAGAAATTACCCACTTTATAGTTTATGATGTAGGGCTGAAACCAAGTCTAGGACTGTACACTATGCACCAGGCAAATAATAACCCGTTGTCAGCAAATGTGGTTTGGTAAGGCATTAAAATTAATTTAATGACGGTAGTGTGTAATTTTTATGGGGGGATAGAATAGATTATACCGAGTTTTCATGTTTATTTAACAGCCTGTTATTCAATAACTCCCCTCTTGTAGTACACCCACTGATAAAGATCGGAGCGGGTGAAGAGGTCAACAAATCATTTCCGTGTCACAATAATGTCCCTCTGTGCAATCATTGGCCTGTGTGGGCATAATTTACACCCTGCATCCGGAAAAGTAGGTGTAGAACTTTTTCGGACGTTTGCTGGTGAAAGCCAAGATTACTGTTTTTAACAAAGCACGGAAATGCGATAGCAGCGCTGCCCTTGTACTCAACTCGCTAAATGAGACCAGATAGGATGTGATTTACGGGCTTTATTAATGTTTTCCCCGTTATTCTCCTACAATTTAAGCTAGTTCAGTGTAAAAAGGAAATTGACAAAACCCAGATTTAGGTTAAGCTGTTGTATCTTTGAAGATTTCAGTATCTGAGAATTGTCTTACCCACGCCCACACTGAAGCTTTTGCAACATTTTTTGCGGATTCCATAAGTTTTATATTTTCCAACCGGAAGTTGTTTTTGGAATTTTACAATATAAAATACAGAGAACACATTTAGAAATTTTACGGCCTACCGGAAATACTAAAGCTTGCAAATCGTCTCCTGTGCCAGCCAAGAGGTATTATTTTATGCGAAATGTGTTCCTCGAAATACATATTCTTTGATTTATAAGAATCTGATAAATTTCTACAACGTTCTGACTACAATTTAGCAATAAGCGATTTGCTAATTTAAATAAAAACCAAGATAAAGTTTGCAAAACTGGAACTAGCTAACAAAATATTATTCTTCAAGTAGGTATTATAATTAAGAAATTCTTTAATAATTGCAAAATCCTTTGTGCGTAATACAGGATTTGTCCATGCTTCTTCGAAACATTGCGAAAACAGCCGCTACCCTGGTCTATATTCAGTAGCTTGGCAGTACTTTATTAAACTGCTTGCGGTGTCTACCATATGCAAATTCTTTAATTTCGCACTACAGTTTCCCGCAATATTCGCAGTAAAAGATTCGGTAATATTTCAATTTGCAAATAATAAAAACATATGTTCCTCTGAAATTCGCAATCTGCTCGTGCAACTTGCTCCCCTTTAGAAACTTATTTTGCAGGGCGGGTTGAGCTTTGTGGTTGAATATAATTCGGGATTCAAAGGGATTTGGATGAAATCAAGATTCAGGAATTTCTCTCTGTGTAAACAACACATTTTGCACAGGTGGGACACATTAACTTCTTGTGAATTCCGGACTTAATCATGTGGAGAGTCAGTGAAGTAGAACTAGTATTACTTGTAGGTCTCCTCCTCTTATGTCTCTTCTCGCACATGAAGAAGAGGAGCGGGTAACTAGCGTATTGCTTTGCCCCGAATTCGGGAACATGCAGAAGCATTATGTGGCAACGGAGGAGTAAACTAGACACTACTAGAAGCAGACAAGGGAGAGGCACTCCATTTGGATTATTAATTCTGAAGATCATGTTTCACTAAATTCCATTCAAATGAGACTTGGTTTTACAATTATATACATTATTCCTCCCACTCTCCTCTGGAATCCTCTCATATTTTCCCACTAATCAACTTGTTTTCAGCCTACGTTTGCTACTACGTTGAGCACAATCCACATCATCCACCTCCTCCGTCTCTCTGGCATTAGATTCTAAAATTGTTTCTATATATTTTGCAAATTTCAAGCGCCAGACTCCTGTAGGCTTTAAAGCCCACACTCACATCCCTTTGAAGTTATCAATTCAAGCTTACTTAAAGGATTAATGCATGCTGAATCTTTTATGCGGGATGGCGGCAGATTTAGAAAGTAGGTTGAATTACGGTAAATTCAAATTTCAACTCCAGGCTACAGGTATAAGGATTCTCTCATTCAGGGAATGCAACCAGGCAACATATGCTGCCACGGATACTGCGTTGTCCCTAAAGAAAATGCGGATTAAATACCTAGGCGGGCATTGTACGAGGCAAAATTTGTACATTAGCTTTTGGCAAGCAGGTCAGAACAAGCTCGAGTGAATAGCAAGCCTAGGACATTCATAATCTCGAGAGGAAGGAGTTAAAGCCCGGTTTATTCTTGATCCATGTGTCCCAAATTTCATTAATGAATTTGCAGAAGAAGGTAGATTGTATAAGGATTGTGCGAAATGTCAGAGCCCATCCTCGCCATTCATACACGAGCCAGAAGAAAGGAGTAGAAGAAGAAAGCGGGTAGGAGAGGAAGCGGAGCGGAGGTAAAAAGAAGGCGGGTAGGCCTGAAGGAATAGCAGGGTTGTGTGAGGAAAAAGAGTCGTCTGACGCACATCACCTTGTATAAATCCGAGATTATTCCATCTCTCTCTTCTTCCTCTTCCTGTCCTCCGGCCCCGGTTGATGCTTTTCTTCTTTTTGCTTTCCAAATTGCTTGCTGAACCGCTCAAGTGTTGAATTATATTTTGCTACATCTTCTAGTGTTAGGATCCTAGGAAAGAACATTAAAAGTACTAGGAGCTATAGTTATATCCTAGAGATGATTCTTGCAGTGACACAATAAAAGATTTCTTCTCAGCGGTGTCTCTCTACTAGCTCTAGCAAGCATGGAATCTAGAATCTATAGGCGCTAGGGACGATTGACATTGTGATTTAGTAGCCGAGAGTATAGAGGAACCAGGGAGTGGATCAAGACACAATGATGTTGTTACAAGTTTTAAGTATACTGGTACAAACGACTCTACACTCTGCATCTCTCATGTCTGCCTGTAAACTAGCTAGTAAAACTATGTGATGGTGAGGTTTTGAGGTATGAATAGCAGCTGTGTAAATGTATATTTCTGCTATTTCCACGCCTCAAGCTCTTGTAATTTTCAAAGGAGGAGAAAGTATGATAGATTTCAAGCTACACAGCTTACAGATGTATACATGAAGCACTGCAGAGCAGTGCTAAAAGTAATACATACTGAAGCTACGTTCGCGAGATGGAGTTGTTTTATAAATTTGCAAAAGTAATAGAAACCCTTCGAAAGATTTTGATGGGAATTTGTGAAACTTTATCCGACAGTAGCAAGTTGGCCGCCTCCAGCTGCTTGACAAATTATATGACTCGTTTATAGCTTTTCTCTTATAGAAACAAGTGGGAGGAAGTAAAGCTTGCGAAAATGTGGATGGTCGCATTAAATATTGCAGTGTGTAAAAAAATCTACATCCCTCCTGCAAAGGTTTATAGAGAGATGACTCATTCTTGCAAAAAATTCCCAAGCTACCGAGCTTCCAAGGAGCGTGGGTGCTAGCACGACTGCATGGCACACCTTCATGTGGATTATATAAGGATACTCGATGAAGATTGGTGGCTTCCAGGAGGATCCACCGGGTCACACGGTTGGAATATGCGAAGGTAGAGAAAGAGAAAGTATATGACATGTTCAGCTGGAGCTTTTTCTGGGCATTGGATCTGGAGAAAGCTGCTTTCTCTTTTTGACACTTTGGTCTGGTGCTGGCCTTCAGTAACGGGCAGGATCTCTTGTGAACCTCCCTGTAGAACATATTACATTTCGTGCAAGAGGAAAGCAAGTAAAGCAAGGAGATATAACAACTGACAAATTGCATTTTATCTCGGGGAGAAAGGTCGGTTATGGGTGTGCATTAGGAGAAATGTTATTTGTCGAACAGAGAAGAGATTTTAAGTGACCCAAGGGGGCCTTTACAAGCTTCTTATGAGTTGTCTTCTGTAATGATAGAGGAGCGAGATCCTCTCCTCCATCTCCTCCTGGAGCTTCTCGAGGTTCTGGTTACTGGTTTCCTACGCTCTCCAACATCCAACTGCCATCCCCTCCTGGAATCCATCCTTTTGGATGAAAAAGGATAATATGATGGGAATTGGGGAAATGTGACTAGATGGGATTGTGGCTTAGTTAGCTGGCGCTAGAGTCGATTACAAGTAGAGAGGCCTCTCCAAAAGATATCATCATTTGTCCTTATGTGGTATCACCCCAGCAAGACTTTTCTCTTTGTTTATAGTGGACGAGTTTTGAACGTGAGGAGAGGGTATAAGGTCTTGGAACAGTCCATGAACCCTTGTCCGATAGATTGGAGATTATCCGACTTATACTGCTGGGTATGTATAGGGTGAAAGCACGGAGAAAGTATAGGGAGTAGTATATCTGGGGTTCCAGGGATGTGAGAGATAATCAAGGGCGTGTGTCTGTATGTGAGCCTCTGTCCGCTAATCTTTAGTTTTTATCTGTAGATGCCCTGTTCCCTGGACTGTAATAATCCTTGCTGGGGTGTGTAAGTAAAAGTAAAGTGAGAAGGAGAGATGAGAAGTTGTTCAAGATTGGGATGGCCCGAAGCGGGTATATTTGATCCAACATATCCAGCGAGAGAGATGTTTATAAGGCTTCCAGAAGATCCTCCCCCACTTGGAGGGGGAGAAAGATGAAAGTGTTTAATATTATTGGAGCGTGTGTATTGGAGGGATCATTGGCGGCAAGTGTGGAGCCCTCTCTCTGGTGGATATCTTTTCCTACTCACGTAGAGGTAATCATAGATGGAAAATCCTCCCGGAGAAAACGTGCTCCTTTCTAGGGCCTGTTAGCTAAGAATCTTATAGAGTCTCTATAGAATTTGGCGGATTATAGTTAGGAATCATAGGACACACATATCCTCGTAAACTGTATGAGTTGTTAGCTTCAGATTTCTCTTAAGATAGCGAATCATTTGCGGGAGCCAAAAGCTTTCCAAAAAGCTTTATGCTAGGATGAGGAGTGCGTAGGTTCTAATAAGTAAGCTCCTGGTTTCAAATCCGGGTAATACAAGTCCGAGTCCAGCAAAGCAAGGAGTTGGGTCATTTGTATTCTTCCTGTGTAATGCCGGTGGTGTTGGGCCTGGAAGATTCACAAATCTGGAGGTGGAATCAGAAATCGCTTCCGGAGATCTCCAACGAACAACCCCATCCGTAACTAAATGTGCGTATTAGCAATCTGGGAGGAGCAAAAAGAGGGATGAAGGATTCTTTGTATTAAATGGTGTTGGAGTTGGTGAGAGTAAAGGGTTTAGAAAGGAGAAAACATAGTAGAGGATGCATATGATGAATTTGATTAATTTTCTATGCCGGATTATTATTTTGTCGGCTTAGGTTTTGTTCGCGTAATTTGTTTTCAAGAGAAGTAGACGTTGAGGAGTAGAAGAAAAGACATGGAGAGAGAATGAAAGCCTGGAGGTTAAAAGGTATTGGCGGATTTGGCAAGGAAAATTCTCCAAGTTTTTTGGCACAAGGGAGGAATGAATGAAAAAATTGCGAATTTTTTCCCTCTCATTACATCCAAGTCCTTACCCAACTTACTTGGAGGGGAGCATAAACATGTTGAAAAGCCTTTGCCAATTTCCCATGTTCGATAGGATATGCATAAACGAGCCAATTTTTATTCATCCTGGTTCTGTTAACGTCAATGAAAACAATTTGTGAATTTATTTCTCATTCATGTTGTCGGTAGCAGAAAATTCGGGTATTGTTTGAGAATTTTTGTCGATAAAGGAACATTTTTGCCATACACAAATATTAGTCAATCATGTTTGAAATTCCTTGTTTTGTTCCATTTACAAATGAAAACAAATTTTGCGAACTTTGTACTCCGTATGTAACATCATATAGGTACAAATGAATACAAGAAAACAAGAATTGCAATTTATTGTTGCATGGTGTTGTGGAATTTATAAAGGAATTTAGGACAGGATTCCCCAATTTTTCATACTCGCTAATAACATAAACACAGATACAGTATTCGCCAATTCTTGCTTACTCGCGTCTTGGAATGTGTAATTCGTAGATGAGCCCGAACAAGACTGATTTCTCATTAACATCATTAATTCAGAAATCGCAGATGGTCGTTCCGATCTAGGTCTTGGGTTTATTCTGTTCTGACGCTACCAACACATATTAATGGTAGCATTGACAGACATTGCACAGAGAACAATGGAATTGCAAAGGCCATTCGGTGAGGGATAGCTTCCAAAAAATTCTTAAGCAGAGGCTACTCAGGCTACCCGAAAAAAATTATAGGGTTCATCTATAAAATTGGAAGAAAAAATCCTTGCTGAAATAATTCAATCTAAATTATGATATTTGGTTTTGATGTGGCTTGGTAATAATTTAAGTGGGAAAAATGTGCAAAAACTGTAAATATTATAGTAAATAATCAAAGTACAAGAAAACGTGACAGCGAGACTACACAAGCGATAAAAAACAGTGGGATTTTGCTGGAATGAGGAAAACATTTCGTAAAATGCTAGGAAGTGAACGAAGAAGAAAATTTGATACTTTTGTCGTCTTGTCTATTGCATGTTTCTATCTGTGTGGCATTCTTGTAAAGTATGAATACATTCTGTGAGATCAGTGAGGTTGTTAGTATGTGGGAAGAAGTTTCTGAAAGATTTGGTTTATTTAATAGTTTGTCGTAAATTAAATTAAGGATGATGCATCTTTGTAGGATGATACAGGGATGTAAAAGATTTTGAGAGAACTCTTCACGAAAATCCGATCATGGCAAAGTTTCAAAGGTTTCTATCCAAGGCTAAATCAAGAAAGAAAACAGACAGGATTTTTGTAAAAGGAATAGCAAGGGATGACAAGGAAGCGCTCTGTATTGTTTTGTTTTTAAAATAGGAAAAGCAGAGGAATTGATGATAGCGAGAAATAAAAGTGTCGGTGGTTGGAGAAGACAAAGACTAAAGACTATAAGTAGTTGAGCTGTGAAGAAGAAGTAGAGGAGGTTTGCCAAATTGTTTGCCCATTTATTATGGGATGAGTGCGGAAGGGAGTAGGAAAGACTAGATCGGGCTAAAGGTTCAGCCTTGAAAAATGTTATCTTGGATACCCGGGTTCATTGTCGGTGACGTGATCACAGAGAGCTTTCGTCGCAAATGTGGATATATTTATTCGCGAATAGGCCGTTAGATGGAAAAGAGACGTTAGGGTTAGGATGGGAGCAAGTCTTGTTGATGGCAAGTTTAGTGTTGTCGTGCAATGGTGACTTTCTGTATCAATGCAAGTCATCACCGCCGCAGAGTGGGACGTGGGTGGAAGGCGGGACAATTGGCAAGTCTAATGTGCAATATTCTGTGCGGATATTGGAGAATCCTGGACGGCAATAAGTAGAATTGGGGATACAGGATTGAGTTAAGTGGTTGAATATCCGTCCGGTAAAATTGTGACTTGCATGTATACCGCCAGCGTCCTATTGAAGTTGTCCACTAAAGCGGGATGAGAGCAAGAGAAGCATCAAAGAGAAAATATCACATTTTCAAAGTGTATGGCACCATATACTTATACTGAATGCGCAATCCTTTGTTTCAAAGAGAAAGCAAAGAGGAAAGCAGTTATTTGTTATTTTCTTGCAGGAAAGGATTTAGGAAATTGATGTAATTTTATAGAATGAGGATATAAATATACGAGTTGAAGATTAGGGAGAAAGTACCGCAAGAATCCTGAAAGATACTTTAGGATCTTAGGGTTTACAATGTTTTCTTGTTCTGTATGTCAAAAGTTTAGGAAACAGTAAGCTTGTTTGAAATAACGCGTGAAATGTTTTGTGTCCAAGTTGTGCCACTGAAAGTTGCTTACTGCAAATGAAGAAATACTGCCAGTATTTCAAGTGATTCAGGTCGTTATAGTAATTGGGATTCATGTAGAGGGCGCTCATTTTTTCTCTCCTCGCTTGAGCGTGTAATAAATAAATGTACAATAGATTGGATTCTTCGGATTCCAGTTCTCAAATTCATAGTAATGGCTTCTTCAGCACGTGGTTATGGTATTGGATTTAAAATTTCCCGCTAGTTTGATATGAATAAAACACCAAAAGTGAGTTTGAAAATTTAAAAATCAAATCCAATGTTCCCGCCATGACTGAAGAATTTGAAAATTTAAATTTAAATATTTGAATTTGAAAATTTGCATTTAAATATTTGAATTTGAAAATTTAAATTTAAATATTTGAATTTGAAAATTTACATTTAAATATTTGAATTTGAAATTTTAAATTTAAATATTTGAATTTGAAAATTCAAATTTCAGTTGGCGTCGCTATTGACATTTGAATTTGAAAATTTGAATTTGAAAATTTGAATTTGAAAATTTGAATTTGAAAATTTGAATTTGAAAATTTGAATTTGAAAATTTGAATTTGAAAATTTGAATTTGAAAATTTGAATTTGAAAATTTGAATTTGAAAATTTGAATTTGAAAATTTGAATTTGAAAATTTGAATTTGAAAATTTGAATTTGAAAATTTGAATTTGAAAATTTGAATTTGAAAATTTGAATTTGAAAATTTGAATTTGAAAATTTGAATTTGAAAATTTGAATTTGAAAATTTGAATTTGAAAATTTGAATTTGAAAATTTGAATTTGAAAATTTGAATTTGAAAATTTGAATTTGAAAATTTGAATTTGAAAATTTGAATTTGAAAATTCTAATATTTAAACCTTCAAACTTAAATCTTGCAATTCCTAAACGGTGTATCGAATAGACCTTCATTTACCTGGGAATTCAGAAATGATATTACGGATTTTGGAGCTTACGCCGCTGGTTTAAGTTCCATACCCAAAATCCATAAAAATTCATTTAAAACCCGTGATTGCAGCCAAATAAACCGTTTCTCCACTCAAAGCTTGAGTGACGCTTGGACATAACTATAAATATTATTATTTTCAAATTGTATCTTTTACGAAGCTCCTACTGAATTATATCAGATGAAGATACATTTAACTAGATACTTTCCTGTATTTGCCACTCTTCTTCCACAGTTTCTTGTCCTTAGCATAAACCGGACTCAAGACAGTAAAGTGAGAATTGAGAAAAAGAACTTCTCCAGGCTTCATTTCTACAACACGCTTGTAGAGGTTAGCTAACTGATAAGAAGAAAAAGAGAGGAAAAGCAGTGAAACACGAGAGGGAAAGGAGCTGAAGACTATTTGAGTTTGTAGAAGATCCTGAGGCTTGAGAAGATTGCATTATTATGTGGAAAACTTCTTTATAACTCGCCTAAAAGGTCGACAATAGGTACTTTTGGAGTGTCCCGAATTTATTGCAATCTTGCGAACAATCCAAGCGTTCTTTAAGCCTGTTAGCCGGCTATAGCTCATCCTTAGTTCTTCTCCAGGGCAGTTTTAGTAGACTTAGAAAGATGCCTGCTCTCCTTATTTCGAACATGAACAAGTATTGTGCATACAAAATTTACAGAATACACTTAAACAGTTTCATTCATCCTCATCTTCTTTTCCTGTTTTCTGGCGCGTGTACGTACGTGCGGGAGAAAGTTATAGTTTTTGCAATTTTCTTACCCGGGCGTGTCTAGAAACTACCCACCCGTTAGGTCACTCCCTCCTCCCAGTCTAGTCTTCCTGAAATAGTTTTTCCCATACCTTGGAAAATGGCTGAATAGATACGGTGGAAGCTATGATTGAAGAACAAGTCAATTCACCTACATTGCCTACAACCAAACCTCCCTGGTAATGAAATTCAATGAAAGAATGAGAAGAGAAAGTCTTGGGCCGAGTCCTGAAATTGGTACCTCCAGCCTTTCCAACTTGTTCTTCTTGAAATTGTTGGAACGAAATTCAATGATTATCTTCCCCGGGTTTCTGGTTCCGTGCAAG
The DNA here is from genome assembly GCA_906901655.1 of Sminthurides aquaticus. Taxonomy (NCBI): domain Eukaryota; kingdom Metazoa; phylum Arthropoda; class Collembola; order Symphypleona; family Sminthurididae; genus Sminthurides; species Sminthurides aquaticus. The sequence continues at coordinate 2,940,169 of CAJQTT010000010.1, forward strand.
AAAAATCTCTGAAATACATGCTTGTTAGCGACGAGCGGTTGTTATGTAACGCACTTGAGCGAAAGTATTCGCTAACGAGAGAAACAACGGAGCGTAGCCCCAATCGTTGCGGTATGTTGCTAGCAACGAGGATTTTTAGCAGGCAGTGCAAATGAAATTCCGCCAGGATAAATATTCCAAGCGATGGAAGCGTCAAGTTATTCAAGATGGCGTAACTGAACTGCTTTTCTGCTCCTGCTTTCGGTTGTCTGCGTGGGACAGTGGGACAGTGTATATGCAGGGAGGCATTAATTGTAAGTGACGGTTACAAATTAGATGCATGCATTCCCACGGACAGGCCAAGATTTTATTTCATGTAGATGATTATGCAACTACAAGAGCGCATAATAACAGCATTCGTTGACGGAGCGGGGTCGCGTTGACGCTAGAAGGGGACGGCGGGTAAGAGGAAGAGACGGGTAAAATTGATAGGAAACAGGCGTCGAGAAAGTAAAGTTGAGAGCATAGAGATGAAAGAGTTTTCGGGGTTTTTATCTCCCCTATAACAACGATGGCTGATGCTCCAGTTTTATTTTTATGTAACCACTTGACCTGGAACGGAATACGTGTTAAGTGTATGAGCCAGGGAGCGGCTTTTTGAAGTGAGTTGGTGTCACTAGGCCCATTATACAATTGGAAGGACGCGGAAAAATTCAAACTGTGAGAGCGTATTTCAAAAGTCGGTTTTCCTTAGGCTGAAATCCGTGTGTATCTCTTACGGTAGGACGGCAGTGGACATGTATTGAACTCTACAACGCCGCAATCGTAGGTCATAGGTACATGGATCCGGATTGGGTCGATCTTCAAGTGGTAAGAGGTAGATGGAGGAAGTGGAGGTGAATCCACAGAGGAGAAAGTTTTCAAGTACAGGGGAGGGGAAGAATAGAGGATCAACTCTGGAGAAAGTGCTGTTGATGAAGAAAGTAGCGGGAGAAAGTTTTAGAGTAGTAGCTTTTTCCGGGAGGCATGTGTGCGTAGCCTTCATTAAATCCATGGATTTGGCGGATAAATGTATGTAAATATGAGAGAGAAAGCCGTATAGTTGTCGAGAAAGTAGGTTTCCGAAAGATTTAAGTTGGTTCTTTCAGCTTTCCCAAGATTGTTTACACAGGAGAGTTAGAGAACGTGGGCTGGATGTAAAATTTCTACCCTCCATCACATCCTTAATAGGCTTGAGAAGAAAGATGGGAAAAGTTCAATCATGTACTATTTTTGCATACATTTCGATCTCAATCAAGTGTAAGGAGGCAAGGGATGGAGAAAGTGGAGAAAGGAAAATAGTCGAACCCAATGACTTAGTTTTTCAATTCCAGGTGAAAGTGCTTCAAGGCTACGCGCTCTCAAAGTTCTTGAGCGTGGCGAGGTCGAAGTCATATTGGATTTTAATTTACATAGGAAAAGACTTTGAGAGCTGAAAAAGGCAGTTTTTTATTGAGCTCCTAAGCCTTTGGATATAATGGTAAAAGTATACTGTTTGTTTAAGTATAAGAATTAGTAATTGATTTTCTGATGGGGATTTTAGAGCGCAGTGCATACTACTACCAAGGGACTGCATGGAGAAAGTATGGCTGAATGGTTGACCTACAATTTAAATATGTGGTGAAAGTTGGTGAAGTTACAATCCGAAATGTGGCTATTTTCACAGTATCAATTAGTCGGTAGAGATGAATGGAAATATTGAGAGACATGAAATTATAGTTAAAATTTAATTTAAAAAAATATGTTATAAATTATTATGACAACATATTTCAAAACTCTGACGACAAGAATTTCCGCCTATTAGTTTTTTAGAATTCCCGTCTTATAAAAATGCTGAGGGCTTTCAAACAGTTTTTAATTTTTCAGGATATGATTGTAAGAGTTTTGATATTGAAAATTCGTTACAGTATCCACCTTTATTTTATTTTCAGTTTCTTGGTATATTTAGTTTGGGAATTTAATTTTAATTTCCTTTCATTGGATTTTTGATGACGGATTCGCAGAGTTCCGAAGACAAATTCTCTTTGATGGGAAAGTGAAAAGGGAAGAGGTTGAAGAAAAGTATAAAATTCGATTATGATCAGGGAAGGGGAAAGCAGAAGTTGTGATGACGGAGAAGAAAGAGTAAAAAGTGAAGCAAGATGAAAAGTAGAGCAAAAGTTGTAGAATGTTGAAAATCTATCGAAACGAAAAGAGAAAGCACAGTGGTGAAAGCATTCCCAGGCTACAAAATGACTGTATCTTACAGCTTACTTAACTTAGCGTCATACACCAAGAGAGGTATGCTGGAGGGAGGTGAAAGAGATGAGGGAATTGAGGAAAAATAAAAGAAACAAAGTGTGTTTGGTGAAAGTTTGGAAAGAGATGTGATGCTATGTGTATAAGATAAAGGAATTGGAAAAGGTGGAATACTTGCCCAGTTCTGCACGTGTTATTGGGAGGAATAGGAGAAAGTCGAAAGAGAAAGAAGGGTTGGGAAAGTGCGTCTTTTAGTAGATTGCTTGTTTGTTAGAAAGTATTGAAAGAGTGAAAGCTTTTTGTTGGTGGAGAAATTCCTGGAGACAAATATAAGTATAGTGTGGATGGATGGATTGATGGAAAAAGAAGAGACATGTAAAATAAAGGAAGAATAGGCAGAGGAGAGGAGCACATGGGAATGGGGTAAAAGTAAAGGAGTTCATATATTGCAATGTATCGGATTCTTTGGAAGTATCGAGTATGTTGTGAACTTGTCTTGAGAGATTTCATACAGGGGAAAGTAGTGGAGAAAGTTGAGAGGAATATATGTGGTCTTATTCGAGTTGCATTTGATTCAGATTTGATGTATGAGATTCACCAAGATAGAAACCAGAATATGGCTATGAAATTTTATGTCTTGCTGAATTTTCTTTAAGAAAAATAAAGGGGCTGAAGAAATCAGTTTCGATGAAGAGGTGAAGAAATAAGTAGGAATGAGGTTGGATGTGAAATTGGAGGGAGAGAATGAGAAGTAGGATTGAAAATTGAGACGAAGGTAGGCTTGTTACGGAATTCTGAGAGATGAGAGAAAGTTGGTCCATCCCAGTTGTGTGGAGTTGAAAGAATTTGATGGAAAGTTTTGGAGAATTTAAATAGTGAAATCTTGTGTAAATATCTCGGAATCAAAACTTGAAGACAAGAGGCAAGGATGGAGGGAATGGAGTGATAGAAAGCTGTACAAAGGAGTGAGAACGAGACAGGTAGTATAGTAAATATGGAAACGAGGTGGCGTGGAGAAAGTGGAGTAAGCTATAGTTTCGAAGAGGAGGAGAGGAAGTCTAAAATTGAGTAGGAGGAAGAAGAAAATTGGAAAGAGAAAATTTTCTGGAAAGAGATTTTATTGAGTGAATATTATGCAGTTTGGTTTTTCTTTTCGTAGATTCTCTCTTGATTGAATTCAGGCGTGGGAATTTTGATGGGGTGGCAGAGGGAAAGTCTTCAATTAGTTTTATCAAGAAATATTTATGAGCATGTGGGTCTCTGCTGGTAACCAACTGGCTGCGGAAACGGATCAAATGAGAATAAACTTTTGTAATTTAATTAAATTTTGATAAGTATTTCGTTTATACTTAACTTGCAGAATTTACTTGGAGTGTAATTGATGCTTGTACCATGCATTTTATAGTAACCTTAGAAATATTCTAAATGTTGACCATGCACATCCACCTGATTCGACACTAACCACCCAGCGGATCTCCAATGGAAATTAAACCTTGTTCCACAGCTTGCTGTTTTGATAATTGTTTTTAAAAACGGCGTTTCTGTGCTGCAATTTTTATTATATAATTACAATTAAACGATGAGGTATAACAAACTTAAACACGTTAATGCGTTTACTAATATATAGTTTTATTCAATTTTGCTCGTTTTGAATTACAACTGAATTCATGCACATTATAGAATTGGCACAAGATTAACTTTGTTCTGGCTTTTAAAGCTTTAAGTACGAGATGATTTCCGAAGTGCATAGTTACATGTTGGTTACACGATAAGGAACTGGAAAGCAATGGGGTGCATGAGTGTGAGGATAACCAGTAAACGGCTTTTAAGCATGCAGCAGCTAGCTGAACAAAAGAGGGCGCTCATTGTCTAGCACCACTGAGCATCGAATAAGAAAAGATGAGCTACTTGGTAAAGGTGAAAGCAGTCGATTGAAACACAGCCCGGATTTGGCAATAACATGAATCTCATCTAAGGATCTGATCTCAGAAGGTTAGAGACGATCAAGAAAAGGTGGTTGATTGAAATGAGGTCAAAATTTGTAGACTCCCCTTATGTACTTGGCTGTTGAAGAGTTTTTTGATTTCCTCGGGCCAAACTTGGAGAAAACTAGAAGACCGACTTTAGAAGGACATGGTTCAAATAACTCCAAAGCTCATCCACTTTCTCTGCGTACCTTTCTCCAAATTGGCTGAGATTGGAAACTTTGATTTCTTGGAAATCCTAGTTTTGAAAGTGTAGATTTGTTGGATTGGCATAATAAAAGGAGTGAAAGGAGAGAACAAGTTGAGGTTCGCCCGGGTAGAATAGCGAAGGAAGGTGGATAGTGTTTTTTTTCGAGCGCTTCAACTTTCGTAGTGCAGGTACACGATTACTTTGGTGGGACAGAAAAAGGTAAAGGATTTGGTAGAAAAGAATTCAGTGAGGTCGACTTGAGAGAAAAGCGAGAGGATGATGTGGGTGCTCTTGTGTAGTATTCAGAGATAAAGTGGGTGAGTGAGTGAGTGGAAATTGAAACTTTTGATTGAGCCCCAAGGAATTGAAAGTCTTAAACTCTCCTCCTCCATGTAATGGTAACGATAACGACGACGAGCTGTGTGTGTGTGTGGGATCCGAAAGAAAAGGTAGGGAAAAGTTTGAATTCTCCCACTTTGAATTCATGTAAGCAGGGAGAGAGGGCTGTTGCCGCTGTGGGAGGGGAAGTAAATTGTAGGCGGGTAGCTCAATGCCGGACATTTAAATTCAAGGATGGCGGAAGGAGTAGGAGCTATTGCTTTTGTATGAGAGTTCCGAGAATATTTTGTCCATCCCTTACCGGGTATTTTCCTTCAGCAGCCCGTCCACAAGGCGACTGAATAGGGTTAACAACGTCGGGAATAACCGAGAGATGAGGTCCCAGGGAGTCGTCCAAGTTCCGGATGGATGCCAAAAGGTGTGAGGAGCCGGACGGATGAGATTGACTAAGTTTTCTCGAGGGTCGATTTGAAAGAGAAAGCCCGGAACAAATTTAAGAAGAGCAAAGAGATTTTCAAATATATATTTGAACTTTTCAACTCAAAAGATCCACTTTCTCCCAGAAAAGTCAACTCAGTTTCTAGCTTTCACTCATGTATCACACCCGGTGGTGGCCATTGCAAACTACGCAAATAAACTAAAGTTGGCTTAGGCATTCGCAGTCTATTCAAGTGGGCGTCGTTTGAAAAGTAATTGTCCAACCAAGGGTTTGGCCAGGCCCTTTCACTGCTATAACAATTGTATCAGATTCCTCCAGCTTCAAGTATGGAATCAATTAGTGCACGAGGTTCAGTAAACCGTGCGAATTTTGCGAAATTCTCGGATTTCTCCTGCCATTTTATTGCGAATTCCTCGTTGCTTTTATACAAGCTGTAAAGCTAAAGCTAAGCCCCAGCATTGAATATAAGGGAAATAATGAAATTATAAAAGTACTTGTTATTGACCCGATTTATTTGAACTTTTCCAAAATTTGTATTCTGGATTAAGCGGGAACACTCTGAGTGAGAAGCAATGATTCCGCTTTTGTCATGTTTTGCTCTACTAGGTAATGCTAATCCTGTTTGTGTAGTGGAATTCATGAAGCGTACGTGCATGAACAAATGCTTTAGAGCACGGTCTCCAATATCTCGGTCAGTTGTTCAATTCCATGATTTTTGATCGAGAATAATGCTAAATCCGTAGCGGAAAAGTTGGGTAATTTACGCCCCAGTTGTTAAATGACAGAGGCTTATGATCCAATTTGAAGGAATCTATAAAATCCAATCCGCCGCTACAAGTTTACAAAGAGAGGCTTGTTGGGAGGAAAATGAGAAAATCAAAAACGGGATTGCCGTCTCCCGCCCCGCCCTCTGGGTGAAAGTATAGATTGTATTTGTGAAGGCGGAGAAAGTATACACGTAGGTTTAGTCGGGAAGTGAAAGTCAGAGAAAATATTAACAATTAAATCACGTAACGGATCTCTGGGTTTGTATGATGACATAGAAATGAAAGGGATTGTTAGGGGAAGGAATGGATGGATTTTATCCGGGATTTAAAATCAAGTGTACGTGACGTTATTGGCAGAATCCAATGCAAAGGCTATAGGCCATTAGGATAAAGTGGAAGCGTTATATAGGGGCAAGGAGAGGGAATTATTTGAAGAGGCGGGGAGGGAGGGTGAAGGGCGACGAGACAGGTTTTGGATTTTGTCAAAGTGGGGGGAAATTGAACATTGAGCGCAGAGTTAACAGGGAAGAAGAAGTGAAAGTGGAGAAAGGAGGTCTTGAGTGAAGGAGACCAAGTGAGATGTGGAACTACTTATTTACTCAATCCTTCTATGATTTGTCAATTGCAGATGCGGCAAAAGCAACGCGACACGTCCCAGGCGTATGACAATAGTACCAGGCCTTTATCAGATAGTTCCGCGTACGACAATGCTGGCTCAATTGTGACGATGCGTGAGAAACATCGGATTCAGGTAAATTTACTTTCTCTTACAATTCTCCTTCGTTTCACTCACTCCTTCCTACAGAATCCGACAAAGCAGAGCGTGAAGCCCTACTTTCTCTCATCCCTTTTAACGTCAATCTTTATAAAGTGAAGGCTGTTTGGTGTGCAAAAAGAAGAGCGTGTCAGTCCTAACTGACACCGCCATTTCAAGAGCACTTAAATCTAGCCTAGAAAACGCTTCTTGTACACCAACGGAAATGCACCACCTTGGTAAACTTGTCGTAACCACGAATACCTTGAAATCTGAGGGAGAAGGCGGCTTGCATCAGTCTCAGCTCCCACATACAGAATAGCTTAACAGCGTAGGCGGTAAAACCGGTTATTTTGAAACTTACTAAGCTTTCCGAATCGGATTCTGGTGGGATTGTTAATCCTGAGGGATTTGGATCAACTCTTGCAAAATGTTGTGGTGAAAGCAAGAGAAAGTATTGTTACACACTATATTACAAACGTTTGCGAAAATCCAAGTTAAAGATTTACATGGGTGTTGCGACGAGATTGCTAGAGTATGACGCCATTTTTTAAATACTATACCTCAAATCATCTCTTGTGATTGCAGATATAGTGCCGGTATCTGTTTTGTATGGAGAAGTCAACATTAACACAGCTTGCTTTTACCTTTACTTGCTCCAATTCAGCCGAATACTTTGTCGCAACATATGTCGTATCAATCAAGCCTTATGTAATATCAGAGTACTTCATTTGTAAAACGCTTCCCTTAGCAACCAATCCAAACGAAGCATCAAGCATTATGTACAGTTTTCTCCGACACGGAGAAAGCGGCCAGAGGCCAAAGGTTATGCTAGCAGAAAGTTTGTTAGAAGAGCTTTTAGCCCTGCTCCATACATACTTGATACTTGACTTATTGGATGGTATCTTACAAGGTTGAAGGCGAAAATCAAGGAGAAAGTGCGAGAAAGCTTAAGTAAATGAAATCGGGCCCAGCTTAAGGTACTTTTACTCCTAGCTTTCTCCGGTTGTCTCTTGGAAGAAGCGCCATTGCTTGTTTCATCTCCAGCCCTGTCATCAAGAAGTTTGCCGGGGTGTTGTGTAAATTTTGGGAGGTGAAGAGAGGCAAGTCTGAGTGTAAAGGAGAGGGGAAAGATGAATGTCTGGATGGTGTGGGCTTTAATCAGTTATGTTTGAAAGCTGGAGGCGGTTGCTTTTAGTATTAACTTGAGAAGATTTGTGAGAAAGTCGAGCCTGAAGTCGTATACTGATTTGAGCTCGTACGAAGAGAAGATATTCTCTAATATCAACAAGGAGAAGACGACCGGGGGAGTCGTACTTAAGAAGGAGGCGCAGTAACTGCTAGCTAAGAACGTCTTGGGCTCTTCCAGCTTCTATCTTAGGATCAAAGGCCGTTGAGAGATAGATGGAGGAGGTTGGTAAATGAATCGATGAGTGTGATGGAAAGCGTCTTCTTAAGTCGATTCAAGTGGGCTGGTGGGCGGAAGAGGATGCCTGGAGAGGGACTGCATGGGCAGTAGTAAGAAGTAAGAGGAAGAAACTTAGATTTGGTGAAAGTAATTCCTAGAGGTTTAGAACCAGCCTAGTGCCACGAATATCACAGCTCCAGGGCTGTGTATCCAAAGTATAGTTTTCAAGCATTATGCCTCTGTGAAGGCTATTTGTGTCTTCTTGCAAGAGCCTTCTTCTTGCAGGAGGGAAAGCAAGACAGATAGTACAAGATTGTGTAAAGCGAAAGAGAGGTGGTAAAAGGAGAAGAGCGATAGCTGGCTGAGGAGTGATAGAAGGAAGATTGAAAGTTTAAAGAGATTTTTAAAAGGGTTAAGAGGAAGCCTGATTTTTAAAGCTAAGAGATTCCAGTTGCCTGAGTGCCTTCGATAAAGCATCTTAGAAAATGCCCGCTTTCTCCAAACCGGAGGAGTGAAAAGATGATTTTACTTGTTGGTAAATCTCGTCATCATCATCTCTTTCGCTCCATTTACATCTCAACAGATTTAAGAGCATGATATAGCTCCATCTTAAAAATTTAAACAGGGTCGCGCTCTTCGTTTTAGCGCTCTTCAAGAGTTTGCTGAAATCAAGAGCTGCTTATTTTTGGCATTTGATTTGAGATGAGACTCTGCACTCTCTCGCTGTGAAACCTTTGGAGATCTTTAATCTTCAAGCATGAGAGAAAATAGGAATCTGCGGGTAAATGAGGGTTGCAAAGTTTGCCAAATCTTGAATTCCGAAGAATGCATTCTTTGTTCTCAGCTTGCGGGTAGTCTGGGGAGTATCAGTTTGAAGGTCAAAGAAAACGCAGTGCTTGCATACGGGATGAATGGGATATGCTATGCAATTTCTGGATTTAATTACGGAGAACTAAATTTAAATCAGAACCAGAAAATAACTCAGACGGAGAAGGTCCCGATTTCACAGAGAAACCTTTGAGTATGGGGTAAATGCGTAAAACTAACCTACGTCAGTACCTTGAATCTGGATGTTGGCAAAGGTTTGTAATGAATCAAGTTGATATTTGGCAGGATTGTATCATGACAAATGTCAACAGCTGTTCCAAAAAATTTACTTAAAACTGTATACTTCGCCAGGTCAGAAAGTTTCCTGACTTTTTTGAATTTTTGTTAAAACTTCAAATTCAGTTTTATCGTTAGATGGCGCCTGAACTTGAACAGATTCTGTAAATTATTCCTCCTGCATTTCACAATGGCGATACTGCTTTAGATTTAAATGCGGGGCTCAACTTCCGCCCAAAACACTTGTGCAGAATTAATTTTATGTTCCCAAGGCGTGGCGAATTTATTACAGTAATTAATTGCAGCAGGCAAGGAAAGCAATAAGAATTATATATTCATCCCTTATAACTTTCATGGTGCTTGCAAACTTGTTGCAAGTGCAAGTATATAATTCTGCTCTTGAAACTTGATTTAGTCTCCAAAGTCGCCATAAAACCCACACATGTCATATCCATAAACTCAAACGCTGGAATCGTACTGAAGCATAGAAGAAACGGCGTTATTAAGAGGAGGAGAATGAGGAAGTAATTCAAATGTCTGAAAATAGTATCCACTAGGGTGTGGAAAAGACAATGTAAATCACACGGATGATAGCATTTGTGTTCAACAAGATGGTTGATTCAAGAGGTAATTGAGCAGTGTTTGCTCCTTGAGCTAGCTGCTATCTCTCCCTTGGTTTCAATTCTAGTTTCTAGGAGCAGAAACGTATTAAATCCAACACTGTCTCTGTCTTAAGAGGTGACGTGTAGGGGAGAAAGCTATGGGTTCGGGTGCTCAAGATAGCCAACAGGGGAATATTATTGCTGCCTTGCTTGCACTACATAGGACCATTGGAGCCAAGGAAGGAGAATTTATCCGAATGAACGAGAGTGAATCAGGCTGGGGAAGCAAACATCAGTAATGATAATAACATTAACATTAGCGTGGATTCGTAGAGGTAGTGAATTAAGAGCGGAGAGAGCTGGAGAAAATTCATTGACGACGGACAGACAGACGTATATACAGAGGGGGAGAGATTATTTAGAGACGGAGAAAGAGACAGTCTCGAAATGGGATAAAGTGGGAGAAGATGGAGAAAGGAGAGAAAGTCTAGAGAAAGATAGACAGAAGATAGTGGTGAGGGTGAGTTTAAGTACATAGTTAGGTTTGACTGTCTGGACCGGAACGGATTCAGACTGGAAACCCGGGTAAGAATAATCAAGTACGGGTTGTAGGTTTGCTGAAAGCTTGTTGGATATATATCTTTCTATTTGACTGGTGTTCCGGGAAAGTAAATGGGAATGACGAGAGGAGAGTGGGGGAGATATTATCTTTTGAAATGATGGAGTTGAGAAAACCAATAATGAAATAAGTTTGGCAAACTTTTGCTATATCCGTGGTAATAATTCCGGTGATGATTTTCTATCTTTTTTCTATATATGAGTATTAATTAACTTGTAATGATTGGGTGCGGATTCTGGGGAGGGAGAGACAGAAAACTAACTTTCTCCGGATTCCAAGCATGCATATCCTTTCCAGGGAGTTTTGCTCCATATATTCGAGTTGTTACGGAAACTGAGTGCTGAGGCTTACGGTAAGCTTTGGTTATATAAGAAATTGAATAGAAAGTCAAGCACAGAGACGGTGTTGGCAGGAGAAGAATCATTATATAACCGATTGTGAGAAAAGAGAAAGCAGGAGCAGTGGTAGAGAAAGTATGGGAGGGTTTCATAAGGCGGACAGTAGGCATATTGGTGGATTGTTATAAGTTTGATTCCATGGGGGAAGGAAAGAGGATAATTGGTGCCAGTTACAATTAAGGGATGAATTATTACCGAGTGTTGGTGAATTAAGTATATGTAGGGGAGTATATTGAATTTTGAATGGGAGAAAGTCGACTTTCTCTTCCATGCTCGCCACAGTACGCTGTGCAAATCAGTTGGATTTGGAGAAAGGGAGCTAGTTTTGGGAACAGAGCGAATTAAACGGCCGGTTTCAAGGGATTCTAGTTACTTCATGCTTGTTTGATGCATATAATACTAATTGGAGACATAAGCGGTTGTTGAGGAGGGAAGTTTGAAATGTATCGATTTTAATACCCCGGGATTTATTTAACTTTGCTGTGTCTGAGCTCTTCATGGTTTTGAAAGTTTTATACATTTTGCGGCCATAAACTGTTTCTCATCAAGGGTCTCGGTCTCGAGCTTCGTAAAGGGTGTTTTACCCGGGAATTTAAAAAATTCAACGGGGTGTAGCTGTTCATGAACTGTGAAATATTGCCCAGAGGGTCTGCACTATCCCTTTGAGAAAGCTCCAGAGATGACGGGTTTAGCGGTTGGTGGCCGGTAGCAAGCGAGAAATGAAAGAATGTGGAAGCGAGGAGGTGGCAAATTTAAAATGTAATGATTTATTAATGAAGTGTTGATGATTTTGATGATTTTCAGGACCGTCCATTAACACGTTACCTTCCGGTTCGAGGGGATGAGGAAGCATTTGATTTGCGAGCCCATATAGAATCCTCTGGTCATCAGTTGGAGTTATGTCCGTCCGTGATTGTAACTTCGACGACAGCCCGGGGCTTCTTATCAAAGCTGGGCAGCCGGTTTCATAATTGGAACAAGCGATGGTTCGTATTCGATAGGGAGACGCGAACGCTGAGCTACTACATGGACAGGAGTGAGAAGAAGTCTCGAGGAGGTGTTCATTTTCAGGTTGGTGTGATTTTCTCACATTTATTCCCGCTCTTCTATATCTACATGGGTTAGCGGGGGAAATAAATCACCCGCGTAAATTTTTTACCCGCTCCCTCGTTTTTCTCCCTCTTCTTTTCCACTTTCCCTCCGTCTCTCCCGCTCTTCACCAGCTCTGAGCTCTCTACATGTGTTTTATGGGCGTTTACACGGATTTCTGAAGGACAGGGTCCAAATAACGTCCGAATTTGTAGCCGGGTAACTCTATATGCTTGCTTGGATGATGCAGGGAAAGCCCATGCCTCATGTTATTGATTATGTGTACAAGTCTAGATTTTTTCAATATTTTTTCCAACTCGCTGCCCCTCTGACTGTGACTGGTCATTTGCTAAAGACCTTTGCTTCCCTATGCTTGACTCCCGGGTCTTGGCGTCCACTTGGACCTCTCGGAAATGTGACAAGTGACAAGAGTATTGTCGGGGAAAGCTGGGATCTTGTTCGGAGCGTATAGGGGTGAGAGCAGGGGAAAAGTGCAGGGTTGTCGACAGAGTTTTTATCAAAACGTTCCTCGTCACTTTCTCGCCCGAATGTCGGCACGGATTTTTTTATTAGCTGATGATACATGGATTTGTTGGATGCGATAAGAAGATTTGTCAAGATGCTGAGAGGAATTAAAAGCCTAGTAGGGTCAGTGGAATCGGTAGGATTTTGGCAGCAGACCAAAGTTTTTTCCCATACCTTTTGTGTGATATTCGCCTAGGTGGCGCTGGTGTTTTGCGGATACTCAGATTATATACACTCCTAGGGATTTTTTACCTTGGGAGGAAAAACTCTAAAGGCTTTTCTCAAATGCTGCTGTTCCACTTTTAAAAAATTATCATCCGAGGTAGTATTCAGGAAGTTGAACGCTTTATGAGATAATCTAGACTCTGCTGCTAGAGCTGGAAATATTCGTGGGAAAAATCAAACTAGAAAGAAAAATTTATTCCGATAAAGTTTAACGGGAAGGCAGGGTAATAATTCAGTATGAATTTTTATTAAATTTTCAATTAGATTTAATAAAGGAAAACTTGTAAAAATCAGTCAAGAGATGATGAAATTTGTCACGGGAAGGAGAAATAACAGTTGATTCCAGGACTCGGTTATTACAGTTTAGATCCTTTGGGATCCTATCAAATTCATAGATTTACCATAGTATGAGAAACCTAGTTCCAGCAAGCCTCTGATCTTATCTCTCAGATCTACGATCTGCAGATCTTTTCAGAGTTTCACGGCGATAGATTTAGCACAGTTCTCCAGCAGCGAGAAGATAATAGAACTGGGACAAGGGTGTTATACAGATTGAAGATAGTCTAGAGCAACTACCCGGGACTTTTCTCGGTTATCGTAACGCTTGACTAGTTATCCTCCTAGGAATTTTGTCTTCAATTCTCTTCCCGTCCAACTTAATATATTAAAGTGTTCGACAGTCCATGAAAATGTTGAATGCCTTCCGAGGGAAGTTTTGATCCTCGTCGTGGTTTTTTAATTTCCCGAAGCTGCTTACCCGGCAAGATTGCTTCATACAGAGGAGAAAAAGTAGGAGTAGGTTGGAAAAATTCTGGAATTGATACCACTATTTAGAAATGAAAAAGAAATGAGAAAAAGATAAGATATTGCTTAGTCAGGAGTAGGAGCAGGGAGAGCGCGGATGGTAACCTGGAGAGCGGATGTAAGAGAGACGGCGGGTAACAATTCAGGATTAATTTCGGATAGAAAAATGAATTACTTTTATTTTTCTCAGAATCCACGGAAAAACCTTCCCATTTTTTCTCTTCCGTTATCTGCTTTAGTTTTTCCCATGACTTCTTATAATTCTCTCGGTTATTAATATGATTTTATTCGATTCGTTTTGCAGGCTATAGAAGAAGTTTACGTTGACCATTTACAAAGCGTCAAAACCCCCCATCCCAAATTGACATTCTGCGTCAAGACGTATAACCGTGTGTTTCATTTGGTGGCGCCCTCTCCAGAAGCAATGAGGATATGGGTTGATGTTATTTTTACTGGGGCAGAAGGCTATCAAGAATTCAAGCGCCCCACTTCTTGAAGACTTGAATAAGTTATTAAGAATGTTATATATAATACTCTTTTTGGAGCATCTTCAGCCGCCGTTCCCTCTGTAACTGAAAGAAGGGAAGAGGACTGGAAGAAGGAGAAAAGTTTTTCAAAATATCCGCCTCCACTTCCTTCCTCAATTTCACCTCTTCAATTGAAACCGGACGGCCGGAATCTCCAGAATATTCAGACGGCTTCTCCAGGATTTTTCACATAAGCTGCAGCCTTCCTCTTCCAACTTATGTATATTTGTGGATTAATATATGCTTCTTGTAATACTGAATTGTGAATATAAGCTAGAAAGTTTATGTGCCCTGGATCATGGATAAAGATACTTCCAAATCCGCTCTTCTGTATGTTATACAAAGTTCTGGAGTAAGGAAACGAGAGAATGGATAAAGAAAAACGACCTTCTCGCTTTCTTCATGTGCGTTTTTTGTGTGTGTATATAAAAACGTTTTAGATGTAGGATATTTAGCAAGTAGTAGAAATCCTATCTTTTATTGCTACTCACTACTCCATGCTGGAGAAATATTCTAGCATTTAACAAGAACCCACCACACATTTCCAGTGAACCGTGCCACCAGTAGGTTATTATATCCTTCGCCAGTAGGGCGAGAGGATTTGTAGATTTTTTCCAAAGATTCCCTCGTTACAGTGTTAAGCCTTGTAAGGAGGAAAGCACTGCACAGCTTTCTCCGGAGGTCCAGTTTGGGAATAGGCGTGTGTGCAGTCAGAGGATCAGCTTGAGTGGCAGTCCAGCGGCCAGCTATAGATATAGGAGAAGTAGGAGAAAGCTGGAGAAAGCGGGAAGAAACATGTTAGCTTTAACGAGCTGTGGCGGATATAATTTAAGATATATTAGAGCATTCATCCCAGTTTTGCAGTGGCTTCTATCTTTTACTTGATCCTGATGGAAACAAGGGGCAAGTGGAGCTTATATAGACTAGAGAATCTTGGAAATCTCCTTGTCTTCTACCCTCGAGACTTGGAAGGAGAAAGCAGTGTGGTGGAAAATATTAGGGACAAGTACGTCTTATATAGATTGTGCACAATCCCTCTGAATCCTTTCACTCTCCCCCGTACCCCGCCCCTCCTCTTGTCTTTATAGTGAAGAAAGATTTGTAGCTCTCATCTTTTAACAAGGGCTTTTCTTCTTGGTGTAATGCCCGCCTGCGGAAGTGACCTCCTCCGAGGTCTTGATCTTTTGTGAGTATCGTTTAAGGAGGCGCATGAGCTGAATTTTGTTAGTTGTTGAAGAGGGTGTGAATATAGTTGGGATGGAGTGTTATCTTGATGCACTTGTTAGAGAGATTTGTTACGCAAATATATTAACTATTCTATTATACCTCTTCGATCCGGGTATTAAATTAAGAGGAGTGAGGAAGAGAAGAAAAGAGGAGTGGAGAAAGGAGTCATAAAGCTTGTGGAGAAAGTAAGCGGAGGAGTGTGGATTCAGCTTATTGCCGGAAGTAGAATGGTGAAAGTAGGAGAAAGTGATAATCTCAAGTGCGTAAAAAAGAGGGGGAAATATACGAGAGAAAGTCTTGAAAGAGAAAGTGGAGAAATGGGGATTTTCTTTATTTCTCTAGTTTAGGGAAACGAGAATGATAATGATGACCCAGATTCTTAAGCAAGTGCGGAGGAGGCGGAGGATCCGTGTGGATCGAGTATGTGGAGGAAATGGGAGAATGCTGGTAGATAAAAGCTGGGGAGTTACAACAGAGCAGATCTCCGCCGCCTGCCATTTACTCATGTGCGTTTTATGGGAGAACAAGATTAAGAGGAAAGAGAAAGTATAGGGGATGATGGAAAAAATTGCAAGATTTTCATCCTCTTCCCGCACATCCGTTGCCAAACTTGCTTTCTCCATCTCTTTGAGCCTGGAACTTGTGGGTCCGGTTTTCAGTTTTCGGGTGAAAGTAAAGTAGGATGTTGGATTCAAAGAATGCGAAATCCGAAAAACTGAGCCAAATAACCCATTAAGGATGAAGGGAAAACGGAAGTTGAGAAACGGGTTCATGTGGGCAGAAACCACAGGTTTTTTAGCAATCCCTCCCCCGGTTTTGTTTTCACTTCCTCTCAAGCCCCTCCCTCTTCGAGTCTGCCTGATATTTCGGGGTCATAATGACAGTATCTTTGAAGTTTTTTTACCGCTGAAAAAGATTCACGCTTTTACTTAGCTCTATTGTATATTCACATGTGTATACTAAAGAAGAAATAGGATTTAAACGCTATTTAACGATTTATACAGCGTATAACTGTAAAACTATTCACATACAGTCATAGAGGTCAAAGCGATATATGTATAGCTACCCTCCGCCGAACTGTGTTTCAATATTTTTCCTTGGAGCATGTCACCAGGAATTTCAGCATTTACAGCCAAATACATTGTAATGTAATGAAAACTTAATTGTTTCATGTACAGGGTTAGTATATTATTACTAGAGCATTATTGTTTGTCGTTACCAGTTGGGGAAAAATTTTGCACAGCTTCATATTAATTCAAACGTGTCAACAAAGTGTACAGCTGTAATTTCATAAGATCATAATTATAATGAGAGTGGAATTGCTTGTGTAATTAAATTAAATGTAATGTTTTAAGTGTCAGTTTTTAAATACTTAAGCAATTCTTTTTGTAAACTAACTGTAATTAAGATTCGGCTAATCTGTTGCTCTAAATGTTGGAAATTTAAATAACCTGTAGCCATTTTAGTTATGGTCTTGAATGTGTCATGTAACTATTTTACTTAATTATAGTAATTTAATTTAATAAATTTAGCTTAATTATAATATATTCTTAGTATTGTGAAATTAATAAAAGATTCGTATAACCATCCGCTAATTAATAAACTAAGTAGCCACTGAATATTGAACCGACAGAATAATATGTTGAAACGGCAGGATTAAACTGGATACAACAGCAGCGCCCTCTACGAATTTTTATTGTAGCTGAGGAGGGTTAGCCTTCAGTAGATCTTGGCTTGTGGCGATCTGATGGGCCGTGGTCAAAAGTAGTTTCTCATTCCCAGAATTCAGCTTTGGTACTGAGTACTATTGCCGATACTTGAGCGATTTTTAGAAGATTTTAAATTGGTGTTAAACGACCTCTTCCATTGGAGCGTCGTCGCTTTTGCCATATATATACATACACCTGGACAATTTTGAAAAAACTTCTTTTCTCGTTCAAATTTTCTAATTACTGCTGTCATTTAACTATTGGAAAATAGCGCTGTCGCCTATGACTATTTGAGGTAAGCTTGGTCGTCGTTCAGGGGTAAAGCTGGAAGGATATACGCTTTCAGAAGGAATGAAGACGAAGAGTACATGGGACGTGAACGCCAGCGGATAGATGATGAGAGGGGAGGAAGAGGTAGGCTTTGTTAGGAGACACTGAAGAGGTTTATCATTATGCTGTCATTTGCACAAGCTGCTGGCTGGAGGATATTGGATTAAGACTGATGCATGAACGTGGTAGGATGTCGTAGCGAGTTTGTGTCCTCTGGAAGCCTGGAAGGCTCTTGATTATACACGTTCCAGTATCTAAAGTCATTCAAGCATCAAATGAAGATTTGCATGATGAAAATTAATGAGCTTTCCTTATGCTTTCTCTTCCCTCTCTTCCCCACCACCGTCGCCAGGGATCATCATCAACTTGAGTAACAGAGACACCAGATGAGAAAGTGAGAATCCAGATCCAAGAGACAACTATACAGTCATCTGCTTTCACCAACACTAACTGGGTTGGCGTGTGAAGCTGGGCAGAGTGAAAGCAAGTGAAGCTTACATCCCAATGAAGAATCGGGATGGACCCAATGTAGCCTGCTGAATCTTCAATTTTATGAATTTTTCTCTTTGAAATTCCGTAACGGTTTACGGGATACTGGACTGCTTTCTCTTTATTTTGGTTTCGACATCAACTTTCTCCACAAATGGACCCAGAATGCAGGGAAGAAAGCATTTTGCCCATTAACTTCTACCCCGTTGTGTCACAACCGAATATTTAAAACGAATGTTAAATTAACTTGTTTTTAATTCCAAATCCAAATAATGAAACAAATAACAAATAATAATTTGTGCCAAAGACGCCATTTTTAAACAGCATTTGCATCGATCCAATTTCTGAAAGCTGCTACCCGGGTATAAACTCCCGGATAATTTTTTCTTGCACAA
The DNA here is from genome assembly GCA_906901655.1 of Sminthurides aquaticus. Classification (NCBI taxonomy): domain Eukaryota; kingdom Metazoa; phylum Arthropoda; class Collembola; order Symphypleona; family Sminthurididae; genus Sminthurides; species Sminthurides aquaticus. The sequence continues at coordinate 2,958,350 of CAJQTT010000010.1, forward strand.
CCATTGCCAAAAGATACCACACCAACTTGAACCTTGTTAAGAACGAGAGGACCACCGGAATCTCCTTGGCAAGTATCCTTCCCTCCTTCTACGTATCCAGCGCAGAGCATAACATTAGGATCGGAACTGCTCCCATAAGCGCTGGAGCTAGAGCACGTTGAGTTTTGAAGAATCGGTAAATTAACTTTCATCAAAATATTTGAAGTTTGACCTCCCTCCCGCGTAGTTCCTCAACCAGTTGCAATTGCAGTTCCTATGAATGAATTTCGTGAAAGAAGTAAATAAGATTTAGTTCACGCTTTTCTTGGCTTCTGTTGACCATAGGGTCGAAAATTCATCTTTGATTTTACCTGTTGGCGCAGTTCTGGAAGCAACAAGTCGAACGGGCTGGGATCCAGTAGTGTTTTTGAAAGTAGCAGAAATACGGAGAAGTGCAATATCATTTTTATAAGTTCTCGAGTCGTAATTTGGATGCTTCTTGATCACATCGACCTGGACATCGTATTCTCCACCTGTTTTCCTAGTCGCATCCAAGTAGCCAACTTGAAGAGTGACGCCATCTGGTGTTGGATCGATGCAGTGAGCAGCGGTGAGTGCGTACTTGGAGTTTATTATAGAAGCTCCGCACAGGCCGTAGCGACTCCCACGCTTGATCAAAGCACGTAATTAATATGGGAATTCGTTCTTCGATGCTTGCGTTCCGCCGACGATTTTTGCACTAGCATCGTCCCAAGCTTCTGTGAATTTAATTTTTAGAATATAAATTTTGCACCGATATTCTGAAAAAAAGGATTTTGTACTTTAATGTAATGAAATAATTCTTACCTTCTGGAAGGATTCCAGCAAAAGCCAGGGCAAAGAAAAGTGGTAAAATACAAAGGGAATGCATGATTAGCTTTTGATCCCGTTATGTTCTCAATTGTGAATTTTGATGTGAAGCGAACCATTTTTATATGTTTTTAAGAATAGCTACAAAATAACCAAACTGTAGAAACAGTTGTCGAAAACAATAGAAAACGTCTTGTTGTCATCGTCTCAGCCATAGATGGTACGGATCACACTGTCCCATGATCCAGGATCATTGGCCCATTGGGACAGTGTGATCCAAGTGGATCAACAAAGTGGGTCAAAATGGCTTTGGGTCAATGATCCTGGGTCATGACCCATCTTGTCTTTGATCCAATTTTCCATTGATCCAAGGTGATCCATCCTAAAGTGCTTACATTTTTTCCTCAAGCAATAGTAACTTGTAGCGTGTGTAGCATGAGCGATCTATTCTTTACAGATTCGTTACTGAGTGACGGCACGAGAGGGACGATACTTAAATTTTGTGTTTTTGTCTCTCTCTTAAATGTCTGGCTAATGTATTGTTTTCACCTCGGGCAGTATGATTATATACTGATATGATATGATATGAGTATATACTGGTATGAATTAATACAGGTAGCATGTTGCATTTACACGATGCCATAGAGTGTGATATGATAAGCTTTTCTTTGGGCTATGGGAAACAGCTTATACGTATACCGTGAATGCTAGTAGCGTGCTCATACGATTTGCTGAAAACTGACATTACTTACTACGGTTATTTCGAATTGGAGAAAGGGATAACAAAGGCGGGACACGCTATTTAAAATATTTCCCTAGCTGTTCCTCGGATTTCTTGGGTCTGGAGTAAGTTATAATTGAAGACCACAGTGTATGCTATTTAATGTAGATACTCAAGTATCTTATTTTCAATTACACAGTCATGAGTTCTTTGTCCTTGCGTGAAACTGATTTGCATGTACCTACTATTTCAGAAAAAAAAGAAGTACCCACCCACAGTGGTAACACTTAATAGCAGTAGCAAATTGTAGAGTCTGTAGTACGAACGATCTGTTCTTTACAGATTCGTTGCTAAATGACCGCACGATACTTGAATTTGTTGTTTTTATCTCTAAAATGTCTCGCTCATGTATTGTATGCAACTCGTGCAGTATGATTAATACTGCCAGGCATTAATAAAGTCATTTATACGACTGCATATAGTGTTATATGATCAGCTTGTTTCAGTTTCTGAGAAGTGTGAAATCTCAGTTTACATGTGTACTGTAAGGGTTAGCAGTGTACTCACACAGTTTGCTGCAAACTGTAGTATTTTATAGTACTGTGTACTACCGAGTCATTACTTTATACTATGAGATCAGTACTGTGGTAACTTACAATATTGATAAGGGATAACAAAAGCGGGTTACACGACTTAAAGTATATTCCTTGATGTTACTTGGATTTCTTGCATCACTTGTACGTCATTATTAAAGACCACAGTGTAAGTTATTTTTAATTTTCAACTACGCAGTCATGAGTTCCTTGCTTTTGCCTGTTGTAGGGCACAAAACTAATTTGCACCTACTTACGTCTCAACGGAAAAAGTAGTTTCGAGTACCATATATAGAGGATACGTGAAACTGTCATGGGGGTTTTAATTTTGTAGAAAACGACAGTGCCAATTTGATAGAGAGGGAGAGTGAACATCAATTCTGGAGTAAGTTAACAGCTGAATACAAACATCAGGTTTACGTACGATATGGCTGCTACGGCTTGGGTTATGTACACCACTGTGGTTCTGTATGTACTAGTCGAACATCCCTTGAATGATGTCAAAGTAGCAGGGAAGTAAGTATTCGGCAAGGAGCTATTAATGGTAGTACGTAAAATCAGAGTTCGGCGCATTCATTTTAGTAAAAAGTTTAGTGATTCGCATCAATTGATTTTATAATTGCGTGAAAATGAACTCATTTTCCACAAACCAGTGGAAGATTCATTTGATGCCAATGCGGGAGGGCTAACTATTGATGCAGTGGATGAGAAAGCTGGCCCTACATCTGAGATATATACAATAAACAGACAACTTTAAATCGCGACGTAACAAATGCCCCTCATTCTTGTATAATTAGTACAATTGGTTATCGTCTACATGTTAAAAATACATGTTAAAAAGTTTGTGAAGCGTTTTATTGGTGACTTTCAGTAACCCCTGTGTGCACGAGATTTTTGAAAGTACAAACTGAGAGTGTGCTCCATCAGTTTGTGGCAATTTGGTTGTGCTTAATGGTTCTTTGCTTATTTGCGATTGTAGAAAGGGATAACAGCGTCCAGAATAGACAATTTTAAAATATATCCGTTCCTGTTCCCTGGAACATTGGACCTTATGTATTTGATTATTACAGACCAAAGTGCATGTGATTTAATACAGTGAGTTAACTAAAGCTAATTTTTCGAATCTTTAGTCATGGTATCCTACCATGGCTTTTTTTGGAAACATCATACATTTGAATGACCCGGGTATCTTATGCGAACTAAAATTATCGTGTATCAGTAAATACTCACTATTAAATAAAGTTAATTTGTACAATAATGGGTGCGAAATTGTTGAGGAATTTAAATTGCGCCACTAAAAATGCCGGCATCTCGTCCACTGGGCTTTGACTATTCGAGGCAACACTGTTTTGCAAAAAGGAGCTTTGGTAAATAAATCTGCGGATTTGTTAAGATTACGATTTTAGACTGCTAACATGGACTTCTTTCCTGTATATATTGTAACCATGCGATGGTGGGCCAGCGGATTTTATTCAAACCGGTCATGGTGAAGGAAATACAATTAGCATCACACAATACTTCACCATTTCAATTTTAAATGGATTACTGTTGAATCGGCCGCCTATTCAATCTTGTAAGTAATACAAGTGTACATAACCTGTACGTAACCCGTATCTCAAGCAAAGAGGGAAATTCGATGCATCCTTTGGTGCAAGTTTAAAGATTCATATGAAAAACAGTTACGATACTCTATGGCAGGTACATCTTTGGTTGCGTGCACCACTGCGGTAACACATAGGCGTGTAAACCTCAGTTGATTGATAGTGCAGGTAGGTACTAAACGGAAAGCCGAAAACCAGGAAATGCTGACAGTTTAGTCGTTAATGGCTACGCATGAAAAACTGTATTTTTTATTTTATTTATTGGACTTCATTTCGTTTGCAAGTTGAAAGTGGTTATGAAAAACTTTGGGAAACTATTTTATTCAGTTGGTTAATTTAGTTTTCATATCAAAGTCGCCAAACACCCAGGATTGGGAAAAACATTAATATGTTGGAGTTTTTCGCACCTACTACCACAAATCTCCACTGTTCCATACAGTTGACAGGCAGTTTTGCAGTGTCGCATCTACGTTTTCCGATGGTTAGAATTCGTACATTAATGTTGGTAGGGATGGGTTAAAAGTTTCTTTAAATGTGAATGATTTGTAACCACAGTGGTCATTTTTACGCAATATACTTTCATGAGTTATAGCAAGAAAGCACAGAGATGTAAATTCCGCGCAAACTTGATCAAGACAATATATGAATTGTCAAGATTGGAGTGATTTGACCCTGAAGTTCGAATACAAACGAAAAATATAAGGAACAAAAGCTTGCTTGAAATTAAATAAAACATTCCTTAATTATTTGGCCGATTTATCAGTAAATATAATAATGAACCGGAGAAAGTTTACCGAGACTTTAAATTTCTTTTGATATGGTTTGATAAACCTTTTTTTGGCTAAACTTACGAGTAGTGCCACACAAAATCATTGGAGTTAAATAAATGGCTAATATTTTACACATGCCTGTGAAGAGTATATTAAGTACATTAAGTATTAATGATAGTTTCTAAAAGTTCGTTTTTGAAATAAAATTTACTGGAAGTTTAAATGAACCACTGTGGTGACTATTATTCACGTTCACATGCTTTTCACTTACTTCCTTCCCGGCAATTACTAAGTTAAAACCCAGAACTTCTATACACCTTGTAATAATTTTAGTAAACTACGCGCAGCTAAGCGGTAGTATTAAACGTGGTACTAAGCCAAAATTGGCCGAAGGATTAAATTAAAACTATCTGATACACATACACACCTGTACGAAAATGAGTAAACGACCCCCTACTTTTTAGAATAAATCGTGTTACTTCTCACAGGGCAACTGGATTTTGATAAATATTATATCACTAGAAAGCCCGTTTTCTCCTTCATAAGACTGGTTAACTATTTGAACGTTAACTTTGAAGCGTCACGCGCAGCGCGCAATGGCGCGTAACTAATATAATTGTAAATGGTTTTTACACTTTCCTGGATCTAAAAACTTAAATTTAGATCCAGGAAAGTGTAAAAACCATTTACAATTATATTTCAATATCGTTTACTCAATTGTGGCACGTCCAAAAAATTGGTGTTACGCTCCATTGCGCCTTGCGCGTGACGCTTCAAAGTTAACGTTCAAATAGTTAACCAGTCTTATGAAGGAGAAAACGGGCTTTCTAGTGATATAATATTTATCAAAATCCAGTTGCCCTGTGAAAAGTTACACGATTAATTTTAAAAAGTAGGGGGTCGTTTACTCATTTTCGTACAGGTGTTTATGATTGTTGTAATATATTATGTCCATGGGTAATTTCTTAGTACGCGTCAATTGCTCTACGTGTGATCTGCAGTACACGAGAGTTAATATTTACAAGTACTATGGTTCCCATGTTAACATCAACTCCTTATGATATTTGGTAATATCATAGCAGCGACTTTCTGATAAGGTTCAAGGTTCGACAAAACTTCCATTTTCCGCGTGAACTAAGATTAAAATTGTTTCAACACAAACATTATCACTGTCGTCCCCAACGCCCAGAGACGTGTTTCCACTACCCTTTAGACTCATCAGGTGCTATATAACCGCTTAACCTGTTGCGTCCCATAAGCTTCGTAGGAAACATTTAAATTCCGCTCCTAAAGGCAATTGATGTTTGTGCGCACAATTATTTTACGGTTGTCATGGCCATAAGCTCCCCCTCGCACAAATAAAAGACATTCCCACTGCAAAATTGATGTTGTAGAAAACAACAAAAAGACGTAGTGGCAGCCCATTGATGTTTTTTAAAAAGTTTGAAGCTCCAACTGCATAGTGTGTTAGTGGAGATAATTTGGCGCCTGTTAATAACAAACTACTTTTGAAAATCCATGCTTCGAATTGTTGTCTACCAGTGAGTACTGACTGTGTGGAAGGGGGCATGAATCAAATAGTCAGTCATAGCAACCAAGGATAGTAACTGAAATACCCTCATATGTTTCAGTACGCAAGAGGTTAAGAATTATTGATCGCCATGATTAAAATTATTATTATTATGTAAATTATCATTGGAGTTCAGTAAGCATTTAGTCAAAATAAAAGTAAATGATTGACGATGCAATCATTTATCTTTTAACCATTCAATGCTTGTTACGCAAGTAATGGTAGCCCGCTAAACCCATAACCGTTTTGGATGTGAATCGGAAATTTTGCTTGAACTTCAATAAAGCAATTTTATTTCTGTTTTTCCCGTTGTTTTTAAAAATTCAAAAAATTGAAAGCGTTAAAAATTTAAGAAAGTAACAGCGAACGGCTGTATAAAATATCGGTCGAAGAGGGAAAAATTGTAAAATGAACCAGAACCACTCTGCCCAGTGGGTTTTTGTCTTCAACATTGTTTCATAACTGCCGAACATGACTATGCACAAGCTAATATCCAGACCTTCCCTACGCACAAAACTCTATCATGCATATGCGTAGGAATTTTAATTATATTTGCTACATGATATGTAGTAAGTTATTTGCATATTTACGACCACTGTGGTCCGGTTGTTTCAACCTAGCGGAAACTTATATTTATTTGTTCATGAATAAACTGTTTACTTTAAAGTTTACCTCTGGTTTGATAGCCTACTTGAGAAATCTCAAGTAATGCGCTGTCTAGTATTATATTTTCTAGGACGCTGCTAATAGTAACACCGGTTGTCACGGTTAAACCAACAAAACCTTTCATATGCAGCTAAAGATATACCTTACTCGGGATATATCAACGGGCTATCCAATTATGGTATAATTTAAGCTGGCTGAATGTTTAGCACTATATGTCATTGATAACTTTCAAGCCATGCCAGCAATCGAAATTCAAAAAGATTGCTGATTTAAGCACGGTTACATACTATGAAAATCATTCACTGCTTCGTATTCGCATATTAAGGCATGACAATTCATAAAGAGAACCCATTGCAATGTATCCCGCATAAAATGTAGTTAAATCAATCCAATTAGCATTGATAGGATATCGCGAAGTCACTTGCTCCTTCACAGCTCGCGGTAAGAGCAAAGTTATTGCTCATGACATATAAGTTACACAACCGTACATACATACGACCACAGTGGTGACTCGAATTTAAAATCAGCCCCCAGTCCACCAAAAACAATCAAATTGGTCCAAACAAAGTATCAATCCATTACTTAGTACACCGACTACTAGCTACTATCGCCAAAAGTTATAATATTTAAAATTTTATAAATTATTATGCTGGATCATGGGTCAATCATTTTTGGATGGATCAATGGATCACTGGGTCACTGTGACCCATTGATCCAGAAGAACCTTTTTCGTTAATCCCTTAAAGCTCCTCCCCCTTTCTCTTTTTTGCTTTGATCCAAAGCTGGGACAGTGTGATCCGTACCATCTATGGTCTCAGCTGATTTCTTACAGCTGTTTTGACAAATATACTTACTTTTCATAAACTGGCTATAATGACGACCAATACAAAAGTGATCTTCGATCTTCATTTAAGCCGGATCTTGTTTTTTGAATATAAAAGCAGGTGGTGTCGATTCCTTTATGTTCAACAGCTTAAACAACAGCGTAATAATGGTTTATTCCGTCGTGCTAACATCAGATCATAGATTGTAGCAGATGGCAAAGATAGGCATCATGTGGGGTGGGAGGGGCCATGAATTACGTAATTTTTACATAAAAATACATACATGGTTCAGTTCAGTCACATCAAAGATTAAATTGAAGGACATCACACATACGTACGTTGACTAAAGTGTCTGCGGTTAAGCAAAACAATGCGCAAATGTACGGTATCTTTATTGCAGCTAACCCAGAATAGCATGTTACTAATCGTTAACTCATGCCGAGGATCGAATTTACGTCGAATGGAATCCGCCGTTAACCGGTCAGAAGGAGCAGTCTCATCCTCGAAAGTACAATGATGGCTGAACCTTATTAGCAATCGATAAAATCTCATAAATAATCAAAATATAACCTAATCAAAAATTGAGTTACGGTCCATTGCATTGCATTGACCAACCAGAATCTTTTCTACTACACGCAGTATCCTCATTGCCTCCTGAAACGTAACCGCAGCCCAAAGCAAACAGCTGTTCCAGGTAAGAGCTCATATGTGTTCTGCTAGAGGGCGCAACTTGAAAAAGTAGCAACGAGACACATACACGTCACCTGCATTCTGGAGGACTACTGAAGCTACTTCTTTTCCTTTCGTTTGTCCTAGGCTGGCAGTTCAAGAGCACGACCGATTAACGATGAATCCCTTTAAATCCAAAGGATACTATACAAACCCTTGAAGTGCCCTTGATCGATCTAATCCAATCACGCTTTCTCGATGCTGGAAAAGTACTCATTGATCACATTTATGCATTACAAACTTTTAATTTCATGCTCGTTTGTGCCGAAAATAAATGTTGAACTGGTCTCTAATGCATAACAATTTATTCAGTCAAATGGAATATCGCCACATTTCATACAATTAAACGGCGTTATAATCGATCCATCTTCTGTAAGCAGCGACACGTGTGTAAATACCAGGGTATCCTTCATTAGCGCATCCGTTACCGAAAGAAGTGATACCGATTTGTTCATCATTGAGGACCAATGGTCCACCCGAATCCCCTTGACAGGTATCCTTGCCTCCCTCAACGTAGCCAGCGCAGAGCATGATGCTGGGATTGTAGGTACTTCCGTAAGCGTCAGAACATGTAGAATTATCTAGAACTGGAAGTGGTACTTTCATCAAGATATTCGATGTGCTGCCTCCTTGACTTGTAGTTCCCCACCCACTGGCAACAGCAGTACCTGAAATTAAGTACTGAAGTCAATACCAAAGACATCCAGGTACGTGACACGTCTTATAGTTACATCTTACCTGTGCGGCTTGTTCTTTCAGGAACAAGGCTGATAGCCTTGGATCCGGGTGCATCCTTGAAAGTTGTCGATATCCTCAAGAGGGCAATATCGTTCTCAAAAGTATTAGGATTGTAACGAGCGTGTTTTTTGATCCTGTCAACTTGCACGTCGTACTCTCCACCGCTTGCCACAGTAACGTCCAAATATCCAACGTTGAGTGTAATGGCATCAGGTGTAGGGTCAATGCAATGAGCAGCGGTCAAAGCGTACTTGGAATTTATTATTGAAGCGCCACATAAACCGTAGCGATCGCCGCGCTTGATAAGTGCACGCAATTGGTACGGGAATTCGTTCTTTGACGCTTCAGAACCACCAACGATCTTAGGGCTGGCGCTTTCATCACGAAGGTACTCTGTGAAACGTGGCAAGCGCGTATTAATTAATGATTAATGCAAGTTATAATCCAATTGTTGTATTTTGAAATCATGGTAAGGTTCAAAGGTCAGAATGGAATGAAGTGAGTCACCTTCAGGAACATTGGCGGCCAAAGCCAGTCCTAGGACAAACGGCAAAACGGCTACTATCTTCATTTCTTCTGTTTTTCCCTGTTGTAACTGTTACCTGGAGCTATTTTTTAGCCTATTTATATGAATTTTTATTCTGAATGTTAAATTATTTAATGCACTTGAGTTAATCGACAATCGCCGAGGCATTGTTTTTGCTCCCGTTGATTTATTAATACTAGAAAAACGAGAAAGATTTATATTTATATTGACATTTCGTGAAGCAACAAGGAATAATTTAGGACCCATGGATAATTAATTATATCATGTTCCCTAGGGCAACAGCTGTCTATTGTATTTTAATTCGGTATGAAATTGATATACAAAGAACGAATTGCTAATAGCTGAAATTGGATATTTCCAGTAGTTTAATTGCTAGCTATATTTTTTCAATGTCAAACCATGTTTGAAACCATAACATTGTTTGCGAATTGAACATCCCAGCCCACATGATTTATCATATTCAACAGCTGCATTTTTAAAGGTGTGTCGAAAGGTTTAAAAGAGTAAAAAAGCCTTAAAACGAAGCTAAGAGAATTCGCAATGTTAGTAAGCAGAGCAGATGGACTATTAATGTAGCGAAAGAAGTTAGTGACTACATTAGAAATTTGCGTAATGTTTTACAACATTTGAAACATTTATAAACGACTTTAGCTCCGATCATTAACGATACATCTCAATGACTTGCTTTAAGTTTCGCTGTTTCCCGCATCTCCTTAAACTGCATTCGTGTCTATCCAGTCTCTGAAGCTGGATACCCGGGTGTAAATGGCAGGATAGCCGGGACTATTGCATCCGTTATTAAAAGCAGCGATTCCGACTTGCGTCCCGTTAAGAACGAGTGGACCACCAGAGTCTCCTTCGCAAGCGTTTCGGATTCCGGTTAAATATCCCGCGCAAAGCATGGTTGCAGGCTTGTAAGTGCTATACCAGAGAGCGCAGCCCGAATCACGAAGTATAGGTATTGTGGCTTTCATAAGGACCGCGGAGGCAGGGCCGTTATCTTCCGTTTGTCCCCAACCAGCAAGTATGGCGTTACCTGCATCAAAAAATATCGTTAAATGCGTGCTTCATCAAGGATTTGCTCGAAGTGACGCTTTTTTGTTGAAAATCTGAGCCATTGCTTGTATCATTTATGTACTAACCTGTGGGTTTGGCTCCTTTCTCTACAAGCGTTAGTTTCTCTGAGCTTTTCGTTTGCTTAAAAGGCTCAGGAACTTTGACCAAGGCAATGTCATTTTCGTGCGTTTTCGAGTTGTAATCCTTGTGGACTACAACGTCATCGTTCCCAGCGATGATTACGTATTCTCCGCCGGTAAGATTATTAATGTCCGTGTAGCCCACTTGAATTTCAACTTTGTCCACGGGAAGAGGGTCAAAGCAATGGGCAGCGGCTAAGGCGTAGTTGTCGTTGATGATGGAACCGCCACACTGAAACGTGTCCCTCCCTTGTGTGATCAAAATCCGGAGTTGGTACGGGAACTCGTATTTCTTTGCCCGTGTCCCTCCCCTGATTTTAGCGTGTACAGCTTCGTCTGAAAATGTTTGCGGTAGCTTAAAAATTGAATTTTAAAATTCAAAATTTTGGCTTGTTGCAAAATCAAATAGGAAATTCACACTAGAGTGCATACCCGGAGGGTCCAAATGCAGAGCATCAAAATCGGAAATATCATATTGTAAGTACAGCGATTAGCTTACTGGCAATTAATAATTATCTCATAAAACCAGAGGTTTATATAATTAGCTCAGAGGCCTGGCGATGGCATATTTTAACCAACGCTTTAACCACCACAGTTAATTAGTCTAATTTGGATACTTGAGAAAATTCTTAAGTAAATTGCGGTTATCATAGTTACACAGATGGGAAGGTAAATAGTACATATTAAATGTAATTTGAGCAGACATCGTCGTAGTATTCAACTTTATTTACCTTTTGGACTCCCGTGATAATTAAACATATTATTATTATTTCATTTCGAATTTTGAGTTTCATGTTATCTATGTACATAGAAGTGCTTCCAACAGGTCTATAGTATACCACCGACCGACAGGTGTTTTTAATTACACCTGGATGTGGGCAAGGGTGTCTAAATTCTAATTAATTACAGGTCTTCAAATAAAAAATTAATTGCTCTGACTAATAAAGAATTGAAAATGCTGTCTTGGGTTAGCTTTCTGTGGTCGGCATTGTTTAAATAACCCCTCGTTTTTTATAATAGGAGCAGCACATGCTGTAGCATGAAAAGGTTTCTCAATTTTTACTGAATTCGCTAGAATTATATTGAAAAGGGAGAGCCTCGCTTAAAACCGGCTCTATCAGAAAATGTAGTTTCTAGGCTTAGCTCTCGACTATTTTTTAAGTTTGTTTTAAAGGATTCAAACGGCGAATTTTGCCTATTTGAATCATGAAAGCTAATGTCTGCAATCTTGTTCCAATTCTTTTTCAGTGAGGAATTAAAGAATGGTTGCATAATTACATGAGAACATCTCACTTCTTGAGAATATTCATTCAAACTAAAGAAAACAGTTAGACGTCTAATCATTTCACGAAAAAACGGCACAATTCTTGGAATTAGCCAAAAAAATGCTTAAAAATTGCGAATTATCGGAAAGGGCAAATTATGAATGTGTCCATATCATAATAACGGTCACAAAAACATGTTAAAACATGCCATCGACTAAACTGAATCAATCCCTTCTTTGTATTCATACATTGGAGCAAACCGTATATTTATTAATTGGCGGAGCCATTCCTAGAGCGGGTCGGTGATGTCTGTCGGTCTGTCTGTCGGTCTGTCGGTCTGTCTGTGCGCACGATAACTCACGAAAGGATGCATGTATTGGCATGAGATTTTCAGTAAAGGTGTTTAAACAATAAGGCATCATTGCTATTGATTTTGAGCCACATTCGTTAACTAACTTCGGAGTTATAGATAATTATAGTTAATGGTAAGTTTTAACAGGCCATATAAAACATTTAATGTACATACGTTCCACTCACAAGCACACATCCAGCTGAGTAGGAAGAGAGTGGAAAGAGAAAGGAAAAACACACACACGCACACATTCCAGTGGCTTAGTGGTATAGAGCGCGCGAGGGAGGAAGAGAGAGGCATGGGATCGAATACAGCTGGATGTTTTATTTTTGCATTTTTTTATCCATCGAGTATAAGTCTTTGAGTTTCAGCCATTTAGTTTTAATCTTCAATACATTATGACAAGTACGGGGTGACCAGAGAATGCCTGTTTTTAGTATAATAGATAGTTTGCCTTTACCTATCTATTTCAAACGACCGTTTCTTCAAACCTAAGAACCTATTGATTCCTTTATCCATTTAATTTTTTTAAAATCCGCCAATTCCGTATTCGGTTACCCGTTTATTAATTGGCGGAGCCATTCCTAGAGCGGGTCGGTGATGTCTGTCGGTCTGTCTGTCGGTCTGTCGGTCTGTCTGTGCGCACGATAACTCTCGAAAGGATGCATGTATTTGCATGAGATTTTCAACAAAGTTGTTTTAACTGTAGGGCATCATCGCTATTGATTTTCAGCCACATTCATTAACTAACATCGGAATTATACATAATTATAGTTAATTGTAAGTTTCAAGTGGCCATATAACACATTGAATGTACATATATTCCACTCCCAAGCACACATCCAGCTGAGTAGGAACAGGGTGGAAAGAGAAAGGAAAAACACACGCGCACACATTCCAGTGGCTTAGTGGTATAGAACGCGCGAGGGAGGAGGAGAGAGGCACGGGATCGAATACAGCTGGATGTCTTGTTTTTGCATTTTTTATCCATCGCGTATGGGGTTTAAGATACTTAGATGTGGTTACCGAATTTAAGTTTTGGAGTTTTGGCCATTTAGTTGAAGCCACAAACACGAAGTAATCTCTAAATAGGAAACTATTGCTTCTTTAGTAATTTATTATGTATATTAAAAACTTCTGCAAATTATCAACTTGTGTACACTATCACAAATCTATAAATTATCAACTTCTGTACATTATCAAATTCTATTCATTTTCAAATGCTGTACATTATCAAATTCTGGCCATTATCAAGAGCTGTACAACTCTGAAGCACTTGAACTTGTGACAACAGTAAGAATGAAGGGTTGAACTTGTTGCACTCATTGTTCAAACTGTGCATTTAAACATTTCCCGCTAGGAAATTTCAGCAGATAGAGAGCCCTGCAAATGACGTCACATATTATAACCCAACGAGATAGCAGCACAAGCTACTCCAAGATGATGCAAGTCATTCAGTCTTGTCTAGACATCCATCTTGATGTGATAGATAATCAATGACGTTTACATCATTATTGTGCTACGTTTTTTAGTTACTAAACATTAAAAAAGCTTAGCATTAAGCTACTGAAAAGTGTGTAAATCAGTTTTAAAGTTTGTCTAGCAATACATAACGTAGTTGCGGTTGTTTCAATCAAGAAATAGTTAATTTTCTCTGTGTATATGGAGTAAAAATACACCTCCAGAACTGTTTCTTCACCTTCAGTGCAATACAATCGGTTCAATTTTTTCGTTTTAAACTGTGAAAATGCCTAAATGTAAAAAGAAATCTGCAGATCAACGACGTAAGGAGCAACGCGAGCGAGCTGCTATAAGACGAAATAGTGTTCCTGAAGTTCGTGAAGTTGAACGAGTTCAAGACGCCGTAAATCGAAGATCAGCTCGTTCCATTCCGGAAGTGCGAGCAAGTGAACGCTTGAGGGAAGCGGAATCGAAGAGATCAGCTAGATGTGATTTAGAAGTGAGAGCAAATAAACGGAGCAAGGACGTGAAATCAAAGAGATCAGCCCGAAGTGACCCAGTAATGAGAGCAAATGAACGAATCAGAGATGTGGAATCGAAGAAGTCAGCCCGAAGTGACCCAGAAGTAAGGGCACTCAAACGGAGCAGGGACGCGGAATCGAAGAGGTCAGCCCGAACTGACCCAGTAGCGAGAGCAAATGAGCGGAGCAGGGACGCGGAATCGAAGAGGTCAGCCCGAACTGACCCAGTAGCGAGAGCAAATGAGCGGAGCAGAGATTTGGCATCGAAAAGGGCTTCCCGAGGTAATCCAGAAGTAACAGCAATCAAACGGAACAGAGATGTAGAATCTAGGAAGCTATCTCGAAATAATCCAAAAGTTAGAGCAAAGGAGCGTACCCGAGATAAGGCATCACGAAGCATCGCCCGTATGGATGATACAAGGCGAAAACGTGATGTTGAGTTGAATAAAATCCGTCGCAAGCGAGTAACGAAATCGCATGATGACATTTACCAAAGTAATTTCAAGCTGTATTTTGACTTCATACGAAGAGCACCCTCGTTTGTATGTTCGTGCTGTGGGCAAACGTGGTATCAAGAGTCTACTGTTGTCGTTAGCGAAATCGATTTGCTTCAATGTGTTGATTCTGAAACAATGGGCAAAATACTCTGGGTTAAACAAACAATTCCTCGCTTGTGTGGTACGTGCTACAGTTATGTGAAAAAGCACAAAATTCCAAAACTAGCATTGTGTAACGGACTTGATTTTCCAGAAATACCAGAGGAGCTGAAGGTACTTAATGAGTCGTTCTGTATAGTTAATGTTATTTTGAAATACGTAAATACTCAGCCACTAAGCATTTATCGTCTTTCATTTATAAACTAATGACAATATTTTTTATGTATTTTACCCAGATATTGAGGCCATTGGAATCCCTCTTAGTCAGTCTTCGTATACCTTTTATGACGATTCACGCAGTTGGCTCAGAAAGGCAAGCCAAACTTCGAGGAAATGTTGTGAATGTACCTAATGATTTGGGAGTTTGTGCGGAAACTCTACCAAGAAGATTCAACGAAGCATCCGTGGTACAGCTTCAGTTCATGCGCAGGATGCGATATAAGAAACCTTATATGTTTGAGAAGATCCGGCCTTATCATGTTTATAAGGCTATGATGTTTCTGATGACGACTGAATTATACAGAGAAGCAAATATTGTCCTTTCAAACGACTGGAGTCGGTTTCAAGAAGGTAGATCAGAAATTATGAATGTATGAGCGTTTAATCGCGTGACCAGTGTTTGATGATTACAATATTTATTTTTTACACACAGACGATACTCTCGATTTTATATCGGATCCCCTAGGCTTTGCTGAGGAGACTGGGATTATCAACATTCAAGCAAACGACAGCTTTGAAGCCGTAAGACCTTCTCCCGCTTCTGATTCTGAGGACGACAGCGAGAAAACGACTGATGCGGGGATTGGACAGGGTGCCGAGGAAACCCTTATAATGGAAGACGTTGCAAGTATTGTGAAGATAGCTCCAGCTGAAGATGAAGTCCCGATTCCATTGATTCACGATTCTCACGCCGAAGAAATGAGTTTTCCTACAATTTATTGTGGCCTCCCTCGAAAGCTTTCAACAGAAATCAAACTAACTTATACGGATATCGCGAAATCGGAACTGCGGCGGTACGATCGACGGGCTACGATAGCAACCAAAGTGTTGTACTCATTCAAGAAATCGTATAACGAAAAAATTCACGCAGCTTATCAGATTTGCTTGAGAAAGAAATCAGGCAATTACAAACTTACTGCGGGAGAAGTTAGTCGACCGGAAATTTTATCAAATATACTACAGCATGACGAAGGTTATGGCGTATTTAATAAAGTTCGCTGTACTCCTGCTTACTGGTCCATGAAAAGTAAGAACTTAGTATCGATGGTGCGACAATTGGGGAAGTGTTCAATATTCTTTACACTCTCAGCTGCAGAAACGAAGTGGACAGAACTAATTGTTATTCTTAAACAACAAGTGGACCAAGTCATTCTGACTGAAGAAGAAGCAAAGAAGCTTGATCGCGAAGAAGTGTCAAGACTTATACGATCAGATCCAACGACGTGCATGAGGCATTTTGAACATCGTTTCGATGGTTTTTTAAAATACCTACTCAAGGGAACAAACGGTATTTTCCATCCTCACGAAATTGTAGATCACTTCTTTCGTCTAGAATTCCAAGTAAGATGTTTCAATTTTTTTTCAATTCTATTTCACATGTACATAAATTCTTGAAACATTTGAAATTTTACAGATTATTTGACATTTTACAGATAATTTGACATTTTACAGATTATTAGACATTTTACAGATTATTTGACATTTTACAGATAATTTGACATTTTACAGATTATTTGACATTGACATTTTACAGATTATTTGACATTTAACAGATTATTTGACATTTTACAGATTATTTGTCATTTTACAGATTATTTGATGATGATTGATAGATTATTTGATGATGATTGATAGATTATTTGACAATTGATAGATTATTTGACAATTGATAGATGATTTGACAATTGAAAGATTATTTGACAATTGAAAGATTATTTGACAATTGATAGATAATTTAACAATTGATGGATTATTTGACAATTGATAGATAATTTGACAATTGATGGATTATTTGACAATTGATAGATTATTTGACAATTGAAAGATTATTTGACAATTGAAAGATTATTTGACAATTGATAGATACTTTGACAATTGATGGATTATTTGACAATTGATAGATAATTTGACAATTGATGGATTATTTGACAATTGATAGATTATTTGACAATTGATAGATTATTTGATAATTGATCGATTATTTGACAATTGATAGATTATTTGATAATTGATAGATTATTTGACAATTGATAGATTATTTGATACTTGATAGATTATTTGATAATTCATAGATTTTGATTTCATTCAGGCTAGAGGATCACCACATATACACGGCTTACTATGGCTAAATGATACACCAGTCTTCGCCGAAGGAGTACAGGATTCTGTGGATAGCTGTGTTTCATTTATTGATAAATTTATAACTTGCGAAAGGCGAAGCGATCAACACTACAAAGAATGCATGGGATACCAGGTCCACAAGCATTCTCATACTTGTTACAAAAAATCAGACAAGAGAGGAGGTTGTCGATTTGGGTTTCCAAGGCCACCTTTAAATTCAACTAGAATTCTAGCTCCACTACCCCAAGGTAACGTATTTAATACGAAAAATTTATTTTAGTGAGGAGATGATTTGAGAGAGTCAGATTGATGATGTTTGATCATTTAATAGATTATAATAAGCAAGAGCGTGAAAAACATGTTGAGTTCTACCGATCCCTTCAAACCCGATTGACGGATATGGGAAGAGATTTCCAGGATGAAATACCGTTTGAAATATTTCTTGATAGCCTTGGAGTTACCGAAAAGGAGTACTTAAATGCCATTCGTTCAAGCATTAAGCGCCCAATGGTGTTCTTGAAGAGATCAACAAAGGAATGCTTCGTGAACAACTACAATTGCAAAATGATTGAAGCTTGGGGTGCCAATATGGATATACAATTTGTCTTGAACACTTATGCTTGCGCGCGATATTGTGCTGGATACATCACGAAACCAGAAGGAGGTCTTTCAAAGCTTCTCCAAGCCGCAACGAAGGAAGTCAAGCTAGGCAACTTGGGAATCCGCGATAAATTGAAGAGATTCGGCAACGTTCTAATCAATGGGGTCGAAATATCCGTTCAAGAAGCAGTGGCATTTATTCTTGGTATATCAATGATGCAATGCAGTCGACAAGTCATATATATAAACACATCTCCAGCGTGTGAAAGAATATCAATGCTGAAGAGTTACGAACAGTTATCTCAACTTTCGGATGATAGCGAAGACATATGCGCTCAAGGATTGCTTGACCGCTACAAGCAGAGACCCAAGGATCTTGAAAGCGTCTGCCTCGCCTTTTTTGCCAGTAACTACGAATTTGAATCCCACAGCATGAACGCCGCACGAAATACTGATAATTGTGAAGTTCATGTACACCCTCCAACTGGTCAACCCGGTATTCCGTTCAAACGTTACAAACTTTTAGACGATAGCGGTTACTTGCGTGTCCGACGAGTGGCCAAAGTTGTGCGTTTCAGGAAATACTCAGAAAAGGCTGATCCATCGAATTTCTATCGTGAAAAGCTCATGCTTTTCGTTCCTTGGAGAAGTGAAACGACTGAATTGGTAAACGTAGATGTCAAAACCAAGTATGAATTGAATCATCCGGTTATCAAACTAAACTCAAATTTTGTGTATTTTCGTGATGAATCGGAGGAAGATTTGATAAGTGCGGCATTGGATGATCAAGACGAGCTTGAGGAAGATATTATGGCAGATGTCATCGACAATAATCAAGGTTTCGTAGGTGAAGAACCGAGAAGTGAATACTTTGACGAACTTGAGACACGGGGTCCAAGAGTTGTTCATTTCCTTCCTCCAAAGCTTGTCGATGAATTTCATTATTTACAGCTCATGAGGTCATTGAACGACCGCCAAAGACGTTTGGTACTGCATGTGCTGCAACAATTGAAATCATCAAATTCAGCTTTTCACATATTTCTTCATGGTGGGGCTGGAGTGGGTAAAAGCCACACTATTAACTGCAATAGTGCAGAGCATGCTTCGATGGCAAGCTACTTTACCCACCGGTAGCCCTGAAGACATACCGGTTATAGTAACAGCGCCTACCGGAAAGGCAGCGTTCAATGTTTTCGGGATGACGCTTCACTGTGCTTTTAAAATTCCACCAACACAAAGCAGAACGATTGTGGACTTAAATGATAGTACCTTAAATACTCTTCGCGCAAAGTTTAAAGGTGTGAAGTTAATAATAATCGACGAAATATCGATGGTTAGTTCGAAGATGTTTTATCAAGTGGACCAACGCTTGCGTCAAATATATGCCTGCCAGGATCCATTTGGTGGCATCTCAGTCATTTGCGTAGGACATTTACGGCAGTTATCGCCAGTTGCTGGCTCCTTTGTCTTCAAGTCACCAAATCACACTCCACTGGCTGAACTCGTCGGGAATCCTCTTTGGGAATTATTTCAGTACTATGAATTAGTAGAAATTAAACGGCAAAGTGGACAGTTTGAATTCTGTAAAGCCTTGAATAATATGTCTGAAGGAACTATGGATGAAGCAGATATAGCTTTAATTTCATCCCGAGAGATTCCTGATAGATTTTCAGTCGCCACAAGATGCCATCCATTTGTTCTTTACAAACAAAGAATGTGACGACTTCAACAAACAAATGCATGCTTCAATGTCAACTGAAACGGCAGTTTCGACTGCATATGACAGAATTGAAGGTAAGTATTGCAAGATTTAATTCTGTATTGCGTTTAAGGAATGTCCTGTGTATTTAGTGGTACAAGTTAAACTTTCATTCATTAGGTCATGCTTCGGCTACTGCAAAACGCTCTTTAATGGAATTCGCCAAAAACCTTTCTGTTGCCCAATCCGATGGTTTGCGATATGAAGTGTCTCTGCAAGTTGATGCTATGTACTTCATTACAACGAATGTAGATGTTCAAGATGGACTTTTCAATGGAGCCACCGCTAAATTAAAGATGATTGAGTACGGCTCCAACTCACTGGGACAAAAAATACCAAAATGCGTGTGGTTGGATTTTAATAATCCTCTGATCGGTTGTGACGCCCGAACCAAAAGCAAGCGTTACCAACTTGCTAAAGGAATTGATTTGAATTGGGTAAAGGTAGAACGCGTCACTCGAAACCTGAAGAAACGCGAAACGGATCTTTTGGCTATTGTTCGAAGTCAAATACCTATTACTGCTGCAAACGGGATAACAGTACACAAGTCACAGGGTTCATCCTTGGATTGCGTTGTTGTCAATTTAAAAAACCCTAAGAGGAATTCTAGGGAACTGTTGTACGTTGCATGCAGCCGAGCGACCCATTTGGAGCGTTTGTACATTGCAGGTTCTTTTCAACCGCCATCCTGCGCCATACGTGATCCAGTCAGTATCGAGCTTGAACGTTTGAAGTGCCATCCTCTCGCGTTCCATATGCGTTTTTTTCAAGATTCCACAGATGTACCAAAGATTTTCTTCCATAACGTTCAATCGTTTATACTACACCGAGAGGATTTACTCGCGGATCAATGCGTCCAGGCTGCAGATTACATCGTACTATTGGAACCAAAAACTATATCTACAGATGACGTTGAATTGGACGGATTCGAGCTTATTCACCGACTAGATGCGCCATCCCATGCGTCTTCTGAAGGAGTCCTGCTTTTTGCAAAATGTAATCGCTACCTTTATTTCACATCATGCTTACCTTTACATTTACTTTACACTACACATGCAGCATATACTTTTGGTTTATACTCTAGGTGGACCTTCAACGCATATCGTAGCGTCATCTTACATTATAAAGAAGGAAAACAGCCATATGACGGTCCTTATGTGGAATGTTCATAACGTACAGATTTGGACGATCTACAAGTCTCCACAATTTCCTGACAGCGACTTTTTCCTTCAGCTAGAAAAGATGTTAGATCCACGAAAGCGTTCAATTGTTATGGGTGACATGAATTTGAATATCCAGGAACAAACCACGCTTAATCGAGTTGAGCAAATAATTCATAACATCGGATATTCTTTTATGTTAGATCCTAAAGAACCAACTACAGCTATGGGTACTCATATTGACTGGTGCCTAGCTAACTTTCAGTCGTATGCTTCTATTTACGAAACCTATTTTAGTCACCATAAAGCAATATGTACAACGTTCACCCCAATCAATATGTAACTTTTCGTATTGCTGTTAATCTTCTTAATTGTATGTTACTATATGAATTCATTTTTAGTGTAGATTGTTGAAATCTGAAATCTTTGTATCCCGCATTAACTAATGATCAAATCTCCAATAATGTGTTAATTATCAAATAATCTGCGTAATTTCTACACTCAATTGTCAAATTTCGGTCTAATTTACGAATTTCGTTTCTGAACTCCCAATAATATGGTCTTAATTCTCTTAATTGTTTTAAAATCTCCGCCAATTCCGTATTCGGTTGTCCGTTTATTTTTTTTCGAAAGCAACTAATAGTGTTATTATTTTTTCCAATAATTTTCTCCAAATTAATCGTTTCTAAATCTGCGCCCATTCCGTACTCGGTTAACCGTTTATTAAGTGTCGAAGACACTTCCTAGGGGGATCGATGGTGTCTGTCCGTCCGTCTGTCCGTCCGTCTGTCCGTCTGTGCGCACTCTAACTCACAAACGGATGGATGGATTCTAATGAAATTTTCAGGATATGTTGCTAATACTATCACGATCTTCGCTATTGAATTTCAGTGATATTGGTCAAGTGGTCACTGAGATACAGGTCATTAAGGAGATTATCTCAGGTGAACACGTGATGTACATGCATTTCCTACTCCATGCCGTAGCTCAGTTGGTAGAGCGCAGGCACTAGAAGCGGCATAGGAAAGTGAAGGGCAAGGGTTCGAATACCACTATGTGCATGCGTTGCGGTAACTTTTGCTAATGATAAGCTTATAGGGAGGGTAAAGCATAGGGATGAACGGAGCGAGCGCGGAAGCATAGGGATGAACGAAGCGAGCGCGGAAGCATAGGGATAAACGGAGCGAGCGCGTAAGCATAGGGATAAACGGATGGAACGCGGAAGCATAGGGATAAACGGAGCGATAGCGGAACATTAACTTTTTCTAGGCACTATCCTACTTAAAATGAAGAATAATTCATGTATATTATACAATTAAATCTTATTAATTAAATCTAATTTAAGTTACTTGTAGAAAATTGAATCTACATGTATCTTCGACACTTCCGTACACCGGCTTAGCCGTTTATTTTATGCAACGTCACTTAAAAAATTCTTGATAAGCTAGTCCCTGATCTCTTATTCCATTCGTATGATTTTTTTCACTTTGATTGAATTGAATCAATCAAAGCATCCTTTTCTTATTAGAAAACTGTACACGGTTTGAATCAAAAGCCCTGTAGTCATCAAGTTAATCCAACATGGAATGAGACTGTCCAGTTGTCCTTGTCCCAAACTCCACACAAGGTCAAAGGTTGAAGTATTATTAAGATTACTTATATACATGGGTAGATCAGTGATACTTGGACAGTCGGATCAAATCCTCTTTGACCATCATATTTTGAAATTGAGCTCAACTTTACATTCGGATTGCAACTCTAGTGTAATCTCATCAGAAATTAAGGTTGGTAAACGGTCTAATTTTAAAATTCATTATGCTCAAACATTGTCAGAAAAGACTGCAGGGACCGTAAATACTCGTAAACTTTATAATTGATTGCACAATGGATTTATTCGCACAGACTATCTGTGAGTGTTAATTCTTGCCGAAAATGATCGGGCTTTGGGCATGGCATGACCGTGTCTGATACTTGGCCACTGTTGGAACAGTTCGTTTAAGTACGAATGCCACGGACTGATTTTAGAAGCTCATTTGCCTTATATTTAGAGCGGAGTCTCCGTTCAGAGGCAATTTGCTTCAACTGGATTCGCTTGTGCTACTTAATATCAACTGATTCTGAATATCCAGAAGAAGTGCTCCTTGAAGAAATCTACATATAAAAAACATCCAATCCCGTTATATCTGTAACGTTATGCTATCTGTCTCTAACTATTTCTCCTTATGGTTCCTCTCTATGTGATGAACGAAGGCTAGAAAGATAAAAAAGCACAGAGGTCAACTGATTCTATTCCAAAATTAGTGTTTATTTAACTGTACTCTTTAATGATAATTAAATCCTAAGTTAAATACTCTAGCCTTACTTAACTAACTTCCTATGTCTAAATCTAATCCTTAGCATATGGTTAACTTCTAACTCTTATTTAAACCTTCCTAATTAATTACTCGTAATTAATATAGCTCTTAGGGAGAACACAAAACCTTAGGCGGACTGAAACACCTATTAACTTTCACAATAATTAACCCTTAACTGTAGTTTACTAATTTCCTTTAAGACTCTAGATAACACACTTCTATCCTCTTCAATAGCAAAACCACGTCTCTTTCTCATGGGATTTTCCCATGAGGTTTTCTATTCTATAGCACACAAATTACATAGGCCTGTAACGGGCGTCCCAGCTACAGGCTTCACACACACATTCATTCATAGGTACAGTTTAGATGCCACACACTACATGTGCTTACTCTAACATTGTTCTCTTGCGCAGGACGTCTACTACGTCTGCTTCCTTCTGTATAGCTTATGCTTCCTACCGTCCTTACCGACAGTTCCCATGAAACATATCTAATTACCTTAAACCTAAGTTAATTAATTATATTTTAATCGCATGACACTGAGCGTGGCATCGTTAGAAAGCCCAACTCTTCCTCTACAAGATACTTGTTACTAGAACCGCGCATATCTTTGAAAACATTAGGTTTGTTTCGTTTTCACACTAAAAGCGATAACAAACTAATTGTACAGTGTTAACTTACGTCCATTGAATTTGAGGATAAATGTAGGTATATTATTTTAATGGTAGTGTGGCTTTATTATTATTTAATTTAATGTGTCTCTGCATATTACAGTTGGCCTTCCAGGCCTGTATCCGGAAATTGCGGCAAAAAACGGTCTGCCATTTTGCTCATTCGGCCATCGTCATGGGCTGGCAAGTAGGTTATCTTGCCATTCTCATCCTTGGCACGGCTGCGATTCCATCCTTGGTTAAGTGTACAGATGGCGCTGGTTTGCTTTTCAAATCCAACCCCAACCAGGAATCTGAACTGGTTCACCAGGTTCAATTAGAGACACCATGGACTGCCTTACGTAGTGATCACCTAAAACCAAGACTTGTTCGAGCCGCTCCCAGGTACCCAGGATTCATCATAACACTGGACGATACACAAGCAAAAGCAATGACTGCGTTTCTCCGAGGACTGTTATCGACTTTCACTCAAAAACACAAAGTTGCTACAACTCCCCACGAAGACGAAAACAAAATTCAACACACTTCTGACAGTGGAGTTTCCGCCGTGAAGACTTCCGTCTGGCTCATCTTGAACCGAGTATGGCTCGCCACTTCTTGTCAATACCCAGACGAGGAAGCATTCAAGGAGGCTTTGCGAGAAGTGAACACAGAGAAGGAACGGATAAGCCGGATACTGACTAACGTGGATGTTAAGACACCCGACGGTTCCATTCTCTTAGGCACGTACGTTGCCACTGTGAAAGAAGTGGAAGATACCCTAGAGGCTGCGGTGGACACCATGACCCGTGTTCGCACGGCGCGGCAATGCAATTCAGTAAACGTTAAGCAGGTCACGGATACTCTGGAGGAAGCAGTGCGAGAAATCATCGCTACAAGGAAACTTGTGGCAACTGAGAGACAACAACGAGACGACGCCTTGTCACTCCTGGCAGAGTACAAAGAGGCCATGGACGCAAGCAACGCGAAACAGGCAGAGGTTAATCGAAAACAGGAAGAACGTTTGGGAAAACTTGAGGAGGATTTGCGAGCCTTTCTTGTAAACGCCGCTTCTGGAGCTCAAACTGAAAATACGACTTCAGAAGTGTTGAGCAATGCCGCAGAAGGTTCAAATGAAACTTCTACAACTGAGTCAAGCACAGCGATATCTCCACCATCCTGCATGAACAGTTCATACACTGCTAAAGCTAAAAAGCGAAACGGCAGCTTGGAGATTGGTGGGTGTGACATTTATGAGGATCGGGAACTTGTGCTCCAACTCGTTGTGCCTCTATGGGCAGCGGATATACAGCAGAACGTAACCGATGATTTAATAAGCGTAGCTTCTGATCCTGGAAAATCTGCTAGCGTATCTGACAACCTATGTCCTTTGTTAACCTCAGCATACGACAACGATGCCAACAACACGGCTTCCATTCTGGACTGTATTGCACGACTGCCGCCGAACATATCATCCGTGGCTGTTGCCAACGTTTTGCCGACGTTACCCATGCTCTTGTCGACATTACCCTCCCTAATTCGGAATCGGGAAGCGTCTTCTTTAGCTCGATTCGCAACTAATCCCGGCACATCAGACTTCCTCAAGACGCAAATCAGGGATTTGGTTTGCAGGGCGTTGTTAAATACTACAGATGACGCTGCAGAACCAGTCCTGGATTTCATTGCAACCCTTCCTCCAAAGTTTTTCAAACCTGCATGTCAGCCCCTCATTCCGAATTTCCTCAATCAGGGATCCGAACACATACGAACGCGGCGAACGGTTTGCGTTCTTCATTTTGCAAGTGATCCCGAGAAGTCCATTTATGTAAGTAGTCGACTCCGCTCAACTGTGTCTGAAGCATATGCAAACAACCCTAACAATACCGCTCCCGTTCTAGAGTTTATCGCAAAATTGCCCAAAGGTCTTGCTAAATCTGCATACAACCACATCTTCCCGACTCTCTTGCCATCTATGATTACAAGCATACGAACCAAAGACACATCTGCTTTGACCAGCTTCGCCTTAGACCCTAGTAGTTCAGACTTGGCTTTTGACTTTATCCAAACGTTGATTGTAAAAGCCTATGGCAATTCTACCGCTAATTTTGAAGCTGTGAGTGCATTCATTGACCAACTACCGAACCGTTTTGTGAAACCTGCTTGTGAAATACTTCCCGCAACAACCGTTCCGTTTTCAACGCAAATACGGAGTGGCTCTACTGTTTGCATTGTTCAGAATGCAACTGCAGCGAATTCCACAATCACGTCCATGGAGATCCAATCTCTGGTCACGGATGCCTACGGAAATGACGTCAAGAATAAAGATGCCGTCCTACGCTTCATCGGAAAGCTACCTTCCTCCCTGGCAGTAGCCGCCCTTGAAAGCATATCTAGCGTCATTTTACCATCATGGATAGTGAACATCAAGAATGGAGGAGATACTGCGGACTTGATTCGATTAGCGGAAAATCCTTCAACGCACCCTTTCCTCCTCAGCCGTATGGAATCACTCGTATCAGACACAACCAATGACACTGATGCTGTTTTGGATTTCATCGAAGCTTTACCTGATGCAACGCTTGCAGTCCAAGCGTATGAAACCCTGCTGTCCAACATCACTCCCAAGAAGGATCCTATACGGACTCTTTATCAGTTGTATGAGCGTTCAAAGAAATACACCGGAAGTGGAGATGCGGGCCGACCCTTTTCCCGTCACTTTTTAAACACCAAAGTCCATCCTGGATTCCTCAAACTTGTTGCTGGAGAGTTTTTTAATTTGAAAGGTTATGAACATCGAGGAGAGTATTATTACCTTTGGAAGAATCCGTCCGACGGTACAGCGGCGTTTCATGCTCATGGAAGAGGAACAACGGCTGGCTCAGAAACTAGCAAACAAGACAAGTGGCTATGGCAATTTATACCCGTTCCTGACCGGAATGGAAAAGAATTCTATATTCGGAATAAACTTAACAAAGACAAGCCCTTGGCTGCTCGTTCCTCCGCTGGCTATAATTACATGAAGCTAGAACCAGCTACCCCAATTATTCTTCCCACAGGAGCTAGAAATGACACAGAAATTATTATATTTATGCGGCATTACGATGACAGCAGCACGAATTACTACTGGTACCTCCAAAATTCTGTAGGAGATGGTGGTCGTTCAACAGGCGCTAACAACTACGCTACCATTGGCGGGAAACTTAGTAGCGAAAAATGGATACCAACTTTCCCAACAGCGTAAAGAAACAATGGTTTGAATTGATTTACCTCCAACAGATTGTGCCGTTTCAAAAACAGATGTAAGCCTTTTGAACTTACCTTTCTTTCTTTTCGGTAATACTTAAGCCTTTGTTTGCTCATGTAATAATATAGATAAACCGTTCAGGATAAAATTCTAAGCCATAGATTTAACGTGGGTTATGCAATGTATCAGTATCGTTATTTATTTAATAATATAGAACACGATAATTTTAGTATTTCAGAATCTTCCCAGCTCTACTTCTAGAAAAGGAGGACCTTGACCCGTTGAACTTGCATCAGCATCAAAACATTTTATTTTACCGCATTATTCCTCCGTTGTCACTCTGCATATATCAGACAAATCTACTGAATAATGGACGGATACCTGAAAATATGAAATTATATTGCTGTATCTTTGAGAGTTTTAAGGGCCATTAAAATGAATAAGTTTTGACATTTATTTATTAGTTTTGAGCGAATGATACAATTACCGATTTTTTTAAATTCAGCAAATTCATTTCCAAATGCAGGTTTTAACCAGGGTTAAACAGAAATGAGCTGATCTCCAACTAGTAAATTACGGAAATCCTCTGTCGGCATCTCATTGTAATTTTTACTAGCAGAATTGTAATAAGCAACATTAATATTAATATTGGCTATTAATATGCGTTTTAATATTATACTTTTCACTCAAGAGACGGAAGGGAGCAGCACTTAACGGATTCGTACCCAGAGGATTTCTACCGGTAGGTTCATTATAAACTTGTCAGAGACTAACATAGTGGATAGAAAGAATCTTTGAATCCAAGCCATTTTTGAGTTGTGTCGTCACTGAATGTCTGATGTTGGATGCTCTTGGCTCTTAAGGCTCTTCTCCTTTTAACCTGTGATCTGAAGAAGCAAGATATTTTTCATGAAACGAGCTTATCACAGAGATGGGAACTATCGCTATTGGCGTACATCATACTGTAATATGATGAGCATCGAACACCGCGAAAATATTACTTTGGCGTACATCATATACTTTGGACAGCGGGCGTGAAATAAGTCAAAACGTGTACGGGTCAATGGGTGGGGTAGTTGTCAAAACAACGGAAAGTGGATACCCACTTTCCCTTCCTACTAAAGTGTGAGGTAAATAATATGCACTCTATTTTTGTTACTTTAAACAAATTTTTAATTGTAAATTAAATTTTAAAAAACATCACCAACCCTTTTACATTAGAATACAACAACTTTCTGAAAACGAGCAACCGAAATCTTAATATTGACCAGTAAATAAATATATATATTCAATCTCATCTGAAGACTAACATGGCGCTCATAACGAGACATCTTCTTGTTAATCCATTTCATTGTTATTGCATATCAGTCTTTGCAATTCAATTGCTACTCCTCACTACCAACGGATATAATGAAATCAAAACACAGCATTTTGTCGTAGCCAGTCTATGTAATGTGATACCCGGGTATATACGCCAGGTAGCCCGGGACGTCCACACCCTTTGCCTGCCGAAACCACTCCTACTACAACGCTCACAACCCGGCTTTCATCTGAAGTAGTCACATCATTGGGGATATATTTGTCGAGGATTTGGGCGCTATTCCGCTGTACCATGAGTGGACTGCCACTGTCTCCCTAAAATAAATTAATTCCGTTACCGATATTCTAATAAATTATTCATTAGATTGCACGGAAAAATAGTAATTGCAAGGTACATGAGGTGCAAAACTATGTTTCTGCCTGTTTGCTTGGCATTCGACTAAAAACCTTAGTTTTGAGGCCATGGTTTAAGCATGATGCTTTTCTTATAATCAACATTGCATGGCACAAGTCCTCTTTGGTCTATGCGGATAGCTTGATTGAGATTATCGATGCTGTTTTTTAAAATATGCAGCTCATGTAATGGAAATCATACTGAAATGTAACTCAGGGGCAGAACTAGTAGACAGTTATTGCAATTAGATATAATGATGCATAGAAAACAAATTACCTTGCATGAGTCTTTCCCACCTTCAGCATAGCCTGCACAAAGATGCGTCGCACGAGGGCGCCACTGGAAGCCCGCTCGGCGAAACCATTGAGAACAGACTGAATTCCTCAGGATTGGTACATCCACCTTCTGCAGAATATCCGAAGGGGAATCTATGCATTAAAATTTAAACATTATTTCCAAAAATATTCTAATTTTGAAATTTTACAGCTTCGGCTGGCAACGAGCAGTCGCTATGATCAAGCAGTAACTAATATAAGAGAAAAAGTATCCCAGGATTCTGGAATAGCTTTTTTCGTTTACGCAAATTGCGTATGCTTACCAATGACATGAGGCCGGTAGCCATTTAATTAGATAGTTCTTGAGAGCTAAATAATTTGAATTAATTACCTGCATATTCACTCAAATACCCCCAACCCGCAACCAATGCTTTTTCTCCTTCGGGATTTTCAAGTTCCTTGGGAAGACAAGCGGGTATTATTGCAGAATCCCATTCTACATCTCGGTCAAGCTTAACTAGGGCAATATCGTTGAGATATTTGTCGAATCCTGGATGGAAAATTACTTTCTCAATGCCGTAATTCGTAGTTGCTTCTTGATCTTGATTCGTTTTGTCCTGACGCAGATCATGTACTCCTAGCTTAGCGATTAAATAATCTGGTTTCATTCCCCTAAAATGTTTAAATCATACTACATATCACAATGACTCATTATTGGCACATTCTCATATGAATTTTATAACACAAAGCATTCGAAATAAAAGCTCACTCGACGTAATTATCCTGAAAACAATGAGCCGCGGTAAGAACGAATCGCTTGTTGATGATACTTCCTCCACAAAAATGTTCACCCCACAAGTAGTGAAAGGAGACCATCCAAGGAAACTCCCCCGGCAGTGCATCCTCACCTTTTGCAATCTTTCCTTCACGGAACATTGTTTGCCTTCCGCAATTCACATCTGCAACTGAAAAGGCACAAAGTGTCATCAATACTATTCACACGGATTGTTCAACAGTTACCGGTTTCATGTTCGTTTTTCTTGTACAGGATCTCATCCCCAACTCCCAACCCCGTATAACAGCTTTCACCCGTGTGTATATTTATTTTAAAACCCGCCTCGTTTCCTAATTTCCATCAGTCCAATACGCAGGAATAGTTACTTCACCCCTTTGCCTTTGTATCTTGGGAAAATTATGGAGAAAGTGGTGAAAGTAGGTCCACTAAGGAGAAGAAGATAAACTCGAAAAATGAAAGACAGATACGCCAATGAGAACAATCTTAGTTGGAGTCTAAATCCAGCTTTCTCCACTTTCCCATACTATTCCACGGTTACATGTGCACTATAGCTTATTGCTGTGTTCTAGCCACAAGACGCCTGCATAAACGATCTCCCATCTTTCGGCCACAGCTTCTCTGATATCGGCCACATCGCAAAAGAGGCCCTAGCAGTAGATGAAAAAATAGCATCTGGAGACGGATGATGATTTGATGGATGTGTTTTGCCCTTGTTACTTTCACTTTGTGCAAAAGAGAGACAGAACGGGGACAAGCTCAAGAAAAAATAAAGAACGAGGAAATAGATGGATGAAAACAAGATAAGATTTCATTAGCCGCTTCGCTACACTTACAATTTGTGATTCCATTAGCAATATCTTCACTTTTCTGCCCTCTTCGGACCATTTCTGAAGCAAAAACCTTTGGAGAAAGTAGGAAAGGGATGATGACGACACACAAAAAGTACCACATTTTAGTAGTCCACTCAATTCCCATGTCCTCTTCTCAAAACAACTCAGCTTCCTCCAGCCTTTTATAGATAGATCCAAGTTAGTCACTTTCACCTAGATATAGCTACGTATTTAAGTGTGTAGGAGGAACAGCGTATACTGCACTCTTATCTTTCCCCTACTTTCACCACATGGAAATCTCAACTTTCTCCGATGTTTTAACAGCTTCTTAAATACAAAGGAAGAACTAGTTGAGATGTTTCAAATAGCTTCCTTTATCCAATATGTTTACCAAAAATAAATTATCAATTCGGATAATGCAAGACTGAAGCAGTTTGTTGCATTCCCTTTAGAAAATAATAACAAACATTACTGGCTAGTGAGGTTTAAATACGATATCAGTTCTTCCTCTCACATTGTCAGTGTTATCTTTGAACTTACATAACAATACTCAATTGCGGATGTATATTCAAGTACAAGCTTAAGTAATCAAGGACGTCAATGCATTTACATTCACTAAATGCGCTATTGATTCATTTTTTCATCTATAATACCAGGAAGGAAGCTAAAAAGCCACACTCATTTAATTTTTTTAGGAACTGAACAGCTGGATGCCCTTCAAACATGATTTGTTAAAAAAGTAGTGAATTGCATAAGATTCTTAGTTGAGCTCTAAAACTTAGTCATGACCTATATACTTTTTCGCAAATATTTGCAAAATAATTTTCATATCGACTATTGGTTATTTACTATGAAGTCTAAATGCTTCTTTATGTGACTCTCGAATTTCATTCTCTACATAACTTCATAGGGTACAAGATGCAATTTCTAGTACAGAAATTAATATCAATCCAGAGATAAATGACCTTCAATTTGAATTTCACTCCGCATTTATAAAAAGAGGGAATGAATAAAGAGATTAATTCCTAGGAATGGAGTTATTTTTGTAGAAACTCATAGAAATTGTTCTGTGCTGGTTGATTGCAGCACCAAATCCCTAGATTTACAGTTGTACGAGCACATTTGATTCATTATTCAAGGATGAAATCATGCTTCATAAAAAGAAATGGCTCACAGCTAGCTCAGTGCTAGCTTTAGCTAACCTTGACAATTCCTCTGCTCTTCTTCTGAACTTTATGCCATAATCCTTCCATGCCGCTTAAAGATTGTACGCCTCTGGAGAGAACCATTACACAAGTATGGTGCGCTTGAAAGGAGTGCAAAAATGGCAAGATTGCAAAAACCTTTAAGCTACAAGCTGTGGAATATGGAACGACAGGCGAAAAAGGTGAATAAAATTACGGGATTGTAACAGGTGTTAATAATGTGAGGGAAAATTGGATGATTTGAATATTTTATATTTTATTATAATAATCATAGATTATATGATCAAATATATGTATATTCCAGGTCTGATTGAATCCTCCAGAAGCTATCTTCATCTCCGACCAACCAGTGGCAGTATAACAGTAAAATCCCATATTTTCTTCACACCTCATTCAACGTAATTCCTGAAGGAAGTATGCTGCAGATGTGAGACTACAATCAGGAAGAATACAACACTGGAGCTGGATGGCTACTAGGCGTATATTTTATGATATCGCCCGTGTTACCAAGGAAACTTTAAAAAGAATATTCTCTTGCCGCTTCGCAATAAAATAAAAACTGCGCGAAAATTTAATTTTGGAGTCCGGGATATCTAATTAAATTTGTCCATGCTACAATGGACCCTAATAAAGCTTCTACTCCAGCAACAGCTTCAACGCCAGTTTCTAATATAGCTTCAGCTTCTACTCCAGATCCAGGTACCAAGTCAGCAGTAGCTTCTACGGCAGCTCCAACTTATAAGCCTGCTCCACCGTCCACCCCAGGCTCTTCTCCAGCTCCAGCAGGTTCCATCCCACCTCCAGCTCTTACTCCAGTTCCAGTATCTAAGCCACCTGTAGCTTCTACGCCAGCTCCAACTTCTAGACCAGCATATACCCCAGGTTCCACCCCACCTCCAGGTTCTACCCCACCTCCAGGTTCCACCCCACCTCCAGGTTCTACTCGAGTTCCACCTTCTACCCCACCTTCAGGTTCCACCCCACCTCCAGGTTCTACCCCAGCTCCAGCTTCCACTCGAGTTCCAGCTTCTACGCAAGCTCAAGCTTCTTCGCCATCTCCAACATCTAGGCCGGTCCCAACTATAGCTTCACCTCCTACTCCAGGCTTTACGCCAGCTACAGCTATTATTGCTCCAGCTGCTATACCAGATGCTACTTCAGCTCCAGCTGCTACCGCACCTCAAGGATTTACTCCACATCAAGCAAATCAAGCTTCTACTCGAGCTCGAGCTCCAACTTTACTTCCAGCTTCAGCTGCATATCCTACTTCAGCTCTAACAAGGAATTCCGGCCGTTTGGAAACGGTGGAAGGGCACCCTAAACCTTCAGCTGGTAGAGAAGAGAAGCGTGACAGTGATTTACGACGATTTATCGATGCTATAGCAAAAGTAGCCGTAAGCAATGAAGATGTGGCTCATCAGAAACAATCGGTAAGCTCCACTTTGTAGCAGTGTAACATTTGTAGAATTTTTTACATGACATTTTTAGCATGTGTAGGCGCACATGCTAAAAATGTATATTCGGAATCCAGCTCGTAAGATCCAGCACAACTTACATGACTCTTGACTGCAGACTATATTTTCGGTTTCGGTTTCAGTTTAAAACAAATACATCCGACGATGATACAATCCTTATTCCACCAGATGGCGGTTGGGGTTGGGTGGTTTGTGGAGCGGCTTTCTTTTCAAATTTTATCGCGGATGGATTGATGTACTCCACTGGATATTTTCCGGACCCGATAAAGAAAAGTTTTCATGATATCGGAATAGACAAGAAAGCAGGTACGATTTCCTGGGTGTTTTCGCTAATGACGGGCTTTTATCAACTTGGAGGTAAGCATACTATAAACACTACTATAATTTGCACCCTTCAACATTTCCATGTAAACGAGTTCATGCAACCGGATTACGCCATTTAGTATCCACTAACGATACTTTTACTCCTCCTCGCCAACAGCTCCATTCGTTGGCCTACTGACGATAAAGTTGACATTCAGGGAAGTAGCGATTATCGGGACGATTATTGCATCAAGCTCTTTTTTCTTTTCTGCGTTGCTGCTGCAATTGCATCTGAACATGTATACTTTGTACGCCATGGCCATCTTTGCTGGGATTGGGATGAGCTGGCTCTACGTCCCATCCGTCATTGCTGTAGGCTTCTATTTTCAAAAACGTCGAGCGCTTGCAACTTCTATCGCCGTTACCGGTTCTGGAATCGGTTCAATGTTTTGGCCAGTTTTTGTTCGAATGATGATTGCAAAGCATGGATGGATACAGGCATATTACTTGCAAAGTGCTCTTTTACTTACGATTATCATCGCTGCGTTGGCGTATCGACCTGTCAAGCAGACGCGGCTGAAGGTAGGGAACGCTGAAGTTCCGGGTGAGCTTAGATTTTAGCGAAAAGTCAACATTCAAGACGGCGTTTCACTATTTAATTCTAATCAACAATGTATTGTTTGAACGACCGACGCTAGGGGGCGACGAAATACTGAAGCAGTTATCAAGTAACGCACGGATGATTTCCCAACTTCGCATGCAGTCCAGTTTGTATTTCGCGTCCAAACTGGATGTTAACACTAGCTCTAGTCTAAAGTCTTCGGATAACACATCAAAAGGAGGGATTCCTTCTGAAGCTCGTCGCAAGGCTCCCGGAAGTACAGAAGGTGAAAGCAAATCTTTAGATGTCATCCCAGAAGATATGGAACCACCAACCGATTTACTTATTGCAGAAAATGGTAGGTTTTTTAGTATCAGAAAGTATACTTCAGGCCTCTCATTCGGACTCGTATCCTCCATATCAAACACGTTAACTGTAATGCAGACGCTTCTTCTCTTAGATCACTATCAACTGAAATTGGTCGATCCCTTCTTTGGGCAGGAGAAAACGGGAGCAGACCAAAAAGATATTGTGGGCTCTCTAGATACGGTCAAGGGCAAGCAGAGCTCCGGAATTTTGTATGTTGGGTCGCGAGAAGTGATTCGTAACCCGATTTTCTACGACGACATTTTTATGGATCGTAATCCAGTCTCAAAGTCCAAATCTCGGTTCCGTATGGACAGGTCACAGGTTTGTCTTCTTTTCAGTCGTATTGCGCAATAGTCATGATAGAGATCGTAGAGATTTAATCGAATTTTGATTTTTACTAGCTAGAAGCCAGGGGAGATTTTCCTGTGGTTTTAGATAAAAAAATGCAAGCAGCTGGCGAGAAGAACATAGCTGCAAAAATCTTCCAGGTTGTTTGGGTTAATAAAGTGAGTATGCTGGAAAAACTCTTCGACTGTATGCTATTTACTCAAGGAACCTTTGTGGGGGCAATTGTGGCATACTCTTTAATCAATGCTGCTCTCTTCATTCCCTACACTTTCTTCAACGGTAGGTGGGATAATTTTTTTCTTGCATTTGTTTTAATTTAATTTTGATATTGTTATTTAATTTTTTTAATTAACTATTTAAAAACAAGGCAACGCCCCGGTGCTAATTGCACGGTGTAATAGTTCCGTATTGCCGTAAAAGTTGATTCAGTTTAGATTGATGATTTTGGATCTTATGTTTACAAAATTGTACCCCTCAGTTCCGTGACAATTCAAAAAAAGCTCCAATGTTTATACTATTGGAACTGGTTTGTTTCTTAAAAGGGAAGTTATCAGTCCGAGTAGTCTCTCCCACTGATCTTGTTTGAAATGCTTCCACTTTCGGTGGGAGAGCATACTCAATTTTTCCCCCACATTACATATGATTAACTAACAGTGGCATAACAAAATCTTACTACCTATGTATATTTCAATTACTTTTGGTGCCTCAGACTGAGGCCTTCAGTTTCAAGTATTCCCACTTTGCTCATCCTGTTAGAAATCGAGCAGCTAAATTCGCTATTGTAGCATAATGCGACCACACAGTTTCAGGATAATTAATTGAACAAATCACAGGATTACAACCTTTCCATGCATTAGATCTTACAGTATAAAATATATCAAACGATGTGGCGCATAAGATCGTTACCGAATCACGCGATGCAGCTTATGTGATACATACCAATCCGTCAAGCCCTTAACAAAACATCTTGGAATTCCCGTGTAAATCGCGCGTTGCATTTAAAAACCTTAAACTTTGCATGAAATCAGTTATTCGAAATCCCAGACTTCAACTTTATGGAAATATATACAGTACAATTGCACCGTGCAATTTGCACGGGGGGCGTTGCCTAGTAAATTAACAAGAGATTTAATTGCTAATACTCGCGTACTTCATAACTTCATCGCTAATACTTTCATAAGTCTCCCCTGCGTGCATTGTAGATGGTGTAGTTGCCTTGGAAACGCGTGATTGCATGCATTTAATGGCTAGTCGGGTGACACAACTGAATTCCTACTCCTTCGTCTATTCGGGGTGGTGAGCCCAAAAACGTTAAAGTTGGCTACCGCAACCTGACCTGAGCGAAGCGAAATGAGGCCAGAGGACTTAGGTCAGAAGGTTCCGCTATGCCTGGTCAATGGAAATACAGAATTAGAAACACAGTGGCCGGAGCCTACGCTTCGCTCGGCCCGGCGGCGATGTGTTCCCAATTCTGTATTTCCATTGGCCAGGCAGTTCGCGGACCGATGACCTAAGGACGAGGCCTCACTGAGCGAGTGAAGGTTAGGTTACGATAGACAACCTTAAGGTTTTGGGCGGGGGTTAGGTTTGAAACACTTGGAATACTAACTGCTGACGCGAGAACGCGGTGTCACCCGACTTCTAGTTGGTGACTTATGAAAGAAGCACGTTGGGGAGACTTATGAAAGTATTACCATTTTATGAGATTGTTAAAATATAATGGATTACAATACAATACAATTGTTCATAATTACAATGCATGTTAAATTTAAATTTAGTTTTCCTTAAAAATTATTATCATTTTTAAAGTTTAAATTTCTGTCCAATATACGTAATTTTGACACGCTTTTAATTCCAGCCCTTGCACATGACAACGGTTTTAACGATAAAGATACGCTGTACTACTACGTTACACTCGGATGTACAAATACATTGGCGAGAGTTGCAAGTACGAAAATATTTATAATTTTTAACTAATTTACCCATTACTTCCTCAACAGAAAAGTGTTTTTCTTTTTTTGGATACATTCTATTAACTCCAGGTGGCGTACTAGCAGATATGCCTGGAATTAGCCCCATCCTTTTATGTGCCTCTGCAATGGTTGCCGGGGCTATGAGTTTTGTAACTTTGGCTTTCTTGACTGAAATGTGGCAGTACTGCTTGTGCGCTGGCGTTTGCGGGTTCAGTCTCGGTAAGGTTGGATCTAGAGAGGATCGGGAGCGGGATTTTAATTTTGAGCCAAATACTGCTGTATTTTAACTTCTGGTTCATATTTAATGTCGTTGGCAGGATTCATCACGTGCTTGAAATCGATAATTTTAGTGGAGATACTTGGCATCGAGAAGCTAACTAACGGATTTGGGCTTTTGTGCTTGGGACAGGGTATCGGAAGCTTAATGGGCCTTCCGATTTCAGGTAAGGAAAACATATTCTTTACATCACCGTTAAGTACTACCCTCTATGTTGCGTGTACATCAATCACTACTACCTATAACACCACCTTCTGCATGTACCACTCACTGCCAGTACAAGTAAAGGGACAGTTTGATGAAAGAATTTCAATTGAACTTAATTATACCTATTCTTGTTTGCAGGGATTTTATCCGACAATTTCAAAATTTCAGCACCATTTTATTTTGGAGGACTTCTTTTTCTAATTGCAGCATTGATTATGATACCGGTCTACTTTGTTCACGCCAAAGAGAAGAAAATGTGGGATTTAAAAGCCAGCTTGAACCAAATATAGCAGCCCGAGAATTAAAAGACAGACTCTGGGGGCTTGTTTAGAGATTTATTTTGCTTGTATCCATGGGGTGTGCAGGAGAAAATAGATCATCAAGATAACATCTGTATTACACTGGGTCTTGACGCAATCTAGAAAATGTTACAAAGCTTGTTTTTAAATTATAAAGAAAGAAATGTTTTACAAATACATTTTAAAATTTCGATTTTCAAAAGATTATTATTCCGAAAATCATTCTAATCTAGTGATTATAAATTATAAAACACTGTTAGTAATAATAATTAGCTAGTCATCCAAAAATGCGTACAATATATATTTTAGTTAAGCTAACTCATGTTTGATAAACCGCTTAGATACTCTGAAATGAAATAAATCAACGGCGCGTATGAATTTATAGCTAGAAAAATTAATCCGTATCACCAGAACGATTTAAAAGTATTTTTTTCAAACTTGTCATGACTTTTTTCCGGGTAAATCTTATTTAAAATCGGCTGTAATTCAAAAACCAAGTCAATAGTCTTCTAAAATGGTAAACCATGTACTCCTTAAGTTCTTTCTATATGTGGGGCATCCTTAAGCCGATTAATTGACTAGAACCACCTTTGACTTGGTAAAATAGTTTTAAATATTTGGCATTTTCATCTAAATCCAAATCTTTAATTCGCCAATCAGGAGGTTTGCCTTTGGCAGCACTTGTTCACTATTTTTTTCTGAATAATTAATGATAAAGAACGAATATTTAGAATTACACTTTGCTCAAAACCAGCTATTCATTGCCAATTATGTAATATCCGGGATTCAAAAGTTTTTAGCTACAATCTTACATGAATCATCCTCGAATTTTTTGAGTGTACTAAAACCCGACCAGGCCTTGGCGAGGGAGAAAACCTTATAGATTGAAAGCGTTCGAGGTTTACTCAGCCCATAACTACAGTGGATTACCCAGTAGAGAATTTACAATCTCTGAAGAGATGCCAAATCGATTTCCCACTCCACCATACCTGTCCACTCCCATGTCGCTGTTTTGGGTTTGAATATAAAAGCTTTATATCTATAACAATTAAACTCATTGGAAGAAGCCAAAAGCGCAAAGAATTTTTAGAAAATTGGCTTATGTTATAAGAAAGCGAGAAGTTTTGAAGAAATTAGCCCTTAATTTCTCTGGCTAATATCAGCCTTTGTGTGGCATAACAAAGAAGGCGTAGGAGGAGGTCTGGCCTGACGGAATCCCTTTAGTCGCTTTTGGCTCCTCTGGTCCTTTGAATGGAATTGGCGGTGAATGTAGGAAGGAAGGAACAGAGAATAGAGGAATTTAGTGAGGCGCGGAACTTTGCATGAAGTAGGTTGCCAAATGACTCCAAAGCCTTTGGGAAGACAAGTTGTTGGGTGAAAAAAAATCTCCCTAATCGCTTCCACGTCTCTTTTTCTGGCGGAATGAGCCAATGAATTGGGATATTATGCAAGGGAGAGGCATTATAAATCCATAAGGATTTTTCTTCCTGGGATTGACGACGATAGGGAGTAAGCAGTTAAGGGTGGGGGGGGAAGGTTCGGCTTTAGGGTGGGACTCAGGCGCGTATCTAGCTTCAAAGATATCGGAAAGAGAAAGCCAAGTCTTCTTCGTTGGCATATATTCTTCATCCAAAGTGTTTTGTCTGCACTCGGATGCTTTGTTCACTTCTAGCATGGAGAAAGCAAGCTGAAGGATGAAGCTAGGGAGAAAGTCTTGGCGGTGAAAATCTCGGTCGGGTGGGTGAAAGTGGCTTTCTCCAGATTTACTTTATAGTGATTGGAAGAGGAGAACTATAGTTTTTTGGGTGTCATTTTCATATAATTTATCCTTTGGCAGATAGTTTATTGACAATGATATGAAAAGCGGTGAAAGCGGCTTTCTCCTCTACAGCTATCACTGCTTATCCTTGAGCATACGCATTATACCTAACGCTGTCGTTTCTTCAGCGATGTATACTGTGCACAAATGACTTTCACTAGATTTGAAATTTATATAATGGCGCTCCTCAATTTGGTTCTTTGCCCTCTTCTGTCTATAATAGATAAAGCTTGTATATGATGGGGTCGGTTTGTTGGAAATCCCTTGAGGTTTTTTAGCGTCTTGGGGGACATAGATGGCGGCGGGTGATTTGATATTTAAGCGGAAGGAGTGAAGTCACATGAGCTATCAGAGGATACTTGAGTCAAAGTTTACAAGATAATCAGCAATATTTTATAAATTTGTTATTGCTTCAAAGATTCTCAATGGTATTTATGTTGGGGGTAAATAAGATTTTATGGGGGTAGAGATAACTGGAGACAGAGGGAAGGATATGATATTTTAAATATGCCGCGTTAA
This sequence comes from Sminthurides aquaticus, assembly GCA_906901655.1. Lineage (NCBI taxonomy): Eukaryota > Metazoa > Arthropoda > Collembola > Symphypleona > Sminthurididae > Sminthurides > Sminthurides aquaticus. The sequence goes on from CAJQTT010000010.1 coordinate 2,998,505, forward strand.
CTTCCCCATACGTCTATGCATATTGAAATTCATGGTGTAAGACGCGGGTAAATTTTAGGTTTGAAGCAACAAGAATTTATGGCGGGAAGAGGATTTTGTCTCTTTTGTGATGATGATGGGTTTTGGAAGGGAGGAAATGGTTCCTGTCCGCAAGTAGAATTTTTATTGCTCAAATGATTAATGATTATAGAAGTTGGTGTGGGCCGAAAAAATACGACACTTAACCTTATTAGGGTAGGCTGGCTGGTAGAGGAGGGGGCGAGGGTAGGAAAACGTTGAAAGCTTCCTCAAGTTCCGTAACTCTACAAGGGGATGAAAACGTGAAGACGAGGAGCGCCGGAGAAAGCAGTGAAAGCAATAGACATGATGGCAGAACTGCAAGGCAAGTTAGCGGACGGAAACGTGTATGAGATGAGACGGGGAACAGATAGCAGACGGCAAAGAGGGATAGGAAATGCGTGAAAGAGAAAGCGGAGAAAGCATGGAAGGAGTAAAGAAGAAGCAATTCCGCCTGTAATTTTTCCCATGTCCATCCATCTCCGGCCGGGAAGAAAATTTCTCGACTAATGTACTAATGGAGTGTCTCTGCGGGAATTGGGTTTTTCCCTCCAAAAAATCCTCTCCTCTTAATTCAATCAAAGACATGGAGCTTGTCCGGGAGAAACAAGAGGAAAAAAAGAAGAATGCGGCTTGGGAAAAATTCCCGCCCTGTATTACACAAAACTTGACTAATAAATTAGCGGAAGACATGATGGCGGTTTCTGTCCAACTTTTTGGTGTCTGCCCGTCCTCCTCCTGACAATGACAGGGTGCAAGGTAAAGTGTGGCCCTGGTGGGGTAACGCGCCTAAATTTGGATATATGGTGAAAGTTGGTTCGAGAAAGCAACGCCCAAGAGTTTTGTACCGCAAATGCTAAGCACTATAACCATGGCTTCTGTTGGCATTCCCAGATGGTTGTGGAGAAAGTCTGGAGAAAGCAAGGATGGGAGAATCAGTTGGTAAAATTCTGGGATGAATTAATACCCGAATTCGGAATGAATCCAGCAGATTGTTGTACATGCATGCATATAATTTCCATCAAAAGAGAAAGGGAGAGAGCTTCAGAGGAAGAGGAGAAAGCTTGTGGTGGAGAAAGTGAAACCACAGGGGGGATTAGATGGGAGCGGCTTTTTGCGATTACACTTTTTGCAATCCCTTTCCCCTCCTTCCTTGTCAGATTCTTCCTGCTGTGCGACTTGATAAAGGCGTTGACATTGTTTCTCACTTGAGAAAATTAATCGCCCACACAGTCTTCTAAACCCTCGTCCATGTACAAGCTATTCGATGAATTTAACTTTGAAAAGGAACCCGAAAATCCAAGATTGCGGCACGTACTATGCGGCGAAAAGTGTCAAAATCAATCCAAGAGAAAGCACTAAACAAAACCGGTATCTAATATTTGCAGTCTTCACATGATTGAAGCGTGAAAGCCCTGAGTTTAGATGATGAAATTAGATCGACACAGAATTAATTATATGTGAAATTGTTAATTAATTAATAATTTTCTATCGTAATTATATTTTGGTCGGCAGGAGGGCGAGGGTATCAAAGCAACTGGGCCAGAGTCACACACGTGAGAGTCTCGCTATGGCTTTGCTGTGGTGAAACTTTCACCGTGAAAGTAGAGTTCCTATACTGTATTCGGCACCCTGGGAGAAAGTACAAAAGCATTCGTAAAGTTTCTATTTGGAGTGGTGAAAGCAAATTCTGATATGAAAATGGACATGCAGTTACCACAAGTTTCCCACATTACAGTTTCAGCTCCAATATTTATACACTCCTCCTCTTTCCATGATCAATGGCTTTCCTCAAGGGAGCATTCATTAGTTAATATTCCATGAGAAAGTTTCCTCCGTCTAATTATGCAAAACCGATTCATCCTTATTCTAGCCTTGTCCATTTAACTTCCGGTATTCTGATATTGAAGCATCAATTAAGCTCATTTCCCTAAGCCTTGGATAATATCAAATTACCGAGGTTGATCCTTACCAGATCTACTTTCTCCATCCTGAATCTCCTAATATTTTTCTAGCCAAGCTCAAGAGCAACGTACGGATAGGAGGAAAAACTTCAGGCAAAACAAATGAGCTTCAGCTACAGCAGAAGGGTTTTATGGAACCTTCTTGTATTCAGAGTAGAGCTGTAAATAAGAACCAAGAATCTTCCTAGCTCGTTAATATGACAAAGACAAAGTGAACAAGAGATGAGAAGAAGAGAAAGCAGGCTGAATTCTAATGTGAACCAAATCCAGATGATTCTCAGCAGCTATTTGCTACACATTTTTCCTCATATTTTAGCCAAGCAAAGGATATGGTTACAAATTTCTTTTTGGGGTAAATTATTGGGGTATTTTCTTCTTGGTGTGCAAAGATAAGCTGCAGAGCTGTAAAATTATGGTGCCACGCGGGTTCTTCATGTCAAAAAATGTGTCACTGCCCAATGTCTTAAACGTACTTTCCTGGGTGTTGTTAAACAGTAGCTTTTCATTGTGATTCGTCATGTAATCTTTGCTGCTACTTACTGTACGAGATCTGAAACTTAAAAACGACTTTAAAATTGTGATACTGTCCAGGCATAACTTCTAAGTACTGTAGAGTGTGGATGAAAAAGAAGAGCATTCTTTTAGAATTTGTATGGAAGCTTATACAACAGCTTTTCGAACGCTCTCTGTATTTGCCGAACTGGTAAGCATGCCGTCCTTTAATTTTTGTGGTTTTATTATAAAAATTACGTTGATGGATACCGTTGTCGTTAAACGTGCTACTTTGTTTTTACTGGATCTCAACCTCAACTCGTTAAATCTGTTGGTTGCAAAATACGTTCTCGTCAATATAAAACGAGGTTTTATCTCAATGCTTCTTTGAATAATTTCTATGCATAGTTTAGCTAGTAGGATTGTTCAAACAGTAAAAAAAAACGTTTACAAAGCAACAATGTCAAGGAATAGAAGGAATTTTGTAGTAAATTCAGAACTGAATACAATAGCAGTCGGGTAGGGGAACTAAAGGAGGAGGGGCAGGGAAAAGGCAGTTGATGGCGCACTAATAGAAGCTGCAATGATTGATGACCTTGGAGCCAATTACTGACTACATGTACCGCAAGTGATAGGCGGGTATTTTCATCATGGCCGCCTCAAATCTACAAGGTTTGAGTTTGAACGAACCGCGATCCATCAAGTAAATTCAGCATCTATTCACTGGGCTATCGTATCTTTTACAAGGCATTTTAAAGCATGGTTGCACTTGGTTGGTCATGCCCATCTTTGTGTATCGAAATTTTCGAAGGGGTGGACAGGTGTCAAAAAGAGAAATTAACTATTACTTTAGAATACAAAGCTTCAACCCGAAAAATTACGATTTTAGTAGAAATCCCTTGAAGATTCTAAACGAAACACAAACTTGTGAGAAATTCGCTTTCAAGAAGATGAAAATTTTCGAATAAATCGACATCAAGTATCCTTTTGCATTATTCATGCTCATCTGACCGCAATCTACCAAGAATTTTATAAAGTGATTAAAAGAAACTCTGTAATTTTATTCAATAAATATTAATTTATTAGCCATATGCATAGTAATATATGTGATGTACACAAGGTAGTTATACTATTGTATATATTATTAGCGAATACATTAAATTATATTAAGCATTATCCTTTCAACGTATTATATAACAAATGATAATACTTGTTGAACTGATTGGGACAGGTTGGTGTATATATAATTACACAACAGTAACGACACATTTGATTTTAGTATCATGTATATTAATTTTAAATCCATTAACGCCTTTATAATATCCATAAGACATTTATCCTCCGAACAAATCAACATCGCCATCTATCAGCGTCAGCGTTAAAACGCATATCGCGTCCACATCCACAACTGTTTAGTACACAACCTAAAACCTGGGATTGCATCATTCCAAGTGAAGTTGCGCCATCTATTAAAGTACTGTAGTTTACGTATATACTTGTTTCAACCATTATTGCCTAGCTGCAATCATTGCTCGAGCAGTTCAAACAGTTCCTACACAAACTTTCACCGTGCTTTCTCCTTTCAAACACACACAGTCACAGCAGTCAATCCGTCCCTTGATACAGCGAGAGTGAGTCTTTAGAAAAGATGAGAAAAAAGCTATTAAATGATTGACATAATTGTAGATAAGTTACAAGTTTGTCAAGAAAAACGGTCAAGTAATTGTATTTATTTGGCTCAACTTTTCTTCTTTCATCTTTTACTTTCTCTGCTGATATTTTTAGCATCCACACGCGACAGCAAAAGTTAACTTTTTAAAGAAGATATATAGAATACTTTTATATCGGATGCCCCAAGGACGCGCACTGACCGCTAAACGTTTCTGACCACAACGTTTCCGGGTATCTTAAGGATTGTATCTCTTCTGGAACGGACGAATTATATTTTCCGGCTCTTTCACCAGTCACTAAAGGGTGAAAAGAATCACTGATTCTCTGTATAAAACTGTGCACAACACAACATTCGGCAAGGGCCTATAGTTTTCTTTGTCTGTTTGCTATCAGTGCACGTGGAGGATGAGGAGGGTTTTCTGTACATAATTTTGTCAATGTGTGTCCCGCTGTTTCCGGGTTTGGACTGAGGAACGCTGCTGGGAGACATGTCAGAAAAATTAGGTTGATCAATGCATCAGTCAAGTCAAGGATTATGAGAGATGGTGTATATATTTTTAAGTCTTTTATACATGTCCTCTCCTCACTGCTTGCGAGAGGGGAGACGATGTTGATGAGGATTGACAAGGGGGTGGTTGATGGTGTCATCTCCAGACGATGATGATGACAGAGACGCCATGGATGGGCTGGAGGGAAGCAAGGATGGCGGGGGAGGAGGGAGATTATTATAAGGGGAGGGTGCGGTCGTAAGGGTCGGCTGGGTTTCAGATGATGGGCCTTCCTCTCCTCCGCCGACCATTTTCATAATAAGTATTTCAACAACTGCGGAAATGGCAACAATCCCCATTATGGCTGGGATTGGGTTGATGAAATTTCCAAAAGATATGGAATTAAGTGATAGGAGGAGGAGGAATATCTGGAAATCAATCTCCGTTCTTGACAGGGCTTTCTTCCCTAGGACTATTTTTGAGAGGATGTCTGCGAGGGTGAGGGGGAGATTGTAGCAAGAGTTTTCCGATGGGCGACTCCTGCTTGAGCCAAATCCTTGTATTCTGTAAGCTCGTGAACTTGATACTGAGAAGCTTGCTTGAGTTATGTTGAGGAGGATTGTCCCTTCGTGGATTCCTTTGGAGTTTTTTACAAAGAACATGTACTCTCCAGCGTCCTCTGTTGATACGCTTTCTATTCGGAGGACAGCGAGGTAGCAGTTGTCCGATTCGCTTGACTGTAAAAAACAAAAATAATTCATTATTGTTGTGGATTTGTTCGAATAATTTTGTTTCGCGCCCGTCGGAATTGTGCAAATATCTGGCATTTCATACTTGAGAGTTGTACTGCTGTAGTATGAAGCAACTCGGATTTTTTTCAGCATTGAAAATAGCGCGTACTTGATGGCAGAAAAAATCAAATTAGATTTGGCACTCAAGTGCATTTGTCATCTGCGATGTCATATGCGACCCAAGTGCAAAGAGAACTTCTTTGGGGGCATGTTAATTTTTCGCATGCTAAATCCTGTCAGGAAAACTTGGCAGACGGTTTTGCAATGTTTACAAAATAATAAGTTCAATTAAGAAATTGAGCAAATATTTGCGAATTCAGAGGGATATTTGAGCAGAAGAGAGTCGGTAATATCCCTGGAATCATCATTCAAAGCGGATAACGGATCTATTTTCGTATTTGGAGAAGCCAAACTTTTGTCCCCGTTGTCTAATAACATCCAATCTAACATATAAAGGTGGAGATAACAGTTTGCAGTGCGAAAAGTTTTGCAAAAGTTTAGTTCTAAAAATAACTTTCTCCAAAACCCATAGTATTTAATATTTGCCATGAATCTGGCCTCCGAGTCTATGTTTACCAACTTTTCCGCATATTAAAACTTGAGAAAGTTTTAATAGTAGTAGCATATGGGATTTGTAAAATGTTTGCCAACTTTCTCCGCCCTGCTGTTCACTAATTAAATTTGCTAGAATGTTAAACAAAATGCGGGTATTACCGGGACGGGATGCAAAAGTTTTAGTGGGGATTGCAATAGCTAACTGGAAAACAAGCACAATTATTTTGACTTATTTCCTGGTGGGTAGGAGGCCAGAATAATAATAAAGATGATGATCTCCTACAATCAGAGGCGAGCTTAAGCTTGTTTACATGCGAACTTTCACCAATTTCACTGGGACTGGAGCACCTAAATGTTACAAGAGATTTTGGATTAGATTACAACTTCAAGGTTACAATATTAGCCCATTTTTGTATTTGAGGGAAAATATATAAATATGCATCAGATATTATTAACGGATACAGTGGATACATAGAATAAATTTGAACGCCGATTTTATTGAAAAATGTATGATGAGACACCAATTGCACTGAGCAAAATTAAAGATATGGAAATTAATGAAATTTTTAGGTACAAAAATTTAAAATTTGAGTTGTTCATCAAAATCAGCAACTCAAACTGTGTCTGTACAAAAAATTTCAGATTTTTCCTACCACCAGTTCGCTCCCCACCCCCGTTTCTCCTATTTCATAGTGGACCCAAGTTCCTGATGGTTAAAACTCATGAACGGTTAGGCCTAAGGTCTTCAAATATTTTTTAAAGCATGCTCCAATAGATATATTATTGGCACATGACAAGTATTTCAAAAAATACGCTCTGATTTATACGATAATTAAATTAAATAGCTGGTTAGCCCAAAATATCTTTTATTACCCCGACGCCAAAAACTGTCGATCAGGATTCCTGCCGTATGTATTTTGATGTAAATAATAGGTAGTAAGAATTAGTTAAGCGAATTTTAATTTTACCTAAATATCGAGTAGTATTTTCAGAAAATACTTGTCATGTGCCAATAATTCATCTGTTGGAGCATGCTTTAAAAAATATTTGCAGACCTTAGGCTTAACCGTTCATGAGTTTTAACCATCAGGAACTTGGGTCCACTATGAAATAGGAGAAACGGGATGGGGAGCGAACGGGTGGTAGGAAAAATCTGAAATTTTTTGTACAGACACAGTTTGAGTTGCTGATTTTGATGAACAACTCAAATTTTAAATTTTTGTACCGAAAAATTTCAGTAATTTCCATATTTTTAATTTTACTCACTAGATTGAAAGTTCTGGAATGGGATGAATTCAGTACTATTGCAATTTTGTAGGCGGCTGCAGGAAGTGAAAGTATCATTTTTGGACTAGATTGATTGAATTGCGGAAGAGAAAGCAAGTTGTATGCGGTTTCAGGAGAAGAATGAATGTAATCCTATCCATGTTCCCAGAAGAGACATTATTCTTGGTTACACTTCAACTATTCTAGCGTCTGCAGCTCCTCTGTAGCATTCGGCACGGTGAAAGTGGCTAGAATATCCAATCTACTACATAATCTAGACAAGAGACGAGAAAGACTAGAGTGAATTCTATGGGCAGGGTAGCATTCATATGCATTATACAGGAAGGAAAGTACGGTACGGTAGGTTAGCCGATAGCCTCTATTACCATGTAGCCGAAATATTGTGGCTTTATTTTCCCAACACAGTAATAATTCTTTGCTTGTTTGAATACATTATAATGTATTAGTTTCCGTCGTGATGATGCTCTTTTAGCTACACCAAAGTCCTTGTTTACTTGCTTTACTTTCACTCCGCGGTGAAAGTAAAGCTTTCTTGTTCTACTCTTCGTCCTATGCAGCATTCCTCACTCTTTAGGCTTTCCCCACTTTCTCTGCTTTCACTTCTATTGTCGAAAGGTGTTGGGTAAAGGCGGAGAAGAGGATGCAAATAACATTAGAGAGTGGGACACTGGAATACCATTTGAATAGCCGCTCAATAGCGTGTGTCTCCCTCCCTGCCTTCAAAAGAGAAATGTTTACATTTTAGCTCAAGATATTGGCAAACAACAGGAACAACCAGGCATATTGTCCTCTTTCAAGTCTGTCTTTCTCTTTGCTTTAACTCTACTTTCACCACTGCTGTCGCTGCTTTCACCAATGCTGCAGGAGTTACGCTCCAAAAACTTTCTGACGCCACATTTCATCATGAGAGACAAAGCTTACTTACTCCAACCGGTATAAGCTTGACGGTAAACTAAATGCCCAGTCTGTTGTTGTCCAGGAAGTGGGCACAAGGAATCAAGTAAATTTATATTCAAGGTAAGAGGAGGACAAAGGGTGGGAATATAGGAGTGAAAGTGTCGGCCCGAAGATTTACCGTTGACAAGGTAGCGGAAGCAAGGAAATTTAGATTGCATGCAATGCAAATTCGCTTTCTCTATTGCTTGATGGGGCATATGCTGAGGATAGAGAAAGCAAGAGGATATTGTGACATACGCATACCATAATAGTTGCCATCGCCACACGTTTTCTTGCAACCCTCCCCACCGCTCTCCTGACCTACTCTGGCTAATTTTTTGCCCACATGAATGAACCGTCTCACCGCATTTGTTATTTATGTTTCTTGGTTGCCTATGCGGCTTACGATTTTACATGTATCGCTTCCCCCCATCCATGTACTGAGGTTGAAACCATCAGTTTTATTCTCCTGACCTCCTGTCATCATATTTTACCCTGACGCTTCCTATTACCCAAGAACTCATCAGCGTCCAGAGGGAATACTGCAAGACACATAAAACTGAAAATGTATGCTCAAGTTTTACCTCGAATTTGCTTTCACCAAACCAATTTGCTTTCACCCGTCCAAAAAATAGTCTGAATTTCCCGTATGTGTTTCAGCAATGCAAGTTTCAGTGAACCCCGTCCAAGTACATTTAAAATTGTTCAATTTGTTTGAGTTTCAAGGAGCTTGTATTTCTCGTATATGGAGGGTCATAAGGTTGGAGGAGTGTCTATTGGGACGCGTCCAAAATAAATAATTCATTATGCCCTTTACATAAGTGTATTATCTGGCGTGGAGAAAGTAGCCTAGTTTCCCCTCTTTAAAAATCATTCCTATTAGCATAATAATTGACTAAACTTGGCCGCCCTTTTGTTCCTCCTCACACTCGGTTCCTTTCCATAATTTCTTTTGGCTTTCACCACAAAATTTCATCTTATCACTCGAAACTTTCTCCGAGAGAAAGCGAATTCTTCCCAATTACTTTCTCTTTTTGTACCCTTGCCAAGTTCCGTCTTATTACATTTTATATTGAACATGTCAAATCCAGATCTGTACAGCAGTCAAGAACTTTTTATCGGTCCGTCGGATCGGATGTATTGTAGAAATAAAAGCCTATGCGATATCTGGAAAACCATTGTACTAAATTCGTGATATTCAAAAAAACCTGCCCATCCCTGGGCCACTTGTGCCGGAAAGTCAAGTTAGCCGATATTTTCTTGAAGTCAGTGGATACTTTGAAAAGAAGTCAAAATGCTGTATTTTTAGTATTTACATGTGACAAATTCCCGTTCTTCATTTTACTATCCAAGATGAAATGACCTATCGTCGGATTTTATTGAGATCCCCGGTAATATACATGCCTAGCGGGAGTCCTGTCACCCGGGAACTTTATAAATCCCCGCTTTGACTGGGTTTCCACGTAGTTTAATATGCAAAAATAAGTGCAACTTTTATCAGACGTGATTTACGTTCCTATAAACCGGTAAGACTCGCAGCACAGCCAGGAAGGAACGCAAATATCATCCGAGAAAAGGCCAACATTCAACTTATCTTCGCCAAACTTAACCAGATTATAGGATTCTATAAGGCAGTCGTTGCAGTAACACGTGATGCAGATAAGAAGAAAGCAGTAAAAAATCCAGGAGACGGGTGCGTAACTTTCTTCTGGCGAAACGTAAAATGGAAACAGGAAGGGGATTTGCTCAAGAGGGGTGTAGGATATGAAGGAGGGGATATTCTGCCATACTTAAGTTTACTGTTTGGAATTTAGATTCATCTCCTCCTTATTCAAATCAAGGATGACACCACTAGAGTGGAAACAAGAGGATCACTTGCATCCATCCCGCTTCTATAGCGTGAAGAGAGAATAAGTTGATAGACTTTCTCGTAAGAGAAAGCATATCTCCGACCAACTACGCCATGAACCAATGCGATACATGGACGCGGTGAAAGCTGAGGGTTAAATGTTAATCTTGAGGTGAACAGAGGGTAAAATATGCAAAATATCCCGTCAGTCACTTGAAACAAACAAGTGGGATTCAGCAAAGATTCATGAGAGAGCTATAGACTGAGCTTTCCAGAGTATTCAGAGAGAGAAGGGGAGAGTAGGTAGGTTCCGTATTTAGATCTATGTTATTATAGATTTCAGAATTACAAGCAAATCAAATGGGAGGTTTTTTAGCATAGGCTCTTATGGGGCTTCCCCCACCCCGTCCCTTACCCGTCCCTTCCCCATCCCTTCCCCCTTACCCGTCCCATGCCCGGCCATTACCCGTCCATTACCCGACCCTTATCCGTCTCTCCCCCCTTACCCGTCCCTTCCCATTACCCGTCCCTTCCCATTACCCGTCCCTTTCCCGACCCTTCCCATTCGACTCGGATACCCCTATAGGATTTTACGACTAGCTTCCCACCCTATTGCAGGTATAGTATTTTTTCTCTCTCACCTCCATGTTTTATTGCAAAGTCTAATCTATTGCATCCACATTCTATTGCAATTCCTTACCCTTTGATATGTTTTATTACTATAAATTATTGCAAACCCTTCATATACCCGTCTACCTTCCCACATTGCAATCCAGGCATCTTCCTATTGATTTTTTTTGCATTCTCTCACACACACATCAGTATATCACAATCCTGCTGTACATTTTATTGATTTTTTCTCTCACACATCCTTACCTTCCTACATTTTATTGCAATCTCTCCCTCCTGAAGCACCCTTCATATAGTATTTTACGACTACCTTCCCACGTATATAATTGCACTCTCGGGTATCTTATATGCACTTTTTTGCATTACCTCACACATGCATCCTCCAACCTGGGGTTATTCTCCAAACTTTCCCAGCTATACTTTAATGCAATCCCATGCATTTTATTACATCTTACCCACATTTCATCCCATCCCTTAACCACTACTCAAGCACTCTCACCTACATGACCCTTTTATTGCATATATTTCTGTCATCATGCTATTACATGTTCTTACATCATCCTTACGCACACATGTACCTTAGTACCCTTGACCATAATAGTTTAGCGTGTGTATACATGTAATGCAATCCTTTCCCACGGTCCAGGAGTACCAACAGGTCCAAACATGTTTCCAGGTACCTCCTGCCGACCCCTCTTGCCGACCCCTCTGGCGACCCCTCTTGTCGTCCCTCATGCCGTTACATTAGTAGCCAACCCCCTATCTTTCCACCACACCCTTCGTTTTAGGTACTTTAAGTCCTTGACCAATCAGAGGTCAGCTTCATCAGGTGAGAACGGTATATAAATAGAACCTTCTGCAACGGAAGATAGTTTGATGGGAAACATCGTAGATTCCTGTATTCTTTTCAGAATGCCTTCCACTTACCGCTCTCATAGGGAGTTCATAAAGTACGAAATCAATCGGCTTATGACTTTCAACCAAGCTCACCCACCACCTATTGCAGATAATGAGAGGTATTACGCTGCACATGGATTCCATTACAACCGTATTACACGCAGTATACAGTGTTTCTCCTGCCAGGTATCCTTTCTTTATCCACTAAATTTTGCAACCATGCACTTCGTCGCTCATCATAGGACTGAACGCCCCCATTGTCAGTTTCTACTGGATGGAGATGGAAACGTTGAACATGAAGGTGGAAGAGCACGGAACGTTCATCGAGGTGAAGACTTACCTCAACAACATCACGTTGAAATATTCAGCTGGCCTGACAGTGCAAGAAATCTGTTTGACCGCATGGCTTGCGAGAAAAACAGATACTTATCGTTCAAAACTGCAAGGAGTTTTCCAAAAGGCTTTTCTCCGAGAGCAATGGCTAAGGCCGGTTTCTTTTTTTACCATGTTGGAGACTTTGTTCGTTGCTTCAGCTGCGGTGGTGGACTCATTGACTGGGAACCCAACGACAACCCCATGAGAGAACACAGACGACATTATCCTAGATGTCCCTTTGTCCTTGACTTGGATAAGAGAAACATAACGTGGATTTCAGATGTGGACAACGACTTGCAACCCTCGTCCTCTGACCTAAAGATACTTGATCTGCAGATGACCAACGAAGGGTTTTTGGAGGCTAATGAAAGACGCAAGACATTTGACAAGACCTACCCATATGGTAAAATCGAAAACGTATCAGACAGTCAGAAAGATGCCGTTGCTTTGGCTGGGTTCTATTTCTCTGGATATAAAAATCGCATCTACTGCTTCTGGTGTAACATTAAACTGGATTCTTGGGAAGATATGGACAACCCCATGCAAATGCATGAGAAGATTTCCCCGACATGTCCCTTTGTTGTATTTGCAAAGACCCCTGAAAAGACTGAAGATGCTGATAAGGCTTGCAAAGTCTGCCTTACCAATGTGTTGGAATATGCAATTTTGCCATGCGGTCATTTCTGCGCCTGTGGAGATTGTATTTTAGGCTTAAAGCAAAAATGTCCAATATGTAGAGGTGATGTTAAAGGATGCGTTAAGGTATATATGTAATTACTTGAATTAATTTTTGTCAGTAATAAAACAACATTAATCCAAGATGGACGACTTTTATGTGTATCTCTCTAGCGATGCATCGCATGACTTTTTCCCTGATAATACCATAACAAACTTTAGGAACCACTTATCATCTCCCATTGTTCTTGAGAACGACTACCAAGTAGCCATTACCGAATGCTCATATGTACCTAATAACATAATTGTTGGAAAGGGAGAAGTTATAGGTATTTTTAAATATCCAGGTGGTCCCTTTAGTGGTAGTGAAATATCTCCAAAGCTGCTGACTAAAGGAGTTAATCAACGGCTTACCCAAGAAGGGAAACTGATATCAGACTTTGTCTCACACCAAGACTTGACTTCAGTGGAAGCTTTGGTTGCTTATTTGAAAAAGACTACCGGACAAGAATGGTCTTGCCATGATAAATGCGTGAGTCTTGTTTTTGAACCGAATCAAACACTCGAGGAATTGGAGTTTACGCCTAGAATACAGCAACTCTTGGGTATCCACGAAGGATTTGTTGCAAAAGATTTACCTCTGTATGTAAAAACTACTTATGCATTAGCTGGAACAAAGTGTAAGCTTACACCCAAGAAGTTTGACAAGGAAGGAAATGCAGTATTTTTAGAAATTGGTGACCCCATTGGAAGATTTAAAGATGGAGATGCCATGGTAACTAAACTTGCAACTAAAGTAACAAATACATGGGCAGACACTGTTCAAGAGTTTTGTAAAATAGCAGGATGTAAGTACTTTGTGAACGGAGATACCGTTATACTATGTTACGACAAAGAACCCTTGGAAATTATTAACCATACATTCAGTCCTTATCTTGGATATGGTAAGGGCTTTGTCAAAATTGTCGAAAAAGGAAAGGTGAATTTCCAAAACCCACTTTCCTATTTTATGAAATATTACAAAGGTGAAGCTAAGAGGTCTGTAATGCCTCATGCTGGCAATACTCATATGTATATTTACAGCCCCCTAGTTAAAAATCAATATGTACATGACGTATCTGCGCCACTGTTGAGAAAAACCGAGTACGAAAGCAAAGGGTCGACAAGAGTGACGAAAATATTTCGAAACTTGTATTATTTGAACTTGAGAAATCTGTCCTTTGACCACATACATGTGTATATAGCCAATGAAAGTGGTCAAGAACTGTCATTACGCGCTGAAGCCTTCTCCTGCACACTTCACTTCCGGAGAGTAAAATGAGTCTCAGAGCAAGATACATGAACGGAATGCTAATTCCAGTTCAGTACGGCCAAGGATTGAACGGTTTAGCATTCTACAAAACCCAACACTTTCGACAAAAAGGTCATGGCTTGGGGGGTTTCTTCCGTGCCATTGCACGCAAGATCGTACCATTTGCAAAGCAAGTCGTTGTACCATTCGCTAAGGAACATGTTCTTCCTCATGCAAAAACTGCTGCAAAAAGTATGGCAAGGGATATCTTGGATGGGAGGAATTTCAAAGAGTCTTTATCGCATAACACGACTGCAGCCTTAAAAGCAGTGGGCAATGATTTGCTGACGCAGTCTGGCTCTGGGGTTCGAAGGAAGAGGAAGAGAGCAAAATCTATAACCAAGTCCAAGAAACGCAAAGTAGCAGGAAAGTTTAAATCATTGTTTGATTAACATGCCTCGGCAAGAAAAAGCAGGGCCTGTCGGCTATCTTCGTGATGAATTGGATCTTTTTGAAAAGGAAGGATATGACGTTACTATAAAGAATTCATGCGTCTCAAAGTTCCATCCAACATCTGTACTGACCGACCCAGGCACTCCATTGACTTTTAACATTCCCGGAACTGATACTCACTACGTTGACTTGGCAGAAACCAGACTTTACCTCCGTTGCCAAATTACGAAACCAGATGGTACCGTCATAGCAGCCACTGACACAGTGGCTCCAGTGAATAACTTTTTGCATTCAATGTTTTCTCAAGCAAAGCTGTATCTGAATGAAACTGTAATTACTCCTCCGTCTTCTTACTATGGATACCGTGCCTACATTGAAAGGGTTCTATTGTTTTCGAAAGAATACAACAAAACTCAAAGTACTGCAGCTATGTACTACAAGGAAAAGAACCCCAACAACGTCAGCAAGACTTCGAGTGCAGATACTTCCTATGGAATTCGGTGTGGACTAGTGTCGAGCGGCAAAGACTTTGAAGTTTGTGGACGGCCACACTTGGACTTGTTTGCTCAAGCAAAATACCTACCACCAGGCTTTGACTTGCGTTTGGAACTGTTGAGAGCTACTGATGACTTTGTCATCCATTGTCCTATGCCGGTCAAAGCTAATGCAACTGACCCAGATCCTGAAATTCCAAGGTTTAAAGTGAAAATTATTGATGCAAATTTGTCTATAACTAGAAGGAAAGTACTCTCGGCTATTGAAATGATGCACATCAACGACTGGAAAAATCACAAAGTGATGAACTATGACATGAAGAAGGTTGACGTAAAGAGTTACTCCCTCTCTAGTGGTACATTGACTTCGATAAATGAAAGCATGCTGACTGGATTGTTACCCAACCGCTTAGTTATTGCACTTGTTGACACGACAAATGTTATTGGAAGCTCTACAACTAACCCATTTTACTTTGGTCACCACGGCCTGTCGCACATTAACGTGACTGTAAATGGAGACAACATGGAATCCTTTGCACAAGATGTAAACTTTTCCAGTGTTGCCCATAGTCGTGTAATGGAAGCCTATGATAATACCTTTAAGGCTCTTGGACTTTGTAATTCTCCGTGCAGTATTGACTTTACCTTGGACGAGTTCAAACAAGGGAAATCGCTGTTTGTATATGAGATTGCACCATACTCTGATGTAAACTCTTTGCCTCGTTATGGAAACATAAAGATTGAACTAAAGTTCACAAAAGCATTGGAAAAATCTGTGACTGTATTGTGTTACACTGAAACACAAAGTGTTCTACACATTGACCATACCAAGAACGTTTACTTTAAAGACTACTCTCAAAACTAATGGACACCAGGGAACTTGCTTCTTATCTTCAATGCATTCAAACTAAAGGCCAATTTGCAGTGCTTGCCTGTGACCAGCTGAAGACGTTTCAACCCAAGAGGTATCCCCTCAGCCTTATCGTCAACTCGGATGAATCCTCAAGTCAGGGATCACACTGGTTATGTTACTACCAGGAGAAGAAGAGTGCAGCGCTGGAGTTCTACGACTCTTATGGATTAGGCATTAATGTATATAATAGTTACTTTATAAAATTTGTGTACAAGATGCAAACCAATTTTATGGAATCTGTGAAGCAGTTGCAAGCTTATGATAGTTCATGTTGTGGACATTACTGTTTGTACATGTTATTCAATAGATTAAGAGGTATTTCCCCTTGTAAAATTTATGAAAACTTTTCTGAAAATGATTATGATGCAAATGATGAGTTTGTATATGAGGAAATAATTAAGTTGAAACAAATGTATTGTATACAAAAAACAAATTCTTTATTCAAATGTATTCAATGTTGTACAAAATTTTAATTAAAAAAATTTAAAACGATTCCCATGTGTTTTCCTTTCTTCGACTTCGCGTACTGGCATATTTACGGATGGTATCCAGGGATGTAGGTCCAATCGTAATAGTCTTTCTCTTCGGAGTTGAGTGATATGGAGTTGCATTAACTGGTGTGGCAAACGTATCTTCGGCATCTTCACTTTCATATCCGACGTGTATCCCCTTAAGCTTCTTGACAATACCATCCTTGAAGTATTGATGTGGATCCAGTTTGGATTGCAGAATTGCAGTACGTATAACAACCATGCCAGGAATTCCTTCATCATAGTACTTCAAGTGCGAGAGAGCTTTCACAATATCATACATGTTTCCAGGCCTCGTTTTGCCAAATATTATTGGAGCATAATGTTCATTCCAACTTACACCCGACTTTTGCAGAAATTCTACAACTTTTGCACCTTGAGGGTCCAAGTTTCTTAATGGAACAGTGGGCAAGTCTCCAGTTAGGGTAGTATTAGTACTTGCATTTGTTGATCCCGTATTATCTGTCTGCACTGATCCGGTGGATGTTTGAGTCTTGCTAGGTTCTTCGACTTTAGTCTCAGTTGTTTCTGTCTTTGTTGCCACAAGTAGTGGTTTCTGCTCTTCATATCTTCGATGGCTACCCAGCTGTCTCGTGTAATCTCTGTACAATATAGCCTTTATTTCGTCAGGAATCTCCTTATTGTCCAAGACATTAGTCTGCTCATTCTTCAGAGACTGCTCTTGAGTGTAATGGGTTCCAAGGAGTTTGGAAAATAGAGCTTCCGAGACAAGTTTCATACGTTTAGCCATTATACCATCCCAGCAATAAGCGATCCAGCAATAGAAGCAAGTATTGGCAATAAGGGTAGTGCTCCACCGTTTTGCAAGAGCTTCTTCTTTTTGATACGAGATACCGATTTGGAAGCCAATTTTTTTAGTTGTGCTTTGAATGGTCGCAATCTTTCAACTGTTGGTTTTCCAACTTTGACATTTCCTTTATACACGTTCTTTGCAATCTCCGAAATGGTATCAACTTCATCTGGAGTTGCATGTCTCACACAAGATCGAAGCTTGTTTTTGCATTTTGCACGGCACTTAAAAACAAAGTTTTTGTTTTCCAAGATTTTCGGGGCCATTGTTATTGGTTAGCGTCCAAATTACAACTGTGCAAATTCAGTGCATATAACATGATTATATAGCCAAGAGCTCATCACATACATTCAAGACGTCATCATGAGTACAAGAGTCATTCGTCAGCAGTATGTTAATCCACGGATTCATGGCAGTTTTTCAGGGGCTAATGCATTTTGGAAGGCAAGAAAAGGGAAATACTCAAAAGAGCAGATAATGAAAGCATTGGAGACCATCCCTGCATACACGGAGAATCGTCCAGCACTTCATCGTTTCCCACGACGACGAGTCTTTGTACATGGCATTGACGAGCAATGGTGTGCTGATCTCATAGAGATTGGAAAATACTCAAAGTTCAACAATGGTTACAGATATTTGTTAACGGTCATCGACGTTTTTTCAAAGTATGCTTGGGTATCGGCACTAAAAGACAAAAGAAGTGTTACGACTATTGCTGCATTCAAAAAAATTTTGAAAAGGTCGGGTCGTAAATGTAAAATGTTGCAAGTAGACAAAGGAAATGAATTCAAAGGAATTTTCAAATCGACCCTTCAGGAAATGGACATAAAAATCTTTCATGTAGAATCAGAATTAAAGGCCGTTGTCATCGAACGTTTCAACCGTACCCTCATGGAAAAGGTATCCAGGTACTTGCAACACAATGCAACGAATAAATTTATAAACGTTTTGCCAAAAATTTTAAACAATTACAACCATAGTGTTCATCGAAGCATAAAAGTGTCACCTTCAGAAGTGAACAATGAAAATGAATTTGATATATGGCTCAACCTTTATGGAGATGCAAAGTTAAAGTCTACAGACCCTCCAAAATTTAAGGTTGGGTCAAAGGTTTTGATTTCAATAGACAAAAGGGTCTTTGAAAAAGGTTATGACAAAAAATTTAAACCCGAGGTCTTTGAAGTGTATAAAGTTGGTGACTCTCATCCCAGAATGTATTATCTGAAGGACTCAAACAATGAGATTTTGGATGGGGGATTTTATCGGCAGGAACTCTCAAACGTTCGGTACCCAGTATAAAAGCAGCTCCGAAAAAGACAAAATCATCAGTCGACTCTGCTCTTTGGATCCACTCTTAATTCTCTCTCGGATTTGCAATGGAACAAATGGAAATTGACGGTAAGTGTTCAAACAATTTTCGAATTTCAAAATTTCAAAATTTTATTGCAAAATACTCAAAATTGTTTGAATCCTTACAGAACAACCCCAGCAACCAACCAAGAAAAACATTTACGTTAGCACTTGGACATCGGTTCATCAAGGCAACTACTTTTTCAACCTCCGGAGGAAAACTGTGAGTGGAAACATCCTCAAGGCAAACTTCAACTTGAACGCAGCTCCAGAACTCATTGAACGTATCGTCAAGGACTACGTGGCCAACTCCTTTGACCCGACTCCTATGAAACAAGTCCTTCGGGCTTGCAAACGTCACTTGCTGCAAACTCCTGTTCAAGAGGAAGAAGAGTCCAATGGACGTGGTGGAAGAAGGACCTGGACGTAATTGCAGATGTTGGGAGCGTTTCACAAACTGGATATATCCTGTCTTGTTCTTGACGGGTATTAATACACTGTATTGTATGTATCTTGGAAATAATATGAATGTTACAAAACTTTCACTGACGTCCTTTTTAACTGGTGAAAATGGAACCAGCCACCTCACAGGAAACTTGTTTATCCGATGAAGAATGTATTTTGGAACTTGTTGAAAAATTCAAAAACTTAAAGATTGAATAAAGTTTACTTTTTTACATAAACTGTATTTCCTTCGTCTCCAAACACGTTATTACGTATTCGCATTGCATCACTAGCCTCTTGACTCAGGTCTAGGAACATGTATCCATATGGTTTAGATATGCAATCGGCAAAGGCTTCTTCCATATACTTGTTTTGCTTGCCGGAATTCATTTGACGACCAATAGTATTGACAAAACTTGTATCTCTGGGGTTTTTAAACACTATGACATACTTTGCATTCAAAGTTAGAGGCCGAAGGCCTTCATGAAAGAAGTTTTGGGCAAGGAAGATAATGTTAACATTCTTGTGATGGCTTCCACGGACAAAGGCATTAAGTACATCTTTGGACTTTGAAGCTTCCTCCATCAAGTCATCAACAACATAGAGCATATGAGTCCTGAGTCCATCACCATAGTCTTCTGGTAGGCCATGATGAAATTCAATGTCAGGGATGCACTTTTTCAGATATGAAAACAACTCTGGCTGCTCAGCCCCATAACAGTATACAACCTTTTCAACAGGCGGATGGATAATTTCATGCCGTCGTAGTAATATGGACTTTGTGAGCTGGCTCTTGCCAGCTCTACTGGGTCCAGCAATGACAAGGGTAAAGGGACCCTTAAGGGTGCTGTCGAAATCAAGTGCTTCCATGATCAAGGTTAAATTGAAACTGTTTATTTATTTACAAAGTTGTTACATAAATACCTTAACTTACATAAATACCTTAACTAAAACAATGTCTTACTTACGTTTACCGTACTTTTTCATTTGTGCAAGTCTCCAGTGTCCAAATGCCATAGTAACAGTCTCATTCCTAGCATAACGTTTAGAACAAAAATTATTCAAGCCCTTCTTATAATACTCTATAGTAAATAACTTGTGTTTTAAGCTACTTATTCTCTTACCTCTAACATCAGTCTCTGTATCGTTAAGTAGTACCTTAACATAGTCTGCATACTTTTGATGCTTTGATACAAAGGCAGTAGGAACTCCCTTGGCACGCTTTCCTTCATAGTCATGGGCAGTCTTATAGGCATACATCTTCGGCTTCAAATAAGAAATTTCAATTATAACACCTTTTGATGCAGATTCATCCTTCATCTTACCTCTAACTTTCTTGTTGGCAGGATCATGCATGAATCCAAAGACGGGGTCATTCTTTGGGTACTCGTGGAGGTCAAAGAGTTCTCTTTCGGCCAGCATGAGAGGATAGGGATCCTTTTCTTTCAGATAATAACATAAACTATCTGTGTCTGTAAAAATCAAGTTAGATTGCGTAGGATAATGTCTCATAATAAAGTTATAATGAAAATCATACATAAAGTACTTTGCCAAGTCAAGACAGGCAATACCAGTATATATAGGTCTATCTAAAATTACTGTAGTACATTTATGTACAGCTAAGACTAAATTATTCGTAATAGGAATTACATCTTTAAGGCTGGCAAGCTTTGAACATTTCTTTACCTGCTCTGGACTACACCAGACGGATATTCTTTGCCTTGACCTCTTATTTTCTACACTCTTACCATACAAACAGTTGACCATGAGTTTCCAAAAGTCCTTCTCAAAGTCATTTTTAGCCAAGGTCCTATTATTAGTACACCAGTCAATATAATCTCTTAACCACACCTTTTGCTTAAATTTAAGTACCTTTTTTACTTTTTTAATTTTCATACCAATAGAAAGATAAAGTTGTAAAGTCCTATAGTGTACAATGTATCCCTCTTTGGCATTCAAGTCGGCAATAAGCTTATTAGTTTTAAGGGTCGAGGAATCGATATTATATTTTTTCATCAAGTCCTTTTGTCTCTTTGACAATTCTTTATACTCTACCTTTCTTCGTACGGGAGCTGGTGGGAAGCAATCAAAATGGTCATGAAGGTCCTCTGGGATCTCCAAGTCTACCTCCATAAAATAACCCCATTCCCCTTCCGGGTCCAAGTCCATAATTTTGGCTCTAGTGTTGTAAGGGCGCAAGTCCTTTACAAACTGAAAGTCAGATACCCCCAAGGGTTGAGACAGAGCTATACCGTACAAGTTATTCATATCCATATATAATATATAACTATCAGGCTGTGAAGGGTCATACTCTTTCATGTACTTGTTGTTTGCCTTTGCATATTTCAAAGACCCTCCTGTAGCTAAACCACCCCTAAGACAATTTTCTAGGAATAAATGTACATCAGGGTCCTGAAGGTTCTCCAACTTGATCTTACTGTACTTTAAGCAACTCTGCCATGAGATTTGGGGTAGACTGACAAACTGAGTAGGGTCTAGATGAAACTTTTCCCAGAACAATGCCCTAAAGTTTAAAAATATATCTGCCAAGAGAGCTACATCCAGAAAAACGTACAAGTCATGGTAGTCACCCATGTTCTTACATCCAAAGTCTTCCCATACCTTAAGAGCGTGGGAATAATCCTCGTCACTAATATGCTCCTCGGTCAAGTCTGAATAAAAAGATTCCTTTGGGGGTAACCTAGGGTAGCTAAAATCTGCAGCCTGTCGAACAAAAGAATAAGGGTAGACCCCCTTTCTCACAAGCATTTCTAACCTTTTATCCTTTCCAAGAGGCCAACTCTCATTCATCTGTCTAGTAACATTAAACTTTCCCAGACCTTCAGACGCTAACTGTGAGGTTAGTTTAGAAAGGGAGCAAGACAAAAACTTGAAGCTGTCAATAAATCTTAACCTTCCATTCAAAGTTAAAGACATAAACTTTTCAGAGGATAAAGGAATAATATTGATGGACTTAACATCTACCTTGGGAAGGGCCCTTAAGATGGGATGGGAATCGTATCCAGTAAAATTGTGCATAACTACAGAAATGGACTTTACATATTCTGCCTCAATGTTACATCTATGATGTGCATATCCTATAAACTGATAATCCCAGTGGGAATGGTGCTTGACCCTACGCACCTTATTATACTCTTCCTCTCTCTTATCTTTGTCTTCTATGTGGGAAAGTTCCTCGGCACTATCTGGTATGTACTCTTCACAAAACCAACACTTGTCCTTTGGAGCCGATTCTAAGGTTACATTATCAAAGTACATATGCTTGAGAGCATGTTTCTGCCTGTAATCTATCAACTCAAACAACTCTTCCGTATCTGTCATAACGCTTTGTAAAAACTTTGCAGCTACATCTTCATTATCATTCTTAGCATGATAATACCTAGAGGTATGAACATTACCTGAATCGTTAACAATTATATACGAATACCCACACACTACATGCTCTTCGATATACTTTGTCTTACCCTTGACGGTATCTGCTTGAAACTCATAATGGTAATAGTTTTGCTTTTTCCTAAGGACCCCTACACTCTCTTTAGCAATAGGTTTCAAGTAAGACTCAAAGTCTGCAAATACTACGAAAGGGGAATAGCACATTGCTTTGTAATTGCTAAACTTGAGAGTTTCCTCCTGCGCCATTTTAGTTTTTTGCATTCCCATCAGCTCACACATACTCTTATGGTCATCTAATGTTCGTAAACTACGAAAACCCTGAAGGCATCTTCTACAATAATACAACTTTGGGGAATTTAGCTTATAAAATAAATCTCCCAAGTCTCTTATAGCTACGAAATGGGCGTTTATACAACTTCCTAAATCATCTTCCTTAGTATGCTCTATAAGTAATAAGTCTACTTCTATCCTAGAAGGGTCATAAGTACTATGAGACGTTAAATATACAGGAAAAGTCTTACTATGTATGATGGCAGAAACTTCTTTTGTCTCCAGAAGACTGTTGTCCATAACATCTTGTGGTCGTGGTCTTGGATTTTTCTTAAGTTTTTCTTCAATGTGTTCATACAGAAACACTGAAACGGCAAACTGAGGGTTGTTTTTTTCAAATTTCGGGATTTGCTCCAGAGTCATCGGGAAGGTAAGTCCGGTCAAGTTCAACTTTGGTAATAGATGACGGTATGACGAAACGGATTTTGAATGTGGTACGTTCATGTACTTTTTCCAAGCTGCTAGGACGCTGAAGACAAAGCACATTTTGGACTCTTCTGGTGAAGAATTAGGATCAGCGTTAAGGGAAGCTTCACTGTTGTTGACGTTGATAAGACATTGCTTTTGATCCAAGGGTTTAGGTACTTGCATGTATTTTCCACCTCTAATGGGACGGAAGACAGTGGTCAGCATACGAAAGTCACTAATATTTGCAACGGTTAGTCCAGAACCCTTCTCGTTGAAGTCCTCCACTAGTCCATCCACCTTGACAATGGAAAAGTCAATTAACTTTTGGATAAGATGTGGATGTAGAAGAATATTGAAATAGGTACTTATCCACTTTTCGAACAATTCATTTGTTGATTTCTTCATAAAGTGGTACTTGAAGTGGAAGGCAACCTTTAGTCCTCGCTTTTCTGCAAGCTCCTTTCGTAGAATAGACTTTATCTCTTGGTCAAACAATTTGAATACTTGCGACGACTCCACAAGATGGACATTGTCCAAGGCAGCTTGATGATATGTTATAGCACCGTCCATATACGGCTCGTTGAATTCAAAACGTCCATTATCCGCTGGCACACCCCCTCCTCGTTGGCTGAATACAACTCGATGTGCACGAAATGCATGCGCATTCGATTCTTCCCTTGAGTTGAACTGTACGTGGCATTGGGTGCAGAATCCTGTTCTAAACAGTCTGTTTAGCCAATGATGTGTATTCTCATCTACTGGTATGGGGGAACCAGTTTCTTGATCTTCAATGCGTTGGAGCTCAGCTTCTTCTTCGGCAGTAGGATTCCATTCCTCAAAGCCGTTACGTAGGTTGAAGTAAGCTTCTTCAATGTCTTGAAGCTGTTGCTCCTCTTCTGGGGTGATATCCCATGGTTGAAAGCCTTCCGCCATGTTTATTCTTCGTTGAGGAGGAATGAAGCGAGTTCGTCAATCTCAAAGTCTTCCACGTATCCAATATTGTCAGAAGGATCTTCCATAGTACCTTTTCGGAGCGAATCTGGAGGAAAACTGAAGATTTTTCCAGTCGCCGAAGAAGGTTTTATATACTCCTGAAAGTACCTAAATCTACTCGGGTAAAAGTGTAGGGCACTACGGAGGAGCAGGTTTGAACCTGTCGGTACCCCTGGAAGTATAGGGAGGACCGTGGGAATCATATATGAGCAATGTAGTGGAAGGATATAAGATATTGGCATTAAAGGGCTATGTACATTGTGTATAGTGTGAGAAAGGAAGGATGATGTAAGAACATGTAATAGCATGATGACAGAAATGTATACAATAAATGTTATGTAGATGAGAGTGCTTGAGTAGTGGTTAAGGGATGGGATGAAATGTGGGTAAGATGTAATAAAATGCATGGGATTGCATTAAAGTATAGCTGGGAAAGTTTGGAGAATAACCCCAGGTTGGAGGATGCATGTGTGAGGTAATGCAAAAAAGTGCATATAAGATACCCGAGAGTGCAATTATATACGTGGGAAGGTAGTCGTAAAATACTATATGAAGGGTGCTTCAGGAGGGAGAGATTGCAATAAAATGTAGGAAGGTAAGGATGTGTGAGAGAAAAAATCAATAAAATGTACAGCAGGATTGTGATATACTGATGTGTGTGTGAGAGAATGCAAAAAAAATCAATAGGAAGATGCCTGGATTGCAATGTGGGAAGGTAGACGGGTATATGAAGGGTTTGCAATAATTTATAGTAATAAAACATATCAAAGGGTAAGGAATTGCAATAGAATGTGGATGCAATAGATTAGACTTTGCAATAAAACATGGAGGTGAGAGAGAAAAAATACTATACCTGCAATAGGGTGGGAAGCTAGTCGTAAAATCCTATAGGGGTATCCGAGTCGAATGGGAAGGGTCGGGAAAGGGACGGGTAATGGGAAGGGACGGGTAAGGGGGGAGAGACGGATAAGGGTCGGGTAATGGACGGGTAATGGCCGGGCATGGGACGGGTAAGGGGGAAGGGATGGGGAAGGGACGGGTAAGGGACGGGGTGGGGGAAGCCCCATAAGAGCCTATGCTAAAAAACCTCCCATTTGATTTGCTTGTAATTCTGAAATCTATAATAACATAGATCTAAATACGGAACCTACCTACTCCATGTAATTTACGTAAATGCATGCGTTTCTGGAAAGTGCTGACTTTGTCCCAAGTCGAATAGAGATGTACTTTGACGGGAATTTCCTAGGATTGAAATTTCCCTACCTAGAAATGTAATTATGGGAAAAAGTATAGAGTTATATGCAAGAAGTTTGGCTGACAGTCGGAGAGAAAATTTGATGAGTTTGTTCACAAGTTGCATTATCGTAAAGCTTGAAGACGGTCATAAAGAAGACAAGAGAACGAAGACTCAGGGCGGGGTTGTGGGTGTGAGGGAAGGCGGTCGGGTAAAACTCATCAAATAAGATTGGAGACTAAAAATAAGTTTGACGGAACAATAAACAGGAGAAGAGGGTTGCTAGTTAAGAATAAGGATACGTGAAAAAGAAACGGGAATCCTTAGATTTGCTGAGATGGGAATTCAAGAAGCAAGAAAAAGAAAATTGTAGGTTTCACTAAAGAATTCCCGGTTCTTTTCCAATGAAGAAGACGCACATACATCCACATATGATGATTACTCCTTCCAATTTGCCACCCTCTTCTATTTATTCTCTCTACCGTAAATTTTTCGGCTCTCTGACAAATTTTCCCACAACTTATTTGCCTCAATCCCAACCCATTTCTTCTCATCTCACTTCATTTTTGAGGTTATTTTAAAGCCCAACTCTGGAACAAAGTTATTCCACTGCTTTTGTCCTCGCTGCACAAATACATCCCAGATTTTCCACCTCATTTCGGCCTCCTTGGCGCCGAGTTTATGTATTCTTTGGCTAACTTGACGCCCAATTTAATTTTAGCGAGGGTTCATTCTAAAATTAAGGACAATGCCTGCGAAGGTGACGAATGGAACTGAGTGACAGTTTTCAAACTTTCTCACTACCAATGCACCGCACCTACTCAAACCTTGTTCACTCCGGAGCCTCTAAAGAAGAGATAATTGAAAAAGCACTTATGGTGATGAGTGTGTTGGCGGTGGACTCCAGACCCACACGTGTGTCTCATTATTTGCGTGTGGGGAAATAATAGAAATTATTCAAAGAGCTATCAGCACCAGTGCTAAAATTGTACCCGGAAGAGCAGAGAAGAGAGCGGGTTAAAGGGATTGGGAAGGCAGAGCAGGAGGAGAAAGCGGGTAAGAGAAGAGTTAAACTTTCCGGGGATTTAGCGTCCATTCTCTTTTCTTCTCTGATTCATTAGTCATTAGTCTGATTAATGCCTGGTAACGTTGTTGAGGGAGATTCTTAGAGTTCACAAATCATTCTCATCATCCTTCCCCCAGTGATGCACGCGTCATGATCCCACTCATCTCCTCCAGCCTCCTCCTTCTCCTCCCGCATGTAAATCACATCCCCGGGTAATCTACACAAATATACAGCCGACTCACTTCAGGCAGACAGACGGGCTGGAACATTGTTTGGCCGGGAAGGGTTGGGAGTAGCCTGAGATGAATCTAATATGGACGGAGGGGCTTGTGGGATCATTGGAAGATAGATGGAGGGGTCTGGTGGTGGTGTGTGGTTTGAGCTGGTGCAAGTTTTGCTTGAGTTCATTTGCTTATTCTTCGCTCCCCTGATTAGTTTATTCCACATCTCCCGGATGGAAACAGATCAGAAGAGACAGGGGGAGGGGGAGTAGAGGGAGGGGAAGGAGGAGAAAGTATTAAGAGCTCTCGGAGGTGAACGGATGAAAATAAGGGGTTGGTTCGTGGGAATATTGAAGAACCTTTTCGGTTCCCTGACTCTCAAGGGGTTGCCGCACGTCTTCCATCCAACTTGTATATTCTTTAGGTATGGAACGATGCTGTTTTGTATGTAAATCAAGCGGGAAGAGCCAATCTTCTTTTCGTTTCATCTACTTCTGCACGAGTGGGAATTGTTCAAGGGAAAGATTTGAATCAGACCCAAAGAATAAAGATTGTGGCACAAATTAAAATACAAACTTAATTGATTCATTGGGTTTGGTTTTCTTGGATGAGGTGGCGGGTAAGAGTCAGGAGCACAATACCCGGTTATCTTAACCGGTTGCTTAGACAAGGAAAGGTTCAACCTTTCTCTTAATCAAATAACCACAAAGATGGTTTTCGGCTAGGCGAACCAAGTAATAGCTCAATAGCTGAAAGTATCAGCTGTTTAAAGATGGGAGAAACATCTTTGAATGTTCTACTTTTGATGGGTGAAAGTGGTTTTCGGTGAAAGCAAATACTAGCTAGAATATATCTAAGTGTTATCAAATATATCCAGTTCAAGCTGTAATAAAGGTGAATGAGGTTTTGCCATTTGACGGGGCAGAAATGCGTCGCCAGCAAGAAAATTCTGCAATTCAGATTTAGCAATCCGTTAGCTTGGAGAAAGTAGAATACATTTCGTTCGTAATATTGCAACAAGCTCTTATCATTGCAAACACAGTTTTAATTGCAAATAGAAGATTTCCTTGTAGCCATGATAGTTGAGAAAGTAGCTTAATTCTTCGAATGTATTGGGTCAGCTTTTCTTGGATTCGTTGTCAAAGAAAGTTCCCGTCCGTGAAAGCAAGTATATCTTGCAGGGGGTTAACTGCGTTGCAAAATCGGTTTGAAACGAAAAACAGGGTACGATAAGCCAGAAAAAAACAGAATCAAGAACAGGGAAGTCGCTGAAAATGCTCCGAAAGGGGAAGAGGAGTCGACAAGGTGAAATATTACCACCGGCGGATGAGGGGAAATAGGAAGCAAGGGCAGAGGTTTCTTGTAGCTTGACGGTGAGATAACGCTCTGAATTTTAGATTACGTAAGAGAAAGGCTTGCTGAAGAATAGTGGTGATGTAGAGAATAGAGAAAGAGAATCTGAGGTGGGATGGAGTAGAAGATGATGAGATTGTTCTTCTCGAGTCTCCGGAAACCAAAGAGGGAAGAGAAGCTGGAGAAAGCTCTTCTTCCGCTGGTGAAAGCAAAGACGGTGAGGGTATGAGGTTGATGATGGGAAGGTGAAAGGCTGGATTCCAGGGGATCTGACTAAGGAGTAAGAGGAGAGGGAAGAAGATCTCTTGACTTTCCGACTGATGATTCAATTCAATCTACCTCACGACACTGAATACTCTTGCCGATAATTTAAACTCTTGTCGACTCCACCTTTCAACTCTGGCATCCTCTCCTGCAACAGAGGGAGCAAGAGAGCGAGAAAGCGGGAGAGAGGGTAAACAATCCCTCGAGATTTTTTTCTCCTATTGAGATTTCAACCGCGTCTGAGTTATGAGACTTTCATTTTGAAAAGAGACCTGTATCCAGGCCAAGAGGATATTCAATTCTTTTTATCTTCTAAAGCTTTCTAAGCTTCCATTTAATTGATTCTTGTTCCAGCTTTCTCCAGCACCTTGCAAGAAAGCCAGTTTGAAAAGCCTCTGTGATCCAATTTTCATGTGAGTGCAATAATAAGTTGAGGATTTGGCGCGTGTAGATTTTGTAACGTAGGTGGCGCCTTGATCGGCACTCTACATCTCTTGGACTATAAACTTTACAAATATGCAACTGATAGCTCAATGCTAACGAAAAACTAAAATTATTTAGGGTACCTGGACAAGATTTACTCAAGAAACCGGCGTTACAATTCAACAACGCACCGGCTACGGTTAAAGATCATTGCTATTTCAAACTTTATCAGCAAAAATTTCAGGCAAAAATTTCAAAAAAGCCATATGTATTGAAGACAAGGTTCAAGATTTTCAGTAATTCTATACTTTCTCCATCCCGGTAATACTGGGAAGAAGAAAGTGGAGAAAGTACATATAGAATATTCGTCATTGCTAAATATAAATATCCGACAGGATATGCAAAATAATAAAATAATAGAGAAAGTGACAGTTTTGATGAAAATTCTCTTTGCTAAAACTAACAAAACTAGAGGAAACCTTATGCGGATTGAAAGGAAATATAAATTTTATAAAAATATAGACAAGAGAAAGGGAAGACAGGACAGGGCTGGGAGACGAGACAAGAGAAGGCACAAAAGGTAGTAGACGAAAACAAAATAAAAGACGAAAGCAAAATCGGGAATATCCAGTTTCTACCTGCTGGAGTCTTTTTTTCGTAAAATGATTATATATTTATAGAGGCTCTTTGGAAGACAGGCGGGTTCTTGTTTTCTCTTTCTTTTTCTACTCCACATGGAGGGGATGAGTAGGAGAAGAGGGAAATACCCGGGTAACCACTGATGAGACCCTGACTACAAAACTTTTAATACACAGTGCAGACAGGATGAAATGGAGAAATAAATGTAGAGGATGGAAAGAAGAGGAGAAAGGGGAGCAAAGGGTTTGTTGAATTTTTCCGATGCTGCATCACAAGAGACGAATAGATGTAAAGAAAACGGGAAAAGTTTACTCCAAAGCAAGGACTGTGGATCAGTCTGCAACATATTGTAGAATATACGGCTAGGCAAGGTCCGGAGTTCATCACCTTCCTTGGCAATAAGCTCTTTACTTGCTAGCTGAGATTCTATCTATTCCCTAAACCAACTCATTCCTCAGTAACCCGATGCATTGAATGACCTACTCGCGTACAACTAATAATGTACAACGCCCGATGCAATCAGCTGGAGAACACAGAGAGAGAACCTTATTGTTCAAAGGCTAAATGTTTAATCCCCTGAACCTACTGTCGAACCCGAGGATGATACCTCGATCCTCCAGCAGATCCAGTCAACTCCTCCTCCTCACAAACTCCTCTCTTCATCCTTCGCTGGACAACAATTCCTGTTCCAGCTCTTAACCTAAACCTTGTATTCCTATATACATAAATGATCACGATCCCATGCCGTGACACTCTCCCCCTCTTCCAGAAAAATTTCATGCAATGAAATTTGTGATTGAGTAAGTTAATAAGTAGTGTTCACTTAATTAACATGAATTTTTCGAACCTTTCAACTTGTTCCTTAACCTACGTTTCCTATTCCGAATAACCCGTTTATCAGGATTGTTAACATAATACAACCTCCTAGCTTCCTTGTTTAACGGATTTGGACAAAACTGTTTTCGATGAGTTGTCTCTTGACATCGATAACAGTAACTAACATTAACATTAGTATAATCATTACCCTTAATCATAATTGCATCATTCACCTGTACCGATTCATCCATACACGAATTTTCCTCATTGCTAATCATAACATTCTCATCAAAATTATTCGATACTCCCTCCTCGCAATCAATCATCTCACTATCAGCACTCATGTCATTTCCATCAACTGCTACATTAAAATCATCAAAAGTTTTGAATGAACTTACAGAATATCCTACATCCCAACACTTAACAAATCGATCAATATCTCTATCGATATAACGTAGCCAAGCTTCACCCGAAGACCAGCGTATTGCTGTTTTATCCGCCACTGACATTGCTGCCAATCTAACTAAAACCGATGTTGCTACGACACGACTTGGCAGATCATCAAATCTTCTTGCCGTATCATAACGCCACCAGAATAGTTTGCGAAATACAAGAAGCTGATTCGAAGACATTGAATCACATTTCAACAATTCTTGCTCTACCGATAAGTGTACGCGAAAAGGGATGATAACCGCTGAAGTTATCTGACAATTCCTCAAAGTATCACTCAAAACTGTCGTATGACCGAGACTATCCGCCTCACATACGACATTTACACAATAGTCATAACATACTTTCAAATAATAAACATTCTGAGCTGCTGATAATAAGTGATTGCTCGAAAGCGGACGTACACGATAATCCTCACTCTCACTAGTTAAATCTAACTTGAACTTTGCAAAATGACACACGAAATAATCAAACCTACGAGCTTTGTCCTCACCTAACAATCGCTTAAGTAACAACTGAGCATCAATAATAGGATACATATAAATTTCAAATGAATGCTGCATTACTGCATTAACCTTATCCGCATCATAAACAATTTTCAGTATCTCCACATTCTCAAAGATTATACCTTTCAATACATATTTAACATCATTATGTAATTTAAATACATCGATCAAAAACACATGATCACAACAAGACACACAAATTAAACAACTTAATGGCATAAACCCTTCATCGCTAGTATAAACATTAACTGCAATCTCACTCGAAGACAATATAACGTCGTTCATAAATCTAACTTGTTCTTCGTTTGAAACAAAATGATGATCAGGCATTCGGTTTCCATCGAAATCTTGACAATGACGCTTAGATAACCATTCCTCTCTCGGGATGAAATTAGCAGCTTCCGATTGATACGGATGTTCTCCAGGTTGAATCAGTAATGAGTTGCGCAGACTCATATCCTCTCCAACGTCCTCGTATACCGTCTGTGGTCTGTCCTTCCAACTACAACCGCCCCAAAATTTCCCCATTGAAATTAATTAAGATTCAACGAACCTTAAATTATATACAAAAACGAAAATCAATTAATATTAATCCCCAAAAGTATATATATACAAATCAAAAAATGAATTTCCCCTTAAGATTTACTGCCTTAAGGTTCTTTCTCCGGTTTCACTCAGCTTTTTATAATTAATTGCAACACGTTCTCTAAGCTTACGCTTAAAATCTACTGGAACTGGTTTAACTACTGGATGTTCTAACTGAGCTTGAACTTTAACCACCCTTGGAATTACTTTGTACGGCTTCATTTGTTGTACATGACACGAAAACAAACTCTTCTCGTCCCACTTCCCTGTATTTGAATCAACTTGAGTTAACTGATATGTAACTGGAGTTAATGATTTAATTACTCGATATGGACCTTTCCATCGTGGAGCTAACTTTTGCATAATCCCTCGTTCTTTATCGGATTGCACATGAGTCCTAATCCAAACATATTCTCCTATGCTGTAACTCACATCCCTATGTTTAGCATCGTACAACTCCTTGTTTTTCCTATGTGCATCAGCTATGTTTGCTCTTACGAAATCAACTAAATCTTTCATCATACTAGGTACATTCCTACTCCAATCATCCACACTTGAACTTTGTCCTGATTCAAAATTTCTATCGAACGGTAACGCAATCTCTCTTCCTAGATTCAATAAAGCTGGCGTAACCTTGGTAACATCATGAACACAAGTCCTAAGAGCTAAAGCAAACTTTTGTAAATGTTGAGCCCAATCCCTATGACTCTTAGCGAACATTGCTATCATGTACTTTAAATTCCGGTTAACTCTTTCCGCTAAATTTGGCTGCGGGTGATACGTGCTGAGAAACTTATGAGTTATTCCCCAATCACTACACATCTTCTTAACTGCTCTGGATTTGAAATTACTAGCGTTGTCACTCAAAATAACTCTCGGCGAACCATACCTGCAGAAAACCTCATCTTCTAATTTCTCTACCACCTTCGTTGCTGTTGCACTAGTCATCGAAAATAGTTCCACCCACCTCGACAACTGAAAAACAACAACTAGCAAAAACCTATGGCTTTTTCCTCCTGAACTTGGAGTAAATGGACCCATAAAGTCTATACATAACACTTCAAATAATCCCGTCGGAGCTTTAATTTCTCCTAACAACCCTGCTGGTTTCAACTGATCCGCTTTAAATTCTTGACATTTCTCACAAGACTGAACATAAGTAGCTATGTCACCGTTCATACCTACCCAGAAACACCTATCCTTGATTCTACCTTTTGTCTTCCTGACACCCATATGACCTGACTCTGCAGTGTCATGAAATAAACTGATAATTTCTTGAATTAATCCCTTAGGAATAACAGGTACTATTTCTCCCCTGCATGGTTTATATTCCATTTCCTGAGTTTTTATTATTTGACCATTATTATCACCATTTGTATTATTACCTGACCTAGTAATTACCAATACATAACTTAGTTTACCCGTACCTAAACTATGCATAGATTCAACCTTTGAATCTTGACCATTTTAAATTATTTTGACCTTTGAGCTTGATTCTAACTCTTGAATTAATTCCTTTTTAATAATGCAATAAATAATCCCTTCGATTAACACAAAATAATTGCTTGCAATTTTTACTGGCACCTTGCCATTACCTATAACCTGCTTAATTTTACCAATACCAACATCTTTTTCTTGTTCCCTAAGCAATCTCACCTTATCCAGACTAGCATAAGCTACTGCAACCAATGGAGTAAACATGATTTCCTTATTATAATCAACTATTCTTTCGGATTCTTCCGGTTCTACCGGATCTCTACTTAACGAATCTGCCACCA
Source organism: Sminthurides aquaticus (assembly GCA_906901655.1). NCBI lineage: Eukaryota > Metazoa > Arthropoda > Collembola > Symphypleona > Sminthurididae > Sminthurides > Sminthurides aquaticus. The sequence continues at coordinate 3,031,938 of CAJQTT010000010.1, forward strand.
CGTTAGATTTCCCTGATCTATGAACCACTGTTAGATCGTACTCGCTAATCTCAATTCGCCAAGCTAACAACTTCCTTGACGGCTTCTTACAACTAAATAACCACTGCAACGCACTATTATCTGTCTCCAATTTAACCTTTTGACCCCAAATGAACTGCCTATGCTTTTCAAGCGACCAGACCACGCTTAAACACTCCAATTCACAAGCGTTTAGCTTGCGCTCTGTATCACTCAATTTTCGACTGCTAAAACATATAGGATACTCTTTTCCATCAATAAACTGCAGCATAACTGCTCCTAACCCCACATTACTTGCATCAGTACGGATAATTATCTCCTTACTGTAGTCTAACCCTTTCAGACAAAGCTTACTACACATTTCCTCCTTGACCTGTTCAAATGCTCTCTGTTCAACATCCGCCCATTTCCATAATTTACCTTTCCTAGTTAAATCCGACAATGGTTTAATAATCTCTGCGTAATTACTGATGAAACTAGAATACCACCCACTCATGCCCATGAATCTCCTTAGGCTTTTCTCCTTGTTCTTTGAACTATTTGGCGATGGAAAATCGACTATAGCCCTGACTTTTTCTGGATCACGAATCAAACCTATTGGTGTCATATAATGACCTAAGAATTTAAAGTTATCGACAAAAAACTGAGATTTCTCCATATTCAAACTAAATGGAACTGTATTCAACTCCTCTAATATCAACCTCAAATGTTCAAAATGATCCTCAACACTTCTTGAAAACACTACCGTATCATCCATGAAGTTAAACAAAAATTTCCCCGGATACTTCCTCAATAATGAGCGAATCGCTAAGTCAAAAGTCCTAGGAGCCCCTTTCAAACCAAACGGCATTGACTTCCACTGAAAATGACCTGTTTCTGTAACAAAAGCTGTAAACGGAATACTGTCCTCGTGCATTGCTATCTGCCAAAATCCTGCCTTGAAATCTAGAATTGAATAAATAGCTCCTGTCGGTAATAACCTGAGAATACTATTACAATTAGGCATAACTGTAATGCTATCTACCGTTTTAGAATTTAATTTTGAGTAATCCACACATAGGCGCCAGCCATTAGATTTCTTCACTAATACAACTGGACTTGCGTATTCTGAGCTTGATTCTTCGATAAATCCACGCTGTAATAAATCCCTCATCTGTCGATCAATTTCTTGCTGCTTCTCTGGAGGATAAGAATACGGTTTACACACAACTGGAATATTATCCTTTAAAATAATTTTATGTTTAAATCTCTCTGTAATTTCAATCTCACCATCCGAACGAGCAACTCTAGGATACCGTAATAATAAATCCTCCAATCTTCTCTTCAAATCCTCCCTGCATATAATTTTGTCCTTCAAGCTAACGCTTAATGTGGCTGCTACGCACCTTCGCTCAAGAAAATTGTAAACCTCCGCCTCCTTCCCCTTAAACCAATACACATCAGAATCCAAATCAATAACCATACCCACCTTGGAAATAATATCACAACCTATAAGACACGGCTTTGGTAAATTACAATTAACCACAACAAAATCAAACTTCCCTTCGAAATTACCAAACCTTACCGGAATCTTGATTACACCTTCTGCTTCCATTAACTCACCATTTGCTGTTGTTAAAATATTATCAAACTCACCCAGTGGAATATCTAACCCTTTAATCACTTTCTTGCTAATTAAGGAACGATCACAACCCGTATCAACTATTGCCATAACAGCAAAACTACCACATATTATTTTAATCAACGGCACACTAGAACCCACCGAAACTGATAAAACCAAGGAACGTGCACGGGGTCCGTCCGGTTCATCGCCTTCCTTGGCAATAAGCTCTTTACTTGCTAGCTGAGATTCTATCTATTCCCTAAACCAACTCATTCCTCAGTAAACCGATGCATTGAATGACCTACTCGCGTACAACTAATAATGTACAACGCCCGATGCAATCAGCTGGAGAACACAGAGAGAGAACCTTATTGTTCAAAGGCTAAATGTTTAATCCCCTGAACCTACTGTCGAACCCGAGGATGATACCTCGATCCTCCAGCAGATCCAGTCAACTCCTCCTCCTCACAAACTCCTCTCTTCATCCTTCGCTGGACAACAATTCCTGTTCCAGCTCTTAACCTAAACCTTGTATTACTATATACATAAATGATCACGATCCCATGCCGTGACAATATCTCTTCGCACATGCAGTGGTTTTCATTATGACAGCCGGGAAAAGACGGTGAAAGCAACTTCTCACACAGCACATCACTGAAAATTTCTATGAAGGAAGATGAGACGAAGAAAAGACTCGTGGACGTATTCCAGATTGAAGGATCCGACTCAACTCATCGTTTCCACCTCAGGAGAAATCACCCTATTTTAGTTCCAATCACTCCCTTCTCCTTTCTTTTAAAAGCCACACGTTCCCATGGTTTCGCTGCCAACTCATCTCATTTCATCTTCTCCCCCTGTCGATCATCCCACAGCTTCTATTCAACCGTCAAATCTGACTTCTTTCTACTCATCCAAATCATACGAAAGGTTCGAAAAATCTGACAATATTTCTGCAAGGTTTTGAGACGACAGGTTTTTTGAAAATCATTGTATGTTGCCGTGACAACCGCCGATTTTCATGACAGTTCAAAGGAGTAGTTGAAGGAGGTAATATTTTAGATCGCAGATATGAGATAGGGAAACAAATATTTCGCAAATTTTACCAAGCTTCAATTTTGTGTTGCTGAGGTGATGACTTGGACGTCGTTTACGAAAATTTGCTTTCCTGCCCTTCCTCCTTTCTGAAGTTTTTTCGCGAATCAATCCGCTGCTACAACTTGAGAGTGATACAGATAATATGGGGGGAAAGCTGATAAAAGTGCATACCGCAAATACCGCTAGAACAATTCTGAAATTATCCAACTGCAGTTCAAATTTTAGCAAAGTCAGCAGTTTACAATTACAAACTGCTCCTAAAATTCCTGCAGCTTTCAAAGAGTGTCTCGAAAAGAATAGCTTTAGGAATCCTTTTCACTAGCTACAAATTTTAAACAAGAGGAACAGGATCCAGTCAAGCGTACCTGTTCCATCGAACAGAAACAATTTTTGTATTCCGTAGTAGCCTTGGTCCAGACTGTCCGGCGGCAGTATAGTTTCTGGGCATCTGGATCGCGGCTTTTAGGATCATCCCAACTAATTAGATTCCTTTCAAAATCTAATCCTGTCTGCTTTGATAACGACAGAGGGAATTGATGGGGCATTGCCAAATAGATGGCAATTGTCCTTGTCCAGCCTCCAAGAATTTGTTGCAAGCACATGACGTGAATGCTGGCAAAGCAAAACCAATCCTTCTTTGCGTCATACATTCGGACATGTAGGTATACAAAACCTAAAATACCCGGCCAGCCTCCTGTTTTTTCTTTTGTATTCTTCCTCAATTCTGACTAGTGAAAATTGTGCTTTCTCCTCCTGCTGATGCTGCTTTCGCAACTACCGTAGGTTTTCAAACAAAACTTGAACAGATAGGTAGGCAGGTAAAGGGGCAAGAACGGAAGCTTTCTCTTGACTTTCACCGCTTTTTCTTCTCTTTGTTGTTCATTCTTGTTTCTAAAACATCCAAGCCTACATAAACAAGAGAACCCTTGTTTCACGGACTGATGAGTACACGGAATACGTAAACAACTAATGGTAAAAGGATGAAGAATTTAGGGAAGCATGTCTTTCTGAATAAAATAGAAAAATTCCAAAGAAACCATCCAATCAACTTTCACCAATTTTCGGAATGGTTTCAAAGCTTATAGGGTTGCAAGTATGTTAAAGAGAAAGAAGGTATGTTGTTTGTTAACTGGAAATCCAATCAATAATTATTTTCCGTCTTAACAATCCCAAATTGATCTCTTAGAACCTATTTTGGCGGATTTTTAGATGATTACGTTGCAGTGAAGCATAGAGAAAGTACGGCAAAAGAAGTAAAAAAAATTTTTTATACTCAGCTACGTTAACGGGTACATGTAGAATTTAAAATTAGAAACTAAACAAGCTCCCCGCAAGCGCTCCAGGCATAGGTAAGTACAATAGGCTATTACCAAATATTTGCGTTTCTCACAACCTTGAATTAAGCCTACAGACAGCTGGTATTTATAGAGTCTTGTCTTGAGGCGCGAAGCAAATGAAGCTTGAATATCGGTGAGAAGAAATAGCATGCTACGTTGAAAATTCAACAAACTTTCATTGCGCATTTTAGGCTCTTCATGACCTTCTTCAGCCTTGCAAAATTAGATCTTCGAACCATAAACTAAATTTTTGATTGTGGCCTCGAGACAACGAGTAAAGCCTCCGGAATACTCAGATAAAACTAGATTCTCTCGCAAAATTCTAAAGGCTGAAAAAGGAGTTTATTTTACGTTCAAGGCACAACATTACAAACACACGTTCACTTTTCTGTTTAAAATAAGTGGGTCTGTTTTAAAACTTCCACCGGGCATCTTATGGCGGGCCAAACCGCGTCATACAGAACAGAATACATCGTCAGAGCATAGAAGCCACTTCAGTCTCACAAATCGCGGTCCAGATTAACATACACAAGATTCATTCATGGATAAAGCAGTAAAAGTACTCACAGTCCAAAGAAAATATCAAAAGGAATCTTTAAAGATTTAAAACCACCCGTTTCTTGACTACAAAAGATTTTAATAACAATAAATTATTTATATAAACTTTTTAAATACTTACGTCCTAAAATTCGTAAAATACAATACAAAGGTTCGTGGTGATATGGTTTGAAGATTAAAACTGATAAAAACAAAGAAAAGAAAGCACAAAGTTTTGATTGTTTTAAGACCTCATTTAATTTCTAGTTTTGCAACTAATTTCTAAAAGTTTCTTGAGGAAATATGGTGAAAGAATTTAGTACAACTTGGTTTTAACGTTCAAGCATTACTTTAATTTGAATCCCTGAAAGTATTTCACAAATTTATCTTGGCGCAATCCCCAAGTTTTCTCTTTGTTCTCAACCCTGTACTACTAGAATTACTTTCACCACTTTCTCCGTTCCCACAATTCTTCCGCTCAGCCCTATGCTTTCTAATATTTTATTCACAATCCCTCCACAATCTATAAAAACACTCATTTCTGTCGTAAACTATGAGCTTCTCTTGGAAAGCCCACCGGATTTTAGGAAGCGTGAAGCAGATATTGGCAAAGTTGTGTGATAATATTTGCAAAATTTTGTAGATTTAAAATCCTGGACAATGGAAAACAGGACAAGAAGTACAAAATAATTTAATTCACGCTCCTTAACAGCTTCTTTCTTGTATTACATTTTAAGTTTTGAATTATCTTGAGTACAGTTAAAATATTTCGGCGAAAGACAATGCAAAATTTAAAGCTGCAATCCAGAATAATGTAGCCTCCAGATAATTATTTTCTTAATCTACATTCTTGGAGTAACTTTTCCATAAAGGGAGCATTCAATTACAGGAGGGAAGACGTGGTAGAGAGAAAGGATGGAGATTGGTTCAAGGGAAATACTCTCCCGCTTTCACTCAAACAGGAAATTGTTCTAGAATCAACCGACTGTAAAATGAATTTCAACCCAGCCTCGATGAATTCTCCAGACCCGGCGCGATCCCCCGCCTGTCTGTACTTCTCCCCCAGAAAACCTCAAACTTTTTACAATCTAGAGCCGACAATATAGCAGCAGCATCCAACTTGCAAGCTATAGCGTCAAGGAAACAATCCTGTTTCTATTCTTGCCTCTTCCTGAAAAAATCCCTGGAAGGAGCACAACTGAAACAAGGGGAAGTAATTTTAGGAGGAGAAAGCAAAACACATAGCTAATGGATAGCTAGCCTTTTCCCTATACTTTTCTTCCAGGAGAAAAATCCAATCTGTACGCCGCCCTTCCTTTTGAACCATCCATCCTTTGCCCGCCCAGATTCAAAAGCGAAAGAGAAACAAAGCTTAAAGGTGGGACGATCACAAAGCAGGCTTGGAATGAATTTCTCCAATGTTAGAGTAGATTCTCTTCTTGATGAGAATCTCTTTTATTTCCCTCTTCCCGTGCCCTCTGCCACGTGTTTCTACGTTAACCAAGCTCGAAATGAACGTCATGTACAAGCGCGTCTAAGAAGACATAAACATGGAATCACATTGTATTTGCATGCCTTAATGCAAATTCCCTGTACCGTCAAAAATTTACATTCTATGCCAATTTACGGGAAATCTGCCCGAAGCAATTCTGCTTCCTTGCTTTCTCCTGCTTTCTCTTTGCTTCATCAAGCAAGAAACCCGGGCGGAACGGGGAAACCAAGCTTGGAGAACAATCTACCCGGGATTAAGTAAAATATTCTCCAACCCGCTTCTTCCACTTCTCGTCTCTCCGTTTTGACAACATACTTCCCACTTGCCCACAAATCCATCTCAGTTCAACCACCATCTATCTATCCATCTTAAATATATGCAAGCAAACTACGAGTAAAGGGAAAGGAGGCAATGCTTCCAGACTTTCTCTTTTGCAAGCTTTCTCCGGGAGTATCCTTAGTCGCTTCACTTTATAAAGACGTCTACATAATGCTTTTTCCTCCAAACCAAACACTTCCTAAGAGTTCACTCTAAGTTATCAGAGTCAATTGAATCCAAAGGCGTACATATAATAGTCTCAAAAGGGCACAATCATGAGAAGCGCGTATTTCAAAGTGAGTAGCAGATATTATGAACGGAAGTGGCGTATTTATAGATACATGGATAGCCTTCGGTTTATCGGGGTTTTCCCCGAATTATTTACTCAACCACCTATCCGTATCATTTCTGGGACCCAGAATCTGGGTACTGCCGAAATACTATGTCCTGAACCATAAGTTTTCACAAGACTGAACAGGAAGTAAACCGCAGGGATGTACAAGTTCCTCCGACTAATGACAACGGCTTGGGGCTCCAAGCTCAGCAGACTTCCTTCCGCTTAAAGCTTCCTTTAAACGCTTATCTCTAAAGCTATTTCAATTTGCCGTGTCAAATCCATTACACAATGTTACCAATACGTCCTCCTTACACTGGAACGCCTCTTAATATTGACTTTCTCTTTCTCCGACCTAAATCTAAATGCGATAGAACTTTTGCTGCAACAAAGTGAACTGTGAGTTTGTAGCCTCATACTGAACTAGACATCTTTAAATGCACACTGTACTTAGGATTTATCGTGTTTGGCGGAAATTACCTTCATTCTTAGCATGCACGGTCATGATGAAATCTTCTCACACACTATTCCTAATGAGTAAAAGAAATGTAAGCGGCGTTAAACTCCATAGTCTTGTATATAATTTAAAAATTCTTTGAAAGTCCCGCTCTATTTCTACCATTATTTACTTTCCTCGTCAGGAATTTCAAAAGCATCCCTAATAAATCACTCTATAAAACAATACAAGTCTACTTTCTCCAAGCGCTTTCACCACTTCCGAAAATCAATCAATTCTACCTAGAAGCTTTCTCTCTTCAATATCTACTTTCTCCTCCTCTCCTCTCTCCCTTCCCATCGTGCCTGCTTCTAATCTTTACTATTCATAGAGAAAGAGCATCTTTACAATTCCATAAGTCTTTGAAATTTAGTTTCCATCATGATTTTCTCCCCACATTGGGATGGGCTTGAACATGCTGGATAGCTCACACACTCTGCTCTCCTCCAATGCTTTCTCCTCATATCCTCCCGCGTCCCATGTCCCAACTCTCCTGCTACTTACTTGGTTTGGTGAATCAGCCCGTGTGAACAGAGGTTTGTTAGCCGGCTTAACTAAATCAGCTTTGGAATACACAAACAGTGGTATGATAATCCAGGGGATCGGCTGTAAAAACAAGTGGTAGATATATACAGCAACTCCATCCGGAGAACCGCCACTTGTGCTAAGAGGACGACAGAATTCTACTGATATTCTACAAGATCCGATGTGGCCTGAAGCCAACGGAAACGATAATGCATTCCATCTATAATTCACTACAAACACATGAGCTTTCTAGTCTCCTCTGCTCCTGGGAACTAGCTACTTTTCCCTCTGACTTTCCTCATCTATTTTAAGCAAGCTAGCATAGAGAAAGCATGGAGAAAGTAGCCTATCTATACATAACAAGAACGCACACATTGCTTGTTTTATATTTACAAAATTCAGTCCAGGCAGCTACTATAACTAGCCTTCCACATTTCCCTTGTTCTTTTTAAATCAACCCCCTACGCAATACTAAAAGAGATTTCTGCCCTATTTCTAGATTCCAGATTAGTCCTACTTATAAGTGGTTTTACAACAGCTTTGCCCTAAAACTCTCCTGGAAAACTGGGCAACAACACCACGGAGGGACTATACATAGCTTGAAAAAATTTACAATTCTACCCTCCGGGATAATCCTCTGTGTCTCTTGTGTTTCCATAATTCCAAGCTTGCTTTCACTACGTAGCTCTGTACAGATCTGTATATTTTCCATCGCTCTCCTCCTCGTCATCATCCCACACTTGATGGTTTTTCAGCCTTCTTCTCTACCGTTAGTCTCCATTTTATTTCACAATTTACATGGATTTCATTAAAGCTTAACGCCTGTACTTTAAATTCCCTCGTAAACTGAATTGTAATGAGCCTTTGGAGCCGTCCTCTTCCAAAATTAAACAAGACATTCCGAGAAATAATACTGTTACACTAACAACCGCCATCATTTGGTTTACCTCGTAGATTCTGAAATGTGGACGACCATAAAGCCTGGAGTCTACGTCAAAATAGCTAACGCTTGAATCATCTTTATCGTTCATGGCTCCCTCTTCTGTTATAATCATTCAGTCCTATCGTTGTCGTTAAGGCAGCCATATTGAGGAACACTACGTGTCAAAATTTAACCCTGGAGCGGCTATTTTACCCTGTGTTTCACCCAAGGATCCCAAATCCCATTATGTCTAATTAATCATGAGCAAGAGAATTTCCCGCCTCAATGAACAAGAAGCACGGGAGAAAGCTGCATCACCGCTACTAATACTCCGGACTTTCACCCGTTTTCTCTTTCCTCTCCTCGTTTGCTCTGCCTAAGCTTTACCTGCTTTACTGAAAGGTAAATGCGGCTGATGGTGCTTGAGTTGAGTGTAGCTGTAATTAAGCGGAATGATGTCTAACGTGGAGGGTGCTCTGGGAACAATTTGTATACATTTATCCGGTTCTTCATAGGCAATTGTATTACTTGCTTTCTCTAAGAGCTCGTTCCTAGCATTACTGCATTACTCAATTCCCTCTCTCTCCTGCTCGCTTCCGTCTTTCGCCGGGTTTAGATCTAATAACAATCGGCGGAAGGTGGAATTTGCTAAGAAGAAGGGAAAAAGAACAGAGACAAGGGAGAAAACGGGCAAGAAAAAGAGTTTTACCCTTTCTTAGAATGCAGGAAAAGCGGAGAAAGTCAGAGAAAGGAGAGAAGAATGCAGGAGAAAGTGACATAGGACTTTGATCATGTCAGGAAGGCGGAAAGGAGTCGTCTCATCAAAGCATTAAGATTTCTTAATTTAACGAGAAAATAGAGAGGCTAGCGGAAGCTCCGCTCGGGAACGTCCTGTCGCTTTTGTACCTAAGAGGATTATACGACATAAAAAGATTTTTGAGCTTTCCACAAAATTGCAGATTTCTCTTTGAATCCGCAGTCTACTCATCCCTCCTTGCTCCTTCCTCCTTTGCAAAGGGAAGAATGCAAAGAAAAGGCTGAGAGGATGGGAGAAGAGGCGAAATGAGAAAATGAAGAAAGAGAAAGCGGAGAAAGTCGTGGGTGGATGCAAGTCATATAGCATCCGCTATATACAAGAAACGTCATGAGATGAACGGCAGTATATGTCTTCGTGTCAGGGATGAGCAAAACCCAAGTGAAAGTCAGTTTGTAGAGGGCATGAGGGTGGGGGGAAATGAAAGCAATGTTTATGGAAGGTGGTATATTTGGAATGGAAGAGGCAGTGAAGAAGACGTTGGATGAGCAGAAGGAATGCTTGAGGAGAAAGTACGAAGGAAGAGATGCCACGTGCATTTCAATCTCGGCCGCTCCTTTCACCTGTGGATGAATTGTCCTCCCAGGCTTTTGAGTAAGAGCTTCTCCCAAGCTCCAAGGCTTAGAATTTCATTACGAGTTGTAGTAATTCCATAGAATAAAAGATGATTGGACAGGGAGAGAAAGTCGGAGCGGGAAAGAAGAAGATGGGGATGAGAGGCATGTATATAGAAAAGATGTAGAAAAAGAAATAAATTACAAAGAGGATGGCCGCTAGAGAAAATAAAAAGGTGGAGCTGAATACAGGGAGGAGGGTGGATTGGGCAAGAAATCTTGTTATTGAATTATATCATCTTCCTTTTAAATCTTCAATCAAAACTTGACAAAGAAGCCGCGCGTCCTCTGATGACTTCTCTTGTGTGAGCTAAGAGCGGAGGACACGCAACTTTTTCTCCTATTCACCTATTAACAACATAAGCATCCTCATTTTGCAGGATTTGGTAATTGAAGCTATGGAAGGGGCAGATAAGATGAATATTGTAAGGGTTCATGAAAGTTTTCTCCGTGAAACGGAGGAAGGTGTTGATTGCTTCAAGGCAAAAGTGGCGCCAACTAGTGGTGAAATTGTTTACTAAAGAAAACCGTATTTAAATGATGTCAGTAACGTTCAACGATTCGCAAATTACTCAGTAAATGTACTGAAACTTGAATTAAATCGTTTATGAACGGCTGTAGGAAGGGGCGACAGCGACAGCGATGCCAACTACATGATTTAAAGTTAACGTGTAGAATGACGCCGATTTAAACTTAAACGTATTTAGCATATATCCCATGATCCAATAATTTTTTGGCCGTTTTCCCAGAGTCAAATAACACCATAATTTACATAGGTAAATCTTGCACGACAAATCGCATTGTCCATTTCCCGCGTCAGTTAATTAAATACAATTAAAAGCTTTACTTACCGATAGTTTTTGGGCAATGAATTTGTTGCGATGCCTAGTACCGGGTTTTAAGGCATATCCTCCAAAGATCCAATAGGCCTTATCAGGTATAGGATTAGCGCATATCTCTACACTTAGTGAAAGCGGCTGTCCTGTAAATCCCATGATAGTCCTATTTGTAGGGTAGACCACAGGTCGACCTACATTTTCAAAAATAAGTCAAGATGTGCATCAAATTTTCAAAATCGGCGTACTTGTCCCTTCTATCCCTCTGATCATTAATTTCAGTCGTTAGGCTTTCACTACTTTCTCCATATCTACCTGTACACACCTTTGCTTTCATAGGCACGCAGCCGCACGTGTACTCGAAACCATGTTTCATTTCCACGTAAACAGTGAAGGTTCAAAGCCTTGTAATTCTGTCCGTTCCTATGGTTTGATATTCTAACTACTCACATCGCTCCTCTTTGATTCCAGCTTTCTCCTCATGGATTTGCAATTGACTAGCAATTTGTAGATGAGAAAGCTGGGTGTGTATTCAGTTGATGTTTTGATGGTTGTGGGAGGAGGGATGTGACTGTTTGAGAAAAAGTTGGATTTGTGACTGGGCGGGGTGAGGCTATGTGGGGGAATAAAAGATAATTTAAGAGCGTGTAAAAGCCCTGACTTTGTACCTGTCACAACCACTTGAACGTCCTGTGTTTGAGCTCTTCTTTCTTCGAGGCCCAATCGATTTGCAGCCACACATCGATAACTTCCCGCTTCCTGGTAGAGAATGTTATCAAGAACGAGCTCTTGTCCCGAACCTACGGCCGTCAAGGAGCCACCGTATCCGATCCGGCTCCAACAAAGGGCAGGAGATGGTCTTCCGTCCGCCTCACATTTGATTGAGACTTTCTCTCCTAGCGATGCCTCAACCCTGGCCGGCGGCTGATGAACTATTGATGGCTCATCTGTATGAAAAATGAACAAAATCATCATTATCCTCACATCACTTCTCAAACTCAATCAACTAAAATCCATGCCCACAACGCTCATGTATATATACTTTCTCCGATGCTTTCTCCACGCTCTGTATCTACGATCGTAACCTCAGCCAAGTCAGATTCCAAGCAACACAAGAACCAGTAATGAACATGGGTTCAACTGGATTTACTCCTCAATAAGTAAAAACAATGAGGCAGCAGCTACATGCATGCTTTCCTCATAAAATCCGGTGGAGAAAGACCGGGAATTGCGGATCGAGCTTAATATTAACACCTCCAAGCATACACTGAAGCGTAGGCGTTACGGAAAGATTTGGCTAGACCTCAGCATAGAATGGATAACCGTTAACAAAGTAAAATTATATCTATCTTGATGAATAGACAGTCATTTTGAGGACGAGGGAATAAGAGAAAGTGGGGAGAAGGAGGTGGAGTTGGAATTTGTGGGATGGAAAATTACCAAAAATCCCAAAGGATTTTCTCTCCAAAAAAGAATTCCTACGTACATAAATAAAACACAGAGTGGATTGAACCTTCTGACTGAACGAGTCCATTTCTGCTTACTCTTGTTCTTTTGTTTACTCCTCTTCCATCATGTGTTCTTGGAATATGTTTTTACTAAACTTGTGAAAAAAATATTTTGGTCACACGGCCTCATTTTCTCGCTATTTTTGCACAAACTTCCTAAACTCCACTAAAACCTATCTGAACAACAAGACTATGAGTCCAAAAACATATATTTGAGAGAAATCACTGGCATAGAAGCTTGCAATAGTGTTTGTTTAAACTAGCTACATTTCCTGGTATAATGCAAACATATTTGTGCAAAAAATCTTTATAGCAAACTCATAATCCTTTAAAACCACCGCATCTCCTCCTCCATATCTTCTCCATTAACTCTACCCTGGCATCTACACTTCAATCCCCTCTTTTGCGACACTCACTTAAATCAAGTACAATTTACAGCCTCTTGGGTTCACAAATTTCCCCTCTTTTTCCGAATGCTCTAAGCTTGAAAATATATGTAACCTCTTCTCTCTCTGACACAGTATCTCCCCATCTCACTAAGTCCTTCTTCTGCTTCCCGCTTCTCTGCTCTATCCTATATACCCGCCCGCCCCTGCTCTTTTACATCGTTTTGGCAATTTATCAGATAGGAAAAGACTGTCGCAAATCCTATCATTAACTTTTGTCTCCGCATCTTAAAGAAATTCTACTTGACCTAAAAATGTCACGCTAATGGCGCATTTCTCATGGGTGTATGTAACACTCCTGTCTTGGAGAAAGTCAGCAGAGTGAAAGCATTTTTAATTTCAAAGTAGCACACAGAATCAAGCTTCATTATAACTGTCACTTATGGATGCTCCAGTTTAAGGGTGACTAAGTATACTAAAAGAAAGTCGACTTTCAATCAATACTTTCAGTACCACGTCTTAGAAAATTATCGTCAGAATTATATATGTATGCAGTGAATTCGATTACGGTGAAAGTCGATGAGGTAGCCTGAAGCCGTCATCACGCTAACCTTGGTTTTAAGTGCGGAGAAATCAATTTAGTACTCCTTCAATACGCCTATGAGTTTACACAAGCCTTCCCACCAAATTTTAAAAATTGAAGTTTTGCGGAGAAAGTATGCCAAAGTGTAGTTCAAACGTACAAAAATACTGAAGAGACTAGTGAAAGTTATTTAGTGGTTCGTGAAGTCAGTTAACTTAATTCCTAAACTAGTACATCCACATTCAGAATAAGAAAGTCTAGAAGCCTACCATAGTTTAAGGCCCTGGAGAAAGTCTTCATTAGCGTAATTTACGGACTGAGCAATTTATATACTTATTTGCTAAGCTGGATTTGAAATGGTAGCTTGAAGGTTCTTGTAATTTTCATTCTACACGTACTGCCTAAGGGAGAAAGTGGAGGAAGCACGAGAGATTCTAGGAAGGCTTTGGAGAGGGAAGGAATATGGTGGAAAGACATCTATCTCATCCGCTCACTTCTCTCTCTCGCTATTCCATTACTATAATGTGACTTTCGCAAATATATTGTCGCTAAGGAAATTTATCACCACAATTCTTGCCTCTCGGGTAAAAATCCAAGGAGAGTCGGCTTTGAATTACGGTACAAGGATGGAATTCAAAGCCTACGCATGCATCAAAGAGAAAACTGGGGCAATGAATACGGGAGGAATATCATAGCAATATCGTAAAATGTATCCAAGGGATTGTATTTCACATCCCGTCGGATCATCTCTTGTCTCTTGCTTGGCTTGTCACTTGCTCTATTTCCTCTCTCTCTTTTCTGTAATTTCCTCATGAAATGGTGTCTATCTTCTCTTCTTCAGAGACTTGAATCCTAGCGGGCTTAAAAATTAGCTTCGGGTATCTTTCCAGCTTTTCTCTATAGTAAATTCGAGATCCTGAGATAACAAAACTGTAACGAGGCGACAGAGGAGCGAATCCAGCTTGGAAAAAGGAGTAGACAAAGGAAATAAGAGCCCAAAGGGAAGATGAGAAGAAGAGAGAGAGAGAAAGTAGAAGGGATTCAAGTTAAAACGATTATCATTTCGGTTATAGTCGAAAGAGAGCATCCCAGAGTGTGTATGTACAAGTTGACGGCTAGACTTTCTCCACTCTCTAGGTGAGATTGCGCTGCATATTTTTCAATGAATTGCAACACGAACTATTATCTTTTCTACGAGTAAATTCCAAGGGGGGCCAACAAGAGAAAGCTTAATGATAATTTCATACATCTTTGAAATGATGTTGGCTATATGCTATGTGTGGATAGCGCAGTTTGTGGCATGGAGTTAGAAAGATTTGTATTCGAGAATCATGGGCTATAGAAGAGGATTGAGGAGAAATTTTCCACAGAAATAACACACTTTCATATCTTTTCTCTGTCATTATATTCCTTGAGTCATCTTTTAAATCTTGTGAAAGCAATTCAAATTGAGCATACGCAAGAGAAAACTACTTTCTCCGCCCAGCTTCCTACTTTCACCACACTCGTATTTAGTCTTCCTCTGACTGAGTTTTAAATTTCATTTTTTGCTCCTCTTCTTCTAACTCCTTTCTCCCATGCTGTGAGTTACTGTAATTTGAGACTTGCGATGCTTATTTCTTCTTCTGTGTAGTCTGATTTTACTGGAGGATGTATGTTGTACAGTAGGGGTTTCTGCAGATGGTATTTATACTTTCACCGGATAGCTCTTAGTACAAGCAAAATTCTCCACTTCTGTCCGGTACTTTCTCCAATACTTTCTCTCCTTTGCTTTGTCCTAATTTCTCCACCTCGCCTATTTCATGCTTTTACTCCTGTTTTCTGAAGCTTTCTTCGTTTTGCTTACTTTCCTTCTTCGCTTTCTAGCCATTCCATTCATTCCTTCGAATGTTTGCTTCCATCTCCAGTTCCATTTGCGTATTTCCTGGCTTGAGAAAAATTTTCCTCGCTTTGAGCTCTGGCAAAGATAGACTTATGGTTTTGCTCTGTGGTTTCCTGTTTGGATATAAAATTTTGCAAACTGCAGCCCGTTAGTTTTAAGGACCAGTTCCTGGATTCTGTTATCACTGCTGTATTCTGCATTGGATTTATAAAATTGTTATAGAGGAGTACTCAAAGTTTGAAGCTTCAAGTATGAGAAACCCTGAAATGCATTGCAAGTTTAATTTCATCGTGAGTATGCTGAAACAAACGAGGAAAATTGCATTCGGGACAGCTTTCTCCCTTAAGCTTCCGCTAAAATAATTTTATCTTCATCTGCTCTGTCTATAGTTTAGTTTAGTTTAGTTTATTTTCAATCGATGTAGCTGAGGCTTAGTGGCTCAGCCCTTACGATTATACATTATTCGTTACATTGAGTTGGTTTTTTTTCTTGAGTTATAAAGTTATCCCAATTTGTTTACGTGATTTGATACAAGCGTATTGCGAATATTTGTTTATGCAAATGTATTACAATGATGAGCTTCTCACTTGATTCACCTTATATTGACCCTGTTCTGTCTATAGATTAGAATACTGAAAAAGATATACTAATGAATATGCGCCAAAATGCCAGCATCCTGAAGCTATAATAAGGAAAGCGATATCAAGATCCAGGTTACCATGCACCATGCACATGAATATCCAAAGTTTTAGGACCATTTCTTTTATAATGTAGATTCTCCGTATAGCGAAACAACTCCCGGGAGAAAGTCAGTGAGAATTTAAAAAGAAAGATACGTGAAAGAGAGCAAGGAAAACTGTTAGCTTTCTCTTTGCTTGAAAAAGCATACGGAGAAAGCAGAGCGTCCATATAATTTCCTGCTTTCAAAGGAACGTGGAGAAAGCGGAAGAAAGTTTTAAGAGTATAGAAGAATGTAATAAGAGAATGGAACGTGAAACTTACATCGAACGTTGAGGTAATATCCTACAGAAGATGCCTTCCCCATTGGGTGATGTGAGATGCATTTGTACCATCCGGTGTGATTCCTTTCGACGGAAGTAAAATTTAGAAAACCATCATCCGTCTGAGGAACTGGTGGATCGCCTCCATCTGTAAATATAAAAATAGCCACACTTTAAAATATATTGAGTTCCGCTCCCTTATACTTTTCTCCATGTCTCTTCCAGAATCTAAATACGCCTCTGTTCTGTCCTCTTCGCTTTCTCCATCTCATAAGCTCTATCCAACCGAGTCTGTTTGGGACATAAAACTTTTATCGTTTATCATTCCTTATCGCATTGCTTTTGCTTTCCCTACGCTGTTTCATATTAACTGTTTCGTCCTCCCGGTGTATCTAACAGGAATGCAACGCGAAGCCGTGGAGAAAGCACGCGGGGATGCAAAGACGCTGGAGAAAGTAAGAATGTATGCTGTACAAACAAGATGGGGCTATGCGACAGTGCGGAATTCCAGCCGGGTGGAAAACTAATCGCACGAGTTTACGAGAGAAGAGCGTAAAAGAAGGGTAGGAAGGATGGGAAAGCGGTAAAAAGTTGTGTAAACTTGTGGGGAAAGCGACAGTCCGTGAGAAAGTTGATGAAAAATCCATCCGCTAACCAAAGAGAAGAGACAGCGGAAAAGAGGCTAATAAAACTATTTCCTTATGTAATTAAAAGAGCAAGAACAATATTTTCCCTTTATTACAAATGTCAAAGATGTGGATGTCTCTCCATCCGTCCGCCTGCCTCCTGTCTGCCATTCAGGAAGGCTTCGTAGATACCCGTCCGGGTATCATGTCGCTCCACAAGCGTTGCCTCGGTTTCCCAGTTCCCAGAGAAAGTTCCAGCTAGATCAACTTATGCATATCTGTTTACTGTGTATGCTCTATATGCATTTCTTAAATATGTCTACTTTTCCCTCTTTCATTTTCCAGATTATGACGTTTAAAAAAATTACAGTGACATATTTTAAATACACAAGCCAAGCCAGGAACCCCTGCTACATTTTCAAAGAAAGCAAAACCGGGAAAGTTTGAAACTGAAAAACGGAAGAGATCATGGCTCAAGTAGTACCGATTCGACACGCGCGTTACGGCCATTAGAGGCGCGTGTACAGCGAATAAAAAGAAATTCTTATGTGCAGCTTACGGAATCTCAAGTCAAGATAAGGGTTAGACTTATGGTTTCATACATACTGGCTATTAGACTTGGTACTGAAGTAAAGGAAACGACAACACAGTCAAGAACGTATAAACGCACGGAGAAGTAAAAGACAAAAGCCATGTTTAATGGACGTCAAGTGAGCAGCGCCAGCACTAGAAGCAAAAACAAAATTACAAAAACTGGATACATTCAACAGACGCAAGGAGCTGAAGGAAACTGCATGTATTTATTTTAACGTTCCGGCATCCCCACGAAGGGAAACCCGGGAATTCTCCTAGTTTAACGTTGCCTCAAGCTGTTATCAACGATTATGAGAAAAGACAATGACTGGAGGAGATGTACGGGAGAAGAGGGAGGAGAAGGAGGGGGCATGGATCAGAGCATTCATTCACTGTGAGAAGCTCTCTAGGATGAGAAACAATAGTGCATCATGGGAGTGAAAGTTGGTCGTAAATTTTAAAACCATAAATCTGGGGTGCAAGTTGCATATTACGCAACTTTACTGCACCAGGGCGAGTCGGAGCCGTTAACTGGAAGCAGATGAGGAAAATTTTAAATCCTGGAGATTTTAATGCCTGATAATTAATTCAGAGATGCGGTTCTTTCTCCACTTTCTCCTCTCATCTTCTTCATCTCCTCCTTCTTGGTTGGCTGCTTAGTGCCGGTTTAGATCTTGTCTCTATTTGGTGGTAAAACTTACTGGATGGAATGCAGTGAAGACGTTCCCATTAATTAATTCAAGCAAGCTTACAAACTTTCATCTCAAAGATAAATTCGTATGGTTTTAATTTTTGATATGTGTGGGACTTCCCCGTAACCAGCTCTTAGTATTGAGGCTATAGATAATGTTACATCCTGCTTATCGCAGAAAGAGTGAGCAGTTCTAAAAGATTTTAAACGGTAGGCTCTTGTTTTGAATTTTATGAATGGGTTAAAAATGAAAAGCCAAAATGATTTGCCGTTGAAGATATGTTTAGAGCAGAAAAGCTCCTTATTAAACGCTTCCGACTGATAGTGGCTCCACCTGTATTTGTTAAACAGTATGTATTTGCAAATTGTACGGCCGAAAATACTCTCTATAAGATCCTCGCGCGTGCGAAATTCCTCTGAAACAATGCTCAGAATGGATCCAACGTTTGTGGTGACTGCAAGATGAAGGAAGAATCCGTAAGTATATACAACGCTGCATACACCTCGCGGATAAAAGTACCTCCGTAATTTGAATGCCATACCACAATAACCGTTAGGTTAAGGATCAGTTGAAGAGTTTGAGGATAGCTTTGCGGGAGAAAGTCCCATCGCATGCCGCATCCCTGCTTTCTCCTACTCTAGCACCAGAGAAAGTAAACGCCTTGGCCAAGGAAGGACCAATTCTAATATCCTCCCACCATCCTGCAGCAGGATTCCCGCTACCCCATCTTGCTCAATCGCATGTGCTTAACCGTTAGCAAAATGTTCAAAAGTGTAACAATCATTTCCGTTTTCAAGCTCCACTAGTTCCGACGACTCCCCTGCAATGTCTTCCATTCCAAAGTATTGGGCTCCGCACAAAAGTAACCTTGAGCCAAGACGTTAGGAATGTGGAGAAAGTGATATTTTTACGTTCATGATGACTTTATTTCAGAGCATTTAAGAAGATCGCTTGTTAGTCTGAGAGGATCTGGAGAAGAATCCTCTTTTCGCTAACCTGAGAGACTTACCCGACAAACCGAGCTTTTCTTCCAGCAACCTCTTCTGATCTCTCCAAGAATCCCTTGGATCCTTGATTAACATATGAAACGTTTTAAAGCCCAGCTTTTTCACGAAAAGTCTCCCACTTTCTATGCAACCGTAATCCATTTCAAGATAACGCTGGCTTTACCATATAGGAGCAGCAGTCTCTTTCCAACCCAACTACCGAACCAACAACCTCTGAAAAGGCTTATTCCTCCATCCAAAGATCTCGCATTCATGTCACTAACATTCTTTCCTTTCTCCAGCTTTCACTCGATCGTACTCTCATCTTTCCTCCAACTTGGAGAAAGACTTTCACTACTTTCTATCACTTGCTTTCTCCACAATCCAGCTCTGTTACCAGTAGACTAACCCTGCTGCTAAACTTGTTTCCAAAGCCCTGCTAAACCATATCCGCTGAGGTGAGCCGGGGTTTATCCGATGGATACCTAAATTTGCTTTCTCCAAAGAGCTAGTGCAAAACCATACGTTTCTTTTACTTTCTCCTATCAAGTAACCTTTAATTTCTTCAAGTCTAGGCTATGTATAACTCTTTGAAAATCTGAGAAATGGCCATACTATGATTTTCCATCTCATACTTGGTCTTTCTCATCATAAGATTCAAAATCTCATTTTTCTCCAGATTCCCGCTTGTTACAGATGATAAATTCTATACAATCCATCATTACTGAATCATGTTAAAAACTTGTTGAAATTTCCCTCCAGGATATTTATCTTTTCCTTATGAAATCTTCTCGACAGGGGAGAGAAAGCGGGGGAGACGTGGGCTGCTCTGAGTATGGGAAAACTCAGAGAAAAGTCACATGCTCCCCTTGTAAAAGCCCCTCCATACTCACAAAATTCACAAGGTTAGCTCTAGCTACAGGAATGAAATCCGAGAGGGGAGAGAAAGTCTATGGATATTGAGAAAATATATAAAGATTCTTCCTCCTACCCGCTGAACCTCGACTATCTTATGATAGAGCAATAACATTTGAGTATCCCCTTTGGCTCTCTTTTCTCTATATATTTTGCTATTCTCATGGTCAATGGTATAGAGGGGAAGGGGGAATGCATTGAGCTCTTTGATCGGATCCGATCCGAACCGGGTATTGAACAAAACCTGGCTGGAATGAGTAGAGCTTGGAAGAGGTTGTAAGATTGCATTAGGGGAGAAAGAGTGGAGAAAGGAGGGGAGGGAACATGGTGGAATTTTACACTGAGCTGCAAGTCTGGCTCGTATGTTTGTCTCTAAAAATTTCCAAAATTGGCGGGAGTAGTGGGGGAAGAGAAGGGTGGGTGGGTGGGAGCTTAATTAGATTTGGTATCTATAGGAAGGAAGGAGTAAGGGAAATGTGTGTACACAATGAATGAGTGAAAGTAAAGTAAGTAGGAGTTGGTGCTTTCTCCGCGCTGCACGGTGCGTGGCTTCGCCACGGCCAACAAGTCTGAAGGGACGACACAATTCCTCTCTTTTCTACTCTCCTTTAGCACGAGATCCTCTGGATTTCTTCAAGAAAATTGTTTGCTCAGAATAAGAGCTTCAAATGCTAACAAAACCTTTAAAATCATCCTCGGAAGCTCTTAAGCTTTTTGTAGCGGAGCGACTTTCTCTAAAAATTCTACCCACAGTCGAGAGGACTAACTAGTGCAGATGTATTATGCTGGCAGCATTCTTGGAGAAAGTTCGATGGGAACAAACGGGACTGATGTACAAAAGAAGGCTAAGGAAGAAAAGAGCGACTGGCTGTCTGTTTGCTACACTGTGTATATGCATACCTTGGGACTTTCTCTACGTGTAATTCAAAGAAAGCTTTGTCAATATACGATATCCGTGTCTGGGGTTGTCCAACCAAGGAGCAAGGAGTTAAGTAGGTACAGTAGGCATAGGTGCGCGTATTTAGCGACGTACCGTAACCGTGGGAATACCGTAAGGTACTGTATGAAGACGCACAAGTCATGCTTTCACCAGACGGGAGTTGATGACAAGACAAGTAGGCTTGAGAGGGTAAGATTTAGAGGAGCAAAAGTCTTTGGAATGGATTGCGTGCAAGATGTAGAGGAAGCAGAGGAAGTGAAAGCAAATTTCGGGCGGAGAAAGCATACAGTCTGGAACGGAATTTGTAGGGGGATCACGTAGTTTATGCATTCAGGAAAAAAAGACTCGGGATAGACAAGACGGTAGGATTGACTGAGCCTATGGGTAGTGGAGGGCAGTCTGGAGACGGAATATTGGGTAACAGGATGCCGGGAAAAAAGTACGCGAATTTTTATTTTCAACATAAAACGGAGTCGACGAGAGTATGTGTTGTTAAAATAGAGAAAATGCGGATATGTTTGGACAAGAGAAATAAAATGTTCTGGATCGTCAGTGCTGAATTTTTTAGACATGAAAAATATGACATAATTCCCTGTACTTACCTTTCATCCAACTAGGCCGGCTCCATGGGTTTGCATCAATGTCGCATTTTAGAGCTAACGCAATCCCCTCCCGGATTGGGTAACCGAAACCCGGTATTCTGCTGATGATGAAAGATGGAGCGTCTACAAAAACAAAAAAAACATAGTTATTTCATTTGTTACTCGCAGCAACATAGTTTTGGATTTAATTCCGCACAGGCTTTTAAATATGGTTCATTTTTGTATTATTATTTAGAAAGTTTCGCATAATCTGTATCTGAGATGCTCTCTGCAGAAGTTTGTAGGATTATGGCTGAGTATGGTATGGACAAGTGTTAGAGATTTCTTTTAGATTACCAACGCTGACTTGACGAAAACAAGCTGTGTGATCCAAACAAGCACTGCACACAGACTTTTTTACTTATGTAACAACGTGTCCTTCCTATCAGTCATGCAAGCCTACGACAGCGATAAATCGGATGCATTTTATTAATCTCTGTAATGCCATGACTTGTCCACGTGAGGAGAAGACAACTGCATTCAGAGTAAAAAATGTTTGTCTGTGCAATTTTATAAAATGAGGGTCACTCAGCGTGACCTGTGAAAATCCAAAGCACAACTCAACTGGAGTTAATACAGAGTTAAAACTGAGGTAGTCAAGCTCCACGTAGCGTAAGGAGACAAATACTTTCTGAAATCATTTGTTGCATCCCTGGATTTTGTATAAATTCGACTTGAAGACACTTTTCAAGGTACAGTTTCCTATCCAGAATGCACCTCATTTGTTTAAATAATTATAGAATTTAAAGAGCATTTCATTTCCAGGTTAACAAACTGAAAAAGTTGGATAATTGGGAACGACATAGGGCGAGTAAGAGAAAAATATGTCGTCATTGCTGACCATATTTGTTACGTGTTGTGCTCTGATCATTGCAGCTTCAGCAATTCAAGCACAAGATGCACACATATTTGAAAAAACATCCTGGAATCGGTAATTCAGTAATATTTTATCAAAAAGTAGCCGTTTAGCTTGCAAGCATAGCTCGTAGACTATAATACACACCAAAAATTCTATCAATTCCAGAGATGGATCTAATTCGGTACACGTGCAAGCAGCCAAGAGGCCATCTTGTGTCATTTCAATCCCAGAAGACGAAGCATATGGACTGACCAAACTTCTCAATGGCTTTCTCAACGTCTTTACCGCAAGGTCAGAAACGGCTGTTGTTGATACGTCATCGAATGCCGGCTCTGCCTTCGTGCTGAATTGCGCGAACGGGGTTTCTGGGATGGAAACTTCGGTTTGGCGGATCCTCAACCGCGTCTGGCTCGCTACGTCCTGCCAATACTCGGATGAAGAATTCGATCAAGCGCTCCGTGAGGTGGAGATGGAGGCAGATCAAATGTTGATTACGTTGAGCAATGTGGATGTGGTTCCACTCAACGATTCAGTGAAAATGGACTACTACCACAGCACCGTAGCCACAGGCAGGGCTACTTTGCTCCAAGCCGTTGAGAAAATGAAGCGCGCTCAAAAGAGTGGTCGGTGCAACTCGTCGGCTGTGAAACAGATGACGGCCAACTTTGAAGAAGCACTCCGAGAAATAAAATCCCAGAAAGAAACAATCACTGCACTTCAGCAAGAAACGCGGCAGGCACTTTCAGATATCAAGACTTTGAAAGAAGAAACGAAGACTTCCTTTCTAGTGGTAACGTTGCAGAAGGAAGAAGCGGAAGTGCTGCTCCAACGTGTAACTCGACAGAAAAATGAAACCGACATAGCGATGCGAACAATGTGGCGACACAAGGCTGCGTCTAACAGGGCACTTGCAATTGCCAGTCTCAAAATCAAGGCAATGGAGGGAGCGCTTGAAGAAATGCGAACGCAAAAGAATGAAACGGAGACCGCGCTTCGTCAAATGGAGTCACAGAAAGAAGCAACTCAAGCAGCCCTGGAAACTATGCGCTCTCAAATTGGTAGGACTGACAACGCTTTGGCGGAAGTGGCAGCGCAAAAATCAATGACTGGTAAAGCGCTCCAAGCAATGGAAGCCCAAAGCAAACAAGTAAATGAATTACGGTCTGTCTTTGACAACCAAACGACGAAGACTAAGGAAGCGCTCAGCGCCGTTGAAAACTATAGTCAGCGCTTTGCCAAGGAAATCGCCGAATTGTCTACGGAAAACACGCTTGTGAAGGAAACATTAAAGTTATTGACCCGGACAACAGAGTTCGAAGAGTACAAGGCAAACATGAGTCAAATCGTTGGGAAGCAAGCTGAAGACTGTCAAAAAGCAGTTAAAGCACAATCGGATCGTTTGGACGCGACTTTGATGAGCTTCAAAGCCTCCAACAATAGGACATCGGAAGCAGGGACTCCACAGGTTGAGACAACAACGGATTCAGCCCAATCCAAGACATCCAGTTCCACAGAGGTCCTTCCTCCGATTTTTAACTCTACAGTGGCCCCTCTTACGGAAGCAACGACTAGAACTGCGCCCTCTGTCGAACTACAGACTTATTACAATTACAGTTTTGCAGGGCTGGCTGGAAGAATTGTGAATATCGAAAACGAGTTTTACAAAGGTGAATACCTCTACCTTGCACGTAATCCGACTGACAGAATTGCTAACGTTGATGATGATGGCGCTATATTAGCGGTTGGTCCAGAGAAACTGAAGGAGAGTGCGTTTCAGTGGGAGTTGGTTGCAGTTCCAAGCGGAGGCTTTTCCGCCTTTTACCTTCGTAACAAACTCAACCAGAATATACCAATTTCAATTGATATTAATCAAACTCACCATCGTAGGAATTACATTAAGATGGAAGTTGTTTCCTTTTCTGCAATTACTGGGGCTACTCAGTTGGCCATCTTTATGAAGATACACGATAGATATTATTTCCTGCCAAGCAAGAATCTAAACGGTAATCAAGCACTAAAAGGACGGGAGATTTTATGGTCTGACATTCCCGGCTTACCGGGTAGGACATGGATTATAACTTTTGCTTCTTGAAGGCTGCATGCAAAGACTTGTCCTATTCAAATATTCTAAAAAACCGTCAACTTCCGATTAGAATTAAATACACAAGCCTGGAATTTGTTCAAATGTTTGACGAGAATTGGTCGGAGGTTAATGTAGAACATATGCGTTAAACTAGGACATTGGTATATTACTATTTAATATTTGTCAACAATTCCTAACGAATTTTAAATCAGCATCAACCGCACAATCCAGAATAAAGACAAAATATATACTATTGGATGTATTTTGAAAAATAATTGCATACTAACCGGATTTTTATTAATCTTTGAAAATCTGCGTGAAAATACCAGAAATAAAGTAACTGCTACATTCTGCTATAAATTCATCAGAATTCTAGGCTGAACTTTGAATATGCGACTGGCGGTAATAATAACGCGTAATTTGATCAAACGTTAGTAAAATCTATTATATTTAGCTTTTATGCCTTTGGTTCACTTGCTTTAGTTGGATCTGCTTTCTCCTCCTTTCTCCATCATCGGTACTTCATCTACACATACACATCCATGTACTTGCCACTCTACGATTCTACTGCTTCTCCTCTACCTATGACTTTCTAAGATTCGTGCGACTGTAAGCTAGAAAACTCATCTCTTAAATATTCATATTGAATTCAATCCGAATTTCTCCCATCGTACACGTTCTTAACCTCTTGGGCACCATAAAATTTGAACTATTCCGTCACTAGAGCCTCTGTTTCCATGGTGTGAATTTGTTGCGCGCCCGTTCGAATAGGGGCGTTTCAAACCACTGGACCGCTTTGAATGCATATATTATAAGCAGTAGCCCCAATAATTTTTGCAAAAACAATTAAAGATGGCTGAATAATTATGGGCAAGCAAAGAAAATTTTAAAACTCAATTTGGTACAAACATGAAATTAAGGATGCATTAAATATACTAGTAGCAGCGATTGGAAATTTAAATGAACTCCGATCAGATTCCTTTGCTTGTTTTACAAATTCAGTGTGAATTCGCAAATGTTTAAATACACTACATTGGGCGACAGTCCCGAGTAGCATTTGTAAAAAAATAAAACAAAGGGCAAGAATACGGCAAATGGAATCTATATATTCATGCAGTCAGCCATGGCAACCATCATGTGAATGTTTATATTCACAACGGGCTCGAACTCTGGGAGTGAAATGTTTATATCCACTACATTGGGGCCCAAGAGGTTAAGCATATCAGGGACAACACTGGTGCTTCGATTCTGAAATATCCGTGAATACCCTACATGAACAGCATTAAGATAAGATGCTTATCTATTTGACCTTTCGTCTGACCACGTCCCATTACTCCACCCATTTTTAGTAGTTGTTATGCATGCCTAATTCCTTTGAAAGCTATACGCTACACTTTTTGCCCGCTCTTTCAACAATATATTTACGTACTTGTACCAGAATAGAAGGAAATGAATGGCTCGCCACCCAAAATGAGGACATGCTAGAGAAAGCATGACATGGAAGTGAAAACATGAAATATATTTGCCTCCTCCTCCAACTTTTACTCATCCCCACACCCTCCCCAGCCCCTGCCTCTGCCCACTATCCACAACTAGCCTATCCGCTCCAGCTCCAGCTTTCAAGGACTTAAGCATCAAGGCATAAGCTATATATTTCAAGCCTGGAACTTGGCAAGGAACCTCGCAAAAGTCCTGCATCTACAATCTAAACACGAATGTGACCCCGAAAGCTTGCCATTTCACTATGTAGTTTCCGAGTACTTTCTCCACTTTCACCGTCAGTTTCACTCGCAAAAATTTGTGTTATTGCCTCGCCCGGGCCGACACTGAAAAATATGTGTGCATAACAAATAGGAAGAATTCCATTTCATTCGTGTACATACAGATATGTACTATCCAGTATGTTGTAGTACACAGGCAGAGGAATCTACTTTCGCTCAAGAGAAAGCAAAATATCAAGATTTCCATATCACCAGCACCACCCTACACGTATTTTACTAGAAAGCACATCTGTTTGTCCGAAACCTGAACAATTTTATGCATCTCTGGTCGTTGACCAAGTACAGAGTGAAGGCCGAAGGCTAAGCTCAGAGTAGAGTAAAGCTCTAAAGTTGACTGCAGATTGCTATGTAATCCTATTTTGTATCCAGTATAGTTTCTTTATGAAAGCAAGGACAAAGTAAACAGAAACTCTAAACTGCAGGGTCAACCGCACAGAGATCATTAGAGTAATTTGCTTTCTCTGTTCTCTTGAACTATTCTATTCTTATCAATATACTTAGCAAAGTATGATAATTTAACAATTTTCGGCAAATACTGTGCCTACAGAAGAAAACCCAAAGTTTTACCACACGAGACCACAAGCAAAATAGAGCTTAGCTTGGTTTCCATGTTCCAGGGTTTTATCCGAGTGCTGGAAAGCAAAGTACGCCGGAAATAATTTTGATAAGTTTTTGGAGAAAGTATTTTCTCCAGTCGAAACAATTTTGCCCTGAAATTTTACCAACTTATCCCCCCTTTTCGTGCAAACTAACTGACACTTAAAAACTCCAACAGACGAAACAATGCATCCATAGTTTTTCTGTGGAAATTTTGGAACCGGACCAACATGACTTTCTCCACTTTCTCCAGTCTGCATGCTCCAAGTTAAGACAGGAAAACTCTTGAACTTGTAGTTAACTAAGTGAAAATTTATTATGTACAGAAACTGAAACTCTTTACGAGCATTGCTCCGTAAGATGGACAAGACACGCAACAATCTTTCACTTTTAAGAGAAGAGAGGAATTGCCACAACTCCTAAGCAAGGCTAGGGGTGTAAGCCATGGCCGATACATGGATGAAAGTTTCAGGCAGGTCTGGTTTGAATCCCCAACCGTGGATCTGTTTTTCATGTGTTTTATTTCTCTTTGGTTCTGGAGAATCCGCTACGCAGTCTGAAGCAAGTGTGTATGTATTCATAGTGATTTAAAGCACAATTATAATTTCTATCAGGCTTTGGAACACCGAATAGAAAAGCCTGCTTCTACCCGGGATCTGGATTGACTGCCCTTGTGTTTGCTTTACAGTCTGCCTGCATATAGCCTCCAGTTGGAGTCTTCGGGGGTCCAATTCTACTCATCCCCTCCAGACTGTAAGGGCAAATGGCGGACACTCGTCGCTTCCCCTAATAAAAGAGTACACATCTAAATAAACAAAGTTCTTGAGTGATGAGGTAGACGCTCTGAGCCAACGTATCTTCTATTGTTCTTTTCAAGCACTGTCCACAATGCTTTACGGCTGGTTTTTACCCGGGTAGGGTGAAAGTTACCCGCGTTTCAAGAACGTATATTACTTCTTGATGATATCGGTTTTTAGCAATCAAAACTTTTACCCATTGCAAAAAGAATGCCTATTTGCCGGAGAAAGCGGCGAAACCTACAAAAAGAAAGTATGGAATTGTTAACGATAGTGAATACTTGGGTTGGCAGGCAGAGACTGGCTAACGCTAACGGATTAGGGCATCCTCTTAGCTGGATAAGGTTTAGACGAATAAGGTTTAGTTGGTTCCCGTTTTGTGAAAGTTGCCAGGAAAAAGAGGAAATACGTGCTTGGAAGACAATTTACGTTCTTGTACGGATCCGAACTCAGTCTTGGGGTGCTTACGGAGGAAGGTTGGCGAGGGAACTTATCCTTGAGAGAAGTTGGTATTTGAAGGGCAAGTGGGTGACTGGGAGATGGATGGACGGATCTTAAAGAGGACGCACGCACTGGTCTCCTTTCGGCTTATCTTGTATGACCCGGGTAGTTGGAGAAATCTCCAGAGAAATATTCTCACAATCCTTCGGCTCTTCTCTTGAATTTCCTTCCCTCTTGCTTTAAATCTAGAAGTGCAGGGACGTGAGCGGTGCAGAATACCCGGGCATCATATTACCCGATTCTAAAAAATCTTGAGTAACAATAAGACTGTTTTGACTGAATACGCTACTATGATTGTATTGCCCGGGTTTGATGAAACGAAGCCGCTGGAGGCATGTATTATTTGAAAACTGACAAATTCCCGGGCATCAGATGCCCGCTCATTCTGAAAAAAAGTTTGAACAGTGAACACAAAATCCTCCTTAGGGGGCATCGATGATGTCACTTTCTATTTGGGAGACCAGTGTACAAACCTATTCAGGCCGCCCGGAAAACTCCCGGGAATTGTGTGAGTAATATGAGAAATGCAAATTTCGGGGTTTTTATTCCCACAACCCTCCTGCAGTCTAGCAAGGAAATAGCTATTATTGTCATCGCCTACTATAGCTCCCACCTCAACTGCCTATTTACCGGAAGGGAATAGTATGTCGTCGTTCTCTGACTGTCGTATTTGGAACCGGGTATCGGTATCTCTGCTTCGACGGGATTTCCCATGCCAGTCCGATATCTCCCTGCTCCTGCCCGCATGTTTCCCTCCCATCATGTTTACTTCTCTTGTGTCTTTGGCGGTCGGAAGAGAGGTAGTTTGCGTGCAAAAGCTGTGTAACCCTTGGAGGGAATGGTTCCCGGTTTTTGGAGTGAAACCGCAAGGCCGTTTCCGGCCCCTACATTATCGTTATATGTGCTGGAATGAGTGGGAAAAAGTTTGCAAGAAAAAGCGGAAAATGGGTGAGAGAGAGAGGACGGGAATGCCATTTGCGGAATTTATTACCCGGGAGATTCAAAGGTTTGGTCTTCCCGTTTCAATCCTCGCCTACATATGCATTGTACCGCACACATCTAAAGGCAATGGCCGACAGACGAGTATCTCTTCCAGGGAGTGTATCATGAACCATCATTTCAAAACTACCACCATTTTGGTGTACAAGAGAAACAGGATACCCGGAACGGGTAGGAGGAGGGAATGATTTATGTTAATGCTTTTAGACGTTTGCTTCTGGTGGATGAAGGTGTAGTTTTGCAGATTGAATTCTTTATTTCCTGGATAATGCAGCTATTCATGTGAAAATCAAATCCGCCGGAATCCCTATCCGTCATGTCATCCAAGAATTTCAATCACACACCGCCACCACCCGCAATGCTTCAACGATGGCGGGCATCTTCATCTTCTTTTATCCTACCCGCATATATAAATACCAACAGCTTCTTGTTATTGCCTTTCAACACGTTCCTCGCGTCAATGACACAGAGAGCTCGTTAACGGCCCCGCTAAAGGATTTTACAACCCCGTTAACGTATTTTGCATCTCCCCGGAAGCTTTTTGCTCATTATGTAGGCTGTTTGCTCAGGATTAAGGCGCGAGTCTACAAAAGAAAAGTGGATCGAGCAATCAAGGACAAGAACGGATAAAGAAAAATAGCGAAGCTCTTCATTGAACGGCTTGTGCACGCTTTGCGGACAAAAGCCGATGCTGGTATAGCTACAGTGGGCGGAAGAAAGTCATACGGGACGTGCTTTCTCTTAAAAGTTGTTGCTTTTTTCATCGAGGAAAACATTAAGAAGATTACTGGAACTTAATCCCTACTTGCTCAGTGTTGCTGTTAGGAACGCCTTTTCACAAAAGGCAAGCTTTGAAAAACACGCAATTTGGATCATGATAACTAGAATGCCCGGGTTTTGTTCACAAAAATAGGCACAAGGGTATTCAAGGACCTAGCTTGCAAAATCGGTACTGTTGAAGCAGGATGGAGCCGAAATTCCTGGAATTGGTTCCAACAAGGGCTCAACTGAAGATAGAACAGAATTAGATACAAGAACAAGGACAAGCGTCCTACACGCGTGCTTTCACTCTGTGTTTTCTTTCCAGGAACCCTTGTCTATTCTATTCTCCTGGAGTAGTCCTGGAGTTCCAGGAAGCCACGAGCCGGACAATAGACAGGAGATACGAGAGGTTATAAATAGGAAATTCGTTGGAGAAAGTCCCGGAGAAAGTAAACGGGGAAAATGTAGATTTTTTGCAAAATATATTCGAATGCGTACGTATGGACCTTTTCCAATCCGCCATCACTTTCTCTGCATTACTTTCTCAAAGTTGATGGAACATGTTCAACCATCCTTGAAAAAGTTTAATCTCAAACTCCATGTTTTCTGTCACTCTCTTTCTGAGCTGCTGCTATTCTCTTCAGAAAGAAAATACCCGACTATTGCAAAATATTCAATAACTTATACCAGCTATCCTTCACTACCACCCGCATTTCCAATTTTCTCAAAAGTTTCCCGGAACATGCATGAACGGAGTTTACTGTCGCAGAATCTAAAAAGGTCCTGTCCTTACAGAGGTAACTATTAGCTAGGAAATAACCCGGATCGTATGACCATCAGACTATAGACGGGATCATACCTCTTTCGCTTTTGTAAATTTCTCGACCTTCTCCTTCTGCTTCTGTAGTTGCTGTACAAAAAACTTCCATTCAGGGGTAGATTTTACCGGTAGAAATGAGGGGAAGTGCGATAGAATACCCGGGCAGGATTTCCGATATCGAGATAAAGTATATCTACACGGGAAAAAAGTTTTGCAAAGAGGCAAAATATTTGCACAACCGAAATAAGAAAAGATACAAGAAAGGGAAAAGATCCAGGCCGAGTTAAGAGACTCAGCAGTCTGTTAGGATACCCGGGTTTTAGTAGCATGAGAGCTGAAATGACAGAGAGAGTGCTTGAGCCTGAGGAAAATTATTTTTTCTGACAGTTCAAGACATATTGGATCTGGAGTTGACGAGTGGCGGAAGAAACTTGTCCTAAATATGATAGGATACCCGGGGAAAAAACAGCTTTCACCCAAACGGGTAAGTCTCTATACCTGAACCTCCTGGAATAATACCGGTCGGGTATTACCACGGAGGCGATTCCCACACAAAATCCCGCAATTTTATACACTGATCCGATTCATGAACGAATGTAGACCTTCCAGCCTCACCCACCTACGTCCACGTGTAGTCTTGTTGATTCTTCTAGATGAGACTCTTATTATCTACCACCAACGACCAACTTTCTCCAGTTCTCTAGGCCAACTACCTTCAGCAATTCCTCGAGAATCTATTCCATTTCCCGAAGCCAGTTCTAGGTTAAATTGGAAGGACCTACTGGAGAATAGAGATCTACTCAGAGTAGAGAAGAGTGTTCCAGTTTTCTCCAGGTTTGTTGTAAGCGTGCGAATGCTACTTTAGCTTCTTCAAAAGCAAAGTTTGAAGCACTGTGAGCTAGAGCAAAAGCCTTTCTTCCAACAAAGCTTTGGAGAGAAAGCCGGAGAAGAATCTTTTTCCAGGCCTCTCGTAGCAGCTCCAGCAGGAAGTAAGTCAACAACTTTCTTGAGGGCGTCATATTTTTTCCAGCATCAACTCTTTGAAAGCCTCCAGCTAATTTATCCAGCTGAGAAATTCCAGGGATGTTCCCAGAGAGAACACGTTTTTGAAATATTATATACCCTTTCTTCATATTATCTATGTGCTCTTTGGTTTCCGTTTCCCCTGGCGGGGGTGGAGGTCATCTATCTTTAGTGAAAGAATCCCCGAGGTTATGGCACGCCCTCTCCCGAAATTTACCGCTGATGAATCTCTCATCATGACGTGCTGAAATATTTTACAGGAGAAAGGTGTGAATTGGCGTCATAAAAGCTGGAGGAGCTGACAAGATTAAAATTTTCCATCGTGTTTTCTCTCTTCTTACGGGGACATAATTTAAATTCTAGTGTCATCAAAACTCTGGGATTGAACTTTCTCTCAAAGAAATGGAGGAGTTTGGAGAAAGCTGCAGCTTTACCCAGCTGCTGCTAGCTAACCTGGAAGTGGCGGGTTAAAGTTTGTCGGAATCTTCCATGTTTACCAACATCAGAATGACTTGACGTTGGACGGGCGGGGCAGATGGGGATAAATTCATTAAAGTCTCTCGGGAAGCTCTTATCTGATTACAGATTCGGAGATTTGAGAAAAAACTCCACGTCTCCCTCTTCTTTCTAACCCTTTCTTTGTCCTTTCTAGTTAAACACAGTGTCTGTTTGCTCCATGAGAAAAAAACGGATCCGGGCATTATGCTACCCGGATAGAGTTTTACCTCGAAAAAGTTTGAATCAGCACTAGAATTCCAAATTTTTTAGACAAGGACAGTAGGACTGTTCTACTCGAGCGGGAGCGCAGTTTTTAGGAAGTATTTGGAAGCGGGTATTGGGTATTAGGAGGAGAAGAATAAGATGCCAATATTTGAAATGCGTCATAAATTTTAAAAGAGCCATCAAAATGGAACTCTTCTTTCGTTTTATTCCTTCAGGCGATCACTCAGTCTACGTCTGCTTACTATCCTATATTCCCGGGGTCATGTTCCATGGCTTCCGGTAATTTAAACTTTGATATTTGAATCATCCTGACACAAGCATTATAACCGCAAACCACTCTCTACTAAAACCTTTGGTGAAGCTGGTTCTATATTCCAGTAGCAAATTTAGCAAACAGTGGTGCTATCGTTCTAAGATCTTTTCTTTAACCAGGTTCAAAAGAAGCGAAGAAGTGCAATTTTAAATGCAAAATCAACAATAGGAAAAACTTGTATAAGTCTATCTATAAGTTATATAATAATTCCACTCGAAGGTGTCCAGAGAGTCTAGTTTCCCCGTCGATTCTATATGTAAAAGCATGCTTTCTCTACTTTCTCCACTAGTTTTCCTTCTGTGCGTTCTTCAAAATGTACAAAATTACGCATTCCACCCTCGATTCACCAGGATTTTTACTGTGAGGATTTTTCCTAGGAGATGTGAAAATCATGATGAAATTTCTGGTGCTCCAGAAATCTCCTAGGAAAAGGGAAGAGAAATGCGAAGAAGAGTTTAGAGGTGGTCCTGTAAAGCTCTTCCTCCTCACAATACAGTTATGCCAGATATGGTTTATTGGCCATACTGGTTATCCAGGAACTAGGGTAGGTAGGTGCGTAGTGTGACCTTAACTTAATAATTAAGTGTGGTTAAAACTTAGAGTTAGTGGTTCCATGTTATTTATTTACTCCAGCAGAGTAACAGCTTAAATCAGCAAGATGAACAATAGAACGCAAAATACAGACCTCGAATGACGATTGGATCGGAGCTTTTATACGTTTCTGGAAATCCAGAAACGCAATGTTAAACATAGGAAGCAAGCCTCCTCGAAGATGAAGCAATCCAGTTGTTATCATTTACATTGAAAAACAACTGGTCAGCTTCAACTCCGATCCAGAATATACAAATATCAATCATTAGCATTGTTTTAGCATAGAGTAAGCTTAGCTCATCGAACCACTAAATTTGCACATCACATTACCAAAAGAACAAGCAAGCTATTCATATTTGAAAAATCCGCTTTCCCACAAACCCTATTCATATACCGTTCAACCCGTTTCCATCCGTCGCTTTCCTTACTCATTGCCACCCTCGTAATCGCCAGTACTTTCTGTGAACATAAAACATCTTCTCACCACATATCTGCACACATTCATAAAAATTCTACCCGGGTATTACTCCAAAATTAACCTACACTATAACCCAAACAGCGTAGCTAATATCCTCTAAATACCCACGCGGTCAACTTAGTTTAAGTCAAAAATCCCGTTTTCCCCCTGGAACAACAACTAGCTAGTAGCTTCTACCCCGACATTAACCCTCTTTGATATTCTGTTTACTCCCCGAAACTTCTTCAAACACTCCCCTCCCTTTACCTTCTTGCTCCCTCCTTGTCACACCCTCTAGCAGCTGCATACTACACGGGTATTTTGCAAAATATTCTACCCTCACACACACACGTACCGCTACTGTATTCTCAACAGTCTATGTGTCTCTCCATAAAAGTACAAAACCAGGGTCGGCCAGGAGGGTGAAGAAGAAACAGTTCCCTTAATATTCCATGCCTACCGCAAAATACATACAGCTTCTGGCTCTAGCTTTTAACACACCCTCCTCTAAATTGCAGGAGGAGATGGAGGAGATAGAAGCTGAAAAGAAGAGGGGCTTGAAAACTTTGGGGAAATTGTGATAGTAAATAGGGAAGAGTGAGTGTAAATGTAAACTCATTTGATTTCCCCTCTTCTTGAGGTAAAGTAAACTCTGTAAATGTGACATTTTTCACAACCATCGTAGCAGCACCCTCTGCCCCCTCGGTCACATTCTAAGCTACCAAATTCAAAGTTTCCGCAAGCTTCAAGCCATACACACAACATACTAAAATCCCAAAACCGAATACCCAACTTCCTATTACATTATATTGGCTTCTCACTTGGTATTCTCCTCCTTAATCGTAAATGTAAGCTGATGCTGTTAGCTCCATAGGCTTGCTAAAGTTTTCCCAAAGCCGGCGGATTATAAAAGAAATTGTGGCCTGGAATAGGGGGTGAATAACAGTATCGGAGTGAATCTAAAGAGAAACAGAATGAGCATATATGAAGCTACTTTCCCCTGCTTTCTCTTTACTTTCTCCGACTTACGGTCTTAGTGCCTTATATGAGAACAGCATAGTTTGCTTTGCCTTCCCTCCCGGGTAGTAACCGAGGAGGGTGAGAGAGATTGAGAAAATAATACAAGACACTTAAGAGAGAGAGGGAGAGAAGAGCTAGAAGAGACACTAAAAGTTATAACTTGTAAAGTAGGGAGGGCGGGTGGCGACTGACAATAAGGGTGGTGGCAAGAAGGGAGAAAATACATCTTCAGGAATCAAAGACCGAATAAGACTTCGTAGAAACAAAGCACAGGAGGAGATCGTGGGGGAGAGACGTGGAAAATACGGGTAAAACCACTTGAGCTTCTTCTTCCTCAGTCGGCTACATACGCAAAATCTCTTTAACCTTTTTCATTAACACAAAGAGAAGGAAGGGAGGGGGCGGAAGAGAGAGTCAATTTAGAAACAAGAGCGAAAGAGGGGGAGAAGAATTGAGTCCGAATTTAGATCATTTCCCGTGGACTTAACTCGATTCCGGCCCTCCCTCCACCCCGCATCATTTCCTATTCATGATTTACCAATTTAAGGACCAGCCGCCGCCCAATCAAGACTTGTTACCAATACGGTCCGCGGCACAGTTAATTTACAAGGATTCCGAAGCCTGGACAAATTCAAACGACTCCAGGGGTGTCCGAGCGTGGGGCTGTCTCGGAGGGAATTATTATTGTTTGGGTGCCATAATGCCCAAAAAATCCAAGGGTCTGCAGCCTGCAGAGGGTCAGAAAAATTGGGCGGTAAATTTTAAGGCTTTACGGAACATGATCTTGTTCAGATATATTTTCAGGGCTTCGCGGCTTAAATCTTGTATGGCTGAGCAATTTACTAATCACTTGACAGCTTGGAACCTTAGAGGGCGTGAGGTTCCGGTGGTCATGTGAGACACCTCTGACAGGATACTTGTAATCCTTGAGCTGAGCGCCTGATTATGTAAAATACCTGTGTGGGTTGAACAGAGCTGAAGGCGGGAGGCATGAGTTGATAGAGGAATTGGAAAGCGGGGAGCATGGAAGGTGAGAAGGCGGAGGAGATGATGGAAAAGAAGATAAATGTTAGGCGGATCAAGTGGCGGGCGTTTCCTTTAAAATATCAATGAAGTGTCGGCTTCAAGTGCTTCTCCGAAACGGAGCAAGAGTGTACCGCTTTGTAACGTGCTGTTCTTTTGTTCTATCCTACGTGAGGGAAGGTGAAGATGAGAATGAAGAGGGTTACTGAAACACCTTAAGCTTGAATGTATAGAAAAGGCTGGAGCTAGAAGAACAAGAGAAGATTTTCAAGATACCCGCCGTCAAGTATGTGTGTGTAGTGTGTAAAGTGTTGGAAAAGGGGAAAGAATTTTCAAGTTTTGTGCAGGTGAGAGGCAAGTGTATGTGCGTAAGTAGGGAAACTGTTCTCATTAGCAAAGTGGATCTAAGTTTGAAGTTGGTTGTTAAATCTCTGAGCAAATTTTGGAAGCCACGATAAGGAAATTATTTAATTCGTATCAAGGCTTCCACTTCTTTGAAGCTCACAGAGGGCGCTACCATTGTCTAATTTGCGTCAGGCGCAACCAGAAGATGTATTTGCCTTTTATTTATTTAACTTAAATTGGCTAAATTACTTCGAAGCCAATAGAATTTTTTACTAATTGCCCGCGGGTGTTGTAAATGTAATTAGTACTACACTTCGATCCCAAACATGAAACTAATTCCTACAGGGTTAAGCGTTCAGATTATTGCCAGTAATCGGCGTAAAACTATGTGAAACTCAGTATTGAACATCATACGTGTTGCATAATTGTATAGATCTAACAACAATTGTGGAGTACATTTTGCAATCTAAGTTATAGCTCGAATTACTCGCTCCACTCCAGCGAATGTCCAAATTAACGTGGACAAATGACGGACCACCCCGTAGAATTTTATTTCTTTTCCCTAATTTGTTGTTGTTCTTTTGTTAAAGCTGACTGCACCTTTTCGTGTTATCGTTGGAATGCCACATGAGTACAAGCAGTATAAAGATAAAAGTAACTCTATAAATTACAAAAGAGGTGTGGAGGACTTACATTCGATATTGAAGTGGGCCATGGCCCGTAGTCTTGACGACTCTGGAGAATTAGTACTGAGTAACTCATGTTCCACGATACACACTACACTTTTATTATGATCACTTCGAGAAACATTGTCAATTTTAAGAGAACTTCTGGTGAGGTACACTTTGTCATCGTCCAAGTAATTGGTCACTGCTTTGCTATTGTTGGTCAAGTTTTTAGAGTTCATGAACCACCATATGCGGGGTGGCGGATTTCCTGAAAAGATGCAAACACACAAAACATGAAGAGAGGATTCATAAATCATGAAAGAATTACATAAGCCGCCCATCCTCCTAAAAACAATTCCTTGCTTCCTAACCACTGTCCTTTGGGTTTGGACAAAGTAAAACTCAACTTGCTTCCATATACAGAGGCTGCTGGAGATTACAAAGAGTAAATATAGCGCCGTTGTTGCGAGCTTGAATTTTTCCACAAGAAAGATTCAGATACATCTGTATAAGATTTTGGTTCTGCTCCATCTCCGGCTGTGGAGTCTCTTCCTTATTATTTCTTGCTATTCGAATTCTGTATGCACAGGAATTCCCTCCTGTCTATCCCGGCCTGTGCCTGACTGAGACTACTCCTCCTTCTTTTTAATTAAGACTGGAGGGAGAAATGGAATACATGCACGGGAATAAGAATAAGTTCAATTTGTGCAAGATACGCATCTTGAATTGCATAATAATAAAGAACGTGACATGCATGTTAACTAGCTGAGCTAAAAGTGAAGGAGAGAGGGAGAGCTTCACGTTTTGTAATCTGCCGAGTATGCCTTTCAGAACGTTTGCGCTCCAAATTCAAACTTGGAGACGCGCTCTTTTAATGTAAAGGTAAAGGTATTTTGCAAAGTAAATACAAAAAATATAGCATAGTGATATTGATATCTATTTTATTCAAATATTTTAAAAGTTATGAGGATTCTACAAGTCAAATTTTTAAATTTACCTCCTTCGACGACACAGTCAACGGAGATGTTATCCTTTTCCCGGTAAGTGACCCTCGTCCCGGGCGTGGAAGCAACGGTGGACGGTGAAGCTACCCGTCGCCCATCAAATTCCAAATGAACTGATCGCGGCGGTGCTGTAAATTCAAAAAGCCCATTGGATTATCAACTTCACTTACATACGAAACCACATAAATTTAAATTGCCAACTTCTCTT
The DNA here is from genome assembly GCA_906901655.1 of Sminthurides aquaticus. Classification (NCBI taxonomy): domain Eukaryota; kingdom Metazoa; phylum Arthropoda; class Collembola; order Symphypleona; family Sminthurididae; genus Sminthurides; species Sminthurides aquaticus. The sequence continues at coordinate 3,070,186 of CAJQTT010000010.1, forward strand.
TCCGCCATCCTCCTCACTCCTCTGGAATGAGAATGCAAATTACAATAAACCAAACCAGACACCAGTCGCGCCGGCCGTAACCGTAAGATACCCGGGTATTCTACTATTCCTACTTCCTATAACACAACATCCATGCCGATTCACTTCCTACCCGTTTGCCCCCGTTTTACCCGCCAACAACTAACAACCTTCTCCGTTTCCTTATCGTCTCTTCCTCGTCCCAATTGATGTTGATATGATTTCCCTTCCTCCAGAAAATACTCTCATCTCATCTCTTCCGATCTTCGTCTACATTCTCAGCCTTGCCCTTCCCTTATAGCTTCTGATAATACAGAGCAGGGCTTATATGTAGCTTACATACAGAAAGGAGAGATCTGAAAATTTTCTGAGAGTGAGAGATGCTGTATTTGGTTTCCTATTGCTAGGGAACGGGAATAAGTAAATATACACACACCCCGTGTAGATTCTGCCCGCAGAGACTTAACCAGAGCATGGGTCTCCTGCTTAAATGCACTTAAGTCCCATGGAGATTTATTCTTCACCATAAAGCTAAATCACGTCACAGAATGAGTGCGGGAGACAAGGAGGAGAGAGAGGAGAAGGCAAGGAATAGAGTAATACAGACAGTCTCGGAAAATTCCCCAAAAGAAGATCCCCAAATATAGTAGTATTGCCCGTAGCCCATAAAATATTTCTGGTAAATGTCCTCAAATATTCCCCAACCTCTAAGCTTCTTCTTCTGTACTTTATTCGGCTCAGCTCCTCATTTCAACAAATTCAAACTGGCTTTTTGTCAAACTTATTCCCAACTATTGGAAATTTCTGCAGATGTCTTCAATAATACGTCCTCTTCCGCCCCTCTGTGGTTGCCTAATGCTGAATAGCAAAGTCCGGTACTTGATTTAAAAAATCTCAATCTATATACGGAATATTGTATGGGGAAAAGTTTTTTAGTTTTCTTGCTGACGCTAAATTTTCAAGGGTGCTATTGACAGAGTTACGGACTATTGCCCTCGCTTCCAGTTTACGTTTCGGATGTGATCTGAATGCAAACTAGGATCGTTTTCTAACTTGCTGCATACGGGAGCAGAGCAGGGACGGGATGGAGGAAGTAGAAGAGAATGGACTGTCTTTGTATTTCATTTTGACTAGGACTCATCCGTCTATAGGTCTTCTATGTGCGGACGCGGTCTGGCTTTGCTCTGTGTAGCTAAAATTGTAAACTTGCAATCGTTTCATAAAACTTTTTCCTGCTTCGAAAAAAAATAAAATTGGTTGACTTTTTTGAAATTCAATCTTTTTAAAAGAAATAACATTCTTCGTAACCCCAACTCCCCCTACCAATATCCCCAATATTGCAAAATGCAAGTTACTATGGAAAATAATATTGGAATATTATTAGGTGAGCAAAATAGTTTAATTTTTGCCAATATTTTTGGCATTAAATTAGTTTTCGTTCAGTTCATTTCAGCGCCGACACCGACACAGCTATCGCATCATATACATTGCAATATTCACATCCCAAAAAACATCTGACCTCCATGGGGACCGCTGTCTTTACGATCGAATTCACCGGCGTTAGACTTTGACATATTACTTTGCACGAATTCTAGTAATTAAACACGTTCAGAACTTTTCAACTTACCAAGAACGATAACCCAAGTAGGTTTCGACACATGTTCCTTGCCGTCGAATTTGGTCTCGTGACAATTCCAAATCCCATTATCTTCGGGAAGAACATTATTGATAGTAAGTCGGCCTTCAATGGCATGATTACCACTAGGCCCTTGTATAGAATACCTTCCATTGTCAGTTCGAATGGGCTGTCCGTTAAGCAACCACATGATTCTTCCATACGTATTATTTAATTCACATTTAAGTTTTAATTCACGCCCTGGCTTAACTTTAACTTGATGTACTGAAGAAGCGTCAGCGGGGATTATAAACTTTGATTTGGACGAAGTCACTGCCGCAACCACTGGCTCTTCCAATGCTTCTACCCCTTCTTCACCTTCTCCTCCTCCGGCTCTTCTACTTCTATCTACGGTATCCAGCGGAGGTCCGCCAGAGGACGCTACTGTCGACGGAGGATTGAAACTTGATTTTTCATCTGATACTAAAGATTCAGAGTCTTCGCCCTCTTCCTCAATGTTTCCACCGCCGGAACTCATGGGCAGGGATGAATGTCCGCGATGGTGTCGGAGGGAATGTGAACAGAGGACAATGTGACCTGTTACAAACAAAACATAAATATTTTAATTACCTGATGAATTCAAAAGTGCAGTTAAAACTAGTTGAACTGTAAGCTGCTTCTGGAGATCTGCACAACCGTGGCGCCATCTTCAGATCTGTGTCAATTTATAAACTAAACCATGCGCTTTGCAAAGCAAGCAAATCCCGGAGTTTAAACCTTCTACTATTTTTAACCTTCTACTTATTCCAAACTGTAAATTCAAAACGCTTTGGACGCGAAATTAATCAGAGCTTTATTTCATCCACAGAGCCCTTGGAGCAGTACGACCGCAAGTTAGCTGCCGACAATAAATCATTAAGGGAACCAAGATGCTCGCTCCTCATTTTGAAAATCAGTCACTTGGGAGGGATTCATCCACACATTCGGGTTTGAAGGCTGAATGATGCCGCAGGAACTATGGGATACAATCTCATCAGAATGAGTCCCTCCGAGAGAGAACAATCAAGACAAACTAACGACAAAGCTGGGGCTATAGGAAATTATCAAGGCAGATTCGGGGAAATACACACTCGGATTTCAGGAGGAGGAATTGCGTTCCAGTTTCAGTTCTATCGAGCAAGTGAGCTGAAGCTGGAGAACCCGGGTAAAGTTTGGCTGGAGCTGGAGACGAGAATCGTGTTTGCTCAAATTTTTTGCGGAAAGTAGTGTATACAAAGCAGGCTTGCACTCCCTATCCTTTCACCCCCTCCCCTAATAATAATCTTCATCCATAGAAGAATAGTATATACTTTTACTTCTCATCCTCAGCTCTCAGTTCTTTGTCATCGCTGGGGAACCCGGGTAAGGCGACACCGTTTCGGGTATCCAGAGTGAAAACCACTGTAAACATTTCTCATAATGGTGAATAGCATGAGTCGGCTTTTTCTCCATCCTCACTTCTACCCACTTCAATATCATCAAAATAATAATAATGCCCTAAGCTCCCACTTCCCATACTTTGCTGTAGTTCCCAGATCTCTCTTAAGTTGATACGGGGTTTAGTTCCTACTGCAATGATAATAACGCCGGTTTGTAGTTGTAATGTATTGAAGAGAAATTTCTTCTTTGTTTGTTTCTTTTAAGCCATGCCTTAGCACTCATTCGCTCCCATTAGCTTTCTCCAACTTTCTTAGACGGTGAAAGTGGCGACAATAGGATAATTTAACGAAATGTTTTCCCGTTACTTGCGTTAGAATCTGGCAAAACTAGTGACAATATTTCCTTTATTTTTATTGTTTAACTGATGGCTTAAAAACCTCGGGAGGAACCATAAAAGTCGGATAATATGCTAGCTTTCTGTTATCACCCGAAGAAAACAACGCTAAAAGCTGTTGTAGAGAATCCGGAGAAAGTGTAATCAGGAAAACCTTTTTAGCATCAATGTAATTGACAACAGTTATGCTTATCCTTGTGACACCATCGAGTATGTGGCAAAAATGTTTCAACAACATATCCGATGGATATACATGGTTGTGAAACAAGTTTTGAAAAAAAACGGCGTGAAACCTCCGTTTCAAATCCGCTAATATTGCCACGTTTGCCTACAATCCCTAATTCTATTGCTAATAATCGATAATTAGTATTTGCTTTCTGGTAGTATCTGTGAAAATAGAGGATTTCTAATTTCAAACAACCCAGCAGATGTTGAATTTTTTTTCACATTTTAAAATTATTCGTCATCACAAACCTAAAATTGCAGAAACCATGAATGTAGTTGTTACAGCACTCTATATTTTACTGCTAATATACAAATATCGTCGCAAAATTTGATGATGTAATATTTTTTAAACTCTCCACTGTAGCAAATCTTCGACAAGGGCAGCAGACTCAAAACCTGAAGTAAAATATTTCAACCACAAATCACCATTGCCCTTGGAGTTTATGGTAGACATGGAGAGAGATGTACTGTAAAATTAAAACCTTCTTCTCTCAGAATTGTGTTTAAAAACGGAAATGAGATTTTAGATATATCAAGTTGTTTACTCCGTGCCCTAGCTATTTCTTTTCCTTTCCCAGTTTTTTCTCCTGACCTTTCTGCTTTTCTCTGCATGCACAATCTTACCTACACAATAAACATTACGGCAGCCCGTCTTCCCCGCTTCCCTTCCCTACACAAAGTTTGTTTTCCTTTTAAAAGAGATTAGGATGAAGCTCTTTGGTGGTATTTCTCCTTATTTTTTCTCGTTTGCGGTTCGACCCCCATATTTCTTAGGTGAACGAGAAAATAAATAGCTAAAAGTGGAAAAAGCTTACGTGATAAACGAAGCCCCGAACAGGATGGAGCACACGGAAGCATGGAAAAAGAAAGTCTGGAGAAAGTACTCCAAACAGGAAACTAGTGGAGAGAGTAGTGGTGGTGCATGTACAGAGTACAGAGGAGGAGACATGGCAGGGAAGAAGGACTTAAGAGAAAAGTGGAAAGCGAGGAATTATTTGATTTAATTCCATTTACAATATATAGCACTCTTTTCATTTCAAATTTCCGTTTCCTCTCTCTCTCTTCCTCCATCCCACTCGCCCCTTTTGCTACACTCTTTTGGAAACTTTCCCGTAAAATTCTTCTATTGTTTCTCCCTTGAAAACTCCATAAAGGAAATGAAAACAAGTCAGTCTGGAGCCTTGTTTGAGTAGAGATATCTCTACTATAAAAATCGTCTTCTCTAGCTTTGGCTAGTCTGAGTGAGAAAGCTACAGAGCCCTGCGTTGGAATGGCTGGCAACTTCTTTTGGTTCTCCAGGAGGATGTTAGCTTTCTCTTTTCTTTCATTCCTTATGTTCTACCATCTAACGCTAAATAAAAACACAAACGGAGTAAACACTATAAGCCACACGGAGAAAGCATTCAGAGAAAGTTGAGAAAGCTTTTGTGCTTGTTAGTTACTTAAAAGAATGTATGCCTCTAAGCAGAGCAAACAAAGCTTAAATTCTACGTTTTTTCACACAATTCTAAATTCTAACAGTTATGCGAAACGAGATAAATCCTCTTTTGTTCACGACAGCCCCGAGTGGTAAACCTATCCAAAGTGTTTTATTGTTATATACTTAAGAATGCATATTGTTCTCGGGAAAATCGCACGCGCAAATCCTCCCTGGCGCCTACTCATTTACGGGTAAGAAAAGTGGCTTTGTCTGGTTCAGGAGGAGGATGTGGCCATAATGTTCCGTTTTTTTCTCCCGCGTCTTCTACGTCAAGGAAGTAACTTTGTTTCGTGTAGCTACACTGCTGACCTGTGTGACGGCGTTTTCCATAATTCGCAAATTTTTGCACGTTTCCAGTAAACTTTAATGATAGTGGGAAGTCTTATATCTTCTGATTCAAGTACTCTTGGTCTTGGTCTCCTGATCATGTCTTCCTAAGTTTGTTGGTTCGTGGAACAGAGTAGATGGAGCTGTTAGCGTAAATTCACTACAATGGTTAGGAGGAAACGTCGTTTATTATCTACCATGGAATTAAGATTTGGCATACACTATAGACGATTAACCTTATGTTTAATTACAACCTGACATTCTTGAGCGAGAATACTTTCATTCAGTGCTGCATGATGAACAGTGCCACTAAATACATTAAAGAGCCTTCTATTAACCTGGTTATCAGAGAAGATTCCAGTTTTTATTATACAAAAACGGCGTCGATTTTGTCAAATGTTGCATTTTCAAATCTTGAAGAAATCGTTTTCCTACATGACATGAACATAATATTTAGTAAGGTGTAACATTTGGTGTAACGAACAAGTAAGCTTCTTTGAATTCAAATGCCATTGTAATTTTACACATGAGAACTAACATTTAATACGGAAACGCCACTCTCTTGAAATTTATGCAAGAAATAGTAGTTGCATTTACACCCGTATTCCCACATCTGTTACTCGTTCACGACACAAGTTCAATTCGTGTTATTGGGCATGAAAATCGGTTTTTTGAACTTGTATGAATAAAATTACAATTGCAGTTTGCATATTCATTCGTAATTTAGTACATCGTCTTGACATTTATGCAGTCTCGTGCCGGATCTCTCATACATATCCATGAGGTCTGGTGCTTGCGGGACTCAAGCCTGTACATCGTTTTCCTAGTCAGTCTGAGGAAAATCTCGTTAGCAATATTGGGAAAGTTGGTTTTGGCTTCATTCAAGGTTTCCTTTGGAATTAATACATTAGATTTTTAGCTCTGGAGCCAAGAAAATGCGACCCTGAGACGTGATCTTGGGGTACTGTTAAAATGCTGGGAGAAAGTAGAAGAAAGCTGGAAGACTTTCTCCGTCTTCCACAAGAACAGAGAAACTCTGCCAAATTGCGTTTACGAGCTATGCTCAATTATAAAAAATTCATTCATGTGCACATTCCAGAATCCCCCTGCGTAGCTAATTTACAATCTTTCCCTTCATGTCAAGCCGATATGCGGTGGTGGTGGAAAAAAGTGAAAGATTTGAATTTTAAAATAGAGGATAAAAGAGGGGGACGCCAGGAAAAAGGGTGGCGTATGGTGATGAACATTGCACGTACGAAATCTACGCGCTTACCTATTTCACTTTCACCCTTAGCCGAACCTTAACTCTTTCAAGGTTGAAAAGAGAAAGCTTTCACTCTTAAATTCATAGTCTGAGCCCTGGTTTATGGACATGAGATTCGGTTTAGACAAGTCATGAACCACTGCATGGGAATTTTAAGCCTTTCTCCAGCAACGGGGGTGAAGCGACTTGCATAGGCAGAGAAAGACAGACGGGCTGCTTTCTCCAATACAATTTTCACTCCTTCAACTAGCAATTTTTTTCACGTTTTCAAGGAAGCTCCCCATCTCAGTTTCAATGTCGTTGAGTAATGAAAAGGAGGGTAGGGATGGAGGAAGGAGGAAGGCGCGTGAATAAAGCTGGAAGAAGGGGAGAAAGTGCAGAGGATGATTTTATTTTCAACTCCCATTTGCAGTAACGCTGAAAACAACATGGTTTTTTCATCCCAAGTAGCACTAACCTATACCCTTGCACGTGTTGCATTTTGAGAAGAGCATCATCACATCGTATCACCTCTCTCTGATGCAATGCATCAATTTCATAGCAGAGTGAAAGTTTTTCCCGAGAAAATCCAACCTCCCTCTCTCTCTCCCCCCATCCTCTCATTTACAACATGTGGCAAGGGAAATCGGAGAAAGTAGCAAAACATACGGAGAAAGTAGGAAATAATCGACAAAGTTTCTTTTGCTCAACCAAAATCGTCTACCTTGTTGCACCCGGTTGCATTTTTCCATACTGCGTAGTAAGTGTGTACCATTATGCACGGTGAAAGTTCCATAACCTCGCAATGACAGTGTATCCAGTCCTAAAACGGTCCTACATACCAAGCTAACGATCTTTTACCATATCCAATGTACTTTCCCTGACAAAGTATCCTTTGCTTTCTCCCAGGATGTAGTTGTCGTTATCGGTTATGTACAATTTCCCAGAGACAGTATGTGGATTTAAATCCGCGGGTAGGTTTTCTAGAAAAGTTTACATTTACCACCAAAGAGAAAGTATACTTTCTCAACATGTTCAGAAGAGGTACAAGGTACAAACGGGATTTACGAAAGCTTGGATTTGAAATACCTCAAGATACTCACACAATATCAAAAACTCAGCGAAAGTTTACAAGTAAAAGGTTGACAGAGAAAGTTTAAGGAAGTGAAAGTGAGTAACTCGCTGAGCAGCCGGTAGCTCAAAGATTCTGAGAAAATCTACTGGAGAAAATACCCATGGAAACTTTTTCCATTTACGAAAAATGGAAACAGCACATAAGTAAGTGAAGCAAAAGCATCTAGTAGCAAGCCTGCTATGCCTCTACTTCCTGACGGATGCAACTCTACAAACTCCGGACCGGAAGAAAGCTCAAAGTGCAGCCGGTGGTTCTTTTTCCGAGTATCGGATAGAAGAAGAGAACAAAAGGCGGACGGGACGAGCTGAAATACAATACAGACGTATCGTAGCATCCAAATCTAAAATACTCTCTTGTCTATTCAAGTGTAAGCTATTGTTGTATACTGTATGGACGATGGTGTATACCATCCGTCCGATTGTGGGAATAACCCAAAGGAAGAGGGCTAGTGAGAGGCTTTTGTATGGAGAAAGTTGGAGAAAGCAACCCTGTAACATGTTGTTAACGAAAATGCTGTGGATGCATTTTCAAAATGCATTCTCCACCCGTCGCTTTCGCCCGCTTTCACCCCATACACACGCTCCCTCGCACTCCTGCCCGAGCATATATTTACTCCGACCTTTGAATAAGAGATCCGCCAGAATAGAAGCCGATATGGATGTGAGGACAATAGGAATTTCTCAATTGGAGTGCATTCTCTATTGGAATTCTTGTCTTGTGGGAAGGATTCTTCACATTTATGGGGGAACGTCTTTGTAAGGAAATTTTTCCGGGCGAGAAAATCCAATCGATAACTCATATCCTAATAAAGAATCCTGGGGTTAGGAAGGAATGACAAGAAGAAAGCAGCTCAAGTTGATAGCCTGTATAGATTTTCACACCAACCCGTCCGTGTCTTCTCCTTGGCCTGTTTCCTATTCCCGGAACACTCTATTCTACGAAACTCAACTGTTTTCCCTCCCCCTTTTCCCAAAGTGCAATTCTGACAGCTCAGTTTTTCAAGTGATTGAATTTTCTCCTCCTGGAATCTTGCTTTCCTTTCTGAATTGCAAGTAATTTTTTAGATTGCCAACGAGACTTTGATCTTAAGACAAATTTTGCAACATTTTGCAAACTTTTCTTCCTGTTAAACTCAATGCCCCTACGCCCGCACTTTCTCCTTGCAAGTTTTTCCTGAACACGCTACTTTCTCTTACGGAACTCAAACTCAAAGCTTGAAAATCTCATAGTTAGAGAAAGCAGAGAAAGCATCATGTACTTTTTTAGTCCCAGTTGTAATTTATCAAGAAAATTCCCTAGCTCAGGTTTACAATTTCACAATTTTACATAAACACAGTGCGAGGAAGGCTGGAAGAGTAAAAGTTGATCGAATCACATTCTCAGGAGTATGTGGATGGTGGGAGTGAAAGTCGTGATTCTTTCTTCCTTTAAAGCTCCTCCATGGCTCCTGAGCTTAAGTCTGTTTCTCAGTTACTTCCCTGTGCATTCTCTCAGGTCTTGGGCCTATTTGTATTTGTAATGACTACGAAAATAGAGTTAGACCAAAAGGAGACAGCTGTCGAGGTTTATGAAGAAGAACGACGGCTTCCCGCTCCCGTTTATATTCCAGCAGCCTCAAATCTACCACAAAGTAATTCCAACCGACTCATAAATAAATACAATCTACTTAATACGTCTCCACTTCATTTTTCTACAATAACAGGAGCTTCAAACTCGTAGTATTCTGCTTAAAATAGACAATTCTTCCCAAGCTTTGAAAATTCCAGCTAGAGTAACAATACACAGATACGCACAGCCAACCAACCAGCTTTAGTTTCAGAACTAGAGACTGGAGCCCACATAAAAGAGATTCCCGAGAAGTAATAATGTTACCCGGGAATTACATTTCTCTACGTACGTGCTACAATTTCACGAATCCTCTAGATTTACAATGTAAGGGGCAACAATTCTTGATTGTCTTGAAATGTACAAATGTTAGAGTTTTAAAAGAGACAAATATGGTGTAAAACTTGTAGAAAATTAAGAATTATTGTCCCAAACATAAGAGCACACGGGTAATTTCGGGTAAAATGAACTGAAAATACGCTACGTATTCCAATCATTTTTTCTCCATAGCGTTCAGAATTGCTACACGTTGCAAAGCATATAACAGTTCTTCCTCGAGTATGTGCAATATGTAACGACATTTCGTACTACCCGGTTAACGGTTTTAAGACTGACAAACTTTGTACTCTTTGAAACGATGCTTTGAATCCGTGAAATGAGGAGTAGTGTGTGAACATGACTCATTCCGGGACTTTTCCCGTGTACATGCTAACATGAAGGAGAAACAAGTTTTATGATCCGAGAGAAAAATTATGAGAGCGAATATTAGGTATTTAGGTAGTTAGTTTTAATTGGATTTTTTATATCTAACCCACATCCTGAACAAGAAGAAACAAAACCCCAGCTTTCTCTTTCATCTTCCCTACCCAAAACCAGTGGCTGACTGTCCTCAAACTCTATCTGCAAGCTTATATGTAAAGTTAGCTAGTTCACCAACTAACAACCGAGTGAAACCAAGCGGGCGCCTCTTCTCCATCCTACACGCATCCTTTACAGCGAAACTAACTAGCCGAAAGCAAAACCAACCATGCATGAAACTACCATCTTCGTTTGGTATAACTAAAAAGAAAACCAGGAAGAGCGTGTGGTTGTGTAGAAATTCTGTGTGAGAATTTTATATGCAACCGCTCCCAGAACCGAACCGGTAACGCTGAAAGCGGGAGAACCCCGACTCTAACCATGAACCAGAGGAATCCACGAGGATGAAATTCGGGAACAAGCTATCAGCTAGAAGGAAGAAGGCGGGAGGAAATGAGCGGCGGGGAGAAATTAAAATTCAAACATTCTTTCACGACCAGCACTTTTATTAACGAACCAACTGAATTTGACATTTAGCTCAACAAATTATCATTCCGTCCTCATCATCACTCCACGGCCCCTCCTCCCAACTTTTCTAATATCTTCAGACAGCACAGAGCCATGGAATTCCAGTATATTTTTCGTCTACCGGGTAATATACACCCATCAGCCCCGTCATTATCCCTCCTTATGAATATTCAGCAAAACGAGTTGCCCGCTTCAGTTTCAGCGGAATGCCCGACTACAATGTATTCCATATGTCTGGAGAAAACTTGGGTAAAAACTTAGAATGTGCATAGTCTGTGGCTCGTGCTTACTAATATCAGATGATGGAAGAAAAAAACTGATGATATTTTGCCCGCGTATTCGTACAAACTTTTCCCTTAAAAAGTATACAAAATACAGTTCTTATAATCCGTAAATTATTATTATCTTACGACATGGAGATACAGCTAACTCTCGTACTAGACGAGGACAATTTGCGTTAACTCAACGCTCTGGAATAGCATGCTCATAATGGATCATGACATCAAAATTGAGTGAGCTTGAAATTGGTTGGTGGAGGGAGGATGGATATTGGATTGGGCGTGACAACTTTCTCCAAGCTATTTCAATAGCAAGTCATAAATAGAACCCGAGTCTATTGTTCCCGTTTCTTCCTCATTTTACCAAACTGTTGTTCACGCATCCCGCTGCCTCTCCATCACACCATCCGGGTAACACATATACTCTTATTTGCATAAATGCATTCCCGTTTACCATTCAACTCAACTCCTGTTCTCTCCAGTCTTTTGTCCAAAATATTTATCATTCCGAAAGAGGCGGGAGGGAAAATAAAAAGCAATTTGAATTTTTCATAATATAGGCATGAATTTCTAAATTGTACCTCCGAACTAAGGCCCAAGGGCAATGGAGGGCGAGGATAATGGAGAGATCAAACTACTGCGATGCAGATTGGATTGACCATGTCAGTCCACTGGAGATGATCATCTAGTCATTAATGCCATGCGAAGCAATCTAAAATCTAGCAAGCATGGCAACAACAGTTGCAACAACAACTGCAACGACAGCAGTTTATATTGTATTGTAGCAGGCTGCAGACAGCAATGCAGCAGAAATCCCAAGCCAATTCTCTTTGAATTTAAATACAAAGCTTCCCCCTCCTACTCGCTGTGGTAGCAAATTACAAATTAAGCGCATATGTTACCCAATTAGCGTATTGTGAAAGTATATACCCGGATAGGGTCAGAAGAATGAGACCTGAAACATCGTGCGGGAGCACAAAGCAAATTATGTGTCGACTCCTCTAGGGTATTATTTTTAAGAATGTAATGTTTGGTTTCAGTTCTTATCAACTGACTTTAGTTTTTAATTACATATTTGCAGCGTTTCTTACATTGATAAAGGACCATGCTTAAATCAGCTGTAATGAGTGAGTGTCAATGTGATTGAGAATTCAAGTGGTGACTTGAAGAATCCTTTAAGCGTCATCATGTAAATATCGGCGTTGAAGATTAAAATGACAGTCCCGTCCGAGCAAAACAATTTAATAACAAAATATCCCAGATTACACGATTTCAAATCAAAATTATGTTTCAACCCGCTCATAACTTTCTCCTCATCCCCACACAAATAAGCAATTACGCAGAGCTGTCAAGAAAAAAGGCGGGTAGAAAATATCATCTCGTGAATTTAAATCCTTCCGAGTGGGCGTACTTGTTGTCAGTTGCTGAAATTTGTGCTGTACACGGGTAGACAATTTGTGCACAGCAGAAACAGACAAATTATCTCTTCTCTTTAAAAGAGAGTGTGGAAATTCACAAGAAATACAACAAGTCTTTCACTCAGTCAGTTCATTTAGCTTATATTGCTGAAGCTTTCCTGAAACTACAATTTTCTCTAGAAAAACGCCTCCAGACATGCAGCACTAGATTAACAAAGACAAGGGTTAAATGAATTTTAAATTTTACCAAAAGCTTCTCTTCTCTACAGTCTAGTCTGCAGCTTACTAGCTCTCATCGCGTACTAAACCTGTTTACTTTTCAAAGAGCTCGTAAATATTGTAAGAATTGACACTTGCGTTCAAGTTTAAAGCTTTTCTAGCTTTTCAAATGACTGCATAAACCAACCAGCTAAAGCCAAGGTAAGAAGAGTAGGAATATAACATTCATAAATACAGGTTTGGCTCTGGAAAGCTTGGAAGTAAAAGCATTATCAGTGTAGGGCCACAAAATGCAAGTCAAAGGCAAGCTTCAAAGTCACGGTACGTACTTGAAGCAAACTGCAAAGTAACCTGACTTTGTAGTATTTAACTCTTCTTGCTTCCAAGAAAGTAAAACAGAGTGCGTAGCCATAATGAGGGAAAATAAAGGAACCGCAGCCCATTATCATGAACAACAAACAAGGTATTCAGTCCTTAAGAGGCTAGTGGAATTGAATGCTCAGATTTCATGTCTGCTTTTAACTTGTTACTAGTAGTAACTTACTACTTGCAGACTTGGAGCTAGTGTGTAACGTGTGTGCTGATGCTGAGTGCTCTTTTGGTTCCATGTTTCACAGACAATGCCCGACCTCAAGTCTCTACGTAATGCAGCTTCTCCAGACTTTTTAGGCTTGGCTCATTCTGGTGGCTCCAGGAAATCTCAGAGACACTGTATACGGCGGCTAACTTGCAAGTCTGGTGCGTACAAGGTGGACACACTTAAAGGCACGGGGCACCATTAGCACGGCACACTGGCTGTCCTAGGGAGGGCACAAGCCAGGGAATTTATAAAACTTGTTGCCGGAAGGTTAAAACACCATTAAGAAAGCAAGCAATGCGGTGCAGTGTGTCTTGCTGCAATTTAGAATCTGAAAGCCGTATGAATATACACTAAAATCCTTAACGTTGCATACTGTTGCCTGCTGCACCCTGCCTTGCAGACTGCAAAGAGGTGCGGGTGTTTTGGTAGAACGAATGTATCTTTGAATTAAATAGGTTCGCGCGGTCTCAGCTAAAAGCTTCTCTCCTTGATTGACTGGCTCAAAGTGCATTTTGTGCATATGTCAGCTTTTAGTAAGCTTGAGAATGAGGACTTGAAATTCAAGGAAGGAAAAAGCTTTAATACCCGGGTAGCTGGTAAGAAGAAGGGCCAGACGGACGTGTGTACGCGAGTGACACATTCATGGAATCGTATATTCCCCAAATGGTTCAAGTCACCTCTTTATTTCTCTCTATTTTCCGGGAGATTCGGGTAACTTGACTGGTGGAAGCGCTAGTGTTTATTAGGTATGTAATAGATTCCGTTTTCCTCACACCGAATTACCCGGTTAATAGTTTTGGGAACTGAAGCCAGAGTATGTACATGGGCAAGTTTTATAGTACGAAACCTTCCTGCTCCTGATCCTGACTGGTTGCATGCATGTCAAGTGTTACCCGAAACTCGTGGCTTGATTCTTGACACGACACCCGTCGTCATCCCCCCGTTTTCTTGCATTTCCAAGTTTTTTCTCGGATATTTCAAACTGAATTTCCCGCATTAAACTGTCATCTTTTGGAAGTGAGAGAATCCATATTTCCATTTACAGCAACTATATTTTTTTCTATATTCTTTAGATTTTTATCCTGAAACTATCCTCAACTTCTAAGTTCAGTTTGCCTTACAGCTTAAGCTTCTAGCAATGCATCAAGTTTGATGTATGCTTGCGACTTATTCTACCCGGATTTTGTAATTATCCCTGTTTCCTTGTGTAGGACTCATCTCTCCCGGGAATATTACATGTTCTCTCCTGACCTGATCTAGCTCGCTACTCGTTTGGCTTCACTCCCAACGATGTGTGGTGGTTGGTAAAAAAGCGGCGATATTAACCAGGAGATTACATGGATGTCACCCGGGTTTTTTACATGTCTCTCGTTTCTTCCCACAGAAATATTAACTGATAACGACCTGCTAAGCCAGCCGCCTTCAGCAATCTCTGTTTAGTCTATGAATAATAAGTTTTGGGTAATTTTTCAAAGGAAGCGGGTAAATCTTTTTTACAAGCCTTTCATCCCTGTAATTTCTCATCCCAGCGGAATTTACCGGTGGTCTTTGAAAAATGTAGGGAGCTAGGCAGCAGCCTTTTAAAAGCTTATTTCTCCTTTAGAGATTCGTTTTTAGCTCCCGGTTTGAAGCTTGTTAATTCAACTTTACGTCCAAATGGGATGCACCCTGGAATGCAGAAGCAAGTCACAAGGACCAAATCCCCATTGCCCGGAGCTATTTGTAAAACAATTTCAACCAAGCCAGTATTTATATAGATGAGACGAGACTTCTCGAGTTTCAAAAATAATTCTTCTAATAGCATTCTCCTTCAGTACAGCTAGCTATCATCGTAGCCTGGATTATTCTTTCAGTGCCAGAGCTGGGGTAATGGCAAGTTTGAGAGGCTAAGGCTAAGCCTCGGATGGGTAGTGAGTAAAGACTCGAGGGAATAAAATCTGGGAGATGGGGATTATGGGATTTTAGATTCATTAGCCTGGGGGTGAGTGCGTGGGTTCTTGGAACTCTTTTTCGATGCTATGGCGAAGCTGATTGCAGCAGTATAGATTATTTTAAAGAAGCGGGTAGTGTATAACCCGGTTTTTGGTAAAAGTTCAGGAAATTTTGTTAGTTTATGTGAACCAAAATATTGTCTATTCCGATTCGGGATAAATCAAGAGAAAGTACTAAAATTTCAAAATTTTCAGCGATATATTGTTAGCAGACCCAGAATGCAAGAACCCGCGTCCAGAACGTATTGTATTGAAGGACGTGTAGAATAGATAACAATAAAGATTTATTAATTGCATCCGTATAATTTCCATTCTGGATTACTCGGAAGCTTAAGAGAGAATGAAATAGGCTTAATTTACGAAGGAATCCCATCATCGGATTCGGTGGAGTGGTTCCTGATAAGCAGAGGGGTCAGCCAGAGAAAGAGCTATTATGTTCCGTAAAGTAAACTTGATATTAACAATAGATACTGTCTATTATACGCATCTCCTAAATAATCAATGATGTAGAAACATTAATAGGATCCGGTTCCAGTAATTCATGAATGGAAGAGCTTGGGGTATTAATTTCGAGTGAGCTTTTAAAATCAAGTGCATACGCTGCTACGCACTGCATTTCCTGGAATAATTTCCCAGAACTGTTCAAATGATCCAGCACAATGTGATTCAGTTGTATTCGTTTGAAGAAGAGAGTTTTGAAAAGCTCATCCCACATCCCTGGAGAAAAGGCTCTTTTGTATTCATCATGTGTTTCCTGGACTGGAATCTGGGATATTCGGAAATATCTTATAAGAACCTTGATTTGCTGTAAAATGCATAGCTAAAATTGCATTTCAACTTGGTTAATATGTGGGATGCTGGACTTCGTCCGGTCAGCCACGAGTTTAGACTGTCCAGGACTTCCAGGAGTAACGCTGGAGAACTAAACAAGATTATGCAGAGGGTTAATTATGTATTCTACGAACTCAAAGTTTCTGCAAAGGTTTGCTTCGTTCACTATGCGATGTCATATTCAAATGGGACATGCCAGCATATTCCACCATGACATGCTCAAGTGTAGTCCAAGGCTAGAAGCACTCGAGTGCTGGAGAAGTTCCCCGTAAAACGAGGAAGCATGACACGGATTATGTATTCTATGGCGTGTATATCCTAAAACTTTGGACAAAAGGTGTAGAATAAAACGTGAATTTCTAAAGAGACGTCAACTTCAGAATTTCATGATGTGATGGATGTTGCGTTTTATGGAGTCAGCAGAGCTAGAGTTGCTGGAAAACGTGTGTGTGAAACGAAATGGCCAAAAGAAGCCGGAATTCGGTAAACTGCTTGCCTGGCTGGCGCCCGGGATTCTTAAATTGCCATTGTAACACGGACTTCAAGAGAGTACTGCTGTTAAAGTGTAAATCATGCAAGCTTTCCAGCTTCAAAGAGCTTATTTCAGTGTTCATGGTGTTGCATCCTTGGATGTTTTATTTCGAGAAAGCCTCTTGTTAATAATGAGATGCAGTTGAATTCATTTTCACGGTTTTCCCTAAGCTAAGTGTTTCCCATGCTATGTCCGGATACTGTAAACGGGTGACCGGAGACGGACTGAACAAAGCTTCAAAACTTAGCATGTCCACACCGTTTAGTTTCGGTCCGAGTTTCCTTTACCCTTCATTTTATGTTTTTTATACGACGTGATAATAATAATCAGGAGGATGGAGACAAAGAATATATTATTTTAGCACGGGTACACAAGATCTGTTGCACAATCCTGTACTTTTTTATCAACAACTATAGGCCCCCACCCAAGTACCCGGCCAGGGCTGTTATGTCCCTTCTTCCTGCTAACGTTCAACATAGCGCACAGCAAGCTGCTGTGACGCTAGTTTACGTAAGGATTGAAAAGGGTGATTGAAAACTGAATAGGGAAGTGGTTGATGTATGTTCAAGGGTCTTGTTCAAAGGCCTCAGCAGCTGTTACCCGTCTAATCTATATACAGTCCTGCCCCTTATTAGGACCGGGCATGGGCTGGCTGAGGATACAATATGAGAGCGACTGTATAATAATAATTAAGCCTTGTTTGAAACGAGTGTGTGATTCTGATTGTTGTTTGTGTGTGTGCCGTGTACAGGGCTTTATCACATGGAATAAGTTATCGAGCCTTGTAAAATTTTAGCAATTTTCTCACCCGGGAATCCGTACGAAGCAGAGGAAGAAACCCCGATTACTATACTGAAACGGCGGTGCACCAAACTCCAGGATAGGAAGAGGAGATAAGGGAGCTCTATAGGATACGGAGGGAGAATAATAGGAAGAGGATGGGAAGGATGGAAGGACGGAGGGTAAAATACCGGGGATTTTGATTGAGGATGAGGCGGGTAAGATTGGGTTGGTAAAGGAAAAGAAGGGAGGAAGGGGGGAGAAGCGGGTGAAGTGGGGACGGATATCCGAGCGGAATAAATACGAGAGAGAGTATCATCATCTTGTCACGGGGCGCGATTCATCATTGTCATTGACACTACATTAAGCATTCATTATGAAGGGGGAATAAGTTGCATGCTTTGGTTTCAAAATTTTGTAATACGTAATAACAAAATACAGATGAAGCATATGGATGATGATATGGGTTTATTGGTTATCTTTATCTACCTGGTTCAAATCCGGCGGTAGGTGAGCAGATCAACTTTTATTTCAGATATATTTAATATATCTCCCGTGTATATTTTCAAGTTTCTGCATTTATATTGCAAACTAATCTTAACTTGCCAAAGATGTGTTTGATAATAGAACAATGGCAATTCAAGTCCTGCTTGACAGAACTTGCTGTTGTATGTACTAAAGGGAACAGTCGAATTATTCCTATTGTTGATTGTATTCTAATATTTTGAATTGTATTCTATTATTATACCAAGCGGGAAACGTTGTCCATAGCATTCGGACATGAAGCAAAGAAAGTCGTGCTAAAGCTGTGAGTTAAGTGTAGCGTGTATGGTCGAACAGTCAAGCAAGATCAAGAGGGGAGACATCAAGGAATAAAATTCAAGAGAATGGAATATATGTCCCCGGAAGAAGAGGACCGGAAAGGAATACTGTGTGATATTGTACAGCGTGGACAATGGAGTGAGACACTATGATGTTTAAAGTTGAGGCAGCTATGCTGAATACATGCATAGTGCACGGAACTGTCACTGCATAGCATAACGCCGCTTTCAGAACGTATTTACATCACCGCTCTTCGATATTTCAGCTAACGAAACAGCGATTTCATGCCATACAGTAAGGCGTTGTTATGTGAGTTAAAGATCTTGTCCAGAGATACTCATACGGAAACATTGAGAGAAATGGACATGAGTACTGCAAGGAACCTCTAGGACGTCACTGAATAAAAATATTGAGAGAGGGACTTTTAGATTACATCTTCAACACGGCGCTTGACGGATTCTATACTTTATAGATTTGTATCAATGTAACCCCCCGAATGTCGTAGCCTTTAATTTACGTGGGGCACAAGTTACAGCTGAAGCTATGAGAGGGTAGAGAATTTTTGTGATCTTGGGATGGTATATTCTGAATTCTGGTGCTTGTGATGATGGTGGATTGCCACATCGCACGATTCACCTTAACTGATTACGACCGAAGATCGTATCGCCATCTGAGAATCTGCAGCAACAATTCATATTCAAAATTAACGTTTCCATAACTTCCTCCAACTGAGAAACGACAGCAGGTTATAGCTACTTCGGTATATAAGGTAGCGGCGTCCAAGTCCTTCCAATTGTAGCTATAATTGTAGTTTTGTGTTCAGTTTAATAATTATATTTGGCAATTATTTCCAATAGTTTTATTATTTTGTAAATACTTTTTTTATAAGTAAACTCCAGACTTTCCATACAATATACTAGACTCTAATAACGCTGTCTCGCTTCAACTTTCTCACTTTTTATCATCCAACGGTGCTAAACGCACATTTACTCCTTCTATCCATTTCAGAACCATGAAACCTCCAGACTCGTCTTCTAACTGATTAGCATCTTGGATCTTGAAAAGGATATTCCACTCCAAACTCCAACGCAGTGTGCAACTTTGATGGTTTTTGAGCCATTGAATCCGTCAGCATGCATGACAGGCATAACGACCAAGGAAGGAGTTGGTGGAGTAACTAAAGTAATTGATGAGCAGTTTCTCCCCATATCTCTTTTACACGCGGATTAGATCAGCAGCAACAGCTCCATGACAGCTCATAACTACAGTTCTCAAATGACAATTTTCTCTTTGTAACATCTAACCAGAAAGCGACTGTGAACTAACATCAGAGGATCCACATAACCGTGCTCAAACAAGAAAGGGTGAATAGTTAGTTAGTTAGTTTTATTTACAGAATCTACACAAGAAAGGGTGAATAAGACAGGATTACACCATGAAACTTGGGAAATATCGTGACAAGCTGTACTATTTATATGGAATGGATAAAATTTTATACACCGATCTTCCATGTCTAACGACTAGGGAGAGCGGATCAATTTCTTCTCTTCTATAAATGCTTCTATCCTTTAATATCTTCGACACCTACTCCTTAGTTTCCAACTACTACGCAGTAACCTGCTGCTCTTCCACATTCACAGTTTTTCAAGATTCGATGAAATCAAGAGTTTCGGAAATACCCGGGTATTACTGTTTATTACATATTACATGTAAGCAACGCCATCGTCAACTTGAACCCATCCACCTTATGCTTCTCTTCATTTCATCATGTCGTCTTATCAAGTGCAAAGATACTTCTCTTCTCTCTCTACTTGTCTTCGTCACCTTTAGCGAGAAGTGTAAAGTTCCCATATGCATTCACACGCCTGTATCCTTCTTATCTTTGATCCTGTGCTTGTGCTGCACATATGCACAAAATCTTCTTCAAATTCTTCGACTTTTTTCCTCCTGCCGCCTTCTTCTCTGACGTCCATCTGTATCGCTATCTCTTGGAACTGTCATCCCTTGGGACAGAATTTTCTAAGCGCTGTAGTATGTAATACCTATGCGAATGTACAACAGAAAATCTAAGGCAGGCTATTTCTTACATTCTTTAGGTCTTCTGTTTATGTGACTTATTCCTCAGAAGAAACGCACAGTACTTTTGCATTTAGCAGGACATGAAACCACCAAGAGCGAGTGTCAAGTCAACTAATCCTGTGACTCTCCAGGGTTGCATGTAGCCATATATTTTAAAGCTGCATATTCTTAACCATGTACACAAGTTAAGAAGCATCAACTGATTTCGCCAAGCTGCTGACTGCTAACACAGCACAACTGATACGAGCATACATACAGTCAACAGTAAAAGCATATCACCTTTAAAAGCTTCTCAGATTCCTTCACGGATTAGCGAGCGCAAAAACCCGGGTATGAATTACGCTATCTTTTCTACAGCTTTCTACTTAACTGCCACGTGGCAGCACATGCAATCAGCATGACTGTTTTCATGTAGGCTTCTATCCATGTAAAACTGGCATTTAGAGTCTTATCACACTGCATTCACAGCCTTCTTAACAAGGGTTTAAATTAGTTTCGCTTTTACCGCTTAACAGCAGTCTGCAGAGAATATCCAAGAAAATCCCTGCATCTGATATTGAATCGTGTCCCTTTTCCTTAATTTCCTCCTAAACCCGCTTCTGTTATATCCTTATTTGGAAAAAAGTTACTCCGTAACGCCATCTCCCTTATTTAGCTTTTTACGTTTGAGATTACCAGGATTTTCTCCAACTGTTTACGATCCGATTGTCTCTTTAGAAAAGAGGGGACAGGGACACCGTAGCAGGCACCCAGCAGCCTTAGTTTGAGCACGGTCCCTAGTAGTAAATATTTTCCTACGACTTCACAAGACTCCTTGCGGGTCGTCGCAAGCACTAAGCTAGTGCCAGAAGTAAACAGCAACTACCAAAGAAGCATGTAACAAAAGTAGTAGAAAAATACTTTTACAGAGAGGGAGTAACACAAGGACACTTTTCATCTCTCGGAGCATATGGTTATCTTCTACGTTGCCTGGATTGCATGCAACTACCGCTCAGCTCAGCCACTGTTCTGTACAACAGAACATGCTCCCAGACAAAGCAGGGAGAAAATTCTCGTACAAGAATCTTTTGAAGACCTGCGGGAGATCTAAAAGCCTCAAAAAACGATTTACGAACAAGACAATGACAATGTGAGAAGGGAAGAGGCAGGAAAGAAAAGAGGAGGGTTTTGAAGGGTAAAAAATTCTTCAATTCACAGCTTCTTTAGCGTCTCAAAGGAGCAGTTTCCGAAGAGATTCCACATACCTTTCCGACAAGTGGAATTGCATAAGTAAGTTAGATGTTGTCATTGAAGATGTGAGTAAAAGCGAAAGAGGAAAATGAAGACAGTGGTTAAATTCTGCTACTCTGCTCCTTATTGCGTGAACAAGTATGTACAACTCTGTTCTGCCAAGCTTAAACAATTTTGCTCCTGAGGATGGTAGATGATTTCTTGCAGGAACAATTTCTAGTATAGTTTATAGAAAGAGTAGGCAATAATATTCTGCAAGAGGAGGAAGGTGGTGAAAATGACAAGAATCTCTTGTTCAACCTTTTCTTTAACCTATAGCCCATCTCGGTATGCATACATAGTAATGTGGCAAATATATGGCTACTGTACTGTGAGTTTCTGGAAAAATGTTGCGCGAGATGACTGAAGCTGTAAAATGCAGAAACTGTTTAGGAATTATATGTGTAGAGATAATGGAGGAGAAGGATGAAGGGGAAGGGATTGGTTTGATAAAACCAGAAGAGAGGAATTGAACAAGAGGAAAGTACACGGAGGAGTTCAGGGTGGTGAAACTCTTGTTTTTTCAAAAGATGGCTTTTATGAGACAATTTATAGAAGATTGTTTCCCTAAATTGACATACGAGGAAGGGAGGGGAGAGAAACGATGTAAATAGGGTGGAAGAACGGGTAGAAGTGGAAGAATAGAATTGTGAGCAAATCTGTGGTAAAATGGTATGAAAAAGATTAAATGCAAAGTAGCTCATATTCAGACAGATATAAGGATATAGAAACAAAACTTCAAGTTAGCGTCATCAGGGAATGGGGAGCGACAAATATACAAAGGAAGTGTGAAAATCCAGGGAAATACGAGAACTGACGACAAGAGGAATCTTTTTGAAAGGAGGGGAAAATAGGGAGAAAGATTGCAAAGATTGCAAACAAATGTCAAGAGTGTAAAGATGAGGTAATTTTTTAGGCTGTCAAGTTTAATATACAAAGTTTGTCGGGATTAATAGCTCCCTCTAGGAAATACTTCTAGGGAGTTTTATATGCTTGGGCTTGACGCCGATTTTGAAAGCAGGATCTAACTTGGTTACCTCTACACTCAACACAGATTTAACACCCGGCTTATCCAACACAGTGGTTGTCCCTAACATAATTTCAAGAAAACTGTATGGAAAACGCAACTATGCACTTATTGCTGCAGCAACAGGAAAAACGATGTACACGCAAGTGCTCTATAATTGCTTATTTTTTTGTCAATACAACCATACTACAGAAAATGTGTCCATAATTTGATTACAATTTTCGCGAAACAACCCCCCCCCAGAAATTCTCATTCGCCTAAATTATAAAATTAAATTTTGAAAAATCACCCGGCTGAGTAAAAATCCAAAACCGGGCTTCTGCACCTTGGCATTGTGAACAGACAGATTTAATTTTAGATTCTACGACGTACTCCCAAAGATTTAGCAGTTACTTGGAAACTTGTTTAGTCCATGTAGTTCATATCACTCCGAGGAAGAAGATTGGAGCAATTGACTGCACACTTGAATGGAATGCAAGCTATGAAACCGTAGCGCTGCTATTACTATTATGCTATTACCACGCTATGAATTTCATTTCACGGCTACACGCATCCAGAAGAGGGATGAAGTGAAGAGAGAGAAAATGGGATTTATGAGAATAGGAAACGGGAAACAATGGAGAAGGATGAGGAGGAAGCGGGTAGAATACTCATTTACCCATATATACACGTACGTTTATTCTGCAGCTCAGTGTCTGTGTTTGTATGTGTGTGGCACAAGATCATATCCTGGAGCCAAACCGGCGAGATTGCATAATACAAAGCATACACAGAACACAACTATCAGACGCCGGTTAGTTGTCTATTTCCCGAAATTCGGGGAAATCGGTGGAGAAAGAGATGAAAAATCGGTGATGCTTTCCCGAAGCGTTGGCAAATGGAAATCAAAAAGTGAGGAAATGCTTATGCATGAGTGATTTCACCAAATATATTATTCCATCTGTCTACACTACTGTGTGCTCATCTTCTCTTGGAGAAAGTTGTGTTCTCTTTTCTCTTCTCATTCTATTTCTCTGCTCTTGTCCGTCCGTATCGATGAAGGAAGCGAGGAAATTGCAATAAAACCCAACCCAATACATAAATAGCGGGCATTCTTCCTTGCTCATCATCAACGCTCTTCTCTTCGACTCTACCATTACCCGGATCGGGCAACGGACTCCCTCCCGACTCCGGCACAAGTCCCAATTTACACTAACGAGCAAACGGAAAACCATGGCAAATGCTCATCAGGAAAAATCATAAGTCAAGGCTATAACCCATCGTGTCCTATGTCTGCTCAATACTTTGCTATGAATATTCTTAATGAAGCGGGAGCTGAGGGACTTGCATTAATACCCGGGTATCAATGACACGAACTTTGTGTTTTTGTCCTGTTCGAGTCAATTATTATCTCCACGGGGACAAGGTATCCGGGTGAGTTTGTTTTCTCCCCGACACGTCCTTAATTTCTCCCTCTGTCTGCTCTACCTCTGTATTGATATCATATTCTCTCTAAATAAGTTGTACAACGAAACAACGTTTCTTCCATTCTTTATCCGGGTACCTAAAACCACAATGACCCGTGCCACAAACCACAGGAGTGTCTATGTTACATCCTGGCCAAGTTACGCAAAACACATAATGCTCTCTTGACAAGAGAATTAATGTAATTTTCTCAAATACCCGGGTAGTAGGCTTCCATGGAATCTTTGCGAATGCATTCTGGTGGAATACCAGGGAATTCAAAAGCTGTACCGACTATCTTCCCCTTCAAATCATGGTTTAATACCTGGATAGAGTACATGGAACAATATAATACAGCTATGCAAAGAATGGAATAGCAGTGCAGAAAAATACCATGAAAGTGATGAGCGTGGAGCTTAGTGTAAGCTACAATGCTAATGGTTAATGCAACGGGAGAGGAGGAGGATGGATAATAATGAAATGGATTTGTTTCCCAGAAGCAAGGAAAAGGAATTCGTCTAAACAGTTCCGCAAATTAACTCCCGTTCCAAGAGCCGAATAATGGTTTAACGCTTAAGAGAAATCCTAGAATTCTATTATTCTTCCAGTCATTCACTCCACTAGAAGAGGCGGCGGGTAATCTAGTCTGACGAAGCCTAGGCTTGTAAGGATGTCACGGGAAGGCACAGCAGCCCTTTGCAAGAAGCCACTGCACTGCAACGTCTGTCATTCCGTCATGTCAGCAGGCATTGCCAGGGGAAGAAGGAAAGTTGCAATAAGAGGGAAAGGCGGGTATTACTCTCCGGAATTTGAATGACAGACAGCCGATAAATGCGACCGCCATAACATTGTCTTCCACAAGGAAATTAGTATCTGCCAAGAATGGAAGGAATCCTTAATGTTCTTCCTCTCGTCTCCTTCTCTTCACTTCAGCTTTACTGTTTCTAAGTATTTTCTTATGTATCTTTCTTAGCTTCCCGTTCATCAAGCTCGGCTGGCTTGCTGCACTGTCTTCGGTATTTAAGGCAGGGCCGAGAGACGGAGAAAGAGAATACACCCGGGTTTTTATCCCTCCTTCTGTCAACAACTCCTCGGGTTTCTCGTCCACTCTTCCTTTACAATTCTTGGGTTTCTTGTGACTCTCACTACCCGGTTTCGGATGATGCCCATCCCGGTTCCTGCTTTCTCGGGTTTCTTGTTTTACTTCGCTTGCAAATTAGAGAGTGGTGCTTTGTTTCATTATATAAGATAAACAAATATGGAATTTATTTTCTGAAACACAAAACGTGCGCCTTTCTCTTACACTACTTTTGCAAACACAATAATGGCATTCAAATTTCATAATTAATTTATAGAGAATGAATGTAAACTTCAACGCCGATTTACAATAGTTTTAAATATCCAAGTTTAGTGGACCCAGATAGTATATAGGCGATTTCGCGCATCAGTCTTGCGAAATACAAACTTCAGGATAAACGCCGATTTCCTCTCTCGTTCCCAAGAGAATGTCACTGTTGGTGATTTACATTGTTGTGCAGTCTGAATAGTATTGACTGGAACTAGGCAATTAAGGATATCAAATACAGTTCCCAGTTGCCTAGCAACTAGCAATTATCCAAACTACTTATCAACTATGAGCGCTGTTGCTGTAGGAGACAATGCAAGCGCGTATAGTTGGATAGGATGCGAATGGAAGAGAAAATTTTGCCAATTATGTATTTACTTCAACGTGTCATCCCGCCCCTGTATTTATTTAGTTCACTTTCCCCTGCTTTCCTGTCTATCTCCGTCCCCTATCTTTAAAAGTAAGCACGGAAAACACCTTGGAAAGCGGGTACTCTGGTAAATAATGCCCAGCCAAGCAGAAGTGTGCTCATATGTGTGTTTGCTTGTAGGTTTCCTAAGGTTTCATCACGTGAGAAAATGTCTCTAAACAGAGAGAAAATTACACAATAGCTGTTCCCTGGCTGGTAAAGAGTAGTTGAGTGAGTGTTTATGTAACACGAATAGGAAATACTCAAGAATATCAGTATCCGATTGAATTGCAGAGTATATTATAATATCCATAAAGAGAAAGTCTAGAAATGACTCACGTTTCAATACGGGGTCATACGTAACACCTCCACACGGTGGCACGACATGGGTAGAAAGTTTTGAAAATTGCATTCTTCTAGAGAAAGCAGAGAAAGCTCTATTATAGAACCAGGAGAAAATGGTTTGCAGCTGCATACATTCGGAGAAAGTAGTTCTTCTTTCTCCATGTTCGTACATAAGAACGTCGAATTTTCTAGCTCAGAACGAAAGTATGAGTAATGCTTCCTCCTACATACTAAGGTGGCTCGCATCATGAAAATTTATTGGCAATTACCCGTTTTGGATTGCGATTTAGTAGCCCGTTTCTCCCCAACATGCATGTAGCACTTTCACCGAAATTCCAGCTTTGATACCTATATATAAACTGTACTTTTATTTCTTTTCATATTAGACTTGTATACAGGTGGCTCGTAGAGCAAAAGCTTCCTCGAAGCGATGAAATAGATACAGCGAGCTACTCGTTTTCGCGGATTGGATTCGCAAAGACATTTGTACAGTCAGACATTTGTGGAGAAATACTTGTTTGAAATTGTAATCAAACTTTCCGTTCTGCCTATTGATTTGTTATTTTCAGCCGAGTTCTCCAATTCTCTCCCTTGTGTTATATGGTTCTCACGCTTCATAATGGACTCTCACTTATTCCAATTCCTAATACCCGGGTAACATGTTCACACTTTTCGCACGCCTGCACCTCTACTTGCACGACTGTATGTGCCTACTACAATTTCGCTATTCCATCTCCGCTTTTCGCCAATATTACAGAACCATCTAAAGCTCTTGGAATTCTTCACGCTCCACTCATCCTTACACCTCCTTTAATATTCTTCCCACATATTTTTAGCTGTTGTTTCCAACTTTTTCAAGTTCTGCCAGTAGAAGAGACTCCAGCAAGAGCATTACCAGGATACTCAAGGTATTTTTGAGCAAGTAAAAGCCCGGGAATTCAGACCTCAAGTACACTTGTTGGGAACCCAGTTGCTGGAAACTATTCCTCCTGAACCAAGAAGCTTAACGTCTTATAGCAAAGTATGTACTGTAACAAGGGCAGCTATAGTAGTCCAACTTTTTCGGGAATCCAGGATAGCGACCGGAGAAACATTTCACCTAAACAGGGGTGACAGTGCTGGAGGCACTGTTTTATAGGAAATAACAAGTTCGTGACTGAATTTCAAAGCATCCAGCTAGCTTCTCCCACTTTGGCAATATGAGGTCACTCCCTGTAGCGTGCACCAGTATGTGTCCAGCAGTGGCAGGGGAAAAGTTTTTCAGAAAACTAGCGGGAGCTTTTAAACCCGGAACACTTTTCGCAAAAAAGATTAACTCGGCTTAAGATTTAGTTGGAGATTTACAGGCTGTTAATAGATGGCGAAACCAGCTTAATCCCACCTCTTCCCACGGGAACTCTTAGCATCTAGACAAATTTACGTCAAGGGTCCTTTTACCACACGGCGAATATGAGCTACGCATACGAAGTAGGTGGCGCTGTAGTGTTGTTCACCACAGCCTTTCACAGTGTCTCTCACCTATTTAGCAGCCCCACAACCAGAGCATCCACACACGTGCCTTCAATCTCCGTTACAACACGTTCCAGTGATGAATTGTAAGATTTCATGCTTCTCGGGATCATGTGTCGGGTGCTCTGGTTGAGACTCTCGGAGCGAAGGAAACCACAGAAACGCGTCCGCTTGTCATTAAAGATTGAGTAGGAAGAAGCGCATCTCTGAATTATTTTCTTCACATTCTTTCCAGTAGAGTGTCCAAATAGACAGGCTGAATCTGACGTAGCCACACTCGAACCCGAGTACCAAATCTGCGAGAAGCAGATCAACTTAAGGCTAAAGCAGTATTGGACTATTTGGGGCCTGGTTTTGGGCAGATGGTACTGAAGAAACCCACCGCATCTTCCTCGTGATGTCTTCTTCTTTTTACCGCCTTCACATCTTAAATTGATCCATATATACGCACTGGACATGAATCTGGTCTCAGCTGGTTGTGGTAACAAGATGGCATGTTTATGAATTATGCATGCGTTTTGTCTCTTCAGCATTTCCTTGGCGCTCTCATTCCTTGTCTGCCAGCGGCGGTCTATTATGTGGTGGTGTGCTATGCTATGGACTATGGCTATGTGTGTGTAAAAAGAGACTTTGAATTGACTAAGACATTCATAAGATTGTATAGCCATGTCATATCGTATTAAATGTATTTCAGGTCGAAGCGGAGAGACGAAAAGAATTCCATCGATCCTGCTCTTGCGGTTCTGTAAGTGCGTTTCGTAATACACAGCCAATGTCTCGAAGACTCGGAGATTGCAATAGTTTTTCATCTCCGCTCCGCCAAAACCTAATACAAATGGTAATGTTCCAAGACTCGTCGTACTCGGAGAAGAGGGGAGAGTTCAAAGTTGATCATACTCTGTCATTGTCAACTGGTTTGAAATGGATAATTTTTAGATTTTTTCTCTTAATAAACTCCCTCTTGCGAAGCACAAATGCATGGTATTAAATACTACAGGCGTAACAGAACTAGAGCGGAGCATCGCAATTTCACAAGAGAAGAAAAGAGCGAGTTTTTACTGTACACAAGCAAATACACAAGACACAAAGCTGTGCTTTCAAGAGTGAAACTTTAGAGTAACAAGATTCAGATTGCAATAAGACGTGTTTTCATCACAAAGACATGGATAAATGTAGAAACTCCGGGATTTCCCGGTTATTATTTCTTGTCTTTATACATTTACCTTGTGCCTTGGCTTCGCTACATACCATATGACAAGTTTGGAAGTCGGATTTAAATCCGATTTCTCGGGGACAATCAACATGCATGCCATAGGATTTATGAGTGGAGCCCAAAGACGGATTTACCTTAGACGCTCCTCAGCCTACACAAATTTGCTTTGTTTGTTCTCCACCTAACTGTATTTCTGCTCCAGGCTTGCAAACACGAGAGATTTGAAGACTAATTAGTAGATTGTCTTCACGAGACACAATTCAGCGAGCAGGTAGGCGACGAAGGAGACAAAATATGGAATTATTTTCACGAGGAGACAACTTCTGGCAAAATGGAGAGAAATGGTAACATTCGAAATCCTCTTCGTTAATTCTTTGAGTAATGTCATTGCGAAATTTGCTGTGAAAGCTTAAATCTCTTGTTTGAGCATATAGCTGAGCCTTTAGCCTTGCTAAGCGGGGAGCAAGGGAGCGAGAGAGATCGGACGCTAGAGAAGCGCCTAGATGAGCTTTCCATGTGTGCCTTCGGGGTAAATTCGTGAATTTAGCATGAAAACCCTAGCATTCGTTTGCATAATACTTCACATACAACAGCTGACACGTCTCGCAGGAATTATACAGATGAACTGGAGAGAGATGAGAGGAGCAAGTGGAGACGAAAGATACGAGAAGATGAGGTGGTATGAGTAAAAGCATTAAAATCAGGAGGGAAATAGGCAGGAGAAGGCGAGAAGGGCGGAAGATTTTGAGTTGGCACAAGATTTCATAACCGCATTATTTCCTTTCCAATTTCATAGTAATTATATTATAAAGATGGAAATCCCCTCCTACCACACACATGTCCGCAATTCATGAACATTTTAATTAAGATGGCTGTGAACCACGGAATCTGAAATTTCCAAATGAATTAATGCAATTAAAAGCCGGGTTCGAGAGGAAACTAAACTAAAATCCACATCCTATCCAATGACGAATTCGTTTTAGCCAAGTCAAGCTAGCTGCACATAACAGCCTGAAAACAGGGGAGTTGGTTCAATCCCTACACCCTTCCGCTCTGCTCTTCTTCTTTCTTTGTTATCAATGGATTTGATGTGCACAACACATTTCTTAGATGCCAAACGAAAGACAACGGCGCTTAATATATTCACAGTAAAGCTGTTCGGATGGTTAAAATTTGCTCAAACGGCATTAAAGCTCTGCGTAGTGCCACCTGGATCCTATTTCGAACTTGGTGTAAATTTTCTAATTTTTGAAACTATTCTTTATGCATTGTTAGTCCTTCAAACACTGCGACCCCTACTTTGAAGCAAAAGATTCGGGTTTGCTTCTCTCAAGCCAGGTAGAACTAAAAATGTAAGTATGTACGCAGTATCATCCGTAGCCCTTAGCAAACTCCTAACTTCCATTACTTTTTCACAGCTCTTTAGCTCAAGGACAAGGAAGGATTGATCCTTCTCCATCCCACCGGATATTACGAAAGATTATCTTGGCAAACTCTGGATGGGAAGTAGGTTAAAGGAAGTTGCGGCTTTTTAGCCATTAACTCTCTTCCCTGCCTCCGCCTCCAGCCTCTCCGCTATAGTAATTATTCAACAACGCCAACCCTTGAGTTTTATCCAACCAGTTCGATTAATCCACCAATCCACGCTGCTCCTATCAGCTGTAGCTTCCAGTATCATCATCATTAACCCGGGTAGTTTGTAAATAGCATACTAAAATCCAGCATCACTTGCCTTCAAGGTAAGAGCTTTGCTACTTTCTCCACCAGAAATAAGACTTGCTATACAAACCCACAGCTCCGCCACTTAAGCATCCTGCGAATCAATCCTTACGATATGCTATTTCATCGATACTGACATTAGTGTTTGCTACATGTGACCTTGTTCTACGAAAGGGCGGATGCATGCATTAATGTGTGCGGAACGGCTGGAGGAGAAAATTTGCAAAACCTAGAGAGAAAGAGAGTGAATAATGCCCGTCGTTTAGGAAACGAGCAAATAAGCCCACCACATTCTCATCATCTTCTTCCTCCTCAAGATATACCTACGAAACTCTGTAACTTTACCTACTAAAACTAAATCAACCGCAGAGGGTTTAAGAAACTAGAAAGTCGGGTAAGCGTACATATTCTGAGTAACCGATAACCTTGCTCCGGGAAATAGGTCGGAGGGAGTGGATCCTTCCTTGCTTCCTTGCGTATTGAAAAGTTTGGAAAAAGTGTTTTGGACAGGATTTCACCCCACCGAGATTCTAGCTATGAGATATGAGAGCACAAGCACAGGAGAAGCAGAGAACTGATGGAGAGAATGTATTCTTTTTCGGAGAAGTGAGCAAGGGTTCATGCAATACGAAATACACATTGTGAATAAGCAAAAGCTCCCTGTCATTCATCCCTGAGGGAAACTAGGGAGAAAACTTAAAGTTTGCGAAAATAGACTCCCTTCATCTCGTCCCTCCAAAGTTTGGGACTTACAATAAACTCCGTCGCCCACAGGGGACTCGGTTTCTCTTCGTATCTTCCGCTTCAATAAAGTTTCTTGTGGTGGCTCCAAAAGTTTCCTAGCAGAGCAAAAAAGATTTGCAAAAGAGACGCGAAAAATACGGAAAGAGGATACAGGGAGGAGCGGGAGGGGGAAGATGAAGACGAAACTATAGAAGAGGCTGAAAGATTGGTTATAAAAGAGACTTCCGGTTTGGGTTATAAGAGATTTTTGGCTGAAGCATTGCCTATAAGCTTCATAGCCATTGTAATGACTGGATTCATGAGTGGGTTCTTGGCTTTTCGTTGACATGTGAGACTGGGTTTGCCTACGCAGTGACGTGATAAATGTTATATTTTTGGAAAGAAAAACATGCAGGCATTTTAATACTCCATTAGCCAGGGATCTATGACAATGATCTTAATGGAGTCAGCCTGGTGACAAAGTTATGGGGGAAAAGAAATTGATGCAATGTACATGATTTATTATATTTGGCAAAGGGCAGAGGGTTCCCAGAGTTTGTATAGAGGCTAATGGATCATGATCGGAATAAATCTGCTACGCTGTGATTGAAAGAGTTTCACGCCGCTACCAAAAATGTATAGTACCAACAAACTCACTTAAGGAGGTTTCAGGCACAATTGTCTTCAATTCTTGTGAACGCAACGAAGCATGTATCGCGTGTATCAAGTCCTTGAAAAGATTCCTCGGTAAATAATATTAGGCATTCAATTAATGCGAATAATTTGTAGCTTGCGATAGATGCGCTGGGAATTCGTTAGAAAACAAAAGAGTAACGGTTTTCCCCATTGAAGTATTTTTTTACAAAAACCGGAAGTGCTTTCTCTCTCAAACTTATTAGCTGAGATTAAGTCCTGGCTCTGCTAATAATAAATTGTTTCAGCTTAAGAGAATTGCTGCTCTTCTGGAAGACTGCTCTAGTGTTATTTTCTCGTTCCGTGAATATCCAACGGAACAACCAACAACTTTCACACTTTGTATATTGCGCACATACATGTGCCTTTTTAAGTACGAAAAGTCCTGCATATAAGGAGATGGGGAAGCTGGAGAAAGTTTAGTGCTTGGTTGACTGTACGGTCTTTCAGAATTGCGTTGGCTCTTGTAGCTTTTACGAAGGTTAGTAGATGAGTTGTGAGCAATATTTCTAGATTAAAAATACGTCTAAAATAACAACACAAGATATTAGCTCCTGTCATATTTCTTCATGTTCTCCAGAGAGGATTAACTAACTGGAAACTTGGTAAAGGCCCCGTGGCGGAAGGAGTAAGATGCAAAGAGAAAGCTGGGAGAAAGTAAAGAGACAGTCGTTCCGTATCAGGGTTCCAACCAACGCTGTCCTTTGTAAGTCTGTTTGTGCCGCCGAGAGAAAGCAAGAGCAAAAGGCTGACTGAGAAAATGTAATCGATAGATATAGGGTTGTTCCTAACTTTGTTTGTAGGAGGGGAAATTCTGGAATTTTTCTAGAAATTGTTTGTCATTTTTACGTTTTTCTCCTCCTTCCTGACTAATACCCGTATGTACTTTGACGTGCAAGGAGTAGAGAGCATGGTGCAATCACTCTTTGAAACGGTCTGTCCTAACTTTGGCAGTTGGATGGTATTGCGTTAAAATAGGAGACTTCCTGGGAACGGAGCACATGGTGGCGGGGAAATATTTGCTTTTACAGTTTCCCAAAAAGAGAACTGGAGCTAAAAACCCTTGGACTGGCCTGCTTAAAGGCCCTAAATAGTAAAGGTGCATACTTTCGACGTTCGTAAGGTCCTCTCCTCAGGTATGGGCCGGACTTTATGTGTGTGTGTGGGGGGGTTAATATAATTGAAAAGGCGGAAGAAAACAAAGCTATTAATCTGCCGCACGGTGAATGAAAGTTAGGAATTGATTTTTTAAAATATACAAAGTATCTTTGATGGAGTTAGCGTTTGACGCCGATTATCGCATTTTCATACTGTGTGATAAGTTTCACATTACAGTTGAGGTCCTCTGTTTGTAGGGAAGAAAGAATACATATATTGCGCTGCGAGTAAACAAAAACCATGCTCAAAATTTCATCCACAAAAACAATTTAAATAAATAACAAGTATTACTAAAAATACTGTTCATTTCCCACAACAAATAATGAAAATAAAACTTTTTCTAATTTGTTTACTTAAATTCAACAATTAAAAACCCCTAACTTAAAATCATGCCAAGTGAAAATCCACTTTTGTGAAATATTCAAGCTGCATAAATAAATTCAAAAACCGAAGGTGACAAATAGTTCCAATCCTCAGACTTCTAAAAACCTTTTAAGCAACATCATGTAGCAAAATTGTAATTGATTTTGACAAGATGCAGAGAGCATGCTGACAAGTGAGTAAACAATATTTTTTCTCCATTTATCCTTCCACACTCTATCTTCTCTCAACCAGGGGTTGAAAGACTCCAACGACAACTTCTTTACCCGTATTAGTTTTTCTTCCTAAGTTAACAAGCTTTCAACGCTGCAGCACGAGGCATCACAGCACAAGCTACAATTGCTAAATCAAGCACTAAATGTAGAGTTAACAGCAGCTCTTAGTACTCAGTCCTCCGCTTCTATTTTTAATAGGCCCTTGAATATAAAAGATTGCTGATTCGACACAGTTCTGAACAAGTCTCTGACGACAGCAGAGAAAATCCCAACAACTTTATGAATTTTCTCAGCCTGTTGTCTTAGCACAGCGCAGCTGGCTGCTTCAAACGCTGCAAAAACCCAGAAGCTACATCTCTTAGAAGAAGCTCAACTCTTGGAAACAAACTATTTGTTTGCCATTCGCCATTCTAGAAGACAGAAGATTTATAAAAGCTTGAAAACTTACACAAGATGAGGATGAACCAATGATGTGCTGCGAAAATCATTGTTTTTCTTCCCATTTTGCTGAAAGGTGTCTCAGAGATTTGATTAGATCCAGGTTCCACCTGAGGCAAAGCACAAGCTGCTTTCTCTCCTCTTCCTCTTGACAAGTGTCGCTACTTAAATGAGGACGACACAGCTAAAGCTGTAACACTGAAGTGTGTCTGCGTGTGGAGCTTTAGGATCCTGGGATGACTTTGAGTCCTCCTGATTGGGGTAATAAGGGCGGAAGAGTCGCTTTTGTCACCAGTCACACACAACGACACAACCACCACCACTTCCACAGCCACTTGAGTAAAATTGCAGGAGGTTTTTTTCAGCCAGTTTTAGCTTGCTCCACACATGTGGGAATTGTTTCCAGAGCCTTAATCTTCACTTCACATCCTCTTTCAACTGTTTCTGTTACTCTGTTGTATTCTATCGCTATATTGTAGCTCCCAGCTCCTATTTTTTTCTGACAGCAAACAAGTGGAGGAACGGAATAACGGCTTTAATTTCTCCAGTGCATTCCCGG
This sequence comes from Sminthurides aquaticus, assembly GCA_906901655.1. NCBI lineage: Eukaryota > Metazoa > Arthropoda > Collembola > Symphypleona > Sminthurididae > Sminthurides > Sminthurides aquaticus. Next base: position 3,104,949 of record CAJQTT010000010.1, read on the forward strand.
AGCATTGTTCTGATTTACTCCGGGCCTTGTCGTAACAATATGAACGAGGAGGCTGATGGAAGGAGAGTGCCTCTTCATCCTGCTCACGCTTTTAGATGAAACTGTTAACTGCACTACTAGTTGAGAATGCCTGAGCTAAAGTAAATATACAATGCTCCCAATGTCACTTGCTGTAAATGCATCCTCGTGTCCTCTGTCACATCATTATTTATGATGATTTTTTCCCTTGTTTCCACAGGGCTGTAGCTGGAAAAGTGTATGTTTTCAAAGCGTCCTCCTCAAACACTTTGCACTTGTGTAGTAGTCCTTCTCTGTTTCACACAGACACTTCTCCTAACACAACCGATTCGGAAGGATGCACTTAAGTAGCTTATAATTGGTCAATTAATTTAATAACCGTGAAGGGAAGAGGCGATGATTCCCTAATTTGAAACACTTTGGACAATAAATCAACCCACTTAGAATTCTGCTGGAAAAGCTTGTGATGACACTGCAGTCTCACGGAACTGTCACCCGAACCGGGAAGTTTTGAGTGTCTGCTAAAACGTTTCAAGATGCCCGCTTTTGCTTGAAAGCTATTATCCTTATCCTTCTCGGACAATAGAATCCAGTTTTGAGTAAAAATTGCACGTTTGTCCACGGTCGGATTGACGGCCGAAGCTTAGACGGTGCTTACAGGTCCAAGCTTTTGGATGTGAAGTTTAGCACAGCTTGGAAAGAAAACGAGAACCTTGTCGAAGTTTGTATGCAATTTGTGTAGTTGTGTCCGGGATGGACATGTCACCTCCAGGATTAATGTACTTTGATAATAAATCACTTGTGTCAAATATACAAATCGTTTCCAGGAAGTTTTTGTTGAAATTCAATGGAATGAATTTCAAAAATGTTCCAGGACTTTCCTGGATTTTCTAGACTTTTTTCAAACTTGCTGAAAAACTATAATGAGTTTAGCGCGGATTTAATGTTAGTAAATTCACAGTTCTTCTTGAACCCTGCGCTCAGAATTTTTCAGAAATGTTTTTACTGTGTCAGCAATTTGAAATGATTTGTTTCCAAAGCTATCTAGTCCTGAACTGAGAGACTGAAATGCATGTGTGGACAAACGGGAAAACTGCACTTGGAGTGGCGAGACAGTGAAATAAAAATTCCCAGGGTTTTCAAGTCTCACTTAATCGCCTGGAGGTGAAGCTCCCAGGGCCAGGACACAGGATGCCACAGAGTGACAGGGACTCTCCCTGTGAAGGGAGGCAATAATGATTCTTTTGTATTCGGAAATGGAAAGATTTAAGCTGATATATGCTCACTACTACCAACTACTGGATTTGAACAGATTAAATCCTGGAACTGAATCTGTAGACCGAATGAAATCCCAGAATTTTATTATGACGGACAAGATCGAATGCCAGCTGAGAAACTTGTATTTTTTGGATTTAGTTTTATAAAAATCTTTTTCTCGTGTGTCTTCAATAAACTGTCCTGAACACTGAACCTTAGTTGTTTCGCAATTGGACGCAACGGCACTGCTTCCTGTTCACCGAGGAACCACTTCCAGACTGACAGGGGTTGAGAAAAACCGGTGGATTTATATTAACCATAAGTATTACTACGAAACTCTCTCCTTCACATTGTACTCCTTGTGTAGCTGCCTTCCTAGGACGGAGGAAGAAGAGATGAAACAGGGGAGAGTATGAGGGAAAAACATAGAGGATAACCAGAATGTAGAAGAGAAAATCCTCTCTGGAAGAGGGGACCCCTCTCCAGGATTTTGTGCGCACGCTGGGACGTCTGCTGCTGGAAAAGCGGGAGGAGATTTACTTTAACCTCCGGAACTGAAACACCAGCTACATCTTTCCAGCTTGACCGACAACTTTTCCGAATGCTGTAATAAAAACGTTGAAAATCCTGGAATAAACCCGAGATTTTTTAGATTCAAACCCCTTGATCGGACATTGATAAGTACAACAATACACAAAACTATGGGGTAGTATTATGGATAAGGGTCACTTGGACAGAGTTGGAACGCAGTAAGGTAAGGGAGGAGACTTGAGACAAACATACAGATGCGGATGGATAGACCAAAGCCCATCTTGTCCTGCAGAGAGCCTATAGATTTTCGAAGAATTTGGAGTCTTGTGTGCGTTCTTTTGGGATGCTTTCCTGAACGTTCTTTCCTCTGAAAGCACGTATAACAGCAGAGGTGAATTGATAAAATAATTTCAGTAAAAGAGTCGAATTCCAACTTAATTGTTTTAATTGCTTTTAAATCCACCACGTGTCTGCTTTTTAAAATAACAATAAATATGTAATTGTTCAGTTTTAAACATGGGTTTTTGTTGGAAATTCTTCATTGTAATAAGAAATCAGGATCATCTATTCAAACCGGTATAGGCGTCTGGGCCGCCTACGACGACCAAAAGGATTATTCGGCACAGAGCCGGAGCTTGTGCAAGGAACACATTTTCGGGGTCTTACACCCCGTGGGGTACAGCAAGTTGTAAATGTTCTGGGGTCATCATAAGATTGATCTTGTAGCTCCTTCGCTCCGAAGTTGTAGTAGCGGTAGTCATCCGTTAGTTCCCGGGGTAATCGAGAGATCTTCCTGTGGAAACAAAATTCAACAAAAATTAAATTCATTACAATGTTTCCACTCCATTTTTAGAAATTATTTTGTAGATGTTAATTATCAAGTAAGTTTGGATTTAATTAAATATTTTTATTAGTATGTCTAAAGTATAATGGAAATCCGTAACTTACGCCAGTTTCTGGGCTTCATTCCGTTTACTTCTCACCACCTCTTGTTGGGCAGGTAAGGATGCGAATGCGATTGCACAGAAAGCAAGAATTGCAAAAAGAGGTAGCGTAATCCGGAAACTACCAAGGAAAAGCATCTTTCTTTAGAGTCCCTCCTTGTTTCTTCCTTCTCGTACAAGTAAGGAGTATGTGCGGCTTCTTAAAGTTGCGAGAAATTGATTCGGATGTTCAGAGTCTATTGCTTCATACACAGATTGCTGCGCAAGAGCCAATGTAAAATAAACCAAAGATTCCCAGATTAAAACTAAACTTTGTTTGTTTCTCCACCAATCAATTATCCTCTGTACACGCATTCGTAACCATGGAAAAAATTAAATTTTTTTTCAATAAATTATGACATAAGGTGCATCACAATGAAAATCCTACTGGTTTGTATTTTGTATTCATTTTTCTTCTGTAGTCATGAATAATTGGTTATTATAACCGGCAACCAAGATATTGAGGAGTGGTTAGATTTAACTGCAAATGGAATCACGCCTAGTTGTTAATGCGTTTTGGAATATTATTTTTGAAAAATCTTCTTCTTTTGTAATCACCGCAAAAATTGCTTCAAGTAAGTCCGCTTTTATTCCATGTTGAATACATGTACATAAATGTTGAAATGGTTGATGATAGCGCGTAAAGCCTGTGCTTAAAACTGCATCATATTCAATTTTGCAGCCAAAACTCTCCTCAGCTTCACACCCTGGGTATTTCACTAATATTTCCCAGATTCAACTTTAATGCTATGAAGAATCATGCGCGAATAATGTTAATGATAGAAGTCTATTGTTCTAAATGATTTAGATTTCACTTGGATGGCAATACTTAATGTACACAAGCTTCCGGATTTAAACTCAATTTGGAATTGCACTTGACAGTACAATGCATTGCCACCGTCCTTAGAGCGACTTGAGAAAAGTTTATTTTTTGTTTGGGGAGGGTAGTGATTATTAAGAAGGGAAAAGGTAACTCCACAATTAAAACCAAATTTTTTAAATCAAAATTAAAAACGGACCAGTGTGACTCATGCAGTGTGGCTCATCGTTATTACTGGGTGAAATTGTCAAGTGGCAGAAAAAGTTGTTGTTTTCTGCAAATTTGATTTTTAGCTTGGTTAAAAGCATTCTGTTAGATTTTGTAAGTTGCAATGCAACCCAATATTTTGCCTGCATGCATGTACTCAAGGAATTCATCAGCCAGGCTTCGCAACGAGTCATCAACTACATCAATGTCTGTATATTCAATTCAAGCAATCATAAATTCTCATTCAAAGAAGAAGGTTAACAAGTTTCTGATTGAGCCTTTCCAGCTATGGCTTTCACTCAGTTGGAACTGTTTGTTTGCGCCTAATAAAATGTATGGGGGCGAGCTCAAAGATGTTGCTGAAAGATACTTTTGAGAGTTGCAAAATGATTGCTCAAACTTGAGGTCATAGTTCATGAAGGATTTGTAGGTTGACTGGAGTTTGAATCCAGAACTAAAAGCTGTGTATATTGTCATGTGATTTTCGAGTGAAGCCTTGCTAAAACTAAGAGAGAGAACTAAAATGGATTGATCTCTAACTGATCCATAATCTTAGAACTCGCTCGCTCTGGCATCTTGGGAAATGGTTCAGTTATTTTTCTGCACGAAGTGGTCACATGTCACATGTGATGAGAATGTATTGGGGATAAATTGCCCAACAGCTTTTGGAACTTCTGGAGAAGGTGATCAGTTCGCATGAACCGCTACAAAAACAAGTGTAAAACTCAATATAAATAAAATATAAACTAAGCAGCCCGTTCACATGCAAGTTGTTCCATTTTGACCAGCCGCTGAATCAGAACTAAGTTGAAGCTATTTACGCTAGATCTAAAGGCAGTTAATTAGGATTGTAGTTACAGTTGCAACTCTTGTGGTTGTGCTTGTGAGCCGGCTGGCTTGGAAGTGGAGGTTGCGCATTGAAGACATTGTGCAAGTAATAAAGGTAACGTCCTTTATTTAAAAATAATTATATACTTTTGCAATAAAAGTTTCAATATTCTGAGCTACTTTTAATTGCTTCAATTGAATGAAATTTAAATTGCAGGTTGAAAATTGAACAAAAATTGGCAATTTCGCGTTACAATTTGAAGGAGAAGATGTCGTCCCTGCTCGGCATCCTCGTTTGCTCCGTTTTAATTGTTACAGCTTCCACAATTCAAGCACAGAATACACAAATCAATGACGCAAGTCGCAGGAACCAGTGAGTCAACCGGAATCATAAAAATAAACAAAAACAAGCGCAGAAAGCAGCAGAGAATTAAAACTTGACACTTTGCATGAATTTCAGACTTGAACGCAATTTGCGACTTCCACGCGCAGCAAAAAGACCGTCTTGTGTCATTTCAATCCCAGAAGACGAAGCTGATGGATTGACCAAACTCCTCAACGGCTTTCTTAACGTCTTTGCTGCTAAGACAGATCCAGCAGCTGCGGATGCCTCCCTGGATGCGGGTTCACCATTTGTGCTGAATTGCGACAACGGGGTTTCTGGGCTGGAAACTTCGGTTTGGCGGATCCTCAACCGCGTCTGGCTCGCCACGTCCTGCCAATACTCGGAGGATGAATTCAATCAAGCGCTACGTGAGGTGGAGAATGAGGCAGACAAAGTGCTTGATAACTTTGAGGAATGTGGACGTGAAACTACGCAACACTACTGTAAAGAAGACTACTACCACGTACAGCCCCCAAAGTCACAGCCACTTTAATTGAAGTCGTGGAGAAAATGAAGAAGGCCCAAAACAGTGGTCGGTGCCACTCCTCGGCTGTGAAGCAGTTGACGGCCAACTTTGAAGAAGCGCTCCAAGAAATCAAATCCCAGAAAGAGACTATCGCTGTACTTCAGCAAGAAACGCGCCAAGCACTTTCAGACATCAAGACTCTAAAAGCAGAAACGGAGAAGTCGCTATTGGCAGTTACGGCGCAGAAGGAAGAAACGGAAGTGCTGCTCCAAACTGTAACGCGGCAGAAAAAGGAAACAGAACAAGCGCTGGGAACGATGAAGCGGCAAAAGGATGCATCCAACAGAGCACTTGAAGCTGTTACACGGCAAAATGCGGCAATGAAGGAAGCGCTTGACGAAATGCGAATGCAAAAGGAGGAGACAGAGAGCGCGCTTCGTAAATTGGAGGCACAGAAGACGGAAATGGAAGGAGCGCTTGAAATGATGCGCACGCAAACTGGAAGGACAGACAGCGCTTTGGCGGATGCAGCAACGCAAAAAATTAGCACTGCTACGGCCCTTCAAGCAATAGAATCACAAGGGGAAAAAATTGAAGACCTGCGCTCTGTTTTTGATAATCAGACTTTGAAGACGGAGGAAGCGTTTAGCGCTGTGGAAAGCGCGGGTGGGCGCTTCAGCAAGGACATTGAAGAGTTGAGAACGAAGAACAGGGCTGTGCAAGAAACGTTGAAGACGCGCGAATCAGAGTTTGCAGACTACAAGACAAAGATGAGCCAGGTTGTGACCAAGCAGGCTGAGAAGGACAGCAAGCAAGACGGACTCCTGGAAAAACTAAAACCATTTTCATCAGCATCCGCACTGCTGACTTATATGATTTCTGGTTTGGCAGGGCTAACTGGAAAACCTTTGAACATTGAAAACGAGCACTACAAAGGAGAATTCCTCTACCTCGCACGAATTCCGACTGACAGAAGTGCAAATCTTTACAATGGGATGGAGCAACATTGGCGGTTGGTGGAGACAAACTGCGAGAGAGTGCGTTTCAGTGGGAGTTTGTTCGGGTTCCGGGCGAAGACAGTTCCGTCGTTTACCTTCGCAACAAACTCAACGAGCTCAAACCCATTCCATCAAAGCAAGATTATACGGTCATTACAATTACATTCGGATTGAAACTGTTTCCTCTCCGGCGGGTGGTGAGTCTTCCCAGTTGGTCATCAGAATGAAGGAAACGGCCGACAATGGATATTATCTTCCACACTCAACACCAAACACTAATTCAGCACTGAATGGACTGGATATTGTTCGGGATTCTTCTCCCAGCCGCCCTCCTACGAAATGGATCGTAACTTTGGCTTCTTGAAGCCTGGAATCCAGCCACTAGCAATTACAAACCATTTGATTCAACTCCAAGCTTTTTGATTCTGCGGATTAAATAATTAAAACTCCTTCCTCGAATTTTGACTTTTCTCTGGAATCGTCGACTGAGTTCATTGAACCCTGTCGGTGAAGCATTTTGCCTGTAAAGTTCATTGCACCCACTCTCGCTTCCTGAGGGCGGGAGAAGCTTCGGACGGGAAGATGGCGGCGAGATGAGTCATCCTTTCACTCTCCACTTTCAACCAATCAAAAAGCCGAATGCATAGTACAACTCCTCCTCCTCTGCCTTCGCCCCTAACGAATCCAATTCCACATTTTACCCAGAATGGCAAGCATAATTTCACCTCGAGCCCCTTTCTTGTAGTTGGCATGGCAACTCCGAAACTGTTTATCATAAATATTTGACGACTCTCCGAGAAATGTTGAATAAAATGTATTTCTGATTAGTTCCGAAAACCTGCTCAGCTTCCAAACCAATTATAAACAACAAACGACTAAAAAGCATAAACTACAGTGTCTGAACCATGTAGCCTGGAATAATTAAATCCTATTTCACATCCGTGACCTTTGACATGTCTTCCTCCTCCAAAGGACTCGTTTCCTCCCCAAACTTCTGAATCATCTCAATCTCTCATGATTTCCCTCCAACAGTCAAGTTGATGCTGATTACCCCCGCAAATCCCCACCCTTCACGTGTACACAAGCCTACGGTCTTTTATTAATATTTAGCGCAGATAAATGCACCGACTCATGCAAATCCAAGTTCTAACTTCCTGAGGCTACAATGAAGCATGCAAGTTTAATTAAGTTTAAAATTTTTACTGTCGTCACAGTTATCCTAGAGCTGAAGCCAAGCTAGGAACAGGTTAGACCGTTTCAAAGTTCGATTTCATCAAGCAGAGCAACACAGTTGCAGCAGCAGCAGCCTGCAATTGTTCTCCATCTCAAGTATTCATTTTCACGCATTTTTACTTATAGGTAAATTATTTTCTTTAAAATTTACCTAATTTTGCAATTGTTTTATTTTTTTAATCAGTCGCTTCCAATAAATACATTTTTATTGAATTTTGAGCGCCCCAACAAGTTCCACGCAGTAGTTTATTACAGTTAGCAATGAGTCCATGCTCCAGAGATACGAAAATTAGCCAACATCGCTTCATTTTCCTAAAACTTCACACGCTTCCCTTCCTTGGAAGCGACTGACTACAACTTGTCCGTAGGAAAGAATCCGCCTCCCATTTAATTGCCCAGTAACAAGGGACCCTATCGAAATCATCCACTGTCAAAGCCCTAGGGAGGCCAATATTTATCATGATGACCGTCAAGCAAGTCTGCAAAAATCTCTTCTGATGTTTATCATCCATCCCTTCTACCATGTTTCTCCCACATTTGAACGGGATTTTCTCAGGCATTTAAAAAATTCTGCCATATGGCGAAATCATCCTTTCAAAGACTTTTGTTTCATATTATTTTCTTTCAGTAACTGACTTGGACGGTGGTAACTTGGAAGAGCCAAAAGAAAATCGTGCATATATTTCACAAAATACCCGCCTTCTTCCTCTTTCACTTTGCTTCTGGCTTCTGATCCCCGATCATCCTCGTCTTTGTGAAAAGCCATTGGATTTTAGCTCCTGAACCTCATTCACTCATTTTGTACTTCATTCTCAGATTACTAGTGGTCTGTTTTCCCGTTTGCCTCCCTTTGAAATTTCTTTTCTCTCTTGTAATTTCTATTTAGTGTTTGAAAAAAAACCGCGTGTAGTAATGTACACTGTGTCGCTAGAAATCGGGGTATATGACACATTTTAAGTTCAGATAAGGTCTTTGAAATCTTGGTAACACTTAAGCTTTGGGTGTATAAGAAACACAAGGGGACACATACATCTCACTTATTCAGTTTTACGTCAGAGGAAGATTAGTCGAGATCATCTTGTTCCTCTGCATTTTTATGCATGGTTACGGTTAAAAGTAGTTGGATTTTCTGCACTTTCCTCAAGCCATCCTCCTCTCCGTGCTACTTAAGACTTGCATTATTTTGAAAAATCTTTAGATGCCAAGCATTTAAATCTTACGCGGTGTTTTCATTTGTTTGTACTCATTTTCAACCACCGTTTTATAACATTCTTCCAAATTTACCGTGGAACTCGGCTTTGACAAGACCTTTTCAGTCAAGATTCAAAGGCTATAACTTCTTACCGGGTGGTTCGTACTTTACAAGTTCGTACGCCGACGTTTCATACTTGGGTAGTTCGTACGCCGGTGTTTCATACTAAGAACGTTTCATCCTGTGTATGTTTTGTACTTGATGGTAATTCATACGTAGTCAGTTCATCCATTAGCATTTTCAGCCTTAGCATTTTCATACTGGATGAAAATTCTCAAAAAAGCGAGGAGCGACCAAATTACACTTTAAAGGTCACTCAAAAACAAGTTCATATTTCATCTGTGAACTGGAAATGTGATTCCGCTAATTGTACTAAAAACTAAGCCCTTCGGGACGAAAGCTCTTATCATTCGTAACTTTTACAAATAATTCAGAAGTACTTATATTCACTTCCTCGTTCAAAATTAGATCTTGGAATTGTAGTTATGGTGTGAGAGTTCTTCTAAATATTTTACGTACTACTAACATAGCTGAAGTTAGCAGCAGAAAATTAAAATCCTATGGAGACGGGTCACATTCTATCGCATCTTAGGAGTTCAGGGTGAAACTGAAGTTAGAATTTTTAGTGCTTGAAGAGAAATAGCGACAGCTAGCAGGATAGTGTATGCCGTAGCCCATGCAGCGTCGTACAACTTTAATTGCTGAATTTAATGTTCGGTGTTAGGAAAGCATGGTAATATTACAGATGAGGAATACATTTCGTTTGTAGAAGGTGTTGCACTTAATGCTGTATCCTGTTCAGTTCGGAAACGTAAGGCTAATACTATCGATCATTTTGAAGCCAACTGAATTTTTGCCACTGTCTTGTTGTACCTATTTTAAGTAGAAGAAGCTCCTATCGGACCCTATTTATTAATATTTTTAAGGTTCCTATTTGTGCATAAGTTGTTTTTAAGCAAGTTTTCAATTTTGAAAGGTTTTGACTTTGAGGATGAAAGACGCGTATGAATAACCGCTAGGATGAAATTCCCAAGTACGAACTACCTTAAGTATGAATACTAACCAAGGACGAAAAGGTTCAAGTATGAATTACCCGAGTATGAAATACCTGTGGACGAATCGTCGGCGTACGAACTTGTCAAGTACGAACCACCCTGATCCCCTTCTTACCCTTCTCATCCGTGTCGTAATTCAAGCGTGTGGGAATCCGGACCTAGATCTGTTACCACGTAGCATATTTGATGAAATTTTTTTTAACAGCTCCATATAAACGCGATCCGTGATGCAGTTGCTTTTTTAATGTTAGCTGGAATCGCTAATATATAAGTAGAACTTCAAGATTGTAATGCAATAAATAACAATGGAAACTGTACGTCCACCAGTGACAATCATTAAAATCTCGCTATGTGAAGCTTCAACTGCTACTAGTCAAGGCAAGCAAAATCCGAAGCTTAACAAGGCAATCAAATGAAACGCGAATATCATTCCTATAGAGATGTTTATTTTTATGCGTCGTGTCGGCGTGCGTGGATCGTGTGGATGAGCTGGATTTGATAATTTGTAGTTTCTGTAACATACAAAAACGTTTGGCTGCCGCCCTCTAAGGTTTGCTTCCACATCATGTCCTGGTCCGAGTGAACACAGCTGTCCCTTCCAACAACGTTCTGAATGAATTTTTTGTCATTTTATGTTTCTCAGTTCATGCGTCTCTCAGTATTTAAAATAGGATTTACTGGATAAACCAGAGATGGAATATACAGATGCCTATCACCTTCACTTGTCTTAAGATCCTCTTTTCTCCTCCTATGACCTACTGGAGTATTGTCTGGAAGTAACTAATATTGGGATTGTTTCATTAGATTTCTTCCAATTAAGAAATAATAATTAATTGGTATAATTTTTCCTTGCCTTACCTTCTGGTTCAGATAAGGCATGCCAAGAGTTCCTTGAATTTGTCTCAAGGAAGCAAGTCTGGGAAGGATTATTTTGTAATCATGGAATGCTGTCCAGAGCTCTATCAATCCCAATTCCAGAGCGGAATAAGAACGGTGAAGTGTTTGAAGCCCAATTCAGCCGTCGAAGATGAGAGATTCAAAGAGATTCTGATTTATGACAGTCGTTTGAATCCGTAACAGACATGGGCATGTCCTCATCATTCTCTGGAACGCAGTCGTCATCCATTTGGGAAAGCCGTATTCCTCACGCTTATTCAAGCAAGTACGAGTCAATGCAGATGTGTAGGATTTTGCACAAGCAGATATTAAAATCGAATTGTAATCATAAAAAGAATTAAAATCCCAGCGAGATTTGCATGAAGATCCATAGAGAGTTGTGTTCGCAATAAGAGCACATTCAGTGTTCCTGCCTCTCATACTGTAATAGCTTCTCAAGGAGTTTGAACAGTTAGTCCGAACTGGCGAAAACCAGATCCACCGTGACGTTTCCTCGATTCCAGTGCAGCTGTAAAAACATTATCGCGAAGAGTGACCTTCGGTCATTTCACGCCGATTCATTTAATCTCTCATTATGTATTACTCTAATACCTCGCTGCTGTATTGAGTTGAGACCAAGACATTTATGGTTGCCCAATTATAAGTTACTGGTCAACATGTTTTTCCTTGATCATTTGTACGCTTTTGCTGTCCGTTTCTTTTTGCATAGCATTGTATAAAACTTTAAGATGAGTAGTCTGCCAATTTCTTTGTGCCAACATTTTAGCTCATGCTTCATTCTCCTATCTGACATCCACGCTAACGGTCCTTCATTATACTTGAGCTAAATGACTGACATCTGAAGGCGGGGTAGAGATTACTGGCTACGGGATTTGTTGGAGTTGAAAGGGAGTAGAGATTTTAAAAAAATTGAAGTAACTTCAGCTAGGTTTTTTAAAGCAAATACGTGTAAATAAAAATAAAAGTTTGCATATGTGAGAAAAAAATAACGAATATGGATCTGCTTATATTTCTTCTGGTGATAGCAATAAGTACGCTTCAGGTTACGGAAGCTAAGGTAAGTACAGCTATAAAACGTACATTTTGCGATTTGTATTACAGCTTCCTACTTCATTTTGTTATATAGAATCCTGCAAATACGTAGTAATCAATCGATATTTTAACAGGTGACTGATAGAAGGATGGTGATCAACCCAAGAATAAATCCTGAGAGGCGCCTGTATACAGGAGCTGACGATGATCATTGGCAGTTGCCTATAATTGGTGAGTTTGATAACGGTGAAATCATTTTTGCAGTAACGTGGAACAAAGAACAGGGAAAATTATGTGGGCAAGAAGTACTTACTCTAATTGTGTTTGTATCAAATTACAGGTAGATGGCGACGCGATACCTCAGAAACCGATTCAGGGGCAATCCTATCTGAAACCAAAAACTATCTGGAAATAGGTTCCTCAGTAATAAAGTTGGAAGATAGCCGGAAGGATTTGATGCTGATTGTAGGAATGTCGGGTGCTGGGAAGACGACTTTAGCAAAAATCTTATCCGGGGATTTGTCTCGTCTCCACTTGATTAAGAGACCTGGCGGCGGTGTTTTGTACGTTGATGATGACGATGAAGTGAGCAAACCAGGTCAGAGTACTGTGTCCAAAACGATTTACCCTAGTTTGGTTATCGATCCCGAGACGAATTCAACTATGTACGACTGTCCCGGTTTCAAGGACACAAGGAGTCCGTCCATCGAAATCGCTACATCGTTCTTCATGAAGCAAGTAACGCAACACGCAAGAAGTCTCAAGGTTTTGTTGATTTCACCTAGGACGGCAGTTACGCCAGGCCAATCTCGAGATCAGTTTGCTGAGACTGTGAAACAAGTCACGGCGCTGCTCAAAGACACTTCAGTCTTCCGGCACAGCATTGCCTTGATCGTGAGCAAAGTCACCATGACCGAGGACGACACTGAAGAAGAAATACTCGAAGGCGCGGAAACGTTAATTGAAGATTTGAGATCAAGCTATTCGAAAAGGTCTACGCCAGAAGACAACGAGAGAGCAAATGTTATGTTCGACGCGTTACTCACCAAAGATGAGGAGGGCAAGCACACGAATATTGGAATATTAATCAACCCCAGCCGGAAATTTATTGGACCTGTGAACAATATCCCTTCGTTATTAGAGAACCGGAGGAAGCTTCGCAAAATTGTGTTCCACAGCGACAACTTCCGCTTTGCTCCAGTGGAACCTTCGAATTTTGGGCACACGCTATCGGAACGGGGCAAGCGGGTCATTGTGGAAATGAAGGCACAGTTTTCGGAAGCTTTGGAAACTGCTCTTCGAAATGCTTCATCGGAGTTGGTCAATCGTTTCAAAGACAGCGTCTTCGAAAACACGACATTTGATGCACAGCAAAAGGTTACCGTGAATATACTGCAACGGATCCGTCAATCCTTCCCGGTTTTTCAGGATGAGGCTAATCCTTCGGTTAAATCATGTGTGGAGCAGATAACCAACGTTTGCCGAGACCTTCAGATTCCAGCTCCGAAAGAATCTATGGATGCAATCGACCAAAACGCTGGCTATCTTCTATTTGCTGAAGGTGCGTCTGATACTAAGAAAAACTCAAGTAAAGTTAATGCTGTGAAATCCAAACTTTTGCGCGCCCTCTATGATGCGGGGGACGTTGTCGCGGCACAGGTGAGCAATCAGCTTGTAAATGAATTCTCTGAGCACTGCGAGACTAACTACACAGCCAAACTTGAAAAGCTCGGATCGGCTAAGGAGAAGATTTCAAGTGTTCTTTCTGATTTGCGAAACCTGGAAGCGAGTATTGGAAGCTTGGATGGAAACCGATCCCTTGCTCATGTCGTTAGCGCTACTATCGATATACTCAACAATATCGGAATACCTGAGGTTGCGCAAAGTCTGGATGTCATTCTGCAGTATCACCACTATGTGAGCGATTCTGAAAGTTTCCCGGGCCATACTCCATCCCTCACTGCTTTGAATTCCATCCGAAATAAATTGTTGACAGAGTTAACAAAGCTGTTGGACAAAATCTACGTTAACGGGGACACCATCGGGAGAAAGAGTTCAGGAGAAGCCATCACTAGCTTCATTGAAAATATCAAAACATTTTTCGAACCTACGCCTACCATGAAACAGAAACTAGAATTTCATCAATTTCAAGCTGGAATAATTCGCAAATTACTTAAATTTCAAAACTTTACGCAACAGTTAGCGGAAAACCAAAGTCTGGAAGCTATAACAAATTCAAACCAAATATGGTTACATGCAATCGGTTTTACTGATTCAGAGGAGGCTCTTTCAAGTTTAGGATTGTACGAAAAGCTCATCGAAAGTGCTCACATCAGCCCAAACCTTCCAATCAAATCGGATGGTATATGTGAAATTCGATCGAAGTTGACGACTGCTTTCCTAGAGCTCATGACCTTCAGCTACAATGTTGCGAACCGCTTTGGAATCTCCACCTCCAGTAAAGCATTAGCGTACATCGAGAACGGTTTCCAGGCAACGTATGAAGCAATTGACAGGTCAGAGTCAATCGAATATTACCACGATCTAAACGTTGTCATCGAAGACCTCACCGTCGTTCGTTCATCCATTGACAAAATTAGCAACATGGCCGACTTTGGTGCGATAATAACTGAAGCAAACTCCATGTTTGCTGATCTCAGCGCTTTGGACGAGACTAACTGGATCTTGGAAATTCAAGATTATGTATCGTTTATCGAATCCAGTAAAGCAATAGCCGAGATTTCCGATACTGTAATGACCGATCACTTGGATAAAGTTCAAAACGAGCTCATAACGAAAACGTTCCCGCTCATTCTAAAGACGGTGTATAACTTTGGCGATAGTCTTGGTTTCAATGCATCCCTGGCAGCGATTCAAAAGTTTTCAGAACAGTTTCAACGCTATTACAATTTGAAAATCCAAAAAACAAAGCTCTTTCAACCGATCAAGTCCACTATTTCTAATGACCTGGAACTTTTAACTAAAGTCTTAGAAAATATGCGTCAGCAGAGTGGATCGCTCGGCATCGCTGCCAATGAAACAATCGAAATGTGTCAAAACCTCGGTCTGTTTATTACTTCCAGTTATCTTACAGACTTAAGCCATTACTCTGAGTATACCAGCCGAGCATCCCAGGTGTCGCTACTTCCGGAATTAAAGAACAACGTTGAAAAAATCAGATCGGACCTGGTACAAGCCGTGTGGAACGCGAAAAGCCTGCTTGATTCCTACAAGTCGTTGATTGACATGGCGGATCAGGTTCTGGAAAAGCTGGACACATTATCATTGGACACCGAGTTCTTAGAAGCCATCGAAAGACTACAGCTTGGTCCTGAAAGCAATCTGAATATTTCTGACCTGGAACAGGTTCAATTCCCTGGCGTGGAAACGACGCTATTGCGTTCGATGCTTTCGGCAGGAGAAGAAAACAAGATGAACTTGCTCCACCACCTTTTTTTACTGGTTGACATGAAGCCCAACTGCAGCTACGACAGCACCTTCCAAGAAGTTATTCTAAGCGGTTCCGTCGTAACACTTTCCAGCGCCAAGGAATGCGCATCCCGTTACACTAATAACAATGGCACGCCCATTCGAACTCTAAGCATATTTGCAGCTCGCCAAGTGCACATCGATACTGAACTGGACGGCGCAGAACTGGCAAAGGAGGACGGCTTGAACCTTGCAATATTCTCCCCGGTTCTTTACGTGGACAATGTTAAAAAGATCACGCTTGATGGCGCTGCAGGATCACCACTATCTGCTCCAGTTGCTCAACCAGGAATCGGAGGTCTACCGGGGAATCCAGGCGGGAATGGTGGTGATTTTGTCGGAGTTTTCTTGAAGACTAGAATCCAGGGTCAGTTTACAGTCTCTCTCCAAGGTGGCCAAGGGGGCGGTGGTCAGCAAGGTGGGGTTGGAACCAGCGGAAAGGATGGTCGATCAGTTCAGTTTGAGAACGATGTCCCCGAATTGGAATTCGACGCTCCAGATCTGAAATCGCCTTACGGAAACCAAATGGAATCCTGCTGCGTGCCAAACGAATGCGATAAGTGCAAGATTTATCTGGTGCATGGACAACCCGGTACTCCTGGGTCTCCCGGCAAAGATGGGGGTAAAAGTGGAGCCCGTGGTAAATCTGGGACCTTTAAGTTGATCACTACAATATCAGGGCTAGCGCCGACAGCTGTAACTGGAGATGGCGCTCCTGGTGCATACGGCAGTGGAGGGCACGGCGGTTTGGGTGGGAAGCAAGGAGAAAGCATTTACGTCAAACGATATTCAGAAACTCGGCCATCACCCGGTGGACAAGGATCCTCTAAATGCTTCCCAGCTAATACCCCCTTTAAACATCTAGCGGGTCTTTGTTGGCCAGACTCTTCAACGGCCGTGTATCGAACCGAACGTTTCAATAAGGCTGTGCCAGAAAGCAAGAGAAGTGATTCGGGAAGTGCCGGTGCGACTGGCGGAGTCCAATCAACTTCCACGGTTACAGAGTCTCGCAATTCAGATGCGTTCATCCGCAGACTGAAGCACACCTATCTGTGTTTCTTGTCTACGTTAGACTTTAATGTTGTCATTCGGCATACTGCTGATCAAATGCGCTCTCAGCTTAATTTGTTGCTGTAACTTTTCAGAAGACATGTTTGTAATACGCACAACAATGCTAAAAACTAAAATATATTTAGCGATTCCAAGCATCAGCCTGCTATGCACATTCGACGAGATTTTAGCAGCTTAAGCCTCCGCCATTACCATTCAGCTATATGTTTTGATTACTTTTACTCATTTCAAAAAAGGTTTGATAGTCCGTCTATGAAGTGTAATCCAGGACATTAAAATACACCAAATTAATAAACTGTATATGTATAACTCAGAGATAATAATCCTTTTGTATCCTTTTGTTTTAGCAGTCTTAGGGGTTTCTATGTAATTGAAGCTTCTTCGCCAGCCTCAACTGGTTCACAGCTGATTTTACAGTATCATGCTAATCATTTGAAATTGACACAACTGGTTTTTAATGCAAGTGGCGCATTCAGTAGCTACATGCCGTAAAGTCAATTAGTCCAGGGGCAAACTCAAAATCAGAGCTATTCACCACAATAGTGAGAAAAGTACTGAGCGCGCCATCTAGGCCTAGCAACTAGAACGTTCCCTCTCTCCGATCCAGTGAGTTTGGAAGACGGACACAGGTGGTCGTTGGGATGGTGTCATGTGGGCCGATTTCATTCAAGATTTTCCAAGGAATTTTAGACGTATAATGCATGCGTGAACATAAAAAAAGACTACAGGCCTTAAAGCATAGCATCCCATGAAGCATTGAGTTTGGTCAAAATGGCGGATGCGTTAAACAATATGGCGGATGCGTTAAACAATATGGCGGATGCGTTAAATAATATGGCTGATGCGTTAAACAATATGGCGAGTGCGTTAGCGCAAAATGGCGGATGCGTTAAACAATATGGCGGGTGCGTTAACGCAAAATGGCGGATGCGTTAAACAATATGGTGGACGCGTTAAACAATAAGGCGGATGCGTTAAACAATATGGCGGATGCGTTAAACAATATGGCGGATGCGTTAAATAATATGGCTGATGCGTTAAACAATATGGCGAGTGCGTTAGCGCAAAATGGCGGATACGTTAAACAATATGGCGGATGCGTTAAACAATATGGCGGATGCGTTAAACAAAATTGCGGATGCGTTTACGCAAAATGGCGGGTGCGTTAAAGCAAAATGTTGGATGCATTAAAAAATATGGCGGGGTGCGTTAACGCAAAATGGTGAATGCATTAAACAATATGGCGGATTGCTAAAGATGGATGTCACTGCATCATCATGCTCATGTTTTTCCTTGGAGAACATTTTCTTGGATCCTTTAAGCGCAGCGCCCGAATCATCTACAGGGATAAAGCTCCTGCTACATGGCACTGCCTACTGCCTACACTACATTGCAGCAAGCAGCGGTAGTCATAAACCTTTATAACTTGAAGCGAAAACCATCTTCCGAGATTGTATATTCTTCATGTGTGCACTTTGTACGTTAAGGAATAGAAAATGTGAATGATTGACCATCTTCTCACCGAATCCCTTGTCGTCATCATCATCCCCGCTTTTCATCAATGAACAAGGCGAAGCGCCAACGCTTTGTAACACCCGAGTTCAGAAGTGTAGTAGACTCAAAGAAGAAATATTAAAATAGGTTTGCGATTAGACACTTCAACAAGGAGAATATCAATTATACCGATTATCTTTGAAACAGATAATTTACGAGTGCGGTGCATTTCTTATTTTAAAAACATGCTTTCGTTAAAAGTCTTAAAAATACTCGTTTAGCTGGACATTTAGCTTTATCGTGTGGGACCAGAAATTGTGTGGATTGGTTTCGTTATTTGTGTACGTAATTATGTTGTGTTAACTGCAAACTGATCGGCACTGAAGGAGTACTTAAAAGGTCAGCCGAAATATTGGAAATTTCGAGTTTGGAAATCATGGAGTTTTGGTAAGTTTGTTACTATCATAGTGTTTAACTTGTTTCAAAAAGACATCGTTGTATTTCACTTGGAAATGTGTCTTCTTAAATTGCATTGTTGTTTGAATACTAGGGATAAGTTGTGTCAGCTATGCAGGAAGTACAGTACAAAGGTTAACAAAGAGAAGAAGAATTTTCTTTGTTGTATTATAAAATCTTCATTGGAGAACTGATTTCAGTCCAGGTGTGTTATTCCGATGCTGAAAGTAAGGTTCCAGGTTGTCGTTGTTGAAGAAACTGAGGTTCAATCTTTATATGCGGTTGACGGGATTTGTTTAATGTGAAACTCAATCTCTCGTCTGAACACTTACCGTTTTTCATGGAAAATTTCATAGAACTAATGAAACTGTGATACACAATCGTTGCCATCGCAGCGTCATAGATTCTATGAAGTTTCTATGAAAAATTGTAAGTATAGACGGGACTTAAAATGCGATTAAGTGAACTCCCAGCTAATAGAAGTTTGCGTGACATGGAACCCAAGGGTGACTTAAAGAACATGATTTACAATATTTTGCTTTCTTAAATAGAGAAGCTATAATCTAGGGTTTTGACGGCTGTTCAGGTTTAGACACACACGGTAATTGAGATTCTCCTTTTAAGGGCTGTGAGTGAATAATTTAATTTGCCATGATTAAATGCAAGGCATTGATTTGTAAAGGTAACTATTAAAAGTAATTGAAAGATATTCAGGAATCGATTGGAGTTCAAGCTTTGTGCTTGTTTACAGTGAAGAATAATCGAAATACATGTATTTGTGAGTACATGTAGTGTGTATTGTTTCGACGTGCATGATGCAATTGTAATACAGTCGACACGAGGTTTATATTGTTCTGTATAATGTAGATTTGTTCAAGTCTTGGTTGGGTTATTGTCTTGGAAGTGGCGATTATATGTAAATATTTAAATGCAGATATAGGATGCTTAAAAAAGTTACGAATAGATTGGATAGCTACTGATGATTCTTACTTTTGTTTAGGCACTGTTTTGTAAATTGTTGACTCTGATAGTTACATTGAACACTGATTTATTACAGTACATTCTAATCGAAACGGATGCTAGAGGATGAGTAGTGAGGGATGATTCAAGCTGGCCGAGAAAGTTGGTTTCGCTATGTTCATGGTAGTCAACTCTCGAAATGAGAAGACTGGTTCGACTTTAAGATTGGTCACTAAATGTAAGAGGAATTTATAGCTATGACTCCGAATTCTGCATCGTTATTTATATCCCAATCGGGATAAACTTGAGTTAGGATTAGTTGCAGATTAGATTTGAGTTTGGTTAAAGTAATTACATCGTCATGATTATTGAACAGAAAAAATAATTTATAGATAACCCACCTACAACAATTTTACTGCATGCATGAGTTTCCGGAACTGGATTTTCGTGCGGATTGATTGCGAATAGAATGGGTAACAGTAATAATCTTTGTTGATTATCTTGTTATCTTCTAGGTTATTGATTCTTCATAGCGGTGATCTGATTTGATAAAAGATCAGTTATAGATCCAAGATTATCCTCATTGAAAGAGTATTCCGTGCTGCTGACAGGAAATTATACATTTAATGGGACAAGATACATGTGAAAAGAAAATATACAGTATCTACGAGATGAGTTGAATTTTTACAGTACTTGGATAGTGATAGTACGGCATAAAATGATTGTAGATTCAAGTAGTTTCTTTTATCAAGAGAAGAAGAGAGCCACCAACGTTGCAGGAGGTCGTGGTCGGAGTAGTTAAGTAAAGGACTGGTTTGGTAAATTCTTTGAAGAATCATTATAATTTCATGTACGCGGGGTAAAATCGTGTTGAAGGGTTCGATTATGTGTCTGATCTAGGATGATCTTGGATTGAGCACGATGGAATCGCAAACATAATACAAATCATGAATGAATACCGTATTTACGGACGATTATGCTAGCTTGCTAGCCAAGAGCAGCAGCAAGTAAGAAAAATTTGCACAGAAAAAGCAAGCAGACGTGGATAAGCAAGATTTTCTACAGGCAGTTCGTGATCAGAGTTGTAGGAAGCGGCATTTGATGTTTCATGAAAAATAATATGTCGAATATGGGTTATGTGCAATCAGAATACCATTATCCAACGTTCGAGAGTAGGGGTCCAAGTCAGTGGGGCTGATTGAAAGCTTCATCAAGCCGTGGATAAAATGAAAGATTTATTTCGTGTAAAACGCGGATAATGTGATCGTAAAAATGTTATGGCTTAGGTTCAATGAGTAATTGCAAAGCTGTTAGTTATATGCGTTGTATGAACCCAAAAGAGTTTATCTCGAACAAGCAAGCAGTACGAAAGTACACGATATGTTTATGAATTTACAGAGCTGATTGAGATTATCCAGGTTTTACTAAAGTGATATCAAGATGGTTAATAGGTTCGAGAAAGAGCTACGAGAGTTACAGGAAAATTCGGTTAAATTCATAACGGGGCTACAAAAGTGATCGATGTTGTTGTAATGTGTGCAGATTTTTTAGATAATAATCTCTCAGCTTGTTCTTCTAATCATCGGAAGATGGAAGCCAAAAGAAAATTGTAATCGTTTGCTAAACAGTCAAGGTTCTCTGTAATTTACGTTAGGTTCACTCAGCATGGTAACAAGATAAGAGACGAGGATAAGGAAGGGACCAAGATTACCTAAAATCGTGTAATGCGTATAGGGGTAGCTTAATGTTTGCGAACAAATGTTTTTTACTTTAAATTCATGGGCTCCTAATTACTTGGTCGTTTCCCCCAAGATTCTGGTTACAAAAACAGTAGCTCTAGGTAATGAAAATCCGATGAAATCCTGTATAATTGATTGTTTATATTGAAGAGAAGTTTTTGATTATTTAGGAAACCAGTTGGCGTTGGCGGGCGGAATGTTTAGAATGAGGAGAACAGGTGCAGGGGGATGGGCCAGGTAGTTTAAAATGCATTGCCAATTTAGCTAGAATTCCATCAGCTCCTGGTCCAATCATCTAATCATCCAAGTTGATTTGATATAGGATGAAAGTAAGACGAGGAATCAAGTTGAGGGGAGTGTGGCTTATCCCTTCCCGCTTGGAGGTGATTAGTATGTTTAAATCGTTTCAGGAACTGGTTAAAACAGATTCCAAATTGCCAACACGTATTAGCACCAATGTAGCAGTGGTGAAATGGCAGGAGCAGACAGGTGTTGTTGAAGAGCAAGAGAAGGAGTAGTAGAAGGGCGAGGATACGGGAAGATGAGATGAAGGAGATGAGGTTAATTGATTTAGTGCAGGAGTAAGCAATAATAGGAAATGTTAGCCTCCACAGGAATGAAGGTTAACCTTGCCCTGGTTCAGAGTGAATGTTCGAGGCGGTCGTCTAAATCAATGAGGTGAAAAACGAGATGGATTATTATGATAGGACAAGTTGACGACGAGAAGTGAAGTTATCAAGATGGCAAAAGAAGAGATTAAAGTGCAACTAACTGTGAAAGGAATTATTATCCTCAAGTGGATTCAAGTCCATTCACAGAGCTAAGATCTCGTGGATCTCCTCCTAGAAAGATACTTCCACACGTCGGGATAGTCGGAGGTAGGTAGAAGGTCTGATATGATTTAACACTTGGTTGATGATCTTGGTGTTATTGTTGTGACAAGGCAAATGCATTAGATATGACGGAAGATGATTTATTCCCCGCGCTTCTCCATTCAAATATCGCTAACTAACCGCTCCAAGGGAAGGAAGCCAGTTTAGCATGTGAATCAAATGCTTTAATCTAAAAGACCTGTAAGGCAAAGCGATTGCAAGCTGTTGAGGAACTGACTGTGAGATTTGTGGAAACAGACAAGAAAATGAAGGTAAAACTAATCGAGAAAAGATAGAAACAAAACAGAATGAACAAGGGATTGCCTATTGTATTGTAACATTGTATCATTTTACTGAGACATTATTTCCATTATTATGATTAGCTAGTAAAGATGAGAGCAGGTTTATTATCCAACCTTCTGACTCTAGAGATGCCTAGAAGTTACGTGAGGTGGTTTCAATTTGGGCTTGGCTGATTTGTAATTGTACAGTGTTTGAATTCAAGCGATGCTTCAAGAAGAACCGACTCTTAGGTTTTGTTGAACAGCTTCTTAAGGTTTTGTTATAGAAGACTAGATTCTCGAGGTTCACTTGTGCGGGTTTTAAGGTTCTGTTTAGGATTCTTAAGGATCTGTTCAAGGTTTTCTAAGGTTCGGTTCAATTGCATTGCATGCTTCTTTAGATTCAATTCAGTTTTGGATTTCCTAAGCCTCTGTTGCAGGGTTCCGAAGATGGTCCAGCTTGAACAGGCGAGAGCATTGTTGCGTAGCCATGTGATGTAATCACTGCTAATTTTGAATTTACCTTTGAAAAATAATGAATGACTGGCTAAAACAGAAGAGTATTTTGTAATAATACTAATGCGGATGTCATGTGGCTTGTAAAATTGGCTAAATTTATGCGTAATTCTAGACAATGAGAGTGGAAGAAAGAATGAGGGTTTGATACTATAACTAATGGTAATGACTTTAATGGCCTCGTAGTTGCAACTTGTTGACTGACTTGACTAGCTTTTTAATGTTTAAACTTACGTGTACGCAGATCGTAAGAAATAGTTTGTTCCCTCTAATATCCGATCGTGGTCTGCCTTCAGATGAGCTCGCTCCTCCTCCTCCTCTGGGCAGCTTTCGGACAAGTCTTGGACGAAGTGGACGGACAGTTTTTCAAAAGCATCATTCTCCTGGATCCAACGTCTCTTGCTTAAGCAAATCCCTTCAGCTGTACCTGGTGCTGTGCTCACCTGCAAAATTATCTCTTAGACTGATCGTGATGATGATCATGATGGAGTGAGCAGAAGATTCTACCAGATCTATGCAGAGGAGGGAGAAAAGTCGCTGACTGATGCAGAAATTCAGTTTGTCGGAGCCTGTCTCCTGGCCAACGTTAACGTGTGGCAAATAAATTGCAGCCTTGAGGATTAGACAAACTGGACGTGGGGTTGTGCAAGCTTGAATAGTTGGACGCGGATGAAGGAGTGAGTTAACTAACTCAGCTCAGTACTGAATGAAGAGTGCATTGTTTTATGGAGGCTGAGAATAGGGGAAGGATAGTTTGTTAGCTGTGGGTCGAGAGTCTATGAATAAAATAATATACAAGCCCATCCGACCATGGCATGGGCAGTCCATTCATTTTTATTCAGCAATCATCTCATCACGACGACGATGAGGATGATGATAAAAATGCGAGGCTGACTGCGATATGGATGAAAAGGATGGAGTGCAGTCAAGTTTGAGATTTTTCATGGATGTGTGATGTGGCCGGCTTTTGACTTGGTTTGACATTAGCAAGCAAGGAGGAAGGTTGGCTTGTTTGTATTTGATTCACTCAGAATCTCTGAGTTTTGTGCACTTGTTGTTGTGTATGACTACTCATGATGTCCGTACATTTTTCTGGACTTGTCCTCTTGTGTACATGTCTAATAGTGGGTCGGTGTATTCTTAATGGTTGAGTGAGTTAGGTGATGATGAGATGAGCTTGTTGACTTTTGGAAAGAGTTTATAAAGGATCGGCTAAGGAGGGTTGGGGGATTGCGATGATGGGATGCATGTAGACTGACTTTTATAACTGCAAGGGAAAAGGGGGGAGGAATCCATCCCAGTTTTGATGATGATGAGTTTGTGCTATGTGAGTTTACTTTTGCTCGAGTTGCAACTTTGCTCTTTTCTTCTTCCCTCTCTCTGTGTATTCAACTAGTTGGCTCGCCGGCCGTGGGGGAATCAAGTTGGTGTCAAAGTTAGAGCTGTGAAGTTAGTTGGTTGCCAGAAGTGAAAGAATCAAGTTTGGTTTGCACGCGATACAAGAGACTAACTAAAAGAAGTAAGGTTAGTTTTAACAGAGAATTCTAAGCTGAACTTGGTTGTGTATCCGTTACCTTTATTGATTCGAAGGTAAGGAGACTGCTAAGCAATAAGGGGATGGACGGGTTTGTAGTCGGGCTGTTGAATACTATGCCATTTTTTGCAAATTAGCGAAAATATATTTGACTTGGGCGGAAGTTAGCAGCTAGCAAGTAAGATTTTATAGGTTTCAGTATGTGCAGGTTTGGCAGAATAGTTGTGTTGTTTTGAAAGTGTCATTTTATGAATGGCATTTGGTGTCGAATTGGAATTATATTGGATTCCTCGAGGTTTTAATAATATTTTTCTCTTAACAAGGCCTATTCGATTTGGTTTATGTCTTGACAGATATCGGGGTAACTCTTGATGTTTTATTTCGTAACTGCTAGCTGCTAGTTTTTTAATGTCCGGTTAAATTAGAATATCTATGGAAAATTCTTGGATTGTAGTCCAGTACACAATGCTCTGGGAATGATTTACGTGTAAAATTTTGAAGAACTGTAATGTTTGAGTTCAAGAATGTGAAATCTTTTGGCAGCGTGGACAACTTGTTTGCCGGTTCTAGAATATTTATGAAATTCGACAATTACGAAATGGAGAAGTTTTTTCCTCAAAGTTTTTGCCGTTCCGAGAAAATAGCACAGTTCCTGCAGCAATTTAGTTTATTATTTGCAATTATTTATTAGCCGAAAAAATTGCGCGTGGGAAGAAGTAAATACGGACTAGTCTTATTGTAGAAGACCATAATTTTTTAATTTGATTGAATTACATTGATGGATGGATGTAACTTTTGGTAGAATAATAGCATTATGATTATATATATTCCCGCTCCTGAAGTGATGGAATGTCACTAATGCTGTGAATTTTCTTGCCTCTTTTCAGATCCTGGTTCGTGTCGAGAAACAAGTTATTTATTGGACAGAACACACCACGGCAGAGCAAGAAAGAGTTGCAAGGATTAATTGCGTGGCTGTGAGAGAAGAAGTGACGGATTACGAGTTTTTCTGCGTTCAGGGATCGGGTAGAGCCGAAGTGACTGCTGCTGGAACGCATAAATGAAAATCGTGCTAATGCTCGAACAGTGTCAGAGGTGAAAATTAGTGAAGGAAAACTGGACTCGTTTATCCTCGACCCGTCTAATTCATGACAGTGTTGGTGTGTGCGGATTCTGGAATTACAAGCAGGGATACACAAGTTTAGAAGTAATTTGTCTTGTGGAAATCTTCCTCACCTCACCCTGCCCTCAACCCACTACATCATCGAAAGGACATAATTTTTTTATTTGAATAAACACTTTACAAGAAACGAGTTTCTCCATCACGGACACCGATTCCCATCCCATGTGGATGAACTTGAAGTAATCAAGAATTTACTAGACACAGAAGTTGAAAGTATTTAATAATTTGTCTAAAGCAAGGCGGCAAGTTTTGTGCAACCCAAGAAGGCCACAAGTTATAGATTTAAGAAGAGTGTGCTAGGAGGAACTGATTTGAGGAAAATTATTCCGGACTGTTAATTAAATGCAAAAGAGAGATGAAAGTAAGATCAATGGCAGGTACTAATAGGGTACAACGTATTCCTGCTCCTCAGGGGAATATAACATCTCTCTTCTCGAAACTTCACGGAGCATTCTCCGAAGCCATGGCACCTCCAAAGCTGACAATCGACAAGCGCACCCTGGAGAAGACCTGGAAGTTGATGGATAAAGTTGTTAAATTATGTCAACAACCTAAAATGAACTTGAAGAATTCACCGCCCTTCATTCTCGACATCCTCCCTGACACCTATCAACACTTGAGGCTCATTCATTCAAAATATGAAGATAAACTCCTCGTCCTGAACAACAATGAATACTTTCGTCTCTTTATCGAAAATCAACAGAACAAATGTAAACAAGCCATCAAGTATTTCAAAGAAGGCAAAGAGAAAATGTTCGACGAAGCATCCGTATTTCGGCGAAATCTAACAAAACTCAGCCTCGTATTCAGCCACATGCTCAGCGAGCTCAAGGCACTCTTCCCTAATGGAATCTTTACTGGTGATCAGTATCGTATTACAAAGTCTGATGCAGCCGACTTTTGGAAATTATCCTTCGGCAACAGGTACGTAGAGTCATCATACTTGTTACTACTATCACCATGATCCAGCCCTCAATTAGTTAATTTAGTTGTCAAACTTTCTCGGAACGCATTCACTGTCAAAAGTATCGAGTTCCAGTACCAGGTTTTGAAGGTTCTGTAGTTCAGACGCAGGGTATCAAATGAACACAGCAAAGACGAAGTCTGGAGATGCAGGTCTTTGTTGTTTGTCATATATTTTCTTTTATGGTACCAGTTGTAGGTATACATGCTGTGTTAATCACACGTACCTATGAAATTGCAACTAAGGCGTCCTGACCTTTGACCTATGCTATGCAGTACAGATTAGTCACTCCAGCGGCGAGATTATTATGACATTTGTCGTTAAGACTATGTCATAGCACTTGCTAATTATTATCTAGAGATAGTTAGCATTGAATCATCCTTCCTCATCATGCTTTGGAGATTCCAATGAACTAAATTTTCTCGCATATGCTTATTTGGCAATAGGCTCACAGAGGACGAGTTAAAGTTATGAGGTTAGCTTCTAGAATTCAATGTGAAGATATGAAGAGGGTGCGGTAGGAGTAGGCTAATCTTGTCAAGTCAAGAGAATTCAATTGAATTATTGCCACCACCGAGTCCGACTAATATGTTTTACATCCCAAAGCATTTACTCAGCTCTGCAAGAAATAGGACGGAAGGAACCAAGCAAGGAAATGTTGAGCAACATCATGTCGAGTTTTGTCGTAAACGGCCGAATCATCAGCGTCATCAGATATCTACGCAATTAATCCTCCTTAGGAGGAAGTAAGTTATGTGCCGCTGCTCCTCTACATTAGAGAACCTCCTAATGTTTCATTTCTTCCAGCCTTTAGCTTCCGCGTAACACTAGCATTTAGCGGTTCGATGAGCCGTGTATAATGTACACCAGACTCGCAAAATATAAAGAGAAAGGATACAAGAGAGAGAAGAAAGGAGAGTGGGGAATTCTCTACGTTGGTGGCGATAGTGGTGGCGATGCGGTGGGAGGGTAGGAGGGATGAGATTGTGAAAGCCTATTCGGTTTCACCTTCCCGGTTCCGAAGCAAGGTACAAGATGAAACTGTTAATTTACTTAACCTAACCGCCGCACCCTTTCTGAAAACTTGAATCCGCAATGTAGTATCCTATTTGCATTTTCTTTGGAATCCCTTTGAGTGTGTAGGCTGTATTTTGCTAGGTGCTTCTGTTTTGTGGTGATGATGATACATGCAAGCTAATGTGTTTGAAGCTTCAGACTGAAACTTTGCTAGTAGGCGACGGATGCCGATCCTAACTTAGAATTTCCAAGGAAACCAGAGCCGGCTACATTTCAAGTCTTCTTCTCGATGAACCCAAGGGCATAGGGTACGCAGAAAATGACTGACTGGGTGGCGATATGAGTACAAAGAGTGAGCCGCAAGCTGTAGCTTTTACGTTGCAGAAATCTTTTGAGGTGGGTCCGTTTTGCAAACAGGTAGATTGATAGGTTGGGCCAAAGATGTACAATTTCTGCCCTGAATCTGATATTTAAAACTGGTATTGTTCAAGGTGGTTTTAAAATCTGCAGAGTTAATTATCGTTGGGGTAGTTTTTAAAGAAGTTTTAACATCTATGAAATTATGGGGTATCGGGTAGATAGGAATACGGTTTCCATAGGTTTCACATTGTTTCTGGTAGATGTAACCTGAAAAGGGAGTTGATGGCCAAATATATGTTATAATTGTAGTTGGGTTTGTTTTTTAGCTTAAGGTTATTATTGTGAGAGGAGCAAAAAAAAATAGCCACTTCAACATTGAGTTGGTTTTGTTTTGCTTCAAAACGTTTCCAGTTCTTCTTACCTTCTTTGATTATATTCTGCAACATTCTCATGGTTTAGAAGCAATGTTTCCATTGTATTGTATCCGTTTGCTGTATATATCTGAGCGGAAAGAAGTGAAATTGTTGATGGAAGGATTGCTCAAAACTGCATATCAGTTTAATAATTACGTACTCGCTAGCTGAGCTACGCTGTAGCTAAGTTAGGTGGGCTGATAATGGCAATTAAGGGTTGACGACAGTTGGAGTTAGAAAATAAATTCTCTGAAGGGTATATTGAAGAAAGGAAACAGAAGTGTATGGAATTAATGATGTTACATGCTATGCAGTTCCATCCTTTGAGCAATCATGTGATAAATTAATTTTCTTGCAAAATGATAAAGATAACTTGAATTAATTAGTTCGCGGTAACTCAGTTAAGAAAACTAATTAGTAAATTAATTTGCGCAAGCGATGTTTGATTCAATCTTGGAATAATCAGTTTGCTTGCGGTTAAAGGAAAAGGGATGCTTAAAGAAAGTGCTTACAATCTATTTGCGTGCACGGTTCTTACGCTGAAGAGTTGCTATCTTCTTCTTTACTCCTCTCGTGGTTGTTCTAATGGAGAGCAATGCTTATCTATTTGTACACAATAAATTCATGGGAACTACTAATCAATTTTAATTTGATTGCATACGTTAGCATGAAAACATATTTTGCTTGTTAGAATTTCAGTTGGAAGCAATTGGAATATTGATCGGAATCATTTAAGTAGGTTGAAGGTTCTATTAGAGAAAAGCAAAAACAATTAGCATAGTTACCATTAACTTTGGGCAAAGAAGCTCGAGCGTAGTTGAGCCATCTTGAAGCTGTAATTATAGTTAGAGTTGTTTGCTGACGTTAACTTTGGTTTGCTCTTACAAACCTTCTTGACTTACAACCGGGGGTGTAGAGGGTATATTTGGTTAGGGAACTGGATGGAAGGATGTTTAAAATGTAAATAATTGGGTGTTAAGCAAAGTTGATGATGTTAAGAATAGGAAACTATCAAAAGAGTATGCATACTCGATAATATATTCTATAATAATGTATAGAAAATACATTGCATGATGAATAATCATTTAAAAGAAGGAGTTTCACAGCAGGAAGGTTATCCTTATTAGTCTGAGGTTTTCGTGGAGGAAGAAGAGATTTTAATAGGTTTGAGCTCATACTTAGGCATAACTTCCATTCGGTTTCTTCCTATTCCAGATAAACTTCAAGTTGGGGCTCTGTTGACTCTCAATGTAACTTGAATTATTTCAACTTAGCTAGGTTAGGCTAAAGTTGGTCTTGATTGCTAACAAGCAGCAGCGTCGGCTGAGCATAGCACAGGAACATAATACAATCCGTACAGATGCAAGGAAGAAGATGATAGAATTGCATATTTTTGCATTGCAGAATTGTTTCGCAAGTGTGAATAAGTATGACATTAAAAGCGTCAAACAGGCCGACTGAGCCATCCTGGGGGCATCTTAATAATGAAACGCTTGGTAGAGTATAGTAGAAGCATGCATGACATTATTGTATAGACTGCGTCAGAGACACAAGAGAGACATAGACGGTTGGACGTCCTAGGAACAGGTCATAGGACTGTGATTAAGAGTTTTTGTCACGCTTATTATCGAGTTATGGAAGGCGGAGCTGTGGTTGGCTTTGACAGTTACAAGACGCCGGTTCGTCAATTAATTAGAAGAGATGCATGGGGTCCATGATGGATCGTCCACGAGGCTTAGACGTCATCAACAACGTTTATTGCCGCTCTTGTCAGCCCGTCTGCTGGTTTCCGTCTTCCCTGGTTAATTTAAACTTCATTAAGTCGATGTGTCTGTCAGTAAATAATACAAAAGCATGAAGAAGGCAAATGAAAGACAGCACCCAAGCTGTATATCTTATGAAGTTCCTTGTAACTGTTAGGGAAATAACTCACAGTTTTCGCAAACTGAAACAGTTTGATTTGCTGAGTGAAAATTCGCAATGATTTGCGGAAGATTGTGTGGGAAATATAAGATGTGAGCGTTATATTTGTGGTGTGATTTGTTTAGAACGTGGGCCGTGTTGTAGAATATCTTTTAATCATGTGATTTATCTGTTAGCACAGCACAACAGTGTTTCTTTCAAGTTGGAATCACCACAACATGCAAGAGCACTCAGCATTTAGCTCATCTCTTTTTGCCGGAGCCGGGAAAGACGTAAAGTATCACGAGATCCCGGAGTTTTAAACCATTCATCCAGTAGAGAGATAGTGCAGGGTAGGACAGAAGAGAAAAGGTGTAGGTTGGTTGTGGGAATGTACGTCGAAAAGAAGAGGAAGAGCTGTAGTGTGCTATAAAGTAAATTGGTTTTGACGTGAGCAAGTGTTTTGAAAATGAGGGAAGAAAGCTTTGTCTGCATGCCTCCAGCTTTTACCTTTTCGGAGCTCTCTTTTTCAGCTTACCTTTTCATCTGCCTTTGAGGAAAAGTTGTAGAAATAAGGTTGGGCTTATTTCCTACTGAATTATATGATAATACAGCTGAAACTGGAGTGTTATTCTTTCAAAGGTTTTTAGAGAAGATTTTTTTTAAATGAAAAGAATATCCTTGGGCGCTAAAATTTGAATTCTTCAAGGCTTCAAAGAGAAAAATAGTACAGTAGTCGAGTAGTGCACCTACCTTCCCACGTCGGTAGGATATAAGCAGGCACAGGCACACGCAGTCTTCTTAACTTTTTCACAGTGTAGAAGTTACTGTTCTCATTGTACATTGAGTCGACCATCGTAGAAGCAGAGATTCGAAAAACAGGGTGTCCCGTTTCCCTGTAGCTTGGCTACGTACACGCTGATAAAAAAAGAAGAGTGCGGTGATGGGCTAAAGGATACACGGAGATGATACATTGGACAAAGAATATGCTTTCAAGATCGTGTGGGTGTGGAAGGAGAAAGAGGACGGCATGCTTGATTTTTGCTTTCGGCAAAAGTAAAGGAGCACCTACAGATGAGAGATGGATCCTTATGGATTTGCTTTCTTGGCTATTATATATACAGCGTCTGATGCACTCCTGCCGCCTGGTCTGTTATTTATCCTCCTGGGAAAACCAAGGATGGAGAGAGGATATACATTTATGAATCTAAAGAAGGATTTACATGGGGTAGCACGCAATAATACGGACGATGATGTAAAGACGGGATTGAGATGAGCAGGATTGCGAGAGAAAAAGTAGTTAGTTTAGGAAAAGACGGAGGAAGACTCTTTTGAATTTTCTCTTATTGACTTGTGTCTGTGAGTTGCCGTAATTCATGGAATTGTCTCTGTGAGTATGGTGAAACATGGGGATATGAGAAGGGAGAACTATACCAGGAAGGGTGTGTGGGAAGATTGGGTTAAAGAGAGTAGGAAAATGATTATCCTGGTTTGGTGAAATATTGTTTACGGAATGACATGTCCGCTTGTCGGGATCACAATTAAGATGGGCATGGACGTTATTGATGCCGCTATATTTGGTATGGCATGCGGTGTGTAATGCGTGGTCTGATGAAGGATGTGAGGATTTATGGAGCAGTTGCAAGGGATTGGTAGAAATATCAACTGCAAGGCTGATTTAAAAGTAGACTTTAACATAGAAAAGCTTATTGCTAAAAGTTAGGATTGCATTTAAGCTATCAAAGCTAGCAAATCCTGAACGTTGATATTACGTTCCTAAGGTTACGGTTTTGTAAAAAAATCCCAATTTCGTGACAGGAGGTAGCAGTTTATATTTCGCAAAATAGGGGATCAATTTATTAGATAGGATTAAGTTACTGAGAAGAAGAGAAACAAAATCCTGCTATTGAAAGTCTTTTCAGTCTTTTGAGCTCCATGGAGATGAAGAAGACGTGTGCTTGGCTTCCGCTTGCTTTGAAGTTGATAGATTTACATGCAAAAAGGAAGAGAAAGAGAGAAGTTGTTGTATAAAACGTCTGTGTTTCATTCGGTCCGGAGATGCTACCGGATGGGCTGAGGACCCACGTCATGAATTACGTGCGTTGCGCTCCTCGTTGAAATTTGGAGGGGACGACGGAAATGTTTTTCCTTTCCGCGGTCAGAGGAAGAGCAAAGAGATATAACCGGGCGAACCACTGTGCAGGCAATTTTAAGTTGAGGCAGGGACGGAAGGAAATGTGCGAAAGAAATTGCAATATTTACGAAGCGCAGGCTGGTCAGAGTATGCGAAATGTATTATAACAGCTTAGTTACTTTCACCTTTAGAAATTCTTTGACAATGGATACGTGCCCGAATTTTCTCCTAGCATCTACTTCCAGTATTACGGAGCCTCTTGGATAAGAGTATCCAAAATATATGATGGAGATGACAAGTGTAATGGTAAGATCGTGCTCAATGCAATGTTATAGAGTTTATAGGATACAATTTAAGATTGCAATCCAGAAACATTGCATTATAAAGTTGGTATGTAAACATTTGTCCTACGGAAACTTGCCAAAAAGTATTTCGTTCAGGTTTTGCTTGAAAATTTTCACAACTTTTAAAATTCTGGTGCTGAAATTCTTTGAACGCAAGGTGGGTTCTAATAACTTGATGTCGGCAAGAACATTTGATGACACGAGTATAAAAGTTGCGAAAAAAACATGCAAACGCTGATTGCAATTTAAGTTAACCTGGGGGCGGATGTAGCTCATTCCGTTGTTAAGCTATAGTTGATGAAACTATGAATGTATTCCTTGACTGTCCCCGCCTTGTAATGTGTTGCTTCCTCTAAATTTAGATTTAATCATGGAGGACGTGGTACAATGCCATTATATTTTTAAATCTCTCTTCCTCTAGACTCTTGTCATGGGAAGGATAGGAGAATTGGCTGTTGTTGATGACGACTACGGGAATGGTGGTAGTAGGTAGGAAAGTCAAAGCTTTGCCGAACAACCTTCTCCTTTTGCCTTTACATCTCCTTCCATCCCTGCCCTGTCTGCTCTCTTACAGATTCAGTCATCTAGTGTAGTACGTAATAATAAGTGTAGCTCTGTTTTCACAAGCATTCATTATAATGCTTTTCTCCCCTCCGTTTCTTGGTTCATTCATTGAATTTTCATTCATTCTCGTCCTCTCTTGTTCAAGGAGGAATTGGCAAGCTTTGGTGTACGTAACTCTGGCAGTGTCGGGATTGCCCTAGTTTAGCGAATTTAGCCGCCTTCGCCAGAGCTGAAACTGAATGAATTGAGGAAGAAGGGATAGAAAGCATGGCGGATGAGAAGACAAGGACTTTTGGCCAAAGAAAGGGATATATTGGCTCAAATTCCTTAGGATTGAATTGGGTGGGGTTTCGAAGAGAATAGCGCTCACGTTGATGTATTCTTCCGTTCCTTGCATTTTTGCATCGTAAGCACGCACCAAGTCCATGAATGATAAGAGGATTTTTTAGATGTGATCTGATATTAATCATGGAATGTCACAAGGAGCGCAACAATTGCTAGCATTGCATTGGGTTCGGCCGGTGGATTGTTATTTAGGTTTGGTAGTAATAGTGTTTTATGGATGATTGTTAAAAGTTTCAGCGAAATGCTTTGATGCATGTGAAAATATTGTGGTTTCGCTCTTGGAGCTCTTAACGGAGATGAAAATATGCAGAATATCCTTTGGATAAAAGCAATATCAAGGAGTGGCAAAACAGGATGAATCAGAGCTGATGTGCCACCACTATACAATGTTTTAAAAGCGAGGAGGGGGATTGGAATAATATTTTACCAAGTGTTTAGCTTCAAGGAATGTGTAATTACAGGGATTCTATTAGAATTCTCTTTGAAGAGAACAAGGCATGCGCTTGCGCTTGATTCGTTCAGGGATTGAATGGAGAAAGGAGAGATGACGATC
Source organism: Sminthurides aquaticus (assembly GCA_906901655.1). NCBI lineage: Eukaryota > Metazoa > Arthropoda > Collembola > Symphypleona > Sminthurididae > Sminthurides > Sminthurides aquaticus. The sequence continues at coordinate 3,139,102 of CAJQTT010000010.1, forward strand.
AGAAAGAGAATGCCTTATGAGTTTGAAGTTGGCGCAAGATAGGGATCGATGAGCTGTAAAATTTTTAATTCTCAAGATGATTAGTGACATATAAGGGCGTAATTGAGAAAGGTGGGTAATTAGGAAGAAACTGTCTGGATGCTTGGTTCTTCTTACAAGGTGGAGGATGGAGAATTGTCAGAGATTGTCAATCATTCTTAAGCTCAACTAGTTAGGAACTTTACTTCACAGGATGCACATTTTTGTGCATCGGGACGTCAAGGCAGCGCGCTCGGTTTTCCTCCTCTGCCTCTCCGTCCGGAAAGCAGCTAACCCTCTTGGGGAGGATAGGGGTGTTTAGCAGTTCTTGGACAACTTGTAGGCAAAGCAGAACGTTTCCGCTCTCCCATTGGCACTAATTCTATGATTTTCTAGGAAGTCATAGATTTAGTTGCGGGAGTTCAAAATTAAGTTCTCAACCCTATACACTTGTATAGGGTTGAATCGCAACTAAAGCTCAGCAAGGTATGGCTGTCATAAGCTGAAGTTGGATCCTGATTTTGATGAACTTGATGCTTGAATATGGCCGAGTGGTTGTTGGCAGCAGCCAAGCCAGGCATCACCAGCAAGTTGTTTGATTTGTTGGAGAAAACAAGGCGAAATTTTGCTAAATTAGGAGATTTTTTTCAGTAAAGTACTGTAGACTCGATCATGGCGAAGTATAAGACTGTAAGCCATGTGTTAAGAAGTGACAGCTGAGCTTGGTTGAATTGCGGGTCAAGAGGATTTGGTAGAGCTGTAGAGCTGGCAAAGCGGATTGTCAGGCAGAATGAGTGACTACAAACTAAGACAATCGGAAGTTGATGGAGAAGAGACAGGTAATGGGGATATTGTTCGTTGGTCATAACAATTCTGAACGCATTGTTAGAGAAATATGAGTGTGACACATGAGACAAAACATGTTTGACCATTGGCAAATGGGATGTGGGCAATCATTAGTGTTTGACCGTTTACCTTGTAGAGAAAGTCTATGTGCTTCACCAGTTGACCAGTGACTGGAAGAGAGAACGCAGAGAAGATTCTAAACTTGACTTCCACGAACAAAGTTGTGGTCAAGCCTTAGCTGGAGACGGCTACAGATAGGACAGATGGTTGGGAAAATAGTGGATGCTCTGGTGACAGTTTTGAATGCTGTAAGAGCCAGAAAATGTTTTCAGACATATCAGAGTTTTCATTATAAAGGAATGTAAACAGAGAATCGTCGAAACTAGCTTTCGTAGCCGGTAAGAGTTATGGTTTGTTGTTGGGTTGGTCTGAGAGACGTAGGTAAATACGAGACAAGTTATTCGCTTATCTGAAATCTTTTAGCAATGCTAATTGAGTTGTCAAAGTATTGCCATTCGTTTTAGAATGTTTAGGAGCTATGGGTAGGTTGTGATTACAAGTTGAATTGATGGAGACAGAGCAGAGGAAGGAGACGCGGATGGGCAGGGATGTCGGTTTTATCTTGATTAAGTTGATGATGAAAAGGAGGCTAGCACAATCAAGATATGCAACATGCAAGTAACTATGGAACTATGAACAGTGTGGCCATGCCTTGCTCTCAGCTAATTCATAAACAGCAATATAGTACTGTAAAAATTAGTTGTTAGCATTGATTTAGTCAATTAAGAAGCGGGGTGACATTGAAGATGAGCGTTAAAAAGTTGACACATGTTCGTCTGATTGTCAATGAGATTGACTGACTGAAAGGAATTGATACTGGGTGCTATCCCTCCAGAGTACAAGGACCGACATGGATAGGAAAGGATTGGCGAGGACGGAGGATGAGTTTAGTTAGCTACTGAGAATATTTGAGTTTAGATTAAGGGATGACTATAAGAGCAACTATACAGTATAATGCTTCTGTATTGCTTAGTAGTAAAGAAGATGGTTTGGTGATGACGAAGCCGGATGTGTGAAATTTATGCAGGATTTAAAATGATTGCAAAACGCGGAATGATTTAGAACCCGTAGGGCTAAGATGGTTTGCTCGTTTGGAAGCTAGGGTGAATAACAGCATAGGGTGAATGTAGAAGCTGCGGAAACACTGAGGAAAATACTAAAAAAAGAAGGATTTTGTCGATGATACAGTGGATGTGATGATGAAGTGAACGGAAATGGGCGTTGTTGCAATTTGAGGATTTTTAAGATTTAAGGAGCTGCTTCTCTGTACAATGTATGTTTGATAACGATTTTATGCTGGGAACCGGGAACAAGAACATGTCGCTAAATGTATATGAAAAGAAGCAGTGGGAGATAGAACGATGCGATGCAAAATGAAGGTGGTAACGGTGAAGTGGATTGATGCTTTAGCTTCATGATGGGGTGAGTGGTTAGCATAGATCGTAACAGACCTGAGAAATACTAGAGTTTGCGGTTTAATTTGGAAGGCTGCGGGAGTTATTCCAAGAAGATTATTTAAATCCCCCGCCCCTGAGAGTTTCTACTCTCGTCGGGCATTCGTTATAAACCGTTTTAGGACATCAAAGTGGATTCATGATTGTAATTAATGTTCTAAATCTCATGTCGATGCATGAGCTGTATGTACCATGTACAATTTAATCGTAGAAGAAAATGGTTTCAGCAGAGTTTCAGGCTATAAGTATGTATTAGTTTCAGCATCATTCAGCTATTTTCCTTGATACTGTACTCATTTAGTTTGATAAATGTGGAACGGTGCGGCTGGGTCCTGTGGGCTAAATTGTGTGCCAAGTGAACAACCTGGATCAATATTGTTGATGCAACAAGAGCAAAGGTTGTAGAGCTTTGCATCAATTAAGAATTATGGCAAGGAAGATCCGCAAGGAATTTTAGCATTGTTTCAGTTGATATTAACATTAATTTATCATCTTGGGCTTGTACTTATCTGGATTAGTTGAGGTCAAGAGGGATGAGCCTTTTAATAACGGGGTTATAGGAGAGATCATCGGGGTGAATTGAATTAGAATATTGGGCTTGCAAGGATAATCTTGAAGCTAGTAAATAGTAATATTAATTCCTTTGACGTATTAAATATTGCGGAAGAATATGCAGAGTATAAGGTAATTTAATGAGGCTCAATGCACTCATTGAATCTGGTACGCTCTCTTAATGTTCTATAAAAGCTAACTATAAGCTAACTATAAGCTAACGGATTTTAAGGTCGATATTCGCGAAAGGTACAGGTTAGCAACAACTTACATTGACTTGGTACTTGGTGTAATGGGTATGTATTTATGGCTGTTGAGTGTTTTTATGGCACGTTTCGTTGGTGAAGTATGCACCATTTTGAATCAGGAGGATCAAACAGTAAATTATTAAGAGGACGATCCTCAATCATAAATTGTATCCTGTGCAGTTTACTTGCCCGAGGCGATCATGAATTATCGTTGCTTTGTGACATGGTGGCGGGATTTCATTTAGCGGAAAATCTGTGCGATATGACCCTTTGATTCCTATAAAATGCTATGAGGGAACACGTATTCAATGAAGAGAAGATTCTTGATTCGACAAAAGTGGTTTACTGATTGATGGCTTTGGATTAGAGTTCGCAGGAGTGCATGTTAATGGCAAAGTAATGAACAGATGCAAGGCTTAGTTTCAGGACCTGAATAGGGTTGATGGGAAATAACGGGGAAATATGAGGGATTGCTTTGAAGTTTTCTGATAAGTTGCATAGTTGAGTTTATAAAATTGCACATTTTGTTGCATAGCTCTAAGCTTATTCCGAATGGCGATGATGCTGCTTCATGGGATAAATTGACGGTACATTATCGGAGGTTATAAGGAACATCACGAAACTATCATTAGGATCCAAGATTGCATTAATAATGTGCACATGTTTTGCGGGAGGATGATGATGATGAGATAAGGAGTAAATTGGAAATCCGGTGGCTTTGCATCTTTAGCTTGTAAGAACGTTTCGTTTGCGAAATTTGGTCTCCTGATACCTGTGTATGCTGTGTCATACTTTCTGTATTGATGAACTAGGAGAAGTTGGTTGGTATCGTATCGTATCGTGATCAGAAGGGAATTGGAAAGGAAATGTTAGGTTTAACTTGCTAATATTTGCAATCGCTTCTGCTTCTGTCTTGTATTTGCGAATATTTGCGAATTGGCAAGTGCAGTGTAAAGAAAGTCTTGGAGGTTCAGAGCAAAGAAATAGGCAATAGTTGGGAAACATAGCTGTGGGGTAAATTTAATAACAAGTGGTCGTGTATTCAGGTTTGGTAGGATGAAGGAAATGCGGGCTATTATTTCGATGAAAGCTAGCTGTTATATAGCAAGATGTCTTGCATACAACTAGAGGCTGTTTTGCTATATTAGCGAATAAAGTGTGGGCGCAGGCTTACTTTATTTAGTGTATGCTTTAAAAGACGGATGAGTTACAATTTAAAGATTCACCTTGCTTCCTTGCGTGCTTCCAGGTAGTTAGAAAGATATATCCGGAGGAAATAACCACGCGTTTATGGATGGTTAGGTTTTGTTGAATTGGGATGATGGTGTGAGTTTGTGCGGTAGCGTTTCCATTCATTAAATATTTTGTGTGGAAATATTATTACACATAGGAGCAAACGGTCCTGCTCTGCGTAGTCGCGCTCACGAATAGCTTATGTCAATGGTTTTACCTGACGTGAGTAGTTAGGAAAATGAAGCTTGCAGGCAGGAGTCATGATACTCGGAATATGTAATAGCAGTAGCGTTTTCCATTCATTAAATATTTTCAGAAAAATAAGTTTCAAGCACGCAACTCCCAGAAGAGGAGTCACTGCAGCTCGTGTGTAGCGGTAGGGGTAGGGACAGCGCAGGGTTGCAGAATTCATCAGAGAATGTCGAGCGCCGGAAAATAATGTTAGTAACAAAGTGCATGTGTAAAACACAGCATTGTAGGCCCTACTGGGAATAGATGGTTAAACTGACGGCATGTTTTGCTTGATGGATCTGTAATTTGTAGTATGACATGAGAATAGGGAGAAAAGGATGTCGTAAATGTTATACAACGTAGTTTGTATCGTAGTAAAGGAAGGGAGTCGGTCATTTAACTGTCAAAGTTGATGGCACATTGTTAGCTAGCCGGTGGGAGGCTTCCTATTTCCTATGCATCTAAATGTACGCAATGATTGCTTCAAGCTTAGGCGATTGTTATATAGACTACACGCTATCGTAATCGTAGCTGGAAGCAAATTGTATTTAAAATTGCATCTCTAACATTACGTTTGTGTGGCACTTCAGGAATTACTTAAAACTCATTTTAGTTATTTAAAATTGCGATATACTTCGGGTCGGGAGGGCATATGTTGGAGAAATTGACGATTTCTAAGCTAGAGGGCCATATTTTGCAAAGAGAACATAAGGTGGAGGCCTCATAGTCTAATGTTTGCAAAACATTTTGCGAAAACATTTGCAAAAGATCTGGAAGGTAGCACATTCGCGCAAAAACTTGATACTCTTATAAATTCAAATGCAACAGTTCACCACCAAAGCTTGATTGAAGCATAGGAAATCAAGGATAGCAAAGAAGTTGTTAAAGTTTGGGCGTCCAGGTAACCGACATCAGGAAGCACAGGTGGGAAATAGTAACGGTGTCGTAGCATTACAACTTTTTTAATTCGGTTGCAGACTCCTATAGCGTTACATACTTGAAGGAGCGTCTCTGGTCTCTGGGAGGGATAAAACTTTTAATTCATGGATTTTTTGCAGTACATTTTTCTGTATGCTGTGGCAGGAGTAGCTGAATGTGGGTTTTTTTCTGCACATTTTACTGCAAAGGTGTATTTGTACGTTTTACGTATGGGTTTATCGGTGTGGATAAATTGCACAAGTGTGTAGAACTATGAAAAAGAAATATACGACTTTTGGTCGAATAGGGTGAAAGAATTTCAGCAATTAAGGTGGAATAAAGCGGAGTAGCTGGTTCTTTGGAAGTGTTTCATGTGTGTGGTGGTTTGCTGGGGTGTTTATTGTGAAATGATATGGGATGATAAGATTTGGGGGAAGGAGGAACAGCGCTGCAGAATTAAGGGTGTTTAGAATTTTATGACGATGATTATGTGTGCGCGGTATTATCTGCGGTTTTACCGTAACAGGATGGAGTGTGAAGAAAAGTTGATATGGTGGTTGCTAAAATGATGGTTACAACATACTGCGTTTTGGTTATGTCTGCTAACTTGACGCTCTAAGGATGTGATAGACGGCTTGTATTGCATTCAACTGTCTCGCTTGGCTATAGAATCCTGGGTTATGTCGTATCAAGTAATGTGGAATGAGATTTCAAAGAGGAAAGAGTGATCTAGAAAAAACGGATGATGATGCTGTTTCAGAATAAATAGTGGATTATCGGGATTTCAATAACGTACGATTACGGTTATATTTCCACCAAAGGTAGGTAAGCCTTCCAAGAATTTATTGGCTAACTTGTAGCGGAATATTGCAAAAAACACATGCAACCGTATCGCTCTTTCAGTATGGATTTAATTCAAACCATGTATAGATAAAGCATACAGTGGAGAGCAAAGGTAGAAGAGGATTTTATGAAAAGAGTTTAAAATGGCGTTGGTTGGTTGGTTTGAAAAAATCGTGACTCTTGCAGCAACAGATATTATCTTTTTAATGACGGGGGAAGAATAGATGGGGATGTGAATATTGATTTTTAGGCATATCGATTTCTATAGGTTGTTGAAATGATAGCTTGGGGAAAGTTTGATGGTTGAATTGGGCAACGGATTTGGGTTGAGGAAAAGCTTTGAAGATCTAAAGCTTTGATGAAAGGAGATAAAGGTTAAAGTGGTGGTAGAAAATAGCAATTTTGTGGACGATTGGGTCTTTATGGTTGTTGTAGTAACGTTGCACTTAAAGTTGCAATAACGCAGTCGATATATGCTCTTAGCGATATATGATGATTATGGACGGATTCTGGATTTTGCATCTGTATACCGCAGTAGATCTTGAAATAAGCAAGCAAAGCAAGCCAGGAGCTATGTGACTGAAGTGTGTGATAAAAGAGATGAAGATAGGCAAATATTTTCTGTAATAGAAGAGGTATATTCGTGATACTTGACTGATGATGATAGGATGCTGTAGCTTTGAAGCACAACTTTTGACAAGTGTCGAGAGATTTGGATTGGAGCGAGTAAGCTTTTGGTGATGCAAGGCTTTGTATTTGTAAATCCTTCCTGCCTTGTTGTTGCTTGGCAAATATTGGCGGAGAGACAAATTAAAAAAGGGTTGACAAGTGAGCTACAAAGTGTAATAAAGTTCAAAGAAACGAAGAGTTTTTAGCCATGGTAAACACTGAAGTGCAGGGGCGGAAGAAAAAAGTAAATAAATCCAGAATGCTTCTAGGATTGTCAGTAAAAGTAAACAGCTTGTGAAATAGGGTAAGAGCTGCGTGTCGTAGCGTTTAGTAACAGAAGTAAACTTGTCATTTGGGTTACTCAGCAAACCTTTACCTTTTGCGTCTGGGCTTGTAGTCTTGATGGGACTTCAGCTGCCGTGGGGTTTGAGGAGTTCAAGTTGAAACTAAGTAAGAGTGAGAATATTTTAGGGAGCGTGAGAAAATGTCCGTGAAATTATAAATTAGCTAATGCTTCCTCACGAATTATTTGTACAGAGGAGAAATCTAAAAGCTGAGAGGAAAGCATGAGACACTTTTGTTTTTGTTCAAGGAGGAACATGAAGTAAAATTCAAATACAGCATTAAAGCTACATGAGGTAGACGGGGAAGGAAGCACGTTAGTGAACTGAAAAAAAGTAAAAGCTGTTTCAGCTGTACTGAAAGTTAGGCGGGTCACAAATGTCAACCCGGTATAGACGGTGCACAAGAGCAGAGGGAAGAAAGCAAGTCTGTGTACTTTAAACAGCTTGCTTCACGTTGGATAATTTGGTTGTGATTGTGATGTGCACAAGTTGGATTTTTAGTTGTAGACTAGATTAGCTTTGTGCATGAGGAAACGTCATGATGAGGAAATAAAAAATAATATGTTAAACTTTTATTAGTCTTTAAATTTAAAAAGGGAAAGGGAAAAAGCTATTTTGAGAGAATCATGAACTGTCTGAGACGCAAGAGACTGAGAGAAACGAGCAAATTACAAGCGAGAAGATAACAAGAGCGAAGAGGTAGTAAATGTATTGTTAATAAGACAGGCTGAAGACAGGAGCTAGAAAATAAGTATATATTTTAAGTAATCAAAGAGTAAATTAGCCGGTGATAGTTGGGAGATTTGGTTCGTGAGCAAAGGCTGATGATAGTAGATTGTGGTGATGGAACAAAATTGCATTTGATACAGTCAGTGTAGTATGTAACGGACGGATGAAGAGAATCATACCTTCAACTATTATACGCATGTTTCTAAAGTAACGCTCACTTATTTTAAAGCATGTCGATAATGTAAAGGAAATGCTTCAGCGATGCACGCTGTAAACAGCAGAAACGAAATCACAACTATTTTCAATCCGCGGAGACATATACAGTTCTTGAATTTAAGCGCTTGTACGACGATTCGATTTCGTTAACTCGTCAGTCATCGCTGCTATTAACGCCATGGCTTTAGCATTGTCATTTTTTATGCTAAAGCGATACATTTTATTCGGTCACAGCATCTTCATTTTAAGCGGAAACGAGTCGTAAACTGTTTGAAACGAAATGTAAGCCATCTCTACCATCTTAATCGCGCACCATATTCCGCAAGCACAAATGGGATTGCAACACCTGTATTCCCTGCTAACGTTAGCAATGAATAATTCCTGTAGCGGATGAATATCACCCGGCTGTAGATTTACATTTTGTGAGCGTTAATACCGTTACCGTTAGTCTAATGGGCGTGATATGTAAAATGTTGGGCAAAGGATAGGTATTTTGCGGTAATATCCTGTAAATTAACGCTAAATGTACAAGATTCACGATGCATAGGAGAGGAAATGACTTCGGGAAGTCTGCTCTTTCTCGGGATTTAAAGAAGAATCGTAAAAAGTGTTGTTTTTCGTGATGCCATTAAAAGGAAATGATGTGGAAGGATTCAAGTTTGAGTAGAGGGTGAGAATATTTATGCAGTACGGTAATGATGGGATATGCATGGACATTTCAGATTTAAAGTAGACAGTGATGTGCCTGTGGCTGTGGCCTTTTTACCGGGTGTTAATGAATAGATCGTGAATTTGCTGACGGGGAGAACTGTGAGATGACAGTTAATTCTCAGTATTATTAATAATCTGAATATGTTCCCTGTACTAGTGTTGTCTGTATAAGACAACTGTAGATGGAATTATGGCAAATCTCACAGAGAGACCCAGAGAATGGACAATTCTTCGGAAATTTTCTCTGAGTGCGAATTACTGCGAATACGAAGACATCTAATTAAATTACACAATCAGCAAACCTTTTAGGTTTCCTTCTACTGTCTGGAAATTTTGTTCAGTGGCATACTCTTATCACTTTGAAAGTGATGATGGTAGTGTTGTATAAACCTCAGAAGGAAGAAAAAGTTGTGATACGGATCCTACGCAGTTCTGAGAGTTTTTTTATAATCTTATGCCATTCTTCTTTCTTCAAGGACTCTGTTGTTCTAGCCTTAAGTCTAGGGTCTGATAGTGGAGACAGAGAGAGAGGCGTTCTCGGTTACGTTCCTGCGTTGGTCATTAAATGTTTGCGATAGCGAAAAAAGCAAGAGCGGAAGAAGAAGGGGACAATGGAAAACATGTCGGTTGTGGTAGGGGTGTTATCTGAGATGTGTTGTTAATAATTTTTTGATTCGCTTCATTCTTGTATTCTCTGTTCTCTTGGGAACAAGAGCTAAGAAAGATCTGAAGTTTCTTGAGAAGAGAGGACTCTTATTTGCAGGAGGACAGTTGGGTGGGTGATAGATAAAGGAATATAGCTTCTGGAACCGGTATTGCATTCGTCATCCGCCGGCTATGGAATGACAAGAAGCTTTCTTGGGAGATAAGCGATAATATCGGGTGTCTTTTATTCTCTTGGTTTGTTGGGTATATTCGGTAGATGATGTGAATACAGCGGACGTGGGGTCTGTTTCACAAGAATTATTTACCCTTCCACGTTGGAGCTCTTCTTTTGATGAAGATAAAAGACTTGATGCGGTTATAACTTTGAGCTTATCCATATTCTTACTTAACCTGAATCCGGCTTCTTCTAGCTTGCGATGTGATTGAAAGACAGTTTATTAAGTTACCAAGGAAGCTACCAGCTTCTGAAGTGCATTGTCAGCAAGAAGGTCGCTTGAAGAAGATAACTTGCTGACATTTTACAAAAGAGAGCTGCTGAGTTATGGATGGGGTAACCTTTAGCTTGTCTGCAAAGTAAATGAGAAGATTAGCTTATGATATAGCTTTGTTGTGTGAACTGTGTGTGAAAACAGAAGGGCTAAGTATTTTGGAGATTAGATTTGATGCAAGGTGGAGAATGTTTTGGACATAAATTAAGAGGTAACTTAAAATACTTGTCAAATATTAAAAGGATTTTGACCAAGCAGTGCAAGATTTTGTAAGAAACACAGACAGAGAGCAGAATGTTGGGAAGATTAGGATTAAAAGTACGAAAAATTGCAAGGAATGCTGGCTACAGGATTGTTTTGCTGTCAGAGAGGTGCAAAATGTATGGTAAAATATTCATGAATTGTTTTAATGACGAGATTTGATAATTATTCTAATGGCAATCCGACATTGTTCTCTGTATCTGTACACAAGGGCAGGAGGGGTTTGAAGGTGGGCAGGACGATAGTTACTTGAATATCGCTCCAAGGGCTTTTTCCCTAGACTTTGATTTTCTCGTGTATGATAGAAATGCAGCTTGCAGCTGACGGTCATGAATGACTTTAATTTAAAGTTTGAATGCTACGAACGAGGCTCGTCTGATATTAGACTGGGATTGGTTGAATAGAGGATTTTTGGTGAAATGTGTACATCTTCTTTGAAATTTTCATGAAATATTTCACTCTTTATGAAGAGGAGGGGCCGGCTTTGAGTGTTGTTGCAATTAATACTCAAGTGGTAGAAAATTGCAGTCAGTTTGCTGTTCCTCAGCCTGGGTTTTAGACTTGGATGGCTAAAACATTGTTAAAAACAAAGTTACAACAGGGCAGAGGGATTTGAATATGAGTGTGAGATAAGGATGAGGAATTATACGGTGAAGAATTGAAGGGATTGCCTGGAGGGAATTTTGAATTGGAGGGATGGTCCATGAGGATGCATGAAGTTGTAGGAATTAATGAATGTGGAAGTTGGTGGAATGGGTGTATGGTAACGTACGGTAATAATGTTGGATTGCCGGGGGCTTTGTTGGTGTGATGTTCATTAGGATTTTATAGAGGGGATCCCTTTGACATTTATTATGATCCGTTCTGAGGGCGGGTCGGAAGATGTGTAAGTGATGTGTTTAGGGTTGGAGGCGTTAGCGTTAATGCACATCACAGCAGATTCTAGAATGCAATGAAATTCAATGCGAAACATACGCAGCTCCTCGTGCAAACCAGGATCCTGCTGAGGATGCTCAATGACTGAGGAGGAGAGGCCGGGGAATGATATTAAAGATGGTTTTCAATTTTAAAGATGCTACGTAAAAGGAGTAACTGGATCATGGTTTAAGGAAGAGGAATAAAATAATGAAGGATTTATGTATGGAATAATAATGTTGTTGGAGATTTTTGGTTATGATGTTGAATACATGGTTTCTTCTTATGGTTTTACAGGACTGTGGTTCCGTGGAAACAGTTTCGAGCGACATTAAGTACTGTCCATCCAATTAGCACCGGATTGGAAGCAATGGCACTCAAGACTACTATTGACCTGACGTGTAACGATTATATTTCAAATTTTGAGTTCGATGTATTTACGAGGTGAGTGGTTTTTCATGTAAAACAATTAAGCCTTATTTCGTTTGGGTGCTGCGTGGCGGAGCGGATCTGTTAAGAGTTTGTGGATTTTTATGGGATTCTGCAACAGGCGGGGCTTGTGTGTGGTAATATTGAGGACTGGGTGAGGTTTGGCTATGGTTTTGGGGTGAATACGGGTTAAGGGGGTGGAGAAGATGGGTGGGGTCGTTGTTGGTGGGTATATTTATTTGCTGGTGTTAATTTAATTAATTATTATACACATTCATTCATTTATGAGAGTTGGATTTTATGGGACGTAAATTGATATTGTTTTATATATTTCCTAGATTATTTCAACCATGGTCTACATTGTTAAGAAACTGGCAAATCCTTGCGGTGACCCATCCTGGATACGTGGCCTTTTTAACTTATGATGAAGTTAAAGCTAGATTGCAAAAATACATTTCCAAGCCTGGGAGGTAATTATACAAAGACGAACTATTAATACATCATTAATAAACTTCAGGGGCAGCATGCTGGCTTACTGATTGGCCGATTCGTTTAACTGATTGACATAAAAGGAACGGTTTCAATGAGGAGACAAACGACATCCAAGCTGTTTACGAGTGGAAATCCGAAAAAAAAATAACCATCAGCAAATAAATAACATTTTTCTCTTGGATCATCCGATCCCGGCCCCCGGATCGTTACCCGATAGACGTAAATGTTGACGTGGGTAATGTTCGAAGGTGGTAGGGTGGAGGAAGTGGAGCAACGAGCGTGTGACGACGGATACTCGTAAATAGCTTTGGGTTGTTAGCCTACGGGATGTTGTTTGTGTGCCTCCCTCCTGGGTTTACAATTCAGAATGTTTTAGGTTAAGATTGATTGCGCTCTGAAAGTATGATGATTATAATATGAGAAATTGTTTTTGATTGACAGCTATGTTTTTCGACTGAGTTGTACCCGGCTGGGACAGTGGGCTATTGGATACGTAACTCTGGAGGGAAATATTTTACAAACGATTCCTCAAAATAAATCACTGTGCCAAGCCCTGCTGGATGGATATAGGGAAGGATTGTAAGTATAGGTTTATGAGGATATGCAATTTTATTTAGTGGTGTGACATTTTGTGGTGTGCAGCTGTTTTACTTTGGATTGTGGGAATGCATAGTCGTCGCGGAAAGTTGGATGACTGGGAGTTTTTGTTCCAAGAGGAAAATAGTTGCGGAGGTTGCCAAGAATGCTAATTTTAATGTACTCTTAATGAAATGCCAGCATTTATTTTCCGTTCCAAGTTTTATATTTGCAAATTGTGACATCATTTCCTCCGGCACTCCTCGTCTATATCTTGATGGAGTAATGTTCTAGATAAGTATGAGGAAATGTTTTTGGAGGATAATGAGAACGATGGTTAATGGGTTGTAAGGGAGGAAGTTTCTTTGGTTTATGAATACTTGTAATACTATTTGATAGGATAAAAGTATGTAATTGTAAAAGTTTTAAATTGGAAGCGGATAAATTTATGCATTTAGCCGTATCAAGTATGAAAGTTTAAGGCTGAAGCTATTTTAATGCGGAGCGAGGAGTTTTTTTAAATATTTTTTGACTTGTCCCGATTTAAGGCAGGAAAAGGAAGTTTATAAATTTTATGGAGATAAATTGGGTTTATGTGTTAAGCTGATGACTGTTTTCCTTCTTGAGTTGTAAAATATGCAATGTTACTTGGTTTATTTTAATAGTTTAAGCATTGAAGTTGCTAATATATTTGTACATCTTGTTCTTTTTATATAGTTATCTATTTCCTGATGGTCAGCCGCAGAATCCGGATTTATCATCCGCTGTTCAGCTAACATTCACACCCGAAGATCATGTTAAAGTCACTCAGGAACAATATGAACTGTACTGTGAAATGGGATCTACTTTTCAATTATGTAAAATATGTGCCGAAAATAACAAGGATGTTCGTATAGAGCCCTGTGGGCATCTTCTATGCACTCCTTGCTTAACTTCCTGGCAGGTATGAGGGTGAAGGAGATTAAATGTATTTTCAGTATATTGGGCTGGAAAAAGTGTATTTAATATCCTGTATGTATTTTTTCTTCAGGAATCGGATGGACAGGGATGTCCGTTCTGCCGAGCAGAGATTAAAGGGACTGAGTCAGTTATTGTTGATCCTTTCGAAGGGGAAAGAAATCGACAAGCCAAAGCCGCATCGACTGGGAATTTAATCGACGTGGACGAGGATGACGAGGTAGTTTCTGAATGTTATGGACACTTGTCGGACAGTGATCTTTCACCTGGTAACTCCTCCAACGATATTTTCCCGCCTCGAGATTTCACACTCGCTAATGTCGCTAATGGATCCTCTCCATATTATCCACCCAGGGATTTTTCTCTGGGAAATAAGCCATCGGATTTGTATCCTCCAAGAGAGCTTAGCTCGGCTATTGCCGCTAGCGAAGATCATTTTCCACGCTAGAACTCTTAAATTGATGAATACAGGAGAGCAGTTTGCAGGAGTTTCCGATTGTGTACCTCATTTTGTTGCCCTTTTATGCTCTCGGTCTCTTTGTTACAATTTTAGTTTCGCTCTCTGATTCGAATCATATTGAGCTGTGGCTCTTTTCTGATAACCACGTGAAAATTGAAGCGAGTTCATTGTTGTACCTTTTACATTTAAGTTTCGTTTCTATTGTAGGGAGAGATCGTAATGAGCTGCTGAAGGGGGATACATTTCTGGATTTTTTAAAGTTGGATTTAGCGTGTTGTAATGGATGGTGAGAGGTGGGAAAAGTTCTATGGGTGATTAAATGGTGGAAATGGTCCCTAGGTTCGGCTAAAGTTGTCCACGCAACAACTCAATTGTGATTACCTCGTCTCGTAGCAATTTTGTTAGCGTCTCAGAACCCTTGCTCGTTGTCATGTGGCTAATGCTATTGTCTATTTTGTTTGCTCTATTTTCACGCATGTAAATTAATTTAGCTCTATAATTACGTTTATAATATCATTTATTATTTAAATCAAGTACTTATCACAGGACAGTAAGTACGATTATCGTTCGAATCACATTTGAGATGCCGTAAGCTAACTTGTGCGTTTTGAGAATATACTGTTAGAGTATATTGCCCACCAACGGTTGTTTTGCACTACATGTTCGTAGATTTTGAAACGTACATAATCAGACTCTTATCTTATGTATTACTGACAATTGAGATTTTTTGAGATTATCCTTAAAGATGAAACCGTAGCCAACTCACATTGTGTACAGTATCATATCCTATGTTAGTTGATTGTAATCAAGATAATCACCTACCCTCTGACTGAGAAAGGTTACAATAACCTTGCGTTTTTTAGCCAGAAAATATTGTCGAAATAGATTCGTCACTTCTGTCCATTTTTCCACAACCGAATTTTCGTACAGGAATTTCCCACAAGGGGTGGATCTAAAAAGTTTTCGTTAAAATTTGGATTCAAGCAAATAATTTCATGGGATAATTTATGCTTACTACATTATCCTAGTCAAGCGTGTAGAAAAGATGAGCTACAGAAAGTAGTGAATTTATACGAGGGCCATCGCTAGTAAAACGAGTTACAGTTAATCTCATTGATGTCAAATCATGGAAATCGGAGAATCATGTCTATAAAGAGTTACAGATAAATTCGCCGTAGCACAATTCGGTCAGGGTGTCAGACATCAGCTCCCATAAAAATATTTATGCTTAGCATATTCACGACATCGTTCTTGCTATCTATCGTGTCTAGAAGTAATACAATAAATTGTGGAGTCACGGAAACAAAATGATTGTTTCTTCGTAAAAAGCTCAATTTGGTAATATAGAGAAGCACTAGCTATTGACTATTTGTCCAACATGATAGCGTTAGCGTTAGGACAACAAAAGATAAACCTGTAAAATATTGTCGCTATAGGATTTCTATGATAATAATTTTTCGAATCGTGCGTTTGTAGTTCCTCTTTGTTTATTAGTTATGGAGATTGAGTATTATAAAAAGACGAAGGATTTTTCGCGGAAGCAGCATGATGTAATTACGTCTTGTTGGGTTTGCATGACAGCAAAATACAAAAATTTGCTAGCTTATTCTTATGTATGTGGATGAGCGTATAATGTATTTTTGTAATGAAAGTGCTAAGTATTCGTTCCACACTGATTGTCTTGTATGTAATTGTGTCTGCTTATAAATGGGTCGGTTAATTAAAAGTGTTTGATGAAATGATAATATCCGTGAGGGAAGCGTGTGATGTATGCAAGATGTAAACTGCAATATTATATAGTCTAAAATAACTGCTTTTAGCATGAAAATCGTATTTGATAGTCTTCGGGGGTTCTGAAATTCGTCCAATTCTTTTGCAAAATGTTGTCTTCGAAACATGAGTACGATGCTCGAAGTCTCTTCGAAATGCAATTCCCTGGATGGCATTACCTCCAGTGAGTGCAGTGGTAGAGTACCGGTCGGTGCTCTTGGGTTTAAAGGGTAAATCCAGCTGCCAAAATCGTCTATATTAATTAAGTAACATCATGGTTATGGTTAGCCATAAGCTTTTCTAGCAATCTCTAAAGATACTCCTGTTCCAGTAGTTTTGTCAACCTAATCAGGGATTGCAGCTTGAATCCATCAAATGACTGGAATCATGGCAGATTGAGGTTAACATAAGCCATCGTTCATCCTACTATTTTTCCCAGACCTTGAGTAGCAGCAGGTTGGATTTGTTGATTTACCATTAGTTGCATTATTAAAATTAGCTAAGCGGATTATACTGTCGCTCTCTGTTGACTTTGATCTATGTTTGCCCTGTGATCCTATCTCGAGGAAGGCAAGTTAGGAGAAAAAGTGTTGAATTACTCTCAATACTAATTCCTTTTTACTAGATGAGCGGATTTTTTCAAAAGTTAATAACCCTCTCAGAGAGAGCGAGCAGCTGCTGTCAAGCTGGAGGTTTTTGCCAGAGCTTTGAAGAATCTAGGCGCATTCATGCACGTTGTAAGTTTTGTACCAAGCAGTATGCCTAGACTGTTTAAAGGCTAGCAGCTGGCAGTTCACAAAAGATTATAGACTATAGAAACACTTTGCAGAATTAATTTCCTGTCGTCCCTCATCAAACTGTTCATTTAGTTGGCTCAGATTGTACGAATCTTTTTAGCTCCCGCTTTCTAAAACTACAGGTTTAAATGTGATCGAAAAACATTATTTAGTTCCTCTGCGTAAATATTCAAGGGTGATGACAGTGGCTGGAGCAGATTTTAAGCCAGAGAAGACAGAGACCCGGGAGAAAGTAGACGTATGCTCCTGAGAGGGTTGTGTTATCAAATATTGATGAGAGAACGGATGTCGTATAAAAAAGTGTATGATAAAATAGGATAGTGGTAGATAGGAAATAAGGTTGGACAAATTTTTGGCCTCTGCTCAAAGCGGATGGGGTAGTAGAATAGAACGAGGCTCAGATGTCAGATGAAGCTATTAATTTTCGCCTCTTCAGCAGAGAAAGACGGGAGAAAGTGGGAATATGGAGGCGGTTAGAATAGCTTCCTTATAGAGAAAGCTTCACTTTCTCTTTTTCCAGCCCAGCGTTCTCCATCCTACAGCTCCTTGTCTTCTTCTTCTTTAGTTCCGGTGAAAGCAAACTGAATGTGGGCGACAGACTGAATACGGTTTGTGGCCTGTCTTCCATTTACCGTGGAGTGAAAGCATAGAAAAGGCTAACGCAATTGCACATTAGTCAGTTCTGTTCTCCGTTCTAGTCGTCTTGTTGGGGAGAAAGTCGAGGAAAGTAGTAGTGAAGTCGTGACAAATACGTTGCTAGCTATGAGTGCATGAGAAGATGGAACTGCTGGTAGTTAAAAGGACTGGCTTGCCATTACGGATGCATAATTTATGAGCATCTCTTCTCCACCCAAAGATGTTCTCTTCCTAGCCCATTCCTAATGGGAAAAAGAAATGACAAGTTTATATGAGTACGAAACTAAGATTAGAATTGCTTCCCTTAATTCTCACTTAAAAAGGCAGAGGAGGAGGCAAGATCTGCGCTTCAGATGTGCAGACAAATGGAGAAAACCAGAAATGAGGGCTATATGTATACATAGGGCATGCTGGATGAGACGAAGAGGAAGATGTGAAAATAAAGTATCTTCTTCACTTAATTCTTTGAGCAACATTTTTCTCAATGTATTTTTTACTCCTTCCCTAGAAATTTCCTAGTCTTTGAAGTATTTGGAATGGATGATGGTAGGAAAGGAAGGGAGAGGGAGACAGGAAATGGTTGGACGGGATAGGAGAAAGTGCAGTGAAAGCAAAAGGGTGGTAATTTTCTTTCTTCTCTCTCCGACGGGTTCCATTGAGACTTGAGACTCCCTGCAAGAGACATGTAGAGCTTTATTAGAACCAAGGAGAAGCCTCCTGGTAATTCCGTTGAGTTTTACAAGAGAAAACTAACATTTAATTATCCCTCCACCGCCCTAGTAAAAAATCGTAATGCAAAAAATTTCCAGCTTGCTTTCTCTTTTAGTCTACTCTTGTCGTCCTCCAAGCTCAAGCTATACACGCATAGCTCTTGGGTTCTAAATCGGAGCGAAGGTTTTACATCACAACAGGGAATTTGTTAGCAGAGCATCTTGGTCTTATTTTCCTAGCAGGAGTGCAGTTTATTTGGCTACGGGAAGTAGCTAGGGAATATTTGTACCAGATGTAGTTTTTACTTGTTTATAGTAGCTAGCAAGATGGAATTCAGAATTTCACTCCTTTGCTGTGGACTGGAGGAAGCACAACAAAGATTTAACTTGATAATTTCAGCAAACAGAATTTTTCGAATAATGCAATGAGATAACAGTTGTTTACAATGAAGTAAATTTCGATAGCGTCATTGCATACAATACTTTGGAAAATTAATTACAGAACAGTTCCTTGGAGATTGAGTGCAACGGTAAAAAGTTTAGAAGCAGAGCATAGGCTAGACAGAAAAGCGTAGACTTGGAGTCTAGCAAATTTGTGAAAAATTGTTTCAATTTGCGTAAAGTTAACTAGAAAACTCTGGAAGAGAAAACAGGGTACTTTTGGATTATTTTTTTCAGAAGAAAGTATAAAAACCTGCTGGTCGAGATGGAGGTGAAGGCAAAGCTGAAGTGTAGTAGACTGTAATGAGTGAGGATGGTATTTAAAGGATGTAGAAAACATTCAGGAAAGCAAGGGAAATAGAGAAATAGCAAACTTTTCAAAAAGTAAAGTCTACCTTCGTCTATAAGTAGATGTTCTTTGAGTGTTTTTTCTATGGAAATGTAAATGGGACTCATCAAAGTAAAATGGAGGAGTTTTTTTAGTAAAAGAAAAATACGGAAGAAAATCTAGAAAATTTAAAGAAAGTCTGTAGGTGAAAGCAAGATACAGGAAAACGTAAAAGATACTGTACGTACAACCTAACAAGAAAAAATAGAGGAAGCGCGGCGGTCGATTAAACATTTTCCATGTTTACCTCAACTGCTTGTTCTACTCTCATCAATTTTTATTTCCTCCTCGTTCGTGTTTTAAAATAGTATCTTTTAGTAACAATATATATGTGAATCTGCTAGACCGTCGATACAAACTGAAGCTTGTGTAAGAAGTTTCAAGAAGATTACTCGATTCTTCTTCCTATCCTAAATCTTTTGGATATGTTCCATCAGTATGGGGATGTTGTAGACGAGATTTTAGATAAAATATGCGATCCAGTGAGGGAGGAGTATTTCAAGGACTTTCTCCGGGTTACATATAACAAGGGAAAGCATGTTTTGAATGTTAGTATCCCGGGATTTCAAATTGCATGGTATCAGCATGAGCATGATAATCTCCAAGGGGTTGGTCGGTTGATGTGCGGGATGAATTCGGAAGAGAAAGTAGAATACATGTTCGCTACACAAAGGATTTCAATTTGAATGGCATGAGACTTGGAAAACGCACGCATGTTGCAAAACTAACAGTAGAGACGAGAGGTTCAGCATACAGATTATATGATGCCAAGCTTTGAATTTGGCGGTTAAGCCCGACAAGGAACGGAGATGATCATGGGCGGAATGTTTTCTATAAATTCTAGGATTCTGGTAACGCCTGGAGCCATGTCAATAATTCTCTTCAGGCCTTGGCACTTTCACCAAGATCTGAAACACCTGACAGCAGAGTAAGAGTTTTAAAATGTTTGTAGAATTGTTAATGGTGGTAGAGTAGTTATGGAAGGGGGCTTTAGAATGATGCGTAGAGGGCGCTGTGAAAACTACAAACTATCATTAGATAGCGTTGTATCCAACTAAATCCGCTTAATGCTATGAAAAGCGGAGGCGGTATGTTAAAAAAACTTACATATAGTGTTACAGGCCGAAACTGGCATCAATGTTTGTATTTGTAAGCAAGCCAGCTAGTACATTACAGAGGGTGTGGGAAGGAGGAAAGTAGCCGGAAGTACAAAGTAATTATCACTTTTATTGCAGAGGGCGTTACTGAATCTTCAATTCTACAAAGTTACACCTATTCTCAAAAGAAGGCGTTTTTCTAACATACAGTCTAGCTCCAGCAGAACATGTATGGAATACATAAAAGAGAAGAGGTCAGAGGCCCATAGAGGGAAAAAATCCACCTTGTTTTCACCTTTAGTAAAAATCGATCCCGGAAGCGGTGTTAGCTTCACTTACTTTTGTAGGGTAATCTCTTGAAAGATCTTGGGCGA
The DNA here is from genome assembly GCA_906901655.1 of Sminthurides aquaticus. Classification (NCBI taxonomy): domain Eukaryota; kingdom Metazoa; phylum Arthropoda; class Collembola; order Symphypleona; family Sminthurididae; genus Sminthurides; species Sminthurides aquaticus. The sequence goes on from CAJQTT010000010.1 coordinate 3,159,631, forward strand.
AGCGTCTTATCCAACCTATAAAGGAAGAGATAAGGGGAAATTTAATCCGAATCCTGTAGCAGCTCTACTCTACCTCTAGGAGTAAATGCTTTACTAACAATTGCCTCCTGCTCTCCGTTGATAGTATCCTTGCAAGAAGCAGTAAAAGGGTGGGTGTGAAAGTTGAGAAAATTAATTTAGCTTATAGTTTCCTGAACCGATAAAAGTTAGAGGGCAAAAAGTCCAAGGAAGATGGAAATCAATGGAAGAGGAGGAAGGGGTAAAATATTTTAAAAGTATGGCTATAAAACCAGGCCTCCCACACCTCGTCCCGCTTAAAGGTAGATAAAACCCAGAGAAAGTATAAAGGAGCATAAAAGTAGTTGCAGCATGACTCCAAGACGAAGTGATATTGGTCAAGGGAAAGCATAAGTTTTCCCCTTGTGCTTTCTTTCTAGAATGATGATGGCTGTGCTGGTATATTTAAGTGTGTTTTTGTGAGATAAGAAAAATTATTTCGGACGCCTGCTTAAATCCAGTTTAGTAAGATGAAAGGAAGAGGAAATGGAGATATATACTTTTGCGTGCGTGCCTCCAAGAATTTGTGGGAATTCTTTTGAATTAGATAAAATATATGCCTCTGTCGCGGCCAGCATTGGTCTGACCATCTTCATGGGGTCTTTTGCAAGTTCTCTAGTATGAGGTTGCAAACTCCTATAGGATTAGTGACTCCGGGCTATATATTTTGGCAAGAGTCGAAAATTGTTGAAAAGTTTCTTTAGAGAGAACTTAAACGCGATATATCTAGGTGGAATGCTACTTTCACCTGGAGAAAGTCCATGTGGCACATACAGTTTTTAATGCTCAAACCTATTCCATAGTTATGACTATTTACTATGACGTATGTATGTATGGCTAGATGACGTTGGTGAGATGTTACATTGCCGGTGTTTGACATTGTGGGAAACGTGGTTGAAGAATGTTAAAATAGTGAAAGAGGAAGGAAGTAAAATCATCTTAGGAGGACTTCAGCAAGGCATTATATGAAGAAAGCATAAGGGTTAGCGGATGAAGAAGACGAAGGGGTAGAAAGAATATAAATACTATGAAAAATTATTGTGAAAAGTTTGATAACGTTTTATAAGGATTTATTTTTGGTAATAGGGCAAGTGAAAGTTGAGAGAAAGTTTGCTCAGCTTTTTCACAGCCGTGTATGTTAACATTGATTTTTCTCTACTTTCTCTCTATCTGGTTACCTATAAGTTAATACCGAGTTACGTGCATCAAGATCGCTATGGAGAAAGTTGGAGAAAGCAAATACGCAAGCCTAGCCATTTGTATGTATGCTTCAACTGCTTTCCCAGTTAGCTACGTGTAAGGAAAGTGGGGAACAAGTTCATGGATCTGACACAGTACAATGCACTCTACGCTTGAAGGCTTTCAGAGTTAACTGAGCTGTACTTATAATAGTGTTTTGTAAATGTAACGTGCGTTATCGCCCCATAGTCTTCATTTTCGTTATGAATTTAAAGAAGAAAAGTTTTCTCCCCCGCGATTCCCACCAACTCACTCTTCTTGTCTTTAAATTTTCGGAGCGAAAGTTTATTTCTCTCTTGTTGTGGCTTTGTTAAATCTTGTTGGGCGGTGAAATATAATTATGAAGATTGTTCCAGCAACTTGCCTCAACTTTCAGTAGCACACAATTACAATCAAGCATGTGTATGACACGGTATTGAAGAGAGGACAAAAGGAGGAGGATGGAGGGAGGGGAGGAAGTAAAATTTATAAAATTATAATGTGAAAGCCAAGCTTGTTTTTGTCCGACTATTGATCCGATTTTCCGGGTCAGGAGACTAGCAGCGGATGCGTAGAGCATATGTCGGAGGCGACGAGGTGGAAGAATAGATTGCTTACCCGGGAATCTTTATGTTTGCTTTCTTCCCGTATCTTAGGTGCATATTCATGGTATTTGTGTAGGATTTAAAATATTTCAGCATTTCACCAATATGTAAAGAAGAGATAGATAAATTGAGACATTATTCCGAGGATTTCTGCATATGTGAAAGCATCGTATCACATCATGTTTTATGTACGTGAGAAGATTTGGAAAACAAGATGTTTTTGTAGAAATTATATACGTGTCTTGAGAAGATTTGGCATAGATGATTGTACAGAATAGGTAAGATTTGAGGTATGATTTGACATATATATATTTGACAACTCGACAATGGGAAGCATTCATGACAGAGAAAGCAACGAGCACGATTACTATCTGTTTTACTAGCGATAATTTCGCGGATGTGTAGACGGCACATTAACTGTATTATCATAGGGGTTGAGAATAAGCGTAAATAAATAAACTGGCGTCAAGCTTAAGCAGTTCTAGGTGACCAATTGCTGTTTGGTCCATTCACAGCGCTTCGTTGTCTGAAATTGTAGCTTTACAGGTAACAGTGGTGCCCTCTATGTTTAAATGTATGCAGTCATGCTCCATTTAGTGAAATTGCTATGCTTTTATAAACACTACTTGGGATTCAAACCAAAGCATCCTTCAAAATATTGTTTTGGAGAAAGTCTCCTAAAACGTTTTGTATATAGCAACGATATTAACTGTTGATTTAACTTTATCCTCTAGGGTGACAGCCGAAGTCCGAAATCCACACCGAGACAATCCCCACGCGGCGGAAGAAAAGATTTTTGTAATGATTTAGATTTAGCCGTTGGTCCATCGCGCCGACCCAAGCTTCGCCGCGATATCGCCCCTCCAATCCCTCCGACAGGATCGGATCGAAGCTCAAATTCAGTATCGTCCTCATCTTCTTTAACGTCAATGTCAGCAGCAAGCGTGCTTGCATCTCCTACAAACGTTATCGGCGGTAGTGGCACTAACGCCGCTCCTCCGCCACTCCCGCCCCGGAAATCCTCACCTTCCAGAGTAGCATACACAAACATAGCAAGTTTCGTCACTTCCTCTTCGACGAGTTCTTCTGTGACAACCGTGTCTGGCACGACTGGCCCGACCAGCACAGTTTCTTCAACTAGTCATTCCGGACCTGTTCCTATTTCCGCCGGCCAAATTGTTTCAGTTTCCACAACTTCTTCCACCAGCTCGAGGTAAGTCTATATAATTCAGCATATGTTGTTTAGCAAGCAGAGAGAAGGATGAATAAGTCTGCGAGGGTGAAAGCGGAGAAAGCAACAGAGAGAGAGAGGAGTGCGAGTGAAAGTAGAGTAACTATGATTGACGGAAAGCATTAGGATGTGAATTTTTGGGTTGCTTTGAAATTGAATGAATAATAGAGACGACGATGGATAGGGGTAGGGGCGGGGAGGGTGAGGAGTGAAACCCTGGTATTTTCAGAGTTATGTTTAGAGAGAGCGAGGTAAGAAAAGAAAATATGCATATATTGCATGCTTGCAAGACTAAAACTCCGGCGTAGCTGGAATCCTAGATGCTTTCCCGGTTTTTGGCACATATTTCCTCTTTTTCCTTTCCCCGGACAGAGTTACCCGGCCGGGTTTCCCGTAGAAAGGAAGAGCAACTAGAGGCAGTGATGCATGGATTGATATTGATACAAACTGTTTTGGAGTTGACATCAAAGTATCGATTCTTTTATACTGGGAAATGGCAAAGCGTGTATATTAGGAAGCCTTGTTGAAAAAGCTCTTGAGAAGCTGTATTCAGCTCTTCCAACTTTCTCTTTTTACCTCCCTTCCTACGCTTCTTGCGAGGCTATCTCTGCTACATGCCTGGCTAAAAGACTCTACACGGAGGATAAGTTGCTCTGTCAACATGGGTGCTAAAGAGGGCAACTTTTTAGCAGGTAAGCCTGAGCAGAGCTCAGGGGAAGGACGAGCCAGAGAGGAGAAAGCATGCTTTCTTTTCCTCCTGGTAGCATTAAGAGGAGTCGACAACTTTGAGGCTGGCTACGAGAGTTTGACTTTCCACAATTTTTGATTGGCGAAACCTTTTAGGAGAGAAAGAGGTCAATATACAAATCAAGATGACGTTTTTGCATCAGTCAAAGTTTTAGTGTATAGAAGCGAGAGAGTGGAAGGGAATGGGATTTTCAGTTCTGTATGCCATTGTAAATAAATACATTATAATTGCTCCCTCCATCCATTTAAGTGGAGAGGGATTTGGCCTCGAAAGGGTTTTCAAGGGTCAGGGAACAAATATGATGGCTATTATTGATGGAGACGAATGAGCTAATGGGTTACAATTTGGTGGAGAAAGTTCATTGTGAAAATTCCCTTCGAGGCTCTCGGCAACAAATGGCATTGCCTTCATAAATGTAGGAAATGGAGATTTTGCACATCCGGATGTAGCATGCTGAAATTGGGGTTTGATGGAGGCAATAAGCTATTAGGGCGGTCCGAGAAAGCGGGGAAATGTATGGACGGTAGTGAAAGTTGGGGAAAGCATGAGAAAGGCTACCATGTAGGAATTCGTGAAGAATTAGCTGTATTTTTTCTTGCAGTTCATTTCCTGGAGCTGAAGTAAATAATCGACCCGTTGCAGCACCGAGATCCACTCCTACTACAACCGTCTCTGGCGCTCGTTCAAATCCTGTATTGAACCCAACTAAATCCAATGAACCTGAAGATACTATCCAAAATGGACAGGGTACGAGTTCTGGAGGTGGTGGAACAACGGGCTATTCTCATATTTCTGGCAAGGGAAATGGGATGGAAGGAGAGGGAGGTAGAGTGACGGTTCCCGGTTCTAGTCAACCCGCTTCTATTGACCATGGTAAGCCTCATTTATTCTCCTATTTCCTTCCAAGTCAATTTAACTGATTGAGTGTAAAAGAATGTGGAATGGAATAGAAAAAGAAATTGAGAAAGGATATGAAGAAGAAGGAGTGAAAGTAGAGAAAGTCAGAGCCAATAGGAGTGAGAATCTCATGGAGAAAGTAAGATGAGAAAGAAATGTCCGGAGAAAACAGAACAGAGCTTTTATTGTCTGAATGAATTCCCATGTTTTTGGGTTGGATTGCAAATTCCATCTGTAGTATTCTTGCATATACATGCTTCTTCAAGTATAAACTACTGCTTGTCCACACTGGAGCCTTATCTGTATAATGCTTGTTCATACCAGCCACTATACTTTCTTTTCTTTATACATATCATGATGGCTCGTTACGCGGAACAAGTTTCTTTGGCATCCGCGAAGAAATCTTGTCTGTTTTACAAGCGGAACGAAAAGTGAGAAAGGGGAAATAAAGTTGTAGAGAAAGTCCTAGTGAAAGTCCTAGTGAAAGTAACAAGAGAGAAAGTTGTGAAAGAAATTTGCGGCTTCGCTCAAGGATCCTTGAATGTCCAATTTCAGCGGGAGGTAGCATTTATGTTAGCCGAGAACAAGAAAAGACAAAAGGAATAGGATCCAGGTGTAGAAGAAGAGATAAGAAAAGTTTTACCAAAATTTTGACAATGTTTTCTCTAGTACTGCAGATGCTTCGGTGTAATTTAGGGTGCGGTTCTCGTATGTGAATATTGGGGCAAGCAGGTGTAAAATGCAATTAGAGCGTTTTAGAATCTGTTCTAATTACATAGAGCCTAATTTCGGGTTATGCCTCAAAGCTGGTGCTTAACAAATCTCGACTGTGAAGTTACCCGAAAAGTACATTAAAGGAATCAACGCCGATTTTTAAAGTTCCGAGTCAAAGATATGCATTAGTAATGGAGTTACTGTGATCTAAATACTGTTAGCTTTGATACAGATACAACAGAAGACACAACTTATGACACTCCAAAGCCGTCAAAACCTGTAAACTTACCACCAAAGAAAAACGCATCACAAGTACCTACACCATCTTCGCAATCTCAACCCCAGGCAGGACCAAGTAACGCCAGCGGAATCGTTAGCAACGCCGGTAACAACGGAAACGTCAAACGTGGGAAAGCGGCCGGATCCAGCGACGTCCCACCTAGTGATGGATGTACAGGGAAAGTCTCATTTAGTGGAGCACACTACATTATATCAGATCCACATCCCGGTGTAACAGTTGTGACACAACATTTCAGTGCTTTGGCAAGTTCAAATCAAAAGAACGGTCTTGGAGGAAGCTCAAATAGTAATTCATCAAGTTGCATAAGTCAGGTAATATCTAATGGAGGTGGTGGAGGGGGGCCTAGTTCCGGGAAGCTGTGTAATTCCTCCTCCTACCCGGGTTTTGTGGGCCCGCTGGCATCTGGCGTCCCGCGGCATTCCCTCCACCCTCAGTTGAGCGGTAAGGAGAAAGTTCGTTCCTCAAGTTTTTCCACGCGTGTCGTAAGTAGCCGTTCCCCTGGAATTCCCTCTTCTGCCAATCTTCCAATTGTCTTCCCATCCCCCTCCCCTTCAGGTCCTCCGGGAGGTGCTAAAAAGGGGAGTTCACATGGACAAGGAGGAGGTGGCGGCGGCAGTGGACCGAATGAATTATTAACAGAAGCAGAGTCAGAGTCGGCAGGAGGGCGAGGAGAAAGTGAGGCTGGGAAAAATTCAGGGGCCAGCAGTAGTAGTCTGAGCTGTAGCTCAAATTCCGTAAATAAATGTAGTAGTAGTAGCAGTTGCTCAGGTGCTTTCTCCCGTGGAGAAAGCAGCAGTAGTATCTCCATTACCCCTGCTGCTGGCGGCTCCAGCGGCTCTAGTAGAAGTAGTAGCTACGCTAGGGATTTGATGACATTTGAGTCAGATGGAAATAATTCATCGGGAGGTGGTGGAGGAGATGAGGAGGATGGACCAAACTACGAGAATACAAATCCGAGAGACTTTTCCCGAAAAGATTTAAATTACGAAAGACAGATGGTATCTGATCTTCCTTCTAGTCACGTCCATAGCATTGGAAGCGGGCATTCCCCACTCAGTCTCTCCAAGGCTTCTGGTCAAGTGACAAGAATTAATTCTAGCAACAACATTCCAATGATACCCGTAGGAGCATCATCCGCAGTTCCCCTAAACGAAGACGCTACTTCTTACGAAAATGTTAACATGGATTATATAACCCGGCTCACTTCAGAGGGCTTCCCCCATGAGCGGGTAATTCGAGCCCTGGGTATTACCCGGAACGACGTGGAGATGGCAAGAGATATTCTTAGGGAGTTTGGAGGTCCCATGGTGCTAGGGCAGGAGAGGAATAGTAAAACCGGGTCAAATAATCCACCCGCCTCTTACCACCTCCCCTCCGTAGGGAAGTGTTCTTCAGGAGAAAGTAAAGTAATGCCCGCCTCACCCCCTCTCCTACCAAACCCGTCTTCCTCATCTTCGTAGTGGGTCCAAACTGTATTACGTAATACAAAAATAAGCGTTCATTCTTCCCACATCCCATCACCGACTAACGCGGTTGTAGCCAGTGAAAGTAATCATATTCTCATCAAAGTCTCTCGGATAATTCCTCAGTAATTGGATCTCGTCGTCATTCTTGTCACTCCGCCCGATTTTTACTTTCACCCGAATATTTATACACAGAAATCCTAATTTTTACATCATCCTCCTCTTATAAACATGTCACTCTTTCTGCTCTCTTTTTTCTTACTGATTAGAAAACAATCTAGGGATTATTTCTTCCCCCTCTGCATGAATAGATATAGGCCCTGACCCTTTATGATAACCTCTAATTACCACCGTACCTACCGAAATATAGTTGCCCGCAATAGACGTATTATTCTACTTGGAAACAATTAAAGACGTCAAGAATTTCTAAGCCTTGTAATTTAAGTAAGTACTAGTAAGACGGAAATACTGTTAAATTAAAATGCAAGAATTAATATTATTATATCAGAATATCTACACCAGAGGGCGCTAGGATTCCCGACCAGTTACTCCTGTAGTTTTAAGCAATAGAGGAGATGAATTACTTAAAGGATAGGTCACTCCTTCAGTTAGTTACTGACTCCTCGATCCTTCGACCATAGTTGAGTTTTAAGTAAGAAGCCCTGACTGTGGCCAGAATGTGATGACCTTTACTAATACGCAATAGGTATTTTCAATTATTGTAAGCAAACCCACCAGAAACGTCCAAGGAATCCACGAAAGATGGCGTTTAACATCGATATTTTTGAGCTTGCCATAATTAATGTGTAAAATTTAAACGTGTATTTACAAATAATAACGTACCAAAGCAATTAGTCATTTACACGCTAGTCTATCTTTTTAGTATCTTCTCCTTATCTATCTACACAAGGGTTTTGCGAATAAATTCTTTAATAATCGCTTAGCCGGGCTAATCATCTTAAACTAATTATAAAGCAGCAACAGTTATTTATTGACTCTCTTAGTGTGTCCATTCTCGCACAAACTTAAAGCGTGACTAAGTAGATTATTGCTGCAAGTTAATTTAAATTCAATTTTAACGGAGGATTTTTATCCTCTTTGCCAATAATTTAATGTCAACACAAGTACAATCAAGCTCATCATTATATTTCTCTAGAAGCAGAGTCGGCACACAAGAGAATGACTTTGAGTTGGCTTCTGCTTGTTCCTTTAAAAATCTAAAATTCTGAAGCTTGGGCTTACACATTATCCTAAACGTATACAAATACTGCAAATATATAATGAGAGACTGAAGTAAAATATTATGGAATGTATTCTTGTTTCTTGAAGCGGTGTTTTTTAAATACAATTATAAGCGTTAAATGTATTTACAGGATTCCAAACAATATATACACTCGCCTCCCATTTTGTAGCAATAGGGACTAAGTATCCTAGATTAGCATCGAGTTTATTGTGAGATATGCTTTTTGAAAGAATCAAACATAATATTCTTTTCAGGCTATTTCGTGTCATGTTATTCCTTTTTGGGCGAATAACAGAGGTAAAGAGCTATAGATATTTATGATTTTGTAATTGATATATACATCTCCTTGGGTTTGACATTGAGAATTGTATGGGTGAAAGTCTGAAGTGAGTATGGATTGTGATAAGGTATGTGCGTTTTGACTTAACAATTAATAAGGCAATCAACTACTATGCCCGTTTCCTTTATGATTTTTAAAAGTTATAAGTTTGTTAGTTACGCTGGTAATCATAGCATCCATTCTTAAGTATTCTCTGTCACAAATCAAGGTTCTCAAGATAACTGTCTGTGAAGATTATCCATGAACGAGAATAAATTATTGTATTTGCCAAGTTTGGTATGTGATTACAAACACATGTATGCACAATATGTGCGTTTCCTTGTACCAAATCAAAGCAATGAACTCTTTATTGTATGGCGGGGAGACTAAGGAAGTTAATGAATAAAGAAAGCTTCAAGATATATACCTTCTACAATATTCTTTATTTCAATTTTTTTTTAAATAAAGCAATTTTCTTGATTATGCTTCACGATATTTGCATTTGACTCAATTATCTTCGCCAAATTAATATTGGCAAAGAAGATGCTCTCGTACAGACTGTGCATATGAAGAGTACCAAAGAAGACCTGATTAGGAAGGAAAGAACGGTACGGATACCCGGCTAAATGCAGGTTTGTTCACAGCGATTTGATAACTTTCATTGGTTCTTTGTTCTTTTGCATCAGAGTGTAAACTATTTAGACCAAGCTTCTGCATTCAACATGATCGCTGAAGACGTAGACTTGTTTGAAGCGGGAATAATGAAGATGCAGATGAAGAGAAAGCAGCAAAGTGGCAAGAAGAAATGTTTGCCAGGGGAGGCATTTTAAAGGTCGAGGCAAGGTACAGTTTGCTACGATAAAAATTCGGGACTGCTTCATAAACATGGTATGATGAAGAGGTGATTTACCTCCTGGTATTATCAACAAGATAACATTTTCGAAATAAGTGCAGCTTAATAAAAATATTTAAGTTGCTATGGGCTTTCACTGTACTTTCTCCTCCTTTCACTACTTACATTCACATAGTAATCCATATAGCATCTCTTCTGCTGCGAGCAAAGTGAGCGGACTCGTAAATAAATGTATTCATGACCTCCGCCTTTCTCCCTCTGTTTAGCTTTCAGCAGATATATGCACAAGTTATATAGTTTACCTCGTAAACATGGGGGCTTGGGGGTTTCTACCCTTGTAATTCTCCACTCCCTCCCTGGTTTCATAATCAATGTGGAATGAGGCTGCTTTGAAAGTGATAAAGCAATGTGAAAATTTCACGCCGCTAAATTCATGCTTAATTACTATTGCATAGGAGCTTTTCAGACTTTCTCCTCTCATCCTCCCTTCAATCAACTTGATGGAAGGCGAGCCGCTTCTTAGTTTAAGCTTTGAAATGTTAATTCCAGGCTTTAGGCTACTTGCGTAGATGACAAGCTCGGGTTGGAGAAATGAGTAAGAGAAACGAGAAATCAAAGACTTGCTTTCACAAAGTGAAAGTGTCACAAGACTCAAGTTCTGAATCTAGCCTTAACAACTGAGAGGATATAGTTGTGCAGCTTTTCTTTGCGTTAAGTAAAGGTGTATCATTAATGATTAATCATAAAAGGTATAATTGACGCAATAAATCCGGGAAAGCTTAAAGTCTCCATCGCACATACAAACGTATAGTCACAAACTCCCTCCGTACATGCAATAAAAGTACGCACTGACTGTTTGAATATATTAGTAGTAGGTAGTGGTAGTGCTATCAACAATTGAAATAATTCGCATGCTCATGGATATACTTTTGTACATAAATGCTTTTATACATTGGTAACATTAAGTGTTCGCTATAGAGAAAGTAACAGAACTCATAGCTTATTGGATTTCCTCCCAAGGACAAATACAAGTTGCCAAGGGGAATTTAAGTGTCGGATTCATTTTGTCTCTTTCATCTTGGATTCGCTTGAAATCCCTTTTGTATTACACTATACGTAAAGAAACTCTATTCAATTTAGCAAAGTGAAAGCAAGTGAAAGTTGGAGACAATTAAGATGTCTCAATCTATTATTTTACTGTCCCCAGTTCTGCTGTGCACTGATTATATTTGAAACCTTACTCGTAGCATCTGAAACACGATAAAATTCGAGTAAGGATAGCACGCAAACATTTCTAAGTTCTGCTCTTTATCTACCGTTGTGTCGTATTATAAAATTTTGAAGATACTTGAAGATGTGTAGGAGAGAAAAGTCACAACAACGTTTTAATACAAAGGTTGGACCAAGAGCGATAACTGATACCTTCGAATGCAATTTACTAATGTATATTTCAAGGAAGGAAAACACCTCCCGGTGAAAGTCTAGGCTAAATCCCATTGACTCACAGATCGTAGGACATGAATGTGGGGTGTAAATGGACAATCTGTGTATTAGGTTACAAAACATTTAAAACTATATATTCTCTTATAGAATATTATGTCGATAGGCACAAACGTGCATCTTATAACACCGCACAATGGGGCAGAGAAAGCTATTTACCCCGGATCTTGTCAAGGGAGGAGGTAGGAATAAAGTAGAAGCACAAGAAGGAAGTAGGCAAGAGCTGATTTAATAGGGCCTGCTCAGGAGAACAGTCCAGAATAGAATGATTACAGAAAGGGAAGCAGGCAATTATATAGTTAGCCGCTAATAATAAATAGATATCTTGTTAGATAACAAGGCAGGATTCGGGAACCATGACAATATCGACATGTATAGTAGTAATTCATAAAAGTAAATCCTCTCCAAAAAGCAGTTACTTTTAAGCAAACTCGTTTATTTAAAAACGGAGAAGATAACTGGAGTAACTGTGTACTGGAGGAGGTGTACAAAGTAAACTCTGCATAATTAAGTTACGAGTTACGATGCAATCAATATAACTACATCCACAATTGGTAGAAAAAGAGAAAGCTTACATAAGGGCATATTTATACATCGTATTATATAGTTCAAGTACAAGTTACGCTTTCTCCTGCCTGTCTCTGCTATACTAAACACATAAATGGCTCAATATCCTCGCTTATAAAGCGATACTTTCAGTTCCACGCAAGAGAGGTGAAGTTCATAGTCTCTATTGCTTTACAAGTGGAGGTTTGTGCTTATCGGAGAAAGTACTATAGTCTAAATTATACTGAGTGAAAGCAGAGCTGAAGCTCGTGTCAGATATCTGGCTGATAGAAGAAAAGCGAGTTCGGAGGAAATCTAGAGCTGGAGAAGAAGATGAGAAGAGTCTATTTTCTCTATTCATTCCATTCTCTCCTTGCTTTCTCCCACCAAAATAAGAAGGAGAAAGCAAGCTGATTTCTGTATGTTGAATCCAGTTTACTTCCTTCAGAAAGATTGGGCGAAATCTAAAACCTGGAAGCATAGATGGGAATTGGATCGAAGGGAAAAGAGAATTCGTAGGAACGTTTCTATCCCCTCACACTCATTCTTTGTTACCCCAACCCGGAGAAAGTCAGGCGCATCCAGATTCGAGAGCCGCTTCACTCCAATTACAATGACTGTAATGAGACTTTGTCAATTGACCTCTAATGCTCTCCAAATGGCCGGCCCCAAAAAATATTTCCAATTCGTATCACATACCGAAACCTGCACGTAAATTCCTCTTCTGCCTGCATTCAGTTCGTATCAGGCTAACGGAGCTTATTTTCTATTGGAGAAAGCGATGTGAAAGTCCATAGTTATTTAAATATTTAAACAATACCGGCTCTAATTGCAGACGTTAGTGGAACCTTTATTACAAAATTCCCATCTCTAGCTTTGAGTTTGCCCTTTATATTTTAATATCGATAAAAAATTGCACAGTTAAGATAATTTCGTGCTTTGTGACTATTGGCCAGAACGGCTGCAATAAAGTTGAAAGTAATGAAGATCATATGGGAAGACCAAGGTTTGATAATTCTAAACCAAGGTTTTATGCATCACAAACTCAAGCCTTTTCCCATCATCTTTGAGTAGTAATACATATAGCAGAGAAGATTAGAGATATACAAGGATAGGGTCGAAAAAAATTTCAAAATTTCTCAAAGCACATCCAAAAAAAGATACAAGGGCAAAAGCTCTGAAAATCGTCTAACGTACTCGATTCAATCAAAAGATTTCGGTGAAAGACGTTGATGCACAATACACAAACAAAATAGTCTGTCGCATCATTCGTAACGTTATATCCTTCCTTTCCTACTATAATAATTACACTCACTCAAGTTTCAATCAATACAAAGCTCTTGAATATGAATGAACTTGGATGTTGTCTGTCTCCTCCAGAAAGAACTTCTGGCTGTATTACTTACTCTCCTTCCTCTCTTCGCGTAGGCTGATGGCGGGAGGCTGGAGGAAGGCGGATTGTATCCCTTATTTTTCTTTCTTCATTCCCTCTTTACAGAATACTTGAGATAAGGGAAATTTGTGTCAGCATCACGGGCTCCTGGAGAGAGACGTTTTCTTTTCAACCTCCTCCTCAATGCTCCGCTAAGATGCAAAAAAATAAAATGTATACACTCGTATGGAGATGAGTAACTGGGAAAGATGTTGCTTTCTCCGGAGAAAGCATCAGAGGGTTTACGCGCGTGCATAACAAGTATTTTTTTCTAGAACGTCAAGATAGTGGAGTCTAGAAGGAGAAGACAGATGTGAGTGAGCTCTACTAAAGAAATCAATGCAAGAAACTGTAGAAGATAGGACTGAAAGCATCCTTCATTCCCCAATGAGTGTAGCGGCTGCGACATTCGTGTCCCCCCCCGACTTACACTCCTTGAGTATTTGTCCCGGGTACGGACGGAAAAGATTCCGTGGAAGTGTATATTTATTCCCTGGACGTGTTAACAAACTGAGAAGCTTGAATTATTCATGTGAGAAGATAGGGATACGGGTTTAATATGCTGGAGATGTGGTGAAAGCATTAGAAAGGTGAAAGTTAGTAGAAAATTGATGCAAGGAATGTATACAAATGCCTCTAGAAAGAATGCAAATATGAACTATAGAGCTACAAGTTTTGGAATTAAAAAATCGACACATGTCAGCTTTTTACAGCCTGCCTCCCACATTAAACCCTCCATCACCTGACAGATGCACGACGGAGGGATATCCGTCAAATTAATCCACTTGGCTAAATCAATGAGTTTTGGGTTGGGCGTGAATCTTACTAGAGCGTGAAGACGTGTTGAGTTCCCCAGGGAAACAGGATTTTCTCAAACGAAATCTTTGGAGGAAAGGTGCCTTACGTACAGAGGATACAGGGTTGAGCGAAGAAAGTATGCTTTCACCCAGCCTAAACTCTAGAACATGGGCCTACAGTATTATCTCGTCCTCTTTCCTGACTTGAGCAAAACTATATAGTATTCTCCCATATCAAGAGAATGGAATAAATAATGTTTAGTCATGTGCGGTTATTGTGGGGATGCATGCCCCATTTTCCAGTCTTTTTACTCTAATTTCAGTTGATCAAGTAGCGGAGAAAGGAGCGGTATGGGGTTTAAAGCTTTCTCCTCCCGGTGGTGCTTCTCTCTTTAAAGTAAAACGAAACGAAAATCGATTAAATGAGCGCTAGCAAGATGGCTTTTCTGCTTAAATAATTTAAGCGGATTCCTTTAAATCCGTTTCTACCTACCTGAGGTTCGACTTAAATTTTGGTACAAAAGGAGAAAGTACTATTTTCTAGTGCTTCCAAAAGGATGTAGAGAAAAGAGGGATTTTTGATGAAATATTTAGACAGACTGGGTGGTAGTGGTGAAAGTATACGGGCTATGGAGATAAAGCATATATGGATGGCTGTAATACTTTCTCTTCTTCATTCTCATTATTTCCGAGTGAGAGAATAACAGGCTTGGAATAATGGAGAAAGCTTTTTGTACCCTTCGTCATCTTCTCTTTCATTCTGTATTCATGCAATTTTCGCCAACCATACGTGAACCAACCTCTCAGTTTCCTCTGCGTCATAAATTGTAGATGAGTTTGTTATACTCGTAGCACATGAGGTTGATGATTACTTATATTTCCTGAAGGTTCTTCAATTTGCAAATATATGTAAGGTACGCTAAGCTTCATTTCATCCGCCATCTAGCTTGCGAGCTTTTGTTTTGCACAAACTCAATAACCCACTTGTGTCCAATGACTCATCCTGCTTTCACCAATACTGTCACCTGCTTTCACCGATACTTTCTCCTGCTTTCAACAAATTTCTCATAGTTTCCTACTTTGTTCAACTTTCTCAACTGCGTGTACATATTTTCTCTACGACTTTTACTCTGAGTTCCCATCATCTCATACGTGTACTTTCATTGAAAAAAACACGTAACTTTTGCATTTGCCAGTTAAATAATTTAAATTTATCGAATAAACCTCAGTAGATTCCATTTACGAGCATGGGACGTTTTTGCGGATGGCGGAACAAAGCTATATAAATTGAGTAACATATCTTTGGCATCCCATATGATTACAAGTGAAACCTCCAGCTTTGAAGTCGGTCTTGTGAAGTAGAAACTCACCAATTTTGGTAAATCGTGCATCAAAATTGGTTACGTCTTCATCGAGTTCTGCGGTGGACAGACTGTGATTGAAGTTCGGATATGGAAGAGAGAGATCAATCGGATGAGAAGGGATTAAGAGGGTTATTTCTATCTGAATTCAAACAGCCGGCCCGTATTCACCTTCTCGCAAAAGATACATAGATGAAGTTAGGTGCAAGAGGAGACCATTGTGAAAATCCATGGTTTAAAGAGCAAGTAAAGTTTTCATGTGAAACGAAAGGTTAGGAAGAACCTGGGGGAAGAGAAATGGCAAACCTTTGTGTTTGACGTTGACATGGGATTGAAATACGGGTCAAGTGTGATAGGATACAGAGTGGATGGTGGGCAAAGCTTTAATATAATTGTATTAGGCAAGCTTTAGTGGTATTTATTTCTATCCCAGAATTATAAACACGCTAGAAAAGATTTGAGAAAAACTCGGATGGATTTTCATCCAGTCCCAGGCCAGGGAACAAACTATATATGTAGTCCAGCTCATTTTTAGCAGAACCTTTATCTTAGCCTCTAATTTTCTCTATTTTCTGTCAAAGGCACAAGAAATAAATCAGGGACTACGTGAGACGCTACAGTGATACTCCCAGCCCAGTAAAGAAGACCTTCATTTAATAATTGATGGAGAAATTCATTCTCCAGCGTACATCTCAACTTCCTTTCCCCGAATGCTCAGCCGGAAAAAGAAACATCCTGTATCGCGTTGCCTCGTGCCACATGACTACGGCCTACAGCTTGTACAGGGTAATAACTTCGCCTTAGCAGAGCTTTATGCAGTGTAAAATTCAATTTCCTCTTATATCCCTTCTTCCCGTACATGGCTGGGCTGCTGGGCAGGGTCTATGGACCAGGAAAAAGGAAGCGAGTAAAATTAATGAAAAGTCCATCTGACACGTGACAATTTGCTCCGTGTTTTGTTTTCGGAAGCAGTTGTTTTCAATTGATAGATTCTATAAAAAAGTAATTGAAACAATTGTCAATTGCCACTTTTACAGGAAGGCTTATTTTTCGTTCGTCTACATGGAAACTATTTTATTTAGCGGCTAAAATTAATAATGTCAGAGAATTGTACATAAGTTGGTGGGGGTTTGTACTTAAAACTACCAGCAACAAAAGTTTCATGCTTGGATAACTTATCTTAGAAGCATTTCATACTTTTGAGTTTCCAGGCATTATCTGTATCGTACTTGGTGGTAATCCCTTCTGTAGCATGTTTCCAGGACCCAAATGGAAAAGGACACCAATGGAAAAGGACCCAAATGAAAAAGGACCCAAATGGAAAAGGACCCAAATGTAAAAGGATCCAAATGGAAAAGGACCCAAATGAAAAATGACCCAAATGAAAAAGGACCCAAAAAGGACCTAAATGGAAAAGGACCCAAAAATTGGAGCAGAATCTGGTAAGCGGTAAAAAAAATTGGTAAATATGCCATACAAAGGTTTCTTTATCTATCCGTCTCATTTTCATGTTACCTTCGCAGGGTTTCCTGCGGTAACTACTGGAACTAAACGACACTACAAGAGAGCCGGTGCAGTACATAAAAATAACGGGTTGTCATTTTATGTGGCCCCATGGCAAACTGGTAATCTCATCGGAGAGAGGGGACGACAGCGATACCCCGTAAACAGCAGCAGAAGGACCTGTCTCCCCTCTGCAGCTTCCACCTCATCACCCACCCACTCATCCTCGCTTGTTCCTGCAACCTGCCTTCTCGCATTTCCTACCCGAACTCCCGTCCAATCCTATGCTAAAGTAAGGCAGGATCTTAGGATTTGGGCTGGGAGAAGGATTTGAAAAATTGGTGAATCACCCTTTAGTATATCAAATTGTTAACGGCTTTCACCGATCGCATTAGCCTATTTTTCAAACCGGCAAAAAGGACCCAAATGAAAAAGGGCCCAAATGGAAAAGGACCCAAATGGAAAAGGACCCAAATGGAAAAGGACCCAAATGGAAAAGGACCCAAATGGAAAGGACCCAAATGGAAAAGGACCCAAATGGAAAAGGATCCAAATGGAAAAGAACCCAAATGGAAAAGCACCCAAATTAAAAAGGACCCAACGGGAAAAGGACCCAAATATGATTATTTAATTGCAATGAATCATGAGCAGAGTTGCCCAAAACCACACTAAGTGTGGTCGACATTTTGGGTGGGAGGTGTGGGGGAAAGGATTAAAACTGAGCTGCAGTCGACCCGGGTCGACAGGATACTTTGTGGTCGCAGCGACCATGGCCGACAAAACAAGAAAACTCAAAGAGTGATAACAATGAATTTTACTGACTAAAAGTAGTTACTTGATGCTTCTCTTCATCAAAACTGCCCCCAGAAATTTATTTCTTGCACAAGGTATTTTCCAAAATTTACGCAGTGTAAATTTGCACAATGGGGCAATTGTGCAAGGTTAACATAGTCGTCATTCTTAACGTAGAGCGTTAGGGACAAGAATTAGTAACCAGGCTTGTTCTAATAAGCTGTTGCTGTACGTTTAGATACCAACTGATGTTGGGGGTCTGCAAGCTAAAACATTTTGGACTTCACTCATATTGATACTCAGTTCGCTGGATTGCACAATGAACATAAGGTTAGCGCAGTACTGCACATTGCACATGGGCAAGGAGATAACTAAAGGCGGGATAGTCGGTTAGTAATCCTACTTTCCAGAATGCATTACCTCATATTTAATTATGAATTTGGCAGTTGATACAGTAATGAACGTAGCGTGGTATGTTTAACGTCCTGGTATTGTTCCTCCTTTAAATCATATTCTGCGGCTTGGCTTTCTGATTTTCTTTGCATTGCTTCAAGTCTCACTAAATTTATTATTGGATGAGTGATGACATCACTAAATGAGAAACGGTCATAGCAGATAGCAAGAAATTACAATCACTTGCTGTTACTCTTCCCCAAAAATGTTCCCAGTGATTTTTCTAGTTGTCCAATGTATTTATCAGAACTAAAGCAGTAAAACTTTGCAAGACGGATGAGTTTTGTAGAGGAATTGATGTTTCCTTCTTCAGTATGGGAACAACAAGAAGCAGTCAAGAACAGTCTGCACCCTTGAATATCTTAGGCTTCACTTACGTCCCTAGTCCAGTACATAATGATTGTGTAGTCTCTGTGTGAATTGTCTAGGCACAATGTGAATTCTCTAGAAACAATGTGAATTAGGTACAATTTGAATTGTCTAGGCACATTTGAATTGTCTACACACAATGCGAATTGTGTTGCTGATAATGTAATAGCTGCGGCTAGTAGCTATGGCTTCTCGACTACGAAATGAGAGTTTGGGGGATTAGGAAAATTTCGTAGCGGGGCTACCGAAGCCGGTTTATTGAAGCCCGGGCTAACTTTTTGGACGGATTTTCCCCTCAATTTTGGAGCACAATTATCAGCTATCTCCGTCAGTATCGAGCGGGTTTTATGAATCTGTTGAATGACGACTGTGTCACTAATACGCACTGCAACTTCATTGACATTTGGTGTAAAATTCTTGTTGCAGTATAATAAATAGTGTTCATTGAGTGGAAGGGCACTTTCTGATTTGCATACATGCTTTCGGTAATTAAATTACTTGATATAGAAACTCCAACGATGGTTAGTGAATAGTTGCCCCCTTAAAACTTTGAATATAGTGATCCTCCTATATTCAAACTCCTAAATCTGTATAGATGGGATTTCTTTGTTTTACGATGAAAATTTCTCTGATATTTCAGTTTCTGCTGTGTGTAGATCGACTCCGGCGTCCAACATGTGATTTATTCAGGGAATTAGCTGCATATGACGCAAATGATAGGTAATTATGATCATCCCTTTATTGCACAATGATATCTAAGGGCACAGTTTCACAATCCATTGTGACAACACAACTAATTATTACTGATAGCTACTGCATCTTGATTCGAATTTCATTCTTGCTATGGTACAACAAATTGTGTGATGAAAGACCCCAGTTCAAATTTACACATGCTTAATATATTTTGTTGTTGTATATGCTCCTGTTGCACAATGGAGTCGCAGCAGTTCGTTTCTGCTGAGAACCTGTTAATCCTGGGTTTGTGTGTGCGCTTTGATCATAGACGTCATTTAACATTGCTCTTACTAAATCTGTGGATTCGTTGGCGCTGAGATGAGTCACACTTGATAGCGTAAATTCCCAATTCTCACCAATTAAATGGGCTACTATACTCCCTTTACTACAAAGCTTCGTCAAGTATATTAGATAACTGTGCAATGGCCACAGAATGTAAAACTCTTACTAAAACTCTAATTATCTTCGACCACTAGCCGGGTTACACTGCTATCCTGATTTGCACAGACTTATTCCCTACATCTTTTTATGCTGTAAACTCACCTTTCCAATTGTGTTAAACATTTTTAACATGCTTAAATAGTACGAACTTTAATAACAGTTGAACTTATTCATAGCGTAGATACGTTTGGTTGCCAAATTTTTAAATGGTGGTCCGTCTACCCACATTTCATGTCGATGCTGCATAAATTCATGTTTAAAGGAGTGCGCTGAGAGTTGACGCGATACATATCATGGTTAATGTTGTACTTATATAACTAGTTGGTTGCAAAGGGCATACTGCTCATTTGCTACACACTTGTTGAATACTTGAATTTGTCGTACGAATTATAAGCGCTCCCACTCCACAACTTTTTTGTTTATAAACTGGCCAACCATTAAGGCACTGACTCAGCACAGAAGAATTGAATTACATGGAAATCACTTGGACCAGTAACGTCCTGGGTCTGATTGTGTTTCCGCGTTACCCGCAGCTACATTGGGTTAAAAACTAGGATCAGCGTGAATCCAATTCTGCGGAACAAATGTTTTGACGAAGGACTTTATTTTTCCATCATTGAAGTTATCCGCACTTATTTTGCGTCTGTGGCGCTTCATGTAAACTATTGTTGACATCGGGAAACATGTGATCCTCCTGCTGCATCTGCTATGAAAAACTTGTTGTCATTCAAATAATTCAACGCAACACTAAATCCACAAAAATAGAGTTAATAATCCCTTTTTAAAAAGCCACTTGCTTACTTTAATACATTGTTAGGACCTGGATTGTTTTGTCTTGGTATCAATCGAAGGCAAAATCTTAAAGTTGGCTTGTGTGACCTCTGCAGGTCGATATGAAGTAATGAAATCAATATTTGTTGTAGAAGCAGGAACCTTTAAGCTTATTGTACGATGAAATTGGGAAGGCGAAAGAATTCCATTTCGAGGACACTAGACAATCTCCCGAAAAGGGGAACAAAAACACCGATACTTCTAAGAAACTATAATCTGCGAAATGTGCAACCTTAGTGAAAGAGAGAACTTGTATCACATCGTTGTAACATGTAAACAATTCCATGCAAGCCGGAAAATTTGGTGCAAGGAACTGTTAGATAAACTGCAACTGAACTGCAGCAATAATGAGAAAGATTTCTACATGAAACTAGTAGAATGGACAGACGAGTGGGAAAATGCCATAAAATTATACAAATGCTGCTGTGGGTACATTAAATTTAGGAATTTTTTCTACAGTGAGAGTGACTAAAGGGAAACATCAAGTAAATGATAATCATCTGTTTAATGAACGAAGTGATACAGATATAAAACGATTGTATTTCATAAGATAACTCTTCTTCCCTATTTTCCTCTTTCTATTTCTATCTAAGGGTTAACAAATATTGACGAGAACTTAATTTACGAAGCGCGCAACACAGAATTGAAAAAATTAGATTAAGACAAATACGTTGTAAGAGCTCCGGCTGCATCGACGTCAGAACAATAAATTTCATAGCTTTTGCTGAAAGTGTTAACACCTGTTGAACACAATAAATCCTTTTTTGATTAAGTGCATTCTGGAGGATTTTATCACCGAATGCCAGAATTTACGGATGCTAACGTCTCCGAACAGGCGGCTGGCCGCATGCACAATATAAATCACACAACAGCGCTAACAGAAAGGAAAAAATAGTTTTAAGAACACTATGATCCAAGCTGACCAATATGAAATGCGCCGGAATACAGATTTTATATATTCTCTATTTTTTGATGCAGCACTATCATAATATGGAAAGCAAACGGGAGTGGAGATGAACGATTAGTAGTGAATCAGTGCAATATGATTTCAAAAAAGGGTTGCATAATACATGCAAAATACTTGCAATGACACGATGAAATACGAAATCTAGAATTTCAGGATTGTTAACGTGGCTAACATTTTGCAATTTTAACGAGAACGACACAACAATGAGAAAAGGCTGACAAG
The DNA here is from genome assembly GCA_906901655.1 of Sminthurides aquaticus. Classification (NCBI taxonomy): domain Eukaryota; kingdom Metazoa; phylum Arthropoda; class Collembola; order Symphypleona; family Sminthurididae; genus Sminthurides; species Sminthurides aquaticus. The sequence goes on from CAJQTT010000010.1 coordinate 3,181,229, forward strand.
TTCTTCATTTCGGCGAACCCAATCGTAATTAAGTAATTCATTAATTTTAAATGTTTATTGTTTCCGCACGAGTGCCGTCGCTTAGAAAAGAAACAATTGTATACAGCGAAATGTCTGTCTTGTTTGCATTATTTATCTTTGCTTACCAGATCAGCCACCGCGAGTTGTAAACTTTTACTCACATCATTGCATTGTGTAGTCAATGTACACTCAATAGGCGACTGCACACATGTTGTGGCTACACTCAATATGCGAGGAAAACAATCCATTTTAGGCATTCTTTACCAAAGCCATCGTTATCTCTATTTCCTGTTTAACTGTTGATTATGTAACACCTCTCAAACCTCTTGTTCTCGCAGAATACAGCAAATTGTATCATCGAAGTTGTTACACTTCAAGAGAAGAAAAGGAAGAGAATAGTTGAAACTTTTCTTCAACTATTTTCATGCTTGGTAACCCGGTACAGAATTCATTGGGTCCCGTTAGTATCTTCTACCGCTGCTTTACCATTGTGCATCCAACGTATTCTCATCTCCAACGGAAAGCCCTCATATTTACTCGATTTCGCGAACGGTTGCAAGTACTATAGGTTTCTAGCTGGCTCTAGTGGGGTCAACGACAACGCTCAAAAAAATGGAAATGTATTATGGGTGCATTGGTTACTTGTTGTAAGCATAAAATTATCATTGCGCCATTACATGTCTTTTTTCAAGTTATTTAAGCTTCTTTCTTATCAGTGTTTTTTCTTTCTTCTCATGCTATGTCGTTTTCGACCAAACCTTGGATTTTGGCGCTTAGTTTTTTTTGCTTTGACACCTACATTCCTAAATACTTGTACTCTGCCGGTGATTAAAATTTAGTACTTCGTTGTTCCTCTAAATAACGATAATGCTTGTTTTCAATTGCGCAATATTTCAATTGCCTATTTTTAATTCATATAACCGTGTGAGGTTTGGCATTGTGTAACTGTTGTTTCATGTTTACTCAATTGCGTAAATATTGAAAGCTTCACCCATCATACCTTGGTGTGTATACATTGAAAGCTCCGCTTTTCATAGTTGGAAATAGTAGTGGGCAAAATCTGTGATTCAAAATGGAAGGGCAAAGTCAACCACAATTGTAGCTGTGACTAACCATTGTGCCGTAGTTTTTGAATTTTGGTATAACTTCATAAATATTGTATCAGCGTCAAAAACCTATGTAAGCCCCACGTAGAAAGAAAATCCTATTGAGCACCATTAACATCAAAAGTATATTCCCGCGTAACCAAAGCAATTCATTGAACGCCAGAATAACATTTATGACTATTTCGCAAGCAAAAGGTCGTACTAGAGAGGGGCTGGATTTTGTTGGCCAACTTGTTACGCTACTCAGAGAACAATCATACGAATTTATTATACACATCATATTTAATGCGTGCTGGAATCGATTTACGGAATATTACCTGTATTATCAAAGAATAATATGTACATCACTCCCATGCCTATATCACATTCTATATTCAACTCCTTTTACAATACACACAACAAAATACATCATAACAGACGGCGTAGTGATATTGAGTTTCCATTGAGCTGTGGCCGCGGTTGTGGTCGACATGTCGACCCGGGTCGACTGTGGCTGACAACGTGGTCACGGCAACCCGGGCCGACAGTGTCGACCACAGGGTAAAAAAAGTGTGGTCGACATGTCGACCACAAAACGACCATGGTCGACGACCCTTCGTGGGCAACCTTGATCATGAGTAAGAGTCGACCATTGCACTAATTTTTAATTCGTGAACTGTCGGAAGTTTAAAATATCGTCAAGTATGGAACGCGGTAAACATGAACACAACGATGCATGGAATACCGGCAAATGTAACGACCGTGGATTAACCGCCCAAGTATGCACTACGTTGATGTCATATTTTGATTGTAGCGAGTGAAAAACTGTCTATACTGTCTCCAGTAATAAGGGAAAATTGACCGGCAAAGCCCTTTGTTTGAATACCTTTTATTCATTCAGAGCAAGGGGGACATCAACCGGCGTCCTGGGAATCCATTGAACCACCAGACATTGAAGGCGAGACTTATTTCAAAGTGCTTTCACCTAACTTCCAGCCGACTCTCAAATATTGCCACCGCCGCCAGCTTCACCACTTTCACCTGGAAGAACTGTAAGGTAAAAGTTGAACGAGTGATAGGTGAAATGAAAACTGGGGGACTCTGGATGATAACAGATGGTTTCCGTTATATGGATGGAGAAAGTCGCGGCGTTTACTTTCTCTTTGCTGTATAGAGGATTGCTGACGCTAAGCGCCCTTTGAACTATGCTTTTGCTCTTGTCTTCCATAAAATACAATTTCCCTCTGTCCCTCACATCCGTCCTTTGACGCTTAAAACCTTAACGTTGAACTTTTCATATGGCATTGGATTTCGTTCGCAAGTTATAGAGCCCAGGGTGTGAAGCTGGAGGATGAAAGTCCTACAGTAGAGTGATGAAAGCCCGGACGTCATACCGAAATTGGAACTTTCACCGAGCTAAAAATAGAGTTACCCGCTCTTCAGGTCTTCTCCAACAGTGGCAGACCAATTTAACTTTAAGTTATATGTTTTTACTCATTTATATACATGTACATTACAGAAACAAGAAATAATGTGTGAGTAACAGTAATGTTCCATATTTTGAAAATAATATACGGACTCAAGTAAGTTCCATTAAATAATTGTATTATCATTTACTCTACCTTTTTTCTTTCTTGATCAATCTATTCCATACAACCTGTTTATTTCTTTCATCCTGTGCAATAAGATACCGCGTTTACTACACGAGTTCCTGGGTTTCCAAGCGAAAATTCTCTTAGTTCCTCTAGTATCCAATTTCAAATAGCGGCTGGTTGGCTGGTATATACAGAGCAATTATGGGGTTTAGCTTCAGCTATTTCGTATCGATGATTAGAGTTTAAATTGAGATTGATTAAACGTTTAGAGAAGATAAAGGGAACTGTTCTGGCAATAATATGTCCTCCATCAGAATCATTATTGGTCTTTCACCGTTTCACTGTAGCGTGGATTTCTGTTATTTTCATTTCCCTATTTGTTTTCCAAGCATACTCAATGAAATCAAGTAATCAAAGTCATTAGAGTATCCATACAGATGGGTGAAAGTAGAGAAATTGATGATAATGATTTCGAAATAGGGCTGTAAAAAGCTCCTACAAAGGGAATGTAATGAGTTCCGCGGTTCATGGCTTGTTTATACACTGAATTTAGTTGCGAGAAGTAATGCAGTTAAACGATCAATGGAATAATTGTGTGTGAGCTCTTTGAGAGCGAGAAGTGACACGGTTTAGAGAGCGAACGAGAGAGAGTCAGTGACGAATGAGATATAGCCATGAGCTTCCAAGCGAAAGCTGCTCTCTAGTGTTCACAAGATAAAGGGGCGGTGAAAGTTAGCAATGTACTGTTATTCAAGAGAAAGTATGGAGCGTTTTTGGATGCAGGATACATATAGTTTGTTTGACAGACAGGCAGCTTATGCAGTTCCTAGTTTTTGACGTGCTATGTTAAACATGACTACTTTTGGATTCATCCATCATGTCCTCCCATCCTGGAGATAAACACTCGAGATAATAGCATTCCATCCTTAAGCTTACGTATTTCTCTTACACCTACTCACGCTCTTGTGAGCGTTAGTTTACTGGATAATAACAAAGCCCACGCCACTCTTTAATATTTTCAGTCTATGTAATGTCTTCCTCCTATCTGTGCTTTCTTTTAACGTATGTATTACGTTATTGCGTAGTCTTCATGTTGCCTTAATTGTGGTGAAAGTTGGGGAGGGATGAGCGGATGTGTTTATGCAAGTGCTCTGTAAGATGCAGCAACCTCTCTGCTTTTGTTTACGAATCCTGTTTTTGAGGGTGGGGAGGTTTTTCGGTGAAAGCAAGTATCAAGTATCACAGGAGGAGAGTGGGGAAAGGACCATGTTGTTGTTGGGGATCGATGGCATTTTGTCATGTCTCGGATTGAGAATGATTGAGTGGAAGCAAGTGTTTAAAAGATTAGATAATAAAGTTTATTCGCTCTACTTCAAAGAGAGGGTGGGAAAAATTTAGCGGGTAGGGGAAAGTGAGCGGAGAAAGTCCAGTCTTGTTTTGAAATTTCACAGGATTTTTCCCGGACGTTTCGAAAAGCTACGTTATTATTTGAAATAAGTGGGAATATATAATTCCATAATTATAAAATAAAATTATCAATTAAAATTGCTATTAACTGTATAATTTTTCGATTTCAAAAACCGTTAATTGATTGACCTTTGAAGAAATCGGAAATAAAATACACAATGATGTATAGTAAATTTAATTGACTTGGAGTAATTACGATACCTGGATTCCATTTTTCATATGTTAGCCGTATTAATGCTCTGCTATCCTGAATTCAATGCTTTTTCATAAGATTACCGATTTTCAAGGTTGGGAGATGTCTGCGGTTAAGTTTTGGCTTTTGCATGTTATTCTGCTAGAAGTTTTGATTGAATGCCTTTCACAGTTTGTGAACGAGGCCTCCTACGCATAAAGAATAACTTGGTCGTCTTTCGAAGGTGATAGGTGACACGAAGTTGATGCAGAAAAAAACTACCTTGGACGTCCGTAACCTATGCCTTGCCGCTTTGGTTCTTTGAAAAAACAGGCAAGGACAGAAGAAGCGTGCAACCGTTGAGGTGGTGAAAGCAGGATAGGTGAAAGTTGGATGGGCTTGCTGAACCGTGCAAGTTGGTGCTTGCTTTGGTGAATGTGGATTTGTGAACTGTGGTACGAGGACGGGCTAAAGAGGTTGTCGGTTGTTAAGATAAAACATTCTCTAAAAGCTCAACAACTTGAGAGAATTATATCCGCCCAGAAAGAGTCTTTTTCTTTAGAGGTCTAAATGTACCCTATTATCCTACAGTTAGAGCCGGGAGCGGATTTCCGACCCGCATCCTATTCACTCCCAGCTCTCCCCTCTCCTTCCTATTTACGCTATCTGCCCTAGCGGGAGTTTTGAGGTCACACCCTTTTGATGGACATTTTCGTGTGCTCGTTACGCGGACAAAAAAGTTTTTTTCTCTTGGACGACAGACCGAAAAGATTGAATGATGAGGAGAGTGGTTGTTCCCAAAGGGGTGGAAAAAGAACAAAGAGAAAGTCATGGATAAGAGGATTTGAATTTCTTCAAGATGCCAACTAACTGACTGTAAAAAGCCCGTTATTACAGCTCCTCCTATTCCCTCTAAAAAACCAACAACTTTCTCTTGAGGAGCGATCCTCTAAATCCTTTTATAGAAGCAACGGATTCTAAAGAATCATTGTTTCTCCTACTACTTAAAAATCCGCAGCTCTACTTTCACTGTCCGACAAACCTAGTTCAGTGAGCTTCGAGAGATTGACCAACGCACTTGAAAAAATATACACAGACTTTCTCTGGAGAAAGCACCGGCTTTTGCTTCTTCTCTCAGGGCATGGAGAAAGCAGCGAGATAAACGAGAGAAAGTAGCTATCCTCATCCAGGACCAGTGTACACGAACCATTTTAGGTATTTTGTTTTTAAAAAGCTGCACTGACAGACTTGGAGAAAGTAGTAGCACAAGTATATGCACGAACATGCTCCTTTCTCCATATTTTCACTGAACCTCTTCTGCTCTCTCCCTCTTCAAATCAAGCTGGTAAAGGAGCTACGAGACACTAAACAAGGGCCCTGTAGAGCTTGTCCAAAGAATAAGGAATGAGATTCCTTAATAATGTAGTTCACCCTTGAAGAAACTGCATTAGAGTCCCTCTTTAAATCCTATACCCATAGAACTAACCCACACACCCGGCTACAGGAGACAGTACAGAATGAACGGCTTTCCATCTGGCTCCGAAAAGAATGTGAACATATAATTATATGGTGGGCGGGGTGATTCCTAGCTGGTTTCATTGTAATCATAATGCATTTATTGGGAGTGCGTGTTATATTGTAGCAGGGAAAGCCTGAAGCTTGTTTCATGTTGTTAGCCTTAGTACACGCTCCTACATTTCTTTGTTCTCATACTCGTGAAATAAAATGCTGTGAAAGCTGAAGTAAGAGGGGTGTATTAGAGAGAGAGAGAAAGCAAATCTAATTTAGTAGATTAGGATTAATTATTATCCAGACATATGAGAAAAGAGATTAAAGCAATTGATAATTGAAGCATAAATCAGTCTCTCGCCTCCATACACGTCAAATAAGTCTCATTTCCCTAGAGAAAGCTAATTATACTAATAAACAAGATTTATTTCAACCACGCTTCCATGACCTGCGTTATGCTTCCCTCATTCAAAGGGAAGACTAGCGTCGTTTCGGATGCTTTCTCCAGGATAGAAAGTGCCGCGTAATGGAATTCGGCTCGATTAATTTCAAAACTGATCAATGAATCCGAAATTCGATCAAGAGAAAGTAAATGTCTTGTGAAATGGAGTACGGCGCGGGTGAAAGTCCTTGTGTGGTAAAAGAGGAGAAAGCACCAAGAGCACGGTCGTTATCTTCGGTAGAGGGAATTTCAAAATGAAAATTCAAGTTACTATGTACAGTGAGGGGACACAGGTGCATTTGCACCGTTAGCCCTCGCAAATGCAACTTCGCATTTGCACCGTTAACCTGCTCATTTGTACCAGTACAACGGTGCATATACACCGTTAGCCCTCACATTTGCTACAAAAACCGTAGAAACAGCACATTTTTCAATAAAATTGACCTGACCACCTCAGAGAAGATTTTATTAGATAGGGGACGAAAAAATAGACAAAATGTAGTTGGTGGATGAAAATCGTAGTTGGAGGGGAGATGCTATGCTTATTGCAGAAATAAAACTTAGATATGCCACACGTGACACCTACACATCTACCTACAGCCATTTGGTAGTATTCTATTAGAATTATTTTGAAGTTAATTAATTGATTCTCAGCTTCAAAGTTATTCCGTTTCACAATTATTTTATACATTATCATTTTCTATTATCTGGAGACGTTAAACGCCCGTGCATTTCTAATCCTGAAAATATGAGCTGCCATCGGATGTGTAAATTTTAGGAATAGTATTGTCCACTTATGGTTTTGGTCCTGTATGTACCTAACACACTACCTTACGTACGAATTTTGGTTTGAGTTTATTTAGCAAATGCGAGGGCTAATGGTGCATTTGCACCGGTATACTGGCACAAATGAGCTGGCTAACGGTACAAATGCGAAATAGCATTTGCGAGGACTATCGGTACAAATGCACCTGTGTCCCCTCACTGATGTAGCCGGTTTCTTCACTCGCTTTAACCAGGGTTTTTGCTCCAATAAATGAGTGTTACTAATTCACGGATGAGTTTATGGTTTTAGTGGTTTCAAATAGAGGTTTTATTCAAGTTGAAGCAAAATGTGTATTTACATAAATTAATTAATTGATTTTCGTAGCTACATTTCCCATTGGCATTGGGCGTTTAAGCTGGAGATTATAGAGTGATTTAAATATTTCAAATGACAAGAGTAATAATTTTCTTTAATTAGAGGTTAGCGTGACTCGATAACCTCCAACATTATCACGAAACTGTATATAGCCCAATCATTAAACTTAGAACAATTGGGAGGAGAAAACCTTGGATTTTTTCAACTATATGCTACAAAAAATCTAAGCTTGCTGTTACTTATATGGCTGCAAATATCAGGGACCGGAGAGACGTGTAATAAAGCGGAAAGTAGTAAATTTCTCCAAGCTGCATAAATATTATAAACGTATATATAGTACTGAATAAAATAACCTGATTAAAGCACACTCATACACTTTTTTATTACTCCATAAAATTCTTTGTAGAAACAATTTCTTTCGTCTCTGATCAACTTTATTACGAGCCTCCAGTGAACAAGAAGCCGGACAAGCTACTGAATATGGATAGTAGCGAAAAAAGAATCTCTACTTTCTCCACCCCCTGCTTTCTCCTCCATGCAAAGTCATGTTACTCAATGTTACCCTTGTTGTGGTTTATCATAAAGAAATTATACTACGTGTTGTGGTTCCTCTCAAATTATAAACAACCCGCAAATTATGAATATATACAATTTAAAAATTTGTTCCTGTATGCGTTTTACTCAACTAATGTTTTAATTTAGTAAATCCGTTAAACAAGCACGATAGACAAATACGGCATAAAATTAAATTTCCTCCAGTCATTTGATTAATAAACAAAAATCTCAAATTGAAGATAAAGCATTAATTTCTTGATGAAAGCTAAAAGATTCCAGAGAAAGCAGAGAAAGTAGGAGAAAGTAAATATTGAATTATGGAAGTAGTTGCGTTATTTGTTGTCTCCAAGGATGTTATTATTTATAAAACTAAATGGTTAGGCATTAATAATAATAATAATATTATGCGAGAATTCACAAGTATCCCCAGCCCCAGCCCGAGAAACGAGAAGATATCGTAAACACATCCTCTGGGAAATATTATACGAATCCAGCGACATCCCTCGAGCATGGAGATATATTAAAGGTTATTAAGGTGATTGATAATGGGTTCTGTATGTAGTTGGTATATATTAATAATAGTTATTCATCTATTTGCATATAAGAGTAATTGAATCGACTAAAGTCTATATTGAATATTATGATTGTTGGATTGTAGTAGAATAACAGTAATAACCTAGCATTTTTATATTCTTCTCCATCAACCATATACCATTCCTAATGGTTGTAGCGGAATAGATGCATCAACCATCTGCTATTAAGGTGCTATTATATGCATGCATGATTTTAGATATTTCCTACAGCTTTTGCTTACTTTTGTTTGACTGTTAAGCTTCGAAATCCTGCTGATCGTGGTTGTGGATTCGAATCCATCCGTGGTCGATCTGGTCAAAAGGTTTTTTTGGTTCTACTGTTGTACCCGTACTCAATCCGGATTTTAGTAGCATGTCTCGGTGTATTATATTAATATATTTATTTAGCTATCATATATGAAATGATGAGAGCAATTATTTAATGCATGCGCATTCACACTCCATTTCTAAGACATTCATCTCTACCTTTTATTTTATTCCTGTACAATTGAATCCGATTGATTATAACAATTAAGTAATCATGGTCATCTATATTACACAAATTAAATATCCTATTCTCCCTCCCCTTACTGACAAGATTGCTCCGTGAATATTATTTTTCTATCGCGATCTATATTAAATATGCCAATTAAGTGTTATGCACGCGAATTCCTTGCTGATTCTTGCGGTTTCTCTTGGAATCCAGCTTTTTATACAGCGTAGTAATCCCTACTCAGAATGCCTTTACCATGATCTTAAGCTGATAACGACATGTTAGCCTACACTCAGCTCAAGGTAGGAGTTAATTAATATGGGGATTTACTTAATTGCAATTAATAAAATTTCAGACAGCTGAATAATAATTAATCAAATAGATAAATATTTTACTCTGCAACTGAAGATTCAGCAACGTCAACGCTTTTATTAACGCTAGCACCCCTTCTTACAGCATGTCCTCGATATTGCGCTTGGATTTTAGTTGCAGCCTTATTCGCGTCAGGATCGTTAGGATCAACATCCATGCTTCCACCGCCGCCCTCCGCCGTCTCACCAGATGTCGCCTCTCCGCCTCCTTCTTCTTCCCCACCTTCCTCTTCCTGTAAATCGAGATAAGTCGTATAGTTAAGTCAAATACTCCCCCGAACAAGGACACCATCTCAATTAGCAGTCATGCAACACAACAATTAAATCCATGCTAATTTCCCACACAGGATATAATCGTATGCAGTATTTACAGCAGCAAGGCCAGGCACGTAGGAAGAATAAGATGGTTTTAAGTACAATTAGCGATTCGTATCAAATCTATATTTAATTCATAGGAGAAGCTTGAAAAGCTTTTAAGAAAATATGCCAATTATGATTAGAATTCAGTCGAAGCTCCGTTCAAATGCTCTCTGCCTTGCAGTACATTAGAGAAAGAGAAAACCTCGCGTATCCTTTTTTGCTTCAAGCTTAGAAATAATTAAGCTAAAGGTCACGTTCCACATTCAAAAGCTCCAAGCATTCACATTGACCTCAATTCCTCCCGCAAGAATTTCAAGCCCACAGCCAATATTTTTCAGCTCCGGCTTTATCACAAGGCCACCCGAGAATCGAGTATCAGACAGCTTAGTTCATAATCGACGTAATACGCCACTAATTACGGCACGTATACTATAAAATTGATTCATTTAATAAAACTAAGCTGGGAAATTAAAGTTTACCTTGAAAAACCATGCAAAGAATTGGTAAAAAGCTACCCTGAAATAAGTACTTTCACCGCTTTCACTATTATAAAATCCTCCTTTCTCAGTTCTACGTCGATAATAATTTCAATCCGCAACTATAATTTGCTTTCCCCTGACACTTGTGTTTTCTCTCACCCCAACTGCCACGGTATCCGTTGAGCAGTGCGAATATAAGCTCCCAAGGAATAAGGTACAAGTATCTTTGGCAAGGAAAAAGTAAAATAAATTCTAGGCTTGAATACACCGGGAGGAAATCGACAATATTTATGTTACATCTTTTCTCCAGAGTCTCTTGCACTAAAGTCACTGAACAAACGCAAGTAAGAGCTTAGCCAAGTAGCAGACGGAGAGAAAGCCCGGTATATTTTCAAATTTGCTGTCTCGCCAAGCTATTTCTCCTGATCAATGATAAAACTTATAAACCCAGCTTATGCAGGAACTATATCCTTGGCATAACAGAGATACGAATTCTGTTAACGAAACACAAGATGTTGCTACAAACGTAAAACTCATGTATCTTCTCAACGTCACGGTGGCTCACATAACATCATCTTATAATGTAAACCCTAGCCAGACAGTGAAAGCCACCACCAAACTTTCACCAGCAAATAGGCAGATGTACAGTGCAATAAATTGGCCAAAAGTCTTTGAAAAAATACAATTCACAGCTCTTAACGCGCAAAGTAGCCAAAGGATTCTACGTCTTTATACAATTCTGGACCACAAAACCTAAACAAGACTGTGAAAGGTAGGCTGGAGGATGTGTGGTGTTTGGGTTGGCGCCCAAATAAATGGTGAAGCATCCAATCCCTTTTTCCCTCCCAGTCTGTTCAAAGCTTCTTTATATTTTGTGTGTGTGTGCGCGTGTATACATGTGTGTGAAGTAAGTAGGGTGAGGAAGTATTGGGAAATGGGTGACAGTAGCTTTCTCCAAAAAACATAAGACCATTTGCTCCACACAGATACATTTCCTTCCCAAGAATTGTGGTTTGCTTTGGATGCAGGAGAAAGGAGAAGGATCAGGCTGAATTTAAAAACAAAACTAGGACAAAAAGCTTAGAATTGGCGTCGGGTGCTATATTTTGCAGAACTGGTTGGGAAAAATAAGAGGAGGAAGAAGAGGGATGAGTCGTGAGCGAAAGAATAGAAGGATACTAGAGTTACAGATGGAGAAAGGAGGAGAAAGTAAGTGACTGTTTCGTATATCTGTTGTTTGAATGTTTCTCTGTGTGTATCATCCCGTAAGTGGTAGTTTCGGGTAAGCGGTAGGAGATAAAGCGGATATCCGTCAGAGTCTATGTGACAAGAGAGGGAGTTATCTCAAAAATTCATAAGCCCATTGACAAAACGTGAGAGGAAGGAGAAACGGGTAGAGAAAGTAGGAGTGAGAGATAAGAGAAAGTATTGAAATCACCTTTAGTCTCCCTTTCTCCTACGTTTAACTCAACCTTTCCCTTCCACTTCTTCTTATCTCGACTCATTTTAGTGCAATCTTAGTATTGATTGCCTCACCAAATCTAAATTTCATATTCATATTATTCTGCTCTCTGATATACGAGATGAATTACAGAGGCAGGCTGGTTGCTGGTAATGAAAGGAATCCGCAATTCCTCCTACCGACAACCGAATTCTACGCTCTAGTGTTATAACGAATAGGATTGAGTTTTGCTTTATGAGTTTTGCATCTGTTTGTAGACATATAATTCAGCGAGGTGATTCCCATTCCCAGGCTATCGTGTTGTCATCTGGTTTACATGATTTAGATAAAGTGGTCGTCCTTCCCGTTCTGTTTCCCATTAACTGACGTGCGGGGACATGCACATAACGGATTCAGTGTTGGAATACGTTCAACTCTGCTGTGCATACTACCCAGCTTTTTGTTTATACATTATTGTATTGTGTGTCGTTGATGCTGCTGCCACCTGGCGCTAGAGAGCTTTCTACACTGGCATATTATTGGTAGGATATAGTTTAAAAAGAATTAGTAAAACTACTATACAAGCTAAAAGGAATTCAACCAAGATAAGCTTGCGGGGTTATTCTTGTAGCAAAGCATGTAAATTGAGGAGATGGTTTCAACATGCATGAAATGACACTTAAAGCGAAAATTAAATTTTAAAATTTAGAAAAAAAAATAAGTGAAAAAACCGATAAACTGTACCGAAATTGAGCGACGACGACCCATGTGACTGCTTATAATTTAATAACAGATGAGTGCAAAAAATGCTGTAGTTGCGTAATTGATTGAATTCCATGGAATTTGTTAGATTACTACAGGATGGAGGAGCTGAGTTGTAGTAGGTTGTTGAGTTGAACAAGATTAGTACGGAACGTTGTTGCTGATTTGAGGAGTTGTCAGTAGAGGAAGAGGGAATAGTAATGGAATTTTCTTTCTCGATAAGGTAAGGTGTGTGTGCATTGAAAAAACATTCACTCCTTGTTTTCACCCTCCTAAAAAATTAAATCAATTCCATAAGCTTCGTCAGTAAACATCATCATCCAACGGAGTTATCAAAGCAAACAAGGGGAGACCAAGATTTTTGCTTTCACCGCCAAGCCCTTCATTTTCATTTCCACCATATTTCAATTTGAATACGTGCAGAGAATTGATGGAGGTTTGAGCCTCAGGAAACATTAAACTCATTCTCCATATTTTACCACAATCCAAAGAAACTATTCTGGGTTGTATTCCATAAGATTAAAATCTAAGACGCCTACATCGTCTACTTTTACTTTGCTTTCTCTTTAGAAAGTCTATGTTAGGTTAAATCCGGCTTGTTTACCCTGTCTGCAGATGCAAATTACAACACGGAGTTCCATGTTTTGGTTTGCCAGAGAGAGAAAGAGTGAGTTTAACCTTTCGCCTTTCTCTTGAGTGAGAGATGAATCTCTCATTCAAAGTCAAAGATATCCATTTCTCTCTAGCTAAGCTTAACTCTCTATTATATCCCATTGCTACTCGATATACTAACTCTGAAGCTATAACTGCTGTTTTTGGTAATAAAATATAGGAGAAAGTGGTGGAGAAAGTCTTGAGAATTGATTTAATCCAACTGCTACCAGTTTGCAAATATGATACCATAAGAAGTAGCTTCTCGTGGAGAAAGCTCACTTTCTCTAGCTAACATCAGATCCTGAATTTAGTGAAGCGGAGCCAGATAGCTAACGTTATGGAAACTAGGGCAGATGACGTGAATCGTTTGGTTTCTACTACAGGATATAGCACTTCCTCTGGCTGCCAATGCACTGCTTTCTCCACTTTCTCCTTTCACTCTACGTTCGAGGCTTGAGCTTTGGTTGTTAGCAGCCATCGCTCCTCGTCTTTTTTCAATCTCTCCTGGCTCCAACTTGAATTCTCTTCTTGAATATTCTTATTACTTTTGAAATAATCTGGCGAACAAGAAGCAATCTCTGTTCACGGCACTACCTTTTACGTTCTTTATAATCTTCTCCTTGGAATTTCTCGCCCCATTCATATAAATTAAGTCCATTGCTTGAGAGAGTGCGAGGGAGCTTGTTCAGCTTTCTATTCATTTTACATCCTTGTTATATAGCTTTCTCTCTTCCATTCACTCCACTGTTGCAAATCCATCTCTATTCCGCATAGGCTTTGGGAATGCTCATTTATATATTTTATTAATTCTGAGCTCGGAAACCCAATCGTAGCTCTTTCAAATGCCCTTTCTGCTTCATTTCCCTCCTGCTAAATTCCTCCAATAATTCTTTACCTGGTTTCATGCTACCCGTATTCAGCCTGCCATTTACTAGCTTCTCACCGCCCACAAGAAACCTTAGGAAGGCCAACCTTTCCTTGATTTTTATGCACTAAATCATTAGCTGGGGGTCGTTACGATTCTGCTCCTGCTCTCTTGGCAATAGCTTCAAGGGCAAGATAAGATTGGGCCCGATAGGAAATATTATAACCTTCCTTCCGAATTGCAATACTCGCGAAATTTATTCGCAACGGAGTACCTATAAACCCGTCTATTGGACCTCGTCAGGGTTCTCTTATGGTATTTTAAGAGCCTTTTGAAATTTTTGCTATCAAAAATCTACAATTTGCCTCCCGCAATAACCGTTTTGAATTTCCGACGGCGAATAACTTTCACTGCACTAAAACAATGAATGAAATATACTTCTTTTCGTGTCAGCCCATCAGCTCCAGCCGATAATTCAAGTCCTAGCTTTCCATCTATACGGGAGAAAGTACCGGCCCTTTCCTTTATTCCACTTGTGCTCCGGATTGAAGACAAGGAGAAAGTTAGTTGACGGTTATTAGTTTCTCGGAGGTTGAGGGCACACATGTGACAAAATTTTACCATACTTTCACTCGAGGACTTTCTCTTTGCTCCTTACAGTATTTAAACTACGTAAGCTAGAAAGAAGATTTATCTTCCAGACTTCCCACCCGCCCACATTCTGGGCGGGAAATAGGGCTTATGAATCTCTTGTAGCATCTGTTGGGGGATGATCAAGCCGAGTTAATTAAATAAATATATGTGAAGAAAATCAGGGAATGACATTACCTCTCCGCCTGCTTTCTCCCCTTCTTCGGTAAGCTCTCCCTCTGGTTTCTCTCCGCCCTCCTTCAAGTTTTTCCGAGTCTTGTGTCCACGGAAGGACGCCTGGATTTTGGTGGCAGCTTTCCCTACCTCTGTGAAATACACAAGAAATTGGGTCGTCAATTAAATTCGGACGTCATAAATAAAGAACATGTCGGAAGAATAATGAGAGAGAGGATGTAGGCTGATATTGAACGTGTGGATGGGCTGATTCTGTCTGAGAATGGAGAAAGCTGCAGCCATCCCGAGGGATGGGCCAGCTGATTCCAAGGCGTGAATCAAAGTCAGGTAGCTGTGGATTTTTTCTTAAGATAAATGAAAGCTTCATCAAAAATCCCCTTGTAGAAGAAAAAAACAAGGCGGACAAGGAGGGGCGGACGTGAAAGAGACTGACACGAAAAGAAATAAAAGATAAAAAGAAAAGAGCAAATGTCAGCCAAGGCGCTTTGTCAATCCTACATGCTTTCTCCGGCCACGTTCTATGGAGGAGGGCCGCAAAAGAAAGTGGAGAAAGTAATAGAGCGACGAGAGGAGCGTCTTCTTCCTTACAAGACTTCCTCTCCTTGGTTTATAGACCACTCATTTTTAGTGTGGCAGGACAGGAGAAGAACAACGCTCATGATAAATTGGGTACGGCCCAGGTGAAAGGAGAGGATATTGAGGAGTTTCGACCTGTGGTGAAAGTTAGCTGGAGGGTATTAAATTTGATATTTTATAGTATCTATAAACGAAATTTAAAAAATAGGTACAAAATTCCCGCTCAGGCTACTCAGGCATAAGGCATAGAATAGGATAGGAGTTCAGCGGAATTCAATTTGGGCAAACCAGAGCTGTGATTTTCTCCAGGGTTGGACTTAAATTTAGGAGATGGGAATTGAAGGAATTTCCGTTTTTATTTGTCTTTTCTGAGGGAAATTGAGGCGGGATGTTCAACCAGGGGTGAGAGCCTGACGGATATACGTAACTTTGTTTAGCTTGGGACCATAGCTTTGGAATTTTATACGCCTTTTATGAGTATACTTGTGTGCAGGGACCGCAAACAAAACCGAAATTGGATTTCCAGTGGGCTGAAATAGGCCACTCTCAAATTACAGATGGGTTTTCTTTTACAGATCCTCCCGCGTAGCATGGAGGCATGTAGAAGCTGAGAGAGATGGGGCGGAGAAAGTAAGAGAAAGTTGGGTGTTGTTTGAGACGGGCGGGTGATGTTATGTGATGTATCTATACACGCGATAGGGGTGGCAGTCCCGGACAAAGTATGACCAAGGATTGTGGTTCTGAATTGCGTGTGCAAGAATCAGGTTTTCGTTTCGTTAAGCAAAGACGAGAGAAAGAGCAAAAGAGAAAGGGAGGAATGAGAAATCCCTGCATCCATTATACCACAACGCGCGTTCTGGTCTGCTTAATCAAATATTTATTTCCGTCCTCTTCTTCTGCCCGTTAGGAAAGAGCGAGACACACAATTTGATTCACGTAAACGATACAATACACCGCATGTCCTCCACTCAACGTCAGCCACACAATCTCATTGTTTCCATCCCTTTTATTTTCTAGACCCGCCCTTTCAGTTTTTTGTCACGTCAAATTATAAGTACAGTGCCATGAATACAAAGCACGGAGAACAATGGAGAGCATAAAAAATTGCGGACGGATTGGCAAAAAATTTACAACAAACCTGGATCGTTCAAGTCAATATCGACAACTTCTTCTTGAGACATTTTCTTGCTTTTTGCTTTAGAGCCCTTGTCTTTACTCGGATTTGTCTTCTCTTCCTTCTTTGCTTTGTGACCGCGAAAAGCAGCTTGGATTTTCGATGCTGCTTGATCTAGTTCCGGATCGTCAAGATCAAAGTCAAATTTTTCTGAAATTAAAAAACAACATTTTGGTTAAAACTTAGGCTGAAAACGGGCCAGCAATCCTAAAATTCCGGAAATATTTCGCTCGCTTGTTTTAAATATAGCTTGAAACGGCACCATATTACAAAAAATTCTTGTTGACCTATTAAAATTTCTAAATTATTTCCTTGCTCATCATAAGTGCCCTTTGCTCCTTATATAAAATGACACCTGCGTTTCATTTTCTTCCCACCTTTCACCCCTTCCTCAACCCTTGAAAAAGTTGCAATTATCAAGCTCTTGTTCCCCCTTGCTTCAGTGAACCTTGTATCATTTTAGCTGGAGTACATACTCAACAGCGCTCTAGAATACTGCTGTTGGTTCCAGCATTGACTTTCTCCATCTCGGCTCCTTTGAGCAACGACCCCGGTGAAAGCGATCATCTCCCAAACCCAAGTGCTTGATATTATGCTCTATTCACCTTCATCCAGGAAACAAGAATGCGAGAATTTAGAGAATAGAATTTTCTCTTCTCATGCTTGATTTACTTTTGAAATTGTGTTCCAACCGAGACTATATTTTCATATTTTCCTCTTCTCTCCTTTCTCCATCTATTTTACTTACTTTCACCAGCTTTCTTCATGATGTAATGCAAATATGATCTTTCCTCCCCTCATTCCCATTCCTCTTCCCACACGCCTGCTTGTATTTATTCAAGTTTTCGCTCTTGCTCTTTTCCCAAGAAGGCTAGGAAAACTACAAGCACACCCGACCTGGTGAAAGTCATCACTGATTTCCCCACGGCCCTGCTCCCATCCTAGCCCAGCAATATTTGTAATTACTCGCACGTGTGAAATACGGGACTCGTATATGGAGCCCGCTCTGTAACGAGCCAATGATTTTCAACGTCCATAACGGTGGTGGCAGTTGAAGAATGCAATTTAGAATAGGTATTCCAGACCGTTTTCCATTTCACTGTCGCCTGCTCGCTCAACTTGTCCTGGTTTTGTCAGAGGAGACTTTTCTTCCAAGTCTCCTCTTACTTGATGCAAATTTTATGCCCAAAGCAGCACAGCATCCCTTCACAAACCGCATCCCATCCGCCGACCCTCGGCTGGAATATGAAAGAGGGAGACAAAGTACAACTGTGCCGTTGTATGGGAATAATACATTGTAGAATTTCAATTTGTAGCTCAGTGAGCAGAAGAGGGAAATGATGATTGTATGCGGGAAAGTATTTCTTCTATTCTTTTCCGGGCAGCGGGGAAGCGAGTGAAATCAAGCCTATGCTGTACACCATATTGGAAGAAGAGAGGAGCCGCAAATAGAAAAAGAGAAAGTCTGGCAGAGAAGGTTAGTGAAAGTCGTTTCCGTCAAACTTTCTCCGTAATGTGAGATTTGATGGAGAGGAAACATGTTGGACTTAAATTTCAATGCATACTTGATTCATAATAAACACTATACAACTTTCTCCGCTCTACTTTCTCCGCTTTAAATTTTGTGCCAGCTCTGAAAAGTTTGAGGGTAAGAGCAGATCATAGCGCCCCCTACATCCCTCCAGGTGCCATTAGACGGGAGATGTTCTTCGGAAATGTGTGTGCGGTGTAATAAACATGGACGTGTGGATTCCAAATGCCGGAAATCCGATGACAAAAACATGTTTCAAAGTATTTAAGGATTCTGTGGAAAATAAGTGTATCCCTACTTTGGATTCATCTTTGGTTTTCTTCGTTTCAGAGTTGAGAATCCAGTCCTTCCGGATAATCAGTAAGTAAACGGAATTAGATTGAGATCAAGCAACGGAGAGATACAAAATATAGACGTTATACGGATAAGAGGGAGCAGCGATAGCTATTGAAAGTAGCGACGGATGAATAACAAGAGAATATTATGCCGGAGGGTGGGAAAATTAAAGTTTCTCACACGAACTTGTGGCACACCGCAGAGGAATGAGGCAGAGATATATATCTTTCACAAAGTTGGCACTCGCCCACACAAAGAGAAGGGTGTGAAAGATTTGAATTAGGGCCATGAAGAGGCATGAAATCCTTTAAATTGCTAGCTGTCTCTTTAGTTAGCTGCCTCCCTAGCTTTCTCTTCCAAACTTGCAGAGTTAACAACAAGAAGCGAAAGCATATCATGCCAGACTTCAACTCCGCTCCTACAGGAAATGAATGAGCAAATTACAATTCTAATGAGATACTTCTCGAAGAATCGTGTACTTGCTCTCACCTAATTAATGTACGGAACTCTTGGATTATTCAATAGCTCCGCCAAACGCGGTAACATGCGATGCCAGTTTCAGTCTTTCAAGTTACCGCTAGAAATGGCAGAGTCAGGCACATATGCAATGTACCTAGACTGCCAGCACTATTGTGCTATTTGCTCCATCAATATTCGTCTCCATCCCCTCCTGAAAATGTACGTACCTGCCGCCTACCGCATACCTAAAGCCAAGAGCTTAGTCCGCGTAGTAATTACTCCCTCAAGTACCTTAGATGATGGTATGAAGAAAAACCTTGATCTCTTTAACTTCCAGTGGATTTTGCGCAGGAGTTGCACGCCATCTACAAAATTCCCAAATTTATCGGAAAAGTCTTCCAGACATCCAATAAATCCCATTTCTGGGGCTTGGCCCACCTTTCTCCTCTCGCTCCTCAGAAGCACCTGGAACCTCACTTTGTGCTTTCTCCTTGATGTACAGTACTGCACGAAACACGGGGCTGGAGCTGCTGCCCTAGATTGAAAGCTCATCGATCCGCCGCTGATCGGGAAGATGAAACCGAATTTTCGATTTATGTAAATCCTTAAAACAAGCCCGACCTGCCCTTAGTTCAATTCCGCCTCGCTTCTACTTTCTCTTAGCACTGCTTTCACCGGCTTAAACAGACCAAGTCGGATTGCCTCTAAGGCCAACCTACCCTTCTTCCGACCTCTTTTCCCCGTTATCGTTCCTCACTAGCGTATTGGAAAATTCCATCACTGGCAAACTTTCTCTTTGATCTCTTCCCTTCCACGACATGCAAAGGAAGGATGAGAGAGTAGTCAAAGGGAGGACGAAACACGTACCTTCTACTCTGACTACTTCAGCTCTGGTCATGCAATTCTGGTTGCCAGTCAGTAACAAGACTTGCTTCGAGCATAGAGAAAGCAAAATCCTTACAAAATTCCACAGTATTTCTCACCAGAATTCCTCCCAATTTCTCAACCGATAATTCATTTTACTTCTTGCAACTTTCTCCTGGCAAGCGGAGGATATGATAACCACAGGAGGAAAAAGCGCAGTAGTAGTGTGGGGTGAAAGTTGGGGAAAGTTGTGTGGATACAAACATCTCAAAAGAATGTTAATATCATCTCCACGAACATAAACATCAATCTAGAGAAAATTTTGATTCTTACTGCTCTCCCGCTCAGTACAATAGCTTGACTTGGAGCAGGGAGTTCCAAATAAGTCTATCTTTATACCCCTACTTTCTCCATTACTTTCACTCACTCACTCCCTTCTCCTTCCATATTCGTATTCAAAGTCTTGACACGAAATAAGAGCGACTCTACCGGATTCCGGCCAATTCCCAAGCGCTTAACCCATTTCGAGTTTTGTGAGAGAGTAACTTGTAATTTCTCCCTCCCTCATTCCCACTCATCCCAAGTACTTTTCTACATGTGTCTGTCTGCTTTAGGGAGAGATAGAAAAACCATAGTGACTGCAGAATTACCCTCGTTGAGGATTTCTCAGTGAGGAAAATGATGAAGACTACCAGGAACTTTGGAGTCAAACTACAGAGAAAGAGAGAGAAAGCAGAGTTGAAGGAAAATATCTGGTGAAAGTCACGAAGAGAAAATATTAGCTCCGTGTTTGTATTTGAAAACGACTTTCTCTTCTTTTCAGGATGGCCTGCGGAGGGATTTGCTAGACCAAGATAGGAGAAAGCATGCATAGGTTTTAGCTAGTCTGGTAGTAGGTGAATCGTGAATCCAACCTGCTTATGCCAGGCGGGTAGAACGTGGAGAGAAAGTGGGTACTGAGTTAACCATTGCTTTCTGGACTTTTGACTTAATAGGGATACTGTGCGCCTCGAAAGCGAATTTCGTTCTAATAAAACTTTCACCCGCACTCAGCTAAACAAGTTTTCATCCGTGGAGAAGACATTGGGGTGAATCCAGGGAGAGGGATCCTTCTCAAACACTCCGTCATCTCGAAAGTTATCTTCTACTATGCGAGTCTGGGGAATGTGGGCAGGTACTACAAGGATAAACTACTCATTTATCAACTCCACGTTAAACTACCTTGTCTTCTGAACATATAGCCCGTCTACCCCTCCCCCTTCAAAATCCCCTTCTCTTACATTACAACAAGGGCGAGAGAGAGAGCAACAATACCAAACTCGTGGATTCAATGAAATAGTATAGCATTACAAGCTAGGATTAAAAATGCATAGCATATATGGATAGGCTTAGCACGTACGTAGGCACCGGATGCTACCCAAGAGGACGACCAATCCGAGCTTGTAATGCTCAAAAAATATAGAAAGGTGGAGAAAGTTGGGAGAAAGCAGTTATGCCTTGCACTCGGTCGGCCACAAGTCAAAATCCCTCCAAGCTAAATTCTTCTACCATCTCCCATTTGGCCCACATGCATAAATTCCAAAGTAATTTATTACCCAGATCCATCTCCCTGAGCTGTAGGAGCAGAAGGCAGAGGGAGAGATGCTCAACGCTAAGGAGTCTCGGCTGAACACTACTACTAGCTTTATTCTCATCATCTCATCTCTCTTTGCATTGTAAATACAAGCGGAGAGGAAGAGTTTGAAAAAAGCTTCTTGCAAAAATCCAACCACATCTGCCTCAACTCTCGCCCTGCCCTTTACATCCTCCGCCAATTCCTGGAATTCTTCCACATGAATTACACTCATGTCCACTTCCGTCAGACCCACAACTTTCCGCATACAAATCATACTCAAAGGCTTAAATCCTCAGGCTTTGCTGACAGCTCTCTTGCATTCACAGGGTCCGACAAATTTTATCTCCTAGCTTCCAATTCGATCCCTCTCTACTCCCTCTCCCATTACCCGGTAATCTTGTAATCTGATTACCTACATATTAGGGAGCAAACTGAACCGATTCCTACTTCTAAGAACATCTATAATTCCATCAAAAATGGACCAGATCGCCATAGCCTTGCGCGTCCACTAGGAACTAATTTTACTTTTAGTCCCGGAGAAAAGGTGCACGTGGGAAAGCGGTGAAAGTTTCAAACATTTGTATGTGAGCCAAGGTTGAGTCAGGCCGTGCAGAATAGGATCAGATGTAAACCGACAGGAAAAATTCACACAGTATTTCCAGCAACGGATGGTTTGTATTTTAGCGGAGAGTATGAGTGTATCCTGTTGCCTGTCTCTTCAAAATTTGCTTTCTCCATGCAAAAGTTATGCTACGAGTTTCCGGGTTTTTCATAGGATACAAAATCAGAGTATGAAAACTGTGGATCTTTTTAAGGATTCCTGCCCATGATAATGGAATTTCACATACTTGGCTTCATACAAAGGGTGGAGCTTTTTCTACATGAGTTAACGAAAATACTTGTTGGTAAGGAATGGTGAAAGTTGTTTTTTTGTTAGGGGCAGCTAGTCTATAGAAAAATGCGTTCCTCGTATTTACAAATAAATTTCATATATAGTTATATAGCATGTTTTTTTCTGTGAATTTGTGTAGTATTTATACGATTTTTTGTACCCTTGAAGCCTTTTACTTAACTTGCATACTGAATTCTTCGTCTCCACCAAACTTCTTGAATGAAAGCGTTTAAATTAAAATCTTTATGCTTTCCAATTTTAATAACCTTTGGAAGGTCTTGAATAAAATATTAGCCTTATTGAAATTCTGAGCATTTAATTATTCTGTTTCTATTAAAATTGAGTTTTTGAAAGAAATGCTTAGAGTATTTAGTTTCAGGCGTTGGAATGTATTGAAGGATGGGAACATTTGTCTACATTATGGACTTTGACGCCACTTCTAAAATTTGCCAATTTACAGGTAGTTCGCTGCGGGTAATTGCATATTTTCAATGAAATATAGGTGGAAATCAGGAACGACTCTATAGGTTGTATGAGAGCAATTGATTCACGAGAAAGTTTCTACAAATTCTCACCCTCCTTCCTTCTTCTTCAGAACAAGAATGCAGAGAAGGAGAATAGCCTGTACCACAGGCCCTGTAGTGATAAGTTTCTCTTGTTTACAGCGAAGAATAATAGTAAAACTGCGATTTTCCCTCCGATAAGCTCTCAAGTATTGAGCCGGTTTCCTTGGCAATGTGAGAAAAGAAAGCTGTTATTATTTTGTTCCTTACGAGTTTCGATGTTCTTTGCTAGAAGAATGTGTCCTTTCTCATGTTCTACACTTAATGACAATCATAAGCCGCACATAAATGTATTTCTCCATTATTTCTATTCTCAGCAATCTGAGCTTACTATATAACCCATTTCCGAACTGTGTTATCCAACCGCACTGACTGACAGACGGGAATAAAATAAGTGCGGGAGGAAATGACTTGAATTTTCTTCTCCCATTGAAAATCATAAAGAGTAATCCAAAAAGTCATAAGCGCTTTTAAGTCTGACTCTGACTTTCTCCAAGGTAGTCGTATTTGAGTGACTTGATCTCTTAACAGCTTCTTAACAGAGCCGACACTGAATGACAGCTCCCAAAGGATATACAGAGCCCCGCCCAGCTCAATCCCATCTCGTCTTCATCTTAGCTTTTTCCACCCCACCCCAACCAATCCAAATCCATTACATTAACTCAAGATTCCCGTCTCTCATCTCTGGTAACCATAAAACCATATTTCAATTCAGTGAAATAAAATTTTACCGCAATCCCGTTTCTAGATTTCTCTCTCTGGTTTTACAACCAGGATTTCCATCCGTCAAATCCGTAATCTGAGGCTGGTTTTCCTCCAAAATATCCTGCCTGGGACGTCAATTTTTTAAATTAACTCTGGATATCTAAATTAAATGCAGACGAATACTAATATATTATATGTAAAACTCGGAAGAAAAGAAGCTTAAATTCATCTTCATCCACGTTGCAACTCAACTTTCTCCAACAACTGTATCCGCCTCCTGGGAAGTAATGCAACGTATCCTTGTGCCCGATCACCGTGAAATTATAGCCTTGTTCTCGGGCATAACTTTCTCCCGTTTCCGCTTCAGAGTTTCTCTAGAATTTCCTTAGTTATTCAACTTTTATCCTTCGTCATTATAACTGACATGCGACTCGTTCTCATTTCTTTTCCATCTATTTTCTTCTAACACGAGGGAATTTTCCTCCTTGACTCCAAAGGTTTTGGTTTTCTCCCTCGCTTAAAATCTCATCCTTCCCCTTCCGACTTTCTCTTAAATCCTATACGTATAACTAAACCCCTACTGCAATGTTCGACAGCGCAAGGTTTTCCAAGGATTCACTCCATCAAAAATATGCTTGAGGACAAGAAGGACTATCCTCTAAGGATTTTGCATTCTTAAGCCAAGAATCTCTTGCCGACATAAGATGAGTCCAGATGAGAGACTTTCTAAGAAGCTGGAGGATGATATTTTTCTCCGGGGCCAAAATCTCTTTCCTCCTTGAAATCGCTTCCGCTTCAATTTGAATCAACTGTCCTCTTGGTCTTGTATTTATGCTTAATATAAACAGGCACGCAGTACATGGGAGAAAGGAGAACACGTAGAGTTAACCATGTCCACGGAAGGAGAAAGCTCTGAAAAGATTTGGATATGATTCAAACGAATCTAGTAAATTCTTTTCGGTTGGTAATACCGGGTATTTTGCTTTCCCTCCCGTTGCTTATCCTCGGATATTATCTCTTCTTTTCTTCAAGGAGAAAGCAAGATTTAGCCCGGGGAATTTGATTTTAATGCGTATTGTAACTTTCACTCCGCCTCCTCTCCTTTCAGCTGTATAATTTTATCCTCTCTTGATGGTTGATAGCAGAGAGAATCCGTCTTAGGTTACTCTCTGACGTCCGTCCTATCCTTCCTTTGAGGCTGCCAGCTATCCGAGACAGGTATACGGGAAAATGAAATTTGTTACCTAAGCTACGGAGCAACCCCCACGGAAGGAGGAAGAGGAAAAAGTCAAAGTAAATCCGTCATGGTGGCTTTAGAATGAGAATTGTGTCAATTTTGATAAGGGAGAGAGTGAACGTAAGGTAAGGCAAACAATGGAATTGGATGATGAAAAAGTATGTACAAGCTCTTCTTTCCTAGCCCTACTTTCTCCGCTTTCACTCGAAAAAAGAGGACAAAGTCACTAAGAAAGTCTGTGTGGGAACTGCGATAACATGACAGAGTGGATGGAGTTGAGCCGATACTTTTTTACAAGCTCGTTTCTAACTTTCTCCCTTACTTTCTCTACGATTCTAAACACTGCTGTAGCAGCCCATGAAATGCATGGTGTGAAACTTTTTCGGAAAAGAAAATCAACTTTCACCGAGCTCACATATACGCTTTCTCTACTACTATGTCCTAGTGGCTTGTACTTTCTCCCACTTTCACTAAAATGTGGTTATACTCTAGAACGGTTATTTTAACTTGATGACATTCTGAGAGTGGAATTGAAGCTCTGTGGCAAGAAATAAGGAAGGAATTCCACTAAACTGGGACATTTTTTAAACATTCCACTTTGAAAGTGAGCTATTTTCATTTTTAGGTCCAATAACTCCGTGTCAATAATCTGTGGGCAACGGCTTCACGGAATTCTTGTAAAAATATGCCCAAACTAAACCTTGTAAACCAAGGAAGGAAGTCAAAATATTAAATTCTACCGTTTGCTTTGAATAGTTTAACTGTCGGCCTCGGCCCGGGAAATTCCTGGAGGCCATCAAAGTCCAATTCGCGTCATGTACGCATAGACTTGCTATGACTGTAGGAGCTGTTGAGTTGAGACGACCCTGAGCCAGAGCCCAGCCTTTAATGTCACTCCTCCATGACAAGGGACAGGGGAGAGACAAGGGAAATAATTTAATTCTTCCCTCTTCCCAAAAACCAGTGGACACGTGCAGGTGAGCAGGAGGGGCTAGCGGGGCGCTATCAGAATATCTTCATCCTATTTTCTTTGATGCCCTCATAGAAAATAAGGTAAATTCGGTCATTAGAGGGAATAGGAGCGGATAGAGGGAGAGAGGGAATGAGAAAAAGCTCATAATCATTTTCTCTCCTGGTTTCCTCTCCTTCTTGCCTATTATCCCACTGCTTGCTCAACCATTGCTTTCACCTCCTCCTTTCTCCAAATATTTCTAGCAACGTTTATCACTCTATATTCTGTGAGGATGGATGGAAGGAGTAAACCGCCCTTTGGCATGGAAATAGAAGCACTAAATTACAGCCATCAACAGTCCTACAGACTACATTCAAAGGCTTCAGCTTAATTATTTCTAATTCCTATAGTTTCCTCAGAAAAATACCGAAATGCACACGATGAAAGACTGGGATGAGCGTCATTCTCATTAAATTTTAATCGGATTGGCTATACGCAATGAGCCCGGACTAAGTTTCGAGAATAGGTTAAGCTAGCTTGGGCGGAGAAAGTCAAGAGCTTGAAGACTTTAAAGCGCCTTGGAGAAAGTTAGAGGATATGTGAAGAAATTCACATGTAAATGGTGAGAGCTGAGCTTTGATACCAAGGTTGTTTTGTTTAGCAAATTTAATTTAAATAGCGCGGTTTGGAGCGTAATTTAATTTGTGGTGAAGACTAACCTGTTTTGGTAAATTAGAGAGATGCTCCGAAGGTTTTGTTGAAAGCACAAAAATTTCACAAAAGATGAGAGAGAACACGCACAAGAGGATTTCTTTCAAGCTTTAAACGGCTCAACTTCCAGACGAGAACTGAGGAGAGACAGGGAATGTATTCCTTAGGATAATGGAAGAAAGAGAGTCTTGCTCCCGCTTTCACCACTTCTATCCTCCTCCTCTTCTTGCCTTCCGCTCCTACGTATGGAGAGAGCTAAATTCGGCTCTGGCTTGCTTTCACTCTTAAGAGCCGGAACAAGAGCGTCAGCAGAAGTAGGAATTGAGGAAAGGGGCCAGAAGAAATAAGGCTGAGCGAAAAAGAGAGCGAAGGGCAGAAGAAGAGAGGAAGAGAGACGGGAGAGGATCGCTCGATACGGAGTATGGAGAAAGTAAAACTCATCCCGGGCCCAAAATCCTCGAGTTGGCGCATTCGGAAGAAAAAGGGAATAATCAAGATAAGAGAGAGAAAGGAAAGCTTCTATTGTTTCACCTTTCTACAGCTATAAACTCCCGTCGTCTCTCTTCCTCCATCTCCTCCTTCCCCTACTTGTATGTATACAGTTGTTGAGAATTCCTGTATTTTATTTTACATTATATGGCTGGGCCGTGGCCCTCATGATTATTGGATATGTTCCCAAAATTCGTTCCCCATCCGGGTATTATAATACCCGGGTATCATAATTCCCGGTTTGTCGTTACTCAGCTTTTCAGACTCCGTGAACAGCTTTCCCGTATTTTCACCGAAGTTTATTATAATGCCCGGGTTTTTATCAAATTAATTAGTCTCCTTCCCGCTCTGCAAAATAACGTATGACACACTTAATTATAGATTCTGGAATTATGCGCTCATGCTTCTTGCATAAAATCAAGCTACCTCTGCCTCTTCAAAACGTATTTAGACTACACAGGTAAGGCCAAAGTTCAGCCTGAGCATTTAGCTGAGGCTCCCGTATACTTGCTTTCTTCCGCGCTGTGAAAGAGAAAGCATTCAATCCTCAAATACCGCAACCTCTAATTTACAATATGGAAGCTCATTCTGGATACAAAACAGGATATTATATTGTTTAAAATCGATGAAAGCCTCCAGGAAGTTTGTTCCATATTCTACTCGAGCTAGCTATGGCCTAGCCTTGCCTATATCCCCGACTTGCCTCCCACGTAGAGACGGGATTGTGTGCCTCGACCGATACCCGGGAGTTTGAATTTCTACGTCTATTTTGTAATGCAAGACCTTGGAGCTCCTATTGAATTTCCAGTCATGTCATCCGGAAAAGAAACAATAAACCACCTGTGTAATTTGACCCAAGCGAAATCAAAGAAAAAACAATAGCTTTTTCAACATCCCGCCGCCGCCAACTTAGAAATCTAGTCAAACTGGAACGGTGGGGAGCTTCCTCACTACCTTTGGCTTCTTCCACTCCAATCCAATCTAAAACTCACTTCAGCTAAAGAAAAAAGGCAAGAGAAAACAGCTCACTCGCTGCCCTCTTTCAAAAGTACTTTCTCCAGAGAAAGTATTCCAATATTCCAGGCACGTGGAGGGAACAGAAGCAATATATGACTACTAGAAAATAAAAATTCTAATAGCGGATACTGGAGAAAGTAACTGGGGCCAACATTCAAACAGCGCTCCCTCTCAGGTAAAACGAAATCAAAATTATGTGCACACTGCCATGTTACAACAAAGGTCAGAGCTGGAAAGAGAATTGATACATGAGGGAAGCTGGAGAAAGTAAAGTAGAGCACTGTGTAGGAAGCACAAGCGGAAAGAAACATGCTACGTAATGATTTGATGCGGAGCTGCTCTAGAGAAAATCTCCTACTTTCCCTTCGCTGTCAGTCTGTGTACTTTCTCCAGCTACAGTGATGAGAATCAATTTTATAATGCACATACGCTAGCTGTGTCTGTATCTTGTTTGACAGTGGATAGAATAACCTCAAGCTATGATTGATGACAAGCTCAGAAGCAATTTTAGATAAAGGAATTCTAAAGCAAAAAAAACATACTTTCCCCGTACCCCAAGTTAGGTTATATTCGAGCAAACTCAAAACCAACCGGTTTTAGACGGGATTCGGAAGGTGAAACGGGTAAAAGTAGAAGCTATGGAGCTTTTTTATGGAAAATATTTCCTCCTCCGGGAAATCAGCTCTATGTTTGAACAATCAGATTCAATGAAGTTTTAATTCAAGAATCAGTTTACAAGCTAAGAATCTATTACCTGGGGCCCCTGTAGTACGTGCATCGCATGTAAAAACAATTTTGCTTGATTTTTGTAGACTTACAAATTTTAATTTTTAACTGCGTTTAAAAAACAATTTGGAATTTAAAAAAATTCCAAATTGATCGTTTAATATAAAAATTGAAAATTGTTTTAAAAAATCTTGTACACACTGTAGCAAATGTTATTTACTATAAAGAAGTATTCAATTTGCTCACATCCCGTAAACTATTTGCGTAGGTAGATCCTATTGGAATGTTTTTCTGCTCTCTGTGTGGCAAAATATTTGCGATTTTCACATAGAACCACCTCCTCTTTTCTCTTGTTTACCCGAGAGAAAGTTGCAAAAACATGACCTTATATGGCCCTCTCAATCCTGGCTGGTTTCTATTTATAACTGAGATTAAAATTGCAAAAGAAGTGGTCCCAGCCTATACGTTGGCTTTCTCTTACTCTTGCTTACTTTCTCCGTACCGTTCTAGAGTCTTCCTGCTACCAAAGCTGCCACACTATTTCAATGCTTGAAAATTCGGGAGCAGGTATAGAAATTTCTGAACGCACCCCAATTCCATCTACCTGGTCACCTGAAACTCTTGTCCCCACTTTCTCTGTCCAGCTCCACTATTATTCACACTTTCTCCGAGCGATTACTCTCACAGTCCCTTCCCTCTCTGCCCCACTGAGTAAGGCGTGCAGTTAAGTAGTACACGATCAATAGCCAGGTGAAAATCCCACCTTGCAGCATAATTCATGGGTTGTGAGCAAAAAACAGGCATTCAGTTACATTAGTTCAGCAGGAGTTGCATGCCGTCATGTTCTCCCTCCAGCCAGTTTCTACACTTGACTCAATGCCCCTTGGCATTTGGAAAGGAAAAGATCAGAGGGCACAGCTACTGCTAAATTAGACTGAGAAACATTTCTTTCCTTTTAAATTCATACAAAACCTCAGCGGATTTTACCTTGGAGATTTTATGAAAGAAAGAACGAGCTGTAAATAGAGAAAGTTGGAGCTACAATAACGTATGCAAAATCACCTTACAATCCTTATTCTATGCCAGGTAGCTAACAAGTTCAAGAGTCCATGGAAGCAAGAGTTAGTGAATGATCTGATGGACAAAGGAGTGAATGAAACCAAAGGGATGAGAGGATAAATTGGTTTGGCAAAGTTGCGAAAAATACAGTAAAAGCTCATAGCTTTCTCCATCTGCTTTCTCCTCTGAACCAGATAGCAACTTCCCATACACATTCTAAAACATTCAACTCGGCTCATACAAGGTTTAGAGAAAGAATCAACGTCACCGACAAACTTGCTACAATGGAAGAGAAAGTGGATCGCCAACTTTCCTATGACGGATCCTGGTAAATGCAGGTAGAGCATGAACGCTACATCTATCAGTGAGGATAATTGAAAAAGTTTCGGAGGAGGATCTGAAATCTTTACAGCGTAAGCATGGTTCCTCCTTTGAAGAACTCTTTGAATCCAATTACCACCTCTTCCATCAAAAGAGAAATGAAGCAAAGAGAAAGTACATTTAAACTCCTAAATCAGCTTCCCAGAATATCATGTCTATATGCAGTCAATCAGAAATTTTTATCAAACGAATGATGGAAATTTCGTAGAGAAAGTATACACACCGTATATATTGATTCAGTCAGTCAGATACTGCAGGTATGGAAAGTACGGTACAAGTATATGCCCAAATTACATGTATTGAATGTATGAAACGTTGCTGGTAAAGGTGGGTGGAGAAAGTCCAGGTAATAACTAAAATCCTCCCTAAAGAGGGAGAAATAATCCATTGGATTTCTTGCCTTGTAAGTAGCAGCATAGTTTCATAAATCCATGGCGACAGTACGGGCCGCAAAGGTGGACAAAGAGAAAGGACAAATCAGCGGAAATTATAGAAATTTTGGAGAAAGCATAACGCTTGGATTAATTCAGTCAACTACATCCCTGGTTGTATTAAGCTGGAAATAACAAGGATAGAGCTAAATTCAATGACTACAAGGCTCAAGCTGTTTGGAAGTAAACGTAGTCAAACCCTGGAATGGGTTTCGACTCTAAATAAACTCACTCACTCACGCGTATGAAAAAAATATAATTGGAAGAGGGTGAAAGTCACTGCAAGAATTTTCACATAGATAAAAAGCATACATACCTGGTTTCGTTTTCCTCCCATTTAAGGTAACAAGGTTGTGTAATACCGCTCTGGCCGTGTCTGTGCTTACTCCGCATCCCATCCCGTATGTTTGGTATAATTTAAATAGTAATTGCTTTATTAAAAAATAATTTCACTTCACTATAAAATCTCGAGATAAAGGCTCGGATTTAGATATGGACTAACAGAAACAAGTTTCATGTGAGTTCCATGTGTGTTAGAGAGAGAAAGGTAAAACCATTATACATTCTCATCTCATCCTACTTTCTCTCTGTGATTTCTCTTAAGAGTACTATACTCATAATCCAACTAATCCACTCCAGTTACAAAACTTGGACACTTTCCTCCAAACACTTTTATCAACTCTCACATTCATGACTGCCAATCAAAACTCTGGATGATAATCACCATGAGGGAGGAAATGTAAAAAGTTTGTATAACCGCCAAAATAACTCCTCTCTCTTCCAGCTTAATTGATGGCTTGAAACTTTTCCCTTGTAAGTCCTCACTTTTCACTGACAGACGTGTGTAATATCTGGAAGAGGCAGGATTCAGCTTCTGCTTGATGAGAGCAGAAACACTTTCGAGGTTTTTATCTTCCACAAGTTTAATTCGAAACTCATACACGCTTCGTTTAATTCCCGCCTGATGTGAGAATATCATGAATTTTTAAATTTTTCCCCTGTCAAAATTGTACAGCCGCTCTCGTCAAAGGATTGCAATGTGTATCTTCATGAACCGACTGTAGAGAAATCCATTTGTATGCACGGAAATACGGAAAACTATACTTTGTTATTGATTTCCCAAATTTTCACAAACTGGAATTCAAAACGGGAACCTCAGAAAAAATCAATTTTACCACGCAATCCGTTAAAAAAATCCAGATTAATCACAACACAACCCACGAAAAGAGGACTCCTCCAATTATCCAATTTCAGGTATTCAATAAAGGAATTTTTTCACATTAGAGCAAAACCCCTACATGGAATTTAAAATCCTTGGAATTTCGTAAGAGGAAAGCAGTCATTATTTTCAAGGATTTGGGTGTCTAAACAAGAGGGCAGGATTGAATTGAAGAAATCTGCATAAAGCATAATTACGTCCTGGGGGTCTTGTGGAGCTTTTCTCCTCCTCTATTCTTGAAATTCTCAAGGCTTTCTCCGCAGTATTACATGCTCTATTATTTCTACCACGTTTCTTGAATTGACGGAGAAAGTTCTTCCACTTTCTCTTAGCCTCTCTAAGATTGTTCAAAAACAAGCTCACCTTCCTACCTTCTTGCATCCCCCTTTTTTCTCCTTTTCTTTCTTGTTAAAGTAAAACATTTAGCTTTCACTAAAAGCTCTTAAATTTTTTCTAAATACTTGTGCATATAGACCATAAGAGCATGTGCTTTAGCTGATTTCATGTAAAAATACACCAGGTTTTCTATTGCAAACCCAGCATTTATTCCTTCCTCAGGATAAAAACTAGAAACCTGTAGAATCTTTTCAAACCAAAACGAAGGGACTTTTTGAATAGTAACAGCTTTAAGCTTTACAAGGGTTTAAGAGCACAAGAAACAGAAACGCTCCCCTATTCTGCATATGAAGAGCAAGCTCTTATTACTAGCAACAGCTTTCACTCTTTGTAATTGTTTGCAGTTCCAGAAACGATGAAAGCTATAGCATGATCAGATCACTAGGAGCTTAGAAATTCTTTGCATGTTTTTTTTGTAATGCTCCTTTGGATTGTTCTTGATGCAGCGTTAGCTACGCATGATATACAGTATTTAGCAACATGGACGTCTACAGAAATCAAATAAATAGGAAGAAAATTCTATGGATTCTACAAAAAAGAATCTGATATTAAATTCCTTTTACGCTTTTCCCTAGCAACTATTGAATTTTCAGCCTCCAGCTATTACAATCTGGTTCACATTTCCTCTATAACTGGTTCTTAATTTTCGTTCTCCCATTTCTATTTCAAAGCCACTGCATACGCTACAACGCTCGCAGCATTTCCGAAATTAGAATACTGTTTCTGCGACTAATATCAGTGCGTACGGAATTTTATTCTGAATTCATTATAAGAGAAATCTGGGAACTAAGGGACTGAGACTGATGGAGGGAAAGCTAAAAAGGTCCGGAGAAAGCCAGTGTTTTCCTCTTCCTAACTTTCTCTTGAAGAGTGGTAGAGTAAAGAATATGGAGAAAGTTTCAGTCAAGGCAAAAAGTTAATAATAAAATTGGGTTGTGCATACCGATCACTTGAATAACTATGCATCCAAACGAATCCTTGAAGGAAAATTTAGTCTGAGAACTGCACACAGCTTCCTCTTCCTGTAGACAAACTTGAATTGCTTCAGCTGAGAAAATAATGCGTGCTAATGTGAATGGACGTAGCGCGGAGAGTTTTTCTTTATATCCTCATCACGAAACCGCTTCAAACTCTAAGAGACAGAGAAGAGAGGAAGGGTAAGCTTACGGGAAACCTTTATTAGAGCCTCTAGAGAAAGTCTGCTTTCTCCTGTCTGAATTTCAGACTGAAACTACCAATTTTCCTATCTATTCCTCTAGTATTTTATACATTTTCTATGCACTTCCTTTTCCTTCCTAGCTGAAATTGATCTTAACCACTGTTTGTGTATTCCACAAGTCTGCCTTCCCGTGTACATCAAAAACAATTTCCAAGTTAAATAACCTTCTTCCTTCACTCTTTGGAGTTTATCCCGAGTTTCCTTCTATAACAGCCTGGCTGGGATAATGAGGAAGCAATAACGTGAGGGTTGCCCACCCAGTTAGCTCATTCCAGCCAAGCCAGGCAGATACAAGCTCTTCTTCAAAGATACAGGAGCTGGACCGGAAACTAAGTGGAAGAGAAAGCAAGATAAGACAGGGCGGGCGTTAGGAGATATGTGCTTTCTCTTTCACTTGTTCTCTGTGAATCTTAATGACGGAAGAGCGGAATGCACCACAAGCAGTTTTGGCGTGCTGCCGAAGACGTAACGAATCATGGGGAGTGCAGAACGCCTTGGTAAAATGTAGGTAATGTTGTGTTGTGTGTGCGGGTAATTTGATTTTATTTCCCGCCTTGAATTCCGTTTACCATCACTTCTTCCGTACTAAAAAAACTTGTAGATTCAACACCTCCAGGAGAAGTAACACCTTTAAAAAATAATCAAACTTTATAATCCTTTATCACTTGAGCGTAAACCTTGAATGTTAGCAGACTTGTGGTGGTTGCTTACGCAGAGCACAGAGAGAATAATACGACTACCGCTCAAACTACCCGGCTCGCTGTTGCTCCTTCCGTATCACACCTGATTGAACACATACACGAGTATTTTAGGAGAAAGCTGTAGAATAGACAGACCTAAAGCAGGGCGAATCAACACGGTAAGAATTTTGATGGAATTTTCACTCTATAATCCCACTTCACAAGAGCACTAGGTATTCACACAGCCATCCAGGGTGAAGCCATGATTAGAATGACGAGAAATGACCTCGTGGTAGAGGGAAAAGTAGAAAATTTTCCATTGTGTCCCCAATAAATTACTTTGCCTTATTCCCTCTATTTCTGGGGAGAAAGCATAAACTTTCTCCAGCGTCCGTTACCCCCGCCGTCATTGGTCATAACAAGTGTGTTCTCTTAGGAAGATTTGCTCTTTGGTCACCACACTATTTTACCTTGAAAGGCGTAACCGATTCGGGTAATTGCCGGTGGAATTATTTTCGAATGGAGAAAGCACAGATTTTCTCAGACGCCCAGCTAAATTACCATCAGCAAAATTTGTTGCAACTGCTCAAGATTAGCGGAATGCGCCTTCTGACGTCAAGATGAGATAAGGAACAGGGTTAAGTAACCTTGAGAAATACCGTAGCTTTTGTGATACTTTCCCTCCGTTGCGAATGTTTTAGGTATATTTTCCCTCCCGCTCGCGGAAAATGCAATAAAATTTGCTTAAAAAATATACAACAGGTCAAAATAGCTCTTTCCCTCTGATTACGAGTGAAGAGAATTACAACAACAGCAATTGCTCTCTTGATTCCTTAGCTTATAGATTCTCCTGAGTTTGCAACAGGCAGGAGGAGTGTGTATTGAAATGTGCGACAATGAGACAGAGTAAGTTAGCTTGTTTAACACGAATAGGGTGAAAGTCGTGGAGAAAGTCCAATCCAGATACTCATTGCTTACCTTAGCTCATGGCTGCTATACCTACCTGGTACAAGTAATGACTTCCAGCACCAGTAGTGGCCAGCAGCGTTACCAGGGAACTAGCATCAGTCAGTACTGGGCAGCAGTCAGGGAAGCTCCCACCTTTTCTAGAGGCGGGTTCTTTGCCAACATTTGAGAAAAGACCATAAAATTCTACCAAAAATCCATAAGATGTAAAAGTAGGGAGTAGTCTTGCTAAAGAAAGGAGAAATTCATACCGTATTCAGCAAGGTAAGCTTACACCTGTAAAGCTTACAGCAGAGACTACACAACGTTCACCTTACTTTTAGCAGCTAAAAACTTTCTCCAAAACATCAAAAGGTTCAATTCCTTTCCCCACACACTCCGAAGCTATTAGCATGACCAACTCCGGTAGACTTTCTCCAAGAAATATCAAGGCTGTACCAACCAACACCCGGATTTCAGAATTCACTCCTCCGAACTGACCTCATTGACTTCGATGTATTCGGACGCATTCAAAATTACATAACGCCAACGGGTCGAACCAAATAACAGATGCAGGCAATTCCAACACATGGCTTCTCCTTCAAGCTAAAACTCGTATGTACAGTCAGCAGCATGTAAACAACAGCCGTGTTTTAGGTAGCAACTCCGTCCTACGGAATATATAGGCGCAACCTCGAAAAAGTAGCACTTGACACAAATCTCCTCGCAGTCGGCCAAGCTTTCGAATTGAGGCTAGAAATGAACATTTTTCTTGATTTATTGCCCTTTTCCTGAAAGTTTGATGCGGAGCCGTGTATATATATTTCCTCGACTGTGTAATTTACACATTAGCCAAAAGCTTATTCGAAGGCAAATTAAAATTTCTTTCCTGGAGAGAAACGGAATCAACCATTCACCAATTCTACTCTGGACGGGTGTACACATTGGAGAAAGTCCAACTTTCACCAGCAGTGTCCACCGACACGCACTGGTAAGTCGCATGATCCTAGATGCATATTGACCGTGTTATAGGGCGTATTGAAAGCAACGATAACTCATTGGGATCTTAGAAACCCCTTTGCAGTTTCAGAAGACTGTCAGTCCCAGGATGAAACTCTCAACTCTGACTCCAACGCTTTATACACATTGCAATGTTTGGTGAAAGTTTTACCTTGAAAAAACTGTATGCAGTCCACTCAGAACCAGGGATGTTACCGACTTGGAGTGGCTGAGTCGAAAGTGGAATCGATTCAATTTTGAGTCGATTGATTCTGACTCAGGATTGACTCCGACTCGAGTCGATCGGCGCGCGCCTTACCTGACCTGAGTCGCTCGACTTAGTCCTTTCTCACTGATACTGGCGGATTCTGGAGGTTCCGTACATGCGAAACTTGCAGTTCATGACATCTATCCATGAATAGTGGTTTCGCCTGGCTTCAAGTGACGTTGAAGAGTGGTGTGGTATGATGTCCTTTCCTCTTCACCACGTTCGCGGTGCGGAGAGAACGCCTTCATGACTTTATATATTGATATATTTTAATTAACATAATCATGATAGAAAATTATCCTTCCCTCCTAGATTGGAGGCTACATTTTCAAGCCTTGTGGGGAATGGGTGAGTAATGCATATTTATTGCCAACATGATTATAGGGAAGGGAATCACCTTACGTGTGGATTTAATACGGAGGTTTAATAGTGAAGCTGCGATGTAAGACTGAATCAAAGTATATGATTTAGAGGCATTGTTATAGGGAAGTTGACAGAATATAGCTATTTCGTAACATAATCTTGATGTGGGAATTACCATCACTGAGGATGGGATGTTACAGTGAGCATTGAGCATAGTGCTGGTCTGAGTCGGAGGCTGAGTCAAAGTCGATCGAATCCGACTCAAACGAAAACAAGTTCGGGCTAATCCCGCTTGGAGGCGCGGATGGTTGGAAGATTCGACTCAGCGATTCGGAGTCGGTAACATCCCTGCTCAGATGCTACTTATGCATGTCCAATCAGATCGAAAGCACACCCTAAAACTGTGCTCGTAATTAAAACATGGTCTCACATGTTGGTGAAAGCAATGAAGAAAAGAAATGAGTGAAAGCAAACAGTATTCCTTGGTAATGAATCACTTGCTTTTCGGGAATGATTCAAGTGGAAACATGTTTGAAATGGTATCTGCTGAATACAGAGGAGGAGGAAGCGAGAGAGATAGCAATAAATATAGTCTTTGTTTTGCTTGGCCTCAATCATGTGAGACACATAGATTGATTCAAGGGAGAAAGCATGAGAAGGTTCCTCCGTTTTGGAATTGCTCGGATGCAGCATGCAAAAGATTTATTTTATTGTCATTAGAATAAGTGCATTCAGAATGATTATGCTCTTGTATTGCGCAAATAGGGTTACAAAGGACAAATTACGATACAAGTAAGTGGTCGTTCCTGGTTGATTTGGGAGGTGCCGAAGGTTTTGGAACTAATCCGCAAGTCATTTTATTCAACATTTCTCGGAATACATTTAAGATGTGCTAAGATTTATGTGTGCAGTTTTGGAGTTGGCATGGTAACTAAAAGAAAGGGGCTCCAGGTGAAAGTCTATGAGTGAATTCCTGGCATTGTGAGAGTGAGATTCGATAAGGTCGAGGGCGGAGGAGTTTTGCTATTGAAGGTTTCTTGATTGGTTGAAGGTGGAGAGTGTTAAGATGATTTATCCCGCCGCCATCTTCCAGTAAGAAAGCGCCCCCTTTCCTCAGGACACAGGAAGCGAGAGTGGGGGCAATCAGCTCAATAGGCCTATCGCTCCAGGCTTCAATGAACTCTGGCCAGTTTGAAGTCAAAAGCTGAGGAAGGAGTTTAAAATTATTTTATTTGCAGAATCAAAAATCTCAGAGTTGAATCATATGGTTTGCGATTTGAGATGACTGGATTCCAGACTTCAAGAAGCCAAAGTTACGATCCATTTCGTAGGAGGGCTGCTGAGAGAAGAATCCCGAACAATATCCAGTCCATTCAGTGCTGAGATCAAGTTTTTGGTTGAGAGTGGATGACCGCTGTGATCTTGCTTCGATGGAATCGGTTTGAGCTCGTTGAGTTTGTTGCGAAGGTAAAAGACGGAACTGTCTTCGCCCGGAACCCGAACAAACTCCCACTGAAACGCAATCTGTCGCAGTTTGTGAATCCTCAAATTAATCCTGGAGATGGAGAATAATTGCAGGCTGCTGCAACTGTGTTGCTCCGCGTGAAGAATTTGAATTTTGAAACTGTCTAACCTCGGCCTAGCTTGGCTTCAGTTCTAGAATAACACTGACGACAGTAAACATTTAAACTTAATTTAACTTGCATGCTTCGGTGTAGCCTCAGCAAGTTAGAACTTGGATTTGCATGAGTCGCCACATTTGTCTGTGCTGGTAATTACTAAAAGCCTATAGGCCTGTGTACACGTAAAGGATAGGTATTTGCGGGGGAAATCAAAACTAACTTGACTGTCGGAGGGAAATAATGCGAGGTTGAGATGATGGGGAAGTTTGGGAAGAAAACAAGACCTTTGAAGGACTTTGAAGGTTAAATGGTTTAGACACTGTAGTGTGAGCTTTTTAGGTTAATTGGTTTGGAAGGCGCGCAAGGTTTTGGAACTCATTAGCGAGATATTTGATTTAGTATTTCTCTGAGTAAAATATAATATGGTGAACATTTTCGGAGTTGGCATGACAACTACAAGGTGGGCTTACAGGTGGAAGTCTGTGCGTGCAATGCTAGGTAAAATGTGGAATTGGATTCGTTAGGGGCGAAGGCAGAGGAGGAGGAGTTTTGCTATGCTTTCGGCTTTTTGATTGGTTGAGTGGAGAGTGAAAGGATGACTCATCCTCCCGCCATCTTCCTGTCCGAGCTTCTCCCGCCATCAGGAAGCGAGAGTGAGGGCATTGAACTCGAGAGACAAAGTGCTTCACCGTCAGGGTTCAATGAACTCAGACGAGGATTCCAGAGAAAAGTCAAAATTCGAGGAAGGACTTTTAATTATTTAATTTGCAGAATCAAAAGGCTTGGATTTGAATCAAATGGTTTTCAACTTCAAGTGGCTGGATTCCAGGCTTCAAGAAGCCAAAGTTACGATCCATTTCGTACCAGGGTAGTTGGGAGAAGAATCCGCCCCAATCTCCCGTCCATTCAGTGCTGAGTCAGTGTTTGGTCTTGAGTGTGGATGATAATAATTATTGTTGACCGTTTCCTTCATTCTTATGACCAACTGTGACGATTCATCACCCGTCTGAGAGGAAACAGTTTCAATCCGAATGTAATTCCAACGACCGAAGTCAACTTGCTTTGATGGAATCGGTTTGAGCTCGTTGAGTTTGTTGCGAAGGTAAACGACGGAACTGTCTTCGCCCGGAACCCGAACAAACTCCCACTGAAACGCACTTTCTCGCAGTTTGTCTCCACCAACCGCCAATGTTGCTCCATCATGATAAACACTTACACTTCTGTTGGTCGGATTTCGTGCGAGGTAGAGGAATTCTCCTTTGTAGTGCTCGTTTTCAATGTTCAAAGGTTTTCCAGTTAGACCTGCCAAACCAGAAATCATATAAGTCAGCAGTGCTGGTGATGGGAATTGTTTCGCGTTTAGTTTTCCCAGGAGTCCGTCTTGTTCGCTGTCCTTCTCAGCCTGCTTGGTCACAACCTGGCTCAAGTTTGCCTTGATCTCTGCAAACTCTGACTCGCGCGTCTTCAACGTTTCCTCCACAGCGCCAAACTTTCCCTGTGTCTTCGACGTCTGATTATCGAAAACTGCGCGCAGTTCTTCAACTTGTTTTCCCTGTGATTCCACTGCTTGAATGGCAGGAATGATCCTTGCCAGCGCTGCTTCTGTGTCATTTTTCTCTTGAGTTACAATTTGGAGGAGCACTTCCGTTTCTACCTTCTGCGCCGTAACCGCCAATAGCGACTTCTCCGTTTCTGCTTTTAGAGTAATGATAGCTGCAAGTGCTTGACGCGTTTCTTTCTGAAGTACAGCGATAGTCTCTTTCTGGGATTTTATTTCTCGGAGCGCTTCTTCAAAGTTGGCCGTCAACTGCTTCACAGCCGAGGAGTGGCACCGACCACTGTTTTGGGCCTTCTTCATTTTCTCCACGACTTCAATTAAAGTGGCTCTGACTTTGGGGGCTGTGTCGTGGTAGTAGTCTTCTTTCACAGTAGTGTTGCGTAGTTTCACGTCCACATTCCTCAAAGTTATCAACACTTTGTCTGCCTCATTCTCCACCTCACGGAGGGCTTGATCGAATTCTTCCTCCGAGTATTGGCAGGACGTGGCGAGCCAAACGCGGTTGAGGATCCGCCAAACCGAAGTTTCCAGTCCAGAAACCCCATTGTCACAATTCAGCACAAAGGCTGAACCGGCACTGGATGACGCATCCGCAGTAGCTGGTTCCGGCCTTTGGGTGAAGACGTTGAGAAAGCCGTTAAGAAGTTTCGTCAATCCATCAGCTTCGTTTTCTGGGATTGAAATGATGCAAGACGGCCTCTTGGCTTCACGGACGTTTCGTCCTTTAGCTCCGTCTCTGAAATTCAAGAGTTTTCGTTTATACACTTCGCACTGAAATCCAAAAATCTAATTGTTTTTTGTAAAATCTTAGTGACTCACTGATTCCCGGGAGTTTCCTCAAGGATTTGTGATTCACGTGCATGAATTGCTGAAGCTGAAATAATCAAAACGCAGCAAACGAAGATTCCGAGCAAGGACGACATCGTTTCCCTTGATTACCAGTATTTATTGCTTACTATTCCAAGAACTGCAACTATATCTCT
Source organism: Sminthurides aquaticus (assembly GCA_906901655.1). NCBI lineage: Eukaryota > Metazoa > Arthropoda > Collembola > Symphypleona > Sminthurididae > Sminthurides > Sminthurides aquaticus. The sequence goes on from CAJQTT010000010.1 coordinate 3,222,008, forward strand.
TGACCCTGATTGACTTCCTTAAAGACTGCGCACAATGCAAGCATCACCTCTCCTCTCAGTTCTAACCCATGAGCGAATCACGCTCTCCAAGTTGAATTCTACTTGAACTCCTTATTACCATTTTAGATAGAGTTGTATTCTTTGTTTTGCTGTGGTTCCTGCTGGAATTCTCAACAAGTTTCAAAGGCCATTGCTGAATGTACACTATGAAACCAATGGGTTCAAGCGGTAATTTGATGCAGAGACTTGTTTCATCTATTCCAAAGAACTCTGAGCAACTTTCAAGGTCAGATTACAGGTGAGCACATTTCAGCTCGCAGGTAGGTAGGTTGTTTTCGTAAACGACTACTTGGCCAAATATCGCTTGCCTGGCTCATCTCTTGCAAATAAACATTGAAGCGTCTTTGAATCCCGCGAATGTTTACACACAAAAGTAAGGAATAGTGAGTGGAAAAGAAATAGCAGCTAATAGCTACACTGCAAATTACATAACTGTGATCCACTCTTAGAATACCAAACACTCAGAAGCTTTCGGCCGGCAAGAGCACTTGGAACGAACTATTATACGATTATTCATGCCATCTGGGATTTGAGACTCTGCAAGCACCAAATTCTTCTGCACTGCCTTCTTTAAAAGTGCTCTACACACTCTTACACAACTTGCTACAAGTCAATGTCAACTTAACTGCAGATTCAGTTTAAGCTTTACTTTTATCGTCCTACATGTTTATTTTAAATATTATCCTCGTTAAGGTTCACGCATACATCAGACCGGCATGATATGGATTTTGAATTTCATTTCCCATCTTACCTGACAATGCTGTCTTATCTTTACTCTTGGTGCAGAACAGGATTGCCTCATTGATAACACTGCGAGTTCATCCGATTTCTGATGTCACATTGCAGACAAAACAAATTATACTTCATTAAATACTAGAGTGAGCAGCTTATATTAATAGCACACTTCATGTAAATAAACGAATGCGTAAATCATGTATGCAAGTGCTAGCTATCATTTCGCAACAAATTAACTCATCAATGTCTCCTACCTCCAACTTTCATCCACATATCATTCAGTACGAGAATTGGAATCAAAATCCTATTCAATAGCCAATTATTAATTTTGCTTATCCCATGCAAGTAAAACTTTGCACGGAAGGTTGTGCGAATTTTTAAGTTAGTTACAGAATAAGAACGGAAGAATGAGAGGAATCTAAAACTACGTGTGTAAAGTATATAGATCGTCTTAAATGTTCACGGGTATAGGCAATAACTTGACTAATTTACCGAATGCCCACTGTTGCACGTTACACATGAGCAAGACAATCCTTGAAACCCTCAGAATAATATTTCCATTGCTTGGATATTAAACATACAGTTCCCCTGTTGTATCTTCACCTTTCACCACCCACACTCATTCCTATTCCTAACCTAGATTTCTTAAAGAATCTATTGAAATTATAGAATTGAACCTGCGTATTTTACATGCTTCTCTGCCTGAAATTGCAATCTGCTTAAAACGTGCTAATCATCCTCTGTTGTGCATGCAAGTAACATGCGTTATCCCCGTGAATGGTAAATTATTCTTTGACAAATTATGATTATCTTGAGTCATTCATTTCCTTCGGAGTCAAGGAGAGAAATCCATCAACTTTCTCCTACAAAAGGAAAGCAACTCAAACGAATAGAAGACGGATAAAAGCATGTGCAGATGAAGGAAAACAAAACTCGGGAAAATTGAGAAAGTATACGAGAGTTCGTATAGTGTAAAAGCTTGAGTGAACGCCGTGAGATGACCCGGGTTTCGGGGGTATTGCGCAACAGCCAGAAAATTCTCCTGTCTGTATATATTATATCTCTGTAAATTGGGATATTCAGGTCATAAGTGTGTTCCAATGTCTGGAGAAGAACGGTAGTGGATTGTGGTGGTGTCTAACGCACTGCATCAGTATTAGGGTAGGGTTGAGAGACTTGAGAAAATCAAGAGACAGAATAATAGAGTGATTTCAAGCTTGTAAGACCCTAAATTTTCTAGGCTTTTCATATATATACAAACAAGATTGGAGATACAGCATGAAAAATGAGCTTGACATTTACAATTTCCAATACTTTGTTTCCCATCTTAAGATGATTGTACGTGGAGGAAGTATCAAGTACCTCCGCGTACCTACCTTCTCATCCCCTTGACGTCCACTCCTCCCTCCTCCTGTCTTGTGTCCTATTACTTCCCCTGAATTGCAAAAAGATGACCTATTGTAGATGTCATTTTCAGATTTGCAATAAAACCACGTACGTACAAACAGCTATATACACTTTTGTTGTTTTCCCAGACTAATAAAAGCCAAAGCTCTTCTAGTAGCTCCAATAGTATAACGTTTCAGTTTCAAGGCTCGCCAAGTGGGATCATATCATTTTATTGGACAGCTGTCCTGGATTCCAGAGAATGTCTAAGGAGAACAAATGATAGGTGGAGAAAGTAGTTTTCTTTTTCGCTTCCATTTCTCCAACTTTCCAAGGGAGTTGGGTCTACGTTCCAGACACTTATTATCACCAAATCCACGGATGCCACCGATGCACTTTTCTCAGAAAGAGATAGAGAAATAGCAAAACTAAAACTTTCTTACCTGAATTTCAATAGGTTGGGAAGTACACTTGTGCATGCGAATCGTTTCCAAATGGTGATAGGAGTCAGGATGGAGTAGATTTCATGCACTGTAGCAACTCAAGTGAGGTAGACAATGATGTGAACAATGAATCCCGGCAACATGTATTTTCAAGGGATTTTTGAGAACTTCCTGCAAGTATTTGCTCTTGCACGGTACACTTGCGTGCCGAAATGACTTCAGGAGACTGCTGAGCTGACTTAGGGAACGAACCGAAAATGTTTAAGCTTTAGGCGCAAACCAATTGTATTTGAGACGAGGGTGATTAGCAATAGCAGATAATGCAGGTGGGCTGGAGTTGATTGAAGTTGGCTGTAAGGAAAAGCTGCAAGTTAATTCAGTTTTTAAATTCCGGTCGATAATTGCGGTTTGTAATAAAAATGAACCTGGGATGGCTATCTTCCACACAGAAAGATGAGAGGAAGCGCTTCGACGAGATTATTTGATTGCCTAATTACAGCAATAAAATCAGGTGGGAGAAGAGTCAGGATCAAACTTATTCTGTTCGAGATTAACGTACATCATAAAGATTAGTAAGCGGCTATTCTTACGGCTCCATGAAGTTGACAGAGAATGCAAATTACTGCGAATGTTTCCAGCTATCTGTAACTTTAACTGGTACTGTAATGTTTATCGTGTATAACGTATTATGGCAAAACAAAGTTTTAACTAGAGAATGACGAAGGCTAAGTTAGGAAATGGGAAACTCAAACTCATTTAAAATCAATTTATACGAGCTTCATAACAGGTTTCTTGCGGTATTACAGTAAATGTATACGTAACGATTCAATAATATTTGCAAATGTTAATTCAGGCTTGTATAGTCACCGCTCCACCGATGAGCATTCTGGTTCTATGAGTAAAATTTACATTTGAAAAATATCGAACAACGACATGATTGAAACTAGTCATTAGCTTATCACTTCTGCTTAGGAGCAAAAAATTTAAAGAGCGATTGACTTCCTTGAGCAGCTTTTAAGAGTTGCTTGGCCTTGGCTCCCTAAAATTAGAGGAAGGTAAGTTGGTAAATTTGCCTCGCGTGACTACAGTATGGTCAACTTACAATAACATATAGCAACCTAATTACTGGGAGTAGCGTACCTTTGGTGTATTTGTAGGAGTACCGGCTGCCGACGCTTCCCCACTATAATCCTCTAAAGGCTGCACAATTCCATCTCCGCTGTCCACCTTGACCTTTTTGTTGCTTGTAGCACTTTCCTCTTCCTCCGTTTTTCTTTTCCGATCAGATTCAGACGGTAATCCGAGATATTCAAGGAGTTTCTTTTTCATTTCAGGATCGAGATTCTCGCCAACAAGATCGCATGCATATGTCAGGTATTCTTGAGGGCTATGTAAAAAAGAAACACGATATCATACAGAATTTTGTACTTGGGCGACTAAATGATTCCCGTCGATGACCGTACAAGCCATATATACAACTTACTCCTTAGTGACTGCAGATACTGAGCTTAGGGTAAAGTTTGATGAAATGCTAGATTCCATGCGAGTAATATCCTTTTTCTCAAAATATTTCGCCACTATGTCAACTTTCCGCTTTAGCCATTGCATAGCAGTAGTTTCGTCGAAAAGGTAAGCAATGATGTCACCAGCCTCTGAAAATCAAGTAGAAACATGAATTAAATACTGCGCCTCATGAAATATCACTTACAAATACTCGCATATCTTCCATATTCCATGATTAACACCAGACCATTTTCATACTAAAACTATTGCGAATCATTACCTTTCTTAATCGAGATCTGAGTTAGATCTGTGCTAGTCATCTTTCTGCAAATTGTGTCCACAACCGTATGTGGCAAGCTGTCATGCAAGTGGTCCGTCAGTGGCTGGGCTCTGGTACTCTACATCAAAAATTAGCAGTAGAAACAAATGCGAGTGTAGCAGTTGATACTGAAGTAAATTTTGTAGATGTACGAAGAGACGTACCTTCGACATAACAGGTAGAATCAAAAATAAAGGATCAAATGGTGTAACCACATGTAAGTTTCCATCCGAGGCGACGGAGTCACCGACAAACCAGCTCCTGCATAACAAAACCCGCATGTTGTACATTCTGAGCTGTCCCATCGACTATGGTGTTAAGTTAATTAAACCTATATCTTGATTTTCAATCATCATTTTATTACCGTGTGGCCTGTTCGAATATAAGGATTTCGTACAAAAACGAGCTTGGTGGTTCCGTCTCGTCTACTCCGCTTTTTCGGCTGTCAACGAAAAACAAAGCAGGATTTCCCGTGCGAGGATGCGTTATTGAAATGAGATCAAAGTTTTCCCAACCGGCTCGGTTGATATCTGAGTTAGAAAAAATACCATCAAGATATCTGCAATTTTGAGTATACATTGTGCCGGTCAAACATAATCAATTACCTTCAGGAATTACAAAGAATTTTGGCGATAGGCCTTTATCTTTTGCGAAGTTAATAACTTGATCGTCTTCAGTATCAGCTACATCTTCGACAGCCTGAACTTCTGCATCACTTCCTTCAGCTTCATCATCACTGACTTTCTTCGGCTTAGCCGCTTTCCTGCCAGCAGGTCTTCCCATGGTTTCTTATGGTTTTGACGCCGCAGTGGTTCAAACAATTCAGCGACCCGACTTCCAATGATTCGCCTAGAATTTAATTTTACGGGTTTAATTGCAATCCAGGTATACCATCCTAAGTAAATTAAATTTTGCAATTAATGGAACGGTATCACAATTCAGCGAAGCTTTCGCATGATTAATACGATACTAATCATGATTAATAAGATACGTAATGATAACAGCCAAAACATTGTAATGGTCTGAAGCGGCAGTATACAGCAGCGCATGATGTTAATTTAACTTACCGATAATTGCAATTAAATTTCGTTTTATTGAGGGGTCAATCACTGACGGTGCAGAATAACGTATAAAAGATATTTATGTTGTACCTTTCAAAAGACATGTGGTGTGATACAAAGCAAAATAGGCTACACAAAGCTCCATATGTACACAACATGTGATTCGTGGCGCTTTAAATTGAAATTCCCTCCTTTCACTTCATTGGATAATGACCTGAGCGTGACTAAGAACCGCTCAAAATGAAAACAAGGCTAAATACGAAAGTGGACGACTTTGATGAACGTTCAAATTTTAAATTGCAGTTTTTACATTTAAAGTGCATCACAGAAAACTGCATTTGTGGATTCTTTATCACCGAGTTTAAATCAATGGAATATATAATCAAGGTAAAGGTAGTTGTCATGTTTTGATATTGTTGAAACTAAAATTATAATTACTCAGGCTCAGAATATGCCAACAAAAGTAATATTTTGAAATAATTTTTGCAGTGTGAAATTACCCGGAAATTAAGTGAATAGAAGAAAATCAAATCGGACAGAAAAAAGCGAGCAGCAATAAATTACTGTCATCACTTGACTGGATATTATGAAATTTTTATACGAATGCACCGCCTTGATAGCTTTTGAAACTGCTCTGTGTCGAAATAGAATAGGTAATAGAGAAAAATTAATTTAACATTTTTATGGGGTTTAGTAAAATATTATCTTTTTGTTTTAATCAACACGATTTTTTATGTGATGACCCGATGTAACTATTTCCTATTTTAATTTGTGTTTCGAAATTCTTACAGGGTACAGAAATCTAGTCAAAGACTTCGAAATTCGAAGATCTACTCTAAAATGGAAGAAGCATCTGTGGGAGCGTTGATCAATGACATTGTTTTAAACCCTGGAGGGTTGGAAGAGGCAGTAGTGATTGGTGATCAACTACTACCGTATTTAGAAAATGATGGATCAGGCTCGATTGTTTTGAAAGGAATTATCGATCAAAACGGATCACTCATTTTTGACACGTATTTGTGTACTACTACAAACACAGATCAGACTGTCCCAGTGCCGGGCACTGCCCAGCAAGGAACTGAATATGCTCAGGTGAGCATGTATTGACTGTTACCATTTGCACCATATGAAATGTTGGCGATTTGCAGATAAACTAATGCCGTTGTTTCTTTGTCTTACAGGTTGCGGAGAACTTTCCTCCAGTCCCGAAAACGGTCACCTCTGGGGGCAAATCAGTTCCAGGAAACTCGAGTTCAAGTGGGGTTTCTTCATCGAACACCTTGAGAAACAGTGAGCATGGACCAAATTCTGTGACACATCCGTTAGGATTTAGAGCCTGGATACCCAATTATGGCAACAATGGTAGAGCTGTTGGGACTACTTCGGCTAGTGCTTCACACGTAGAGCCACTGAATCCCCACAATTTTGACGACCCTCCACGGAATCAGCAAAGCTTGGGAAAAGCACAGCCGACTTATCTCACCAGTAATCACCGACAACCAGCAGCCAGTGATGGTATTGAACCACCTATCGGCAAAGGCCCTTATTCTTGTAACGTTTGCAAGAAAGTTTTTCCCAAGTGGCCGCAACTGAAGAAACACAAACAGATTCACTTGGATGATAAAATCCATCGCTGTCCGAAGTGCTCTGCTACCTTCAATTACGAAGGCAATCTAAAAGTGCATATTTTACTACATGAAGCTGAGCTCAGTGGTTCTTTAAACTGTCAGCTTTGTCCTGCTAAATTTACTCGGCTTGCTAGTCTCAAAAGCCACTTGAAAGTGCATGAAAAAGAAGACAACCTCTTGTGTCAAGAGTGTGGTGATGAATTTCCGACCCGCGCTAGACTTGAAGCTCATATGGGTAAGCTGGATGCGAGAACTAATATTTATTTATGTAGCGTACAATATAAACTAAATATGGTGATATTATTTATTACTACCGTTTTGAATTACAGAAGAGCATAAAACCCTAACCAAGCATACTTTGCTTCATCGATGCCGATTATGTGGTCAGGCCTTTACCCAGCTGGCACTACTGAAGTATCATTCAAAAGAGCATGTCGCTGTGAGGAACCAGCTTAAAGTATTGAACTCCAGGAGAAGAAGGAACCCAAAATCAAAAAATGCAACGAGGGAGAACATCATGCCGTCCTCTTCAGCTACTTCAGGAAGCTCACCGCCTTTGAGTGCTCATGAGAGGAAGAAAAAGAGAATATGTACTATTTGCAACAAACGATTCGAAAAACCTTCACAGCTTATCCGGCATTTGCGGATACACACTGGCGAAAAACCGTTTGTGGTAAGTAAACTGCATTTCATACTAAGTTATGGTATAGGTTGTAATTCTTAGTTTGTTCCCGGCTCCAGAATTTTCATTGATTCATGCTGATGTTTTATGGATTCATGTTATTTTTGCAGTGCAAAGATTGCGGCAAGAGTTTCAACCAGAAAGGAACTTTGGAAAGTCACATCCAGTCCATGCACAAAAAGGAAAAACCATTTCGTTGCAACCTCTGTAATTGTGTTTTCAGTCAGCGTGGGAATTTGAAAGCTCATGTGCTTAAAGTTCATGTACCACCAGCTGACAATGAAAAGGTGTTCAAGTGCCAGGAATGCTGTTGTATCTATCGAAGGCTGGCTACCTTAAATAACCACATTGCCAAAGTCCACGCTGTACATCAGGATAACGGTGGAGTAGATTCTTCTTCAGGTGGAGAAGGCGCTAACATTCAAGAGAATGCTGGGCAATCTTCAAATACTAGTTCCGATTCGGTGCCTGCAAAAATCAATACCGTTTCTCAACTGAGCCAATCTGTGGATAATGGAAGATCCGTATCTTCGAGCAAGCAGACCGGCAAAACAAATATTGGGCTAGGTGAAAACCGAATCGGACAGCTTGGTCCCAGTCAAAGGATGCAACCACCCGCAATGATCAGCCCACATGCTGCCTCTGCCTGTAGCGGAAGTGCTGAAATTTCAACAAATAACCAGCAACAAGATAGTCTTATCTCCGAAGTTCGCATTGTCCATTCAGAAATGGGTAAATTCAAGCGGTGTCCCATTAAGGTGAAGAAAGTTGGGCAGATTAAGTGGCATCTTTGCCCATATTGCCAAAAAGTATTCCGAAAACCATCCGATTTAATACGTCATATACGTACACATACGCAGGAGAAGCCATACGTTGTAAGTAGTATTTTATTTTGTTGTAATTACAGCACAGTCAAAATATTTCTAATCATTATATACCGAGATTGCAGTAATATAAAAGTTTCAAATGATTACAGTGTGACATATGTGGAAAATCCTTTGCCGTGAAGTCAACTCTCAAAAGTCATACAAAGACTCACTACCCTACTAAAGACTTGGAATGTAGAACTTGTCACAAACGTTTCTCCATGCTGTCTTCACTTAAATCCCATGAGAGGTTGCATACAGGACTGAAGCCGTTCACGTGTATGCTCTGCGGTAAATCCTTTCGTACATCATCGCAGAGAAGGATACACGCCGTCATACACACGAAACATGCCAGTGGAATGACGGGAAAACGAAGATTATTGCGGATTGGTGAAATACAAGTACCAGTTGAATTGCCGGATCCGTTGAAAATTACTCAAGATGGTTTGTATCACATTTGACTACTGAGAAATACTCGTAAGAATCGTAAGAACAGGCCGAATAAACCTTATTTCTTGATCTTACTTTTTTCAGGACTGGTCCCCGTGCCTAATCGATCTGCCATTGTTGCCTCAAATACTGACCACTCTGATGGAAAAATTCGGCCTTATAAGTGCAAGGATTGTCCAGCAGCTTTCAAAAAATCCTCGCATTTGAAGCAGCATGTACGAACGCACACAGGCGAAAAGCCATACAAATGCTTTCAATGCTCTAGGTACGTTAAGTTTCAGCTTTGATTTATTAAAACCGATTGTATTAGAACTGATAATTTGAGTTGTTTTTTTAGGAGTTTTGTATCCAGTGGTGTGTTGAAGAATCATATCAGAACCCATGAAGGAGTCCGAGCATATGCATGTACGATATGCCAATTGACGTTTACAACAAATGGGAGTCTGACGCGTCATATGGCGACGCATACCACAGCTCGTCCTTACGTTTGTCCGCATTGTCGGAAGACGTTTAAAACCAGTGTTGCATGTCGGAAGCATATCAAGACGCACAGAAACGAGCTCGCTGTAAGCGTGTCTAAAACGTCAAACGAAGTTACGAAAACTGCTGCACCCATGGCCTCTCAATCGGTCCCAGTGACTTCAAAGACGTCCATTACCTTATCAGTATCCGAGATAGAATCGAATATGTTCCCCGATACCAGTGATTTTGATCCTCATTACGATGACTGCCATCCAAATGAAGGATTTTCCAATTATACGGGTAATCGCGTATTAATGGTCTAATGTAATGTGGTGTTGTATCATAGCTGGTTACTGGATTCTTGCCTGAAGAGTAATGTATTAACTAGTATGCTTGAAATTTCAGTTATTCTGAATGGAAACCCGACCCAACCGTCATCTGGAGTGCACACCAGCGAACAAGTATCAAATACTACAGCTGCCCCTGTACAGCGACAAGAAGTCCAATTGCCAGGTCAATTGAGTGGAATCGTCAATACTAACGAAGCAAATTCAGTTCTGTCCAACTCAGCAATGATCCAAGCCTCTGCAGATTTGGAATCCAACTTATTGGCATGTACTGAAAGTGTAGTGGGGAATGCTCAATTCACTTTAGATTGTTCCCAGAATTTTGTTAATTCCGTAATTGACAATGTCAATCAGCAATCTTTGGGTGGTCAGCAGCTGCAAATGGAGCAAGCGTTTGGTGTTGTCGGTCAAGGCCAATTTGATCCCATGTATGCTGTTCAGGATTTTCTGACCGCTGGAACGCCTCATGGAATAAGCACGGAAGACATTATCAACTCTTGCATTCCTGGAGCTATAACGACGCAAGATATTCTGTCCTACGATTTTCCCGCTCCCGATGGAAGTGGCGTGTTTTTACCACAATCTTCATCTCAAGCTGTACAAAGTTCTGGAAAATCAACTAACATTGAACTTTCTGCCAAACAGCTGACTTCAGAGGTATCAGTTTCATCGGCTACCTTAGTGGTCCAAGAAAAGAAAGTATCCACTAGACAGAAAAGTAATCTTGAAAGTACTGTAAAAAATACGTCAGAAGTAGAAAAGATCCGGGAATCGTCGAGGCCAATATCAGAAAAGATTTATAACGAATTGAGAATGCAAGAACAAAAGCTAAATCGAAGCGGTGGTGGCAATTCTGGTATATCTGGCGGTGGAAGTTTTAACGAGTGCCAATTTTGTCACCGTGTCTTCAGAAAACGTTCGGATTTGACAAGACATGTGCGCATACACACCGGCGAGAAGCCATTCAGGTAATTGGTTTTAATTTTTTTTAGTTAAATTTTCTAAAACATTACCAGAATGTTAAATTCTTTTCATTCGAATTCAGGTGTCAAATGTGCGGAAAAACATTCCGCGTGAAATCTACCTTAGAGGCCCATTTAAAAACTCACGATGGAGTAAAAACAGTGTCTTGCCACGTTTGCAACAATTTATTCTCCACGAAAAGTAGCTTGCGGGTACACATGCGTTTGCACACCGGAGCCAAGCCATATTCCTGCCCAAATTGCAATTTGAGTTTCCGGACATCTGGTCATCGAAAAGCTCATCTTGTGTCACACTTCAAACCTGCAAAAGAGTCAACTACGCTTCCCATTACACCTGATATTTCAGCCAGCCCCTCTCTTACGACTCTATCCCGCAATCCAAATGCGAATGTAATCCATACAACTCCAGCAGTAGACACAAAGCTCGTTCCTGTAAGCCGCCAGCCACAAGCAGCTGTACCACCACCTCCTGTGTCGGTTGTTTTGGTAAACGATACTGAAAACCAATCCGGCGAGACTGTGCAAGATCAAAAGCCGACACCAGCATTTATTCGGCCTGCAGTATCAAACGAAATCCAAGATCAGTTGGACCTACCGGCCGAATTTGTTTCCTACGAGAATAACGTTGCAGGAATGCAAGATGAAGAAAATGCCGACACTCTTCAAGTAATCGGCAGCGTTCAGTTCTCAGTGGACGGTCAAACGTTCCAGATAGCAAATATCCCCGGCCTAGACTTGTCGTCTCTTCAAGTGGATGACAGTTTCTTCCAAAATCTTGCCAATGTAATCTTTTTACCCACCGGAGGATCCGAAATGGATCCAGGAGCTTCATCTCAAACCTCATCTGTATTTGATTCAACTACCACATCAATTCTCCAGACCCATCAGCAGTCAAACCAGCTATCCGTTAACCCAGATCAGGGAATGAACATTTCCGAAATCAACTTACCTCAAGACCAGACATCATGCGCCGGTGTTCTTACCGGTAGAGATGTAAATGTGGGCCATCCTTCTAACATTACAAATCAAAGTGAACAAACTCTTTCAGCTCTGAGTGCCTCTTCCAGTTCCTTACAAGTCAAAGATCTGAATCCCCATTCAGCTAAACCCGTGAATCAAAATTCATCCCAGCAACCGAATCAGCGGAAACAAAACTTATCTCAAATCAGTCAACCTCAGTCTAACAACTCTCTTTCTCAACCCACTTCGATCTCTGTATTATCCCGCCAAAACAAGAATGATCAAGACAGATCCTGTAAAATTTGTTCCAAAAGTTTTACTAAACCGAGCTTACTCCTTCGTCACATGAGGGTACATACAGGAGAAAAACCGTACGAATGTAACATCTGTCATCAAAGATTTTCTCAGCAAACATCATTATCAGCCCATCATTATACCCACACGAATGAAAAACCTTTCTCTTGCACTATCTGTCCTTTCCGCACTGTCCAGAAAGCCGCTCTTCGAAAACATGTTATCAAAGCTCACCCAGCTCATTCATCATAATCTTGTAAGTTAACAACAATTGCCACTCTTATGTCTTTTTACTGCTTGTCTAACAGTACCGCACACTCTCACGTAGAAACCGAGAAATTCGAAATGTAGTTAAATCTCATCTTTACAGTCGTAGTAAATATCCCTATTAGCAATTTTTCCTACTTTTTCGTTTTTACCGAGAAAAGCGAGCTCGAAGTTACGAATTTCTTATATGATTTACTACAGGGCCCGCGCACATATTATATTATGCAATCGTGTTCTAATCATTTTTTAGCAAAAAATTGAACTATAAAAAACAAAAATGATTGGATTAGACAAGTTATTGGATTCTTTCAAAAAAGTTTGCCGAAATATCAAAAAGGAGTTTCAGAAACGCAAAAATAATCGTTTACGGTAAAACAGGACAGATTTTCTTCACTCAAGCGTACAGGATTCGATATCATGTACATACGCTGGATTTGTTTACATTTTGCTGATCATCCATCCTCCAGGACGATTTAGTTTTATCGTGTAAGACGATCATAAGCTACTTTTCACTTATTACGATGTCTTAATCGCCGGGAACCTAATTTTGTTGACCTTATTTGTGGATAGTTCCTAGTGTTTTTATTGAATTTTAGGGGAATTCGGCAAAAGTAGGAAAATTGGCTAACAGGGATATTAACTACAACCATATTGATGAGATTTAGCTACATTTCAAATTTCTCGGTTTCTACGTGAGAGTGTGCGGTACTGTAAAATCTTTCTCGTGTTTGTACCAAAATTGGCTAAATTATTTTTGTACCGAACAACATATGTCATGTCTCCATTTCTAACTCGTATTTAACTTACTTATATTACTGATTTCTGCTTTCTTTATGTCATTCACCAATGAAACTCTGAAGTCCTTGAACTAATCGAGTCCATCTTGTTTATTTTCAGGAATCATGATAGATTATCTAGTCATCAGTCCTGAATCCTATCAAGCCCTCAATCGCATTACCTCTGAAGTTTATATTTTTCTACACACAATACGCTCCTCATCAGCTACCTCTGTTAACCATGAATTTTGAAACACGTCAACCCAAAGTATGCCTCCTGAAACCAACTTCTATTTTACCACCGCAGACAAATTGAACTTAATTCAGAGTCAATCCTCACCCTAGTTAAAAGTAACTGTAAACAATAGATATAATTATGTACAACTACCTAAGCTATTTTGCAGATTTTGCAATTTTGTATTATCATAGAGACGATTTTAACTGTATCATAAATCTACACACTAAATTACGGGAAAAGCTAGAATCGAAGTTATTTACAAAATTACGTATAGCTTGCTAGGTAAACATTTTTCACTATTTTTACTAAGGATAGTTAAAATTAGTATAAATCAAAATCATTGTGTCCGAGATATATCTATATTTTCTACGCTCTCTATAAATTCTAAAAGTACTTTAAAGTAGATTACACCAGACGAAATACATATAGTTACTAGCTTCTATTCTTCTTAATCGTAAATTATAATACTGAGACTGCTAAATTTCAAACCACTAATTAATTGTTTAAAATTCCTTACTTGATCTATAGCCTTTAACGAAAATTATACGAGAAAAAATGGGGAAAAACATTACAAAAATATTCATTGTAGTTTAGCATGTCGAAATATTAAAATTGAGAGATTAAATAAGCTTTAAATCAGCTGCGCTGACGCAGACCTAAATGCTGTGAATGTTGTTGGAGAGAGCAAAAGTAAGGACGTGGTCCGATTGTATTATCGAGGCTACTGACGAAGCGGCTCTCCCAGGCGCAATCCCCCTACTGCCCGACACGAAGGCTTTTGGCTGCTGGGTTTCCCCCCTGGCCCGGTTCACCTTTCCTTAGCCAACCTGGTAGCACGAAGCTCCCCCCATGTTACCATATTGATGCTCTGGGCTTAGATGGGGCACCCAGTCAACGAACACAACCTCGCCAGCAGAACTCCCCAACTCAAACCATCCACACGACCAAGCTTCCTAGACACTGGATTACAGGAGCACGCCACAACTCCCAGCGAAAGTGAGGGCGAAAATATCTCTACTTATCCTTCCAGCTCCGGATTCGAATCCTGTAGTACCCAACACATTTTGCATTCATTTCCCTATCCATTCTCATGCTATTCGACTGCACTGAAATACACAGCTACGGGGCATTGTGAAACTATTCAATGACTGTTTTATAAGGACATGGCCGTCTGTGTTTAGCATATTTGTAATGGGCAATATAAGATGGTCATCTACTCTTGATATTTATGAATCTGTCTGCTTTCACAATTCTCTGACTTCACCTTGGAGATTTTAAAGTATTGACAAAACAACTTCAATTTACTGTAGATAAAAAGCGGATTTTCAACAAAAGTTACTCTTCAATTTGCGGGTAAATTTTAAAATTTATACACAACAAAATATTGCAATTTTCTAAACCTTTTGCGAATATCAACACTAAGAACACATTTGGTCTTACAACATCCATGTTGTTTTGACCCGCCAACTTCGTTGTTAAACTCATGATGGTCCAATATGAGAGTATACAGAAAATTTTAAAATATTGTGGCACATTGCAAGATAAAAAACCTAATTTTAATTAAATTAATCCCAATTTTTTAATTTTTTATAGTATCAGAAATAAACAATTTATCATACAACGATTGAGAATGCATTGCCCGAGTAAACCACTTGGATTAACTTTGGACCAGTGCTTGGCCAAGAGCTTGCCACTGCTCCCAGGGAATTCCTTTAATTTCAACGTAAGCACAAGCTTAATACGGCTTCAATTAAACTAGGATTAGAAATTTTCGTCTAATTTTTAACTCGGTAACCAAAAGACTATATAAATCGATATTTTTTCAAAGTCTATGGCCCTCAAACCTAAACTTTACCAGAATAGAATTGGCAAACCGGGATAAGAACCAAATTAACCGAAATAATTCAATTTTAGGTCGGAGCTGACCGTTTTCACTTGTCCCACCACTGGGGCTTTTTGTCAAAAAATGTACCCGTTCTCCTGGACCGAGAAGGAGGAAGGCCAAAGCCAGGCATTGGTGGCACATCATTGCCTGCATGGGCACCTTGTAAAACCATGCCAGAATCTTCAATTTATCCGCAAGGCTGTGGTCCAAAAGTTCCATCGTGGTTGGCATTTGATAAGCAGGTAAAGGACTTTAGCGGCGGCTCGTTAAATTTCTATACCGCAGTTGAAACTAGCAGAGGTGCTTGATGAGTGCGTATTTGTTTGATTGATTATTGACTTAAATTATTTCTGATTCGTTTTGATTTTCCAATGAATCTACCTGTCCAGGTTCTAGCTTTTCATGGATACTATCAAGAGCCAATACCAGAATCACGGATGGAAAACTACAGGGTTCATCAATGTAAAATATTATTTTTCCTCGAAGACGATACAATCAAAGTGCTTGAGCCGGAGACTTATAATTCCGGCCTACCCCAAGGAACAATCATTCGGAGACACCGCATACCCCTACCGCCCCCTTGCGAAGAAAGTTACTACACAGTAGAGCACTTGAACGTGGGCTGTGAAATTAATTTTTATGGGAAAGTTTTCTTCATTTGTTCTTGTGACAAGTTCACAAGGAATTTTTTGAATCGTCTTGGTATACCCGTTGGACAAGACATGGAAACTCCTAGAGATGTGGCCACGGAGAAAATGATTGATGCAAGTTCCAGTGCTGACTATTAGAGTTGCAGTTTTAATATTAAAGGTTCAAAAATATTTAGACTGGCACTATAATTTTGTTCTTTACAAACATTAGGCAAAATTAAGCCTCTTCCCGAGGAAACCGTACCACGGAGTTGACACTCGAGGACCCTTTTTGGAGCACGATCGCCATGTCCTAAGGTTCTGGGCTTATTGGGACGACAGGTGTAATTTGCACGGAGATTTGAGGCAGTTTGTAGTCCATTATTTTCTGAGCGATGACACGATGGAAGTCCGAGAGATTATTCGACCGAATTCCGGCTATGATTCCTTCCCGGCTTTTATCCGTAGAGGGAAAGTTCCTAAGGTTAATTTCTCCTAGGGTGATAAATAATTGATTCTTTGCCAATGACTTTTTTGTATGCGTGCCCTCAGTTAGTTGAGTTGAATCAAATAAATGTAAGTTAATATTACTTTTACAGGATACAAATGATCTCGTGCCGTTACCCGGAGTTATTGCACCGCAAACCGTTTTAAATGTGTTCGGATCGGCGCACGTTGCATCAGGGCCTCGGAAGGGTCACTATTTGTTGGACAATTTAGGCATTGCGTCAAGAAATACTGAATATTACAAAGATTCAGACCTGGCAATTGGAGCAGTGCTGAATATTTTTGGACGAGCCTTTACACTTTGTGACTGCGATGAATACACCAAACATTATTATCGAGCAAAATATCAAGTTCGTAAGTATTCCTGCTCTTTGACTTGCAGTTTCAAAAATATGTTTTATTAGAACTATTGGCTGATTATTCTTGGTAAGGATAAGGATGGGTTTGAAATGTATTTGTATTTAACAGAGGACTTTACACCTCTTGTTCTGGATGAACCTAAGAAAGAAGTCCCTTGTCCACAAGTTCCGCCCTATCACGGCTGGGGAACTGAAGAAGATTCGCTCGTCAGCTGCAAAAGCTTAGAGATGAGACCTTCAATCAAAGATTTCAGAAAGGAGGCGGAAATGGAAAAGTAAGCTTTAGTACGATCGGTAAAGCATAAGCAGCATGTGAAAAAATATGATTAGAGTTTTGAAAATTCTTAAACTTCTTTGTTAAAATATATTTTTAGTATCGTTTTGTGTAAAATTTAATTTGCAGGGATATTCTTCGCTTTCAAGCAAAATTTTACCAGCCATTGCAACGCGTTAACGATGCCAGAAGATTTACTGTAAATTATTACATGGCTGATGACACTGTTCAGATCTTTGAAAATGAGCATCCAAATACAGGTTGCGGTATACAATTCCTGGAATAATGAAATTTTAAAGTTGCATGCCTAACTAGCTACTGTATTTCTTTTCATAGGTTTACCCAAGGGAAACTTCTTGTACAGATGCAGAGTGAAGAAACCCGGCTACGATCCACTAAAAGGCGTAGAAGCTGAATATTTTGAGCCAGGTGAATTTTATGTGGGGAATATTTTGGAAATGAATGGGTTTACGTTCCAGTTACTAAGTGCTGATGAGTACACGTACAAATACATGGAGCACAACAATGAGAAGGTAAACCAGGAGATTTGCAATATTTTATTCTAGGATCACTAGATAGTTTTCGTAACATCAATTGCTATCCTACTCTCTCAGTTTCCCCACGCCGACGTCGGAAAGTGCTTGAAGAAAGTAAGAGAAGCGTTTGGACCGCTGGAAGCAGAACAAGTTTTGATGAGATTCGCTGAATGCGATTGCAAAAAACAGGGTGTTGCTAGCCTGGAGGATTTCCGGTGCATTCTTTTGGAGTTAACGAAAAATACGTTGAGCGAACACGAAGTAATGACACTCTCAAGGGCATATGAGTGCGCAGCGCCCCCTCCTGGCACAGACTGGGCTACAGTCCAGTAAGCTTGTTAATTAATATCTTGAAACAATGAATTTCTGCTTTAAAATCATTTGAAAAATATATTTTTTAAATTTTCAGAGCCATTTGTCAGACGGAGCTAAGAAAAAATAATTTTGATAAGCAGCTCCTCGCAAGAATCGAATACACGTTTCGCTACCACGATCCTTGCCGCTCTGGTAAAATCGATCGTGATACTCTCAAGGCCACGTTGAAGGGGGCAAGGCTGCCACTTTTTAAGGAGCTGCTGGAATACCTTGTTAAAAAGTGAGCCTTTCTGCAATTTTTCCAAATAAGTGAATGATGCGGACAATTAGCCGTTACCATGGAGAAACCTTACAGCAGTTTATCAACAGTTAACTTTGATTCCAGCTGGCCTAGCGATCCTAACAACAAGGAATGTTGCAAGGTGGATTATTGCTGTCTACTGCGTTTTCTGAATTGGGAAGAGAATCCAGCTCCGATTGCAAAACCTGCCGCAATTCAGTGCGTAATGAAATGGGTTGAACCACAGCCTCCAACAGAAATATTTTGCGTTAATTACCGCGCCTTCCTCGAGGATGTGTGCCCTAACTTTAAATGCGCCCTCCCTGCGGTCTGTTGCTGTTGCAACCAAGGAACGCCGTGCCCATTGCATCCAGGTGGTCAGAATTTCGGATGTGGACAAGGCGGAATGACTAGCGGAGCACCTCAAGCATATGAGCTGAGTGCAACCAGTCAGGATATGACTCCAATTACCTACAAGGCGCAGAATATTGACCTAAACGCTGGAGGGGATCAGTGCACACCGATTGAGATTCATGTGTCACCCTGTTCTCAGGAGGTCACTTGCATTCCGCCGCACAAATGTCATCCTGATGCTCCACACTGCAATGAACCTAAGGATTGTCCTAGTGACTACAACTATTTGCAGTCTTAACTGGGAATTATCTTCAATGCAAACATCGCTTATATGATGAATGCATTCGGAAGGCGGGAAACCATTAAAATTGTTGATGAAAATAAATACACCATTAACCAGTGTAACCCTATTAATGTACTACTAAATAAAGTTGCATTCTTAGAAGCCAAAACAAGCGAAGAGTGAATCATTAATGTGAACATGTTTGTCTTTATCAATATAGCAAGTACTCCAGATGATTTATATTACTCTCTTCCGCAGCTCAAATTTAGGCTGGTGCTGGTTCACGGCTTATCCCGTATATAATTTGGTTATAACTGCTCTCCCTTTTATTTAAATGCGCTTTGGAGGCCCTCCGCCCTCTCTGCGTTCCCGTTCCCTGAAGGAGTTTTAAGCTGCACAAGTCCAATCTTTGGCTTGTGGATATTCATTTATTCTTCATTGACTGTCAATGTATTGAACAGTGTTGGATACTAGTGCTGCATGTACTATTAACATTCTTTGCAGCCTCCCAGGGAAGTTATGTAATAATGTTTTTCCCTGAAATGGATTAATCATGTATTAAATGCTGAAGAGCAGCAAGCTAACTCAAGCTGCAGGCTGACAAGGTAACGTGAACCTGAACAACCATCAGTAGGCTTCATTTCAAACGGAGGGAAGGAATAGTCAGAACAATGAAGTTTTTATAAAGCTGTCACAGTCAACTAGCTGCTATTACGCAAAATGTTCCGCTACTACCAATGTATCATCATACTGTTTACCCTTTGTATAAGAAGCTACTGCTCTCCTGGTTATGTAGTTCAATAGGATGGAGGTACACTTTTAGTCCTTGATAGTTTAATCTCTAGACTTCTCTGTACCCAGCTTCTTAGTAGATGAAGCGAGATGATTGTGACATAGCAAAGTATTTGTGTAAAACCTAACAAGGGACGGTCAAGTGAAGACATAAAAGAATTTTTGGAGACGGTATACTTAGTTACCAACAGTTACTATTTCAATTTACGGTATTTTGATAAAAACAGTAGTAAAAATGGACTCCATTTTGAAAGAAGCGCATGCAGGGGTCCTGTCCACGATAACTCCGGAGTATCAAGCTTCCGAAGATGAATCCAGGCAATTACTGTCCATAGCTGTTGAAGTTATCCAAGAAATTAATAACATACGAGCTAAGACAGGCGCTGAGCCGCTAATTCTTGACTTGGACGTAAGCATTTCATTACTCATTACATGAATAATATGGTTAGCAAAATTTTATATGCTAATCCTCCGTTAACAAGTGAGCATAACATTGCATGGAAGTAATTTGAGTGCATCTGAGTAATGCTGTATTATATCAATATGTTTGATCTGGATCTGGTCGTATGGATGAGATCAGAACTTGTCACCATTTTGGGGGTCTATGGTTACCCGATCAGATCCAGATGAAAAAAAATTGAGATTATCACTAACCTCGTAGAATTCCTGTTGGGATAGCCAAAATCAAAGGATCTGTCCCACCGAGCCCAGAAGGATCTGATATCTAGATCTTCATATGTTTTCTTGATCTGAGATTCATAGACCAAATCCAGATGCAGATCTAGATCATACAAAAATTCTGATATAAACCAGCAACTCCATGCGTATATAACCTTTTCTCTTCAACCCATCTCACGCTTATTCAAAAGGTAGAATTCAATTAGAATTTTGAAACTAGTTAGTCAGATTTGAGTAGATCAAAGAATGAAGTAATTGATACGTTTGAGCGTGGTAAAATTGTGCTCTTTGTATACTACACCTTTGTCCTTTTTATAATTGATAATGTCTGTGTTTGACTCGTTTCAGTTGACCAAGCAATGCATTATAGAGGCAGAAACTATGTGTTATTCTGATGGGACAATGCAAGTTCACCGGGGTTTGGGACAGATTGCATGCACTGGGAGAATAAATTCAATCCAAGCGGATTTCTCATCGGCCGCAGCAAAAAGTATGGACCACTTCATGCGACTACGAGTACCAAGGCTCACTGAAAAATCGAGTAAGTTCAGAGTATCTATGGATTAACTGTGTAATTTTAATCACCACAAGCACATTCAACCCAGCATTACCAACGTTTATCTTCTATTTCTTAATCAAGTTTCATACTGACTGAATTAACTTTTTAGCAATGCCTATATTTTGTATTGCAGGACTGATTTCAAAAATACTCTGGATGTCGTCTACCAAGATTGGCATGGGCCAGGCCTTAAAGAGTAACCCAACCAATAGAGAGTACTTGCCTAAAGTACTCATGATATTACGCTTTGATCCGCCAATGCCTGATACAGCATCCCCACTTGACTTTCAGGAGAACATAGGGAAAGTTCCTCTTAATGATATTTGGATGCAACGTTCAATCGAGAACAGAAGGAGTTGTCATTTGTCATATCCTTTAAAAGAAATGCACCATCGCTTCGAATTGTGAACATAGATTGCTGGGATTCACATTTTTGTGTTTATGTTGTCCCAGCTTGTATGCTTACTCCATTAGAAATGCCTGTGGTACTACGGTACTTCCAAAAAGATCATAGTGCTTACTAAAAATGTTCTGAATACTTAATTGTTTGAAAATGTACATAACGATGATTGAATGGATTTGAAAAATTGTAATGCAGCACTTGGCTACAGTACTTGCTGAATTTGTTAATAAATTTCAATAATTCATAGCAATAATTGTTTGTACAGTGATGCTGCTTCTCATGTATCTCCTTGTTCTTTGATTATCACAGGCGTTCGCAAAAAAATTAAGAAACATTACAGGTGAAATGATAATCCGTTCTCTTGGATCCTCCCATGTACATATGATCATTCACATGCATGTGTAGGTAGGTTCTTTGGCAGGGGAATTTGTTTTGGACAAAAAATTAGCATTTCGACCGCATTCCAGCTTCCTGGAGTGATGCACAATTTACTCACCCAGTTACTAAATTTTGAGTAAACGGTTCAGATTTTTGAAAACGAGCATCCACATACAGGTTGCTGTATACAATTCCAGGAATAATGACATTCAAAGTTGCATGCCTAACTTGCGGGTTATTTTCTGTTCATAGGTTTACCCAAGGGAAACTTCTTGCACAGATGCAGAGTGAAGAAACCCGGCTACGATCCACTAAAAGGCGTAGAAGCTGAATATTTTGAGCCAGGTGAATTTTATGTGGGGAGTATTTTGGAAATGAATGGGTTTACGTTCCAGTTACTAAGTGCTGATGAGTACACGTACACATGTCAAAGATATTGAATAGCCTAAAGAGATTTTTTTCTTTCTGCTTTTGTAGCGCTTTTAGATTGCAGTATCCTGCCAAGTGTTTCATGCCATGGATTAGCCCTATTTCTAAGCTTTCGAACAAGCATACACACTTGTGACGTCTGAGGTCATGTTGGATGTAGTGACCTACGATTAAAAGGATGTGCTGAAATGCCAACCAAACAAATGAGTAGCCTATTTCTATATTATGGTGACCTAAGTTACTTAGTTAAGTACTATTTGGGCATGATACTGCAATCTGAAAGCGCTGCAAATGCAGAAAGAAAAAAACCTCTTTAGGCTACTCAATATCTTTGATATGTGTACAAATACATGGAGCACAACAATGAGAAGGTAAACTAGGAGATTTATGCTATTTGATTCTTGGATCACTAGATAATTCTACCAATTAATGAACAGTCATTTCCGTTTTCTCAGTTTCCCCACGCCGACGTCGGAAAGTGCTTGAAGAAAGTAAGAGAAGCGTTTGGACCGCTGGAAGCAGAACAAGTTTTGATGAGATTCGCTGAATGCGATTGCAAAAAACAGGGTGTTGCCAGCCTGGAGGATTTCCGGTGCATTCTTTTGGAGTTAACGAAAAATACGTTGAGCGAACACGAAGTAATGACACTCTCAAGGGCATATGAGTGCGCAGCGCCCCCTCCTGGCACAGACTGGGCTACAGTCCAGTAAGCTTGTTAATTAATATCTTGAAACAATGAATTTCTGCTTTAAAATCATTTGAAAAATATATTTTTTAAATTTTCAGAGCCATTTGTCAGACGGAGCTAAGAAAAAATAATTTTGATAAGCAGCTCCTCGCAAGAATCGAATACACGTTTCGCTACCACGATCCTTGCCGCTCTGGTAAAATCGATCGTGATACTCTCAAGGCCACGTTGAAGGGGGCAAGGCTGCCACTTTTTAAGGAGTTGCTGGAATACCTTGTTAAAAAGTGAGCCTTTCTGTAATTTTTCCAAATAAGTGACTGATGCGGACAATTAGCCGTTTCCATGGAGAAACCTTACAGCAGTTTATCAACAGTTAACTTTGATTCCAGCTGGCCTAGCGATCCTAACAACAAGGAATGTTGCAACTTACTTGCAAGTTGGATTATTGCTGTCTCCTGCATTTCATGAATTAGGACATTAACGAAGCCCCGATTTCAAACCTGCCGTGCCGCAATTCAATGCGTCATGAAATGGGTTCCACATTGCAACAAATAATGGCATGTTATGGACGTTCTAAATATTTTGCCAGAAAGTCAAATTTTACAGAAGGTACGCACATGAGAAGGTCACCCAGTTCTTCCTAAAAGATGGGAAACCTTGGAAACTTCCAAAATAGGCTCCAAGGGACAATCATCATAAAAGGGAAAAGGGCCTTAGCACCTCTGCAATTCTTCCGCTGCGCATGCCCCTCCTGACCTACGCGGCTAGGCTTGAACACTTGAATACTCAAATTATCACAAAAATTTCAGATTATTGTTTGGAAACAGCATAAAACTTCTCAGTTGTTTTTATGTACACGTTAACCATGAAGAAATGGCTATTAAACTTCAAACCAAAAGAAGAACCAACGGCTGCACCCGAGGCTTTGATGGTAAGGAACGCATTAATTGATAGCTATACTATCCTTCTCTGCGTGTATACATATACAAGTTGAACACCGTTAATAGCCTTGAACGGCATTTCCCCCCAATCTTCACGGCAAAAGTAATTTTAAAAAGCGCAACATTTCAAATTTCAAAATTCCCCAACAATAAATTCAAATCCACGGACATTTTATACATTCAGTATTCTCACAAGGCTCGTTATTGTTAGGTGGTGTAATTTTTGCTATTACATTCGTTTTTCGTTACATCAATTTTAAAGATTAAAGGTTTAGAAAATAAGTTTAACCTTCTAATTTTACGTTTACAGATGGTCTTGGTTTTATCCCATATATTTTCAATGCTTTCACCAAAAGACCTCAAGCATTGTCGCTTGGTTTGTCATCGGTGGAATGCTGTATCGAAGATGCATCTCTCTAGGAAAACATATATAACGTTGGGCAAACCTTACTTTACAGAAAAAGACATTATTTGCTGCGCCTTTTATCGTATTACAGCTGATTCGTGTAGCTTAAAGAAAGCTAAGGAGTTCCTAAATTTCATGAACATTCGTAATACTCTGCTGAGTATTGCCTTTAAGAACTTCAAAGTTCGTCCCTCTTTAGTAGCGGAAGTTATAGGAGATTTGCTCCTACATCCCAGGATCCGAGATGACATAACCAGACTTGACGTTGCAGTTTACCCCGTCCAGCTGGAGTGGCTAAAGATAATTGTCGAGGGTTTGAAAAACCTAAACGAATTAAACGTAATGGTCGTAACGAGTGACAGAAAAAGTGCAAAAAGGCCTTCCCCTCCACCTCCAGACTTTCCCTGGCAAGACCTTGGATTGTTGGGAGAAGTTTCTCCGTCTTTAAGCGTTCCGCAGCAGTATCTGGAAGAAGCAAAATATGAAAGACGTGTAACTAACCTGGAACTTCAAACCTTTAGGATTACTGGTCATGACTATCGCTCCTTCCCATGTTGGATTTTTGAGCGGGTGACCAAGCTCAGGGTAAGTTAATTTAAAACATACCTGAAACTAAATTTTCAATAAAGCAAACGTCTTTCGCAACTGTTCCAAAGAATTTGTAGCCCCAAGTAATTTGTGCAATTTTTATATGAAAGCTCTAATACTTTTTACTGTAAATCTTTAGCATTTGCGATGGGGATTCAACTCAAAACTGAAATACTCTGGATCAATTGAATATTTGACTCAGAAATTCAAAGTTAAAGGCTTGAAGAGTTTCGAACTTATCGATCCGTTCGGTATTATGAGGTAAAATTTTATTTTCGTCCTATACTTTTGTCTTGTCTAAACACATGAAACATTATGGAAGCTACGGATGAACTATTTTAATTCATGGGGTTTATTTTCTCGGTCACATACAGACTGTATCGCAACGACTTGGACATTGTCTGTACCACAAACAAGTTAGGCTTGTTTCTAAAGAATCACTGCGAAGGAACTTTAGAATCTTTGATACTAAATGGAAATGGATACCACATTGGGAAAATTTTTTCATCTGTGTCTCTCTGCACGCTACAAGTTCTAAGATTTGAATGGACAAAATCAGTCGATGACAGAGATTTCAATTGGGAGTTGAAGAGTGGCGAGAAGTCAAATTACACAGTGACAGGAAAAATGAGTCAACAAGAACCAGCTTCGGACTTTTTAGCAATAATACCTCTACTCCATGGCATGAATCGGCTCAAAAGCCTTCGAATCCAAACTGCGATCAAAATCCAACGAAATCCTGGATGCAAGGATACAGATAACAATGACGTTCTGGAAACCATCTCAAGTAGTATGCACGTTGTAACAACGAGACGCTTTCCCAGTGTCACAACCTTGCATATCCAAGTTAAGTGCTCAATAACTGAAAGAATCGAATTTGAAAGACTGGAGACTACAGTTGTTGTAGCAAACCTGCCACAGCAACTACAAATTGCTTTTCCTTCTCTCGTCAAACTGACTATTCGCAATATATACCCCAGTCTAGTTAACTCGCTTCTTCAAACCGTACATGAAAATTTGGAATTCCTGGAAATATTCTGTGACAAGGACTGCACAATTCTCGTTTCCGACAAGGATTTTCTTCAAAACAATGCTTTGCTCCGTCTACACAGTAAGCCGGTTTGAACGGGAAATTTTGGAGTCATCCTTGCAAATAACCAAATCCTTTTTGTTTGGAGACGAGAATCACCATAAGGAAGAAGAAGCCGTTATCGAATAATTGTTTTAATGTAATTTCAGAGCTCCGAGAATTTCAGTTCACTAACGATTATTACCGATTAACGGATTCAGTCATTTACGAAGGTTTTCTAAAGCTTCCTAAATTACACACCCTCAGACTGCTGTACACGTTCGACGTAAGCCGGTTTTATGCGTAAACCAAAAAGCATTTAACATCTTTTAAATTCACAAATACACGCAAATAAGTTAACATGATTTTGTTTGGAATTCTTTAGATAGACTTAAAATTTGGGAAAAGAGCGCTCAAGAAGTTGAAGGAAAAACTAGTGTTGTACGAAAGTAAGTGATATTTTTTGTTCATTTGTATTACCGTATGATATCATGGATTGTCTTGTCTTACACAACTAAAGAAATATGGTTTCTAAATGTATTTTTAGGCACAACGTATGAGAGAAGTACGAACCTAGAAAATTGAAAATGCAGGAGTTTACACAAAAAATCATCAACCCGATCAGTGAACTGTACAATGTGACGGTGTAATGCCTGGAGCGAAACACAGTTCTTGTGAAATCTGGGTTCACTGGGAATGGAGCATGCGCTTACATTGATAATATTTCGAATTCGATATATTTATATAAATACGTTCAAGAATAAAGTGCCATGCCACGGCGATGATAATTTGCAACCTGATTATATTACTGCAGCAAGAATTGCAATAACATTGCAGATCTTTTCTAAAGTTGAAGCTGGGCTTAGTGGTTGACCATGGCACTCGGCACGGTAAAAGTACAGACGAAGCAGGACAAAGATATCTTTCCATTCAGGTAGCTTCTTACAGCTTTGAGGATACCCGCCATCGCTTCCGCTAGTAGCGTTTCTATTTTGTGTGATGGCAAGAACTGTTTTTGGAGACTTCGGCTCCGAGGGCGTTCGAAAGAATTTTGGCAACTACCTGTACTTGTTTTTGCTTGACGACGTTAATTGTAATGGCGGCGAATCGTTCAAAATCGGCTGGTTCTCATTACAGGGCAGCACCACCTCCTAGCCGTCACGGGGTCTAAACGGTTTGCTTGAGTCAGTTCCCTCAAGAAGACGCAGTATTATTCTGGATTCATACGAGTTCCCAGAGAAATGATCCCTTTTAGATTATAATTTCTCAGCAGCATATGCTTCCTCTGCGCTACCTCTGCGCATGCTCCTAGTCTACGCGGTTAGCCTTAAAAACTCAAATTGTTACAAAAATTTCATAGTATCTCGTGAAAAAAAAAGAGCAATATCTAATTAATTTTTATGTGTCTGTTCACCATGAGGAAGCGGCTAATAAACTCTAAACCAATAGAGGTCACAGCGAGGACTGCTGCTATATTCGAGGCAATGATGGTGAGCAAAACATTCATTAAAACCATCCTACATACTTCCATGCTGCTTGCTTGGTGGAGAAGAGATAAGGTTAAAACTGTTTTGTTGACTAATACCGGTATGGCTACACGGGAAATATAAGAATGGTGGTATAAGTTGGGCTAAGCGTTTTCTGGATTTATGTTTACAATTCTTTGGGTTAATTGGATCTATTAGAAATCGTTGTAAACGATTAGCAAGGAATTAAACCTAATTTCATTTAACAATTTCGCCATTTTAGACGGACCTGGTTTTGTCAAATATATTCTCCATGCTTCCACCAAAAGACCTCAAGCATTGTCGCTTAGTTTGCCAGAAATGGAATGCCATATCCAAGAAATATTTATCGCTACACACGATTACAATATTTGTAACATATGCATGTGACGACAAAGTCCGATGGAAATGGTCTTTGCTTGGAGAGAATGAAAACAACTTGAAGAATGCAGAAGATTTTATCAATGTTGTGAATACCCGTGACTTCCTCCTAGGCATAGCGTTCAAGAACCTCAGAGTTCGTGCCTCCTTAGTAGCGGAAGTAATCGGAGACTTGCTCCTTCATCCCAAGGTTCGACATGAAGTTGTGAAACTTGAAATTGTTGTGTATCCCGTTCAGCTGGAGTGGCTAAAGACTGTTGTGGCGGGTTTGACAAACCTAAAAGAATTAAACGTAACTGTCACACGGAGTGACAGGTACAGAGGATTTAATCCTCCCCCACCCCCTCCTAACTACCCACCTGAAGATCTTGGATCGGACGAGGAAGTTCCACCAGCTTTGAGAATCCCTCAGGAATATTTTGAAACATCCAATTCTGGAGCCGGAATAACCATGCTTCATCTGGAAACGTTAAGGATTGTGGGACTGGATTATCGTACCTTTGCTTCGTGGATTTTGAAGCGAGCACCCAAACTTGAGGTTAGATATACTGTCAAAAAGCTTTGCGCTAACTTCTCGTGTGCGTTTATTTTTTAGGTATATTGACTTCCTCCACATACGCAGTCAATAATCGCACTTTGCTATTGCTTTTTAAAATTCTAGCACTTAGATTGGGGAATACCGGGGAAAACGAATTATCGTGAGTCAATTGAAAATTTGGCTTTGGATTATAAAGGCATATATCTCAAGAGCTTTGGAATTGTTAATTATCGTTGTGATATACGGTATGATTGCAATTAGACTTACATTGCCCCCATGTTTTTTATTATCGTCTAAACATGTTTCTCATCACAGCGACTCAAGACTTTATGGGTTGTTGTGAATGATTCTAATTTTTTTGTGTTTTTAAGCAATAACTGGATCGACAATACCGAGATCCGAACGAATACCTTGCTTTCATTTCTGAAGATTAAATGCATGGGAAGGTTGGAATCATTAACACTCATTCGGCATGATATTCACAACCTTCTCCACGTTTTTACGTCTTTCCCTCTCTTGAGCTTAAAATACCTGACGATAGAATGGAAAAAATCAGTCAATGATAGCAATTTTACATGGGAGCTTAACCGTGGTGGTACAGAAGGGGAGCTGAACAGCGTCAAAACAATTTACTCAGTGATAGAGGAAACTGATGAAATAGAAGAACCAGCTTCCGACTTTTTAGCAGCAATGCCCCGATTACACGGAATGCATCATCTGAAAACTCTGAGTATTACAACGGAAATCAGAATACGACCAACTCCTGGCTTCAGGGATATAGAGAATAATGCCATACAGGAAGGATTCTCTTCAGGCATGATACAAGTGATGACCACGCGACGCTTCCCCAGCGTCACTACTCTTCATCTTGATGTTACTTGCCTCATGTTTGAGTCGTATAACATTTATCATCCGCCAGCAAGTTTTACTGTAGCAAACTTGCCACAGCAACTCATCAGCGCCTTTCCTTCCCTCGTCAGTTTAACCATTAGCGTACAGAGTCCGACACTACTCAACTTACTTCTCCAGAAAATACATAAAAATTTGGAATTCCTTGAGATTTCTTGTTACTCGCTTAGCCATACCTACGTGACCACTAAGGATTTCCTCCAAAGCGACGCTTTACTCCGTCTGCGCAGTAAGACATAAATAATGATCGAAAGGAGTGAGTACTCGTATATGATCCGTATCCATTATGAACTCAACTCTAAAAGTTTTCTTCTGTTAAAGAGCTCCGAGAATTTAGATTCTGCTACGACTACTATCAATTAACTGATGCACTCGTCTATAAAGGATTTCTGAATCCATCTAAATTACACACCATTAGATTTCTGCCCTCCTCTGAGGTAAGCAAAATTAATGGTATGGAGACAACTGTAATCCCGCATGTAAATCATGAGGAAAAGAATGTTACTGGATAATTGAATTACGTTAGGGCGAACTTCAGTTCCACAAGAGGGCGCTCAAGAAGCTTAAGGAAAAGCTCCTGCTGTTAGAATGTAAGAAATATTTAAGTATACACTATATTTTCACAACATCTTATCATGGCATGAGGATATGCTTATTCATTTAAAAGCAGAGCAAAGGTGGTTGCCCATCCTCACAGGCTTAAGATTTTTTTCAAATGTGGAGTATCCCTTCAAAATTACGAATCCAAAATTCGTGCCCCATATATGACGAAAAGGTGTAGATATAAATTATTAACTCCGGCCAAACATTCACTTTTGCTCTGCGCTTATGGGGGTCAACATGAAGATTTTGGCTCATTCAAAGGGTCACGCCTTTTGCACATGTCGAAAATTCGGAAATTGGCTGGATGCTGTGCACACTTATTTGGTAAATTTCAAAATCTGACACTGAATCTTTCTGGCGTAAGTATCAAATGATTTTAAACGAAAATCAATGTTCTTGCCATACATTTTGGGAGGAAGCTAGGGGCAATTAGAATCGCCCGTTGCCACTGCGTGCAAGTGCAGCGCAGAGTATAAAAATTCGTTTTTGAACGCAGTAAATAATTTGTATCTCCCCCATTTTCTATACATTGATTGTCAAGAGATACTCTACATTGGAAAACATCTAAGGTCTCTACTAATGGGTAAACACCCTTGTTTTGCTGTTTATGTATATAATAAGTAAGGTGTACATTTTTTTAGACCAACGCTGGAATATGTTGATAGAACGTCATGGCCCTGACTGACTGACTGTGAGAAACTAAGAATTACCATCTTCAAAAATTCTTATACAACTCCAGCTACTGGCAGGCTCAGGCTCAGCCCTGTCCGTGATTTAAACAACAAGAAGATTATTTGATTAATACTCATTTATTTCTACCTAAAATCTCAAGTTCAAATCAGTATGATAACATCCAGGTAAAATGTTCAGCATCCATTGAGTTTAGCTGAGCTTAACGCGGTTTTAAAAGAGCGTGAATGAACTGGTAAACTAACTTTACAAGAATATTTCAAGGGAGCGCCAGGTTACTCCAAACTAACAAGTAAGGGCTTTTATCTTTACATGGTATTCTAGTTTAAAATGTTAATCCAGTGTATATTTAGTTTTGGAGTTACAAAGTAACGCCATCTATCAATCATTACTCTTCAAGATACCGATAAAATTAATTAGACTTTAACTGTAAAGCGCAATTTCAGTATTTTCAAGTAGTGCCACAATACAAAACACTAATTTGATGAATTTCTTTTTCTTGTAGATAACTTTACGACAATCGTCTGGAAAGACTCTACTAACATCGGGATAGGGATTGGTAAAGAAATAAATAAAAAAAAAGGACTCTCTAATAGCTATCAGAATGGATCCCAGTAGGACGGATCGCTTCGCAAAGGAATTTGAACGGAATGTGAGCAGAGCGAAGGCAGGAGCCAGAGAAAGATGAGACCTGACTGTGGAAATGTGCTGTTAATCTTTTTGATAATCCTTTTTGAAACATGTAAGAAAATGGATGGAACAGAATTCCCTCGTAACAACAAGAATTTTTATCATCTTTCAAGTTTTTGGAGAGTATTTGTAAACAGTAAAAACCTTATGATGATAATGTACATTGAAAAAGTTTGTATTTTCGTGGAAAATATTTCTGAACGTTTAAAATTTTTGTAATAATATGTATGCGAAATAATTTGGAATATATTGAAACCTGTTAATTTCATGTGTGTATTTTGGAACCTTAGCAGTTGTAATATAAAAGGTTCAAGAACATTTAGTCTGACGATATAACTTTTTGCTTTAATACACATGAGGCAAAGCTAAGCCTCTTCCCGAGGAAACCGTACAACAGAGTCAACGTCCAGGGCCTTTTTCGGAGCGCGATCGCCATGTCCTAAGATTCTGGGTTTATTGGGACGATAGGTGCAATTTGCATGGGGATTTGAGACAGTTTGTGGTCCATTATTTTCTGAGCGATGACACGATGGAAGTCCGAGAGATTATTCGACCGAATTCCGGCTATGATTCCTTCCCGGCTTTTATCCGTAGAGGGAAAGTTCCTAAGGTTAATTTCTCCTAGGGTGATAAATAATTGATTCTTTGCCAATGACTTTTTTGTATGCGTGCCCTCAGTTAGTTGAGTTGAATCAAATAAATGTAAGTTAATATTACTTTTACAGGATACAAATGATCTCGTGCCGTTACCCGGAGTTATTGCACCGCAAACCGTTTTAAATGTGTTCGGATCGGCGCACGTTGCATCAGGGCCTCGGAAGGGTCACTATTTGTTGGACAATTTAGGCATTGCGTCAAGAAATACTGAATATTACAAAGATTCAGACCTGGCAATTGGAGCAGTGCTGAATATTTTTGGACGAGCCTTTACACTTTGTGACTGCGATGAATACACCAAACATTATTATCGAGCAAAATATCAAGTTCGTAAGTATTCCTGCTCTTTGACTTGCAGTTTCAAAAATATGTTTTATTAGAACTATTGGCTGATTATTCTTGGTAAGGATAAGGATGGGTTTGAAATGTATTTGTATTTAACAGAGGACTTTACACCTCTTGTTCTGGATGAACCTAAGAAAGAAGTCCCTTGTCCACAAGTTCCGCCCTATCACGGCTGGGGAACTGAAGAAGATTCGCTCGTCAGCTGCAAAAGCTTAGAGATGAGACCTTCAATCAAAGATTTCAGAAAGGAGGCGGAAATGGAAAAGTAAGCTTTAGTACGATCGGTAAAGCATAAGCAGCATGTGAAAAAATATGATTAGAGTTTTGAAAATTCTTAAACTTCTTTGTTAAAATATATTTTTAGTATCGTTTTGTGTAAAATTTAATTTGCAGGGATATTCTTCGCTTTCAAGCAAAATTTTACCAGCCATTGCAACGCGTTAACGATGCCAGAAGATTTACTGTAAATTATTACATGGCTGATGACACTGTTCAGATCTTTGAAAATGAGCATCCAAATACAGGTTGCGGTATACAATTCCTGGAATAATGAAATTTTAAAGTTGCATGCCTAACTAGCTACTGTATTTCTTTTCATAGGTTTACCCAAGGGAAACTTCTTGTACAGATGCAGAGTGAAGAAACCCGGCTACGATCCACTAAAAGGCGTAGAAGCTGAATATTTTGAGCCAGGTGAATTTTATGTGGGGAATATTTTGGAAATGAATGGGTTTACGTTCCAGTTACTAAGTGCTGATGAGTACACGTACAAATACATGGAGCACAACAATGAGAAGGTAAACCAGGAGATTTGCAATATTTTATTCTAGGATCACTAGATAGTTTTCGTAACATCAATTGCTATCCTACTCTCTCAGTTTCCCCACGCCGACGTCGGAAAGTGCTTGAAGAAAGTAAGAGAAGCGTTTGGACCGCTGGAAGCATAACAAGTTTTAATGAGATTCGCTGAATGCGATTGCAAAAATCAGGGCGTTGCCAGCCTGGAGGATTTCCGGTGCATTCTTTTGGAGTTAACGAAAAATACGTTGAGCGAACACGAAGTAATGACACTCTCAAGGGCATATGAGTGCGCAGCGCCCCCTCCTGGCACAGACTGGGCTACAGTACAGTAAGCTTGTTAACTTGCATCTTGAAACAGTCACATGGATTTCTGTTTCAAAATCCTTTCAAAAATATTATTTTTAACATTTCAGAGCCATTTGTCAGACGGAGCTAAGCAAACATAATTTTGATAAGCAGCTCCATGCAAGAATCGAATACACGTTTCGCTACCACGATCCTTGCCGCTCTGGTAAAATCGATCGCGATACTCTCAAGGCCACGTTGAAGGGGGCAAGGCTGCCACTTTTTAAGGAGCTGCTGGAATACCTTGTTAAAAATTGGAGCAGGATAGAAGCTATCCCTTTCTGCCGGTTTGAAATACATTTTAGTACCTTGAAGACGCATTAGTAAAGATATTATGCAAGAAAAAAGCAAAAACCTCAGAAGACGGATCAATGCTGTCATATCACCATGGTATCTTGTTCGTTACTGCTATGAACTAAAATGGCGCGCAGATTTGCTTGTGCAAACTCATCAGTTTTGCAAACTTTCTCTTTATTCCACCGGCGTGTTAAATTGCTTCTAATTCAAAAATTATTAGAATGAATTATCGAACATTTTGGAAATGCATGTAACAAAGACACTACAACAGTAACTATGGTGAGCGGTAACGGTATGTATATGTATTCAAAATTTAAAATTGTATGTTGGAAAAAGGTGTATTAATCTATCCGTCTGATTTTCCTGTTACCTTCGCAGCATTTCCTGCGCTAGATGCTAAGAATAAATGACACTACAGGAGAGCTGGCTGTTTATTACAATATTAGTTTTGGTTTTTCTGAAATAATGTAAGAAAGTACTTACAAAAATATTACGATATGAATCTCCTTATCGTACCCTTTCTAACGAATGTCTATTTTGAGTATAGCTACAGCAGAACTGGACTATGAAAGGCAAAACAATGATCGCAATAGC
The DNA here is from genome assembly GCA_906901655.1 of Sminthurides aquaticus. Classification (NCBI taxonomy): domain Eukaryota; kingdom Metazoa; phylum Arthropoda; class Collembola; order Symphypleona; family Sminthurididae; genus Sminthurides; species Sminthurides aquaticus. The sequence goes on from CAJQTT010000010.1 coordinate 3,256,176, forward strand.
TCATACTATATACTGTATTTCTATTGTTTCTATATAGTAGATTTTATACACATTATAATGAATGAATATATTCTTACGTACATCCGTTGGTATATAAATCGTTTCTCTAATTGTAAATCCAACAATCTCTCATGTTAATCTACTAGTATGTAACTAAAATGTCCAATTGTGGGAGGGTTTCATAGATCGGAATAGGGATTTCGACCCATATTATATAGTTTATACTAAATTTTACATATAAGTAGATTTAAATTTATTCTATTCAATATATGCTATATATCTAATGTAAATCTACTAGTATATAACTAATATGTCAAATTGTGGACGGCTTTCACCGATCGCATTAGCCTATTTTTCAAACCGGCAAAAAGTGAGCCTTTCTGCAATTTTTCCAAATAAGTGACTGATGCGGACAATTAGCCGTTACCATGGAGAAACCTTACAGCAGTTTATCAACAGTTAACTTTGATTCCAGCTGGCCTATTGATCCTAACAACAAGGAATGTTGCAAGGTGGATTATTGCTGTCTACTACGTTTCCTGAATTGGGAAGAGAATCCAGCTCCGATTGCGAAACCTGCCGCAATTCAGTACGTCAAGAAATGGGTTGAACCACAGCCTCCAACAGAAATATTTTGCGTTAATTACCGCGCCTTCCTCGAGGATGTGTGCCCTAACTTTAAATGCGCCCTCCCTGCGGTCTGTTGCTGTTGCAACCAAGGAACGCCGTACCCATTGCATCCAGGTGGTCAGAATTTCGGATGTGGACAAGGCGGAATGACTAGCGGAGCACCTCAAGCATATGAGCTCAGTGCAACCAGTCAGGATATGACTCCAATTACATACAATGCGCAGAATATTGATCTCAACGGAGGCGGAGACCAATGCACACCGATTGAGATTCATGTGTCACCCTGTTCTCAGGAGGTCAAATGCATTCCGCCGCACAAATGTCATCCGGATGCTCCACACTGTAATGAGCCAGAGGAATGTACCCGCGATTACAATTATTTGCAGTCATAAGCCTACGCATTGCTAACTCGATTGCGCTTATGGCATTAATTTTTGAAATAAAAGGTATTTTCCATTCATTTTCCCGTTATCACCACTGAAACTTACTAGCCTAGCCAGTGGCTGGAGTCAGAAAAACAACTGACCAAAATGAACACAGGCGGCAGCAAAGAGAAAGTTATTCTTATGCGCTCGCGCTGTCTTCCTCTGTTGAACTCGCACAATGTCAGCTCTTGCTTGGATGCAGATGCAGGGAGTTGTGGAAATTTTGAAAATGTGATCAAAGGGACAATCCCTTAGAAATTGGTTCTTAGCACTAGAGGGAATTCTTCCTCCGCGCATGCCCCTCCTGACCTACGCGGCTAGGCTTGAACACTTGAATACTCAAATTATCACAAAAATTTCAGATTATTGTTTGGAAACAGCATAAAACTTCTCAGTTGTTTTTATGTACACGTTAACCATGAAGAAATGGCTATTAAACTTGAAACCAAAAGAAGAACCAGCGGCTTCACTCGAGGCCTTGATGGTAAGGAACGCATTAATGGATAACTGTACTATCCTTCTCTAGGTTCAAACATACGACACAGTTCGAACACGGTTAACCGTTATTATTGTGGGGTGGTGTAATTTTTTCTATCGCATTCATTAAAATTTGATGAAAGGTATAAAATAGTTTTAACCTTTTAAATTTACAATTACAGACGGACGTGGTGTTATCACATATATTTTCATTTCTTTCACCAAAAGACCTCAAGTGTTGTCGCTTGGTTTGTCAACAGTGGAATGCTGTATCGAAGATGCATCTTGCTAGAAAAACAATTATAACCTTAGGCAAACCTTACATTACAGAAGAAAACCGTATTTACATGGCCTTTCATCGTTATACAGATTCGTGTAGCTTAAAGAAAGCTAAGGAGTTCCTAAATTTCATGAACATTCGTAATACTCTGCTGGGTATTGCCTTTAAGAACCTCAAAGTTCGTCCCTCTTTAGTAGCAGAAGTTATTGGAGATTTGCTCCTACATCCCAGGATCCGAGATGACATAACCAGACTTGACGTTGCAGTTTACCCCGTTCAGCTGGAGTGGCTCAAGACTATTGTGGCGGGTTTGGCAAACCTAATTGAATTAAACTTAACTGTCGTAAAAAGTGACAGAAGAAGTGCGATAAGGCCTTCCCCACCACCTCCAGGCTTTTCCACGGAAGACCTTGGATCGTCGGGAGAACTTCCTCCGTCTTTAAGCGTTCCGCAGCAATATCTGGAGACCGTAAAATGTGAAGGACGTGTGACTAAGCTGGAACTTCAAACCTTTAGGATTACTGGTCATGACTATCGCTCCTTCCCATGTTGGATTTTTGAGCGAGTGCCCAAGCTCAGGGTAAGTTAATTTAAAACATACCTAAAAATAAATAATCAGTATAGCAAACGTCTTTCGCAACTGTTCCATTTAATTTATGACCCCTATTTATTTGTGTACTTGTTATATGAAAGCTCTTATATTTTTTACTGTAAATCTTCAGCATTTGCAATGGGGACTCAACTCAAAACTGAATTATTCTGGATCAATTGAATATTTGACTCAGAAATTCAAAGTTAAAGGTTTAAAGGGTTTCGAACTTATCGATCCGTTTGGTACTATGAGGTAAAATTTTATTTTCGCCCTACACTTTTGTCTTGTTGTCCAAATACATGAAGCATTATGCACGTTACGGATTAACTTTAACTATTTTAAATCGTGGGGTTCATTTTCTCGCTCACACACAGTCTGGATCGCAACAACTGGGATATTGTCTGTACCATAAACAAGTTAGGCTTGTTTCTAAAGAATCACTGCGAAGGAACTTTAGAATCTTTGATACTAAATGGAAATGGATACCACATTGGGAAAATTTTTACATCTGTGTCACTCTTCACGTTAAAAACTCTGAGGATTGAATGGACAAAAGCAGTCGATGACAGAGATTTCAATTGGGAGTTGAAGAGTGGCGAGAAGTCAAATTACATAGTGACAGGGAAAATGAATCAAGAAGAGCCTGCTTTGGACTTTTTAGCACTAATACCTCCACATTATAGCATGAATCGGCTTAAAAGCCTTCGTATCCAAACTGCGATCAAAATCCAACGAAATCCTGGATGCAAGGATACAGATAACAATGACGTTCTGGAAACCATCTCAAGTAGTATGCACGTTGTAACAACACGGCGCTTCCCCAATGTCACATCCTTGCATATCCAAGTTAAGTGCTCAATAACTGTAAGAATCGTTTTTGAAAGACTGGAGACTACAGTTGTTGTAGCAAACCTGCCACAGCAACTGCAAATTGCCTTTCCTTCTCTCGTCAAACTGACTATTCGCAATATATATCCCAGTCTAGTTTGCTCGCTTCTTCAAACTGTACATGAAAATTTAGAATATCTGGAGATTTTCTGTGACAAGGACTGCACAATACTCGTTTCCGACAAGGATTTTCTTCAAAACAATGCTTTGCTCCGTCTACACAGTAAGCCCGCTTCATCGTGAAATTCAAGTCACACTCGCAAATAGCGAACTACTTTTTTGGTAATCAAGAGAATCATACTGGATGCCTTCACTAAACTATGCACTTTGCATCATTTCAGAGCTCCAAGAATTTCAGTTCACCAACGACTATTATCGCTTAACGGATTCAGTCATATACAAAGGATTTCTCAAGCTTCCCAAATTACATACGCTCCGACTGCTGTACACGTTCGATGTAAGTCAATTTTAATGCGTTAACCAAGGGTTTAGGCATCCCCTCTTCAATTCATAAATATACTCAAATAACGTTATGGTTTTTGTAATTCTTTAGACACACTTCAGATTTAGCAAGAGGGCTCTCAAGAAGCTTAAGGAGAAACTGGTACTGTATGAAAGTAAATACTTATTTTTAATGATTTGCAATACCGTATTCTTACAATAAATTGTCTCGTATTAAACACCTTATTAAACTATATTTGTATTTTCAGGTTACATGGTATAAGCACAGTAAGAAACCAGTTTTTTACTGAGAGATGTTTACTGAAAAGGCTTAACAAGTTTTTACAGTTAAATAGCCCCTGTACTTTGAGTACCGTCAAAGTGTCGAAAATAATCATCGGAAGAACTGAAAATATGTCAGAAATCTGCCCGTGACAAACACATAACGGATTATGATCCAGATTAGCGGAAACTTAAATGCGGAAAACTAAAGCAGCTCCAAAATTGCAACGGAATATGTAATCTCCTCCGGATAGAGGTCCTAAGATGATCTGCTAACAATAATACAAAGGAAAAAAAATATGGGAACAAAGATTTTGTTATTTCTGGAAGAGTGGGCGAAGATGATGGCGGGGCATCGATCAAATCGGCTGGCTCACGTTAGAGGGGAGCACCGTCTCCTTGCTGTTTGGAATCGCCCCGGCGTTTTTAGCCAGCAGTGGTTTTTGATCCTGAAGAACCGTCGTTTTCACTTCTGGGGACAGAGCAACGTTCGCGTTCCCATTCATTTTAACCAGGTTGACGTTGTTCTGGAAAACTTTATGATGTTGAGGAGATTCGTAAATGTGATGAATGGTGTGGGCGGGGGATGCCAAACGTTCATGCTCTGGCGAAATTAGAGCAGATACCCGTGCCATGATTTCATCACTGTTTTCAAAGCCGCCGCTGATTGCAATGATGGCAATTGATCCGTTGTTACTGTGGATTGGCGTAAGATCTTGGAGAGTTTTTTGAAGAAATTGCCATGGCATTTGGCTTGGTGTCAAATTCCTGGATATCATACAGGCATTAGCATTCCTCACTACTCACTGATTAGCCCATGTAGGTATTATGGCTTTTATTTCTCACACTAGAGTATTCAACATTCAGTTTCCTCATCATTCTATTTGTTTGAGTACCTTAGCCCCAGAAGCAATTTTGAAGCAACGGCAGAGCTGGCAGCTTATCTGTAAAAGTTTTCGTATTGATTAGTGAAATGTATTCAAGGAATATTCAAATGTATCATACAGATTTCCTCACTGAAATTCAAAATTTGTCTTGTGGGCGCATTCCTACAGAGCAAAACTCCTAAGTTCAAGAGATTACATGCTGCAAAGTAACCAAGAGTTTAGTTTAGCTGTGTAGAAGTCTATGAGTTGGTTAAATAAAAGCAAATGCTGCAGCTAAGTTGTATCTTGGTTGACTTCCCAACTAAATTAGGCAGGGCCTTGCCGCGGCGAAAGAGATGGTTGATTCTTGATTCATCTACACTAATGATAAGTAAACATTTAACGTCTAAGGATTATATATTTTACTCTATTACCCTTCGCATGATTCCACTAAAATGCTACATAGCTTTACTGCAGTTCAAGTAGGATGATAGCAGGAAATTTTACATAAACAGTTCTAAAACCTTGTGGCTATCATCTCAAGACCCTTGACAAAGCTGAGGGATCTAATTCCTTAAAGCCAGTACAGAAATTATTTGTGACTGAAATAAGTGTTTCCTTTGTCGATCTGGACTGGGTCCTTACAACAGTTTAAAATTGTGATACGCTTGTTACATAAATTTGGGATTAGTGTCTTGCCGTATTGTTTTTGCCACTCGGTTAATTTGATAAAATGGATTCAACGGTTTCAGAGGTAGCTAATGAAGATCAAAAAACCCTGAATCCTGTATCAGAAACTGTTTCTAAAGCAACAGAGGACGCTAACAAACTTGTGGAGAATATTTTCAAATTGATAAATGAAATTCGGGGAAAGATAGGGTCGCTACCCCTGACAAAGAATGATGACGTAAGTTTCAGTGTAATTTGTCCTAGGTAACCCTATTATTTCAAAGAGGAAAATAGTATTACTGTCAATAGCAGAGCGAGGGAGCTTACAGTTTACCTTTAACCCTGAAATTTTTGAGGTTATAGGTCTTTCTGAGCGACCCACAAATCCAAAATTTTAGCCCCGTATGACAAGAACTCACGGAGATAGAAATAATTGAAGTCTCAGAAAATGTGATTTGGGCCACACGCTGATGGGAATTAACATGTAAAAGGAGAAAAAAGGACAGTTTTGCATACCTTAACGCGTCTGCTATACAACGGAGGAGCGCTCCGGTAAATAATTTAATATAATATTATATAATCTCCGTGAGTTCTTGTCATACGAGGCTAAAATATCGGATTTACGGGTTTCTCAGAAAAACCAATAAATTAAAAAAAACAATGTGAAAGGTGAACAATAATTTCCTTACCCTGTTTATTCAGAAATTATGCCGGTTCCTAACTTAAATTCATGGCTGAAGTTATGTATAAACAGTTTCAAAATGATTTGGACTGTACCAAAAAAGTAAAGTCCAGAGGAACCGGCCAGTCTCAACACGATTTAGACTTTTTTAGGTGGTTTGACCGACAAATCTAACGAATTTCTGCATGTTGCATGACTTTACATTTCAAAAAAAGATTTTATTTCCTCCTCTCACCTGGCGCCTTTCATTACAAAAAACCCTAGCCCTGTTTGCTGTTACATAATTGATTTTTGAGTACATAATTAATGTTTACTTCAATTTCAGCTAATGAAAACCTGTCGCCAAAGCAGTGAAGAGGAGTCATTTTCAGATGCCAACTTGACAAGATCCTATTGTCACGGTCATGGGGAAATAAAGTTCCACGGGCGGTTGGATACCATTTTAGTAGAGTTCAAGAAAAAAGTTAGTGAATCACTCAAAAAATACTATAATATGCGCCCCAAAAGGCTTACAGAAAAAACCAGTAAGTAATTCCTACCTTAAATTTTGAAATTATAAATTCCTAAATACAGCAAGGAATCTAGGACCTGTTGGTTGCTGAGGGACCATTTAGGCTTCTTCCAATGTCCATTCGGCCCCTTTCCTATAGTTATCAAATGGGAAACAGAATAATAAGTTGCGTTTAAACATTCGGTAATTTTTACCATCGGATTCCCCATGTTTCAATCAATATTTGTACCAAGGCTTATTAAAATGCCCTAGGGAATTTGTGAAATACAAAAAAATCATTCTCTTAGATTTACCCTATTGTTCTACCAAGGAATGAGAGCAGCATAAGCCCAAATGGTCCCCACAGGGATTAACTGGTTACTGATTCCTTACTGATTTTGTGGTCCTATCAAATCCTTCGGATTTTAAGGCTATCTCACATAAGCTATAATTAAATAATTCAGTAGTGTATGTGCTAGTGCAGAGTCATTCTCACAAAGCTTTCTACTTTTCCCCTTAATTATTTGTTCCAAAATTAACTAATCCGGCCTGTTTTCTCCTCCAGGATTGTTCTCTCAAACTGTGTGGAGAGCATCTACAACTTGCGGAATTGGTGTAGCTATAAAGAGCAGTCCAGCCAATGCAGAACTGAGTCCAAAGGTAGTTATCCATATTAGATTCGATCCACCACTATCTAATGTCGCAACCCCAGCAGATTTTACTGAAAATATTCTAAACATCCCTATTGCGGATCTTTGGGTCCAGCAAGCGCTGTCGCCACGGCAGCGTTGCTTTATTCTGTGATGGAGGCTTCCGTGCGAGTAACAAACACTACTCTGTTATAAGGGAACAAATATTGCCGTAACGCAGGTTTTTTTCATTAACCAACTTGTTTAACTTATGTATATACCTGTCAAATAATGTGAACTTAAAGAGTGCTTATTATCAATATAGCAATAGAATTAGGATTAATCATTGATCCCCATGTTGAAGGTTTATGCTACTATTCTGGGGAGTTTTATATTAATGTAATGTGTTATATGACCGGTTTTGTAATTCTATCATCATATGATGTTTGTTATAATTATATATAGATAGGGGAGCCGAGGTAGAGGGCGCAGTTGGCACCTTAACCGATCATAAGTATGACACTCGCTCGCGTTACTGTGTGGAGATAAAGGTGGTGAACAAGAAACTACACCCTCGAAGTTTACATGAGAAAAGATACGCATTTTTAGAGTTTGCTCATTCTCCGCGACCAGCGGACCTATGTTTGTTTTTGATTTTTGCAAGGGTCTCTCACCTTCTCTTGGGTAATGCAATCACAGATTTTTTGTAAGCTCCCTATTTGAATTGATTACTAATATATACCAATTTGAGTGGATTTCAGTTTTGAGATTTTTGTTTTTGAAAGAGTTTTGTTTCAACGGCCGTGAAATAGAAATGAAAAAAACGTGAATGGCTGTAATGAAAAATTTGTTACTAGGACTTTGAAACACGGGATCGGAGAAATATCACAAAACAATGCGCATGAGCCGATGGGATGCTATGTGTAAATAACTTGCGAATATTGCATTGTGTACAGTTTAGCGAATTGTAAAACCATTTCGTAAAATTTCTGAGCCATTTGTCAGGCGGTGCTAAGGAAAATAATTTTGAAATCCACGCTCCTAAAGAGAAACAAAATGCCTCGCTTTCCAAAACCTAATGCTTCCTAAAAGATAAATTGAATCTGCTCCAGCAGATTTGGGAAAGTTGTTCATCAGTGATCAGTGTAACGGTTGAACGGTTGCTCTGAGCAACCATTGGAAAATGTACAAATTACTAAACGCTGTTTATGCAACTTATTGTTTTTATAATATTTTGCATTATGAACGTTTACAACAACGGCCGAGGGATGGCAAAGAAGAAATTCAGAAACTTAATTGGAATAAGGTTTAATAATTAGATGCATATATACTTGGAGTTATTATGAAAGAGACTGTTTTATCCAGCATGTAATGCTCACATAGCTTTTAGCTTTTTTGTACAAAACTGTTGGAAATATATGAATACCAAAAGCATAACATGTAAGTAATACGGTTTACGCTTCAAAAATTAGTATTCCAACACTTATCATGTAAGCTTATTTACTATACACATACTGCCTTAACTGATGCATTGATACTAAAAATATTTGGAAATAGCTACATAAATGTAATCCGTTTTGCGGAGTAAGTTAAAAAATGATGCAAAGAGTATTATTCCATTCCTAACAAATACTCACATAATCTCAAAAGACTTACGAAAAAAATTGTAATACAAGTAGCACTTATCGGCAGCATTTGCTTAATTTGTCGGTAAATTTTCGTAATAATTCTGTATACTTAATCTATGTACTCCGTATTGTGACGCTCTACCTCTTTATTCTTTGATTGTTCGAGGCATATACCCAAAGAGAAATTGTATGCATTTATATCCATGTCGTTGTTTTTTGTTTGGTCTTGATTTTTTTTTGAAATTTGAAATTATATTTTAAGCGGCAGTGTTAGGTGTTGGCAAGAAAATGGGCAAATTAGAATCACAGGTAAAATGATAATCTGTTCCCTTAGATCCTCCCATCTGAAGGTTCCTTGGCAGCGGGATTTTTGTAGACTGAGCGTTAGCATTGACAGTGGCTTTAGCAGGGGGAGCTGGGATCGCTGATTTCTTCGGGGACGATAACTTACTCGCTGAAATTGCAATAACACTGCCAATCTTCGTTGAACCTGGGCTGGAGGATGACGCTCCGGAAGAGCATGAAGAGGAAGAAGAAAGTTTCCCTTTTGGGGTGCTATTACTACTCAGAAGTGAGCTATGACTGACTGAGGATTTTCCGCTATCGCTTCCGCTAGTGGCGCTGCTATTCGGTGTGGTGGCAACAACTGTTTTCGGGGACTTGGAGCGAGTTCTAAAGAATTTAGCAATCTTTCGAGACTTGCTTTTGCTGGGTGATTTTGTTATTTCTGGAAGAGTGGACGGAGATGATGGCGGCGTATCGATCAAAATCGGTTGGCTCACGTTAGAGGGGAGCACCGTCTCCTTGCTGTTTGGAATCGCCCCGGCGTTTTTAGCCAGCAGTGGTTTTTGATCCTGAAGAACCGTCGTTTTCACTTCTGGGGACAGAGCAACGTTCGCGTTCCCATTCATTTTAACCAGGTTGACGTTGTTGTGGAAAACTTTATGATGTTGAGGAGATTCGTAAATGTGATGAATGGTGTGGGCGGGGGATGCCAAACGTTCATGCTCGGGCGAAATTAGAGCAGATACCCGTGCCATGATTTCATCACCGTTTTCAAAACTATCGCTCACTGGAATGCTGGCAATCGATCCGTTGTGACTGCGAATCGGTGTAAGATCCAGGAGCTTCATTGGAGGAATTGACATGGCGTCCTGCTCTGTGTCACTCAAATCCTTGGATTTCATATCAGCTTTGGAATTATTCCCAGGTTCGTCCAAGTTCGTTGTGGGTATTTTATATATTGACTCGTCGCTCAGGTCAGGAACCGGCATCACCACGGGTTTCAGTTTCTTTGGTAAGGAATAGCATGAGCCAATCTTGGTTGATTGGTACTGATTATGATTTGGACCGATTGTGTGGAAGGGGGATGACTGCGGGCTTCGATTTTCGGGATAAACCGGACCTTTTTCATTCCGAAAAGCTGGTTTACCGTACTCTGTTCGTTGGCGCTCCGTATACAGAAGATGCGCTCTATTCAAGGACATTTGGGATAAACTGCCCAAGTTTTTGCAAAGACCGGAGCACATGTGCATGTCCTCATGATCTGCGTCATCGTCAGGGTCGAATGTGGCCTCTTGGAAACTCAAACGGGGCCAGAATCGGTCTAGTTGTCCACCTTTGGCTGACACCGAATCCGCTGTATTGAGAAATGATTCGTTATCAGTCACTTTGTTTGATTGCATTGCTCAAAGTTGAAAATTTCCCTCAGCAATAGCGTTTGCAACAAATTTCAAAAAAGATTGAGAAATATTTTAGACGAATTAGATCGCCGTTTAAAATTATTAACACCCCAAAGAAAAGCTTACCAGTAAACGTGGAAACAACTGTGAGACATTCTTCACTAAGTACTCTTAGAGGATGGTCTTGATTTTTCTCAGGATGCATAATGATTTGATGATCATTTGCTTGCTGAAGTGCCTTAATTTCGCTCCTAAGAGAATTTGCACGTTCTCTAGACAATGAATAGCTTCCCTTCTGACTTGCCAAATATCCCTTGTTTGAATTAATTCTTAAATTCTGATCAGATTCCGGAAGTAAATTCTCTTCTAGATCCATCAGACTCAAAGCGATGTCTTCTTCGGTGACCTAAAGAATGAAACCAATTTAAAAATACGCGTATGACTACGCGCAATATATTTCCATACGATTCGCAAATCTTTTGAGCCCTCACGAAGTTTCTACTCCACCTAGTGTCAAGTATCCAAACTATTATTACCTGTAGCCAAGCATCTCTGGAGACGACAGGTTCCGGATGTAGGGCTTCAATCATTTCGTTTCCATTTCCTACAAGTCCGAGACAAATGTTTTCCTTTTCCTGTTTCTTCTCCTCACAGGTTTTGAATACTGTCAAAGCTTTGTATTCCGATTCTAGGAGTGTTCCAGGATGTCCTGGAGAGTAAACGCCGTAATAGTTTCCCGAACCGCCACCGTTTCTCAGGGATATCCTGTGATGAGGGCTGCTACTGCTATTGTGTGCTAGATTATAATAATGTTTTTGCGAGTCTCTGTTCCCTCCTCCAGTAACACCATATTGATGGTTACTGAACTTGGAGAAAGGGTGAGGGGAGGAAGAGGGCGCAGGTGGCATCCCCGAACCGGGTAGCCCGCTCGTTCCATTAAGCGGAGAGAAAGGTGATGAGGAGGACACATCCTTGGAGTTGACAAGAGAAGATCCAGATGATTCTCTCTCGCTCCCTCCTTTATTTCCCCCTCCTCCTCCAGGTCCATGCAATTCTTCAAGAAAGTTTGGATGAGTCTGATTTGAAATCCATTTCTGGATCATTTCAGCTTTAGTTAAGCTCATTCCGGTTCCGGCAGAGTCCAATGACGGGATCGCACTACTAGTACCTCTTTGTACTTTACTGCTGCTATTGTGACTTTGCAATGATTTCTTCGGGCTTGGAAAATTGCTTCCCTGATGCATAACCCGGGCGGCTGGTCCGTCAATCCATGTTTCGGATTTTTTCCCGCCACTATCAGCGGACATCCTACCGTTGGAGCTTCCTCCGTTAGATCCATGTTTGTACTTGATTTTTGGTCCGTCCACCCATTTTTCTTCAGCTTTTCCCCCATTGTAAGCTCCAGATGAAGGAGCGGTATCAATTTTAGCGGATTTCGGTTTTGGGCTTTTCGTCTTTGGAGGAGGGACTCCGTTTAATTGTCCGTTTGATTTCCCACTCACGCTCACACTGCTGTAGAAAAAAAAGAAGATGAGTGACTGCTTTAAAAAAACCCTACGACTTTGTTTCTTTTACTTGGAGGAAGGAGGGAGAGAAGTCAAAGTTGTTCAGGAGTCCAGCCGGACTCTTCTGTCTATGGAATGACCAAAAAATCGGGTGGGATTCTCCAGGAATCATGGACCGAGAACTGGCTCAATGAGCCAGTCAGCTCAGGCACATGGAGAAAAGAGGCTGGAGAAAAGAGGCTGGAGAAAGAAAGTCAGGGGCAGATGGAGAAATTATTTTATCTACAGGAAACCATTCCAGCACTCACTTGTCACCCGATCCATTTTCAAGTGATGGCAAATAGACGGGCGGATGTTCTCCATCTGTAGCGTCATCCATGCTTGGACCTAAATAAATTACGGTATCACAGGATTGTTCCGAGGATGAAGGGTCGATATCCGAATTCCCCGTCTCCCCCTCTCCCACACATCCAAGAGATGCATTCAGCCCGCCCCCGATCCCCAAGCCCAAGACGCTGCTGCAACTGTTCATTCTCATCTCTTCACCTGACCCTCCAGAACTCCCTCCAGAACCTGTCCCAGAACTCACGCTCCCCATCTGTACACAGTAGATAATTTCATCAATTAACTCATTTACCGGATAAACTCAACTCAAGGGTAGGCTGTTCGGAGTTCATGCTGCCATGCAGCAGCTTCGTTTATGTCCTGCTTGCTACCGAACAGTCTTCCACCCGCTGATGATTGCTATTCAACCCGGGTTCGAGCCAAGTGGTCAGCACAAAATTATCAATCCCCCAAGGGAATAATCTAAGAAGGAGGAAAATACCTTGAATCTCCTGCTTCTTCTGAGTCGATGTACTCTGGACGCTAGCTGCAACGCTGCCAGCGTTTCTGCATATTTCGCATGAGCGCTCGACACGTGAATCATGACCACAGCCCGGCATGTCAAACTCCCAAGACACTCCCGCAAAATAGCACCTAGTTTACTGTCTCTGAAAGTCCGTAGAAATAATATTGATTACCATTTCATCGGTTAGTTTGTCGGTTAGTTTTACAGCTACACAAAAAATAGTTACCTGGAAGGTAAATGACGCTGGCCATTTAGTACTGCCAGAAGAAGTCCGCCCAAGACGGATAGTGATGGAGAACCGTTGCCGAGCATCACGCAATGAAGCCTACTTCTTCCTCCCACGCCAGCTGGAAACAATCAAACATGATGCGATCATCAAAGATACCCGGCACGTGAATGAGAAGAGGAGAAAGGGGTAGACAATCCTCCTCGGGAATTCCAAAAGTAGAGCTCATCAAAAAACAATTCATCATTTACGAGAGCCCCATCCGCTCCTATCAACACCTCTCGCTGGAATTGCTAGTGAGACAATCCAGATTCCTCGAGTATTTCGTGTGCTGAAGCAATCACAGTCACGACGCCTCTAATCATCACAGCTTTCTCCAACTTTCTCCAATGTGCTAGTGTATTTTGCCACGCACTAAACGCACCCCTTCTCCATGTAAATACCTACCCTATTTTCTCCACGTTTCAGGATTCCGCAGTATCTCACCACTGCATCAACCATCCGAGTAACTCTTGAGCAAACAATGAATTTAAATTCCTTTCCAGTACTTCTGGAACATATTCTACATCACAGGATTCTCTGGATCCACACGACATTCCAACAATACTTTCCACAACCTGTTCTCTCTTAAATCTGAAACCACTCTCTCCAGCTGAGGAGTTCCATCAACTCATCGCTGCTTCCACAAGTTCTCCAGTATTCAAATACACAAAGTTAATTTATATTTCCCCGCCACACCACCTTTCCCCTGTCAGCAGCGCTTATGCTGCGCTGCTCTCGCAAGCATTATGACGGCAGCATTAGGCTTTAGTTACAACTACGGTTTACGGCATTGCGTATCGCGGACATAAAGTTTCTGGAATTCAGGAATCTGGGCACAGGAATTAAATAGTTGGAAGGATCGAGGGCTCCAAAAGTTACACTCACCTCCTTTACCGTTTTTATCCACGGCATACTGGTAGATGTGAAGGGTGTAGACAAAGTGTCGCACAGGGTCTTCCTTGCTCATTGCCTCGAGAGCAGCGTCCAAGTAAGATCCCGCTGTCTCTGGATTCGGTGCCCGGACTTCACTCATGCTGCTTAGAATGGGCGGTGAGGAGCTGGAGAAACTTTTACCATTTACTCCTCCACCGCTTTCTAATAAGTAGGCTCCAGGCGGCTGATCTCCAGCTAAAAAAGAGTCAAAAGTCACGGAAACTTTAGCTTCAAAAAGATTCCCTCAGGATTTCGAGATATTTTCAAAGAATTTCAAATTTCTTCTCCATTCTCTCCAGCAGCGACTCAACAGCCTTAAACCTCATCTTTCACCAAGACTACCAAGTTTACTAGCAATACTGAGTTAGAGCTTTTGCTGACGGGATTCCGCTAGGAATTCCTTTTAATATGAGTAACTGTCATCTTGTCAGGAAGAGTCGAGTTGGATACATTATTCAATTTCACTTAGGCTTTCTCCAATGTTCCTCCAGCTTATCTACCGGGCAGTCGGAGCTCTCCTAACTCTCTGTAACCCTTTTCACTCAATATTCAATAACGCTAGATATATCGTCATCTATAAAATATGTAACATCATTCTCCTATCCCGGTCATATCCAATCCGGGTATTTTCAAAAAATAAAGTAGCATCATCTGCTCTTCTATGCTGTTTTAAATTGCCAAGAGCCTCGTACTCGAACTTTCACTCATACAGCTTTCACTGTTCCTCATAACTCATTTTTCATGCAGTTCATGTTTTTGCTTGGAGACTATTTTTTCTCTTTCAATTTTCCGCACAGCAATTTTTACTTAAATGCTTTGAAATAAAAATCCTTGGTACTCCGCTGTCTACAGGATTGCTAGTGAAAGCACAATTAATTCATCTTCTAAATCGCATCATGTCAACGATCTAAGTCAATCAGGAAGACCCTTGAAGCTACAGAAAATCTGGACTGCTTACACCAACTTTCGCTCCAACTTTCTCCATACTACCCAGCAACGTCAGATAATCTTACCTCCAACTCTTGCTAATCTCTCCTCCTACACTAAAACTCTATGAAACCAGAATCTTCTTGCCAAAGCCACAACTTAACAAGAATCTAATCCACTAAGACAGAGCCCAGGTCTTGATTTGCTTCTGAGTAAACTTTACAGAGTTTACTTTTAGAAGAGTCGTAAATGGATATCTACATAAACTTAATAGCGCTGCGGACATAAAATCCGTAAAAGATTACACTCTCATTTCAAATTTGAACAATTGTCTCAAATCCCTTGGGGACACAGTTACTTTTCTTATTGCCTCATCCCCAAAGCTTCTATCCATAGCAAAAAGCTGATGAACCCCCGCGAAATCTTGCTCCTCTTACAACTCTTCTCTGAAACGTCAGACTGATTTTATTTCGCTACGAACATACAAATCCCACGGAATAATAAACTGAGAGCAGTGCTGCTATCATTTCCTCTACATGAATCCAAGAAATCTGAAGATGCCCCAAGCGGCTTTTCTTTAAATACCCTCCAACTTTTAAGTCTCATCAGCATATAAGGTGAAATCCTTGAAGTGTTACCTTTCCCAAGTGCATTCTCTATATAAAATTTGAATTAAATCCTATAGTCTCTAAATTTAAACTTTGTAAATTAAATCTAGTAGTGTTCAACATGCTGGATCAATATCATCTCCAGTTGCACATTTCCAGAGCCTCCTCCTGGCATAACAAACGTGTAGCATAATCTTCTAGCTTCTTATAAGCCCCTTAGCCTCTTCCCTCCTCAGGGTACAACTCAAAGAAACATTCTACCAACTTTGATTATCTTCTTGCCCGAAGAGGGGACAGAGCATACGCTCTGTGTCATTCTCATTGAGCTTATTATTCAGAGAGAAAGTAAAACTATTACAGGATTTCATTCCCTCTACTGTATTTTCTCTCATTCATTCATTCGCATTTCTTCCCGCCACCAGAATATATCCTATTTCCGCCCCTCTCTCTTCTCCCCTACGCTGCTTTCTCCCTAACTTTCTCCCACTTAATCGTTTTCTCAAATCTTTCTTCCCATCTGCTCATCTCCGACTACGCCCGCTCTATCTCTCTTTCTGTCCCTACAAGCTAAATGATGTCGCATAGGACTGAGAAATCCATGCAATCTAAAGCTGCATCTACTTAAAAATGCATCTGAAGAGGAAAGGCGCTTTCAACTTTCTCAACGCATCTTCCAAATTTAAGGAAATTTAAACTTTCTCAATTTCCTCAATCTCCATTCTATTTCGAAAGTGATCCATTTACCTTGATATGTAACAAAATCCCATTTACTACTTACCGATTGCAAAGCGTTCCAATAAGTCCTTGATGGATTCATGCCCGGATCCTCCTGTAACTTCGACTGCGGAAACGCGTACAGAAAACCTTGCTCCCGTCTTCTGCCGCTGCTCATGAATAGATCGATAAAGCCATGAAATCACTGAAGGGATTACTCCTAATTTCTGATTGGTCGGACGTCCAAACATGGTTTGTTTCTTTCCTGTGTAAGCAAGGAAGTGAAAGTAAATAACATGGAAATGATTATCACATTTCTCCCACTTCCGGTACAATTAGTCATATGTCATCCCCGTCAAACTATCTAGCAAGTAAATGAGGAATAAGATTAAACAAGAGGAGGATGTGGCTCGAGAGCGGATATACTCTTCCGGAGCAAATATCCTAGGAGCAGTCAAGCTTGTGGAAATAAGGGAAGAAACAGAGCCTATTGTATCACTTCCCATCAAATTCCTCCACGCAACGTTACACAAAGATAATAAGTAAAAGACACTTGTCAAAATTTCCACGTCATTTCACCCTACTTCACATCTAAATTAACTCCATAGACGAGACTTATGCCTGCTCGACTTCATCAGAGTCAGAGGGACAAGATAATAACCTCCCTCCCTCAGAATCATCCCTCTCATCTTTTCTTGCAGCTTTCACTGAAACTTTCTCCAGCGTGTGGCGCAAGGGGTAGCTACACTGCCAGTAGATAATTGCTATAGCTAGTGTGTGGGGCGTGATTAGTGTGTAACGTGTATATAAGAATATGGAAGGGTGTCCTTGGAGTGTTCCACCCCCATCTTTCACTCATTCATTATCACCCATTTCTCATGCATACTAAAAGACATGGTGATCAAAAAGTTGATCATCTCACTTCAACTTGGGAAAACTAGTGGAAGAAACAAGGGAGAAAGTGTCTGCGGAAGGAGATAATGAATAGCGACAAGACGGAAAAGATGCTTGCATTCCACTGCGTTGGCCTTCATTCGCGTATTGCTTTGCTCTAACTTTCGAAGAAAGATAAAAGGGTAAGAGAAAGTTCCAACAGCTTGGATTGCTTGCACGACTTGCATTCTGCATCACATTTATTACAGGACGAGCAATGGAGGAGCCAAACTGCATTTTCTTGGGCGCAAAGGGAGAAATGCATGCAAGAGGAAAGGAAAGAGAAAGTAGGGGAGGGAAAGAGCGCTTTCTCCTTGTAGTCTTTGAAGCAAGTGTGTAGACATTATAATTCATACAGGATCTGGTGAAAGCGGACGTGTGGAGGAGTGGGATCTCTAACTAATGTGCGTTATGCGTGAGGGAAAGGATAAGCGCGTGAATATTTTGAATGGGGAGGAGAAAGTGGAGAAAGCACAAGGACTTGGAATACTTACCTCCGCTGCAGTATCCTAATGAGACGAAACATCCATCTTCTCCGCCAACTACAGATGCAACCAGCTCTGCACCAGCTGCTGCACAAATCTCCGCCTGCAAAGCACACAAATGTCCAACGGGATTAGACAAAGTCTGGATTTTTAAAGTTCGACGACAATCTTAATTAAATACATGTGGGGTGATGGGACTCTTCCGGTTCCAGAATTTTTAATTATAACTATAGCACAATGAATGAGATTCAAACTGAGCTTGCATTTAAATATTTTAAATTCCTAATTAGATTTGATTTTGAGGAATCAATGACAGTTTTGCGTTTCGCGTTTAAAGCATTGCTAAAATACAGTTTTGAAACAGAATTATTTAGTTGCGGCCAACCTGTGAGGTTGTTGAGATTGAGATTGGAGATAAACTATTGACTTTTAGAGCTCCACTGCTTTCACCTCAAAGAACCGCGAATAAAAACTGTATCATTTTGAACCAATGCCAAAATAGTTTTTGAGCCAATGTTTCTTTCTATGGCTCTTTAGAATCTGACGCAGTTTGCAGAAGATTACAGCTGAAGAAATCCTGTTCACATTTCTAGAACTGTTGACATGGAAAAAGGAACTGTCTTCCGTCAGACGCAGATAGAAGAGTGGGTTGTAACAAAGGGAAAGCTTTTCCCCGTTCCTCCTGAATAACAAGAAAGATGGTCTGCCATTTCCCCTCTTATGGCAGCTCTATTCAGGGATGACGGAAGGGGGTAATCCGTGAAACATTAAACAATCACTCATTCATTCACATGTCAGTTTGACAGCTTAACAATTCCATCAAATCCATCCATATCTTATCCGATCTAGCCTTTCCCCTCTATTTCCCCTTCCGCTCCTCCTTTCTCCCTTAAAATAATGCTATTAATCTTATAATCCAATTTCAAAAAGTATTCTGATTTTCAAAAAAGGATTGCCCGCGAAGCGTCTAGTGTACTGGAAAACAAGCGTATTTTCATATTTTATCGTTCCTTTCCACACAGCTCAATCTGTGAGAGTGACAAACTGTAAAATATTCAGCAGTGGCTACCATACACGGCCTAACAAAATCTGTTATCGTAGTACTCGTAAAATTCAGCGAAATTACTGAACGGCATTTAACTGCAACAGTGAAAAACAGATGCTATTTTAAATTATAATTAATTAAATATGCCTCTACTGTATTCTGCTCTATGTTTTTTCAACTGTTTTATTCTTCTCTTAAATTAGGATGAATAGCACGTAGTTTTTAGATTCAGTTCCAAGAAAAGGAATGGCTTTCAAGTGCAAGTTGAATCCCATATATTATACGAGCGACTTGGGAAAAGCAGTCAAATCTCCACAATTCCCGACTCTGTAAATATGCATTCCTCTTCCACTACTTCAAAATATTCATCCCTACCCTCTTGCCCCCTTCCTCTACCTCTCCTCTGCTTTCTCCTTCCCCCTTTCTCCATACTAGATGATAACTATGTGAACATTGTAGTATGTACAAAGGAAGTTCCTTAAAGCAAGCCTCCTAGAAGCAGAGCAGGTAAATTCAAGTCAGAGAAATCCCTGTTTCTAAATTCCATTTTACCCGTGTCCCACTCGTGAAATTACATTTTACATATTCTTGATGCAGTTGCACCGATTTCGGAGATAAGTGAGTTGCTTCTTGGAGGGTAGTCGTGGGTTTTCCTTATGTTTTTACCCTACCATGTTTTCTGCTAGGGTTGGAGTTTCCGTCTCTCTACTGCTTTCTCCAGACTTCCTGCCTTGCTTTCCCCTCCCGTTTAAACTGTGAGGAGGAGTTGCTGGCTACTTTATAATTTGGTGCAATAATCTCTCTCAGGAGAACAATAATTCGTTATGAATATGCGACGGAACACATATTGAAAGAGGGAGAAAGGCCACCGAAGTTCATATCTCTTTTCAAATAAATCATTCTTCTCGTTCCGGCTAGACTACCAGCTAGAAGAGCATGCAGCACACAAACTCCTACTATGCTGACTATATAAAGCTGCATTTAACAATGCTGAATATGGATGCAACCTGCTTCAAGACTACAGTTCTCTGGATATCTGGGTAGTATGGAGAAAATCTTAAACAGATGTATGCTTTCTCTTTGCTTTCTCTACTGAGATAGGGTGAAATGATAAAGTTTCCCCCTGTTATTTTTTCACCCAGAACATCTTACTTTTACATGCGTAATTTTCTTCCAACAAAAAAGAAGAGCAAATCCCCCTAAATCTAGATTTTTCTATTTTCAAGATAATTTCTTGTGGTCAAGCTATAATATGCTCAAATCCCCTTGGAGGCAATAAAGGCATAAAGCGGAGAGGAAGAGGGGAAAGCAAGGAAGAGAAAGCACGGAGAGTTTTCTGATACAAAATAGATTTTCTTTTTAGTTCATCCGAGCTTTGAATTCGTAACCAGTTTGAAAAAATACTGTTCCTACCGTCCTTTCCTAGAACAAGACAGAGTTCAGTCAAGAAAAAAGACTCGAGAATACGTTGGTGGTTATAGCGCAGAACCAGAACCAGAGGGCAAAACTGTAAAAAAAACTGAACAGAAACAAATTGCCTTATGTAATACGGAAGCGGTATACGCTCTGGTCACAAAGAGGCTAAAGCTGTCAGTAGGATAATTGAATTTTCTTGAATATTTGCATAGAGATTTAGAAGCTATTCTCTGAAGCTCGACAGATTTATAGGTCAAGCTGGGGTCGGTGGTCAAGGCATTTTATATATTATAGACGCGGAGCTACTAAATCATGAAAGCCTGCGGTCTTTGCATACTATTTCTAGTGCATAAAAATAACCGTATAATCAGAAGATTTTTCGAGAGAATTTTAAAATACCGCCAAGGGTTTTTCAACACGTAGGTTAAAATCGGTGGATTTACAACTTTTGCGGGGGTTTCGAATTGAAGTATATTTTTTGTACAGTAGCCTCAAAGTAAATTAAACTGCGACCCTCTCGGTACTTAAACGCCATAAAGCATAAAGGGAAGAGTATCTTCGCAGGAGGAAAGCAATGGAGAAAGTTACGCATAGCTTGGGAAAAAGGTAAGTTAGGGATTTTCCAGGGTTTGACAGAAATTGATAAAATTGAATGACTTTTGATGTTAGCGACAGATGTTGAAGAAAGGTAATAAAATGACAGCCTCTCAGATATTATATAAAATGATGAATGGAATAGCTTTACAGGCTATCAAATGATCTAATAAGAGCTGAATCAAAAAGGGCTGGAGAAAATCCCCCAGATTTCATTTTGTCACCCGGGAAACTCTCTGGCCTTAGTGCCAATGAGCCCCTGCTTCATATGCCCCTGCAATTCCTTCTTCACTACCCTGTCCTTCCTACCAAGGGAAAGCTACCCCGGTAAAACTACTTTCACCCGCTTTCAATATATGTGACTTTCTCCTTCCTTCCTTCCTGATCCCAAATTTGATGACGGCAAGAGCAGAGGGGGCATGGACGTGTGTCTATTAAAAATTATAGGAGTCATAAAGCTCGCTAACGCTTTCCACAGTCAGTTACCCGGGTATTTCTTCTTCATTTTCTCATCTTACCGGGGGTTCCAGGGGGTCTTTGATTTTTAAAGCTTTCTCCAGTTTCAAGATCAAGGTAACTGAATGACTACCCCGGGCTTTTCCCTGCCTCCTCCTCCACCTTTGCATTATTATTGCTTAGAGATGGATGCTGGAGAGCGAGTTGGATTTGGGGAATTGATCCCCGATTCGGGATAATGGTCCATGGAGCCCCTCCCAAAGCGGGTATGCTTGATTCGTGACAAAGTGCAACAAAACTGCATTCTTATACTCCCTAAGCTTAGGCATTATAAATCGGAGACAGGGG
Organism: Sminthurides aquaticus; assembly: GCA_906901655.1. Lineage (NCBI taxonomy): Eukaryota > Metazoa > Arthropoda > Collembola > Symphypleona > Sminthurididae > Sminthurides > Sminthurides aquaticus. Next base: position 3,277,919 of record CAJQTT010000010.1, read on the forward strand.
GAGGCTTCTGAACGTTATCCAATCATATGGGATTTAGTTGACTTTTTGATAACTTCGGAAAAAAAATCCGGATGCATTCTTGCACCACCCTCGCATCCCTCTCAACCAGCCTGCCCCTCCGGCCCATCCGGCCTTGGCCACAATTCACTCAAATCGGATGCATCTGCCCTTGAAACAATTCTTTTTTCTTGTGCCATTTATTTTCTTTCAAGAAACCCCTCCCCTGGTCTCGGACAGCTAAGGCTAAGCGGGTATCAGCCATCCTCTGCCATTAAATGTCCAAGATTCCGCCTTCGCCCCGTTCCTCCCGCATCTTTGATTCTTCTTGTGCATCTGTGGTGAGTCCTTCCCCAAGTTTGAGGCAGTTGTGTCTAAGATGATTTTAGAACTGATATTATTAGAGTAGGATGCACCAGAGGAGTCCAGGAGAGGAGGGTAAACTTTCCAAGGTCCTGCTGGTTCCGGACGGCTCGAAGAGGGGTTGAGAAAGAAAGTTTTTTTCGGGTGCAGCTGGAACCGGAGCGGGTACGGTCGTTGGGGGAAATGATTGTTTTAGAGATGCAGAATTCCTAGAAATATACATACCTGGTCATCATCTTCTCCGAAGAGGCCATCAAAGGCAAACATTTTGGGTGCAGATACACCGACTCTTCTTTCTTCCGGTGTAATCCCAGAGGGTCCGCTGTTATTCCCTCCTGGATCAATAAGTGTAACTTGTTTTTTCCTTTGGTCCACGCCCAGGATTCCAGTTCCAGAACCGTTTACATCTTCTCCTCCATCGCATACTTTCAGCATTACTTTCACCTACGAGACAAGAATGAGAAATCAGTTTAAAACTTGCATTTGTTTCAATTCTCTTCGGGTCTTTCTCCAGTTTGGTAGAGAAATTTTCCCTGAATCAGCTTCCACATCGAGTCAAGACTTTCTCTTTTGCTTTCCAAAATAGAAAGCTAACCCCTATGCGCTCTTTGCTAAACTCAACTAGAACTCCTGCCACTGGACAAAAGTACATCAATTTCAATGAGTACACCCTGTAAATCCCAAAGAGAAAGTTGGCGGAGAAAGCACAAAACGTTCGTATTGAAGCTTTGAATGATGAAATCTTTTAAATTGAAATGCCGGACGAAGAGGATTACAAAGGAATTTGAATTTCTCTTATTCTTCTCGATTTGTGCGTGTTGTAGCAACCTAGATTCGCATTGAGTGGAAACACATGTACTATCTGCAGAAATAACCGCAATGCAGAGTAAGCCAAGTGGAAGACTGACTGAGTCACTGTTATTGCCACACTTGTACAACATTTCACCTCATAAATTCAAGCTTGTGTAGCAAGCAGCAAATCGGGGGAAAGTTGGTTGGGATAGCAGAGAGCACAAGTAGAGCATTGTGAATACGGAATTGTATTTTGCAATTCATGATTTTCTGCGACACGCACTCACTCAGTGAATTCTTCAATCTGTGTTCCTGTTTACATGACACCGAATTGCAATGTGTTCTCCCCGGAAACACGTGCAGCCAGGGTAAATACTCGCTGGTTTCAAAAATTGTTTCCCAAGTTCTAAGCCAACCCGCTCCAAAGAGAATCAAATCGATCTGGAAATGTGATACGACACGGAGCTACTGTGCTGGCGAGGAAGAGAAAATGGATGGATTTCAAGATTCAGAGGAAACTGAAAGGTTTAGCCAATCTACCCGTTCCTCCATTTACTAAATCCGATACAAAATCAAAGTAACCTTTCAAGTACTTGAATGTTCTTGAATACGAATCCGATTCGTGTGGTTAAAGCACTCTTGTTTTATGTTTCATGGATTTAATCCCAGGAACAAACCGTGTGAAAGTCAATGAAATGAGAACCAAGAGAGAGAAAGCGGGGAGAGACAATGCGTGATACTTGTCTCTCGTTATTGATTCTAATGACAAGGGACTTAAAGGCTACTTCACATTCCCAGCATCACAGCTGAGCCAAGTGACAAAAGCTTCAAAGTTGCGTGCCTTCCACCAGTAAATGATTCAACTTGTCCCATTCAACGAATCCTAAGTGCTGAGCTGTAGAACTAAACCGCAATGATGCGATGGTCGGATTCTAGCACATAAAACCACTTCAGCTTAATGGTATACTCTGACTTTCATCAACTTTCTCCAATAATTGTCACGTGTGCCACACGAGCAGTGTGTTTGAACCGGACAACAAAACTAGGTTTGATTGTGTTACAACATGCCCAAACTAAGTTTTGAAACCAACCAGCAAACTTACCATTACTATTAAAAGCATTGTCAAGACGGTCTTAGTTATATAAAAGCTACTGGGCATGTTATCTATGCAAACTAATCGGTAGTAAATACCCGTATTGAAAGGAAGTAACTTTGATATTTTTCGTCTTTAGATTTTTATTTTTCTACCAACTTTGAATTTTGGGCGTCAGAATTTTCTGTATTTGGATTTTGTATTTCCTACCTTTTCAATTTGAATTCAAAAATTCAAAAAAATCAATTTAAAACTTCAATAATTTAAAAAAAATAATTTAAAAATTTAAATTTAAAAATTTGAATATAAAATTTAAATTTTCTTTACACAATTTTAAATTTTACTATTTCAGAAGTGGAGGAAAATTATAAACTCAAAATTCCTAACTTTTAATTCTGAATGTGGACAACGAGGGTTCTGAATTCTAACCGAAAGCTCTGGCATAGAAAATAATTTAAACATAACACCGATTTCGAGAAAAGAAAAATTCCTCACTTTGCCCATTTGAAGGATAGATGACATAAAATAGTCCCCAGATTTCACAGCTTATTCTCATTTTTACATGATTTGCGGAATCAAATACTGCACCAAAGACACTGAAACTACTGCCTCTATTTTAATTAATCTAAATTGTTCCCACTGATATTCCTTAGCTAACTTAAAGCAGGATCATCATTTCCTTTGGCTAGCAACGCACCCGACATCATAACCATAACTACTGTGAAATATTAACGAAACCTCGAAAAAATACCCACAACAACAATAAAAACAAGGACCAACACGTGAATGAAAACAAACTTTCACCGGTGTACACAATGAGCATCACACATTTCCCCAATCAGTGAAAACAGTCGCATTTCCCCTCTTTTCTTTCTCTTCCTCCATCCCTCCTGGCAACCTTAAACCTTTGCTTGTTCCAGCATCAAAATTGCTCTCCTTGCACTTGAAACTAGAAATCCAGTCTGAAACTTTGGAGAGTAAAATTTTCGGATCGATCTTCTTTGAAAGAGAGAAAGCAAAAGAAAAAAAAGAATACAAAAAAGTTTTCAATCTAAGCCCATAAAATGAAGGACCCCCTGCTTCCAAGATTACCACCATCTGGGCCCCAGTTTCCCAGCTTCATTCCCCATCCCTACCCGGGTATCCTTCATCCTACCCGGGTTACCCGTCCCGCTCCTCCGTTCCTCCATCTCTCCATACGTACATATACCTCTATGCTCCCTCCAGCAGCCACAGACGGATCACCCTGCATCTTGAAAAACTTCGCTTCAGTCTTCTCGACAACATTCATCCCTGTCATAGAACGTCATCACAGTTCTCAGCTTGGAGCCCCAAATCCTTAACCAACCACTACAAATGCACATTTTTCTTCATCCGATGCACCGATGCACTTACTACTACGCATTCCCAGTTGCATCTCCTATCCGTCTTGTCCTCTACATTTTGAGTATTTGAGCCACACAAAATCTTCACAAACCCTAAATCTGACAGCAAAACTTTCTTCCACCACTTTACAGATGCTCATTCAAGATTCTTCTGAAACTTTAACTATTCGCTCCAATCCCATCGCACAGACGATGTGCAAACTCCCTCTGAATCTTGTGCCGTAACTTTAGTAAATTACCGGACCAGGTACAAGTCACGTCCTTTTAGACTTGACTTCGCATCCTGAATTACAAACAAGAATCTTTTCCAGAGGCTACACATTCTCCCCATTAGCCAACAAGGTCCACTGATTCCCGGGTATTCCGAAAATCTCCTCCATCCTCCTCCCCTCCCGTCTTCAACGCCTTCTTGATTATCTTCCCTATGCAAAGATTTAAAATTCAGTCTCTCTAAATTCAACAAAATCTTCCACCTCCTCCTCCTCCTTATATCACCACCTAACCGGAAAGACCCCGGTAATAATAATAATTACAACCGAAACCCATTCCTGCTCACTAAACCGTTCAAAGAAGGGAATCCTCCTCCTCCCTACCTGTTTTACGACCAACATGCTTCATAGCCCCTTTCTTCCCTCCATCACCCCGCCTTCTCTCTTTCAGAAATTAAACTCTTAAGATTTTAAAATCGAAAATCTTTGAAAACATCCCTCGAACCAGTTTAATGGTAGCGGACAATAGCGTCCTCTTCATTGGCTCCTCAAGGATAAGATTCAAAAGAATGTTTATAAACCCGGACGCGGGTTCATTCCCGAAAAACTATGTGGGAAAAGCCTTTGAGATTTGAATTTAAACTACACAAGAGAGAACATTGCCGGGATGAGGATAATGGGAGAGGAAGGGGATGGAATGAATGCAAATTCGCTACTTGATAGCCTCGACTATTTTACCCTTCCCCAAAATATACAGCTTCAATCACAGGCTACGTCGAACCTTGTGAAAAAATCCTGGGAAAAAAAGAAGATGTAAACTCTCGAGTCTATACACTGAATTTCAATCCGTGTTTAAATCTAAATCTAAGCCCGCCTTAAATTCCCTTGTACACTTTTACTTTACACACTTTTTGTTGTGGGGAGAAGGATTGGATGAGCGAAGCTGAGATTTTCTGAGCATGAAGCCCGTATATGGGTAAAAATCCAAGGATATGCTTTCTCCTACTTTCTCCTGGTGAATACATAGAACCGTTCAAGATATTCGGTAACTTTGAAGAAGAAGGGAGGTTAGACAGGAGGAGGGAGGGATGCCAACAACAATGACTTGAATAGATGCATTAAACACTCTTCTACGCACTCCACCCCCGCCTCCATACTTTTCCCTAACCTCATGTTTACGAAATGAACCTCATGAATACAATATATAAAACCTATTCCCCACTGAGCATCCAGCCGCACACACACTCCACATAACTCCATCTTCTATAAACTCTGAGCTACCAACTCCAGGCAAACTTTCTCCATTTCAAACTATGCAGTCCATTAACGTGCTGTTGTGCAAGTGGAATTCAGGCCTTGTGGAAGAGACGTCATATCCCGTTGTATAATTTATGCTGCATGCTACACGCTACAGATAAAGCTTAGCAATGTCTCATATTGCATATGGTCGTACTTTTAATTTTTAGTGTTACAGTTCCTATGAGAAAATGCAAAAAAATACGGTTCACAGTGCTGATCAGCAGCCAGTGCGGAAAAGCTAGACGGTGACGTGGTCGGTCATAAATTGAAAACAAGGTTGGGTTTCCTAGTGTTTAAGGCACCCTAATTCTGTGAAAACCTTTAACGTATTTAGACTAGTAGTACAAATTAGCAAGATAGGTTATTTAGTATTTCTCTGAGTAAAATATTTATGGTGAAAATTTTGGGAGTTGGCATGACAACTATAAGGTGGGCTTACAGGTGGAAGTCTGTGCGTGCAATGCTGGGTAAAATGTGGAATTGGATTCGTTAGGGGCGAGGGCAGAAGAGGAGGAGTTGTGCTATGCTTTCGGCTTTTTGATTGGTTGAGTGGAGAGTGAAAGGATGACTCATCTCGCCGCCATCTTCCCGGCGGAAGCTTCTCCCGTCCTCAGGAAGCGAGAGTGAGGGCATTGAACTTTACAGACAAAATGCTTCACCGTCAGGGTTCAATGAACTCAGTCGACGATTGCAAGTAAAGTCAAAATTCGAGGAAGGAGTTTAAATTATTTTATTCGCAGAAGCAAAAAGGTTGGATTTGAATCAAATGGTTTGCAATTTCAAGTGGCTGGATTCCAGGCTTCAAGAAGCCAAAGTTACGATCCATTTCGTACCAGGGTAGTTGGGAGAAGAATCCGCCCCAATCTCCCGTCCATTCAGTGCTGAGTCAGTGTTTGGTCTTGAGTGTGGATGATAATAATTATTGTTGACCGTTTCCTTCATTCTTATGACCAACTGTGACGATTCATCACCCGTCTGAGAGGAAACAGTTTCAATCCGAATGTAATTCCAACGACCGAAGTCAACTTGCTTTGATGGAATCGGTTTGAGCTCGTTGAGTTTGTTGCGAAGGTAAACGACGGAACTGTCTTCGCCCGGAACCCGAACAAACTCCCACTGAAACGCACTTTCTCGCAGTTTGTCTCCACCAACCGCCAATGTTGCTCCATCATGATAAACACTTACACTTCTGTTGGTCGGATTTCGTGCGAGGTAGAGGAATTCTCCTTTGTAGTGCTCGTTTTCAATGTTCAAAGGTTTTCCAGTTAGACCTGCCAAACCAGAAATCATATAAGTCAGCAGTGCTGGTGATGGGAATTGTTTCGCGTTTAGTTTTCCCAGGAGTCCGTCTTGTTCGCTGTCCTTCTCAGCCTGCTTGGTCACAACCTGGCTCAAGTTTGCCTTGATCTCTGCAAACTCTGACTCGCGCGTCTTCAACGTTTCCTCCACAGCGCCAAACTTTCCCTGTGTCTTCGACGTCTGATTATCGAAAACTGCGCGCAGTTCTTCAACTTGTTTTCCCTGTGATTCCACTGCTTGAATGGCAGGAATGATCCTTGCCAGCGCTGCTTCTGTGTCATTTTTCTCTTGAGTTACAATTTGGAGGAGCACTTCCGTTTCTACCTTCTGCGCCGTAACCGCCAATAGCGACTTCTCCGTTTCTGCTTTTAGAGTAATGATAGCTGCAAGTGCTTGACGCGTTTCTTTCTGAAGTACAGCGATAGTCTCTTTCTGGGATTTTATTTCTCGGAGCGCTTCTTCAAAGTTGGCCGTCAACTGCTTCACAGCCGAGGAGTGGCACCGACCACTGTTTTGGGCCTTCTTCATTTTCTCCACGACTTCAATTAAAGTGGCTCTGACTTTGGGGGCTGTGTCGTGGTAGTAGTCTTCTTTCACAGTAGTGTTGCGTAGTTTCACGTCCACATTCCTCAAAGTTATCAACACTTTGTCTGCCTCATTCTCCACCTCACGGAGGGCTTGATCGAATTCTTCCTCCGAGTATTGGCAGGACGTGGCGAGCCAAACGCGGTTGAGGATCCGCCAAACCGAAGTTTCCAGTCCAGAAACCCCATTGTCACAATTCAGCACAAAGGCTGAACCGGCACTGGATGACGCATCCGCAGTAGCTGGTTCCGGCCTTTGGGTGAAGACGTTGAGAAAGCCGTTAAGAAGTTTCGTCAATCCATCAGCTTCGTTTTCTGGGATTGAAATGATGCAAGACGGCCTCTTGGCTTCACGGACGTTTCGTCCTTTAGCTCCGTCTCTGAAATTCAAGAGTTTTCGTTTATACACTTCGCACTGAAATCCAAAAATCTAATTGTTTTTTGTAAAATCTTAGTGACTCACTGATTCCCGGGAGTTTCCTCAAGGATTTGTGATTCACGTGCATGAATTGCTGAAGCTGAAATAATCAAAACGCAGCAAACGAAGATTCCGAGCAAGGACGACATCGTTTCCCTTGATTACCAGTATTTATTGCTTACTATTCCAAGAACTGCAACTATATCTCTTGACCCTGATTGACTTCCTTAAAGACTGCGCACAATGCAAGCATCACCTCTCCTCTCAGTTCTAACCCATGAGCGAATCACGCTCTCCAAGTTGAATTCTACTTGAACTCCTTATTACCATTTTAGATAGAGTTGTATTCTTTGTTTTGCTGTGGTTCCTGCTGGAATTCTCAACAAGTTTCAAAGGCCATTGCTGAATGTACACTATGAAACCAATGGGTTCAAGCGGTAATTTGATGCAGAGACTTGTTTCATCTATTCCAAAGAACTCTGAGCAACTTTCAAGGTCAGATTACAGGTGAGCACATTTCAGCTCGCAGGTAGGTAGGTTGTTTTCGTAAACGACTACTTGGCCAAATATCGCTTGCCTGGCTCATCTCTTGCAAACAAACATTGAAGCGTCTTTGAATCCCGCGACTTTACACACAAAAGTAAGGAATAGTGAGTGGAAAAGAAATGGCAGCTACTACCAACAACTCAACTCACATAACTATGTATGTATGGTGATCCGCTCAGAACGCCAAATACTCGCAAGGTCTCCGCTGGCAAGAGCGCGTACACTTGCACGGAACGAACTATTAGTATGTATGCCATCCATGATGAACTCTACTCAACTTGCTACAAGTCAATATCAACTTGACTACAGTTCTCAGATTCAGTTTAAGCGCAACTTTTATATTATCCTCGTTAAGGGTCATGCATACATTGTAGATCCACATGTCATAGATTTCGTTTCTCATTGACCATCTTATGGGCCCTTCCACTTCAACATTTCGCTAGTCTTGGCACAAGGGAGCTTGGTTACTTTGAGATGAGATTAAATATATTTCTCGACAAATCTGCTAAGGCATCTTTAATTACATCCGTTATAAGCACCTTCCTCCTAAATCTAGTTCTCATCCATTAATGTGATAAGCGAAGTCAAAGTTTTGATAATATAATTGCTTATTTACAGAGCTAGAATCAGAAAAATATTTAACATTTCTTGGTACAGATTTTTAAAAATCACACTTCCTTACGAAACCTACATCAATATGAATATATTGATTTTGTCCTAATACTTTATAACAATCTGGATAAAATTTTCAAATTCTCCTTGCCTTGCTTATTTACTTTCCTCAAAAAATTATAATTTTACAATGTTACTTCCTCTACCATCTTATACCTTTTACTTGGCAACTACACATAACAGCCCATCTCCGGCACATTTAGCAACAGCTCTAAAAAATTCGCTAAGCTCTTTCTTCATCCGACTTTCCTCCCCATTGTCTCGATAGCCTATTGTATTGTTATTTCATATGGGTCTGACTTTATGAAAAAGAACTAATGGGAAAGAATCCCTCCATACTTTATGACACACACGGATGAAGAGGTCAGAGTGAGGCAAGCTTTAAGAGGGAGCAGACCGAGTACCATGTCTGGGGCATGTATAGTGCTGAACCGGGAGTAACAACTTTTTACCCTCTTTTGAAAAATGTTTTCTCTTTACTTTCTCTCCCGCTTTCTCTTCCCATCCTCCTCCCTGCACAATCCATTGTCCTTGGTTGAATAAGAAAAAGTCCCATAATCATAATAGCTCTTGTACATGTTTCGTGAGTGAAACCCCCTTCTTCTAGCAGCTTGTCCTTGGAATTATTACGCTGCTTTGCTTGGTTGCATTAGGCTATTACTCTCACTACTCACCATGAACCACCGTATAATCCACCACAACCCCATAGCCTCAACTCCTTTCACCAGCATCATGAATACACAGTGCAACGGAATGCAACCCCTGCTTTCTCCGACTCATCACACAATTTCCTCCTCCTGCCAAACAATACGCGGAAGAGAAAGCTTGACGCAAGGAGAATGAAAAAATATGAAGACATCATCTTGGTTCTAAACGATCTCTTCACCCATATGATGACACATCAACTCAACAACTAATTTACGCCTCCTTCCGCGCCCTCCTAATGGATTACATATTTCATCGGGTAAACTTTCCCCAAAAGCTAAAGCTCCTCCTAATAGTCAAGTTAGACGCGAGACTTTCTCCAAAACCTTTTTCTTCTCCCAATCATACTGCACTTTCACTGTTTTTTTTCTAGCTGTACAGCTTCTTTCTTAGAATCCCTCATTCACTCACTCTCCGTGTCTCCTCCTATTCCAGTATTAACAAAATTTAATAAAAGAAAACGACCAGATGATGTCACCAAGTCAACACTTCTTCCCTGTCAAGGAGGCTTAGTTACAGGGACGGAGCCAAGTATTCCCAGCCTCAACGCCTTTCACCCTCACTCAACCCACGCATCTCATGGAAATTCACGACGATTAATCTTCCATTCCTTCACCTCCCTCATTTGCCCTACCTTAATCCATCACCATTGAACCCTTCTTAACTTGGAGGATCCAAGGGGATCTATGCATGAATAAATCTTGCCACCATTACCCCTTCATCCCTCTTGGAGCTGATACACTTGCTTTGCTTTCTCCCAAAACTTTCTCTTCGAATCACTACTACACACAATCCAACACGTGTATACCTTTGCTATCTGTTTAGCTTAAGCTTGAGTGAGTATACTGATCTTGTGCTTCACCGACTTTTGATCTTCCACCTTGCGTAGTGAAAGCACTTTCCCCTCCACTTTCTCCATGCCCTTCTCTCCCCACAATCAATTTATTCACAACCCATTAACTTATTGGATTAATCCGCTCATTCATTTGCATTAACTGCTTGGATTTACCCGAGGACGTCAACCGTTGTGACTTGTGCTACTGATCTTCTGTTTCGTGTTGTTATTATATGATAGCCATACCAAGGTTTACTGATGGCTATGGCGGCTAGGTTTCTCCGCGGATGGAGGAAATAGCAGTAATATTATTGTTTTGGTTATGGCGGGGCTATGAAATCCCTAGGTTAGTCGTACTAAGCTGAGTCATAGGTTTGCCCGAAGAGTTTGCTTCCCTGTCATTAAAGCACGAACGGGGACGACATCTCTTCAGAATCTAAAGCAGAATGGAGCCTCAGATAAATCCGCTATTAAAATGAGGCTATCAAATCTTAACTATCAGAGGAGGAATGGACAAAGCAGGGGACATTTTGAGGGATCGTTAAGAAATTCGGAATGGTATTTACGGACTTTCTCCGGGCTTCAAGCTTTTTATGAATCGTAAAACTTTTTGCGGAAATGTTTTGCAAATGTAGAAAGTTTTGCAGAAACCAGTTTTACTTTCACTTGTGTATTTTTCAATCCTGCTTAATTTTAACGAGATTTCAATATACGAGTTTTGAGGCTGCAATCCGTACTTTCACCCAGTGCAAACGCTAGCATGGCGGGCGGGATTGTTCTCACGTTGTGATGATCATTTGTACGCTCTGCGGCTATCAGTGTAAGTAATTTCAACCAAACAATGATTAAAGGTGAAAGTATGCTTTCACATTACAAAATGTCAAATATTGCTTAAGCATCAGTCTAAATTGTGTCGTTCGTGGCTATACTGAATACATAGGTTACGAATAAAGTTCTCAGTTTCTCTGAAACAGCTATTGGCATTGAATCCCGTAGACCTCTCAGACTAGGAAACATCTGTCTTTGTTGCAAAATGCATCTTTATGATGCGATCATTCGTAAAATCTGTCCGAGCTTATATTTTCTACCATAAATGAGAAATTATGACCATTTTATATGCTTTAAGCGTAATACGACAAGTATTTTTCATAAAATCCCTTGAAACGAAGAGCATCATAAAATCCGGGTATATCAGCAGAAATACATCGCACTTTAACGGGAAAGCCCGATTTAAGGAAGAGCAACTGTGGGAGTAAGTGAGAGTTGAAGGATCCCGACTGAACATGACGGATAAAAGAGACTCTGCTGCTCATCTCTTTCTCTATCTTCTTTTATCGCCTATTGAAATATCCATTAAACTCATATCTGAATTTTTAACGTAAATTTGTCAACCCTTAAACCCTCTCCGAGTATCTTATAACCTTTTATTTCAAAAACCCCTCTAAAACTTTCCCCTCCCTTATTTTCCGCAGTGAACTCAGAAAACTTGCAGCATGCGTCCAAGGTTTCATCCCCACCATGTAGTTTTGACATAGAGAGCGTTATATCTAAACTTCCTTTGTAGAGAAGCGAGGGCATGCAGCTGGAGTCTGTAGCTGCTCAAAGCCCGGATTTTAATAAAAATATCAAGATATTTTCAAAGGTTTTGTACTACCAAAACTAGACATTAATATGTCTAGAGAAAGTGGGAGCTAAAGAGGGAGAAACTCAACCCGCCCATCTCTATCATCATTACCGTTACATTCATTACGGAAGACCCTTTCCAGGATCCGGGTAGCGATAGGACTACGGGTTAAAAACTCATTTTCTCAAACTAAATGTCAACTTTCCCAATAAACTAAATAGCTTATGCTCTGCATGCAACCGAGCTCGGGAGCCATAAGCCAGCAACACAATCTCACAAACATATTACCGCTACTTCAACCCTGCTCCTTTAATAGGAGGGTTAGAAAGAAAGAGAGAAAATTTCATCCCCTTCAAACAAAAAAGTCAATACAAATGCAATTCAGAGTATTGTACAGCGTAAACCAAGTGTAGCTTGAAGAAGGCCTGAACATATGCAGGGGTAGAATATAATAAAACGCTACCAGAAGGAATTATGAACGCACTTTCTCCAACTTTCTCCCCCTCTCCGTGATTCCGACTTCTTCTCCGCCCATCCGAATTCATATTAAGCAGCGGGAGAAACCCGTAATATCCTCACTTCCGGTGACAATACCGAATATGACAAAACGGATTCTATTTATGGTTACAACTTTTCCACTTCATCACGACAAACCTGCCTTCCGCAATCATTAAACCCTGAGTCTAAATCTCGACTTTCTCCGCTCTGTAGCTTCTGTGTCTTCTTTAATACACTCTGCACCGCGTTACCTTGTCTGCAGAGAAAGTCTTGACATTAACCAGAAGCTCAATGGGTTACATGAGCCAGAATCCTTCAAGTGAAAGCTGAAATACTGGAAAGCAAAGATGTGAATTACTGTAATCTTACCTTTCCCAAGGGCGATTCTCCTTGTCGGCCAAGTTTCCGGACGAGGGCTGGCGGTAACGGAGCCGCATATTTCTTAAGGGTTGATGCGAAATCGGGTTGACGAGGAGCCGGGATTTCACGTTTTCTACTCGGTGAGGACATCATTGCAATTTGGGGTGAGGAGCTTGTGTCCGTAACTTGTCTGTATTTAAGCGGTGATCTGTGTAATATAAATAAATTCAAGATTTTAAAATTAGTCCAACGCCGTTTTACACGAAATTTTGACCTGGCATTGTCCCATAGCATTGGTTACAGGACAGCTTTTGGTTTGCTTAATGTATAACAGTGAGCGCACCGAAGGAATTCAATAACTGCTTACTATCCACCGTCATGATAGTTGGAAACAGCTAATTTTTTTTCGAAAATACCTTGCGTAATTTTATAGCACTAATTTTTAACTGTCTTTATTTAAATGTGAAAACCGGGTACCTTCTATAAAAAATAACGACAGGTCTTGCCAACACATTCACCCCCCCCATGACACTTGCATAAACTCCGCTGTTGCATGCCACACGTGCGACATCTCTTTTAAATTTCAACTTGTGACTCCTCGTTCTGACAATACATTTAATTCAGAGAAGCCACACGTTTTTATGAATGTTTGAATGTTTTGATAGCCAGTTTTACGTTCCTTGGTGTATCAAGGATAAATGTCCGCGTGCATGCATACAAAGTACATGTCTCTTGGCTAAAATTTATGCCTTGTTTTTACAACCCGCCCGCTAAATCCTAAAGTAAATATTAGTGTTTGTCTTTCTAAGGGCTGGATTCATTAAGGAAACGGTGAGGAGAGAAGTGGGTGGAGAATGCCATGTAAAATAAGCACTGTACACGCACTGTATGTGAATTCTATTGATGCATGACCAAGGAGGCATATATAAACACGCACCAGGAGGATTTTCACACATAAACTTTTCTAGGGCTGCGTATGCATGTACGTAATTCAAAAAAATACTGGGAATATTTTCTCTGTTTAATGTAAACGAAGAAATAGCGGGTATTATTCAAGAATTCTTGGCGGGTATTAAGCTCTAAACGGGAGAGAAATTACAGAGAAGAAGATGCAGTCACAACTTTTATTTCCGCGGTTCTGGTAGAGTTTGATGCAAGGCACGTGGAAGTGAGTGACAATATGATATTATCGCTGCATCATCATTCCCAGTTTCAGAAGGGAAAGAGAAAGCAATGAAAAGCTTTCATTCTTGAGAATGAAACCCCTTTCTTCATTACCCAAAGAGTGCGTGTGTGTAAACATTTTTACTGCTTCAAAGAATCCCAGAGTCGTATCATCTCATCATCAATGCTCCGTCAAAGTCCAAGTCTCCCCCTCTTCCATGTATACTATGTGGAGATACGCAGCAAAACAAATGCTGAAATCCATAAGGTTTGACTTGAATTCAACGTATTTTCTCTTCAAAATTTTCTCCAGGACGCTTGTTTACATGCGTATGCAGCAGCAGCATACTAGGAAAGTACTTACATACCTCTCTTAAGAAAAGGTCGGAATTCATGGAGAAAGTGGAGATAGCATAAGAAAGAGAGATGCGATAACACTAAGATTGGAGAACACCGGAACGAGGAAAGAGAATAGCAGAAAGGGAAAGCTTGCGTGTGGCAATTAAAATTTCACGCGTCATAAACTTTCTCCTATTTAAATAACACGGATTGGTATCACGAAGATGGAGAAGGGTTTCTTTAAGGTACGGGGAGGAGGCGTTGGATGAGCAGAATTAAATGGAAAATGTAATTCTTCGGGTCGGCAGATAAACTAATAAGCTAGGATCTTGGTAGGTGTAAGACCACGTGTTTTGATTAATTCCGTGGGAATCATTACCGATGTGTTTAAATCAGCTTTGTTTGAGCTGTAATTAGTGTATGGTTGATATTGTTAGGGTTTCATGCCAGTTATTTCTAAAAAAGAAGACTGGTAATCCCCACAGATTGCGGTAGATATCGGAACAGCAGAGTCTGCTATGTAACATTAATGAGATTTTTAAAATCTACAATGCTGCTACCTAATTTCATTCGACCTTCAATGGTTGTGATCTGTTCTAAGCGATTATCAGAAAGAAGATACATTTTTAGAACGGCGTCCAAGTATGGCTACATGGAATTTTACTTTTCACGGCAATTTTGCTCTACTTCAAACTATAAATTCAGCTATATTCGAACAGTATCGGTTACACCTCATTCTAAATTCACCGCATGCTCCGGAAAGGATTTTGAGTTTTCGGGAGCAAAGATGAGACTACCTGATATCATGAATCCCATTTAGGAAACGAAGCCAACCAGACGGGCAGTTTTGTGTTACAGCTACGGTAGACACATACAAGGACACCCGCCCAGGATTAGTGTCACACCCTCCTTTATTCCGTGCATCTATTCTCCTATCAAAAACAAAATCCCGGGTAGATTTAACAATGGCGGGTGAGGGAGAAAGTCAAATCCGAAATCTCGGGTTTCACGTTTTACCCGCCTGTACTTATACGTTGAGGAGAAAGCGAAGAAAGCTGGAGAAACTCGTTATTTGTCTCAACCCGTACGCATCCCACATTTCCCTTCCTGATTGTGACTTTTCTTTCTGTGTCTTTTCCGCAAATCTGCCGATAATAGTTTGATGCTTTCATACAGCAGTCTGGCTGGAATCGATGGCGGGGTTTTCTGAAATCCATAGATTTCTTGACCGTGACCGTCCACTATCTTTCACAAGCTGACAATCCTCTTCTCTCACGCATTTTCTTTTCCGATACGGGTATCCATTCTACGGATTGTATGATCCATATGTTCTGAAGTTCAGACTGAGAACTTTTGTGAAGCGTGTAAGACTATTAAGCTAAAACTTGGGAATCCCTCCACGGAATCCAGGTTTTGATTTTTATATCCCACTTCTGCCCATACGTATGCACATTGTTCGCATCATTTTTGATGGATACAATCTAAAATCCAGTATGACGGCTAGTCTCCTTCCCCCTTTCCCTTGGAGATTCTCCGAAGAAGGGTGCATACAGCATTGAACAAAATAGCAGCACAGTACAGTACAGCTCCACTATTCACATTCTGTATTCCGTTATACGGGTGAAAGTTATACGACGGAAGAAGACTTTGGCTTGGTGGTGGTTTTGCGGATGGTTACCGAGGGTGGCTTTGCCTAAGTTTTGGTATTTCTAGGAGCTATGCTCAAATTCTGAATCTCCACGAGGGAAATGGTGCGATGACACCCCGAAGGCAGAAGGAAAGATAAATATCACCCGGGATTTGCAACAAAGCTCTTTGCATTTTAGAGTAGAGAGGGAAATAACTTTTCCCCATTCAAATATTCAAAGCTCACGCCTCTCCATTCTCATCCCGTCAAATCCAGGGATCCCCGCCGCCCGCTTGTTTTATTCAAGTGCATATGGCTATCAAATAATCTGCATTGAAGGCTTTGTTTTACACTTGGGTTTGCGCTTTCCGTTCCAGCATTGCAGTAGGAACTAAAATCGAGGATTGTAGCAGTCATGCATTGCTTTCTCCATGAGAATTTCACCATTTTACAAAGCAGAATTAAAAATTAATGCCAATTCTACTAAAATGCCGCTATTTACTTCTAATGATATTTTTCAAAATATTCTTTTTTTTCAACCATGTGAGTACACACGTACATATCTCCTACTTCTTTTAAACTTCTTTTACTTTTTTCAATGCAACATTCTATGTGGTGAGAATTAGTTACCATGGAGATTAGCTGTAGTTACACAACTTAGCTATTTACGTGCGTTATTCAAACTATTGAGTCTTGACTTTGTATTCATCTACGGCACACACATCAACATGGGCCTGCGGGCATAAAGACAATGCACCTCAACCTGTGTTATTCTTTAATCTCCACTATGAATGTTCATATATTAATATGGCCACAAGATCCCCGGAATCTGCTATAATTGAAGGCAATAGAAACTAATAACTTTTACAAAATGGCATTGAACTACTGAAATTTTCGCTCACCTTGAACCGCTCCTATTTGTTATAAATATCATCGCACCTAAATACTAATTCGCATTCCTTTTCGTAAACTACATTTCTTTGAAGGAAGCAAGTTAATTATATTCTTGTCTGCGTTATCACGTTCAAAATTATCTCTACCACCTTAAAGAATATAATTTCAAAACAGCTCACTTTCACCTTCCAGCAGCAGCTATAGCTTTTACCATAACATTTTAGCAGACTAGCTTATAAAGAGTTGCAATTGAAATAAAACCCGGGAATGAAACTCGTGTTTTCCCCGCCATTAGAAAATTCTTGGAAAATTCCTAAAAACCTCTACTTTCCAATTCCATAAAACTTGGCCAAGCAATAAATGTCCTCGGCAAAAATACTGGAGCTCCTGTTCCTACTTTCCTACTCTCCTCCTGCCTTGCTTTGCTCATCTCTCGACTTTCTATGCCGGTACCAAAGCCAGACTCTTGCTGAGGTCCTGCCGTCCCTGCCCTGTTTCTCTATAATCCTTCGTGATTATAGCAGCCAACAACCGACACCATCCAATGAAGCCAACTTGAAAGCCTCTATCGCCAAAGCGAAATCCTGCCATTCTTGTCTCTATCGTAGCTCTAAATACCCGGTCTCGGGTAAATTTTTCTCAGACTCCCTACATTTTTACCCGGAAAATGGCTTACGCACTCTACATCGCGGGTGAGTCCTGTGCGTTTTCCGGAAGTTAACGCACTCTCTCCAGCAAATCATTAGGTCCATTCAGCCGCGTATAAATTCCTCCAGCTTGTAAATGCCATCATGACTTACTAAGTTCCAGACTAGCAGAAAATGAGCTCTGAATTCCTAATTTTCTCCACAATCATTATACAAGAACAAGAGCAGAGTCAGTCTCTTTCTCTTGGCTTCCAACCACTACTCTATTACAAGAGAAAGCAAGCAAGTCTGTTATGTATTCCCGCTTGTTCCTATGTTTCACTGACGACAATACGACAAGGTGGAGCGGGAATGCTTCCGCTATTATATAACAGCGTGAAGCTTTTAGTTAGGCATTGTTTTCAACAAATTTCCCCGTATCCAAGAAACACACGCAGCGTAGCTTTTCCTATAGCTTTTGTTCTTCAAAGTAAGAGTCTATTACTAATAGTATAGAAGAACGGATTCTACATTTTTGGCACTCTTCTTCTCCACCCATTTCAGATACTATCATCAATAACGGTTCATTTCCAAAGCAGCATTGCCTTTTTCTCTCCTTCTTGTTACAAACTTCTAGGGTAAAAGATACCTTTTTGTCTTTTTAACCATCCAAGCGTTGCTATAAGACATTGTGTGTGAGTAGGTTGAAAAAAATGTCTCCATTCATTTACGTTAATTGAAGCCTCCTTCATTCCCAGCACGCTATCATTCTTCGCCTCCTGTTGTTTCTAATTGGAGCACAAGTGGATTCCATCCTCGTTAATTAACTTGATTAAAAATCGATAATTGAATCTCTTGGATATTCTTTTACGTTACAAAAAGCTGCAGCCTATTAAATGCTCCCAACGAATTTAAACTAACGGTAATATCTTGGAGAATTCCAGTTAATAGAATATTTGTATTTTGAGTGACGTTATACATTGACCAACGATCTTCAAACAGCACCTTGAGGAATTAGAGGAGTAGAGTTTTGCAGTTATATTTTAAAACGACATCCAAGTCAAGCAAATCTTACTGTAACTCTACACATATTTCTTCGCTTCACCTATTTCTTTTACATTGTTTAACTGTTACTTCTGATGCCTAAACAATTAACGCAGCTATTAACCTTGACCAAAACCATGCTATTTTAAATTTTAATTTCACGTTAAAGATCAAACTTGCTTGCAAACCTGTTTATTCCTACAACTTAATCTCAATTCTAAAGCTCAAGCCCTCCACCTTATTATTGCACTGTTGCTCCGGCATCAATTAACAATTAAGACTCTTAAAATATAATGTCTACTCTGATGTAACGTGACAGAACCTCAGTAAGGAGCATACGCTATTTGGTATTCACACTTTCAACATATCCATCGCTACTAAAAAATAATAGCCGTAGCTAAAATTGCAAAATAATGTAACGTTTTCCATAAGTGCTTCTGCAGCTATTTCACCCGAATTCCGACTTCCTACCACCATCCAGCAGAGTTTACAGTACAGCGTACAGGCTATATACTTGGTCGGAAACATCAAAATCCCATTTACAATATTGAGCAACTTTTTTCTCTCTATCCTTGCTCTTATCATTCCGCCACCCTCTGTCTCACAGTCAGATCTCTGTCAGTCTTCTTCTATTCTCAAACTTACATACAGAGGAAGACTCCAATCCTGCCAGCTTGGCTACCACATAATATCATCCAGCATTGCTTCACACACATGACAATATCCTGTTGACACATTCTCTCAGTGACATTTTCACGCTCCAAGTTTTATACACATGAAATCCATCCCGAGACACGTGCCGGCTATATTCTTTTCTCTCCTCTGGAATCCTAAACATTACCCGGGTTTTTTTCTCTTTCCCCTCTCTTTTTCTAATAGAATCCAGTAGTAGCAACTACTTTTAGCTACTACCCGGGCGGGCCATGAGCTCTCATCACATTCACATCACAATAAGATGATCACCCACGTTCCCTCCAAACAACCATGACTCCGTTTCATCCTCTGTCTGTACCTCATTGACACCGCACTCGAAATAACTGTATTCATGAAATTTTCTATTTTTTCCTTTGCTTCCTCTCCTTCTGAATCTGATTATACTGTACAGGGATTTATGATCCTTGAATCACAACAAAGCAAGCCTTGTGTAAAATTATAATCTAAGGGTAAAATAAACCAGAAGATGTTTTCATTTTCTTTGATTTTCTCTCTCGTTCCGTAGCTTGTATGCTTATTTGATTCTATCCTTTTTCTCTTTCCATTTACGGTACAGTACATATTTTGAAATCTGCGTATTTCTCAAGTTGACAATAATGTGTTGTGTATGCTCGTTTGCGGCAAGATTTTCCCGGGGAAGTTTCAATCCTTTCCATCCTGATCTGGAGGGAGATGAGAAGGTTTGAAAGTATATTTCATTCCCTAACCAATTTGTTCATGTCTTTGATGAAATAAAATGCAATTTTTATTATATGTTTACTACAAGGAAGCTCGGGTAGTAATACTGCCTCTCACCTTGGGAGACAAACGTCTCTGTAATCAGGAATGAAAAATTCATCTCACACATTCACATTCCGCTAAAATTACTCTTTCCTCTCTCTCTGAACTCCCAAGATTCCCACACACCGCACATATGTGTGTAAAAAACTTTTGCCTTTTTACTTAACTCAATATCACTCTGCTGTATGCCGTGGTTACGGCAGCGGGTTACAGCTTAAAGTCCCACAGCTTCACGGCACACGTGTCTGTTTTCCCCAAATGAATTTTTGCCAAACTTCCATTACCCTTTAGCCCATATCTTATGATACGGCAGCGCACAAAATTTTACGGCACACATCATAAAAATTTGCCCATATCATACAGAGCTTCCGCGCTTGCTGCTGTGCTCTCTCAAGCTTGGCGGCTTCTTTCTGTTACCCGGGTTTCTTTTCACATAATTCCCGTATCATTTCTCCTCCGCAATTCCCAAACGCAACTCCCACACAACATATTACTTTGGTTTCATAGCAAGGCTGAGAAGCAGGCAGGATTGAAGTTTGCGGTGTGTACAAATGGCAATGCTCTCTTAACAGAACGTAAAGCTTAAGTACAAACTAGGTGGTTGAGGAGCTAGGAAGCAAATGCGGGTAGTAGCACATTACACAGACGTCGTATCCGGTGAGGTGCTCTATTTTTGTGATGATCATATTTTTCATATTTGATTATATTCTCCACAAGCCATCTACACGCATCCCAGCGGCATTTTCATTTCCTCTTCTTCCAAGATAACATACTTTATGCTTACTCCGGTATAAAACTGAAGAGTCTACAGTCTGCAGATCCTGTACTGTATCTGATACCGTATTTCAAATCTCATGTCACGGATACGACGGTTCCAATCTTTTACAGATTTACCGTTCCATGGTCTCACTGTGTGTAATAGAACGCTGGGAGTTTTCAACCCAGTATTTACCTTGTCTCAGAGCCATGAAATCCTGGAGACAGCTAAACAGTTGGATTCACATATGAGGTAAATACGAACCGGTACGAACAAGTTAGTGATTCTACTAAAATACAGCTGAAGTTGGTTTCTGGCTGGATGCAATCTTGAAATAACAATCAGTTTTAGTTGTGCATCAAAATCCAAGACGCTGTGGGCGCCCAAGGCGATGCAAGCAAGAAGCTATAGAATTTAATAGAAGGAGCTTGAAAAATTCATTTAAACCGTAGTTTTACTAGGACAGCTGCACGCTCTGTGGGACGTTCTTCAGCATTCTACTGCTCGAGCATCAACTCTCTTCTTCTCAATGTATTTAATGAAATGTCTTCTTGCTATCAACTCCAGAAGAATTTCTTAGCTAGATGCTTCTAGGTCTACTAGAATCTACACAATTTCCAGGGTATCGAGAATCAAAGCAATTTCTGCGGCTGGAAAAGTCAATCTAAGTACTGAAGCTGAAGCCACGAGTATCGCAGACCCTCCTTTTCAAATATGTACTGGAATAAGTATGCATAAAGAAACTCTTATAGAGCCTCTGGAGAAGAAATATATATCAACTAGATCTCTTTCTTCCTGTTCTATAGATTGCTGTAGGGGCCTATCATCTCTAACCCAAAAGCTTGTTTAGTAGTAGACGGATCCTCTCCGCTCTTTTTCTTCTCTGCCTTAGAGTCATCCAATGACTTTTCAATTATTCTCTCAGTCTATTTTCAAACAAGAGCTCTTCTGAAAATCTTTCGCATCCGTTTCCGCCGCTTTTTCACAACTGCCGCTTGGTTTTAGTAGCGGTTCCTTGTACGACCGCCGAAAGAAATGAGAGTACGTGCTTTACCGAATTTTACCCGGACTTATCTCTTTTCTTGTGGGGAGTTTTAGCTTATTTTCTCTTCATTCTGAGTCTTATTTTACTATTCCTCAACTGGCTGGGCGCAGAGTTGGAGTAGATGAGAAGAAAACCAATTTCTTTCTCTGTACTTATTGAAAACTCGGATTTTAGTACACGAGAAAATGTTTGAAATCAGTGTGCTATCAAGCCAATATGTTAGATTCTGTTTGCGGCCGTGAACAGGCTCCCGTCACAATATAAGATTGTTTTCAGGTATTTTAATTTTAAAGGAATTTAGAGAAAAATACTGTTTTCAAAACAGCCGAAAATTCCAACTAGAAGTATTGAAAAAGGGTTAATTAAAAAAACGCAGGCATCTTGAGAAGATTTGTCTTCGTCTACATGGCAAGGGCCTCGTTTTGGCAAAAATTTCATCAGATTTAATGGTATGACACCACCAGCAAATGGCACTACTGAGGGAAATAAGCTTGACAGCTCAAAGCGATATCTTCAATTTTCCTCATGTCCTCCTATTATGAATGTTCTCATCTGGTGTTGTCCTCATTTTGATATGCGGAAAAGTTTCCGCCCTTATTTTCGCACATTTCACAATTTTTCATAGACTCAAAAACATTTTCAGGTAGCCGCAGTAATTTCTGTCAGAGGTAAATTTCCCAACCTCTTGTAATAGACGACAACGTAAAAGCTCAAAAGCTGTCCGAGAAATATGGACCTTTCTTCACTAAGGAATTCTTATGAGAAAAATTCTTTTCCTGTTTTACATCTTTCCTCTGCGTCATACAATTTAGCTTGCTAACACAAGTCTTCTCTTGTCTGCTCTGGAGTACTTCCAGCCAGCACCTTCAAGGCTTTTTGCACATGATTTATAAAATTTACGACTTGTCATAAACGTGGCTCGTGTAAATATGCGGGCTCTTTAGCCTAGTTTTACAAGATGATAGTGGATTTCAATTACTCGGAGCTTCCTCGTATTACACGGCTGAATTCCCTCCTTGTATGTTGAAAAGACTTGAGGGTTTCAACGCCGTTTTTTCGAATTTTCCAAAACCTTAAACCTCCTTATATTAATAGATCCTCGGTGTGCTGTTGCGTGAGCTGTACATATATCGTATACAAAGTAAATCATGTTGCTCTGAACTAATTAAAATATTATTTCTTAAAAAAACTATTCACAAGTACCTTCGAAACCTTCGCCACTTTAACATACTCTTCATTTCTCTTCATCCAATATATTTATTTAAATTTTATAAAGTTCCAAAATACTGCATTATCAAGGCTCATCATACAGAATTCGTTGCCCGCACTATAAAATTCTCGACGTTTTCTAAGCTTTCTCCGCAAGCTCTTCCGCCGCCACTTTCTCCTAAGATGCAACCGATACCCGGGTATTTTCACACTTGTTCATCCCGCAACTACCTCTATTACATACAGATCCTTAACTGGCTGGTAAAGCTTAAATTTCTCTCCTACCCGGTTTATTCTCTTCCCTAATCTGACGGAGAAAGTTCAAGGTATGGGTGCATTGTCAGCTAGATTTAGGCTCTCGGACTATCAAACTAATGTTTTAATCTCATCATGATAAATTCTACCCCTAGTTAAAACAGCCCGACTCTTATTTATCTTAGTTCCAAGGATGAGAGAAAGATCCCAATTAAATTAATCCTCCCATAAAGCTACCCCGAAAAGCTTCCCCCTCTCGCCTTCCTAGAATTCTACCACTCCGTCTATATTTCTCAACGTTTTCCCTTCTTCATCTTCCTTTGCATCCCAATCTCCAGCTCAGTCTTACCCGTCCCAAAAGAACAACTACAGTAGTAACCTAACCCCTCCCTGCCTGCATTAACTAAAGCTACCCTCACAGCAAGCACAGCTAGTTCGCATCATCGCCATTACGCCTTTAGCACTAAGTATTTATCCTGATACGAGAGTAAAGCCCCACTGTTTTTCTGGATCTAAATTGCTAAAATCAGGGGGATTTTTCCCAAAATCCACACGAATTGAGACATTTTTATGTATCACAAGCAGGAACAAGTGGGAAGGCAGCTGGCTCAACGCTTGAGTCTAAATGTAACTTAATGCTTTTGGCTTCTACTGAAACAGAACGCACCCTTTCTGTTTTCTATCCATAGCTTGTAGAAGAGGCCGCTGCCTAGCACTGTATGATCAGAACTCGGAAGCAAGATTCATCCTCAAACACCAGCATCATCAGATGATTACAAGAAATTTATCCCCTTATTCATCTCCCCATCATCTCAAGTGTGATGGTGTTGATGCTAACCTATGATGAGGCTATTCATTTGTGTTGAGGGAGATGAGAACAATTACAGGATTTCTTTTTCTCCGCAGAATGACACAGAATGCTGTCTTATATTGATCAATAGATTTCACCACTCATGCTATTCACCAGCCGGACGATTTCTCCGATTACACAGATATCATCAACCGCGTACATAAAAGTCAGAAACAAACATACCATTATTTCCGTATCGGGATCAAAGTCGCAGCGTGCTGTCTTTCCAGGATTCTTTAGACTCTCAAGTAAGTGTCTGAAGAGGAAAGTTATCCAAAGCCTGGCTGTGGCATTTATTACGCATTGGATAATTCCCGCAAACTACCAAATTAACCGGCTAACTTGACTAAAACCACGCGTGTACATGTAAACACTTTGGGATCTGTAGGTACCCTCCCGTCACTTTTGTCTCGCAAGTTCACAAGTTGGGGAAGACAGACAAGAAGAGGGATAATTCCTCCTTATCCAGGGGATTGAATAAGAGAAATGAGAAACTTGCAAGATATGGCCAACACTTAAACTTTTAGGAAAATGTCACACACTTTCTTTTACTACTGTATACCGCTGTGGACCACAACTCGTCTCTCGTATTACTGTTCTGCAGAAGAAGTGTTTTACGATCTTGGGCTTATATCGTAGCTTGTATCTGCGTTGGGATCGGGGGAATAGTTAGAGTAGGAAGGCGACAGAAGGAAATGGGGCGGGTGTTAGAAGTAAACCGGATTTTAAAATGATCCTGATTTGATAACAAGGGTGCCAAAAGCTATAAAATTTTGGGCAGGGGCTCTGGAACAGGAAAAGGCAGAGAGAGATGAAGAGGGGAAGTTGAGTTTGGGGTGCGTAGAAATAGAGACACGCTTCCTTCTTGAGAGGATTTCAAGTGTTTGTAAAACGTTTTTAGATTGGAATTGTATGTGTCCCGGGTATAGTTTGCGTGCTTATAGAAGTAGCAAATCGGCTTGAAGCTATTCTGCACAGAAAACCGTAGGGTGGATTAAGACAATCAAGTTTTGCGGATATTAAAAGTGGGTAGGAGGAAGTAAAAGATTTGCTCTTATTTCACAGATAACTGATTGCTCTACTCATCTCTAGTCATAAAAGATGCAGGGAGGATGACGGAACGAGAAGAGGGTAGACAGAGAAGAGGGGTTTCAGAAGGCGGTCGTAAATTCTTTTACTGCTTTCACCACTTTGCAAATTAAATGTACACGCACTCCCGAAGTGATTTAGTCTTTTTCGAGATTTTAGTTTAGTTACTGTCTTAAATTTTGGTTTTGTTCACTGTATTTTTTATCAGGAGGTTTCAAGCAGTTTGACGCCGATTTCTTTCCTCACTTTTGCGAACTAAAGCTTCGAAACAGATTCTTTACGGTGATCCGTGTTCACGATTTTCAAGTATATTCCATTTGTATTTCGTTTTGACACGATCCAGTATTCACAATGATTTTAAGCTATTTATATGTGGACATATTTAAAAATCTAAACAAATTCAGTTAAAACTGGATTTTTTAACAATTTTTACACAAACTTGACACAACTTGCACGTGTTCGATCGCAGAATATGGTCAAGCTTTTACAAACACTGTTGTCACAGTCATGTAACTCCACTAAGTCACACCAGAAAAGTCTTACCACCACAGAAACGCACAACTGGAGAAAAAGACTGGGATCTTGTACGGGTGAAACTCTCTTTACGTTTGCCTCTCTCAAGTCTTCCTGCTTTCTATATGTATGTGGGGAAAGGTCGCCTCTCTTTCAGGAAGGAAACTGAGGAAACCTGCCCTAACCGCTACCGCTGCTGCTAGCAAAGTAGAGGCGCATGACTTTCCCAGTGTTGACTGCTGCTGCAAGACTCTGTAAGAATTGTAAGCTGCTGCCAGCCTTACTCGCCTCCTGCAATGACAATCTGGCCGTGCGTAATTCACTCCAGGCTAACAGTTTTCCGTATTTTTCTCAGTAAAGTCAGATTTACTCGCTGAAGTAAAGTAGTAACGGTTGTAGCTGCGGTAATAGCGTATTACACTTCCAGCTTAACTTTTGCGTGGCTCTATTGTCATTTTCTTAGAACAGTTAAGCACGAGTAGGGTGGCAATACTTGCGGGACTTTAGCAGCAAAAACGATTTGAAAGATCCTGGGACATCTCGAAACAATTACTTTTCTCTCCCGTCTGGCCTGTACGCCAGTGATTTGGATCTTCCATGACAAACAATTGTTAGGGCAGGAATGTATGAGGAAGAAAAAGAAGATGAAATGAAGAATGAGCGAAAGATACAGGAATGACATGTTGGAAGAATAATACAGAGTTTGCTGCTTGCTCCACTCAAAAGTAACAACATTTGTTCCGCTAAAAGAGAGGCTACTGGAACTGGATACAGACTCGGTTATGGTTGGCGGTTGAATTAAGAGAAAGTTTCAGAAAGAAGAAGATTCTCGGTTTAAAAGAGGCCAGACGCGGTATATCAGCTAGTGGTAATAATAGCAAGTTTGTAGTAAACGCCGCGTTTGTCCCGTCCGTCGCCTGATAAGAAATACAGGGACAGGTTCTCTGAAAGAAATCTGATCTTGTGGTGGGCTCCATGTGTCATTTGACTGCTACAACTTTCAGTTCAACTGTGCAATACAAGTATACAAGTACAAGTGTGTGTGTGTGTGTTTGTATTGAACGAATGAGATAGAGAATCGGGGAGAATTCTCAAGATCCTGAACCTCGACTCTGAAGTTAGTGTGGCAAATCCCTTCACGCCTATTCTCCTTTTACACTAATTTAGGGTGACAAAAGACACCATTTGCTTGAAATAATCTCGGAGAATTTCAAACCAAGAATTCAAGGGTGAAAAAACACGTGTAAATAATTATTCGTTTACTTCATGGACAACTTGAGAGCCAGAGCGTGTGCATAATCCCTTACCATTAATGCAATGTATTGAATCAATACTTATTGCCTCCCGGAAACAACATTTGAATTGCGTACAGTTACAATGGATTCTCTATAAGTGCATTTAGTTCATACGTGATGAGTTCTTCAAACACCAAAAGTCAATACGATATCATCATCTTCACCACATTCAAAAACCTTTAAAACGATTAGTTTAAAACACTCTATGCTGTGGATCTAAGAATAGTAAACTCTTTATTCGAAATTAGAACAACCGATACAACAGTAGTTTCCAGGATCGATAGCAGGGTCACAAAATTTCAGAATTTTGATCGCCTGCAGTTTTAATTCAATCAATTGAGTCATCGATCATTAAAATTACATTATAATTATATGCAACTATACAACGGCAAGGCTAATCGTACGTACATAATGAGTGGATCAAGGATGTACGTAGGATCAGCGATTGTAACCTTTCTTTTAACGGCCCAAGTTTTCCCTGCAGTATCAGACAATGCTGTGATCTCTGAAAGAGACATCCATACCGTGGGAATCGCCAATATTTTGAATAGCTTCCCGTTTTGTCTTCAAGAATTTATCATCGACGCTATCTACCCAGATATGAGCCAATTAAAATCATCCTACATTCTCTCAAATCTAAAAAAATACGAGGATAAGAAATATAAAACTCTAATAACTTTTCGCCCTCTGGCGGATGCGGTCGGGATGGAGTTTAGTGCCTACCACCTTCGCCATTACAAATGTGCGGTAACAGTTTACTCGTTAACCCAAAGAACAGATAGCATGCGTTTTGTTGAGGCCAGTCACTGGAAGATGCCGGTTCACCCGCGTTACCAAATTTTGCTCGCGTTTCAGACATCATCTAACGATTATACTGATTCAATTTCGTACTCCGTGGCTCTGAAAAATATGGCTGACGAAACAGGAGCGCCTACTTACTTGATAACTTGTTCTTATCACCAGTCCTCTCTTAGCTATGGCAGGATTCAGATTTCGTTAGATACTGCTTTCGTTACATCCATAAAGTATGTGCGACAAACGTTTATTCCGGACGAATATACCCATCTGAATCTCGTGCACGAATTCCACGAAATAAGGTGCCAAGCGGATAATTGCTTCCCCACATTGCTGTCTGTCCATAATTCAGTCTCTTTGAATGGGCACGACTTGAGCTGGTTGTTGCAGACGGTGCCATGGCAAGGGTTTAAACTCTCTTTGAATGTTGGCCCATCTGATTCTCCTTTCCAAGTACGTAAACCGACCTCCACGCTCCTTGAATCCACAATGCTATTTTTACTAGCAGACGCAAATCGGTCCGGATTATTACGTGAAAATCCGGGAGCGGTATTCATCGTACCGACGATCAGGTCAGAAGTGAGCGCTGCGTTCAAACGCAAGGACATTTATGGAGAGATTTTTCTTACAGGAGGAGCAAGGGGTTACAGTTTCTTAACGGCTCAAACTCGTATCGTTTATAAGGGTATGATGGACAGTTGGATTGAGGTTCATCTCAAGCCGTTTGAGTTACCTGTTTGGTCAGGGATAATTTTAGTTTTGGGAACGATGGGAGCGTGGGTTTACATGCATATGGTTATTGCATCGAAAATTATTGTTACATGGAAAATATCGGTATGGAAAAATCTATCGATTTCAATGGAACGTCTGTTGAGCTTGTCATCAAACCTTGTCGATCAGCCAGCGCAATTTAAAAAAAATCAGCGAATACGTGAACCGCGGCTTGGAAAAATTTCGTTCCAAGTCTTGACTTGCATCTGGACATTTTCCGCCATTCTTTTTACCTATCATTACAAAGCGGTGATGAACGCCAATTCAGTGATAACCATTCAAGTGGAGCCTGAGGTAAAAAAACTTGAGGAGGCCCTGGCGCATGATTTCTTGCTTTTTTATATAACGGGCAAGGAAAGTTGCGATAAGTATTTCCAAAACCTGACAACTTTGAATGCGAAGGAATTTTGCCCGGATCGGGAAAACCCCGCACCGGAATGCGGGTTTTATAACCAACTTACGGCAATGTATGACCCGGAGCTACTTCTTGACGAGGGGTCGAACAAAGGTGTGGTTGCAATGCTCCGAAAGTTTCAGTACAGTTGCAAGGATGCGATAATCGAAAACCTAAGATCTGATGGTTACAACGGAACAGGGTCAGTTTTCATAACGACCAAAGAGGAGGCCCCTTTTTATCAGCTGCTTTTTAAGGAGAGCTTAAAAGACGTTCCAGGTATGAGAATTGCTGGAAACTGGAAAGAAATTGACGGTTTCCTTTGGGAGCAAAAAGGGTATTACATTACAGCTGGATTGCATGACAACATGAAGTACGCAAGAAGAAATATGGAGGTGTTGCTCCAGTCTGGAATATTCTGGTTTTGGGAAAAGTGGGAAAGTTATCATATAATTCGAAAACTCGGCTGCGCGACGTCATTAAATTTAAAGCCAGATGATGATGTTGTCCAAACTAAAGCTCTCTCCATGTCTGATAATAATTTAAAATCTATATTCTGTATAAATTTAATTGGTTTGGCAATTAGTTTTGTAGCCTTTTGTCTGGAGATTTTTGCGAAATATTTTGCAAAGAATAGGTAATATGGCCAGACATAGAAAATACTTTAAATTTGTGTTTTGCTAAGAGGGATTAATGAGCTCTTAAAATACCTAATATTTGCAATTATTTATGTTTTCTCCAAAAACGTAACATTTATAACTCATTTAGAAATTAAACTAATTGGCAATACAGATCACTCTTGTAAATTCGAATTGGAGCATGTTAAGGAGCTCCAGACAGAAGTGTCCACTTTTAAAGGACTCGTCCTTTCCTGGAAGTGGCAGAATTAATGAAATGAAAGCTGAATGAATAAACAAAAATCATCATCTCGTCTCGTGCGCATTGTAATGCCGATTATCTATATTTTTCCTCTCCACATCAAGCGGTTAGTACAGGTATCGTTTTTGCGGTTGTCATCAACTTTATCGCTCTTGGCTGCATTTTCTCTCCTAGACGCCATAAGTTTTTCCCAGATGGCGCTGATAACATATTTCGTCGCATGCGTAGCAGTCTTTACCGTATTTACTACATTTACGCCGATACAATCGAGAACCAGCGATGATGCTGATATAACCGTTACCGGGATAGCATCCATTCTTAACGGTTTCAAATTCTGTTTAATTGAAGTTGTCCTAACCGGCATTAACCTAGACCTGGATATGCTGACCTCCTCGTTTATTCTTTCATCACTAGACAAGTACAAGAGTTCAAAGTACGGTACGAGTTTTAGAAGTGTACCAATCGGAGGAAACTATAGTGCTTTCACGATACGACGTTTTAGTTGCTTAGTTACTCTTTTCGCTTGCGGCCCGGGGAATGAGAACGATTACACGATATCAAAAGCAAGTATTTGGAGGACCCCACTGTATCCTCGATATCAAATCCTACTTGCTGCACAAGAGGAGGGGCTCGTTTTATCTAATTACCGGGGAGCACTAAGATTCATATCGGATGACACTACGCCCCCTACATTTCTACTCACCTACTATTCAGCACCCCAAATCCTCCTGGGACTCTACGTTTCAGGCAGCGTTACAGGAATAAAATCCGGACAACGTGCGCAGTACGTAATAAATGATAGTAGCGCAGGGGTTTGCAGGCTAGATGCGGAATACAAAGAATTCAAGTGCGAGCCTCCATCTTGTTACGACGCAATGATGGAGACAGAGAAATCCGTCATGGAGAACGGCTACGTCACAAAATGGAACACGGAGCTTATTGCATGGTCATCCTTTAGCGTTCCAAATATTACAGGATACGATCACAGCCCATTTAAATTGAAAGATCCTGTTTCCGTTAATGAGGCCGTATTAAACTTTTTAATTTTCAGAGTGAACAATTCTGCTAGTCTGGGGTGCTCATACGCGGCATATTTAAAAGTTCCAACAATACGAGCAGAGGTGAGCTCTGTACTCATTCACAAGGATATTTACGGTGAGGTGTTTTATACGGGTGGAGAAAATGCCTACAAGTTTTTCACGACGGAAACTCGTAAATCGTACAGCAGTTGGTTCATTACGTACTTGCAACCATTCCATTCATATGTCTGGACAGCGTTGCTTTGCAGTGTTTTTCTTCTATGCACATGCGCAACTCTATTCCACGCTGCTGCTACTCCTTTTGCAATCCAGACTACCAGGAAGCCCTGGATTCTGCTGTACGCAGACTTTCTGGTTCAGTTTGGGTCAAGGCTTCTTGATCAGCCGATGATCGAGGCCTCAGTTCATACCCGTCGAAGCCTTAACTGGAAATGGAGGCCATGGACTAGGCTTTCTTTTACAGTTCTAACATGGCTATGGCCTCTGTCAGCCTTACTGCTGAACCTCCACTACAAAGCTGTTATGAAGTCTGATTCTGTAGCTTCATTCCAAGTGGAAGCGGAAGTTAATACACTAGCTCAAGTCCTGGATCGAAACTTTTCCATCACATACATAGCCAGCAGAGAAATGTGTGCAAAGTACTTTCGGAATCAAACAAAAACCGATAGCGACACTATTTGTATGAAACTCGGTACAGTAAAAGAATGTGAGTTTTCAAGACTTCTCCACATTAGCGTTAATCATGACTTTAGCCACAAAACTGGAATGAATCGGCTCATTATTGCTGCAATGATGCGAATCTCATACACCTGCTTCGATGCGATTGTAGAAAGTTTAAAGAACGGGAACCTCCGGGACAAGCCGACCGCGTTTATAACGACCAAGGAAGAGTATCCAGTTTATCAGAAATTGTTCGATTTAGAATTACAAAATAACCCTGGAGTAGTAAGGAGCATCGCTGGTAACTGGAAAGTTGACGACAGATTTCTTCAGATTGCTCAAGGCTATTACATCACTGACGGACTTCATGAGAATTTGCAATATGTCCGAAAACATATGCAAGTTCTCCTCCAATCCGGCCTTTACTGGTTCTGGAAACGATGGGACCGTCTTCACCGGATAAGAAAATTAGAATTTTCCAAGCTCAATCTCAGGTACAGCAAAGAGGGATTGGAGCAAAAGGAACCAATTTCTATGAGGGATATTAACATTGTCGCAATATTCTACTTGGGAATAATCGGTGAGCTGGTCGGCGGAGTTGTATTTTTGCTGGAATTTGCTACTACTCGTATCTGTAAATGAAACTAGGTTGTATTCGACGCCGAAACGAAGGGTAGTTCTACTATGCAAGATCACACAGTGTATTTCTGAAATGTTTGAATTCGGCTAAAATTTGTAACACGGTGTCTCATGATGACAAGAGGGAGAGAGAAATTCAGTGGCAAGAGAAGTAGAGAAAGCAGGACGATTAGACTAGTTAATAGAGAAACTACAAAACCTCTCGGTGTTTTGGGACAACCGAAGGAAACAGAAAACCACACAAGGAACTTCCTTCCTAGTTTCTTCGTTTACTGAAACTTATGTATGCTTACTGCGTTGTCGCAATCAAGAGCTGAGAGTAAAATCAATTTCTAAAATCATTCAGATCTCGTTGCGTCTATTCCTGATTTTACATAATTTATAGCAATTTTCTAAATATTTGCAAAAGCCAAACCAAAATCCATCCAATCCGTCTCCGCCCGGGTATCAGATTTTCCTGATTTTATGTCCTCGTACCATTGTCTATGCACGCATTCTCTCGGAATTATTATGAAACGCCATGGAATTTAAGCACTACCAATAACACTACCCTCAGAAGGAACTGACAAAAGGAGAAAGAGCGGATTCAACACCATATGCTTCTGTCAAAGCCATGAATGATGAAACTGCTGAAACCAGGCTTTTGTCATCCCTCTCTTTGATGAGAGGAAGAGCAATTATTTTTCTAGTGCAGAAGGATCGTAAACGCAAGCCTGTGAAAACTATTTCACTAATTCGGCACGTGCTCATCCCCAATAAAAGTGGAGCAAACTATTAAAGCTGAGATTAATTCTCCAAGTTTTATTTGCAGGGAAGACCCCACCGTTCCTTTACAACACGGATTGTCTTGCCTTCCATGGAGATGTAAGAAGCAAATCCTTCCTAGAAAATCTGTAGTATTTATTGCGAAATGAAAAAGTTTGCAATACTATATTTCCAGCAAAAAAAGCCAAGAGTCTGTACGCACTCTTATCCGTATTCGTTTCAGTTCCTCTTGATCGTTTACCAGTTTTCTCTCGCTGGAAACCTCTTGAAATATTTTCCAACGGAAACACGTATCAAACTCTCTCCGGAGACTTACGGATCTACCAACTTCCTGACAAGATGATTCTTCTTTCCCCGTCTTGTCTGCTGAACTCTATGGACTACATACACTCATCCCCAACTTTCACACCGTTGGATGAACAAGCTTCATCCGAGCGCGCCTAACTAACACAAGTTGATCATTTCCTCTTCCTCTAGTAGTTGCGTATTCTTTCTTCCACCAACTGTTTTACAACCCCTACTTTATACACTTCCTGAAAGAACCACCAAGAGGAAAGAGTGCCTCCTCAACAAGTAAGTTTGTCGATAAAAAATACTCTGTGGACAGAGCTATTATATTTGACGTATTGATCTTTGAGATGTTGGCCGGCCGGCCGGCAGGATCATTCATGGCCGGATATTTACCTCCGGGCATTTACTTTAGCCCCGCTAAATGCAGCTAACAATTCCCATTGAGGATTCTCCCCACTTTCTCTTCGGGCTATTTGGCCTCGGTGCAAAGGTGCATTGTGTTGTATTATTTCCTTTCGTCCTCTACCTTTCTTACGGCTCACTTGAACCTGAAACAAGTCTGGCAATTCAATTCAAACAGCCTCGAATCTTGCGTCCTCCAACAGGACCGACCTCTATAACCTCCAGAGAACTCTGAAAGAAATCCAGCATTTTTTCCTCGTCAGTCAATACTACCGGCCCGATCACATAGCTCGTGTGCTTTCTCCAGCATTTTTCTTTCTTGCTTTCTCCGCCTTTCTCCTTGTATAGATTCTTTGAAGGTTCAGCGAAAAAATACCGCGGAGGAATAGCTATCGACCACCACGGAAACTGCATCTGAAGCACTTGGAGTCTAAGAAGAAGAGACGGGGTACACAAAACAGAATCCATTGGGAAGACATTCAGTAGTTTTTGATTGTGAGGGCATAGGGATTCAACTCACGTTGTCCGTGGGAGGTAATAAGATGGGATAACCCTTCAGCCCTAGTCTTCAATTCTCTCCTCAACACATACACACTGTCTTTTTACTTTCTCCTTGGCTCTCCTATCTATTCTTCTTATACTTACGCCTTGAACCTCGAAAACTTCATTTATCAAAGGCTTGTGGATACTACGATCGCCGAGGCCATGTATATGTATTTCTTCTCTGAACACTGCATTCCCATACTTTCTCCGTCTTTAAACTGCATTCCCTTGCTTTCTCCAGCTGTCTTTCAATCCAGGGTGCATTGGATTCTATTCTCCAGACTTTCTCCGTCAATATTTAGCTCGCATTCCCTAGCCATTTCGCTTCTCTGTTCATTACGACAGCATTCCTATCCCACGCTTTCTCCAATCGGTAGCTCACACATCTCAAAATCTCACACAACTATCGACAAGGACAGGCGGAAGCCATACGCACTTTCTCCAGCTTTCTCCTCACACCACCCCCAACTGTCTCCGTCTGCACGTACTCTGCGTAGCTTTCTCTCCTTCATGCCCAAAAAAGAACAAGTAAATGAAAATCTCTCCCAGAACGTTCCTACTTCTCCATTTTCCACGTGATCCTCGCATCTACAACATACATCTCATCCCTCTTACCCCATTCCCGCCCGCGTCTTTCACTGCACTCACTCCAGGACAGATACATACACACACTATCCTCCAAAGCCGGAATCATCCCAGCTTGTGCCTTTCATCTTAGCCAAGCTTTCTCCGGCTGAGAGAGAAAGTGCACGTAGCGGCGGGAGAGCGGGGAAAACCCGAAGCGGGAGAAAAGCATCATCCCTCATCTCAGAGAAATACGAGAGTAGACTAGTAAATTTCGTCTCATCT
The DNA here is from genome assembly GCA_906901655.1 of Sminthurides aquaticus. Lineage (NCBI taxonomy): Eukaryota > Metazoa > Arthropoda > Collembola > Symphypleona > Sminthurididae > Sminthurides > Sminthurides aquaticus. Next base: position 3,312,828 of record CAJQTT010000010.1, read on the forward strand.
CTTCTTCTTCTTAAAATTCCCGTCTTTTTCCCTAGTATTCTTCCCCGCTCTTCATCCCTACTTAGCCCAACTTTTACTTTTAGTTTCTTCTTCTATAGGTTTTCTCACACAGCTATGGAAATAGAGTATATATCGCTTCTTGCATTTTTCTTCCCATTTCACTTAAGAATCACGAGGACGGATATCGATCTCACACAATAATAAGTATTCATACATTCACATGTCTCGCATAACAGCTCCAGTCTTATTGCTTATGCTCCTTCACCTAAAGCTACTACTGTCCGCCCGCACTTTTTCTTCCTTTATTCTTTTCCAATTCCGGAAGTAAGATGGGAAAGCGCGCTCATTATTTATGCTTCTCATGTAAAATATTATGTATTCTGAATATCATAGAGTCCTCGACTCGGGAGTAATCAAACTCTTCTTCTTCTTCACAAATCCTTCATCTCTTTCTCCAATCCAAGATCTAGCGCTTCGCGACGGTGAGATTCAACACCGAAGATCCAAACTATTCCAGATACTTCAAACAGAGAGTTGTTTCGAAGCAATACGAAACGAGATCCGCAGATGAAAATCCTTCCGAGTTTAACAAAATATCCCGTGTGTGTAATTAATTCTTTTCCAGGGATAATCATAACAAACATTCCAAAAGTGCCATCACATCATCCAGCACCAGCTCTATTCCACCCAATAACGCAATAGCGCTAGATGACCACTGGCTCTTGAAATTAGTTAATTAACAGGCCTCGTAAATAATAACTAAATGATAGGGCGTGTCGGGAAGTGACCACGTTTTCAAAACCCTCTCTCATTAGCTTCATACGAGGAGCAAATCTCCAGTCGACACTTTGTATCAATCTACCCGTCTCCACCCTCACTCCCTCCACATCATCCCCACAATCCTATTCCAGATCTTCAACCTCCCTTCTTCGATTCAATCTTACTCAGAGCAAGGGCTTTTTCGATAAGGCGGGGGAGGTTGGAGTGGAGGGGAATGATGACCAAAAGGGCGAGAAACTGCCCGAGTCTCTTCGACTACCATGTTTAAGGTTAAGGCAGTACTGTGGAACAAGAGAATAGGGGGAAAGCCCAAATATTTATCTTGCTCATCGAACTAAATTCTTCTGGCCAAAAGTACTCCTCCACTTGTGGCCTCCTGGTGATAACTCCCATGTTTATTACCGATGGAGAAAGCTAAGTGCACGGAGCACCACCACCGTAAGGATACTACAACATGTCCCGCCCGTCTGGTTATCAGAAAAGTACTGTCGTATAAGGGGGAAACCGGCGAAGCTTAATGAGAATACTCTTGGGATAGAGGAGAAAGCAGAAATACAAGACTAGTATAGTTTGGAAAGTATGTTTTCTCCAAGAGTGAAAGTAGGGATCTGGGACTGGTTTTCCAATTTTTCTCCATCTGGTTCTTGTATCTGACAATTATTGCAATTCAAAATAATTAGTTGAATAGTTGGGGAATGTAGCTGTAGCTAGAATGCTTAGTGCTAGAGTAATCAAGCTACCGGTAATCTGAAATGTTAGGGGGTTTTAAGGCATTTCGTAGCTTTGTCTGTGAATGCATTTTCAAGCTTCAAATGAGTTATGGATTGTACAAAGCAAAGCGTAATGTTTTGTACGACAGTGTAATTTAGAAAATCATAGTTATCAAACAGGGTCACACATTACACACACACCAGTTGAAATAATTCCTGTAAATTCAAAAAAACCACTCTTACAACACTAAACATAATATTTCTTGAATTAGTGAGCTGGCTAGAAATAATTCCATCACTAGAATCCTCGATTGTATCTTTGAGTAAAAGCATCAAATACATTGACTCCATCAAATCTCACATTGAGAAGGAACAAATTAGCCAAAACGTTAACCAAAGATTACTTCTGCAAAAAGCCTGACCACCCTCACTTGAGAGTCATCTCACCTTCTTGAAACTAAAACTACTTTCTAAGTTACACACACATGAGAGGCTAATAAAATATTAATTTTCAGCACATATGCATACATTCAGCTTTCAGCGCGGATAAGTAAACTCTGGATAATCCCGTTTGATCTCCCGAATCAGATAATCGACGAAATTCGTAAGACCTTCCCCGTCAACTTCGACATGCAAGTTTCCCATGAGTGCCTAGAAATAGTTAATCCAAGTATTGTTAAAAGCCATAGCGACTCCATAAGCTAATTGATCACGTGTGTCAAACGAGGGTTCCACACTCTGAAATGAGATCTTACAATATCCGAGAATTTAGTCAACTGGGAAAGATAGGCCCTCTTTGAACCCAGTGTTCCAAATCGTTCAAGCGCCTCCAATGAATGTATCTTCATTCGCAGTATCGCGGCGTCATAGGAAAGTCCATGCGCCTCTAGGGCATAACAATAGCGCCTATACAGGGATCCAACGTCCCTAATGTGCACTGCAATTGCTAAACAGGGCAACTGTGCAAACATTTTTGGGAGTCCGTATATTTCTTTTACGCTGACCGTAGCCCTTTCACCAGAATCCACTAAATGTACATCCATCTGCACACAGTAAGTAAAGCACAGAGGATTCAGAAATGAGACAAACTGCTACAGATTATAGGGAGAAGGTTGAAGGGAAACAAGGGATTATAAAATTATATTGCATAAACACTGTAGTAGCGTCATCCATGCGGTGATGGTAGAATATGCAAAAGTTTTGTCTATGCACTCACATCATCAATATACGGCCTGCGTCTTAGAGGATAGTACAACTTTCCTCTGACGTATTCCCCGCTTTTCGGATTTTTGACCATGACCAAGCAAGCCTCCGCAGTAAATTCCAATGGCTTCTTCTTCGATGAACCGGGAGCTCCTAACAGATTTTGATATGGCTTATCCACCCGTAAATCATTCGCGTATTCCCTGAAAGACAATAAACAAAAACTCTCATTATTATTATAATTACACATTTTATCTACTTCAGGAGTAAACATGGAGGGAAACGTATTACTATGATTAGAGATTTTTAAAATACTTACTGCATAAGTTGGTGCATTTCTTTAAGCTTTTACTCGTTGTCCACTCTCATCACGTATACTACATATTTTGTATCAACGTGCGTAATTTTGACTTCAAGGTATGGATTCTGAGAATACTTCCCCAAAAAGTTATCAGTCTCGTACACAGTATCGCTTTCCATGGAGACCAAATGCCATGGTGCAACGGCTGGATATTTTTCCGAGAACCTCACCCACCTCATCCATTCGAAACCCATCCTGTTTCCGTCAAAATACTTAGAAGATCCGATTACACAACACACTCCTCCTTTAATCTACGCAAACAATTAAATTCAAGTGATTAAATCCTTTGACAAATCACTACTGCAGAATCCATCAAAATCATATTGTTAACGGTTCAAAAAAGTTGTCATTCAATTAGCAAAAAATAAAAGACTTACTTCAAGAACTTACGAATACACCGAGACAGTTTGAAAAAAATTGAGAATATTTTTTTAATTTCGCCACCACGTTTTTAGCACTTCTCTTCACCAATCTTCAATAGTATTCCAATCTTCAACTCCTATAATTGACAACTAAATGGGAAACAAGGAACTTCTTCAACGCAAAACATATCTCTCACACTCAACTTAGTAAATGGTAAACGAATCCAAAACGTCGTGGTACCACCTCATGGAAGGGTATCGAGGTTATGTACACACATATCTCCATGTTATAAAACGTCCTAAAAAGTCAGCCTTAAGTCCGAGGCTCCTCCAGCCTCCCAGCATGTTAACTCCGAAACATTGATGCCCGAGGCAACAGCTTATGCTTCGCTCCTCCTTTCTCTCCACATCCTGCACTCTCATCCTCCCTAATGTGAATGTACATATGGCATGGTTCACTCATAGCATTTCTGTAACTAATAGTAACATATTCTTTTCGTTCTCACTCAAAACAGCGTCGGAGTAAGTTCCTCCCATTGGCGATCTATTTACAGTCGTAGGCTACAATACAGACACTGCAGTCACTATACAACGTACTTATTATGTACACGAGGGCAATATTTTAAAATCCATGTATCGGTATATTTGCCGGGGAGCTTTAGCTGTGCTAAAAGGCAGGTAACGCAGGAACCAGTCATCAATACTCAACGGTTACTTTTAGATTAGAGGATTAAAACGTTTTGTAACTCTGTGTACGATTTACTGAACATTCCACACCGATTACCGACTATTTCGCATTGAGTCTGGCAATTTACTGCACCCTCTGGTGGATATTTTTTTCCATCATCTACGGTAATCTATTCCAAACGTAACTTTAAGCGGAATCAACTAAAACCTGTTTTCTTCCTGGTTATACGAAAACATGCTAAATTTTCAAAAGTGTGTTCATAATAGCTGTAATACAATCCTGCATCTTCTCCTTCCTTCATTACCACCATCATTATCCAGCTCTCCCCCAGGTAATTCTAATTCCCATAGCAATAAGCATTCAAAGTTCATCCTTCCAACCTTCACGCAACGAAAAAACCCTCTAAAAGAGACACAAGCAGCTTAAAAATACACAAAAAGTCTTGCCGGTATAGACGCAGCAGTCAGTTTTGCATTTCACCACTAAAGCCACCAAAATCCAGCTCAAGGTTAACGGCTAATGGTGAAGCGAAAACATACAAAAGTCTGCACAATCTTTTACATCAACCTTGGGTCTCTCTTGCATTTTTCAAATATGCAGTTCACAGTTGCATAGATGAATGCACCGATGCACTTTTTTTTGTCTCAGAGACTTTCTCCCTCCGCTCCTCAATCTCAATCCCCTCCTTAGTTATTTTTTCTCTCTTTTTTCTTCACGCAGTACTCATTCAGAAGAATTTCAGAATAGTTCTAAGAGGGTAGAGAACACGCAGAACCAGGTTGAAAAATAAATGAAACGAGACTGAATGATGAACCATCTTGACAGCCCTTGAGGACACAAGTTTTATCCGGAACGGGAAAACGGGTAACGCTTTTCAACTCGCTCTCTCGTCCTTGGCCCGCCCGAGCTTTCCTCCCAGCTCATTCCAGCTTTGGAATAGTATATTTTACTTCTCCTCCTTGCTTGCTACTTTTGCTGGAGCCTCATCCAGGAAACTAAAGAAAAAAGAGGCGCGAGAGAAAACTAGAAAAGAAATCACCCCCTCATGATTTTCTCAACCCTTTAAACCATTTTCTTAATTCTGATTTCAACTTTCAGCAGCCGCCTCTGTTTTCTTGGAGAAAGCTAGTAGAGTGCATTTCTCCTCCACCTCTTCCCTGTAACTCTTGTCCTCTTTCTTTACTTTACACACTTTCTCCTCCATTCATCTTTTGCTTTCCTCCTTGTGGAATGAGTTAAGGAGTTGTAGAGCAAGTATGCAGGCAATAGAGTTTTAGGAGGGAGTGAGGTTTTCAAGCTTGATTTTTCTCAAAGTTGATGATACTTTTACATGATCCTTTATCCTCTTTTCTCCTTGCTTTCTCCTGTACTCTAGCTTACCTCATTCTATTCTCATTTCGTGTTCACTCCCTCTCCTTGGTCCTCCTCCTCAAGCATTCACTGAAGCTGAAATGCAAGAAAGCATGATGCTAAAGCTATTATGGCTTTTCTCCTCTATTTTCACAGCTACACACACTTTTCACTACTTTTTCTCATATATTATCCTACACTTGAGTAACCACCCCGGCCAAATGACAACTCTTCTTCTACTTTGCCCTTGCTTTCTTCGGCAGGTTCCATTCTACCCGGGTTTTTTCCATTTTCCGAAATACGGAAGAAATTGTCCCAGCATGTAAAAATACGATACGTGACATGATCACAGAGCCGGGCGGATGCACACAGTCCATGAGCTCATGGTCGGAGCGTAGAAAACACACCGGTATCTTTTCCGAGATTTTCAGCTTCTTGAGCTTCTACCCTACATGACCGCTATCATTAGCAATACATAGTATCGAAGGAGGAATGAAAGCAAAACCCCTGTGTCATCCTCCCTGTTGCCCTACGGAATTCAAAATCAGGAGCGTCCGTTCTTGTCGTTCCATCAGCTACCCGGGCTTTATGTTTTCTCTTTCCTGGTTCATCTTACAGGTCCAGAAGGCAAGCCGGCCCAAATCAAAGTTAAGCAGAGGAGCTCGCTTTTTGTTGCCACAAAAATTTCTTTGAAAACATCCAAGCGCTAATACGTTTACCTTACGCAGCTAAATCTCTACGCGTATACTTGACACACAAGCATTGCGTATTCTTTCATCTTGACTTTCACCCTCCTCGCTTTCACTCCTCCTTTCTTTCTATCCAGCCGGCTATATTTAATGCGATTATAAAGTTTTCTCATAGAGGAAGCAAAAGCCGGGGATCAAACCACACTCTCTGCCGGTTCTTCTTTCCCTCGGATAGTAAATTCCTTAAGCTTGAGCCCGCGCCTACCCCCTCTCTCTTTCTTAGTTGATATGTCAACGGTGACTTTGATTCCAATCCCCGGGTATTACAAGGAGTGAATGAGTATAGCACAAATCTTCAATTTTGTAGCACCTCCATAACCCTCCTGTCATCTCGTCTTAAAATCAACGATAATCTCGCAGATTCCTGGAGTAAACTTACTCTGAGAGTTGAATAACAATTCGGATTGTAATGAGTGGCATTAGTTTGTTAATCGAGGATGAATGACAGTGCTGTTAGATTTGATGGATTCTCGATCTTAGGAACGAGCTTTTTATAGCTTGACTTAAAAAATCATAGAATTTTTACCAGGTATAGGCCATAATTTACACGAGGGGATTATGTATTGAGGATTTGATGAAAGGACGAAGAAGAAAACCACCGCTTTCTTAATCTCCGAGATTCAAAATGTCATCCCATTGTCATGAAGCAAATTAGTTTTTCCACAAACTTGAATATCAAGGAACGCGCTCAAATTCCCTATGAGTCAAGAAATCAGGGTAGAAATACCGTCAAGAGGGAAAGTCTTTGAGGTAATGAGACAGAGAGAAAGTTTAGGAGAAAGCAAGGAAAGCTGAGAACCAAGAAACCACGTTTTTCCTAGCATGGCGGGCGCTCTGGTAGCCGGTTTGGATTTTTAGTTTTAGATGAACACTCAATTCCAAATGCCAGGATCAGGCTTTGCCCTCGTACGTACAACGGTTCGGTACAGCGGCTTCAAGTGGAGGACGGGATGGAGGGTGTGTATACGGCAAAAGAACATGAGGCATCGGCGGTTCTTGGACCACCCTTTTCTAAGAATTCCTGATTCCTCTCTCGAACCCGGCTTCAGTTTTCATGTTGGGTTCAAGATATGTTCCAAAATATGTTCAAGACACACGTGCTGCCACTTGAGGAACCAATTTTACCACCTCATAATTCATTCTGAATGAAATATCAACGGGTTGCTTAAGCGCGTTCCATCGCTTCTCGTCACCTCTGGAGCTTATTGATTCGCAAGCTTGCTGTTGAAATAGCAATCTAATTCGAGGATACTAAAACACCAACCTTGCAATAGTCCAGCTCAAGCGTAACCCTGTTATACTCAAATTACAGGCGGGCAACCATAATTGAAATATTCAAAAATAAATTGGCGTCGTAATCAAGCAAAACATGCGTGAACACGCGGTTCTAGTACAGCAACAGCGCTTAATTTTACTATCACAATTCTAAACAAGTCCCAAAACCATGGAAACTATACGAAAGAAAAACAAAATTTCAGATTTCAAGTCACGTAAAACTCTCTTATTGTCTTCTTCCTTGTTTGCTGTCCATGTACTGGAAGCTGTAACAGCATCGCATTGTTTTGACTACCCGGGCTGGTCATAGTCACACATAACCTCATGCATTGACATTCCCTCCTCCGAATTGGAAGATCAAGACTTACACAGACGCAAGGGCAATTTCGGTAAAGATTTTTGGAACATTTCTCCTAAAGGAGTGTACTCTTCACCCTTCTTTTTTCATGTTCATTTGTTGAGAGGGTGACAGGTCGAGCGTACGTGGAGTTGTTGGAAATTTGGAAAGTGGAGAATTTCAAGGATTCTCTAGGTAGGGAGAGAAGGGATGCATTTTTCTTCCGTGTCCGGGACAACATTCCCGCATATAAATTCCAACTTGCATCAATTTATTGTCATTTCAAAGCAAACCTTCTCTATCCCTCCCTTCGGCTCAGACTTCACACCCCATTCCCACACCCCTAAAAGCACAATTTCCATCCGAAAACTCAAGCTAAAACTTCACTTGAAAACTCAGCAACACGTCTCATCCATCCACCATCTAGCACCAACCCTCCTCCTCATTGCCAAGTGTTTCCACCCCATTTTCGGTTTTCCACTTTTCTTATATGTTCATTTCCCTGATCTATAATCCTGATTCATGCAACTTCTCCTTCAACCCTTCCTGGAACAACTCTTTACAACTTATTTCCGATCTAAGCTCACGGAATAAGCATATAACTTGCATCTATTTCCGGCCCACAATCCTATAAGAAATCTTCGGCTTTAAAATATGGCACTTGGCTTATTTCCTCTTCATCCGTTTCCTATTTTTGTTACCCAGGATTTCTCCGCTACAAATCGTCATATCTTTTACCGGGGTTGATAATGCTGGAAACGTACTTGTTGAAATGGATTGCCGACTGGTTCTGTTCCAGCAAAGCCTGAGCTTGGAGAGAGAGAAGAATCAAATGGTAAAAACGTGAAAGATTTTCCATTCAAATTACGTAGTCTGATATAAATTTACTCATTTTTCAAAATCCTACTTTTATCCAAGGAGTAAATGGGATTTTCCACAATCCAACTCGTCGTCGAACCTTCTCTCCAATCTTTCGTTCCAAAATCCATTCATACCGTTGATGCTCCAATAAGTTTCAGAAATTTTCATGGATTCCTGGTCGAGGATCAGCGGTTTCTTGGACTTTAGGGTTTTTTGTTACCCAAAGATTCAAGTCTTTGAAACAGTAGTGTATGAAGAGGCAGATCGGTCACGTTGAGAGAGAATCCGCTTCAATTCCAACTCACTAAAGCGTATATTATTGCCATGCCTTACGCCTTTGAATAAGACTGGTTTATGAGATGGGGGAACGAAGGCAGGAGACAAAGGTTTACAAAAGTTGGGGTAAAAAACCCTCCAAGGAAAAATTGATAGACGACCGACTACGACCATCTTTTAAAGCTTAGTACAGATGATAATAATCCTGAAATTATTGCACCTGAAATGACTGAATGGGAAAAGTTTTAGTGCTGGAGAAATAATCAAAATCCTCCTGTATATAATGGAATACCCATGTAAAAGTGCTCAATGTAGTGCTTCTAATACCCGCTTCAGCTATTGCTTTACCGGAAAGCTAGAGAGGGAAATTGCACATATATAAGAACTCGAGAACCTTCCTCAAACTTTTTCATATAGATGCATTGAATTTCATTCTTTTTTCCAAGTCTTACATGCAGTAAGTAAGTTGCACACTCTTTCCCCGCGTTGTCCTTTGGGGAAAGCGTGTATACGGTATCAAAACTAAATCCGAAATCGTAAAAACCTGGCAATGTAGCAATAGATGATGGAATAGAGTCCGACTAGCTAAAATAAAGCCTTGATATTGGTGGAGAATAAATTTTATAACCATCTCTCTCTTCTCTCTCGGAAAAACCATGAAACTATGACTCCATATAAACCCCCTACTGATTCCTCGCTCCCCCTGCTTTCCCTTGGATTTACTTAGCAGTTTCTTCTGTACCACAGCTATTTTCTGCCTTTGCTGTGACTGTGCAGTGCATGCAGCACCGAATATCCTGGTTGGTTCATAATCCATATTTTCTCAACTATAATGCAATCCGGAGCTTTAAGTCCAAGAGTTGTTGGGGAGAATAATAATAATGTTACCCTCTTCCTCAGAGAGCGCGGCGGTAGATATGGCGATGCATTTCCCGGGTAGCTGGTAAAAGATCCGACTTTCTCCCTCACTCAAACCTGTAAGTTCTGTAATGTAGGTGTCGTGCCTTTTAGTGGTGCTGCTTGTAGCTTTCACAAGTTTTCTCAAATTTCTTTGCCAAGCGAAAGCAACAAACTTATTGCATTCCACCTTTCTTCTTCTTTTACACTTTCTTTTTGTGAGGTATGAAGAAGAGCTCCCCCTCTTAGCCTTTTCCTTGCTTCTTAGTTAGCTCAACTTTCCGGCTTTCTCAAAGTCCCTCGAAATGGTCAACTTTCTCTACCCTCATTCAAGCTTCCCCAAGAGGGAAAGTCATGAGTGTGAGTGCAGCTATTTAGCACGGGGAAGTAAATGAATGGAGAGAAAGTTGAAATGAAAACACTCTCCACCCTCCTATAACTTTCTCCTTGGGGTTCTTTTCCATTTACCTTCTCAGCAATTATCACGCGGGGATTGTGTGGGTTTAGGAGATGATTTATCCTCAGAAACCATGATATAGTCTACTCAACTCCAGCCAGCCAGTGCAGAGAACGAATGGAACATAAAAATTAATTTTTTCACCAGTTTTCTTTACAAAATTATTAACAGCAATTATGTTATTTTTCAATTCCGCACGTTTTTCCTGTACGATCTAATTCACTTTGAGTGTGCTTTGATAATGTTTCAAGAGGGTGGTAATTTAGACAGGTTAGAGTTGAACAACAAATAAAATTCAACAGTTGAAGACGACAACTACATAAATCATATATTTCCACAACTGTATGTGTAGTTTCAGTGCCGATTTTTAAAGTTTAAAACACGGAGCTTCTTCATTGAATCAGCTTTCAAGCACAGTCATTTTGGAGCCCTTGCGCATTATCTGACTACGGTTCGTAATACTGCAGCATGCCTAGCACTGCCGTTGTCAGTTTTTATTGATTATTTGGTTATTCAGAACAACAGCATCTCCTGCAGGACTAAGTGTGGTGTTTAGGGGCCGAAATACCAAAGAAATAACACCAAAACAGTGACTGTTATTAAATTATATTAAGAATAAGTCTCCAAGCCTAGAATTTCATCCACCCACGCCTAATACTATATTCTATCTAGAATCTCTGCTACATTCTCCCCCGCATTGCAGCCACCAGAGCTGGATCAAATGAGGCAGCGTATCAAACCCTTGTTATAGCATAAATCATGGGATAAACTTTAAGAATCATGTCATAATATATCATGGACTTGTAGTGTCCGCAAGATCTAGTTCACCCTACACAGACTTGCTATTTTCTCTTGGAAAACACTACTGGTTAAGGCTTGCCATACCACAGACAGACTCGTATTAAAACCCTTAGGAACTATAGATAGCACTTTCTCCTAACTTTCTCCGGGCTGGAAGGAGAAACAAGGAGAATTGAATCATTGAATCAACACTAGCAATAGCTCAGGCCGAACCGCAATTTTAGTCACCCTGTTTCATATTATATATTTTTTCCCAACATAGGTTTATTGCATTACCAGAATCCATTCCGTCTTAATAAAGAAAAGCTAATAATGATGAGGGACGACGACGACTGAATTACGGTTCCGGTGGAATCTATCTACCCAATGTTCAGGAACCAGCAGCCCTGTTAAACAATACACTCTCAAACATTCCGCACTGGGCTAATCCTCCTCCCACACTCACAATATCTATGACATGCTCTTAAGCTTTTGTTTATTTTCGCAAGGCAAACAGTGTTTGTGAGGAAAGTACAAGCTACGAGGGAGAATAATAGGGAGAAACCTCCGGAAATATCAGAGAATCAATCCTCCAAACTCAGTCCTCCACCTGCCACTATTCTCTCTCTCTTTGGCCCTCGATACCCGCATACCTTCCCGCAAGGGACCCGGGTATTTTCGGCAATGATTGACATAATAAACAAAAGAGAAATCTCTCTTTGGGGCAGAATTTTCTCCCCATTTTCATGCTGCTCCTTCATCAATTTTCTCACGGATAGCTCCGCCACTGCTTCTTGGTTTCTCGCATGACAAAACTCATTTAACCGGGCATTTGTTCAAGCAAATCTGATGCTTGTCTTTAAATTTGTGCCTACCTGATTTGGAGTACCGTAAGCTTCAAGCCAAACATTATTTAGAATTGTGACTGTGCGTAATGCAGCATAATAGTACATTGTTTTCAGTTCAGTCGGGGGTCAAGAGAAGATTTTAAATTATAGTTATTAGACATGTTCTTCGGTAATTATGACTGAAGAATTCTCAACAAGCTTCTACTTTCACCATGCATAACATGCATTTGCTCTAGCTAATGCACTATAATTTGAAGACCGAAATTATCTAAAACGGTATACAATTAACGCATTGATTGAACGCATAATACTTGAGAAAGCTAAAGGGAATACCATGCTGTTGCACATATTCTTGTAAAATCCCCTCCTTCAGGTTTTAGTCCTAAGTGTATACAATCAAAAGTTTGAGATTGGTAAATAATGACCTGTAAACACGCTCTATTTATTGCATTTCAATGAAGGTTTTACTGGAACGCTAGGAAGAAACTCGACTGTATGAGACCTTGCTTTCACTGCTTTCACTTTGCTTTCACTAACGTTCGTAACGGTGTAATCTATGCGTGAATACGCAACTATGGCTACAATTGTGTTGTGCTGCAGCATGTTACGATTACAACTTTCAACAGATTTCCACGGTAGAGCACTCCAGAAGTTCTCAAGAACTGTGTATAAGTTTACATTCAGTTGAGACACAAGCGAGAAACAAAGGTACGTGTGGAAATATTATAAACGCACGCAATAAACAAAACACTGCGTTATTGCAATGGCTTTGGAGAAAGACTAAAAATATTCGCAGTTGTCACACAACGTAATTTTATCTTACATCTTAAAGTGTGAAACAATGTTATAAATTTAACCAAAGGTGTTATCTGCAAGGTGGGTGGTGGGACGTGGTGATATCCAGTACGAAATTGGTTTTTTACACGTCCCACACGTAATTTCTTTAGCTTGTTCTTTTATTAAAGTTTCCAAGTGTTTTCATCCGAGTTCAGTAGTATCCAGTAATAGTAGGCAGTAGGTTATGTTATAAAGAACATCTGAGACTTATGGTTACGGAGGCAGATTGCAAAACGCACAGATTATAATCTAGCTAAGCCTTGTTCTCTTAATACCTTGTGATGCAGAGTTTTTTTGTCATCGCCGTCAGAATTCAACGTGTAAAATAATACAGTTCAGAAGCTTATTTTATCTTCTCAGGTCTAGCCTGAAAAATTGTATCACCACTTTGTCCAAAATCGAATTACAGAATCCATGCATATATGGTCTCCAGTTTTAGTTCCCATGGGAACTAAACAGAGATTGACCTGACTTGAGATTCCATAGGCTCGCCATCAAACAAAACTATCAAACCCATTTGTATTTCTATTTCATAAAGATATGTATTTTTGAATAACCAATAGCAATAGCACAAAGTCTTCACTGCTATTTGTCACAAATACAAAAGGAGCTATTCAGCTTCAAAATTTTGTGGACCACCACAATAACTTTACTGTGTATTTGACATTCTAAGAGCATTTACAATTGCTCTTTGAAAAATTCTCCCGGGTAAAAAAGGTAATCAAAACCATGTTTTGGACTACCAAGAGATTTTCTAGATGCGGCTGCTTCTACAATGTTTGAAATGCAATGGCGCATTGAAGCAGAAAATATTTGACAATGCGCCACATATTCTACATTCTCTGGAATATTTTCAGCAGAGATGACTTCTTAATCTGGCTTGAGTAAATAATTTAGAAAATTTGCGAGTTAATGATTATGAGAATCTACGCCTACACAAATGCGTTCCTCATATTTCACTACACTTATAACGTTACTTATATGCAGCTCTGCATACTTTGGTATAAACAGTTTTTGTACAACAGATGGTAGCAGAAATATCGGTGCAGACATTATTTTCTGCTCTGCTTGTGATTATATGATTACGTGCAATGCGCAAAGTTCACCGGCAAACTGTACAGCTAAAAGATGAAATAATGTTTGTTTTTTCAAACTGAAATGTTTCCCAAGAAGAAGGGGCGACAGGAAAGGGGAAATATGAATTGTTTTTATTCGGATCACATACCTTGGGCTGCTGCCGGAGTATATTCCCTGTGATCCCGTAGCTCCTGGACCAACTCCTCTGAGAATTTCCGTCGAGCTCGAGGGAGGGCGACAGTAATAATAATCAGAGCAGGTTGCATTCACGCTAGCAGCAACAGTCATTCTCACTGTTCCCGTTCCAGATCTCCGTTCCACGTGCCGGCGTAGGAACATGTCCCGGGACGCAAATACAAACGGAGTAGGCACACGCCGTTCGGGCTGGCTTGACACTTCCGCCTGTATTCAAAAACCCAGAAAGAATTTTAAGCATAACCCTTCCAGAATTTTCATAATTTGCTGCCTTCAAACCTTGCAAAGTTCAGTAAAGGAACTCACCGGAAATATCCGCGGCTTGATACAATTCCGAACGTTTTCCTCCAAGAACTGTGTCGCCATTTCAGCAATATGATTTGTTCCACTGTTGCTGCTGCTGGCGTACACTATTCCTTGTTTTCTATTTTGCTTTTCTTGCACTGCAACAGGCCGGCACATGGACATTTGAGGACGAGGAAGAAAAGAACTGACTGACGTCCGCGGAGGTGGAGCCGGAGCAGTCATTGTCTTTTTATAGCTGAAACTAAATGTTTTCCCTGTTCCCGCTTCCATTTCTATGCTGTTTTAAATTGCTTCCAGGCAGTTAAGATACACTGACACTAAAAACGCTGATAGCAGATAACGCACCGGAACTCCCTCTCGCGTTCACCGATAGTAATCACTAAATCCCATCTACATTTCTGCATATGACTTTATATCTTCTTGTTGTCCAGAGATTGTCAATAAACTTTGAATGCGCTTCACTGCTTCCACTGATACGAGAACTCAATTAAACTGGACACAGTTTTATATTCCTCCGCCTCCGATACACATCTTCGGACATGGTCATACTTTTATATTGCAATCGATCTTATCGAGACACTGGTTTTTTTACTATTAAAAGCCTCCGAGCCTTCGGACACTTCCAGGAGCGCACTATTGCACAAAATCTGACTACAGACACACATCAGGATCTGATAGTCCATAGCACTTAGACAACAACCAGCGGGTTTGATAAACTTAAACTTAAATGCAGTGTGCACTCTTTGTGACTTGTACACATCCGTAAGTCACAACACTTGCAACGTATTGACTATTTCAAGGTCTAGGGTACAAAAACAGAGGGACGTTGGGATAAAGCCCCGCATTCCGAGTTTTTTCCACCGTCCATCTGGATTCCAGAGCGGCGGGCAGTTCACTTAAACTTTACAGCCACGTCCAATAGATGAGTATAAGAAATTTTCCCGAAGGGACTCGTTCTTTTTACAACCCACCGTCCACCCTCCTTGTACAACACTTGAGATTCTTGTATCCAGTTTAAGACTCGGGCCAACGGTGACCATAACTCCCGGGCATCCTAAGGCAGAACAACGAAAGAGAATACATGTTATAAAATCCCCCATCTTACAATTGAATTAAATCCAAATCAGAGTAAATGTGAAATAAATGATTGAGGTTAAAATTTATGGCGGGGGGAAAGTACAAAATACTTACCCGCTTGTCCCGTCCGTGACCAGCCAAGGATAACAGACGCACACCCTTCGGACTTCTTTTCACAGAATCTTAGACACGTTCACGTACTTCACTACTTGCTTTCTCCGGTCGGACTTTCTCCAATAACTGTATAAGGTTTTACCAGCTCCACATTACGTTCAACAGTAGCATTGATGCAGGAAACACGCTACACGTCAACGTTTATCGCCGCTTGAACTTTTTCAACCTGTTCAAAATCCGCCATCCGTCTCAATACGTCCTGTCTTTACGAGCAATGTCTTCTGTTCTTATTGCCTTTTCGAAGTCACTTTCTCTGAGGTGTATTCAGTTCGTGTATCAAATGCTCCTTGTTTCAAATCAGAGTTTATCATGAAACGAAACTACGATGAATTTCCTGTTGATAGCGAGGGGTTTCTTTACAAATTCGGTTCTTCATGGTTCAACGACTGACTCTGCTTGAAGTATGAAACACTGAAGAAGACTGAATGCACTTTGGATGAATCGAAGTCGAATCTTAAAAGATTTTGCCGCCAAACTACTGTTAGTGCAAGGCAAAGAAGAAGATTTAAACTTCCGTATCCAGTTGTTTTTCTCCTCATTTTACACGTGTTGCACACTGTAGCGTTTTTAAGGCTCTAAAATTTACGTCCAACCCAATCGAGCCAACCTGTGGAAGTAAAAAGGTTTATCACTGAAGCAAATCGCAAATAGTTGTCTGCACTTGCTTGAAACCCTCCACACTGTGCAGCACAGTCTGTCCTGTGGAGTAAACATTAAACATTATTCAAGTTTTTCTCTTGAACAAGTCTCCGCACTTTTGCACATCATTAAACCCGGGAAAGCATAGAGAGGAAAGCGAAAACCGGGTAACTTGTGCTATTGCCTCCACCGAAGACGCGGGCATACGTCACGTACATTTAAAAAATATTTCTCTACGACGAAGGTAAAGCATCTCTCGAAAAAGAGCCATTAGCAAAAAAACTGTGCATCGTTAAAATTAACTTGCTGATAAACAAGAGCTCGTTTCTTTACTGGAGAGGAGATAAAAACAAAAAATCCTCTCCTCTTCTTCTTAGTTTTACAACCTTCAAACTTGCGCGTATGCACTCCTTGCATAAATACTACAGCGTCTTTTACCGAGTACAAGATACTACAGTACCTTTGACTCACTACTTCGTAAAAAACTACCGCTACGTTATGCCTATTTTTAGACAAAACTGGATTTTTGCAACGGAAAAATCCCTCCCGCATCCCAAAACTAAATCAAGAGTGCATTGCACCACCACCTTTCTTACGACACTCCAGCTTCAATGTTTTTAAAATGAGTAAAATAAACCAAGCCATCTTCCAAATTGTCTACCGCCGTACTCTTCGTACACGCCTCCTTCTCAAAGCTCTCATCACCTAATCGATGCATAACGCGGATTGCTAAACGCTATATTTTTTCAATGCACCAGCTCAAACTCTTACTCTTCTTCCCAGTTAATTCTTTTGTCTACACGCCGTCCTCCACTTAACTTCCCATTCAAAGCTATTTAAACACTGGTGTTTTAAATAGCAAAAAGTTCTGTTACTGCTTTTCTCTCAGTCTCAGACTTGTTTACTTTATAATTACACCTAGCCTTCCCCTAGAATTGAACGCTTTTCTGTCCTAACGTTCTGTATCTCTGAAATGCAGAGTCTGCATACAGAATCGAGATACAAATCCGCGCTCTCTTTGATCATTAACAGGTTGAAAGGATGGTTTACAAACGATTGCATCATGCAAATCCATGGATTTGCTATAATTTAACACGGTAATAACGATAAAAGAAAAATGCAGTTATTTCTCCCACGCACCTGTCATCCAAGTCTTGTGTGCAATAAAAGTAACACAGTGGCACATCGCACATCATCCCTGTCCGTGCGTTCGTGTCACAAAGAGTGTCAACAAACACACTTTTATTCAAGTCCAGTGTTACTTCTCCCCCGAACTTGTCTAAATTAGCCTCACTTCCAAGTTCTGAACGTGTGAATTCCTTCTTTTGTCGGCATCTACAGTCCGTTCCCCTACTCTTACCGTATTCCCACCCTGCAATTGTTTTTAGCCATTAATCTTTGTAAAGATTCCCAAACTTTCATCTCTATAACAGCCAGCCGAACTTTGTTACATACAGCATGGAGCACAGGAGGAACACACGAGTCCCGGGTTAACACATAGCGCCCTCTCACGACCTATCTGAGAAACTTCCGAGCTAGATTTCCTCATATCCCTTGGAAATCTAGTGTGGAAGTTGACTACCGCGCACTGGAATTTAGACAACGTTCTACGCACAGAATGTCATCCACATTCGCAAATTACATCATCCACTAACTCATCTTTTCTCTTTACAAAACTTTATTTCAATAAACTTTTCAAACACACACCAAATCAAAGACGTTGCATTAAGCTAGCCTTCTAAGAGTGCCAATATCAAAGAGTTGGACTCACACCCCAGTCAAAGGTCACTTTTTGAAGAAGCACTTTGAAAGTCATTAAGACGATGACTGGATGAACTTTAAAAAGCGGAAATCAAAGGATACACTGTTCACTTGATTCACTTTTGTAAAACTTGTATTCTTAACACTTCCCTAACACTTCTCAAACTTATTAGTTTCGAAGTCCAGGCAGGAGTAGCAAAGTGTCAAAGATGTATTTAAGACTACACGTTCTCACCACTGTGTAGCACTTGACTTAAAGAAAGTGAAACAATTTCCAGAGTGCGGATGCATCTCCTCCGCATCCGTCATCTCTGCTACCAGAGGGTAAACTACGACTTCCAAACCCTAGCATCATCCTCTTCCCGCTTCGTATATATAATCAATCACTGAATCTGAAAATAGGCAAGAAAAGCACATGATTTTTAATGATGAACATCACACACCACGAGGACTCTCACTCTTCCCCGTAATCCCGGCTCTTCCTCGGTTCCCTCCTCCCTATACTCAAATCCTTAACCTTCAAAGGCAAACCTTGTAGCAAAACTCATCCCTAGCGAATATATATAACGGCAGAATATAAAATTGGATAAGGATAGATCTAAATCTAGTAAATATGTATCTGTGAATTGTAGATCCAGATTCCCCCCATATGGCAGCTTCTAAATCAAGTTATGTAAAACTTGTTAATATCCGCAGCAATCCCCGCAATCCTACCCATCCAATCCCGGGTTCTGGATCTTTATGTATCTCTTTGAGTTTGGTCACAATCCTCATCCCCTATATGACACAACCTTAATCGTCCACTCCATGAATGATGCACCACCATCCAAGCTATGTGTACCAGCAAGAAGTAAATTGTGATCAACTGTATCATTCGTGTTTAGACTATCAAAAGTTTTCTCTGTGAATGAGTCAAGCCCCATTTGAATTAGATTGCATTGGATCTGGCGGGTGGATCTGCTCTGGTTTTGGGTCTGTCTCTGCTTGTCCCAACCCTCATCCCTATGTTATGACTATCCATCCGAAAGTGCTTCTGACATATTTATGTTTACAATCCCCCCTTCATCAGATTGTCAACTCAATCTAAATCCACTTGCATTTCTATATTCTAACGACTTGTGTCTCCCATCTTTCAGGAATTGAACTTGCTCCCTTCTGCAGGCTTAAAAGATCACATAAGATTGAGCGTGAGAGCTATATGATATGATTGGGTAAAATCATTGGTTAAAATCGGTGATGATATGGTTTCACTCAAACCGTAATCGGGTAACCAAGTTAAGCATGGTTGCAAAAACTTGTAGCTTTTTTAAAACGTTCAAGATTTTAGGTAGTTTTCAGAGGTAGTCACAGACAAGACAGAAGCA
Organism: Sminthurides aquaticus; assembly: GCA_906901655.1. Taxonomy (NCBI): domain Eukaryota; kingdom Metazoa; phylum Arthropoda; class Collembola; order Symphypleona; family Sminthurididae; genus Sminthurides; species Sminthurides aquaticus. Next base: position 3,332,192 of record CAJQTT010000010.1, read on the forward strand.
CACAAGAAACCAAATTGGCTGAGGACATTATCCGTCTAGTACGAGTTTTTTGGAAATGTTCTCTACGACAAAAATAACTTAACCTGGAACATACACACCCTGGCATTAAATGGCAAACGAGATGGTGTTCAACACACATGTGCTTCTGTGGACCTTGGAAATGCTAAGGCACAGGCCTTGGGCAGGATTAGTCAGAGACTGAACCATGGCTATGCTCAAGTCCGGGTAGAAATTTCAGGCTTGATTACAACCGGGTAGTTGCCCTTTCTCACCCTACCCTTCTGCCGTCCTCTCACTGTATTTCCCTAACCGATGGGGCATTCTTCTCATAAACTGCTGCGGCTAACGACTTTTGGGGAGTGATGTACATATCCGGGTGGTTGTGAAAAGAACAAGAGGACAAGATGTATATTTTCCAAGGTTCATCCTATTAGTCAACCCGTGTAATATCTCCCCTTCAAGGCACCGCCTTTCTGGGGCAAAAGTATACAAGAAGGGGGGACTTGAGTCAGGGTCATTAGAAACCCCCGGGGCATTTGTGTTCCTATCATGCAGGATATATTCCTTGGAGGGAAGAGGTTAAGACCGTGATCAGGGAGTTTTCAGTTGCAATGCAGTATCCTTATTTCTTAGCTGCAACTCCATGGTTTGCGTTAATGACAAAATTCCAAGCTAAATTAAATTGCAAAATATTCTACTCTCATAATCACATCCCTGCATACATACGCCTTTGGACACTGGACGCGGTTCAATTTAAATCAAATGCACATTCGATTTTCCACTTTTACGATCCGGCAGAGGGCTCACATCTAATCAAAATCCGGTAGTTAAATCCGTCTCTCCCAACCGCGTCTCACCCTGTCATCGGCCCGGAATCTAATCACTCTTCTCCGGGCAGGCTTGGGGCGTAAAAAGAGAGTTAATAATAAATTGCCCCTTCGCCCTCCTTCATTAGGGAGAAACACATGGATGACAAATGGCAAGTCAGTCAGGCTTCCTTCAAAGTAATATATATTCCCTCCCTTCACAGATATGCGTGAGTCAAAGTCGATTCTCATATTTATGTGTGCAAGTATGCTGTAAATGTACTGGGGTAAATACTACTAGGTCTGCGTGTTAAACCTTTTGGTGAAAAATGAAAAGGGTTGTGTTGTATGAGTAAATGGTGAATGGAAATCCTTTAGACTACTCCCCTCTTTTTCTGTCTGTATTTTCTATAGATGCTACTGTAACTCAGGAAGATTGGGATTATACGCCGAACGTCTCGGAAGCTGTAGAAATAAAGATAAATATTTTACTTTGCTTGGCACATTAACTGGCAGATAATCAAACATTTTTCAAATCAACGAGATCTTTACAGAGTTCTCAGAGAAAAATAAAGCACGAGTACGAATATGTGTCTGCCACTCTAATACTTAAGTGACTGAAAAGTACACAGTAATTCACAACTCCAGTTACTCCTAAATAGTTAGACTGCTCTGAGTTTAACGACCATTCTGGCGTTGCGTATAAATTAATTGATAATTGCCCTTGTTGAATTGCAGAATAATTTAAAGTAGAGCAGTAGTTACTTGAACTTCTTGTGTATTCCGTTATTCAAACAACATGTTACATCCAGGAGCTTAGTGCGCACAACAGAAACTACGTGCGATTATATAGTAGATTGAAGGATTACGAGTTATTACTTTCACTAATATTGTTTGAAAATTGCAAAATAGGAATCGGAGTTAGGAACTCATACGTTGCCGCATACAAAGATTATAATATTTTTGAAAATAAATGTTTTACCTTGGTTATTTTTCGAAAATGGGGAATTTTGAGCCCTTCGACTTAAAAAATTTGAAATACTTAACAACCAGAATATAAATTAGTTTCGCAAACAACTATGCACTGAACTGCATTCAGCTTCTGTAGTTAATCCTTCTGCACACAGTTTCTTGAAACTTAATGGAAAAGAAATTCGCCAAACACGTTAAGAAATCCTCCAGAAGTGTAATTGGTTCTTTGACAAGCTTGCCAGTATAATGAACCCTTCTGGGTCACACTCTCACCAAGAGCTTATATTCTATACTCTTTAACGCTCGTTAACAAGCTTGAACAGAGTGTTACAAAATGAAGACTGCCTGAATGAGCCATGGAACAAATGAGAATAGGGGCATATTCATATTAGGACGAGCGATTTGTGAAACTAATCTACTGGAGGGAACATACTAACAGAGAAGTATTCTTAAAATTTAAACATTTTTCACCGACTTCCGTCCTTGTTTGGGGAAGACACTAGCATAAGAAACTTTCGTCCAAGCCTAGCCTACATGGACAGATAAGCCTTCCTGTAAACTATAAGGTGTGACGGGGATAGGAAGTGCAGTAGAAAACATAAATAAGAAAGGGGTAAGTTAAGGAGAGAAGACGAGATGGATCCACCAGATAAGGAGCTAATTGACTCCTCAAGGATTTTCTTCCCTTGGAGCCACACACAGTTTTGGTTTTTAAGACGAGTAGACGGACAAGTATTATTCTAGCAGAGCTTCAAGCTAGCATGGCAGTGAACACTTGAGTATATGCTTCCAACCATAGCAGGCACCTATTCTCTGGCTCTTACCCGGCCCGGGTATCACAAGTCATCGCGAGTCGGAATATATGTGGTGGCGGTTAATAAATAATATAAACTAAACAGGAAGGAAAAGCTGGAGAAAAACAAACGTTTCGGCACACTTGAACACTTTCTCATCTTCATTCCTCCTCCAAGGATGCGTGCGACTTTTCACACTCTTTCATACACTCATTTACAGGGCATGTGCTACAGGATTATGAAAGGAAATACCCGAGAAAAGTTTCCGTTTTTTTCAATCCTCAATTGTATTCTCAAATGCTTGGTTAACATATGCACAGAGAAGACTTTCAAATGACTTTATTGCACAGAACAAGTTTCTTAAATTTTGCTATGCAGTGAAGAACTGAGTATTAGTTAATTGAGAGTTAAATGTATTGGGAAACGATAATGAATAACTGATTCGACAATGTTAGCTGCAGGCGTCTACAGGACTTCAGAACAAGCTCTTGTATTTACAAGCCGGCTCTTTACAAGTTGTATGCCTTGGAGTTGGTCTTGAAACGGATGATTCGAAAGTTAACTTCGGAGGCATTAAGTTTCTTGCTTTGGAGCAATTGAAACCTTGTGGAGATGAAGGCTAAATAGCCCTTGTTGTCAAAGGCGAAGGTGTCGGGCCATTGCATATCCGTGGTACTTCGTACATTTCTCGTGACCTTTGGCATCGTTCTAGGATTCCCTGTAGTATCGATGCAGTCGACTGCTGATTCTGGAAGACTTCCGTAGAACCAGCGACCGTTGTTGTCCATGGCTGCCCATCCGCTTGCCCTGTTGATCTTGGCCCAAATTTGTGACATCGCTATCGCTGAGCACGGGATTAGTCTTGAGCACGCTTCCGTTCTTCTGAGCATTCGTTGGGATGCTGTAAATTCTGTCTCCGGCGAGGTTAGAGAAGTAAATCGTCGAATAATTGGTGGATTTTGGAGTCAATCCGATGCCGCTAATACCGAATGGTATTTGCACCGTATCGCCTGAAAAACATGTGTTAAAACCCAACTGCTAAGTTACTTTAGCTTTTACAATATCAATCGTAATTGCAGATCGTTAAACCAAATATCGGATAACTTCGGAGAATAACAACAACCAATTTCAGTTATAAATACCTTCAATCGTAACGGTGCTTTTCTCGAGATCAGGTCGCATCGTGGGATGAGTTGCGTACCAGGAATCGTTGTTCTTGTAGTCGTAAACGACAATGGAATAAGTTCCGTTGGCGTTTGAAATATAACTGAAGCAATCCTGCCGAGAAGTGCAAGCGATTTCGAGGTCTTTAATGGCGTTGCCTTCATAAGTTGCGACAGAGTCTGGAAACTCGTAGCTCCGCTCAATCTGGTTATTTTTCAACAAATCGATAATGACCAGTTTAGCAGGGCAAAGATTCTTCGGACCTGTATCACTAAGTGCCTCTGTCCGTCCTGCATCAACAACCCAGAGCCTACCATACGGATCCAGTTCCATGGCCTGTACAAGCTGGAACGCCGTGCAGTTTCCCTCCTCCTGCATTTCATAGCTTGGAAACGGTGTCAATTTCGGGCCGGTTTTTCGCCCGAAAATCACTTCGAGCTGGGACTTTTTGTATGGAATTACATTTAAACTGTAGGGAACACCCGGGAGGTACCGGGGCGTCCCGATGTACAATTTATCTCGAAATATTTTGAAACCAGAGGGCAGTACGTTCTTCTGTATGAATTTTCCGCTCTCTAAATATTCTCTTCGGATGGAATCGTTTGGAAAGTTGTAGTCGATTTGCTTCCATTGGTAATAAACTTGATAGTTTGAAAACAGTTGGGAGTTGCTTTCATGAAACAGGAAAATAGCACAGAATATTACAAAAGTGGAGCAACATTTTCAAAGTTGAAGCTTAACTAGAACAACTTTTTGAAAGTATATAAGCAATAAGGGTTTGCTTGTATATTCGCAATGGATTCTGCTTTTATTCTAGCCCGTATGGAAGTTTCCAGATATCCTCCAACATCCGGTCCGGTGGTGTTGTCTGTCAGCAACATTTTATTAGAGTTGATGACACAATAAGATCTGATTAATTTATGGCCAATTCATTGCTACAATATACTATAAGTAAAAGTGATGCTCTCCTCCTAGCTATACCATTAACACCTGACATCAGTTTTTTATGCATTTATGAAATTGTGTGTATTTTGCTGGCAAGTTTGAGTTATGGGAGTTTATTTAGCTTATTTTTAGCTTTATTTGCTTGTCTACGATGAAAGCACTTGTGTAATGAAAAATAAATAAGTTCAAAACACTTTTTATATTAAAAATATAAAGAGGCATGATAATGTAGAAAAAATTGTTGAAGACGAAGACAAACACGAACCACGAGGGCATGTCATATACCCCCCTCCAGCGACGGAATTAGTTAAGTGTAATATAAATTTAGATTACGACCGCCCCCAAACGCCCTACGAAAACGTCAGCACCCGCAATAAAGCCACATTATAACTCCTCATCTAAAACATGTTGAGCCAGTATTTCACACTGTAACGCCATCTACATTGGTCAAAGCCAAAAGATTCCAATCCAGGATGACGTTAACTGCATCAAGCAGCCTTCAGTGGTGGTTAGTCTATTTCAAATTCGGTTATTACTTTGGCTTCGTTCCTTACAGATTCAAACTTGTGCATCAGCAGGAACAAGAACCCGTTTCTTGTTCTGGGAATGAAGCAACTCCTTTTTTTGAACTCGAAGGGCGCCCTCTACAGAAGGTTATCATTTTCTCGGAAAAGTATTCTTAGTATAGTAGCTGATACTGTACTTTCTATTTTTTATCTTACGCTAAAGAAAAAAAGATATTACATTTTACATTGAAACACTAGTTCAATGCTACTACAAATTAATTATACAGATAATCTATACCTTCGTGATGGTGCTCAGTCTCATTACAACTTGCAGTCACCTATATTCTTTTACTGGCCTTTCCGAGCAACCGAGAGATACAAGGAAATATTTCGAAATAGCGGCGGAACTTGGATATGCGCTGAATCTAATTACAGTATTTTACGTCTTGTCCCACTCACGTCTTAGCTTTCAAAAGCTTATGAATTTGATTCTCCAATCCAGAAATACAAACTTAACTAGCTGGGAGCAACCTATCAAATTGCAAAAGGGATTCCTCGAAAAAATCGTCTCTGTAAGAAGGATTGAGATTCAGTTGCTCGAATTTCAAATATATATATATATATATATACATATATGTATGTATGTATGTATACATTTGGTTATTAATAATTTTAAATGCCGTTTTGAGCTGCAATTATGTGCTTCATTTCTGATTCAGGCTCGAAATATGGCGATTGCAATTATACTCCTCTGGGGTGTGATCTTGGTACACAACTGGATTTCCTTATTCGTCGCTGCATTTTGGTGGGATTCGAGTTTTGACACGGGAAGTTACAAAAAGCTTTCAAAATTCTTCTTAATTCACAACGAGGGAAGAGCAGCTCCTATAGGAAATTTTCAGTTAAATATGTCCACTCTCATGCTATGTATTCGTGCATTTTCTCTTAATTTAGCGTGGTGGTTGAGTATAATGAGCGGATTATTTGTGACGTGTACTTGTTTTCTGTACGGCGGGTTGATGGAAGACTTTGTCCGAGTAATTAAGCAAGAAACACCAGAAAGAGTAATCTGAAATTTTAGCCTTACTTTTACATATCAGAAAGCTTTGTATTGTTATGCAGGATCTATTGGCTTGAATCAAAAAACCTAGGTTCATGACAAGTACATCTGGATGACAGAATTGATTGAAGAGATGAATACGCTTGTAGGATTTTTATTCTTCGTTAGCATCTTTGGTACGTTTCCGTATTACGTGGGGAAGATTCCGGAAATGGTGGATTCAGACAGATTTACTCTTCGGGATCTACGGCGTCTTGTTTTGTTAGCAACGTTTCTCTATCAGTTGTACTACGCTGCGAGGAAATACCATCAGGTAGATATAAACACTCCTTTTCTATTGCCAGAGTTTGAACTGATGAATTTAAGTTTTAATTGCAAGTATCTTAATTACCTTTGACTAATCGCGAATAATTAAATCATTTGTGTACTAGGCAGAAAAGGCACTAAAATCTTGGATTTGTCAGCAGAAACATTACACCGCAATGAAAGAATGTGAGCTGAGAATGTTTCTTTTCAAACTGACAGCCAACGATGGACTGGCTCTGAGTATTTATGGAATATTTCAAATGAATTTCTCATTTTGTGTTTCGGTAAGTATTTTCAGAGCTCAGAAAAATGGGGCAAGTTTTTTACAGTTGTGAAGTCCAACTCAAGAGTTTTACCTTTGACTTGAATTTATTAAGGTTCTCAGCGCACTCATTGCATATACTTTGATATCAATGCAATCTTCTTCATCGATCGGTTGATTCTATTGAATTTTAACGGAGAATCGTGCGATAGAATTATAATTAACTGAGGATTTATATAGAACCAAATGATTTAAGAGCCCAATAATCAGCAGTTTTGAATAGTCGCTGTACAAATTAATAATTCATGGATGTCGAGAAATAACGGAGAAAATATCGGTGATCTGATTTTGATACCATTTTGTGAGAAAACTTTGGTCAGACTCTTGCCTCATAAGGTTACACATGAGTTTTCCCGTTTGTAATTCTTCACTCTCTGGATTTTGTCCATCTTATGCTAAGAAAATGCGTCGTGCCCAGTCGCGCCATCTGGTTGTCAGTTTCATCAAAATTTTTTTAGACTCTTAACAAATGCAGTGTCATATCTAGTGCATGCATGGGATGCAAGTTACCACATTACTCGTACTCGTCCTTCTGCCCATGTTATGATGAAAGATTAAAAAATGGAAATGGACTTTTGTACGCTATAATGCATGATATATGTATCAAAAATACTATGGGTAAGAATGACACGGAACTTTTACACGTATTTGTCCCAGAATATTGTAGTATGATTTCATTCGCAAGGCTCCGTGCGCTTAATAAATATACAAAGTAAAAATAATTCGAACAAATATTTGCTGTTGGAAGTGCCATTTGATGTCAGTGGTAATTGCATCAGGTTTTGATAGAACCGTTTCAATTTTCATTATCCAAATGAAAATTCGTGACATTTCCATTCAAACTTTATTTGAATTTCTTCTGATATAAAAATGCTCATACTATCCATTGGGATTCATGACAAATTAAACTTATTGGGTTTTAATACATGCTGGTTTGTCAACAACCGCAATTCAATTTTCTATACACAGAGTATTCGGGTGTGCAGATACATATTTATACTATTTCTGCATCTGCTCCCCTCAAATTATTTGTGATGCCTCAAAGTAAAGCCGAATTTTAAATTTTGGAGCACAACCATTAAATTGTTCAGAAACGAAACCATTGTTCCTCTAAATCCTCATTTTCTGTTTGTCCTGTTTCTTTGTAAAGCAAGAGAGACAACCGTTGAATTTGTTGTGGAAGCTATGTTGTCAAACGCTTGCCTTGCGTAACTGGGACCTCCAAACAATACAAATATGCACATCATGGTAACACAGTTTGAAGAAACACTTCAAAATTTTCAGCTGAAAAGAAATGGATTAATCTTGCAATCTTGCCCTCGGAAAGTACTTACAAATAAAAAGTGTAATGTTAACAATGTTTCTTGGAAATAAACCCTTTCTAATCCTGGACCTAGATATAGCCTATATATATATATATATATATATAGGTTTGCACCCGCAGGCTTCTGGAGGAGGTCGGAAAAAGAGATAAACATGCTTGGAAATATGGCATTTCCAAGAATTGTCGGAGAGGTAGAAACGGGGAAGCGACACGTTCATGTTCATGTAGTAACTCATCATTTAACACAGAAGTCGATGATAATTCCATAGTTACTCCTAGAAGTGTAGTTGCTCCCTTATTGTAATCTAGAGAGCTGCTTATAATCATCCATACTACCGTGCACCTTAACGAAATTCCGACGAGTTACTCACTCATTCATCCTTTCTTGGACGTGTACTATTTTCATAAAATTCCAAGAGGATGTTCTTGTTAAGAACCAGCTCTCACACAAGCTAGATCACAAATCCTGGTGCGAGTGCATGGATAACTCGTCAACTGTAGTGGTGGAGACAAGTATTTGTTCATAATTTAACCGTTGCCAGTTCAAAGACTCAAAATGAAGTCTGTACTCTTCGCGAAACTGGAAAACAGCGAGTTGGAAATCCAAGAGGAGTGTTTGGCGTGCATACAAGACATTTTAAGACGTCACAAACAGGAGTACATTACATTCATTTCTGTGGTGGGCGAGAAAGCGCGGGATTTATCCCAAGAGTGTTTATCAGCCTTGGATCATTTTGGCTGCCTGGAGATTGACGAAGAAGCGTTGGAGGAAGAGAACGAACAAGGAGAAGAGGAACTGAATTCCACCCAAGGGATTTTCCTACTCCCCTCATATCGCTATGCAACAGCGTACTCAAAGGACGCTTCAGGATCACCTTTTCCTGTGAATGTTGGACTTTTTGGTCTTGTTATTCGCGCTTCCAGAGCATCTGTGAGAGAATATGCCCTCCTAACGAATTATGTCATGCTTATTTGTTCACACACCATTTTCGTGAATCCATTTGAGGTAATTACATCAGCTTCGATTATACAATTGTTTCCTTTTTTAGAGATTGCTTTTCAATTAACCTAAATTTTTAACTTTTCTCCAACTGTTGTTTCAATGCGGCTTTTAATTCAAATTACAGAACCAAAAAGTGAGTTCAGAGATGTGTAAAAGTTACATCAATCGCTTTTTGTTGCTGGATGCCATGGACGAGAAGCTAGTTAGCATCCTTCAACCCATTAAAGACTCTCAGCCAGACCAAGTACAAGTAGATGCCCCGGTAGAGGGCACTTCTGAAGACTCGAACGCTTCGGACACGACATCTTCGGATACTGCTGAGAGACTGGATTGCATCTCTACGATTGTGTACCCTGCCAGGAGTAATGTACACAAAGACATTGCTGGGATTCTACAGGAGCGAAACGAGGAATTGCAGAGGTGCAGTGCTAGGAAATTAGTGTCCTTGTGGGATCAAGTACGCTCCTTAACTCTAAAACGCTGCAATGAAGCTTACCGTTATCCCGCTATTTTGTCGGGATTTTTTCCAGAACTAGTGGAGGAACTGAAGCACGATGCGACTCTCATGGATGAGTTAAATAACTATCACAGAAAAAGCGCACTGCTTGTGTTCAATTATGAAACCATTGAAAATAAGGGGAGTTACAAATATTTTTTCAGCACAATAGCTCAGCGTATTTACCCTTCTTTTCCGGTGGTAAACTTTTTACTGGAGAAAATTGGTAAATACAAAAAATGGGAATATGCATTTCAAGATGTTATTATAAAAGCATTTGAATGTGACATATTTCAGTCAGAAAGTCATTCCTTTGTCAGGACTCTTCCTTACGTACAATTCCAGGCTCAAGTGGAAGATAAGCTGAAGCAAATCGAAAGGAATTTTAGAAAATGCATAACGGATGGATTCCTTGAGGATTTCGCAAACCGTCTTGACGATATGTACGGTGGCCCCGAGATAAGAGGGAAGAAAGACGGTTATTACGAGCGTCTTTACGAATTTGGCCCTGAAGATGATCGACCGGCAGACTACAAGTTCTCCATGAAAGGATTCATTCAACCCGAAGATTACTCAGAATTCAGGGTACTTCACTTGATTTACATTTCTGGACGCCTTGGTCATCATTATGACTTCATGGTTTACATTTTGCATAAACTCAGACGTTTAGATAAGTTAATGACGGTAGATTTCCTTCATCACTTGTCAGAACCCGAGCTTCATCCCATACCAAAACTACCTTACCATTTCTCTTACATGCTCAGAACCATTGGATATTATTGGGATTGGAAGCCTATGCGCGAATTTTTAGATCAAATCGTCATAAGGAAATTTGAAAATTTCATGCAAGCTTACGAAAAGTACAAGAAATTTATTCACGACGAACTGCTCACAACAATGACAGAAGAAGAGAAACGATCGATTCGAGAACAAGGCTTCATACTGTTTCTAATGCTCATTAAAAACTGTAAGTTTTCCTAGATCTTTAAAGTAAGCATACCAGTTATATTACATAGCATATTCAGGTTTTCTGATCATCATTTTATGCTATCAAACTGGATTATATTAATAACTTATAGCACCAAAACTACATCAATTCACTTTCGTGCTAACGTTTATTTGCAAAAACGATTTGTATTAAATTGTAAAAATTATGTCATTCCGTCGTAAAAGTAATAAGAACAAATATTTGCTATTTGAAGTGCCGTTTCATCTACAGAAGGTATTTTGTCAAGCTCCAACCACAATATATCTTATATTCATTCCGTCCTGTATCCACTTATGACTTCCGACGTAATATGCAATTACGTATACGTAATTGCATACTTGTATGTGTAGAGTAGAGACGCTACATTATACATTTCGCGAATAGTAGTTTCGCTGAAGTAATGGCAATCACATTAGCTTTTGATTGAACCGTTTTTAGCTGCCATTATCGAAATGAAAATTTGTGACATTTGAATTTATCCTGATGTTAAGTTCATGCTATCCATTCGTGGTAAATTAATCAATTGCTTTGTAATGCATGCTGGTTTGTCGAAAACTGCAACGCACTTTTCTACACACAGAAGAGCATTTTGGCAGCTACCTAAAACCTTAGAGCGCAGACACCTTTATATTGTTTGTGCATGCTCCCCGAAAATTATTTCTCATGCACTAAAGTAACGTAAAATTTTAAATTTTTCAGCAAAAAATTAAAACGTTTTAGCAATGCAGCAAAAAAATGTTAATCCTGTACGACACAGCCCATGCAAAACGATTAAAACCCAATTATTTGAATCAGCAGACTCTCTATCTGCTTCAAGTAACCTTCAATGGTGGTTAGTTTATTTCAAATTCGGTTATTACTTTGGCTTTATCCCATACAAATTCCAGCTTGTGCATCAACAAGAACAAGATTCCGAAGCTTCTTCTTCCCGAAACACAGGATCTCCTATTTTGGAATCTCAAGAGCGTCCCCTGCAGAAGGTTATCTTTTTAATCCAATATTCATTCAATCCTTGGATAGCACCTTGGAAGTTTAAAAATTATTTAAATGAGATAATTTTAATTATAAGTTGTTAGCCAGTCTCATACGTTAATACGTACTAATGTATAACACGCATTGCAGATATGTTACTCATTGATGATGCTCTTCACCCTAATACAGAATACAAGCCAAATCTATTCTCTTGGTAGCCTTTCACCTCAACCGAAAGATACAAGGAAATATTTCGAAATAGCGGCGGAACTTGGATATGCGCTGAATCTAATCACAGTATTTTACGTCTTATCTCAGTCACGTCTTCGCTTTCAAAATCTCATGAATTTAATTCACCATAGATCATCTCATAACAGTCTGACTGCTAAATTGCAAAATAGGTTTTTGGCTAAAATCTTTACTGTAAGAAATATCGTCACAAGATTTACTTATCTCATGTCCCAAATATATTATGATATTTCCGTTAACAATTAAGGCCTATATTAATCATGATTATATAATTTGCTCGGTTTTTCTACGGATTCAGTCTCGAAATTTGGCAATGGCAATCATCCTCCTCTGGTGTCTCATGTTGGTCCACAATTGCGCTTCTTCATTTATCGCTGCATTTTGGTGGGATCCAAGTTACGATTCGGGAAATTTCAAAAAGCTCTCAAAATTCTTCTTAATTCACACGGACGGAAGAGAATCGAGTGTAGGAAACTTTGATTTCAATATGGCGACTTTGACGCTATGCATTCGGGCTATTTTCATGAATTTAGCGTGGTGGTTGAGCATAATGAGCGGATTATTTGTGACGTGTACTTGTTTTATGTACGGAGGGATAATGGAGGATTTTGTCCAGGAAATTGCACTACCGGCACCGCAAAGTGTAAGAAACCTTTTGCCATTGATTGATACTTTCTTCTATCAATCAATAATGCGATGCACTTTCGAGTTATTTCAATATTAAATAGATTCCCGTCCAGTACAACTGTCTGACGGAACTGATTGAGGAAGTTAATAAGCTTGTGGGAGTTTTATTCTTCGTTGGCATCTTTGGAACGTTCCCGTACTACGTGGGGAAGATTCCGGAAATGGTAGATTAAGACCGATCTTCCCTTCGGGACCTTCGGCGTCTTGTTTTACTATCAACTTTTCTTTATCAGTTGTACTACGCTGCAAGGCAATATCATCAGGTACAATCCTTGCTGATATTAGCAAAGCTTTTACCGACCCGTTTCCCCGTTATGACATATGAAGGGCTGAATGCGAATTGAAGTATCTATCTATTTTTGCAAAGTGTATGCGAATAATTAAATCTTTTGTGTCTTGTAGGCAGAAAAGGCGCTAAAATCATGGATTTGCCAGCAAAAGCATTACACTTCAATGAATGAATCTGAGCTGAGGATGTTTCTTTTTAAACTGACAGCCAACGATGGACTGGCTCTTAGTATTTATGGAATATTTCAAATGAATTTCTCATTCTGTGTTTCGGTAATTATTTTCAATCCATAAAGTCATTTGAATTTCTAGTAAATTAAGGGGTCATCATTAATTTAATACTTAAATCTTAACTGAAGAAAAATTTTACGTGCTATTTTTATTTTTAAGGTTCTTAGTACACTCATTGCCTATACTTTCATATCAATGCAAGCTGCTCCATCTACCTGTTGATTTAAGGCGAAGACTTTATTTATGTAGCTAGATTTAAACGCGTGAATGCCATTCTCCGGTGTTGAAAAGCCTTATGTAACGGGAACACTCTTGAGAATTAAATAAACAACAAACAAAACAAACAAACAAACAAACAAAGACGGGATTGCAATTAGATTCTTGCTGAGATTTTGACACGGAGAAAAATCCAATTACTGATGCATTATATGAGTGAAATTGAAGACAGATTAAGAATAAACTGTTTCATTGATCCACATACCTTTATCTTGTCTCATTTCTCTATGAAATTTACTGCTTGGAATTTAAATCATTTGAAATAATATTACTCCTTGAAATCCTAACTTTCTGATTTTTATAAATAAAAACATATATATATATATACAGCTCCCACTATCTTCTATCCATGTGAAGGTTATGGGAGTAATAATCCTTAGAGGCACGACCAAAAATCTTTGGTTCTTTTTCGCTCTCCCTCAATCCAAAGCATTTAAAGCATTGGAGTTGCATTGAATTTCTCATCCCAAGAGAAAAATACCTTTGTGTTCCTCCTCCCAGGATACAAAACAAACCGCTGTGAGAAATGTGTAAGGGTCCTTTACTAAGGGATGAGCGGATGAGGAGCCTCCTTTTATTCCTTAGCAGGCAGCACCATTTGCTGTACACAGTCCCTTGTGAGGAACATGGGTGATTGAAAGGAGGGAGAGGATGCGGATACAAGATCTCACTAAGTTACAAGTGAGATAAGGCTTAGCTATAGCTTCGTTTTGTTAAGGATGAAATGATAAGCAGGAGAGAGAAGATATGAAAGTCTGGCGGGATTCAAAAGAAACCCTATTATGCAGTAGTTCCCAGTTATAGTATCTCCTTTTCCCTCGTTTTTAGCGAGCAAACTCAATGAAAACCAGCCAAGGATAACCACGAATTGATTCTCTGCAGTAGCCACATCAACAAAGGACTTGCAAGTATTTAATTAAAGACAATAAGTTTACAGTGACGCTTTTGCTAATTGTATTAGAACTTAGCAATTTCCAAAAGTTTTCACGCATAGTGACAAGGGAAACAAAACAATTTCCTTATATATTTAATTCCCATTAACCACGGTCAAATATGGAATTTCCGAGTGGCATCTTTCTTGGAAACTTGCCCGGGATCCAACAACTCATGCAAAGCATGCACGAGCTGGACAAGGTCATGGATACACACAACGAGCTCATGCCGCACATAACCGAGGGTATGAACGTCCTCCGTCAACTTTCAGGCTTGAAAGTTGAAGAAAGTTCTTTGTCTTCTTCTCATGAAGGTAATTCTTATTTTCCTTATCTACTTCTTCCCCCTTCCCTCTCCTTGTTTTCTCTCGACTTTTGATCCCTATTTTCTAACATATTTACAGAATCCTTGATAGAAAGTGGTAAGGATGATTCACTCATGACCTGCCCACCTTTCCATCCTTCCATTTTGACTGACCTGAAACAAGAACCAGGAGAAGCCGATGCGTCCCAAAATCTCAAATTTTCAGCAGAAGAGATTAAACATGAAGAAAATACTTGGATCTACAATGTTGCATCAGGTATTTCGGGGTATCTATGGTTTTGGAGTTATAGTTTCCATGATAAATTTAAAAGTAATTGACTAATTGTAATTGTAAATTTTTTCTCATCTTCAAGATCTTGGGAGACGGGCCTCTTATTTACGGCTTCGTATAAACTTTCAGAGTGAACTTCGGAATTGGACTACTCGTGCCAAATCCTTTTCTATCAATATAACCTCCTATCACAAGGAATGTATTGGATTTTATATTGCCACAAGATGGATAGACAAAAGAAAATGTATGTCAATTGAGATTTTGCAACAAGAAAAAACTTGGGAGCCATTAGTGAAACATGTATTCTGGAAAGAATCTGCAGAAGTGAAAAAGAAACTCGTGACATTCTTCCGCAGATCAATAACGCAGCCTAGAAATAAGCTCAAACCTATTTTGATGTCGCTAATTAGTGTCCATGATGAATACTGCGAATGCGTTCAGCTTAAACCGTAGTCCTTTGTGTAGCCTAGAAGGATTTAGATAAGTGGGAATAAACCACGCTCCCTGTAGAAGACTAGTTGAACATCTAAGAGTTTAGTGTAGTGTACTCAACAAGTTTATATTACATTATCCACAGGATACTATATTTTAGTTAGGTTAGAGCTATAGGACATTGATATAACTTGGTCATTGAATTTCTCAACCTTAAATACATTTTGCTCTCTAATTCCTAAACCGAACACCTAAGCCTGATTCCACATATTGTAATTGTCTTTAACATTCTTTCTAACACAAAAATACATAAAATGATTTTGCAAAACTGGTTGCAGTTAGTTAAATATGTATACATGTTCTTTTTGAGAGTGCGTGAGTGATTATTTGTATGTAGTGGATGACGGAAAGATCAAATTTGCAATTATAAATTTAAATTCACGTGAACATACACTGGAAGAAAATCTCCAAGGAGACCATCACCAAGTTCAGCCTCACTCGCTTGACCTAATGGAGAAGTTAGACAACAACGGTTTGTCATTCTAGAATAGTTACATATAAAATATGGATATGGTCCATGGTCATTGAAATCTAAGTAATTCATAGATAAGAGGATTGAAAACTGTTGTGAACGACAACGGGGGGATGAAAAGTCCGGAGCGCATTGCGTCCCCTTCGTTTCTTTGGAACAAATCCTTTCAACTCCTAGATGTACCCAAAGGCTTCTGGAGGAAAAGAGCTCAACAAGTTCGAAAAGGTGATACTTCTAAGAATCTTCGGAGCCCCAGCAATGAGGAAGCGACAAATCTATAGTAACCCCTCATTGAACAGAGAAATGAACGCCTTTTATTCCAACTGAAGTCATGACAATTCCATAGTTACTCTTAGGAGTATAGCTGCTCCCCTATTGTATTAGAGAGCTTACACCTCAACGAAACTCTAACGAGTAACTCACTCATTCATCCTTTCGTGGAAACGTGTACTATTTTCGTAAAATTCCAAAAGTATACGCTTCTTAACAACCAGCTCTCACACAAGCTAGATCACAAATCCTGGTGCGAGTGCATGGATAACTTGTCAACTGTGGTGGTGGAGACAAGTATTTGTTTATAATTTAAGCGTTGCCAGGTTAAAGACTCAAAATGAAGTCTGTACTCTTCGCGAAACTGGAAAACAGCGAGTTGGAAATCCAAGAGTGTTTGGCGTGCATACAAGACATTTTAAGACGTCACAAACAGGAGTACATTACATTCATTTCTGTGGTGGGCGAGAAAGCGCGGGATTTATCCCAAGAGTGTTTATCAGCCTTGGATCATTTTGGCTGCCTGGAGATTGACGAAGAAGCGTTGGAGGAAGAGAACGAACAAGGAGAAGAGGAACTGAATTCCACCCAAGGGATTTTCCTACTCCCCTCATATCGCTATGCAACAGCGTACTCAAAGGACGCTTCAGGATCACCTTTTCCTGTGAATGTTGGACTTTTTGGTCTTGTTATTCGCGCTTCCAGAGCATCTGTGAGAGAATATGCCCTCCTAACGAATTATGTCATGCTTATTTGTTCACACACAATTTTCGTGAATCCATTTGAGGTAATTACATCAGCTTCGATTATACAATTGTTTCCTTTTTTAGAGATTGCTTTTCAATTAACCTAAATTTTTAACTTTTCTCCAACTGTTGTTTCAATGCGGCTTTTAATTCAAATTACAGAACCAAAAAGTGAGTTCAGAGATGTGTAAAAGTTACATCAATCGCTTTTTGTTGCTGGATGCCATGGACGAGAAGCTAGTTAGCATCCTTCAACCCATTAAAGACTCTCAGCCAGACCAAGTACAAGTAGATGCCCCGGTAGAGGGCACTTCTGAAGACTCGAACGCTTCGGACACGACATCTTCGGATACTGCTGAGAGACTGGATTGCATCTCTACGATTGTGTACCCTGCCAGGAGTAATGTACACAAAGACATTGCTGGGATTCTACAGGAGCGAAACGAGGAATTGCAGAGGTGCAGTGCTAGGAAATTAGTGTCCTTGTGGGATCAAGTACGCTCCTTAACTCTAAAACGCTGCAATGAAGCTTACCGTTATCCCGCTATTTTGTCGGGATTTTTTCCAGAACTAGTGGAGGAACTGAAGCACGATGCGACTCTCATGGATGAGTTAAATAACTATCACAGAAAAAGCGCACTGCTTGTGTTCAATTATGAAACCATTGAAAATAAGGGGAGTTACAAATATTTTTTCAGCACAATAGCTCAGCGTATTTACCCTTCTTTTCCGGTGGTAAACTTTTTACTGGAGAAAATTGGTAAATACAAAAAATGGGAATATGCATTTCAAGATGTTATTATAAAAGCATTTGAATGTGACATATTTCAGTCAGAAAGTCATTCCTTTGTCAGGACTCTTCCTTACGTACAATTCCAGGCTCAAGTGGAAGATAAGCTGAAGCAAATCGAAAGGAATTTTAGAAAATGCATAACGGATGGATTCCTTGAGGATTTCGCAAACCGTCTTGACGATATGTACGGTGGCCCCGAGATAAGAGGGAAGAAAGACGGTTATTACGAGCGTCTTTACGAATTTGGCCCTGAAGATGATCGACCGGCAGACTACAAGTTCTCCATGAAAGGATTCATTCAACCCGAAGATTACTCAGAATTCAGGGTACTTCACTTGATTTACATTTCTGGACGCCTTGGTCATCATTATGACTTCATGGTTTACATTTTGCATAAACTCAGACGTTTAGATAAGTTAATGACGGTAGATTTCCTTCATCACTTGTCAGAACCCGAGCTTCATCCCATACCAAAACTACCTTACCATTTCTCTTACATGCTCAGAACCATTGGATATTATTGGGATTGGAAGCCTATGCGCGAATTTTTAGATCAAATCGTCATAAGGAAATTCGAAAATTTCATGCAAGCTTATGAAAAGTACAAGAAATTTATTCACGACGAACTGCTCACAACAATGACTGAAGAACAGAAACGATCGATTCGAGAACAAGGCTTAATACTGTTTCAAATGCTCATTAAAAAGTTTAAATTTTCCTAGGTCTGGTCTTGCAATTCATCATATAAAATTGTATGTGAATCTTTTGTTATCATCCTCTTATACTATCGAATTGAATTATATTTGTAAAGTATAGCACCACAACTAAATCAATTTAGTTTCCTGCCAACGTTTATTTGCATGAACGATTTGCATTAAATTCTTAATATGTCATTCCGTGTCCCTGCTTTTACTCATTTATCCCATGAATATGTATTTCTTAGTTATATTTAGAAGGCCCCCTCCCCGTTGCTTGATAACAATCTCCTCAAATTAAATGTACTACTGCTGCAACGCATCAACAACTAAACACAACGTTTACATTATTGTGGATTGAAAATCACTGAAGGCCAAGCTAACATTAACATGCAAAGACTGAACTTCACTGATGGTATGATGTATCTATCTTAACAGTTTGTGCAGTTTCAATTGTTTTTCTAACTCTAATATCCGTAAAAAGGCTTCCATGTGTTTGACTGTAAACTCGGCTGGTAATCAAACTTGAAAGTATTGAATTTTGGAAAATAAGCAGAAACCTGAAATACTTTTGTAAACTAGCATATACTTTTATTATTATCTGTCTTGCTTAATCTTTTGTTTATTCTGCTTGTAATGGTTTTTTGTCCGCTGTGCTATGCTATACTGCCAAATATAAAAAATAGTATGGGAAAGAATGAAACGAAACTTTTATTTGTCCCAGAAAACTACAGTCCAATTCCATTCCAACTTGCAAATAAAAACGCCCCATGGGTTCATAAATAACTAAAAATAATTCGAACAAATATTTGCCATTGACAGAGCCATTTCATCTGCTATATAACGGATTATGTCGAGCTACAACCAACAAGCTTACATTCATTCCGTCTTTTTATCCACACGAATGCCGAATGACTGGGAGAAAATTGTATTGCACATGCAGAGAAGCTACATTGTACATTTCGCAAATCGTAGTTTTGCTGAAGTAATTGCATTAGCGTTTCTTGAACCGAACATTTCTATTGTAACTTTACTTGAATTTTTTCTGATATAAAGATGATCTTGCTATCGATTAGGGGTCAAATTAAATCAATGGATTCGTAGCGTATGCGGGTTTGCCGAAAACTACAACGCCATTTTCTATACACAGAACATTTTGACCACTGCTGTTACATGCATCGGCATTCTTAACTGCAAGCTCCCTCAGAATTGTTTCTTCTGTCTTTGATTGAGTAACTTTGAATTTTAAATTCTAACACAGAAGAAAGCAAAAATATTTGTAACAATGCCGTTAAAACACGTTGTTCCTGTACGACAATTTCAATCAGCAGAAATTCCATCTGCTTCAAGTAACCTTCAATGGTGGTTAGTTTATTTCAAATTTGGTTATTACTTTGGCTTTATCCCATACAAATTCCAGCTTGTGCATCAACAAGAACAAGATCCCGAAGCTTCTTCTTCCCGAAACACAGGAACTGCTATTTTGGAATCCCAAGAGCGCCCTCTACAGAAGGTTATATTTTGAATCCAACTTTCATACAATCATTGGATAGCACCTTGAAATTTTCACAATTATTTTAATGAAATAATTTCAATTATAAGTTACTAACCAGTCTCAATCCGTACTATAATGTGTAACACACATTGCAGATATTTTATTCATTGATGATGCTCTTCACCCTACTACAGAATACAAGCCAAATCTATTCTCTCGGTAGCCTTTCACCTCAACCCAAAGATACAAGGAAATATTTCGAAATAGCGGCGGAACTTGGATATGCGCTGAATCTAATCACAGTATTTTACGTCTTATCCCAGTCACGTCTTCGCTTTCAAAATCTCATGAATTTAATTCACCATAGATCATCTAATAACGGACTGAATGCTAAATTGAAAAATGGTTTTTTGGCAAAAATCTTTACTGTAATAATTATTCTAACAAGATTTACTTAGCTGATACACCAAATATTTTATGTATATTTCCGTTAACAATTAAGGACTTTTGTAATCATGATTATATAATTTGCTTGGTTTTCCTACGAATTCAGTCTCTAAATATGGCAATGGCAATCATCCTCCTCTGGTGTCTCATGTTGGTCCACAATTGCGCTTCTTCATTTATCGCTGCATTTTGGTGGGATCCAAGTTACGATTCGGGAAATTTCAAAAAGCTCTCAAAATTTTTCTTAATTCACACGGACGGAAGAGAATCGAGTCTAGGAAACTTTGAGTTCAATATGGCGACTCTATAGTGGACTCTGACGCTATGCATTCGCGCTATTTTCATGAATTTAGCTTGGTGGTTGAGCATAATGAGCGGATTATTCGTGACGTGTACTTGTTTTATGTACGGAGGGATGATTGAGGATTTTGTCCAGGAAATTGCACTACAGACACCGCAAAGAGTAAGAAAACTTTCCCCATTGATTGATACTTTCTTCAATTAATCAATATGTAATGCGATGCTCTTTCGAATTATTTTGACATCAATTAGATTCAGGCCCAGTACAATTGTCTGACGGAACTGATTGAGGAGGTGAATAAGCTTGTAGGAGTTTTATTTTTCGTTAGCATCTTTGGAACGTTTCCGTACTACGTGGGTAAGATTCCGGAAATGGTGGATTCAGACCGATTTACACTTCGGGGTATACGGCGTCTTGTTTTGTTAGCAACGTTTCTCTATCAGCTGTACTACGCTGCGAGGAAATATCATCGGGTACGTTCCTTGCTGACATAGCAGAGCTATTACCGACCCTTTATCAAGGATTGAATGTGAATTGAAGCATCGTTTGGCTTTTGCGAATCGAGTTGCGAATAATTAAATATTTTGTGTACTATAGGCAGAAAAGGCACTAAAATCTTGGATTTGCCAGCAAAAGCATTACTCCTCAATGAAAGAATCTGAGCTGAGGATGTTTCTTTTTAAACTGACAGCCAACGATGGACTGGCTCTTAGTATTTATGGAATATTTCAAATGAATTTCTCATTCTGTGTTTCGGTAATTATTTTCAATACATAAAGTTATTTGAATTTCTAGTAAATTAGGGAGCCATCATTAATTTAATACTTAATTCTTAACTAAAGAAAAGTTCTACGTGCTATTTTTATTTTTTAAGGTTCTTAGTACACTCATTGCCTATACTTTCATATCAATGCAAGCTGCTCCATCTACCTGTTGATTTAAGGCAAAGACGGGATTGCAATTAGATTCTTGCTGAGATTTTGACACGGAAAAAAATCCAATTGCTGATACATTATATGAGTGAAATTGAAGACAGTTTAAGAATAAAATATTTCATCGATCCACATACCTCTTTCTCATCTCATTTCTCTGTGATATTTACTGGTTGTAATTTAAATCCCTTGAAATAATATTGCTCCCCTCAATCCTCATTTTCTGCCTGTATACTTATTTCAAAAGCAAGAGAAACGTTGAGTTTGTTGTGGAAGCTCCTATGTTGTTTTCCTAGGTATTTTCATGCATTAACATAAGAAATGTATGTACAGCATATTTATTATTTGTTCTCAATATCCACAGATCTATAAAGCAGCCTAGAAATAAGCAAGGTAAATAATGCAAGTAATGTCCAAGCCGGGGTCCAGGAGGATTTACATAATTCGTAGCGGTAATAGGAGTCCTATGTGCCTGTTAACTTCCAAAATGTAATTTCGCACCTTAACTCTAATCATAATAAGGATATCCCGCAAATGTTTTGGAACAAATGGAGGAACTGATACAAGAAGCCTCTTGTATGGTATACAGTGGGATTGGCGTCCGCTGATGGAGTTTTAAGATAAACTCCTAGAGTACATTATAAATAGTTCATGAAAGCTTACGAATAGTACAAGATTTATTCAGGAAGAGATACTCATAGCCATGACAGAGGAAGAGAAACGATCATTATGAGAACAAGGTCTAATATTATTTCAACTTCGCTTTAAAAAACTTAAATGTCATGTTTACAGTGTTAAAATTCAATATTTCGAATGTTTGTAGAATAAGGCTAATGTTTGATTATAATCATTTCCCTCGATTAAATTCCATGAGAGTCTACCTGCCGATTTACCTTGGCATTAGCTTATCAACGAATTCGTTGACCCTGTGGAGACAAAATACTTGAAAATAAGAACTAAACCCTGTTTCTTTCCGCACTTGGTGATAGTATTAGCTTTTCAAAATTTGAGTCGCTTAGAGAGAAGGGGAAAACAGATTGCTTTCAGATCGTGAGTTTTCTCAATATATCCAAGACTATTCTTAATGGCAGTGACTCATGACGACTGACATGTATACTCTAAATCTTCAGTTTCAATAGCATGATAGTATCGCCATTAAATTCAGATCCCTCAGATTTTTCGACGGAGCGATCCACCTGTGGTGAACCTGTCTGTATTCCATGTATTCTAAATAAACCCCTATTTCACACCGCTTTAATTCTAAACACACTAGTTCTTTTTGGGTAATAACCCTTCAGAAACGTTATCCTTCCATTCACTGTACTCCAACGTTGGTATGGCAGTAGAAGTACAATAATACAGTGGATTACTGGATGACACTTGTTCCAAGACACGAGCTTGGACGTACTGGATTCCATCACTGTTGTCACATATAATGCGGGCTAAAGTCGTCTTTCGTATCATTTGCAGTTGAGCTGAAAGTATATTTAATCAATAATTTTATATCGCTTTCATAAAAACAACTTACAATATACCAGAATACAAACGCAAATAGTAATTGAGTAAAGTAGTAAAGTCTTACGGGCAGTGAACGGCCGACCGCGAATGCTTCCTTCATACCAGAATCGGTCACCTTTCTTTAATCTTGCAAATTGATCAGCCAAGAGGCATCCCAAGGTTGGTCCAACCATGGCACCTGGTATGCGCTTCTCAGAAAGCATACCGGTGTACAAATCCACATCTTCAACAGTCCTGCAATGCACGATTCGACATTTTACTTACACTGAATAATTCGTGTGTCACTAATTGGCTCTGCAGTTCAACGTACTTGTATACTCCTCGAGTAAGTTCTAATGCGTTCCACTCCCAAAGTTCTGCAAGATTATCGAAACTCGATATGTTCGATAGACCACACGCCTTCCGCCATTCCGTATAGGGTGGGATTCCATGATCACGTCCACGCTGGGTGTTGATAGCTGCGATATCAAGTCCAAGCAGGGATCCGTTCTTGTTTTCAAACATGTGCTTCGTAAGCTACGAACAGGAATTGGGTTAATTAGCATAATTTTCTTAATTTATTAGTAGTTTATTGAATCGGTCGCTAAAAAAATATTTTAAATGCTGTGCTTTTGACTCACATACCTCGTTAGTAAAATAATTGTCAACTTGTCCCGCTGGGGAACTAATATGGCCTCGAATGATATCATCAAATTTCCCATCATCCCAAAGACGGAAAGGGTCGTAGAGAAGTTGATGAAGCGGTATTTCTTCTACAACGTTTCTGCTCTCATCCATCAATTTCACGTTGCCTTGCATCATGGAATGACCGAATCGATAGGCTGTAGCGTCAAAAACGTTAGAAATACTAGCATCGATACCAATGTCGTATCCCTCATAGTATCCGTCCGTTTGTAGCGTGATTCCAGAAGCGTCGCAAAGCTCTTTGCCAAGAACAACGGGTAGATATTCATTGTAGATAACGTGCTGCATCTGAGCAATTATTATCTCACGGGCCTCAAAATACACTTTTCCATCATGACTTTCCGGATACAGTGCCATCAATTGGTCAGCAATTCTATTGTGTTGACGGACCCACAAAAGATGCATTGAAGTTAGAGCTACTTGTTCATTAACTCTAGGGTCGCCTGCAATCAGAAAGTAATACCGTCGTTTGTTAATCTGAACCAGATCACAATTTGACTTCAGATGCTACGGAATCCGGTGCATGAATTACCAGACGTGAAACACATGCGACCCTTTTCTGTTTCTTCAGGAACGTTGCAACCATCAAGCAGGTCTGTTGAAACAGGCAACAACTTCCTTCCGTCAGGTAAGCGGTAAGTTGTCATATATCCGTGAGGGTTATCGATATTCACTTCTCGGTACATTCTGATCCGATCATCACTAGCTCCGTAAATAACTGAAGCATCAATATAGGACGTGGCCATATTGAACTGTTCTCGAGGACCTGGAAACAAAACCAAAATCATGTCGGAATATGTTGATAATTCAATTAGTTCCAGAGAGTCAAGCACAATAAGGCATGACGTTACAACTTACCGACTTTGCAACTCGGATACGGAGCTGACCTCCATTGATTAGTGCACTTTTCTCCTTCAATTTTATACAACTCGCTTGTTTCATCCACGAAAAACGGAATACATTCCGGATGTTGAACAGGGGCAACTTTATCTCCAGCGCAGCAGTTGAGGACTCGTGAGCTTGTTCCTAGGAAAAACCAGAACAACCGAATAAAAATCAAGAAAAATCAATGGAATATATACCTAATATTTTAGTGCTTTACAAAATGTAGCTGCAGTAGTGCATCATCAGACCTCATCCGCACTGGACAACTATTTACATTTCCTAATGAGACGCAGCTTCTAAAGAATATTCACTCGTCTGCTACCTGTCTACGCGCCTTAAACAAACGTGCAAAAACTGGAACCACAAAAAGTCTGGTTGTGTAACCAGCTACCTTACCTGAGTATAAATTATGCCCAAGAGTAGTTAGAGATGACAGCACAACTTGACAAGTTGCGCAAAAAATGAATATCACCCCTAAGAATTTTTTAAGCGCAGTGCTTTCAAGGATTAAATAACATCTATTATTGCTATTTTTCTAGCACTTGGAAAGTCACCTTGGGGGTTTTGAGCTCTGTGAAATTGGAGACAGTGAGAATAGTAAGACGCTTAAACGAGAGTTGTCTGCTACAAATCACCAGTCCGGTTTTCTTCTCTTACGAATAAACAACATTCTGACTTGAGATGGCTGAAATACTATATGATAATTAAATAAACTCCAACTCTTAACCACGTGTTTCATTCCTGCCTAAACTTCCAACGTTTGTTACCTACAGATTCTTTAAAAAAGATATTTTTCTGTGTATCTAATATTCCTAGCCACATGCATTAGCATCTTAATCATTGTGATGCTACGGAATGAATGCGTTAGCCTTGTAATACATTACGCGCATAACGTTGAGATCTTCATCTAATTTGTATTGCAACTGCAAGTAATCCATTTTACAAAAACTAACATACTGATATATGCTTTCAAATTCGCAAGACTGCATTAAACCGCTAACTTTCTGCTGGGCATAACTAAGACAGTATGCTTAACTTAATGAGACTAGTTCTGATAAGAAGCCATTCAAACATTAGTAGACTGAAAGCCAATTCACGCCCCTGCCAATCAGTCTCCAGTCTGCCGTATATTTTCCCTGCTCTAAAACCACAGCATGCAGAGATGATCGTTGAGGAAGATGGAATCTTAATAAACAATGACTGCTCGTGCATAACTTACCAACTCCCAAAGCAGTAGAAGTGATATCATGTCCAACAAACTGGCCAAAAACTGGTAACAACAAGGTAGCGCTTCGTGCATCCATTTGACGATCAGGATGAATCACAGTGCTGATTTTTCTTGGATGTGGCAAGGGACCACCATCCGAAGCGACCCTTACAGCAGAGATTCCATCAGCGTAAGCCGGCATGATGACACGGCGGAAGGGCTGGTTGAAGGCACCCCATCCTGGATTATTAACATTATTGCACAATCCATCCCCACTATGGTAAGTATTTCCAGCAGATCCCAGCTCCACACACAAGGACACATTCAAAGGTGGAATACAGGGCTCTGTTGACGCGGCTGTCTTGGGAATCTTCATCCCTGCGGCCACTTGCGTCTTGGTTAAGTTCATCCTGTTGTAAAAATTCATTTCGTCATGAGCCATTAATCATAACGACAATACAATCATTTACGAGCTGGAGATAATTGCCATTTCCAAACCTCTCAACAATATATTTGGATGCTTGCTCCACAAGGAATCCGTCTGTAGATAACTTTGCTGCAGATAGGGATGGTTGCATAAAAGAGTTATGTTTCCCTGTTGGAGATCCCTTGTTGACAAGAAGACCTTCCGATCTCATTCTATCTTCTAGGGCTAGCCGAAGCGTTTGAGCTTTTTGAGCTTCAGCGTATGCTTCAGATAGTACATTTTCCGGTACGCTTAGAGACGAGCTACCGGACTTGAGAATTTGTGTAGGGTTGACCACGAAATCCTGTTTCAGTCTTTGGTTCACATCTATAAGAAAGAGAATGTCATTGCATTTACGCACAATTCTGTACGATTCCTCACGCGTGTGGGATCTGAAGGCATCCTCTTCCTTAAAGTTGCATGCTGAGACGAAGCAGCACTGCGCTTCAAAAGCCATGCACCTCATCCTCATATCCAAAGGAACCAGTCATACTGGTTAACTTATCAAAAAAATATACCTGGAATAGGCCAAGTATTTAGGAAGAGACTTTCAACATCAGGAGTTCGTGGCTCCGGAGGAAGTTCTGTTCCAATTCCCAAAAGTCCATAGCTATTTAAAATCATGAGGACGGCTAATACTCTGCAAAATTTTAAAATTTCAATTAGCCAACGTCTCCATCATTGTTTTTCAAGCATATAGTCACAAAACATGCAAAAAGCCCTTGAAGAGCAAAATAGCCTTAACAGGAAGAACTCACAATTTCAATTTTAAAATAACTTAAAATATTTATAAAATTTTTAAAATTCAAAAGTATGTAATAGAAAATGCAAACTTACAGCGCTCCGCCTACGATACTCCACCAAATAATTTTCCCGTATTTTGAAAAAAATCCGCCGCTACCACCCGACTCTTCCCCACCCCCACCCAACATAGGGGTGTTTTCCGAAGCGTCCACCCCTGATCGGGACATTTTATCCACTTCTTTAAACATAAAGTCCGTAACTTAATTGACGCAACACGGCCAAACACACCTGTGCGTAGAGCCAAAGATCTGAAGAGACTGACCAAGATGCAGTCTTCCCAAGATTACAGAATACCCTTCCTTGGGGCATTCGAAGCTCCAGTAGTGCAAACTGCCCCTCTGCTTGATTCCCTTATTCCTAAAGCTTGTTTGGCTTATATATTCCTTCTTCACTTTGAAGCGCTGGTTGCATGGCTAAAGGTTGCTGAGATGACTGGCGTAAACCCGCTGTTACCTGAGTCCACGATCAGGAATTTTTTCCCAACAAAGAAACATTTTCATCATACCCCCAAGTCCAAGTCTGCATACTCGATCCCATCCTCCAGTCCTGGATGAATAAAGGAAACGGCAATCTCATCCTTAGCATTCATGTACTCCTGGCAATACTTTCCCAGCTATGCCATAAAAAATGTGGTTGAAGTATATAATCTTCCTCCAAACTTTAACTTACGAGATTTTTTGCTCATGGCAATTCTTGCTGTATCCTCCACGAGGATTCTTCAAACTCTTTATTTCTTAGCAAGCAATCGAGCAAGCAAAGCAGTCCTCAAAACAACGCTAGTCCATCGAGGTGCAACGCAAATTCTTGGGTCCAATACTTAATGCTGCGCTTGGCCAGATATTCATGAAGGATACCGTCAGCATTGTAGGGCGTGTAGGCATGAGAGATTTTAATTATGAATCCAGAATCTTGAAAAGTTTGCCTTCATACTGCTAGTGTAAGATGAGCGAATTTGAGCATGTTCTTCTCTCATACAGTATTGAATTACATGGGGCAAGTCTTGTTCTTCAAATGAAACCGAATATGTGGAAAGATTGAACTAACATTTGATTTTATACACACTGAAGTATTTACTTCCTAAAGGACATCGTACTCGCTCCAAGATCTGGAAGAGCAGGTTCTCGTTGTATCATGTTACAATATTTCTATACGCATCTTTTCGACTACTACGGCAATATTTATGTAACTCTGGCTATGTAGGACGCAGGATCAGAAATCAGAAATAAGTATTTCCTTGCTTATCTTCCTTGAAGGCCTTGAAAAAAACTGGACAGAGATTGCTGCCAAACTGATTTATATAATAGACCTCCACCATACATAATTCTTCCTCTTACTGGAACAGGTTTGGAATACATGTAGGTAATACTTGAGGGAATCATTTTCATTCATCCTTCAACAATATTACGCACCTTGGCTAGATGTGCTTTAAGAAAATCTTGCTTCTTTTCGTTGCCTCAAGTCAAGAGGCTATGCGCCACATTGGATTCAATCCTACGCTTCTCCAGCCCACTGGAATTGAGCCAAACTTTTCACTTGTTTCATCATACTATCTACTCTTTTCTCTCTCCCTGGAAATTAGATTATAATACCTTAGAAATGCCATAATATTTCAATATCCAAATATCATCATCCAAACCATGTTATGATATAATCAACCTGTCTGCCTCTCAATCCTCACCTGCAATTTTTAAGGCTTCCCTTCTAGGATTTATTCAAAGAACACGCAACCCAGCTCATGTTGTGTTATTTCCCCCTTGACAAGTCAAATCCTGCACCTGTGGATTCCATATGAATGCAACGTTCACAAAATCCTGTAATTAATTGCTCCCTGAATATTTTGCTTTTCTTCCCAAAATAGCTTCAATTTCAACATGGTTTCTTATGCCTTGAATCATCACTTACATTTTACTCCATTTCTTGTTTTGCTCAGGTGTGCATGGCAATCACCAGCTTCGGTATTATTCTTCCGTCCTAGCATAAAAATCGTGTAGTCATCACACCGGTTCGATACACGACTTTTGGATTTGAAATATCAAATTCGTTCAATCTTCCTTTAACTTCACTCCGATCTTTATCCAAAGAAATCAACAATTTTAGCTTATGTGCATTGTCCCATCTGGATAATAACAAACTGGAAATGATAAAAAAATATTTCAGCGTACTAAACGTTAACAAGCTCAAGCTCCACCGACTTTCCTGCGTAGTTGGAGTCTATTAGTTAAATGATTAAGTTATAATATGAGGCGACTAATATCATATAATATGTGCTGCAAAAAAGAGCATAGCTCAGCAGCAGAATAATATTATGTTGCAACCCATCTCAAACCGCATCTCTAACTCATGATTTATAGATCAGCACTATACACTATGAAAGAGGAGGCTGGATCATTTAGACAGCTCACACCTCCTCCATAATTACCTTCAGATAAATAGCTTGATTTGAGTTATAAGCTACTGCTCAGCATTGCATTAAATATTCCATGAATGATTTTTTACTAGGATAATAATGCTAATCAGGTTAAATGTGCACGCCAGCACAATTTTGAGTTACCTAAAATCTAATTGACATTAACTGGTAACACTTCTCACCACAATTAAAAAAATTACAGATGCTATACATATTTAACGCAATATGGAAAATAGAAGCCGTTGCTCATAAAATTGAATTAATCTAGAAACAACGCATAAATTCACAACGAACGTAAAATTATGAAATCAAAACGATCTAAAGGCAAGTGAAAACTTGCTCCAATGTATCCTAGGTGGCTGTAATAATACCCTGGAGAACGTTTCGGAATTTGTTGGTCATTAATAGGTTTTTCGTATTTAGTTTAAACGTTTAAACTGACTTGCAAATCGTTCTCCAGTCGTGCTCTTAGATAATCTTAAAGTAACAACTCCTGGATGGACTTTGGACTTTTCTTTCACTAGCAAAATCCAGTAATCGTTGGTTCCACCTCGGGGCAAAACATATCGGAGACCTTTTAGGGAGAGGCAACGAGGGTACTCTAAAAGACAAAGGAAAAGGCTAATTTTAGATTTTACACCTAAGGCCTGGGTGGATTAGTTTTAGACTACCTGGGAAACGGCTGTTGCTAGGCACAAGTCGCCCAAGCTACGAGAAGCAAAGCACGAGGACGGGTACTTCGTTTGTTATCCTTTCAGGAGACTGGATCACCGCTCCGTTTCTTGGCTAGGCAAGCTTATTGGTTGTTCGAAGAGACTCCTCCCTCCAGGTATAATCCTTGCACTGATGGAAAGCCAAGTGCCCTGAGCTGCTCCGGTCATTCGAATTCTGGAAGCCGGAGGTGTTGAACGTGTCTGAGTTTCTGAGGTGAGAGACAAAGAAGTTAGTAACAAGAAAAACTGAATTTTGAGTGTGTTGCACTGAGTTGTTTAAAACTGTTGCGAAAATATTTAACTTTCAAACAAATAACCGCGAGTTCGACAGCTAATTGCCGTTTCTGAAGTTATAGCTAACCAGTTGGATTATATTTGTGATTTTGCCCCTCGTATTTCATTGACGTGCTGAAAATGGAGAATCATTGCCCCGCACCGCAAAATCAGGAGCAACAAGGAAGCGTTGCGCAAATTGTAGCCCTCAATCATCCAGGAGGACCTGCAAACATGTTCTTTCCGCCGATTCATCATCAGTTTGCAGGATTCGGACGTGACGCTATCCAAATGAATGCGGTGACGTATGGCACCGCTTACGCTGAATGGCTTTCCAAACTTCACTGGCTGTGTTCTCAAAATGTGATATTGGCGACGTCTCTCCAATACCACGCGGCCGGATTCGGAGTGACCCAAGCTGTGCAAAACGGGGCGGCCATTCACGAAGTTGAGCGACAGGAAGAAAGCCAGGGAAATCGTCAAGAACGCAACTGTGAGGTTCAGCGCGTAGTTGACATTACGCTTAACGAAGCTGGAGGCGAAAACACTGCTCCCGTTGATGCTATGTGGCGTAATGGCACTACTCGCAGTACTCGTTCACCAAGCATCTCGCCCTCCAACGCAAGTAGTGAAAAGTGCGTAGTAACTCTACCTGCTACTCGTAAAAGTAAGTCTGTCAGAATCAGAACATTATAACTTCATACTTAAATATTATGATTGTACAATGATACTTGTGATGCCTTAAATTTTCATTAACGTCAATTGAATTACCTACAGGGATCCTGAAGGCTCCTAAGGCTCCAGAAGGTCGACCTGCTTCGTCAATGACACGTGAAGTGACGAAGGCTCCAGTATCCAAGCGTGGTGGATCCCAGACTAAACTCAGCCCAAAAAAACGCCAAGGAGGCAAGGTCACCGTTGTTGCTGAGTACTCCCCCAGTGATACTGAAAGCGAAGGTAAAGTTACAATTTACTTTAACGCATCAAATCTGACTTGCTGTAATCCGAACCTTACTTTCGTTGGTAGTGCTCTAACATAAATATCACCCGTTTCAGATGCACGTAGCAATGTCAGTTCTGTACTGCATCCTTCGATGACCGCTGGACGTGGACGTGGACGTGGCGGGCGAGGCAACCGAGGAGGAAGTCGTGGCCGAGGAACAAACACTGCTCGTGCAAAACGTGGTCGCGGCAATTAATCAATACTCACGCATGGATGAGAGAGATTTCTGGACAGAAATTACAGAAGAGATTGAAACCAGGATTAGCAGTTTTTATGGATTCATAGTGATTATAAATTTAATGGTGGTAGAAATGACAAAACGTTAACTAACCTCATTGAGAATACTGTGTGTTGATTTTGTTTTGCAAGCTTCATGGGCGTAGTTATTAAGAATTTCATTAGGTATTAAGTTTCCAGTGACCTTGTTGATTTCATGTTCTAGGTTTGGGTCCACTTTTTGTGTGACCACGTTATTGATATACTTTAATACAGCACATGTACTTTATATTGATGATGTGAATTTACTGCGAAAAACCCTCGTCACGAATTGATTTATAGCCTATTAGATGGTCTACGATATCCAAAATCGGAATAGTAGTCGATGATAGTACTCTGTTAAGTGTGATTTGCCCATCATTAGCTGTGATGATTGGGTACGCTCAAAATATTTAATCAGCTTGTACGAAGATAGATTGTGTGATTTTTAAATGTATTTAATTCTAAAGGTTTGCATGCCTATACGTTATTCAACAACTGCGATGTAATTTCTACACGATCAACTACAAAAATTAAAGACTAACAACACATGTAAATAACAAAAACAATTACTACCTTTAGTTGCATTATTTTCCAACTATAACGAATTCTGACCTTGTATCACTGCCTTAGCGATGAAACTTTGCATAGAGCCGGTTGCAACCATAAATATTTCTTTCTTGATATAGAAGCTTTCTACTTCACGAACTTCTTCCGCTGGAACTGTAAGTTGCAGCTTGAATCCCTAAAATATAGAAAGCAGCATTTAATCATCAATACATCCTTTAAACGATTACTAATGAGTAAATCATTGATTAAAACTGCACTCAGAATGTAACTTACCTCTACGCACTGATACTCATACACTAAGATCCCATCAGGAATCGAGCTGAATAACACATACAGAATGTTACGAACTTTGAAAGACGTTACCGAAGTAATTGTCACACTCCTTCCAAAATTAATTGATTGATACGGCATAAAGTTATTAAAATCGTAATCGTATTTCAAAATATCGACGGTATTTCCACTGTGAACGAAGGTGGCGAAAACTTCCTCAATCCCACGACTGTTCGTGACACTAAGCAACTCGACATCAATGACAGATCCTGTGCTGACGAACCGGAGAAGCTGGAATTGATGACCGTGATGGCATGGATTCGCTTCCGTACATTCCGTCCACAAATAAATTTCCGATTTCGAATTCTGATCACGATCAGACAGTTCATCGTAGTCAATAGGATCTGCAGAGGATCTTGGTGCTTTTACTGTTGAACGCCCAACCGTAAGGAACCAGGTACCCGCCAAATTTTTTAAATCAATCGGAGAGATACCGGCCGTTTCGATAGTCTGAATTAAATTAAAGCTTGACTCCCCGTCTGTTGTTTCCAGGACGTACAACAAGATTGAGTGGACTGGCTCTTCTGCAATGGGTGCACATCCGATTATTCCCCACTACGCAGTACAATACAGAGCATTTCAATTAATGTTTTTTAAACTTACCATTATCTATTACAACTGTCTCGGATAACAGTAGATACTCCGCTCCATTCGAGATGAACGTTTTTGCAGCAAAGATAGAGCTTAATGGACCGTGACCCAGGAGCTTTGCACTGACATTTTCCCCTCCTTTCGTAATATTTATGTGTGCACCCCCATCATTTGTTGAATGGCATCTAAAATATCAAAACAAAGATGCATAACCCATAATCCATGAGGCATGTCAATAGTATGGTGACAAAATCTAATTTCGACCATAAACTTACGACGTATTGTAGGATACAGACTGACTCCTGAGTTCTAGATTTCCGTTTGGTCCGAAAGGTAAATTAAATGTGCGTTCACATTCGGTTTTAATTAGACGAAACGGCTTTCCTTGTGAATATGTCGCTTTCGAGGTTACAGGAGCAGCACATCCTTTTGGCAAACCACATTCGCTATCCTTTACATGGAAATAATCCAAGAAGGTAAGATGATAGCCTCCAGCTACATCCACCGAGATACTCTTCAAGGGAATATCCAAACTCTTGGCGTAGTAATCAAACCATACGGCTGTCCGAGGAATCTCGTCATTCAATCCATGTATTACTGAAGTTAGTAGCTGCAATCCTTCTGATGATGAGTTTTCATGAACTGCAATACCCCTGTGATGATCCTGCAAGGTGTTAGGAACTTCCTTGATTTTGTGTCCATTAATTACGCCCACCTCTAAACCATCTTTAAAAGTCGTTGGTCCTTCCATATGAACAGGAGTCTTGAAAACGTGGTCACTGTTTTTACGGACTACGGTCGGTTGAATCTCTTCTATTTTGTGATCATTTATATCCTTGGCTTCGATATTCCCCTTTGCATAAATGTTCTTAAATTCTTTCCGTCCATATATGATCTGAGTGTCTGTAGCATTGTTGTTGACAGCAGACTCTAGGTGAACATCATTTACGTGCTCAGCGTTGAAATCTGTGTGTCGAAATAGAAGAGGATTTAATACTCATCTTGTAATTCGTTATTAGGACCGTACCGTAAAGTAAATCCAAACCCTCCTTCCTTACCTTCAACGTGCAATCCATCCATGAATTCCCACTGACCCTTTATGACGTCATCATATTCGGGGCCACTCAAAACCAGGGAATCGAAAAACTTGCCCCATTCGAATAAATTACAGTCGTCGAAATCTATATTATTTACTCCACTTAAGCTTTCCAAGTGAAGATGGCCTATTTTATCTTCACTATTGATATCCACTATGTTACTGACGGGGCAGCCGTTAATATCCTCCACGAAGAGGTGGTCAACATCGATACTCGTTTCTAGCGTTTTCGAACCACGAATAGGGACTCTACCATTCTTCCGTACTACAGTTTTGTTAAGCTCCTCAAGATTCACACCATTAAGAGAACTAGTATCAAATTCATGAATCTCTCTAATTACTCCATTAGGTCCGATGACAAGATTTTCTATGTGGTAATTGCCAGCCAGTTCCTAAGCAAAGAATATATAACCGCAATTTACAGCCACGCAAAAAGTATGCAGCCCCAATTAAAATTTAAAGAATTAATAACCAATTTTTGCAAACTTACCAGATGCTCATGCTGTTCATCCTTCAGAACTCCATCATTTCTAATTTCTTCTAAATCGATACCATTGATTCCGGAAGATGCATGTAGTTGGCCAGCTTTTACGGGTCTGGTGAAGGTAATCGGCCCATCGATCTCTTGCTTCTCTTCGGATGCACGAACCCCAAACGTTATAAAATCATTTAGACTATCTGATACGTTGTTTGGCGTTTTCCAAGTCACATCCCTACATTTCAGGGAATGGAGGGACAAACCATCGTCTTCTGTGTTGTCCGTACTGTTGAAATCCTGCAGAATATATTCAATTTGATTAGCATTCATGTCCCTTTCGCGAAGTACGCTGCCAAAAAAATACAACTTACTGATCTTCCGTCGGATGACGTATTCATAACTTTCACATCGTAAATTGTGACAACAGCGTCCTTGAACTCTACAGAACCGTCCATTTCCTGGGGTTCAGATGATTCAGTATTAACGAAATCTTTATCCGGATCCACTCGGCAAATACTCTGAAAGTGGAGATCTTCGACTTCCAAATGCTCAATTTTCCAATTTCCTGTTATCGTCTGAGGCTCCGTGACTGAGACATATTCTTCTGCAAGGGCCGTCAGGTTGACATTGCTTATCACATGATTCTCACAATTCAAGTCGGAGTCCATTTGAACATGACCAAAGAACGTCTTCATCCCAGTTATGTGTTCATCTTCATCCCGCTTTACCAACTATTGATTCAACACGATAATCACGACTATAATTCGTATTAACAGGATTGAATCAATGGACATTGGTGACAATCTCAGTAGGCTATAAATTACCTCTTTGAAGTACGAAGGCATAATTTCATTCAAGTATTCAATGTCCACATCATTTTCACAGATCAAGCTGTCTTGAATTACGGCATCGGCTTTAATGTAAGTGTTATTAGAGTCCATGAGAACGGAGTGTTCTATGATATCGTTTACGTCATATCCGTTAAAGGTATTTGCCACAATCAACGCATCGACTGAAAAGATTTTTTAAAAAAATAACTTACATTTCGTAAAACGTAAGGGTAGCGAAATATTTAATGTAACTAAATGGTTTCTGTACCTTCAATATCATTGAATTCTAACGTATCGTATACCACACACTGACCATCTCTTGATATGGTACTTTCATCAAGATCTCCCAGATCAATCCCGTTAACAGTTCCCTTCTGCGTATAAGTGTTTTGGACAGTAATATTGAATACTTCAAGGGTTTCGGTAAACTTAAGGCTTTTAAGATGAAACTCTCCCGGGCAGTCTCGAAGCATAACGTAATCATCTACAGGAACGTTGTTGATACGCTTTACATTTATCCCTTCTGTGACGGTTGCGCTATGTTCGAAGGTTTTAACTCCGTAAACATGGCCTCCGACATCTTTTTCAACTACTAATTGACTCCAATCAGCGATTCGGATTCCATTGAGAGTTGCAAAGTGATCGAACGTAATGTCCCCTTGGATATTGACGTTTTTCTGGAAATGGATTTCGGCATTTACGTGTTCAGCATGCACCGTTAGGTATTCGTCCACTGGATGACCATGAAATTCAGCGGTAGTGATTTTCCCTGTAACAGTGACGTTGTGCACAGGGAAGCCATGAGAGTAAGACTCCTTAACAATATTATCGCCCTCTCCGTTGAGCAATTCTTCCTTCAGTGCTTCCACCTCAACATCATTCAAGACGTCAAACTGAGTACTTTTTGCCTGCAACAGTAAGAATATCATTGCATATCTTTTAATTTCGTCATACTATTTTGTATTTACACAGATGTTAACAATTCAATGCTGCGTTACCGTTAAATGTTTGATGTGAGCGCCACCAAGATCCGGATCCATCTCGAACACAACTAACTTGTTAGAATACCCCCCGAATGGCATCTCGATTCCATTAATCAGTGCAGCTTCTTTTTTAGAAAACTCGATTTCATCCACAATTATGCTGTAGAAGTTTATGTCACTATGAATAGTAGCATTTTCATCGGTCAAGACAACATTATTACGCAATATCAGCCCGTTGATTATCTCGGTGGTGATGTTCCCATGAACAACAATATCTTTGGCGTGCAGAGTCGACGAAACGTTTTGTTCATATTTGGTGTTAAGTAAGTCATTTACCACGACACCGTCTAATTTCTGTACCTCCAGATGATGGACTTGTAGTTTTTCGAATTTGGGATTTCCTACGTAAACAACAGTTTAGCATTAACTATTATTAAACCACTCTGGTACTGTGTGCTTGACTAATACAGCTTCAAGAAAAGCAAAAAAAATTGAACCAAACAAACCTGGAATCGTTTGATTTTGGCCATCCCGTAATGCATCATTCCGGAATTTGTCCCAGTTCATCCCATTCAAATCTTCAACGAGCAATCGATCAGCTTGGAATTCATCATAGAATGTTACGGTGCCGTTACTAGACTGGTTGGAACATTGAGTATGCAGAACACTTTCGTACCACTCTTCCAAATCCATCTGAAATCAGGCCATAAATGGCATTTATATCACAGCGTTAATCATGGGAGGAGAAAAGTATTATTTTGGAGCACTAGTTTATCAACAGGACTTACCATATTCACGTATGTAATCGTTGAATTAGCATCGATGACAACTATTTCTGCCTCCTTAATACCGTAGAGAACGGGCTTCTCATCACTATCATTTTTGAAATAAATATCAGAGATGTTCATGTGGTTCAGTTTCCCCGATGATGACGTGGTTAAATCGTTGAAAATAGCGCTCCCATAAAACACTACTTTGCCATTTACTATTTGAGTATTCGTATCCCCAGTTTCGGTTTTGACAATATCTACAATTGAAGCAAGCAGCATCAATCAGTATTTAAACCAATTTACAGTATAGCATCATTGAATATAGTTGTACTGAAAACTTACCACTAATGTCTGATCCACTTATTTTTTCTGATCCCACTTCATTTGCATCAAGATTGTTAGCAACTACCCATTTACCAGTAATTTCCAATGTCTCGCATTTACTAGCTCGAATACTTTGATTGACAAGCTGCTCCCAATCGTGATCGTTTAGTTTCTGCACTGTTAGTGTAGGTGTCTGCACCTCTTTCACAGTGATGTTTTTGAAATGAATGATACCCTCGAAGGTTCCTTCTTCACCTTGTTTCAAGCTGGTCTTAAGAGTTTCAGTCATTATAATGTTGTTGCCTCGAGCTTCCTTGATGGCATCATGCAGCTGGGATGGCGAATACGAGGTTCGATCTTAATGTGGTGTCCCGATTACAATATGAAATAAGGCAACAAATTACGGCAATAGTCAAACAGGTTTCTAACTTATGAAAACGAAAACAGTCTTTGAAATAACTGTACGATTACCTTCATGTTCGACATCTGGGTTTACAGAAAGAAGATCGATTTCGGCACCTTTCCCACTGAATACGACACCATCTGTAGAAATTAGCTTGCCATCATACATTTCATCAGCACCTCGTCGAAGAACCGTTTTGTCTAGCTCCTTCAATTCCATCACATAAGGCTTATTTTCTTCAATCTTTTCTCTGAGTTTGTTAAAGCATGCGGTTAGCTCGTCTTCTCCTATTTGAGAGCTACTGCCCACTGAAAAATGATCAAGAATACAGTATTGAATCAACTGAGGCTTCTTAAAAATTAAAAGGCAAGTCATTTTAAAAATACATATGATCATTCAAAATTCATAGTTGCTGCTAAAAATTGCTTACTCGCTGGTACTTTATGAAAGCCCATGAAAAAAAGTTTGATAGCGTATGAGACCACATCATTCACAGTCGACTGTATCGTCACAGCAAGAATATCTTCCGTTCGGGTTGGGGATTCTTTACCAGAGGATTTCTTAATGTCTAGCGTAAGACCCGTTATTTTGGATTCTGACGAGCCTTCAAACAGTAAAGCAGGGTTCCCATCGAACATCATGGCACTCGATTTTTCAGAGGCAGCAAGACCATAGCTCCAGATGTCAGATCCAGTCGAAACAATTAAGAAGGGTTCGCCATCCGGTGATTGGATCGAGATGAACTGAAAGTTTTCTCCCTTTAGCTTTCGAAGCGTTTGATGGTACACAAAATGATAATCTGCAGATAAAAAAACCAGCATTCTCAATTCTTGTAATGTAATAAACAAAGCGTTTTGTTGATAATCAGAAAATAATTAAGTCAGGTGTTAAGAATGTGGAAGATAAAATGCTCCATTACCTCGAAACTGAAACACTTCGGTGATATCCCTTTGAGCAATGATGAGAAATGTTTCATGATGCATTTTCGTAAAATGCACTCTTCCAGGCGAACCGGTATACAATAACTGAATATCTTCGACATTGTGAACTTTGTCCATTTTCACTATTGCCGTTCCGATCTAAATGATGGTATTTCAAACACAGTAAAGTGATCATAACAAGATTAATTGCAATTCAGTAGCAATTATTACGACGATTGATGTAATCGACCTACCTCCTCATTCCCGGCTTCGTTGTACTGTTGGCCAACAGCAATGTAGATTTCTTTGGAAATAAGCGTAACATCTACCGACAGGGCTCCTCGAACGGGAAAACTATGGATGACATCGAAATGCGCCATCGCCCATTTGTAGATACTGGAATCGCAAAACAAAGGATTAGTTAAACACACACTGGCACACACTAAAAACATTATGCTCTATACGAATCGAGTATGCTTGAAATAAAATATACTTACTGGCAGTTAGTCTGGGAGTGTTCTCTATTAGCCAATGCAACGACAAGGTAGACTTGACGATTAAAAAGAAAAAATTTAGCATCTTGCACTGTTCCATAGTTTTTGATCCGCTGACGTAATTTTACTTGTTTCAACTCTGGGTAGTAATTGTATATCCGAGAGTATCCACCGTTTGGATCGGAAACTAAAATGTAAAGCGCCTTGTATGTTTCCAATGTCTAAAACCATCAAACGTCAGTAATTCAGTGCTAAAACCAGACTGTTAATCTTTATCATTTCAAAGATTTATTTAGAGACTACAAAGCAAAACAATCGCTTATACAACTTACGGCAACGACATGCTGGTTCTGCTGAATGAGCCAGTGGCCAAGTTCAGTAACTACTAAAGGTTCAGACAGATCAACTTGATCATATTGAACTGTATCATTCTCTCCTGTTGTTAAGTTAAATGCATTTAAACGCGATGCGCTGAAAAATACAAACTGATGATGCAGCGTTGCTGCACGCCGTGTTACACTGGTAGTGGAAACCGAAATCGTGTCGGACTCATCGGTACATCCAGGTTGATCTGCATTTGATATGCATACCAGGCGCGGTTCGGACTTGTATTTGGCATTGGCAGCTTCTGCAAAATGAGGTAAAATTAAAATCATTAACGAATGTC
This sequence comes from Sminthurides aquaticus, assembly GCA_906901655.1. Lineage (NCBI taxonomy): Eukaryota > Metazoa > Arthropoda > Collembola > Symphypleona > Sminthurididae > Sminthurides > Sminthurides aquaticus. Next base: position 3,372,423 of record CAJQTT010000010.1, read on the forward strand.
ATTAACAAGATTAATCAATCTAACAGAGATTCTCAAGCGTTAAGCCGGTTGCAATATTGTAGTTATCGTTTCAGGATATGCAAAGCTGAACAATATATAAGGAGTAGCAAGTAGCTAGACTTGAGTGGGCTCTCCACGGCAGGTAATTTTGATGCGGCGGTTTTCTTAATTGTCGTCAATGAAATCTACTGCGCAGGCAAGAGTTTCCGTTTCAGTCTACGTGTGTTGACACCGCACTAGGGCAGGCAGAGTTTCATGTGCATTAAGAAACTGCAAAAGCGTACGCATCAACTACACCACGCCCAAGGTGCTGCAATGCTAGATCAACCAGATCAGCGTTGACGCTGATGGAAATAATATCTCTTACTCTGCTGGTATGTATGGTATTTACATGCGCTTAAAACAGTGCCCTTCGCCCTTCGCTCGATGAAATCTTGATATGCTGTTGACACAAGCGTCATGGGTAAAAAACTTAACACATTTTGATGGGTACTTACCGCTCCGGCGCATTCTATTGTGCTTGATAGCTAGGGATGAATCGATTTCCTTTTTGAGTTGTTCTAATTCCTCATTATAAATTTCACGAATCTCTGAATCAATATCTGGCACGTTAAAATAAACATCTGACGAGGTAAAAGTATCCAGCGAAAACAGCGGATCACTGAATTTCGCGAAAACGATTGAAAATGTATAAAATAATAAAATCAAGACAAAAAACGCTTCGTTCGAACTTGACCCCATTTTAGCACTACGTTTCCCTGAGGTCGACATTACTTGTTGACCCTACCTGGCGACTAAGGGAGTTACTGCTCGACCATTTGCTTAGTCTCTACGCTATCAATACCCCCTAAATATTAAAATCTTAACTCTCTAAAAAAACACTCCATCAACCTTGAAGCTGAAGGATCGAATAGAGAAAATGAGTAAACCTAGAACCAGCAAGAACTGAGATAACAAGAAATGTAATCCATATAGCCACAATTTGGTGACAAATGGGTTGGTAAACCCAGGTGTATATGTTTAATAGCTTTCCGTGGTTACGACGACGTCGTGTACTTTAACAAGTTTTGCATAAAATGTTAATTAGGATATTTAAAGGGGCTTTGATAACAAAATGATTGTTTACATAATAAATAAATCCGGGGTAAGCCGACATACCGACCGAGCTTAGAAGATACTTTACTTACTTAACTCTTATGATTCCTTCATTCGTTGACTTCAATTGTAAGCCGAAGCTAAGTTTAACAGGCAGAGAAAGGAAGGTAGATTAAAGATTGACAAAAATAAAACGGAACGAGGCTTGGAACCCTAAAGATATATAGAAAAAAATACGTGAAAGATAAATTAGCTCCAAAGTTGGTGAGAATTCCACTCAACAAGGAGAGGAGATAGCATGAGTAAATACTTTCATAACGCATTATATAACTCATATTAACAGCAGGAAAAGTTATAATAACAAGATTGTTAGCGTTACGGAAATTGAACAATCTGGGAAGCTTTTCAATTCGCATCACGAAGCTTCGTCCGAGGTGGAGTGAATTTACATATATAACATGCAAATAAGAGAATTTACATGTGAATTATTTATAATGAGCACTATCGTTGTGCTATATATTCTGTAAATGACCAAACCTATTCATAGTAAAACTGAATAACAGACTAGGATAATTAGCGACTTGTCTGAATTAAGAATACGGATTAAATTTAAGCTTCTTATACCTAAAATTGTTATACAAAAAATGTGACACGAGTTGAGCCTTGGACCGATGGTCTTAACAATATTTTTTGTTCTCCCGTCTACTTTTAACAGCCACTACAATTATGGTGCGAGAGGAGCGTCATCAAGTATATCGTACTGAGAAGCGCTGATCATTGAAATGTTATCGGCATCAATGGAATGATCCAAGTCCGGCTCACTTCGCAGCACGGAAGATGCTATACTAATGTTATCTCCATCACCGTCTTCTTGATTGCTACCTTTGACTAGGCTGACGACCTAAACAAACAAGATAAGATATTAGCGTAAATTTCTCGACTTAACATACAATTCAAAATCTTTTCAAACTGACACATGTTAAAATATGGAGTCGTTTCAGCAACTTACCTCGGGTTTGAGTGGAGAAGGTAGAGAAATCTGTTGCAAGGCAGGGTCCTCTTCATCAATATTGGTAGGAACTTTAGAGGGCTTAATAATAAGAGGGGTGCGTTGTAAGGCATTTTCAACTTGATCGAACAGTTTTTCCTGTAATCAGAAAAACATACAATTGATTAAGTTAACTGCGTCGCATTGCATCGTGAAGGGAAAGTATGTATCATAAGTATTGGGAACAGAATAAATAAACGAGAAGAGGTCATTCAGGGTTTCGAAGAGGATTAAAAGCCAAATGATAGAGTCATACAGTACACAGAGATTGGACTGAGCCTAAACGCTCGAAAAGGTCGAAGACGAGCTGGAAGGTCAAGAAATTGTGAGAGCTTTCTAGGAAATTGCATAATTTCTAACAAAGGTACCAGGACATATTTAAGCTGTTACTTATCTGCCCGGTTATTAACTTGAAAAGATAGAAACAGTAAACATTAAACACCAAACTGAACAATGAAAGAAGGGTATCCTAAGAAAGTGACTCATATTAGGTTATGAACTCGTGATTCAATGATAACGAAGGAATCCTTACGAACAAGATAAATACGAGAAAGACAATTTTCTCAAGATGCTATGTTTGTTGATTTTTTCATTTATAATTATTGCTGAATGCAAACGTTCTTTCTTCCAGAAAAGACGTTCTATGCTCAATTTTTAGACCCTTTGTTGACTAACTTGGATTCTTTAATAGGTAATCATTTATAAGTTTCCACAGATGCATACCTGTTTGTGTTGAACTTTTTGCTTGAGACTTTCAGCATCTCTGAGAAATTGTTGACTTCTACTCTCTAGCTCTGTGACAGCATTGGTCATTTCCTGGACGGCATGTAACGATTCAGAGAAATACATTTCCCAAGTACCAAGAGGAATTGCTCGACCGGATACATAATCCTCAAACTCCTTCTCAGGCATGCTCAAGGACTCGGCTGTAAGCGTTTGGATAAACGTAACTGCACAACACTGCAATGATTATAAAATACAAGATTAGCAAAACACGTGTGGAAATACTTAACCTGTTACATGACGGAAAAGACACGTTTCTCTTGGTTTGAATCGCATTCAAAATTAAATGCTTCTGTTTATAGAAATGTAAAAATGATCTCACCAAATTCGTAAAGAAGTATCCGGCTTCGCCACTAAGAAGACGATGGGCATTACTGCAACGGTTTATATAGTTTATATTGCTTTGAAGCCTTGTAGGATTAGCTTTGATCACAATGTAGATGAGTGTAGGAAGGAAATCATCTGCAGATGCTGGGCCTTGCTTAGACTTTCCTAAAGCTTTCAGTATGTTATGGCAACATTTGGTAATGCACTGGAGCTTATCTTGAGGAGCTTTAACAGAATCCACTTCGATTATAGCTATATCGAAAAGACGAAGACATAATTACTGGATTGTTAAGATTACTCAAAAGATGTTCACGAGATGACAAGATATCAACAAATATTATACAAGCTTTAATCATTTGTGGAACACTTACAATTTATAGCACCGTAGATTAATTCCCTCACGCACTTCTCCCTTTCATCCAATGTTATATCCAAGTGCTGGCAGTTAATCCAATTCAGCTGTCGTATCCTGTAATACAATTAACAAGGAACCAATTAGATAACAATAATTTGAAATTAAAACCTAATCAGAACTTAATGCCTTGTTATACAACACTTCTAGATTTTAACTGGTCACAACAAGTTTATGTAAGAGTTAGATAAGTAAACTGAATTTAAAACTAGAGGATTTTAAATTACCTGGTTTGAAGCGCCAAATCTTTTGTCTCATCATCTGTGGAAGTTGAGATAGGACTGAAAAGCTCTTTGTACAGGCTGACGGTCAGGTACTTTTCGATGAAATTCATCAGGGTTTCTTTGTCGTCCTGTGGCACTGTCTGATAGCAAGCTAAGAAGTCAATCTTCTTCTTAAAATTGGAGTAAAAATCTTGCAAAAAATCAGAGACGTCGTCTATCTTGATTCCAGGATCATTAAGCTGTTTCCTCAGTTCTGCTTCACACGTTTTCACCTTGGTGGTGACATCCTTCCGGATTTGCGTGGTAAATTCAGGCTGCTGCAGAAAATTATTAAATTCGTGCCGTAGCTGCTCGAATTCGGCATCGATTCTTCCTCCACGGTGGGAAGATGTAAGCTGCGATCCCCATGGCGATTCTGCCAATCGGGCAGGTGATTTGTCTTGCTTGTTAGACTGCACATGTTCCGGGGATTTTGACGGTGATGGCGTAGGAGATTTGCGAAACACGGAGCGGAAGGACTTGCTCTTCCTGTCGATTTGGTGTTTTTTCTTTTCTTCGAACTTTGAAAATCCGCCAGAAATAGGGGATGCGAGTGAATCAAAAGACCTGCAATACGTAAGAAATCAATATTTTAGTACCAGCACCAGATAGAGTAAGTACTCACAAATAATTTCCCCCCGTGTCAGCCACTTAGTTAGCCAAAAACTATAAAATATTTACCAAAACGGGCTAAGTATCTTCATTGTGATACAAGGTTTTTCGAACTGTCAGAGTATCTATCAGTAAGATGTTTGACTTTGTATATTCTTGTCGTGAATGACACTGCTTCCCACGATTTTCTCGCTATTTAAATCCTTGTCAGATGCTAAGCCGAAGAGATTAACCACCGAGTTTCTGGAAATTTCCAGTATTCCTTAAAACTTAACCAGATTGACTTAGGACTAACCCGTAACGGATTATCTTACAAGCAGACTTGAACAAGCTTCTGCTATCATGATGCTTGGGGTGCGTTGTTAATTAACTAATCTGGTTTAAATCAATCAATCTAACTAGTTCACGAACGTTATGAATGCCTAGCCGATTATCGATCACTCTGATACGCATATGGTTATGGTTGCAGCATGCAGAATCCAGAGGACATCTGGAAAGAAGATACTTTTAGAACGAAGTCCAATTCAAGACTGGTTCTTCTTCACTGCTTTGACCGCATCTACTTACTTCCTAACCGTTCACGAAGTGTCACAAATAGTTTTCTTTAAACCTTGAATCCCTATCTTGAACACTCTCCCCACTCATGCTCAGTTACTTACTTGGCCTGGAGATTCTTTAAGCCCTAGGAATACTACTGGACATGTGTAAGAACAAACTGAGCTTATCGGAACAATGTGCATATAGGTAAAAGAGATTACGAATAAAATTCTTATTATAGTCGAAATGGGCCCTACCATTATTATACCGTCAATACTAATCTTGAATACCGGAAAAACACTACATCTGCCCAATCTGTCAATTTCTAGTGTCCACAAAGGTTAAAGACCATACAATATCAGTGGGCCAATGCAATATAGCGGATTGAAGGCGGGAGAACGTTCAGATCAGATGCTATATACAGTCTCAGTTTGTCGATTGTAGACAGAAGATGACTCATTAAGCAAAATAGCGTAGCTATCTAAAAAACAAACCGCATTGTTTGCGTAACCTATTGACAAGGCCCCGATCTCTTTCCACCCTAGTTTAGTTGACTTGAATTGCCAGCTTTAACTCGTGGCCATTCTTGGTTATTCCATGTGTTCTTCCAACAGGTTTTGTTTATGTAACACTTGTCGGTAATCCTTCAGTTTACAAGACAGCACTAAAGATGATAAAATTCCATCAATCGATACCAACTACACTATGATAAATTAAGTCAAGGTGCGTCAAACCACAAGTAGAACGCCACTCTTCGTTGCCTCACTCGTGTATTTTTAAATGAGCATCTACGTCCTCCTTCCTGTAATTATCCACTACAACTGTGAAAATCAAACCACTTCTGTACGATAAGGAATATTTCTGTTGACAAACTTAACTACATCGTAAATACCTCAATGGCAACTTCCTGGATGTCGTATGTGGAGGAAAATGACTCGGTGGCTAATGCGAAACTAGAATAGTCATGCGGTGGTATCTACATTTTTTCCGAACGTTCAGTAAGCTGATTTTTTATACGAATCCTCTTTCATTCCAGCTCAACTTATTATAACTTTCTAGTCACAAAAATATTAGCCAACAGGGTCGGAATATACTAACTGCGATGAAAGTTTATATACATATCCTGAAGACGATAACTTTTCCTGTAAAGATGGTAAAACCTCTGCTTCCGGAAAGCGGTTGGCTGCATGCAACACAAGCTTTGTTAATACAAACATTAGGTGAATCTTGAAAACAGGACCGTTTTGCGAGCTCTAAATAATTACGAAAACTGGTTTTAACAGGCTTTCACTGTTGGTAATCCGATCTGGTCTAGCATGTGGTTAACTACCATAAATTAACCTTCTGAGGTTAGCTTTATGCAAAGGAAATCCAATCTCTTTGTATAACTGTCATCGGACAAAGCCCTTCATAATTACCAATACAAACGCCATGGAACTTCAGGGACTATTATCAGAAATATTCCAAACTTCATGCTTGCCACGGCAACCGGTTAAGCGAAACGTTAAATGAATCCCACAACAACAAAGACTGCCACGACGACGTATCAGCCTCTAGAGTTCGTCGCACAAACTATTCAGTCATAATTAATGCATCGCTTCAAACATATTTAATGTCAACTTACAACTTAGCAGCAGCTGCTCGCGGAAGCGTAGCGATTCCAGTGATTCCAGCTCTTCCAAAATCAAAAACGCTGTTAGTGTTGCTCGGACTACTGGAAACAGCTAAGTCATCTCTTGAATTTGATGGATATGGTGAATGTTGAGCATAATTGATTACACTTGCCCCCCCTCCAGAATTTCCTACAGCGCCGGCGGATCTAATCGATGAAGTTTCATGCTGCCTAAGATGTTGCTGTTGCTGGCTATGCTTATACATTTTGAAGCATACGGAACAAAAACCCTCCTGGGCTGTGTTTCCATAGTGTCCGCAACCATTTCGGCACAATAAATCCTGGTGAGATATCTTCAGTTTTGAATAGTTAAGCTGACCTCCACTCCCACCACCAGTGCTCCCTCCAAAGCTCATCTTGACCTCCTGACTTAGATCCCACTACTATCACAACTACAATTCAGTCTTAATTGCGAGGACTCGCAATTTTTTATTGATTATTCTCGCTATTTATAAATACTAGTAACCATTCTTGAATCACTTCACAGCTCTCTCTTTGCAATAGGCAAAACTACTTTCTTTAGCCTCTCTGCAATTATATTTGCAATAACTTATTTTAAATCTCCAAGACTACCTTTAAATCTCCAAGACTACCTGTTCCCGAATCCTAATTAACGCGAATATTACCCAAGGCAACTGCTATTGAGTCAGCCCTATATTTTATGTGTTTTATGATTTCAAAAGATTCAGATGATTCACTTGTGTTTGAGCGCGTCTATTCATGCAGTCACATATATACGGGGCGGAGCCACTACACCGAGCAGTCGGTAGACATGATTGGATCAACGGTAAGCATGGATAACGGTCCCGTTTACAACTGAAACCAATCAAACATAAGGATTTTGCCCTCGCTACTAATGTTTACATCCTCAACGGTCCTCATTGGTCAACCCTAAAGTTTGAGCACGAACTGTCAAAGAGGTTCATCGAATATTAGCGGGACCGAATACAAAACGTGTTCTATTTGTTATCGATTTTAAATTTAAATCAACACTTTTCCAAAAATTTAAAATTGAAAAATCCTCAAAGTGCTACAATACAAAAGTTGATCTTGAACCTCCATCGATCATTGGCCCTTCAAACGCCCCACAAAATACTAACGTAAAAACAAACCTTTATATTTCACAGGTCACCCTAGTGCTACAGCCAGTTTCTCACTGAAGCCATGGATAGCATCAGCTGTTAGAGGAAGCGCCTTATAACTGATGAGTGTACATACGCCGTGTATGCATACCGGGTAAGTCCTTGGGATTTGTAGTAATCAACCCTATAGCCCATAGCATAGCTATTGCTCAGCTAGGCAGAGATATATGTGTTTGGCAGGGAAAGTTTAGCGCATATTGGGAACGCGGCGGCAGTCAACATTCAAGCCAGACCAAGTCACGTAGTCCTGTGCAGAGAGTGCATACAGTTGTGGGAAGGTTTTTAAAAATCTACTCAAATTTGACATTTTTGATTGACCTGGATATAATTTTTGTGTTTTAATAATTTTACACATTAGTCAACTTGTTGAGGATGTGGAAAAATTAAGGATAAAGTCGAGGAAAATCCAGGAAACGTGTGGCGTCCACTGGTAGAAATTGGCGAAAGCTGGTCGCAGATTTGAGAAAAGTTATTGTGGTTTAGAAACGTGTATTAATCAAGTTCAAGAACTGAATTTTACATCAATTCCAAGCATAGTTTCTATAGGATCTGGGGATATATTTTAATTGCAATTATGAAAAGAACGAGAGTCTGGAATAAGACGAAAGTTTTGTTGCATGATGCAGGGGATTCCAAGGAGGAGGGAGTATGGTGAAGATTCCAGGGTATTGGTGATTTAATTAATTGTGATTAAGGATATTTGCATTATCTAAGTCAAGTTGAAACATTGGGTGGTGGCTGAAGTCGTGTAGGAGTCGGCTTAATTTTAGAGTGAGTGCAGGTTGTGATTTTTAGACTAATTCAGTGTCACCTTTGTGGTGTCCTCTTTGAAAATGAGTAGGTCGGGATCTGTGAGATTGAGATCATCGTTGACCAGTAAAATGGACAGTGATGGTCCTTCGGGTTTGGAAGTAAAGAGAAGAAGATTAAATACTAGTGGAAATGGGGGAAACGGTGGGGCTACTTCCGGAAACGGAAATGGAGCGGCTACAAATAACGGAAACGGAGGTTCCAACAATGGTCCACAAGTCAACGGAACCACTTCTAGGATTGAAAGGCCCAGGACAAGGGGGATGGAGCCTGAAAAGGACGAAAATAGTAATAGTAACATTAACGATAACCCAGATACTTGTAGTATTAATCCCGCTAGTAACGAAGGCAGTCAAGAAATGGATAACCAGGCTGAAAGTTCGGCTAGTTCATCTTCTGATTCCAGTGATTCCTCTGATTCGGAGGATAGTTCAGGTAACCAAGTTTGATTGTGTTTGAATTGAAAAATGTTTGTAAATTTTTTACAATTTGGGGAATTATAAAATTAATGGAATGATTTTGACATATTTTCAGAAATGGACGAAACAAATAGTGAAAATAAATGCTCCGAGTTTAAGGATGATTTAACTGTTATTGAGAAACAGTTTTTATATGTTAGAGAATTGTAAGTGAAGTAATAGAATTTAAAATTCCACCCATGATCTACAGTAAAAGGGCCTTTAATTGAGTTTTAATTTATTCATTTCAGATTATACAAAGAAAGACTGAAAAGTATTGAGGATAAGATCGAGGAAGTAAGATCCGGAAGAGCTAAAGAATATCTAAGTCCTCTGGAGCAGCTGCAGGAGAACATGAGGGTCCGAATAGAAGTCGCGGGGCAATTACGAGACTACCGAACAGTTAACCTTAAGAATAAATATGAAGCTGAAGAATTAGCGTCCTACCAAAATCGCGAGGTATGTGATTCAAACTTTGCAAATGCAGTTTTTAGTGCTCATTGTGATGTAAATGTAAACCATAGTTTCAATATCAACTGAATCCTACTTTTTATAGAGTGAAAAAGCCCTGCTGTTTGACGCCATAAAAAGTGACCTGGAAGACAAAATACATCGGTTGGAGGAAGACCGGAACAACGATTTTACGTCGGAGCTTTGGTTAGAATCCGCATTGAAGCGCAAAAACAAAAAGAGCGTGGATATATTCGGGGAAAAGAAGAAAAAGCCTGTCACAGTGTCTGGTCCGTACGTGGTGTACATGCTCAATGATGTGGACATTGTTGAAGACTGGACAATCATCAAGAAAGCGCTGGCAGCTCCTAAACGAAAATTTGTTGACTACCCGACTTTTTAGCAAGCCTTGTCCCCTTAAGTATAACAAATTATGATTATTTACACATAAACATTTTACCTCGGTAGGAATTATTATCCCAGACGCGACCAATATTTTTTGTATCAAATAATCGTTAGAATCTTCATACGCTGAATGAAGATAGGGAGGGCAGGAGACACACGTTTGAGTGAACCCGGTTCTCAGAATCTACACTCTTTAAATTATAGCTCCCTTTAAGATAACAGTTTCTTGGTGAAAACCATACAGTGTACAATCCACATTTAAGATTCACAACAACATCACTAGCGCATGCTGGGGAGAAGAAGAGATTTCTATTCGTATCTTAATTTCTTTAATGCTCAACAATATTCATACGTCAGGTTCTCAAATTTGTGACCAAAGTTTTCACACCTTTAATACTGACATAGGGCCTCGCAAGGAACCACACAATTGTAAAAATTATAAGCTACATGTTCAAGTTTTTTCCCAGTTAGAATCTTTTCGCTGTAGTTAAATCCTACTCGCCTGGGAGAGTGTGCTAAATTATGTAAAATCCAACTTTAGGGAACTAATACAGGGCCAAGACTTGAAATAACACGCGTAAATTAATTTTTTCAGTACTGAACTTAAGGTTATTGTATAACTCTTGAAACTTTTAAATGCCCACTGGAGCAAAAGAAAACAGGCGGGAAGGGGAAACGAGCATTCTTCCAGCTGATTAATTTATTTGATTACACGTGTTTTCTTGATAGTAGAGCAACCTTATTTTTTCAAATACCAAGTACAGTTAAGCAAAACATATACATGTTAGATTTGAAGCTATTCGGTGCTTTCTTTTAACTACACGTGATACATTCATCACGTATGCTCCACCGCGTGGGGAAGACGAAATTAACTTATGTCAGTAATATTTTCTCACTAAATTCTAATTGTGTCTCAGCTCAAACCAGCCCTTTATTTACAGGTCAATCATTAAATATTCTTTTATTGATACACTAATTAATTGCTTCAAACGTTAGCTGATAGAGTTATCCCATTCTACATGCCGCGAAACCTATGAAGAACATCTGCTGTTTTCTTCTTCGCGTGCTACATGCAGGCATACTCTGAAGGAGTAAATTCCCTACTTCCCCCTCAACTCATTCAACTTCCCACGAGAAAATATCCCTTGGAGCTAAATTCCTTCTTAAGCAGCGCAGGATTCAGTACGCGGTTCTCCCGAGTCCTGCAGCGTTTCCTTCCTTAGGGCATGCCACAACTCTTCTTTTACCTTAAGACATTCGTATCCTTTTCTCTTTTGCATCTTTTCCCTTCATAAACAATTTATTCTTCTTAAGGAAAAATATATCAGCTCCGGGCTACAAACTGTTGCTGGGTGCGTGCATTTAGTTCTTCTAAAGAAGCGTTCACCAGCAACGTCATGTGGTAATTCTCATAAGGGCTATTTTCTCCTTGAGCACTTTTTAGAAATTTGGAAGGTCTGTCAAATACTAACTGAAAATGGCTAGACGTTGCTTACGAACGAGGCTATGATTACCGTATCAGCAGATGAAACCCAAAGATAAGATTCGGAGCGAAGACAATACATTGCATTTTGCCGTGTGGATGGTCTTTTTACTGTGAGAATTTAATTTAAAATATGTTAAATTTATCAGGGATTAAATTACGTTGATTACATGATAGAGATTTTGCCAACTATGTGCGGGTTATGAAGAGATTTATCTGTTTGAGATTAGTTGTGGTTTTCATTTATTTATCGTTTGTGGTTATAGTTGTGGTCGTGGGTGAACCGGAAGTGTATTTATGGCGTGAAAGTTTTCGGCAATTGTTATCAGGTAATTAAAACAAAGTAGTATTATCTTCTTACATGGAATCCTGTTAAATGTGCTTTATCCATAGGGTTTCATTCTCAAAGTTATTTGTATCTGTGTCGAAAGGAGTTTTTACCCTAAGACGGGAATAGCAGCTATGTAAAGCTGGTTTTTGTTTAAGCATGTGATATTTCTGAATATTTAACTCAAGCGGCATTCAAAAACTTAATGGTAACGAAAGGTAAACTACAGTGATGGAAATAGTGTATTAATTAAACTACTTAAATGATGTTGTTGCAGGAATTCAACAGTTGGATTGGAAGCTTTCGGTAATGTCATTACCGAATGGTGTTTAGCATTTGGACTAAGGTTACAGATAACTATTGAAGCAACCCATAGTTTGACACAGGAACAAGATATTGTTGACGCAGCGATGAAAAGCTGATGGATAAATAGAAGCATACCTGGAAGATTGCCTTGTGTAAGCGGAAAAGTTTCGGCTGTACCGGAAGTTATCTGAAAATATGAAGACTGTTGGGATAATCGCAGCGTGCGCTGCGCTCCTGGTCATTTTAACAGTTGTAGAAGCTAAGCCATCAACGGTGACGGGAGGAGCTGGTGGCGGAGGGGTTGTAGATTTTGGTCCTCATCATGACGGCAATTCGAAGTCACCGGGACGGTGTGAACCGATTACGATTCCTATGTGCACAGAGTAAGTTACTGGGACACATATAAGGTTGTTTATTGTTTAACTGAGGTTAAGTATTTTCAGTGAAAGATTTATTTTTGTCTCCTTTCAGTTTGCCTTACAATATGAGCTATTTGCCGAATTTGATGGGACATAATACGCAAGAGGAGGCTGGATATGAAGTCCATGCGTACTATGCTTTAGTTAAGGTACGTGACCGATGTAGTGTATTAGAATTGATAATAAGAAGATTGACAAGGACAGGTTTTATCGAAAGACGACGGAAGTATTTATAAACTATATTCTGTAAATCTGCAGGTCAAGTGTAGTCCAGCGTTGAAAGTTTTCCTTTGTGCCTTGTTTGCTCCGGTTTGTAATATTTTAAATCAGGTACGTTCAAATTATTATACATGCAGGCGAAACCAGTAAAAAACTAGGTATTCCGTGGGCTTTTAAATCTAACCATGTTTAATCGAATACAGGCAATTCCTCCATGTCGATCACTATGCGACACAGCAAGGCAAGGTTGTGAGCACATTATGCAATCATTTGGCTTTCCGTGGCCAGACAATCTTGATTGCTCCAAGTTTACAGAAGTGGAGCCGTGTGTTAAAGACAACATCGCTGCTAATTCGGTATCAAATGGTTTCATCCCATTACCGTCTTTCAACACAACCGACTTTCCTCATAGTCAATGGCCGCCAAGGAGTGGGGAAGTCTTAAATACTAGCCGTAAGTTTCAAGTTATTGTAGCTGAAATATATTGACAGCTCTTGAGCGATGAGACGTGATCGATGGTAGTTCATGGTTAATGATGGCATTGTTATTGCAGCGTCCAGTGGTAAAATGGAATGTCCCAAGGACTGGCGTAAGTCGGACCACTCGATCGGAAACGAGTTTCAGAATTGTGGATTACCCTGTTCTTTCTTCAGTCAAACAGAAAAGCATGTTGCAGCTGTGGTTGTGAGTGTAATTGCTGCGTGTACGCTGCTTTCTTCGCTGTTTACAATTATCACTGCAATCCTAGACTCCAGCAGATTCCAGTATCCGGAAAGAGCTATAGTTCACATCGCTGTTTGCTATGCAGCTTTGGCTATGGGATATATCGTTGGGGTAAGTGATCAGAAGTGAGTTATTTTTCGTGTTTAAAATGTGCTTAACGTGTACTAATTGAGGCTTTGTGTTTGTGTGTCTAGGCAATATGGGGTTCAGAATTCAGTTGCAGCGAAGGATTTGTCGTCAATGATCCAAAGTTAGCATCATGTACACTTCTTTTCATGTTTGTGTACTTTTGCACTTTTGCCTCACATATTTGGTAAGATCCGCGATATTTAATGCTAATGATGATTTAGTTATTGTAGTTATTTTGTTTATAGATATATATGAATTGCATCGTGATTGCTTACAGGTGGGTTCTTTTATCGCTCACGTGGTATCTTTCGGCCGGACTTAAATGGGGTGGAGAGGCAATTGCGGCACATTCTCTATATTTCCATCTTGCTGCATGGGGTATTTCTGCGTTTTTGACCATGGCAACTGTAGCTTTGGGATATGTTGAAGGTGATCCACTTGCTGGCCCATGTTCTCTGGGTCTCCAACGGTCTCCACAACTCCAATATTTTATGTGAGTTGACAGATTTTTCATTTTGGGATCATATCGGAAAGGTTCAGATGATAATTCGTATGGTTATGTGTTTATCAACAGGTTATATCCACTTTTGGCCCTGTTGACTATTGGAACAATCTTCTTTATTTTGGGATTCCTGGCCTTGTTCAGAATTCGTCGAGAAATCAAACGCTCTGCTACCGTCACTTCAGCCACAGACATTATTTCTACCGGAGGTCAGCGCTCACTGTTATGGGACCAGCAAATTGACACGAATGCCGTAGCCAGAGCTGGAGCGGCAAGATTGGAACTCTTAATGGTAATATTGCTTGGCTTAATGGTGTAGTTGGATCTATAAAAATAATTTTTTGTAGTTGAACGCTTACTTAATGTTTCTCTGAATCTCCCAGGCAAGAATCGGAGTTTTTAGCGTACTTTACACCGTGCCAGCCGCCGTATTTATTTCTTCCTTGTATTTTGTCTCAACTCCTACAACTAAGGATGGTGTTCTCACCTCAGCCTTAGTTTCCAAGAAGAACACACAAATGTTGTTTGTGGTTCTTCTCGTCAGGTACTGTGGTTCTATGGAATCATTTGTAACCATTCAATTTTGTCTGTCACTAATGATTTTGATTTATAACGTTTTCATACTACTGTTTCAGATACATCTCAAATTTAGCATTCGGTTCCGCCCTTGTTGTTTGGATCTGGAGCCGTAAAACACTTGTGACATGGAAAAAAGGATTTTGTCGTAGTCCATCAAAATAATTTCCTGAGACTGAAAACTAGCGCAAAGACTGCGTACTTCTTCAATATCTGCCAGATTATTTTATTTAGTGACGATGAATCGCCAAATTTAAATCCATTAACTTAAAGAGCGGTATAACTTTTTGCAGTGCCTAGAACAAAAATGAAATACTGATCTACCCTATTCAATACTGAATAATTTAGCGTAGGAATTTCATGACAGGAACGATCATGTTCTGGTAGTTTAATAAGCAACGAGTCTGTAATGGACCCACTACGTAACTAACCATGCAGCTTGTACATGTGTAGCATTTGCGGGAAGCTGTGTATAATACAATAATGTAATTCGAATCAACGAGATTAAGCTTGTGCCTTCTTATACTTAAAGTCTTTCAGAAATCAGCTGTTAAGCGTTAAGAAATATGACTATAAGCTTGGTTTACGTTTTTCGGGAAACTAGATTTGATGACGCTGTAACGTTCGACGATCGTATGTTTATAATTTTCAATACTTCTATGACTGCAGCTTTGAGATGTATACCTGCCTACTTTTATCATTCTTTCATAGCCAGAAGTTGCGTTTTCGGTGTATTTTTGCTTATTGCTTAGTCTATATTATTTTTGCATTTTATAACATCTCAGAGTAATTTTGTAAGCTGTCAGGTCTCCTGACCGCCTATGACTCTATAACTTTAACAGGCACGTAGAATTGACATTGATTTTGTATTTATTTCGCTAATCGTTCTGTTTATCGGTTTTAGTTTAAGGAATCGTTGTTAAAGTAACAGTAGGACACCACCTCGCATAATTGGTGATTGCCCTTCGACAGACACATTATGTATGTCAGGAAACGTACAATTAGAAGAATGTAAATGTTTGTTAAATACTTTTGTTCTAGAAATTCAAACTACCTTATCTGTTAAATATTTTAAGCGTCACGTACTAATAAGCAGTAATATTTAGCGCATTGCACTTTACAAAGCTTCAAGCGTAAGATGACTAATCAATAATACCCATCCAGTAACTTTTAAGTCTCTCTAGGATCCTGTTACAAATAGCCATACACAAGTGCACTTTTAAATGTAATTGTAAATGTTTCTACTCTCTCTGTTACAATAAACCTTGCAGAGATAATGAGAGCGCTTGAGTTTGTTTACAGCTCTATATCTTATGTATGTGAGGAATATATAGTTTGTTGATCGCTTTTTATGCTTAAAATATCAGATTATGAACACACCAGTCATTGATGTCGCTGCGAATTATTGACTTTGTAGAAACCATAGCTACAAAATGAATAAGCGGAAGACCCAAAACAATTCATATAGCTAATTACATATTGAGATGTAAATCAAGTTTGATGAATGAAGTTCACACGAAAAAGTAGTGGGAGAAATTACTTACACTTGTTCGAATCCTCCTTGATTCTTGTTTCGAGCAAGAAGAAGATTCGCGAAAAACTTTCACAATTCCATCAAATCTGCGTCTTTGCACACAACGGCTAACTAATAACCTCTTAACAAACGATGAGCACGCACACGTCTGAACTCCACCTTAATTACCGGCTTCAGAATACAAAGTATAAGGTGGTCAGCTTATTGAATGATTCATTGGATAAGGAGAGAGAGAAAAGGGACGTTAAAGTTCAGAAACCTTTTTTCCCACAAATTATATATTGTGTAGTATCCTTGATCTTCACCTTGGATCTCTGGGTGTGCATAGTAAAACAGGCGGAAATCAAGCACGTAAAATTTGTAATAAGAGGAGAATGTTGATCCGCAAGTTTTACTTACCGTAATCATTATCCTCTTGGCTAACATTTCAACTGCTTCTACATTATTCGTCAACAAACTGCCGTCTTCTCTTGTCTTCCTTTAAACTTTGCTACTAATTTCTCTTCTCAGCGTGAGACGCTGATTTTAAATTATATACATTTATTCTTGTTCCCAGATTTTCTAAACGCACTATGATATGGGAATGAATGCCAGTTTTGTAGTTTTCGTCCTAGACTCGGAGGTACGCATAAACCCACTTCGTGGCGTGTATAGCTTCCTAGGGGGCGCAGTGGTAGCTACAATGTAGACACGTTTTTAGTGTTGAGATTTATCAAGCTGTATATTATATTATTGTATCTTACTGAGGCTCTTTCCGTTGAATTGATTCCGAAACGGGAACTTTATCAAAAAAATAAAAGATCCGAAGCGATTTCATTAACAAACCACAAGTTCGCGAAATCATCCCTTGTAATTCTTAGGTTAGTAACAAATTAAATTATTACCCACCCTTCAAATCAAAACTCTTGCACCCTATTTAACTGCAGTAAGCAATCTGTGCATGGATGCGTTGAAATGCTAAGAAAGAATTATGATAGTTCCGAAACTTTCAACGCCTTCACACTTGTTTTTATGAAGCTACTAACCGATTAGCATTTTGGGGAAGATTTTGAGCACATCTCCTATGATAACAACTTTTGGTGTAATAATTCAAGTAGAAATCTGGCAAACCTTTGCTGCTCAAGACATGTTTGACCTAGAGAAATTTGATCATGTTGACAGGCATAACTAGCCGTACAGATGCAGCAGCAGCGCAGTAAAGTAAGCACAGCGCTGGGAATGAAACTAAGATTTTTTCTTGCATTAGTAGCATGTAAAGAGCAACGTGCATTTCTGAAATGCGTGACAGACAGGCTGTTCCCTTGGAGAAAACAGGAGAAAGAAATACGACTTAAAAGTGGAAAGATCAGGAGTTCATGACAGGCTTTAATGTTTTTTTCCTTAAATTCTTATTTACATGATTGGAATGAATTATGAATTATCTTTGGACTCGCAAACAGAAGGGGGCAATGTAGAAGCCTAGTTTTATGGATTCCATTACAACTTTTACGGAGGCAGAAGAAGAATACACCGCAATGATGAAAAATAAACAAGTACAAGGAGAAAACAAGTAAATTAACTTGATTGGTGGGCGAGGAGTTGGAAAATTATAAAGAGAAGATGCGCAACCAGAACAGAAGTAAACGCATATCATTTGATTTTAGAAACGCATTCAAGATTAATCAGGTGTCAATGTCAAGAACATCCATGCACGTACACAGGAGCTCCGCCTGGCAGTGGCATTGACAGCAGACTTGAATGAGGAATGTGCTTGTCGGGAGAATGTAATGATATTTCAAAGAGTCTTTATCGATTCTGTATGTATTACCAATCTGCAATTGCAAGCAGATCATACTTTTTCTCCCCCAACTTGTCTTTCCCCTTCCCACGAAACTTTCTTCCTTGGATCTTGAGAAGATTATGTATTCCGTATTCCTCGTAAATTATTCTCTATGACAACTTAAATAATGTTGAAGAGACTTCAAGAGAGAGAGAAGGAGCAGAAGATGACGACGAAAGAAGAGGATCTGAAATGAGGCAAGTCAGTTAAGGAGAATGCTAATAAAACTTGTTTCTCCTCCCTCTCCACCAAAGACTGTTTATCTTTTCCTAAACTGAATGAAACTTAATAGTTACGTGTTTTGATTCAATAATAAAGAGTATGTATAGCAGCTATATGAGTTACGTGACTGCTAGACTCGGTAAAAGCGCAATAACAAAAGCGCCAAGCGCAAATAAATGGGGACTAGATGACGCTTTCTCATTGTAAAACTATAAGGTAGATATGCTCTAATATGAAATATTAGATGCAAGTCTGCAAGTTGGCAAATTAAAACAGTTTTCTCCAAACTTTATGTCTAAATGTCTCTTTAGCGCTGTTAACTGTCCATTGGGTTAGTGACCGCTCATGAACTTGATTGCATATTGACCGAGTGTTAACTAATATTATTCTTCATGACTTACGCTTTCATTTCTTTGAACCGAATTGCGAATATAATGACAATCTTGGAGTGCTTAATAAACCAATATAACTTACTCGTAACATGCAGGTGTTTAAATGCAGGAGACAATGGCGCCCTCTGATACAACCATTTCTTCGTTGAATGGTTGCAAAAAACGTTACGACGATTCCTCCAAGTTTATAGAACAACATGCTGATTACAGAAACGTAGCTGATTTCCCGAGATCGATTAGCTTTAATTGTTTTTCTCCTCTCTTAATGTTTTCGCACATTTCGACTTGTCACAAGTTATTTCACACCAGTCCCGCAAGTAATCAACCCCAACGCTAAAGAGAGAAATAGTATACTCTTTGCCACCTCTAACCTACAGAAATTTGAAAGCTGTCGGAGAGTATGTGAATACCAGGATTTATAATTTAATGAGAGAAATCGCCTGTGCAAAATTCCTCAGAGATGATAGACGTGTGAGTGGATTGGATGTGGTCAAAGTCATGGCATGGCCGAGTAGTTCTTTGACATTCTACCCTTCCGCTTACGATGAGAAACGGATATGATACAAAATCTGATTTCATCTTATCATTCCTTGCGCTCAAGACGATCTTGACCTGCATTCCACTTGAACCTAACAACAGGTGGATTTTTAGCCGTTTGGGCGACTCGGGTTACCTGCGTATTTCCCATTGGATCATTAGGTTATATATATATAATTATCGCTATCTTACGAAGGCAGATTAAACCGGCATGAAAAATAGATATTATACATACAGGAACCCCAGTAAAATCTATATTTTCATCCCACATTTCAATGTGTACTTTTGACTCATTTACTCACGAGAATCTTTCCGAATAGAAAGTAATAGAGAATTTTAGCTTTCGTCGAGTTTCACCTGTTTATTTTCATATGAGCTTTGACATTCCCAATTACATCTTATCATCGCCCGAAGAGACGAGAGGAACACATCTTGATTTAGCTTCTTTCAGTCTCCTCAGTACATCAAAAACAGGTGTTGTCTTTGGTCAAAGGAGAAATTACAAGATATAGTGGAAACGGAAAGGAAAATCGATTGAATGAAAAACAAGTTTAAGGAAAAACAGTTTGCACAGATAAGTTTAGCCTTGAGGATTTTTTAGAAAAGTTTTGGTTAACATGAAGCTTCTTCTCGATACTTTCACTCCTTCAGATTCAAATAACTATATTTGGGTCATTCATTGCAGGTGTAATGGGTCACAGGTCGTCTTGCCGTAAAGAGAGAAAGGCAATGAAGTAGGAACGTTATTCAAGGTGCAAGGGTACAGTAGTTACCATTCAAATTGTCGTCGTGCTCATGCTATAATGCAATTATATCCATTTGTTATTGATGAATACAATGGAGAAGCAGTAGGTTTGGTCAATTTAAAGTTCTCAATTACTTGATTTCATGTGTTTTCCGTATTTTCTACTTGCTTTGCTCACGGAGATGATAGAATGATCATGAAGAACAAATAAGAGCTGGCTGGGGTTCGGGTCCTTCAAGTCTTACATTACACGTCCTTCCTGCATTAGTAGCCTATGGGAGAGAATTCTAGAATATTTTCTCTTGAGGAGAAAACTTATGTGCTTGTGTAACTGCAAGATGGTGGAAAATCGCCCACAAGCTGTAGAGGCTGGCTGCTAAGATTCACTTGACAATTAAAGTGTCACAAACGAGCTGGGTAACACAATTAAACAATAAAATGTCATCTCAATTACTTGTGTAATGTAAAGCCACCGCACCCAACTCCACATGCTCTTATAATAAGAGGGAGGGCAGGTACGATAAGGATGTGTGTGTGTATTTGTCACGGCTTGAGAGGCTTTGGAAAAGTGTAACAACTTTCAGTTTCTCTACAACGTTTTGTTCATATAGTGATGGTTAGCTAATAAGCTATACATCCGAATAGTTAGTTACAAATTCTAAATTCGAAGGAATACGGTACAAGGTACACGGCACTAATTGATGACTGTATTCTGGTCTGGAGCATGCTGTTTTACATACGTCGTTTCCAGCTGAAAATTGCAAGCCAATTAGAAGCTACAAGACTCCATACAATTTACAAAGTATTTACAATTTATGAGTTTTACCAGAGAACGCTGTAAATTTAACTTAGTTTTGATAAGGATATATTCATTAGGTATTAAAATATTTCGGTAAAGTTTACGTTTTCAAACTTTTTTGAAAACGTTTTGTAAAATTCGCAATAATTACTAAAATTTTGGAACCACATCGTTACTTGGAAGTTTAAATCATTCAATGCTTCAGACAAAGTAAAGTTGCAAGCACAGAACCAAACTTCAGCTTAACTTGGACGTGCCTCCTGATCATGTTGCTGTAACAAATTACAAAAAGCTATTATGATTTGTCTTTCCACCATGCGTCACATAACCGAGAGGGAAGTGTACCTGCCCTGAGATCGAGTCACTTCCAAATTGCATTCATTCATACAGCACATAATGTTTGAAATACACAGGCTGTGACGTAAAAATAATTAGTCTATTATGTCTTGTCATTTCTTCAAACTATACAGAGCATGTAACAACGACAGAGAAAGTTTCCGAGAATAGAATAGCCGGGCGGGGATACTGTGATGATAAACAAGGTGTGACGACTATGACGGAGATGAAATTGATTGTCATAACAAGAAGAAAAGAAATTTCGCCTCAGATCTCAGCTCATATGTAATATATAATCATTAAGGAAGGAGCTGAATAATTTGAGGTATGACACGTGGTCCAGCGCTAGAAACAACGTACCCTTCCTTTATTAAGTGTCGAAGACACTTCCTAGGGGGGTCGATGGTGTCTGTCTGTCCGTCTGTCTGTCCGTCTGTCTGTCCGTCTGTCCGTCCGTCTGTCTGTCCGTCTGTCTGTCCGTCTGTGCGCACTCTAACTCACGAACGGATGGATGGATTGTAATGAAATTTTCAGGATATGTAAATACATGTATCAGGACCATCGCTATTGAATCTCAGTGATATTGGTCAAGTGGTCACTGAGATACAGGTCATTAAGGAGATTATCTCAGGTGAACACAAGTGATGTACATGCATTTCCTACTCCATGCCGTAGCTCAGTTGGTAGAGCGCAGGCACTAGAAGCGGTATAGGAAAGTGAAGGGCAAGGGTTCAAATACCACTATGTGCATGCGTTGTGGTAACTTTTGCTAATGATAAGCTTATAGGGAGGGGAAAGCATAGGGATGAATGGAGCGAGCGCGGAAGCATAGGGATGAACGGAGCGAGCGCGGAAGCATAGGGATGAACGGAGCGAGCGCGGAAGCATACGGATAAATGGATGGAACGCGAAAGCATAGGGATAAACGGAGCGATAGCGGAATATTAACTTTTTCTAGGCACTATCCTACTTAAAATGAAGAATAATTCATGTATATTATACAATTAAATCTTATTAATTAAATCTACTTGAAGTTACTTGTAGAAAATTAAATCTACATTTATCTTCGACACTTCCGTACACCGGCTTAGCCGTTTATTTTACTCACGCGCTCTTCACTTTCGCCTATTACATACTTAGCGTGAATAGCTTTCAGCAACAATACCGAGTATAAACTTGCGTATTTGCGAATAATACCACAGCAGGCGTGCAGAAATATTATGAGCCGGCGTTGGTGATGTAATGTACTAGACTTGTTAGCAGGTTAGCACACGAAATAATCCGAAAATAATAAAATGCAAAAACAATAATCGTCTGTGACTTTTTTTAACTCTCGGGGTGGTAGGGTTAGTAGTTTAATTTTTAGTTTTTCTTAACTTTGAGTAAACATATACATGTATGCTAAACATGTAATTTGAGGTCAAAATTAGTATTACAAATGTGGCAAATATTGACAAAAAGAGGACTTAAGGCATACGATAATTTTCGCCAGCAGAAAGAGAGAGAGAGAGAGGTGAATCAACCATTTTTGAAAAAACAGTGCGGGAAATGTTAAGGATATCGATGGACCAAAATGAATACAAACTGTTCTGCTGCCGTTTTATCATGAACGGAAAGTCGGTATCCATTTTTCCCTATTGAGTTGACCACCAATAGTAGTATAGACGCTCATGCGAGGTTGACGACCACCTTCTACTAGATTATCTGCGAGCCAATACTTATAACTCACATTGTCCTGATAAGAATGTCGCATAAAGATAATAATTTCGGCGTTGTTCATACCCCCTGTAGGGAGAACTATTGGGGTAGCTGGTTCCAACTTGAAGTAATTATATTTACCGTCACCCGCCCTCCCAGTAAAAGGCTTTTCTTTATTAACTTTATTACGAATATAGAATTCTTTTCCATCCTCCCCAGGAACTGGTACAAACTGCCATAGCCACTTGTCTTGTTTCTTTGTTTCTGAGTCAGTAGTTAATCCTCTTCCATTAGCAAAAAAATTCGCGACTTCCCCATACCGATTACCGTGATAAAGGTAAAAATATCCTCCTCTGTGTGCATAACCTTCTAAGTTAAAAAACTCTCCAGCAAGGAGTTTGAGGAATCCAGGATGGACTTTGGTGTTTACAAATTGGCGAGAAAAGGGTCTGCCACCATCTCCACTTCCGTTGTATTTCTTTGAACGCTCGCACAACTGATAAAGCGTCCGTATGGGATCCTTCTTGGGAGTAATGTCGGACAACAGGGTTTCGTACGCTTGGATTGCAAGCCTTTCATCAGGTAACGCTTCGATGAAATCCAAAACAGCGTCAGTGTCGTTTGTCGTGTCCGATACAAGGGATCTGATGCGGCTGAGGAGGAAAGGGTATGTGGAAGGATTTGCTGCTAGTCGAACGATGTCTGTCGTGTTTCCTCCATTCTCGATAGTCACCAACAGGTTGCTTGAGATAATTTCAAGTGCTGCTACTGCAAGGTTGCTGGGTAGCTTTTCGATGAACCTTAGGACGGCATCTTTATTCCCGACATCGTTCACATAAGCATCCTTGATCAGCGATTGGATCTCGTTAGCCGTGACGGTGGAATTAACAGCATTTACAGTGTACCAAACACAAGCAGTATCTCCACTCCTTACATGTTTCGACCACATTGAGACTGTTGATGAGGGTAGTATTTCGCAAGCAGGTTTCACGAATCGGTTTGGTAGTTGGTCAGTGAATGCACTCACAGCCTCAAAATTAGCATTAGAATTGTCGTAAGCTTGCACAACCAATGTCTGGATAACATCGAAAGCCAAATATGAACTATTGGGATCTGAAGCGAAGCTGATCAAGTGAGAAATGTCCTTGGTACGGATGCTTGTAAGCAAAGATGGCAAGAGAACTGGGAAGATGTGGTTGTAGGCAGTTTTAGCAAGATTACT
Source organism: Sminthurides aquaticus (assembly GCA_906901655.1). Lineage (NCBI taxonomy): Eukaryota > Metazoa > Arthropoda > Collembola > Symphypleona > Sminthurididae > Sminthurides > Sminthurides aquaticus. The sequence goes on from CAJQTT010000010.1 coordinate 3,396,426, forward strand.
GGGCAATTTTGCAATAAAGTCAAGAATAGGGTTTGTGTTGTTGGGGTTGTTTTCATATGCTTCTGACACAAGGGAGCGGAGTCGACTCTTCACTAAAACATACTGAACTGGATCATAGGCAAGCTCAAGTATGCACGCTGTTCTTCCAGTTTGAATATGTTCCGGTCGCAGTGGTAGTTTCATGCGGATAACGGGTTGGCACGCTCCTTTGATGAAGGTGGAAGGTAGGGTTGTAATAAAATTCAGGACTGCGTCAGCGTTTTCGGTGTTATCCAGCAACGCATCTCGAACTAAAGCATTTATGCGTTTCTTCACCCAATCGGACGTCTCAGCATCGTTTGCGAGTCGACTAATTCCAGTAGCGTTTCCACTACGTATTAGCGATGGCCAGGACGGCATGAGCGTCGGTAATATCGGCAAGACAATGGCGACTGCTGCTGATGATATATTCGGTGTCAATCTTCCAATAAAATCCAGAACAGCACCCGTGTTGCCGGTATCGTTGTCATATGCTGCGTTAATAAGAGTACAAAGGTTGTCCGACACTGTATAAGACGTCTCGGGATCAGTTGCAACACTGATTAAATCATCCGTAGCTCCATTCTGTATATCTTTAACCCATGCAGTCACAATTAGTCCTGGGATTTCTTGTTTTTCTTCAAAACTACCGCATCTTTCCATCTCGGAGCTGCTGTTTTGCCTAGCTTTATCAGAATTTGAATTATTGGCAGAAGGAGCTGTTTTGGACACTTCCGAGCTGGTTTGATTTCCGAAAGTTTCCGCAGAGCCTTCGTTACTCCATCCACTTTCTCCTGGCCTCTTGTTATTTTCAGACTCCTTGCGCCGGTCCTTGGAAGCAGGGTTCGCAAGAAAAGCCCGCAAATCTTCTTCCAGCTTTCCCAGCCGCTCCACTTGGCGTGAATTCGCTTCTGCCTGTTGAGCTACTGTCTTTCTTACAGCAATGATTTCTTGCACAGCCACTTCCAGAGTATCTGTGACCTGCTTAACTGAATTGCATTGCCGTGACGTGTGAACACGGGTCATAGTGTCCACAGCAGCTTCTAGTGTATCTTTCACCTCTTTCACCGTGGCAACGTAAGTACCGAAGAGAATGAAACCTTCGGGTGTCTTCACATCCACGTTAGTCAATATCCGGCTAATCCGTTCCTTCTCTGTGTTCACTTCCCGTAAAGCGTCCTTGAATGCTTCCTCGTCTGGGTATTGACAAGAAGTTGCAAGCCATACTCGGTTCAAGATGAGCCAGACGGAAGTTTTCACGTTGGAAACGCCACTGTCACAGGTGTACCGGATCTCGTTCTTGTATTCACCCGGAGTTGTAACTGGTTGCGGCTTCTGAGTGAAAGTTTCCAGAAATCCTTTTAGAAATCCAGTGAGTGACGTTGCTTGTGCATCGTCTATTGTTATGACGCAGCCTGGATACTGGGGGGCGCGACGGACGAATCTTGATTTTGAGTGCTCACTACGTAAGGCATTCCAGAATGTCTCTACTGGAACGTGCTGGGCCCGTTGAGATTTCTGGTTGGGGTTGGATTTGAAAAGCAAATCAGCGCCATCTGTAGAAGTAACCAAGGACGGAATCGCAGCCGCGCCTAGGATAAAAATGGCAAGATAACCAACTTGCCAGCCCATGACGACGTGGCAAATGGTGGCCCTTTTGCTGCCTTAATTCCTGGATAACGTCTAGAATTCCAACTGTAATATGTACCAAGACAGACTACCATTAAAACTATATATTTTTTTTCAAGTTCGCTTTAAACACCGAATAACACTTTGTTACTGCATAGGGTGGAAAATAAGCGTACCTAATGTTTTCAAAGATGTAAGTATGAGGAATGGATGCGTTTTTAAATTTCTTCAAGGAGCAATGTTGAGAGAAGACTCCGCTCCAGATAGAATTATCCACTTGAGCTCAAATTCAGAAGGTGATGGTCAAAGAGGATTTGATCCGACTGCCCGAGTATCATTGATCTACCCATGTATAGATATGAGGAACCTTAATAATACATCAACCTTGTGTGGAGAATAATGCAGGAGGACAACTGGACATACTCATTCCTTAAGTTGGATAAAGTTGATTACTACACGGCGCTGATTTTAACTGTGCATTGAACATGCAGCTTTAGTATAAAGAAAGCATTGATTCGTTTCGATTCTATCAAAGTGAAACAAAATCATAAGACTGGAATAACAGACCTAGGACTAACTTAATTTTAATGACGAATCCTCTGATTGATGCAGCATGAACAAATATTTTATATCTTGCTTCAATGTGTAAATACAAAGAAGACATTGATTCAGTTTAGTCGATGGTAGTTTTTAACATGTTTTCCTCCGTTTATTTTGATAAAGGCATGCGTTGTGATTGGCGCTTCGCGCTAATTCACGTTACTTAAAAACATTTATTGAACTCATTCCAAGAACTGGAAGTGATAATTTCTCATAAAAAGATAAGTCGTCTAGTTGTTTTCTTAGTTTAAATGAATTATTCACAACAAGTAAAACATGCTGTCATACGATGCTGTGACCATGCATGAGTCGCTTTGTTTCCTAACTTATTAAAGATTGCATCGAAATTATAAATATTAATTAAACGTAGGTTATTAGAGGACATCCAGTTACCTTTTTATTTGAAGCAAATGAATATACATGAACTGAGGAAATACAAAATTCTTAACAGACGCTGTGATCGACTCTAACAATGAGGAAATAAATCATGATTGGCAATACTTCTGTTGGAAGCAAATATATTTTCTAACACGTGGGCATTACAAACAATGGATATATTCTCTCGACCATACATTTTAAAATTATTTATTCGTCAAAATAATTTAATGGTATTTGCCCTCACATAATAAATTAGGCTTTCTGACATTCCCATATTTGCCAAATATAATTAAAGCACACTTAGGTTACCTGACCTCGGTGTAAGTTCTAGCAGAAAATAAAATTGCGAGTACTAAGGGCTAGAGATCGCAAGGAAAGAGCTATAAGTCCGTGTGCAACCAACTGGTCAAACAAAAAGCCTCAAAGCCTAAAAAAAAAATTCTCTCACACCTGTGTAACCTGCGGTTAATCTATAAGTGTAGGTACTCATCTTGGCATATGGCTTCTTCTAGCTGAAAATACGGAAAATACATTAGCGTGAAGATAATTGAACTTTAATTTAAACATCAGTCTCAAGTAAGCGTACACCTACTGTCACCAACCATTAGGGATATGTGCTGTACTCTAGACCGCTGCTCTTGTGTTCTAGCATACTTATGGTGTCACCTACCGCATTAGGTGTAAGCTAAATCCTATTTTCTTGCTTAAAATGCCGTGGACATTTTAATTACGCATGGATTTTACTAGTTGTTTTTACAAATCATAACTACATGTTATGGGTCACAACAATCCGGGGTGCAAGGAAACGCAGCATTTCATGTTTGCAGGGAAAACTTATTTAAAGTTTATAACTTTTAAGGTATACGTAAGAACAACGTCAACGTCCAACTTTCCCGCGTTCCTGCTCATGTGGTGACAGCTCTTGTACGCTACGGCCACCCGCCTTGTTGCATTTTGGGCACAGCTGCTGTTTCTTTTACACAGCTAGAGTATTCTACGACGGGACTGAACATGGACAAACCTAGCCTTACTCCACAACCAGACAAGTATATAAAGCGTTTCTGTTTTTGCTAGTGCATAGCATTTCTAAAAATTGCTGGACCTAAACTAAACCGAAGATGAAAGCTTTTGCATTTTTGACGACGCTTTGCGTCGCTGGTATTGCTGCTGCCAATGGCGTTCCCATGGACTCTCCATCTGTAGCCTCTGGTTAGTAATAGAGGAATATTTTTATTTTAAAAATAAGACTGAAGCCAAAATTACCTAAAGTCGCTATTGTAATTCATATTTTAATTTTATTCAAAAAATTAATTCATAAATTGTGATAAATTTTGCTCGCAGATGAAGGTGTATCCCCTAAAATCAGGGGTGGTACACCGGCGGAAAAGTACGAATTCCCGTACATGGTTCGGATATTGATCTACACGGGAGACGAGACGGCCCTCTGCGGCGGCACAATAATTCGCAACAACTACGTCCTAACTTCTGCGCATTGCTTCACCCCACCCCTCTTCGACAACGCCACTATCCAAGTGGGTTACACGAACATTGTTAACCTTACTGGAGGAGAATACAGTTTCGATGTCAACAACAGCGCCGTTACACTCCATCCGGACTACAATGAAAAAAGTGGCGAAAATGATATTGCCTTGGTTAAAACGCCAATGCCTTTTAAGAAAACAAAGAGCTCGTCCAAAATTCCGCTTGCAAAAAAAGGAGCCACCTATTTAACGGGTAACCCATGGGAATACATTTAAATGCAGGATGCTGGATAATAGAAACGTTTTAAAAATTAAATAAATTAATATAATTACACTACTTTTTTTTCAGGAGACGCCATATTTTCAGGCTTCGGAATAACATACGAAGATGCTCAACAGGCTTCAGATGTCCTTCTCAAGGCAACTATGCCTATAATCGCTGGTCCGGCTTGTGGTCTCTGGGGCCCGACCTATAAACCTGCAACCATGTTGTGCGCCGGCCATCTTAGTGGATCTCCCATTGGCTGTAAAGGAGATTCCGGTGGCCCGCTTGTCCTCAACGGTACGTTGATTGGTGTGGACGCTTTTAATAACGGATGTGATAACGGCGCTGGCTTTCCTACAGTATACATGAGAGTATCAGCTTACAGAACTTGGATCGATAAGACCGCAGTATAAGGTCTGTTGTAGATGAGTAAGTATTTTCCCACACTCTTTGATAATTATGAATGACAAGTTGAAACACTGGATTAATGCTACAACAAGTCCGTGTCAAATTCCTGTCCAGGAGAAAGTGCAAGAATTATTTAGTATTTCAAACATATAATTTCATGTTATTCGTGCAATATAAATTGGCGTCAGCCTTATTTGAAAAATGCCTTCGCCAATTATTTCATTGATTGACTCATGATTTCATGATTTCGTTTTGACTTCCCGAATTCAAAATACAGTGACCAGAATGTTTAATTTTAATGCTAAACGGTTACGCAAACTTTGTAACATTTCCGAATTAAAGTTTAAAGTTTAAAGAAAAGTGAAAACAATAGTAACCGGCGCCAAAATCCAACGCATTATTTTTAGCGGTGTAGTTTCTTAGCGCTATACAAAAACAACAGAAACAAATAAAAGTGTTTACGGTGAGAAAAAGTTTCCTCCGTTTCACGGCGTTCCCTGACTTCCGTTAATAATTGCTTCACTCTACTATAATTACGTATACAAGTGAAGCGACAACTGTAGAGCACAGGTGAAACATGCATCTATTTGTACCTCTGCACGCAATTAGCGCCGGTAGGCATATGATACACCTTCAGACGCACACTTCGCTTCCAACTTAACTTAGCGGATATTTGAGGACTGACGTCTTGTGACGCTTCCCCAGTTCCCCATGACAATAACAATAAAATAATGGAAGGAGGTGACTGAGTCAAAGAAGAGGGACGAGAGAAGTTCATTCAGAGAGGTTAATAATTTTCTTCTACGGAGTCTGTAGCTTAAGCTTTGCTCCATACTCACAACAACATACAAGAGTTTCAATTGCATGATGATCCTCTTGACTGAATGAATGAAATTTCCATTAAGATTGAAACCCAACCCAGTGTGTTTGAAAGCGTTTCAGTGGGCTGCGGCAGTAGTGTGTGCAAATAATAATTATAAAAGCGTTGGAAAATTCAAGAGGTGGGTGGTTCAACGAGGTCCGTCCCCAGTCCTGGCAGAACGCTTCTGCAACGCTGCTATAAACGCTGTCTACGCTAAGGGTTAGTATTACAGAATCCCGTGTATAACATGAGGTAAACGTTTTGGGGTTTGCTTCTGTTATGACAGAGGAGACAAAGGATCAGTCATAGCTGCCTGGCGGAAAGAGAGAGAGTCCTTGTGTATAATAAGTAATAAGCAGAGGAGAGAAAAGCGTCAGTACAAGTTTGTGTATTTATGAAGCCGGAGCTCTTTAAGAAAGTCCATTGCCAAGGTAACAAGTGTTGGAGACAGTCAGGTGGTTGGTGATCTTTGACTCGAGGAGATTCTTCATTCATCAACTCTATCTTTTACATCTTGCAAAGCTTTACCTCTTTTTGTAAGTAAAACGTTTTTCCTAAATTCCGTCAAAAGTTTAACTGCAACTTACCGAATCTTAATAACTATAGCAAATATTAGACTAGATTTAATTGCGGTTTCCCCACGACTAACGTGGAAAAACGTTGCAATAATTCAACCTTCTTTAACCGGAAGTATAAACAGACAAAATCTGCTGACTGGGAAACGCTGATGCAGCGCTGTTGACTGTTGACTGACTGACTGAACGAAATTCCTTGCCATTGTTGATTGCACTGGTTATAGGAAGATCCGTCTGGTCTCTCGGTCGGATAGAAAAAAGTGGGGAATTTGTGCGGTGGATTTGGATTGGATCAGCAGTGCTCACTTGGGCAGATTTTCCTCCTTAAAGTTAGTCAATGTTAGTTGCCTGGATTTGGGTTAGACACTTCTTCGCCTTCCTGCCTGCAGAAGATTAAGTCCGAGTTGGGTATAAAGGTTTTAGGTTTGATATGTGAATCTTTGATTACACACTGGCTTCCTCAAAGCTAGGTTTGGGTTTGGTTCAAGAAGAAGATGCGGCTACGAGGGCAGACCTTACCCAGTTAGTTTGGTGGAATATTATAGGGAGAGATAAAAGTCTTGAGGAAAACCGGTCTTGTGGCATAGGGAATCATCATCATTCTTGAACCTTCATCTTGTTTGATTCATCAAGGGCCGTGTGGCATAGTGTAGTCAAAAGTCTTGTAGATTCCGTGTCCTCTTCTCCTTCCCCCGATCTCATCCTCTTCTTGGGTCGGCCGGGTCGACCTCTGTAGCTTACAAAGTAAACGTTCAGTCGGTCAAGTGATTTGCCAGAGAAAAAGTGATCTGTTCTGTGCGCCGTTGCAGAGAAACGAGAGGAATTTTATTTCATTCCTGTGTCCACACTAGCGTAGGAAGAAGGATTCGAACTGCAGCACAGCACGTCAGTTTGTTTGTCCGTGGGTCGGAGAATAATTTTTAAGGTTGTAAAAGTGTATTTTACCTTGGTTTAAAATTTGCAGTTAATTTTTAGATTTGCTAGAGATTGCGTGTTTTAAGCTTGGGAAGTGCAAATAATTTGACAAAATTTGGAGGAAATTTTTGCTGAGAACCGGAAGTGAAAGTCGGGAAGTTTTAATAATTTGTTGGTTTGTTCATAATTTCAGATAAAATGTACGGAAAAATCACATTAGTCCTTTGTGTTACGCTATGCGTACTGGCTTGCACCTTTGCAGCCCCGGAAAAGTCAGACGTTCCTTCCCCCGTGTACAAAGTACGAAGAGTGAGCAGGAGGACGGAGAAAGCCCAGGCAGAATCCCAAAGATCCCAAACAGACAGCCTGATTGGAGTTGCTAAGGCTATCGCTCGTTCTGGATCCACCTCGGAAGTGCTCACCCTCAACTTGACCAATCTCCTCATCCTCATTGTGTTGAAGGCTATCATCTTCGGAATTGGTCTCTTCTATTTCGGTGGTGTTTCCTTCAAGGGAGGTCACGGAGGTGGTGGCGGCAACGGTTGGTCAAGGAGCCTTGATGAAAAGGCCCGTCCCTTCATGACCGAGGGAGAGGCTATGCTCATGTTGACCTACCTTCTGGGAGCTGCCAAGAAGGATAATTACGAGTGTATGTTCCGTGTGGCTTGTGAAGACCCTGCTAAGGCTAAGGAATATCTCAATGTCTCCAAAATGATCCTCAAAGGAGCCAAGTTCATGAAAAAGTAAGTGCTCAACTTTGATTCCGTTTAATGTTTTCGAAGCAATATTTTATGCTTAATGATGTGCAGGAACGTAAATTAATTTAACTGGAAGCTAATCAAAACGATTTTGTAGATGATGAAAACAAACTGTTTTAAAATAATACAGGCCACAAAAATTCCTAGGAAAGCAAAGACAACAAGCAGTTTTTTTTCGAAATTCCAAAACGATTTCAAGGATATCATCTTGCTTTTAAGAGAAATTTTGTACTTTCTCTTGCTCATTCATAAGTCAAACAATTACACATACAAATTACCTCAATTAAGAGAAAACTAATCGGAACTACTTGCATTCTGTCGAGGAAACAATACCGCGGAGAAAACGATACCTGAGATCAAGTTACACACAGCACATAGCGCCAAGTTTGGTTCGATGAGAATTCCAACCTTGAAATTATAAGATGTGCTGTGAATATTCTGAGAAAATTCACAAGTTTTCAAGCTACTGTTTCTAGGAAACTACTTCCTTGCCCAAAGGCAAAATATCCCTTGGAGCTCAATATCCATAAGCTCTTGCTTGCAGAGATAGGGCAGGTTCATTGGGGCATTTAATTACACCTCTGGCTCCCACTCCTAAACAGAGCTTCTCAAGGATGTGTCGGATTACTTTGTAGGTTACAAGGTATCTCTTGAGGTCTCTGTTTGACAGACATAATGTGTAAGAGCTGTATGTGTCATTTACAGCCCTGCCGACACCTCTTGATTACACCGAAATAGCTCATAAAATCTAATCGGAAGTTTTGTTCCACACTTTTTTAAACTAGCTTGCCTCATAAATAATTGTTAAGTATTTTGGGAAATTACGTTTCCAGGTCTGTGGGTTGGAGTTATTTGGAGGAGCTGTTTGTAAATACGAGGCTGAAGCGCAAAAGCGTGGGCTGTAAATTGTCATGATGGGCTCTTTTTACTGCTCCCGCTTGAATGAATTAGGTTGTGTGATTCCTAGCTTCTCAGCCCTTGTGAAGGAGAGAGAACTTGTAGAAAAGAGGACTGAATGCGGAATTAGGTGAAATTCATTCACCTTCCTGGTCTGCGTCTTTCTCTTTGTATCTTCGATGGGGATGAGCTGGGCTAAGCAGTGAAAGAAGAGAGATGATTGGTATTGAGAGTAAGTAGGTAGGTTTGGATGTTGGGATTCCGTTAGTTTAGGGGTCAGTTAGTAGCCTTCCTGTTCATCCTTGGATTTTTGTTATGTGGTATGCATGCATGCCCTCTGGAAAAGCCGGCTTGGCCACTTGTTTCAACTGGGCTTCATTCCTAGGATAAAAAACCCATAGACACGGAAAGCGGAATAGGAAAAGGCAGGGCAGGTTGTAGGTTTGGCGTTTGACGGGGTTGGGAATGGGATTTTAGAAGATGTATTTCGCAGTTGGTTAGCCTGTTTGGAATGCGAAACTTATTGTTGTCGTATCGTAAAGGAAAAGAGATGGGAGGTTGGTGAGGGTGATGTGAAATCTTCAACTTTCCTGTATCAAGTCGGATCTTATGCAAAGGTTAGGAGTGCAATGGTGATGAAGCGGATGAAGGAAAGACAATCAAGTGGATTTGGGTACAATTTCTGGTTTTTCAATCTTGTAGTATGTGGTCCTGACTTGTAGTATTAACAGGCAACAGGGAGACGCAGGCAAAGGCAAAAGAAAGATGGCAAAAGTTAGGGCGGTTATGTTGGCTTGGCGGTGCGGTAAGTGGTGGAACGGAAGGTGGGGAAGAGAGGTTATGTAGTGAAATGGGAATATTATTTCATGGGAAAATGACCCACCTTCTAACTGACACCCTGTGAGAGCTCTTAAAATTTCTTGGTAGATTAGATGCTAAGCTTCTTTCCTTATTTAACTGCGGTAGCATTCCCATTTACTCTTCCACGTGGTTTGGTACTAGTAACCCTGTTATATTTTGAGTCTAGACCTCATTTTGGTTTTTGAATCATTAACATGGATTACAGGATGGATAACAATTGTCGTCCATAGCAAAGTTGCGTTTGGCCAGGTCAGCTTCCAACTCTAAAATTTTATTCAAGATTGCATGAAATCCTCGAATATGTTTGGGAAATAAAATCAATGCAAGCACATTGTAAAAGGACTTTGCTTTGAGATAGATTCAATCAGTTCAGCGAGCTTAGAATCCGAGAAGTGAAAGCACATTAATTGACGGGTAGAGAAAGCGTGTAGAGAAAGTCAATAAAACAATGGGGACATGGAAACAGCTTGTCTCCTAGTAATTAGCGATCTGTACCAGATTAGAAATAGTATGAAAGTTTTTCAAATCAAAATTTAAAACTTGGATAGGCTGCAAAGGGTGTGCTGCAAAGTGCTACGGAAATAGAACTGAAAACAGGTGTGAAGTGGTTTTCGCAAGTTTAAAAATGCATAAAGCGCAAAGACATTGAACTAACGTTGATCTTTCATTCATACAAGCTTTGCTTTGCTTCAGTCCTACAAGAATATTTGCAATCAGTTTGATTATCGGTTTTACGACTATACGAGAATTAGGATTTCGGTTGGTGGTCAATGGGTAAAAAGAACTTTGGAAGAACTTCTTCCGAAGAAGAGAAGAGCTTGTACATATTGAGGGAAATGAGTGGGTTAGTGAAAAATATATGGTTCATTGACTGACGCGTTTGCCCTAATTTTCGTTGTTCTTTTGGTTTGGCATTTGCCGGAGAGACGTAACCTGAGGGTGAGGGATGAGGGAGTTTATGAAAAATCAGGTTTTAGGAGGGAGGGAAGAAGGTGATGCGGATTGCTGAGGACATGATATACTCGTCGGATGCTTGCAGTGGAATGGCAAATACTGAATACAAGATACCGCTGCTGACCAGGAGATGAGATGGCCTTACGCTCTACTCTTGATCCTTGTTCATCTCCCTCTGTTTTCTCTGATTCGATTGTTCGTGATGGGAGGAGAGTGATGATGGGTAGTTGATGGAATTTCTCTTCAAGAGGCTTCTTCTGCGGGTGCAACAAGATTTTCCGCACGTAGAAAGATTAAGATTGCAGAAAAATATGACACCAGATCTTGTATCCATTTGCTCAGCCAGTCAGTCTGTGAGCCTATGATTCTCCTTCTCCTTCTTTCTACGGCGAGATTTTAGGTCAGGTGTAAGGTTCAGGTGCAGAGAGCCAAGTATCTGTGTGCCCCATATCATCACAGTATGATGAGGTAAAGGAAAGGTCATGATGGCAGGATCATTAAGTTTATGTATTAGTTGGATCAAGTCGTAGGAGCAGTAGTAAAAATCTCAAGCTGTGGTCAAAGTAATTTCTGTATCATAATTTCAAATTACACGTGGTGTTAGTGGGATGAATGGCTGGTTCACTTTAGCTTCCTTCTGGACATTATATTTAGTTCCTCAGAGAAGCGCAATTACTTTCTACACCTCAGTTTTCGCGTAGGGCTCTGAAACAATGCCAGGGATAATCGAAACGATTGCACGCTGAATTACAAAGAAATTAACGACACAGTCGGCAGTTTTTTAATCAATGCTTCCTATATTTAGGAAGCAACTTTCTCTTTAAGTTTTTAAAACTTCCGACTAAATTCAATCTAGAATTTTTGCTGCAACGCATTGAAGCAGCTTCTGTGGAACTGTTTTTATAGAATGCCCATTTTTGGCGAATTTTCCTTAGCTCCTACGCCAGCATAACTGCATAACTCATCTCTCTTCGCAATCCCAGAAACCAGTCAGAGGGATGATAGTTCTCTTTGCTGGTGCTCAGGCCTGTAGGAGTTTTGGCATTTTTGGCATTGTAGGTTATTCATGAGGAAAACTGGAATTTGTAACGGTGATTTTTGTAGTGTGTTTACCTACCTGCCCGCCCGTACCTGAACTCTGTGACCGAGAAGAGCAAGAGCTGCTTTAAACTTGCTTATAAGCAATCCTGGTTTTCTGACCGCCTCGCATTCATTCACTGTCTGTAGAGTTGTAGAGCTGTAACTGGCTTATATTCCTAATTTTTACGCATTATAAAATACAGATAGGCTCTAAAGATTCTTGCTCTTTTCATGAAAATTCATAATCCTTGGCTTGAGTTATTCAGCAAGGTGGCACATCTTTATCTCATCAGCCAACTCTTGCTGACCTGTCTACATACTTTAATACTCCGTCGCACCCATTGGTATTCCAATAACTTCGAACTCGTTTTTCCCAACACCCTCTCGTCATCTTCTATATTACGTCTTCCTGAACTTGTGTCCTTTCTCAGTTCTTTGCATACTTGATCACTTGACTCGGATGTCTTTTACAGGCTTCAAAAATTACCTTAGCGTCATGAATTGACAATTCACTAACATTCAACATTCATTAACAATTCAGAATTGTTGCGCCAGCTGCCCAATGACTCAATGACGCACTGCAGCTATAATTAAGAAATGACTATGGAACAGTCGACGACAATGAACCTAATGGAATTCTTATTTATTTATTTCAATCCTAGATACGTGCCCTACAACCCTAAATACGAGGAGATCGTCTACGGTTTACAACAAGCAGTTGATCACAAGCGAAGCGGCGGAGTTTGCAGCACCAAATACGTTTGCTCTGAAGTTCCATCACTGACGGAAAGCTAATTTAATCCACTTAAAAAATACTAAAGAGAGATTCCTTTGTCTAAAGGCTAGGAGGATAGCGACGTAATGAAGATTAGGTAATTATAACTACGAAAAAGTTTTTAGGAACAAAGAATGGGTGGATACGTTTAAGAATTACGTAAGAATGACTGCTACAATTACGTTTTAAAGATGAATGCATTTAAACATGGACGACAATGATATAAGAAGCTGAAATTTTTGCCATAGATAGATGTTTGAATGTGTAAAGAATCGGAATGAATGGGTTATGTTCAAGGAGCACGACTAATGCAGGACTAGAAGGAAGTAGGAAGGAAAAGAAAAAACCTTTATATTTTCTTGTTCATCTCCAAGCTATAGGTGGAGCTACTGTTGATCAACTAGTTTTCCCTTTTAGTAAAAATATCCTTCACCTTGTTATACAGAGAGACAGAAAAACTATACAGGATTATTATCATCAACCCCCTTTTCAAATAGGTAGTGGCGTAGCTTTTAAAAACGTTGTGAGCTCTAAGCTATGCGTTTATGGGTCAAATTTATAAGATTTTTGTATAAAAACGAGGAAGAGGAGGAAGTTGTATGGTTGAACACGGCTGTATATTCTTCCTCCTTGTCATAGTAAACCTCAAAAGAGTCTGGTGTACCTGAGAGATGAGTTAGCTGTTGTGAGAGAGTGAGTGAGTGAGTCTGCAATCGATGGGATTTAGTTTAGATCAAGATTCGGGATGGATTTATGAAAGCTCTTATGCTTGCGCATCAAAGTTCTACGGCAGCGCCCTCCTCGCAAGTTTTTACGCAAGTCGGATCAAGTTTTTCAAATTGAGAAACTGCTCTTCGGCATTGCTTCAAGACTGTTGCGAGAATATGTCAAATGCAAACGAATCGGCGCTGCTTAGCCGAGTTTCACGTCCGAAGTATCAGTGTTAGTAGCGCAGGGACGAGGATTAAAAAACCCGTGCGTTTGATTTCACCTGCGTAAATCATGAGTGTGCAAGCTTCAGGTATTTGTAATTCAGGAAGATGAATCTTAGCTTCTTATGCGTAGAAAGCATGCAGCGCTGGCGCAATACTAAAACTATGAAAGCGTTGTCCATCCTTCCATCCGTTTCCCTCCACTCACCCTCCCTGCACTTTTAAGTTATTCACGTTGATAAATATATTATTATTATTTACACTACTGTTGTTGTTGTTTTCACGTTGTTGATTGTTGCACTTGTTGTACACTAGAAGTAGCATCCTTGTCAAGCACAAATCTTGCCTTGCGTGTGGTATTTTTTTAAAAATTAAAAAAATTTAAAGCTTGTTTACAATATTTTGGGTTTAATGCACAAAAATTATTTGGATTTTATTTCAATCTCATGCACGTTTTCATATCCTTCACTACTTCTTCTTGTTTCTAACCTGTAAACCGGCACACATTTGAGCAGAACTTGCTCTTAAGTATTAGTTTCAACTTTGCCGTATCACGCACCTCTCGTGATAATGTACGCACTGCTTCCCTACTTTACTTTCAGCCAACATGATTTGCAATGCAACCGGTAATGAATAATGGCACCTGTCTGAATGTGTGTGTAGTTTAGCAATTTTTTTAAACATTTAAAACGTAAAGATGCACTTACAACCCTGGGAGAAACGGAAATCGTGGTCATCGGAACTTCAGCGTCCTCAAATTTAAATGGATTTAGCTAAACGACAATCAATTTAGCAACTATCGGAAGAGTTTGTGAATTATGAACAATACTTGGACGATTGATTGTGAGTTAATTGCGCGAAAATGGGAGAAAGCGTTGTAGCAGTACTAGTTGTCGTGAGCAAAAATCGGACAGGTGAAGCGAGAAAAAGCGGAAATGGCGACGGAACAAGTTTTAAGTGGGAGAAAGCGTGACTAACACTCCTGAAAAAGTGGTGGGAGGAGTGACGAGGTACTTGAGGAATTATTGGAATGAATGCATCGAGTGTGTAACGCCCTCTAGGTAAGTTGGTGGAATGAGCATTTAATCATCCAACATTTAAGTCACCCGCGGTTCTTTCTGGAGCCCTGAAATGAATGATTCATTTACATTACACTAGTGTTTAATTAGAATCCAACTATCTTCGAACGGGTAGCTAGTTTTTAAGTATTTTCTTTGAACGAGAATGTAAATTAGTAGCGCCCTCTATGACCGTTTTCTATGAATGCCTTTATTACCACTTCTGAGACTATAACTTTTAATATGATAATAATTTACTAAATTGACGAGACCAAGGTTCTTTACGCTTCCTTTATATACAACAAGAGTTGTTTTTCTAAACTTATCAATACTTTATCATACTTGTAACATACCTCAGTAAATATTGTACCATGAAGAAATGATACAGTAGTTAATCCCTAAAAATTGTATATTAGTTTAGTATATTATAAAGTCTAAAGTAACTTGACGGCCTTATCTTAACTGTAACTAAGAGCTTTTAGAATAAAAATTACTTTCCTAGTTTTATAATTTCTTGGAATTTTTAAAATCTATAGTGAATATATTTAGTTAATCAATAATTTACGAGTACACAGTACATCTGTAGGGAAACATGCACATTTTGTGTTGATTATCTTGACAAAGACAAATAATTACTTCAAGGTTTCATTCCTAGAAATACAATACAGTTTTAACTATACGAAAAATAAAGTCAGGAAACGGTATCTATAGTTGAGTATGTGAGTGTGTCTTAAGTATTAAACCTTTGTACAATATTCTACTTACACATGTTGCTTTTGCGGGATTAGTTCAAGTAAAGAATTGGAAGAAATTTGAGATGCAGAAATAAAGCTGCTCGAAAACAGTAAAATGATAATTCGGATTTAGTTCAATATAGTATACGGCAAATACTGTTTTTTCTGTCGCTTCCACAACACGACCTGCTTCGGTAGAAATGTTTTCGAAATAGAGTAACGGAAATCATTTGCAAACGTCAAGGAAGGGTAAAACTCTTGCAGTTGATGCAAAGAGCAGTGAAATTTGCTAAATTTTCAAGTGAAAATTTTAGATTAAATTGAATGCTTGTTATATATTCGAAAAACATGAAATAAATGCAGAGATAATTTGAGTAATACGTTTGACGCCGATTCAAAAAATTCCAATGCTCCTAGATTCCACATTGATAAGTTGTGTGGGCTGGTTCATTATGAAAATGAAATAAACTGAAATTCGTTAAGCACTAATAGAACAATAATTTGGACTATCCGGAAGCGCAAACTATAAAATGGTGACGCTATAACAGTTAATACCTGCCTGTACTGAAAATCACAACACAAAACACTCAAAAATTATTCATCAGAAGAATTATAATTTTGCAAAGAGACATAAGTATGAATTATGCTTAAAATAAATGTCTGTAATCTGTTATAGAATTAGTCAAGTCTAGCAACAGAGCAATTGCACGCATACTGCAAAATTCTTCCAATACACATGCCCATTTCGCATTCATTAGTGTTTTTGGGAGTAGGACAAAGGAATTGCATTATACGATATCTCGACTAGGACAAGGTGAGTACGCTCTGGTTTTTACTTACAGTAGTAGGTATGACAAATACTAGTACTAGCTTACTTGAGTTACTTAATTTAGTTTACAAATTATAAAATTAATGGGCTTACAGTTAGCCGGACTAGATTGAAGGTGTACTTGTTGAGTTTGTTTTAGTATAATACGGGATGCTATGCTTTTACGTAGCGCTGCTCGTACTATTCGGAGGAGAAGTAGAGCTATCATCCTTATTGAAATAGTAGTCAGCGTAGTAGAATGGATAATTCGTTGGCGCCGTGGACGCTTCCGCTCCGGAATTAGGATTTGAGGCGGCTCCGGCGGATGCGGCTGCAGCGGCAGCGAGCGCTGCTGCCGCAGCTGCAGAGTAAGTTGGCAAACTATTCATGTCTGATATTGTAACATCGGAGTTGCTAAGTTTGGATGGTGATGATGATGCGAAGTATTCATACGGAGAGCAGAGAGGCTCTTGTTGTACCATTCTTCCTCCGGATTCATCCCTACAAGTAAACCAAGCTTCACAATTTTTATTTTCAACCTGCCCTTAGGTCATCGAATAAAGGACATCAAGATTGAAATTCACATGTTCGGATTTTTTACACAATTACGAGTCCTTCACTTACCCATTGCGTCTTGACGGATTCCTGATACGGCAGACATGTTTGATGCAGAGTGGGGCATTGAGAAAGGCTGACCCATTGATGGATACGTTCCTGAACCCATCTGCGAGGCAAATATAATATTTGAAAACTTATCCAATCCTTCACAGCTTCAGAACTTGCCGAGCCCTTTGTTTCATTCAGCATATTTGATACAAACCAGAGGGCGCTTCAGTAACGTCTAAGAAATCCATAAAATAGATGCTTACCTGAGGATATCGGTTCATGGTGTTAATGGAATTGATGGAAGTTCCATGAGGATATGGCTGGTATCCTCTACTGGCAGTTGGGTAAATATTTCTCATCATTGCTCCGTTGCACGGAGGTAAAACAGAGGGCGCTAGCGCTTTCTGTAATTGTTTCTCCTGTTTCCGATACTTTGCTCTCCGGTTCTGGAACCAAACCTGCAATACAATAAACAGCGTGTTTCAATCACAGCTTTCTTTGGCTCTATCAACGAACCGGAACCAGTCGTTACGTCACATGACCCTCCGCTAATGTGTTTCAATCACTTCTGGGTAAACATCTTGTGTAACCGATGCTTTACGGCACTTCCAAAACGGCTATGCTATTAAACATACAACTACCCACTTCTTTGCTAAAACCTACGCCATTTCCCATTCATGCTCAGTAAAGAGGTGATAAGTGGGCGAATGAGACCCGTTCGCTATTCTCTTTCAAAATGTCTAGGCGCGCGAAAGGAGGAAATCAAAGAAATGTTTTACTTCAAAGCTGATAGGCCAAGAAGAGAAGAAGAAACAAGGACGTATAGTCAAACATAAGAGTTTTTTCAACTTGAGAAAGCTCATACATAATGAAGAAAGTAGAAGAGGATTAAAAGAGCAGAGAAATTCTGGAGGCTTGCTTCAAAGTACAAGGAGTTGGTGAAAGCGGGTAAAAGAGAAAGGTAGAGAAAGTCTCCGCGAAATTATTTGTAAAGGTTTCGTTTTGAAGCATCAATTTTTAGTAGGGAGATGGTGCGTTGTGTTCTGGATTTTCTTGACTCAAGTTGGATATCCCCTCCGTTTTGATGAGAATACGTCGTAGGGTAAATTGTGACTAGGAGGAGGGAAAATAGCAGAGCTAAGAAAAGTAAAGTTACACGAGAAAGCTGATACATATAACACGGCATACTTTGAGAGGAGGGAGAGAGCTTGGAAGGCTGCTGCTCGGAGGAAAAGAAGATGCTGGAACGAATTTTCACTCTTCTGAACATCAAGGGAAAGGAAAAGGTTTTCTCGGAAGTGCATCCAACCGAAATCGACTCAAGCATCATTCCAACTCTTTCCTACACACTTGAGTAAGTCCGACTTGAAAACAGGCTTGAGTAGACATGTTCAAGCCGTGTGTACACACAAGGAAGGGAAACCTAAGGAAAACATCAGCCCTACAAGCAAGCAGTAAGACAGCAACCAAGGAAAAGCTGAGGAGAAAGCATGGAGAAAGCACTAAGGAAACGGCGCAGACTATATGCAGGAGGTAGTTAATGTGAAAATCCTAAAAAATTTCTCTCTCTTCGAACATTCAGAA
Organism: Sminthurides aquaticus; assembly: GCA_906901655.1. Classification (NCBI taxonomy): domain Eukaryota; kingdom Metazoa; phylum Arthropoda; class Collembola; order Symphypleona; family Sminthurididae; genus Sminthurides; species Sminthurides aquaticus. The sequence goes on from CAJQTT010000010.1 coordinate 3,414,604, forward strand.
TCCAGAGCTTTTCCTGACTTTCTCCGCTTTCTTCTTGTTCTTCCTCATCTGGAACTTGAAGGTTATGGAAGATGGAAATGTAGTTTTTAGGTTCTCTACATTTCCCCCTCGCAGAAAACCTGACAAAGGTTGAGTGAAAGTACCTTCTTTCTGTTTTCATCTACTCCTCCTCCTCCGCACACTTCTTCCATCGAAACGACCCAAAATCCTTTTCATCTTCCCAACTTTCCCAACGGCCCTGTCTCCTGTCTATCTCTTTTCTCTCTCTCTTCTTTCTTCGCTATTCTCATCCTCTTCCGAACCTAACCTCACTTTCTCTCTTCTTTCTTTCTTCATCCAACAAGAAGACTTTGTACGTTCCACAAGACTTGGGGCGTCTCAGAGTTCGCCCAGACTTTACTTTGACTTCTTTTCTGTCTATCTTCCTCGAAAACTCTGGAAACTGTCAGGAGATTTGGAAAAAGTTTTACTTCGGGTTGCTATAGATACAGAAAAAAAGGGTTTTCAAAATTTCTTCTCTGACAATTGTAAATACCAAGGGTCGTGTCATGATGTAGAAAGTGTTAGAGCTTGCGCTTATAGCGGGTAAGGCGAGTGGGGAAAAGGAGAAACTGTCGGTTCAAGAGAGTCAGCTAGAACGTTATGGGGTGAAGCAGGTTTTGATATAATCTTACGAAGGGAGAAAGCAGAACCAAGGAGAAAGGATAGATGCTATGGAGAAAGCATGTAGAGGAATTGGATAAAAGTAGAGAGGAGATAGAAGCGTTCAACTGCATAAAATCAATTTATCAAACTCTAAATTGAAAGATTGCACGTGAAAAATACTAAATCACATTCAATCACAGATGCAACAGATCACGTCCCCCTGGACAAATAGGTACACACACAGCTGGCATTTTGCTTTTTGAAAGGGTTTTCTTGCAAGTGATACTTTGGAATAGAAAAAGGGGTGGATTTTAAACGTTTTCTTAGGTAGCTCAACTATCAGCATCCTTGGTTTGAAATATATTTTCATGTGGATGCGTCAGACTCGCTAGAAACGATAAAGAAAGCTGCTTTCACCGATGACAGCTCTTTTGAATGTTACTTAAAAGTATGTTGCTCAGTATATTGAAGTTACTCATAAAAATAGATCTTCTTGTGGACACTGAAAACAGCGCAAGTTATTCTTCACTAGTGTAAAATGAAATTCGCCTGAAGAGAAAGTAGGAGAAAGCATTGGAGAAAATAAAAAAAGTCTAAATCATATATTTCACGCTCTTGATTCCAGAGATCCGTGGTGGTAAAAGTACGTTAGATTTCGTTATCTCTATAAAAATCCTCCTAGAAGAAGGAGAATCTTGAGCACGGGAATAGAATCAAGGAATAACCTTGTCCCAGTCAGTGCATGACTAGGGTTTCCACAGCCCATCTAATCTGATAAGGATGATGACTCTGATGTTCATTTGATTCATTCTCCTCATTAGCTCCAACAATTTCAACTGCATTCAACCTTCAAATCCTTGTAAAATAATTCACGTAATGCAATCATATCAACTACGGCATCAAAGAAACCGAGGGCATTCACTCCCTATGCGTAGGTAAACCATAACGAGTGCGGCCACGAATCCCATATACCGGTTTTTCGCACCAACTATATAACGCGGGAATTACAAATCATTCTACTTCTGATTTTTTATAGGCGATAGTGGCGCCACCAATTTTTTAGCTTTCACACACCTTCTCTCATTTTGCTCCGTAGAACTTTTAGTACCCTACTAAAACTTTGTCATTACCTGCGGTCCGGAATTTCTTTGAACTCTTTGAACAAAGAACTAAGGTGCAATAATTTATAGAGTCTAAAAGAAATAAGAGATGTTTTCAGTTCACTCTTCACTGCCCATGCCAGCAGGATAACCCTGACTATAAAAGCCTATAAAACCTACTATTATAAATCCCTACTGTATTGCATACAATTCAACCCCCAGCTTTTGTATCTCTGTTCTAAGCTCTGCTCCTAGGTGTTGTAAGTACTTGTTAAACTGGGGATCGCATTGGCGGATGAAAGTCCTTGGGATAAATGTTGCTGGTGTGTGGAGTTGCTTTGTGTCGGACCCCGTAGGACTTGAGTTGCCTTAGATATGTGTTGGAGAAAATGATGATGTGATATCATGTTGCAAAGTCATGGGAGACAAAGTATTTTAGTTGTGAGGAGTGAAAGACAGCTCGACTTTGAGTGTAAGAGAATGAGAGATGGGAAAACTCGCAACTTTCGTCCTCCGCGTCGGGCTCTCCCCAGGGACACACACCGTCAAATGGAAGGCCTAATTGAATTATTCGTCCTATCACTGTACCACTCCAGCCTTCAACCCTCCCCTCTCCTATTTTCTCCCGTCTCCCTCCCGTCCTTCCCTCCACTTCCCCTCATCACTTGCCCTCTCTCCTCCTCCACAACACATCATCCAAATATATACTCCCCCTCTCCTTCCTCCTATCTCTCCCTCTCCCTAGTTTTTGACTTGGAGAAGAAGCAGAAAATTCCAACATCTCTCTCTCATTCCCTTCAGCTTCAAGCTTGCTACAATCCGAATATCCCTAGAACCCGGGCAATCCAAACTTGAACAAAATATAGCTGGATACCGGGAGTTGAAGACCCCACCGAATCATGATGAGAGAACAATCCACTAAACTCTCTTCTGTCAGTCACCTCCTCCTCTCCCTTATTCTCTTCCTTTCACCACTCTCAAAGAGCTTTCATCAAAACTGTCTAAATTCAAATGAGGTCCGTCATCATGTCCCTCGTTAGAAAATTCCTCGAAATATCTACTACCGTCCGGGCTGTGGGAATATCCCGCAGGAATATTTGAAATACACTTGCAAAATTCCACACACTCTGCTTTCTCTTTTGCTTTCTCCTCCACCCCCGTAATACAATGACAGCTGGCATAGCTTTATACCATGCTTTAACTCCAAGGCTTTTGTAGCCAGTAAAATGGACCAGGAGTATACATTCTCATTCAGATCTCGTAGCAAATATCAATCTGAATCCTCTGAGTTATCCCATAAGTTATCCAATTCAAACCAAGTATGAAAATATCATTTTGAAAAACTTTTCACGTATGATATTCCAAACGGATTTGTTTCTAAAAGTATTCGATTTTCCTTATCATGCACTCTTCCTACATCTGAAGAATCATGTACCTGGAACACAAGCCGAATCCGATATCGCTTAGCACAATCGTACAAGTACAGTGAAGCTATAATAGTCGTAGACTAAGAAGCAAAGCTAAGGAGCGAAAGGTACCCGGCTATGGTAGGACGAAGGGCTTGGATGGATAGAGGAAGTGAAGTATAGGCGGTGAAAGCAGAAGACGGCTACATCTCACGTACACTGCTAGTATCTTCAACAACTTTCACACTCCCGGGACAATGGGGAAAGTACACGGGTAGAATTTCTCAGCTTTGCGAATAATGTACAATGTGAAAGTGGTCACGATCCGTAGAAATACCTTTAGTTAAGCAAAAGGTTTGCGAATATTATTTGCTATGCCTTAACGCCGCTTCAATGTATAATACCATTTAACGTTGAAATTGGATGGTAGATTGATATTATCTTCTAATGATCAGGGTAAAAATTAATAAACATGATGATCATACAACCTGACTTGTATAGAACAGTCAGGGCAATAACTATGTAAGTAATCTAAAGGCTTGATTTTACAAACTTAAAAACCTCACAGTTAAAATTGTACTTGGGATGTCAGATGAACATCTACTATCTACACAGGTCCGTTTTGGTTACCCCAAGTAGCAACAAAAACAAGCGCGCGTGTAACTACTTTCTCGTTTTGAAAAAGGCGGAGCCAAATGCCGATTTTCTCCTCTTATCTCCAAAGATCCTTACAAGCTTTCCATTTCCGTTAGCGATATGATATAACTGCGTGAATTTTAGTTTTCGGAGGAAGCTGTAATGTTTCTATTACTTTCTCCGCTTTCTTAAAATCGTTTCTTTTCCAAAATGGAAGGAGCAAGGAAACCAGGCAACGGAAATGAAAAAACAGGAGGGAAAAACTAGATATTACTCCCACGTATGTACAAACTAAATGATGATGAAGACGAGAGTCGTTATGTTGCTGGTTGGTAGGATGGGGATGGTATAGACCGAAAGAATAAAGAAAGTAAAGAGAGTTGAGGGAGGATGGTAAAAGTTTCAACAACTTTCCCCTCTTTTTCTTTAGTTTAACCAAGACTAAGAGTAAAGGCATGAAGATGGATGGTGAAAGTATTAAGAAAAGAGAGAGAGAGAGGAAGAGATAGAAGGAGAGAGGTGGGACTAAAACGGGTAGAAAAGCTTTTCTTCTTCTTCTTTACGTATAGTTTTTTTTTACATTTGGAAAACTTTTCTCCTTCTTGGCCAGCGAAGAAAATCATTTCCGTTAGACAGAAGAGACAAGCAGAGTTGAGGATGTTGTAAGAAAAAACAATAGATAGGATGAAGAAGGGGGTGAAAGCTGGAGAAAGTCCAGCAAAGAAGGTATACACAAGGTTAGCTTTGGGAGTGGAAAAAAAGAGGGAGACTTTAGCCAGGAGAAGTGAGAGTGGTCACACAGTTTGTTCGGACTTGGTATTTTCGATAAACCTTGTAAAAAAGTTGGAACTTGTAGGGTGGACGTACGTGATACGAAAACATTTAGCGTCACCTAACCAATACCAACCGACCAATCAGCTATTCTTCTTGCACTTGGGCCCCATTACTCCGCTGGTGTGTGCCCACTCCCGTTCAAAGAATTCTCCCAGATTTTTCACCATTAACCGTCGAATCCTCTAACCCTTAATCACACAAAGCTAAAGCTTTCTTGAGGAACAAACCTTTTAAACAATTTACTAATCAATGATAATGTTTCCGAAAAGTAGTGCCTCCTGGCTGTCTTGAAGCGGCCCGCGTATTTTATAAACTGATGCACAACCTGCTTATGACCGCTAGTACTCCTCTGAATTTTTTGTACAATTAGCTGATTAAAATTTGTAAACCATCTGCAAAAAGCTTTCGCAACGCCCTCTACGAATGTAAATTCAGAAACTGCATGAAAAGCATCGTTTACTATGTTTTGTGCCCACGGATAACTTGGAAGCCAGCTATCTCTTTGGCTTCTAGGAAAAAGAGAAAACTAGATGTAGTATCCTGGAGAAAGTCAAGTTCCACTATTTTCTCCCGGATTTCAAAGAAAGCACTTTATCCAGCCCTCCTTCTAAAAGATACTAAAAGAGCTTTTATTCCAATTTTAAATGGATGACTTCACAAATAGACGTTCCTTTCCTCCAAACCCTACTCTTCATCCTTTACCCTTTCTCCTTCACTTGTCTCTACTTTCTCTACTTTCTCCATGAATTCAAGTATGTAAATGTCCAAGACAGTTTAAATAAAACCTCTTCATCCAGCTCTCTCTCCCTCATCTCCGTTAAATGGATTCTTGGATTGTGTCAGTCCGAATAAGTTTAAAGTACTACAGCATCCGGTTTGCTTGTTGGTTTGGAAACTCTCCAAGTGCCTAGTTTTAGCTAACTGACATTGCACATTTGCTGATAACCTGATGGATGCAAAAGCCAGTTGTCGAAAGCCCTTTTCTAGTTTGGAAACCTTATCTACAAAAAAGCCTGCCCTTTAGCAAAACATGTTACCTACAAACCGAGGGCGACAAGAGCATATTAAATGAGCTTCTTCAACAAGTACTTGCCGGGTTTTATTTTAAAAGCATGCCAAAAATCAAAAGACCTTGAAGGAGCAGAGTGGATGTCTTTCCCGTTGTCTCATTGCTTGCTGGTGGAGAAAGTAACTTGACTGATACTTTCCCTTTAGTGCTTTCCCCTGCTTGAATTTTATGCAGAGCTTCTCTAAAAGCCTACTAAACTCAAAGTAAAGCGGGAAGCTATTTTCAAAGCTTTACAAAGGGTGAAGCGGTCATGAGAGGAAATAATGGTAGACAAGAAGAGAAGACTATACAGAGTGTGGATGGACTGGGACAGAAGAGGAGAAAGTTATGCTGACAGCGCCTTCATGTCAATCTCAGAGTAGAGCTTTTACTCGCTCAGACTAGTGAAACTCTGGCTACGGGATGAATCCATCTCGGCTCGACTGGAGAAAGCCTTCTTGAGCAGAGAGCTTAGAGATGTAGAGCATGGCAAAGGGAATGTGCTGAAGAGCGTGTTGTTATAGATTCAAGCATACAGGATGAGAGGTTGTTGCATAGGATAGGGTGAGAAGGAGGACGGAGTCTATCTATACATGTTGCAAGTCTTTTGGAAATGATGATAGAGGAGCACAACAGAGCTTTTAACGTAGGCAAATTAGATTTACTCTTCCTAGCTTAGGAATAATGGAGGTTTGCATGAAAGCCTTTTACTCTTTATCAACTACTCAAAAGATGATGTACCACTTCTCAAATACACTGGGACATCTGCATACCCTTCTACAAGATTTTCGTACGCAACTCGGGTTGAACCCGTCATGAAGCCCGGGTTTTGCCGAGATGAATGTTGACGCATAAGTTATAAGGTTTTTTTTAGAATTGTAATTTTGTTTTAATCCTTGATAAAATGTTTCGAAATTTTGTAGCGTTTTCAGAGTAACGACGAGTGCATTCTGTATTTTGCTTTTGTTTAGCCTTAGCGCCGCTCAACTTTATTGTCTTTTAATATGTACCCCCCCCCTACAATATGTAGATTAATGTTTAGGCGTCCCTTTTATTGTTGCAGCGGTAAATTGGATGTTGTTTATAATCAGTATCGTCATAACGACCAATATATTGAAATTTACTCATGCTTTGAAATTGTTTTACTATTACTTACACTCCTAGAAGTTAACAGCGTAATATCAGGAGCAGTGATGCCAAATATATTGGAATGTATTCCTACTACAGCACAGCTTGTGAACTTGTGCCTCATTTTTCTATCCTTTCGAGGGAAAGTCTCAGATCAAAGTTATAAAAATAAAATATCACTAACGCCAGCTGAGCAGAGAGAGCCAGGGGAAGACACAGCGAGTCTACTCAAGGAGGAGCATAGGTAACAACGTGTAGAAATAGAAATCATAATGTACTTTCTCGATGGGCGCGTTATCAATAGAAAGTAACAGCGCCATGAGAAAACCATAGAATTTGGGAACAAGTGTTCAGAATTGTGAATAATGTGTGTGCATAACACACGGAAATGGCCGGGTAGAAATCGAAATAGTGGAAATAGGGGAATGCAAAAGCAGCGGGTGATGATGATGAGGGTGGAAGATTTGGGATTTTGCACCACTTGTTCCGTCCCGAGGCTATCTTGTACCAACTCATCCCCTTTGATTTAATTATCGGTTGATTACGTACCACCTCTCCTATATTTTCACTCCTCTGTGTCTCTTCCTCTTCTTCTGAATCCTATCATCCCTCCTCGGATTTCGAATTGTCCTCCTCATCACAACCACGAGGGTTATCGTCATCCTGCACACCCTACACAACAGCCTGGTTTTCCATACTTAGGCACATCTACACTGGAGAAAGCCGCCCTTCTATATTCCCCACCTCTCTTTTTACAGAGAACGGGAGGGCGGAACACATCTGTCAGGGTATATCTTGAATTTGACGCTTTTAAGTTTCTGCCCTTTGACACCCTCTCTTCCGAAAAAAATCTCTCTCTGCTTTTCCAGTTGGAGCTTTGAGCATTCACCCTTCGCTGGAATCAGCGTTTCACTGTTGAGCATCAAGGTCAGTCAAACGCTTCCACGGGCTTTAAGCTAAAACAGGAGCTTCCAGCGTCAAGCGTTATGCCTTCCAAGCCTTAGGGTACAGATTGTAGAAGAGCCGTAAGTTCCGTAGGGCCTGAATCATATCATCATACCTTCAAGGACACAGAGGACACAGAACAGAAAGCGTTCCGGAGAATTTTCGATGAGGAGAATATCTTTTCAATCTACCGCCTAAGTGGAAATAGATGAGATGAGATTGATATACAGAGAAATGATAGGGTATTTTATATTCATCCATGTATCTTATGTTATCCTAGAAGACCCCAATAATACCCGCCCTCACAGCATATATAACCCGCTACACATGAAGGGATGAGAGGAAATAATCTACCCGCCCTCTCCATCGGAGTATTTTCGCATGCAATAAGTGGTATACATATTTGAAAACAATTCCCAGCTTCTCCTGGTAACCCCAACTTCTAATCTTCTCTTTCAAGACTATAGTTTTCTCTCTCTTTAGTTTTCCTCGCTTGATTTTCCATCATGGATTTTATTTTACAATCTTGTACGCAAGCATGGAAGATAGCTTTTAAGTAGGCCTGTGCTCAGAAACAACCGCCCAGCCTTGCTATTTACCATTCTACTGGTTTCAGGATTTCCTTTCCGGGAGAAGATGTAGCCAAAGCTTGAGTTTATCCTTCCCTAGCTTCAGCTGAGCTGAGTTTGTAAAAGGGATTTTGGGATGCGGGAACGGAGCCAACCAGAAATCAGGATGAGAGACCATCATCTCTTATCCTCACTCCCTCACCCTCTTTTGTCTCTTTCATCCTTGCTTGTGGAAGTGTGTTCGTTCCAGCAGGCTATTTGGTACGAAATAGAAACGGGATGCAGAGAAGAAGGGCGACAAGACGGAAGGCTTTAGGCATTATTGGAAATCGGGGAGAGGTAATACGTTAGTGTGGTTCTTCGTCCTTGCTCAAGTTTCATGTTGGTTGACTCCCAGGGATGAAAGAAGACTAAGAGACGGGATTACTTTCCCCCGTTCCCTTCGAGATTGTAAAGATCCGAGAGGGAGACTATAATAGCTTTGTGATTCTAGAAACCCTAGCTAAGGGGTGGAGTGAAATGATGACTTTGCGTAGGAAGATGACTATGAGATATATGGGGACATTAATGTAAATCATGGGATGAAACTAATAGTAGCAGACTTAAATCCAGCCCCTGGCTTCTGATCCAGCTGCTCCCCTTGTTTATTTTGTGCGTATTCACGGCGGTAGTAGAGTATGATGTGTAGTCTATAGTACCGATGTGACGAAAAAAATTTCGAATCGATTTAGTAGTCAACGTCTATTATTTTCTAACATGGCGCGTATTGGTCTGCTAACCAGGATGATATTTCTAAACTTCTGCATTGATTTACTTCGACGCCGTTCATCACGAATCAGAGTATTCATATCTCCCACATCACCCTAGTTTTCAGGTTTGCAATGTGTAGAAGTGTACTATGTAACATTTACGATGTATTACAAAACTTCACCAATAGGTTCCAGTACCGATCACAGTCACAGCTTTAGTTAATTCTCAAGTTTTGTAGTTATAGAATAGGTAATGTAGTATGTCAAACAATTACAATTACATAGTAAAATATATTATAAAATAAAAATGGATGCATAAAAAAGCGGCTTTCGACTTCCTCAGGGCTTTACGGAATTCATAAAGGACGAATGCCTATAGCTTGGATAGATTTCCTCTGGGAGTCCCAGACTGGGAGGACGCAATTGAAAGAGCGTTAAAAGGGTACAAATTAACTTTTATAAGAAAACACACAAAAGCCTGACATGGACAACCAAGAAGGCAGAGAGGAAGGCGGCTAAGTCCGTCAGGGAAATGGATTCATTTCAAATATGAACAAAGGCATATCGATACGTACACCACAGGGCTTTACAAGAAATAAAAATAAAATAGGCCTAGACTGCCCTATATTTTATTTGAGGGTATTGCTAGCTGGAGCTGGAGTGGACGTTTGACTTGCGGAAGAATTGGTGAATTGGAGAATGGGATCATCCATTATAAAATCAATGAGGGAAATAAAAGGTGTATTGGTTCAATTGCCCGAGTTTCTTCTGTCTGTGTCTCCGTGTTACCCGAAACTGGGATGCCTCGCTTTTGCCTTGAACAAGTAGTCAGCATATGAAACCTTCTCATATTTCTTGACTTTGTTAGTCGCCTGCCTGGCGGTTGGAGGACTATTGAATTTGGTGAATGTCATTTACAAGATTTGTTTTGATTCCTTCCTATTCTCCTGGAGAATATAAAATAAACCGATGCTGGTTGTATATACTACGTTATAAGAGAACATCTTCATAGCCTTTATATCGTAATATGTAATGTGTCAGTAACTGTGCCGCAACCCGGGATCGAAGGAGCAGCCACAAACGACGCAATAATATTGGTGAAAGCAAGAAACACTAAGAAGAAACTAGGAAAGATACTGAAAATAGACTATGCATATTGTAGGAAGACGTCTCTGCTCCATTTATTTGCTTGGATAAAGCAGAAGAAGTGAATTAAATTTGTGAAAATGAGGAAAATCAAGTTATGCGGGATCACAAGTTATATTTATGTGTCTTGAAGAAAGATGCGGGCGGTGGAGGAAAGTCATTGCTTTCTCCAAGGAAGAAATGTATAGACAGAGAAGTGACAATGTTTGCAACATGTACGTATACGGTTCCAGCATTGTGTGGAGTAGTAACAGTGTAGCGATCGAGAAAAGAAACGGATGCTGTAGAGTATAACGATAGGAGATGATGAGGAAAGTATGTTGAATTTACGGAAATGTATCATTCCTTCCGCTATCTTTAGAATTCTTTGAGGTAACGTTTTCTCGAATCCTCTCCTCATTTTATGCAATTACATTACCGCCATACCCAACCCAATGCATGCGGTCAATTTGGCTTCAACCATTCAATCAAAATTACATTACCCCTCTACTCCTCTCATTTCCATCTTAACTGTGTCAATAACGCTTGAATCAAATCAATTTTGCTGGAAGATGCCTCCCAAAATACTCGTCAACGTTTCTGCTCTTTGTAATGCATCCATCGATACAATAACGCTAACCGTTACCACTAATAAAGATCCTAGTTAACCGGCAATTTTGAACTAGGTGTATTCAATAATACAAAAATACTTCAAGTAAAAGCAGGGAAACGTGAAAAATAACGAAAAAACAAAACATGTTATTTGTCGGAAACAAAGAGAGACAGCTACGCAGAGGGCGCTGCGCTTCAAGCAGTACAGGATATCCTGTAAGGCAGGATAGGAGGGAGGCGCAAGGAAGGTGAAAAATGCTTGCAAATCTAATAATGCTTTTAAATTAGTTTACCGACGAGCCAGAATATAAACTAGGAATTTTATATAGTAGGCTCCCGTAAAGGAAAGAAAGGAGCTCGGAGCGGAGTATGCATGGGATTGATGGATTGTGTTTAAATCCGAAAGCTTTGATTTGTGGTACCGAAACCTATGGCTCTTTTTAAGCGTAAGATCATGTGGGATAGCGTAACGTTAACGTATAGATTAATTAACTAACAGAGTATAAGTAAGAAGAGATACATTGGATGGAATTTATCCGCTTACCTGAATTCGAGCTTCATTTAGTTTCGTCGTCCGGGCTAATTCTTCTCGACAGTATATATCAGGGTAGTGGGATTTGGAGAATGCAGTTTCTAATTCAGCCAATTGCTCCTAAATAGGATAATACAATTATGTAGTTTCCCTCCTTAATTCTATCAAACTAGAAACTGTGCTATTCAGAAGCCCGGCAAATTAGCCTGTTTAAAGCAAGCACTGTTGTCCTGGCCGCCTATGTAATGTCCTGTATTTAAATGGGCGTTAACGTTTGTTACTGTTACTCTTTCGAGAAGGCTAGCGCTGGAGCGGCCTTAGCCAAGCTTGTATTAACGAGAGTGGCCAAAAACTTATGAATTTCTTGAATCTGTGCGCTTGGTTACTTTATAAAGATTCTAAACGCGCTTCTTGAACGGGCGTTTTGATTTGTACAGAAATATTAACTGCAAGTTTCTAATTTACAAAATATTACAAACAAAAAAACACATGGGTTTTCCTATGACTCGACAAAGAAAGGTAATTAAAAATTAATTTGTCTACAACATTGCCTGTTTGGCGTTAAAATAACAATTCGACGTGCAACTCTTCCACCGACTGTCAGTGTATTCTTGAGTTACTTGTAAATTGTACATAAGCCAAGTTTTCATACCTGTGTAAACGTTGTCCGATGTCTCCGCCTCGCAGGTGTTGGACATGTGGAAGAGGTGGGCGTATGGCTGTGATTATTTGTTCCCGTCCCCATTAGACTTCCCGAAGATGATGTATTATCCTGCTTTAATTTTTTGAAAGCACCTTCTTGAACTGCAAAAAAATAAAATATGCGTTTTTTAAATCGCCTTCCTGTTTTGAAGTCAAGAGGCACGTGACACATGGTAAACATGGACATGCTGTCAAGCCTCTTGCACGGTGACTTTCGGAAAGCCACCGCTGACTCGTCACGTGCCCACTTGTGCGAACTATAGCCTTGACTCCTCCAACCTACCCGGGTATTAAGTCACCTTTTCCCTTCGTGATACACAACATGTGCCCTTGCTTATATTTTTGTGTTGTCAAATTAGCATCTTTGAATGAATAATAATTGTAACACGTGTCGAATTTATAGTGAAATAATAAACCTCCCTTGGTGACAAATTTCACACCCACTTGAAAAGCCACTCCCGACTCACATCACCTTCTACCACTGCGTATTCTACCCGACACCGGGGAAGAATAGGAGGAGCAGGTCAAAGCTATTGTTCTCTTAGAATTATAAAACCGGATTTTAAACAACTGTTGACAGTCACTTTTCCCTCTGAACATGTGCCTTAAAGGATCCATCGCAACCCTACCTTTGTGCAGATCACATGCTGTTACCAACAAAAGAACAGGTTCAGCCAGACTGATCCATCTTTCTACTGTTCTCCGACCCACCCGGCCACCCTGCGGCCTCGTATTGAAGAACTTGGAAACAAGGCCTGCCCCTTAAAGGGGCTTGGCTGGCTCAAGTGCCTCGGTACTTGAACTTGATTGTACCGATTTTAAAATTTCAATTGCCTCTTCTAATAATTTCAATTGCAAATCATTTAATGAAACTCTGCAAGTTAAGTGTGCTTGAACTCGGTACAAGTTCCTATAGCCTACACGGGTTTGTTAGTTGCCACCCGTACACGATGTTTAAGGTCCTAACGCCGATAATGAATGTAAGTTAGTTCAAGTTGGTACTCAAGAAATTTAACTCGTCAATCTAGTCACCAGCAAAGGTAATTTCGCTATTTGCTCATCAAAATTTTTACTTACCGCTATGATCAGCCAAACTCCTTGAAATATTAGATAACGGTGGGGCACAGACAGCAGCGGAAATGGCGACGTCACTTGAATGTAGACTGTAGAGTGAAGCAAAGTCTTCGCATTTGACACCACCGTTATTGGATCTTTTTAAATCAATTCTATCATCGTGAAGATTTGATCGATTCTCGTCCATCATATTGTCCAAGCGGCTGTGATAATCTCGTAAGATTTGGGTTGTTGCAAGAATACTCCCTCCGTATCGTCCTGAATCCCTAATTGGCAAGTTAAGTTGTGAATGAAAGGCTGTGTGTGTAAGAGAGAGAGAGAGATATGGAGTAAATCTTCCACTTTCTTATAGACTATTATAGCCTAGATTATAGCCTCACATAAGAATTCTAGGGAGAGAGATAAAGGGTCTACGTGTGTGTGAGATACAGAGGAATATATATGGAGCAGAGGATTGAGAAGGAGGAGGTGATTCAATTAGGGATTTCAATAGCAATGGTAAATTGGAGGAATCATGTGGACCACTTTATCCGGAAAATAAATTTAGTCAAGGTAATTACATTAATTCGGTGTTTGAGACGATAACAGTTGCTCCTTATCTTCACCAAGCTAGTCCTCTTCAGTCAATTCGCAATATCGCAATTTTCAAACGTCAGTCCCAAGCGAGAATGTTCACAAAGACGTCTTCTTTTTACCGTGTAATTTAGTTTGTAAAGGGGGTTGCAATTCAAGAGTTAATTCACAACAGAAAAGATCAGAAATATTGGCACGATTTCAATGTCAATGTAGCCCGAAGAAATTTTGTAGGCTTGGAGGTAAATTTCTTTTGATTTTGTATGAATCCTCCGACTCCGACTCTCTAGAGAAATTATGTTGAATTTCCAATTCACACAGTTTCTTTATAATCCCAGAAGAAGAGGTTTCGGATACAAGGAACGTGAAACCCGGGTATCGAATCAAGGTAAGGAGGGGCAGAAGGTAAACCGAGGACAAATCCGAGAGATACCAAAGGTGTTATTCTTAATTCCGTTCCGAGGAGAAAGCCAGAGTTGCCAGACTGAGGTGGAAGTGAAAGCAGAGTCAACAAGTTTTGAGATGGCGTTTTTTATCTTGTAGCGCCTTTGGGTAACGACGACACGGTCCTTTTGGGCGACTGACTTTTGTGTAGACAAATTATATTAGTATTCATGAGCCGTGATTTATGTTAACCAATTTCTAAGAGCTATATATATTCAATCAAAGCTCCGCGTTGGGAAGGAGAAAAGTGTCCCTAATTTTTAGATCCCTGCTCCCAAATCCTTTGCAATGATCACATCTAACACAGAGGCTAATTCAGTTAAAGTGCAGGGTTGAAGTTGCAGTTTTAAATTTTCTCACGCTTTCACCCAACTTTCTCCAATGGCTTCCTACTGCTTCGTAATGTCTTTGTTAATTAAAAGTTTATGCACTTTCACTGCTTTCACTTTTGGGCAGGATTGTGTTTACTTGTTGCGGATTTGTTTAACTGTGGGCATATACACCGCAAGTAACGCAGAGACGAATTGTCACAAAGCTGAGACAAGACAGCTTTTAGGTCTTTTCTCTTCCTCCACCCTTTTGGAAATGGGTTGTGAAAGTGTTTGAGCTAGAGCATCTATAATACCCGCCGTGTTTCCCAACCAACAACTTTTGAAGCAAGGAACAAGTAAGGAGTAAAGCCCTTGCCATTCTCTCTGTACGGAGCAAACAATTTTCCCGTTTTATCATCATCATCCTCTTATCATCTCCAAAAGCTCACAAACTAGGCGTAACTATATACGAAATTTACAATATCGGCAAAAAACATCCTTCCTCCAACAACCAACCAGAGAGCACCCAGGCTGTTCTGGATGCCCGCCCGCCCGCTTTCACATAGCAAAGTATATATGACTTGCTGCAAGAGCATAGACATAAATTATACCCGGGTGGGTTGAATCGGAGGAAGAGCGCGGGATGGAACCAGCTAGTGTAGAACCTATATAGAGGGTGATTTTCATACTCTCTCTCCTCCACACGATCTCTGTACCCAGCAGGGTGAGAGGAGATGAGATAGCGTAGGCAGGGAAGCATGTAGCAATAGCAAGCAGCCAGAATACCCGGACCGGGTAGTGGTGGAGGAGAGAGCGGGGAGAGAGAAATACAGTGAAGAAGGGAAGATATGAGAGCGTCGCCCCGAACGAGAATCACCCGGAAAGTGAGAGATTCGGTCCCAGACTTTCACGACCTCACCGCCCAGACTCCTACCCGTCTTCCGCTCCTGCCCACCAATCCCACCTCCTTAACAAAACTCCGTCGTCACGGCAATTCTCAAACCATCACACCATTGGCTCACAGCTTCTCCTCCTTTTGTCAACAACTTCCCTGCTTTTCTCCTCCATCTCTCCTATTTCAATCCTGTGAATGCTTTCTCCAAACCTTGCTCGCACTTTCTCTTCAAATGCCTTCCATTCAGCTGTCACTGGAGTTGGAGTAAATGATTTTCTCATGGACAGAGCTTAGTATCGGCAGGTATATTTTTCTAACTCGAATTAAAACTAAAATTTCGAACCAGAGAAAAATATCTATTGAGAGAGAAAAACATGATAAATTCTGAGAAAACTGACCTTAGCAAACGAGATGTTTAAGTTACGGTTGCTATTTTTCGCATTGCCAAGATACTCGATCGAATCACTACGGAATGAAATGTTGCTACTTGAAATACGCTCACTTGTTCTAACGGTTCTCAGACTACATATCTAGGAACCTGTAGCGAATTAAACAGAGTTTTTTTTCTGAAGTTGGCGTTGAGATGTATCAATTTCATTAAGGGCATTCTGTGGTCTGCACATATTAAAAATTACAACTTATGTACACAGCTCATGCGAGATTTTGATGCCAATAATAAAAATGACTTTTATCATTGGGTGAAACTGGTACAGATTTTGGGAACGCTTGTTTTTTTACATCAAAGGGAATCATTATGAATTATGAAATTTTGTTCTTTGCAATTAATATCTGTTCCCGGTAGCCTCTAAAAATCCTTCTGAGTGCAACCGCTAATCTAACATGTTCGAAAATATTAATGAATAAGCGCTTAAAATTGTCAATATTAGTACTAGTATATAATATATGTAATATATATATATATACCTCAATTGACACATGTGCTCCTTTTGACTCTCTCCAACTTGACTTGATTGAGAAAAGGATGCACTATCTCTTCATCTCTTCCATCTTTGCCCTCGTCTTTATTCAGCATTGAAATAGAAATTAGATGCAAATTAAACTAAGGAAACCTTTTGAGCTTGTAATAGCTTGTAAAGGTTGCCCCGGTTGAAAGAAAATTATAGTGCATCTTTCATATTATTTTCTCTATCCCCATCATCATCCCGAGATCGAAATTCTATCAATTTTCTATTACGTCCCGCATCTACAATTTAGCCTCCGTGCATATTCGCCACATCTTCCCATCATCTCGCCCCACTTCTGACTTTTCCCCCTCTCGACATAACACAGTGTATCTTCTGTAATGTTTATAAACTAAAGGAAGATTTTTCTTTCATTTCTTCTCCTTTCTCCCCTACCTTTGGATAGTGAATCATTCAAACTCGTAAACCTTCCCGGGTATCGCCCTTCGATTTGTTTCAACCCTTGCATTCAAGTTGCATTCAGTAAACCCGGTTCAAAGCTGTTTACCATACTCTAGAATTATATATGCTTCTACTATAACTAAAATAGAGCTTTCAGAAACATTATGCGAAATATATATTTCCACAATCTCTAAAACTCAGCAATTTATTCGACCTTGTTTCTATGCTTCTCTACAATTTTACCTCACACACAACACGGTCCGAACTAGGAGAGAGATGGAGCCTTCTTGGAAAATAATAAAACTCATCTACTTGTCATTACGAGACGAATAGAAACAAGGAATAGAATCCTTTGTATCTTGTAGGCTACTTCATAAAAAATAATATGGGATTCTAACGAGCGTGGGTGGATGAAGAATACATTTTGAACGAACATGATAAAAAATACACAAAAGAATAATAGAAAATAAAGGATGTGCTAAATTGACCGAATTGGAATTATCCATTGATAGATAGACAATAAATATAGAAATGCAGAACAAAGCATTGTATGCAGGAGCGGAAAAGAAAATAATAGAAATATTTACAAGGAAGTAGTACACAATATTATTGAAACGTTTTGTTCAATTGATTTGCGCCGCGTGAACGGCGCGTGTTTGCGCTTTAGCATAACCTCTGCCGCGTGGCGCGTTAGGTTGAGGGTGTCAGCCTCGTGCGAGCCCTTCTATCGCATACCGATAGGTATAGAACTTTTTGTCGTTGTGAGCAGCGTTGCTGCTTATTGTAAGCTATATGGTTTTTTTTATCAATTTTCGAATTTTTCTTGTATTATATACTGTCCACGTTTTTGTACACATTTTGACCTACCCGGACAGCGTTTTCAGCTAGATCCGAGTAAAACCCGGCAAAATCTAGAAACCATGAATCACGACAGATAACCAGGGTATGACGTACAGACATGCTGAAAAATCAAAAGAAAAGATGCTCACAGAACTGATAGAACTGTGATAGAAAGAGCGGATGATGATATTGAAAATTACTGGTTGGTAGGAGTCAATTTGGCGTGAAATTTGTTCTTACTTCTTTTCCCCGAAGGTCTATTGAAAACGTCATCCCGCTGTGATCCAAGAGTGGATCTCCGCTTAAGCTCATTTCTCTCCTTCCCTAAATCCTTCCTTCCCTTTGCTACCTATCATGGCTTTGCGGCCCGTTTTGGTACAACCAAGTATTACAACCAAGTATTACACCAGCATACGAAACTCTGAAGAAACCTGGACTACGGACGAACCCAGACTTTTAAAATATACCCGGGAACTACGAAGAGCTTTATTCAATGCTAGAAACATTGAACATCGGCCGACCCTGGAAGAGATAACTAACCGAGGTTCAGTTTAGCGTGTGCCCCTCTCTTAATTTTATGCATTCATCCTCATCATTCAGAAATTCAAAACGATGATGATTCCGAGAGAACATGCTTTTACGTACACATGACTGACTTTACGATTGCCTCCTTCTAGTATTCCCTATTCCACAAACCATAGACCACCACACAATCAGTCTGGAGACCTGTGGTTCTGGTTTTACCCTTGGAAAAAGCCTCCACCACAAAAGCTACACATACCCTGATCATCATCATTCTAAAATTTGCGCATCATCTCATTCAAAGATGAACAGATTTGCTTTTGGATGCACCCCAATCGACTATGCTGAAGCTCCACAGATGAACTTCACTGTATTCAAGATGATCTTTCCATCCAGCTTGGAAGACTTGAGTATCCAGTGCAGGGCCACTTGACACCCTTGGACACCCTGTGATGAATATTCTCTCTTCATGGTTTCATGGTTTGCAGGTCTAAATTAGCCCCCGTGGACTTTTGATGATAGGTGCGTTGTGCAATTTACGCTTAAATGCATCCAGTTACTCACGTATCAATCACTGGATTTTTCCAGGAGACGCATTATAAATTATTTGCAGATAATAGATTTACTCCACCTGCTAAGAGTTAGGTGTCATGCTTTCGATTACGCTTTTTAGGTGCTATGTAGTAAACAAGATGCAGGTGCGGGTATAAGAGGATGAGGTAAATTAAGCTTTCAATTGTACATTTGAAATTAGCCGAACGGAAAATAGGATACGCGAGTATTCCGGATGAAAGCCCCTTGAGCTTAGAGCTGATGAGGCATAGTGAGAATGTGAGAAGAGCTGTGATGCTGTGATGCTCATGATACATGATGTAGCATTCAGGATTTGTAATTCAAGTATCAGGGGACAGTGATGGATGGAGAAGGGACGAGAGGAGCATTAAATGACAATGAAGCAGAAATAGCACATGGTAAATGTGAGGAGCATATGTAGCTTGAAGCTTGACAGGAATTATACAGTAAACCCATAGCATTTAGAAATTCCTACATCGCTTTCACTACAGGAGAAAGCAAGGAAACAGGAGGAGAAAGCGAGAGATGATGTGAATTATATTCGAAACCAGTGTTGCATACAAAAGGACTCCTTTTAAAGGAGTGAGTGAATTTATTTACGTAGTATTACATGATGTGTGGAAAATTAGAATTATCTCTCATTCGCAAGAGATATCCTTAAATTCCTGGAACATTGACGAGACACAGGGAATCTTCCTAGAGAATACAGAAAATCGTTTTCCTCCCAGAACATCCTATTCCAGCAATCCACCATTGTCTCCTACAAAGCCCGCTAGACGCTATAGGAAAGCTTGGCTATCTTCAGCTTTGGATACGATGAATTTTAGAGGAGAAATTATTCACGGGTTTGTCTATGTATAGGAAAATATGAGCATATAAAGCTTCCATTCCAGAGGCATGAAATGGATGCTGGAGTTGTTGAGAAATGGAGCACAGTGACGGATTATTTTTAGTTTGTCATAGAGAAAGCATATTTTAGTATACTCTGGCAAATTATTACACTGGAATGAAGATGAATTTATTCCTAGAAGAATCAATATGTGGATTGTGAAAGCGATCATAAAGAAATAGAAACGAGGGGAACCTGGGGAGAGAAAGCGAGAACTCTGTCCCCAAAGCAGAGCGGAGAGCCTGGTAGTTGCTCTAGCAGAGACTGCAAGAGGAATAAGCTTGAAGAGATGATTTGTTGGAGACGAAGAAGAGAAAGAAGAGGGAAAGGAAAGCTAGTTTAGCTGGAGGAAACACTCCAGAATTGAAGGGAGTAGGAAGGAACGAGGGGAGATGAGGTACAGATGAGATATAGATGAAGAAAAGAGCTCAAAATCAAAATCTCAAGGGGATTCTAATAGGCGTCTCATCTCACACATGCATTTTTCTATCCACACACATATCACAAAGTAAATGTCCCCAGTTTACAAACCTCCAAGGCATTCCCATTAGTAACACTATTACCTTCTGGATTCATATAGCGGATTTGAATCCTTCAATCCACGCTGACATTTGTAAAAATTCCGTGTGTTCAATCAACTTTGATAAACTGCGGTAAAATTGACTTTTGATAAAATGGACGAAGCTTCTGCACAATATTATGCTGAATGCTGTAAATGCTCTTTATTCTCTGGATACTACATAGAAAGAGGCATACGGATACAAAGCAAGTATGCAAGTAAAAGCTGTAGCAACCATTGCGGTCATCGAGTTTTCAAGTATCGTAATTACTGGATGCAAAAAATCTGTTAAAATACATATATTTAAATAGATATCAAGTTTTTATATGGATTCGACGCCGTTTAAACATGTTAAAGACTAGGTGTGGCCACTGTGAACACAAGTTTTGTTCGTCCGATAGTAGGTAGAACGTAAGTATTAATATTGTTGAAATCTGTAACTTTTGTTGGTTGGATGACATGCACGTGTGCTTGGACGTGGGGCCCTGTGGCACTTTCTATTCTGTGAATGCGGGATAAATGAAAAGAACTTCTATTGTTCAATCCACCATATTCACACTTGTTCATCACGAGTGAATGGGATTAAGGGCCTATAATGAGGGGGCAGACAACAAGGTGGCTTGGACGTATCCCCTTCCATGTATCTCCGCTATACTCTCCTGCTTCCATGTACCATTTGTTACCAGGGTTTTCTTTGGACATGGAAATTGATGTTATACTTGGTTTAAATTTTACTCTGTGGGCTGGGTTTGGGTTTTTTGAAAATAAGGAATGTGGGACGGACACAAGAACTTAGCTTGTGTAGTTATAACGCCGTTCATGAGTCTTATATGTGAAATAATACCTCCACAGAATTGTCTGTTAGGTTAATGAGGCAGGTCGTTGAATGTAAAGCAATTAAGATCAAGCCTGGTGAGGTTAAATATTTATGTTTTATGTCTGTATTATTAATGCTTTGAATAATCGCTACATTTTACAACCTGGTTTTCAAAATACTGTAAAATATGTAAAACTTCCGGCACTCTTTGAACAGTAGTTTCGTCCACCTGAACAGAAGGATAGACGCGCCCTCTATAGCTGATCATCCCAAGGACAATGCTATTTCGCAGTTTCAACGGCGGAAATACCACCATTTTCGTTACTTCTCCACCACAAATGGTAAAGGATTCCTTGGGTCCAACGATATTAGAAATCATTACAGAGGACCAGGGAACATATTTTGATTTTGCAGCAATTCCAAGAAACGGTTCGATGAGTCGGCTCCGAAACTTGATTCCTTCCCTTTGCAGTTTGGAAACAAAGTAGTGTCCGGAATAAGTATGAATAGCCTCCCGACACTTTTCTTCCAACTGCACTCCAGACGGCATGGCACGGGATCGGCACGACGGCACAAAAGACGTTATTTTGCAGTTCTAGACTTTTGTACGGATAATTAGCGAAGAGAATGCCTGCAGTGTATGATTCCGGTAGACGGGAGTTTAGCGGCTTTGAAAACGTTTTGCATTGCACGCGTCCAGCAGCTAACGATGAATGAGGTAGTTGATGCTTGAGGTTTGCCCGAATTCTTAAACAATTTTAAATCAAGACCTTCCTGGGACCAGAGGCAGTGTCTTGAGGCAGGTCCCCGATCTTGAGCAGAGTGGATACTTTGCCGATCCGCAATTACATTTAGTAAATGATTTTCTTCTGCAGCAAAACTGAATGCATTTGGAGAAACTCGGAGAGCTTGTAGAAAAGATTTCAAGTATTCTGAAAAATTCGTCAGAGCTGGTCGATTACCTGGGTATTTCATAGGGTCAATGTTCATGTCGAACGGGGTGTCAGCCCAGGCATAGCGTATCATCTGAAGAAAGGATGGGGCGTCCATGTAGGAGTGATGAAAGGCAAACACAATGGAGTATGTATTCTTGGATGGTATAACTGATACGCGCCATTGGGGTTTCTTCGGGTCAAAGATATGCCCAGAATAAAATTGGGACAGTTTCCGGGTAGCTTCCTCCAAAGATTTATAATTCTCTTCGCCCTCCAAGATGAAATTATCCTGGCTGTTAAAATTTTCGCACCGGGTGTAAAAATATAGTAGATAGCGTTGACTTATGCTCCAGCGCAGGATGTCAAAAGGTCGGTAAGTTTGACCTTTGGTTTTGGTAACACTGCCGTAACTTGTGGTGTAGGGTAGAACACGTTCATGGAAATTAGCGACGATTTTATCAAAGTTTAGTTTCCCAGTCACTTGAAAAGCAACAACAATGTTTGAAGAACCGTCACCTTGATGAGCAATTGCAGCGGCCAAATCTTCAGTAACAAGTCTCATTTTTCGGATTTCGGGTCAATAAGCACCAAAATTAGTTTCACAATGAGCTTGTATAGGCTGAAGATAAGTCCAAAACACAATAGGAGGGAACTTACAGCTTGACCTCGGAGGGTCAGCCAAAAAAATCGTAGCCAGTGCATTTCAAATTGACTTTGAAGAACTTTATTGCCTTCTCCAGGATTTTTATCGTTTGCTATTTTAGCTTTGCTATGGTTGGAACTGTTGGTCCTGAGACGAACGAAGTTGTGGAGCAATGGAAACATGGGAGCAGAAAATTGAGAAAATCCGTCCATTGTTTCATTTTATTGTATGGGAGAATGGGAGTTTTCAACGAAAACTTTTTAAGTATTTTTCAGAGCAGGAGCAAGCCGGGTATGAGGCTTACTGGAATGAAGCTTTAATAAATATGGTAGCACAACATCTGAAAAACAATTATAGGCTTCCCTTGAAATCAAGACTTTCTCTGTTAAGAATATGATAATTAAGATTATTATCTTGTTCTTTGTGCAGAATGTAACACAATAAAATAAATGTCAGAAAACGTTTCGTGTGTTACAAGGATGCTGAAAACATGTTCTCTAGAATTCGAGGCACAGTTCTTGGTTTTATAAGTTATGTTTTAACAGTTCTCATGCTCATACTCTCGAGCAAACCCAAGGGGAAACTGAAACAATGGAAATGGAGGTAAGAAAGTAACACCATTCAGTGTTAGCAGTAAGAGTAAAATATTGTTCGAATTTTAACGGAGATGATGTTAAGTTTGAGTAAATTCAGGACGTAACACTAAAACGTTATACCTTGGAGAATCGCACAAAATACTAAATCCATGTATCATTTTTAATTTTATTCCACTCCCATTAATTAAATGCAAAGTTAAGTTCCGTTTAATTACAGGCTGCTTTCCCATGCCAAGTGCTATGGGTGTGAATTCGACAACATGTTGCGTAGAAACTAGCATTCGTCTGGTTAAAGGAGTAAATGATATCGAGTAGAGTAGAAGCAATTTTAATGTTTTCAGATGATACAAGAGAAATAATTTTGCGCAGATAATCACAAGTGCAACACGAAACTGGAAATCTTCGTGAGAAAATTACCCAGCTAAACGTACTTTTAATTAACAGGTCTTGTCGTCACGCATGAATCTTAGAATCTATGCTGTGTACATAAGATGGCATTTTAATTATACGACACCTCTCATCTCAACAACTGGTTACAGCCCTGCCTGCGCGCAATCCACACACTTGCCAAAATAAATCCTCATTCTCATGAGTGCAAAATGTAGCTCCAACGTAAATGCTTCACAGCTTGTTACAACAGGGTTGTTTAAAGAATATACTTTTTTTGCGTGCTCGGCAATTCAACCTGGCCACATTCAGCACAAGCAAGAGAATTTGTCCAGAAGACTAGCGATGATTATGGCGCCGCCTACATGCAGATTACTTGTGTGCAACATTTTATCCAAAGGTCCTTAAAATCCTGGAACACATATCTCTAAGGGATTTTTCACTCCATCGTTACCCTAACAAGGATGTCTAAGATACATATATACAAGTTGGCAAAAATGCGAAAATAATACCAAGATTGGTAGTTTCTTGGTAGCATTTCCCGGAAGTTCCCTTTTATAAGGAAATGCTAGGAAAATTTGCAATTTAGCAATAATTGCGGTTTCATATGTTTTATCCTTCCTCCTCCTCCCTCCAGCTTGCTTTTATGTTGTTTCTTTTAGAGCTGGTTTCCATCCGTCCGGCTCCTACTTCCATGTATACAGTTTCCGCTACCGGCTTTCCTATCCTCCGTCTCACAAAGTATAAGCTACAAAAAATGAAAGCCTGGTAGAAAGAAACCAGAGAGAAGGATCCGGATATTGGATTTTTAGGGCATAAAATTTAACGAGATGTTTTTCCTCTTTGTTCCTTGTTTGCTTTGATAAGGCAGAGAATGAGGAAGGAATTTCTAAGTTGTATCGTCAAATATGCCGGCTTTCTCTTCAGCTTTCACCCACAACCATCTCCAAGTCATCTCCTTCACCAGATCTTTTACCTTCTCAGCCATAAACCAAAGCCTAATACCCGGCACATTATATTTCTGCTAGATGAGCATTATGCCGGGAGGTTGTTGTAAAAGAAACGGTGTAAAAATCCCACATGTATCATCTCAAACGGTTGTTACCTTCAATCCCTACCTTGGCGCATACCTTGACTTTTTTCATGTAAGAAAAGTCTGACTACTTCCCAAGGCTCTTTAGACATGTTCTGATGAAAAAAGTTGTGCGTGTACAAGTTTTCTGCGTATGGCAAACGACACGCTCTTGTGGAGATGATGAGGGGAAATGCGGCCATGTTTCCCGGGAATCTTCGAGTGTAAGCATAAAAGTTTTCTCAGGGAAATCCTCCTTGATGTGTACCCTTTTTTCTTCTTCTCATCTTCTTTGGGTCTCTTCCTCCTACCTTTTGCCCGTAGCCATCTTTGAAGCTCCGTTTAGTTCCGCTTTGAAGACGCTTATTTGGAGGATAGGGTCTCTGTGTCGGCGGATCTTGTGGATTCCTTGAGAAGGATATGTAAGTTTGTTATATTGCTTGTAGAAGAGTAGGATGAGGCTGATTCCTTGGCAGATTGAGAGGAAATGAGATTCAGGGAAGATGAGGACGGGATGGAATGAGGAGGGAAAGTAAATTTGATATTTTTCTACCGTGCACACAAAGTATCCGAAAATCTCATTTAACCAACAAGGAGGAGAAGGAGGAGAAAGAAGGTAGAGAGGGGCGGAAGAAGAGTTTTTTTGGATAGAGGAAATCCAAGTTGGTTGGGATGATGATAGAACCTTCTTCCTTATTTCCCTCCTTTAGAGAATCATAAAGAAACAACTAACAAGGATGAACATTCTTAAAGATAATGTGATTTTTTATCAAATCTTTTTCTCTCACTCACTCACACACAATTGCTACAAGTTTGCTACAAGAAGCTCAAACCTCCTGGAAGGATGCAAAAGAGTGAACAGGCATAGATATACAGGTGTTGCTTGTTTGTTATAGCATGTCTACAAAGTCTGCTTTAAGTAAAGCATGTTTAAAATTGACTGCTACGAAGAGATTTATTCAAGCTACTGCAGGTATATCCATACGATTGTTAGTAAATTATGTAGATTCAGAGAGAGACGAAGCATGTATCGACAATAAATGTACATCGTTGGAACTGTAACACAGCTTCCTTTGGATTTGGGAAACGTCTTCTTTAAGAGCTACAATTTTCTAAATCAAATCAAATAAATGATCAGAAACGAGATTCCTTCCCTATCATTGCAACGACATAAAGGAATAGGATGCGGGATGCGGGGAATAAGGAAATGTCATGCTAATATTTTAAATCCTTTCACACTCCTTCCGCCTTATTTTCTCCAAAGGCTACAACATTTATTCTCACTCTTTGGAATCCGCCAATAAGAATTTTTTAACTACATTTAGTTGGTGAAGGGACAGGATTCCATACAAAACCTGCCTTTTGTCCATTGTAGTGGAGCTACCTGTGTGGAAATTAGATTGATGGATATAGCTTGTAACTGACGTAGATCCGGAGCTACTGTTACTGTCGATGAAAGTATATGCTGGAGAGGGGTATTTGAATTGCATTGAAATCACTATTATTGGTAAAATTAAATTTACATATAGCTCATTACAAAAGCAAGAAAAAGAAATAAAATTGAGAAGAGTGTACCTATCATAAATCTAGATTTTTTCTTTGACTTGGTTTTTTTAAAAATATACATCAAAATAAAAATTTAGTCGTCTCTTTAAAATCATCTTACGTATGCATTAGCTTTCTACTGTAAATTCTATCCGTGTTGATGCTTGCGTACTAATAGTTATCGCAGTGCATGTGTTGCAAAGCAAGCTATGAGCGGTGCTTAAGCCTTGCTTCTCGTTCATGGGTTTTATTTGAACCGGTCCCATTACATGAGTCACAGTCACATCACCCGTTCCAGAATTGAATTTTTCAGAGTGACCGTCATTAAAAATGGCATGAACGGTCGGAAGGATACACGTTTCGCTGATGACAATAGCGACTTCAAAACCAAAGATAGCACATGGGCAGCAGTGGATTGAAGTAAGCTGGCTGAAGCTGTAGGAAGAAAGCCAAGCGGCTACATAAAGGTCCATTGCTTCTTTATCCATAGCATCTCTGAATCTCTCTAGGAAAGATTCTCTTCCTTGCTTAACCTTGCGCCGTCTCAGTTTTCCCTTAGCATCCTGGTTCTCCAGCTCCAGCATAGGACAGTACATATACTTATATAGAATCTGTGCTCCAGGAAACTGGAGTTGCAACAGGCTGGTCGGAAGCTTCCGAAGTTTGATATGACAACCGAGCATGAACTCGGATTGAATATTAGGGAAATGGCAGGAAATTCTAAATTTTCAAGTCCAGATGTCCAGATGTGAAAATACTTGTCACTATTTGCAAATTATGCTGATCTTGTACACAGTCTTAGCTTCACTCCATCACTTGGACTTTCAGCTCATTCATCTGTAATTGTACCTTGTAATTTCTTCTCCTCCCTCAGTAGTGTGTTGTCCTCCTTTAATTATTGACCTATTTGTGTGCTCTCCTGGAAATACTTGACCATAAGAAACTGGAAATCAGCGTCTTGGGAACTGAACAGCTGGAATTTGCAGTGAACAACTCAGGTTTGTAAAACTTATTGCATTTTTGAATCTTGTTTAGCTTCTGATTGATAGGTTTACCTTTAATTAGTATCGCTTAGCGTCTCTGTAATCTAAGACAGTAAGAGCGGATGCCTTAGTCCCAGGATTTAGTTATTTTCTGAAAGGTCATATTACGGTCTTTGGGTCTTGCTTAGAAGTTCGCAACCATATGCCACGTTTGGATACATCTTTTGTTGGCGGTATTCTCTTTGGTCTGGCAAGAACTCAGGGTTTATTTAAGGGACACATCTTTTCCTGCCTCCCTGCTTGCCCTATCCTGTTGCCTGTCACAGTCCTGGTGTAGTAGAATAATGCCATAGAACTTTTCCCTAGTATTTTCCTCCCAAATCCTTCATTAAAATCCGATAACTGTTCATCAAAGTGGTGAGCTTCAAGGAAGGAATCATGGAGGGAGATTACCCAAGTTCGGCTAGCTCGAGGGCTTTGGGGTTGAGCATAATTTCTACATGTACATGGAATCCAAGCTGTCTTCTTATGTCACCATGCAGTCAGAAACTGCCCGGGTGTTAGCCGGCATCGCCACCACCACCAATGTCTTCATTCTGCAATTCTACCCGCTTCCACAAGCTTATAAAACGCATCAATTCATAGACTCCCGGAGTACTCCATTATCTTCCGCGTAGCATATAGATTTTGCTTTTCTTTTATCCTTTCACAACAACTCTCCGCTTCCCGCCCCAACAATAGATTGAAATATGTCGTTTTCGCCCCTGTCTACAATTGAAATTCAGTCCTTTTAGAATACGCGACAATCTGTCCGGATTCGGAGGAGAAATAGCATAGGCGGGTAGTACAAGCAAGGAGGGATTCGGACTGTATTTCCTTGAACAGGTTTGCCAGTTCCGGCCCTGGCCCTACAGCCCTATTCAAAGAGGATTCACCCTCTACCTCTTTTGCTTTTCCCTTTGAAAAAGTTTCCACTTGTCCTCTCCGCACTGTCGGCGGCTTTAGATTCAAGGCTACTTATAGATTCACTTAAGGGACACTCATCATAATCATCACGTCCCTCTTTATTCATCACAGTAGCAAATTACAGGTCGCGGAGAGGCAGAGCTCTATATAGGATTTAAGCACAATGTGTCTTCATTTGTCAACCCTCAATATGTTAGCTTCAAGGGCTTTTTGTCCAAGGGAGGGAGAATTCTAAAAGTTCATAGGAACAAGGAAGGGACGCAGAGACTGAGAGGGAGGGTCCTTGGATTTATTGACTAGGAAATTATCATCATTCGCAGTGGGCAGGGTGGTGTAGGGTTCATGAAGGATTCTAGGATTGCCAGCCAGAGGATGGCCGGGAGATGATAGAAAATATACACGAGTGCAAGGTGTAGTAAAAGGGATTTTTGATGAGGGGAGAGAGCATCAAGTACTCGTGTAATCCTATTTCCTAAGGGCTCGACCGACACCAGTGACAAAGGTCTTTTGTCCGGCTTGAGGACCCTTTTAAAAATACAACAATGAAGACAAACCATAACATATCCGCGATATTCCATCTCATTTAACAACGCTTCTCAAACCAGTAGGGTTCTTCCGTATGTGCAGCACCTTTCAAAGCCTTCAATCTTCCGACTCCCTTTGCTTTCCTATTCCTTCCTTCCGTTAATTCTTCCTGTGTGTACATAAATGTCACAGCCTTTGTGGTCTTTGCATGTGGAGGTAGCGTCAGGTCTTATGCTTTTGCCTCGTGCCTGTCATTTACAACAAGGCTTATCATCACCTCTTATAATATCAACTACAACAATAAGTCCTTTTAAACGCACAACAGGATTTATTAGGGGCACGCGCTAGTATATTTAGATTATTATCTTGGCTACATAAATGAAGCGAGAATTAATATTACTCCAAGGGATATTATTATAATCAAGAGCAAATATTTGAATAAGAGGTTATATTTGTTTATGGAGGAAACGTACATTCGAGGAGGTGCGCTATATTACTCCAGGAGAAAATTCTCCTTGGAAATAGAAAAGGATGAAGCTTCCAGAACTTTTTTAGGTTTGAATTTTATTGGTTTGATTTTAGACTGCTTGACTGTTTGTTCAAAAGCTAAGAATAAGAGTACAGAAAGCATATTCGCAATTAAATACTCTGTGTAAGGCTATCACTACTCAGTACAACATTCAGCGCCTAAAATACTTAACTTTCCGCTAACTTTGGGAGGATAAAAATAGAAGTGCATACAAACAACAAAGCTATAGCTAAAATGATTGCTATCTTTCTTATCTTGAACAAACATTTGTACATTTGAGGGTGTATTGAAAGCTTTGATCGATGCTACAACTGCAACTACAGTACAAGCAATATCAGGTTGTAGATTATAGATAATCTCTTCTGTTCATTCATACTTTTCAATGTTTTACATGTAAATGCCCTGCTCTGTTGGGGTTATTGGAGTAGTACTAGAACTCCAGCAGGAGAAGACAGGTTGTTTGGTGCGATTAGCATCTCTTGTTTTCTATATTTACATCTGGAGATAAGTGAGGAAACATGTGTTACAGTCCGGGATTACTGACTGAATGGAATACAGTTATGTCCAGTAGCAAATGCTGTTCCTGTTCTCAGTCTGTCCCTTATGTCCTCTGGCTTCTGGATATATTTGTTAGCTTTGCTGCATGGTTCCTGGAGCTTTGCTTATCCGCCTTGGTCTGTATTATTTTTAGGGATCCAGCCAGAATTAATACACTATCCTTGTCGTGGTTTATAGCAAGGACAAGGACAAGGGACACTGTATATCGTGCTGTAATCACTCCTGGGCGAGAGATGTAACAAAAGATAGACGGGGTATACAGTTAAGCTTCTTTGTGGAAGACGGCTGTAAGGATGATAATCATCTGGCCATTTGCAGGATAATATTTGCATTGTAATTAGATCCGCGGTTGATAATTCCATTGAGGACCGCCCTTGTTGGATTTTGACTTGTCTGAGTACTCTTCAGGGCTGAAGGTGGCACCTTGACAACCTTTTGCAGCGCATGCTGGTGGTCGGAACAATAACGTTGATTTAGCTTTGAATTAGTGCAAAATTCATTGAGATTTTGCATAGTTTGCGAGTGGGCTGAATAGGAGATGTAGTGCTGTAGGCTGGAAATCTGGACAAATAATTAAAGAGCTAACCGTACATTAACTGATTTTCAGATTTTACGGAAAGTGACAGAAGAACTGATGCACGGTTGGAAAGAAATAAGGACAAGTTTCGTAGAATTTTAAGAAGACAAGAAGATATCAAGACTCAAGACTGATACAATGGACAAGTTCGACTTGTTGATTATTTTCTTGATGCTAATTATAACTTGCGGACTATGTCATATGAACGACTATGGGACAGGAGATGGGTTTCGTGGTCCTCATCATCCCAAGACATCGCATCAACATTATGTTCCTAGCCAAGACTCTGACAAACACGCTAAATTAACTCATGATAAGCAATTACTTCATGATAAAGAGTAAGTTCCCTTCTTTTCTTGTATCTCAATTTGATGATGGTAAATTAATGTGTTCCGCCTCTGCTGGAAGATTGATTTTGATGAGAGCAGAAAGCCGGAGTTTATAAGCGAGGATGGAAGATGGAGATGAGGTTGATGTTGATGAAATTGATAATAGAGGAGGAGGAGTTGCTTGGGTCCTTAATGCTTTGTTGTTTGAGATGATGTAGGAAGGAGCAGCGGTAAATTAAGGATAAAAAGATGTAA
The DNA here is from genome assembly GCA_906901655.1 of Sminthurides aquaticus. Classification (NCBI taxonomy): domain Eukaryota; kingdom Metazoa; phylum Arthropoda; class Collembola; order Symphypleona; family Sminthurididae; genus Sminthurides; species Sminthurides aquaticus. Next base: position 3,445,396 of record CAJQTT010000010.1, read on the forward strand.
AATTTAGTTTCTCATCTCCCGTGTTTTTCTTCTCGATTTTACAGGCACTTAAAGGAGGACATGGGAGAATGGCTTTTTAAGGACGGGAAGGAAATGACACCGGAAGAGATGGAATTTCATTATTTTAAGTAAGTGTACCATGATTAAAGAATATTGGTAGGGTGGATGGCCACGTGATGATTTTGAATTTAACTATACACAGTGAAAATTTTGAGTTCATAGTATTAGTTTTTAAAATTATGAAAGTCAGGGAGGAGTAAAATGCATGCTTTTTTGAATGATATTGACGCCGTTTAGTTTAAAGTAGTTGCACTGTGTTTCCCTAGTTGTGTGAAGGTTACATGGCTCTAGTATTTTTACTATGCTACAATTGCTAAGAATTAATTTTAATTACAAAGCAATCGACAAAGACGCGGGTCGTTCTTGATAGATTGGAAACATTCATATTTTAACAGGGTTTGTAAGGGCGTTTAGCTTTTTTGAAGAGTGAGCTAAACCGTTAAGTATTTTCGAAGCGTTTAGGATTTCTCTTAATGTTTTTGAAAAAGTTACAGGTATTTTAGATAGCTAAAGGTTTAATATTGCCACACATTTTTCAAAGATTCGAGAGCGTTTCTCATCTTCCGAAGCGTTTTCCAACAGCATTTCATAATTAATTAGCAAGCCCTAGCGATGAAAGACTAGTACTGTGTTTAATTATACACACAGCTCTTTTTCAAGATTGAGTGTTTTGTGCTTTAAAATAATTTCACGGTTTAAAAATGCTGAAATTGAACTAACTTGGTCTTTTAATTTCACAGGACACATGATTATGACAACAATAGTAAACTGGACGGACTTGAAATATTGCAAGCAATTTCTCATATTTTACCAATGACGCAAGTAGATCAAGACATTCGGACTGGAGATGGCAGCACGGGCGACGGGAGTCATCACCAGCACTCCCACTCCCACGGCAGCTCATCTTATCCGTCTCCCCAATTATCAGAGAGCCAGAAAGAGGAAATGAGGAAGCAGAAGGAAGAGGATTTCAATTATTACGTTGGTAAGAAGAAGGATGAGATGATGGGATTTTTTTTATATTTTTCATAAAACTTGTGAATGAGGGAAAATTGTCGAAACAGTGGGAGGTGGTTACATGATGTTTCTCTCAATTTTCTAAAACAAGCAAGGGCACCTAGAAAACGTTTCAGTTTTAACCTCTGGCTGACGTAATTTAATAATCTTATTTTCCCCTCCCGTTTTCCCCTTCATCCTCCTCCGTTTGCTTTGCCGGATTTATATTTACTGCTCCTCCTCCAGCTTGCGTAATAACTTGACAAGCTAAGCTAAGATTTGTGCATAGCTACTCTGACCTCGCTTCTTGTGTTTTTACGCTTACATGTAAATTATTTCCTGTACGATTCCATCCCTCGGCAGACACAACAAATTAATATTTTTCCAAGAGCGAGGCGTTTTGGTAATCTAATTTTTAAAATCTTTCCACTTCGGTTATGAAATCCGTGTAGGAGTTTTTCTCCACAATTCCCTGGAAGCGGATGCTGATTGCTTGAAATCGTAGAGTTTTTTTGGAAGATTTGGAAGAGAGTGAGGAAAGTATAGGTTTGCGTTGAATTCATTGCTGCGTCAAGCTAAAGCTAATGGCAAAATTTCGCAGAATGTTGCATCACAGTTAGGGGATGTTGTTGGTTATAAAATTTTCCATTTGTTGTTTATTTTCCAGAGTTGATCGACAAAGTACTTCAAGAAGATGATTTAAATCGTGACGGTTATTTAAGTTACTTTGAATACTCTATCGGAAGAAGACGAGAAGAGGAGGCTGCTAAGGCAAACGCTAAAGCCGGATAGAGCCAATCGAAATATAATCCTCTGCTCATGACTCCATTTCCCTTGCGGCTCTATTCTTTAATATTATTTTAATTAGAGATAATCAGTAGATCAGAATGCAGACTGATACTTGTGTAATTAATTTTATAATTTTTCGTGCAACAGCGCTTTAGTTTTAGATTCGCGTGTGCACAGTCGGATATATGATTTTAATTTAATGATGAATGATCTCAGAAATTTTAAAATTGCAACTTATAGTTTGTACGGATTAAACAGCCGGTATAATATAACTGACCATTTTTTGTGTATTTATTGGATTCATTCCAGAGTTTCCTACTGTTAACGACACAGGAAACTGTCGACATAAATGATTACGGAGCGTGGGCATCGAATGGACTTGCATTGTTTGCTTTTTCACAATTAATTATGGTAATATATAATTTTTTGGGATTTTACAGTCAATCATGATTAAGAGAGGAAGAAAAAAATGGTACATTAAATTAAGATCAACTTGAGGTAATTATGGTATTTGATATTTTGGAATACTAAACATGTGTTTGCATCAAAACCCTCTCACACACTGATCTTAGGATATCGTAACAAAAGAGGCTCAACTGAATGAAAATAGGATAACTTAATTTAACAGAACATTACAAGTTAAGGATTTAAGTAGATTTTATTATTTATAACTCCTACTTGCATCCCTTCATCATGCTACTCTTTCCTTTTTTTCTTATTTTCAATAATGGATGTTAAGTGGGATTTTTTTGCGTTTCTTATATGAATTATCGATCTATTATCCTGGTAACAGTCATTCTTCTTCTCAAGCTAACAATCAAATCGCTCCTTTCATGACAAATCTCGTAAGCTTTCTCAGTACTGTGCTGGAACTATCTCAAGTTAAACTGAGGATTTCTAGCATTCTCATTTTACAAAGGAGCGTTTCATTCATCCGCCATTGGAAGTTATTGAATTACAACAGTACTGAAGCAAAAACCACGTTCGCATTATTAGTATCATTCAATGATGATTACAGAATTTCAGTCAAACAGAATGACTACGCATCGGGCTAAGCCGGTTTGGCAAACACCTGATACAGACATACTGATTAATTAATGTTTCACACCGATTTTTTGGGGGTATATACCGTGTCGACAATAATCATTGATTAATAGCGGCGGTCAAATTTTGTCGAGTGCATTTTGAAGTCCGTATGGATTCTAAATCCAGATACTTGATCCATTTTTGTAAGTGTTCTTTCTTGATTGTTGTTACTTCGCAGAGGGGAAGGAGTTTTAGGTCCCCAAGGTTTAGTTGTCACACAGCCTAATTTGCAATTATTAAATCTCAATAATAATAAGTTCTCAGTGCTTTCGCATGAATTCCACAACTCGTCAAAAAATTCATGCAGTAGTAACTACATTTAAAAATTGGCCTTCAAGATTGGTGGTTAGTTTATATACTGGAACTGCCTTATTTGTTTACATGACCCTAGAAAGGATGACGATAAGACTGCTCGTTCTACTTCTAGGTTTTACGAGGCTCGTAACAGTTTTTACGGTTCATTGAATGAACGAAATAAATAGATAGTCTAATTCTTGTAACCTGCAACTGTACATTGAGAGCTACAACAAATCAAAATGGTACAAAACATACAAAGATCCATTCAACTTATATAACGGCATCAATCGTCTACTACGCTGATGGGGGTGAAAACCAACATGTTCTTACTTATTACAATTAATGTAGTCTATGGGAATATAAGTACCAAAAATTAACCACTTATCCTTCTAAATAACACTAAAGTTCATATACACCTTAGCGGTAGAGCAAGGAAAGTGGTTATTGCAGTTGAGCCTCATTTAAGCATACTTGAGATAAACTGAAACACTTATAAAATTAGTTAACAACCAATACGAATGTTATACACACATGAAGCCTAGAGTTATTGCAACTCTAAGTTTACAAGTTTCTGAGGGTTATTGGTTATCCAGCTCAAGTGCTGATACAGAGATAAAAGCTAAATGGCTCTGCTCGAAAGATTATTTTAACGGACACAAAATTATCAGCTCAACTAAATAGGCTCAATTAAAAACTGTAAACTACTGACCGACTACTGAGACAGCATGTGAGCAACCTTGCAAAACAATTTCGACACTGCGCCAGAGCCTCAATCGTATGATTTAACTGCTTAAGCGACTATTACTTTATACACTACTTCAATCCATAAAGTAGCGATTTATAACAAAATCACCAACGGTAAAAAAACTTGTCTTTTCACATTTACAACTTATGGTACAAGTTAAAATCAATTTTACACCTGCTCTTCGACTCCACACTCATACCTCTCTCGCTCCGCCCGCTATAGCTATCAAACATACCAAGACTACTAATACCCACCCTTGAACATCAACCAATTCCCTATAGACCATTTAGCAAAACACCATACATTTGGCTGACTAATATCTATGCACAACAAAATTTGTTTCAGTCACTTTTACCATTGTGCATAGGATATTCTATATTAACACCGGAACTTATTTCTTTGCTGACCTCAACTTCGACTTCTTTCGACTGGGATGCTTCATTCATTGAAATGTCCTTTTGAGTCGTGCTTCCTACTTCACAAGAAGTTTCACTTGAATCACTCTCACTGTCATCCGAAGAATCAGAGGATCCGTCGTCATCTTCTTCATCGGGATCGTAGTCAACTTCCGCCCCTTCAAAGACGTACTGTCGAGGTTTCCAACTCAAGTATGAGCCCTCTGTGAATAACAAAGATTCCCTCGATGAAGCTCTAATCATTTTACGCCTACATAATCTATAAGCGGAGTGAGTATTACATTGAACTATGACTTACGTGGAAGTCGCGCTGCAATGTTTTCATTGATTTTCGGCTCCCAGCATGCTTTCAATGCTTGAATGTCATGCTCCGATTGCGGATCTTTGACATCTGCAACATCGTCGGCTGGGCCCGGGAACCTTGGCAATTTCTCCAACTCTTTGAGTTTTTCAGTGTTAGACAGATCGCCGTAGTCACTGCCGAGACTATGACATAACTCTGATATGATTGTGTCACAATTCCCCAACAATTCTATATCAAATGTACAGTGCGGTAGCGATTCTCGATTAATCAGAATCTGAGGAACATGAGCGGGCAGCATTCCTGAGACAGATAGACTAAATTAGCTTCATTCTTCAAAAGTTTAAACCTCAGAAGCGTAACACGAACTTATAAATCTTCCATTCAAATTACCTGGAATGAGTGAAACAGGTCTGACTCGTAGGGACGATCCAATAACAAGAAGGAGATCGCATACAGGCTTGTCAACATCCAAGTTATTATGAAACTCGTCAGGTAAATCTTCTCCAAAGAATACTATGTCGGGTTTCAGAATAGGCGGAAGTGGCAACGTCTCCGCCGTAGGATAATAATCTTCTTCGTCATCCTCGAATGACGGCCTTCGCGTTGCTTGCTCAGATGAATCGTCAGCAGCAGCCGCTTCAGGAGGTGGGGTAACCAAAGGGAATTCTAACAAATCCGTTTCTTCTGGAGTTGAACAGTTAGGGCAGAAAGGGATATCACCAGCTAAGACTTTATCCTTGATTTCCTCCGAATTCACGCTGGTTCTGCAACGGAGACAAGTAGCAGTGGCAAAGGAACCTGTGAATAAAATTAACCGTTAGTTATGATACGATAAAGAAATCATCATACAAACTGGTATCATCTGATTAGTCTCCAGTGTTCTGAGTACTTACCATGACACATGGTAACTCTTTCAATTCCAGCTATCTTCTCAAGAGTATCAATGTTCTGGGAGTAGTTTCTTAAAAGCTGCCCTCGCTGTTCTAATTTCCGAATAAACTTATGCGATAGCGATGGATCGAACTGGCCAGGGTACAGCTCCTTTGCAGTTAGGAAAAAAGGTCTAGGATCTCGTCGGAACAGTCTGATGTCAAACACACTTTGCGGATCCCTTAACTGAGGATGAACTTTAGATACTCTTGAATATAATCCATCCTTGGATCGAAAATCTGGTATGCCGCAAGACACCGATATACCAGCTCCAGTTAGCACCAAGATCCTTTTCGAACATCTAAAGTAAAATAGGCGTCATAATTTTAATGTAAGTTCTTACACGAACCAACCTTAAAAATCTTGAAATTCAGATCTTGAAATGCGTTATTCTTACCTCAATAATCTTGTAACATCCTGTAGCGTGGTAATATGCCGAAGCTTCAGTCGCGGAGGTGAAAATTCACGACAACTTAACAAGATGTTCATTATTCTTTGAAGTTGAGCATCGTCAGGGTTTCCCCTAAAATGACTTAGGAAGCGCTGCATCAGTGCGATTCGTCCAGGGTGTCCTTGGATTTCGCTGCTGGTAAAAATCTGTTCCCAGGTTTTATCAGATACTGGATTGTTAGTATCTGTATCGCTCTCCTGTTCGCTAGAACGGCTGCTGTTTAAGCTGTTTCCAGCTTCACTAGATTCGTAGCTACTGCTGTTACTGCTACTACTACTATCGCTCCTTTTCATAAACTGGCTGGCTCCGATTTCTGAACCGTTCGCAATTTCTTCATCCGGATCTGGTAGATCACTCAAATCCGTGGTCAGAGATAACGTATCTATGGACGACGAGGCTCTCACACTGCCGCACAAATCTTGATTTGTATCTTCGAATAGTTCAGTGCTCGTGGAATCTACGGAAATCAAAAACAAAATCAATAAAATTCGATTGTTTGCCCAAATCCCATCCCAAGTTGTCTTCCCACGACCAAACTCAAATGTTCCACGGAAATTAAGCTCATAGCATTCAAGAGACTATAGCAATTCACATTTACACAGAAGAATTTCGTACAACCATGTCAATCCCACGTGCATTAAAAATAGATGCATGTATTCCTTATGTACTCTCATTGTGATAACCAGTTACTACTACGCATGGCCGAAACAAACCGAATGAGTTTCGGCGGCAGTTGCATCTTAAAACAAAACCCTAAAAATTAGTCGCTGTAAGTTCCTAATATCGTAATTCAAATGAAGTGATCAACATGATTGGAAAAGTACGCAATTTTGTAATTATCTGATATGCTATCGATAAGAAAGGCATCATCACCACTAATCCATTAAAAATCTTCCCACGGCCGTGTCTATTCTTCAGAAATGCTTATCAAGTACCGATAATGACAAAGTCCTATGACAACAATTCTTCCGTCTCAATATTGTAAAATTCCGATATCAATTCCACATGACACACTATTGCTTAAGCCAAGATGATTACTTAATTACTGATTTGATTGTACTCTTACACGCATTTCTTCTCTCCTTTCGATCATACATCGTTCGCAGTGATTTTAACATATAATTTTCCACTCTTCCTAATTTAAGCTTTCCTACGCACAGATTCGTTCAATCAGAATCTCTGAATAACTTTTGTGTGCTCCTTACGGTGATAACAATAGCCTACATTGAGACTGGAAAATAGAGATTCTTCCGCACTACACAGACAATTAAAAGCATGTGAAGATTTATTCATGACAGTATTAAAATTATAAAAATTCCACCGGTTTGGCAAGCAAGCGGTCAACACGCTGATTCTGAGCTGAGATAATTAAGTCGTTCCTCCAGAACTCGTTAAATAAATAGCCTCAACTTCAATTAGAGCTAATGTACATCTCATGTTATTCATTATCCATTATTTCGACGAAATCCCAAATTTCTGATCTCAAAAGTTTACATAATTACGACGTAAATTCTATACAAACAATAAATATAAACAATGTGACAGCTTCGATGACAGCTGATCCACGTCACAAAAATAAAGAAAATTCAACTCTGGCAACACTTACACCATCTATTCAAACTTTGACGGAACTATTTGTAAAAATTTGAAATTCGCTCGTTCTACTCTAGGATTGGTCGATAGCTCCACCCCTTCTAAAGCAACGGACGAGTCAAAAAGTAGAAGAAGGAAAAGGTACATACCCAGCGAGAAGAAAGAGGAGACCTCCGTGTCGCCATTTTCTTCAAATTGGTGGCTACATGGTAATTCACCAAATCCAGAATCTCCAACTAGCAACGGGTCTTCGTTACTGTAATCCGACGCGAACCTTATACACCGTTTTTTCCGTTGCGGTTCCGAATCCGGTATCGAAAAATATAACGAACCCACCGAATTTTCGTCCTTAACGATGGATTTCTTGATGGAAATTTCCTCTTCTTCCTTCCTCCCTATGATGATTTCAGCCTTGTCCTCCATCTTCGTCCCTTCTCCGTCGTAGTTGGATGTGAGTGTGAATATTCCAGACAGTGGTGAAGCAGACGAGAGTCCCGCACACACACACACTCACACACAAACACACGTTGAATTGAACAGTGTTCAAAGTGCAGCTCCTCTCTCCAAGAGCTTCTAGAGAAACCTCCAGCTAGTTACCCCACCTCATCTCCGACCCCTCGTCACTCCTTCCGCCGTCCAAACCAATGCTAATCCTTTGGGGGTCTGCTCAACCCCTGAGCCGGAGTGACGAAAGGGATGCTCCCTCTTCCTCGACAAGAGAGCCGGTACCGCCAAGAAACCTGACGTATTTCCTTTGGTACAGATCCCGGTGCTGCAACGCTTCAAAATACGACAGGGTTATGTGAAGCCTTCGGGAGGGTCTCGTTCGTTTCCTTCTTCATCGTCTCTGTCGCATCCTCCTCTTCTTCGTCATAAGAACGTTCTGGCCACTTCTGCAGCAACTTAAGCTGTTTTGCTACCAGAGCAAACGGTTCTATCTGCCAAGTCTACATCACACTGGAGTGCTGCCCTGCATTTGGTGAGTCAAGAGATGAAAATTTTCCATTATGCTTTTTACACATTAACCATCTGTGACTCATTCATTACACTCTTGTTCTTATCTAACTTCTTTCTAAGCGCGTACATACATCTTGCCTCAGGGGATGGCGGAGGTAGTGGGGCAATACGAGCATTATAAGATACGGCAAATCAATGGCGGCGCTAAATTCAAATATTGAAACATTAAAAAATACAGATACAGAATTGCAGAAAATTAAATTTGTAAATTGTTCAGGACTGATATCACTTGCAGTTTAGAATTTAAATATTCAATTTTTAAAATTAGTTATTCTATTTTTAGCAGTAAATTTTAAGATGGTATATTCCATTCTTAAATAATTTTATCCTTGCTATTTTTAATAAAAAATTGGCTAACAATGCAAATTTTCAAGTATATTTTTTTAGAATATGCGTATATTTATGCTAATTCGAATTCAGAAATTATAAAATTAAATTCTACCACCTTTCGACACCGCTTATACTATGAAAATTATGCGGTGTTACACGGTGACGAGCGAAGCGATCTCTCGTTTTCTTTATATTGCGTACATGCAACTTTATGTTAGAGGGGAAACGGGATGGATTAAACTAGTAATATTGCAAGTCTCGTTTTAACCTGACTCTTCCTATCTATGGAGCTTGGAGTAAAAGCCGCATTGTAGTGCTTTTGTGTACCTTCATTCGCCTGCTTTAGAACTTAACCGCTGCAGGAAGCAGCAGCACCAGTCGACAAGTATATGTACTGATCAATATAAATTCTGAAATACCTGATTGGATCAAAGCCCTTCCGACCCCGCCTATGTGGTGGGGCACAAACAGATTCGTATAAACCCGCTGATCACATGGTGTATTATTTGCGGAAAGTTTGAATTGAATTGGAGTTATAAAAAAAATTTACTTCACGTATGTACAGCGTGTATAATCAAACGGGATGATTGAATTGGTCTCATGCAAGGGTCCAATCGCTATATAATAACACGTATAATATCGCGTTAAAGTTTAATAATTTAAACCAAATTAAAGAGTGGTTCAAATTTTGGAAACTCAGAAACTTGACCAATCTTTTCGTCGAATGGACGACGACTAAATTAAAAATTTCGTTTGTTGTTCGTCTTAACAAATATTTTGGTAGCAAATCCAATATTTATACTAATTTAAAACAGCTTTGTTAAATAATTATATATATCACCAAGGCATCAAATGATAGACGGATAATTAAGCCTAAATACGAGAATAAGAATTTTATCGTTCAGCGCAACATTATAATCTGCATGAATAAGGTGTTACCTGCGGCTAATATTGCTCATGAATTACAAGTGCATTCCACGAGAGCTTTAAATATTCTCAATAACTTTGAATTTAAGTGATACGAAGTTTCTGAATTCGTCAAAAGTAACCGAATATTTGGTGTTGTGAATATTTAAACTAGTTTAAACGATGGGTGATGATTTGTTATTAGATCCTGATATAAGATTATGGGTGTTTGTACCCATTATAATTATAACATTTCTAGTCGGAATTGTAAGGCATTATGTGGCTATGTTATTATCAACACAGAAGAAAGTAGAATTAATTCAGGTGCAAGATAGTCAAGCCATGATCAGAGCAAGGGCTCTGCGGGAGAATGGTAAATATTTGCCAGAGCAATCGTTTTTGATGAGAAGACACTTCTTCAACGATGAAGATTCCGGATATTTCAAAACCCAAAAACGGACTGCTGCCCCTCAAAATCCGATGTCGGATCCCAATATGATGACTGAAATGTTAAAGGGAAATGTCACAAACGTTTTACCCATGATTCTTATCGGAGGATGGATCAATTGGACATTTTCTGGATTCGTGACAACCAAAGGTAATATAGTTTTTCCTGACAAGGATGGAGAAATGTGTATGACGAGGACTATTAATTGATACACGTGTGAACGCATGGTAGTAATAAAATTGATTTCCTGTTTCACAGTGCCGTTCCCGCTTACTTTGAGGTTCAAGCCGATGTTACAGCGAGGAGTAGAGCTCCAGAGCCTGGACGCTTCCTGGGTATCATCTGCATCTTGGTATTTCTTGAACGTTTTCGGTCTTCGAAGTATCTACACCTTAGTTCTTGGAGAAAACAACGCTGCTGACCAATCACGGGTGATGCAAGATCAGATGTCAGGAGCCGCTATGTCAATGCCTCAAGATCCAAAAGCCGCGTTTAAGGCAGAGTGGGAGGCTTTGGAGGTGGCTAAACATAATTGGGTGCTGAAAAACGCTGAGAAGCGTCTTGTTGGAATAATCGAGGGCGATGCGGAGAAAAGCAACAGTTCTAGAAATGGTTCTTAATTTTACTAGCAAGATTCGTTGAATTGTGCGTGTTAATTCTAGGATGAGACAACCTTTGCACTGCTGTCAGTTCCGTTATGTATGTGTAATGGAGCCAATGTTTCCATTTTATTATCGTATATAAGTGAACTCCTTGTTTCATAATTCTAAATCGCCACAATAAATCCGTTTACGTGTACGTATTTCGTCTTCTTTTCCTTAATCGTGACAATAAATTACGTGCTACTGCCTAGTAGTTACCATCGAAATCACAGCTTCGTTTAGCATAATTACCAGGTTTTGGTCTAAAATACCATTTCTCGCAATGTAGTAAGTTAAAATTATAAGTTTCATCATCAGTTACTTTCACATAGCTCGCCCATCAATATAAAGCGGAGGTTAGCATCTCTCCACATAAAATTAAATCAAACATTGCTTGAATATCGAAAAATTAAACTTAAGTTCACACGCAAACTCGAAATATATATGTATGTATATACGATTATCATTAATCTTAACCTAATGCGTTTACGGACTAAATCATAAAATACTTTCCTCGATAACCCTTAGCCGAGGGAATTTGAAATGTTCGTCACAGGAATATATCAGTGTTAAATTTATAGATAATCATATGTATCTGCATAACAAAAGTATACATTTTAAGTCATAATTCAGGACCCGCCGCATATATTCTCAATCATAAACTATAGAAGGACTCAACATTATTTTAGTTTCATTTTTAAACAATTGTTCATCGATATAATTTAAGTGCAAATTACATTCACTGGTTTCACCGTAATATAATTCAATCATTAACACTATTTTCAATAGCTGAGCTATAAGTCTGACTTGATTAGGGTAAAAAAGCTATTTTACAACCTAAAGTTCCCGATCAGAACTTTGGCTTGTCCTAGTCTGACCATTGTCTTCTGCTGCACCCTGCAGGACCGTGCTGGCAGTAACGTCTGCTGACTCTTGATTTGTACTCCCAGCGTTTTCGTGATGGCCATTTAATTCCTCTCCTTCATTCTCCTGGGTTTGATATAGATTATTGTGCTTCAGACTAGATTGGTGCAATTCGTCAACCGCTTCCTTCAGTGCATTAACGCTCTGCCTTCCTGTGTTGTACGACGTTATGTGAAATTTTAAAGACTCGAGATCTTCTTCAGCCTGAAATGCAGAAAGAAATTGTACTGTACATTAAAGTAACCACGTAGTTATACATGTCATAATCATGGACAAGCTCAAGCTAAAACCAAGTAAGCAAAAGTACAAGTTCCCCATATAAAATACCTTATTCCAGCTTACCTGATGTAATGTTTTCAGTGCAGAAATTAACATTTCATGCCATTTTTGCAATTCCAATCGGTGCAACTCCTCTTGCTGTTGTAAGAGAGTGACCCATTCCTGATGATTTCTTGGAACGTTTCTGCAAAAATTGGATCAGAAAAAAACCTTTAAATTCACCCACGCAAATACAATGAAACAAATGCTGCTCCAGTCCCCTATTAACCAGGGCCGAATATTAATTACTAACAGTTAGTTCACGGCACTCACTTAGGAAAAGTAATTGCAGGTGTCGAGAATAAAATCTGAGATTTAGATGACTCGAATCTCGTCAGTTTGACGTATAGGAATGCGTTAAGAAGAAGTAGGCAAGTGAGGATGCCCAAGATAATTTTCAGCACTATGGATCCCTCCGCCTGGGTTTGTGATCCAGAGCTAACAGTAGACGAATCCATTAAGCGCGGGATAGCTCCGTTGGGAATGATAACTGAAAAAAGAAAGGAAAGCAAATTAATTCTGAAATTTGAGCTTTCTCAACCCGGGTATTTATACATCGATTGTGTTCTACTCACCACTCTTGGACACATTCGGCGACATAGAAGCACGGACCAAGTTTGGCGAAGCACACGGGGGCGCAGACGGAGCAGGGTACTTTTTCCGACCGCCTGGACGACGAGTCGGGCCACTCCTCGCAGTTGCAGGTGTTGGAGGTGCCGTGATATTTGCGTTAATTTTAGCACATTCCTCCTTCAGCGCTCGTTCCAAAGAAGTATAAAATTCTTCCAGGCCCGCCCAAGTATTCCTTTCAATAAACCCTGGGAGATAAAAAGGTCAAATCCAAATTTACAGCTCGTTTACGAGATTATATTATACTCCGACATTCGATAACCCAATCTAAAAATACGCGATTTTTGTCCGACCACATCATATAATATCTTTAAATCATCCCAGCAGGTGCAACTCCTGTACTTAAATCCGTCAGACACGCAAAACCGAAGGAACTGATTGAATACTTGCCAGGATTCACTCAGGCAATCAATTTAAATCATTGATGGTATAAAACACTACCCCTTTTTCTGACAACTGACGAAGAGTTACACCTCTTTGGATTACACAAGTTTTTTTACATACTATTATACTATCTACACTTGTTACATAACCATGCTCTACAGGCACTTAATCACAGATTTCCTCCATCCTAACCGTATATTCTTCAGACCATCCACCTTGACCTTTCCATGCTATAATACATTAAATCCCCCATCATCAAAATCTATTTCTTTTACCTTTCGTCATTGAGAAGACAGACTTCCTATACTTGATTTGATTGATTATACAGAGCTTAGTTTCGTGGGCAGAATGGCGAGTGAGACAAAAATGTGTTGTGACGTAAAAGCTGTCAGCGTAAGGAATCCCAGCATTGACGGATTCCGAATCTATGGCGTACATAACGTTAGGTTTACTCACTGGGAGCATTACCTACAACAAAAATCCAGGTAGTCAATTAAAACCAGTACTTCAGAACACCCCGTAAGGGTAATCAATTTAGCATGACGTCAATGAGACAATAGAGGAAACTAAGGGGCAGCCACGAATCCGTCCTCAGGGAATCGAAAATCCTTTGGACTAATTTACGAACAAGGGGGGCAGAGACTCCAGCCCGTGCCGTAGCACTACAAGTACAGATCAAAGCAAGACTCTCTTCAAATAATACAAGAGGAAGTGTAGCAAAAATTGGATTCCAAAACTCCCGGGATCGTGACTGTCGTCCCTAGTTTCTTCTTCAGTTACTTTCATCTCATCACATCGATCTCTTCGAAAATGCTGACCTGTGTTTCTGTGACTTGAGAGTGTTTAGGCCCCATGACATGATTGAGCGTTACAGTAAAGGATACTTGGCGAACATTTTGAGATCCGTCAGGGCTCTTGTGCCAATCAGACTGAAGAATATCTATAACAATTAAAATTGCTTAATTACGTTAACTCATTCACTCACAGCTTTAAACTGCTATATAAACTAAGTTTTTGGAAACACTATAACCTACCAAATGTCTTCCTAGATGTGTGTAAGTCTTGAAAAAATTTAGATTTAGTAAAGAGCATAGTGAACAAATTATCCACATCCGTAGGGATAATAGAGTCCACAACCATTCTTCCAAGCTGATGGGAAACCGGGCAAATTGGTATCTCATAGTTAGCGTCATCTTCAGCGGGAACTATCGATGGAACCGCTAGCTCGACCTCTCCTTCTGAATCACTACTGTCACTCAAATCCGTAATAGGTCCTACAACAGCAAGAGCTCCTGCATCCGGTAATAAAAGTCCACCGCTCTCTCCCCCACCCCTTCCGCCGATCACTGTTCCTAGCGATATCGGAACACCGGAACCCAAGTCGCTAGCGCACACCTGCTCAAACAACAAAATAAATACATTAGCAATCCATCCGTCACAAACGACAATATCATTAATCATCACGCATTTTAAATGTCACGTCTTCCCGCACCCCCGGATCAATAAACTATCATCATCAGCTTGTCTTTGTCAAAACGGCTTATTGCTGCGTCTAGTCTATAGTTAATTGCTCAAGATTTTACAATGTAGCATGCTGTACTGCATCTTCCGTAGCAGAGATGTTAGATGCGAATTTAGCGCGCTTCTTCTACAATTTCTCCAAGTGCTTTTAAGCTAGGAACGTGGAGCAGCACACCTTAACTCTTTGCGTGCCAGAAACTGTTAAGTCGCGAAAATCCGTGCTCTCTTCAACTTCCCCACACTCCAATTACGTACTTATGGCTATTTTCTACTTACTAAAACACACCCCTCCCCTCTTATATATTTGCTAGCCGTTTAGTATAGAATCACCCCATCTAAAAGCAGGCTACGAAAGCAGGTCATTGTCCATAAAGCTTCAAACCTTTATAGCATGGAACTTACATCGCTTTCATGCAAAATCGCTAAACTACTCCTGCTTTGTGTCTCCTCACAAGCCTCATGCAAAGGTGTTACTTGAGGTGCAGCTAGTGAATCCTCCAAAGTTCGTGGAGCTACAAGAACGTGGATAGATACGTAATGCATCTAAAACTTTACTATCCACAATAACAGCCCACCTGAGTTTTTCCCGGTCGTAATACTACTCTCAAAGTGAAACAATCAAATCCAAATAACAATTCCGAGCTACTTCTAGTCTTCAAATATCCCATAGTTTACCAACAACACTTAAGCTTAAATGTCAAGTAAAAAACCGGGCAAATTGACTCATAACATGCCATCCTCACACCAACCAGCACCACTACCACCATTTCCCATCCGATCTTGAAAGCAACCGTTTTCTCCAGTGTAGCTACCAACCAGCCCAAGCCGAGTAACTTGCGTTTGTCAGTTTTAATTTATCCAAGGAATTAAATTCACCATTTTCGCGAATTTTTTAAAACACAATCACTGCAACACTTTTGCCTCCAATTATGAATGCAACAACCAACATTAAAACTGAAATGACACGGAGTGGGAAAATAAGAGCCAGACGGTTTGGTACTTGCAAACTTTTCACATTCACAGCTTAAATTTTGCAACGATGCAGCGTCATGTATAAACAATTTGCAAAAGTATCTTAATTTTTAATTCCGACAGTTCCATTCCCGGGTACTTTAGAATCCCATGGCGAAAACAACTTGTCTCGCAAAAACTTTCCCAATTCCCCCGTCCTGTTACACAACACCAATGAATTTTAAATAAGCTTCCAGCCTACACCGTACACTCTTCCAGTATCACTTCCATCCGATGCAGTTGACTTCCATAAACGTTTTGCAAGTGCAGGCCCTTAAGTTTGCAATTCGGCAAGTTGGTGACTTTGCAGGAATTCCTATCTTTTTTCCCTTTACCAACTCAGTTTGGAGGAAGCCAGCAGGCCAAAATGAAGGGGAAAAAATAGCTCAATCCCTAATTTGCCAATTTTCCAGGAGCAAATCTAATAACCTGATGGTCAAGCGATACGGAACAAGAATGAGGAATGCAGTTCCTAACGAAATTAACGACAGCAACTCTCCTTCCTTCCGTCCTCCTCACAAATTTCATCAAGTCGTATATATGAATTACTTTGGGACGTGAGAGAGATGAGAAACATTAATTCAATACACCAACTCAACATAACTTACAGGGCCACTTCCCCAGAATAAGATTAGGAAATCGGTATACGCTCATGATGAACACAATCCCCTCTGATTCGAACTACATACTACATTACAAAACTAGCAAAGTCAGCTCTTCAACTCTTGCTCTCCTCCCCTCTCTCGTTAGCTTCCTTCCTTCCGTCTTGTCTTCAGTAAGTTCTTGAACACTGTTGTACAATACACATCCTTCCGCTTTAATAAAAGGTCTCCTCCACCTCCTTCCATTCCTGCTCACCTTCAAGCAGCATACCAAAGGCCTCCAATTTGCAAAATTAAATGCATGTGTGTGCGGCTAAAGAAACATCTCAGCATCTCCCCCTTCTTTCTTCTTCCTATTCCTAGTCTTTTCCTCTACTGGAATTCCTAGACACGCGGACACACTTCACACGACAAGAGCATCTCTAGGAGCAATTCAAAAGATTCTCAATAAGAATTTCCCACATGCTTATTCGTCTCCTCTTTTTTCCTCAGATTGGAACAGATTTGTCGTCAAGGACTTTAATTTCAATCCAAAATAATTTTTCTTCGAATAAACTTTCCAGAAGAATGGGCGTCATGGTAACCCCTACTTTGTCCTTTTATGCAGCCGCCTGTACATTCTGGGAATTGTCGCTTTGCACAGTACACTTCCACTGCAATACTGAAACTCAGCCAAGGAGGAATGAATTGCATCAACAACAAAATTGAAGCATAAAGAAACTTTCTCTCCGCTCAATTACGTGAGCTACGACAAGTTTTCCTATTTTTCTTTGATGTTTTCAATATTCAAATTACTTTTCCCTTCTCCAGGATTTCCATTAAGTACGGAGAAGCAAGCAAGTATAAACAGCAGAGGGAAACAGCGCTTCGACTCCTACCTTAGCTTACATTAGATCCCATGATTGATTATCGACCGTTTCTGCCTAATTTCCCTAGTTAGATTCATTCTTCACAAGACTTGTTGTCATTCAACCCCTTATTTCGACCGTAACAAATTAGAAATCATGCTCAAGCTAACGTGCTCCCAGAACTTATTCTTTCAAATACAAAACGCCCCCAAGTCCCTCGACGACAAGATAATTAACATGAAAGACGTACACACGCATAGGATTTAATTTAGTCCCTTTGCAATACATATTATTATTTGTTGCCAATCTGGTCAACCGTCTTATAAGTGGTTACTGTCCTTAAACTCCCACGCCACCTTAAATTTTGCAATGCCTATAAACTCGGTAAACGCTGGAATGAAGAACCAAGTCCAACGCCCACATTAACTAATTTCAGACCAATTTCCAATCATTTTACGGACAGTCAGAGAAGAAGCCCAAGTCCAAGGTTGGAGCTTTCTCATGTTCATATAATAGTCACAACTTCTATCACTACCCTAACCTCTAAACGCATAACGATGGAACCTTCGTTAAATTTTCATGAAATCCTGAATCGATCGCTCCAGAATTCCATACCTGCCCATTCATTTCTATCCCAGCAAGTCGCATAACATTCGCTTTGAATTTATAATAAAAAGTCATTCAGTAGCAGCATTGGGTTGAAAACAGGTAAGTTGAAAACATGAAGCAAGTTTACAAAATCCAAGAACGCCCAATTGAACATCGATCTTTACCTCACTCAAAGTCAAATCAATTGCGGAACTGACGGAGAATATCCTGACCTGAACATCTACCTTACAGGAAAACAAGATTTCCTGGACGAATTCTATTGTTTTTTTTGCAATTAATTCCATTATTTCCTCTGCGTTTTACGTTTAACCTTTTATAGTCACCACGGCCGTACATAGTGAGGAAAAAATCATTTAAAACATTATATTCTTTTGTACTAAACAGAATAGGCAGCTGCGTTACATCAAACCAGGAAATAATAAAAGCGATCAATTTTCTAGAGGTCTAGCTGCTAGCTGCATGCTATAATAATGTAGCTTTTAGTTACTTGCTCATTCCTACGTTTCCTCTTCGTTAATCCTTTCAAATATATTCCTGCTTCCTGAAAGTTTCCTAATGCACCTACCTTTTTATATTGAAATCTGCGAAACTTTGTTCTTGTGGTAGCAATTGCAAATTTTGCTGTAATTAGCAACTGGAATTGCAGTATCTATGATATCTTTGACGTCGAACAAACAATGAAGATACTTTAAGATTCTGGAATATCCACCTTGTCTCTACGCAAGTGTGCGATTAAATTCGCGAAATCGCAACGCAACTGTTCATAGTTATTCATTAGGTTAGTTTGGTTACATTATCAAAGCGTCACGACATTCAGGGTGAAGGTAAACAAGATCTTTTACCACTCTTCCAAAGAATCTCCTCCCCACTAAACAACAAATCAAATGTGACGGCGATTGACGAATGCGGGAGGAAGATACACAGTCGAACCACAACAAACATATGCACGCAACAATCAACCTTGGATATTCAAGTTCTTGGCTAGTTGCCGACGTGATTGCCATCAGCAGTTCACTACCTCTTAAACTCACTATTGTATTCCATCGCATCCATATAGTCATATCATGAAATAAGCAACTTAAAAAACCCATCATTAAAATTACATCATATTAAATGAGGTGAATCACGCACTATTGAGTGGCGTTCTTGCCATCCTCTATCATTGAACTTCAGGCAAAACTATCGTAATTCTATAGAATCTGCGCAATACTAAATACACAACTGACAAGCGGAATACATTATTAATCACCCCAATCTCTTATCTACAATTACAGGTGTATGATAATTCCATCCATGCGTCTCATACTCCATCTAGCATACTGATTCTTGCACTTAACTCTGCTTGGTTTACCTGTCAAAAATTATTTTGGAATTATAATCTAACTCTAAACATAAAAGGCCGACCTGCACCATAGTATAATCCACAATTAATCTTCAGCAGGTGCACTGTAATAGCGAATGCATGGCTTAACCGCTTAACTGCTGAACTATCCCTTCGCATCAAGACCACGTACCATTACGAATTTGCAACAAGAAGAGAGCTCAAAGCCCTTCTGGAAGAGCAGGTGCAAACAGAACTAGACGACAGGTGTAAAAGACAATCAAGGAATATCATACGATGATACAATTGTCAACACTTGAAATAGAACTTTTGTACATCTCAGATTTTCCATCACCTGATTCACCCTTCCATATCCTCTTGACCTATAGTACAAGCTTTTCTTCCCCTGCAAGTTTTAAACCGGGTATATTGCAACTACTCCCATATATGATCCCAAGAGACTTGTAAATGTCAATAAATCCCACTCGAGCCATACATTCGCACGACAATTTCCCTTGTTTCCTCATAAAACCTAATCTCTGCAAATCTGGAACTCTTGGCAACCAGCCGTTGTAACCTGGCAGATGATAACCCATCCAAGCCATACTGCTATTTACATTGTCCTTGCAAATTTTTTCACACAATTAATCTACATCCTGACGTCAGAAGCAGTTATTGCCAGCACGAGGAAATAATGTTGTGTTGTGATGCCTGATGCCATCAAATTAAGTCTACAAAACATAATTTCAAGTGAATATTTCCTCTTCGTACAAAAATTGTATCCCTTCGCACAGTAAGAACGATATAAACTCTTCCCTCTTTGCTCTTATCTTGCTCCTTCTATGATGGATATTAAGTATATTTCAAGTGGTTACTACATTTTATATGAGTAAAAACCACTTGGACGTCCCAAAGGTTTTTTACCCCAGTATACATACGTGCAAAGGATGTTTCTTGTCCCTCCAAGTAGTAGGTATTGCAGGACATACAGAAAGAAACCATAAAGAGAGGACAAAAGTAGGTAAATTTTCAACCATTATTCCTTCTTTCTATACACTTCCAGAAATTCTAGACTTAAATACTTGAGCAAACAGAACTTGATAGCTCTCATTTAAGATTGCATGCAAGTCTAAATTCTAGAACAGTCATGCATGTATTCCTAGTGGAAATTCCACAAGGAATTATGCAAGCTCTCATTCAGCAGAGACATAGAGCAAGTATTCACAATTTGTTTCTATATTCAGCTTCCAGAATCTTCCTGGATAATTCAAGTTTCTTGACTCTCTTCTCCTGCACAAGTTAACAAACTTGTTCCAGTAATTTTTACTTCCTCGCTTGTTCCTCCTCTACATTTTCCAGAGTTTCGCCTTTCTTAGGTTTTCTTAAAGGAAGTGCAAACTGCATAGGCTGAGTTTAGCCGCTGGTCTTCTCAGAGAAGCAAAAGAAAAAGAGCACTTGAAAACCTTTTCTAGGATCTTTTAAAAAGTGGATAAAAATTTATCTATTCCTTGTTCTAGCAGTACCATCGGTACGAAAGAACATGCATATTTCGCACATGAGATTTAGCGAAATGCACTTGATAGCTAGTGCTAAATCCAGGCCGTAGTCTGGAGACACTATCTCCCAACCGTTGCCGTCTATCGATCGCAAACTCTCTATCTACAAACCTTCCTCCATTCGCCTTTCCCTAGATCTATTTCGAGATACAAGTCAGCAAGACCACAGACACGTTTGCAACTTCGCCATGCCAGAAACTATAGAAACTAGCACAACTTCAAAGATGCATAAGTGGAAGCAAACTCTCTTCTTTCTACTAAAAAAGGATATTAGAAATATAGGACGCAACAAAGTAAATATTTACTAATTCGTAGAAAGGCGAGTGGTAGAAAAGTGGTAAATGTAAGAATAATAATATTTCGTCTCTCCAATTTAATTTCTTTCTCTCTCTTTGAACAAAATCCTTCAAACACGTGCTTTCTCTCAGCTTAACAATTCCAACACAATAGTCCCCCCCTCCCAAAGCTCTCCTATATCAAAGCTTCCATGGGACTTTCTCTACTTTCTCCACACGGCTCATATCTAACGGTGCTCAGTTCTAATCCTGCGGAGTTCTGTCTATACCTTCTTGTCTACCCGTACTTTGTTGGATAACTGTGGAATTTTTGCAAGATGACACTCGAAAAATGACAATGCAGACAAGCCATAGCGATTCATAAAGAATGCATCACCTACTTTCCCCGGGGGTACTAACAACTACTATTATAATACTTTTTGCTGTCAGCGAAAGCAGTGAAAACGGTTGCTTTGGGGTTTGACGCTTACCCTGCCTGAAAACGCGGCTGCCTTTGAATTCAGAATTCTCTTCAGAAATAATAAAAGTTTTGTATGACGTTCTATATACTTTACTACAAGCGGAAAGCTGTAATATGAGTCAAGTTTACGAAGCAATTATAATTGATTACAGGGTGTGTAAAAGGCTGATAAGAAGCGCCTTCAACTACCCTTCAGGGGCACAGCGCACAGTTGTAAAAGTCATTAGAGACAAGGCAGTCACCATTTACCAGCCATTACAATGGCGGCTGACCTTAAACTAATTCTATATCTAGCTGCAACTTGAGTTACCTCCTAGAGCCTAACCTTGCATTCAGTAACCTAAAACCCAACACATCTCAAAGACCTAATTGTATTTTCCAACCTAATTTAAATCCAATCATAGAAGTCAATATTAAAATACCTGTTCTTTCTCTTTCGCCTTATCCTTCTTCTTCCTCCTTCCGAAAAGACCGCCACCGGAGGATTTGGCACTTCCGGAACTACCCGAGGAAGCAGATGAGACAGAGCCCTTTGGCTCTCTCTCAAAGATTGGAGCAGGTACATTAGGCGGGGCAGTTTTAGGAGGCGTGGGTAAACTTGGAGTTCCGGGGCTTGGTGTCTTAAGATTATTAATTGAATTCAGACTTCTTGCTGACGTTTCACCATAGTTTGATGCATCTAGCCCAATTTCCTCAGGATAATTATTAGCTGTATATTTGCTAGATTTTTTCTTCTTATTAAACCGTCCTTGATTACTATTATCATTTCCTCCAAGGTCAAGATAGAGCCCATTTTTCCGAGCGCGCGAATTACGATTCTTGCCATCAGTTTGATGAGGGCCATTCCCAACTTCCTCACCATGGTCCAGATGATTAGCTTGTGAAGACATTATAATATTTGGCAAATCATCCCTATTTAAATCCTCGACACTCGTTACAGCCTTCCGCCTCACCTCCGCTCCTAAACTCACTAGGTCAACGGAGCTTTGAGTTTGTCTTAGGGATAATTTGTTAGTTGTACTCGATTCAGTAGTCGAAATTTTAGAAACTTTTCGGGATCTTGATGAGAAGAAATTAAATTTTCCCACACTTTCCTTCGTTGACTTGAATAAACGTAGATTATTGTTTCCGTCGTTAACATCCTCGGATTTCCCTCCAGTAATCCCCCTATCACTCTTGCTATCATCATACTTTTCTCCGTCAATTTGTATTTGAATGGGGGTAACAAAGCCGTTTTGATTTACTTCGTCCCCCATTTCTCCAGCACCGCTCCGCTCCAAATATATTCGCGGACTGTTCTTCCTATTATTGTTATCTAAAATAGCCGTTTCGGACATTACGACCGGGGACGGCATGTTAAAAATTCAAAAAACCGTTTAACTTAAATCACCAAGTTGTGCACTTTCCACAATTAATTACACCTTCTAATCAGGATCGATCCCATCACAGCGTAGTCTTAAGGGAATAGCAAAGAGTTATCAAAATTTGACAAGTTATATCACACAGTTATCACAGAGAATTCACATTTAGCTTCATAGGAACGCAAAGTTACAAACAGCAATAATGCCCAGTCACTGGACAAACCAATACGTGTCCTCTACTTATCCAGTCACTCACACAAAAGCAGCGAAGGCGTCATGCGATGCACACAACATAAATCCACAACTGGCCTTGCCTTGACTACGAGTTTGGCACTGGACACTACCCTGGACAGGACACTGGACACTGGGTTATGCCTGTTGTCGAAATATTTAATAGTTTGTCAATATTCTCAATGCTCTACGTCCTACCCAACGTTCATTTCTGATCGATTTCCAATAATTCTCACAATTCGTCACTTTAGCTAGCTTCCATCAAGTTTGCTTTCCCTAAATGCTATATATTCATTCCTCTTGTATAATTGGGCGGCTATTTCTTCCTACTAGAAATACTATTGTCACGGACGAGGAGGCTTCTGGAGAATAACTGACGTCCGGCCTGTCCACGGAGCTTTGTAAAGGCTCTCCAAGTCAGTCCGTCTTTCCGAGCCTCTGTCATCAAAGCTTATAAAACCTCCTTCAGAAGCTACCTAATGGTCATCTACTTGTGCCTGTTTTCTAAGCAAACTATACCAATGCTTTACACCTTTCATCAAGTGGACAACAAGGTCCTTGTTAACCGCCTTTTCTAGAATCCCTTAAGCTATAACTACAGCAAACTAACCTGCCAACTATCAACGGACGGAACCCGCCAACTTTTTATCTTTTTTCCTTGTCACTTGCCGAACTTCTTCCTGATTCTTAAGTAATCATCATTTTAGTATTTCGTTTACCTTTCTTCCTGTCTATTTTATCTGCTCTTATAACTGATGACGTACATGCTCTCTCTGCGTAACGTAGTATCTTACAAGTAACAGTTATTTACGTCACTACATATTTTGACAACTTCACGAGTATTCCTTTACTTCAAGTTAGAAATATGTAAAAGCAATACAGTAAATTAACGGCCCTGCGTCAATCCTCTCTACTGTCTCTACTCTTATGCAAATGAACCGAAGGGCCAATAAACAAATATCCAATTACTGTAATATTACGGCTGACCCAAGCTGAAACCGAAATAGCCGCAACTTAAATGATGTATTCCTTCAAATCCGTGTAACGCTGCAATTTAAATTATCTAACAACACAATTCCTTTGTCTGTCACCTACTGCTTGCTTTTTGCTTCTTGTTGTCTCTCGTGGTTCTGAAAAAACTGGATTATCAGCCTATATATTCTTTCTCTAAACTTAACCACAAAGAGCAAACTCTTTTGTCACCATCCTCAATCACCCACCACATCCTCCTGACTGAAGCTTGCGGATCAGCAATCTAATCGTAGTTAAAAAGGATATTTCTCTGCTTTAGCTTAGTTAGCAGTCGCACTGGTCAGGCCAGTTACTTTATATTCGCTGAAGTATAGTTAATATAGTTAGCAGCTCTCCAGTCGAACTAACTTTACACAGTTGTAATTCTCTCTTCTGCTAATTTGCTTATCAGCAAACCGTTCATTTACTGATATGTTTTCCGATGTACTGCACCATTTTTAAGCCTAACCAATATGTTCAACTAATGGCATTGACACTTGAGTGGGAACAAGTGCTTCAATTCAAAGATAAATTACACAGGATCAACATGAAAGAGAGATCGGGGATTTTTAAAAACCCCGTTTAACATGGGTAACATACGTTTGGAAACTTTGTTTTAGCGCGCGCGCTCCATATTTGTTCACTGCGCTAATCTTTGAATACGTTGGGAGTTAAAAAAAAATCATCGTTGAGTAGATGAATAAGGCTTCAGATTGATACCACTCTCATGATTATCCGACAAGAACTGTACTTTTAATCGCAATCTACATTCTGAGAAAATAAAGCTGGGACAGCCTCAGTACCTTATCTTGAGCTTGCTCATCGTTTCACCTTCACTGGTTTTCTATGATTTTAGTCCATACATTTTACAAATGTTATATAAATAAAATTGCAAACTTGCAATTCAAACGTCCTTAGTAGAAGGGAGTAGGAAACTTAACACAGCTTTGAGTAGCTAGCAAATGTTTGCAAATAGCAGATATTAGTATTTGCGAGAAAATTTTATTTCTGAAAATTACATGATCTTCCCACACCCAAGACAGTTTTTCTATTAACTATGATACTGTATAACCGTCACATCTGCCTGCTGGATTGCTACAACATACTTCCTGGAATCGAACATTATACCTTATTCACCTCTTTGCTTTTGCCTTTGCCATACCATACTGTACAGGGGTTGCCTCACGGTAGCTTCATTCTTGAATCAGCCCATTCCAGCTCTGAATATGCAAATTTTGCAAATTATTCACCAACTTTCCACGCTTCACTTGACAATCTTTCCTATTTCCCAGTTGCTTCCTCCCCTTCATTCCTCCTGCATTAGCTTCTCATTCTAAGATCCACGGTTTACTCGTCAATGACCGATTACAGACTGCATGCCAACACAGAAGTGGATGGACGGTAGAAACCCACCGTGAAAAAGCAACATTAAACATTTAGCTAAGTAGACAGTTCACCTTGCAAGAATCATATGGAAAATCTCTCTCCCTCATCCCTTGGTCATAACCAAAATAAACGGCAAAGCCGGTGTACGGAAGTGTCGAAGATAAATGTAGATTTAATTATCTACAAGTATCTTCTAGTTTTAATAAGCTTTAATTTTATAATATATGTGAATTATTCCTTCTTTTTAGTAGGATAGTGCCTGTAGAAAAAGTTAGCTTTCAGCCCTCACTACCTGTGCTTTCAGCTCTCGCTCCGTTTATCCCTATGCTTCCGCGTTCCATCCGTTTATCCCTATGCTTCCGCGCTCGCTCCGTTTATCCCTATGCTTCCGCGCTCGCTCCGTTCATCCCTATGCTTCCGCGCTCGATCCGTTCATCCCTATGCTTTCCGCTCCCTATAAGCTTATCATTAGCAAAAGTTACCACAAAGCATGCACATAGTGGTATTCGAACCCTTGCCCTTCACTTTCCTATACCGCTTCTAGTGCCTGCGCTCTACCAACTGAGCTACGGCATGGAGTAGGAAATGCATGTACATCACGTGTTCACCTGAGATAATCTCCTTAATTGACCTGTATCTCAGTGACCAATTGACCAATATCACTGAGATTCAATAGCGATGGTCCTGATACATGTATCTACATATCCTGAAAATTTCATTACAATCCATCCATCCGTTTGTGAGTTAGAGTGCGCATAGACGGACAGACGGACGGACAGACGGACGGACAGACGGACAGACACCATCGATCCCCCTAGGAAGTGTCTTCGACACTTAATAAAGCTTGAACAAATATAAATTTCAAATGACGTTCCAAGGAGCATACCATGTTGAAAAATATTAGCTGAACCGAGTAAATAGACTAACGAGGAAAATCTTTCAGTCGGTACTATCAGCAGAAAACGGACTCACTATACACACTGCACTGTCGGCACTGATAGTTAAAACTTATATTTTTCAGAACATCGGGAGAAGACACGTAGGTCAACACATATTTAAGTAGGTTGCACATGTGGCAGGCTTTTTGCATAGCCTTGCATGCTCCAATTCCAAATTCAACGTCTATAAAACCCTTCTTAGAAAAGCAGGAGCTTCGGTAGACAGCCTGGATTTTAGGATTAGTCTAGCTCACAGGTTTAGCTTCACATATTCAGTTCTTCTATTTGCATTGAAACTCTGAAACCCTGTAGATTTTCACTAGGATTCTATTGAGTCTACGTGGAGCGGTAATAATTTACGCACGAAAACCTATAAATTACCATCCTTAACTTCTCCTCCTTCTATAATTTTCTGTTCGAATACACAATTCGCACATCCAAGCAGCATTATTTTTATCATGACACAGATTCACCGCCACAGATTATGTTTTCACTCCTGGTTTTGGATATCCCATTACTCTTGTACAGCTTCTCAGCTTCCGAAACTAAAAGTTTATATTACTCGAGCTTTTAAAACAAACTCGGGTTTCCGCTCTTAAATCTTGGCACAACCTTGTAAATTTTTCATAGTATTCATTCCTTATCCTCTTGTAATTTCACCAACTTGTTGAAATAATCTCTTAAATAAAATACTGAAAACTAGGGCAAATACAGGAAAAACTTTATGGTTAAAATAATATTTTAGCACACATTTAGAATTCGCACAAGCGAAATTGATCGCAAAACTCTACGCATGACGAGAAACATGCATAATTACCACCAGCAAATCTCGTCTGTTAAACCTTAAAATTCTGCTTAGCAAAGCTCAATCTCTGAAGCCTGAAAGATCTCATTCTAATTACGAGCAGGTGGCACGGCACGGAGTAAAACAGACCAGACCCTGACTTATTATTCAATCTCGAGTGTAAAAATCTGGCATTATCATTACAAGAGGATATAAACGTGCCATATCTCCTCCTCCGCCGGGGTTATCTATCAGTCAATATCAGCAAATGGCAAAGTAGAAGCGAGATCCACTTATACTGTCCTTGAATCCTTCCTTCTATTATGTATCATCCCCCTCTTTGACACCGAAGGCTAATTTTGTCAACTCAATGTATTCAATATCAAAAGCATGCGAAACTATAGCGCTTAAACTGAGGCAGTTACTGTATATGCTACCACAGCACCATATCACCAACGCAACGTCCAACCTGCGTTCACGCCTATTCGTTTTCATATTCTTTGACAATGAAAAAAAATGCAAGGAGATAAGGTGACAATCCTTGTTCGTGTTCTTATAAAACCTGTGTCTGCGACAAGGGTTTGTCAATTTGTCATCGCTCTAGATCAATAACGAATCTTAGGTAATATACATTAGTCTCCTCTATAACTCACAGGGAATGGAAGTACCGCCTCCTCCTGGATTGACGAGAATCAGCTAACTCACTTGTCAGCAGTGCCTGTCGTCTGCTCCTGTGTAAACTGACTCATTCCTATAGTGACACCCGCCCCGCAGCTAATTTATTGAAATATAGCATTATTACCTCCTGTCGTTCATAGGAAAAATAAGATTCCGGATTTAGTGTTAGCGATACCTGGTACAATGCCTGTACTGTATGAGTATCATAGCGTGTTAATGCGTGGGAATTCAATTAACGGTTCGTCATTGTCACTAGTGTTAGCTGCATTAAATTAGCCAAAAGTAGCTCATTGCCTTACTTTTGACTACACCAGTTCAGTTTCTAAACTGGATACTTTGCCTCGGTTCGTTATATTGCATAAAACGCACTGGGTTGCCCAATATTTCCTGGTAATGGCTAGCTGCGTGTGCTTCGCGATTGCGTAGTAACTGCATTCATACAGTATAAGCATTCTGTTTTGCAGAATTTTAACACCGGAATTGCGGTCAGCGATGGATAGGAAATGCCGAGTAATCAAACTTCCTGCAATCAAATTTAGCCAAACAGTTAACGTTTATGTGCAAAGCTTAGGTCTCCCCCCTGATTTTTACTTCTGCACAAGCCATGCAACTTCACCAAAAGTCATAAGGGCTGTTACATCTGCCAGCAGTCATAATCGGCAATCATACCGGAAACCGCATCAAGTATGCTGCATGAATGAAGAGGATCGAAGAACAAGAAGCGTGCATTTGCATCCACTGTGAATCGCGTCATAAAAGTTATGATAGGACTTTTCTGGAGAATTTTTGTGACCATAAAAACTGCTATATTACATAAAAGTCGAACAAAGACAGCGTTAGTGCTTTGCTCCAGTTAAGAGCAAAGGCTAAAGCTACGAGATTGAAGTTGAACCACGGTTGTTACTAAAGACATTGTCGCGTCAATTTCGGTTAAATATGATAACCCGAATGTGCGAATTTTCCAACACTGTGAATCGCAATCGGTTTGGTTACAACTCCCCATCCCTTCTCCGACTGTTCAATACACTGCCCTCTTGTTCCCTCTTACGCAAACACTTGGAACATTCACCGGTGAACTATAAGGGGAATGGAAACGTAATGCAATTAGCATTAATTTGCACAACGAAAGCGCAATTTACATCGATAGATCCCGCTGGGAGTAAACAAGAATGTGTTAACATTGCCAATTTAAAATTGGTGCAAGATCGCAGCTTCTCATGGTATTTTCTCCCTGCTTCGCGGATCTTCTCATGTAAAAGTAACCGAATGACGTTAGGATATGAAATGATTCACCTCGGAGGGGGATGATGCACCAACACATCAGAATAAGTAAATACGAAGCTGTGCGCCAGAAGTGTCACCAGCTGGTAATTCAAACTTGTGGTTCAAGCTGACAGTATGCCTCAATGCTGACGCATTTAGATAATCATTTGAATGAACTACCCGGGAGTTTGTTTGTCATGATATAAACCCAGCAGGGAGTTGGATTACACCCACGCTCCATGAAAACTTTACAAACTCTTCAATCCTAACACATATATTACCAACAAGGAGGACATTATATTCCGTCCGCAATTCATCCAGCTCACAGCCATCCAACTTTACAACAACTTTAGGTTTTGTGCAACTTTAATGCTTTTGCAAACATGTGGTGGGTGTACCTTTCACCTATTCTTAAAATTCCCATACGTATACCTAAACCTAAGCTAAAATTCCAGGAGCCTTCCCCTTTTATCATGCTCACACCTCTGCAATTGCGGTGAAGTTTGCAAAACCTAGCAAAAACCTACCCGAATCTGTCGTACGAGATCTAGACATCTGAATTTTGCAGGGCACATCGCCGAATACAGCGGGAGTACATATAATTCCAGGATTTAAATGGGAAAAGTTGGCATGAAGTTCCCCTACTGAAAACCCCAATCAAGTTAATTGAAAATCCTGACAATGCCTTTTCCAAATCCATCCAGACAGCTTTGCCAACAGGGACTGCAAACTTTATAGCTGTAGGAGAGAGGACAACTCTTGGATACTAGGGCTTTTCCTCCGCACTTGCAACGATTGATTGAAACCAATTCTCACATCAGCTCAAGCCATAAATACTTTTCTTACAGTTTCACACACTTTTTTACTCCAGCAAAGCTTTCCTGCTTCTACACGTAAAAGATTCTTCAGTCTAGTTCCGCCTCAACCAGGCCAAGAGATCAATATCAGTTATTGATCTTCTCGCTCGACCCGATACAAAGACTTGCCCCTTTGTAAGAAACTGAGGAAGCTTTTCCACTTACTTTTACATAGTAAAAGGTAAAATTAAACCCCAAGTATATTACCTCACTCCATGCCTAAGTTTATTACACTTCTTTTTAATTCCGAAACCAGTAAGGACTTCTGCTCAAAGCACGCAGCGTACGGCATACGCTCTACGTTTGTCTGATAATTGATGACCTCGTCATCAAAACAAGGTTTCCGAAACTATGGCGGAAGATGCGTGACAGCGCGGGCATAATCAAATATTGGCACGGAAGTTGCGTGAAGACGTACTATGTATGTAGTATGATTCGGGTGGATAGAAGAATAAAAGACAAGTGCTTTCTTGCTTACCTGTGAATCGGATTCAGCCAAGGATTTGTTGTCCTCAGGATCGCTTGTGGAAATTAGGGTAGAGACGCTTGGAGCGTTTACCAATGCTCCTGGGGAACACGCCAGGAACTCTTCTGGATCATCTTCGCTAGCCACACCCAGCTCGTCCCCGTAGCAGGAATGCACCAATTTCCAAATCTCCTTCGTTGGTATTGTCTATAGATGGGCGCGGAAGGTGCGTGTGGAAAATATAAATATCATAAATTAGATTTCCGGACGAATACATAACATTACATTTACGATAATCTTTAAATAGAAAACACCTATTTTAAGAGACGAAAGCAATAGTAGTAAAAGCCCCTTCTTCTTGCGTCAATATAATCACACACAAATATTAAAAGCTATTCCCTACAAGGCAATATTTTCACAGCAATCACCATCACGATCACAGCCAAATTCACTACAATTTATAGAGCTAGACTTGTCTACGCTACCACCAGCAAAGATACAAATAGCAATGCTACTTTACGATTTCGATGAGAATAGTACCACGAGCAAAAATATCTACAAAGGTTAACGGACTGGAAACTTACTTCGTCTTCCATTTAATCAATTCGTAATATACACCAATCTACCTTGACATGCAATATTTTGCTTTCTTCCTACTACCAACGATTTAAGGTGTAATCTTACTCCCTTGTTTGACCAAAATCGACACGGATCGAGGTGTGGAAGAAACTACGTGCAAAATTAAACTGGGTTGTAAAACTAGCAGAGATTATATGTTAAGTTCACTAAGTCAATCCAAGGTTATACGTTTTTAATAACAAGCTATAAAAATACTTGACTGCTTCTTTTACGATCGGTTCGGACTTCGGTTAACTAAGTGTTCTACAACTAACTTAAAGTCTACTTGCTTCCAGTGTCTGCCGAAAGATGGACATTGTGGCTATACTGCTATGCTACGTCCCTTCTTGATGAATTAAACAATTTCTTAAGGCAGATTTAAAAATGCGCGATACATTTACGGCTTAACCGTGACTATAATTTGTGCACTAGGCCCAACTACCTAGCTCTGCTGTGATATACATATTTACAGTGAATTTTGTCGCAATAATTCTACACTGTGTTGCTATTACTAGGGACTACCGACATTGAAAAAATATCTTTTACCATTCGCACGTAAGAACTGCATCCCTGCATCATCCGATTGCAACTTCATACATATTTACGTTGCAAAACCAGAAACATGCTGCATTTTGATGCATAAGCTAATGAAGTTCCTATCAAACTGTCAATTACTGCAGAAATTGAATCAGCCAACAGACTAGTAATTGGGTCTCCCTTTGAGGCCTATTCGAATTTTGTATATACTGCCACTCTGATCTGAATCTAGCTGTGAAACACTCTGAATGCATCTAACTCTTTGCAAAGTACTCTGCTTTTCGCGACAAGCTCATGGACTTTATCTATTTTCCACTAATAAGGGCGAAGACGTTATTTAGGAGACTGGGTGATCGTCTAGCCTGAATTCTGTATTCGTTTTGCGATGTGCTACAATGCCTTCGTCCTTGACATTTTTATCAAGTAAACTACATCGCCTGAGCTATGAAATTCGCAAACATTGGCATGCATACCCTCAGAACTGCACTCTCGATTTCATAACATTTCTGTACAAGTTATATAACGCAGTTGCGGTTTGCGAAATTTTCTAATGGTCAACTAAGTATACTAAGTACTACGATACGATCTCCACAGCACAAGTATGGCATACCACATCCCCTACTTTTCTTCAACACGATAACGTCAAGCTTGAACTTGAACTGTACTAATTCACTTTGTTGAACTTGTTACTTGTTACTATGCGGCAACCGCTGCAATTCAAGTAGCATAATTTTGCAATCGCTAATGAGGACGACCAACCTACATATAGTAAGTTGAGTGCATGAAAACTTCTATCACTATCGCGTAACTAGATTTGCTCTTAACCTATAATTTTCTTATTTCTCACAGACACAGCCCAAGCTTTGACGCAGAAGATCATTACATAGTATAATTACGCACACGAAACAAACACAGCCGTCACAAGTTAAGTTACATTTACAAAGGCGGCGTTATCTAAACAATACTTTGAGAGAACCGACTAAATGACATATATAAAAACTATTTTACACTCTGCCCCGCCCCTCCAGCATGATTTGATGACAATTCTACTTTTCGCTCCCGGGTTTAATAGACACACTTTCTGGGAGCAACAAAACAAAGAGAGAGAGAAGACAGCTGTCGTAAAAAACTGAGGGATTTGAAGGTTTTTCCAGTAAATTTCTGCCGTTTCGCAATTAGCAACTAGCTGAAATTCTCAAAAGCAGCGTGAATAAGGACATAATAACTGCTGCATTTCTACAACCCCAAGGAATATTGACAAATTTTAATAAGCAGCTTCCTCTTTCATCTCTGCCTTCTTTCTCTCTCTCTCCTCAAGATGATGTGCTTTGGCTGAAACACAGTGGAAGAAATATGGATAAAGCATGTGTAATTGAACATTGAGAAAGCAACATATTCTTACGTTACGTACTTCTTCCAAGAGAGAACTTTGCCATAATTTAAAGAGCATCACATAAGTTGAGTCTCTTGAGACGAAGGATGTAAAGAAGAACCTTTCCGAGTCCGTGGATACTTGGACAGCATTGGGAATGACTAGAGCAGTCTTTTCTTTCGTTATTGAAGTGACATCTTTTAAACGAATTGAAGTCTGCGTTTCCCATCCAAAAATATTAGCGTGAAAGGAAATAAAATTTTGTGACACGTACATCCGTCCTTGAATCAAAATCTCCTTTTGCAGGGCACACGAGTAATCTGGAATAAATAAATACAAGAGGATATAAGACGACGGAGAAAATTTAAATTAATTCTTTTACTTCCTCCTAAGTTAGCGCAACTCAATCCTTTCTTCATAGCCTTCAGGGCCAGCCTAGCCAAGTTACATCTCGAGATTAAACACAATTCAATTAGATCTTTTGCAAATACACAGAAGAAGAAAAACAAGGGCAAATAGGGCTTCGTCAAAGCCAAAGCCCTCAAGCATTTCCTTGTCTCTTTAGATTTAATAGTGGGATCAATTACAAAGCTCTAGAGTCAGTCAGGAACAGAACTATGAGTACACGAGCCCTCTTTGACTATAAGAAGAAAAGAGTTTCCTCCTCACGTGCCTAGCCAGGATATTTATCTCCAGAAATAAACATTTAGAGAGATCTCTCTGCCTTACAATTCTGAAGATACTGGAGGAGAGACGCTGGAGAACGTGACAAGGAGGAATCCGACGTTTCAAAACATTCTGCAATATATCTCTTTGCTCTCTTCCAGAAGTTACCCAAGGAGTATATTTTACAAACAAATTCTAGCAAAACTACCGAATAACAAACCTCTTGCCAACTCGTATCTATCCAGCTCATAACGCTAAGAAAAAACGCGTCTCAACCTTAAGAAAAGCTTCTCCAGCTCTACCTAGCCAAGGATTTCAGTATGACGCAAGTGTTTGGAAGCAATATTTTTTAAACTTCCACAGCTCCGGGCTATCTCCAAGATCCTAGAAGATTAAGTTAAATATAGTTTCTCCTATTAAAACTCAACTAGTCACGACAGATGCTCTTTTCGATAAGATAGCACATTTTGCAAACGTCAAGAGGAACTAGCTAATACTTTCGGCTGGAAATTGCATAAACCCTGCGGCGACTCTCACAAAATAAAAACTGCATAACTTGGCAAGAACCAAAGACTCATGACCTACGACCATTATTTTCCATTAGTTCCCCTAATAATAATTTACTATTATGAATATTTAATGACGACAGATGACATGGTTGCTGGACCTTAAGCTTTTACATGGTAACTTAACGCTGCGCTAAAACTCGGGTAATAAATTTCTGGAGGCAGTTGTCAACTTACCCACGATAAGTCGTTCCTCGGAGGGTAGTTCCTTGAAAATCTTTTTGAAATCGTTGCTCCTTGTCTTGTAAGAAGGTGTAAAGACATGATACCACATTTTCTTTTTATTGGGTTTAATCGGGACATAATGCGGGCTTATATAAACCTCTTTTACGCTTCCAGTACTTCCCCCGGAATGATGGGAGTCCTTAGGACTGGTACTAGATTCTCCCGTCTGAGGGGTAATTTCCAGTGCCAAGGGAATATTAGTCGGGGAAGAGAGCTCTTGTTGGTGGCCATTGTTGCCTCCATTGTTGCTAGTTTTAGACACATGGGGTAATTCCGGTGATCCTTTGAGAGATGGCGCATTAGAGGATTTGTCGCCGGAAGATTCCCGTTTAGCCTTAGGGCTAGTCTCCTTATCACTTTTGTTGCTACTTGCAGAAGTTGTCATGGCGTTGTCGGTATTTTTATTCGACGAAGACGAAGAACTATTGGCCGAAGCACTATTTGCGGAATTGTTACTACTGCTACTAGAATTACTAGCGTTGTTGCTATTTCCAGCACCCGAAGAACCGTTTGACGAATAGGATCCGGGTACACGATCACTTCCATTATTTCCGGAATCTGATCCGGAACCACTCTTGTTACTCCCTTTGCTTCTTACAGACGCACGAGGTGTGTTTCCAGAACTGTTTAACTGCTGTTGTTGTTGTTGCTGCTGCTGTTGCTGCTGCTGTTGTTGATGGTGATGATGATGCTGTGCTTGGTACTGTTGTGGTAGTTCCGACCTACCGTTTCCGTTACTACCGTTGTTTGACTTGGGGGCTGCAAAGGAACTGGGATTGTTATGTACACCATGATCGCTAACAATGTTTGCTGATTTATTATAATTATTATTTAAACTAAGATTCTGAATAGATGCACTGGGCGTGTGAAAAGAGTCTGGGATGCTATCAGCACCGCTCCGGTCTTCACTAAAGCTGGGGGTATCTTCGCAAAAATATTCTTCTTCGTCTTGAGAACCCGTTGGAGAACTCTTATTACTTCTTCCACCTCCACTACCCCCACTCCCACCCCGAACATCACTTAGAATCCCACCGTCCGACACTTGAAGGGAATGACTGTCCGATGATTTATAATCTCTCCCTTGAGAATCCGAAGTTCGGCCCATTGCAGCTGGACAACTCCTTAGCGATGGGGTCGGGGATGTGGACTTTGAATAATTCTCATCCCGGCTACTAGGTCGACCTCCACATGTTCCTCCGCTATGACTACTGTGTCTCTTTATGTGTGTGGGTGATGAGGAACCCGACTGAAGATTCGTACTGCTCCCGCTGCAACCCGTAGGTGAACTAATGCTCCGAGCGTAGTTGGGTACGCTACAAGTAGTGAGTGAATTTGTAGAGAGCACTGCCAGAACACACTCCGCAGATCGCTCCACACTTGTGCTCATGGCGTAGGCCGATGGAGAAAGAGTATTATCAGATCCTACTTTCCGAACGCTTCCCACCGATGTCATTCCACCTCCTCCACCAGAAGAAGAACAAGACGTCGAAGAAACAGAACCAGAGCCAGGGAAACTACTATCTCCTTGCAATTCATTCATCTCAATCCAGAAGACTCAACGACGAAGAGCAACTCAAGGGGCGCTTGCTTGCTTCAATATTGCAAAACTTTGTAAAATCCCCACACTACTTCTCACACAATCCCCTCAGCTTCCTCCTGCATCGTCGTCATCCGAGCAGCTTTTGCTTGGAAACAAGGCGGAGTTGTTCAATACAAAAATCCTTGGGCTCTTCTGCTTCTCTTGATTTTGCCTTTCTTCTCCTCAGTAAAGGTGAGACTTGGTTCGCTCTTGCTTCAACTTTTTGCGAAAAAACAGCAGTACATGATGAGGATGGGGTGATGAGAATTCTTCTTCCTGGTTAGAGAGCGAGCGAGACAGTCAATATCTTTTACAAGATTCCCATGCGAATTTTAGCATGTGCAAATAGCAGCCGACGTTGAGACGGGTAGTATAGTGAGATCCTTTGGAAAAGCTCAAGTTTCCCACATAAATACCTCTAGTTCAAGCAGAAATCGGAATTCATCCAATCTACTAAGTCTACTCCCTCCAGCGTCCGATTTTTCGCGAACAGTTTTTCTTGCAGACTTCCAATCCAAGTCGTCTTCCAAGATTCATGCAGAATCCTGTATTCCAAGTTTCCTCTAGATTCTTCTTTCAGATCCAATAATGTTTTCGATTCCAGCAAACTTTCAAGGTTGCGAATTCAAGATCCAAGTATCCAAACTTTGCAATTTCCAAGTTTAGCAAATCTCTAGAGGAAAAAAGAAACAAATTTTTTATACATGACTCCAAACAATTGTTTTCTGCTGTGTCGTCTAGTCTAGTTCACTTCCAGTTCTGATCGGATAAGTCTGGAGAAACAAGACAAAACTATCTAACGTGTTTACTCGCGTTGAATAATGACTCGTTTTTTTCAGCTAACTAGACGCGTTAGATTTAATGCAGAAACGAACATGTAAACCACATTAAATCCACACAATCATCCATAAATACAAGTTTAGTTGTCATTATTATCGCTATGTCTCTGGTTAGTCATAAATATGGAAATTTGAGTGTCAATGCACTTTTTTTCGTCTCTCCCTAAAACAGATACATATAAGATTTAAACTTCTGGTTTCTCCTTTTCCGTCTCCTTCCTTATAGATTTCCGCCAATCTTGTCTCTATCTCATCCCTGCCCTGTCCGTCCCATCTGAACAGTTGTCTCTTTCTTTCTAATTCCATATCTGTCAAATCAGCCGACAGCTTCATTCTTCCACATCCCTTCACAAGTAATAAAACAAGATTGAAAACCATTTCATTAAAAGAGACAATTCCCAACAACACCCACCCATTAAACCGAATTCGGTTCGCTTCCCCTCGACAACCCAAGAACCAGAAACTTCCCGCAACGACAGCCAGACAGACACCCTGCACATTCATCATACACTTGTACGTTTGTCAAAAAATATTGCAGACGGAGGACAAACCACAATCCCATTCCGCGAAAGAGTTCTTCCTGACATTCGTACCAAAAACCCACCGACACAGAGGACGTTGTCGCCAATTCTGTAAAAAGAAAACTTTTGCTACGGCTTTTTTCTCTTCCTATGCTTCTATCAGTCTGACTTCGTGCTAGCCGGGTTCTTCTGAATTCCGACTATGCTGTTTCTCATCATTCCGTCAAAATCGTGACAACCGGAACATGCTGCAAATATTTTGCATGACAACTTCTCGCTCATGCTATTGTGCTTGCATTTCTCATTACAATTGTTCTGTAAACTACCCACTCCCGTCACCGCTCTTACCCGCCTACACACGCACAATTTCTTCCCAACTTCCTGCATTCCTAGTTTACTAGAGTCCGTTTCGCGAATTCCTTTAGCTGTTAATTCCAATTGGGGAATTCCTTGCTTTCTTAAATGCAAAAATTCTGGGTTAGTTCTCTTATAAATAGAAATTGAGTTGAAATGGATTCAAACGACTGAGGGGGACAAGAAGATTGTTAAATTATCTCCACCAGAAACAATTATGTACTGTTCAGTAAGTAATTTCTAACATGTACCTGTTTGCTGAGTGAATGCCTGCACAGGACCTCTAGGTCCCACATTAACTTACGTGCGTTACCGTTACTGAATATACTTTATTTAAAAGAATGAACAGACTACAGACCACTTACTGACACTAAACGAAGTACAGTCAATACTGAAGTCCAACTGAAACCATTATATTAGAACTCACAAGTTCCGTGGAGATGATAAATACCCGTTTCTCCTGTTCTTTTCTCTGACCCTTCTTGTCGCCTAATCTGTCGTGAGTCATGAATCGCATGTCTGTCACTGCGAATTCGCTCTGTAGAAAGCCTCCAGCTAAACCAAGCGGACGGACAGAGCAAGAGCTAGATAGCAAATACACGAGAGGAATACAGGAAATCTGCTTAATCTGCTACAAAATAAACTCTAGCCAAAGAAGACATGAATAAGCTTCTAAGATTTTTCTGCACACAGAACGTAATTTCTATGCACAGTCATTAAATTAAAACAAAGCACAATATTTTAGCATCCTCGACCCTCAAGCGTAAAATTATCTAGCAAATTCAGCGTCGTAGCCTCACAGAATATAGGTTTTACTGCCAGTTCCCACACTCGTACCTCTCGTACGTTCAAACTGCATACTACACCATTAACTAGGTTAACCAGCAAACTAAAACCCTTACCTAAACCTACTTGTAACGTAACTTGAACTCGCTAGATACGATACAGAGAGCGCTTTCTGGAGGCAAGATTAGCTTTGTGTTGCAACCTTCAAATTATTTATGCAGTCATCATCAGAGGTTCATCATTCATTACCGGAGAGCTCTAAATTATCCTTTTAAATTGCCGCAGAGCCCTCACTCATTTGCACACCAGCAAGAAAGGAGGCGACATGCATAAACTATTCTTCGACACATCCCTCCCGTGTCTGTTCTGTCTTCTGTGGTTGATTCTTCCGTGGATCTCATCCTGTGCTATCTCCTGTCTGTTTTAGCTTTGCCAAATCCTAGTAAGCCATACTTGCCATACCCATGGCCACATCACACCAGAGGATGAGAATTACATGTGCAAAACATGATCATGTTTCCACGTATCAATATTTGCTTTTTCTTATCTAGGAGTCCAAGAAGAGCAGAGTACGACTTTGAACAAGGCTTAATTTGCAATCTAGCATAGCCTAGCTTTTTGCTAAATAGCAAACACCCGCTGCCACAAGGCTGCTACAATACATTCCCTTTTGTCCTTACTCTTCTCTTAGGGAATAGGACGGGTAAAATCGGTTGTTCCGAAAGAGCAAACCAATTATCGTTTTACTAGAAAGATAGCCGACAACGACGAACACGAATCAATAAAGCCAAGCCAAATGCTATGGAGTTTAACTGAGAAGGAAAACTAGCTGAAATATTCTAAAAATGCTGAAGCTACACAGCCTAACCTTTAAACACAAGCCCTCGGGTTATGGCTCATCTCCTTCCACCCTGTTTGGCATGAAAGCATAACAGGAGCAGGGGTTAGAGATTAGCGCAAGTTTAATAACTAAGGAGAAGAGCTCGTTTTAGATAACAAATTGTAGGCAGAACTGATTAAGAACAGAAATACTTCAATAGAGGAACAACTTCTCTCCGTCTCATTAAACGGAAGAAAATGTAATTTCCTTTGCTCAAGAGATCAAACGCCACTACTTAATAGGTCGCATTGCTATGTGCTGATGTGAACATTACCAAGGGATACAAGATGGAAGTTAGTATGCATCCAGTGACCCGATTCACGTACAATGAACATTCATGCATGGACTTACAGCTTTTGGCTATGGAACATTGTCGTTCTGCGCCCTGGATACTCGTAAAATACAATTTTGAAAAGAACTGAAGAAACTTGAAAATAGGTTTTACATAGATTCGGGTAATTTAACACCATGAGATTCAAGCTTAAGCTTGAGAGTGAGGCCCTCAAAACTCGAGTATTTTACTCCAGTGTCTGCTCTGAAACAGATCAAGCTTTCTTTCGTAAGGCAACTGAACTTTAACTAGGGATTCAAGATTCATACTAAAATCCCAGATTGTGACAGTCTGAAAGTTTCAACTTCAACCTTACAAGGTGGAATGAACGAAGCTAGACTAGGAGGACTGGTAGGTGTTTCAGATTCGGGTTAAGCACCATACCACCAAACCGGAGGGAGACGGAGCCTAACCACTAATGGTGCTAGGTCGCGGTTCTTGATCTACCTGAAATATCTTGCATACTTCGAGTATGCGAGATATTTTATATTATATGATTCTATGAGTGTACGGAGATGAAGCACAGCTGGAACTGGAGGAAAGTTTCTATATAGTTTATGCTCCGCTCCAGTAAACTTTGAAACAAATTTTCTTAACTTTTATCTTTTCGTTTTTTGTCTTTGCTGTTAATTTCCGTTCTACGTTTCCATAATCGCATTCGCAAATTCTCATTACTTTATTTGATAATCAAGATTGAATAAACCAGAGCCATTTAAAATCATAACCCACAGCGTCGCTTAAAGTCAGCCTTCAGATACT
The DNA here is from genome assembly GCA_906901655.1 of Sminthurides aquaticus. NCBI lineage: Eukaryota > Metazoa > Arthropoda > Collembola > Symphypleona > Sminthurididae > Sminthurides > Sminthurides aquaticus. Next base: position 3,485,893 of record CAJQTT010000010.1, read on the forward strand.
GTAAGCTTGCTTAAATTGTTACTCAACGATTCAAGGACACCGGAACTTAAAACCGGCTGACAAGCTGAAGCAAATCTGCATTGTAATGTTGCAAACACTTTTCGCATACAACTCTAAATTTTTAAATTCATTTTAGTCTTGAAGCGTAAGCTTTTTAAAATCTCATCATGTTTTGAAGCAAGCCTCAGTTTTGGAGCATAGAAGCAGAGGATAAATCCATCAAATCCTCCTCAATATTTTCTCCCTTGTTTGACAATTTACGGAACCCGACGAAAGCTAAACCACCGCATTCCATTCATTGCTCTATTCCAAAAGCAATCTTCCAAGCCAATGATGCATTTAAATTCTTTTCTGCCTGCATCCTATAATAATCTCCGAAATCTCTCAATCCTCCTAACCCGGAAACATTTTCTCTGCACAATCCTAAATCCGGGAAAGTATTTGGCAGTCGTTCTGGAATTCTGTTCAAGTAGTGCTTGCAAATTGCAATCTTGCGGTTCAAATTTTACTTCCGCTCTCATTGCTTTTGCTTCTACCCTTTCTGCGGCTTTCTGCTCTCCGCCGTAAGCAGGAGAAATTACTGCTTGCTACTATCCCTGGAGTTCGAGTTTCCTCCGAACCAGATGAAAGTTCCTTTACTTCTTTGCTTGCTCACATCCACATCCAAAGCCAAAGTACATACTAGGAAAGGAGTCAAAGAGAAATTTATTACATTGCAACCAAGCTCGCATTAAACTACTCGAATGTCTCAGGAGAAAATACCCTCGCTCCAACCTCTAAAGCCCTTCCACAACTCTTTTATGTAACATGGCCCAGAACCGACTAACGATGAGCCATCGCCTCTCAGATCCAGATCCCAGAAATCTTAAAGCTTCTCTTCCTCCATTCTCTAAGCGTTTTCAGTTGGCCTTAAATTCTTGATCACTTAACTCCCTCTCTTTCAATCCCTGACCTCTAGTAAATGTCAAAACCTCTGACTTTTACTGCATGTTCATGGCTGAACTGGCTGCAAGTTAAGCTAGCTACTGCATCTTTTCTTTCCACAACTCTGCTTCGGCTTCTTCTAACTTCAATGGTAAAACAGAGCAGACAAAGCATTGGTCTCATCTGATGCATTACTACTTTTACTTCAACGCTCAACCCGCCAATCCATGATGGCTTCTTCTTGCATCAACATTTCTTGTTAGCTGCAATGTACACACACATTCACTAGGATGGAAAGAAAACTGCCAAGGAAATGAATTGCCAGCGATCCTTAGAAAAGCTGAAAGCCTGCCAGCAACTGCCAAACTTTTCAGACAGCAGCGTTCCAATTCCATGTACCCAGAAGCTTGTAAACTACCATAGAATCAATGATAAGGCAAGAGCTACAGAAAATATTCAATTGCGAAAAGCATTGACTCAAGACAGATAAGAAATGGTACATACTGTGAAGATGTAGATAATGGAATGATTAGCTAAAGTGTCTGTCTGACAAGTATGCTGGGAGTGGTGGTGGTACTATATACAATTTTTTTAACGACACTTGACACAACTGGGTTAGGAAACTCATCTCGATCATCTCCGCCGAGAACCGGATGATAAAAATCTACCCGATAAAAGCCTATTCGGATATCATAGCATTTCCGACAACGCCAATCGCCACCACTGCTTCTTCCTTCCTCTTTGTTGCTAATTCTCCTTCCCAAGAAGCAGATAGCCAGAAGAAGTACATCACTTCCCCGAAATCAGCTCGTGTAACAAAGGCTTAAGCCCGGAATAACGATGACAAATTCACAAACCTCGGAATCTGGTTGCTAATTTCAATACGAACGGATTCTTTTTAACCGATTCGACATTTTTCAGACTAATTCCAGAAATTCCGCAGATCTGTACGCGCGGTATTACACATAGAATTCAAGATACAAATCCGGGGGAATATTCAAAACGTCACAAGAAGGACATATTGTGCTGAAAGTTCTACGCATTGTAAAAGTTTCACTGAAATATTGTGTTTTTCTCTAATCCTTAAGTGAAGAAATTCATAAATTACGTGCTCTGATGCTACGCTTCTGACCCACGTTTGTAAGAATTATGTTGCAATACTGAACAGAAACATTTCCGAATATGCTTCAGCTCAAGCTATTGACCAAAAACCACGAAGATGCGGTTTCTGCCGGCAATTTTCCATGCTTCATTCACAGAGCCACAGTCTTAAGAGTATTTACGTTTGTCGCGTGCAGCTGTTCCGGTTAAAAGTGTACGAGTTTACAGCAAACTGCGTTTCTCCTCCTCTGGTAACCTCGTGTCTGGAAACAGATATGAAGGTGACGACGTTATACCGTCTTTATCCTGCATTAGTTATTACGTAGCTACAGATTTGAAAGAAGGTTGCTGTGACGACGATATTCCGCCTTTCATTTATAGCTCAGCCAGCCCCTGTCGAAACTTTTGGCTAGAGTTAAGCTATACGAGTGACCATCTCAATCCTTTGCTTCGTTCTCTCTTCCCATGTTCCAATGATGACTTTTCCCTCAATCCTGCTCCTCCCGTGGCTACTTAGCAAGCTAGGTTAATGGATAAGCGAAATGATTTCAGCGAATTCGGATGGCATGGTGCAACCTGATACTGTAAGCTACAACAGGAATCTGTGCCAGGAAAACATGTTTTTAAACTTAGGATTTAAGTGTTTAGGCTCATTCAGAAATGGAGCTACTACGTTTTGCCAATTTTAAAAACAAGCCAACGAAAGGTAAACATACGTCTCAAACGCGGCTGGAAGCTAACAGATTTGCGACCTCTGACGTGCAAAATTCCACACTACTCTTATGAGCTGCTACAGATTCGCATATTCCGTGCAAACCTTGGAGGCCCTGTAAGTTTTAGTTTACAATTCTTCTTCTGCACCGCCTACTTTAAAATTGTTTGTTTTGATGGTTTCATTGAGAAAAACAGTGCGAACTTGAGTAAAATTAATTGTATGAGTCAACAAACTTGTGATTTCATTCGCAAATATTTCAAAGAATTTAGATTATTCGGACAGGGTCTGCATACAGAGTCTGCCAGAAGGTTAAACTGCCTCCACAAATAGGGAAAGTCAGACAGCGCCTCGAAGGACGGAGGAAGCGGGAGTGTTACGCAATTTTTTCGCCTACTAATATATGCATGACCAATTCCAAAACTTTCCGGCCTCGTGTGCTACGTAATTTTCTCGTCTAGTTGTATGATCCATCTGCGCTGTACTAGGTACACACACGCTCCCTGATTCATACATGAGGAGATAGACAAACTGAAAGTTTTTCACAGAAGAGATTTTAAGAGCTCAAGGAAAGAATGAAGGGAAAGATTGAGATAGACGAAACTAGGTGAAGAATTAAAAGCGGAGAAGAGATTTTAGCGGATTCAGCACTAACAGTCAAGACGAGTCCAGGGTTCTCATTCCCATCCTACTCTTTGTTCTCTCTGCTAAGATTTAATAGATTGTAGAAGAATTTCATCTATTCTTCTACTCGATCTCCGGTTTTACAGCCCCCTAAAGAAAATAGATTAGGCCATGGATATCAGCTACACGGACTGTAACGAAGGCAAGGCAACCACGTAGGAACCGGCCTAATTTGCAGGGCCAAGACTAGCACTACTAACATTGCAAGAGCTATCTTTATAGGTTCGTGTGTGTTTATAGACAAACAGTCAGCACTCTTCTGATCTGAAAAGCTACAGAAACTGCGGGTCATTTCCTTTATCGACGAAGCCTGAAGAAACTATGGAAACTATGAACTCAAGATCTATAGTGTAATAGCGGAACCAAACCACAAGAAAAGGAGCATTCTTCCTTTGATGCTACAGTTTTTCTCTAAAACTTTTTCAATGAAACGTGGCACGTACTACGACTAGCAGTGATATCCACTCGGGATGGCATATAACAAATATATAGTTTCTCTAAGCTTAATTCTACATGCAGCTCATATCCTTTGCTTCCAGCTAGCTTTATATATTCCGCATGTAAGCGTCTCCTAGGAAGAAGAATACTTTGTTCTTCCTCCCTGCCCACCAGGCTCTCTGAAAAGAGAACGATCAATAAAACAGATTTTGAAACCCCTTTTCTGAGTAAAAAGACCAGTGAACCTATGCTCTGCTACAGACATTCTACCCTACCCTATCTCTACCCGGAACATATTTTCGCAACCCGTACAGAATTTTAAAGAGTGTGGCAAATTCCGTGTTTCTGCACAAGGTAAACCAGGAGGGCTTCACTTCAGTCACCCGAAGCTGAAGTCTAGGCTCTAGTGAAAACTTGAGAGAGGAGTTGAAACCGGAGTCGAGCTAGTGCACATGTGGTAGGGATTTTTAGATTGACTAGGAAAGGGGCTGCCATGGGATCCTGTGTATGTTTGTCACAAAAAATACATAGAACACGGACTTTTACAAGGATTGAGGATGGGAACCATGCTTGCCAGTCTCCTAGTCCACCGACCGCATCGTCGTCAACATTTCCTAAACATCAATCCCATTTTCCCTTGACAGATTGCAAGAGAGATGAGTAGCTGAGATAATAACTTTCTGCTATATCCTATAGCCTAATCCTTTTGTCATAGCTTTCTCTTGCTCTTTCGCTTGCAAAATTCATACTCGGCTTGGGCTGCTGCTTTTCTACCCCTATCCTCGTACTGGGTTACGTCTAACAGAGAGACCGAAGTCAGCCAATCTTGTAAACAACTGCATAGTATATATATAACCGCAAAAACAGCTTCCAGGTCGCCCACGTACCAACTAGTAAAAACAACGTCCTCTTCCCCGCCGGGTTTAATGTTTTCCGCCCGCCTCTCCCGCTTTCTCTTCTTTCTCCTCTATCGACATTCACATAAGCTTCATGAAGCAATTCCTAGGCTTTCCTCCCCGGCTTTCAAGACTCAAGCACCACACTTCTCGAATAATTACTGCAAAACTAGCCACCGAATTACATACACATACGAAACATATCCTTCATCATCTTCTGCACTATAAAGTCATGGAATATTTCCCGCTGAATAAACAAACTCCGGGTTAAAACATATTTTACCTTACCTAGAAAATTCAAATAATCCTGCCGCTTCTGACAGAATTACACTCTGTGTGATAATTGCCAGTTGGTTTTGGTAACAACACACTTGTACAGAACTCCTCTTTCTTCTTCTCTTGAGTTCAGCACTGATTCAGTGAATCCATAAGCTTAATAGCGAGTGTTTCCTTCCGGCTGATTTTCAAAAACTATTTTCCAGGAGCTTCACAGTCTTCACTCACTCACTCCAACTGTTTCCTATTCAATGAAACATTTTCCATATCTGTCCGTTGTATATTCCGCAGGCTGGGAGCTTGTGCGAATATTTTTGATGAATGGTCCTCAGTCCTCTTCCATTCATTTCAAGGGTAAAAGCCTGCTCCATCATAAAACTGGCTTAGTGTATAGCTCTCCTGCACTCACTCACTCTTCCCTCTATAATATTCCTGTCGTTGCTATTCATTCTCTGAGAATAATAATATTCCACAGCGATGACAGCTGCCCGACAAATGGAAATCCTGCATGCATGAGCATTCATACACAAGTAAGCGTTACAGGGATACTAACAAAGTCCTTGAATTTCAAATCAACTCCTTTCTCCTATTTCTTACAAGATTCTTGCACAAGGAAGGAGCATTGAATCTTGGTTTTCACAAAAATATCCATTCAACTTGATCCAAAACATGAAACAAAATTCACACCAAAAGTATTCACTCCCTACTCTTTCACTTGTCCCGTAAACATTAAGGGAAGGTTCCATTCTACGTATAATAGAAACTGACGATGGATATTTTCTTCATGCGTCCGTCTAGTCTAGCTTATCTTTATCTTCTAAATTCAAGAGATTTCGGCATTATCAGAGACGAGCCGACAGCTTTCCGTACTAATAAAACATTCCACAAAGATGAGCTAAACAAATACAAGGTAAGCTGTGCTTAGGGTGACATTGAATCGATCTTAACTTTTAACTGCATTTTGTGTATGCGGTGAACGGGATCATGAGTATCGTTATTAAAACCTTAACTTACGATCAAAAATAACTGCGGAGGGAGGCTAATTAATTACTGCGTGTCTTCGCGAATCTTGACGCTAGTCACCCAAGAAGGATTCACAGCCCAAATCTCAACCCTTGAATGAGTATTCTTTGTCACAGAAAGGTAATTCTAGTTAGATCTTTGAGTTTCTGGAAAAAATATGCCTATGAGTTCTCAAAGAGACACGCGAGACACGACACAAACAGAGTAAAGTGAAAACGTGAGTGAATTTCGATAAGAAGGATAACAACATGGAATGAATAAAAGTGAAAGAGTAACGTTATATCAACTCATTCAACCCTGAATCAGTGAAGCTTTTTTCTGATAAAACCTTACTTGCTTATCAGTCTTGAAGGTGCTCGAACTCTGACAGCTTCTTCTTCTGGGGACTGTAGACACACATGTATGGATGCACGTAATAAACTTACTGGCACTTACGTAACACTGATGGTAACCACAAGGATATTCTGAACGTTAGAGGACTATTCATTTATATCTTCTAAGCGTTGATAATCTACTAAACGGCTGGGGACAAAACTATGGTTGCCAATTTCCTACTTCACTTGGTGACTTAGTACTCGGGTGGTTGAAACCACAGGTATATTTGTGGTGTAGGCCTAAAATAGTACGTTTCTACGTCACGGCATTTCAGACCGGCTGCGAGTAATGGAATATTCTGAAATTAATTGTTCATATTCTTGTACCAGTGTCCTTGCTTCAACATTTCATTTGAGTACATCCCAGAAACTTAATACGGATGAATACAAGTGCATACTATTCCAATCATCGTCGATATGCATCATTATTTCATGTTTGATACAAATATTTATGCAGCTTCGTATCCTGACATGATCCCATATTTTTCTCTACTCCTCTCCTCGCTCGACAAACCGCAACATCTGTTTCTCCTGAAAGCGAGTGAGATATCCAGATCGACAACCTGATTGACAAGAGGAGAAGGAATGACGCAAAAACAACATTCATGAATCCTCCTACTTTTTCTTCGCTCCAACGATGAAATTGTTGTCAATCTCTTCGATAACAGGGGAGCCTGCATTGTATATGGAATAGAGCGAGAAACAATACAGAGACGACAGGAATAAATATCGTTTTGCATTGCTAAAACTACTCTTACGTAGCCTTGGAACTCCCACTGGTAGAAATACACATCCTTAGTTTTAACAATCTAGTTAACATCCTATTTTTAATCACGTTCGCGAATTTCTTTCTCTTCATTATCATAGCGCATTTAAATTGCTGATTTGGGGATGTCAATCATTCGCCTAATTTTACACTAGATTATTTCTAATATTCTTATTCAGACTTTCCTTTTCTGAGCATGTAGGGGAACGTTGAATAATGCCCCTCGTATAAAATACATAACAACTGGAGCAACCCAAAGATAGAATGATGAGAATATTTTCATCGAATGACTTTCACGGCTTTTCCAAAAATTTACTCGTGATTTGTGAATGTAACCCTCAGCCTAATCATTTCCATTTCCCGAGATAACTTATCAACAGCTGTGGTTTCTGACAACGAAAAGTCACACCAATAACTTCGCCAACGAAAAATGCTGTCCAACAACAAATCATACGAGAATCTCACACTGGGTCTTCAATACAATTAATCGAAAATGAGTACTAAAATAGTAAAGTTTATGATTTCCGAAGTAAAAATTACAAATGATTACCATGAAAATTTCCAAGAAAAGCTGAATCCAATTTAGATCCGTTGTCGATGAGCATTGAAGTGTAGGCCTGTGTTTGGAAATATTAATGTCACACGTAATTTCCGTAACGTAATCTGAAATAATTCACAGAAATGTTACATTTATAATGACTTGAATACCTTAAGTCCTAACTACAACATGTCGCACTAAACCTGTACTAAACCTGCACTATTCCAATTTAACACGTATGAATAACGGTAAATGCAAGATAGACCATTAACACTTGAATAAATAAGCAATTAAACATTTACCTTTTTAATCTGCGCGAAAGCAAATAAATATCGGGATGACTCACGTAGATTAAATTAAACTGTGGAGATCCATCGCTGATCACAGTAGGTACACTAAATAATATCTCTTTTTAGCCAAACAACATAGAGATAATCCCTCAGGGCAATCTTTTCATTTAGTAACTTCGGGTAAACTTCGTGATTGAATAAGTTATGGCTACTAAAGTACTTGACACTTTATCCAAATGCTAGCCAACCCAGAGACCCAAAATAGAGCACATGTCTGGCGATGATCACGAAGAGTCTTGAGTTGAATCAGCTGTCAAGTTTGCTAACAACAAAACCTCTTGGAGGAGATACAGATAGGAGCGTATTAGCCAGTTTTTGCTTATTCTATGTACTCTGTAAAACAATACAATTGGGTCTAGGCAAACAAAAGTATTCACATAATTTTCAGTTGCTTCGACTACATCGCATCTCCTCCCTTCTTGGTTGTATAATAAGGTCGAGAAATATAATTGCTTATTCTCTTTCTCAATGGAATGTACAACAAACAATCTCCAACAAATCACTATAAATCAGTCCAACCAATCAGTCCAGTAACATTATTTTAGTACGTAACAGGGAACACATGAAGCTTTACGTGCTAACTTTTGACGAGTTTACCCTGCTAAAAAAGAAGTAGTACATATGTAAAGGTATATAGTAGATTCATGTATTTAATAATTTATAATGCGAATATTATTTACTGCATGTTACTATTATTATACCTCCTAAAGCTTCACTCCCCCACCTTCACTAATTCTGCTACTTGGTTTGTACGGAGGGATCGAACGGGGCTGTCTCACACTGGCAATAATTTAAGCATATATAAACTATGAAAAGCAAGTGTCTCCATCCTTGGTAAAGCCAACTAGGTACGAGATATTCGCGAATAAAACATTGCGAATATTCACACTCCGAAACTATCCGATGATTGTCCACATGTATGTACGCGTGTGTGTTTGGACGGCATCTTTGAAATTTGTCTTCAGAATTCGTAATTTGCCGCCTTAGGAGGAAATCGAAGAGCAGGAAGAGCTCGCGGGTTATGTTTACAAGTAGTTCTACTACCTAGCAACAGGTGCCACTCTTTGCACGTTCAGAACGTTTCGAGCTATTTGTTTGTCAAGGCTAGGAAAGCGTCGTTACTAAAGACGAGCTATAACATGTGCAAAATCTGTGGCGACTGTAGTAAAGCTGCCCGATCGGAATTGCAATCATAGCCGTATTGCTCATCAACAGTTTGTCAGTAATCAACACTGTTAACTTCCCTTGTAAGAACCTATTGAATGAGTCTGCAACTTTGCAAGGCAATAATTTAGCAGTATCTAAAACAGTATTTATAGTTGGCATTAGTTAAAACTTTGGCCATAGTAGTCTTTCGTAATACTTGCTTTAGATTGAAGTTACCCGTATAAATTCTCTTGTGAAATATAACTCATGGATACTCCTAAAAAGGTTACAGTTTATTAAATTTCCATTTCCCATACATCCAGAAGTGTTTCGGTAAACAGTCAACACATGTCGGCATTTCGTCATCTTCGAGTGAAATAGTTTGGTATTGTTATCAACTCAGTTATTTTCTGGTCTGGTTGACTCATGAGTATCACGTTTACCGATGAAGAAGCTTAATGGTTGCATCCGATGTCCAACTAAAAGGACGAGATTGAATTTCATGGCTGCCAAGGCTTGTATTTATTCAAATTATACGGGCCCGAGCTGAAGCAGCATGGTAAAACGTTGAGGTAGTATACACATGACGAGTTACAATATTTTTCCAAGCAATTATACACACGACACGGAGTAGCCCTAAATTACTCGATATTTGATCGAATGTGAATCAACAATGACAAAATCTGTGCTTCCAAGCATGCGTAAGCTGTTACAATTAATCCAGTGTAGGAAATACACGCTATATATTTGCATTAAAATGAAAAATGATAGCTATTTCTAGATATAATGCCTTCAAACACTTGACATTATGCTTATTAAATAAAAAATTTGTTTAGTTGATCCTTCATGTCTAGTTTAATTATAAAATCAAAATGATTTGTATGCCATGATCAAAATGCTTTCCTACAAGCATTGCTAAAATGGTTTGAAATGCTTTGGCAATTCTTCAGATTAGTACTTTTCAGAGCGAGCTAAGCGCTGTATCGTCCTTCAGAAGATTTCAAAGGAGCTCCCACGTTTTATTGATTTGAGTATAGAAAGGAGAGTTCTCCTTAAATTTGGCCACCTGTCGTAAGTCATAGTTGCCTGTTTAAGCATAATTTTGATTCCTATTTGTTATTCCTATCTACATAATACAAGAAAAGTTTATTTTGCAACTTTTCAGATTCCGTCTTTTTTGAGTTACAAATGAATAAGCTCTTATTTGTTGCCGTTATAGCGGCAATTAGTAACACGAGCATCGCCGTTTACTCTGGAATTTCCAATATCGAGGGAAATAAGACAGTCGTGTATGAGGGTGAGCATTCTTGTTATGTACAAGGGTAGGAAGCAAGCAAGCGTTTTCAACAGTTTACTGCAATAAATGGGGCTTTGTTTGAATCAACAGAAAATTTGGACTGCTTCGACACAAATCGCTTAGGTGTTTATGACGACAATAACGGGGACGAAACTTGTGAATGTATCGAGCCCGGATGGCAACGCTGCGTTATAAGAGATCGAAAAGACAGTAACATAACTGTTGACGTTACCACCATAAGCATGGCTCCACTACCTGGGACAAGTCCAATTCTCTTTGCCATGACAGCGATCGTTGTACAGTTCGTTGCGTACTTATGCTCGTCCATTTAGTATTTATTTTTTCTGGAATCGACGCATCTACATATGTAATGTAAAATCCCGATACATGAAATAAATACCCATAGGATACTGTAACTGGCGCGTGCATTTATAAGATTAAGATAAATCTACTGAAACATCTAAATAATTTGTAGCGTTTTAGAAAACGTTTAAAATATGATTAATCCGTATAGTCTAGCCAATGCATCTACTTCGTTTTCTATAGACTGATACATGGGATACCACGCAAGATTCCTTCGTGGCACATGCAAGTCGTGATTCATGTTCCACTCTGAAATTATATATAGATATTCAAGCTAATATACTGTGTTAGTAAGCAGTCCACGCATGTTACGTTTTATACATAGAATTATCTGAATTTTAAATTTTATAAAACGTACTGCCTCACAGTGGAACCCATTAGATGAATTGCAAGTATGTGTATAAGGTGATACTTCTGTATAAACACGTGAACAGTTATGTCATTTTCTAATTAACTATTCAACGAGTTTTGGTAGCGCGAGCTTCTACGTTTTCGACTTTCCGAACAAAGAAACAAAGAGCAGCTGGAAGTTGGCGCGTCCGATCAAAAACGACTATACGATGCGCATATGAGACGGAGAGAAATTCCGACATGTGTGAAAGGTGTACTTTCGCTTCTAATAAACTAAAGTATTTAATTAGTGGTGGTGAAGATTAATTAACCTCGTTTGTGCACGGATCCCTCAAACAAAGGCTGTCTGTCACGCCATCTGATCCGATGATATGGATTATGGGTTAAGGAGAAAATTTCCTTCACCCACAGTCAACATTTGTGCTGCTGCTGTCTTTTTTGTTATGTCGCACTGTTGTGTGAAATTTGCTTCAGGAAAACTGCCAAGTGATTTGCGGGCATATTTCTCGTGGAATTTATCTTAATTTTCAGCTGGAGGGAAAAGGTAGTTAAGGTAAAAGCAGTATTTTTATTTGAGCTCTTGTGTAAAACATTAGTCATGGCTTTTTTGAAATTGTTTTTTAAAAATATTGAAGTGGTAATTAATTAAAATACATTTGAGTAACACATAATTATATGTAGCTTCCAAGCAAGGATTACCTGGCAGAAGCCAGTTTTATTAGTAATTCTTAGTTTTCGTTGATGGTTTTAGATTGTAGCAAATTTCTCGATCGAGTATCACTAACGGCCAATTATTTGATCGCTGCTTGGTCATTTGCCATGATAGTTTAGAAGGAGGAAAAAAATTGCTTCTGGTTCTGACATCATATGAGATTCTTGGACACATCGGTAAGTTTATTGAAAGATGCTTCATTTCGGAGTTAAGGGTTTTAAGAATCGGATTGACCCTTAAGTTCTAATCGATCAACTTGATGAATGGTATTCCTAATAATATATTGCTTCAAGACAAACGAAAATGGAATCTTGGCGTCATGGAAGTAAAACTGTATCGTATTCTTCGGAACTGGAACCGAAGGTTACGATTGATCCTACCGGTAACTTGGCTGTAAGAGATAAATCAGACGGATTCCATCTAATTGCCAAGCTTGGGAGTGGGACTTACGGAACCGTATTCCAAGCTCATGACCTTCAAAGAAATGAGTCGGTGGCAGTGAAGAAAATGGTTTTCTCCGCGTAAGTTTAATTCTTGAGCAATTCAATGGCACGAAGTTACATGTATGGTTACAAAAACCGTATATAAACTTGTAAGGAATCCTTTATATGAACCGGTACTTAATGATGTCTCGATGGTTTATTTATTATACGCTAGAGATTGTGAAATGGGTATCCCCGTTCATGTAATCCGAGAGATGAGCATACTGAAAGCATTGGATCATCCAAATGTGATCAAATTGGTGGAGTGTACTGGTGAATTGGGTAAATTTAAGCTGATTTTGGAGTGCATGGACTTGGACTTGCACAGGTTAGTAAGCGATACTGCTTGGCTATTTACTTTTGTTTTAATTCACGGTGTACCCCTTTTTGAGAGGGAATTATTCGTTCTACAACTGCGTAAACATGATTGAAGTAATTACTGTTAATGTTGTTCTTAGTTACATTCAGGATACAAAAAGGTGTCTCTCAATGGATGTTGTCAAACGACTTGTCTACCAGCTTTTATCAGGGGTCAATCATTGTCATGTGCGGGGTATCGCGCATCGGGATCTGAAGCCCCAAAATTTGCTGATTCAATTGAATACAATGATACTGAAAATTTCGGATTTTGGAATGGCTCGTCATATGCAGACTATCTTGAGAGCGTATTCTCCAGAGGTATATTGATGTATTTCATTGTTCTTAGCCGGAGACAGCTAGATACGTATTTCCAGTTGTATTAAAGCAACACAACATAATTCTAGTGAACATTGAGTTTGATCAACAGCTGCACTTATAATGTTTCGCTATGTGGTAGGTGGTGACCCTTTACTATCGAGCGCCTGAACTTCTGATGGGATGTAAAATATATTCTACTGCAATCGATATTTGGAGCGTTGGATGTATCTTGGGAGAATTGGTATTATAACTTCATTCGAATACAGTAAAAAGGAATGCAAGTACAAATGCATCTATGTGGTAGATTGTATTCATGCCTACTACTGGGTCCGGCACTGAGTGATGTTGATTAATTGCTAATGTAGATTTTGAGGGAGCCATTATTCGTAGGAAAGAATGAATTCGAGATGGTGGACAGGATCTTTCATACTATGGGTACTCCAGATGACGCCGAATGGCCAGGTTTTTCGTCACTTCAAAACTATACGCAGTTCCGGAAGCATCCGAAAAAACCATTGCTTCACACCATACCTGCTCTTGTTGAAGATTTGGCTTGCGCTGAGCTAATGAACGTAAGTTTATGGTTAGAAAATCTTGGATCATAGAATAAAATTGTGTTCAAGTCAGATGGAATGAGCTTTGTTTAATTTAATGTAGCAACTTCTACGATACTGTCCTGATACCCGTATAACTGCGAAAGCTGCTCTTACGCATCCTGTTTTTTCTGGAAATTTCTGAACAAGATTTGATGGATTATAGCTAAGGTCTAAATTTTTCTCATTATAATTATTTGACTAATGTGTTTATTGACAGTGCTCAGCTTCAAGAACTGGCTACAGTATTTCATCTGTGTATTGATTCAGAACTTGTAGTAAATAATTAACTAATTGAATATTTATGTGATTGTATGCTATGATCAGATATACCTTCAGTATGATTCATCAATAATTAGTATATTTTTGTATATATTCTTCGGTAATGACGCTGCGGGGCAATAATATGACATTCTTGCAGAATATTACGTAAATTCTCGTTTTGTAAAGCTATGCATTACTTACACCGATTATCTGCCATATGATGTAACTTACACTTAAATAAATTCCATTCTATTATTAGTAAAACATGAGAAGGCGTAGGATTCAGGCTACAATAAGCTTTAGATTTAAATCTTGGTAATAGTAGTCATACACATAGTCATGTAATCAAAATCCGAATGAATTTAAAATATTTTTACTGTAAGAAGGACTACGTGATTCACACTCCTATGTCACCCCTAGTCCCTTGGACGGCATTAAGCTGCATCAACAAGAAGGATAGTTTAAGAGTTCGGGAGGGTTATTTTTCAAAGCTTCGTAGCTATCCCTACAACATGCTCGTAAACTTTGTAAAATAACCCTCCAGAAGATTCCTGCTAGTGGACTAGTATTGGGTTCGGAGTAATTTAGCAAACTAAAATTATTAATTATGTATTGATGTAAATGTTGCATGGATGACGATTTTCATTTCATGAGAAAAACTTACCCGGTGCTAGTGTAGTTTATGCATATGTATAATTCACTATTTACATGGATCCAGCAAACTGATTAGCCTCTGCTCTTCCGTTCTTCCTGATTTCAAGCCATCCCCATCATCACGATATTTGCGGGGTTACACGGAAATATGTGTCACGTATATGACATGGTTTATTATTAAGAGACTGCCTGTTTGCAGAATTATTGGGCAATTCCAGAAGATCAAAGGTCATGGATGATTTTTAGCTGGGCAATAATAACTGGTGGCTGAATCAATCGGTGTTACTGTACGGTCGCGGTCTTTATACTGTCCTTGTAATCTCGCTAAATCTGATGCCTAGCACAAACAACTTGCCTTTCAAATCTGACCTCGAAGCTAGGCTATAACAATCGGATGACTGTTCCAATCTATATCCGTAGCCAAAGTCCAAGTGTGATTAAAAATTCACTAGAATCGCCTCTTGAGTACATCATTTTTGTCCGTAGACGCCGTGGAGTAACTTTGCAAAAAGACGGTCACTCAGATCACCAGTTTGCATGACTCGCAACAGGCCATAGAAAATCAAAGCACTGACTTTTAGCTTTAGAGATTAGTTTAGTGTTGAACCTTGTGCCACGTAGTCGAAATAGTGAGCGAATGGAATTAGTATATGAACGTATGTAAGTAGCTTGTGTACACCGATTCGATTTGGCAAAGACATTGTCAAAATGTTTTGAATTGATTTCCATGCAAGATTAACTTACTTAATGTTTGCGTCCGTAACTTGACAAGCTAAAGATTGTGCATCTTCCAGGTTGAAACTCAAAAAAGTAAATACGGGCTGAGGTCTCTAAAGAGAGAAAACATGCCGTCGTTGCTGGGCACTCTGATTTGGTGCTGTGCTCTGCTTATTGCATCTTCATCAATTCAAGCACTGGGGGAAGAAATCACTGACACAAGTTTGAGGAACCGGTAAGTCAATTAAGTTCATAAATCTACATAAAGGAGCGTCTAATGTAAGGTTCATTGCTGACGCCTACGACTAATAATTTTCAGAGACGGAGCTAAAGTACGAAACGTGCGTGAAGCCAAGAGGCCATCATGCATCATTTCAATCCCAGAAAACGAAGCTGATGGATTGACGAAACACCTTAACGGCTTTCTCAACGTCTTCACCGAAAGGCCGGAACCGGCTGTTGCTGATGCGTCATCCAATGCCGGTTCAGCTTTTGTGCTGAATTGCGACAATGGGGTTTCTGGGCTGGAAACTTCGGTTTGGCGGATCCTCAACCGCGTTTGGCTCGCCACGTCCTGCCAATACTCGGAGGAAGAATTCGATCAAGCCCTCCGTGAGGTGGAGAATGAGGCAGACAAAGTGTTGATAACTTTGAGAAATGTGGACGTGAAACTACGCAACACTACTGTGCAAGAAGACTACTACCACGACACAGCCCCCAAAGTCAGAGCCACTTTAATTGAAGTCGTGGAGAAAATGAAGAAGGCCCAAAACAGTGGTCGCTGCCACTCCTTGGCTGTGAAGCAGTTGCCGGCCAACTTTGAAGAAGCGCTCCGAGAAATCAAAACCCAGAAAGAAACTATCGCTGCACTTCAGGACGAAACTCGGCGGGCATTGGCAGATATCAGGACTCTAAAAGCAGAAACGGAGAAGTCGCTATTGGCGGTTACGGCGCAGAAGGTAGAAACGGACGTGCTCCTCCAAGTTGTAACTCAAGAGAAAAATGACACAGAAGCAGCGTTGGCAAAGATCATTCCTGCCATTCAAGCAGTGGAATCACAGGGAAAACAAGTTGAAGAACTGCGCGCTGCTTTCGATAATCAGACGTCGAAGACGGAGGGAAAGTTTGGCGCTGTGGAGGAAACGTTGAAGACGCGCGAATCAGAGTTTGCTGACTACAAGACAAAGATGAGCCAGGTTGGGATCAAGCAGGCTGAGAAGGACAACAAGCAAGACGGAATCCTGGAAAAACTGAACGCGAAAGTGTTTGCCCCATCACCCGCACTCCAGGTTTATCGTAGTTCTGGATTGGCAGGGCTAACTGGAAAACCTTTGAACATTGAAAACGAGCACTACAAAGGAGAATTCCTCTACCTCGCACGAAACCCGACTTACAGAAATGCAGATGTTTGGAACGATGGAGCAACATTGGCGGTTAGTGAAGACAAACTGCGAGAGAGTGCGTTTCAGTGGGAGTTTGTTCGGGTTCCGGGCGAAGACAGTTCCGTCGTTTACCTTCGCAACAAACTCAATGAGCTCAAACCGATTCCATCAAAGCAAGATCACTTCGGTCGTCAGAATTACATTCGGATTGAAACTGTTTCCTCTGGGACGGGTGGTGAACCTTCCCAGTTGGTCATCACAATGAAGTATTCGGGTAACAATAATTATTATCATCCAGACTCAACCCCAAACACTGTCTCAGCACTGAATGGACGGGATATTCTGCTGGATTCTTCTCCCAGCGAACCTGGTACGAAATGGATCGTAACTTTGGCTTCTTGAAGCCTGGAATCCAGCCACTTGAAATTGCAAATAATTTCATTCAACTCCAAGCTTTTTGATTCTGTGAATAAAATAATTAAAACTCCTTCCTCGAGTTTTGACTTTTCTCTGGAATCCTCGACTAAGTTCATTGAACCCTGACGGTGAAGCATTTTGTCTGTAAAGTTCAATGCCCTCACTCTCGCTTCCTGAGGACGGGAGAAGCTTCCGCCGGGAAGATGGCGGGGAGATGAGTCATCCTGTCACTCTCCACTTTCAACCAATCAAAAAGCCGAAAGCATAGCACAACTCCTCCTCCTCTGCCTTCGCCCCTAACAAATCCAATTACACATTTTACCCAGCATTGCACGCACAGACTTTCACATGGAATGGAAGCCCACCTTGTAGTTGCCAACTCCGAAAATGTTCACCACATATTTTACTCAGAGAAATACTAAATCAAATATCTCGCTAATGAGCTCCAAAACCTTGCGCACCTTCCAAACCAATTAACCTAAAAAGCTCGCACTACAGTGTCTAAACCATTTAACCTTCAAAGTCCTTCAAAGGTTAAATGGTTTCTTGTTTTCTTCCCAAACTTCCCCATCATCTCCATCTCGCATTATTTCCCTCCAACAGTCAAGTTAATTTTGATTTCCCCCGCAAATCCCCATCCTTCACGTGTACACAAGCCTATAGTCTTTTATTAATTACTAGCACACATAAATGTAGCGACTCATGCAAATCCAAGTTCTAACTTCCTGAGGCTACACTCAAGCATGCAAGATTAATTAAGTTTGCAATTTTTACCACAGTACCAGTTATCCTAGAACTGAAGCCAAGCTAGGCCGAGGTTAGACAGTTTCAAAATTCAAATTCATCAAGCGGAGCAACACAGTTGCAGCAGCCTGCAATTATTCTCCATCTTAAGGATTCATTTTGAGGTTTCACAAACTGCGACAGAGTGCCTTTTAGTGGGAGTTTGTTTCAGTTCCGGGTGGGCGAAGGCAGTTCCGTCTTTTACCTTCGCAACAAACTCAACGAGCTCAAACCCATGGCGTCCAGGAAGCAAGATGAAGCGACTACGGTCGTTCGAATTACATTCGGGTTGAAACTGTTGAATCTCCGACGATTGGTAAGACATCCCAGTTGGTCATCACAATGAAGGAAATAATCGACGGTTGGTATTGCTACACACGCTCATACCAGTCATCCTCACTGAATGGACGGACCATGCATTGGGATTCTTCTCCCAGTACCTCTGGTACGAAGTGGGTCATAACTTTCGCTTCTTGAAGCCTGGAATCCTGCCACCTTAAAATGCGAACGGTTTGATTCAAGTCTTAGCTTTTTGATTCTGCGAATAAAATAATTAAAACTCCTTCCTCGAATTTTGACTCCTTTTGAATCCTCGACTGAGTTCATTGAACCCGTGTAGCTGAGCATTTTGTCTGTAAATTTCATTGCACCCACTCTCGCTTCCTATGTCCTGAGCAAAAGAGACGCTTTCGGACTGGAAGATGGCGGTGGAATGAATCATCTTAACACTCTCCACCTTCAACCACCAATAAGACGCTTGACTGGCTTGCCCCACTTTTGAGCAAAGTTATGAACGTGAAAATCAAGAAAACTGTTATTTTCATCCCAGAACAGTAGCTGGACATAGCACGTGTCGTAAAGAAATCAGGATTATATGTAATACTAATGCTTTTACTGGGTCATTTAAAATGGTCAGCCTTAAACGATTAAAAGATGATAGTGAGATGAATCAACATTTGGTAATTGTCTCAGCGTTTATTGCTGACATCATGATTATTAAACTTATGTTTAACCCCAGTTCATGAAAAACTAAAAATGACTCTATAAGTAATAATACTTGAATAGTTTATTCCGTGCCCCAATCCGATAATTAACGACATTTGAATTATAACATAATCGCATGTTACTAGCATAGAATCCCAAAACTATAAGCTATATTTTTACTAATTATTTAACTTGATCGAATAGATTTTGAATTAAACATAGCGCTCAATAAATACTTGTAAAAATTAGGCCAACATTTTGCCAAAACAATAGGTTAATACACCTCCTCTCCTTGATCGAACTTCAGGTCCTCATGATGCAGATCCTCTTCCATATTCTCACCCTCGCCTCCTTTACACACAGATATTAGTAAACAAAAATTCAATGCCACCGTTTATTGCTTCTTCCAAACCCACCTCACAAATGAATTCAAGTGATTCCAATTGGCTTATTTCGCATTACACTTTCTTTCAAATCATTGTCTCGAAACTAAGAGAAAACATTATTTACTCCTAGAGAAAGTATTTCATTTTAATGACAAACGTTCACGCGCACAGCTTTTGAAATTCTTTTACACTTCCTCCTTAGACTTTAGTGTACTTAAGATTGGAACATACAGAAATTATTATTTCGTGGAAAGATTCAAGTAATTTACTGAATTTTTACAATATGCTCCACATGCAGCGATACATTAGTCGTTTTTGCTTATTGTCATCGACCCGAAAGAGAGTAGTGGTGGTTATCTACAGCATCACGCTTGTTAAATGACCTGCTGATGATGCGGGAAATTATATTAAATCCCATAGAGAAGAGTAATCTTCGGATACAACAAAAGACCGTTTTTCAAATTGTATCTTGCAAAGTGCTAAAATTGAAATAGAATTAGCATAGCAGCACGACACGACTCCAAGCTACCTTTACGAGTGTATATTCGCTAAAATTACTTTTTTTCATCTTCTCCCTCCTCCTCCTCTTGAAAATGTAGGCCAGTAGTTAATGGGAAATGAGTCAAAGTCCATTGATCAACACACATCATCATCTCCCCTATTCTGCTTAACTACCAGGATGCTGTATATATATACCACCCTTGAATTTCCTCACTCTGGCTATTTCTTCCATCTTCTTAACGTTCTATTCAAGATGGCAGGCTTATATTTAGATGCATTAAGGCAGTAAGAAGGGGTTTAAAAGGAGAATCCCGTAAATATAGCCTTGCATGCAGGAGAAAATTTCAAGAATCCTTTGAATCTCAAAGTCTCGTTCCTCCTTATGTTCCGCCTTAATTCCACGTCTTTTGTATTCTAGAAGTCGGTCATCCTACACATGAAGCTCCCTTCAAACCAACTGATTCTAAATTTCGGTTATTCTCCGTCGTCCTTGCCTGCTTGCAATCACAGCTTTAGGAGGTTATACAGAAGCAAGAACAAGGGGAAAGCAAATGTGTAGAAATTCTTGGTGAAATCTGAAGGAACTTGTACAAACTTACGTGCGAAAACATTCGGTTGAAAGCACTAACTGTCAGTTCATGCAGTTATTTGGAGACATGTGAGGCGTAGGATGAAGAGAAGATTCAACGTCATTATATTGTCATGGAGCTTAGTTAACTTGTACAAGACTCTTTACTATTTCCTTGCAGTTCTAAACATGTACCCTTACAACGATTGCAACCTGTGAAAATTCAACGAGATACATCCACAAGTTTAGGTCAACTTCGAAACAGGGATTAAATATGTGCATATGTGTTCTAAACCTGTGTTTGTAAAAGACTAGCAAATATCTTTGTGTAGCATGATTTCCATTCAGTAATAATTGTTCCAACTTGCAATTCATTCCCCTAGAATAGAGGCCATCAAGTATGCAAGCCATTTTAACAAGATTCAAGAGAGACAGTTCAATAGACTGCTATGCTAATGCTAACAGCTTTGGCCTCTTAGGGATCTTCTTCTGTCTAACATTGAACATGCAGCATGTCAAAAATAACCTGAGAGATGGGTCAAAAAATGACACTGGATCTTTAAATGATATTAAGCTGCGAAGTGCCCTCTAGGATCAGACTTGGCTACGCTGCGCTGAAAATAAGAAAACTAGCAGGCCTTCTCACAAAATGCCTAGCAAAATCGACTGGTTTCCGAAAGACGAACTGGAATTAATTTTAAGCACATGGGTATGCACGTCTCTGAAACTCTTCATCGGAACACGTTGAACTCAAACAGTTGAAGGATTCTGACGAGTCATTCTGATATGCACAAAATCTAAGATGAAGGTGGCAAAGAATCACTTGTGTAAACAAATACCGTACGATAAGACTACAAAGAAGCTAGCACTAGGGCAGAAGAGTCGCTCAATGAATTACCTGTTAGGAAGATAATGACATGTACGGTGGTGACTTCGCAGTGTATACTAAATGTGAAACGAATTTGAACTTGAAACTTGAGCAGGAAATAGGCGAATTGTTATCTGCATCCTGTTTCCTTGTTAAAGTTTACAATATAAACTAACCTTTCCTGATTCTATTTAAGAAACTAAGTAGTTTCCTAAATGAGTGTCAGTATACTGCACAAATGTAGTAATTGGAATGTGTCGATTAGTAATTAAAAGCGGGATATAAAACGTTTCCAAAGGATATGTGACTTGATGTGGTATTGATTGGGATTGAAGATACAAATTGGAATGGAAGATGTGGCTGACAAAGCCACTTCATTAAGTAGGACAAAATCAAAGCGTTGAATGTAAAAGCGTGCTAGGGTGCTACCTAATGATGCTATGCTATGACTCTGGTTTAATGAGTTAAATGTAACCTGCAGTGGGCCAGCATACGCGAACTAAGTACTTCATCCTGATATTCATGAATACAATCCGTCGGATCTCAGGTAGGAGCAGGTAGAACTGAATGGCGGGAGATGCGTGCTTTAACTATACAGGTAAACACGCAAGGAGAAGACGCGCTGAATCATAATGGATATCAAAGATGATGCTTGACTTGTAAAGACGTCATAATTAGTTTAAGTTGTCAGATGGAGTTGAATAAGATTTGCAGTCTATTGGCAAAAGTATTGACTGGTTTGCCAAGTCATTGTGTCACGTCGAATAAGGTTGTTGTAGCGCTGCTGTCAGATTGTACGGGAGAAGATTAGTAATACATTTTTGAAGGCAATAGAGTTGACGGAGCGATTGAAAGGATACAGTAGGATTAGCGGAGATTGTGCTACACACGTGTAACATACTTTGATGAATACAAGAATTAATACTCGTAGTGGTGGAAATTAATACAATGTTTAAATATAAATTGCGGTTTACTTATTTTATGCTTGGTAGAATATATTTATAGCTAGATAGTTAAGTTAATCGTGTATTGGCAATAATATCCCCGTGTGAAATACAAATCCTTATAAATAAAGTTTAAAGCTAAAGAACAATAAATATCTACTGTATATAGGAGGACTACGTATTAAAACTAGCGAGTATTAAATATCTATAGCATATTCAAAAACAAAAGAGTAAATTGCAATGTCACAAGAAAGTTACTGGCGGATATATGAGCAAATGGTATGAGGAAAAAGTTGAGAAGAGATTGTCATGGTATGGTGGATTAATTAAACGTTAATTAATGGGATCAAATGAGAAAATTAGAGAAAGTTAAAACCGGGATAAATGAATGGTTGCAAATCCTTCTTTGGCTGGCACCAACGAGTTACATTTGACAGAATCAATGCTCACAAAAATAACCAGAGAAAATAAAAGAAATCAAACTGTTCTTGCAATTGATTTACGTTGCTTTCTTTAAGACAAAAAGCAAAGAAAACCAATGCAGACAATCCTGGTGATTGAAAAAGGGACATGAAACAACGGAAGATACAAAATTAAGCCAGAAATAAATAAATAATGAAACAGAAAATTTAGCAATTAACAAAAACGTAAGGAGAACAGGTACGAGAGAAAGTATATTCGCGATGAGCATTTACCTTAATAGCGCCACCAGAAAGTAATAAATATGTAAAGATATTAATATACCTTCAATTTCGCTCAAGGCATATAATTTCTGAAGAGAAGATTGAATCTCTCGTGTAGTTGGGACATGATGACACTGGCAAAATTAGAAAAATGAATGCGGGTTGTAACGTTTTCTTGTTGATTTTGTCTATTATCATCATCAGACGGAGGTTTAGTAGTGCCAGAGGTCGTTGTTGTCGTTGACCTAGAAGTTGTTTTCTTGGTCGTGGTCATCGTAGAGGTCGTTAACGGAGGTGAAACCGTGGTCTTGTTTCTGTTTTTCTTTGGCTTGGAACGTTTTGGCCCTTGCTTGTATGATTGGCTGGCTATGGTCTCAGTACGAATTGCTTCAGCGTCCTCCAGCTCGTCGGCAAGGAGCGCTGGTGTTTCAATCGTAGTGGTTGTCGTGACAATTTGCTGTTGTTGCTGCTGTTTGTGCTCCTTGAATTTTTCTTGCCAGGATTGAACTAATGTTTCAATTTTCTCTTGAAGGGATTCCCTTGAATTAGGGAAATCTGTTGTTTCTTCAACTTCTTCGCTATTAATTAATGTTGAATTATTAACATCCCGACGTCTTCGTTTTCTTCCAGCTCCGCCCAGTAAAGTGAAAATCAGTGGTGTGCTCATCATGATGCTCATCAAACTCAATCCGATGCGGGGAACGAGTTGTGTCCGAATAAAATCAAAGAAATTCATATTGGTGAAAGAAACCGGGATGGATCCAAACAAAGGTAAGCCAGGATTACGATAATAAACAGTTGAGGTTTGGGGTTTGGGTGTCGTATGTTG
The DNA here is from genome assembly GCA_906901655.1 of Sminthurides aquaticus. NCBI lineage: Eukaryota > Metazoa > Arthropoda > Collembola > Symphypleona > Sminthurididae > Sminthurides > Sminthurides aquaticus. The sequence goes on from CAJQTT010000010.1 coordinate 3,509,577, forward strand.
GTGTGGTTAGCGTTAATATTGGTGTTTGTGTTCTTTTCATGTAAGCACTTTTGATGGGCTTTGCGGTGGGTCGCATCTTTGAAAAGGCGGATCTTCTTGTGGTTGTCATAAATGGCCATGGGGGACGTGTGTAAGTGTTATCATCAGAGCCTGTTTTGGTTTCAACGCTGTGTGGATTATTAGTTACAGTTTTAACCTTGTAAATGTTGTGAGTGTCGTCGTGGGAAATGACGGTTGCCTTGACATCGTCCAGGGGCGGTCTCACATACTTTGGTGGCTTCTTCCGTTCATGCTTTCTTCGGGGAGGAACTCGGACGGATGTGGATGTGCTGGGATCAGTCGTGTATTCTGAGCTTTTGTCCTTGGTAACGATATCGGCGGTAGTTATGGGTCGAGCTGTGGAAAATGTAAGTCCTTGAGAAACTGTGTAATCGAAGGGTACTACTTTTGATGCTGTACCGAGCCGATATGGCTTTGTAACGTGTCCGGTGTAATGTTGTTGATTCTGTTGTGATTGCTGGATTTTGTGTGCGTGGAGCAATGGATTATTGACGGCGGAATGATGGAAGCCGGCAGCAGCACTGCTTGATTGTACGGCACTCCATGTGGTTATACCCTTGGGAGTTGTTGATTGGTGTTGATGTTTTAGATGAGAGTAATGATGCTGCTGCTGGGATTTGATTGAAGACAAGACTTCATTTTTTACTTTCATGATGACACTATTAGCGTCAGCATCTTCCACATCTATCTCGCCCCCACCCTCGATCATTGTCTTCTTCATTGGATCGTTCTCGTCTCCTTGAATAGAAGTTAATTTATGAGAACCACCACCACCGCTGTCACTGCTTCCACCGATGAGCTTGCTCCCGTCTTCTTCCTCGTCGTCATGGCTATCATCTTCATCTGAATCTTGATCTGCGGATGCTGGGGTAACGCCACCTGAATTACCACCACCATTCACGTTCAAGTAAATGTCTTTTTCGCTTGAATTCTCAATTGATTCCTCTACAGGCTTGTCGTCCAGGAGATGCGTTTCCATTGTTTTTATCGACTGGTATATCAGGGAGCCGTCCTCAGGCTCACCTGAGTTTTCCTCTGCTGTGTTGCCGTTGTAGTCGGATTTCTGTAATTTTGTTAAGCGGCGATGATGTCTTGGTGGTGAAGATTGTGTTGCAGATAAGAATGAGGATGGTTGACTGTCAGCAGGTTTCTGTGATGTTGGAGATGAGAGAGGAGCTTCCGTGGCGAAGGAAGATGCAAGATTTTGCCCAAGATTCTTGTCGCGGTCATTGTCAACAACGTGTTGTCCAGTCGTCAAGTCTGTCTTTGTTCTGTAAAAGCAAGTCAATCAGAATTGTCATATATGGGATCCGCTCAGAGGTAATTAAGTTTACTCGCAATGCTAAAAGATTGCGATCGGACACTACAGCTACATGGTGATAATTTAAAGAGCTTGCAGAGTCTATGCTCATGATTCTTGATCGGTGCTTGGGAATTGCTAGCTGGTAGAAAGGTGGCAAGTATGCCATTCTTGAGCGGAATATTTAAGTACGAGCTTGAAATTGGATAGAATGGAACCTGATTTTTTGTTCTCAGCGTGATCCGTAAGTTCATTGACAATAGAGAAAGAGGTAGTGTTTTTTGTTTTGGATATAATAATTTAAAATCCGCTAGCATGTGGCAGTTTCTGATGATACTAATTATGTGTGGGACATTTTAATTTTACAGATGCAAATCAGTGGTGATAAAGGAGGAGGATGAGTTTGTGGGATGTGTAATTGATGGAACCACTAATTAGTGACGCATGATGGAATGATTGCCATTTTCATTGCTGCTAAGCCGTTATAGATTCACACTACCAGCTCACTGTGTCAGTGTGGAGGGAGGCATAAGTGGAGGAGGATGAATGGTGTTAAGTTGAAAGTACTTGCAGAACATAACCTAGGATTTAGTATAAGTGCTTAAATGTAAAATCCAGCCATCACCGTAAACCCGCTTTTATAAATATATACCGTATACCTTTTTATGATTAATATTCAACTATACGCAGAAATGTGTGAATGATGTGGAGGAATAATTTACTACGGAAGGGGCTGGATTGAATGAATAATGTCAATTCATCCTGCCTTCCTCGTCATAGTTGGCGCAATAATTACTGCTCTGCCTTGGTTTTTTAGCCTCAATTGAGAAGAGCCCTGGTTATGGAAGATGGTTGTTGAGCAGGTGGCAATTTTCTATTGCCAAATATGACGGGAAACCATAGGGGGAGTAGGGCTGCAGATGCGTAAGTATTTTCTGCTTCTGTGATTTGTTGCAAAAGTTTTTGATTCACTGATTTCTGCGTATGGTCGGAGTTATCTATGTGATTAGTATTGAGTTTAACATTCGATGGCAAATTAGTACTCGTTGTTATTATTGCAGGCTTTTGGGGCTTTCGTTTGGAGCTAACTATAATGCTGACGCCGGGATCACTGTTAGGAGGATTGATGAGCTCTACAGAAGGTCGACGGGAAGATTGGAGCGGGGTGGTTTTATGATTTTCAAATGATGGAGAAAATAACTGGGATGTCGTCGTCATTTCTGAAGGTGGTAGTTGAGGCGACTTGGAGGGGGAAGAGGCTGGTGTAAGTGGGATATTTAAGAGAAGATGCGACGCCGTTGTTTGGGACTTTATTGGGTGGGAAATCGGCACTTTGGGAATGTTCGTAGCGAGTGATGACGGTAGTTTGGAGATGTTTTGTGGCCGCAAAGTGGTAGTTGTCACATGGGGTGGAGGTAAAGGAGTTGAATCTGCTGTTTCTGAGAAGGGATGCAATAAATAGGACGAGTAAAAGGTAGGCTTCTTTTGCAAAGACCCGGATGAGGAATGGGATTGAGAGGAGGGATGATGATGATGTTGTGGTGATTGAGTAGAAGAGGACATGTTCCATTCACTTGAAATAACGTTTTTTAAAAAGTTTTTCAATAGAGGCAAATCTTGTGGCTCTGTCTCAGTCCACTTTCTAATATTTTTGTTTTGTGGGGTTGTTGTAGTTGTTGAAAGATGAATGGGTCCGAGGCTGCTATTGTCTGGCTGATTTTGCGGAGAGATGATGGCGGGTCTCATGGGGCGAGGCTGTTGTGGAGCGTCGTCGTCACTGTCATGTTTTGTGTCTATCTTTGGTTGTGGGGGATGATTATCTTTTTGAATGTTTTGATGTGAGGTGACGATTTTATTATTTACAGGTCCCGAAGGGATGTTGCCGGAGATGCTCATATGCATGACCCGTGGCGGTGAACTTTGCGGGGATTCCGTCGTGGTAGTTACCATATCAACTTTGATCCAGTTCAGAGGAGGGGATCTTCTTGACTCATAATTGTCACGTATACTGAAAAGTGGGCTTGAGGAATTCGCTGCATCGCTCGTATGAGTTTTATTTGTAGACATGAAGGAGGATATGTGATCTTGTGACGGATTGGATTCCAATGGAGATAATAGTGATGATGAGCGTGAATTATTCGTGCTAGATCTGATCAAGAATTTAGGTTTGCGGGAGTTGATGGATGAAAGTGGTGCAGCTGGGGCTGCAGCGGATGTGTTCCGATTCCATTGTTGACTATGCATGAGGTGGGTAAAAATGATTTGAAGCCCTTCGCGTCGTACAATGGATTTTCTTGCTCAGGGTTAGATTCTGAAGATGGAAGTAATTGTCTGGTAGAAGAATAATCTTGAAATGAGCGTTTTTTTCTCTTTCCAACAGCTCCTGCTGCGATTAAAGGCACCCAGTATGTCCAAGTTGCTGCCGCACCCGCAGCAATAGTTGGTAATGCACTATACCCGAAGGCTTTCATCAACTGAGCCACCCGGTTTCGTCGAACGTAGATTGGCTGAGCGGGTGTCCGAACCGGTGCTGGAGGCTTGGGAGCTGCTGCTTGTTTTGTTTTATTTTTGCCAAGGTTTTCTAGAAACGGATCATCTTTATGCTGGTTATTTCGGAGGGGAATAAATGCTGGACGTTTGTTGGGATTCGGTCGTTTCTTGTATACGTGGTGACCGTGTCCGCTATTATGGCCCTGACCTTTGTTTTGAACATGTCCATGCTTATGTGCAAAATAAGGAGCTACTGCGGATTCTGAAGAGTCTGATGTAGTATCGTTGTCGTTACTTGGCTCGTAAGAACCATCTGACCATTGGACAAAAGGTGGCAGGGAGATTGGCCGAGACGCTAAGCTCTCTTCTGGAAAATCTGGGTCGAAATAGTCAGGGATTTGGAACAGGTCAATTTCTTTCTTCCCCTCAGACTGATGCTCTCCTCTGGGAAGTATAGGCTTCGGTGGAGGCTGATTTTTGAAGATCCAACTAAGGTGAGCAAGCTCTGGGGGTACTTGAACCATTTCAATGTAATCCTGTGTTGTTGCTTCTTCATCACTTGATAATTTGTCATCTTCTGGTAGATTGCTTAGGAGATGAAGAAAATCCTCTTTCGTACCGTTGATCGGCCACTGGTTTGTATGATTCAAGGAAGGTGCGCCGCCATCTTCAGCGCTGGTAGATGTGTCAAGTGGATCTGCAACGTTTGCAGTTTTTGAAAACATATCCAAATCTCCTGGGAGAAGATCTAGCAAGTTAACGTGACCATCGGGATCTGAAGTGGAATTTTGGATGGTGGACAAGAAAGTAGACGGTGAGGATTGTTGGAGTGACACATTTGCGACAGTTATAGGACCACTTGAGGTTGTAAAGTTTGCTGCTGTAACTAGCCCCGCTTTGTTTACTTCTTGTTGTTGGCTGTTTGAGGACTGAATGGTTGATCCCGTTGGAGAAGATGATGGTTCTCCTATTTTGTCTTTTAAAATAAGGGGGGATTGTTGAACTTTTTCAATGAGAACCGGGCGAATGTTTGAAAAGGGTGGAATGCTGCTGAGTGACGGATTCTTTCCGGGTGGACACGACGGACAATCCGGGGTTGGGAAACTGAAGAGGGAATGAAAAGACGTTTCGTTCCTTTGTTTCAAGAAGGGGTGTTCTCGTTCCGCTTTGGAACCTTGGTGTTGATTATTAATAGCGGTTTTAAGGGGATGATCTCTGCTAAAATTGAGAACGAAAATGTTGATGACATTGGTTTTAGTGGTTGCATTTATGCTCGTCGGAGCGGATCCATTGGCAACGAGATGATGAAGAGCTTGATGGAATTGCATGTTTGGATGGTGAAGATTGAGAAAGCCAGTGCCTGTGAGTGGGAAACCGTCTGGAGTTGATGCAGGATTATCGGATGAGGGGGATGAGGTGTTATGCATAAAATTACCACTTATACGGGAAGGTGGATAATGACTTGTTGGAATAGTGTTTGACTGGGGATTTTTGTCGTCTTTTTTCAGGTACGCATTTTCGCTACCTCCTGTTCCACCTGATGCTGGGCCGAAGAGAGCTGCTGCTATTTTTTGTGCAGCAGAGCTTACAGATGGGTCAGATAAAGCAGTGTCTAATAATTGCTTAACTTGTGGGCTTTTGAGGAAAAGGATTTTCTGCTTCTGTGCGTCGGATGAATGGGAAGAGTGCTGATGCCCAGGCGGGGGATTTTCTTGTGCATATTTCTGATAATCAGGATTAGGAGCAACGAGAATATTGACGACGTGAGCTCCGTTTCCATCCACATTTCCCTCAGATTGCAGACGATTATGATTGGTCTTATTGTGTGAAGAGCTTTCAACTTCTATAAGAAGATTCATGAGCTTTTTCAGGTCAGTAGCTGTTTGCTGAGGATCTCTTGGTTTCATTCGGAAGCCGTCTTGGGTATTATTGGATCCATTGTTGGTGCTCTTTCCACTATTTGCTATTGCTGTAAGTGTTCCAATTTCGGAGTTTCCATTACTCAGTTGACTGAGCCTTGAAATCAAGTCGTGCAACACGACTCCTCCTGTCCCGTTATCTCCTCCGAGGACGGAAGCTCCCTTCTTGCCACCCAGCCCACTGAAATTTGATTGAATAGCGCTGCGGCTCGTGGGTTCCTGGGTTGTGGTCGGGGTTGGAATATTCGTGGTTTCTAAATTCTTCGGATTTCTCAAGGATTTGTGTTGAGATTCACGCGATAATTCTGACCAAGTGTGGAATGGGGTGTTAGCAGCGTTATATTTGTTAGGAATCGTGCTGGGATCATTGATCGGCGGTCGGAGGCTAGTGGATAAATGATGATGGTGGGGGCGATGATTTGATTTAGTGGAGTTAGTAAAGGCGTTAGTAGAATCGATGCCGGGTTCAATGATATGCGGTGAAGGCGTTAGTGGTGGTGAGCGGTGAGGCTGAATGCGGGTGGGATAATGATTGCCGATACTTTGAATGGTTGAATAACTTGATTCCTGGTTTTTATCACTATTTTTAGTATCATCACCATGACTTTCATTATCGTCCGTGGAAAATAGGGAAAGAAATTGCAAAAGTTCCTTGGACGTGGGAGAAGCACTGCTTGGATTCAGCTTCCAAGATGCATTCATACGGTGGATGCTGTTGGAATGTATGTGGTAGCTAGACACTCCCGCACCTGAGTATGAATCTTGAGGGCTATTTTCGTTATCCGTTGAAGGACTGTTACTCATACTAGCGTTTGATTTTTTCTCATAGTGACCTACTACATCCACATCAGAGAGGACAACGGAAAATGATCGAAGTTCTGTGGGTGATGATGATGAGGATATTGGAGAGCCCAATCTTGTCCGTAAATTACTTTCATGGCTATTCCTTAGACCTATTGATTTTGGATGGGATGAATTTGCTAAAACTATTGATAAGCTACCGTCACGGCGAATTTTGTACCTGCTGTTTTCATTCCCTCCAGATTCTGATGATGACGGCAGTCTTGCGGATCCGGCCCAAAATCCATCGTCCGTTCGGGATGCTATCAACCTTCTAGGATCTCCACGAAAGCTCCGAGTAATGTACGCTCCATCTAGAAATGTTGAGGAAAATCAGGAGAGATAATTTAAATCCGAATGTTGTACAACGAAAGGTAGTTGCAAATGTTTTAGACCATGTTTATAAGTTTCTTATTTGAAATTAATTGAAACGGTGGGAAATGGTGAATTTTTGAGAGTTATTCTGGAAGATAAGCGTTTTATGAATTAAGTTTTATCTACGCTTGTGCAAGTTTTACTTTCTAAGCTAGAAAACCTTCCCATGTGTCAAAATATTTAATGCGGTTGACATGTTAACGGATTTGTGATTGTACGTAATTAATACTACCACTTTTGTCACGTATTGACTTAACCGTAAAAGTTGTGTCAAAGTTTGCGTGCACTACGTCAAATAAGTATACAAAATGGTTACAAGGTTCTTATATTTTTTACAGGGAAACAGAATGAAACGACTGGAAATAAGGCAAAACCAGGAGTAGTTACATACCATTTGTTGGCTTCGCTAATGACAGTTCCAGAATTGAAATCAGTAGGCAGAAGCAAATCAACCTGGATGAATTGGCATTGAAACTTAGATATGCCATCTTCGTTTCACTTCACGGATATCTTCCGGCACATACGGTAACTTTACACTATACACAAAGGTTTGCTGTCATGCAAACCCCTAACTTGACAGAATCTTCTTCTCCTTGCTGAATCACTGTTACTCTTCCGAAATACGAATGAAGGCAAACTAGCGTCAACAATGCTTTTATGAAGGAATTCACTGGGATCGTGATCGTCTCGTCCGAGTTAGCTCCGAACTTGAACTACCAAGGGAAACCTTCACAGGACGCCCACTTATATAACATTGAAGAGAGCTTTTGGATGCGGGGGAAGAGATCAATCTCTGCATCATCTCCTGCAGCAAGGGTAAGGAAAAGGATGACTACTAACAACGGCTCGTGATATTTTACGGGGACAGGCTACTGCTTTCGGAAACATGAAGGGTACTTCATTGAGTATGCTGTTCAAAAATAGTACTCTTGGTAATTCCGTCTCCCACCTTACACTGCCATCTCCGCTACTCAGCAGATATATCCCCCGATATAATTTATCTGTGCGACTTGTAATTGGCAAAATAAGCGCAAAAAGCTTTCTACCAAGCTCTACCCTAGACTGTGCATGTGTTGGAACCTAATTTCATGATGAGTGAAGTTATTGGTAATGCTTTGAGATGCAGAAAAAAAGTAATTCGCAGATAATCTCAGTACGTAAATGAATCTTTGTCGGATTATTAGTTGCAGGCCTAACTAGTCAGTCTACCGTGAAAGCATCTTACATGCGTAAATCCAACTAATACTAATCTGTGTACTGATTTCAGCTCATGTATATGATTAATTTTTATTTCATAAATTTTCAGGTCGATGTGTGAGACGCACCAACTGTGATAGTCGGCATGGTATATTGGTATATATTAATTTTCACTCAAATGCTATTTCCAGATGGACAAATGTGGAATATCATTTAAGTAGGCTTTCAAGTGCAAATAATTTAGGGCAACAATTATGCTTTCTCCATGGATTCAACTCAAGATTGAGGTGTTAATTCTTTTGCGAATCTTGTCTGAGTTCGCGTCCACCAGCTACCAATAAGGTATCTATCAAGAGCTACGCATTGCCTCGTAGTCTCATTTGTACCCAAGATTGTCCAAGAAAATTTGTTTTTAAAGGATCGGAGGATGATATTTGCTTCGGGCAGAAGATAAATGAGTACTCCGTCGTAGTTCCTTAACGAAGGCGCAGGTTGGTGGTTAGATTTATAAACTGACGATGGGAAGAGGCTAAAACTTTTCCCAGTAGAAAACGTGTTCTCATTGAAAACTGATTGCAATGTGGTAGCGGTATAGTATATGACATCTTAATCTTTGGGGTTTCCGTTAGGAACTGAACGTGAGCAGAAGATGGAAGCCGTATGTGTTTGTTAACATACTTGAACAACTTGCAGATAGTGCTGCACCCTGGTCTTCCTATCCGAATGCTTTCCGTACAGCTCATGCGCTTTCCCGCTAGGAGTATGGTCTAAAGAATGTGTAAAGCTATTGCGACGGTTGTAATATGAACACTTACTTCGTTTTTGTCGCTTGCATTTTCAGATTGGGCTGAGGTCTTATCCAGGTACAATAAATTTTAGTTCATCAAAATTGTGTAACAAAAGCAACGTATATAGTATTATGCATGTGAAATGTCCATATTAAATGCTCAGTTTAAATATGAAACTTTCAGGTGAGGTATCCTTCCTGATAAAAGTTGAATGTTCCGACGAGGAAACCGATTGCACCAATGGATTTCCTGAGACTAATTACTTCTGACCGGCCGAAAACACTGGAATGTTGGAGCAAAGTAAGCAAGTTATTGTTGCAGAAACCAACGCACGTGGGAATCTTTGTTCTTGCAACTTGGCTAGTGTTGACCAGGTAAACCCTACTGTATGAGAAATGTATGCGTGTTATCGGTGCTCTAGTAGGACGCTTCAGTTCTTAATAAGAATGTTACATTTAGCTTTTTAAATGAATTTAGGAATTCTCATAGCTGATACTGAAATCAGTGTAGCACGAATAATGTCATTCTGGAAGGGCTAACATTAAGAAAATATATGGGGAATCCTCCACATGGATTTAGGAACAATCTTCTAAGGTAAGTTACAACTTTTATTACAAACAAAGATTATTAATAAATATAATTTCTTAAATAGTATAGCAGATTTAGTATAGTAACACAAATTAGAAACAGATTAATACAGCGAAGACATGAACGTCGAAACAGGGTAATGTCATTAAACGTTTTTTTGTAGACTTAAGTTTAAAGTTAGTTCTTTCCGCTTCGGGTTCTAGCACGCACGAATTACGAGCATGTGATTGATTATATCAGATCATTTGAAATACAACAAAAATTACATTAAATTGTTGATTAGGATTGGAAAGATGAAACTCAGTTATTGGACACACGATTAATAATGAGATGCATACAAGTTTAAGGGTTAAAATATTATTAGATTGCAACAAAGTCGAGAGTAAAACTAAATTAATCACATTTAGTACCCACACTTCGTGTCAGGTACACGTTGTCATTTGTCAACTTAAAGCTAATAACAATAGATTAGTCAATGACGTTAAAAGGGTGTGCATTTGATTAGGATTATTTCAAGAAATGCAAAATGGCAAGATTCAAAATTACCCTTATACATATTAGTCTACATCGTGACCTTTTAAACAAGTAACAAGGATAAATATTGTATGATTCGGTAACATTGCGATAAAAGCTTTGATTAAGTATACAGTAACATAGTAGGTGGATGTACATATTAATTAACTATCTCCGTCGTGCAGGACTTGATTTTCGTCTCCATTCCTGAATGGATCCTTTTGAGAGGATTACATGATTTCTTGTACTGATTGATGGTTGGTGATGCGGCTGTGGATAATTTTCAGTTGCTAACAGATTACCCCTTAGGATCTCTGGATACATTTGATTACTGTCGCCGTATGGAATTTGAGGATGGCGGGATGACAAAATTGCAAATTGATATTCGGGATCTTGTGGAAGACTACGTTTCCGACGCTTGCCCATTACACCGTGAAGGACTGCAGCCATCGTCGCCGGAATCATTCCTGCTCCTACAGCAGCTAATATCGGTCTTAACGATGGTCGGTTGTCTTCAATTGTAATTGTGGTTGTGGTATTGTTTGGTCTTCTTGCAGGTGCTACTGTTGTGGACGTAGTTGGTGGTGGAGTAGGGTAGGGAGGAGGCGGCGGTGGAGGATACGGATCGGGATACCCTACTCGTGGCGGCTTCTCTTGGTGATCACGAGAAGTTCCTAGCAGAGATGAGAGAAAGGATCCTTTTAATGGAGATAGAAAACTTCGTCTGGTTGTGGTGCTAATCCTGGATTTAGGTGTTGTTGCTTCTGTCATTTCAGAAGATTCCGTTGTCTCAAGTCTGTCTTTCCCTGGAGTTTTGGATTTTTCTGTTGTGTTCTTATGATTCAAAACGGGCTCTAATTGACTGAGTGTGGCATTGAGTCTCATGAAAATGTCGTTCGATGATTGCTCTGCAGATGCTTTGTAATCTTTTGCTACTCTGTGTGTATTTAGTTGGAGTGCGTACTCGTCATATTGGCTGTCATCGTCAGAGAAATTCAAATCGTCTCGAAATCTGTCCAGGTTTGGTCTATAACGGTGTCTGTCCGAAAAGTGATGTCCATGACCGTAGTTGCTCACTCGTTTACTGTTGGATACCAAAACCCAACGAGGATCGTCGTCAGATCCTTGAATATCCGGATAGTATGTTGGATTTCCAGGTCTTCTGATATTAAATCTGTGATTGTTATAGTTCTTTGTACCGGAACCAGAAGCAGACCATGTAGCAACAGGTCTACGAGCTGAGTTGTCAGCTTTCCATCCCATTTTTATTGAAGTGCCAGGAAACTTGGAGACTCCATTCAGTGTGGTGGATTCCCAACTTCCTGTAGCTGACAGTGGATCATCGGGGTAAATAATGTCATTCCATGAAGTTGTTTCTCCTGTAGGTTTTTTAACTTGATGATGTTGGATAATTGGGAAATTTGTTGTTGTAGGTAATGACGTTGTGGACGCTGATGAGCCCCAACCCATCATCGGTTTATTGAATTCAGGACGCTTCTGATCGTGTCGATCCCACCAGGCGGAGGGTCTGTCGCGGATGTAGTTACCCGTGGATGGTAAATCCCCAGAATGCGTTCCCTTGGGAACCCATTTCGAAATTGAGACTCCAGCTACAGGAATTGGTTCCAGCTTCACCCAATTTTTGGGATCCTCATCTCGAGTAGGACCAGAATAAGCTGCCCCGTAAACAGGTCGTCTCCCATCAGTTTGTCCGGATTGCTCATTAGACCAGCCATAATTATTGTTAACGTTTGTATTTTGGTTATGGTTTACGTCTTCTAGCCAACTGGGAATTCGGGAGCCGGTGCCTTTCTGGTGGCTGTGGTGATGGGAATGATGGCCGCTGTGACTGTAGCCCCAGCGTTCAGCAAAACTTTCAGGGCTTATTTCAACTCCTAGCATATTTGCATATTTTGAGCTATCCATTTGCTGATCTGGGTTTGTTGATGCCAGCGAAGAAGATGACGATCCTGGTCTCCCGGTTTTATCCAATTTTGGGAATGGGTCATAAACGGGATCGCGGTTGCTAAGAGGCTGAAGTCGGACCCATTTGGGGGAATTAGTGGTGCTAGTACGAGTGGGACGGGGTTTTGGCAAACCAAGGAAATCCGAGTCTTCTGGGAATAGTTTGTCTTTCTGTGGACCGACACCGCGGACGGTAAAAGGAAACGTTGCTCGGTAAGTGTCGCTTAACATAATATCTGAATCTTTTCTATCATCGTAGTCATAACGACGGTGATCCGGACGGGAAGGATTTCTTGAAACTTGTTTATGTGAATCTCCGTTCAAGACAGCGTAATAACTTTTAAACGCATCGTCCTCAGCTCCCGTATCGCAATTTTGACCGTTGAGACATTTGTATGACATCGGGTCGTATCCGGCCTGGGCTTGGGACTCCCACTGGTTGCGGTAGCTTTGAGTGGCAAGTTTCGGGAATTCATAACGCGGCCTTTCACGGTATCCAGGATCGCGGGGAGTGTATTTGTCTGCAGAGCTAATTACAAGGGACAGAGGTTTTGTATTAACGTTTACATTTGTTCCTGATGCAGAATCTGGCCGGATAGAATACGATGTGGAAGATATGATGTCTGCGGGAGGGGACGCATCTGTCGGGGGCCTTTCATAATCACGATCACGGTCAAAGTTGGAAGAACCGCGGGAATTGTCTTGTGTACTTGGTCGGGAGTTATACGTATAGGAGTTACGCCGGTAAAATGGCAAAGCTCGTGATGATTTATCTTCAGAAGATGAAGACGTGGACGAATCTAAGTTTTCCCCGCCCTTCTGTTCTGTATCACATTTTCCTAGGGTACTAAGAAGAATTACAGTTAGAATAATACGATGTATGAATACATTCGTCATGATGATATTTTAGTTTATTTTGTGTCCAGTGTCTTGAGGATTCGCCTGTACGGTCAATATCGGTGGATGAATCTTCTTTGGTAATACTTCCGTGGACGAGCTCGATTGCTACCAGGAATCCTCGCTTATTAGTTTGATTTGCTGTCAGCGCTTCCCTTGGTCGGTCTCTCTTCAGTTGGGCTAGGAATGGATTTCGCTGTAAAACCATGGACAATAAGATAAGTTACAGTTTTTTACACTTTCTTTCGTTAAATTCAAACTTTTGAAAATAATGCGTTGCAACACAACATTGATTGATTTCTCTAATACGGTATTTCCAATTGCAGAACAAGCTGCAAACTGGGATTTTATTTGTGGTCAAAGCATTTGTTGGCTAGAGCCCGTCATGCTTGGGTTAAAGTTACTTGTCCGAGAAGAGAGGAAATGTTTTTCCCTAAAATTGGAACATCAAGATTTGACGTGAATTAACATGTGAATGAATCATTTCTCAGAATTGGTCTTGATTTCATGTATTTACTTCAAAGCAAAAACGGGAGTAAAATAGGGAATGCGGAAATAAACAACGTTTGTTACGTTATTCATCTGTTTACATATCAGGTAAGTTTAAATACACAACACAACTGTTAACGATATTTAGCAAAACGAAATACATTAACAAGGCTTTTCTTAAAATGTCTATTGTATCGATACTATCAGGTTTTCTGGGAAAATGACTAAATGCTTCCACCAAGTCAGCGTGAATGACTGATGCGTAACAGTTACAGTGGATGTGTTGGGTGGCTTTTGTGGTCTACAGAATATACAAGTTAGATGTAACTTGGAAGGAGGACATCGTGCTTTCTTTAACGTTTAAGCTACCTTGAAACCAAGGGTCACGGTTTGGACGAGCAGTTAGATTATCAAGGTAAATAAATCTTATGCATCAACGGAAGCGAAGGGAAAGCACGAAGAAAGTACTTATTCGCTTGAGCTCAACGTAAGTCAACACTAGAAGGAATCTTGTCTGACACGTGATATACAGTATTGCAAGAATCCAAATAGGTCGATAATGTTTCGGATTTTGTATACTTCAAATAATAGTGGAAGTCATTACGATAACCTTTACGATTCTTAGATTTATCTAGTTGAGTTATCTTCTACCTTGATTGGTTTTTGCGCTTGTAAAAACATGCAACGACACTAATTTTTGTTTCGAAGCCGTCGGCGTATTTAATATTTGCAGCTTACACATATGCTCTTAAGAGTACGAGATACGTCTCGTGAACCGTCGCAGGATTGAGGATATGATTAAAATCTCGTATTACATCTCTTCCCAATTATGAATTAGCTCAGTGTGCATGAATCCGTAAATCGTGCTGAGGGATCGGGACTAAAAGTAGTAAGTTGTGCACTAAGTTTCACGAAAATTAGCGTATGTGGGAGATGCTGTTGCCCTGACGTCTGTGGTCTAATGCCAAAGATTATACTTTGCAAGGAGAAATTCTGATCCTCAGCCTGAATATACAGATAGGACTTTGTACTAAGTTGAATACATCTCCACAGATACAAATCTTGGCTGTAATGCTCCCATTTTAATTATCCCTAATGTGCACTTTCATGTTTATGAATATTAGTATAGGTTTGAAATCCCTTCTTTTTTGACATTTGCTTGTAGTCACCAATTTTTATCTTCAATTACAAACTTTATAACTTTAATGATATGTTGGAAGCTTGCACTTGCGAATTTTAACAATACCGCTTACTTATAGAGTTTAGAGTATACTTTTTTAGGAAATTTAAAGTGTCCCATTAGCGAATTGAGGACGTGAAGATGCAGGATTATGCGCAGTACGTGATACAGCATATTGAAAAAGCTTTAGTAGCTGGTGTTGTTGAGCGTGTGGGAGAATTCGGGAAAATTTGAAAGCAACTGCAAATTTTCCGAATCAAAGAAGGTAAGTTGAGAAGTATAGAGGACTGAGATGGGGTTTAATTGAGTTAAGTTGTTTTGGTGTGGAGCAATGTAGATGTATACAATAATCTCTTTTTTTCGCAGCTCCTTCTTTGTTTGCCTGCTCCCAAAACGTTTCTAAGCTGTTGACTGAAGCGGCCGAGATCTACAGACGGTGTCACCTTCATTGAGGAGTGTACTTCGCACATATGTAGACCATGAGTTCCCAAGTAAGCGAGCATCATAAAGGTGAATATAATTCACATCGGAAAGAAGGAAAATTTTTACTAAAATCATTTATCTTTTGTAGATTCAAAAAGGATTTACCTGCAAGGGAAAGAAGCGGGATTTCTATAGATTTTGATGCTGCAACGAATCTCAGGCCGGAATGTGTATCGAAATTTCAAAATTCGTGTTCGTTCCTGTTTCCTGTCAAAAACAGGAAGATCAGATGGAGTGGCATATTTGTGACTGAATAAGAGGAGGAAGATATGTTGGTGCATGGGTGATTGTTGACATTGTTGGTTTTGTGGGAGACTAATTTAGCATTGATTTTTTACAGTAGGATACCCTGGTAAAACCGTTTTAACAAGTATTCGAATATGCAATCCATCCCTATCAAGATGACTGAAATACAAGGGGTGCGGGCTGGTTCGTTAATGGGGATTAAAATCCTACGTTTTTTGGATGAGTCAGGATGTAACGAACAGTTATAAGGTGTATGCAGTTTGCACGTGTTAAAGGAATTGGATTTTAAGGTGTTTGTAATTACCTCGTTGAAGTTGGTATTCAGAAGCGTATGTCTTTTGTTCCTTTGGTTGGTAGCGTATAAACAAATGTCCAATTTTGTGTATGGGTTCCACTTGGCCAATTCCCGCTGACTCTCTTTTTATTGACTACGAGCTGTGTGTGATAGTTGTTGTATTATTACGAATTTGCACCAGGAGGGATTAGAAGGAAACGTAACGTCAAAGGAACATGGGGTATTTTTCCTCGTGCAAAGTGGCAACAACAATTCTTTTCCACATGAAGCAGAACAAACCTCCGTTGGTTCAAGTTCTCAATTTCAAGGTTAGGTGTCTTCTCTTCTTATTATAAACCAGTGTCTGGGGACGCAATTTCCCGAAATGTTGGAAGATGCGTAAAAGATATAAAATTTACGTTCGGAATCACATGAAGAGCTGGCATGTCGTAATGAATCAATATCTTAATGTGTTCAAGGTTCCAAAACCACTGGGTTTCTCACTCGGGAAGATTATACAATTATGCCAGGATGGATCACTTCAAGACGCCGCACTGGAAGGACAACGATTAGACAACGTTTTTTCAAACATGGCTGCACCCATGTTTAGAAGGGAATTAGTCCTAAGTTGATGCTGCACGCAGAGGTGATAAGTTGTTCGGAAGAAACGTTTTCTTTATCGGCAGTAATAATTTCAAAATAATTTATAAATGAAATTGATATTCAAAATTTTAATTCCGGTAGGAATGTAAAGAAGAGTTCTCGTGGCTGCCGAAAGTCTTTGACTGCACCTGAGAAGTGGCAGGTGCCCTGGTTTATAGATCCTTGAGCTGAAGGAAACGGTGGAGGTGTTTGCTGAAGAAGATACTCCTGCTTCCTGCCTTCCACAAGTACCTTGATTCTCCGCAAGAAGATTGCATGGATGCGCCTTTCCTCTCTACATATGTACTTCCCCTGTCTGTCTACCTCCTTGGAAAACCTCCTCTTGCAGAAAGTGACTGAAGAGTCGGTTGTGTGCGAGTGTGTGAAAGGCAATTCTTCCTCTGATCCCTGTCACATTCCGTCACACCTGGAGAATCAAACCCCTTGTTGGCATTGCGTCAAAGACTAACTTTAGTGACTGGGGAGATTGAGAGAAAGAGGGGACTGGGAAGGAAAAAGATTGCAGAAGCGACTCTTGGGATGTGATGGGAGAGTGGAAGAAGGATTCTTACTAAGTGTAGCTTTGA
Source organism: Sminthurides aquaticus (assembly GCA_906901655.1). NCBI lineage: Eukaryota > Metazoa > Arthropoda > Collembola > Symphypleona > Sminthurididae > Sminthurides > Sminthurides aquaticus. The sequence continues at coordinate 3,526,410 of CAJQTT010000010.1, forward strand.
GGCAAGTAGTAAGTTGAAGCCAACTGACTATTTCTATTAGGATTGCTAAATGAGTTGTCATTTAAAGTGATGTTTAAGTAAGGATGATTTTTTATTTTGCAGGGGCATCTGTTTAGCCGAGCACAATATGACGTTGACTGATGCAAAAGCCCGTGATTTGAAGCGTATCTTACCCAATAGGAATCGGCACAGATTTTTGTAGGGGATGTGTGACAGAGGGATGTCGTGGAAGCCCTTCATATTTGCTCTTGCAGCTACTTCATTTCGATTTTAAGTGACACGCATCCTGGTTCCCACAATGCACACTTGAAGGGATATATTGCGTGCGTGGCGGTGGTTAACTATGGTTGTGGTGTCAGCGTCTAGAGAGTGAACCGCTTGCCCTAGAATGGCTGATGGATGACAGATGTTGGCTGGCGGTGGTAGGTGACAGCGACAATTTTACCGGGAGGAAGTCTGCAATAGCCGATGGTGACTGCCTTCGCTGGTTCCTCTCCGCCTTCATTCTACTTAACGTATCGTTTTCGTTTTCTTTTTAAATTTCTCTTTCAGTCATTTTGAGGCAGTGATCGGTCAATGAATTGAAGCGGACATAGGATTCGAGTAGAGGGAAAGGACCTAAGACGGAGGAGGGATGAAGGAAGAATGGTTTTGTCAGCACGTCGTTGGAGGGAAATCAATCGATAAAACGTTGACAGTCGACACCCTTGTGATTATCGGAATGAATCAAGAGATTTACGTAGTAGAAGCGTATAAAGAAAAAAATGAGGTTCACCATGGTCACCCTGTATGCGAAAAAAAGAGGTTGAGGAAGCCTCTGAGGAGGATGACAATGACAATGTAAGGAACATCGGAGGGATGAAGGGAAACCATTCAATTGTGACGACTTTTGCCTTGCGTTCATCATGTTCCCTTTGTCAATTTTATTTTCAACTTATCACTCTTCTTCTACTTCCACTCCTTATAGTTTCGCCTACAAAGCTCAATCAACGGAGAGGAACCAGAAAGAGTTGCAAATTTTCTTGCCAGCAAACAAGAAACGATCCTGCTGCCAAACTCAACGAAAGCTCATCAAGCCAAAGCTAAGCTTGGATAAGTAAAACCACATCGTTTTAAATATCTCAAGGATTCAAGGGCGTAAGTACCGAAACTAAAGTCCGGGATGATTAGTTGAGATTGTTTTAGAGCACATGAACTGTTGAACCTGCACGGATAGAAACTAGGGGACGGAGAAAATTTTTCATGGTCGCTTAAATGGTGAGGGAAGTTTAAAACGAAAATCCTGATGAAGATTCTACTTTGCTGTAACGCAAACGTGGGGATGAAATGTGGGCGTAGCTTGTTGGTGACAAACAATAATCTTCCTTCTGTGTCATTCCGTAGTTTTCTCCCAAAATGCATAACGTAGAGTAGACGTAGAAGGCGGGAGACTACTCGAGTTTTGTTCTAAATTTTCTGGTAATTACACATGACTTTTGAATGTTAAAGCGTGTCATAAAATTTAACGCTATTTACTTACACTTGCTTTGCTTACTCCTTGAAGGCGGATGAAACAGGAGTTGATTTGGGAAGCCACGCTACGTTTATCTCTATTCTCGCTTCCCCGTAATTCTTCTCACTTTTGAAATATCAAAAGATACGCCTCTGATAATCTCGCTCGAAGAAGCTGAACTCATTTCCATTTCATGTATCACCTGTCATCTCACTCCACTACGTGGAAGGAAGAAACCAAGGTTAACGTTTGGCATAGAATCCCAAGCCATCATCCTGCTTCCTAGAAGTTTAAGGTAGTAAATCAAAGAATATCCGGCATGATCGATCTACCGCGTAGATTAATGCACTGATTTCTAAAAATTCTGCTAATTCCTTTATGTTTTATTGTCATATGTGAGATCACGTTTTAGTTTTAACAGAAAATTGCCTTCGGTCCATCCAATGCTTCGTCTTTTTAAATGAAGCGTGCGTCATCTCAACTGCTGCAGGGCGTTGTTACAGTTTTGGGATTTAAAAAATACTATGGAAGCGATTGCCTATGTGGGTTGCTTGCGATTCTGGACTGGGAGCTAGGATATATTTGCTGTTCGTGTGGGATCCTGAGTGCACTAATTAAGGAGTACTTTAAATTGAAAAAATCATAATGAATGAACGAATGGAGTTAATTCTATGAAATTCTTTGGGTTCGTGCAGGGAAAGTTGACTGACTGACTGAGGTATCTCGGGAAATGGCATCCGACCGAATATATTTTGCAGTGTGTGCTCTGTGAATATATTTCTTAAAGGGCGGAAAGGATTAAGATGCAACGTTCTACTTACAGCTGGCTTTGCGTGTGTGTCAATAATGGTTGCTGACTGAACAATGTATGTCACTACATTTGCATCGACGGAATTATCCCAGCAATTTCGTACTTTTCATTTAATGAGAGTGAAAATGGAACGTATTTTATGCTCAAGCTGAAGCAACGAGCCAGGGGAACAATTTTTATGGATTGTTTTAAAAGAGCTTAAATTTTAGACATGTGGAAGAAAATTGTTTTATTTAAAAGCATCACTCAAAAATCGTGATCGTCTACTAAATTGACATGCTCATAATTTTTATTGCAGAAAAAGCGGAATGCATCTACTCTTGTCGTCTTGTCCTACTGCAAGAACAATGACGGATTCTTCTCAAATGATTAGGATGTGAGGAAGACGGGGTGGAAAGACGTACTTAGTCAGGAATTGAATGGGTGGCTAGTAGGAAGCGAGCGAGGGAAGACAAGAAGCATACCGCTTTCTTCCGTCGAGCTGCAGGTGACTGGATAACAAGAAGACGCTGAGCTGTCTGTTCGATCCATGTTGGGTCCAATATACAAGCCGTAATGCGATTCCACTAATGCGAATAGAAGAAGCTGAGGGAAGTGCATCAATTAACTTGAAACCAAAGCGGGAACGGTTTCAGATCCATATTTGATAAGCCATCAATCAGGATTATAATCCCAAGGTCACAGCTGGTGTTCGCTAAATGTGTTTTTAATATTTTGAATCATTCCTTTCTCGGTTACAATCCATTAACTTCTGATAGGATGCAGTGTGTCAATCAGATGATGGTCAAGTCTCAAGTGTAAGCGCCATTCCAAGCTATGACAATGCCTACGGAATAGAATGACCAGGAGGGTAAAAAGATGATAAGTGGAGGAATGGGGCGGAGGAGGTACGATGACAGTTGCAATTGTATCCGAATAAAGATTAAACTTTGTCAATTGCCCTAAAAGGAATGATAAACTGTTTACGATGACGCATTGTTGACAAATTATTTTTATATCTTCTCTATAGGTCCTCAAAGGTATACTATTGGAATCTGTACGGTATGTACGCGTATGTCGGACGTCAGACACACGGATTCTCCTGCAAATGACTAATCCTTCCCGCATCCGGCATCAAGAAAAAGTGGGTGAAGCTTTAAGTCTGAAAAGGAGGATGCCTAGGCCGCAGAGGGGATTTTAATGATTGGATGCATTTGGAAGGATAGTGTAAGTGAGTGAAAAAATAATGAATGAAAACTAGAGTACTTTGAATGGTTAGAAAGTTGTATTTTTAATTATTATTTTGTGCAGGGCATTCAAATGATGCTAAGGAGAGGCTCTGAACAGAAGAGAACCATTTGAAGGACAGGACTGCCTGGTTGTATTACAAGGGAAAAGGATAAAGAATAGGAGTGCAAGGAATGGACAGATATCTATTTCTCGTTAGATTCTCACCACATGCAATTATCACATGCCCCAGTAGGGACGGATGAAGTTCGCGTGTGGACAACAAGGTATCCGTATCACCGGAGGAATCTGTCAAGAATCCATCCGCTTTGCCTAGATTAATAGGATGAGGGTGCGGGATAAGTTGTTTGCGACGAGGGTGGGATGTGTATTACGGGGGAAGGAATGGAGCTTAAAGCAGGCTTTACCAGCTCGTATAACACCTTCTACGGGTGGCAAGTTAGCAGTCTCATCCAAATCCATTTAAGAGAAGGAGGACATCTTTACTTTTAATCGGGTTTCTTTTATTCCACACTTCATTTTAGTCTGGGATAAAATCAAGATTTAGTTTTAATAATGATAGGATATTGTAACGCAGATGCGTGTCTTGAGGCAAGTTTAGTATGCATAGCAAAAGGAAAAGTCAGTGAAGACGATAATAATAATGCTAATCTGATGGCTAATGGTGCAAGGTAGGGTGCTTGCTTGCTTCCTCTTAGCTTTCTCAGTCAGTCAAGTGCAAGGACAGTGCATGTAATTTAATGTGGAAGAGAGGGTAACAAACTAACAAAAGAAAGTCTTTTAGGAATTTTTAGGACAATTGTAATCTCATGGGTGCATTTGATAGAATCCTTTCCTTTCATCTTGTCTGGACCAAGAGCAAAGGAAGGGAAGAGAGGAGCATGTAGTAGAGGATGAGTTCGAAGAGTTTCTTTTCCCTTGTTTTCCTGGCATGTATTGTTGTAATACCTTCTCTTCGTTTATGCTTAGGAGCTAAAAATTTCGTATTCCTTTTTTGAGTGACTCGTGTCCCAAATCTGAGACTTTTTCACCCTTTGATTCCGTTTAACCTGTCAAGGGCGACTGATTGTAGTGCCTGGGTTTTGAGGATTCACTCAGTAAATTCAAGCAGTAATGAATGCTAATCTTACGATACTTCTTAACTCTCTCTCGGTGTAGAAATTTGTTAATCCTGAAAACTAAAAGTATCGCTAAAATAAGAGAGGATTCAAGGCTTCAGCTTGAACCTGTCGTTTATAAACTACCAATTGCGTGAAGGAAGCACCTGCAATTTGAGTTTCTTGTAATTTAGACGTTAGAGTCAGTTTGTAGCTTATCAGCAAAATGTACGAACCATAGTTAAATTGTCTGTAGGGAAGCAGTTAAGTTATGAAAGGGTGATCAACTTCATGTTTCAATGAGTTTATTTTTGAAAAGCGTGTTAAATGTGTTGAGGTAGTAGACATGAGCGGTTATTGTAAAATCTGAGAGAGTTTCGGCGCACGTCAAAGTGTGTACGTATTGCGGTTAGAAAAGCAAATGACACGGATTCTGTATCGATTTTCTTGACGTCAAAAGCACCCAGAACCAGAAGAACTTAACGCTTCCTTAATTTTTCTTTCCTTCCTTGTTTCTCCTCTATTTTCCCTCCCACGCCGTAAAATGTGCGTCTGTGGGAAGAAGGTTTAGTTTAAAGGGTTTCGGAATTGTGCGTCGTCAGGATTATGAAAAGGCCCTCTTCTCCTAGTCATTCTCCACCATTGATACCTCCAAGCTAATACGGGCGTTAGGTTAATAGGCTAAACGGAGGTTTTATTGTTATTTGGATTGCGCAAGTAGGAGGTAACTTGTAATACTTTGACTTTGGTTTATAACTCTAAGTCTTAACATCCCATCTTCCCTCAACTTCTTTACTTTCTTTCATTATACTGTCTTACTGGCTGTCTTACTTATGATTGATGTCATCAGGATGTTGCAGGATTTGAAAAACAAGACCAAGGCCAGGTGGAAGACGATGCAGGAATGGAGGACAAAGACTGGACAAGAACGTTAAATAAGAAGAAGGCATCGTTAGAAATTGCACTGTTAGTGTCATATGACGTTCATGTAAGTATAAATATTGCTTTTGCTAAATGCAATCCGTTCACATTTACATAAATATTGCTTGGTTTGCTTCCATAGAGTTTGTAAGCCATGAATGGAAAAGAAGTGCTTGATAATTCGGAATGGGAGTGTGAAATAAGATTAATTCATTTCAATATTGCAGGCTTGACCACAAAGAATGGAAGAGATTGGAAGAAGCGGACGGGATGATGCAAAGGATTTAAGTCAACAATGAATTATTCCAAGACGCTTACTCGGACAGGATGCGGCTTATGTGAGTGTGCCAGAATGCCAAATATGTAGCGGACTAGAAAATATGTGTATTTATAATAGAAATGTCAACTTGGTTTGAGTATTTGAGAAATTGCATGTATTTTATTCTCGGACAGGAGGCAGTAAGTTTATGAATTCTGGGGAAAATCCTCTGGGAGTTAAAAACCCTGCTGTGCTCTTGACCCCCAAGCTTACATCCCCGTAACATAGTTTTACATACCATTCAAATTAGACCAAGGCCCTCGCCTGTGGTCACGATCCGCCAACAAAATTTCTCATCTACCTCTCCGGCTTATCTGACGGAAGCAATCCTGGCTCCCTGTGTGTTTGTGCGAGAAATGAAGAGCAGCCTCGTATTTTAATAATCCTTCCTCGGTAAGTCTATGTATACACTTATTTTTAAACGTGATACAAACGACAGGGAGGAGGGGGAAGGATATGAATTATTTGAACAAAATTGTAATCCTCTTACTTTACTCACACATGACTTAACTCTTTGTGAAACTATTTCAGAGATGCTACTAGATATACACAGCACAGAAAAATTCATTATCAAGGTTATGCCGTAATACCTGGGAAATGGAAGAAACGCGATAAAGAGTTATAGACTTGTGCTCAAGAAAAACATAAAGCAAGAAGAGAAATAGGTCGGATACTGGGATACTATCCGCAGAACTACTGTTCCGAAAACCCAGGTACCACTTGGCCACGTTACAAGGAAACTAAGTGAAGTTGGTAGGTCAGAAACAAACTTCTGGCAATGTTGAGGATTTTCGTACCGGAGTCGAAGCTGTTGCTGTTGCAGCGGATCTTTTCAGGTTTGGGATTGAAAACGTTGTTAATTTTACGTATATACGCCAAGCATCAGCAATAGTTAAGTGGTAGTTAACTTCAAGTTTGATTTTGTTCCAGCTTCCTTCGACCAGTCTTCACGCTGAGGGTGTAATGAGCAGTAGTGGTGTAGTGTAACAGGAACTAATCACCTCAAAGCAGGGAAACCTTTGAGTGGTAGTCAGTTTTGAAATCCGATGAGCGTGGTTTCGATGAGGCGTGACTTTTAAATTTAAATGGGCGGAGGCTCTGTCCGATCTTATTGGATTTGTTTCTAGGTTTACAAGCAGGGTTGCACATAATACACGTCAGCTTGGATAGAAGAAAGCCGCCATTGCCAAGAATGCGAAGAGAAAAAAAAGATAAAGATAAGCTAGGAGAAGGACTTGCTTTCTTCTTGACAACGTACTATGGGGTTAAATGCCTTTGTTGTGTGTTAGGGTAAATAGAGGGGGATGATCGTTGGATTCAGTGTTTAAGCGAAATTGTTAAAAGAAGTGCGTCGTAGAAGATAGTTCATTATAAAAATTTTAGGGTAACTACCTGAAATTGATGTTAAAGTGGATTCTGGGTACGGTCAGACACAATGTGAGAAGCGGGAATAGTGTTACGCTGCTCTTAGTTTCTCTGAAGCTTTTTAAGAAGGCGAAGGGAGTTGGTTGAGTCAGTAAATGTAAATAGTAAATATAGTTTGACCTAGTGAACATGTTTGAAGGCTGTAGTAGTAGTAAGTAGTAATGTAGGCTTTTGAGGAATTCATTGAATCTCGTAAGCGCCGACTTTAACACTACAGATAGGCAAGGGCTGCGCTGGCACAAAAGAATGGTGGTAGTGTGCGAAGAAAAGCTACTGAAGCATAGGATGCTTTTTGGCAGGTTGGCTACTACCTACTGAAAAGAGGTTTACACATAAAAACCGTGTTTGCGGATCAACACAAGTCGCTAAAGAGCTACTCTGATCATCAAGGCCTTAATATGTTTGCGTTACAGGTGTCGTAAAAAGGATTTCGCACTATTCGTACTCGTTAGTGAAATTAGGAATTAAGGAAGGGGAGGAAGAGGATAATGGGTGTTCGTTTTCAAAAAATCATCTCCGACCAAGTTAAAGCAATGAAGCTTTGAATTGATCGTATGCTATTATGAATCATGGGGATTAGAAGTGATGGAAGCGGTGCGTGTGACCATTCAGGTGGAGGAAGGCAGTATAATTTTCAACCATGTGTGGGAGAAACGTTTTCCAAGAATAATTGCTTCGACCCCGGGATACGTATGCAGTTTTAGGAGATGTGGCTTGATAGAAGGCAGACAGAATGCATATCTAGTTGAGATGCAATATCTTCAAAATAAATGTCATGCAGGTAAGTATAATTGCAAAATGTTTAAAACATGTTTCTGGATACGCTGATACTTAACGAAAATAGGTTATTGGGTGGTAGTAGCGATCAAAGGAGCAAACGAGTTCCTTGATAATTTTAAATGAGATTTCTATATTCTTAATATTGAACTTGACACTGATTGTTAGTCTGAATGTTATATGCAAGCACTCTTTCGGTTTACAGATCAAATTCATGAGATACATGTCATCATTTTTGGAACCTGGTGAAGCCTGATGACCTTAATGGATTTCCGTACGGTTGTATACATCCTAAGTACAAGTTCGAGGTTCAACAGGGATAATTTCTTCTGTAGTGCAGTGATACATGTACAGCTTCTCTAGTAAACCTGACATTTGCCAAAGGTGAGCTGAAAGCGGAAAACCATATTCTTAGAATCATTCTTTGTGTTTTCAAATAGAAAGTATCATGCTCAAATGCGAAGCAATCATCCTACTGATTTGTCATTTTTACAGGAAGGTATTATTGAGTTTGGAAGATCAGTCCTGCGCTGCTTTGCCAATTGCTGAAAATCAAAGAAATATTCACTTCAATCAGAAATGAGGGAGCACTGGATTTGATAGGAAATTGAACATCACCTCTATTAAATTTTTTAAGGCCTTTGGTATTTCCCCATAGTATTTCTTGGGCTGCATCAAACGGTTTTTTCCCAAGGATATAGGTGCATGGGCTGGAGGCTGTTGTAAGAAATTCTTCTAGTTGGTGAATACTGTTGCATTGACTTAAATTGTATTCCACTACTTCTTTAATATGTCTCTCGTATTCTTCCTGTCTTAGGGAAAAAAGAAAATAGTCTGCTTTTTCTACAGCAACGTTGGCCGGGCTGGGATCCCATGCGAAGTCTCTCCGGTTGGAAATTGTATGCCTCCTTTGGAGATACCATGCAAGAATTATTATCGATACTGCTGTTAGTATCAAGGATGACAGCAGCAGAGGGAAGTATTTTCGGCGAATAATTGTTGAAAACAAGAGGAAAGCTTTGGCACATCCCTGTGTGAGGTACGGAAGCCACAATTATTTGAAACATACTTGAATAATAATTGAATTGGTATTCATTAAAGCTTTTTGATAAAAACAGATACCGGTCTGTGATATCGGAAGAAGCTTGGATCGCTGTCGTTCGTTGTGTAAAAGCAGTCCCACTCGGATGTCATCTGTGTGTTGAGTAAGGGCCTACGACAGCAGGATAGGGGAAGCCTATACGTAGTGTAGTTATAATTCAACCAGTCGGACGCTCCATGTATGCCGCAACAGCCAAACTATGGTAGCAAAAATAATTTTAGATTATGCTATGAAAACTGGAAGTTAATCTGAACAGTATGATGATTGCCTCCATTTGTATCTCGTCCAGTTTGTGAGCAGTCTTGTTTATGTTTTCTGCATCACTTTTGTAGGAAGTGAAAAGATACTGAATATAATCTGTCATAAGCTCTTCTGTGGTTCGTAGCATCGCGAAGCCAGTTATAAAGATGAAAACTAGGAGAGCTGCGACCAGGGACCAGGCACTCTTAAGTAGTATAAAAAAATATGTGTAGTTGCTGATTTACTGGCGATTGGAAGTACGAACATGTACTTACCAGCAGAACAAAACAGTGACGCCGTGTGACAAATCCGAGGAATATAAGTAGTGAACCACTTAGGGCAGCTATGCCCCCCAATGTGGAAATGAGTAAGTAATCTTTAGGTATTAATTTATGCTTGCTGAGATAATTCTTCCGCGTTTGTTCCTCATTGTAGCTCATAATCAGCACTGATATCCCGAGGACCTATTGTAATAATCAATTTTCATATGCAGATATTTGGAGACTGGATGTTCATCTAGTCCGAAAACCTTACCAACATTACTGGAAATACGAAAAAGATTAGTATCCAAGCATGCAAGAGAAGACTTGAACCAGATAGTTTGAAATATTGTGCCCAAGTTATTTTTGCAAGGTGCGGATGCCCATCAGTAATTGACGTGGGTGCTGATCGTCCTAAAGGTTTTTCATTAGCTGGAACGTCTGATCCAATTTCAGTCGCATTATTAGTCGTGCTGTCGTTCGTCTCAATGTCAAACTCCAAAGATTCGGTAATCAGCGCCTTCGGCGCTATCGTTTCTACTGGAACTGTAAGGGATAAACTTTTTTCGATATCAGTTTTTTCTTCGAGCTCTAGAATTGGTTGTACTTGGCTTCGTTTTTGCTGCCATTCAGAATTGTTTTTCTTCGTTTCGGGTTTTACGCCTACGTACAGAGGTCTCCTGGTATCGGCATACACAGTTTTACGTGGATAACTTGGCTTATTACGGGTACTGGGTTTGGGTGGCGAAGGTTTTGTGCGTTCCGCCTTTTTTTCTAACAAGACGCTCCATTTTTCTGATTTTGATGCATTTTTTGTGCGGGCTGCATACGCGTATGTTTCACCGAATTTAGTAAGAAATGGTGTTAATCCTGCAGACTCTTTCGTAGCTCTTTTATTATTTTGTGGTTTTAAACTGGCTTTTGGTACCGACTTTGCCTTCCCCGGCTCGGGATTAGGATTAGGCATCATTTTCGCAACTGGACTTTACTTTGCCTACAAAAACAACATTTTTTAATATTTTTATTTTCAGATTCAGACTACGCGATCAGTTCCAAACGACAACGGGCATCAATGTGGAAAATATGCAACGGATATCGGCAACGGGTAGGGGCCTTTTCCAAGCAAGACCGGTGGTAAATATAGACAGCCGCTTATGTATATCTACCGCCGGTCGTCTTGGAAAAAGGCCACCATGCATCGATGGCCCAAATTACGAAGATCAGCAAATGAATGAGGTGGGAATTGTTTTATTAGTAGTTGGTTTTTAATAATTCGTTATATTATAGCTATTCTAAATAAAATTGACGTAGTAACTTCATTGTTCAAAAATTCTATAGGGTAAACAAGAGCAACAAGTGGACCACTGGCTTATTAACAGGGCAGTATCTCTTGTAGCATCACCAAACGTTCTGGCAGCGCCGTGAGTTCGATATCCAGGAACATGACCAGTGTATCCGGGGACCAGAGGACAATCGGGAAGGAAAAGCCTAAGAGAAGATGCAATCATTTCAAATGTTGGGAGCTGTGTTGGTATGATTACAAAAACAAAATGGTTGGAACACAAAGGGACAAGCTCACCGTTTCGGCCAAGGCCATGGACAGGGATGACTGATTTCCGGTCTTTCATAGCAGCATGTAGGAAAATATGTAGTTAGCTCGTAAGGACAATTTTGGTTGGGGTTTTGTAAAGGCTCTAAAGGAGGCGGTGCAGGGGCAAGTGGTTCTACTGCAGGCAACGATATATCGGGAAGGCACTCATTGCCAATTGTGGTGGTGTGATATCCGTCACCGCAGTTTTGATTTTGAGAATAATTGAATTTTGGCTGTGTAGGAGGGACAGGATAATATTTCTGTCGGTCATCGCCATCGCATGGACAACATTGAGAACAGGCCGAACATAAAGAGCAAAGAAATCTTGTATTCGATCCACAATTCCCACACCCATAATTTTGCTGATTTAAGTAGTCGGTTCTTAAACTCAAAAAAGAGAACCATTCTTAGCTTCATGTAAGTGATAATCATTTAAACGTTTTACTTGCGATAACAACTAATTGCTAATAGCAGCTTCAATGGAAAAGAAATTATTTGGAGTTTTCTTTTTGTGTTCAGAAACCACAAACTAACTATTGGACGGTAAAATATTTCTCTGCTACTGGAAAGTTGCGTCTGGTCTGAAGTGGGATATAGTTTTGAAATGTGACAGATTCAAGTAATCAATTTACCCAGCAGGAGGTGGTTCCGGTGGATAATTCTCCGTGCAACACTGATGCTTGTATTGGATATTCATACACATTCTTGGCTAACTACTTTGTAGCTCTCGATGCTGGTTCGTCCAAACGATAAACTTTCCCAAGTCATCTAAATTTGAACTTTTTAAAATTTCTCCTCTTCACTTACAGTTTTTCGTTAACTCATTTGTTCATATTGTATACATTTAGACACTTGTGTGATGTTATGTGAAAATTCTTTGTGGTCACAGTCAAAGATAAATTCTTGCACGAACCACGCAATGCATGGTGTTTGACTTCCTCATGGAATGTTTAATCCGGGACTGAGGGCTGATTTTGTAATTTCTGAGCAATTATCAGGTTACACCTAGTCACATGGGTAGCTTAAAGCTATCTATATATAAGTATAATTAAGCGAAACCTTAACCTCTATAAGCCTACATATGTATTCTATGAGAACCTCACATGATTTTATATTTTGGCGAACTGTGTGAAAGTTTTTTTTAAACTTGTAGTGACAGGTATAGTAACTAATTTTTTGGGCGGTGGATGTAAACAATCAAATAATAATGGAAATCATGGCAACAATTGTTTTGTTTGTTTCAGAAAAATTAGGAGAAAGCTTCAAAATAACAGCTAAGGAGTAAAGTCGCACACACTCACAGGAAGATTAGTTACCAAGGAGAAGCATGATGGGGTGGCTTGAGTTGCATCAAGTTGACAATTTGTAGAGAGTAGATTCTAACATAAGTTTAGAGATGACGTGTGGCTTGATTTATACTTGGCTAAATCATGGTCATCGGCCGTGAACTTCGTGCAGAATATTACGAGTCGGTGGCGAGAAGGAAGAAACTGAAGACGTTAAATTCTACCGCTATTAATTCACCCAAGCCAGTGTAATAGCAAGATGAAGGTGGGATTTTTATTCCTCTTAGTAATTTATAAGAAAGTGTATTTTTTAAACTGTTGAGCGTTCAGGGCAATAATATTTCATAGCATTGTTTTTCTTTGCAGCGACATGCGCTGGGAGTATACGAAAACTGTTTCTATGGTTGGGGTGGAGGTCCTTAACGGTTGGGTGATGAATTTAGTATGTGTGCTGCCACAGAAATACAACTCATCTCGAGGATAAGAGGGATGGTGAGAATTGAAGTTAAAGATGTGTACAACCAAGATTTTACTTTGCTTGCAGATAGATATACTTACATGATAATTTCGTTTACTGGCCACAATGCTTAAGGAACTTGTGCGTGCGTTAAGTTACACCTTAGCATGGTCTCTGATGCAGGGATAGTTTTTAAGTACGGTTAAAGTTTATGGAGGAGTGAATTATCATTACGTCTTTAATTACGTTTACTCATATGTTATCTGAGAGACGTAATTACGGGAGCGGGGTGAAACTCCTTGTGTGCTCTACACTTTCATTCAATTCACCACTAATCCAATCCTACAGTAATGTTATTTAAAAACTCATGTCATCATAACTCAGAACACTTTTAGTTTTACTTTCATTCCAAGTTTTTATGTCGAACTGAGCTGAACGTTTTCATAAGCGCTCAGGATCTTAAAAATATTTACAAGTTCTTTAATTTTGCTTCTCTTTGTTTACTTGCAGCCGTGTGGGCTTATAACGTGCGAGTGTATTCGAATACGGAACCTGATCTACAGTGGTAATTTTCAATTTATTACTATCATTTAGTATAGCAGGCGCAGGCCTTACAAAAACAATTCCTTTGCGTTAATCCGGGAACTATGTTAATTTAATATTGAATTTGATAGAGACCGTTAATGTTAGCGGCGAGTCAGCTTATTTGTGACATTTTAGTACACTTTTGATCATCTTTATACTTGATCAAATCTTAATCGTTTTTAGTATGGCTTTTGAAGAGAAAATTCTAAGTTTGAGACGTAGTTTTAGGCACAATTACCGCATTCAGGTCGTATATATATTTGTCTCGTGATTTATTTACTGATTGTGAAAGCTTTTCTGGTGATTTAAAGGTCTTCAAGAACGCGAATTACGCGAAGTATCAGCTGTGAGCTATAAGCATATTATTCAGGATCACTACTTTCTACTAAGGTTGTTCTGTATTTTTTTGAGATTAAGATGTCAGTATGACAGTTTGTAGGCTGAAGGTTTCGCTTTTTTACTTTCTGGTGCACGCATCTTACGTTTGGGCGGATCCGCGAAGTTGTGCGTTAATCGTGTCTGTTTGTCAATGCGGGCGCGTCTCGTGTAAAACATTTGTCACAAACAGTCATGATAAGTAAAATTGAAAGCCCGGAATTATTGTCATGCTCAAATTATTCTGATCCTGCGACTAGAGTCGACTACGGAGCTGCTACTGCTAAACTGTAGCAAGGCAATTTCAATGTATGTAGGTTACGCTGAAAGTTGAACACCTAAAAGAATTTTCTCTTCATCTGTATGATTGTGTGTTTATTGTTAGGTACAATTTTTTATTTCGTTTGGCTACAGACGGGTATTAAACGCATGTATGGATTTTAAAATCACTTTCAGTAGTCAACCCGATTACAGTTCGTGGAACTGTATCAAGTTGGTTTCTTGTGGATATCATATTAGTATCAGGACCTGTAATCTATTTACAGGATTCTTTAGTGCAGCTAAATCCTTGAACAAACCTTGGTTATATGTCCGGAAGTTTTTGCGAAGACCCATGAAGTATGACAGTGACGGAAAAGACGACAAAATGCCGTGACACCTTTGTCAACTAAACCAGCTGTGTTTCACTGCGTTGATAAAATCAGAATATTATGTCGGTCTACTTGTACTTCCTTGCAGAAATGTACAAATGCTTTCACTTTTGGCAAACAGAAATTTGCGTAGCGCGACTAGATAGTATCTTTCTATCAGATAATAGTGTCAGAGTTGTCACTCGTGTCGTAGTCTCTCGGAGGAGGTCGAACAAGCCTTTGAAGCGAAGTTAAAATAGCAATCGCGTGTGTGGTCAAAGCGGAAACGCGACTAACACCTACTTTAGTATTGATTTAATGAGTGAAAATAGCACTGATGTCAGTTCTGATTTTAAATTCACGCTTACATTTTTAATCATTAAAAATGACGACAGAAAAGTGAAATTAGAGGCCGTATAGATTTGAATATATAGAGTTAGCATGGCCATTTTTTTGCAGTTAGTACTGTAGAAGTAATAGTTCTAAAGTAGTATTTGAATGCTATTTAATTTTATTTATTTATGTTTAATGCGAAGATATTTAAAATAAGATCAGATTACTGGCATTTATATACCACTGGAATATTTGCAGATTGTTTCAACTGGATTCTTCGACTGGAAGATTTCGTCTACTTCAAAGCCCCTGGTGTATAAGATCTGTAAGGATGAGAAAAACGTTTGCAAGCTTCATCGTAGGAGCGTTGCTGCTTGGCTCCGACCTGTTAGTGCAAGTAACAGCGGTGCCTATGAACGCTTCCGCCACCTCTTCAAGCGCTTCGTTGAGCGTCTCTACCACAGATGGATCTCCTCTTCAGTCTACACTCCAAGAACCACCTGCAGAAGATGTACGGAGTGGCGAAAATTCGCAATTCAGTTCTCAAGGAGGATTCACTCCATCTGTACCGTACAGTCAACAATACGGACAACCCGAAAATGAGCCAACTCCACGTATCCTACAGCAACGGAGGGTCAATACAAACAGCAACCAAGGCAACATTAGAAAATTTGACAGCAACAATATTTTCAAAAATGTAAATTTAAATTCTCAGCAGCAACAATCCCAGCAGCAGTCTCAGTCATCTTTACCTGGCAACACCCTCGATGATCCTTATGAATTCAGTACACCGGACGCTGGTTTGGAAGACGTCCAGGTTGTTCATCATGGAAACTCTAAAATATCATACGAAGACATCCTGAAGTCAATAGCTTCCGGTTCTATGCCAACTATCCCCACGACTGTAGAAAATCCAGCTAGGGTTAACCACGGCAACCGTGATCATCAAGGACAAGCTGTGAGAAAACAAACTTCTGGAAATTACCAAAACTTTCCTAAAAATATAATGGCAAAACTCCAGAAAACCGGAAGTACTCTTCATCATCAGCATCAAGCTAAACCATACGTAGAAACGGAGACACATCACCACGTCCATCACGTTGCATCAGGACATGATCACCATGACAACCACGACCATCATCTTACCTCCGAACCTATCCATCACGACCACCACGCTCATCATGATCATCACGGTCACCATCACCACCATGATTCCCATTACCATGGTCCAATTGCACCTGTGCATCATGCGGTGAAATCTGAAATTCTTCATTCTCTGCCACATCACAAAAACCTGGAGGCACATGCACACATTAGTCTTGGACATGACCACGGCATTGGTCACCATCATCAGTAAGTTTATTGTTGGAACTCCTGTAAGTTACTGTTACTATTTATGAAATACTTGGCAGTTATAATAATGGTTGGATGTGTGACATTTTAACAGTCTGCCTCACCATGGTGATTATTACCACCATCATGGACACTCACTAGTACCAGCGATCGGGAAAGCTATTAAGTTTTTAATACCATCAGCTCTATTTATTACTGGAGCGTCAGCATTATTTCCTAAACGAGTACACGTACCTACAAATTACGTGCATGCTGAGTAAGTGGGATGAACGAAGCCAGTCTGACGGCTGAGTTTGCTGATATTGGTTGTATTGCACTTGCTTGAGTTGTTGAGAAAAATTTCTTACTGGCCCAACAAGCTTCTTCTGGTTGCACTCATTTAGTAAATTAGCACAACTACACTTAACCCAGGTAAATGCTTCGTCAAAGTATTACGTTGCTTCGTTGCTAGTAGTGAGTAGACACAAGTTTTCAGCTATGCACTTGTTAGTTAGTAGCCAATGCTTTGAATTTGCAGACGCTGAACCGCTTTACTACGTGATATTTGAATAACAAATATGGGCTGATTTACATTTAATTTTTTAGGAATGGACGTAAGAAGAGATTCGCTCCTGAAGATGTTGGACCAATTGCTGAGGAACGATTTGATAGCGTGCCTTCAGAATACCTGAGGAAGGAGCACAGAGCTGGGGATGATGATGGAATCGAACTTGTTTCTGATGAAGACTATGCTGATGTGGATCATGATCAGTTTGGGGATAAAATGCCCGAAGAGATTGTGTCCCAGGAATCTAGTGAAGAAAAACAAGCCGCTGTTGCAACTGGGGGAACGAAAATACCCGCATTTAAACCAATGCCAACACCAACCCAAGCCTCTGCCGTCCCTGTTATCAAGTTGAACAAAATGGTGCCGATTCCAGAACAGTCCCAGGATGGAGGATACGATGCGTTTAATTTTGAAGATTATGTGGATGCAGGGAAAGTAGCTGAAATGGTGCCACAAAAAGTTGCAACGACAGGAGCTAGACAAAATACCAAATCTTTGAATTTTGATACCTTGCCGCAGCCGACCCCTGGGACCAAACCAAAACTGTCACCACAAGATGCTATGAGCCAGTTACTTAAAATCACAATGTCCGCGTCTTTGCCCACTGTTTCTTCTACAATCGCCTCTGATATTAAGAAAGCTAAATCTCTCACTTCCCTAGTCGTGGATCAAGCCACAGCAAAACCTAAGGAAGACATCGCTGATTCTCAGGTTGAACCCTCTCATGACAGACCAATCTTCAGACAGTACTCTACGGATAGTCCGAAAGTCTTCATCGTTACTCCAGAACCTAAAGGAAATATTTCGTACGGAAAGTCTGATGAAACTCCAGACAAAATAGTTTCAAGAAGAAATGTAGATTCTCACTCGACAGCAAACATAAGCTCCGTTTTCATCCGAGACGGGCCAGGGCCAAGTCTTATTCTCCTTGGTGGCGAAAATAACGAAACTGAAAATTCTGTGGGAACAGAAAAATCTAATCTAAAGAACAGTGGAAATAGTACTGCTAAAGCTGAAGAGGAGGAGGAAGAGGAAGAAGATATTGATCTAAGCCCGGATTCTCCCGTTGTTGGGCTAATCACGAATTATGCCATGAGGGAGAAGGATTCTCCTCAATGTCAAAAAAGAGCTTTGTGTGAATTAGCTGTTCGAGGATCTCGGTCTCAAAATGCTACGAAATTCGAGCGATTTCTATGGAACTTGGCGAACCTGTAAGTTAAAAGATCAGAATATATACTACTTTCCCCAAAGCTCAGATGAAAGATCTGTATCAAATCCTGTGTTTTTAGCAACCGCAAAATTCCTAGAGTTTTGAGGTCTTGCAGGTAAAGGCTTTGGTAAGCGACGTGTGAGCTTTAGGGAAAGTGGGGACCTGTTTCGCTATGCACGGATATACGATGACCGTCAGAAGTATTAAGTCATGGTTAACTTTTTTATGTTTGCTTATAATTGCAGTGTCCCAGGATCACTCAGCGGTTTCTACGACTTGGATGACACCTTTGCCGCAATTAAGTCTAAAAAGTGTAAACGCTTCAGATGTTCCAACCCGAATCTTGATTTGCAAGAACTTTAAACGAGTATGATGAGTAAATGTCGAAGAAGAGAACGAAAATATGTTAACAAGTAGCTTATATGTATGACCTTAAAACTCAACCTGAAATCGTGTATAGTGAAGTATTTCAACCTTCAATGTTACGGCAATGAATACGCTGATAAATTTGTAAAATCGTTTAAGTTTGTATTTTACGAAGAAGTAGAAAAGTATTAGAATTAAGTAGTTTGTAATTACTCATTCTTGATTGTACAGAAGCTTTGTAATCACTTCTGGAAAGTTATTTAAATCCTCCGGCCCACCGTATTTTAATTGAAATGTTTCCAGATAACACTGCGGTAAATCTAGAGGTAAGGTATTTTAGTTAATCGCCATTAATTCAAAATGTACCTCAAGTTTTTTACAAGAATCTTGCTCTAATTCCGTCCTGAATTCCGTTTTCCCTATGCATGCTTATGTTTGCCTCTATTAACATACTTCAAGGAAATTAAAGTCAGTATTATGTTTTTTAATCTTAAGCTATCATGGGATACTGATCCATGCTTCTACTTTCAGTGTCGTGACGTCCTAAGTTTCCGCTATCGTTTTCATATCTTTCTGTTGCATGATTAATACGATAGGCTTGCTTTCCGTGTGAGACTGACATAATGCAACCTGAATACTTCCGCTATTTAGTTAAGACTGAACGTTTAAATTTTGTGATTTTGCTTTACTCTTGTCATTTGCCTACTTTTAGATCTAGATCTTCAATTGATTTTTCAATCCCACAAACTTGGAGTAGTTTCAAGGCATGGAGGCGTCTCAATTTAATAACTTAATAATTGCTCAACCACCTAAGTATTTTGTTTGATCTTGTTCAGCAGGGATCATTAAAGTAGGATTACGTGTGTCGAAATTGATTTAAGAAAAGGGTCGAAGATAGTGTATCAATTCCATCCGCGTACGAGAACCACCCCCAGCAGCAAGAACTGGTAATACTCAGTGTCAGACAGCATTTTGACTTTGTAGATTTACGAACTCGTCTTAAATGTATGCGAATTATTGAATTATATTAGGTAGAGAATGAATGAAAATCGAGGAGAAGACTGATCGGACATTGGCGGCTCGGTATTACAATCTTAGCGATATTCGGTAAGTAGGAAAATATGTATATGATTATGAACGTGATGTTACTTACAATTAGTAAAACGAGAGCATGTTTGAACACATACACGTTATGAGGAACACTAAATCTTTATTATGTCAGTAGACGCTGCGCTCGCGCTTGGGAGTAACAGGATGTAAATTCTTAAAGAATGGGCGACCGGGTTCACATACAGACAAATTTCATCTGGAAACATGAATTTGAAGTCTACCTTTTGCCCCTACTCTCTGCTGCAGGTAATCAAGAGATGAGGTATCATCGTTTAAAAAATGTCATCTGAACCAAGATTTAATTTCTAATGTACTAATCTTAATTTTTCTCTCAAGATATAGATAAAGAATTCGCAGTGTTGATGAAATACACGAATAGAAGCGTTAAAGGAGATGACGCCCCCTGCATAAGCAAAAATACATTGGAACCAGAGCGTGATGTGACATCTCACCGCTGTCGTGGGAAGATGATGACATTTGCCATCGCCATTTTTATGGAAGCGCTGCAGATCAACTATAAAGTGAAGGATGTAATGCGGGACACTTTGCGTTAAAGGTAGAGGGGCTTTTAGGTTGTGTGAGTGCACAAATTTGCGTGTTGATGATTCCAAATAATTTTTTTCTTACACAACGAAAGTTGAAGATAACAAGGGCAAGGTAATGATGATGTGTGTCTATGTGCTCATATTGAGGGGTTAAAGTGGGTCACTATTTCATTGAAGGAATCAGGAAAAATGTAAGCCGGCAACTTTTACCAGTATTCCACTGTTGCGGTCCGGCATTCTTTTGAAGAAGACACTACATTCATCCCTGCTATACGCCTCTTCAACTTTGTGTGTTCAGTATTACAAGGTAGGGGCAAGGGCAAGGTAAATGATGCCTTTCATTGCAGACAAGTGTAAAAAATGATTTGAATTCCTATCACTCTCAGGATTTTAAAGAAGGAAGGAGGAGGCATTGGCTTTCTTATATGAAGAAGATGGAAGCGAATAATCCCTGTTACATATAATAAGATGCCCTTTAGTGATTGCGACGCTCCACCTCCTTGCCTTTAATCATGATGATAACGAAGAAAATGCCTGCAGCCGGTTAAATGCACCATAGTTTTTGGCGCACTTCTTTGGGATGTCAGATCGGCTGACTGTCTTGTACTTTGGTTGAAAGTTTTGCGGTTTAGCTGGGTAAAGACACAGAGAATTTTACTTGTCCACGATTGTTTTGATGTTGTGTGAATTATTGTCTAATTGATGAATTCCATTAATTGAATTTACCTGCAGGAAGATGTGCTAGAAAAGAGTCCAGAAATAGGGGAAGGAGTTGACCAAAACGTGGAACGTTGCAGAAAGTCATGGATCGAAAATAATTTTCCCGTTTTTCCCAATCACGTAGGGTGTCTTGTCTTCGACCGTTTCCATCTTAATGAGTTCTTTTTGAAAGTGGGCGACCATAAATATTCCGGTTATGAGGACCATGATTTCCGGTACGCACATGAAAAAGCAGAACATAACACCGTACTCCAGATAAAAGAAAAGTAAAAGGAATTTGAACAAGTTCAATACACAGAAGGCCAAGGAGAAAATAATGTAGAATCTTGATGTTTCTTGGGTTCCATCTTTGTCTTTGATTCCCTGGGTATACAAAAAGTTTAAGAAAGTAAGGCACAAAATTCTATGTGTAGAAATCAGCAGAACAGTTATGAAAATTGTATGTAATGTTGTTTACCTTGTCTACACAGCTGTACAATAGAAGCCCGTTAAAGAATTGACCGCAGTTTACAAAGAGGGATAAGTTGTACATGAAGAAACAGAAGATTCGAACTGTAATAGATGGTAGACGTAAGTGAAACTTTAATACTGGATATCATATTCTGTGCCGTCAAGCTAAAGAACTTACAGTGTCTTGGCATAAACGGACCTTGACCTTTTAGGTCAGGATGCCAGTTCTTAGGTAGACTGAATACCCACCACGTGTATGTCATTTCACACAGAATTGCGTTTAGCTGAAACAGTTTTAGCGATTAATGAAGTAATTATACTAGCAGATACGAAATATGATCAGCAGGAAATGGGAACTCTTTTGAAAAATCGCACACTTTAAAGAATATATTATAAATACTCAGGATGTGGGATCAGATTTTTGATTATAGAATTTAAATATTAATTCTGACCGTTTCATAAGCCATGTTTGCTCAGAGTATGTATTAAATATTCCGAGTCAAGAGGCACACTATGTTAGACAGTGTGTCAACTTATTGCTAATAATGTAAACCGGGTAGATGAAAACAAACATTAATAGCAACGAATCCACAGCTTAGATTCTTCCAAAAGCTTATCTCAATCTTAATTTACAAACGTTACCTACCATATGACTCCTTGCAATCATGCGGATTTTCCATCCCGGTAACTTCCAGTCACTTATGATATACTCGCGAATTTCCTGATATGTTTGTCTCATTTTCACCAGGATTTCAATAGACCGTCATAAAAGATTTCCGCTAGAAGAACAAATTGCAACTGAAGCGGATAAGAGAAGGAATTTGCATCTCCCTGCAATCAGGCTATTCTTAAATTAGAAGTTCCAAAAAAAATAGCCTTTCGGCTTTCGCTGCAGTATTACATGGCAAAGTCGGAAGAGGTTAACAAGGGTCTGGTGTACGCGGCCTTTAGCGCTGATGAGACCAAGGCAAAATCAGGACCCTTTTGCCAATTGCATTTGGCTAATAACCGAATGGCTAGGTTCTCGTATTAGCGACGAAAACATTACTAGTTTCGTGGTGGACTAATTAAAATAGTATTATTTACTTTCGTTTCATGTCTATTCCTGAGAACGGGCAAGAGATCCGACATGGCTCCAGATCCGCAATATCTGCATTGCGTTGAAACGTATTTTTGGCTATGGATGAAATGCAGGTGAACTTATAGCTTCCTGTGGATGGGATGTGATCGCTATTTCTTTAATTCTGCCTGTATAATATTATTAGCAAGAATAATAATCTGCTGATTAATTCTCTTTCATCTTCAGACAGCTGCTAAATGTACAAGTCGTCAAGTCAAAAAACGGTAACCTGTGGGCATTTGTGTAAGACTGGGATATAAAATCATCCTAGTCTCATAATGGTTATTATATGAGTGCGGAAGCAGTGTAACTTTTTTGATTAAGGTCAGGGAGGATTCGTAATGTTGTTTAATTGAAACTTGGTTTGTTTAAAAATTTAGATATCGTTTATCGCGTCTTAAGTCCATCTACTTTCTGATGATTGCCCTCCATGCGGTCGCTCTCGGCCTAGAATAGAAGAACGAAGAGGAGTCACCGTAAAGTCACGTAATGTAAAGATTTTTAGGGGGAAAATATGGTTATCGACGTGACGGAAGGTCTAACTTAGTTTAATAATTGGAAGGGAGAAGAAGAGTATGAGAAATTAAGATGAAACCACCAGAAAGACAGAAGCGATGAGATGATTCTGTGATTGCTTACATATGTGGAATAGTGTATCATTGTATGCTAATGGATGGGGGTTAAGGAAAAAAGAAGAGGGACATATAGAGAGGAAAATCTCGTTGAGGGATTCATACGAGTTCTTCTTGGGAGAGGTTGTTGACTACTTTAAGATTACAAGTAGAAAAGAAGGAGATGGGATGAAAAAAAATGTGCATAATGTCTATCGTACAAGTAGGAGGAGAAGAGCCGTGCAACTTTTGTGTTTATAGAAATGAGAAGTTTTCTCTGTAGAAGGAACAAGTACAAGTTAGATGAATGAATTTCCAATGTTTTATACCTTACCTTCCTTTGGATGTAATTTAGCAAAGTTAGAAGACTATAGCTAGGGGAAAGAAGAAGGTCTTAGAATCTGTGATGATGATGATTACAAATGTACCTGTTGGCTATTGAGAATACGGTTTTGTATTTAAAAGGTTGTTGGTTTGGTGCGTACGATAGACGGATAGAGAGATAGTGAAGGACTCCTTTTCCCCAACAACCAGTGCCTTGCTACTCCTGCTCTGCTGACACAGAAAGCATCCTGTTTCATCTCTCTTTGGCCTATGGTTTCTGTGTGAACACCTTCTTTTTCTTCATCCGGTCTCCCCAATCTAAACCACAATGAGCGAAACCGAGTAACCAAGTTAAATGTTTAACAAGGCTTGCGTACATCGCTACTAAGATGAATCTTTGTAAAAATTCATCGAGATGAGCTTGAATCATTTGAACGTGAAAGCTGAAGTGTGATGGTAGTGACTGGGAACTGCTCCTGAGGAACGCAAGTCTTGATTGTTTAGTAGGATTGACATTTGACCATGATCAAGTGTCCTCTGGTTCTGTAAAGTGCTTAAGTTCCACTGTGCGAGCTTGTGTAGTAATTAGTGAATTTAGGATTGTTAAGTCAGTACACAGGTGAGCTTGGTTGCATTGCAAATTTTTAATTTCTGTAGATTTTAGCATACGTTTTGGTAGTAGTTTGGTAGAGAAAATACTTGAAATATATGCGTATCTAGTTAACGTATTTAGTATTTAGAGTAAGAAGTTGGAATAGATTCTAATTGAAATCTGTCAAATGTCATAATGACACTTGGTAAAATTGATTAATTTAAAGCTTAATGCGTAAACTTGTACATTTTGTTTGTTTCAGATAACTAAGGTCACAATGTGGCGAAGTCGTTATGGAGTACTCATGGTATTCCTCCTAGTGGGAACAATTTATGGGAAATCAGTAAGAGAAAGCGGGGATTCTGCAGCATCATCCCCAGCCGGAGCACCTGAAAGTGACAAGAAAGTATCAGCATCCATAAGGCATATCCTCCGTTCCCTAAGTTTTCCTCCCTCGGAGGGAGAGTCTGAAAAGACCAGCCCAGTTCAGATCATTACCAAGCATGGGATTCTAGAAGCTAAACCGGGCACGAGCAGAACAGGTTCCCGAAAACTTTTCTGGGGAGAGACTTCCGGTCTGGATTCTCAGCCAGGTGTGCCAAATCCTGTTGTAGTTTCCTCTCAAACGATCCGAATTAGCAACCCTAATGGTACAAGTGGAAAGCGGGGAAGGAGTTTGACAACTAGCGTTGATGCTGATGGTGTGAAGACTATCGAAGGAGTCAGAGTTCCTGATGACGAGCACGACAAGTTCCATACGTACCGAAACGCTCGTGTCATTAAAAACTTTCTTGTTGAAAATGATAGACCTGCCAATCCACACAAGAAGAGACAGATTGTAATCCAAGATGCATCTCAATATTTGGCTGCAGCCGCAGGAAATAACGGTCAAACTGCAACAATTATTGATGCTTCTAGTTTTGCTCAACCCCAAGGCCAAAGCTATTACATTGCTCAGCCACAGGCTCAACAGGTTATGTACACGGCCACTGCTTCACCAATTCAAGCCCAACAAGTTTATCAGTACACGGCTACACCTTCCAGCTACGCTGCGCTTAGTAGCGGCGCCAGTGTCTTCGCTCAACCCCAGCAGCAGCAACAACAGGGTCAAATGTATGTTCTTCAAGCTGATGGTAAAACATATTTACCCTACAACCCCTCCACCGCTTCAACTGTCCAGGTTCAGCAAGTGCAACAAGTCCAGGAACAGGTTCAACAGCAGCAGCAACCTCAAGCTTACACCATTAGCCAAGCTACAGAACAGCGCAGACCTGAACAGCAGCAGCAACAGCAGTCTGCACAGACACAATTCGCTTCCCGAAGCGGGGAAATCAGTGAGGCTGAAGACAGAAGAGAAAATCAGGGAAAGCTCCGTCAGCAATACGAATATCAGCAACGAATCCTCTCCCTTCACAGAAACAAGGATACAAACCAAATTGAAATCCGTCCACATTCTGGACAAGATGGACAACAAGTGTCTGAAGCTCCTCCACAATTCCAACACCGCCTTGCCTCACCCTCACCTACTGAGTTTCAGCAAATTGCCCGTGTAGCAGCCACCGCCCTGCCCACTGGTGCCTCAATCCGTCAACAGCTTCAGGAACAAGTATTTGCACAAACTGCTCGCGTCCATATCGAGGATCCTGGACAACGTACCCAAGTTCACCATGTTCAGTACCAGCCACAAAATTTTATCCAGGAACATGCTTTCTCCACTGCTGCTCCACCTCACTCTCACGCAATGCCCGTTAATCCCAACCAGTTTATCATCAAGCCTCATTCTTATTTCGCTGGAGGCGGTCAGGTTTTCCAGGTTCCCGTGCCAATTCCCATTGACCAAGCAAACTCTCGAGAAGAGCAGCAACATCAGCCACGCTCAGAAGAGCGGGACGATGAAGAGAAACAGGAGAAGAAGAGCGGAAGCTTGAGACAAACGTTAACGAATCGGATCATGGAAACGCTACATTTAAATGTGAACCGCCGAACAGCAGAACGGATTGAAACTAGTGCAGTCGTCCCTGTTTTGACAAGCGCTGGAATTATCATGGGTCTTGGAGCAATTGCCGCTGGATGGTATTTGTCACAATCCAACCGGGAAGTAGGAATCTTGAAGCGTACCGGCAAGCCTGCTGCCTCTACCGGCACCAAGGATAATGCAATCATCAATCATCTCCGCACCAAAAGAGGTCTTGGTCCTGGTGGTGAAGTAGATCAAGCAAGTTTCTTCCAGAGCATCATTCAACACGGTATTGAGAAACAGCAGCAACAGTTTGAGCCAGAGCCAACTCAGGCTTACAAGGAGCCGGCGTACAAGCCATCTTCCTATTCTGCAATCACACAAAGCAAGATTGCCGCAGCAGTTAAAGAGGACCGTGACCGAATTTCTGCAGCTGAGAAAAAAGGGAAAGGGAACCGGCTAAGTAAATTGAAAACTTTTGCAAACGTTGCTATCCCGTCGGTAGTGTTGGGTGGTTCCGTATTATTTATTGGTGGACTCATATTTTACTGGTACATTAGTGGTAAAAATCGTGAAATAGCTTTCCTAGAACCTTCCGCTTATTCCCGTCGTAAGCGCTCACTGGCATTTGCAAACTCACCTGTAATGAGTAGTCTTAACGTAGCCGAGAATTGGCTTCCAACCACTCTCACCTCGACTCACACAAACCCATTTGAGACTCGGGTCAGTGGACGACGAGAGTACAAAACGTCAAGAGTAGACGGATTGGACACTGATGTCACAAGTAAAAGCACACAAGTAGAATCTGATTTAGGTTACCTCACGGTAGCCCTTTGTCTTGCCGCCTTTGCCTTTGGCTCACTCACCGTTCTGGGTCTCGCTTGGTATTTTACAGATAACAGCCGAGATGTCCACTGGGAAGAACCCTATGACTTTGGCCACTTCCCCACCATGCACAAACATTACCTTCACAAGCGTGCCGTCAACTGGGCCGCTGACGCTTCTTCCAACAACGTCCTCCCTGACGATTCCTTGCCGGAAAATACCAGCTTTTTCCAACAATTACTAGGCAATCTGGAATTCAGTCAGAATAGTCTTCTCACTAAACTACAAGAGAAAGACTATTCCAAGTGGCAGGAAACCCCCTGTGCCATGCGCATCTTCTGTGATGTCATGTCAACTCAGGCTGATGACACGATTCGGCTCATGGAGAAACGTATCACCAAATACCTTTACATGTAAGTTCAATGGACTTTTTCTATATTCACGTAGCTTTACTACATCTTCCTTTCGTCACCGCAATTTTTCTTTCCATCCTTTATTCTTTTGAATACCGTCGTATTTGAACAATAGCCCCGGGGGATTCACTTTCGTTTGCAACCATGTAACGCAACGGCGTCGGCGCCGATGAAAGTGACTCCAAGATATAATTCTCTCACAGGATTAGCTCTGCCCTTCCGGTCTTGAAGCATTGTTGCATGGGAAGCTCACGTAGGTTTTAATAGAGGAAGCGTAGGGAGTATTGAAAGGGAAGTTTACAGTACCAATTAAGGGAAACGTCTCACGGCCTTTTTCTTTCAACCGCGCAAATTCTTTGCCAAGCGCAAAAGCGTCTATTTTTGTAGAAAGCGTCAGCGTATATATTCTATCATGTGCTGTACTCGAGCCGTTGCTGGTGTTCTCTCGAGAGCAGAATAGAGGGAGGAAGAGAGTTGTACGCTGCGCTGCGCTTGAGATGCTACTCAATCTAGAAAACCACAAAATTCAAAACTCAACCGTCCGCTTTCCAAGACGCTACGGTAACGCTCTCTTTCATTAACTCAGGCTGTTAGGTATCATTTTAAATGATGCACCAATAGTTTGCGCTAATTATTCCAAATTGTTCCTTGGAGGTGTATGGTACAAGCTCGATAGGAAAAACTTTCCCAAGTTGCGGGATACTTTGTGTTACTTTTCCTGTAGCAAGTTGAGTCTGTTACTATAGTTAAAGTTGTAAAACATAGTTGCCTGTAGAAACTACAACAAGGAACGGGATACATGATTAAAGATGTTTAGAACGGCTCATCAAGAGTAGCACAAAACACAGTCAAAGTCAGATTTTTACGACATCTTTGATCAAAAATTCATTTCAGGTGTCACATCTGTTATACCTTGCTTGCTTGATTAGACGAAAGGTCATGGCTTTGATAAAAGTTTTCTATTGTGACAGGAAGTTGTCATAGGTGGTAGGTCGGTACGAGAGCCAAGAGGCTGCATTGCAGGTGTTATCATCTTCCTTGATTAGAGTCAAGGTTCTCTGAGGCAGGTGAGATAAATCTGGTTTGATGAGAAACTTCTAAAAGAGTACCGTTAAAATTGTCAAGAAAACGCTGTAAGAATCCCACAATGATAGCTAGAACGTGATACTGACAGGGATTTTGATGAAAACAACAGCAATGACAAGCGGAAATTAAACTTGCCGATTAAATCTTTGGAAATTTTTAAAGTGAAAGTATATCTTTGATGAAAAGCAGGGAATCGAAAGTACTGAAAAGAATTTCTTCCGCAAGGGAAAGTTAAAATCTAATGGGACTCTCTTGTAGGCTTCGGAGAGGAAAATCAGAAAAAATTCTTTAGATAGCAATCAAGGAAAATCATGCGTCAACAACCAATGAAAGTGAGGAAACATAGTAAATTTCGTGTGTGTGATGCGAAAGATACGAGGATAAGAAACATGGAAAGGAGGTAGATTTGAAGAATGCTACAATAGTCCAAATTACAATTATGATTAGCCAGATTAAAAGATTGTTGTTACTGAAATTGAATTGGGTTTTGTGGACACATGCGGAAGATGAAAGCAGAGGTGAGCATTATTAGCGGACTCTTTAACAGTCGAAGATCTGAAGACGAGTCTTATTTCCTAAACGCATGGTTACCTTTCATTAGTACCAGTCAGCGATTCGCTTGGGTTATTCTCATCACTTTCAATGCGAATTATCATCCTATGCGTGCTATATTTCTAGGGTGATTGCACCCTCTAAAAGCACGTGGTCCGTAGCAGCGCTGAGCGCTTGTCACTGTCACTTTAAAACAGCTCATGTTATTATTCTTGCTACCTTATCTACTTTCAAGTGAGATTCGCAAATTTTCTGTGATTTATGAATCAGTTTTGAATGAGCATTATTACCTGCATTCCTTAATCATTGAGGATCAGGTGAAACGAGGTAGATCTTGGACAAAGCTTGTTATTCCCAGACAGTACGTGATACAATAATCGAATGGAATTTAGAACAGATGAGGAAGAATTCCTCACAGATTTCATAGACTAACATAGAACAGGTTGAATGTTCAAGGTGTGGACCGGGCAGGGGAGGTGCAGCGGAGCAAGTTCTATGAGTTTTGAGTGAGGAAGATGAGGTCAATATTGCTATTATGCCGCATTAGCAATCAAAGAATGGGAAAAACGTAGTTTTGATACGGAATTGAGGAATAATGATAAGTTGAATTTGTGGGATGCAGTGTGACGACCGACGCGCAGGCCGAAGGCCCAGTTTCCTATATACACCAAAAGGTTTCCTTTCTGTTCAAAGTTAATAGTGCAGTGAATCCGACTTACTTTTTCCATAGGTTTCCCTTCTTCCTCTGCCCCCTTCTTGATCTTTACCGTGTGTTCTTGAACATGTTCGCGTGTAGGTGTGTGTAGGATTCTTTATTGCAATCCCATCCATCTGAAAGCTGTTAGGCCAGTTACTCATGATTGTTACCAGCCCTAGGATTCTGGGAAGATTACTTTCGTTGAAATAAGTAAACTACTACTTTGCTTGCATTCCTTACAGAGAATGTGAGTTACTTTTCAGTTACTAGGAGTGGGGAGTGGATTTAAGCGGTTTTCTTGGTCATACCTAAAGTTGAGGCGGGGTTGAGGTGGAGAAAGGTCTGTTTAGTATTTTTTGTTTGATGTGGCTGGTGCCGAACGGGTTGGCGTTGTAGGCTGCTGTGAGCAATGTAATCATTTAATGACCCAGCTGATCCCGATTTAGTTGTTTGCTACTACACCTTGTTTTTTGCACGCTATAACCCAGTCAAAACCAAATAAAATGAAAAGGAATTCAATTATTTTCTGGGCTAGTAAAAGCGTTTTTGTAAATGATGATCGTGTGCAGCGTTTTGCACAATAGAAAAATATGTTTTTCGTGCTGATAACTTTCAATTTAAAAATAATTTGTTGATTTCGTTAATGGTGTTTTAAATGTGTTTGTAGTGTTTATTTTTCGAGTCGAAATTTCGAAGAGCTTGACTTCGTATCGACGAACTTAATATTATGCGACGCGGTTACTAAAGCAGGGCCAACCTTTGGAGTAGAGACAAGAATTGAATTAGGGAAGCAGATGCGCTCATGGATTCAGGATTGTTAGTAATTCTCGTGCTGTAGCTTGTGCTCCTACATTAAATCCTGTAAAAGACGGTAAAAAACAGGGATATTGTCGTTTAAGGAAGCAAAAAGAGTCAAGAAGGTTGCAAGTTCAAGGTTTCTGATTATGGTTACAGGGGTCAGGTTTAAAGCATAGAGCTAAAGTGATTCAAGATGAGACAATCAGGCCAAGAAGTTGGTCAAGGAAAAGGAATTTAGCGGATATTAGGCCAAAGATTGTGCAGGTCTTGTTGGACTTTAATAGTGGAGAGTTGAGGGACAGAATATTGATAAAAAACGGTGTGTGTATTTTTCATTGACATAGAAACGGATTGTGGCTTGAGGACAGATCCGAGTACATGATATGAGGCAGAGTTGTAACGTTACAAGAGCCGATTCAAGAAGGCTAAGCCTTGGTTAAGACTAAGAAAGATGGAGAATAATAAGGCAAACTGGGATTGTTTGATTGGTATATAATTTGGTTGGGCTGTGACTGGATCCAAGACCGGTCTTGAGCTCCTCGCAGATCCTACTTTCAACTTAGGGCTGTGTTCTTGCACACGTTTGTGGAAGATGGATGACGACGGCCACTAACGAAAACGAGCCGGTAGGCTTGGTCATCTTCTTTTTGGTGGCCAAAGCTGGTTGAATACATAGCTGGGGCATGTTGTGTTTTGGGTTTGACTCAGGTGTTGTTACCTGCAGCAGCAGCAAGAAGAGCAAGTGATGTGGGATTATGTAGGTGAATGGATTGTGGAAAACTGGTCTGGAAAGTGTAATAGTGTGTGACTTGGATTGAAACCGGGTTTGTCTATTTCCTAGTGAGTCTTGTTGTGATAATGGGGCCTTTGGATTTAAGATTCTGACGAAATGATGTTGTGTGTGAGAGGATGAGGAAAACCAGTGTGGAATATATCATATATATGGTTTCCAAGTATTTCTTGATGGGTTGGCATTGAATCAGGTTTGATGCAAGTTCATGAGGCACATCAAGGCTTGACTCCTCTTTGCCTTGTATGTGATTGTTTTTCTAGGTTATGATCCGCATCTGCCACAAAGTATAAATCATTTGCTAATTTTTTTTTACAAGTCTGGTCAGACGAGATTCCACAAGATGCTTCTTCCTTCCTTGCTCTCGATCATGAGAGAGGTGGACTGAAAGCACTCTTCTGAATAAAAATTAAAAGTTATTAAACCGTGTTTCTGGGTGCAGCTTTTGAAAAGGCAGCGCAGGGAGCGCTGCGCTCTTTAGGCCAGTTTGGTTAGGAGGGTCGGTGGTAGTTGTAGGAATCAGCCGGTAGCCGCATAAATATTCCTTTCAGTTCACCTAGTTTTGAGGAATCAGGACCAATTCTTCCTACTTCTCCACCTCTCAATTGTTATTCAGATTTTGGTTTACTAATGCTCCATTCTTGTCAGAAAGTTCAGGTGGGGGATATATGCGGGAGGGAGGGGAGAATAAGGTAATCGAATTCCATATAGGGGATGCAAGAAGTAGTAGTTCGTGCTGCCCTCTGCGCTGCTCTGGCTGTTTGTAGTTTGTGTGTGGTCCGAAGAGTATAGTAGAGGGCGCTGCTGGTTGGTGCTGATGGATGAGCTAATGTCACTAGGTAGAGGAAATGTGTTGCATTAAATATTCATGCAAGGAGGGTGGTTACTACACGTATTGGGATTAGTTACTTGCTAGGCTTCTTTCGTCAACTTGATATCCTGTTCTAGAAAAGTAAATCTTGACTTGCGACGAGCTGCAGCCAGTTTTGATTTAATGTAGCACACTGCTTCCGATGATTCAATTACGTGTTAAGTGTATGCATTTTTAAATTGCCTAAAGGTTAATGAGGCATTTAATTAGTTGTCACTGATCCTCATTGATTGAACTTACTTTAGAAGTGCGATACACAAAGCTACAGGTGGCGCTCTACTAGACATAATTTGATCGACTCTAATTAGTTAGTAATTGATTTGAATGATCTGATTCAAAATTGTTTACTTTTATTACAGGTTGCCAGAATCCATGTCCGAATCATTATCACGAACTTTGGGAGGCGTAATGATGGCTATTAAGCGAGGAGATTGTTCTGCCTACACTTGTTCAAATAACTGGATGAGCTCAATCTTATCGTCTTCTCCATTACCGCGATAAGCGCCCTCTTGAAGAAACTAGCAAAGTATTTTTAACAAATTGTAAGGATGGAGGAGAGGAATTTCAGCGTTTGTGAAAAATCAACCGTAATCTTCTGCCTGCATACCGTGTGTAGGCGAGGAAGCAAACAAAAGAGGTTTGCTTCTAAGAATCTAAATAGATTTTGATACAAAGAATAGTATGTGCTGGAGCTATTGCGCATAGGAGAGAGTAACATTATTTTGTCTACTTTTGTATACTTTTTTACTAGATTTACAAGGAGCTGAACTTGTTAATGTAATTTTACTTCCTGTGTTCTAGCTTTTTGTGATTAAGTTTATGGAATTTATTTGCTAGTAGCAATGCATGATGAATGGTGTTGTTAATGCTGTGAGTCATTAAAATGGTGTTAGGTTGTTGGAACTTTAGTTGTGCTTTAGAGTGCTAATTAATGCTACTGATTATTGCCCAAAAAAGTTGTTAAAAACTGTGGCAGTAATTGACTGAATTTAGTTTAAGAAAGTTTATTCTGTAAGGTATTTTTGTTCGGTGCAAACGGATATTTTGTTTGTTTTCATGTAACGACAAGAAGCTATTTTAATTATCGCTGGTTGTGAAATTTTAGCAGGCGATTTCATGAATTGGCTACCGAAGAAAACTAAACAACAACTTTGTAACTTTGCGTTGTGCGTGTAAATTGCTCAATTCGCATTTATCGTGTAATATCTGGGTTTTGCTGTAAAGTAGAAACGTTTTATACAATAATTCAATTTATTTATTTTACTCCAAGTGTGAATGAAGAAATATACGAAAAAATCCAAAGAAAATATTAAAATGTTTCACCCACAGCTACATCCAATGACCCAGCCTAGGCAACCTTCTTCCGAATTCTAGACGTACTTTTCGAAATCAGGGTTTAGCCTTCTTCACACAGATAATTTCTAGCAAGAAGCAAATCAGACATCCAGCCACAGCGATGAGCATAAGATAGAAAATGAGTTTTCCTTGGGCATTTTGAATTGTGATCAGAACTGAAAATTTTTCCGGCAGAATCCGATAATAAATCCCTGCTTGAAAATATTTAAACCCCCGTTTCATAAATGGGTGCAGCTGGCTACGAATCTCCAATTGAACTAAAAGCTCGTCATTTTGATTGATATAATCCTGAATGCATGTAGCGTGAAGCAGTTGAAGGACGCCTCTGATAGCTCCAGCAGCAGGAAACACAGCTGACCAACCCACTTGGTTACTAGAGGAAATTGCCTGAAAACAATTAACACG
The DNA here is from genome assembly GCA_906901655.1 of Sminthurides aquaticus. Taxonomy (NCBI): domain Eukaryota; kingdom Metazoa; phylum Arthropoda; class Collembola; order Symphypleona; family Sminthurididae; genus Sminthurides; species Sminthurides aquaticus. The sequence goes on from CAJQTT010000010.1 coordinate 3,560,035, forward strand.
TTACAAATGTCATTGTCACACATTCAAATTAATTGTTAGCATAAAACAAAGAACTAGATAACAGATTGAAAAAAAATAATTATTTGCTGCTAACTTCGATGGAAAATCTACTTACATTGACAATGAACTGGAACCTTGTTGCACATGAGTTGCATCTTTGGTATTGACGCGCTACTGAACAAAAGTTTCCTTCCTATTCCCGAAGCTTCGTTGTTCCGTGCAAATAATGCAAAATCCTGATGAAGGCTTAATGGTGCATACTAAAATCAGGTCTTATTTGACATGCAGCTTTGATGGTAAACTCACGTTAAAAATAAGACGCATTCATAAAACCATGACTTTCTCTTGCTTGTGCTCGAGTTTGTTGGGGTAAGCTCATCTTCATTTCCAGAATAACAACATTATTATATATCATTACTGTATTTTAATTGCACACATAATATTCTTCAGGGGATGAAGCTCAGCCGTAAGTACGAATGTAACAATAGCTAAAAGTTAGATTCTCTGTATTTGAGCCCGCGCCATTAAGTGTTAAGCAATTTAGTTTGAGAGTTCAGCCAGGATCCAGAATGATGACAGCAACGTTTCCTCGTCTTTCCGAAGAACGACGGTTAAGAATGTCAGGATCATTCATGAATCTTTCCTTGATTTTAATATAAGCTCTTGTACGGGATTACATAACAGTTACGTCGATGAAGTTTAATAACGTGCAAGACTTCATTAACATAAGTTGGTTTTAGTTAGTCGATGCATGCAAGAAGGCTACTGCAACTACTAACACGCAGAGATGATTCTAGTTGCATAATACCAACGTCAGTATCAAGCATATTATGAAACCTTTTATGCAACAATGTATGATGGTCATGCAACGTTTTGACCGTAGATTGACCATTCACTTCACAGCAATGAAAGTGTTTTAGTTTCGGGCTTCAAAATTACAATTTTGTATAATTTACAATTTAAACTTACATATATGGAAAAGAACGTTTATTTGGCAACTTTGATCTTGGTTTGATAGAAGGAGAAAATACATGACGTTTCACAAAATGCGTTATTGTAATTTGTAGAAATAATCAAACAAATGGACAAAACATAGCTGGAATAAGAATATAGATGGGCCGTATTTTCTGCACCAAATGGTAAAAAAGCAGCAGATGTTTTACTTTCAAGAATCTTTGCCCTTGCTACAGGCAGCGATTCGGATTTTCTAATACAGCTCATCATAGCTTTAAGTCGGTAGCAATTAAGTCTAAATTGTTTGCTACCGCTTCCACCCCATATGCCGCCTTACTTTTTTATATAAAGCATATATGGTTTCGTTTTATATGGACAGGACAGATATAAAGATTTCTTTATAGAAAATACTTTTACGATAAATAGAAAAGGTTTAGGCATTGCAGAGCTTAAATATTGACGAGGTTAACCCTATTGCATTCTATAGAAACTTCGAGACTCTATAAGATGTTGAGCTAGAAAGCAAACATGTGCTTTAATGTGAGGTCCGAGTTGCAAGGATGTTTGGCGATAGGCATAAATAATACTTCAATGGTGTATGAAATGCCCTTCTTAATCGCGGATGCTGTTTTGCTAAAACTGGCGTGATGTTCAGACGATATGTTGTAAATTGCACTTTGACCTCTGACGAATTGACTCCTGCCTGGAAAAATGGATGGATGCTTTTCTGCAAGAAGTGTTCCCTATGAGAAGATCCTTGTAAACAAGTAACTGATTCATTCCCGAGAAGGTTCTTGCGAAGCGAGATCAAGTGGGATGACCCACAAAACAGAAATGAATTGCGACACAATCTTCATCTTTAACTTAATATTATTGCAAATTTCCTTCCTTAAAAGGAGTAGAGTTCTAAGAGGAATGGAATCAGTTCTCAGCCAAACTGGAAGCTATAAAGTTCTAAAACTCTTTTGCGAATATTTAAAGTTAGACCGGTCGTTGGCAAATCAAGAAAAGGTGATATTTTACAAGGAGTCAAGTTGCAAGTTTACCAGTTGTTCAGTTGCATATCTTTTAATTTTCAAAAATTCTGCATGCTGGAGATTTTCTGTGTAAAAATCCTAAAATTCATTTGTGACGTTATTTGCAGGTTGCGTAACTCATTCGCCCGATTCTAAGTTCAAGGAGGGACACGTGTGTCACGGAAAAGATGGCGTCGTTAGTCAGCGCTCTCATTTGGTGCTGTTCTTTGGCTGTTTTGGCTACTACAGCTGAAGCGGCTGAGCAGCAAAGCTATGAACCAGTTTCCAGTGCACAGTAAGTTTTCTTGAAAAGATTACTGCAATGTAAGCATTCGGACATTTAAACGAAGACTCTATCATTTTTACAGAAATATCCTTATTTTCAGAGCGGAATTAAAGAAGTTGACCAAGCGCTTTGAAGCGGGGCTTACAGAAATCAGTTTCCAGAAACAGGCCACAGCTGTGCTACTGGAGGAAGCGCAACTAGCACTGCGAGAGGTGAAGGCTCAGAAAGAGGAAACTGACAAAGCGCTGCGAGTCGTTTTACTACAGAAGGAAGAAACGGAAAAGGCGCTTGGGGCAGTAACTCGACAAAAAGCGCAGACAGAAACCGCGCTGGAAAGGATAAAGGGCGAAACGGACGAGTCCAGCAAAGCGCTTGCAGCTGTGAATGCTCAGAAGGACAGTATTTTGAGAGTGCTGCAACTAATGAAAGCTCAAAAGGAGGAGACAGGACGTGCAATCCGTCAGATGGAGACACAGAAGGAAGCAACCGAGAAGGCGCTGGAGACGATGCAGTCGCAAATAGCGGCTATGGACAACGCCCTGGAAACCGTAGAAGGGCAAAGCAAGAAAACAGCAAAAGTGCTTGAATCAATGGAGGAACAAGGGGCGTCAATCTTGAAACTGAGCTCTCGTTTTGAGAATCAGACTACAAAGTCGGATGTAGCACTCAGCGCGCTGGAGAGCGCGGGACGGCGCTTTTCAAAGGAACTCACGGACCTGAAGACCCAACAAACGAGTGTGGAAGAAGCTATGATGACGCAAGCAGCAGAATTGGAAGAGTACAAAGCGAACATGACTGAAATCGTTGAAAAGCAGGCGGAAGGGTGCCAAAAAGCTGTTGAAGAGCAATCGGATCGTTTGGTCGCAGCTCTTTTGAGATTTGAAACCTGGAAGAATGGAAATGGGACGGAGGAAGCTACCACTTCACAGGCTGAGACGACCACTGACACATCCAACTTAGAAACTTTGAGTTCTACAGCAGTCACCCCTCCTGAATTCAACTCTACAGTGGCGCCCCCATCGGAAGAACCTTCTACCGTTGCCCCACTCACAGCACTGCAGGTTTACCTTAGCTCTGGTTTGGCAGGGCTAACTGGAAAACCTTTGAACATCGAAAACGAGCACTACAAAGGAGAATTCCTCTACCTCACACGAAATCCGACTGACAGAATTGCAACTCTTGGGTGCTGTGCAGCAACATTGGCGGTTGGTGGAGACAAACTGCGGGAGAGGGCGTTACAGTGGGAGTTTGTTCGGGTTCCGGGCGAAGACAGTTCCGTCGTTTACCTTCGCAACAAACTCAACGAGCTCAAACCGATGGCATCAAGGTGGGATGAATACGGTAAATGGAATTACATTCGGGTTGAAACTGTTTCCTCTCCGACTGGTGGTGAGGCTTCCCAGTTGGTCATCAGAATGAAGGACATAATCGACGGTTGGTATTATTATCCAAACTCCCTTGACTCAGCACTGAATGGAGCGAAGATTTATGTGATTTCTCCTCCCAGCTACCCTGGTACGAAATGGATCGTAACTTTGGCTTCTTGAAGCCTGGAATCCAGCCACTTGAAATTCCAAACCATTTGATTCAAATCCAAGCTTTTTGATTCTGCGAATAAAATAATTAAAACTCCTTCCTCGAATGTTGACTTTTCTCTTGAATCCTCGACTGAGTTCATTGAACTCGTGTAGCTGAGCATTTTGCCTGTAAAGTTCATTGCACTCATTCTCGCTTCCTGAGGGCGGGAGAAGCTTCCGACGGGAAGATGCGGGAGGATGAGTCATCCTTTCACTCTCCACCTTCAAACAACCAAGAAGCTTTGCCAACACAACTCCTCCTCCTCAACCCTCGCCTCAAAATGGCGGCACGACATTAATCGACTTCTTCATAGACGCCTATCATTTCGTTCCATGTCAGAATTGAAACTGCACTACTGCACACATAAATCATGTTATTCCGAATGCAGCGTAAATTCCCCTCATTTGGTTCATTTCACAATTGAAGTATCTGATCAGATATGCTAACGCCAAGGGGGTTCCGATACTGCAAATCAATCCGAAATTCTTTACATTTTTTGGTTTACAACGAGTGCCCGTTGCTATGCATTCAAAAGCACTGCACCAGCGCAGCGCATGGTATACAAAAATTAAACTGACCTTACAATGCAGTCTTGAACAAGCTTAATGGACCCCGTCATTAATATGTACCAATATTAATAATAAACCGCACTAGTGTACGAAAGTGGCAGAGGTTTGTTGTCTCGATGTGCATTCGAGGCACATGGAAATCTATATGACTTGTAGAGGAGGAGCCATGTTTAAACTAGGTGGTGCTATGCTTTAACATAGGTGGTGCTATGCTTTAACGTAGGTGGTGCTATGCTTTAACATAGGTGGTGCTATGCTTTAACATAGGTGGTGCTATGCTTTAACATAGGTGGTGCTATGCTTTAAAATATGTGGTGCTATGCTTTAACATAGGTGGTGCTATGCTTTAACATAGGTGGTGCTATGCTTTAACGTAGGTGGTGCTATGCTTTAACATAGGTGGTGCTATGCTTTAACATAGGTGGTGCTATGCTTTAACGTAGGTGGTGCTATGCTTTAACACAGGTGGTGCTATGCTTTAACATAGGTGGTGCTATGCTTTAACATAGGTGGTGCTATGCTTTAAAATATGTGGTGCTATGCTTTAACATAGGTGGTGCTATGCTTTAACATAGGTGGTGCTATGCTTTAACGTAGGTGGTGCTATGCTTTAACATAGGTGGTGCTATGCTTTAACATAGGTGGTGCTATGCTTTAACGTAGGTGGTGCTATGCTTTAACATAGGTGGTGCTATGCTTTAACATAGGTGGTGCTATGCTTTAACGTAGGTGGTGCTATGCCTTAACACAGGTGGTGCTATGCTTTAACATAGGTGGTGCTATGCTTTAACATAGGTGGTGCTATGCCTTAACACAGGTGGTGCTATGCTTTAACACAGGTGGTGCTATGCTTTAACATAGGTGGTGCTATGCTTTAACACAGGTGGTGCTATGCTTTAACACAGGTGGTGCTATGCTTTAACACAGGTGGTGCTATGCTTTAACACAGGTGGTGCTATGCTTTAACATAGGTGGTGCTATGCTTTAAAATATGTGGTGCTATGCTTTAACATAGGTGGTGCTATGCTTTAACATAGGTGGTGCTATGCTTTAACGTAGGTGGTGTTATGCTTTAACGTAGGTGGTGCTATGCTTTAACATAGGTGGTGTTATGCTTTAACGTAGGTGGTGCTATGCTTTAACATAGGTGGTGCTATGCTTTAACATAGGTGGTGCTATGCTTTAACATAGGTGGTGCTATGCTTTAACATAGGTGGTGCTATGCTTTAACATAGGTGGTGCTATGCTTTAAAATATGTGGTGCTATGCTTTAACATAGGTGGTGCTATGCTTTAACGTAGGTGGTGCTATGCTTTAACATAGGTGGTGCTATGCTTTAACATAGGTGGTGCTATGCTTAAACATATGTGGTGCTATGCTTTAACATAGGTGGAAGGGTTTATGGATTGGTTACTGCGTAGTTTCTGTGGAAGCTCATAGAGAGGATGTTGAAGCTGCTCGTATGAGTGTGACCTTTGATAGGTCACAGGGTCCGAACGGCTGGACCGATTATAACGGAAATGAATAGGCTACTGCCTGAGGGTATGTGCCATCTGATACCGCAAACCCGGTGTCAATACGTGCTTCCGTTCGGGAGATATCGTGTTCACGGACAGACAGACAGACGGACGGACGGACGGACGGACACGGAGCTCCCTATAAAGTGGCTCTGCCACTTAATAATGCATTCAATTTGATTCCATGACCCACGGAATCTAATATTATGTCAATAACTTCTATTCTACCGTCCATGGTTCGTTTCCACGACCTGACCTAAATAAGTTATTAGTTTTTCAATAAAAACTGAAAGCGGAACCTCTACATTTTCCATTTTGTTTATTAAGTGGCAGAGCCACTTTATAGGGAGCTCCGTGTCCGTCCGTCCGTCCGTCCGTCCGTCCGTCTGTCCGTGAACACGATATCTCTCGAACGGAAGCACGTATTGACACCGGGTTTGCGGTATCACATAGCACATACCCTCGGGCAGCACCCTATTAATTTCCGTTATAATCGGTCCAGCCGTTATGACTATTGTGACCTATCAAAAATTCACACTCATATGAACGGCTTCAACATAACCTCTATCAGCTTCTACGACAACTACGCAGTAACCAATCCATAAACACTTCCACCTATGTTAAAGCATAGCACCACCTGTGTTAAAGCATAGCACCACCTGTGTTAAAGCATAGCACCACATACGTTAAAGCATATCAGCACCTATTTCAAAGTATAGCACCACCTTGTTTAAACATCTCTTCTCCTCTAAGTCATAGCTCCACCATTGTAAAACTTATCTTCACCGGCTAATATCTTAGCTCCACCGTGATGACTCATACATGCACCGATTTAAGTCACGGACCAACGAAAAAACATGAGCTACTGATCCCACGTTCCTGATTCCTGTCACTCCTGACATCGCTACAATGACATCTTCTTCTTACTTCAAATTCACTTAAGATTTCCATGTGCCTCCAATGCTTCAAAGCAACAAACCTCTGCCACTTTCGTACACCAGTGCGGTTTATTTATTTGATATTTTTTTACCACTAAATTATGTTGAAATTGAAAAGCATCTCTTCAGTCTCAAGGACAAACGATCAGATTTAAGGGAAAGGCTGGATCTTTACCAGCATTTGTTTAAGAAGCTGAGAGAAGAAAAACTGCACAAAACCTTAACAATTTTGTAGGAAAATTAATCAAGTAAATCACTCCAGAATAATACCAAAGAGTTTTTGGCAAAGACAACCAGACCGATTGTAGAAATATTATTAAGAATTGCTGGCATGCTTGTTTCCACCGCAGTAATATTCTCAGTCAAAGTTCAAAGTACCATAACATCAAAGTTATGGTAATTACCATTTATCGTCATTTCCATCCTTAATTGTGCATCTGCAGATAAAGCCGTTAATCATTTTTTGAAAACGGCGCAACTTTTTCTAGTGCTTTCCAACTTTTAGTTTTTGAGGAATTAATTTTTATATTTTTAAATCAAGCAAATTCTTATCAACTAAATTTAAATGATCTTGGCGGATAGTAGCGATTATGAATACGTGCTACAGACGAAGATTACACGTAACGAAGATAAGAAAAAACTTGAGAGTAAGCTCAGTGATGACACTCCCAAGAGAAAATCGTAGTAAAGATAGAGGACAGATACCGTGGAGTCTCTCCAAACTGGTGATGCAACTCATATCACCGTGAATGACTCAGAGCCGGAATCGCGATTCCGGGGTGTAGAAGTAGGGCAAAGTCTTGATGATTCCGGAATCGGAGTCACGAGTCAAGGGGTAAATCAAGAGAATGCAAAGAAGGCGATCCCCAGCCAAGCCGGGCTTGGCTGGGGATCGGTAGCGCTAGTGGTATATTCAACGATTATTGTTTATGTCCTGTATGAGAAAACCGATTAATGTTTGCGTTGTCAGCAAGCCGCAAAGATTTTCCCTTTAAGTATGTAATCGTAGCCTCGGCAACCTTTTTCCAAATTCTAGACGTGTTTTTCGAAATAAGGGTTTAGCCTTCTTCACAAAGATAATTTCTAGCAAGAAGCAAATCAGACATCCAGCCACAGCAATGAGCAAAAGATAGAAAATGAGTTTTCCTTGTGCATTTTGAATTGTGAATAGAACCGAAGATTTTTCTGGCAGAATCCGATAGAACATTCCCGCTTGAAAATATTGAAAGCTCCGTTTTAAGTATGGATGCAATTGGCTGTTAATTACCAATTTAACTAAGACCTCCGCATGTTGATTGATATAATCATGAATGCCTGTAGCCTCAAGTAGTTGAAGGACACCCCTCAAAACCCCAGCAACAGGGAAAAAAACTGACCAACCCACTTGATAGTATACGACGGACTCATCGATTTCAAACGTTCGATGGTCAGGAAAGGCTTCAATGTAGGATTGAATGCGAAATTTCATTTCCGTCGGTTTACCGAAGTTACATCGTTTCCCTTGGTTCACGACATACTCATGATATTCCGATTTATGACGTAGGAAAGGAACCAATTCCATGGTTTCGTCTAGCTGTACTAGGTACTTGTGCCTACTTCGGAAATCCGTGTAACTCCCATTGACCATGTCTCTCTTTACGAATGACCCCCCAAATTTGTATTTTTGTACTGCATCCGGTTGGACAATCCTGTAATTCTCACGGAGCAAGTCCTGCAAAGTATTCGGATGGCTGTTCTCAGGCTGTACAACGAGGAAGCTTTCGATCATACAAGAGAATCCCGATGTGAGCAAAAGCCCTGTGAAGCTCCACATCATGAGCAGATGGGAAAAATGCTGGACATTTATTTCATCTCCTTGACCGAAGAAATACATGACCATCGTCAAAATGGGGGTTTTCGTCAGCTTCCAGAACATGAGGCAGAGGGCAACGAAGCTTAGCAATGTTCCAAACCAAGTCCAGGAGTCCATTGGGTTGAGTATGGTCGCGAAATTGATCCGAGCCCAGATGGAATCAACACAGTAAAATGTTATTGGTCCAAAGGTTTGCATTGCTTGGCGAACGAAGGGATTTTCGATTTTATTGTAAAGGGCCTTCGGAATGAGCAACGGCTTGCCGTCCTCTGGAGCTCTTGGATGTACCCAGTTTCTCAACGTACCATTCAATATGTTTTCTACTACTTCCAAGTAATGCCAAATATGACTACACTTCAATTGAACTCCAGCATTGTCGCTAAGTAATAGCGTTTCGGGTAGGCTTAATCTCCCAATCTTGTGCCAAAACTCATCGCGTATACCGTAGGTTCTGTAATTGACATATACATATGCCTTGTTCAAGCTGTACTTGTGACTGGAGAAGTATGATGAGCGCCGTCCGAATCTTTTATGAAATTCTTCTTGTGTTGGTCCCGTCCAGAAAGTCACTTCGGATTCTGCAAGGTCATACCAATCAACGCAGAATGGAGTCAAACGGTTACAAAATATTCGGAGTGACCCCACTGCCGGAACGAGAGTCGAGTCTTCGTTGTTGTCTCCCGTGAAACGTACAGGAACTATGAGTACGTTTTCCGGGCAATATATCGGCATCTGCAGGTCAAATGGCATGTCCATGTCGTTGATATCCAGACCTTCGTAACCGAGAACAGTAAAATCGTGTTCTGTTGTGGTGGGGCGGCGAGTGTGGGTTATCCACGGTATCGGATTCAATACAAGTCTACCAGAATCTGAAACACGCGTTGGTTTCAGAAATACGAGGAATGTGAAACAGCGAGATTTCCGATTACGAGCCCAACTTTGATGAACCTCTTCGATAGTGTCGATTGGACGAAAGATGGTATGAATGATAGGAATTTCCACGACGTTCAGAATTTTGATTACTCTCTCGGACAAGTGTATATCCGTGGCGCTTGGTTCATACTTTTGGCTAATAGTTTCATGCTTGCCCATGCTCGAATACACCACTACTTGGCATAACTGGAGAGGGACCTGAAGTGCTTTAATGAATTCAACGTGAATGGGGTGGTTACTTGAACTTGAGACGGCAACTGCCCAGAATATTGCAGGCAGTAAAACTCTCAAGTGTAATCTAAACATCTGGAAGTGCTGGCACACGATGATGTTTTCAATTTTTAGGAAAGTGGTTTTATTTCGAAATTACAAAATCGTTCTCGAAATTAATCTAGGAACGATTGAAGGTATTCATAGCAGAAACACGTACACTGTGTGTGGATGTTTGTTTCTCAAAATGACTATCAACCTGGATCATCTTACTTATAGTTGGTTGCTAGCACTAATATTATTGAAACAAACCTCAGTGACTTCACCTACCCTGCATGTTCATAATCGCGGGTTAGACAATCAGGCATACATCATCCAACGATCCTTGTTGATGCACATGTTCATATTTATACAAAATATAAACAAGATACAGCCCTTACACTGTTTACCTAAACTGATATTGCATTCACTTTGATTCCATGACTCACGGAATCTAAGAATATGTCAATAAAATCTATTCTTCCGTCCTCGGTTATTTGCACGATCTAACATAATAAAATTATTAGTTTTGAAATTAAAATCGAAAGCGAAAATAGTTTTTTACCGCTAAAATGTATCGAAATCGAGCATTTCTCATCGTAAACGTTGGATAAGACTTTATAGAACTTTCCCAGAATCCATTTAAAAATTTATGATTCTGAGCAAACACCTCTTAATCCTTCTATACGCTGGCGTTAGTCTAGCCCCCAAAATCTCTGTACAAAACGCTGCTAGAGCAACCGCAGCGCATATAAGACCAAAATAAAATACCATTTTCCCTTCTGCATTCCGAATAGAAAAAATATAAGGTTCTTCTTCGCGCAGAATCTGAAAAAAGTATCCAAAACGAAAAAATGGATGTCGCCGAGTAATTGCTGAGGCAAGAGTTGAAGACAATTGAACCCTGGAGATCCTAGCTCCGGCCATTTCCCAAAAATGAATGATTCCATTCGCATGGAAAAGGTGGATTCCGCCACGAAGCGCTTCGATGCCAGGTCGACGAAATGAATACGTAATTTGTGTGCGCGCTATAGTTTTCTTGCATGTGAAAAAAGTGAATTTCATGTATGCGAGGGAGTACAATTCCGCGCGAATCCTAGCCCAACTTTCCCTCGTCATGTCGCACGCCTTGCCTACGTTCACAAAGCTATCATGGAAACTTAAGCTGTTTGCCGCTTGGGTGAGTAAGATCGCTGTCTCATCTAATTTTTTCAAATGGTCGTTCGCCATATTTTTGTTGTCAACCAAAGGATTGTCAGCAGAAAAGACATAGGACAGCCGAATGTCCTTGTTATAATAGGTGGCGGAAGGGACGACTAGTTTGTACCCTTGCAAGTAGAGGTCGCTGACGTCTGAAGGATAAACTAATTTTGGGGGAACAATGAAGATACTAGCAATTTTACAAGAGTAACCGGATGTCAACAGAAACCCCAGCAAACTCCAGATAACCACGAGAAAACTGAACCGTATTTCCTTTTCTTCATCACCCTGAGCGAAAAATATGACAACCATCCTGAAAACCGGGGATTTGATTAACCGCCAGAAAGCTAGGGACATGGCTATTGACACTGCTGTCAGTGATGCCCATATCCATTTATCCATGGGGTTAAACATGTTGACAAAGTCTACTGGATCATTGATGGAGTTAACGCAGTAGAAAGTATAATGAGAATAGCCATTGCGTAAAGATCTTTGGTGTGGCTTATTAGTTTTTGATTTAGACGTCCGCGAGTGGAATCCTGGCAAAATAGCTGCTCCTTGAAATAAGAAAATGCTGTGATTGGTCTCTTGATCCAAAAAAACCATGGAGCCTGCCAAGTTGTATGTATACTCCATGCTAAGGGAATGCCGTACAACTTCCTATTTTGAAGCGGATTCCTGAGCGGAAACAGCCCTTCACGGTAGCCTAATTTTCGGACTTCGTTCAAACGCTTTGGTCCGCTTATCCGCGATGTTCCACATAATATCTTTCCTTTTTGAAAATTATAAGAATGGCTTGTGAAATATGTAGATTGTCGGGCCAGTTTTCGGTAAAATTCTTCCGGATTCTTCCACCACGGGTAGTCAGCAGCCTTCAGCTCGTACCATTCCATGCAAATTCGGTTTCCAGAGCCGCAAAATGTCCGCATAGCTCCGACCGCCATAGCATAAATTTGCTGAGATTCGTCAACGGTGCCGTATCGCTCCACACATGTAGACAATGGCACAATGAAAAGGTTTTCGGGAAACCATATTGGAACTTGTTCCCTGAAAATTTTTTTGTTTGAGGGTGGCAAGTAAACATGACTAGTTGACACGTCGCTTAAACATCGAATCGATGTATGTATGAAATAGAAATGTGTAGAATATTATGAAATGCGACAACTTTTATGATTCTCACCTAACAGATGGCGCCCATGTCCACTCAACCTGTACATACTGAGGAGTGCCGCGAAAGCCAATGATGGTAAAGTCGTGCTCAACCCGTTCCTGACGCACCGTATAGGCTACCCATGGAAGTGGTTGCAAAAAGGCAAGCTTATGGTCGGTCCTCCAAGTCTCAAGAAACAAAAGATAGGTGGCGCATCCCAATTTCTCGTTTCGATTTAAGCCAGCCATGATCAATTCGTTGTTAATGATGTCATCTGACCTTTTAACCCAAAACTGCAGAGGAATTTGCAGTTCGTGTAGCTTCGACCGTGTATGGTCGACAAGTGCGACATCTGCAGTTGGGACATTCTCTGTTTCTAATTTGTGGGAGAGGAGAACAATTTGACATTTATGCAAAGGTATCTCCATAAGTTGTTCGAATAAGACTCCGAGTGCGGTTGTTTCCATACTGCTCGTAACCAATACCACTGCTAATACTATAAATTGGAGACTCATACTTGTTTTGATCTATTCCGATTACTATCTACCGACAGTATTATGTAGAGGGCGCTAGAACATTCTGTGGAAAACGACCGAATGTCCCCATTTATGCTCAGAAATATAAGCGCGTCTAACGAGTCTTTTGGTGCATGAACAGTGATGAGAAAGATTTTAATGCGATAGGTTTGCTTCTATTGGGAATTTGAAATATAAATATCCGTGAACTGATTCTTGCATGTGCCAGCTATCATCCATGCGAGCTCAAAGTTAACACCAGCAATGCCAATAAATATTGATTTAACTCCACAAGCCATAATATTTGGCTATATCCTCTGACATTTAAACAGTCACATCACGCTATTCGAACCAAAATGAGAGTTAACTTAACAAGCACACAGCCATGCCTATGCCCCTCATATTTCTTAAAACATGAAAACTAACGTATGAAATCGTTTTCTCAATGATCACTTTTAATGATGATTTGAGATGAGCTGAGTTTCTGTGGTATTTGTGGACAAGCAAGTTATAAATAGACGTTTGTTGACAAACAAAATCCGATTATGAAATCTTTGGACCTGTTAAACAATTCTATTGGCAAGCGCTGCTTTGATTTTCCTACTAAACTTCGTCTTACTAATTAGCGTATTTAGTTTTTTGTATTTAATTATTCCTGCCTTTACAATTCCCGCTTTTATCAGCAAAATATAATGTATTGATTTGACTGGGGGGCTATTTTCGATTCTCTGCGAAATGGGTCTACAGCATTATCGCTGGCTTTCGAGTATAGGGGCCCTGGCATTAAAATGTACGTTCTATGTAAATTCCCGGAAGAATATAGTGGTAAATGTAACTTTCTGAAGAAACATAACATGGTTGTATGGATGGCAAAGGTAACTTGATGAAAATTTGGGGAAATGTAACATGGGAGTTAGATTGAAGCACGTTGCTATGGCAGCGTCAGCGTATCTTCTGTGCACGCTTACTGCCCCATGTTACATTTGCCGCCGTGTCAACCGCATTGCTTTTGCCCCGCGTATCATCAGAATATTGCTATAAGGGGGAACCGGGGAACCGCAAATCAAGAAGAAAACAGCTAAAATCGAAGGTGCAAGTATGTACGTGGTTCCCCCATAAGAAAACAAGGCGTAACGAGTTCCCCGGGTTCCCCCCATAAGAAAACAAGGCGTGACGAGTTCCCCGGGTTCCCCCCATAAGAAATCAAGGCAAAACGGATTCCCCCATAAGAAATCATTACAAAACGAGTTCCCCGGGTTCCCCCCATACGAAACCATGGTAACCGAGTTCCCCCATAAGAAATCAAGGCAAAATGGGTTCCCCCATAAGAAATCATTGCAAAACGAGTTCCCCGGATTCCCTCCGTAAGAAACCATGGTAACCGAGTTCCCCCATAAGAAATCAAGGCAAAATGGGTTCCCCCATAAGAAATCAAGGAAAAACAGATTCCCCCATAAGAAATCATTACAAAACGAGTCCCCCGGATTCCCTCCGTAAGAAACCATGGTAACCGAGATCCCCCATTAGAAAGCAAGACAAAACGGGTTCCCCCATAAGAAATCATTGCAAAATAAGATCCCCGGGTTCCCCCCATAAGAAACCATGGTAACCGAAATCCCCCATTAGAAATCAAGGCAAAACGAGTTTCCCCAATAAGAAATCATGGAAAAACAAGTTCTCTCATAAGAAAACAAATCGTAACGAGATTACTGATAACAAAATTAAGTACAATCAGTAAGCCTCTTTTTCATCCCAAGAGATTCAAGCGAAACTAGCAATCCCATTTTAAGCCGTAAAAAGACAGGGCATCACGAATAAATATTGTATTTATTTTGTATTGTATTTCGGGAGGCTGTTTCCGTAGGATACAGCGCCGACTAGGCCATTGATGGTCCATCGCGGCTGGAATACTGCCTAATCACACCGTGCCAAGGGGCACTTGCTGTTGGACTGACCCAAGTCGCCCAGACGAATAAATATAAGGTTCCCTACTCAATATTCAGACAACCAGTTCAATTCAACCCCAATTGCTGCTGTAATAAGTCCTTTGCTGAATCATTGTAATAGCCTGACACCATGAAGCATGGTAACAATTCTAAGGCAAATGTAATAGTGTTTTTACAAATCTTTTCGATATGCTTTAGCATTCTTAATGTTTAGATGCATATACCAAAGCTTGTGGAACTCCGAGTAATGAAAAAAAGCAATGTAAAGAAATTTCTACATTTTTAAGTACCTATGTATGTATGTGCATAATGATTAATTTGTCGAATTTTGGCTGGCACCCTTACAACTTTTGAAATGACTTCTTTTTTGCAGGGGTTAGCTGTTACACCTAAACAACATAGAAAATTATAGTGAAAAAAAGTATAATGAGGAACTTTGAGATCACCTTCTACGTTTAGCCAGGTCTACCGTTCTTCGCTTTACTTTGGGGTGACTTTCGCATTTTTTCAGTGGTTTAAACCACTGACGGCATTAAACTATAGGTGGAATCGATCTGCAACCGGGAAGAAAAACGCCCTAGGGAAAACACGTGGGCTTTAAAAATTGGAGCAGGATAAAAGCTATCCTTACTGCCGGTTTGAAATCACCATGGTTACTTGTTTATGTCTACTATCCCCGTCGCTGTGTTAACCCCGTCGCCGTCTCATTGTAGAAAAGCCGGTCGTAAAATACCGATGGTTGCCAGTAGCAACGTCAACAATTATTTAAAGCTATTGGATGCGCGAAATCATGATACACTAGAGAACCAACATGCAATGACTTCCCTTGATTTAAGTTAATTTTCTACATGGATGCCCTGCAAAAGAAAATACCAGAATGGTGAGTTTAACATAATTTGAATTATGCCAGCGACATATCGATGAGACCAACATTGTTGAGAATAGGCTAAACTCATACAAAATTGTCACACATCATACCGCCAATGAAACTTAAATACTCAATGCAACTTAAATTAGCTCTGGTCTAACAATAGTGTAAAGCAAATAACTTCAGACATATTCCAATAGCTTTATTCCAAACTCCAATAATCCGAGACTGACCTTTGCTGCACTCAATCTACTCTTTTTGTCTGCTTGACCTTATGGCTGCCGTTGTTTATGTTAAACTATCGTTACTCAGGTTTGTCTATGGTCAGTCCGGTTTGACTGTCGTTTTTCGAGCTTGGGTGCCGTTGTTCAAGCTTGAATGGAGTCACTCAAGGATAAATTAGCCCTAATTTATAGCAAAGGAATCTAATACATATGTAGTA
Source organism: Sminthurides aquaticus (assembly GCA_906901655.1). Taxonomy (NCBI): domain Eukaryota; kingdom Metazoa; phylum Arthropoda; class Collembola; order Symphypleona; family Sminthurididae; genus Sminthurides; species Sminthurides aquaticus. The sequence continues at coordinate 3,576,048 of CAJQTT010000010.1, forward strand.
TGAATAAATCCTGCGCCAGAGTAATAGAAAATATTCCCAATGACTAATCCCTATAGCACCAGAAAGCCCTACCCTAGCAGACAAAATTATACGAATACGAAAACCGATAAGAATGGCCACTTGCCGATATTCGAAAATCATATAATTTTCACTGAATTCGTATATGTTCGTATAATCTTCTTGGATGTCGTATAATCTCGTATAATTTGTATATGTTTTCGTATAAAAGTATATAATGCGAGTAGAAATTACTATTTTGTTACCATAGCTGGTCGGTTTTATGCTAGGATTTTCAAACGTTATTGAACTGGAATCGAAATATTGAATTCCACCGCGACTTTAACTGTGTCGTTAGTTAATTTTTAGACGCCAGTGGAATGGAATTGCTTCCTTGCATTTTTTCCCACCTCTATGGATAAAAATAGTGATAGTATCGCAAAGTCGAATATCACATTTTATAGCAGAAACTTACACCACTTCATCTGATTTAATTCACGTTCAGGCATAACTTCTGTGTTCAAATACTTAGTTATTAATTCCGTATATTTACCGGCAATGAAATGATTAAAAACGCAGTTCTTTAATTTAAGTAAACGATTAAATATTAAAAAATTAGACTTAGTCTATCTAAATACACCCATATTCCCATCGTATATTTTCTGAGGAAACGCATGTATTTGCAACAAAACTCAGCTTATTTCAAACTTATTTTCAAAATTTTTTGTGAATATTGGAGTCGCATATACAAAAATATATGCTTCCGTATAATTTTGTATACGAAATCGTATATTATACGTGATTATTTACAATCGTATAAAAAATGTGTACGTTTTCGTAGAATACCGTATAATTTTGTCACTGAAGTCATAGAATTCCGTATAATCACGTGACAAAATGGCCATTTTTGTCTGTTTTCGTGGAATACCCAATATCGGAAAGTCAAGAGCTTGTATGCTAGGGTAGCGTAATTGCATGAAGCACGCAAAAACGTAAGTAGGAAGCCAATGCTTATCGCAGCAAAGACTTACACAAGGTTTGGCTGCGTCCGTTCAAACTTATAGCAGTCACAAATCAACAGTCAAAGTCCAAGGCAAGAGTTATGGATGATTCTGCTTTGGAAAAATCTGAAGCTTATACATCCAGGAGGTGCTGTTCTAGGTTTGGCTTGGCTAATTGTTTAATTATCCTATGGTAAGTTGGTAAGTTAGGTTAATTTAATTTACATAAACATAAGCTGTAATTAGTTGCGCATTTTATGGTAATTGTAGATTTATCCTAGGTTTAGTAGGTAGTGTGCTATTCAATAGTTTAGTATAAAAGTTAGCGTCAACCTATAATTAGCATGTTAAGAGATAGGAAAACTTGTAGCGTCACTCTCTAGGCGCTGACAGCCTTTAGTCCCTAGTAAAGGCTTGTACTTTAAACTATATATATATAAGTAAATTCGTAGATACAATTAATTACGTTTATTATAAATAAATTTACGCGTATATACGATATACGTCAAATTGTGGACAGCCAAAACGTCGATTGCCATAGAAATTCTGCCCCCTGCGTATACACACTATGTGTCAAATTTAGGACAGCCAAAATGTCGATCGAATAGCAATTCTGCCCCTCTGCGTATACACACTATGTGTCAAATTGTGGACAGCCAAAAAGTCGATCGCAATAGCCTGTTTTAATGCGTACAAGGATGAGCTTTAAAATAAAAACCGAAGCAATTCATTTGGGCTATTTTAGGTCCAAACATTCATTCGGAAAATGTCATAATATGCGAGTATTTTTCAAGTCGTGTGGTAGACTTCACTTCTTTCTATTCACTCAGAAACAACTGGAGCAAAGCGTAAGCACGCTTAACATCAACATGGGGATAGAAACCATCCACGGATGATGTTGAAGCAGTGAACAAAGTATCCTTTAACCATATACTGACGGGTATGAGAATGTATAAGTGACCGTTTTAATAACTCAATCGCATCAAACAGGTGAACAAGTTCGGAAAGTATATACTAATCTTGGATTGCAGCTCTTGTTTTTTGCAGCCACTTTTTTTAATCTTTTGACACATGAAGAAGCCCATTAAGCTTATGCGTGCAATTTAGGTGGCGCTAGTATTAAACAGAAGCGATTTCAACAATCACAGTTGATAAGCGCAAATCCAGTGTGCCAAATCCTAATTTTAAAAAACGCGAGAGACAAAGAATAATTGACGGACCAACAGTTACTGTTCAAGACAGAACCGAGTTAACTCCTGCTAAAATTATTATACTTTAGATGGATGTGTTAAATGGAGTGTGTAAAACTTATTTTACTTTTCATTTATTTATTTTTCAATTGATTTATTTAATCTATAAAAGCAGAGACTAATGTTAGCGGTTAAGACATTCTGAATGTAATGATTACAAATTTATTTATATTTGAAACGAAAATTCCGATAATTTATAATCAAACTAAGTTCTCATCCCGTCACAGGTGAAAAATTCCTAATTTTAGCATTTGAAATGTCATAACAACCAAGTCATTCCCAACCAAGTCATATGGATTCACTCATTCCAGTAGCTAGAGAATTATAACTATAGCATATCCGTCGCTCAATGCAGCAGATGCAGCACGATAACCCGCTTTTACATGTAATCATACGGAGGAACCTGCTTTTGCATGTAATCATACCGGGGAACCCGCATTTGCAAGTTATCATATAGGGGAACCCGCTTTTGCAAGTTATCATATAGGGGAACCCGCTTTTACATGTAATCATATAGGGGAACCCGCTTTTACATGTAATCATATAGGGGAACCCGCTTTTACATGTAATCATACGGGGGAACCTGCTTTTGCATGTAATCATACGGGGGAACCCGCATTTGCATGTAATCATATAGGGGAACCCGCATTTGCATGTTATCATATAGGGGAACCCGCTTTTACATGTAATCATATAGGGTAACCCGCATTTGCATGTTTTCATATAGGGGAACCCGCTTTTGCATGTAATCATACGGGGGAACCCGCATTTGCATGTTATCATATAGGGGAACCCGCTTGAACCCGCTTTTACATGTAATCATACGGGGGAACCTGCTTTTGCATGTAATCATACGGGGGAACCCGCATTTGCATGTTATCATATAGGGGAACCCGCTTTTACATGTAATCATATAGGGTAACCCGCATTTGCATGTTTTCATATAGGGGAACCCACTTTTACATGTAATCATATAGGGGAACCCACTTTTACATGTAATCATACGGGGGAACCCGCATTTGCATGTTATCATATAGGGGAACCCGCTTTTACATGTTATCATACGGGGGAACCTGCTTTTGCATGGAAGCATACGGGGGAACCTGACTTTACATGCAAGCATGCGGGGGAACCCGTTTCTCCATATTGGGGAACTTTGTACATATGGGGAACTGGTTCCCCTGTTCCCTGGTTCCCCGTTATAGTAAGACACTATCATCATGTTCTTTTTCCTCTCCATGTTACGTTTGCCACCATAGACTATATACGATCAAGTCGTGGCATGAATTAAATTTTGATGACAGCTCGATGCAATCCGTAATCCGTGGAAATCAACTTCCCAAATCCGATATTTACCGACCATCTACATATGTTGACCATCTACATATAATGTTCACCATTTGGTTCATTACCGCTACTTATTAAAATTAATCGTTATTATAATCTTTTTGACTGAATTAACTCATAGCTTTTCACCGAGAAAAAACATTTCACATAGAAGAGTTACCTCAAATAGCAATGGTATATATCTAATGAATACCTCCTTCTATCATATTCTTCAACTCAGTATGATAGGAGTGCATAACAGCAGCTATTCAACACGACTCAGGTCACCCGCGAAAACTTTCCTCGAATACATTTCCTCAATCCATAACGTGCTAACAGTTGATGCCAAGTATGATATCCCACAGCAGAGCGTATCCTTGAAACGAACAAACGCATGTTTTTTCTTCGAAACCAAAGCCTCAACCAACCGCAGAGAACCTCAATGCAAAGACCAACAAGTGAGGAGGCCGCGCAGATGAGGCCAAAATAAAAAACCATTTTACCTTGGGCATTTCGAATTGAAAAAATATAGGGATCTTCGTCTTGGAGGACCTGAGAAAAGTATCCGTAGCGATAAAAAGGATGCCTTTTTCTAATGGCTTTGGCGAAGACCATCGAGTGATGAACCTTGAGGATTCTAGCTTCTGCCATTTCCCAAAAGTGCATAATTCCTGCGGCACGCAATAGCTGCGTCCCACCTCGGAGCACTTCCACGCCAGGCCTACTCACAAAGTACAAGAACTGTGTGGACGCTAAGGTTTTTTTGATTGTGAAAAAGGTGGAATTGCTGTAAGCGATGGAATACAATTCCGTAATCATCCGTGCCACGCTTTCGCCTCCACTCATGCATGCTTTACCAACTCCAACAAAAGCATCATGAAAGCTGGCACTATCCGTAGCATCGCCAAGTATAACAGCTTCTTTCTCTAATTTTTTCAAATATTCAGTAAGTGCGGCCATTCGTTTGTTTCCAACGTAGCCACCCTTAGGCAGCGCAGAGGACACGAGTTGTTTGTTACGAAAGGCTCTAGGAGTTACCGCTAGTTTGTATCCTTGCAAGTAAAGCTCGCTTGTATCTGCCGGGTGGTTTAATTTTGGGGGGACCACAAAAATGCTGGCAATCATGCTAGAGTAACCGGATGTCAGCAAAAACCCAAGCAAACTCCAGAGGACTATGAGGAAAGTAAACCGTGCATTGGCCTCAGCATCGCCTTGAGCAAAGAAGATGACAACTAGGCTAAAAGTCGAAGACCTAATTAAGCGCCAGCAAGCTAGGGACATGGCTACTGTTACTACGAGCAGCGATAGCCATGTCCACGTATCCATCGGGTTAAATATACCGATAAAGTCAATTGGATCTTCCAGGGAGTCAACGCAATAAAACGTGAAGTGGTAGTAGCCATGTGCCAAAGCTCTGTCGTGAGTTTCTGCTGATTTTGAATAGAAACCCCTTGATGTGAATCCGGGCCAAATATTGAACCCCTGAGAGGTAACCGTGGTTTCATCCAAAAACTGAAGGGAACCATTGTAAGTTCTTTCTACTATCTCTAGATCCTGCCAAGTATAGTGCAGATTCCATCCCATTGTAGTGCCGTACGACTTTATATTTTGAACCGGATTCAAAGGAGGAAAGAGTCCTCCCCGGTAGCCTAGTTTCCTGAGAGCGTGTAAGCGTTTTGTTTGAATCATTTCACTGACTATCTTTGCCTCGTTGAAGTTGTAGGCATGACTTGTAAAGTAGGAGGATTGCCGGGCCAGTTTTCGGTAAAATTCTTCTCGGGTCTGCCACCAGGGGTCGTCGCATGCTTTCAGGTTATACCAGTCGACACAAAGTCGGTATCCAGATCCGCAAAATGTCCGAAGCGCTCCTACTCGCATGACCGAAATGCGTTGCGGTTGGTGAGGTGTGCCGTATTTCTCGAGCGGCGTAGACAGTCGAACGAAGATAAGGTTTTCTGGAAACACTATAGGAACTTGGTCTCTGAAAAGTTTTTGTTTCAATTTTATTTAGTGCGGGTTCATTCATTCCTACGCAAGAAGAACAGTAAAAAGCTTCATTTTTAACGCTCTTCATCATGATTTTTTACTCCTGCTAGGATATTGTTGTGCGAGGGTGTAAAGATCTGCTAATATGGTATACTAATTTAAAATCGGTTCAAATGTTTCCCTAGAGTTAACCTAATTCAAACTTCCGATAATCAATACTGACTGACCATGGTGTCAACTTCATAATGTGGGAGAGTTTATATTTTTACCTCACATTTGGCGCCCACGTCCACTTAATCCTGACATTTCGAGGAATATCCCGGAATCCAAGAATTGTAAAATCGTGCTCAGTTTGTTCGGGGCGTGTAGTATACAGAGCCCACGGGAGTGGTTGCAACAATGCATAGCCATTTTTCATGTGGGCCTTGGTTGTTTCCAGAAACCCAAAAAAAGTGACACATCCTAATTTTTTGTTTCTGTTTAAGCTGTTGATTATAAAGTCTCTGCTCACATCCAACGTTTTTACCCAGTACTGAAGAGGAATTTGTAATTCCTGAAGCTTCTCCAGAACATGATCAGCGAGGGCGACATCTGGAATTGGAATGCTCCTATGCTTTACCTTGTGGGATAAGAGAATAATTTGACATTTTCGTAATGGGATTGCCATAAGGTGTTCCAATGGGACTCCATGTTGAACTGTTGCTGTGCCGACGCCGGCGGTTAACAACGCCTCCTCGCACACTAAAAGAGGTATGAGAAAGAAAATCATCATTGTTCTGCTAATGAGGATGTGGTTCGTAATGTCGATATGGTATTTTCTGTAGCGGACGCTAAAACGCCGAAAAGCTGACTGTTTTTGGAGAGAAAACGCGTCTAGCTTTCCGGCGAAGTTTTGAAAGAATATATATACAACAATTATTTACTGAGCAGTTGTTTACTTGCAATATTTGTTATTTGCGTCAACACAGTACAAGTGCAGAGTGGAGGTAAAAACAAAATATTCCCATTTGTGGTTGACCTCAAACTTAAAATTCCAGTCCAGTTCTTTGCATGGGACTGGCGCATGCAAGGTAATGCAAAAACTGTTTACAAATAACGCCAACGTTGTGAGTCACAATCATCCTTGTGAAGCAAAAAGCGAAAAATTTACTCACAGCAACAAACACGTTCCTCACCAACATCTCGTGACGTTAACGATCCTTCGCTGATTAAACAACTATGTATAGCAAATGTAAGCAACGATGATAATTAACGACTACATCGGATGATTAGGACCCTTAAATGGGATTGCAAGATCTGCACTTTATTATATGTGCTTATTTGTGATTATTTTTCTTCATTGATTCTTGAATAACGGCCCGCCCTGCTCCACAAATTCGTGTTTTGCCAAGTTTTGACCTGGTCTATTATTGCAGTGGAAAGCTTACTAGTCAATTTAACCTTGTACAGTAGTTTTTAAGAAGCTGTATCAAAAACACATTTTTTAAATGACAAAGATAACCAACTTAAAATGGCCAACTTTCGGCTATGTATTTAAGGATTTTCGATCCTTACACTGAAGCACCATCTCTTAATTTTTTTTTGAACGCCTTCGTTAGCTTAGCTAACGAAATTTCGATACACAACGCTCCTAGAGAAACTGCAACACATATCAGACCAAAATAAAATATCATTTTACCCTCTGCATTTCGAATAGAAAAAATATAAGGTTCTTCCTCTCGGAGGATCTGAAAAAAGTATCCGTAACGAAAAAATGGATGCCGGTGAGCAATAGCCGACGAAAGAGCTGAGGACGTTTGAGCCTTGGAGATCCTAACTCCGGCCATTTCCCAAAAGTGAATGATTCCTGCAGCAAGGAAAAGGTGGGTTCCGCCACGAAGCGCTTCGATGCCAGGTCGGCGAAAGGCGTACGAAATATGCATACGCGAAATGGTTTTCTTGCATGTGAAAAACGTGAATTTCCTGTAAGCGAGCGAGTACAATTCCGCGTAAATCCTAGCCCAACTATCTCTCATCATGTCGCACGCCTTGCCTACGTTCACAAAGCTATCATGGAAACTTAAGCTGTTTGCCGCTTGGGTAAGTAAGATCGCTGTCTCATCTAATTTTTTCAAATGGTCGTTCGCCATATTTTTGTTGTCAACCAAAGGATTGTCAGCAGAAAAGACATAGGACAGCCGAATGTCCTTGTTATAATAGGTGGCGGAAGGGACGACTAGTTTGTACCCTTGCAAGTAGAGGTCGCTGACGTCTGAAGGATAAACTAATTTTGGGGGAACAATGAAGATACTAGCAATTTTACAAGAGTAACCGGATGTCAACAGAAACCCCAGCAAACTCCAGATAACCACGAGAAAACTAAACCGGATTTCCTTTTCTTCATCACCCTGAGCGAAAAATATGACAACCATCCTGAAAACCGGGGATTTGATTAACCGCCAGAAAGCTAGGGACATGGCTATTGACACTGCTGCCAGTGATGCCCATATCCATTTATCCATGGGGTTAAACATGTTGACAAAGTCTACTGGATCATTGAGGGAATCAACGCAGTAGAAAGTAAAGTGAGAATAGCCATTATTTAGAGACCTCACATGGGGTCCATTTGGTTTCGATGTAGATAGCAACGAGTGATATCCTGGCCAAATTATTCTTCCTTGAGATAAGAAAGTGTTTTGATTCGGCTCTAGATGTAGAAAAACGAGCGAGCCATTATAGGTAGCTTCTATTATCTGCAGATCCCGCCAAGTGGTATGTAAACTCCATGCCGTTGCAACGCCGTATAACTTATGATTCTCAACTAAATTCGTCGGAGGGAAGAGTCCCCCGCGGTACCCTAGTTTTCGAACTTCGTCTAAGCGTTTCGGTAGTAGCGTTACAGGTTCTGCTGCATTTAAAATCTTTTCTTTTTGAAAATTATAAGTATGGCTTGTGAAATAGGAGGATTGCCGTGCAAGTTTTCTATAAAATTCCTCCGCATTCTTCCACCAAGGGTCGCCACCAGGTTTTAGCTCGTACCAGTCGATACAAAGTCTGTTTCCTGATCCGCAAAATATTCTCTTAGCTCCGACTGCCACGGCGAAAATGTTCTCCGGCTGGTGGACGGTGCCGCACTTCTCGACGGGCGTCGATAGTCGTAAGACGAAGAGATTTTCGGGAAACATGAATGGAAGTTGTTCTCTGAAATCCATGAAGTTGAATCAGTTTCATGCAAGAAAAACTACCGCCATGTCAGACGGTTAAGGCTAGAGCTCTCGGATAATCATCATCCCTTCATCACTACAGACTTCCAAGTTTTGATTGGATATTTCTTGAAAACAACAACTTCATTAATATTCTAACCTAAAAGATGGCGTCCATGTCCACTCAATCCTCACATCCTGAGTAACATCCCGAAATCCAAAAATGGTATAGTCATGCTCAGCTTGGTAGGGGCGTACCGCGTAATTAACCCATGGCAGTGGTTGCAACAAGGAGAAACCATTATTCCCGCGGCCCTTCGCACACTCCAGTAACAAAATAAATGTAGCACATCCTAACTTTTCGTTTCTGTTCAAGCCGGCTAGTATCAAGTCCCTGCGCACGTGATCACCCTCTCTTTTGACCCAATACTGTAGAGGAATCTGGAGTTCGTACAGCTTTGCCCGGGTATGGTCGACAAGAGCGACATCTGCAGTTGGGACATTCTCGTTTTCTAACTCGTGGGAGAGGAGAACGATTTGACATTTATGCAAAGGTATATCCATAATTTGTTCGAATAGCACTCCCTGCGCAGAAGTACCCCTGCTGGTCGTAACCAATGCCGCTACATATACTAAAAGTCGTAGAGTTAAAAGACTCATCTTTCGTTTGACAATACGGAGCAATTCGAAGTACTATTAACCTACAGTATTATCTAGAGGGCGTTGGAAGATTCGGGAGAAAACAACTGAATATCATAGTTTGCTCATCACGCGCTTCCCGATCTTTTCTGTGTAAGAACAGCAGTGATTGAGTAGTGCTTTAAATCTGCTCTCTTTGGCGATGAATTTAAAATAAAAATAGACCGTGGATAATGTATTGCATGCGCCATGCAAGTTAACTCAAGCCCTGTCGACAAATATTGGTGCAACTCTAAAACCCATAATATTTACAATATTCTCTGCTATATAAATATAACATAACACGCTATTCGTATCCGGACAATCAAAACTATTTCTCCACGCATGGAGCCGTGACTTCCTGGTAGTCCTTTAAAAAGTAAATGAAATAGGTTAGAATAATAAAAGCGGCCGGATGGTTTCATCTAAACCCATATCAACTTAATCATTCTTTGTATTAGTCCTCCGTCGATGAGCAGATAAATATACATATATCTATACATTATATGATCAAAGCCTCAAACATCTTATATTCTATTACAGATTTTCTTTGAAGTTTGTCGGATCAAATGTTCTGAAAACATGTATCTGGGATCGCAATTCTTTGGAACGTTGTTCCCGCTTTTATACGATAACAGTTTTAAAATTTAGAGCCATTTTGAGCATGAAGATCCGCATTTTCAGCATGCCCGCTACCTAGATTATTCTTAGCATTGTAGTACCGTTATCCTTTTGTTTCCAAATCATCTCTATGAATTACTGCCATAGTGGAAATAACTATTACGTTTATGCTTCGTTTTTGTTGGTCCCATTGTAACCAGATTTTTGAAGAGCCTTCGAGAACTCATTTCCTCAATCCGTAAATACGTTCAATTAAGGTGTTGTGTTCAGCATGAATTCCAAAACGCAGTTACTGGTGAATGTTCTCTCTATGATACCATAACTTGAACCATGCGTAGAGAATCTCAATGCAAAGCGCTCCAACTGCGAAGGCCGCGCAGATGAGGCCAAAATAAAAAACCATTTTACCTTGCGCATTTCGAATAGAAAAAATGTAAAGTTCTTCATCTTGAAGGATATGAAAAAAATATCCGTATCGATAAAAGGGATGGCGGCGAATAATGGTATTCGCGAGGACTGCAGAAACTTCAACTTTTACTACTCTATCTTCTACCATTTCCCAAAATTGGACGACTCCGATTGCATGAAGAAGTTGAACTCCGCCACGCAGTATCTCCGAGCCAGGTCTCCCCACACTGTACGCCATCTGCGTACATGTTAAGGCTTTCTTGCACGTGAAAAATGTGAATTTACTGTAAGCGAGGGAGTAGAGTTCCACGTAAACTCTTGCTCTGCTTTCAGTCGCTATCCCGCATAGCCTTACCTATTCCTACGAACTTATCATGGTAGCCTGTTACCGATGAACTACCTTCAATTTCTACTGCATCCCTGTCAAGTCGTTTCAGTAGGTCATTTATACTAGTAGTTTGCCCTTTATCTAAGCGTTCATCTGATGAACAGTAATGTGTTCCGTAATCCCTGGTTTCTACCTGGTGTGATGAGATGGCGAGCTTGTATCCCTTTAAGTAGAGATCGCCAATATCTGAGGGATGGTTCAATTTTGGGGGAACTATAAAAATGCTAGCAATCATACAAGAGTAACCGGATGTCAGAAGAAACCCAAGCAAACTCCAGATGACAATGAGGAAACTAAACCGTGCATTGGCCTCAGCATCGCCTTGAGCGAAGAATATTGCAACTAGGCTAAACATCGAAGACCTGATTAAGCGCCAGAAAGCTAGAGACATGGCTACTGACCCCAGAAGGACCGATAGCCATGTCCACGTATCCATCGGGTTAAACATGGTGATAAAGTCGATGGGATCTTCTAAGGAATCGACGCAAAAAAAATTTACATGAAACATGCTAATGGCTAGTAGCCTTTGATGCGGATGTGAATGCAGCCGTGCCCCCAATCCTGGACTAAATTCAGGCCAAATATTATGACCTCCATGAACGTATTTGTGTGGCAGGCTATGATCAAAATGAGTCATAGAGCCATTATACATGGCCTCAACCACTTGTAAATTTTGCCACGTCAAATGTACAATCCACCCAATAATAGTCCCGTAGGACTAGGACCTATAATTTTGTAAGCGATTAAACGAGGGGAATAGTGCTTCTCTATAGTTTAGTTTTCGCACAGCATTCCAGTATCCCGGTGGAATAAGTTGTCTCGCTGTAGTCACAATCTTTGCCCTGTTGAAATTGTACGCGTGGCTGCCACAGTAGGAGGACCGTGGAGCAAGCTTCCGGTAAAATTCTTCCGGATTCTTCCACCATTTGTTATCCATGGATTTCAAGTTGTGCCAGAGGATGCAAAGACGCTTTCCGGATCTACAAAAAATCCCTAGAGATCCCACTGACGTCACGGAAATAGTCTTTGGCGTATCCTTACTTAGAACCAACTTGGACAGCCGTAGGAAGAAGAGATTATCAGGGAAAACAATCGGGAGTTCTTCCCTGAAAGCATAATCTCGAATTAATCGCCGATTAAACAAGCTAAAGCAGTTATTCGGGCACAGTCCACCGTTTAGATTATGATACATGGAATTAACAGAAATATCAATAACATTAATCTTACCTAATTCTCTCCGAAACCATTGTCCATTTCACCGTTACTTCCGTATTCTCGGGATTATATTGAAATCCCAGTATGGTAAAGTCATGCTCAACTTGCTTGGGACGAAGGGTGTAGACTACCCAAGGAAGTAGTTTCAAAATAGCCAAGTTGTTCTTCGGTCGGGTCATCATCCTTGCCTCTAGAAAGAGCAGAAAAGTGGCGCATGCCATTCTTTGGTTCTTATTTAGGCTTTTTGTTATCAAATCCTGGGTCACGGAGTCATACTCTCGTTTCACCCAGTACTGTATTGGAATATCCAAGCTGTGGAGCTTTTCTATGGCGGTCTCAACGAGAGCGACATCGGGCGGGGAAAAAGATGAGCTCCTCTCTTCGTGAGACAAGAGCAGTATTTGGCATTTTCGTAAGGGTATTTCCATGAGTTGCTCAAAAGGAACTGGTCCAATGCTAGCAGAAGCACCACTAACGATTGCCGTTACTGATAGCGCTGAAAACCCTAGAGTAATTAACCAGTTAAATCTGGCGGTGTCGGCGTGTGCACTTTGTGGACTCATATTTCGTTGCTACATAGAGGGAGCTGATGAAGAAACTGCTAAATGGCCATTAACAGTCCTGGTTTTGAGCAGCAGTTATGCTGATGGTTGAAACGTCCAGAACTATTATAGCATTTCCAACCAGGTTATCCAATATGTGCTTGAATACTGGAGTGACGTGTGGACTTCTAAAATAGTACTGAACAAGCCGAAGTATAACGATTTACCCCATAACAAATATGGGTTTTGACTGGGAAAGAGTAAATGGGAATAAGCTACTATAATGAAAGCATTCTCTGGATGCGTGCAAACTGTTATTCTTCTGGGACCCTTTCGCCAGAAAAAAAAGAGGCTGCTACAATGGGAGACCATAAGTACAGACATGACCGACTCAAACTTTAGTAAACATAGCAAAACCCAAATATGGGGGGGGGGTAAATGTTATCATTAGCGTTTGGAAAGAATTGTTTCACTGCCGTTCAATTTGCGCATTGATTACTAAAAAAATATTCTACCAAGTTATTATTCAAGTTTGAGATAATTAGTTTTATTTAAATCGAGAGTTAAGTGGAGAACACAAGCCTGAACTCATTTTTTTCATAAGAAATCCAAAGAAAATATTAAAACGTTCCCCCCTCAGCTTTTGTCAGGTTTTGTCTGCAAAAAGAGAGTAGAACCCTTTCTCTCAAATAATTTTAAGCTACATTGTGTTGTCTTTAAAGCTTAGAACAGTAATGTTCACTTAAATTATAATAATTATTATGGAAATTATAATATGAATGCTGCATTGCAAAATAGGTTACAAATGCAGAGGTAACGTTAACTTATATATTATATTTGTTCTCCCTTTGAATAATAAAAACCAAGTTGGTTTAGGCACTATAGATGGCGACAGGTTTGTAGTTTGGTTTCCCACCATACCACGGAGGCAAAACTTCAAGAGGGAATTTTGACCGAAGAATCGGGATCCATCTTTCTTTTACAGTTCCAAAAAATTCCACCTTTTCCATTGCTCCCTGAAATATAGGCCTCACAAGATTCTGGGATGATTGAACGAGTGCATTGGCTGTACACAAGAGACAAGAGACAGGTATATAACTTAATTAAGTTGTTGGTTGGTCAAGTTTACGTAAGCTGCTGTCCAACATTTGCGTAACCTTGAATAACTGTAACTGTAAAGAGACTTACCATTAAGGACAAATGTTCCGCCAAGATGTTCTAGGATCAAGTCTTTGTATACGATCATCAATTTAAGTACGTAGGTTACAGCTGAAATAAGGTAATTATTTTCAACTATAATTGATAACCTCTTCCTTATAAAGTAGTAACGAATTATGCCGAACTGTTCAAGGAATTATTTTCAAAATTTAACATAATTAGTTAGTGTATAGTTAAAGGCAAAAGGGGCATACTTGGAATATGCGCAATTTGTTCAAGATCCAAGCCATCCATATCAACGATGAACATCATTTCCGTTACAAGATTCCCTGTCTCTGTTGAATTTCGCATGCTATATGCATGATTATCATAACAAAATTAGCAATTGTAATTGGTTCTATGAATAAACTAAATAATATCAAATTAATTGTTTGTAATTATATATTGCCAATGCATACCTCTTGATAATTCTGTATGCTGCTTGTCGTATAAACGCAGCAAATACATCTCCATATTCTGGTCCAGAAGTTAGAATTTTCCGCATATTAACTTTCCCAATTTCCACAATCCAAACTGAAAGGAAAAAAAATTCAGAAACCTTTAATTCCAGAAATTACAGGAATATCAGGTAGCGTTCCAATTCCATCTCAAAGCTCACTCACGTGGTCGATCTTCATCATCATAACCGGAGAGATAATAGGCGACACTTTTGCGAACCAAGGCTGGTGCTTCCCACGTTTCAAGATCATCGGTCAGGTCTTTTATCGTCACCTAAAAATTAAATTATGATTATTACCGTAATAGCATTTTTATAACAAATTTCAGCTTTCTGTTAATAATGCATATACTTTTACACAATCTAAAAAGTTAGTTACCGGTTTGAGCCCACGAAGAGATTCTTGAAACAGTTTAGGATTGGCAATTACGTTGTATTCTTCTATTTTCGCAACAGTGGTATCCGTATTTGTTGCATTCCTCACAAGCAATGCATTAGAATCTTCGCTGCTACATTGCACTACAAAAATAGATACGGCTACTAATACAATCTGGTTAACTGACTTCATTTTGTACAGTCGTTTAGCTAAATTTAAATTTAATTAACTTTAAGTAAATTCAATCTAAAACAACGGACAGGATTTTTCTCATCAATCAGTTACCAGAAGCAATTCAAGGAAAAAGATCCGCAGATATCTTCCAAGCCTACTTTGGAACTGGTATAAAGTGAGAATATTTCTCAGTCATGGTTAGAAATTGGCAAAGAGCATTATCAAGTTTTATCCATGATTCGATTTGTATTGTTTTGTACAAAAGTAGTCATACATATTGGTCCAAGAAAGTAACCTGCACTTTGGAGTATGCATAGGGACATTCAAGTTCTAGCATATATCAAACCTTTGCTAGTGTGCAATGTGTAGCTACAATACTGACCACTGCGATTAAGGATCTGGTTGCTGACAGCTGATGTAATGATGAAAGGTCTTGTATAGACGGCTTGATTGACTCTTGGAAAACAATACATGCATTCTGTTACGTAATACAACTACAACTTGATTTCTATCCGCATCAACTACCTCCAAAGAGAAACATAATTGAACATATTGGAAGAACCACCCTGTACATATATGCGAGAGCGTACAGAGAGCATTCTCACTTCCAGCTCGACGCTTGAATGTTAGCATTCACATATCCTGGTTCGAGCAAAAAAATAATCTTGCTAAACGGGAAGGAGGGAAGAATTTAATTGATGTGTACAGAGAAATATTCGCATATTTCAAGCAATAGTGCCAATTTAACTTTACTATTTCAGCTCATAATTTTTGTTTTGAGAAGGAGCAGAAATGAGATAATTGCCTTCGTTATCGAAAGCATTTTTATACTTGCTAGCTTCCTTAAACATGCATGATGAGTACATTGGAATTGCTTGAGGAAACGGTGGATTCGAAACCTAATCCGTTTTGAAGAATTCCCAAGGTAATTTAATTTCTAAGCTTGTAATTCTAAGCATTGGTGCTCATCATTTTAATGATCCTTTGACAATGGAATAGTTTTATGAAGAACCGTAAGTATCATATAAAGGTAAGAGGGTGAAACTTTTGACTTTCGCATGCGAATTTCTTTCAACAACGTCAAGTCTACTTCAACAAATTGGTTTGAATCGTCGTTTGATTTTATGCGAGTTCCTGTGAGCATAAATATTTCCTGTCGCGTCGCGTGTGTAATCCAACTGCTAGAGACAAGAGTAGAGAAGTAAACAGAACAGAACCTCTAAAACGTAGGAGCGTATATTTACTTTGGTGGCTTCCACGGAAAACGAACTCCCATTTATTGTAAACACTCAATTCTACACATGATATTCCCAAGCACCAGTCATACCTTCGACTCGGTCTGTATTTATGTCCACACCAAAAACAAACAAGAGTAAACGTATATTTCGCTCCGACTTAACGAGGCGTTAGGAAATTCAAAGCAGTTGAGTAGGAGCATATATAGATTATAGATCAAATAGTTTAGCTTCTAGAAAAAAGTTAAAGGGCAAGAATCTGTGAGAAATCGCATTTTCAACCACTTGGTTACCTTTAAGCTCTCAAGAAGATGCTTATTATTTACAGTCTTATGTTCATCTTTTCCGGCAGCACCGGATTACAAGATGATGGCGGCATACAGTTTGAGGACTTGATGCAAATTCCATTACATAATTGTCAAGTAGTACTCTTATCCCATCATCATACTTCGACCCTAGGATTTTATGATCTACCCGAATCTGATCAGCAACTCGTGGAAAAAGCTATAAGTAAACTGTCGAAGGAGGGAGTACCCTTTCAGTACTGGTTACACAGGAGGGACCGTCCTTACAGCTCCGAGCGTGTGCACCGCAGTCTTCACCGAAACACCAAGCAAGGATGTGCAACTTTTATTTGGTTTCTCGTCACCAAAATATCAAAGGATTACAAAACAAATACTCTACAGGTGATGCCGTGGGTTAACTACGGAGTTCGTCCTCTATTCTCGGAAAGTGACTATAGCATTATTGGCTACCGTGATTTGCCGGAATATGAGTTAGTGGTCCGCTACACGTGGACCAAAACCCAGTTCACAAGGTTAGTATCGTACTACTCTCATAGTACATGTCGTTTTTCGTATTACGTAATGCAATGCCGATTTTAGCCTTGAACAGATTTGTGTCATAGATTTGATGGTTGCTAAGTACAAAAGAATGCGCTGACACAGCGTTATCACAGACATAAAAGCTTTTATTTATCCAAACACATCTGCAGGAAAGAGAATGCTTTATTTATTCCGGATAACTTGATTCTCTTGAAAATAACTTCTACCCTGAACTCGGAGGAAGAGATGCCCGTATCCGATGTAGGACAAGTGCGAACATTTTGCCCAGCTTTCGAGTATTTTTGCATCGACTGGTTTCGCGTTGAAGATGGCACGCCACAAGCGAAACCTTGGCCTTGGTGGACCATGAACGAAGAATTTCATATACGTCTTGGACGACGATCCTCTTACTTTTCAAGTCATTCTTACAATTTCAACAAAGCCAAGATTATAACTGATACTGGTACTTCTTCGGCACGTCCAGAAAAATGGGATGCCGTACGACAAATGGGCTACAGACAGGGTATGCTCCCGACTAACGACCCATTGCGCAACACGAATCTGTTTGGGACGCTCACGCTTGGTTATGTGCAATCAACATGGCAAGATTTACAGCTAGTTGAAGCAATCTTTAACGGAACAATGACCTATTTTGATGCTAGAGCGTTACCAAGTCGCATCTCTTACAATCGCTTTATCTGGCCTCAGTTTGTCCCACGAGCTCCATACACACATCTCCCCACAGGACACTACAGACCGCTGTATGACGGACCATACGACATTACATTTTACTGCATCGCTCCTATAGTGGACACCATCAATTTCGTTACACTATTCAACCCCATGGATGGTATGACATGGGGGTTGTTTGCCATATCCGGAGCTGCCATGTCCCTCATACTGTGGCGTGTCTCACAATCTCCAGTTTTCAGCGCAATCTCATTATTGTTTGCTCAAAGCGATGGAGAGGGCGTGACTGGGCTAAGAGGCGTATTGGTTATCTGGAGCTTGTTCGGGTTGCTAATGACGTCCGGGTATTCTGGTATGATTGGGAGCATGCTCATAGTCCCACCCACCCTTTCTAGTCCACGTGATTTTAAAGAGTTTTACTCACAGGGTTATAAATTGGTCACGCAACCGGAGTCAGTTGAATTGGACAAACTCCTCACCATGGCGATACCATCAGATTTAATCAAAGATCCGTTCTACGCTTCCAAGTTTGAGCACCTAATAAAGCTGGATCGGAAAATGATAGTGTATTACGGTAATAGGAAGACTGTTGAATACCAGGATTTTGTTGTCAATGGCAGTAAAATCTGCCAAATTGCAGACGCAAGGAGATTCAAAAGTGTAACTGATCTATATACAATAGCATATCCGGAAACGACTTCATTTTGTGGAAATAAGCTGTTGAATATGGGCGTCTTCGCTTATACTTTTGCGAGACCCAATGCTGCTGTCATTCGAGGTGGACTTCAACTTCTTTATTCCACTGGTGTTGTCGACTTTTGGAAATCCTTTCGAATGCACACTTTTAGAGTAGACTTTTCAACCTTTCTCACAGCAGCATCCTTGCGTCGCAATCCTTATCATCGCTACGAATACTTTTTCAGGGTTGAGGCTGAGGGAGATGTTTTCTTGTTCTCCTTGAGGAATGCGCAAGGGAAAATGGTTTTTTATTTCGGACTTTTGTCCGCAGCAACGTCCATCGGTGTCCTTCTCCTCGAGCTTCTTTTTCATAAGGCTCGAAACTGGTATCGAAATAATGGGAAAGATTTAATTTTTTTGTTCAGGAAATACTGTCTGCGCGCGTGAAGCGGTCTTCGTAACTATTCATGACTCATGAATACATGACCGTATTTGATGTCAGGCTTTGTCTTTAATTAAACCTGCGCCTAAAAGTTAGTTAACAAAAATAACTACCAGATAGTTATACCCTGTTCTTATTTCCAATTTCTGATTTTCGACGCCCCACAATTACGTACAAAATTCTGCAAGTACGCCCTTTGGGTAAATCATTACGGCTATCTTGCCTGTGGAAAAGAATTATATGTATATAAGTGCGGGTAAGTACAGTTCTGTGTAAATTATTGCTATATTTTCACTAGCAATCGTTTAAGCCTTACCCATTCTTACGTGCTGATCATGGTGAAGGTAACGATCTTCGTTAGGCAGCCATTCGCATTCGTTATATCCAGTTGTGACTTTCTCATGCACGTGTTTCAAGGGAGAATTTAACTGTCCCGGATATTCCAGCTTAATAATGTAAGCGTTAAGGTACCTAGAAGTAATTGCCTTGAGACGTCTAAATAGTTTACTTTAATAATTTGCCAATTTGCAGGTTGCGATTGTAGGGAGGGTTTAACTTGTGAGGTTGCCAGTTGCCACCAGCCTGGTAGATCTGCTTTTCTTACTTGAAGGGAAAGAGGATTACACAGGGCAGTGTTACCATGTACTATTGCAACCTACCGTATGTTCCCATTTTGTATAGATGTTGAACAATTTAAAACTAATTTATACATGTATTTATTTTATTTCGCGAAATTTAAGAACTTCTGTGGAACTGTTATATTACGCTACAACGACTAATAAACAGACAAAAGAGCTATTCATGAATGAGCTATACACAAATTAACAGCTCGCAGTTTTTTTTTCGCAACGAATAGCACTATCTCTGTTTTTTGCCACGCATGAAACATGAGGTTCATATAGCACTTGGCTATTGGTTACTGTGCACTGTACACAGCAATAGGCTTGTAGTCCTTTGTTCCACCATACCAAGGAGGCATAGATTCTATGGGAAATCTTGAGCGCAGTAGAGGGAGCCATGATGCTTTATTCGTTCCGTAAATCTCCACTTTTTCCATGGTTTCACTGAAAATGGGTCTTGCCAAATTAATGAGTATGTGCATCAGAGTATTGGCTGAAATGAAGTAAAATATTACATAACACATCTTATATTTTTCTAACTGAAATTTACATCTATTTGATCACGGATAGCCTTTTTTCTTACTATTCAGGATGAGAGCGCTGTGAAGGAACTCCACGACCAAATCACTGTACATGGTCATTATACGCAATAGATACCCAATCGCTAAAATGGAAATCCACATTAGATAATGCGTTGATACAAAAATTCAAGTTGCTGAAAATTTAATCTCATTTAAAAGTAAGGTTATATGCTCATCAACTCTTACATGGGACATGAGCCACTTGTTGCAAGTTGTATCCATCCGCATCGATAATGAATACACCTTCCCTTAGCAGCGTGTTGGTAAGAGAAGAATTCCTAAAGCTTCAAATATAGTAACGGTGAGTAAATATGGATCAAAATTAAATTTAGTAACATGAGTCTGTTAAGTCTGTTCAATCTGTCGGAATTGTTATCTGTGCATATAATGAGATGAATAAACGTAAATACCTTTTCAGGATACGGTAAGTTGCTTGCCTGCAAAATTTGTCCATGGTTGGTATTGCAGCAGGACCTTCGGCCAGCAGCGGCCTCATGTCCATTTTACCGAGTTCCACTACCCAAACTACGGCAAGAATCATGCATAATTCGTTATGTAAATTGTTTTAAGTAGCAAACTTAAGCCATTTAAATTTTAAAGTATTTCTCATTTAATAATCGGACTACCCAAGTTACATAATTTAAGTAAAACTAACTTGGCCTGTCTTCATAATCGTAGCCGGAAAAGTAATATGTAACGCTTCTTCTATTGGCCAACGGTGGCTCCCAGCTCTCAAGGTCGTCTGTCAAATCATCCTGGGTAACCTATTCCGCAATATATATTTTGTAGAGAAAAAAAGTGCAACCAATAGCAACAAGAATTTCACCCATATGTTTTATAGAGTTTACCAATTTTCACCTTACTTTTCGCAAATTGGATAGAGAGTCTTGCAATCGAGTTGGATCCTTGACTGGAACATATTGTTCCAAGCCTTGGGAGTTAGTTTCCTCAAACTTACTGCCAAGATCTTCAAGAGAATAATCTTGCGTAGGCGATTCTGCATTTGAAAGCTTGTATTCCGCACAATGCTGTGGGGGGAGGGTTAGGAGAATATAATGTCGCAGGCTAGTAACCTGGTGCACACCTGGAAAGGTGAGACAGGAAAACGTCAGTCACTCTACGGACTCCAGAGAGTCAACTCCTCTCCCTTTACCGATCCAGCTAGGAGGAAGACAATATAGTTCTAGAGCTAAGCTAACCTAAAGATAGGAAAGAGTATCTTAGGGATTTTGTGTGTCTACGAATAAACAAGCTCTTGGGTTTCCAAGGAAGTAAATAACCCGGTTTATCATTCCATCATCTCTCATCATCATTACCCGAAGATCATCTTGCATCCGGACCGAACCTTACCGTGGAGGAAAGAGTTGTAGGCTACGAACTTAGGTTATCAGGAACTTCTACCTAGTTGACCGGCTCTAACCCTAACCAACCCAACTACCTTTCCCCACACATGGCGATCCTGCCGATTCCGAACAGTGAGTGATTTTTGAACCGAAAAAGTGAGAACGAACTGGAAATTTCGAAACCCCTAGCTGGCCAGAAAGATTTTCTGGAGGGAAAAAGAGTGAGTCAGAGTGACGAACAAGCGCTGAAAAAGGCAATGTCATTGTCTTGGGTGGAAAAGAGGCATTTCTATTAATAGAATGAGTGAGTCATTCAGTGAAGGTTAAGGAAATTAGTGGAGATAGAACAGATAAGACTGAGTGAACTACCTGTGAACAACAACTGAGTGAACTGTGAACAACAGCTGAGTGAACGGATTATCCCTTGAAAGACAATTGCTATTAGCATATGTCATTTGCCTATCATGTTACCAGAACACCCAATGGAGCTGGACTCCAGCCTTAGCGCGCTACCGGTATTATCTGTTGAACAAAGAGCTAACCAAGTACATGTAAGTACACCTCTGCCGGGAATAAGGAGTGATTTAGTGGGAATTGATCTAACCTTCATTCCAAGAACGAACAAGAGAACCCTCCCAAGCCCCAATTTATCAGCAGAGAACAATGCAAAAGAATTGAAGCTCACGGAAATAGCAACTGTAGGAGATAGCCGGATGGAAAGCAGGAACCTTACTGCCGTTGAGAAAATAGCAGCCCTGCGATTGGAAATGACATCGGATATGACAACCGAGTCTGAGTCGAATGTTGATGTACATAATGTACAGGTAACTAATGTGGATTTCGTCGAACAAAGTAAGCAAAAATCTTCTATTACTCTTGAGCATCAGATCATCGTAGAAGATCCGGAGGATGTGGAGTTAGCAGAAGAGGCTTCAGAACTAGGATTCGATGGATTGTCGGAAGTATCGGATGAAGAAGCACTAGAAACGCCTAGGAGACCGGTAGACAATCAGAGAGTCATAGCAATGAGAATGCCACTCCAAGGAGAACCATACAACGGGTTTCAGCAGCAGCTATGGTTGGGAATGAAACCTAGAACAATAGAGATTCAAACTGTGTTAACCCAGAAGGATATCGAAACAATTGAAAGAGTAGCGGTAGAGAATGCTGATTTAGTCGAAGCTAAGGATGAAGAAATTAGAAGATTGAAGAATGAGGTAGCTTACCATCAGGAGAAAGCCGATAAGCACGGCAAGGATAAAATCGACTTCAGCACGAAGTATTTTAATGAACTGGACCGGTGTGCGAATGAAAAAGCTAGAGCAGACCGGGAAAAATCGAGAGCAGACCGGGAAGCTAAACGAGCTGAAGAACTTGAACGACAGATAGCGGAACTGAACCGGAAAGTGGCTGAAAAAGAAAGTGAAACAATTAGAACTCAATTGGCACTGTCAAATTTGCGAAATGATAGTGTTAGAATAGAAGCTTACCTATCGGAGAAAAAGAAACGTGAAGAGTTGGAGATGCTAGTAGCCGAGCTTCGTATGAAGGGAAACCGAGAGATTGAAAGAGGAAACGAGCCGGGTAGGAAGCCTGAGGATGAGGTTGAAATAGTTGCACAACGATCAGCGTCACCCAAAGCACCGACCGGATATGAAGCAGGAATTCTAGCACTTCAGACGCAACTTCAGTTAATGCAGATTGTGTGGCCCCAGTTGAAACCAGGTCAGAAAGCTGCAACTGTCATCAAGAGATTTGAAGAGCTCATGGTAGCCTATAATATTCAAGAAGCAAATTATTTTGAGCAATGGGGAAAATGCTGTAAGGAGTGGAATACAGCTAAGAAGTGGTATGAAATAGAGGAGCGAGTTCGTGGAAGAAACGCTACAAGAAATTGGAAAGATTCCAAGAACGCTTGCATCGAGAGATTTGATGACCTGATGGATGCTCCAAGATTTCATGCAGCAATTCAGAAGTAGACGCAGCGCCTGCCGGGTGGAACCGTCGAATACATTCGGGATTTTGACGCCTTCATGCTCACAGGTCCCTGCGATATACCGGAAAATGAAAGGATTCAGTACATCATCAGTAATCTATGGCATAAACACAGATATCATTTTATGGAAACTTACCAATCCGTAGAAGAACTAATCCCGAAAGCAAAGACGATCGACGCTATGGAGAAAGATGAGATGAGGAAGCGTACTGAGGCTAAACCGGAACAACCTAAAGGGTATCAACAGCAATACCAGAAGAATACCGAATCAAGACAAAATCGTAATTCGTCATATCAGAATTCGGGAGGAAGAGGACGAAACGAATCAACAAAGTCAGTAGATGAAAGGGTTACGACGCAACCGAGGGAGAACAGCTACGCTGACGCTGTGAAGTCACCGGTGAGGGAGAGGTCGAATGAAGACCACAGAAGATCTCATCCACAAGGAAAGCACCAACACGACAGTGGACATGGTGGCAATCGAAGAGGAGGAACTTCAACAGTTACTTGCTCATGCGGCAAACCCGGACATACTGAGGAACGGTGTTGGACGAAACATCCTCACCTCAAACCGTCCTTTCCAAAGAAATCTCGAGAAGGATACCAAGTAGCACCGAATTCAAAAAACGGGCAAACCCAGGGGGCTCAATAGTGGACCCGCCTTTCCTGGGGAAAAAGAAACAAGGAACTCATATAATGACGTCCACAATTATTCATAATCAAGAAGAAAATTTAAAAATAACACTTATTTCGATGTTGGATTCCGGAGCCACAAGATCCGTCATCACCAGGGAAGCGGTGGAGAAATGTCAGCTGAACAACGTATCACCGGGTTCATCTTTAATAGTGTTAGGGGATCACTCCTTGGGATCAGCTTGTGGAACTGTTGTAGTAGACCTAGAAATCAGAGGAAGGAGAATCCAGCATAAGATGTTTGTGTTAGAGGATTCAGTAGCGGAGGTCATTGTAGGATGTGATATTATGGCACCGTTACAAATAGTTTTAGACCTTGCAAAGCAGGAGTTTTACTTCAGAGACGAGTTGGGATGGGTAGCCAGCATCAAGGAGGAGGAGATTAGTGCATCACCGTGGGCGAGGGAAGTAGTCAAAGACTTGCTCCACAAGTATCCAAATGTGGTCATGGGAGAAGAAGAGGCTCTTTCACCGGCTAATGTTCCAGCACACATCATCGAAGTCTCCAAGGATATTAAACCTTTTACGTGTCCGACCGTGAGAAGATCACCTGCAATTATGAAGGAACTATTTAAGACTATTCAGAAGATGGAACAGCAAGGATTAATTGAAAAAGCTAACAGTCCTTACAGCTCAACTGTTGTTCCAGTCATCAAGCCGGACAAGTCGATCCGGTTGTGCGTCTCGTACAAGAAATTGAATGAATTCACGCAATTGTCGAAGATGCCATGTCCAGCGATGGAGGCTGTAGTTAGAAGTATCCCACCGAAGAAGATTTATAGCCGAGTTGACTTGAAGAACGGGTTTTTCCAAATTCCACTGGACAAGAAGAGCCGGAAATATACAGCATTTGTGGTTGGGGATACACAATATCAAATGTGTGCTTTGCCGATGGGGTTGAAGAATTCACCACCAACGTTCGTCCGAGCAGTCTTGGATGTCCTTGGGGAGATGGCAGAGCCAGGTCCAAGCCGGTGTGCTGTAGTCTACTTGGACGATATCCTCTTGTGGTCGGATAATGAGGAAGACCATAAGAAACACCTGCAAGAGTTATTCCGGAGATTAAGTGAGCGTAATTTCAAAATTAATGAGAAGAAATCGGAGTTTGGTGTACGATCCTTACAATTCCTGGGTCGTGAAGTTACTGCTGAGGGAATCCGGAAGAATAATGATAAGGTTGAAGCAGTGTTGAGAATGGCCAAACCAAGGACAGTGAAAGATTTGCAACGGTTCCTTGGGTTGGTAAATTTCATGAGCGCATTTTTGCCGAGAGCGTCCGTCATCTGTGCGCCGTTGACGACCTGTGTGGGTCAACAAAAGATAGGAACAATTAGTTGGACGCCTGAGATGGAGCTAGCACTCAAGGAAATCAAAAAGCTAGTAAAAACTGATATTGTAATCCACAATATCAACTACGACTGGGATATTTACCTTCAAACGGATGCCAGTGATAAAGGAGCCGGTTGTGTATTGCTTCAGTATAATCCAGAGGATGTTGGACGGACGCGCCCACTCATCGTCGATTGCCGGAGTAAGAAATGGACAGCTGGAGAGCGAAACCTGGATACGCGAGAAAAAGAATTAGCAGCAATCCGATTCGCATTACGTAAATGGCGAGAGTACATCGAAGGTTATCCGGTCACCATTCAAACGGACAACAAGTCTTTAGTTAACTGCAGAACTAGAGACACACCTCCAAATAAGCATATCCTACGATGGGAAGCTGAAATAGCTGCTTATGGTCCAAAGTTTGAGCATCTTGCCGGGAAGAAGAATATCTTTGCCGATTTGTTGAGTCGTGAGCCGATTCAAGACCTGAAGTATGACATGGAAGACGAGGACGCCAGTTTAGTTAAGCCGGTCGAAAGCTTGTCAGTCATCTGGGAAGAAAAGACTCCGAGGTTAGTTAGCAGGGAGCAGCTAATTGAAGAGCAAAGAAAGGATCCGAAATGTAAAGAGATTTTCAATTCATTGATGCATCAGAATTCGAAATCCAAATTTACTTACATGTACAAGATTGTTGATGGAGTCCTGTGCAAGTATGTGGAAATCACCGGAGAACTAAAGCCAACACTCCGGGGATGGAAGGCTATCGAGAAGTCTAAACCTTCAGCGGAGAAACAGCCGGTTAAATCTTGTATCAAAACAAGCAAGATATCTGGGGGAACAAAGAAGAAAGTTAGTTTTGCTAGAGTAATAGCGGAGTACCAACAAGAGGAGCAGAAGAATAAACTGCATATTCGGAAAGCTGAGGATAAAATTCCATTGCCGGTAATCCCTACGACTTTAGTTGAGGCTGTCATTCAACAATATCACGATGTTCCTGAGGCAGCTCATCCAGGAAGAGAGAAGACGCTCGAAGCATTAAAGCCAAAGTGTTATTTCGACAATATGTCAAAAATTGTAGCTGATTACGTGAAGTCCTGCCGGGTGTGTCAGCTCTGCAAATCAACAAATCAGAAACCGGTTGGACTAATGGGAGATCACGGATTCAAAGCAAGACAATTTGAAACGCTCCATGTTGATCTGATTGGACCTTTACCTCCATCCGGGTCACAGCGTTATCGGTATCTGGTTGTGGTCATCGATGAGTATACTAGATGGACAGAAATGAAACCACTACAAAATACCGGATCAAAGGGTGTGTGTAATTTTTTACAACAAATTTTTTCAACTTACGGCTATCCCAAAAGAGTAGTGACTGATAACGGAACAACTTTTGCGTGCCGAGAGTTCATATGGATGTTGGAGAGTAGTAGAGCCAAGTGGTGTCCAATATCACCTTACCATAGTCAAGCCGATTTAACTGAAAGAAGAAACAGAGATATTAAGGCCATATTACGTTCTTATCTAATTGATATTGATCAGCATACTTGGAGTTATGAAATACACCGGTACAAGTTTGCTATCAACAGCCGAATTTCAAAATCAACCGGATTTTCACCTGCTAGGCTAAACCTTGGCCGGGAAATTATGCGACCTCAAGATCGAGCATGGCAAGAAATCTACGAATCCAAAGATGATTTCGATACATGGCCAATTGCACCATTGCACAGCGAGACACGGATGAATGCGATGAATGAAGAAATCCGGAAGTACGTTGATGCGAATGTGGAGAAAGCGAGGCGAGCCATGAAAGAAGCCTACGACAAAAAGCATAGAGACCTTAAGTTCACAGTGGGTCAATTAGTGAAAACAATTAATATTGACCTATCAAATGCAACGGAAGGTATTTCCAAATCCCTCTTACCTCTGTACAAAGGCCCGTATCGGATAGTTGATATGCCTACCAATCACCGGTTAATCCTGGAAGACCAAAACGGGAAGAGATTGAAATGGTCAGCTTCAAATTCATTGCCGTACGAAGAAAGAGAGAGAAAACCACCGGAATTGTTACCGTTTGATGAAGATCACCAAGCAAAACAAACTATCCTAAATCACAACGATGCTTGTGACCAGAGACGATCCGAAGAAAACCGGATTGTGGAAGGAGAAGAAAATGATGATCAGCCGCCCATCCTAGAAAATCAACAACAAAAGAAAAATGAGAAATTTGGTGGAAGGAGAAAACAAAAGAAAAATAGCACAAACACTGAAGGATTACGGAGGTCACCAAGATTTGTGAAAACTCAAGCAAATCAAAACTTACCGGAAAATTCTTTGTCGTACATAACACCAGTAACGTGCATTCCAAGATTGAGGGATTCTCCGGTAGCACATGCATTGCGGAAATCATTCCAGGAATTTGAAATCAGCCGCCAGTTCGATGACGTCACCGGTGAAGAGCAAATAATCCAAGGAGAGAACTTGCAAATTGCACCAGCGCCAGTCATCGAGTAGTGGAGAAGTTTAGAAGCAGCGGCACCGGAGAAGATTGAGAACACGTGTGATTCAGTTATACAGTGCGGTAGTGGTGCGAGTAGAAAATCCTGTAATTTTCATCAAAAGTCATTAACTTAATCAATTGTTAAAAGCCTGCAGAGTGTGAAAGGAATTTAATACTTTAACATTGTTTTTAAATATTTACCGGTTATTACTTGTGGTAATTTAATATGCGAAAGTTAAACTTGTTGATCCACAGCCTGTAAGTTTCAAAAAATTTAAAGCATTTGACTTGAACCGGTTAACATTACTAAGGATTTACTAATTGTATATAAACCAGGATAATAGCTGATTACTGTAAATCAATCAGCACGTCACATATAATTTGAAATTGTTACTTACCATTTATTATTTATCCTGTAGTCTGTACCGGAAGAGGAAGTTTGGATTTATTCGTGATGAAGGGGAAGGGACGATGGAACGGAACATACTACAAGCTGAGAGACTGCGGTGGATTGTTAACGCGCAGGATCTCATACCGGAAATTTATCGTCCTACTGTCATTAGGAAGGAAGTCAGAAACGAAATTCTGCAAGTGTCCATCGAAAAAGAAAGCGCTGTAATTGAAGCAGAGGTTTCATCCATGAGGAAAGGTGTCCGTCTTAACCGGTGGAAGCCAGAGTCGGGCAAGAATTTCAAAATACCAAATTGGATCTTGTCAATGGAATTGCAGACAGAAGTTTTTGTGTATGGTAGGATCGGAGATGAGCTTTTCGAACCAAAAATGCCGGACGTGGTAGAAGAGGGTGAACAGTTTGTATTTATCAAATATTTTGGTAACTATCGATCCGGGGTATTCGTTCCAAGACTTGTTTCGGTCATGTCAAAGGGAGTGATTCAATTGTTTTGTATTGGTGAAAGCATGGAACGTTATCGTCAATTTTTTAGTGACATGTATGCTAATCCGGTGTTGGTGAAAGTTTTCTGGACATTTGAAGATGACGTGAGGTCAGCGTTATTCCAATCCCAAGTGTCGATTGAAAATGGACTTGCTATCGAACCGTTTTTCCGATCCAAAATGCAAGCGATCCCAAGATTGGACTTTTGGTACAAAGATCGGCATAATACTCAATGGGTTGGAAAGGCAGTTGAAGGTTTTGGAGCCCCAGAAATCAAACCGGTATTGTGGGAGTGCGTAGAAGACAACGAACCCATACTTGCGGATGTGATTAGTGTTGTACATTTATTACCAGTACTTTTTGCTTATTGTATTGACTTATCTGAAGTGCTAATTGATGATGAGAGTAGCTTGTTCATAGAGCGTAACTTCGAAGAACAGTTGAAATTCGACTACTTGCGACCGGAACGACAGCCTGATGCGAAGAGTTTGATGGATGAATTAAGCAAGAGGAAAAAGGACGTCGATTATTGGAGTCGGGAGACATCGAAATCAAGAGATAGAAAAAATCAGCCGGGAATTCGCATGAACATTCATGATAATGATAAGGTGTTTGAGCGTCATGGATTCGAGTTGGAATATTGTAGGGATATAAGTAAAGTTCAAGTCAAAGAAATGAACAGTGTATATGAGCCGGAACAATTTTTTCAAGCCGGTTATTTCTATGTGGGTGTATCCATGAACGTTTATATTATAGATATTTATAATATGAATGTGAACTTGTGTACCGGCAGAGCAGTACAGACTGTATCAGTTAACAAGGAAGGGAAGCGAAGACCAGAGAAAGTGCTTAAGAACGATGGGACCGGAATAGCAACATTTGAGATTACTCGTCCGGATAGCAGCGTCACCGAAGTGAAAGTACTTTTCTGGCCATTCGTGATCTACGGTGGACTGAGAAATATGGCTTGGATTGGAATTGGAGGTCGACCGGTGTTCTACCCTAATGGTCCTAGTACTGACCCAAACAATCCTCAGAAGGTTTGTACTAAGTGTTGTTCATTAGGACATGAAAGTGATCGTTGCTGGAATATCGAATACGTTGTACCGGAAGAAATTAAGAATCGGATGAAAGAAGCTCGTGGAAAGTGTGGAAAATGGTTGAAGCCCAAGGAGCTAAAATTAGTCTGCTTCAACAAGAAAACCGGAGATAACTTCGACAACAAGCCGAAAGGAGAAGAACCAAGCAGCAGCACATCATCAGCAAACATCTAATGAAGACAGCGATTGAAGAGAAGAAAGAAGATTGTGAAGTGCAGTGATAATACATATATACTTATGTAATTAGCTATTAAGCATCATTATACCGGAGTGTGATGTAACCGGTGGTAATGATAATACGAATAATTGCAATAAGTTGGATCTCAAGGGCATTTAGTTTAGGATAAATGTGCTGCGTCACATCATCTCAAAGAAGACAGAGTATTTAGCCAGGAGTTAGACTTTTGCAACAAATTTATTAGTTTTTTCAATTTTCTATAAATATATTTCCGAGTTGAAATATAACCTTGTGTGTTAAAATGTTAGCAAAGCCCGATGTTCTAACATTGTTATGAATCTTAGCTGGGGAGGTAAAAAGGGAATTCTAACTACAATTATTTAACCGGTTATCAGTAAGACCTGCATTACGCGTGGCAATATAATAGACATAACTACGACTCCATTTAAAATATAGAACTCTCACCTGTAATCACGATTCTACCTACGCCTTTAAATACGGCTTCGGTTTTTTCAAAGGGGGTGGATGTGTGGGGGGAGGGTTAGGAGAATATAATGTCGCAGGCTAGTAACCTGGTGCACACCTGGAAAGGTGAGACAGGAAAACGTCAGTCACTCTACGGACTCCAGAGAGTCAACTCCTCTCCCTTTACCGATCCAGCTAGGAGGAAGACAATATAGTTCTAGAGCTAAGCTAACCTAAAGATAGGAAAGAGTATCTTAGGGATTTTGTGTGTCTACGAATAAACAAGCTCTTGGGTTTCCAAGGAAGTAAATAACCCGGTTTATCATTCCATCATCTCTCATCATCATTACCCGAAGATCATCTTGCATCCGGACCGAACCTTACCGTGGAGGAAAGAGTTGTAGGCTACGAACTTAGGTTATCAGGAACTTCTACCTAGTTGACCGGCTCTAACCCTAACCAACCCAACTACCTTTCCCCACAATGCGCAAGTAACAACCCCAACTTTAAAAGGCAAACGCTTCGTCTCATTTTACCCGCTCTTCTTAGGAAATTATTTTTGGGATTGAGAAGAATTTAAATGCAATTTTTTCACTATTGTTGGCCTATCTTGTACTTAAAATTTAAATTTTTTGTGTTGAATTCGCGAAGAAATTTTCAATCACTAAAACGAAGTTAATATATAATTGCTGATTCCAAGATGAATAGTACACTTAAATTGACACTATTTCTTAAATGAATGGAACAAACGCTGTACGTAACAACCTTGTCTACGGCTTTTGTCTTAAGAGAAATCTGGAGTGTTCCATAGTTCCATCCATTCTAGTCGCCTGACGTGGGTATCCTAGCAATTAATACTACAGCGTTACAACAACTTCTCACGCTTTCAACTTCGCTTATGCTTGTAACACCCGTAGGATTTTAAGAGAGAATATATAATAAGGTAAATAATATTTTGCCGAATTAAGACCACGCGGTATGAGAACTGTATGTTTTCCAGCTTTTGGCTTTAGTAAATCAAGCTGAATATAATTGTTTCATAATTTTTCCTTGTGAGAACAAGTCTCACGATTTTTTCTCAGACGAGGAAAAATCTAGCTTGAAACAAGTAGCTTTATGACATTATTTGCTTCCAAAGGTCTATCGTTGGGCTTTGCGGATTTTTTAGCTAGTTTTCAACAAGCTCTGTCAAGAGTTCTGACAAATGGTGGCTACGAAAGAATTTTGTTCAAAAGTTTCCCCGAACAAATGCATTATTCAAATGCGGAATCAGACACGTGATTTGGCTAAATGCAACAGAAGCAGCTTAATTTTCAATATATTGGTGGTTGTGTCACAACCAGCAACAACTTATTTTTCAAATCTTGCTTCCTTGAATCTGAGTAAAGCATTAGGCTGGGTTTTCTTTTTAGTTCTCCTGAAATCATGATCAAACTTTCCTCAAATCAGGAGATTTTTTTTAAATTCCAGAATAATATCCTGCATATTTAACCACATACGCTCCTTATTGGAATCAGATTAGCAAGTTATTTCGCAAACTAGTTGAAGGCGTTAAATTCAAAACAACAAGGCATTTTTTTATTCATTGCCACACTCTGCGAACATTATTAGGATAAGCAAGAATTTATATGCAGAATTGATTGTCAGAGTCTAACAAGTAATACCATAGTTTTGTAAACGACCCTACGTCTGAGAATTAAATTCGCAAAATGCATTCATACAATCTTTGCAACCGTCGTCATGAATTTCAGAAAGTTTTGCAACTACTCAACTTGAGGTGGAGTTGTAGTTGCCGCTGTAAACCGCTATTGGCTTGTAATCATTACGTCCGCCGTACCAGGGCGGTAGGGATTGTATTCGAAATCTTGACAGAAGAATAGGCACCCATATGTCTTTGTTCGTACCGTAGATTTCAATTTTCTCAAAAGCGTCCGGGAAAATCGGTTTTGTTAGGCTCAAGAAAAAGTTAGCCAAGGCGTTAACTGTAAATTTTAATTTTAAAAAGGAGCAATTAAAATTTCTAAAAAATTTTCATAGAAATTCCACGGAAAGTTTTAAAATATGTTAACAGAGTAACAGTTACCGTTTATGATGACAGCTTCGTACATGTACTTGACTATCAGATCTCTGTACATCGTTACTACCCTCAGTAGGAAGCCTAAAGCTGGGAAAGGAAAAATGTAAAGTCAAGGATCATTTGAGTATAACAACAGTCATCATGAAGCAAACAAGGACTGCTATATTTAAATACTGCTCAGGATTCATCTGTATGTTTGCCTGTTAACAAAGGTTTGAGTTTGTGGATAGCGACAGATACAGTACGTACTTGGAAAATGTGCCAATTGCTCCAGACTGTAGCCATCAGCATCCACAATGATGCTGGCGAAACCTTCGTTAGTTTCTCCATTAGAAGCGTTTCGGAAACTGTTGAAATTAAAAAAAAATGTATATCCATTACAGTATAATTTTGAATACTAACTGGAACGAAACCTTGTAATTGCAAATACCCTACCTGTGCAACATTCTGTACGCCATTTGTTTGACAAACTTATCCATTGTAGGCACGTCATCTGCTCTACCGGTAAATAGTGGCCGAATATCAATTTTGCCTAGCTCTAGTACCCATACTGCAAAAATTACGAATGTAAATGTAAGACAACACGTATGCTCTCTATCGGTAGAAATCAGCGTCCGCCCTCACCTGGCCTGTTTTCCGGATCATAACCAGACCAATAGTACGTTGTGCTTTTTCGGTTAGGTAAAGGTGCTTCCCACGTAGCAAGATCATCCGTAAGGTCATCTTCGGTAACCTGAATTATTTAAATATAAATTGTACATTAATGTGCCTTCAAAGAATTGTGGAATCAGTAAATTGCGCAGCGCTGATACGGTTGAAAATTAAGTGAGCTAAAAATGACTTTCTACACGTTCGCAACAGTCATGACCTATATACTAATTAGTTTCGCGAATTATTTGACTAAACGAATCTCCAACGTTGCTTACCACTTTAATACTGTTGCTTGAAGATTGAAAATTACGCAAAGCACTAATATCAGAGTTTCCTCCTGTCACAGACTTTCCTCGATTTTGTCTGATATCTTGCAGATCTGATGTAGTTGCATTCAAGGAGCTAGCAGAAGCTAATAAATAAGGACCGGCAAAAATCCAGAATACCACTACGTGAAACATTTTGCTGGTTAATTTTTCCGAAATCCGTTATTCTCAGTGTTATCAGCTTCTGAAGTCTCCTGCAACTATCGACACAGGATCATGTCTGATTGCTGCGTGCAACAATCGACAGTAACACTTACAACTAAATTAATTTAAATAGGTATATGTTTCTTGCACCATCTCCGGTGAAGTAATCATAAAGAGAAGGGACGCCAGGAGAATCAAACGAAACGCAACCCAATAAAGCAATGAAGTGAGAGCCAAGTGAAATTCATCATTCAAATGCTCCTTATAGAGATGGTGTAGTTATCACTGAACGTTACGTTTAGATTAATTCATGTGCAATGGGGCACGTGTCTAATGTCTGCTTGTATTTTTTATTGTGATGTGATGCCCTTTCATGATGCCCTTTCCTCTGCTCATGATCCAAGCGCATTTGAACTGATTGCAAAGAATCCAACATATTGACTTTCGCATACAACAAGTAGTTTATGTACATGATGATTGGTATAGTCCAACAGACAGGTTTTCCCAGCCGCGCGACGGCCAAACACAGACTGACGCAGTGTATTGATGATCTAAAGATTATTAAGCAAATAAGAGAAAAAATCAAACGAATGGATTGACTGGCTCATGAAGATCAAAGATGGGAATTCCGAAACAGGTGTTTGCATCAGTAGGATTAATTGCGTGTTTCTAAAAGCGCTATAATTACAATTTGTTTCTTATTGCTAACTAAATTTGCTACTACTTAGTTTTTCGATTAATAAGAGTTTCTTGTATCCCGTACACACCGTACTATAAATACGGATCAAGTCGAAATTCCTACGTTAGTGACAAACCTTAGTTAAAATCCTAAAAATACTTATCAATTCAGTTGATTCAAAAAATATACAACTCAACAAGGATGGACAACGTTCAACTCTATTCTTTCTTCTTGTCAATTTTTTGTTCTCCAGTGTCCATTTTTTCAAGTTGTGTCAAAGTTAGATGGCGGATTTGTTCCACGGAAAGTATCGTATTGTTATGATCCAAACGGTGTTTCACCTCAACCACCATCAGCGAATCCAAACCAAGCTCCACCAGTGTGGATTCCTTGTTGACACAAGAGCCATCTCTCATTCCAAGAATGTGAAGCACGCTGTGAAACACTCCCACCTTTTTGTGTGTTAAATCCTCAATCTCCCAACCGGTCACCGGTAAAACAAGTGATGAGAGCGTGGGCTGGGGCTGTTGCAAAAACGAGTCAAGCACATGCAAGCATGAATTAAGACGTTGTGGGACGGTTCCACCAACCAAGACGTCGTTTCCGCCCATCCGATCATAAACAACCCCAACATCACCGATGGCACCCCACTGAATGGCTAGTCCTGGGAGGCCATCTTTCCTCCGGGCCTCGCATATTCGTTCCATGACAGTATTGGCGAATCCGTAGTTTGATTGACCAGGATTGCCTCTGCCGCAAGAGCTGCTGGAAAATACTACGAAATGATCTAAATGAGGCAAATGTTGCCTTGACAACTGATCCAGGTGGCGAGTCACATCAATCTTAGGCCGTGCCACATCCTGGAAATCTGCTACAGATAAATCTTGTATTAATCCGTCCCGAAGAACCATCGCAAGGTTGAAAACAGCACCCACGGGATCTGATTCGGCAGCAACGATTCTGACGAAGTTAGTAGCGCCCTCTACAGTAGTAAGGTCAGCTTGCGATACAACGACGTCAACCCCCTGTTTTCTCAAGCGTCGCACCGATAAATCTTGAAATCCGGAAGTAATTCCAGATCGGGAGACAAGAATCAGCTTTCGAACTCCGCGCTCCACGAGAAAATTTGCGAGTTCCAGGCCGAAACCTCCTAAACCGCCAACCACAATGTATAGCTTCCAGGGAGAGAAATAAGTCTGCGGGATGGCTTTAAACATCTTGAGCTCAGCTTGTGGATCATCTTCATTTCGAAGTTTCAGAACCACTTTTCCTCTGTGCTTTCCCGAGGACATGAATCGGAAAGCTTCTTCTACTTGGTAATCTTCGAAAACAGTGCTTGGTAATGGTTTGACGATACCTTTTGAAATCCCGTTAGAGACTAAAAACGAAACCTGACGTTTGTCCTCAGAATCTTCGTCCATCAGAGTGTCCATCAGGATGCCGTAAAAACTAACGTTTTTAAGCAAGACAGACAAACCAAGAGAGGTGTTGTTGAACAAATCCACCTTCCCGATTTCCAAGAACCGACCGTTTACCGCTAGACATCGGACGGAAGCTTGAAATTTATCTCCAGCGAGGGAATTGAGCACAACGTCCACACCTTGACCGAGAGTTTCCTTAAGGACGACGTGTTCAAAGCTCGTATCACGAGAACTGGCAATATTCGAATCCTTCAGAGCTGGAAACTGAAACTGGAGGAATTCTTTCTTCAAGGCGGATCCTACAGTCGAAAAGACGGTGCAGCCCATGCTTAGAGCAATTCTGATCGCCGCTAAACCGACTCCACCAGAGCCACTGTGAATTAACACGGATTCTCTATGCTTGAGCTTGCCACGGACAAGGAGCGCGTAATAAGCAGTTGCGTAAACCATGGGAACAGTTGCAGCTTGCGCCAGCGTCCAGTCATCTGGCACGTCCCATGTAAATATTGGGTCAGCAAGAACATGGCTTGCTAATCCTTCAGCAGGTAGGAGACCCATAACGCGTCCGCCTGACCTATTCTTTCCAGCGAACTCGCATCCCAAAATGCATTCTTGAGTTGCTCGCTTTCCAGGTAACGCATCCTGTGCAAGCTTTCCTGTGGCCAACATAATATCGCGGAAGTTTAAAGCGGAATAGTAAACTGTGCACAGCTGCTGTTCTTCAATACCCTGTTGACAGTTGACTGCAGGATCCAAAGGAGACTGGAACCAGGAAAGGCTGGATAAGTTACCCTTCGTTAACGTGTTAACGTAGGCTGACCTCACTAACTTATGTACTGCGTCTCCTTCCTCCTCACGTTGAATGGGAACATGCCGATAGAAACCCCAAGATCCGTTTTCGAAAACGTTCGTTACCAAATCCCGGTTAAGGACGTCTTGCAATTGTGTTGATGGCTCATTAAAGTCCCAAGCTACCTGCACCTCGTTACAAGCACTGGTTACAAAACAGCGAAGCTTATTCCCACCTGGCTCAAGTTTCAGGCAATTCAACAGCCCGACTATTCCAGATATTCGTGAATCGGTTTCCGGATTAGTTAAAATAACGCAAGGTCCTGTTGGGTTAGTAGCGGCGTCATGCATCGCCGCCTTTAATTCCTCTACCCAGCTGTAGTTGGCACAAGTTGCGTAAATGATAATCGGTCTCTGTGATGGCTGAGGCTGAAATTTTCGTAGAAGATAGAAGACGCCATCTCGTGAGAATTTGCGGGAAACAAGTTTGAAACAACCTCCTCGGATTAAATGACTGGGGTCAACGTTTCGAAGGAGGAGAAATGATCCACTGGGTAGGAATTCTGCCGCCCCTGCAATCAAAGATTCGTGATCCAAAACCACCAAATGGCTGTCAGATTTGAGGTTGTGAAGTATTTCTTTTAAATTTGGTACTGTCACGACCTCAATAGATGGCTCCCTTTGCCCAACCGAAGAAATTATTGCCGCCTCTTCGGGGGTGGCAACGATTGTAGTTTTTGCGCTGTAACGCGGCTTGCCTGAAACGCAGCTGTGAATGACGTTAGCTAAGGAATTATTAGCGTTAGTTAGAACTTCAGTTGTAACAAAATTGAACCCCTGGGAATTATCCATGGCAACTTGGGCGCAAAACTGAATTACCGCCTCCGTTGGGGCGGTAGACCTGATTTCTAGGCTCGCAAACTCGTCAAAATACGGCGCAAAGCTATACTCTTCCAGTTTTGGCGGAGCTTGCATCGGTAATTTCTTTTCCGTAGCGCTGACTTTAATCCCGCGCATCTCAATACCAGGACAGCTGATAACATCGAGGAGCGCATGATTTTCAACTGTAACTTCTAGTTGGGGTGATGATTCCAAGTTTTGTATGAATGCGGCTGGTTCGATGATTACCCGTTCAATTCGAGTCGGAAGGTACATTTTTCGGTTATGTTGGTTCAGAATTTTGAACTGCAGAAGAGTGTCCATAAAAGCAATCCAGTTTTTGTTCCATTTTAAAGCTCCGAATGAAGTCTCGTTCTCAGCGTGGACGATTCCCTGGAAAATCCCGGTGTAGTCGTAACCTCGAAGACGCAGCTCCTTGTAGACATCTGATTTGTTCAAAGGCAAACCCTTGGAAAAAATCTCGGGTTCTTTTGATGAAGGCAGCAGCAGCGATGACAAGACGGTGTCTGCGTCTACGTCCAGTCGTCGTATGACACCAAAAGCGACGATGGAGCCACTCTCTGTAACCTCGAATTTACCGGAGATTTCAAAAATTGTGATGTAAAACTTGACGAAACCTTCCTTCTGGAGGATAGTTGCACGGTTTATCCTGACATCTTCAAAGGCCACTGGCAGAATTTCGTAGAAGCTGCTCACCCGGGATGCAAACTCTTTCCAGACCAGATAAAGATATCCTGTTGCGGGGAACAGGATCCGTCCATCAATTACGTGACCACCTAAGAACTCATACTCTTCGGTTCCAAGGTTGACCTCCACTGCAGAATGTCCGGCTACGTTGCTGACCTAAGAAGAAAAGCAATATTTGTAAGTTTACTATTTTCATTTGTAAATATTTTCAGCGGAAATTTATTTTAAAGTACAAAAAATTGCCGAGCAAGCGAATCTTTTACCTCTTCATATTTAGCAACATCCCATGAGGCACTATGATCCCATTGAATGAGAGGACTAATGAGTGACGC
Source organism: Sminthurides aquaticus (assembly GCA_906901655.1). Taxonomy (NCBI): domain Eukaryota; kingdom Metazoa; phylum Arthropoda; class Collembola; order Symphypleona; family Sminthurididae; genus Sminthurides; species Sminthurides aquaticus. The sequence continues at coordinate 3,614,418 of CAJQTT010000010.1, forward strand.
CTTGGTAGAAACAGGGTAATCCATTTTGGCATACAAGTTACCAATCCGTGGGTTGAGGTCGTGTAGAATCATTTGTCCTACTGCGCTTAGAAAAAAAGCCGAGTTGTCGGCACTGTTGCGGTTCGTCAGTCCCAAAGTTGTGCAGCTTGATGGCAGAGACCTTCGCAATATCGATTGCAGTAAACTGTGGGGAGCGATTTCGATGACAATTGCATTTTCTGGAATACGACTCACAGCATCTTGAAAATACACTGGAGAAATCATATTATTTGCGAAATACTCAGCAGAACACGTCCACGCCAAGTCACTCTTGAGGGTATCCGACCCGATAATCGACGAACTTATCCAGCGATCGCTTCTTGGTTTCGGAGAAGTGATTATAGTTTCGAGGGTCTCTCGCAACTTTGGTGCAGCATCAGCAATTAAAGGGCTATGGAAAGCAAATCCGTTGGAATTTACTTCTTTTACAAAAACACCAGCCGCCTTTAATCGTTTTGTGTAGTTTTGAATAGCTTCAGGTGAACCAGCAACTGTGACATTGTCTGCGGAGTTGTTGCATGCTGAAAAAATACCCGGAGGACTTTCTTTTATGATTTCGCCCCAAGAGAGCCCAACTGCAGCCATGGATCCGAGTGGCAAATTTGATTCAAGTAAAGCCTGTCCACGTGTGTAAGCCGCCATTACAGTTTGACTTGCTGTAAGACAGCCGTCTGTGTAAGCACATCCAAGTTCACCCAAGGAATGTCCGATCATTCCGTCCGGTTTGATTCCGATTGAGCTTAAGAGATCGACGATAGCAACTTGGATTGAAACGATGGATGCAAAACATGTAGAAAGGATTTCAAGAGTTTCCCTAGAGCCTCGCGAGAGGGCGCCCATGAGATCTACACCACAAGGTTTCAGGATTTCAGAAGATTCAGCCAAGCTCCGTCTAAATGCCTCAAACCGTAGCAAATCCTTGCCCATTCCGTCCCATTGAGAGCCCATTCCAGAAAACACGAACCAAACTGATGGCTTTGCGCGTATTTTAACTTCGGTTATTTCTATTTTCACCTCGTTTGGCCCAAGCACTGCGTACCCTCTGTGGGAATATCCAGGATCCGTTGTTTCAAAAATATTATGCAAAAGTGCCACCAGCTCATCATCACGGGGTTTGACGCTGATGGATTTGAGCGCATCCTGGACAGCCATATTTGTTCTTCCAGAGAAAGGCACCAACAGGGGCTGCATCGGATCACTTGAAAGAACTCCAGGTTTAGTCTTCGGATTTGACCTCAAAATTACGTGGGCATTAGCCCCTCCAATTCCAAAAGAGCTCACTCCAATTAATCCTCCGTCCCACTCTGTGTTCTTGCTCACAACTTGTAATCTTCCGTCACTCAAAGCCGGGCATGACAAATTCGGGGATGAAAAGTGAAGATTGCCCGGCAAAATCCCGGTATGAATAGCAAGGACTAATTTTGCTAATCCACAAAGACCTAGGGAGGAAACCATTATTTGTTTTAGATTTTGGGTTTTTGGAGCTCAGGAATTGCGAATTATTTTACTATAATCATTTAAGTAAGGTAAATTATTGATGATCTTGTCGTCGTTACCTGCTGCTGCTTCTCCGTGGCCCATGTTACTTTTAACAGATCCGATAAGTAGAGGATTATTGCTTCCTCGACCCTTGCAAAACACTTTCGAAATTGCGTTCAGCTCTTGAGGATCACCCGCCTTCGTCCCAGTACCGTGAGCTTCGACATAATCAACGTCGCACGGGTCGATTCCCGCCTCAGAATAAATTTGCATTAGCAACGCCGTTTGTCTGAAGCCAGATGGAAACGTGATTCCTTCTTCTTTGTAGCCGTCTGTGCTGGTCAAGGCATGCAAAATCGTAGCGTACGCACGCGGGATTACATTCGGTCGAGTTAGATATATCGCAACAACAGCTTCGCTGCGGACATACCCACTGCCGGAAGCATCAAACGCTCTACATTTACCCTCTGTTGATAACACCCCCAAGTGATTGTACATGAACGAAGTTACTGGATTTAGGCAAAGATTAACTCCACCCACAATTGCCGCATCGCATTGACCCGTACGAATGGCTTTCACCGCCTGCTCTAGTGCAGTAAAACTAGAAGAGCATGCGGAATCGATGGAAAAGCTTGGACCATGAAAGTCAAAGGCAAAAGAAATGCGGTTGGGCAACATTGACCTGTAACCTCCAGTTAGATTGTATCCATCACACTTATGTGGCCTGGATGATAAGAGTTCATACGATTCGTTCTCTGTTGCTCCGATAAACACGCCCGTATTTGTGTTCCGGATTGTCAATGGATTAACACCTGAAAATTATTTTTTTTTAACTTATTTTTTCCGTGTATTTTGAGTTACATGTCTTAAAATAAATATTTAACACATTTCAATACCTGCATCCATTATAGCTTCCTGTGTAACTTCGAGAAGGATTCCTATTGGAGTAATACACGAAGTGGTACTTTGAATAATTTTGATCAATTCTGCTCATTGATTTAAGCATGGCTTACTTACGCAATTGAGGGTCCATGACTTGAGCTTGCTTAGCATGGACGCCAAAGTACTCAGCATCAAATTTATCAATGTTGTGAAGCTTTCCAGTTCTTTTGGGAACCCCTAAAATCCCAGGAGTCCATCGCCGCCCGTCGTCTGAAAAGTTGTAATTGTTGTGTAATTTTCGCAATTATTTCAGGTAAGATAATTTTCCTTGACTCGCTCTTACCTGTAACCATGTCCACTCCTTGAAAAAGATTATCGGAAAACTCCTGGAGATTTTCTGATTCCGGGAACCTGCCGGATATGCCCGCAATGGAGATAGGCTCCAGTTCCAGTTGGTATGCATTGTTTCCATTTGCTGCGGAGTTTCCTTTAACCATGACTGAAGCAAAATCTTTAGCAGGAGGTCACTTTGTCGCAATTATAGAGGAGCTGTCAATGTGGTTTCTTTTATTTTTTCTAGCAGTTCAAAAATTCAGGATCGTTTTCATATCTGCCTCAAAAAAAACTTTTCGCTCGGGGGCTTATTTGTGATCGAAGAAAACGAAGAAATCCAGGATTTACTACAGTTGATAATAACAAGAGACACTACTAATCTTCCTTCATTTAGCGCTTTTCTGTTTACTGAATCAAGTATGTGTCATAATTGCGTTTATATATCGTTTAGATTCAGCTCTTACGTCAGATCCAGTAACCATTAGCGAAAGCTTCTAAAAAATAATAAGCGTAGCGACGCTAATTTTTGGAAGCTAAAGTACAATATTTTGCGACTTAAGGTCAGTGATTAACCACTGCCTTGCTATGCAGTTCTTTTCATGAAGATTTTAAGCGTTCCTCGTGATGACATTCGTTGCATTGATAATGGCAAATAGCTTGAGAAAAACCAGTCGAGTGAGTGGATTTAAATATGTCATTGCTCAGTCGTCTTTTCTATTTCTGATTTGCTAATTCCTTGATTTCCTCAATTATTTGAGCTAATCAAAACTTTGTGAAAGGATCAAAGAACTACATGTACAAGGTGGTGATATGACTTCCAAAGCTATTCCAAGGAACCTGTTTCACTTTTACCATTTGGCTTGTCACAAAATTTACTACGGCTATAAAGTAATAATTGAATTTATTTCTGCGTATTCTGGAATGTACTTGTTAGTGACAATTGGGAGACAAATCATAGGTAAATAAGATTTCCTCGTCCGATAAATTCAATGAACGAGTGTTCATAAGAATCCGGTAAGTCAACAAGCAACCGATACGGTTTGTACGACAGGTTCAGCTTGAAGTAGCAAATCAAATTATCCAGCTGCGATTCATTCATTCATTGATTCATTTCCACGTGTTGGTTAATTTCACTATAGAAAATCCAGTGGAAGAATGAAGTCGAACTGGAAGTTGCGTAAACTAATTGTATCCCCTTTGACACATTCTTCTGCATTATAATGAACACTAAAAATATCTTCTTCAAGGTTGCAAGAATTAAGTAACCAAACCAGTTTTTAAACGTAATAACTCAGAGATGGAGCTGATATCTAGTTATATTCTTTCTTGAACTTGACCAATAATAACTCCAAAGAACTTATTTGATGCGATCTCTAAATCCATCCATGCCTCAAGGGAAGGATATTCTCACGGGTTCGCATAGAAAGTAGCGTGTGAGTCATTAATTTGTTATGTAGTTCCAGAAGAAGGGGCAATTTACAACGCAAGGAGTGGCATTTAAGGGAGAAATAAAGTGAATGCTAATGGAGTTAAAAATGTTATTGAGCTTAATTTTAGGTGTCGAAGAGTTTGCTGGATTTTTAAATGCGTTTACTATATACATTGATCACCAGGACTTTAACAGTTGCATTACTCGTTTCGGTGGGTACAAGAAGTCGTGTGACGATGAATTACATAATCTTTACATATTTTTACACCGGGCTGTTTTTTTACATTTTTTCTGTAACTTATATACATAGTTCGTAGTTGTACATGTTAAACTTGATAGATTAATGACGAAATCCGGCTTCAAATATTTGTTTGAAGCAAAGCGATTTTCATCACTCTAGTGGGCATAAAGAGCAAATAGAACCGGAACGAGGTGTAAAATTTTGTCTGACATTAAGAAATTTAGAAAGGGGTTGTTTTTCAAGGGTTTAAGAACATTAGCTAAATCAATTAGCATCTGGTTCGTTTTGTGGTTCCAAGTGGACCAAATCAAACCCGTTGTCTCTAAAGTACTTTTGGAAAGCTTTTCTAACCTTCAGCATCTCTTTTTTGATTGGTGAGGCGTAGACGAGAGGAGTGAATTTCCAAGCACCCCGGTGATCTCCGTTAAAGTGATTCTGCCGCGCGTTTTCGCATATCTTGGCCCGCTCAACTACTGGTTTGGTAGTACATCCGATAAAGATTGCCTTGCATCCCGGGGATGTGCACATAATGCCAAAAATGACGGGGTGAGAGCCGCAGTTGAAGTCTTGCCGAATGATAAAGTTGTGAAACGTTGGTCGGTGGCCCAGAAATCGTTCACACGTATTCCTTTGTCGATACCTATGCGTACAGTTCAATGAGGTTTGAAAGCCATCTGAAAAAGAGCCAGTAACGGAAGGAAATAGAGATAGTGTCTTTTCTAACGGTGGGTTTTATGCGTCCAGATAAACACACTCACGACTCACACACGTGCAATAATCTAATTATACTTTATTAAAACAAATGTGTACTTATTCGAACGTTTCAGCTGTCTGTGAATTTACCTCGTTCCAACCGATTAACGTACTCATCTACCGAAGACGGAAACAATGCAACGGATTCATCATGATTCCATACATCGAAATCAATTGCCAAAAATCTGATTCGAATCCGGAGTCTTTCTGCTACAGGCAGTCTGGAATTCCGAATTTCTGCTTCCCACTCTGCCGGTGATCGTAACGGACTTGCTCGCTGGATTTGCAAATTCGCAAACTGATCCACAAGCTCATCCAGCAGATCTCTACCGGCAGACTCTTCCACATTTCTTTGCACACTCAGACTGATATCGTTGGGATTTTGTGCATTGATTAACTGCATTTTCAGGATATAGCCTGCATTCCATTCACCGCTTGTGACAAGATTCTTGCAGACCGCTTCCAGGCTTTCAAATGTCCTTTGAACTCCAGTCCTGGGATCCATTATCGGAACTGAAATAGTCACAAGTTTCTTCGGACTATAACGTCACTAATTATGTTTTCCATTTAAGCATGTTCACCTGATTTATCAGTCATTCCGGTTGTACACTCAGAGTAGTTCTCAACTAAATCTGCAATTAAACTCAAGGGCCAAAAGTTCCAGTTGATACAAACGTAACTTACCATCATCTAGAAAATCTGGCGTGACACGCATAACAGCCAAAGGGTTATAGACCGACGGCCAATCGTTGTCTGTCTCCACAGGACTTTCTGTACTATGATCATCATCCGGATCGCTATCCCTTCCCCTTTCATTCCCTTGTACCGGTACTGGAAAACCCTGTTCTGCTGGGTCTTCCTTCATCACTGTAACTCCACTTCCGGTTGCAGAATCCTTCCGCTCTTCCAACTTCGATTTCCAATGACTTGGACCAAGCTTAGTTTCTTGATTAACGCAACATTTCTCAGCCATTTTAAGTCTTTCTCAATGTTCTGATGATGATGAATATTAGCAGCAATCGGCGCAACTTACACAGAACTGTTTCTTTAGAAGAATTTATTTTATCATTTTAGTTTTATTATTAAGTTGAAGTACTTCAACTTCAGGACTGATGGCTTTGCACTGGAAACTGTTGTGGATAACTACGTGAGACGGCAGAAAAATAATCCAGACTATTTGAACTGACTGCGTCTAGTCTCTAGTCTAGAGGAAAATGTTGCCGGTTCGTCAAGTTAAGTAACCTTGAGGCTTGATGGCATGCAAGCATATTTCCCGTTTGTGTTCGTCCTCGGTTACAGAACCCACTTAAAGCCACGCGAATATTTTTTCTCTGTAGTGCCCGATTCTTGTTTCATCTACTAAAGTAAACTCGAGGATATCAAGCAGCAGCTTTTTGCAATATCCAATTGAGTGGTACAAACTCAGAAAAGACTGTCACCATCCTTTAATTCAATCTGACACGCCATGCTATATTACGGCGTCACAATGACCGCATCTCCTCAACGCATACCGTGTAGAAAAATAATATCCGGACAAATCCCTAGCGGCAACTTGCACGATACGGACGTAGCATATGCCATTAGCTCCCATGTAGAAGTTATGGCTGAGTTTGTAGCGCTTTACTTTGATAGTGAGCAGCGCAATACTTGGATTTCCAACCTTTGCTTTACTTTCCGCTAGGTGTGCAAGAAAATAAAGTTGATTCCCCAGGTAAAGGAAATATCCCACAAAAGAACGATTTGTTTCTAAGAACTATATATAGCTACATTATTTTAATGTTTTGCAGACATAGCCATAAATCTAGCAAAATTGTTTTCCAAACCTCTTAACTAAGCAAAGGTCTACATAAGCAACAGTGACGGATACTTGTATGCTAACAAGATCGGCTAATGTGATTGAGCGAAGTTACTGCTAGTTGGGATTAGTTCAGATATTGTTTTTCTACACTGTATATTTCATTTCAAAACACTTCCATAACAGCTCAAAAAAATCCTTGGATTGAAGCAATAGTTTCTCTGGATAACTCGTTGTAGGTTCTCAACTCAAGTATTGACTCTGGATCACCTTTAGAAAATTGTATTTAAAATTGAAATTTATTTCCCTTTCTTCACTTAATAGCGCATGATTAATTTAATGCTCCATCTCTTCGTAAGAGGCGCTACTAGCAGCGCTACTTGAAGTAAAACCATCCTGGTTTCCTGAAGAGTGGCAGCCCGGAGAAATGGGTTCCTCCCTCTTCGGGATTTTCACACATGGTTCTTCTCCTGTTTCATTTTTCACTCTCTTTTTCTGCAGCTTCAAACATTTTTCTTTTTTTGCTTCGACGATGATGGCATGAATTTTTGATTCCCAAACCGTTTTATCGGTCCCCACGGTTGACTCGATTTTTTTCCATATTTCCTCTTCAACCTGCTCCCCTCGTAACATCCCTAGTCTACCACCTAAAGTCTTAGTTTCTAGTTTCTTTGGCTTAAATCCCTCATTTTTCCCTCCGACCTTCCCACCTTGAATCGCTTTCCCTCCGTCCTTCCCACCTTTAATCGCTTTCCCTTCGACCGTCCTAACTTTAATTGCTATCTTGATGAGAAAGTCCACATTTGCTCCACAGATGGCTCCAGTCGATACACGGTAATTCCATTTTTCTGCAAAATCCTCTCCAACATCTTTAACAAATGCAACTAGTTTTTCAGCCCCATATTTGTTAGTTGACCCCGGCGTACCTGTCGTAAGCAAAATGACATTGTAAAACGAACGCTAATATTACTTAAACGCGCGTGATGCCTTCCTTTCCGTAGAAAACTTGTCCGTATACGTCGTTATTTAAGGAACATTTTTACCTTTCTGCGAATCTCTTTCCACTGTCAAACTGTTTGGGTGCAGATGGAACATTCTTGCTGCGCTTGTGGAATCAATGTTAATTCCCCTTGGTTTATTTCCTTGACACGCCTCCTTGGCTTCCACTGCTCCGTAAGCTACCCCACCGGATACGGTGTATCCAGTTTTACTGAGAATACACTCCATAAAATAATTGGCGATGCCCGACCCTACAATTAGGCGCTTATCTCTCACGGATATCAAATCCGTACTTTCACCCATGTATTTGACGCGTTTTTGGGAAACTAAGTGGTGTCTTTCAGAGCAATTTTTAGTCAACTGCTCCAAGCCTTCTTTGCTTGTGATGACATTGGTTGATAGAGGAGGGGAGCCTGAACAGAGTTTCATAACAGCATCAGTCGCGTCAATCGTGACCTCATCCAGTAGCTTCCGTTCCAAGGTCATGTGCAATTCCATCTTTCTGAACGATTCCCACCCTTCCAGTATACATTTAAGAACTTGGTCATCTTCCTGCATACGGGTGATTGTATCCTGGTGTGCCCATTTGGTGGGTGGCACCTTCAGAACGACAAGTTCCGGGAAGTTGCGAAGGTCTTTCAGGAACATACCATTCTGCAAGACCGGGTACCTTAAGAGTGCTTCATGATTCTTGCTCACGATCCTAGGGTATGTAAATTTTTTTAAATTCCATTATCAAAGTTTTGAGGAGCCTAACTTTTAATTTGTACAGTATTGAATAACTTACATGTTAGTATAGTTAACTAGTACAATTGGCTGGAGTTCCTGATCCTCTTTGTTTAATTTTGCGAAATGCCTGCGACAGAAATGCATAAAATTAAATTTTTAATACAGTACGTAGCCAATAGGAAAATGCTTCATGCAGTAAACAAAAGTTGTAAAGAAATGACCCGAACTTACTTTCCAGCACCCTTGTCTTTCTGTAGCACACACGAAAACTTCTCAGGGTCCTCCGTATACTTTTTCAGCCATACTTGCACTTCAAAAGCATCTAAATCCAAGTGGATGATGATTTTACTGTTCTCATTACCTGCTTGAATCAATGTATCTCCCGGGTTTGCCATGTTGTCGGAAGAAATGTGTACAGTTTTTATAAAAAAACTAGCAAATTTCGCTGTAAGGTGGGTTTGCAATTGCTTCGTTGTACGTTACTTCAATGGCGATTGCACTTCAGAGAGATTTGGCTTCCAAGTTGAGCAAGATCAACTTTATTTTTGGATGATTCTTTTTGTTGTCAGGAATTTTAAATTATAAGGATAATCATTCCAGACCTTATAAGTACTATAATTTATGTGCATAAAAGTTTTAAAATTATCAGGGCAAACATAGTAGACACGCGACTGGTACTCGAGTTTAGATAAGCTGAGCTAATCTGTATGGGGACCGATGAATCTAATTGTATTGCCTTCATGTAACTCATCCTCCGTTTATCAGTTCCAGCTTTAGCTTGATTCAAAAATCACATTTCCCCTAAAAGTGCATAAGCTGAATACATTTTCGTCGGAATGATCATCGGTCGGTGTTACGTGCTTGCATGTATTTACAAGATTAAAAACGCAATGTTAATAACAGTGTATTTAATATAGAGCTATAAAACAACTTATTTCCACCCTCTCTTGACCTTGGCTACCTATTCGCCCCCTGCATGCCACGCGTCAAAGATACTGGACAAGGGAGAGGATTATCGATTAGGCAATCAACAATTGTCAACCGCATCGTCGCAAAGCCCTGTCAAATTGATAAAATATTATGCCTAAACCCTTGAGATTGCACTTGAGTTTCTTGAAAGTGTGGATTGCTAAAAGCTCTTGTAACGACCCTGACGGATTCCGATTCGACCGTGAGAGTTCATGCAGCTCCCCTCCGTTCAATGATGCCCAATAAATCTTGAAACGATCAGTTCGCAACTCGAATTCGCCATCCGTCCCGTTTTGTCAACCTTGATTCTTGATATTATCTTACCTCACCTGAAGACCTGAATGCTGGTATCGTCGATTAATATGGGAGTCACCCATGACATTTATATTTATTTGGTTGCGGGTAAGTTATGTGTTTTGTGAATTCGAATACGGAAAATACTGATAATGACCAGTGCAGCGCCAACGTATACCTTGTATTACAATTTTTGTTCATGCGCACCGCGCAAATAGCCTATTGTTCCCAAGAAGCGCATGTAGTACCCCCATGCGCATTCCTCTACGTCGACTGAATTTTCATTAAGCAACTCCTTTTCCCCGCACGGAAAGCGGCCCTTTCTGTGCTTTATATAATGTGTCGGAACGTTTTTCCAGTTTTTCACGTTCGGCATCGGTTTCAGATGCACACAAGGCCAGTAAACATCATGTTATGACCCCTTGTTGTCATGTGTACACCACAGGTCTCGACTCAGGTCGAATGTGTTCCTTAATGCGCACGGATAGCTGTCTCTTGGTTTGGCCAATGTAAACCTTTTTGCAATTGGGTTTCACGCAAATTGCTCCATATATTAAACATTCGGATTTGCAGGTGAACTTTTGCCTGCTTGGAAATCCAAGAAATGATCTTGTTACATAAATTTTCTTTGTAATTCCTCATGGAGCATGGCGTAGTACCGCCTGTATTCTTCGATGTTCCTGTACCAACCACGATATTTTTTAATAATTATAGCCAAATGAGTCATGTTGGATAATGTTGTGTTACTTTTCATGTTGTCCTGAGCTTTATTCGTTTTACCACCATCTGACGTCTTTAAGTTTTCTAGCTTCCAAGAATTGTGAATTTCCTTGATAAAGGTTGTATACATGTCACATGTCCTCGCTCGTAGGCTTGTTTGCAAGGATCGCGTCTGGTCGCTCAACATTAGCCCAAACGTCTCCATTTACGGCCCAGATCATTGCTTTTGGGGCTGTTGGTAGCCTAGGGTTGGACGAGGCGAAATGGTAAGAAACCCGCTGAGTTGAAGAAGGGTTGCTTGACATTGAAGCGGCATATTTGCAGCGTATGTTTCCAAGAATTCAAAATGAGGTTAATGAATCCGTCTTCCATCCGTTGACCGGGAATTTAATGCTTCAGCCCCATAAGTAAATGTTTCCACAACAATTTTTTTTAACAAGACCACCGAATCCTCTGGCCACTTCCCTAAAGCCTTTAGCTTCTGGCACCTTGAACCAACGTCATTTGCTATCTTCTGTACAGTTTCTGACAGTTTGACCTAATATTAATTAAGCAGGAATGTGAATATCGAAATAAAGTTACCATATTTGTGCTGCATGTGCAATAGCAGTTATGACATGACTACCTCCCGTTGCTCATCGTTTGGTTTACTTCTTGTTTTGTCAACATAACTGGCTCTTTTATTATCGGATTTAGTTCTTTCGTAAGCGTGCCATTCTAGTTCCCTAAGAATGACACCAGGGCCAGTACTGTATATAGTAGGACGAGTGTAAACAGGTGGATTGGATTCTAACAAACTCAGATTCCCTAGTGACTGAATCAACGCGTCTTCCTGTAATTAGTGCATCATATTTTATCGATATATGCATTAATATACGTATACATTACTTTTCGATAGCCATTCAATCAGAAGGTAGCTTGGGAAAAAGAATAATGCGTAACAACGTAGCATGTAGCACATTAACTCAAAACGATAAACTTACAACCGTGGTACTTATCCCGCTTTAGCTGTATCATGTATGCTGAGAAAATTTAACCGTAGCTTTCCTTGCCATTTTGCCTCGCTTCCTTTTACACTTCAAGAGTCCCAGAATTTCCTGCGATTGTTTCACAGAATTCTCTCTTTCTCTCGGAGAATTTTCCGTTTGCAAATTGCTACTTATGCAAGGATACGGTGAAACTACAAAAAAATAGCTCTCCTTGCCTTGATAACGGACCTTGGACAGTACACACAGTGTCTCCTGATTAGGATTACACTGTCTGTACATCAAGTTTTTAAGTCCCTGAACCGTCTGTAATCAAGGAAACAGGAGGGGATTCGCGAACACATTGAGTATTGTAGCCTCGGAAATGACGTGGGACTGGTTGTCAAGTTGGGTACATACTTGAATATAGTTGAGTGAGTCGAGTCCTCATACTTTTTCTCTTGGATAGATGCTTTAAATTTGATGGTCCGCTAGTTTCTCTTGATACTATATTCAAAATGTACACTCAATTTAAGTGCTACCGCTGAATTAATTAGAAACTTTAATTCAAAGTAAAAATTTTGTTTTATTTCCTCTTAGAATAAAATATAATTGATTTAATGTTCCATCTCTTCGTAAGAGGCGCTGCTAGCAGCGCTTAATACCAACCTGGGTTTAAGCAAAGCTACAGCCCAGAGAATTAAATGCCATCTCTTTCATACAAGTTGTCATGTTAAGTGGCGGCACCAGATAATGCGGGCTATGGCAAACGGCAGTCAGAAATGGGGTGGTTTTGTAGGCAAATGAAATGATTCGCAAAAGCTTATACAGTAACGATTTATTAAGCACTACATTCATCCGGGACCCAATTTTTCTCATTAAACTCTAGTCCTTCTCATCAAACCTTTTTAAATACGTTGTGACATGGTGTAAAAGATGAAATTTTAATTAACGTACATTAACTAGGATAACCACGAAGCCATTTCTCTCCACCCCATATTCAAATTATCTTTAACGCTTGTTTTCACAGATTAAAATTCATAATCACACCACAACTTTTAGCGGTGGACATTCTGTTAGTTGTTACCAACTTCTGTAATCGCTATGCAAACTAAAATCTACGTAACCTTTTGATTTACATTCCAGCGCCATGGATACATAACTGATTTTCGTTCATACTGATGTACTATTATAGTAAATGATCAAATCTAATTACATTTTGTTAAAACTTACGCTCGGCTCGCTGTTAATTATAATAAGTAACTTCTAATGATTAATGTTGATTAGGATAAAAGACCTACCCCTAATGCTCATATTGGTAATTTTAGATTAATGGTAGCTGCTCTAAAAACGAAAATATTCTACTCAAAATAAATAATATTGAAAATAATCCTAAGTAACGCTTTCGGCGTTACACCATTTCTTCAAGTTGCGCGAACGTAAGATGCCTGATTTGTTCCATAGAGAGTATCGTATTGTTATGATCCAAACGGTGTTTCACCTCAACCACCATCAGCGAATCCAAACCAAGCTCCACCAGTGTGGATTCCTTGTTGACACAAGAGCCATCTCTCATTCCAAGAATGTGAAGCACGCTGTAAAACACTCCCACCTTTTTGTGTGTTAAATCCTCAATCTCCCAACCGGTCACCGGTAAAACAAGTGATGAGAGCGTGGGCTGCGGCTGTTGCAAAAACGAGTCAAGCACATGCAAGCATGAATTAAGACGTTGTGGGACGGTTCCACCAACCAAGACGTCGTTTCTGCCCATCCGATCATGAACAACCCCAACATCACCGATGGCACCCCACTGAATGGCTAGTCCTGGGAGGCCATCTTTCCTCCGGGCCTCGCATATTCGTTCCATGACAGTATTGGCGAATCCGTAGTTTGATTGACCAGGATTGCCTCTGCCGCAAGAGCTGCTGGAAAATACTACGAAATGATCTAAATGAGGCAAATGTTGCCTTGACAACTGATCCAGGTGGCGAGTCACATCAATCTTAGGTCGTGCCACATCCTGGAAATCTGCTACAGATAAATCTTGTATTAATCCGTCCCGAAGAACCATCGCAAGGTTGAAAACAGCACCCACGGGATCTGATTCCGCAGCTACGTTTATGACGAAGCTACCAGCGCCCTCTACAGTAGTAAGGTCAACTTGCGATACAACGACGTCAACCCCCTGTTTTCTCAAGCGTCGCACAGATAAATCTTGAAATCCGGAAGTAATTCCTGAGCGGCTGATAAGAATCAGCTTTCGAACTCCGCGCTCCACGAGAAAATTCGCGAGTTCCAGGCCGAAACCTCCTAAACCGCCGACAATGATGTACCGTTTCGAGGGAAAAAAGTAAGTGCGCGGGATCGCTTTAAACATCTTGAGCTCAGCTTGTGGATCATCTTCATTTCGAAGTTTCAGAACCACTTTTCCTCTGTGCTTTCCCGAGGACATGAATCGGAAAGCTTCTTCTACTTGGTAATCTTCGAAAACAGTGCTTGGTAATGGTTTGACGACACCTATTGAAATCCCGGTAGCAACCAACAACGAAACCTGACGTTTGTCCTCAGAATCTTCGTCCATCAGAGTGTCCATCAGGATGCCGTAAAAACTAACGTTTTTAAGCAAGACAGACAAACCAAGAGAGGTGTTGTTGAACAAATCCACCTTCCCGATTTCCAAGAACCGACCGTTTACCGCCAGGCATCTGACTGAAGCTTGAAATTTATCTCCAGCGAGGGAATTGAGCACAACGTCCACACCTTGACCGAGAGTTTCCTTAAGTACGACATGTTCGAAGCTCGCGTCACGAGAATTGGCAATATTTGAATCCTTCAGAGCTGGAAACTGAGACTGGAGGTATTCTTTCTTCAAGGCGGATCCTACAGTCGAGAAGACTGTGCAGCCCATGCTTACAGCAATTCTGATCGCCGCTAAACCGACTCCGCCGGAACCACTGTGAATAAGCACGGATTCTCCACGCTTCAGCTTGCCACGAACAAGGAGCGCGTAGTACGCGGTTGCGTAAGCCATGGGAACAGTTGCAGCTTGCGCCAGCGTCCAGTCATCTGGCACGTCCCATGTAAATAGTGGGTCAGCAAGAACATGGCTTGCCAATCCTTCAGCAGGTAGGAGGCCCATAACGCGTCCGCCTGACCTATTCTTTCCAGCGAACTCGCATCCCAAAATGCATTCTTGAGTTGCTCGATTTCCTGGTAACGCGTCCTGTGCAAGCTTCCCTGTGGCCAACATTATATCGCGGAAGTTCAAAGGGGAATAGTAAACCGTGCATAACCGTTCTTCTTCGATACCCTGTTGAGAGTTGACCACAAGATCCAAAGGAGACTGGAACCAGGAAAGGCTGGATAAGTTACCCTTCGTTAACGTGTTAACGTAGGCTGACCTCACTAACTTATGTACTGCGTCTCCTTCCTCCTCACGTTGAATGGGAACATGCCGATAGAAACCCCAAGATCCGTTTTCGAAAACGTTCGTTACCAAATCCCGGTTAAGGACGTCTTGCAATTGTGTTGAATGCTCATTAAAGTCCCAAGCTACCTGCACCTCGTTACAAGCACTGGTTACAAAACAACGAAGCTTATTCCCACCTGGCTCAAGTTTCAGGCAATTCAACAGCCCGACTATTCCAGATATTCGTGAATCGGTTTCCGGATTAGTTAAAATAACGCAAGGTCCTGTTGGGTTAGTAGCGGCGTCATGCATCGCCGCCTTTAATTCCTCTACCCAATTGTAGTTGACACAAGTTGCGTAAATGATAATCGGTCTCTGTGATGGCTGAGGCTGAAATTTTCGTAGTAGATAGAAGACGCCATTTCGTGAAATTTTGCGGGAAACCAGTTTGAAATGGTCCCCTCCTATTAAATACTCCGGGGTCAACGTTTCGAAGGAGGAGAAACGATCCACTGTTTATGGCTTCTGCTGAGTTTGCAATCAAGGATTCGTGATCGACAGCCACCAAATGGCTGTCGGATTTGAGGTGGTGAAATATTTCTTTTAAATTTGGTACTGTCACGACTTCAATACTGAGGGTGATGCATCCTATTTTTTACGTTCATTTGAAACCCTATATCTTTGTCACGGTTCCAGTACTACTCAATATGAGTACACCATTCGATAGCCCATATCTTTTTACATAAGTGAGTTGGTCAATAATTAAATGTCACTTAACAGCGAATCCATACCAGCAGTCAAAATAAGATATGTCGAAAACAAAAGTTTCCACTCCATATAACTACATGTTAAATTTTACACAATGTTTGTTACTATATCCTCGAGTATCGGGCACATTTCAGAAAACTACTGTGCAACATTTGTAGCAAATTAATTACTAATTACAGCTACTACATGCTGCTTGGATAAAATTGACTTGAATTTAAGATAGACGCGATACCATAAACTACCTTAATAAGAATGCAAAAAAGTTGCAAAACGGTAAAAACTCCAATATTTCATCAGCCGTAAAATGCGTTTCACACGTCAGAATTAAACAAGCAAACCGTTAAAAACTCCTTAATTAAGATTTCTTTAACATCAGTCAATTTTACAGCAACAAAATTCGGTATGTTAGAAAATAATCAAACAATAGTGATTTTTAGCTGTGGAAAACTGAATTTTGACCTCTCTTGACATTTTTGTTCGGTATAACTCAGATGCACGAATTATGCTAAAGTAAAAACATAGAAGTTAAAGCCCATAAAATTTTCTACAGCACACATCCAAAATTTAACTTTTTTCTTCAGCCTATACTGTCAATACTGTAGCTCAAAAAACGTAAAAAATAGGAGGCATCACCCTCTGTAGATGGTTCCCTCTGCTCACCTGGGGAAAGAATGGCCGCTACTTTTGAGGTGGTAACGATTGTAGTTTTTGCGTTGTATCGCGGCTTCCCTGTAACGCAGCTGTGAATGACGTTAGCTACAGAATTATTAGCGTTCGTCAGCAGTTCAGTTGTAACAAAATTAAATCCCTGGGAATTATCCATGGCAACTTGGACGCAAAACTGAATTACCGAATCCGATGAGGTGATGGAACGGAGTTCTAACCTCATCGCAACCTCATCGAAATATGGCGCATAGCTATACTCTTCCAGTTTTGGCGGAGCTTGCGTTGATACTTGCTTTTCCGCAACGCTTACTTGAATCCCGCGCATCTCAATACCAGGACAATTGATAACATCGAGGAGCGCATGATTTTCAACTGTAACTTCTAGTTGGGGCGATGATTCCAAGTTTTGTATGAATACGGCTGATTCGATGATTACCCGTTCAATTCGAGTCGGAAGGTACATTTTTCGGTAATGTTGGTTCAGAATTTTGAACTGCAGAAGAGTGTCCATAAAAGTAATCCAGTTTTTGTTCCATTTTAAACCTCCGAGTGAAGCATCGTTCTCAGCGTGGACGATTCCTTGGAAAATCCCGGTGTATTCGTAACCTCGAAGACGTAGCTCCTTGTAGACATCTGATTTGTTTAGTGGTAAATACTTGTTAGAAATCTCGGGTTCTTTTGATGAAGGCAGCAGCACCGATGACAAAACGGTGTCTGCGTGTACGTCCAGTCGTCGTATGACACCAGAAGCGACGATGGAGCCACTCTCTGTAACCTCGAATTTACCGGAGATTTCAAAAATTGTGATGTAAAACTTGACGGAACCTTCCTTCTGGAGGATAGTTGCACGGTTTATCCTGACATCTTCAAAGGCCACTGGCAGATTTTCGTAGAAGCTGCTCACCCGGGATGCAAAATCCTTCCACACCAAGTAAAGATATCCTGTTGCAGGGAACAGGATCCGTCCATCAATTACGTGACCACCTAAGAACTCATACTCTTCGGTTCCAAGGTTGACCTCCACTGCAGAATGTCCGGCTACGTTGCTGACCTAAGAAGAAAAGCAATATTTGTACATGTTGACTATTTTCATTATGTAATATATTTTCAGCGGAAATTTATTTTAAAGTAGAAAAAATTGCCGAGCAAGCGAATCTTCTACCTCTTCATATTTAGCAACATCCCATGAGGTACTATGATCCCATTGAATGAGAGGACTAATGAGTGACGCTTTGGTAGAAACAGGGTAATCCATTTTGGCATACAAGTTACGAATCCGTGGGTTGAGGTCGTGTAGAAACATTTGTCCTACTGCGCTTAGAAAAAAAGCCGAGTTGTCGGCACTGTTGCGGTTCGTCAGTCCCAAAGTTGTGCAGCTTGATGGCATAGACCTTCGCAATATCGATTGCAGTAAACTGTGGGGAGCGATTTCGATGACAATTGCATTTTCTGGAATACGACTCACAGCATCTTGAAAATACACTGGAGAAATCATATTATTTACGACATATTCAGCAGAACACGTCCGCGCCAAGTCGCTCTTCGAGCTATTCGTCCCGACAATCGACGAACTTATCCAGCGATCGCTTCTTGGTTTCGGAGAAGGGATTATAGTTTCCAGGGTCTCTCGCAATTTCGGTGCAGCATCAGCAATTAAAGGGCTATGGAAAGCAAATCCGTTTGAATTTACTTCTTTTACAAAAACACCAGCCGCCTTTAATCGTTTTGTATAGTTTTGAACGGATTCAGGTGAACCAGCAACTGTGACATTGTCTGCGGAGTTATGACATGCTGGAAAAATACCCGGAGGGCTTTCTTTTGTGATTTCGTCCCAAGACACTCCAACTGCAGCCATGGATCCGACTGGTAATTTTGATTCTACTAAAGCCTGTCCACGTGTGTAAGCCGCCATAACAGTTTGACTTGCTGTAAGACAGCCGTCTGAGTAAGCACATCCTAGTTCACCCACTGAATGTCCGATCATTCCGTCCGGTTTGATTCCAATTGAGCTCAAGAGATCGACGAGAGCAACTTGTATTGAAATTATGGATGCAACACATGTAGAAACGTTTTCAAGGGTTTCCCCAGAGCCTCGCAAGAGGGCGCCCATGAGATCTACACCACGAGGTTTCAGAATTTCAGAAGATCTCATTATGCTCTGTCTAAATTCCTCAAAACTTAGCAAATCCTTGCCCATTCCGTCCCATTGAGAGCCCATTCCAGAAAACACGAACCAAACTGGTGGTTTTTCCAGCTTTTTAACTTCGGTTACTTGTATTTTGGATTCGGCTTCGTTTTGTCCAAGCACTGCGTACCCTCTGTGGGAATACCCAGGATCCGGTGTTTCAAAAATATTCTGCAGAAGCGCTACAAGCTCATCATCGCGGGGTTTGACGCTGATGGATTTGAGCGCATCCTGGACAGCCATTTTTGTTCTTCCAGAGAAAGGCACTAACAACGGCAGCATCGGATCCTTTGAGAGAACTCCAGGTTTAGTCTTCGGATTTGATTGCAAAATAACATGGGCATTAGCCCCTCCAAATCCAAAAGAGCTCACTCCTATTAATCCTCCATCCCACTCTGTGTTCTTGCTCACAACTTGTAATCTTCCGTCACTCAGAGCCGGGCATGACAAATTCGGGGAGGAAAAGTGAAGATTACCAGGTAAAATCCCGGTATGAATAGCAAGGACTAATTTTGCTAATCCACAAAGTCCTAGGGAGGAAACCATTATGTGTTTTAGCGTTTCAGTTTTTGCGATTATATTTCAGTAATTGCGAACTATTTTAACATAATCATTTAAGTAAGGTAAATCATTTATGATCTTGTCGTCGTTACCTGCTGCTGCTTCTCCGTGGCCCATGTTACTTTTAACAGATCCGATAAGTAGTGGATTATTGCTTCCTCGACCCTTGCAAAACACTTTCGAAATTGCGTTCAGCTCTTGAGGATCACCCGCCTTCGTCCCAGTACCGTGAGCTTCGACATAATCAACGTCGCACGGGTCGATTCCCGCCTCAGAGTAAATTTGCTCCAGCAACGCCGTTTGTCTGAAGCCAGATGGAAACGTGATTCCTTCTTCTTTGTAGCCGTCTGTGTTGGTCAAGGCATGCAAAATCGTAGCGTACGCACGCGGGGTTATATTCAGTCGAGTCAGATATATCGCCACAACAGCCTCGCTACGGACAAACCCGCTGCCGGAAGCATCAAACGCTTTGCATTTTCCCTCTGCCGATAACGCACCCATGCTGTTGTACATGAGTGAAGTGACTGGATTCATGCAAAGATTCACTCCGGCTACAATTGCCGCATCGCATTGACCCGTACGAATCGCTTTCACCGCCTGCTCTAGTGCAGTAAAACTAGAAGAGCATGCGGAATCGATGGAAAAGCTTGGACCATGAAAATCAAAGGCAAAAGAAATTCGGTTGGGCAACATTGTCCTGTAACCTCCAATTAGATTGTATCCGTCACATTTATCTGGTCTGGACGACAAGATTTCATAAGATTCAGCCCCCGCTGCCCCGAGAAACACTCCGGTGTTTGTGTTTCGGAGTGTTAACGGATTCACACCTGCCATTAATGAAGTTCAAATACATTTTTCCATTTTACATTCAGAGATCTTGTTTCTAATTAACGCAATACAAATTTGAATACCAGACCAGAGTCCAATATCGCTTCCTGAGTAACCTCTAGAAGTATTCCTGTGAAAATAATTAACGATGCGTTAGATTAGTAAGTTTCTTGTCGTAATCTTTCTTATTCGTGGATTTAAGTAGGGTTTACTTACGTGTTTGAGGGTCCATGACTTGAGCTTGCTTAGCATGGACGCTAAAGTACTCAGCATCAAATCGATCAATGTTGTGAAGCTTTCCAGTTCTTTTTGGAACTCCGAAAATACCAGGAGTCCATCGCCGACCATCGTCTGAAAAATTGTAAATTTTGTGTAACTTGAGTGTTGTTTGAGTGTCACTTGAGAGGTAAATTAATTTTCCTTGACTCGTTCTTACCCGTAACCATGTCAAATCCTTGAAAAAGATTATCGGAAAACTCCTGGAGATTTTCCGACTCCGGGAACCTGCCGGATATGCCCGCAATGGAGATAGGTTCTAGTTCCAGTTTGGATACAATGTTCCCATTCGTTGTGGGGTTTCCTTCAACCATGACTGAAGCAAAATCTTTCGTAGGACACTCTGAAGTAATTATAGAGGCGCTGTTACCGTGGTTTCTTTTGTATTTTCTAGCAGTTCAAAAATTTAGGAATGTTATCATAATCTGCCTCAAAAAAACTTTTTGTTACGGTCTTATTTTTGTCCGAAGAAAACGAAGAAATCGAAGATTTATTACAGTTGATAACAACAACGTTCAATGCCAATCTTTCTTCATCTAGCACTTTACTGAAACAAGTAGTGCCACCATACTAAGCATCTTCAAAGACAGCCATTATTTAGATTAGACTCTTACTTGAGATCTATTAGCCATGGAATTGAAAGCTTCGAAAATAATGTAAAGCGTATATAGCGAAGATCACTTATGGAAGCAAATGTATAATGTGCCGTAACTAAGGTCAGTGATTAATTATTGCCTTGCAATTTAGTTCTGTGAATGAAGATTTAACACGTTCCTCATGATGACAAGTTTATTATCGATAATGGCAAATGGGGTAAGCAAAACCGGTCGAGTGAGTGAGCGAATTGATCTACGACATCAGTCGTCCGCCGTCTCACCTCATTCTGAATTGCTAATTTCCTTGATTTCCTTCATTAAGTGGCAGCGCCACTTTATAGGGAGGGTTGTGTCCGTCCGTCTGTCCGTCAACACGATAACTGTCGAACGGGCGCATGAATCCATTTGCATAGCATAACATTCCGGATGACCTTTCCGAAATTGACGCAATTGAATTTCAGCACATTTCTCGCCACAGGTCACGCCCTATGACCTCTCCAACTTCTCGCTGGTACACATGGCTCGCGCATACTTCTACGCAGTGGCAGCCTCTATGGAAAGTAAAGTTGGCAGGCTGGAGCTTGACAGCCAACTTAACGATCCAGCTATAATTAACAATACTGCTGCACACTTCTGCGCAGTTAGAACCTACCTTAACACCACACCAATGTTAGAAGATCTCCAGCTATGATGTGGGATATTCTACCACCAACAGCCATGATTTAGGATTTACTGCTGTGCATCATTTCTATAAATCCTACAAGATTACGCTGCAGATCCTCCTACATCCTTGCAAAATCTACAGCACTTTCGCTGCCACTTTGATACATCGTATCGGTTTGGTTGAACTAATCAAAACATTGGTCATTTATAATCAAAGAAATATATAGACAAGACGGTGACTTCGAGATTTATTCCAGATAACCGGTTTCACTTTAACCATTTGGTAATTGTCACAAAAACAAGTATGACATTCAAAACATAATTGAATTTATTTCTGCGAATTCTGGGATGTGCTTCTTTGTAAGAATTGAAAACAAAATCATAGGTAAATAAGACTTCCTCGTCGGATAAATTCAATGAACAAGTGTTCATAAGTTTCAGGTAAGTCAAATAAGGAACCGATACGGCTTGAAGTAGTACAGGTTCAACTTGAAGTAGCCAATCAGATTATCCAGCTGCGTCACTCATTTAATTCCACGTGATGATATCGTTTACTATAGCAAATCCAGTGGAAGAATAAAGTGGAACCGGACGTTGCGTAAGCTAATTTCATCCGCGTTGACACATGAATAACAAATCTTTTCTTCAATCTTGTAAAAAGTAACCAAACCTGTTTTCAAACGTATATAACAATCAGAGATAAAGCTGGATCTAATAATATTCTTTCCCAATACTTTGTGAATAGTAAATCGGCATGAAAATGTAACAGGCAGCCTATCCAAACTCCAAGTAGTGAAAAACAGAAGACTGTCACGCTATATGTTTCCGGATTGTTTTGGTACTCTTAATTGGAAAACGTTCAAATAGTTACAACAGTTGCAAGGGAAGCCGCGAATAAGAAAATTTATATTTACAGTACTCGGATTTTTTATTCCAATCCAAGTATCCCCGAAGTCCTGGATGGACTCAAACATCCTAGGACGAAAACTCCTGAGATTAAATATCCGGAAATCGTATTATTGTTAGATTGAATTTCAGGAGATTGGGCCAATTGTATTTGGATGAAAGTTAAATAATGTAGGGTTGATGTGAAATGTATGATTGTAGTTAGATTTCTATAGTTGAAGATGATTACAATATATGCAGTTTGAGCTTAATAATGTTTCCGTATCATACCTGCTTTCATTTAACTAAATATGAAAGAATCACCTTGCCTTTGGTTAAACAATCTAACTTACTTTAACTATCCCTTAATAATATTCTCAACCCGCTTCGGATAGCTATATCCACCGCAAACCTGAGATCCTTTCCCTCCTCAGGCTAATCTGAGTCTCCCCCTCATTCCAAGGATGCGTTCCTCCACATAGTTACCAGATCTCACTCTCATCTTCCCCAGGTACTTGGAGACTTTCCTGTTACTTGTACAGGATTCAGAAATCCCTTACATAACATTATACACAATTACACAAAAGTACGCCACTGTGCCAATTCACATTGATGTACCATTCTCTTCCCCATTTCCGTGTCTCATTTTCTACTCCACTTTCTGGAAGTGTAAAAATCCATGCATCGATCGTTAGGCCCGGCTATATGTTGATAACTCGAAGGCAGAGGAGGTATAGTGTATCCGAAAATCGCAACTTAACGCCTCTTTTCTATGGAAGAAGCCGAAAACTGGGCAACCTTTTTACAGGGTAATGCCGAATTTACAGTCCAACATTTGTGTGAAACTTGTGTGACCTTTTCAGAAAATATGTCATGTTATACCATAGCAACGCCGTTTTATACTCCAACACTTTCGATCGAAGTATTACTTAATTGTGCTCCATTTCATTAACATTGAATGAGGGTGTTACACAAGTGTTACAGAAGTTTTATACAAATATTAAACTATAAATTCGGCATAAAATTACTACGATACTAATCCCGTAACATGCCAAGTGTTGGAGTGTAAAACGGCGTTACTATGGTAACACAACAAATTCCTGAAAGAGTTTCACAAGTTTTACACAAATGTAGAACTGTAAATTCGGCATAAGGATAAACTTGAACTATGCTTCAAATTTTTATCAGCCTTTCATATTGTGTGCGCTATTGTGAACCATTTAGTTCAAGCACAACCGTTACCTCAACTTTTTTCAATCTTTGGCAACTTTGGCAGTCCTGCATGTGAATTCTTCTTGACAAAGTTTTTATTTCGCCACAGAAATACATTATTTTACACAAGTACAATTAAAAGGACTAAATTAAAAGAACATAATCATTTCGCATTTTTCCCTCCGGAATGGTTAGTCTATTTTCTTGCAAGATTTAGAGCCGTGGAGATTTTTTGGTACAATTGGATCCCAAACTGAAATGAATTTTAAAAATAAAAAACTAAAACTCGCGCCCCAAAACCACCAGACATTCGATGAATTAGAAAAATATACAGTTTATACAAATGCAATATGAAAAGATTATCCTTCAAGCACGGTAAATCTTTAGGCTTGCAAGCGAAGGTTGACCCTATCAGCAACTTGAGATGCGAAGATGGGCCCAACGCAAGTTTGATGATCTCCACTTATTTCCTCCACGTCCACTTTCTCTTGAAAAACCTGCAGGCAGAAGAAAAAAGATTGCATAACCTAAACATCAAATTTAAATCGAACATCAGTTGCATGGGAAGCAAGACATAACCTTCTATACTACACAGTAAATGGACAGTCGTATCGGATTCCGTACGTACCTCTGACAAACCGTAGTCTTGACCCAAGGGTGCAAGCGCCTTGTTGTCTTTGGCTCGCAAGAGGATTGGGGATCCACCGGAAAGCTTCTTACTCGGCGTGTAAGCCGAAAGTGCCTTGAGTTTTTTAAAAAAAGAAAACGCTGCATCTTTAATATCACCCGCATTCAAGTGAGGATAAGTTTTCTTCAAAATCTCAGCAATATTCTCCAATTTCTCTTCCTTCGATTCTTTAGATTGTAGCTCGGCCTGAAGCTGTAAAAGAAAACATAATTACCTGAAGACATTACACTTAAAGAGTACGTGGTTACAAGTCATTTATGGTTATATACCTCAGAGTACCCAATTGAGAGAAACTGCATCAGAAACATACAAATGTCGTCGTTGAGGAAAACCGAATCGTCCAAATTTTCTTTTCGTTTCACATAATTTGAAACGAGAAATTGAGCGGATTTCACAGAGCCGTCTAGGAAAATTATTCGGCGTATGGTTTGCCCCGTACTTTCAAGTTGCAAAGCAATCTCTACGGCGATACAACAACCAAACGAGTAGCCCAGTAATGTGTATGGGCCTTCAGGCTGCACAGCTTGCATAAGAGAAATGTAATAAGCAGCAAGTTCCGGAATGGAATTCAGTGGGGCTTCTTTGACACATTGCAGACCAAATACTTGAGCTTCGACGTTAGCAGCCAGATGCTGAAGAGCTCCAATGGCACCTTCGATTGGATGGATAAAGAATATGAATTCATCTCTCTCAAATGCATTCATACGTACCAAGGCTTCTTTGGGCATGATATTTTCCATGTTCATTTGGATTGGTATTTGGAAGGCAAGCTGAGGATCGTCTTGGAGGAAATCGTTAAAGGTCTTATTAGAAGCAACTTCCGCAATATTCATTTCTTCAAGCTGCATTAAAGTTAAATGACGGATTTGTTCCATGGATAGTATCCTATTGTTTTGATCCAAGAGCTGTTTCACCTCAACCCCCATCAAAGAATCCATACCAAGCTCTGTTAGTGTTGCTTCCTTCTTTATAGCAGTGCCATCTCTCATTCCAAGAATATGAACTACGCCCTCAAACAATCCCATACTTTTGGGCGCCCCATCACCTACCTCCGAGCGGATCATCGTCACCGGCAAAACAAGAGAAGACAGGGTGGACTGGGAGTGTTGCAAAAACGAGTCGAGTACACGCAAGCATGATTTAAGACTTTGTGGCACGGTTCCACCAACCAAGACGTCGTATCCGCCCATCCGCTCATGAACAACCCCAACATCGCCGATGGCACCCCACTGAATGGCTAGTCCTGGGAGGCCATCTATCCTCCGGGCCTCGCATATTCGTTCCATGACAGAATTGGCGAATCCGTAGTTGGATTGACCAAGATTGCCTCTGCCGCAAGAGCTGCTGGAAAATACTACGAAATGATCTAAATGAGGCAAATGTTGCCTTGACAACTGATCCAGGTGGCGAGTCACATCAATCTTAGGTCGTGCCACATCCTGGAAATCTGCTCCAGACAAATCTTGTATTAATCCATCCCGAAGAACCATTGCAAGGTTGAAGATAGCACCCACGGGATCTGATTCCGCAGCAACGTTTCTGACGAAGCTACCAGCGCCCTCTACAGTAGTAAGGTCAGCTTGCGATACAACGACGTCAACCCCCTGTTTTCTCAAGCGTCGCACCGATAAATCTTGAAATCCGGAAGTAATTCCAGATCGGGAGACAAGAATCAGCTTTCGAACTCCGTGCTCCACGAGAAAATTCGCGAGTTCCAGGCCGAAACCTCCTAAACCGCCTACAATAATGTACCGTTTCCAGGGAAAGAAGTAAGTCCGCGGGATGGCTTTAAACATCTTGAGCTCAGCTTGTGGATCATCTTCATTTCGAAGTTTCAGAACCACCTTTCCTCTGTGATTTCCCGAGGACATGAATCGGAAAGCTTCTTCTACTTGGTAATCTTCGAAAACAGTGCTTGGTAGCGGTTTGAGGACACCTTTTGAAATCCCGGTAGCAACCAACAACGAAACCTCACGTTTGTCCTCAGAATCTTCATCAAACAAAGTGTCCATCAAGATGCCATGAAAACTTACGTTTTTGAGGAAGACAGACAAACCAAGAGAGGTGTTGTTGAACAAATCCACCTTCCCGATTTCCAAGAACCGACCGTTTACCGCCAGGCATCTGACTGAAGCTTGAAATTTATCTCCAGCGAGGGAATTGAGCACAACGTCCACACCTTGACCGAGAGTTTCCTTAAGTACGACATGTTCGAAGCTCGCGTCACGAGAATTGGCAATATTCGAATCCTTCAGAGCTGGAAACTGAGACTGGAGGTATTCTTTCTTCAAGGCGGATCCTACAGTCGAGAAGACTGTGCAGCCCATGCTTACAGCAATTCTGATCGCCGCTAAACCGACTCCGCCGGAACCACTGTGAATAAGCACGGATTCTCCACGCTTCAGCTTGCCACGAACAAGGAGCGCGTAGTACGCGGTTGCGTAAGCCATGGGAACAGTTGCAGCTTGCGCCAGCGTCCAGTCATCTGGCACGTCCCATGTAAATAGTGGGTCAGCAAGAACATGGCTTGCCAATCCTTCAGCAGGTAGGAGGCCCATAACGCGTCCGCCTGACCTATTCTTTCCAGCGAACTCGCATCCCAAAATGCATTCTTGAGTTGCTCGATTTCCTGGTAACGCGTCCTGTGCAAGCTTCCCTGTGGCCAACATTATATCGCGGAAGTTCAAAGGGGAATAGTAAACCGTGCATAACCGTTCTTCTTCGATACCCTGTTGAGAGTTGACCACAAGATCCAAAGGAGACTGGAACCAGGAAAGGCTGGATAAGTTACCCTTCGTTAACGTGTTAACGTAGGCTGACCTCACTAACTTATGTACTGCGTCTCCTTCCTCCTCACGTTGAATGGGAACATGCCGATAGAAACCCCAAGATCCGTTTTCGAAAACGTTCGTTACCAAATCCCGGTTAAGGACGTCTTGCAATTGTGTTGAATGCTCATTAAAGTCCCAAGCTACCTGCACCTCGTTACAAGCACTGGTTACAAAACAACGAAGCTTATTCCCACCTGGCTCAAGTTTCAGGCAATTCAACAGCCCGACTATTCCAGATATTCGTGAATCGGTTTCCGGATTAGTTAAAATAACGCAAGGTCCTGTTGGGTTAGTAGCGGCGTCATGCATCGCCGCCTTTAATTCCTCTACCCAGCTGTAGTTGACACAAGTTGCGTAAATGATAATCGGTCTCTGTGATGGCTGAGGCTGAAATTTTCGTAGTAGATAGAAGACGCCATCTCGTGAGATTTTGCGGGAAACAAGTTTGAAACAACCTCCTTGGATTAAATGACTGGGGTCAACGTTTCGAAGGAGGAGAAATGATCCACTGGGTAGGAATTCTGCCGCCCCTGCAATCAAAGATTCGTGATCCAAAACCACCAAATGGCTGTCAGATTTGAGGTTGTGAAGTATTTCTTTTAAATTTGGTACTGTCACGACCTCAATAGATGGCTCCCACTTCTCACCTGAGGAATAGATGGCTGCCTCTTCGGTTGTGGTAACGATTGTGGTTTTTGCGTTGTATCGCGGCTTCCCTGTAACGCAGCTGTGAATGACGGTAGCTAAAGAATTATCAGCGTTTGTTAGCAGTTCAGTTGTAATAAAATTAAATCCCTGGGAATTATCCATGGCGACGTGGACGCAAAACTGAATTACCGACTCCGTTGAGGTGTTGGAACTGGGTTCTAAGCTCGCAACCTCATCGAAATATGGCACAAAGCTGTACGTTTCCAGTTTTGCCGGAGCTTGCATCGGTAATTTCTTTTCCGTAGCGCTGACTTTAATCCCGCGCATCTGAATACCAGGACAGCTGATAACATCGAGGAGCGCATGATTTTGAACTGTAACTTCTAGTTGGGGCAATGATTCCAAGTTTTGTATGAATGCGGCTGGTTCGATGATTACCCGTTCAATTCGAGTCGGAAGGTACATTTTTCGGTTATGTTGGTTCAGAATTTTGAACTGCAGAAGAGTGTCCATAAAAGTAATCCAGTTTTTGTTCCATTTTAAACCTCCGAGTGAAGCATCGTTCTCAGCGTGGACGATTCCCTGGAAAATCCCTGTGTAGTCGTAACCTCGAAGACGTAGCTCCTTGTAGACATCTGATTTGTTCAAAGGCAAACCCTTGGAAAAAATTTCGGGTTCTTTTGATGAAGGCAGCAGCAGTGATGACAAGACGATGTCTGCGTCGACATCCAGTCTTCGTATGACACCAGAAGCGACGATGGAGCCACTCTCTGTAACCTCGAATTTACCGGAGATTTCAAAAATTGTGATGTAAAACTTGACGGAACCTTCCTTCTGGAGGATAGTTGCACGGTTTATCCTGACATCTTCAAAGACCACTGGCAGAATTTCGTAGAAGCTGCTCACGCGGGATGCAAACTCTTTCCAGACAAGATAAAGATATCCTGTTGCAGGGAACAGGATCCGTCCATCAATTACGTGACCACCTAAGAACTCATACTTTTCGGTTCCAAGGTTGACCTCCACTGCAGAATTTCCGGCTACGTTGCTGACCTGGGAAGAAAAGCAAGATTTGTTAGTTTAATATTTTCTTATGTAAATATTTTCGGCAGAAATTTATATTAAAATAGAAAACATTGCCGAGCAAGCGAATCTTTTACGTCTTCATATTTAGCAACATCCCATGAGGCACTATGATCCCATTGAATGAGAGGACTAATGAGTGACGCCTTGGTAGAAACCGGGTAATCCATTTTGGCATACAAGTTACCAATCCGTGGGTTGAGGTCGTGTAGAAACATTTGTCCTACTGCGCTTAGAAAAAAAGCCGAGTTGTCGTCACTGTTGCGGTTCGTCAGTCCCAAAGTTGTGCAGCTTGATGGCAGAGACCTTCGCAATATCGATTGCAGTAAACTGTGGGGAGCGATTTCGATGACAATTGCATTTTCTGGAATACGACTCACAGCATCTTGAAAATACACTGGAGAAATCATATTATTTACGACATATTCAGCAGAACACGTCCACCCCAAGTCACTCTTGAGGGTATCCGACCCGATAATCGACGAACTTATCCAGCGATCACTTCTTGGTTTCGGAGAAGTGATTATAGTTTCGAGGGTCTCTCGCAATTTTGGTGCAGCATCAGCAATTAAAGGGCAATGGAAAGCAAATCCGTTGGAATTTACTTCTTTTACAAAAACACCAGCCGCCTTTAATCGTTTTGTGTAGTTTTGAACGGATTCAGGTGAACCAGCAACTGTGACATTGTCTGCGGAGTTGTGGCATGCTGGAAAAATACCCGGAGGGCTTTCTTTTGTGATTTCGCCCCAAGACACTCCAACTGCAGCCATGGATCCGAGTGGCAAATTTGATTCAAGCATAACTTGTCCACGTGCATAAGCTGCCATAACAGTTTGACTTGCTGTAAGACAGTCGTCTGCGTAAGCACATCCAAGTTCACCCACTGAATGTCCGATCATTCCATCCGGTTTGATTCCGATTGAGCTCAACAGGTCGACGAGAGCAACTTGCATTGAAACGATAGATGCAACACATGTAGAAAGTTTTTCAAGAGTTTCCCCAGAGCCTCGCGAGAGGGCACCCATGAGATCTACTCCACGAGGTTTCAGGATTTCAGAAGATTTCATTATGCTCTGTCTAAATGCCTCAAAACTTAGCAAATCCTTGCCCATTCCGTCCTATTGAGAGCCCATTCCAGAAAACACGAACCAAACTGGTGGTTTTTCCCGCTTCTTAACTTCGGTTACTTGTATTTTGGCTACGACTTCGTTTTGTCCAAGCACTGCGTACCCTCTGTGGGAATACGCAGGATCTGGTGTTTCAAAAATATTCTGCAGAAGCGCTACAAGCTCATCATCGCGGGGTTTGACGCTGATAGATTTGAGCGCATCCTGGACAGCCATTTTTGTTCTTCCAGAGAAAGGCACTAACAACGGCAGCATCGGATCCTTTGAGAGAACTCCAGGTTTAGTCTTCGGATTTGATTGCAAAATAACATGGGCATTAGCCCCTCCAAATCCAAAAGAGCTCACTCCTATTAATCCTCCATCCCACTCTGTGTTATTGCTCACAACTTGTAATCTTCCGTCACTCAAAGCCGGGCATGACAAATTCGGGGAGGAAAAGTGAAGGTTACCAGGTAAAATCCCGGTATGAATAGCAAGGACTAATTTTGCTAATACACAAAGTCCTAGGGAGGAAACCATGATGTGTTTTAAGTTTTGGGTTTTTAGAGCTCAGGAATTGCGAATTATTTTACTATAATCATTTAAGTAAGGTAAATCATTGATGATCTTGTCGTCGTTACCTGCTGCTGCTTCTCCGTGGCCCATGTTACTTTTAACAGATCCGATAAGTAGAGGATTATTGCTTCCTCGACCCTTGCAAAACACTTTCGAAATTGCGTTCAGCTCTTGAGGATCTCCCGCCTTCGTCCCAGTACCATGAGCTTCGACATAATCAACGTCGCACGGGTCGATTCCCGCCTCAGAATAAATTTGCTCCAGCAATGCCGTTTGTCTGAAGCCAGATGGGAACGTGATTCCTTCTTCTTTGTAGCCGTCTGTGTTGGTCAAGGCATGCAAAATCGTAGCGTAAGCACGCGGAGTTGTATTCAGTCGAGTCAGATATATCGCCACAACGGCCTCGCTACGGACAAACCCACTTCCGGAAGCATCAAACGCTTTACATTTCCCCTCTGCCGATAACGCACCTATACTTTTGTACATGAGTGAAGTTACTGGATTTAGGCATAGATTAACTCCACCCACAATTGCCGCATCACATTGACCAGCACGAATGGCTTTCACCGCCTGCTCTAGTGCAGTAAAACTAGAAGAGCATGCGGAATCGATGGAAAAGCTCGGACCATGAAAGTCAAAGGCAAAAGAAATGCGGTTGGCCAACATCGTCCTGTACCCCCCACTCAGAATGTACCCATCACATTTATCTGGTCTGGACGACAAGATTTCATAAGATTCAGCCCCCGCTGCTCCGATAAATACTCCAGTATTTGTGTTCCGAATTGTTAAGGGATTTACGCCTGAAATTATGGTAACGTTTCTAAATTCCTCCAAATACAAAGATTCAAGTATCTTGTTTCAATTAAGTACAAATACCAGAGTCCAATATAGCTTCCTGCGTCACCTCCAAAAGTATTCCTGTGGGACAATATGAACGAGGTGATACTTGTGTAATTTTCTTACAGCAACGCACTTGGCATTTAATGGGGTTTACTTACGCAATTGAGGATCCATGACTTGAGCTTGCTTAGCATGGACGCCAAAGTACTCGGCATCAAATTTATCGATAGTTTTAAGTTTCCCAGACCTTTTTGGGGTTCCAAACATCCCAGGAGTCCATCGCCGCCCGTCATCTAAAGAATGGGAATAGTTTACCTCAATTATTGTTTCCCTTAATTAAACTACTGCTAAACTGGAGTCTCTCTCGTTCTTACCCGTCACCATATCCACTCCTCGAAAAAGATTTTCCGAAAACTCGTTCAGACTGTCAGACTCCGGGAACCTGCCGGCTATGCCAGCAATTGTGATATGTTCAAGATTAGGTCCGAATTCTCCATTTTGTGCGGATTTTCCTGTAGGCATGACTTAACCAAAGTTGTTGGCGGAATGACACACTTACTCAATTAAATCACCTTCAATAGCTTGTATTGTGTTTATAAAATTACAACTATATACAGATTTCCCAAAAAAGAATGGTTTACATCCGTATCAAAATTCCGTTTCCTATCTTATGTATTTTGTTACTACACAATCCACAGAAACCTAGGAATTGTTGGAGTTGATTAGAACTACGTCACTACTAATCAGTTCATCCAGCGTTGTATTGAAAGCAGTTGCTCCCGCAAAGCGTGCATCTATGTATATATACCTTTTATTTTAGCATCGACTCTCCTTCCAGATCCAGAAACCATAAAATCGAAACATATGCCAGCAAGGTTACTACAATGTTTTACAAGCTAATGCAAATTCAGAGTGACGCAATTTTTCGCGACCAAAATTAGCAATACAGAATATTCTTTAATTTCTAATCTTTATTGTAATGCAAAGGTTCTGGATGTATCTCATGCACAAGTTTATTGGCAGTGACAAACCGGTTTCGTAACAAACACTTGGCGATAGAGACAACTGCAACAATCCTTGTCCCTCTCTATATGAACTAATTGATGGACGTTAATACAAGCAAGTACAGCTAGACAGATACATGATTTAGAGATACAATCAATTAAACGAGTTTGCATATTCTTAACCAATTAGCGAGAGGGTAATAAAAATTGGTGAAAATTCCGAGCTTTTGTAAATAAGAACTAGTTAATAAGGAATAAGCTTACATAAATTTTTATCTGGAAACAGGAATAAAATCCGGCATTGAAATAAAAGCTGCTGTCCTCTCTGGATGTATTTTAATTTTTATGAATTTATGAATTTATGGAAACCTATATGTTACTCATCTGGAAGCAAACAACCATAGTGGTCGTAACTAAAATTGTATTCTAATGTATAATCTAAAGAAGAAACGCAAATGTTACATATATAACATTATATGTTATATGATCAACGTTAATTAACAAGTAACCAAACTAGTTGTTTTTCGTTTAAGAATTAATTCTAAAGATGGTGTCGGTTTCCATCATTTTTTCACGCATAAATTATACTAATTGTCTTGAGATTGTGTAAGAGTGGAACGAATCCCCTATTCATATTGAAAGAATGCACATAATTGCGAGGGAGTTCCGGATTGTGCAATAGTCTTACGTAACCACCGCCACGGATAAGCAATCTCCGGCAACTTATATACAGAGAGTTTTAAATCTCTTGGTTGATAATTACCTGTTTCTGTAGATTCCATCACAATCTATTCGTTACACTCTGAGCTATTACACTGCCAATAAGCCGAGTCGGAAGATACTTTCCACGGAGGACGAACAGTTTCTTAGAACTATTGCTAAAGGCTTAGCCGCCGTGTCGTTCAAAATGAGCACTCTATTTCAAAAGTTTGATTTCTCCGGAAAGCGTGTTCTAATATTTGGCGGGTTGGACAGTAAGTTACCCGTACTTTTACTCCCGGCCCCACAGTCTCTTTCTCATACACACCCCGGCGAAAATGAGTGAATTGCAACAACCCCTTGGCCCTCCTCTTGACAATTACGCTTGTAAATTTTTAAAGAACCGCTGGATTTTCCAAAAACAAACCATACTAATATTCATTTTGCCTATTGCAGCATTGGGGTTTGCCGTTGTGAAGAAATTCGTTGAACAGCGTGCGGAAGTAATCGTCGTTGATCAGAATGAAGCAAGACTGGAGGATGTGAAGAAAATTTTTCCGCATGTTACAGTAATACATGTTCAAAGCGGAAATTGGGGGCCATTGGAGAATGTTGTGAGCAATAACATGCCAATTCACCACGTTGTTTACGACATGCCGATTTGGGGCAAGCTTTCGTCCTTCATGGAATACAGTGAGGAAGATTTTGCTGGGTAAGCCAAGGCATAATCATTTTTGCCATTTTAATTTTGATATTGTGTGTAGGAGGCAGGATATGGATTATCAAGTAAAACTCATTCTTGCAGGGCGTATGATGCAAACCTTACTCCGATAATTCCAATAGGACAAGCCTTTGCTCGTGGTGTTCTTCGCCACGGTATCAAAGATGCAACAATGGTGTGCGTGTCATCAATCGTGAGTACTTTCGAATATTGGTATTTTTAGGCTCTTCTCTCCATGTTTGAGTCTTGTTGTGGTGGGTATAAAATGTTAGCTTTTGCAGTCTGCGGCCCATCCCATGTACGGAACGTTGCTATGGGGATCTTCAAAAGGAGGTCTGGAAAGCATTGCACGGATAATGGCAAAAGACTTCGCGGGGTTTAATATCCGTGTAAACACAGTCCGACCTGCGGCATGCAAGATTGCCAAACTGGTAGATGTGCCGGAGGAAAAGAAGAATGAACTGGCAAAAATTCTTAGCCGGCATGTTGGACAAAAGCTAGTTGATCCGGAAGAAGTCGCAAATGCAGTCATGATTCTTTCGTCCTCCATCTTTCCTTCAATGACAGGGACAATTCTAGAAATTGATGCTGGTTATGCAGTCATGTAAAATGGAGATCAAAATCCACTTTATGACTGCATTTAGATGATTTCCACTAATTTGCGAATAAGACCTTTGATTCGAATTCAAATATGAAAATTGCATCCACTTTCTTTTATTATTTCCTGAAATAAATCAATGGCGATGCCTTAACTTTGCACTTAAATGACAATCCTTCAAAGTTTGTTTTATTGAATTTTTGTACGAAGCAGAAATTTGATAGCTCCTACACCTTCTTCCATAATATTTCTTTTTAAAACGCCAAAATGCAGCTAAAAGTTGGGATTTAAAAAGCTCTGAAGCTACGAGACCATGCAGCTCCGCTGGCTGAACTAATTGATGGATGGATGGAATGCTTTTAATGTATGACGCATGTTTAAATGTCAGGGAAACATGAAACTAATGTGCATATATTTGGAAATGAGATGAATGTTTTCATTAACCAAGTAGCTATGAATCGCATAGGTCATATCAGTTCTCAGCCAAGTTTTTGCTGGTTATTCTTAGTGTTGTGTGCGCTCATCACTACAACTGCAGAATCCATTTGTGCTTGTAATTCCAATCAGTCTTGGATTCCCGCAAAACCCTTACATCAAAGATCATTTTTTGTGCAGCATCACTATTCGAAAACCTCCCTCAGATCACAGTCTAGTGAGAGAAATAATATTTTGGGAATAGGTAGCTCTGTTACGACTCTTCTGAATTTGTTATCCTTGGGAATCCAGCTCGTTCAGGATATTTTGCTGTACAACCGTTTGATTTTGCTAGCGTTTAGTGGTGGGAGTGCAATTTTGACAGCACTATTTGTGTTAACGTACTATTTTGGACCAGTGTTTGGACTCATTTTGCCACTCTTGCTACCATTGGCTGGATTCGGATTCATTGCTCTTCCTGTCATTGTTTTGGCTGGATAGTCCATTGAAAACATTTGTTTTGCAGAGTTGCTGTTTTCAACACCAGAGGTCGCCGAAATTATATATAGTTTCTATAAAAACTTTGTCAAGTTTGAATTTTTGAATGCTGCGAATATCTACCTATATTCGTTCAATTAGATCAAGCTTAAGCGTTGGCAAAAAGTACTCGCGAATATAGTCTTCACATCAAACCTAAGCAACTACATTGATATGCTCAACGAAAGTAATTCTGAATTTCCAGAACACAGTTTTACTGGATTCGCAATGGAAAATATAACGGCGATTAACCTATTGGCGTCAGCGTAGAAGAGGAGATAAAATGAAGTCTTCCCAGATTCTTCAGGTATTCAAGCAAACTAAAAACTGTCTCATCCGTTTAACGTCACGCGAAGCTAAGATTAATTCATCACAAAACCCCAATTTGCAACGCACTACTTAACTTACTCATTGCCGGCTTTGTAAAAGTAGGCTCACCTTCTCGAACGTCTCCTGCATATATCATTTTCTTCGTTGACTGTCGCGTGGCATAACTTAATGTGGCCATATTCTTGGCAGTGTACTTTGTATCCGCCCAAATTTTGAAGCACGAGTAGACATCAAGTAAATGTGAACTTGTACAATTTAAGTTTAACCCTAACTTGTTTTAAACTTTAAGTCGGTTATAACGTAAAGCTAAAAGTTCTTTACAAACTTGCACTGGCTACTAACCTCTGCACTTTGAGAATGACACAATTCCGAATTCAGAAGAAGTTTTACTGCAATAAAAGCACAATGGAAAAAATGATGCATTTTCTTTAATTTTTCCGATATTATAGTTTCAAGTATTCCATACTGGATGAATGAATGCAATATATACAAACCGTCTCAGCTTTATATATATATATTCAATCAAATAAATGGATCACACTATCGACGATTGATTTCATACCGGATAGTTTTAACTTGATCTGGCTAAAATCATGAAAATAGACGCTAAAACAAATGCATTTAACCAACTGGAGTACAAAGTGAGTAACTTTAAGTGAGCTAGTCTTAAACTTAATTTTAAAATCAAACAAGCCTATATTAGTATACCTCATTTCTAGTTTATAAATACAATTCATTGCAAAGGCAGATGAACAACTTATACACGGACGTAACGGGAGGTTCCCATATTTTGACATTACATTTCACGCTTTCACAGACAACAAGAATATGTCCACAGCTGACCCAGCTTCGTGTCACGCTCTGCAGTTGTAATAATCCTGATTAATTCATCCCAGTCGGTATACTTGAGACGCACTACTTACGTAACAGAGATTTTGCAATGATGGCCGCGAGAGACATGTGCATCTCACGCCCTTGGATATCCTTCCATCTTTCTTTGAACTTGACATTGGCACGGCAAGCTATGTGACAGAAAGTCAGAGACGCCACAGGAGGAGGAACGAAATACGATTCGCCATGTCATACCCTTCCAGGGTTGTAAAGTGTTGTGTTCAAATGTATCAATTTCTGTCTCTGTGGTGATATCTAAATTATTGATTGTCAAAAGGAATTGGAATAATTTCCAAGTATAAATTCAGTGTTAAAGTTCTTGGTCGATTTAGTCTTTTGTCTTGAACCATTCGGAGCACAAGTGCCGTTGATACTTTACGCGGAATGTTTTACTTACACAAGGTGTACTTCAACGTTCGGCAATCGACTACAGTGAAATATTCGGTGGGGTGGGGAAAATTGAATACACCTAAAAAAGTGCTCGAGAGAACGGGTTGAAAATAACTTTGAAAATTCGTTAAATTTTAATCTCATGTTTGCCCCCGTGACACAATGTTTCGAATTTATTTTTCTATAAAAATTAGCAAGAATGGAAATAGGCCTGGAAACCAGTTCAAGAAGGTTATCTCACACTAGGGTAAGTTGGAGCAAAAAATTGGATCTGCATCTATTTAAGCGGCCGTTTAATACGAATATTCTATAATTATAGTTATAAAATTAAATTTAGCTTATTTCTACTATTAATTGCTTCTTCGTTTCTAAATGTGTTACTTCTATATCCAGCAAGAATATTTTATGTTTGAACAAGTCTCTAGTTTTAAGGGAAGCGCTCTAAGAGCTACATACAAGGAAGCTTCTAGTCTAAAAGTATATTCAAGAATTGAATTAGGGTTCCCGAGAGATAAAATACGTCATCTCAGTATAGCGACATTCTCGAAATTCTATTTTGGATCCTACAAGGGGTATTGCTAGAAGTAGAAGAAGATGGCATTTCCCACTTAATGATTCGTTGAGTTAGGTCACAAGTATGCAAAAGAGGGGTTAAACATCCAAGTGGCTTGTGAACGGAGATGAGAGGTGATTGCATAAATAGTTAGCAAAACTGCTGGCAGCAGCCTCCTTGAGGCATGACTCTTGACTTGAGTCCGTGGTTTAGAAGCACACAGCAAAATATTCACAAAGTGAGATGAAACCCACACTGTAGAGATATGTGAGAATCAGAAGAGGGCTTTGAGTTGCATTGAGAAGAGAGGGATGAGGAAAATGAAATTTATTCTTGTGACACTTTGTTTTGTAGGGTCACGGACGAGAGGATATTGTGACCACATCAGAGAAGAAGAAGCTGGGATGGGTGTCCAACCGCAGTCTTCATCTGTCATTTACGGTCGTCTGCTTTCTCTGGTTACTTAATTTTGCAACGGCTCACGTCTCTGCTACGTCCACAATTAGACCATGGCCAAGTCATGAATTCTTTGCGAATGTCATAAATAAGACTGTTGGTCAGGAGATGGTAAATGAAACAGAATCTAGCCTTCCACTCAAGTCTTTGAAACCAGATATTCTTGAAACAGTGCTCAAGTTCAAAGAAAATGGAACTACAAGAACTAAAACTGCAATTACGAACCTAA
The DNA here is from genome assembly GCA_906901655.1 of Sminthurides aquaticus. Taxonomy (NCBI): domain Eukaryota; kingdom Metazoa; phylum Arthropoda; class Collembola; order Symphypleona; family Sminthurididae; genus Sminthurides; species Sminthurides aquaticus. The sequence goes on from CAJQTT010000010.1 coordinate 3,652,688, forward strand.
GCACTGACGTGGATGATGGAACTTTAAGAAGCAACGCAACGGCAACGCCACTAGGTAGCGCTACTATCGCCGTAAGGTTGCTTGATCCAGAAGCATCTCTCGCCAGCGCTGTCGAAAGTGCAACTCTGCCAAGCAGCAATCCTAGCTTTATCAAACAAACTGTAGATAATGACAGTTACACTAAGCCGACGTTAGGGGGCGCTACTATCACCGACACGGAGCTCCAAGCAAGGGAAGATACAGCAGAAAATAGCCCCACATCCCGAGGAAAATTCCCTCATGTGAATATTTCCTTGGGGAACAAAGATACACTGACACGCTTGAACTTTCCAACGGTAGATGGCGCTAGCAATGCTACTTTCAAACCCGTAGCTCTTACCAAGCCAGAGACCCGGGAGCAACTTCAACGTGACCAGGCGGATACCCGGGTGAATCACCGTACAGGACAAGCACGAGAATGGGTTCCTTTACTACCTAAGTCAACGTTATCAAACTCTCATCAATCACGTCATGAAGCTTATCCATCTCAGGTATCCACTGGAGAAACAGTACCGTTTCGAGTATTTCGGTCCAAAATTCACCAAGCTAAATTCCCACCTGGTCTCGGGCTTTACACAAGCTTGGATTTGAACCGAAATGAAAATTTTGAAACAAGTACAAAAGAATACGTCGACGACGACAAGTTTGGCTGGTGGGGACCTGAGGAAGAACTGGAAGGTTCAAACTCATTCCCCACCCGACCTCCAGTTCTAATGAGGCTGACATGGCCTTACACGAAGACATGGACAGGAACTAAAAGACCAACACCAGAGAAAACAGAACATCCCGTCTTTGTTGGTTCTAATCCCGTAAAAGCTACTCCGACCGCCCGGCCAGCAACACAATACCCAGTTATTGTTCCACAGAGACTGACATCCTCAAACCCTGTTACATCAACCCCTCCCACCACCATGTCAACAGCTGATCAACCTACCCGGTTCTATAAAGTTCCTATAATAATTGTAACACCCACGCCCCGACCTAATTATGTTACTATTGTTTCATCTAATAAAATATCCTCTCATCACTGGGGATCCCATGGAGCATCAACAGGGACTTGGTTAATACCCGGTTCGGGAGGTCAACTTCAAGCTCCTCTAACCGGAGCTGTGCCATCAGAGGAGGACGCATCAAAATTCAGTACTAAGATGATGGAATTAGTAACAAATCCCCCAAGAAAATACTCCCAGCTACCCGCCTCGAAAAATACCGGGACTGCGTTAGAATTTGCGGTAGAGGATAAGAACGAGCGCGGCGGAGAAGCTCCGGAACTAATGGGATTCAAAAACCCGACGAATATCTGGTACAAGCCTGTCATTAATCATCATTACGGGAGCCGGGAAGATGGGAGTAGCGTGAAAAAAAATGAAAAATTCAACAATACCGTTATTACACTTGCTAATGCTTTGCCACATGACATGACACTCTTGCCCTTCCAGCAGCAGGAGTATCAATCTCAAACTTCTCACACTCTTCCAGAACCAGCCAAAGCACCTTCGACGTCTTTGTTGGGAAATACACCCGGATCGGAAAGCGGGTATTTTGGAAGTGAAAATTCATCCTCTTCCCATCATCACTCCCACTCATCTACAGTGCTTCTGGGAAGCAGTGTGACAAAGCAAGACGGTGAGAAAATCCTCTTCAGGGTTTGGAATCTTGTGAATGGTAGCTTAGAGCTTGACTCGGAGACGGGTATCCCACGTTGGCTTTTAAAAGATGTTGACATCAATAAAGATCACGTCTTGAACTTGAACGAATTGCCCCGTCCGATTCAAAGCCTTGTGGAAGAGAATTCCTTCCTTGCTTCACAAGCCCCTTCGCCCGTTAAGACTCCCGGGAACGGGAGTGAAAGCACGCTGCTGGAAAAACGGTTGGGATTTCAGGGTCAATGGGAACCTCTTGCCTCTAAGAAAAACATTCTTCTTGGATCTTTTAAATCCCCGGATTCTCAATCTCCGTCTCCAAATCATCCGGTTCTCAACTACGTTCTCTGGCCTCCTGGAAAATCCCTTCTCCAGGATTCGAAATTCCACCACCGGCCTTCTGAAACTTCGCTATTTGATCACCTCTTCTCCGAAGGTAACACGCTCAGAATAAACCCTGCCGGAGCAAGTTTCCCCAGAATTTAAAATCCGGGTTACAATACCACCGATTCAACCCCAAAATTTCCCACACATTCTTCCATAGAATCCTTCCTGGGTTTTAAATAAACACGCCTACGTGAAAATAACCCGGGTTTTTTATTCAAAAGTACTCCCGTATTCTGCACCAACTACAAACTAAACTGGAAATGTTTAAAAATACCCAATAAATTTAATTAATTATTTTATAGAAACTGAATCCGGGAATTGGAATCGGATAAAAGATTACTTGAAGCGTCAACAATTTGCCAATTCCTACCCAGCATACTTGCCTCTAGGTAATTGAATTTTTAAAAAAAGAGTTTCTATTCCTTTTAGTTCGAAGCTAATTTACCATGAGTTCCTGATTTCGGGGTTCGTAAAACCCTAGCTCTTCCCGATTCTTTTAGGCAATATAGGATTGCATTGTCAGCAACATATTCGGGAGACCTTCAGCCCGAAAATAAAGACGGAGAGAACATTTAAAAAATTCAATCTATTCTTTTCACAGAACCAAATCCCGGACAATTCCCCCAATTCCACGACAAGGACGTCTCTAATCTTCTTGCTCTTTCTCTCATCCTCTCCTATTTGAATCGGAATGGGGTAGACGGAGAAGCGAAACCCGGGTATCTAACATCCATGTTTCCAACGCCCCCGCACAAGCAATCACACTACTCCTCGTCTCCCGGTTCCGCTCTACATTCAATCCAGCATACATTGGACCAACTCCTACCAGAACAACCCACTCGATTTGGTAATCATCAAGAGAATTCCGCATCTCCTTCCTTTACATCCTCTTCCCAATATTCTTCAAATTCCCACCATCAACAACCTCCCCGCCCTAATCCTTCCAGATCCCCGTCCCCGCCACCATCTCCAAATCCCATGGATTCATTCTCAAAAACGCCCACGCCTCCAGCCTACCAGGATTATCAAGACGAGGAAGAGGACAACAAGGACGACGACAACAGATTTGGAGAAACTAATAACTTCCCGGTATCTATCAAAGATCGAACAAAGACTTTGCTCACGAAATTCATCAAAAAGAAATTTAAAAAGAAGCTTAAAAAGAAACTTAAAAAGAAGAAAAAAGGACTGTCAGCCTTTGATTTCAATTTTGATATCGGGATTGATCTCGTTGACCTCGTTAAAAACAAACTGTTGACCCTTTTAACTCTCAAGTATGCTCCGCTAGCAGTACTTGCTTTGACGACCCTGGCTCCGACTGTGCTAATTTATATACCGTTGTTACTAAAAGTTTTTCATAAATTCAAACACCATGACGACGATGACCACCACCACAATCCGCCCGTCCATCACTTTGTATATCCCTACACTCATTCCTATCCCGTACATCCTCCCAGCCATGGCCATGACGGACCTCCTCCCAAGGGTCACGATCAAGGTTGGGGGTGGGGTGACCATCCTGGTTATTCAGGGGTCGGCCCGAGGCAGCATCATCACCACCGCGGACACCATTCCCCGTCCTTTACGCATTCAGCACCCTCACAAATCCATGCACCACCAGGGCCTAGCGGCGGTGGAGTAGAAAATGTACCAGGTCCACCGTATTACCCGCCTGGTATACATGGTCATCCAAGCCCTGACTCAGAAGAAGGAGGAGGAAAGAGACCACCGCCATTTGTTAGAGGGCCTCATAAGCAAATGCAGGGCCCGGGTCCTCCTCCCACAGGCCCATTTCAGTTCACTGAAGACGATGCCGATGGCTACATGAATAAAATTCGGGATATCGGCCGAAACCTGGGCAAGCTGATCGGTAACCAGATTAACGATCCTGTAAATCAGCAGGCCATGCAAATAATTGTGGATAGCAAAAAAGATGCTTTTAGCAGTCTGTTGAGTAAATTACTGGATTTTAAGCCGATGGATTATCGGCCGAAATTTAAGGATTCGGATGAAGAATGGCCTCAGAATGGGCGGAAGCATAGTTTTAGAAAGAGAAGAAAACGAATGTTGTATAAATATTAACTTTTTGTAAGCATTTTTGGTGTTGGGTACTGGGAATGGGTTAAATAAATATTTTTTTAATAACTGTATTTTCATATCATTTTAAAATTTCCGAGCATTGTAAAGGACGTACGATGTACGCACTTGCGATTCGCGAATTAATAATTTAAATGCTCCCTCCTCCTTTCCCTTAAAGTTTTGTAATACTCTTATATCCTCACCTGCAACCTACAGCTCACCACTGCTTTCTACAGGTCATTTGACATTTTGAGATAGCTGGGCGGCAAAGCTATGATAAGCTACCTCTCATGCTAACTTTGCGTAATAATGGGCAAGTGTTATACTTTATACTGTATCTGCCACATGACACCATCTACTGAACCTCTTGCTACGTCTAACGATCTAACTCCCACTGCTTTCTCCTTAAAAGTGGAATGGGCACATATGTAAGAGTGCACATAACTTTGCTTACAGCATGTCCGCCCTTTCTTGTATAATCCTTATGAATATGAAGCATACCTACATTCTTAACAGCGCTGCTTAACTTGATTATCGCACCTTCCCGTCACGGAAGCATCGAAGGGGAGGACATTTGCAATTGATCGTTTTTCAATATCCAAGGAGACAGAGGCTTGCGTTCATTCTTACGATTGCTTCAAAGTTGAGAAGGGATTAACAATGTTCGCATAACATTATATAAAATTAGTTAACTCACATAAGTCCGAGAGACTTGTATATTAACTGAATGGGAAGGACTGACGGACTCTCTCTGACTCTATCATGCTAGGTTATTACAAGCAGTCACTTTTTAAGGTTTGAACTTCACTAGACAAGTCCTCAATGCTTCTAGACTCAGTCTTCTATGAACGTTTTGCAATTCTTGGGTTTAAAATCTAATAATTGCGGTTCAAGATGGAGGAAACTGGTACTCTTGCTGAAGTTCCACCCGGAATACTATTATCACCGAAACTCTTGCAGTACGGTCAACAAATTTACCGCATCGGAGCATTTACTCAAGCCATACCCTATACATGGATACGAGGTCGAGAGTATCCGGAAGTTGGGCGGTCGATTATGATTTGGAAGTTGAATGCCATCTTCCACACGGTTTTTGTATCGTTCGTTGTGCTTCGAGCGCTTCACGCTGCTTTCGGCGAAACCGCTTTAATCTGGAAACTATTCATGGGTTTCGTTGCAGCTTTGATAATTCTTGGCTACGCTGGCGACTTTCCAGTAATATTTAATCGTGAAGAACACCTTTCCCTAGGACGCCGGGCTTTGGAATTCGTCGAAGCGTTTCAACGTTAGTTATCGACCTTTTGCCCTGCCGAATACCATTTGTCGATGTACCATTGCAAGCAAAACAGCAGGCCGTTAATTTTGGTTTTCATTTCTCAGGAAAATACACTGCGGAGCCTGGTGTGCAGAATTCCGGGATAAAGGTTTTCGAGAAAATGATGGAAGTAATAGCAATGGGCTTGTTTGGAAATCTCTGCAGCCTATCCATGACTGCATTTCTCTTCCCTAGTCTACCTACTTTCTTCACATCGATATTGTGGGATCTAGGATTCGGAGAGGTCTTGGACGAAGCGCCGCACTTGCTCCTCCTTGTACGAATCGTAAACGGTGTGACTGTAGCATACGCATTATACATAACTTGGTCTCACGCCATGGCTAATCTAGTAGTACTTACCTTCCTGGCGCCATCTGTCATGGTTGTGATGAAGGAAATGGGGTAAGAGCGCAGCGCCCTCTGGCTATTAATCTAGGGATTTTAACAAAAGGTCATTTATTCCTTTGAGAGGATTCAGTTTACACTAATCGCGAAATATTATGATTCCTCAGGTCAAGTGTACTCACCAACGCTAGTTTCAGAAAATTAACCATCAAAGTAAAGGTTTACATTCAACTGTCTCTGCTTGTGAATGAATTATCAAAAGTATTCGCCATACTCATTGCGGGGATTCAATTCTTCACGATGGCCATGGTTATCTTCTGCGCCTATTGCGCGTTGCGTATTGGAGGAATCGTTGGCTTCATATCGGGAGCGGCCGGTCTGTCATCGTTAATAATGGATGTGGGCTGGTTTACTGTTCTTGCAAATATTGGAGAAAACTCTAAGAAAGTCGTCGAGGGTTGGAGACGGAACGTGCAGGTAGTGGGGAACGAAGAGGCGGGATTGAAGAAAAGGCTGGCTCTGCTGCGCCCTCTGTGGATTCGGGTCGGAAGCTATTATTTTATTGACAGGATGCTTGTGGTGACCATCTGCCAGGTCATTTTTGAGTATACTGTCAACGCTCTTCTTGTTGAACCTTAGAATACTTGCTAGGAAGAAATTCTTCGGGGCAATTATCGAATCTTGTGTTTTATAAAGTCGTGTCGTTGGTGTAAAAACTGAATTTGAATACAAAATGTTTATTTGAAGCCGCGGCAGTTGTTCTGCTCAAAATTGACCATAATAGAGTTTACAATTGTGCTTTGATGCAACATTCCTCGGTACGATATAAATATGCATTACTCCACATTCATACATGTTTTTTCACGGAGCATTTCTTAAGCACACTGTGAAAAAGAAAACACATATAATTTTTTGAATAAATGGAGCTAGAATAGTATTTTATTATAATATTACCTATGGAAATGAAATTTTTCAGTGATACACTGTGTCGACTATTTGGTTGTTGACTTCCAATACTAATCATTAGTACATAACGTCGATGGTTTCTGGGCGTGAATGAAAATGAGTTAACCATATAGGTTGATGCAAGAAGATCAAAGATAGGCAGGAATGTAAAGCATACCCTGCCTTTACATTTGCCGCCCTTGACGTACCTGTGCCACCTTCTTTTCCAAAGGCTGGAGGCTTCTGGGAATGGAAATTGCGAGAAAATCATGGAGGATTCTGTCCCGCTTCCTCAACTTACCCCTGGAATACTATTATCAACGAAGCTCTTGCACTACGGCCAACAAGTCTACCGAGTTGGATCAACTGCTCACGCTACACCATACACATGGGTACAAGGTCAAACCTATCCTGAATCTCGACGGTCAGTCCTTATTTGGCGGATCAACTCGCTCTACCACACGGTTTTTGCGATATTCGTGGTTCTTCGAGCATTAAACGCTAGTTTTGGGGATGGTGCTGCCATCTGGAAGCTATTTATGGCATTCGTTGCCGCCACAATACTTCTTGGCTACGCTGGTGATCTTCCGGTGATACTTCATAGAGAGGAGCACATTTCTCTTGGTCGGGGGGCTTTGGAATTCGCCGCAGCGTTTCAAAGTTAGTTACAAACATTCTGCCATTGCTAAATTTTTCTAGTAGATGCAATTTTGCATGGAAGCACGCCTTAATTTGGCTTTATTTTCTCAGGAAAGTACACTGCAGAACCTCCTGTGCCAAATTCAGGAATCAAAGTTTTTGAGAAGATGTTAGAAGTGGTGGCAATGGGCTTGTTTGGAAACCTCTGCAGTCTATCCATGAGTGCGTTTCTCTTTCCTAGTTTACCCACATTCTTAACTTCGATATTGTGGGACCTCGGATTTGGGGAGATACTTGACCAATCACCGTACTTGCTCTTGCTTGTGAGAGTCGTAAGCGGCGCTTCTATGGCGTATGCAATGTACATCATGTGGTCACATGCCATGGCCAATCTAATCGTGCTCACCATCCTGGCGCCATCTGTTACGATTGTAATGAAGGAAATGGGGTAAGAACGGGTTGCCTTCGTCTAGGTTGGGCAGATAAATAAAATGCGTATAAATATTCTTCAACCATACTAGTGACAACCTAATTTTCCCTTATCTTTAACTATTAAGTTTCAATTTGCAATGTTAATGTTGTCCAGGTCAAACGTCCTAACTAACTCCACCTTTGATCATTTAACGGCCAAAGTTAGCGTCTTCATTCAACTTTCCATGCTCGTGAATGAACTATCCAAAATATTTGCAATACTGATTGCGGGTGTTCAGTTCTTCACGATGGCCGTCGTGATTTTCTGCGCTTATTGTGCTTTGCGCATTGGAGGAGTCGTTGGATTTGTTACCGGAGCAGCAGGTTTGTCCTCACTTCTAATGGACGTCGCATGGTTCACTATTCTTGCAAATATTGGCGAAAATTCAAAGAATGTCATCGACGGGTGGAAACGAAACGTTCAGATTATGCAATACCATGAAGCTGGGTTAAAGAAAAAGCTAGCCCTACTCCGCCCTCTATGGATTCGTGTCGGAAACTATTACTTTATTGACAGGATGCTAGTGGTGACCATCTGCCAGGTCATTTTTGAGTATACTGTCAATGCTCTTCTAGTTGAACCTTAGAACGAAGTGAATGGAAATGGCCAATTTTTTTACGCTCCCATTCCAAGATCATAAAGCTTTGCTGGATATTTTCAAATCTCTTGTTTGTTGTAAAAAGCTCAATGGGAATTGTTAATCTTTGTGAATAAAAACACAAAGGGTAAACTTTCCCCTCAACGTTGAGTCATTCAGTCATTTTTCTCAAAAGAAATAACCAACTCTCACCCTTTTCAAGAGGCAGCATACAAACTAATCCATCCGTATATTTGATATTACCCGTGTAAAATATGCATGCAGAAACCAACTAAAAGTATGCAGGACCTGACAGATCAGTCTCATATTGTCTTTTATTTTTAAAAATCTAGCCCTCATCATTACTCTCTGTATCTGTAAACTAAAACAATTGTTATGGTAACCAATAAAGGAAAAATATTTCCTACTATGCGTAAGCTAAAACTAGTTTGATACAGTACTGACATTGATTGCTTGAACATTTTTGGTCAGTTGTACCTGATGCAATAATTCAAGGACTGAGAAGACGTCATTTTAAAACACAAATATGGAACGAAACTCTAGTTAAGAAGCATATGATGAATTAACCAACCACTATAAATTCAGCTCATCATCGCGTCTGGTTTGCACTTTGCGCCAATTGCATTATGTACCTAGCAACGCAATCCGTTACTTACTATTGGCTTATAGACTATTGTACCAACATACCCACCGGACTTTCTTTCAGTGTATGGCTCAATGTTCTGTTTGCATTTACTTAAATGTACCTAAACTTTTAATTTAGACAGTTTTTCCCTCTCCAGGTAGAATTTAACAAACTCTTTCTCCAGTTCTAAACCTCCGAAATACCAACTTGATTTCCTGATATTGAGTTCGTTTAAGTTAGAGACTGTTTAGCCTTTGAGGTCTTAAGGCGTTTGCCTTGTCACACTCTTCTGTTGGATGTCAAGCCCCCTGACATACCATAGCTTTCTGACATGTTACAATTAATTAAAACTGCAACCAAGTGTGCTATAGCTTCTATAGTTGCAATTGTCAAATCCTGGTCTCTCAAACGCTCATTCGCTGCGCTTCCATACGCGCTTCAAGCTATGTGCTTCTCTAATGTATAGCGTATACATCCATATCAGCACACGCTTGAAGTCGTACACGTCAATGACTGCATCCCCTTCATACCCTTTTCGACGACCGTACCGCAAATGAGACAAACGCGGCCAATTACTCATTAGTATTGGAGGTTGCTAGCAAATATTAACAGCAAAAATTGTATTTTCAAGCCCAAACATACAAGCCATGGATACGGCGAGCTGAAATTTATGGGTTATGATTAGGGCTAAATGAAGCATTATTGACCGCAATACTACTCATCCGTGCAGTGAAGTATTCCTGGAGGGTGTGATTCAGCCTTGAGGACTTCAACCAGGTTGTCACACAACAAGAGATAGGAGGTGAATAACGCAGATCCTCCCATCACGTGTAACCCGGCAGCGTTGTTTTTCAAAGTTCTTGTTCAAAGCCTTGAGGTTTCCAAGATAGTCCAAGCGATCGTACGGTAGGATTTGCATCGCTTCCGGGTATGGGAAGACCTAGGCGATAGTCGTAATTTCGCGGGACATTCGTTAATACTATGGACACCATCCACTACATCACGGAGCCTCCGCCAGTGACAGATAGCTGTAGAGAATGCAGTGGATTACTTCTACTTAAAAGCATCTTTTTATAAAATAATTCATTATTGTAGATTATAAAGGAAATGCATGCAGTCTATGTATTCCATTCTTAGGATCGGTCAAATGCTGAGAGTGTTGCCGGGTTAATTTGTTCACTGGAAGCTCATCTGCATATTCCTGGTATTACAGCAAAGGTAATGCTTTTTTAATTGCGAGAAAATCATGGAGGATTCTGTCCCGCTTCCTCAACTTACCCCTGGAATACTATTATCAACGAAGCTCTTGCACTACGGCCAACAAGTCTACCGAGTTGGATCAACTGCTCACGCTACACCATACACATGGGTACGAGGTCAGGCGTATCCGGAAGCTAGGCAATCCGTCCTAATTTGGAGAATAAACGCACTCTACCACACGGTTTTTGCGATATTCGTGGTCCTTCGAGCATTAAACGCTAGTTTCGGGGATGGTGCTGCCATCTGGAAGCTATTTATGGCATTCATTGCGGCCGTAATACTTCTTGGCTACGCCGGTGATCTTCCGGTGATATTTCATAGAGAGGAGCACGTTTCCCTTGGACGTGGAGCTTTGGAATTTGTCGCAGCGTTTCAACGTTAGTTACCGTTGCTGTCCTTCTGTGTTGCCAATTTAGTCTATGCGACATTGCTAGGAAGTCAACTTAACGCCTTTTGGATTCTAGTAGCTATGTCGGAATTTTCCATGTGTTATAGCAATCATATGCCGTTAGTTTCAATGGGATTCTTTGATTCACAGGAAAATACACTGCAGAGCCGGCAGTGCCAAATGCAGCGATTAAGGTTTTCGAGAAGATGATAGAAGTGGTGGGAATAGGTTTGTTTGGAAATATCTGTTGCATATGCATTTGTGCGTTTCTCTTTCCAAGTTTGCCTACATTCTTTACTTCGATTTTGTGGGACCTCGGATTTGGGGAGATGCTTGACCAATCACCGTACTTGCTCTTGCTTGTGAGAGTCGCAAGCGGCGCTTCTATGGCTTATGCAACGTATATCATCTGGTCAAATGCAATGGCCAATCTGGTCGTGCTCACCATCCTGGCGCCATCTGTTATGATTGTAATGAAGGAAATGGGGTAAGGATGAAATGGTTTCCGCAAGCACACAGGGCAGGACTTATTACTTGGGGAGAAATAAGACACTAGGACTTTTTGGGCAGATAAATAAAATGCGTATAAATGGGCCACTGTTTCCGAGTTCACATAAGAAACATGACTGGACTTTTTTCGACTTATATAATTTTAAGTACCACCTGACCAGAAAAAAAGTCCTGCCCATGGTACTTAAGGGCACCCTTACCGTGACGGTCCTTAAGGATGGGATGAGTTGCTACTAGGTGATTCATGCTCCTTTAGCCCGACTATATTGACTACCACATTTCAACACTTACTGTCGGCTATTCATTTGACATTTCAATTTAATTGTGTTCAGGTCAAGCGTCCTCACTAACGCCACCTTTGATCATTTAACGGCCAAGGTTAGCGTTTACATTCAACTTTCCATACTCGTGAATGAACTATCCAAAATATTTGCAATACTGATTGCGGGTGTTCAGTTCTTCACGATGGCCGTCGTGATTTTCTGCGCTTATTGTGCTTTGCGCATTGGAGGAGTCATTGGATTTGTAGCTGGGGCGGCAGCCTTGTTACAGCTCCTAATGGATGTGGCATGGTTCACTATTCTTGCAAATATTGGCGAAAATTCAAAGAATGTCATCGACGGGTGGAAACGAAACGTTCAGATTATGCAATACCATGAAGCTGGGTTGAAGAAAAAGCTAGTCCTACTCCGCCCTCTATGGATTCGTGTCGGAAACTATTACTTTATTGACAGGATGCTAGTGGTGACCATCTGTCAGATCACTTTTGAGAATACTGTCAACGCTCTTCTTGTTTAGGCTTAGAACGATGTGGATCGTCATGGCTATAGTAACATCGACTCGAAAGCATAGAAGTACATTTTAATCAACTACTGCATTTAATACTGAGGTTTTTAAACTTCAGTTTCGAACAATACGTCCTCGCAAGATAAACTTTTCACTTGCAGACAACCAGACAACAGTCACATCTCGTGAGGCACTTTAGCATTGCATGATGCATTGTAGCTGAACATATCGGTGTTAAAGCTCTACACAACAACCAAGCTACACGTTTTACAGCTTTATAATTTTTAAACTTCCCGCACAATGACTCCCCCGAGACGCACCAGTAAATAAAGTCTGCTCATCCCAATCACCCCACAATCCCCACCATTACTCTAAAGTCTGTAAAAATCAATTCCATGTTTTCTCCCTTAAAATTATGACTAATGTCCATGGGTCGCATTACACTCCCTTTCCAAGATCATAAAGCCTTGCTGGATCTTTCCAAATCTCTTGTTTGGTAAAAAGCTCAGTGGGAATTGTAAATCTTTGTGAATAAAAACACAAAGGGTGAAACTTTCCCCTCAACGTTGAGTCATTCAGTCATTTTCCTCAAAAGAACTAACCAACTCACCCTTTTCAAAGAGGTAGAATACCAACCACCCCGTTCTTATAATACCCGGGTAATATATGTACGCACAAACCGGAAGGGTACAGTAGGACTTGGCAGATTGTATGCACACCCCCCTAAGGGTAATATTTTTGTCCACTTGTCCTCCTCCTTCTTTATTCTCATTCTATCATGACCCCAACTTTAATTCTGACGTCATTGAAGTGTGTAGGATAGGACAGAATCCCCTCACAAGTTGTCTTTCTTCTCGGACCCTAATTTGCGAAGCCCGGGCTTTTAGATTTGCCTCTCGGAGTTGTTCATCATGACTCATAATTTTGTGAATATCTAACCATGCTCAAAGTCCGTGCACCATTGTCCCAAGTCTCACCCTCTATCGCATCATCTCTCTTGTTGTTATCTAACATCATCTTCTCGTATCCCATCATCCCTCATCTCTATCATCATGATCATGCTTCTGAAAAGCATACAAGCCTATACCTCAACCTCAAGGACGCATCACAACGGTATTTTGAACGTTGCATCTTCCACCATATCTTCTGGAAGAATATTCACAAATCCAAGCAAGCTTGCCCTTCCCGGTCTTGCTCAATTCAAAATAGCTTGCTCTGCACCTTCTCTCTGACGTAGAACCACCACCAAGAAGAATGTTTACACCAACGGCTCTTGATTTAAAATCCGGGCATCAAAGAAGACTTGAATTTTCCCAAGCCCAGCCTACAAAAGTTTATCGCAAGATAGTCCAGGCCAATGTTCTCTTGTATTCTTAGCACTCAAATCAATCAGAAACTATTCCTCCTGTTCCTCCCTCTTCTCCCTCGGTTCGTTGCCTCTCTGTCTTCAACGCCCCGAGAACAAGTCTTTGTTACCCGGGAAAGCAGAATCAAGAGCCCTTGAAGAAGATGAAGTGAAAGTTGTGGGTACGGAAGTTGAGACATAATCATCATCAACTCCACAGTTCCCTTGTTCTCTTCCTGAATAGAGGATGGTTGTTGAATGAAAAGTGAATGAAACCCCAAGCTACGGGAAACAATGAAGAGCGGACCATGTCATATACTTGTTTGCATCCAATTCCAAAGAATGTCATCAGGGCGAGATGCATATTCTATTTCTAGCTTGGTTCCCTTGTCATTATTGTCATCATCAAGGGAAGCATGAGTAAGTAAACAGGGATAGGAGTTAGAGCAACTCAAGTCAAGCTAAAAGACAGACACAAAGAGACTCCACTTTTCTCGTAAATGACAAGCAGGGTAGTAAACATAATCGTTTGCACAAGCTCTTCTCTTCCCTGGCACAAGGAGGGGGAGGTGTTTCCCCATACTCCCAGAATAATTAATTAGCGCCCTCCCTCAATGAATCACTGATTACTCATGAATTTCAAAAATCTCTGCACACAAATGTACTCAATGAGGGCATTATATCATCGCATAGGGGAGGGGGAGCCTTTTCCCCTTTCCTTGCATCATGTTTCCCCTCCCCTCAAACGGTTGTGGTTGGTGGGAACAGGGGAAATGAAATAGGAAAACCCTTGTTTCTGAAATCAACGTTGCTATATTCAGTTTCAGTATTATATACGAGAAAACCAATACTAAAACGTACTTTCCCGACATATTTTCTCTTCAGTTTCTGTAATAGAATTGCGTTAAAATCCGTATGAAAAGGGTTAATTACTGCATACTCAATGAGGAGGGAACTAGAACGACGCTATAGACATTAAATATATTTCCTCTTTAAATTTTACGAGCTTTGCACACTCCGTTCAAACATGATAGAAGGGCAAGGGCCTGAAAGCAGCACTGAGGTTTGTTTCACTTGCATCTGGTAATGTCAGTCAAGCATCCGCAAAAGTCAGCCATGTATGTACATAGGGAGGAGGGAAAACCAGCTGGGGAAAGCATGGACACATGGGAGAAAGTAGGAAGCGGTCGGGTAGTGCAAAAGAGAGTGTGATAGAACTAGCTGCAGTTGAGGAAGCGATGCCCGGTACTGTCCAAAGAACCGGGTATTCTATGTTGCATGGTGTTCACCGGGATACATACCGGTGACTGTGTGAGAACAAGGAAGTCGGAGATACCCGGCACGGAGTTAATGTTAATGCAGGAGCACAACTTCCTTTTACCCGGGTATAGTCTATCTGTGGAGAGCTGTGGCTGGCGGAAGCACTCATGTAGCTGTTATGTATTTAATTAAGCTTCATTTATTATTATTTATGCTGATGACTCATATTAAGTTATTAGGGGAGAATCCCTTGTATCCAAACTTCTCCGTGGGGATCAACAACACTTTATTAGCCTTCCTTGTTCCGTGCACAGCTAAAACCTCGACAGGAAAAGAGGGTTCGGAACGCGAGGGGAAACTCGGCTAAGCCAGGGATAAGAAATTAAGCACAAGAGAAGGAAACAAACAATTGTAGGATGCTGGTTCGTTGAACAAAGCTTAGACTTGATGTATAAAGATGCGGATGCTAGGATATACGTGTGCTTATTACGCAAAGTTGCACAAACAAGTGAAAGTTTATCTGAGATAATTTTCAAGTTGAGCCCGGTATCAGAAAAGCAACCGGAACGGAAATAGCTTCAGACAATTGATTCAAAGAATTTTAGAATGGCTTTTTTTAAACTTCTATGAGTGTTCGGTATGACAAGAAAGAGCTATATTACTCATGTTATTTACATTTAATTGAGGTATCAGTTACCATGATTTTTGAAGACTCATTGAACGGATGTCGATTAGTTTCATCCTTTAAAATACGGAGTTAATTAGAAGTATAGTAATTATTAAAGGTTTAAGCCACAGGGGCTTAAAGGAGGTTGTAGTTAGAGGATTAAGTTCCCTGAATTTACGTTGAATCGCCCGCGCTGTCATTGATACACAACACAGCTAAAATCAAAGCAATTACAGAGCAGCTAGCAAAATCCTGTTAAAGCAAGCTCTGCAAATCTGTTGCAAGCAAGCTTTTCTCTGAGTAAGAGAGTACAACGTGTTTCCAAGTTATCGGTTTTCATGATACGGATGGCAAAAGCTAAGTGGTTAGTTATGATTATGCATTATCGTTTCTCACTTTTAAGGGTTCTGTCTCATAAGCAGATGTTGGCCTCTGCGGAAGTGACACGACCACAGATTTGTTCTAGGTTTGCTTGAAGAGTGACTCAACGTTTGATTACACAAAAGTTGGGTAGATGACTAATAATTTCCTTTGTTTATACTAGTAGATGCGTGTCCACACTACTTGTTTTAGTTAACGCAATAGTACGCAAGGCTTATGAAAGCTGAAACCCTGATAAAGAGCTTGTGTATTTACACACATGTAGCCAAAGCAGAGCAGATGAGAGAAGCTGGGTTTGCGTCGTATTGATTTTAATATTGTATGCTAATAGAAATATTAGACTACTTCTCTGGAGGTTGGATGATTGGAGTTATCGGAGACGAGATGCGTGGGAAATTTTAGATATGAGATACACGCATTTGATTACAATCGCGTTTATTTGGCTAACGTTTACGTTAAAAGTGGAGCACCAGATGGCGCTACAGAATGTTGTAATAAATGGAATTTTTGCAATGCTATAAAAAATCGGAAGTTTTTGTTTACAACTGCAGTCGTTTTAATGCAAAATGCTGACTTGTTCGTTTTCACACAATTTAAGTTCGTTACAAGTGTATCGTAGTAGTAGTAATATATAAATTACAATTATATTTCTTGTCACTTTTGTGGTTGGTAGGTACAAAAAGAAAAAAAATGACAATAATATATTATAATTAAGTGCGGCACAAATATTTGCGGACAGTAAATTAAAGACCAGCTGTTTTCTAAAAACCGTGGTTGTAATTAATAAGACAAGTACAAAAAATCAAATACATATTCTCTCTCATCTACTACACAGAGCTGTCTGAAAACTTGAGTAAAAGTTCAGCTCTCTCTGCGATCAAAAACTTGTTATGTTTTCTTTTGAAAATATTGACTCGAGCTTCTCTTCCTCCTCCTTCATTCCCATCACATCATTTGGGTAAAGGAGGTTGCGGAAGATGTTAAATAATGAAAAAAGATAATTAATAATAACTTATCTCTTTTGGCTCTTAAAATGCATATACTGGGGAGAGTAATTGACTTGTTTTCTCAAGCCTGACCTGACCTCCACATTGAATTTCTTAGCCTAAGGTGTACATAACCTATACTTAAACATAGAATAATGACTTGAAAAAAGTTTTGTTTTACTTCCAGTAGAAGATTATTTTAAGTGTCAAAAAGAGAGAGAGAGAAACCAAGAGTATTGAAAATGAAACTAGTGACTTGACTTTTGGTGCTGAATTAGTAATGACAACTATAATAAGCTTGTATAGTTGTAAATTTAAGAGCATGTTCAAAAACACAGGAGCAAATGTGCTAGTAAAATGTACATGACTTGGTAATACTCCTTGGGTTTATGGTGATTATAAATTAGAAAAAATTGATTACAAGTTTTACATCTAATTCTTGGCTTTACATCAGTCTGACTTAATTGAAGAATTTTACCTTCCCTCCGATAAAATCCTATACACACATCTCTGGCACTTGGGCACCAGCTCGCTAATTTCTCTTAGGATCCTGTTTTCTATATACATGTTTCCACAATATTTACAATATCTTTACCAGATCAAAATTTTACTTCATGCCGTTTCCCTCTCAAGGAAAGGCTGTGAAGGGATACACATAGGTCTCCAACATTAGTGACTTAAATGCTAAAATCCTTAAAATTAATTATTATCAATATTATTACTTAGTTGGTAGGTAGTAGGTACAGAGGAGGAGGACTTTCTCCGCCTTCTATAGCATCTTTCCTCTCTTTTTCAATGTGTTGTATACACACTTTGGAGGATTAATTGATTAATTCATATGGCCCAATTAAGTTACTCAAGGTGTATGCTTGTTTGGTTGCCCGTAAGCCGGACGTGCAATTATATTTTAACACAGTTCTTTCTCCCCCTTTTCACCTTCTACAAGGATCATGGAAGGGGATCTACAATTACATTAACGTCTCTTCTAACTGCTCTGCTCTGCAATCTTAAGCAGCTGACTAAAGTTACTATAATTACTCTGAGTAGTTGTAATTAGTTCTGTTATTATTGATACATGATAAATCAAGTACTCCTCCCTCTCAGAATAGAGTCCAGACATAAAGCTAAACATAATCATCTGTGACGCTGCTTGGCTAGAGCTGCTGATTAAAAATCAATATGGAATATACAGTACTGACTCTTGAAAAATCTTCAAAGGTTGTGGTAGTGGTGGTGATAACGATGAGGACACTGGATCAATCTCATAAATATTTTTTATATTTAGACATAAATGTCTTTTAATTTTAAAAATCTCGCCCTCATCATTACTCTCTCCCTATCTCCATCTCTTCCTTCTATATGTCTTCTACCTCCTCCTCTCGGGTCTAAACTATAGCATCGACATTAAGTTAATTCACATTAGGGTGTAGTAGCGTATTTACTCGACGAGGAGCACAGGGGACGAACTTGATCCTATGTCATGTCTTCTGCTCTCCATGTGAAGATCCACAGAGCTCTCACAGGAAGAAACCTCGGAAGAGGATGATGCGGAAGATGGCTCTGAATCAGTACCGGCGGAGCTAGCTTCCGAAGATGAAATGCAATTCTGCACAGCTGATGATGGCCAATTCTCACAAGCCTTTAGCTTGGTCTCATATTCTACAAGCTGTCCCATGAAATTCAAGTTGGGGGAGATGATCCTTCGGGCACGTTGAACAAGAGCGTAGGCTTCAAGGGTACTCAGCTTGAACTGTTTCATAATGTAGGCGATGGCGATGGTGGGCGAGCGGCTTATACCAGCCTGGCAATGAATCAGTATACTTGAACCGGATTTATGGGCTTCCTCTGTAATTGAAAATTGAAATATTATAATGCATTCATTAAGTATTCAGAGAATTACTTGCAAGAAAAAAAATCACTAAGAAATCTTTCTAATAGTCAAAAGAGCACGATTTTCTCCACCCTTCCCAACCTACAGTGTAGGTTGGGAACTCCTACAGAGAGCAGATGACCTTTCACAAACAATCCGGATGGATTGGAGATCAAGGTAATGGCAGGTGGGAGGTTATAGGGAATAATGATTTCCCAAACTTTTCTTATTATCTTGGACAGGGGGAAAATAATTCAATAACTTGTTCACGTGATAGAAAAAATATAATAAAACACAAGAGGGACAAGAACATATTCTTGGATTCCCGGTCGCACTAAATACATGTTTCTTCCATTCACTTCCTATTTCTGAGGGAATCAATAACCTTTGTTCCTGCTACAGTTGTACAAGGAAAATATTTCTCAAATATCCAACAAAGCAAACCTTTAGAAAAGAGTTACAAAGACCGAGAGAAAATCTTTAAGGAGAAAGTAGAGAAAAGGACTTTCTCTCTTGAGAAAGTTTGATTAAACCGCTAGGAGCAGGCTGGTATTGCTTTCTTTGTGGGAATAAAAGAATTCCCTTCACCCCTGGAATAAAAAGCCTAACTTTTCTAGTTACAATTTTATTATTTGAATTCTTTACTCGCTTTTATTCTTTCCTATTCAATAAGCTAAAGAATAAAAAAAGACAGATGTGAACAATTGAAACTCCAGGTGGGTTTGATCTTTTAGCGACATCCATTCCCAATTATGTGAAGGAGAATGAAAAAAATTTCCCAAGGAGATTGAAACTAAGAAATCAAATATCATGATAATAAAATATATCCCTATGCTTTCTCCCCGTGTAGCCTCAACATGTTTTCTATAAATGTCATCTGTCCTTTCTCCACTTTCTCCACCTATCCTCAGCCATCTGTCAGGGACATTGTCCACAACTATTCACATTCCCAATTCAATCGCCCCATCACTCCCACTTTCTTCCAGAAGCGGATAATACCAGACACCGTTCCGTTTCATTGCTTTCTCCCGCACGCTAACCTGCTCTTTTGACCTTAGAAAATCGGAGAAAGAATAAGAAAAGGGCCACTTACCGATAAAATCACAAGCGTCTTCAAAATAGGGTGCTAAATTCTCGCACAAATTGTCTGACACGGGAATTAATTTTGTTCGGAATCCAGAATCTTTGCTCAAGTTATTGTTATTACTTGGGCTTGAATTAATCTCACTCTTGCTTCCAACACGGTTGTTCTCGTTGTTATTATTAGTACTTCCATAAGAGTGCCCTCCGCTTCCGGCAACTGGCCGTGTTACGGACAATATGTAACGAATCTTTAAACGATCCAATAACTCTACGTCGCAGGCATCCCGGGCATTTCCCACATACAGAAACGGTAAAACTTGTGTTGGTGGCTCGTTCTCGTAACTCTCATGACACTGTCCAGCTGCTCCAGCCCAGTCTGATGAGGGAGACAGCGTGGGTAGGTACGGTGAAGAGGGTGAGGTAGCCATTCCGCTTGATGCCATCACAGGGCCGCCAGAGGGCCCTCCTACGTTACTGAGATCCAAAGAAGCGTTTGTTGATGACTCGCATAAATCGCTATATAGCCGGTTGAATTCTTTCATTCCACCTGTAACACAAGAAAAATACAAAATTATTAATCACTGTTTAAAATTGTTAAAATATTTACTTAAATTAAAGTCATTTTTTTTAAAACTCTCATCCTAATTCCAGACTGATTATTAGTCACCCTGCTACTCTATGCCCCCTGTCTGCCACGCCATTTCCCGCCATCCTCTTATCTGTTATCGAACAAAGCCACAATATCCGACAAAAATTTAATTATCTCTTCCCCGCTTCGTAAACCACCTCACGTCCTTCCTGTTTCCTACGTTCCAGATTGCAGATACTACGTTTCACGTTCTCTCCATTTCATATGCTCTTTTAGCCGTTCCTTACGTACGTTTTCCATACTCTTTCCCATCGATTCTCTTCCTCTTCGTGCCTTAATCTTGCTAAAGCTAGCTATCAAACTTTCACCACCACAATTTTGCGTGGGTGGCGGACGTGTTTAAACCTTGCTGGAACTCTACCAATATGTAAACCAACCGCTGTTCTCCATCCACCCCGAAACTCAATTAAGATCAATTCGCATTCTCTCTTCAAGATCTGCCAATCTACAAAAGCCATTAGAAATAATCTGTCAATACTGGATTCCAGTAATTCCCCATACTTTCTCCTCCTCAATTAAACAACCCACGCGATTTCCGTACCGTAAGCTAAGAAGAATAGCAAATAAGTTGGATCTATTCTCGAGAAAAGGCAAAATCCCAAGGACTTAGCAATCCCCAGTCCTGTGGACTTGGAGTGAGCGAAACTATAAAATCCAAAATTAAACAATCCAAAGGATCACTTCTCTAGAGACTAAATCCGATTTAAGTCTGGAAATCTCTCTCCAATTCTTTGTTTGGTTGGATGCTCATTAAAATCTCAGTTTCAGTACGCTTTCACCTACTCTTTCTCCTCTTCGTTTTTCCACTCACTAATTCAAGAGAACATCAAAAAACTTCTACTACCCGCTCGAACATAAAACCGGAACCATACATTTCCCTATATCCTCTTCCGCCTCTCTTTAAACTAATAGACCTTCTCCTCTTACGTAAATATACCCTGTAGACCCATAAATCCTCTTGGCAAAAGCACTATCCTGCGCCCACAACAATAAATTTACTCTCTGTACACTAAATCAGTCCTAAACTGAATCTCACCCGCTAACTTCAACTCACAATCTATCAGATACAAGCTTTCTCCCAATCTTTCTCTAAATTGTCTCATTCAAACTGCCCCGAAATAACACACACAATGCGTCATTGTCACAGAGTCACACCCGTTGTTTAATTCACTGTATAAAATCCATTCAATTACCAGTTTTCCTAGCCACAAGTATATTAGTTCGGACATAAATCCCTTCGGTTGGAAGCCGCCAAAATCGTTTCCGCTCCGTCATTTTCCCACCAATTTTGAGATCCATTGCAATAGTAATTAAGTAATCACTCCAACACTTGTACGTTTCCAGCAAAAATGTCTTACTTCCGTTTAGTCAACCTCTCTTTGGTTAGAATTAAAATCAATTGTCTATTGTGTACACAGTAAAATTCCAGAAACGCTCAGCGCTCCCAGTTACACTTGGCACTAAGAAATCAGCGTCTTATCTCTTCTACCTCCAACTCACAAACAGTAATAATTACTTTCTAGTTAACCTGAGTATTACCACACACAGCTTCCAACTGTACAGGCTAAAAATACTCTTCAGTCAGCAGCCCAGTTACTTGCACCAGGACTGATTTCTCTCCAACCTTCCAGTCTAATTATACGAATCCATCTACTAGGAATCACCTCTTCTCTCCGCACTTTATGAGTCTTACACGCAAACAAATTCTACTTCTGAATCAGCACACACGAGTCAACAGACTATACAGAGGATGATTTCCCAGCTACTATAGATAATATACTAGCATATGCCCTCAGTTATTCCGTCAGCCGCAGCCCCTCCAACAAGCTAAAAGCTTAATATATTATTCTACGGCAAATACGCAACATGAAGCAATACAACAATGCATGATTCATCGCCTTCTATCTCCCCCAACTCTTATCCCTTCTTAATCCTTTCAGTACATATATTTACCCTTGCAGACCACCCCTCTACCTACTGCATTGTATCACCACTCATATACAGTCCCCGCCAGAACAATAGTACCGTAGCACAGTCGTAATACCCTCCTTCCTTAAAACACGGTTACTATTACACTCTTAACTACTGTAGTATCATCATACGCTCCTGCCTCCTGATTCATTAATTACACATTCTCTTATAATATCCGTTTTTTAGTTCCTGGTCAGCAAACTATTACTAAGCGATGTATGTAGCTAGGGAAACTGTCCATACATGTGTCATACTACTGGAGTCTTTCAGACTTGTGCATGAAACACTCGAGAGATTATCAGAAGAAACAACTTAAGCTATATACATTTTATCATACACTTGACATATTTTCCAGAACCTTTTCAATAACTGATAAACAATATCAAAAATTGACCGTTACCCTATCCCTCGCTATGCTTTCTTACTAATGGTCTGACTGGAGCACAGGTCGGTCTGAAGCGTCGGCTATGAAGTCATAGTTTGCCCTGTTTCTAGGCGCAAATACATATTCATATCCTCTCGACTTCCCCCAAAAATTCTAGCAGCAACCGAACCCCTGTTATCAATGATTCAATACTTACTTTGCTTTCACTCCCTCCGTATCTATTACGCACACTCGTAGTAGCCCCAGTTTACTACTGCTATCAACCTCAGCCTACTAATATTAATAACTGTATGACTCACTCGAAATATATATAAAAAAACAATCACTCTTTAATCAAAATTCACTCGGAATTTCAAACACTCTAGCTGCTGACTGGCAGATACCTTGTAATCTGGTGATGAGGAAAAGATAACTGACACATACTGTAGACACAGACCCGGTAGATTAGGTAGACACGATCCCTGCATGTGCTTCCGTCCAGTGCCAAATTTCAACTGCTCAATCTGGCAATCTGTCTCTGACTCGCATCCCAAAAATTCATCAACGTTTTCTTCATTGTTGTATGCATTGCTCATTTCAAAAGAGTAAATTGCACCAAGTATACCTACCTGTCTGTACTGCCTACCTGTCAAAACCTGAAACCATCATCACTGCCCCACTGCCCCCTCATGGTAAATACCCAGGTAAGTATGCACAGGCAGATTCATCATCATCTCTCCTCCACGTAAGACAAGCTAGCTCAAGCTACCTGAATCTCTACGAATCTTCTCGGCTTTTACCTTGGCTTCCACCACCTCCTCCGTGACGATCTGCAGGTGTGTTTTACCTAGATGCTAAATGCACGCACACACATCTACCTTCGCACTGTGTGTGTGCTTCACCTAAAACGTAGAAGAATTTCGCAGGAGGCAACGTTCGCCATTTCTATGACACATTCATGCCCTTCTCCACGTCGTAAAAGCTTTACGAACTCAAGAATTTAAGTGATAACATATCGCAGGACCTCCTGGAAATTGCATTACGCTGCATTAAAATTGCCATGTATCAACGGTTAGGAGGAAGGAACCAAACGTTATCATAGCTGCCCAAAAATATAATGTAAAATGGTGCGTTCTCAGGATGTAGTTCTTTTGCGAATATCATTTCCATGTTTACAAGTTCATCTTTGTACAAGTTCACCGAAATCTTGAACGAGTCATGCGTGTAGGGTCATTATTACGGAGGATAGATCATGCAATGTCCTATGTTGAAAACGAAACGTTAGTCACTTCTAAATACGGTCTTTCCTTCTTCCTTCGAACGAAATATTCGGAGGATTAGTGTATGCGCATATTTTACCGCTGAAGTAATTAACGGAAATTGTGAATGACTGATGGAGTAATGCCTAATGCAATCCCAGTCATAGTTCTCAAGTACAAGTAGGCAGGATTTCGGTGAAATATGCCCAAAAACGCTTAGGGCAAAGGCATAGAGGATTATAAAAAATAATCCTCTCAAATGGAGTAAGCGATAGCATATGAACTTGTTGGGCTAACGCTTTAAACCTACCGGTGCGCTCATTCTCTGACTTTCTGGTTCATCTGTAGTTGACTCGCAAGAACAAGAGAATCATGCCACCCCAAATTCTCTTTCCTTCTTTAGGTACTTAATCAGAGCAGATTTCATATGAAACGTGTATGAAACCAATAACTGAGTCATTGATTTTTAAAACAAATCCAAGCCCAAAATGCATTACCACCAGCTATCCTGCCAGCTCCCTTTTCCTACCACTCTCTTTCTCATTAGACTGAATGGTTTCTTTTTCATTTCTTTTGACTGCACCAAGAAGGGCAAAGGGTAACATACAGCTCGGAGATTTTTAAGCCTTTGTTTTCCCATTAAGCTTATTTCCACCATTCTCACTGCTCATTATCCATTAAGACTTATGTGTTTAATAAGTCATCATCACTCTGTATTTTCCCACTCGGCTTTCTGCAAGAGACAAGTAGTAAAACTCACGGAGCTTTGCTACTCTTCATGCTCTTGTAACACCGAGTTTCCTTCCACTGTAGCCTTTGAAGGAAAAAATACACAATTATGGCCATGACACACCCTCCCTTCTTGAGCAGACGTTTTGTCTTATAATAACTCTGAAGAGTTTATGGAATCATCTCTAGCTGCAGCTTATGTCTATGCAATAATGGCGATGATGTTTATGTTGATGGGCTGGCAGGAAAATCCCTTGGAACGTAGTTTTGATATGCTTTGCTGCGCATCTGTAGGAAAACTTGAACAAAACTTACGGCTTGAGTTCAACCTCGTCGGTGACTTAATTTCATCCGCACATGAGTAAAATATTCCTACATCCTGCAGGGTTTAATAACTCCTGGGCGTTAACTCATGCCAATAATAAGAAGCTCTTCAAGAGACAGGTGAATTAAATTGTAATTATTAAATCATAATTTAAATTTTATTTTGCGCGAAACAGCAGATCTTGATACTGATCTCCGAAGGTGATGCAATGCATCCTGGAATCAATTAAATCAAAATCATAGGTTGTGCTTTGCAAAATTGCAACTTATCGTCCAACACCTGTCCGAGCGGACCAGATGACCAGCTCACGCACCTATGGATTAAAAGAGTGAGATAAGCCAGAGATGCAGCTTGAGTACGTATTTGTGTTGGTGAACATTTACTAATTTACACAAAATGTTAGCAATTCGGACCGCACGTGTTAATGAATGAATAAATAATCATAAATTCAAATCACGCCGTATACAATCCAAACTCAAGTGCAATGTAAGTCTGACTGACCCTACCCATCCTTTTTTGTATATTGTATTCGATGATGTCACCACATTCTAGAACATTCTATAAGTAATGCGATTTTGATAAGCTGGACCTATGGATTTTAGAATGAATGAGAGATCTAATAAAACTAGCCATTAGATTACATTCCCTCATTCCCCGCTTCGGTCAGAAGATAGTAGCTGCAGTTAGCCACGACCATATCTTACACTCCATGGTTACTTTTGAAGAGTGTCCTATTTTTATGATATCGCACTATTCTTCATGGAACTGGTGCTGCGATTTAAATTTAGCAAACTTCCTTTTGTTCAATTGTTGTGGCAAGACTCTAAGAAGTTGAGTGAGGCTTGTTGAAATTATACAAAGGGCAAAGAGAAGGATCTCAAGTTTCCGCTAGCCAGCGCCATAGAGTCTAGCAAAAGTTAAGCTATGAAAAACTTGATATCTGTTTTGCAGTACCCTCTCAGGATTGATATCAAGTTTCTCTCATCCTCGGAGCCGAGTAGTCTGTCTTGTTATAAAGAGCCAGGGACGCGTTTCCGCTCTCAGCTTTCCCTACAACCGAGAGCTTCCTGTCTTACAAGGATTATAATAAAGAGATGATGCCCTCCTAGAAATCTTATTTTTAGCAAATAATTTCAAAAGAAAGGAAGATGAGAAATCTGCTGCATCCTCGGTCAAAAGATTGCTTGGATTCTTGGGAGGTGTAGGAAAATTTAATTCTTGCGTTTCCAATGAAAATTCTCACAGATTTTAAATTAACTTATTATTATAAATCCAAACCTCCCGGGTCGTATATTCTTTGGATAAAAAATACAGGATATTTTATGCAAGCTCAAATGCTTTGCAGCTTATTCATTCACACACCTACGCAAAATTTACAACTCCCTCAACCGGATGCCAGGAGCTATTCAGCATGATGATGACAGCAGGGAGAAGTTTTTTTCACATCTTTTTACATCATCAAATCATGCTATCCTCGCACTTGCTGTCTTATGCAAATTCTCAGAGGTATGAATCCAGCGCCATTTCATCATAGCCATACAAGCTTTAAACCGGACAACGTATTTTGAACATCTCATGAATTTTTCATTTAAAATCATATGAATAATATGCTAAACACTTTGCAAAAATTCCACAAAAGTAAGCAAAAATCCATACAATTTAAACTTCATCGTAATCATAAATTACGAGGGACCACGAAAACCGAACCAAACTCCAGGCTCCTTGCCGACGAAGATAGAGTCACATTCCAACTGACAGATAACAGGGCGAGCGAGTGCCAAGCCCTGGCTTTTTTTGATGGGACAAGAAGATTTTAAGACAGGAGATAAACACGTACCAATGGCAATGGCCAACTATGGAAAACTCATTCATAAAAATTCTGAGCATGGTGCAATATTCAGTTTTCAGCAATACAAGCCAGACATTTGCTCTAAACTTTTTACTCCATACACAACCGGTACATTCCGGCTAAAAAGTTCCAGCAGTTTGTATTCCACCTCCTCCAGACGAAGCTGTTCCCTATTTTTCTATCGTACGACGAACATTTAACTCGGAAGTCAAGACGAAGACACTTGATAAAAGCCCACGGCTTGCCCAAAGCTAAAGAGTTTTAGACTTGCTTGTCTTCATGGTATTTTCTTAGTGTTTGCCTATTTGAACCTCCAGGCTACCTAAGCATAATAGACCAGAGAAAATGATGATTCTCATTAAATCAACTAGAATATTTATCTCATTTAGCCTCCGGTTAAAATCCACCCACTAGAAGTGCTAGAAAAACTACGTCAGTATATATTCAGTAGCTGCTTGAGATAACAGTTCAGGATGGGTTGCAATGGAACCGGGTTTCAGTTTAAACGAATACTATAACTAGAATAACAGGAGGAAGATTAATGTCTATTAAGATGACAGACGTCATAGATGATATGATGGGGGTACTGTGGTAAAATATTACGGGGATTTATGTATCTCTGTATCCATCATATACTTCATGCATTGACGTCAAAACGGTTAGAAGTTAAAATTAAGTGTGTATTTCTCCATTCCCTTACATGTCTCATTTTCATATATATTGATCGTAATTTCGCAGTAACCAACCGGACCGCAAGATCCCAAGAAAACCTTTTTACTCCAAGCTAAAAATAGCTTTCAATCTTCTTCTTCTCGTTAACTTTTACAAGTGGTCAGGGATGTACATGCTTGGCTTCAGTCAGGAGAATTACGGTGGGGATGTGGGAAACCTATCCGGAAGTAAAAGTATTCGGAAATAGAAAAACTTGGACTACTGCTACGTATATGGTTTTTGCATATTTGAAACTTTTATAACAAAGAATCAGCCCGCTCTTTGCTTTCATCTCTTTCGCAACGCATCCATCAAAGGTGAAAGACTTGAAATTTGCGAATTTGGCTATTTCTGGTTTTCGCGATTTTTTTACCTTCGGGATTATTTTTCCTTGGAGACAATATGCTTGTCAGTCTTGGATAACCAAAGAAACTCGAGGATTTTGCAACAGAGGCTGAGAATAAATGCTCAAGTTTAGCTGGTGCAACAAAAGCCTGTCACGTCTAAATATTTTACAATGGTGTCTTAAAACCTTTCAGCAGATAGACAGGCGGGTGACTGACAGCATTATATATAGCTCACCAATAATGCGTGCCTGTCCACGTGCACAATATACAACGTGAAAACGCTACGTACGGTATGCATCCAGTAATAGCAGCTTGGAACGTGAAGAAGAGATGATTTAAATTCAGCTGGCCCAATTTACTAAAAAAGTGTCCACACTCGCAGTGAGTGAATGAGACAGTCATCCAGCCTTGCTGCAATATGTGTTTTGTGAATGACAGCTTATTTTTAGAATATGTTAAATAAAACATGCTGCATAACGAATGTAGGATTCTGTGGGATATCAACCGCCGAGGAATAGCAGGCAAGCTGATGGTAGATGAAGAAACTGTTTTACCTTCAATTTGCAACACAACAGCTACTTATTGCTAGACAACAAGTTAGATATTTTCTCAGGGTTGTGATTCTACTATTGTGAGTCGAGGTTAACTCTAGTTTCAGCATTCAACGGCCTTGTGCGAATTTTTTGCCAATAGATTCATCGCCTCAATGCCTCATGCCAACAGCCAGCCAACTCAAACAACCGATACTTGTCCCAGGACTTTTGGAGCATTACAGCGTAAAAATCCTAGTTTGTTAAATATCTTGTATAATTCGGGTCTTTCGAACTGGTACTGAACCTTAACTGGAGTACAATTAGCAAAGATTGGCTCTATCATTATTTCAAATTCTGAAATTCTGTACCACGGGACAACCTCCAAGCTTAAACAATTTGTGACAGGCTAATACATCCAATAACCTTGCTTTCAACTCAAGTTATACTTGCCTAATTAATTAGTCCAGCTAATTTAAATTTCAATAGGCTGTCTTCCTAAATTACTTTACTTAAACAGGATTCACACTCGATTAATTAGCTTAAAGTTTGAAAAGGTCATTGAAGCATATAATGTGTAAAACTTGGGCCATTTTAGCAACTTTGTCCTAACTCTATCCTCCTAAGTAATTTATCTTGCGGTCTATAGCTGGTTGCACAGATAGAATCTTCCCTCTCCATTAATTTTAGCTCTTCTTGCATGTTGCAGCACTAGCAAACTCACCAACTCCTGAGCCAATTATCCCCATCTACGGACACGCATTAACTAGATAACCGTAGACTTGAAGCCTGAGACTTCAAGTCTGAAATTCTTGGCAGTGAAAGCAGCCCACTTTTCCCTGGCACTCTTTACGCTAAACTCTTTATTTTCCCCCAAAACTTTTCTCCTTTTGTCTTGAAACTTTTTGGATTTGATAAACTAATTTAATTTATTCCAAATTCCCTTCCCTCTGAAGCTAATTAACCGCATGCATTAAATCAATTCACTACCAAAGTAACCAACAAAAGTAATCTTGGTGAAACTAAAAACTGAACCCTGATATCAAGCCTTAATTATTTTTCAGTAACCATAGCTACTAAGCAGTCTAAATTTTTGAGCAATTCTAAAATTCGCCTTCTAATCTTAGAAATAAACGTAACTATTTTAAAACGCATTGCGTAAATTCCAAACTCACCAGTCAAATAAATAGGTTGTCGATTTTCTTGCAATAAATGCTGAAGAACAAAGGAGACGGAGCTTGCCCATCCAGCATCAAAGTTGAGATCACTAGTTCCCTCATCATAGACAATAATGTCCCGATATTTTCCAGTCATGCCATTAGTATGATAAATCCCGTTGCTATGGTGATGATGATGATGGTGGTGATATTTGGTGGGATTGTTGGGAAAGCTCCATCGGTTGTTGTTGCTGATGACTAAATCCAGAACGGATCCAGAATTCCGGACTCGTTTCCGATTAAATCGATCTGAGCAAGCAATGTGTACAGCTCCGCGAATATGGTTGTCCATGTAATTCAAATAGCCTCGACAATCCAGGAGGATGTAGGGAAGTCTATGCTTGTTGTGACTATTGGAGCTGACCCTCCGGGCCAAGTCATGACAATCTATGGTCCTGACTTGACTCTTGAGGTCGATGGGGACGGGGGACGAAGGGTTGGATCCACCACTGCTTCCAGATGAACTTCCACCAGTTCCGGAAGAATTTGAACGGTTGTTCATCGTGAGCGTTAAACGCAATTTCTCCCGACGCCGAAACGCTGACGGGGGAGGAAGCTCCGTTTCTACTGGTCCAGACATTTTCGTTGTAGTTAGTATGGTTTCACTCTTTAAGTTTTCACAATTTAGTCAAATTTCTGTAACACAATTAAAAACTTGGATTAGTTTCACAGTCTGACGGAGTTCACCCAGTTATACACAAGTTCAAGGGGAAATGTGAAACCGGAAGTAGGTATATTTGCACAATGTAAACGCAATGTTTTCTCCACGCGCTATGATTCTTCTGACTCATATCCCGAAAATTCCGCACATTCGCAATATATAAAAACAATCAACAGTAAATACTATCAAATAGTTCCGCACGCAGCAATTCTTTAAATAAGCTCTGTGAATTTTGAATACACATTGAATTCTAGTGAGCACAGCGTTTTTCATTTGGACAGAGAGAAAGAAGTCTGTTCAGGACAAAAACTTTTAAGCAACTGAACTGATTCATTCCCCTTACACACTCTTAAATCCCAGGTTTGCTTTTCCTCTTGCCTTGGCCTGGCCTACCCTCTTGTCCTCGTCCCCTCTCAAAAGCTTATCATTCAGCAGATAAACAGAGAGAACCAGGGTTTCCTCCAGCAGTCCTCTATGAAAGCCTTAGGTTGCACAGCTCTCGCTCCTTGATACTTGTTTTTTGTATTGTTACAACACTACTGGTATATATACGTAGAAAAAGCAATTGCCCGGAGGCATATTTGTAAGAGCTATTAGAAAACTAGTAAACGCCATGTATCATTAAAATATTTCGGGTAGTTCCACAAACAGAGGACAGAGAAGAACACAAGGATTTCCAAAATAAGACTGCAGAGATGGATGGTGGCGTGGTGCGTGTGAAGTTACACAATCTATTCTTAAACCGCCCTCTTCTTATCCTATTTATAAATAAGTTTTAGCCGACAACATGACTGACGAGCAAGTTCCCGGCAAACTCTGCAACTCTCTCAGACTTGTATGATTCTTTTAGCTACTGTTTTTACACACAAGCGTCTATAAACACCGATTCGTCTATAACAACTGCCAAGTAACCGACGCAGGTCTGGGGCATTATGCACACCCTAGCTACTAATAACCCTTGGACAACCCCCTCTTCACAAAGGCTAATCATATGCACAAAGCCCCATGTTGTAACTGACACCAGCACAAATGATGAGTCACACAGAGCAGCTTATGATTTTACGCGCTCTCATACCAATCACTTCCATCTTATCATCTCCCCCCTCGTCTCCATCTCCCCTCCCTTCCTCATTCAACAAACCCATGAACTTGATGTCTCATATACAGATTCATTCACCACCACCCGCCCAGCCCTAGAATACCCGGACCGATTCCCGTGCCACGTCAGTCACTCGCTCACGCGGTTTAAATATTTTCCCCTCAACTTGATCATTTCCCCTCCCATCTATAAACTCAATAGCGTAGTTCGGAAGCGTGTGCGACCAAAGCGGAGAGAAGTCTCGTCCGCTTTATGCCTCCCCGGGTTTTCTGGCTTCTTTCTCATCCCCCCTCCTGAAGCTCTTCAAGTCTTCCATGGCTCTCTGGGGGAGAAAATCTTGAAGAAATAGCCCTAAACACCCTAAGAAAGATGACACATCCTGTAGGCAACACCAAGAAACAAGACGGAAGGAGAGGGGAAAGGGAGCGCGGGGAAAGTGGAGAATGGGCCGTGAGAATAGGGTGAGGGTGAAACTAGTCGGGGTGAAAACTCGTCCATTTCTCCACCTTATCCACTCTCAAGGAGGAGAAAGCAAATCTTTGGTTTCTTATCCAATTATGAGTCAACCTTCAGAACCATGCAGCCTATTCAAGCTTATATAGTTCGTGGTGGCTGGGATTATTTAAACCATAGTAACTATGAAGGCTTTCAATGGAATTTTCCGAAAAATTCTAACTTTCCCTGTGTTTTGACATGCTTTAGGGCTACTTGAAAAAAAATTCATAAACTTGGCATGATTTTTGAGCAAATAGTGGAAACATTAGCCACGACGATGGTGGCGACACCTGTGACAGAAACTTGAAACTATTTCATTCGGTTCCCTGCAGGTATATAAGGTTGAGACTTTTAAACCTCTGCTCTGATGATCAAATCAGTGTACGAATAGATCTGGATTAGCCTAGGCGATACTAGCGCCACCTGGATAACGTGTGAAAGGATGTATTTGTTCGAGTATTGACTTTGGGTTATAGTGTAACTTTCCTCTCACGGAAGGACGTGAATCATAGCCACAACCAGGATGGATAACGGGAACGGGGGGACAAGAGCCGGAAAAACGATAAGAAAACAGCCTCAAACCATAAAGAAAAGAGTGAATCAAGCTTGGTTTCCTCTCTTCCCCTCATGCTTCTTGTATAATTCTTGGGATATTCTTAAGGAAGGGGGAAAGTACAGGGGAAAAGAGGGGAAAGGGGAGCAGTTCAGAGGGAGGGAGGAGAGAGGATTACATATGGCAACAATTTCCGTAATTTTGCCCCTCCTTTAACTCTCTTCTTCTTCTCCGCCTTTCCCTTGTATTCTTCTTCTGCCCTTCTGGCCACGGATTTCTCAATGTGGCTTTCACCCAAACGGGGATTTTACGAGGGGAAAGTAACATTTACAAAGAATAGATTTAGAATGCTCTTGGAATCCTCTCGGTGTCGCTCTGCTAGTAAGTACGCCCCATGTCCTTCCTACACATCTTCCCACACTCTCATCATTGCACAACTCTCCAGAATTCCGTGCATCAATCTACCCCTCACGCTCTTTAAACCCTCAACAAGGGCCAACGGAATCCTGGAATCAGAAACTTGGAATCTTATGTCCCCGGATCTTCATGTAACGGAATTTAAAGAATCCCTCTACCCGACCCTCTTGAATAAGACCAATGAGCAGAGCACAACCTCCAAGGCTCTTGTTCATCCTCTCCTCTGTTTCCTCCACACTTTCTCCATCCTTCTCTGCTTTCACCAGAATCATTTCTCCCACTCCACTCAGCTCCTTTTCTAAAATCCCCCACCTCCTCCTCTTATCATTTCCCATTCCCTCTTGTCTAAGCCCATCCTCATGATGAATCTCTTGAAATCTTCTATTCATTCCCAAGACCAAGAGTGTCTTCCACCAAGGCCGCATCAGCTTACGAGTTACAGATAGGGAGACATTCAAAACCTCTGGAATCACCAACCCGAATCTCCCGCCTACCACTTCACCCACCCACAAACCCCACCCGCCCTTCCGCCATTTCTTCCTCTCTAATGAGAAGCAGACATGTAAAATTTTGCATTACACTCACTTTTATTGCCACATGCACTTTCTCTTTGCCGATTTGAAAGCATTTGAACAAATCCACCATCCAGAAAAGCACGACTTTATTACATCTTCCCGGCGGTGGCTGAAGCCTACACGGTTTGTGGTGTAAAGCAAGCAGCACTCATTCCGCCTTCTCTTATTATTATCATCTTTCCGGGGGAGGTTGTTGGCCGGATTTATGAATCCCACGCAGGAACCGCTCCAGTACAAATATCATTTATCAGACAAGTACAAGGATTTCGCAACCACCAACTACCACCAGCCCCATGCTTGAACAGAAACCTTGAATTCTGACGCGAAAGAGTAAGCAAGCCCCTGGCAACTAACTTGTACTGACTTTCTCTTTTGGCGCTTGCTTTCACCACCAACTCATCCAGTAAATACTCTATATATTGCTTAAATTGGCGTTTGTATTTGCATCCCTCCCAGGATTTTGGAAATCTTTAATTTTCCCCATCGTCCTAGAAGAAGGCGTCTGCAAATTTTGGAAGCGTAGGTGGGATGGGACTTGTTACCGTGTATAATTTGCAAACCGCCGGAAGAAACATCAAAGAGAAAAAGCTTAGTGAACCTTGCAAAATTACCAAAGCAAATACCAATAAACGCCCAAGTGAAAGGCGCACAGAAGAACGTTCAACTTTCTCCTGGAAAGCTTCCATCAAAGTGTCTCGGAAACTCGAAATATATTTCATCAC
This sequence comes from Sminthurides aquaticus, assembly GCA_906901655.1. NCBI lineage: Eukaryota > Metazoa > Arthropoda > Collembola > Symphypleona > Sminthurididae > Sminthurides > Sminthurides aquaticus. Next base: position 3,686,784 of record CAJQTT010000010.1, read on the forward strand.
CTCCCCACAGCTGCCAATTAGTTCGACTCGCTTAAATTCCTCGGTAACAACAACGCAAATTTGCTGACATGGAATATACAGTCTTCTAGATAACCTACACATCTATATCTCCCATTCTCCCCTTGTATTCCTTTAACTTTTCCCCACACGTCCGCCAATTTTACATAAAGCTTTTGCGTAGGCGAGCTCTCATTAGGACCTGCCTTCCATACAATCCTCTTAACTACCTTAAAGTATACATCCTACTTGACTGCTGAATTCTTGCTTGCTCCAAGGCTTGCACCACGGAGCTAGAGGCCAAGAGATGTTGAAAAATTTCGCCATCTCATTTAACGCCCAAGCTGGGAATTAATCCTCCTCCCTCGAAATGTGAAGAGACGGGAAGAAGAAGGGATGTGGGCAGAAAATAGAGGAGCGGACGGAAGAGAAGCTCTAAAAATCCCATTAACAAAAAGCATAATGGGAATGGCTTTAGTTGGTCCTTTCAAGAGAAGAAAATCCTCTCTAGTGGCAGTTCCTTCACAATTCATATAGTCAGCTTTGCTAAAATATTCTCCTTGAGCCGATTTAGTCTTCTCTATACGCTTCTCTAAGCTTTAGTGAAAGGGTTGCGGTCCAAAAGATAAATTACACCATATTATTCTACTATCATCACTACCTACAATCCTGAGGGAAATGGCCTAGGACTGCGGCATACGTATAGACCAAATGCTATCTTTGTCTTTTCCTGGAGGAAAATCTATCCCACGCTCTCATTAGTCCTCCTGTAACAGTCCTGAGCCTCTTATCTATCAAATGAAAGCGAAATCCAACGATTCAAATAAAATCAGCAAACATGTACGTCTACGCCCACGAGCTTCAAATGAAACGATGCTCCGAGAAAACGTTGCTTTCATTCATATCCTATTTTCGTGTACCCAAAGAGTTCATTAATTCTGACTTAGGAGATTCTGATTCTAGACGTCCTAAAATTGTACGCCTTTTGAATTCAAACGTGCCGCGATTCCGGTGTTAGAATCGGCTGGTGGGCTAAATATTCTAAATATACCTGCCTTCCTCATTAGTCACCTCTCCTCGTTACCTGTAATTGACTCATCTCTCTCACGTCGCTGTCACTAAAGAAAACCCGACGCGCTTCATTCAAAAAAGGGGAAATCAAATACGACGACAAAATAATGATGATTCACTTATCAAAGAGCGCAAAAGCTATACTTGCTTTCACCCCTCCATCGCTCCCTCTGCCTTTCACTTTAATCCTTACGTTCGCTCCACGCTTGCTTTCCCCCGTCGTCCCTATGAATGAATTTCCCCTTGAATGATTATTTATTCCCAAGGAAATTTTCACCAACAACTGACTATCCACCAATAGCCTCGCAGGAGAAAGCCTAAACATAATAAATACAGGAAACCCTAGAGAAACTAGACTTTCCCCTCTTAAAATTTCCCCCCGCTTTCTGCTCCTCACAGAAGAGGCTTGAATTCCCTAGGATTTGAACCCCCCGCTTTCACTGAGTCACTTCTTTCCTGTCATGGAAAAATGAGAAGCTCTTGAAACCAGACTCGAAATCCTAGGATGCAGATGAGTGGGGCAAGAACACGAGGGGACAAATCCACTATTGTCCCATACACACTCCTCCTCCTAATAATCTATTACTTCTTTTTATATAGTTTTCCATCCGCATCGAAATAATAACCGGGATTTCCTTCCCCATTCCATGCATATTCAAAAGTGACAAGCTGACTGATCCTCAATCCAGCTTGTCAAAGCCCATATCCTCTTCTTGTTTGAATTTTCAATAGTCCTCCCTCTAAAACTTTCCCTTGATCTCTCACCATGTATAGCACATGCAAAAGGCGACCCACGCAGCCCTTTTCGCCCTCCTTCTTCCTAGCCGCTAAATTCATTCCGTATATCATCCAACTAGCTAACCAAATAGTACAGTCACTCAACGTGGAAACTGATCATCCCCAAAAACATTACGTGTCAAAGAGGGGGAAGAGCGTGACTCAATCCAGGGATGAGACACCCATTCCTAAACCTAGAGCTTCTCCAGTGTGTGGCTTAAAAAATCTCTCACAAACAATGACAAAATACTGGCCATATGGGTAAACGGAAGAGGAGATGATGTTCACTCAATTCTGTCCTCTTTTCCCGTTATCCCTCAGTCCCTGACTCATGATTCAATAGCCGGCTCATTTCCGAAGGCAGGGAGGAGTACTTCAGTGCCCGGGTAGTAGCCCTCCTTCCCCCTACACATCTGACCTAATAGCCCTTCTCTCCCCACGTCACAAGTCATTTACAAATCACCCTCCTCTAAATAAGTATCCGAAAAATAGAAAACAATCCACCCGATCCAGCTAAAAGCCTCCACCGCATCCATTCACAAATAATGATAACAACAGCAAACGTCTTCTGTTACCCGCTTCGGGCTGCATTAGATCCGGCTCCAGCTTCCTTCTTAACGCCACAGAAGAGACAGAGGGATGTTACTACTGGTGAACGGGACAATAAACCGTCGCTCTCTTCCCAACCGATAAATAACGTCATTAAAAGACAACCATGACTATCAAAATATTCTTAGCGCTTCCAATTCCCCCCGCATCAAATCTCTTCTTTTCCCATAATTCTTACCCTTATTAGCACTTTCTGTCAGCGATACGCCGAAATGGATTTAACAGATTACTCAGCAGTTTCTATAGTAACTTCAAACTGGGGTGGTATCAACCAACCTTTTAGGACTCGCCCGAACAGAGCGTATAGTCTGCGATCTGGTATTGTTTGTCCTGGAACTAAAATTCTAGGCAAAACTAGCTGGATGAAAGACAGAAAGTTTTCCAGAAATGTAAATCTCAGTTCCCACAAAGATGACTCAATATCGTAACCAAAAGAGCAAACTTTTATAGAGAAAACGATACTTTTGCAGATATCATTCACTACCAACTGTACGATGATTGATTACGCACACATCTGATATCAAGATTTCTGCTTAGTACTGGAGCTTTCAAGGAAACGCTGAGACTACACAACCAAGTTTTCTATCAGCCTTCCGTCTTAAACGCTAACGTTTCGAACTGCGTTCAACACAATATGCCAAGCTTTGATTTACATTGCAGACTCATCAATTCATCAAATTGTTTACAATATCTTATTCATCTATATCTTGAATAACCAAATTATTAGTCACCCTCCCATTCTCGTTTCCTATGCCCACAGCTAACATGACTTTTACACATCCAGAATATTCTTCCATGACCTATGCTGCAACAGGAAAAGGAAATTTGAACTGTGACAACTCACAAAACAATCAATCTTAATGTGCATATCACTTATTCGAGTAAACACATTGTAATTTAACCCTTTAGCGCAGCTTAACTTATTTCGTGCTCAATACGTTGATATTCCACGTTATTTATCACGTGTCTTAAAAGAAGCATAACATGGGATTCTTATTTACAACAGTCCACATCAGCCATAAACCATTAAATCACATATATTAGTTATCACATTTGTCAACTATCCTTCAAGCTGGAATTGTTACTATACTAATGTCAAAAATTAAAGGCTTAATTACTCATTAAACTTTTCTACCCACAGAAGAATTGCTTTGGTAGCAGTATTTAACCAAAATCAAAATAGTAATCCATCAAAATTACAAGCAACCCTATACCCATGGTATCAATCTCGCCCTCTGTCGTCTTTGTCTCAAATTACAGTTCCCATCATCATAAAAGTATCAATTTCTAATAACCAGCCATAATTTAATTAACTTTTCCGAATCCTCTCTCCTCCCTCTTCAAGTCTCTCGTCCCTAATTCCCAGTCGCCTCCACATATCTGTACGCTCTAGTTTCCCTCGTCAAACTTTATGAAATGAGCCTGGCATCATCCTCTTAGGCTTTGACCTTAAGCTCTCCCCAAGCCCCAGACTGAAAGGAGCTTCTCCCGCCTTTAATTTCCGTCTCACAAGTTACCTCATTTCCAGAAACACTTTGTATATTACTTCATCTAAGACTGTCGTGATTACTTTTGGCTCATGTATGTATGTGCCATGCTCATGTAAATTTCCCAAGGTTTTTTCTTCCTAGAGTTAACTAGTTTCCATGTTCTATGATGAAATTCAAAACTTGTAGCATCTTCTCCTTTATTCACTAGGATTGATCAAGAGCTGCCCGAACAAAAAAATATTCCAGTATTAACATGCATGTTCAAGAGCATTCAAAACTAATAGCCAATGTCCTTGATAACGCCCGGGTAAGAAGCGGGAGTTGGTCATCAAGAGTAAGAAGAGACCACCTAAAGAAAACGCAGGTAACTTGAATAGAATATCATAGAAAAAGAACACGCAGCTTTTACATACTACGTACTGAGTACAACAAGAGTATAAACTAATCTTCGCTTTGATAGCCTTTTATTTTCTCTTTGAAAAAATACGAGCAAATTCAATTTCCTCGGAGCAGCTTTCTCCCGGTAGCTGCAAAAATAGTTTCATCTTCCCTACTTCTATTTCTAGTCCCTGAATATTTTCTTAAAGTTATACAGCATCTAAAATACAGCAATTTCCATCCACCGAAGCATATTCTGTGTGATGAATACGCTTTTGGAGCAATTTGGAATAGAAAGTAAATTTCCCACCACCCACGTAACTCGTATCCACGTTTTCCTAAATAATAACCATTTTAACTAGCCATCATCTTCCCCATTCCCGCCGCTCTAACAACTCTAATGGTATGCAATTATTTCTTTCAATTTTCTTCTCTTCACAGAGGGTTCTAATAGCTATAATCTACTGCCTTACTTACTGCGTAATGTGAAATTTTTGTGGGTAAAACTTTAAATACTTTTTCAGTGTGTCAAACGCCTACACAGAACTAGTAATTTCCTTGCTACACATCCTTGTATTGCATGTTGCCACCGCCTTAAGAAACTCGCTGGTGCAATTATCCTAATGATGTAAAAAAGAAGCGGGAATTTTTTGAAATACAATATCCTCACGGCATAAAGATTATTGCATCCATTTTAAGATCTTGGAATAACAAAAATAGAACGGGGATGACGTAAACAAAATTTACCTGAAGCTAACCAAATCCAACTAAACTGAACCTAAATAATCTGGAAAGAAAATGAGTAAACACTAATCGAGTTCATAAAATACATTTACCAACATTACTAAACCTTTTTACTCCTGGGTTGGTTAGGGATTGAGTGGGTTTTAAAGGCTTACAGTTTTTATTTTCCTCTTTTAAGTAATATTAAGCTAGAAGAGATAACCTTCGTTAACTGTAAAACGAAAATAAAATTCATCCGGGGTTAGCCTCCTTTTCCTTCTACGTAACGAGAACAGACTGCCTGCAGTTCAAAGAGGACTTTGCGAAAATGCAGAATATAGAAGATAAAGACTTTTCTTTAAATGCGTCGTAGAGTTTCTTGTTGGATTTTCTGTACCTACTGGAAGCGAGATAAAGAAAGCAACAACAAGTTGAAAATAAATCCGCACTTTCATCCAATTCTCGCTAAATAGCCCCTGAAGACGGATCAGACATAAGCACATGCTTTCACTTTGAGAAAGAGCAAAGATTTGCATTTGCAGAAAAGCTTCCTGAGAAATAGCTACAGAGCAGATCTGTGTTAAGATCATCCTACAAAACGACACATCGCTAAAGTTACCATGAAGACCGCCTTGGGGAAAAAACTATTTTAGTGTTAATTTAATGTAAAGAATTGTGTCTTATTTCAAGGAACTACTCTCAGGCTATATTTCAGAGATGGGAAGAAATAGAGCCAAACACACGTTTCACTCACAACAACAGGTGAACAAACTCCGGAGATTAGACGCTACAATGCATATTCTAAAAAAGGTTTAAAATATAAAGATAAAATTCTTTTTTTCTAGCCATAAAGTATAGACCTTTTATGCATTATTTTGTAAAATCCGTTTGATCTTTGGTGCTTTGTCGCTAAAGTAGATTTAAATATTTTTAAATTTTAGCAGTTGTTTACTTGAATAAAAAATATCCAATCCTTGAAATAAAATGGAAAGAAGTAAGCAGATATTTCAGCACAAACAATAAATAGTCCTAAACTTTGCTAAGCCTAAAATCTTTTGAGCTTATTGCATTACAACAAGAGAATATCCTGAATGCATTTTGCTTCAGAAAAATAATAATGCTACCTGAGCTTGAATCTAGATATTCTCCTAAAAGATACGTCTTAAGTTTCTCTTCGGCAAGAAGTAATCTTCTGTAAAAAATTTGATTGAATTCAAAATTATAAAGGTGTCTCACTACGCTATAAGCGAGTGGGCAGATGAGGAAACATTTCCTTCAGGTGTTGCGCAGCTCAGCTCCTGCAAATTTAAATTTGCTACATCCTTCCTTCGACCCAAATGCATTTGAAATCCATTAGAATTAATACAGGATGTGATTTAAATTCAATTTCAAATCCTCCGCAAACTTAATTTAGCATGACTGCTTCCGCTTGACAACGACAAAAAGCTTCTATTTTCCGACTTCAAAAGCTGGATATGGTTCAACGTTATCATCTCCTGCATTATAATCATCATCTTCTTCTGCTGACTGCAGCGTGTAAATTGCAATTAACTTCGTTAGCGTCACCCTGGCGAAGCATAAGTGGGAATTGCACTCCTTGTCTTTAGTGTGACGCCAAAGCTGGGACGAAAGACGCACACTCGGAGTAATTGAGAATTGCAAATTCAGCCCTTTCAAAGACAGAGTGTATTGTATCAGCAACATTTTTAAACGAGTAACAATTCAACAAAGCGAGCGAACCCATGACTCACTATTCACTATTAGCACTGTTGCCAATTATTTTGCCAGCAGCAAGACAAGGCACTTAATGTCTTCCACACAAACCCAAGGTTAACTACTACAATAATCTCGAGTACTTGTTCCTGTTCTCTATATATGGTTTCTTCCTGTTGATTTAATGCCGCGTCTCATTACCTTCCCTTATTTTGATTTTACTACGTCTTAGAGTCCCAATGCATTCTATTAATTCCAAGGAATACAATTCAGTACATATATAAGTTTATACAAGAAGGTGACTTCTTGTGCTTTAACGTTAAGCTAAAGTAGTATCGCTGTTCCGTGTATTTTTTCCTCTTTTTCAGGTTCAAGTCTTTGTCCTCTACAAGGAAGTTGCTTCATTTTGACTATCTTTGGGCACATCCTGACCTCGCGTAAGCTTGAATTCCTAAACTTTTCTAGTTTTTATCTAAGATGAAACGCAATCAATGCATGGTTAATTATCACAACTTGCATCTGCACTCTCTTTGGCGCTAGTTGTTCAAAGTTAACACAATTCAACGAAACCGGAAGGTAATTCACAATAGATCAGTAAACTAGCATAAGCAAGATAGAAATATCTCTATGCGGAAATTCCTGTATACGAACTTAGTAGCGCCCTCTATGTTTTATCTTCAGGCATATTACTCTCACTGTACCTGCGCTGAAAGTAAGCTTCCATTTCGCAGCCATGAGAGGCTTATGGAAGTTGCAGCGCGAGCTTATCCAACGTAAATCAGTTGGTTCAAAAAAAGAAACTAAGCCTCGGTCTCTCGGCTACCTTAAATCAACGTGGCAAGAAGTATACACGCAGAAGCCATAAAATTGAATTCGCTCTACTTTATAAACCCTCAGGAGTCAGTGCTGCCGCTTAGTACATATAGTCATTTCATGCGAATACACTGAATACCATTCAAACACGATTTTCATTCATTTCATCCTGTGCTTCGAGAGTAGTACGCCGTATTTATGAATGAATTGTCCGATTGACATGTTCTTTTGTATTCAAATTACAGCATGCAGTAATCCTGCCCGCAGCCCATTCATCGTCCCACCAAATCATGAATGAATCCAAGAGGAAATAATTCGCAAACTCATAGAACTTCTCTCCATTTTTGCCATATTCATGTAAGTTTTCGGGTTCTATATTGAGGTAGGGCCTCTTTTGTTGACAACAAACATGGGAGCTTCCTACAGGCTGTTGCAAAATATACTCACGTCTTTCAATTTGGATCCGCTATCAAGAGGAAGAATGCAATCTGATTGACTCTATAGAATCATTCACGGACCGACCACCGTTCAAACTAAACCAGAATACGGAAAACTAGAAAGAGAGAAATAAATACAAGCTGGAGGTGAAATACATATCAGGCAGGAAATTGGAAGAAGGCGGGAAGAATTATTCTCCCGAAACTTCTTTTCGTCTTGTCCGCAATTCCAAGGATGTGTGAACGACGGAAGAATTGTATGGAGGCGGATGATTGAAGTTTTGTTTGGTATACCTATTTATTTTCTATTTCTCGATTTAGTCTACATCTTCTTCTCTGTTTATACGTGGGCGTCTCACTTTCTTTCCCCTCTTCTTGTACATGAGTAAGAGGAGCTATTAATCCTGGTTGCAACTAACTCAAGACAGGGAGGAGGAGGACGAGAAGTCTGTCGGGAATCAAAGACTTTGCCACATAGTTCACTAACTTGATAGGCTTTGGCTGAACGGACGAACTTGGGGTAACTTTTAGATGTGATGGACGTAGGAGAAAGCCAAGAGAAAAGCTGAGCGTCTTATTGCTTTTTAGTGTGGTAGCGTATACTGAGGCGGAAACAGAATGCCCACGCACAGGCGTCATAGCTCAAATTTTCACTCACTCTAACAAAATTAAATCAATATCAACAGAATTCTTTTCTCTTTGCCCTATAACCTTTTCTCTTCCGGTCTCTTAGATCTTATTCAATCAGTAAGTATAGACCAGCTACGATGCCGCGCGAGTGAAAATCAACTTTCTCCACCACCACCTTTCTCTTAATAGTTCCGCAAACTGAGGAGCATACAACTCTCCAAGTCAATGAAGCCTCAAGACTGTATAACCAACTACAATCGGATATTTCAGTCTATCATGAAACCTCCTGGTTTTTACAGCTTAATAATAGAAAAAAATCTCGGAATATTATCCAACACACACGAAACAAGATTAGTACCCGGAAAATTACAACTAGGAATCCCAGATAAGAGCTAGAAAAACCGAGAAAGCTAGCTAGTAACTTGTGTCAATCCTCATTCTCCCCCTTGAGTATTGCCTTTCGTGACTGCTGCTGCAACGCAGCAAATTTCAAGATACAAGAGACTCTGACTACCGGATAGACTGATGGAGGACTGTTTTTGTTTCCCCAAAGAATTTATCCTCCCACGAAGCTGCAGGCTTGAACCTCCCTCTTTTTGAATTACACAAGTTTTTATTAAAGGTTTAGAATTCCGTATTTGTCTATATGCACGCCTCTATTCCTTTTACAGCTTTTGTCGGCAACGTAATTTAATCCTTGAAGAAACTAACACCGACAATACGGTAGCACACTCTGGCACTCCATATACTCTTTCCAGCTTTCACTTTACCCTCCCGCTGCTACCCGCCAAGCTACATTTTTCCTCCTCTTCCTCCTCCAGGTTTTACAACACCTACGACCTTACGTGTACTTCTCCCCTCCTCTCCACTTTCTCCGCTCCAATTTCTCCATAAGATTATCCAAGTTATGTCTGATTTTTAAGAAGAGTGGAACTTAAAAATCATCCAGAAGAAAGCTCAGAGCACACTCCTCTAGAAAATATAAAATGTCATTTAAAAGTATTACTTGCGTGGGCTGAAACTCCTACAATCTACAACTTTCTCCTAAACGTTCCCAAACGAGTTTACTATATAACAATTCCAAAAACTTTCACCAACTCTTCATACTAACCTATCAACTTTCTCGCCGTTATCATCTTATAGAAGCAAAAAAATATCATCAAAATTTTTCGACCCTTTCAGATGTAAACTTCTTACAGCGTTTCACTTTCAAAAGTTCAAGCAAAGTCTTCTCATATAGATAAGGCCGACAATAAAGTCCAAAGTTCCTTGGCATCCTTAAAATCTTTTTCTAGAGTTTACAAAGGATGCTGACACAAAGGTGGAATAGTAAAGTTGCATGGGAGAAACTATCAAATATCTCAACTCAAGCCTGAACATTTTCTAAATACAGAAACTTGAGCAGAGGAAGCAGAGAACGAGAGGAAGATGGGAAGGTGAGGATATTCTAGAGAAAATAGGTAAATGCGCAATTCCATACCAAATTAATATTCAAGAAGTTGACTGACATAAGAGGCTGTGATACTTTGGGATGAGTCATCTACCTTACAGGCTACAGGGTAAAGGATACAAGAGTGGGAGAAGGTGATGGCTGACATGAATAGGGGAGAGAGACCTTGTGTGAAGGTATTTTAATCTATATTTTCTCGCATAATACTTTACTCCTAGTTGCGTATTTACTCGCAGAAATTATGCAGGAAGAGTCTGCTATAAGGGAAGAGTAGTGAAATAGAGGGAATCGTATTTTATTTGCAATTTCATGTAACATGCATGTGCGAAAACTTTTCGCATTTGCTCTACCTTCTATACTGTATTCCTCAACTTCTCTTCACCGGCATAGCCATTCTCTCTTTCAACACTTGTGTACCCATAAACTAGATTCCCATGGGGAACTACATAATCTAGATTATTTTACAAGCACGTAATAACTCTGTCGCTATCACAAAATTTAGTATTTTAATGCATTCGTCTTAGCCTTGCCGCAAACCTTAAACACTTTTAAGCTACCGTTTCGTTCACACATACAAATCTAGCTTTTTGCATGCTTGCCGTGGTATTTTGTGCATAAATTCCTCCAAGTACGAAAATATGTATAAGGATGGCGGTAACCGCAAAAGTAAAAACGGGAAATTTCTATTGATCCGCGCAGTCTAAAATACAGAGCAAAAGTTCCGCAGTGTCGGTGTCACAGAACTTTGGTTAAACCCATGGTGCCAAATATTTTTGACACTGGAAAGCCAACGGCAAAACAATAGAGGAATATGCTCAAAGGAATTCTTCTATATCAATTTTATCACCGCAGTCAAACTATTCAAGCCACGCTGCCAGCCAAACCCGAGAATGAAAATGGTGGATGGCATTCTTCGAAAATGTCAGTCAGTTATAGGATGCTTTAATGGGATGCCAGAAGGACGAAATGATATGGTAGTAAGGATGCCGTAAGGGAAGAAATTTTCTCTTCCTAATGGCATTTCACTGTTTCCTCCCAGGGGGAGCAAAGGACAACTAGTCCCTGAATTTAGCAAAAATCGATTCTTCTTCATCTCACTTCTTCAAGTGACACATGATAGTTCACGTACGGAGTCCAACAAGGCATTCCAGCCAAGCAAATAATACCCGCCAGTTTGTAAAGGGATTCCTTTTCTTGAGTGCTGTTACCCGGGTGGTCAAACAGACCATTGGTAATTCAGACCAGCTTGCTTACTTTCGCCAACGATTAGAATCCTTGTTGAAGTGAACTTTCGCTACGGACAAATATCTGCAGTCACAACCCGGGCTTCTGCCCTAAAATACTCGACCTAAAAGCTTTGAGGAGCCGAAGCAACGGTGACGAGTTTCTAAATGTCAACGTAGGATTTACATGATGGAGTTCACCAGCCGATGATAATCTTCAGGTTTTAGCTTAAGCAATCCCTGGAATTCTACCTACGAGCCGGATTATATGTAGTTTTAGCACGTAATTCGCAGAATTCTGGAGTACTCTCTCAACTTTCTCACGCTGCACTTCAAAACTTTATAAAGCCTAACCCACAAAAGCCAGGAGCTATCTGAACCTACTGTATATAGTGAGTTTTTATGACATATTACTGAATTTCGCTCGTATTAACTTGTACTGCACGGAAGGTATTCAAGAATTCGAGTTGCTGCTGAAGCTTTTACTAAGAGAGAGCTTCACAACGGAGGCAAAATACCAAGCTTGATGGAATTTCCATTAATGGAATTATAACAATGCCTCATCTGATCCCAAGCCGGTTCTATAACTTTGGCTTCAAGCTAAAATCATCCACTTCCCTTGTACCAGATTCCATCCTGGTGCACAGCCCTGGAATTCGCTAATGACATTTCTATGGATTTTGGTAATGTGGAGCGGGGACGAAGCGAATACACATTCTTGCTTATAGCTTCAGCTCTATCCGAGAGGCCAAGGGTCATTGCTAAAATTCTACACATTCCATACACCAAATAGAATCTCGCTCACGTCTTGCAAAAATATTTGCGATAAGTGCCGAAGATTCCTACAGCAACTTGAAATAAATGCGGCATTCTGAAATCCCTGATACTGATGAGTATTGGCGAAAAATCCGAAAATCGTTCCTGCTGAAAGTTATACGACTTATATCGACAGATATATATATATATTAACTGGCAGGTCGTAAAAATTCAATACCGGGTGGAACTCAAGACTCAGGAGTGGTTGGATCAATAAGATATCATTGGCATTCATTATATTCAGCCTATGGAACTATCACTGATTCCTTTTTTACCTCTGCATTCTTCATGCGTGCAAACCCTGCCATCCTGATATCCCTTCCTGCACGCTGGCATTAATACGTTCTTGCTACATTTCCCTGGTTCAACGGCTGGCACGTGAACTACAAGAGCTAGTAGGGAAGAAGCTTGTTAAAAGTTCCCGTGCCAAAGAAAACTCTGCCTTTATTTTCCCACCTTTCCGGGTATTGCCTTTGCCTCTCCTATTTCCATACACAATCAAGCCAGAAGGCCCTCCTTCTTTCATTTGCCCTATAACTGGTTACTATATGCTAAAATTACACGTGAATGAGTCATCCCGACACGACAGACGGAAGGAGAATCTGCGAAAAAGGAGGGACGAGAGTACAAACAGGGTTGAGAACAAAGATGGAATAAATAGACTTCTCTCCATACACCTTTTCAGGGTTTTTGCACACCTCCATAATTTACGCAGCTCTCATACCTTGAATATTGCACAGCACTCTACATGCACAAACGTGGCGATGTTAGCGCATCCTAGTTTCCCACCTTCATGCATGTTCTTACTCAGGCTTAGAAGGAACTCAGCATAAATACCCCTCGGAGACATAACTAACTCTTGATTAAAATCAATTATTTGTGTTAACTATACAGCCTCGTAATATCCTTGTCTGCCTGTCATCCCGTATTATTCCGCCAATACATTCATTAAACCCACACACCGCTTCCACACCTGTGTCCATAATCAAACAGAAAAGGTTACAATAGCGTCCCCACCGCCCCTCTGCCCTGCTCCTGCGTAAAACAACCGTTAGATTTCAATACGCCTATACGTGGAAAAATATGTTTCAGAATCCCATGTTTGCATAGTTGTAGTAGTCGAACCTCATTTTAACCGCAGAGATGAGTTTCAAAGAAGAAACTTACTGCATTGTGGAAATAATTTTGATAAATGTCAAATCTAAATGACCGGAATCACCTTCAAGGTTTTATACATTTTGCAAATGTATACTCACGCCTAGCTAGCTACCACCCGGAGACAACTCTACTAATGTCAAAAATACATTCGAGAAATAAATGTTACTACGACACATTCCGCTGCGGCAATTCAATGAATTATGCATCAGACCACCAGACCTTCTTCCCAGTTTTGCACGTAGTGTGTTAGAGCATGATTTACATAATTTATTGCCCATTGTCCAGGATGGGAAAAACAGTTTGGATGTTCGAAATGCCTCACTGCAGGATTTCAAAGAATCTCTGTCATATTTGTTTACCAAGAAAAATTATCGCCAACTAACAAATGGAGCTGACCTGTACCACCCTGCTAAGGAATCATTATTGACCAAGTCAGAATGCGAGGACTAATGAACTAGAATTTCTCCCGGCTAAATTCCAGCTATGCTATGCTGAACCAGAGCTGTTGAATTATATATCTCTTCCGCGTCAACTCCAGCTACTAACATGTTTCCTTAGCACATAAATTTTATCCTCTCTGAGGACAGAAGATCCTAAGTGAAATGTTTGGTACTAGCACGCAGTAAGATGTGCATGAATATAAATGTTAACGGGAAAAGACCGCAAATTATAAATGCGACTCATCCCTTAAAAATGTTGGCGTAAGTAGCACTAAATATTTTAGCAACTACTTCATTACTTTTACGCTACATAGTTTGGCAAGTTTGCAAAAGTTTTAACAACTCGGAGAAGAGACGGGCAGAAATTGCCATTTGAAAGAGAGCGACTCGCTAAATTCCTTGGAATTATAATCGCATATGCCCAATGACTTCCATCTTATCCTCGGCGAGTCGTTGAAGTTGAGAGCGAAGAAAGAAGCCAAATGAGTTTTCCGACTCCCGCAGTCACAGTTTTATGCATACTTTTTAACTCAATCCAATTTGCGATTCTGTATGAACAAGGTTTTTTTCAAACTCTTCCTAATCCCCAGAATCCAACTGACATTTACTTTTAAGGCTTCTTTCCTATTCTACTCCGCCCCTCCATCCCTACCGTGGTTTAATCCATATCACATTAAAAAAGTATTCCTATTAATACCTCGTGTTACACATCACTAGAATCCCACAGCCATCAGCCAACCTAGACGTTACGGAACCTGGTTTTTTCGTGCTACTTGCCAAAACCGGGTACGCAAAAACTGGTAACCCGCGATGACTCAATCAGGGTAATAACTTTGAATCGATTTGCAAAGTAATAAAATACCCGGTTGCTGATTGGCCATACGTGTATTAGTTGAAGGTCAATCTTAAGCTGATCCCCTACGGAGTTACATAGAAAGTATGAAGTACCACCTTGTAAAAGCTATCAAAAAACTACAAGTCACTTGGCTTTGCTAGGGCAAGCTGTTACAATCAGTTAGCCATATAGCTGAATATCAACTTGCTCGACATGAATTACAACTATTTACTAAGAACGTAACAAGTTATTGCTTACTTAATATCCAATAAAACTTGTCATTGAATCAGGTCATGTCAACTTAAACCTACATGTGAAGCTGGTTAAACGATTATTCTTTTCCTCTGACGATAAATTTTCAATCTCCTCAAGCAGTTGCGTATTTACTCAAACATCTTGCACTGACGTAATGGTGAAATATTATCCAATTTTCTCATAACTTTACAAAGTTTGCACATAGTTAAATCTCTACTATTGACTTTTCCTTCCTCCATACCTCTTCCTACTCCTCCTCCTCAAAGTAATTAAAATTATCTAATAAGACTTTTAGCTTTCGGCATCGAATCTGAATCCGATGATGACGGCAATCCGTATGTTTTGAAGCAGGCTGTAGGCATCATTGAAGCAGAAGACAGCCAGTACTTGAAGATAACAATAGGATAAAGATAATCATGACTAACTCATTCCAAAGAGACGTCTGGGAGTTGACAGGAGTAGAGCCTATCCTAATGCTAATAACCCAAGCGAAGGCAGACAACCAGTCTTGGCTGAAATGCCCTGAGAGAATAAATTCCATCAGTCTTCCCCACATCACCTTAAATGATATAAGAAGAGAGAGATTGCAATTCTTCCAAAGGAAGTCTCATACCAACTATTCGCAAATCTAAGGTCATTTGTTTACAATGGTGACATCATTTCTAAACAACACACACTCGCTCGTGTTCTTCCTTCTATCCTGCTGCTACTCCTCCTCGTAATAAATTTGCCTTCACCCTCAAGGGTGTCCTTACATCTCCTTCAAAGCACTAAAGCACTTGACAAGTACAAAATAAGGTGATAACGATAAGGACCAATACTATTTCTCTTGTCCTAGACATCTTCCTTATGCATCAGCGCATTCTCTTTTAGGTTGTCGACCCGATTTCGTAAATTGGCAAATGCAAACTGAAATTCAGCATTCAACAACACTTGCAAAACTTGTCCCAGCTTCTCGTTCAAAACATTCAAAAACACGTTCCATGAAACCATGGACAAGATCCGGATTCTTTGAAAATGGCTCTTGTAAAAAGATATACGATGGCTTGAGGCTATAATAACCAAAGGACAAGGTAGTCGTTATAAAATCTCAAGACGTTAAAAAGAAAACAAAGATGCGCAATTCTCCGAATAGTGTTGACTAACCTGTACCGAAAACACTTGAGAGTTGTCCAAGAAAAATTAACCAGTATTTTACTTACGTGAAGGTCTAAGCATGTGCATGTCCTTCTAACCTTGCTAAGGTTGGGATAGCTAACAAGTTGCATTGCAATTTCTCTGTTAGTGATCTGCTTCGGTTATCTTCAATCTTGTTTCTGCGGTTACCAGGAAAAACTCATTGGGAAATACAAACATGAAATGACCATCCGTCTCTCATTTTCCTGGGCAAAGAAACTTTCAAACAATTAAGACTCATTATAACAAAAGAGCAGTATATACAATCTTACGGTCATGTTTCAAACATGAAACATTTAAAACCATCCCGAGTCAAGGTACTATGCAATCGTCTAACAAGAAAACATGACTAATCTTTTCTTGGACATCCCTGAAGCACGTCTTACTGTCAGTATCTATTATAACGTCCGCCAATCTTTTGCAATTTAAACATTTACTTTATCAACACACAATCCCAGATCCTTTACACTCCGTAACACAGCTACCTAAACTACCGAAAGTCAAACTCTCCCAAACCTTGCCTACTTCCTTCAAAACAAGATTAATCTTGGGTTTAGGTACCACACCATCCGCTTTTACTTGCTTTATGTAATTTACGTGACTAATTGGGGAACTATGCAAATATTACCGGTACTTATCAAAGCAAGTCAAAGAATTAATTCATTAACCCAGTCTACGATAATACCACATAACAAGCAAAGGAAGCACATTCTTGAACCAGATATCATGAGATTTCCAACGTGTACCTGTGATTCGCGTAATAATGCAAACATTTATCGACAATCTACCTGCAAACTGGACGGAACACGATTGACTTGCTCCGCAAGTACTTGTATCGGCTATTATCTAAAGCTTTTATCCACCATCCGCCCAAAACAGATTTCGTGCAGAAGCTAGAGTAATCTCTAATATTTACCCATCGAGACCATCACACAGATACAAATGGAATTTTGACCGTTGGAATGTGATTGAAGACAAAATCTCATTCACTGCCAAAACAGTAGGTAATCAGAATCTCAACGGTAAGTTGTAACTATCGATAGATTTTTAAGCTACATTGCAGCTAATTCTTACCCTTAAATTAGGTAGTGTGAAGTTAATACAAGTTAATCAACTATAAAATTTGGGTAATTGCCTTAAAATAGTTATAACTTCGACAAACTGTAACCCATATTTAAAGATGAAAACCAAACTAAAAGCACCTCGTGGACTCGACAGCAATTTAACACATTCACCTTGTCAATCGTAACCGCCGCGGAGAAAACATTACGCCTATTAACCAAAAGCGATAAAATTAACTAAATTACAGCAAAACAAAATAATTAATTTCAATCTTACCTTATTCCTCCATTATGTTGGTCAAAGGGTAGTCAAATGTCAATTACTTCGTGACGTTATATGTCAGCACGTAATTTTCACTCCAAAATCTCTATGAATGACTTTGTACCGCCAAAAAATTCAAATCCAGTTCACACACCAAAGTACCTTGGGGGTACTTTCAGGTCGGATCTGTCACAGATGTCCTTGGTTATTATGCTAATTCTCAATAACTTTTCCAACGTTAACTCTTCTTGCAAGCTTTACTTGATTCTTGGAAAGCTTTAAACCTTTGCTTTGAAAACACTTCGACGAATAATTTAAGTTCAGCCTATTTAATTCAGTTTAATGATGGTTCAACACAAACCCTTTGATAAGATAAGGGTTATTTGCTCACTTCTAAAAGAAGCTTTTGCATTTATTAACTTCTGTATTTGCAACTTTTACTATCAATCCAGCTAATATCTAACGGAATCCTCTTACACACCGTTAAATACGCTTCTGACCTCGTGTCAGGATGAGATGCTGATAGATAATAGCGGTTCCCTATTTCTAAACTAGTCCGATGATCTCATCCGTATGATCTGTTTTCTATCTTTGTGTCTTGATGTGTTGTTGCTTCCCCAGCTGCTCTGACATTACTGAATCCTTCCTCGTTCTGAATGGGTCCCAAAACTGGAATTGGAACACACACATACAGGAGCGCGCATTGTATCCCCCAGCACTCAGAATACGGCAGAGCAGAAGAGGAAGGCTTCAAAGGCTTTTTCTCCTTGGCAGAACGGAATAAGAGAGGGATGATAGAATTTCATACATCCAACGGTTATGCACATGAGCTTTGAATATCCATTGGAGGGAGAATTGAAGGCAGAAAACTCTTTAAGGGAAAAGGCGGATAACGTAGGGCCCATGCGTAAATTTTTCCCTAGTAGTGAATGAACAGTAGTATGTATTCTGTGTAGTTAATAGCTCTTCCGCCGTTCTACACGACTCTAGGAGGTTCTTCCTCTCGAGACACTCGAGAGTTGTGCTGTTGCTGCTGCCAAGAGAAAAAATCCCTGGGGCAAGGAAACCAACTTTATGTACGAGCGTGAGCCACTGCAGAGACTTCTGTGAGGGTTCTCCAAGGGAAATGCAGGGCATAAGGGGGACACACAACAATGATGCATTATAACAAAGAACAGATGGAATATATTTGAAGGTAAGTGCGTAGATCTGTGGATGATTCATCCCCAGGATTTTGTGTGTCTAGTTACTACGCCAGGCTTACTAGCTACGTTAATGGTTTCAACGGCCTTTATAGAACAAAAGCTTAATACCAACGTGCTAGAAACATGTATGGAAACACACCCAACTTCTGCGGGTTAAATTCCATTCGCCAACTTAACGAAAGCCATCGTCACAGATATCGCAGCCGTACCCATAGCAAGGTTGATGGTTACGGTAAGCGTTGGGTTTTCGCTGTCTTAACGGTTTCTGTTGATTGTAACAAGGTTTTACGCTGCTAGCGCAAGAGCGTTTGGTGGTGGAGCTGCAGTATGTAGGAATGAACTAAAGTTACAGCAGTGTGTGTTTGAATGAATGCGCTACTTACGTATTGCAGGTTAGATGGCAAATTGCGGAGGTGGAATTAATGAGCATATTAAATGCAACAGACAGGAAGCACAACTGAAATACATAACGCTTTAAGCGCTTGAGTTCAGGTATAAAATAGTGAGGTTACCATGACGTATATGAATATAATTTTGTGCTGCTGACGCTGCGGCTTGAAATATGCATAAAGCGAGCGTAAGCGTTACGCTAAATTCGACGAGATGCTCGGGATGGGAAGAATAAGTATAAGAATTGGATTATGTGTGATGTGAGGAGGAATTGGCGAAAACCTGTTCGCAAAAAGAAGATGCAGTTTTCCCAATTATTATACACTACGTCATAAGACAAGGGAATTTGCAAGGCTTGGCAAATTTGCAAAGAGCTTGGCTTTCAAAGCTGTCATAAGTGCTTTGAAGAAGAGAGGAACGATTTAAGCGCGTCGGCAAATGTTTAAATGCATTGAATACCTACTTATCCTAAAGGAGTTTAATACGTAAAGTAAATTTCTTTACGGACAATAACATGGGAGAAGAGAGAGACGTAAGTAAATGCAGGTGAAATCCATATGTGACGTCAGGTCATCTTATGTCGAGGGGTTGTAAAGCGAGCTGTGTGGGAGATTAGATGTGGAGTTGATAGTTGAAATGCTCTTGGCGTATTTTGCACGCCCACCGACTTTAGTCTTGTTAGGCATGTACATATTGTAAGGAGGAAACTTGGAATTCGGAACCAAGTTTGTAGAACTCAATGTGTGTGGAAACACGAGGATGAATGAAACGCAAAAGGGGGCGTTGTTATTAAGAGAGGTGGTTGGTGGACATATAAATTGGGAAATTCTTCCAGACTTACCAGAGTTTAAAAACAAAAGACTCCCGCGGCACGTGGGGTCCGGTTTTGGCAATGTTTTGCAAATTTCTTCACGTTTACTCATTCACTGATGCAGACGTCAGAATAAGTTGGAGAGGCCGAGAGTTGTAATATCCCGAATGGGGCTTCTGCATATGGAGTGTATGATGCTGCTCTGGAGAAAATTAGGCGAAGCAGTTTGCTTTAGTAGTGGAGTATCAGCATTTCTACTCGCATTTGTGTTGTAAAACTAGTGTATAATCAAATAATACAATTTTAAAACCTTGGGGAACATGGTTTGTATGTTTGAAAGTTTGACACCGCTCTAGCGTTTGAGCAGTGTTAGTACCGTCATTGCCCAATTCGATGGTAGTGGCATCAATTGTTTACGTAATTATCGTAAATTAAATTATCACATATATTTTCCGCTACTCCCTGCAGCTATACTTGCAGAGTAACTGTGTGCTTGATTCAAGGGAATAACCAATCAAAAAAATCCCACATTGACTAAAATCTTCCGCCTTTTAATCCCTAGATTCTGCTACACGCTTTTAGTCTATACAACCGCTTGTCTAGCATGAGGTCACCGGAGCCAAACTTTTTACCATACCATACAGACTCAAGCGATCAAAGCTCTGCATTTGTAAATGCAGTTTGTAAAATTTCTACGATATATGAATCCTAATAGTAAAAGACTTGACCGGTTTACAGTCATTAAGCTCTTTATTACAGTTACTGCGGGGATATGGACGAACACCTTAAATCAGTCACTCACTCACACCTTTTACCTTTGTGAATTCTCTGATTTATAAACTATAGACAATACATGTAAAATTTACTACACTCAATGGCACATTTTGAATTTGGAATGAGAATCTCGAAAAACAAATTTTTTCGGCCGTTAGGCTTGGATGCACAAAAGTACCGGAGAAAATAGGATTAGACCTGGCTAGGAATTCACCAACGCGCTAAGCAGTTGCTTAGACGGGAAATTGGCTAAGCAAATTTGTCGTCTTAGATACATCTTAGACTGTTTGGCTTAGATGAAAGCAAACATCTAAGTTTTTGCTTAGTTCAATCTAAGTTTTTGTTTAGTTCAATCTAAGTTCAATCTAAGTGGATGTCTCAGCAACACAATTCCTATTGTTATTAATGGGATTAGCTCCGTCTAAGCTGTGGCTAAGCTACGTCTAAGCTTTGGCTTAGTTCAATCTAAGATTTTCGCACTTTCCATCTAAGATTTTGCTTAGTTTGATCTAAGTAACAAAACTTGCTTAGTTACCAACTAAGCAAAGTTTTCATCTAAGCAACTGCTTAGCGCGTTGGTGAATCCGGGCCCTGAGAGAACAACATTTCTTATCCCTTTGCCTAAAAATGAAATAAAAGTATACTTCACAGTTCCCTTTGCCAAATAATCCTCAATAATAAAAAACTGCTGTACTGTATACCAGTCACACTATTAACTATTCATGCACCCTCGTGCCGCTAGCCATCTCAAAAGACCTCCAGGAGAAAGTCCATGCTTTCATTTACCCCATCCCATTTTTACGCGGTTTTGAATTCATGCAGTAATTTGTTTTCTTATTCACTAATCAATTGGACAGATTACGCGCGACACACAAATTAGGGATTCCCCCGATATTTTTAATCTTTACTCGTTTTATTTTTAGCAGCACGAGATATTGGGAGCATCCACATACTTTATGCTCTAAATAATGTAGCAGTAATAATAACTTGCGTCATTTAACTTGATTTTGATAATTTCTCTTTACTTTGTCTCTCTGTCTCTGGTCACTATACAATTTACTCTCGATTTTTAATTTAATACATTCCATTATTATTTTAAAAATTAGCTTTTACTTGTAATCACAACATTCCGAACTGGAAATAGAGTAAGCATATAGGAATGGATAAAATTAAAATACTTTCTCCTACATGCGAATATGCGCCTGCTACTTGCCCGTCTGATAGAGAACATTTCCCATAGATACTATTGGACCCATCGGGCAAATCGATCAGCCGACAATTTAATTCGCCAAATGGGCCATACTTCCTGCATTCGTCTTCTGGGAATCCAATTCGACATATTTCTCCATGTTCAACCCTACAGATACCATCGGATTCCAAAAACCATTTTAGATATACACGTCCGTCTTTCATACTGCAGGGACAGGCTGTTCCAACCTTTACTGTAGGAGGTACAGGTCTGGTGTAGTTGTAGCAGTCACATTTCTTTCCTGTGTTCGGTGGATCATCCAATTTCCCGGCATCAAGGCAATAGAAATCGCTCCCAACGTTGCCAACGCACTCGGCATCGTTCACTGAAATCAAAACAAATGCAATGCATTAATTGTGGAATCAAATACTTATATACATTAAAAACACAAAACCGGAAATAATTTTATGAATCAAAAGCTTATCACTCACTGCACGGCATGTCCACATTGTCATCTTCCCTATCTTTCCATGGATAATTTTTGTCAACGGTGGAATTTGCGGTGGAATTTTCACCGAGTCCTGATGTGGTTAGCGCCGTAACGGAATTTTCGTTCCAGGGTGCCACTGCATCGCTGGTACCGGGCTTCTTTGAAGCTTGCACTGTTACTTCTGAGGAATCGCAGCATGGGACTCGAATCAGTGTTAGAATACTAAATACCAAGAAAGTAATTTTGATTTGCTGAATTAAGTTCATTATCGTTATAGGAAAGCTTTAGTTATTAAATTAGAGTTTAATTACGCTAAACTATTAATCTTAATAAATCTTAGCTATATTAGTATTACTTTAACTAAACTTTTAAACTAAACTATTTAACATGAACTAAGCTACACTAAGCTAAACTTACGTTTTGTAAAATTTTTGAATATTGCGCCTTCTTTAATTACGAATTACATTTTTAATTATACCTATGGCAACCATTCGCTTTTTGTGTATTTCTTTTGCTATTGAGCATGCAAACGTTTTAGTGTAAAATTCCAACACCCAAGGTTCATCCAAGATTTCAAATTAGCGAAAGAAAGTAAGCGCCGACGTGAAAGTTGTAGCAAAAAGAAAGAGAACTGGGGCGCGAATGGCAGGTATGAAAAATTCGTATTTTTATGCATGCAGATTCGGTTTATGGTTTCGATAACCATCTAAAAATTTGAATCGGTAATCGTAATAGTAAATCGTAATAGCCAGGTAATCCTTAAAGTTTCACACTAACTGTTACTCATTTAAATAATACTCTTAATCACATGTTTCGAGAACCTCGAGAGACTTAGCTTTGCATTTAAGTTTTTCATGGAATTTATCTTGCGGTGATATACAAGTTTTATCATTTGAGAATTAGGCGGTTTTTTGCATTGCCGGATTAGCTGGAAACTGTATCTGCTCCGATAACAAAACTAGCCGTAATTAAATCCCATCTTTTCGTTCATTTATCATGCAGTCAGCATATAATACCAGTTAATACTGCGCGGCACAATCATGGCAAAATCCCAGGTCTGACCTAAACTGCGCTTTTATTTTTCGCAAATGACGCAGTATGTATGTCAAGTGCGCCGTATTATTTCTTATCCCTTGCAAAGATATATACTCAAGAGGATTTGGTGACTAAACTAATGACCTCGGTCATAACCTCGCGTCTGTTGTAATTGCTTGAGTCAAGTCAAGTAATGTGCGGCGGAGTGTAATTAATTCTCTTAACTAGTCATCACTATCAGCCATACCACCTGCTGCATTATTGCTATCTTCGCTTCCACGCAATCTACACTCGCTTGCGCGCTACTACTACAAGCTGAAAACATACTCCGATTCATTTTTTATCATCTTCCCTCTGGAAATCACTACCTGATCTAATTGCCACGGCCTTTCCACAGGATGGTCCCAAAAACGTTCTCCCTCCCGGTGACCAATACTTGAGTCTAGCCCTAGCCTACACACACGCCTGGTTTTCCAACTCACAGAATGGTGGACATCTATGAAGGTTTTGATCTTGGTGTTTACATTACAGTGCCAGAGGCGCCCAATTTCCGGTTTCATGTGCTACCGATGATATAGTATTTTATTAAATTCTTATGCAAACATGACAATGTTTACTGTCTATTCCAATATCACATCATTGCTAGATTGCTATAGAAGCATTAAGTAACTAAAAATAGCCAATGTCCAGCCATGGGTCATTTCCTGTGCAGAGGAGACTCAAAACAAAGTTTTGCGGAAACGTTAGATGCTGGTTGTGTTTGATTTTGTTTTTCAGTCTGCAGGCTATACTGGATATGACTAAGATTTTGATGATGAATTAAATCTACTCTTGCATCATGAAATGAAGGGGCAGAAATAGATAGACTTTGAGCTGAAGCTGAGCATTGCGCTTAGTCATACTAAAAATTAAAATCTAGAAGGGTAAGGGTGCATTCGTTCGTCGCAGTTGGGGATAACAGGGATGCGAAGCGTGATGACTAGGTCAACTCTGGAGCTTTGTGCGGCTTGCATAAGTCCCTTGCGACGTAGCCCTTGCTTTAATCCTTACACAGAGAAATCTACCCTTGCCCTTGTTCCGGATTCTAGGGGTGAGTGTGCCGTTTAAAGTACAATTGGGGAATAAGGGCCTGGGACTGGACGAACGATTTGGGGATGAATTTATTTACTAGCGTGTACTTACTGCATCCTTGTAGTCCGTACAGTACTGTTGCAGATCTGTTAAAACTGTGTGCATCTGGGGAACTTGCTACTTTTCTCCCACACTTCAAGGGCCCCCCTCTCGCATTGTCACTTGTTTAATATGTACATACGGTGCGGAGATTTCAAAGCATACACGTGCTCAGTATATTATAGAAAATGTAAAACGGTATGAATCATCACGTGGGGGACTCCCCTCTATGTCTATGGAAAAAATGTAACAATTTTAATAAAGCTTGTGTCGGTTTCCTTGCTGATTTCCCCATGTCAGGGCTGGACTGTAGGGAGTTTTGTATACGTTGGTCTGGTAACCAGCTTTGATGCAATTGTAATCAAAGTATTTTAATGCATATATTTCCTATGTATGGTAGATAGCCTCAGGGTTATAGCTCCAGGCTATTGGTTTTTTGATTAGTAGCTGTGTATAGCAACGGACGATGGTTGCTTGCATTTAGTATTTGAAGTAATTGGCCATTTAAATTTTGATTGAGAATCTCAAATAAAATTCAATTACTGAAAATGGCCGTATATAGAAGTGATTCTGATTCGAGGATTCCAGTTTCACCCCTTTTGCTTTTAAATATTCAGTTTTTACTTGGTAACCCTCTGTCCTGTTTCTGTTTCTCTGTTTTCCATATATGTGTAGCATTTAATGCAGTAGGAAGTTGGTGTATTTAATGTAGGATCGACGGGTTGAGTTACTCAAGGAGTGTGTGTCTGTTTGCCCTGAAAATATGTGAACGTAACGTGTGCGTCTGTTTACTGAACTGTGTGAACTGTTCCGACTTACAGGGAGCCTAGATCTGGAACATGTCTGGTTAATATCATAGCTAATATATAATTGGATGAGTCATCCCTGGTTAATGGTGATGGCAGAGAGAAGAGGGAGACACGTTGCTGGACATGGATGGATGCAAACTTGTTTAAAATTTATTACAAACTTTTTTTGTATTTCAAAACATTGTTGACAAGTAAATACAAACGTGTGCGCTTCTTGTGGGTGGTGCGTTGGTGAGAAGCTGGTTTTGCAATTCTCTGGCAATTTATAATACAGACACACAGATGGTGAACTGTGCGCTGTGGCGGCAGTGCGGCGTTATTTGCAATTTCTTTGCGAATTAAAACTAAAAGCAAGGATGAGACAAGAGCCTATACCAGAATCAAGTTCGTATGACTTTTGCTCTAGACTCTCACGGGAAAGCAAGAAAGTTTTCTCACGTTCGCGCTCAGGGTTATTAGAAGAAAAATATATAAGCTAATCATGTATCATCATTCAAATACAAACGAAGGATGGAGATAAAACTCCTAAGTTTTAAGAGCTTCTAGTGTGTTTACTGGGAAGGCTGGAAAGATTGCAAAATTTGGATGTGGCGGCGTATGATATTGAATTTAACTCTGAATAATTAATACTGAATGGAAGAATCTCAGTATGAAGCATAAAACGTGATTATTTGATTGCTCAAAGAGAGATCGAGTGTCTAAGGCTGGCTTGAGCAGACAAGGTCGTTTAAGTTTTCAGGGTTATTGTTCTGGATTGCGAAAAGTATGCTGGAGTTTGCAAACATTGCAGAAGGTATGGCAATAGACGGAGCTAGGAGTTTTCATACGAAATTATCAGCGCAACTATTTTAAATACTACTACGGAGATTTTTTACTAGAGTTGAATTTGTGCAAACATTTGCGAATCCGGAGTAATTATGCCATCTGCTTTATAATTGTTCTTAGTTCTAACATTCATTTAATGAATTTTGCGAAATCTTTTTAAAAATTTTATGAATCTGTATAAAATGATCTTTGACCTTGATTAATCTGTCCTGATTCCGCAAGACAAAAATGTAAACTCACTGGAAGGTTGAAAATTATATTTCAAAGTGCCAACGTTTGAGGAATCTTGAGATCAAAGGACACAAGTTCAAAACATGGATTTGAAGAGTCGCCATAAATTATATTCATTTCAAAGAGAAATGAACCGCTTATTTCCGAAAGGAACATGTTAAGATACGCCCGCATTTTTGGATATGCTCAACTGCCTCTGCCACATATGCAAGCAAGGACAAAGGAGGAGAAAGGAAGAAGCGAAAGTTTGCAAAATATATTACCGGATGGGCAAATTCTCTTTCTTTTGTACTGTATAAAGCGTGTGGATGACGGGACAATCGGGAGAGAAACAGGCAGTGAAAAATAATGGCCCATTTGTAAAAAGCCAAAGACCCCGGGAATCATCTTCCCACACGGAGAATTTTGCAAATCCTCTGGAAGTGCTCCTAGTAATGTGTTTTACATGCTGGAAAATTGCAAATGCTTAAAAAAGTGCAAAATCCTCAAGCATGGAGGAGGATATAATGCGGGTTGCGGCGGTATTTCCCGTCTACAGAATTCGTGTGCGATTTATAAGGATTCCAGCTAAATCCTTTCAAGCTGAATGCTCCAACCCCCATAAAGCACGTGTTTCGTATATGAAGGGAAAATGAGGTTTGATCTCTTCCGAAAAATTTCCCTGTTTACAACAAGTAATTGCAGACATTTCTCAACCAAGTTCTGCATAGTTCAGGACGGCGCGTGTACAGCTTCGCCATAAATAATAGACCTATGTTCTCTGAAAGGGTCATCATTAGGTGGAAGACACGCTTCAGAATTGCCAGACAGACACAAAACTGTAGCGTATTTTACACCTGTAAAGAAAACTGCATGAAATTTCTTGACTAGAAGAGAGGTTTCAAAATGTGTGCAAAACTGCTTAAACCCCCCTGCTTGAGCACATGTTTCTCGAGACAAAATGCTTACTTTTTGGATTTGGCATTTTCAAATTACGCTCAAGTACCCGAGGGCATATAAATCTGGGTTTGAAATGTGTTATCAGCTTCCTCCACTGAAACTCTTAAAAAAAGAGAAAGTTTTACAAGCGGAGGGAGAATTTGGCAAACTTTTTGAAACTTTGAAAAATTGGTTCTTCTGATGTACCATGTACGTGGGAAAATTTCAACATCTTCCTTCTGATAATGCAGATCTAACGTTTCAAGCACTCATACGAATGTGTTGGAGAAAAGGGATACATGGCATATACGACACACGTATAAGAAAAGTAAAGAGAAAAACGCAAAAAATTGCAAATCTTCCTCTACATTTCTCTCATCGCTCCAGGGCAACATATAGCATCTTAGCAAAGCTTACTTGCTTTCTCCAGAACCGGAAATTTTGGCCCAGAGCTAGCAGATGAGAACAGGGAAAAGCTCTCGCTTCAGCTTCCCTGTCATCTCCAGCTCTTTTCCTCTCATATCATCCACAAGCTCTCCATTGATTCTATCTGCTGGAGAAAATCATTATTTTTGCGTCGGAGCGGAGGATCTGTTTCCGTCCTACTATCAACCTCTAGAGATCCCAGTCTCTCCTGCACTCAACTCTGGAGAACATTTCTCAACGTTTCCCAAAGTGGATGCTACAGTGTAAGAGAAAGTTGCTTTCTCCGCTTATACTTTCTCTTCTGAATGCTTCTCGTAGAATCCTTTTTCTCCTACAAGGATCCAGCTACTTTCATTCATAAATTCCTTTTTTGCCCTCCTGGCACTCCTGAAAGGCTCATGTCTCTTCTCTCTCCAAGGATTTTATCCAGATGAAGAGCTGAACTGAGAAAGGGAGGAAACAAGTTGACGTTCTCATGGAGGACCAATTCCACTCTACTGCTTTCTCTAAATTCCTCTTGACTTGTCCAAGAAGTGGGCGGAAGAGAAAGCAAGTGGAGGAATGAAGGAAATGCTGAGATATCAACTCTTCTGCTAAATCTCCCACCCCTGTGTCCCGCACCAGGTGCTTTCTACAATGCTGCCTGCATCCCAGCTGGTATTCGAAAATCCTGCTGTAGCACGAAACCCGGATATTTGCAGTTCCTAGAGAATTGCAAGCACATTTCGAGAATATTAGAGACCGCGGTCACATCTGTGCCTGGTTGCATCCCAAGACGTGTCCAGCATAAACTACAATTTGCAG
Organism: Sminthurides aquaticus; assembly: GCA_906901655.1. NCBI lineage: Eukaryota > Metazoa > Arthropoda > Collembola > Symphypleona > Sminthurididae > Sminthurides > Sminthurides aquaticus. The sequence goes on from CAJQTT010000010.1 coordinate 3,715,175, forward strand.
AGCGTGTTGTAGCATTCAATGACTACTGGAGATTTAGCTTATTATAAGAATTTCGTGCAGTTGGATATTTTTTTTTACTTTTCTCCTTTTTTAGCAAATATTTTAACCTCTGTTCAATCTCTGAAACTGTTCCCGAAAAGTTTCCTGAATTCCTGGCTGGTATTATTTATCCTGAACAAACTGCATTTAAATCTCCCTCTTTCCGTATTAGATCTGAAGCAAAACACTTCGGAATATGGAATAGATTCGGTGAGACGCTTTTAAAAAGCAAGACAAGAAAAAAAATAGAGCGATAAACAAGAAAACTTCCATAGTCATATATATTTAAAAATTCTGAAGATCCGGATACGATCGTACGTAAAAGTAGGGCGGATTTAAACGTACACGACGTTATTATTTTGCTACAGTATTAAAAGAAATTCTTTGAATTTATCAACACTTTACCGTTTACCTGCCCACTACCTCATACTTGCTCACTGCTCAGCGCGCCATCTACGAAAGAACGTATCACGTCCAACTGAATCCACCAAGGATAATTTATTCGGAACGCCGTTAAGAAATCTTTTGAATCCCATTATACAGACAAACTGGATTGTGAAACGAACGAAACGCTGAAAAGTTGGAAGAATATGTAGAAGACGACGAAAGACGTAGAAGCGACAGAAATAGGGAAAGAGCTTGGAAGAGAAAAGAGCGGAAGAGCGTGAAAGTTGAAGATTCCTCGAGTGTCACTTGATACCGTTCCAGTTCATTATTTTCTCGGCTAAAGAAGATGGTGAAACTCCTCTTCACTTAATTACATTCTCCCACCACCACTCGTCTCTATAGCCTCTATAATCAGCTCATAGCCGGCAGGAATCAATAGCTCTTTTTGACCTGGTGCACTCCTCATGGGGAACTTTCTCCGTTTATGTACAGAGGAGACTCTTGTGTACTTTCTGGGAGGGTGAGATTGAGTTGAGATCTGGAACGTTGATTCCGTGGATCAAATAGATTGGGCGGGGGCTTGGAGAAATGCGTGGGTGAAAGGAGGAAAATCGTAAGCTTAAATTGTATTCCAGACTCCAGTAATGAATGTGCAACTACATCACACACGTAGATGATTATTCCTCCGTTCTTCGTTAGGCTTGGTAAAGGCTGTTGAATCGAATCGAATCACTGCATGCATAGTAAGCAAGGAACGTAAATGCCAAGTCCCGGGATAGTTGGAACTGCGAAACTTTTGGAAGCGCTGGAAAAGAACAGTTGCAATGCTCATTCGCCCTTCCCTTTGTTTACTCGTCCCTGTGGTAGGCCATGTGGTATTCCCTATGGACGTGTAATGGGTAATTCAATCTCTTCTCTGACCCAAAAGCCTGGATTTGAAAATGTGTAATTAAGGTTTGGGTAAACAGTATGCAGTACTTCAACTATCCCATGGTCTAAATTGATTCAATTTTCAGCAACCAATAGTTGTATTTGGTCTCATTCTCTTATTTAAGAGCGTGGGTGGGCATGAGACTGTGAAGGCGTAGATTGAGAGGCAAATAATGCAACTCTAGGGAGAATGTTGGGAAAATGTTAAACCACAAAGCGACGGTTAGTGCAACCGGTTATTATTGGCTTTGTTTATTCACTGCTTTGGTAATTATTGTCGTGGTCTTATAAAAATTTAACCAAATGTTTTTCAATCAAGTCCTTTAGTTTTGAATTCAAATATACTTATTTTATTCAACATTGCAAAAATCATAATTTCGCAATTGCTTCAGGTCAAAGACTACGATGAAATTACTACAGGTTAATTAAAGCCTTATTTATTTATTTTAAATTTCACACCAATTTTGTAGAAATTCAAATATTCGCAATTTTGAATTTTCCGCAAAATTTAAAATTTGATTTTCTTACCAAATCTTATTTTGAGTTTCCTAGGAAATTTCAAATTTGAATATCCAGCATATTTGAATTTGAGTTTCCCACCAAATTTGAAATTTCTTCAAAATTTAAAGTTAAATTTGCATGCAAAATTTCCATTAACTTCCAAATACTTTGAAATCGATACTGCGGCTAAACGACACATAAGCTCCTGTTAAATCTCATAAACTGTAAATCATCCTTATAGAGTACATTTGCAAAATTTATCATCCTACATAATTAAAACCACAACCGCAACTTATGGCGCCCTCTGGCACTAGCAGAAGGTATTCCGCATGCTCGAAACCAAGTCTCTTTATGTACCTATGACTCATATATACCATAACAAAGTACCCATGCATACGTCCACATCTACAATAACACAATCCCTAGCTCCAACAACAACCCGCCTGTTCCATGTGTCCAGCCTCTTGCGGTAAATACTGAATGAAAATTTGGAAAATATCGTAAATAGTGGACCGCTTAAGGACTTGTAAGGTTTTTCCTTGGGGTTCTCACCCTTAATACCCTTAATCCCGCGCACACGACGACTTTACACATGAAGCTATCCTCTACTAAAGTGCGTACACATTTTTCATCTCCGATTCTCTGTGTACCCTCCCTTGACATTTGTCCCTTCGTATATCAGCTTCCCTAATCTTCTAATCCCGACAGGAACACTTCCGGACGAGAGTTGACAAACATAGAAACGCATTGATTGGTTCACTCAATCATTCATCAGCTTCCTTCCTCCATTTCCTCTCCCTATCCAGAAACCTTAAACCCCGGATCAACCCTGTTTAAGAAGGACAAGACGGTTTACAGAGTGTCCGATAATTGAATTTTTAAAAGATTTGTAACTCTGGTAAGATTATTATAGAAAGAGGATCGTCTTTGTACACAATCTTGGACTCTCTGAAAGAGTTCTCTGGAAGCAATACATAGCTCCAGGACTATTCAAGCGTAGAATACGCCCAGCTACACAGTATAGATTTGACTCATGCCCTCATTTATTTTGAGAGGAAACAAATGTTAGCGGCGGACATGTACAAAGTTGCTGTTAAAGAAAATCTGTCCGGACAAAGGGCACAGGCCAAAGGAGGGGTGTGTTTGTAGTGTTTGCTTTGGGATTTGTTTAAAACCGGGAAGAAGATAGATGCTCAACACAGAGACAACAAGGGCAAAGGGTATTCGTTCACTGTATAGCGTATGAGGATTTGTAAATGCTAGCAGATGAGCAGAGAGAATTGACTTAAGTCACCTAAAAGTTAAGTTGTAAGCAATAAATAGAGGCATGTATGGTTACAACTAACAAGCTCCTTTAAAATCTTTCCTCCCATACGACAAAAGTTATGAAACAGAAGAACCATGAATCCCGTCTTTAGTTTCACCACCAGAAGCTCAGCAGCATCAAAGCTCGTTAATCTTTCCCGCCTCCTCTGAAGTGAGTGCGTGGTTGTAAAATCAAAACCAGAACGTTTTCACCATCTAAAATCTGGATCGCACCCTTTTCCTTTCTGCTTTTAGTGTATCAGTAAACAGTTCATGCAGTGTCATATTTTTCTCTAGGTCGTTATTTTCTCCCTTCAGCTTCCCCATTCATTCCGGGATTTTAGGCATTCATCATTCATTAGATAAGTGTTGGAGGAAGTGGTCCATCCTTTTGGCGTTTCCGTCCGTTTGGGCAGTAGTAGGAGAGCAAAAGGGAGGAGACGGTATGTCAAAGAAAACGGTCACATTTTTACACCAAACCTTCCGGAAGAAGAGTGGGTAGAAAGAGGAACTGGATCATAGACGGACAGACAGGGCTTTCTCTGCAGAGCTCTGTAAATTAATTTTCACGATTCAATAAGAACAACTGACAACTGCATACAAGAAGCAGCCCACCCGCCCCCGCTTACTCAGTTATCCTACGTAAACAGTAGCTTAAAATAGTCTCATATTGACTTGTTGACACTGCTACACACGATATTTAATGAATGAAAATAATGAATGACATAAACTATTTTTAAAACATTCTGGACATTTTTCTCACACACATTTTATTATTTATCAAGTTTATTCTTCTCTGGGCTTCCTCTATTCTCCACAGTGGGATTTATTTAATCTTTTCGTATCAGGAGACGACAGAGCAGAACAGTTTCCATTCAGTATACGTTTGGATACAGATAAAACTGGCTACATCAAGGACAAAATTATGGGCATATTTTCTGAGATACTCATGCTGAAAAGAGCAGAGTCAGACTGAGAAATGTGCACATAAAAATTCATTCCTTTGCTCATATACTCAATCATGGAATTTTGTGCCTGAAGATTTTAAAAATATTGCAGCGAAAATTGTGCAAAGTCCTTGCTCTATGCTCCTTCTTACCGGAATTTCAATAGTATTTCTATTTTTGTTAAGGAAGTTCTGAAATTGTAAAAATGGAAATATTGCAAATAGTAGCTTTGCTACAATTCTGTTCTGGTCAAAGCAGGATATAGCGCTTGAACGTGTCAACTAAATCGGTATTGGCATTGGATAAGGCTGAAAGCTTTCTCTGGGAAATGTCCCACTGATTCATCCAGCTTGTCATAAATTGAATCTGACAATGTGTCAAGGAATACCGAGTGGAAGAGTGTGTGAGCGTGAAAATATACATAGATGATTCTGAAAATGCATCCGCAACCATCCGTAAGTTGAGTGGGAGGTAGAGATGTAAGAAACTTTCCGGAAATTGAAATCCAAGGGACAATTTTGATTTTATCAATTAGATTTACTCTTCCTTTAGTGAATAGTTTTGATCCAGCGGGCTACTCTATTTATAGCCAGCTCTCATCAGCTTGTGGTGTCATAAGCATCAAGAATAAAGCATCATTTCAGAGTTGAGTAAAGTGTGAATTCCATTCATCTCCCCTTTGTATGAAAACCTACTCGATGCTCATCAGTTTGAAAGCTCCGTTCATAAAATCAATCAGAATCAATCCACACATCAAATACTCTAAACGAATCTTCTTCTGAGCAGAAGAGGCAAGCTGGACACTCATTTCCTCTCAATCATATCAAATCTGAGTCTGCCATCTCGCTCCATGATGTAACCATTCCAGATGGAGCGTCCCTGTTAAAAGCTCTGTGCAACTGCAACTACACCAAATCATACATAGGATTATGAATGTTCAGCTTTAGAAATAGTAAAAGGGGATGCGGATAATGCATTAGTTGAAATTTAATAATTTCTGCTCGGCTGCCTTCAATCGGGTCAAGGGTAAAAATAGTCGGCAGAAATTTTACTGTCCATCCTGTCATGACATATCCAAAGCCTGATTTCACACTCAGTGCGTTCATGTTACCCGCAATGTACTCCAACCCACCCGAATCCGCATGAATCATCATCAAAAGAATCAGACGTCAACCCTATTTCGGACGGAACTTCATCCTCCATACTTTGATCAGCAATCATTATCTGGGAGTTGGAAGGACATCTGCTGCTTACAGCGCTACCTTTTTATCAAAATACAGCAGTAATGGTTAGTGACAATCGTCTGTAGGCTGAGCGAAAGGCTGACCGGCAATACAACTATCCTCTAGTATCCTCTTTACCATACCTTGTATTTATTCATACCGTATTTTGACGAGGAGTCAGTTTGGAATTGCTAGAAAGAAAGATCCGAATAATATTATCTGAGTAATAAGGGTTGCAATAACAACTGATGTTTAAGAGAAGTTTGTAAATTGGATATTATATCAATAAAACTAAGCTTATCTGAATAAAACTGCTACTTCTCATTTTAGATTTAGACAGGCAGGTAGAAGGTTAATTATTCAAGTAGTAGATAGAATCAATGTAAAACAAATTTCATCAGAATTCAATATCAACTCATAAATTGTTAAATTATGTGTCAGGATTAATGTGATCATGAGTGGGAGGCAAAATCCACCAGCTACACAAAGCAACCCTGAGATCTTGAAAGATGAAGATGGTACTCCGATCCCACATTACATATTCCCGAACCTACCATCTTATACTCCGGATGAATTTGAGAAGAGGTTCATCATGTCTCAAAGTAAGGCCATAAAATTACAAATAATTTCGTTGATATCCACTTACAAGTATGGCCCCATAAAATATCATGCTATCCAGGGTCCGGATTCACGAACGCGCTTAGCAGTAGCTTACGTTAGATGAAAACTTTGCTTATTTGGTAACTAATGCCAGATCTACAGTCCAACATTTGCAATAAACTTTCTAAACATAAATGTTAGAACACATAAGTGTAAAACTTGTGTTTATGCAAATCATTTATACTTCAAAACTTCTAGGCTTAAGCAACGGCGGGCCAAAGGTTTTAAGAAAGTGTCGAAGTATAAAACGGGGTAACTATGGTAACCACACTTATGTCTAGGAAGTTTAACGCAAATGTTGGACAGTAGATCCGGCATAAGACGGTTTTACAGATTAGACCAAACTAGATGGAAAGCGAGAAAATCTTAGATTGAACTAAGATACAGCTTAGATGTAGCTAACTTGGAGTGATACCCAATTATATCGCTCTTGGAACTTCTAATTTACGTTTTTAGATAGGGACTAGGTCAAGGGTCACTCATATAAAAAATGAGCCCCATCGAATAAGCCGTTTGGGAATGGCAGCGTGTCAAATATTGAAAGAAATTGTTCCTCCCTTACCGACGCTCTTGACTGGTGCTGTAAATTCGTCCAAGCCTTCCCAAATAAAATGATGCAGAGGCTGGGATGACCATTATAATTAAATTTTATATTGAAAAATATTTCGTATTCTAATATTTTTTCTTCATCAAATTCATCAAATTGAAACAATATGATAAAATCATATATTTTTCAACATAGAAGTTAGTTATAAAGGTCATACCAGCTTCCACATATTTTCCTCGAGAAAGCCGCACTCCTACATCTATTACTTCTCACCAAGCTTGGATGAATTTACAGCACCTATCAAGATCGTCGGTAAAGGAGCTACAATTTCTTTCATTATTTGACGCTCTGCCATTCCCAAACCGGCTTATTCGATGTGAGCCATATTTAGTATGAGTGACCCTTGACCTGGCCCCTATCTAGAAACGCAAACTAGAAGTTCCTAGTGCTGTATTTCTGGGTATCCCTCCAAGTAAGATACAGCTTAGACGTAGCTAAGATACAGCTTACAGTACCGTACACGACCGGCCCCACGAATTGAAATTTGAAGCATAGTCAACCTGAGGGTCGTAGTAATTCACCCTGAAAAAAAAATTCCAACTTTCGGCTGTTACCAGAGAAAAAGAGGTTCAAAGTTGCGATTTTCGCATATAACATGCTATAGGGACCGTGTACATAGCATGTGAGTTAACTGCACAGAGATGGCACTAACTAATATGTTTGCACAAAGTCATCAGTTAGTACAGGAATATGTAATTAGAGCCAAGTTATCATGTTACCGTTCACATATTATGAAACACAAGTAACATTTTACCACCGTTGAACTTTTACTAATATAACATATGGATAGCCCCTACAGAATTTTTCAAATTTTTCCAGATTTCGGTAAAAGTTGGATTTTCTTTTTTCAAGGTCAATTACTACGACCCTCAGGTTGAACTTTGACCATGTTTCAAATTTCAATTCGTGGGGCCGGTCATGTACGGTACTGTTAGACGTAGCTAAGATACAGCTTAAACGTAGCTAAGCAACTGCTTACAGATATGAACTTAGATTGAGCTTAGATTGAATTAAGCAACAACTTAGATGTTTGATTTCATCTAAGCAGAACAGTATAAGATGTATCGAATACGACTTTGCTTAGCTGTTTTCACGTCTAAAAGCAACTGCTTAGCACGTTGTTGGTGAATTACAGGGTGAGTACAAACTTAGGTTTTGATTAAGAGTTCGAATTAATCTTCTCCGCGTTGATCAATTTAGTTCAAACGGGTATTATTGGGATGGGAAGCAAAAAGTCTGAAGTTTTGTGTGGTGCAAGTTTCAGATACCCTTCTGCAGCACGATTTCCACTGCTATCGCGCAAAGTTTCCTGTCAGAATTCCAATTCAGTGCCTTCTTGGAACAGCGTTTCCACAGCAACCACCACCTGAAGCCTTCAATCGGTAACTGTAGAAAACACTGACTTGGAACTCCGATTCGAAACTTTGAGCGTTAATAGCGGGCCTCATGTTAAAGTTGGGTAACTGAAATGTGTACCAAACAAAACTTCAGACTTTTAGCTTCCAAATGATACCCGTTTGAATAAAATTGATTAACGCGTAGAAGCCTACTTCGAACTCTAATTCAAAACCTAAGTTTATACTCACCGTGTACTAGCCAGGTTTGCATATTCCAATTCCAATGCTAGATTTGCTACTACGACTAGAACGACGAAATAGAAGATCATACTTTCACAGTAAAGGCGATTTTGTGAGGAATTGAGTTAGCTATGTCCTAATTCCTCTGAACGTCCTGTTTAGATTCCAACGCACCCTATAGGTAGCCCTTCAAAATAAGATGTGGAAATAAGTCATGGTTAGCTAAATAAGGCAAATTGTGTTCTGACATGTTATATTTACGAAACTTATTATATCTGTAACAAGAATAATCCTGGGATCAATAATCCTTGGTCTCAAAAATCCGCAAATGCAAACTAATAAATTACTTACGATACAGGTGACAGCGATGCTATCCAAAAGATTGATACGACACACCAGGGAAAAGCGTTAATTAAATGCTCTGAACACTTCGTAGACAAGAAATACCTTTTCGAAATGAAAGTGAAGCGAAAACACATATTAAACATGATTGTGAATGACGACAAGAAAAAAGTAAGAGAAGCCTTTAAACGGGATGCAAAGGTAAGGAGTTTCGAAATAAAAAACTCCAGTAGATGATGACAATTAGCACGTTTTCATAATTGCAACATGCATACTTGATATTTTGTATTCTAGCGAAAGCACGCTGACGGACCTTTCTACTGGAGTGATACGACGTTTAACACTTATATGGTCATATTTAGACATGAGACCATCGATACGGTGTACTACTGTAAAAATATGTATGTTCTTGCACACTTGGACCCCGCCACCGGTGAGCTCAAGTCACTTCTAAGACAAGCTAGAAAACCCTTTTTAACGGAAGATCCTGCCTGTGAAACGGATGATAAGGATTTTAAAGAAACAGCCAGGGCCCTAGATCCAACTCCGGCTATGAAGAGTTTTCAGGATAACCATATCCTTGATCCTAGTAAAGTGCTCACCAATACTTGATACTGCCTCAGCAGCAGTACACATATAATACCAGAGTGTTTCTAATGAAAAGTTCAACGTTGTGTATGCTGCAGCAAATCCACGATATGAGGGCTATGAAGCATGGGGTTGGGAGGACTGGAAACGCTACGTGTTTGAAGGAGACCCGAAGCTTAGTCCTCCGGAGACTGAGAAGCAACACACTATACTCATAGCGAACAAGAAGTTACTTTACAGGGGGTTTTTAAGAAAGGTAATTAATATAAGGATACCCAGAATTAGGGGGAGGGGATTGACAAGGGGCGTGCGGGTAGGAATGGATTTTCTAGAAAAATATGCCTAAGATATAAAAGTGATAATCTGCCAGCAATCGCAACAGTATATTTGACAATAGTAAAGCAAACGCTTTAAATTTGCAGGTAGGCGTTTTAATAAGTGTGCTAGTGCCATGTGAGATGTACATCATAATCCTGGAAGGGAAAAATGTCAAAAAAGTATACCGCCATCTCAATGCCCATCCTGAAATACAGAAACCTGATGAACGCGTCAGTGACTCTGTATACGTTCTCAACGGGTGCTACTCTTCTCTAAGGGAACTCCAGGGCTACCTCACGATTTCTGATTGTGAATTAGTCAACCGTCATGGGAGACCTATAGCTTTCCAAAGATTCATGACTAAGCATGTTTTGGACCCGAGTAAGTGTAAACAAACTTAATTTCCGGGATGAGTATCGTCACAACTTACTTAATGTATAATTTTGGAAACTATTGATTTTACCGTATTTCTTTAGACTCTTGGGAAGCGTCTCTCATGAAAGGATATGGGGCATGGTCGGGGTATAAATGGAATTACTGGTACCGAACAAGAAGGGAAACACTTAAGGAGAAATACAATTTTGTGGGATTAAAAACCGTAATTCTGGCTTCTGAAACAAAAATCCGTGAAACGTTTCAAAATCCCAGCTGCCCGATCTCAGTAAGTAGCATTCGCTTTACGTGTAGGCAATCGTTACTTTGTTTATTTATGAAACTTAACTTCCAATGAAAATATGCATGTTGCTAAAATTGCGAAAATTTGCAGGTACGGAAGAATCGAAAGTTTGTGTGGAGCTGGGATTGTCTATTCGTAGTCATGTTCGATGGTTCTAAGGATAACCAAGTTAACCCATACAATACAAATACCAAGGCATGTCCCGAATTTTACATTAGAGTGGGTTACGGTGAATATCGAGAAACTGGCGAAAGTGGCACTGAAGTTAGTATAAGATTACCTACTCACTTCGATGCGGTGGGCCATGTCAGGCTCCAATCGCTGCTTATAACCGAAGCGAAGGCACTTTGTGTGCCTGTGGGAACCCAAGGCCAAATACATGGATTTGATACAGCCAAACCCAGTGGTACTTGCGGTGATCGTAAGAATCAACAAAGTGCACAGATTTCTGCGTCAAAATCGACAACGCCTGCTTATAAAAAATCAGGTTATAACAATCCGGATTATGATTAAGGTTCAAAATTCTCAGTGTCTTTGAAAAAAATTGTTAACCATTAAATCTTGTAAAGCAGTGGACGCTCCTCAACCTGCGAAGAGCGCATGGGGCAAACCCACCATGCAGATAACGGGAGTACAAGCCTACGCTGGTCAATCGATCGGCGGAACAATTGTAAGCGGAGGGGCAGTCGCTCCTGGAAGTGCACGAGTTCCAGCTAGTACACAGTATCAACAAGGACCCTCTCAGGGTGGGGCATCTGGAGGGCAATACGGTGGTTCAGGTCAGCGAGGAAGTTATGGTCAAAGCCAAAGGGGAAGTGGTGGCCAAGGCTCAGGCACGAGCATGGGGGGAAACGGAGGTTATCGAGGCAATAGCGATAGGGGGGGAAACGGAGGTTATCGAGGCAATAGCAATAGGGGGGGAAACGGAGGTTATCGAGGCAATAGCAATAGGGGGGGAAACCCGGACTCAAGTTACCGTGGCCGAGGAGGAAGGGGTCGCAATTAATCTGTCCACTGTACCGTATCGTATCAACAATCACTAACTTATCTAGCACATATTCAAAATTCCTTCTAATAAAAATATTCACCCTGCACCGCTAACCTTCTCTACCTTTCAGTTTCTGTGTAATTGCGGCATATTTGTCGATAGAGATAAGCTACGAATCCCAGTTTATCAATAAACATTTCAAAGAGAGCAGTCACTTCAGTAGTGTCATGGAAAGTAACTGGTAGAGTGCGCTGACGACGGGGTCAGTTATGTGTTTTCTGAAAGATGAGGACAATACTGTGCACATCTTTGGATTCATTTTGTCCAGAAAGAGTCAAACATTTAAGCCTTTTCCCAAACTCCCTTACACTTACCTACCAGCTACTCATGAAATATGCGGAAAGAGAAAATCTGTTCCTGTCGTAAACACCAAACATGTGTGTGCTTTCCATTCATTCCAGCTCGAAATACTGGAAGCTTCTGATGACAGGGATGTTCGGTGTGCTTATTGTCACGCTTGATTCATCTTCGATGGTGATTCAGAGTTGGAGAGCCTGGATGTTGGAGGAGGGACTGAACACAACTTCCAAAGCAATCATTCTCTTACTTCCCTGTGCAGAAGCTTTACTTCATTCACGTCCTATTGCCTGGGCTTCCAGTCGGATTACAGGGTTGTCGTCCCTCGCGGGGAAAGAGGGAAACAATAGCAGCGTAACTAGCGTCGTGTGTCCATTGATTGATTGTAATATGATAATGTGAGCTATTATGTATTCTGGAAATCCATTGTCTTGTGCACTGTGTTTACAATTTTTCCAGCTTTGAGCTTTACAAGAGCGCAGCCGACCAAAACCTGACCCTTCTTCTCGTCCCCTCCTCATGAATCATCATCCTCTCTCTACTGCCCATGTATCATCAGGGACAATCCATACAATAAAGGCCTTCATCACCTGTTTTATCACCCGAGCAAATTTCAAATATCCCAAATCCAAAAATTCAAAATTCTGCAACCCCACCCACATTAAAGTCAACGGTAGTAAACCCCGCAACTTCAATGCATGAAATCAGAGCATGCCTTCGAATGAGATGCGGAATAGAGACGCTTCATTCCAGAACGTTGATTTCAAAAAACAGCCGTAGTGCAGAGCAGGTATCCCTCCTCTCCCATCCTTTGTCAATTTGTAAAAATATGGAATGACTCTAAACACAGTCCTGGAGCTCGTTACAATTTCTAAAGTCAGTAGGAGTATCCTAGTGGCAGGTTGTGAGAAATGGTTCATAATCATTCTCAGAGGAGCCTTTCTCGGTCGGTTGGGAAGTTGGGAGACGCGGGATTTGTTTTAAATTTGAGAAAATCCTGAAGCGTGTGATGATGATGTTTATCACTTTTTCCTTCCGTTTAAGTGTTCAAGCGGCCGGTAAAATAAAATGATGACATTATCTACCACCCGTCCTTGTTCATATTTCGCCGCAGACAGTCAGTTCCGTCGGGGACGGAAACTCATAATCCTGGATTTGAAAAGGGTGCAAGATGATGACCAAGCTAAAAATACCAGCACCCATGAACGGGAATCACTCCCCCATTTCCCGCTAATTTGTACTAATTTCGATTCAATCCACGTCCTCTCTTTGCTCTCTTTTCCCCGGTATCCTTAGCTCTCATCCATCCTTCCGAAGGATTCCTTCCGCTGGAAGCGACACCCTCCTCGGGAATTTTAAAGCTTCACCTGTCTTTATTCCCTGCCAGTCTACCTGGAATTGTAACTCTTACATGTGCACACCTTGATTCCTTCACAGCTTCTACCCCTTCAGTGACTTGAGTCCTTACAATCTCAGGCCCGAGTCCTTAATTACCCTTTGCCTCTTCCGTTGGGTGGTGAACCCCTTGTTGAGAAATTACAAAAGCTCGGTATAAGACATTAGCTAATTAATTTGGTTGAGAGAGCTGAGAAACTGGAAACTACATGAGCGGGAACTTAAAAACTCTTGACTGCTCCAAAACATGTATAATTTGTAATTGTTTAATGAGAAAATTTGAGAGGAAATAAATGAAATCTAACGTTTAATAATGGCGCTGTCATATGTACGCTAGCTTCCAGTGTTTAGCTTCCGTTTTAAACGGAAATCAAGAGGGCGCAGTTGCAATTCTTACACAAACAATGTTAAACGGAGAGGCCACAAGTCGCTTAGCCAGAAGAGGAACTGGAAATCAGTGTTTCCGATAAGATTTGTCTGCCGGTAAAAATAATATCCGACAGACCAACAAACGGTTATATAGAATAGGTCCGTTCATTGAGTAAAACTGAGCTAAGCGGCTCCTCCTCTCACCCCACCCCTCTCTCTGTATCCCTGAGGTTAAGGTGCAAAAAGGTTCACACCGGAATCCCATCCGTCCTCTCTGTACCTGTGAACCGGAAGTGAAAATGTGTAGAGTTGTACAAGGATCCTAGAGAAAGAAATCTAATAGAAGTCGACCTAATTTACAGGAGGTTTTATCACACAGACAGAACGTGCTCTTGTTTGAAATAGCTAATAAGCTCTTGCTGTATCCTCCGTGCTCTATCTTTGAACCAGGATGGTTTCTTCCGGGCGTTTTCAAAAGAGCGGAAAGATCCGAGAATTGGAGAACATTTGCTTGTATGTATTGCAGAAGTCTGTGATTCATTTATTTATTTACTCACCTGTACTCTTCAGAGGACTGACATGACACAGATAAGAGTATAGCAAGGCTGACGGGCGGTTGAGTCAACAGTCTCAACAGTCTCAACATAGGGAAGTTGGAAATGGGTTCAGGGAAAGGTAGGAAAAGGGGGATTGATTCAAGATCCAGTTTTTCCGCCCTCCAACTTCTCACCTGAGCAAGTGGGGAGTTACAACAGCTTGAAATTATAGAGTATCAGAGAAGATGGAGGATTTCGTAATATAGTAGAGACTATAGAGACAAATGAGTGTGGACATGAGTCAGGGCTTAATGTACATACAGAAGGGGTTCTATTTTTCGAAAATTAGATCCTAGGGCTTGAACACTCCAGTTCAAAAGAGGAAGGAAGCGGCGGAGGCCGGGGACAGGTGTTGTCTGTTATTCATAGGCGTTAAATTGCTGGCTTAATATAAAGCTACAGCTAGAGCCAGATAGAAGGGGTTTCCTTTCACGGATCTGTCATTCTAGTTGCACTAAGGCTGGGTTCTTATTATAAGATCAATAAGAATATCATGCTGGTCATCTGGGGTCCTCTTGATTTTGATGCTTGCAGTTGTAACGGAACTGCAGGAACAGGAGTTTCGATGTGCTCAATGTCTGCACAACTGTTGACAATACTTTTGGTAAAGACTCTTACACATGACAACATGGTTTTCTCACAATGTTACTCAAGTTATGAGAAACTAAAAGCTACAAATAAAACCTATGAGAGAGCATAACTTGATGAAGAAAGATTTCCAGTTGAAAAGTTTCTAACTCACGTTTTTGATTTTTACAAACTATATTTTATGCTTGACTTGGTTATAAGTTTTTGCTAATAGCTGCCTACCACAACCTGTATACTTTTCTAGAGGGACGGTTTTGAGAAGCCTTGAGAAATACGCAAGAAAACTCGTTTATCCTCTTGTAAAAAATTGCATGAAATTAAATCATCTACAGAATTCGCAACACGCGAAATCTATGTAGCCAACTCATTCCTCCTCTTGTACTGGATGAAACTCCTGGTGGAACTTACTGTATTAAAAAATCTAGAGATTCCCTGGAACTTTTGAGAGATGTTGTAGCGCAAAAAGAAGAAGCTTGGAATCAAAGGAACAAGAGCCAATGATGGAATCACGGAATATATAATTATGATTCATACCCTGGAGGCAAATGAATGAAACTTTTGTGAATGATCCATCAAACTACAGTTTCGTCATGGCCAGAGGCAAATGCTAATTGCAAAAAAAGTTATTCGGAGAAGACCAAGAGCGGAGTTGGTGGATTGATAGTCAAGTAGTAATGCTAGGACTCATATAGTATCCAGTGTGCGAATCGTATTCCTTAAGCTAACATCTCTTCTACCTAATAAAGCTAATATTTTTTTAGCAAATTGACTAATTTCCATCCAAAAGTCAGGCAAAACATTCACAAATATGTCCAGAAAAATACGGAGCAGTGGCTTAGCATTATTGGTGGTGTTTGTTTGGATTGTGAATTTCCCGGTTTCAACTATCGCAGGGCCTGTAGATTCTCAGTTAGAGGAATCTGCTAGTATTGCAAAGTTCCCTTTCGGAAAGCGAAGTCCAACGAGTTCAGAAGTTAAGGAATGGTTTAAAATTTTACACAAGGAAAAAGGATTACCCTGTTTCGTGGATTTACAGACTGCAGTTCAGAGCAATCCTGGAACTTATTTTACAGAAACTACCAAAATGGAACTTAGCGGGGATTTGATTAATGGAATTGATCTTATAATTAGGAAAAAACTAACTCACAATACAAAGAATATCATTACTGGAATACCAGAGTCCTATGTGTGCAAATATAATACCAAAAGTGGACACCAGGGCTGTGTTTGCGAAGGCATTCCGGCAGATAGTTCTACTTCTACTACAATTTCATCATTGGTACCCATTGCGGAAATCGCCGGTAATCCGGGAGATGAAATGAAAATAGAAGTGTTATCGGATGTTGGGTAAGTGCAATGTTTGATGGCAGATGGAGTAGACTGGGGTGCAAATCATGATAATTATTTTAATAGTACTCGATTGCGTATTTTAGCCTCTGATGATCTGGATATTGGGAAACTACAATTAAAAATGAAGTTTTTATGTTCAAAGCCCAATTGGATATCTGTTATTAAAGTAAGCCGTTAAAATAATATAATTCCCGTATTTCGTTGACAAGGATTACAAAATTGTACACAGTAACTTAATTTTTTGCATTATTCCAGGGGGAAAACCTAATGATTAGCCCTCAATTAGCCTATCAGTGGCTACGTCGGCGCTCGTTGCTAGTCAACGGGCACCTCCTTTACAATACAATACAATGATTAGCCCAGGATTCTCTTAATTTTGAAGCCTTTTACTGGCGAACAAAGACCTTTTCGTTTGAAGCGAAACATACTGCTTTTTGAAGCATGATTATCTTTGAATAAATAATCATTTCCAAACGCTATTTCAATAATTCAGCCATTTTAATACTTACGTTAGTATCCGTAATAAACGTCATTGTGTACAGAACCATACCACTCAAAGGTTTTTTTCTCGGGGGGGGGGGGGGGGTTAAAACTATATTCTGTGCTAAACTTTAGTAGATTCTAACCATTATTTCGAAACAAAATTGCTTCATTGACATTTGAATTTGATGCATTAATTAACACCTTTGCATCTCTGGGTAAACCGTTTTCTTGCTCATTCTGATGAGATGTAATGACAATACATATAAAGTTCCGCAAAACGAATCGCATTTATTTTGCAAATGGGCAACACGATTTGTATTTATCAACGTAGCTGACTTGCAGCAACGATTGACAATACTTGATAAAATAAAAAATTGAAAGAAAATTCGCAACAGCAAAATATTAACGCAAACGGCGTTTAAAAACCATAACAAATGTTTAGCAGAATTTCCCCATACACTACTCAATCCATACACCGTTAGATAAATTTCCCAAAACATTACTGAACCGAATCATTTCGATTAATATTGTAGTGTTGAACAAAACCCTGGATGAGCAACATTACATTTCAATTATATGTTTTCACATATTTAAATATCAGGGTAAGAGCTACCGACAAAACGTTTTCCTTGTCTGCTAATGAAATGAGTCTGAATATTAATATTTTTTCCACCCAAAACTACGGGACAACGTTGGCCAGGGCGAGAGTAGAAGCAAATGGTATACAAGGCAATTTCCAATTCGGGACTGGTTCCAATAAACATTGTTGCAATCGGTTTCCGGGCTCCCATCCATTGAAAGTTATGCTTGATGATAGATCCTTTCTGTAATTTCGTTCAAAATAAGAATTTCACGTCAATCAGAATTATGATTTCCATTCATTCCCATCCGCATTCTCCGCTCTCGATTACAAACGAACGGAAATTGAACTGTAAAACTTGAAGGCAATAAAATCTCGTCGAGAGTTTGAGGAGGAAAGAAGATGTGTGACATGCGTCTTAAAATCTTTTGATTGACAGGTAAGAAAACATATTTTACGAAATCTTGTCCTCAAACTAATATCTCTACAGCTGTAAGAAGGAAGCTGTGCTCTGTAACAGTGCAGTATACATTGTCCTACGTTGTTTCTTATCCTCACAATGTTTCATGGCCTTGCCGCATCTCAAAATCTCAATTCTACGATTAGTACGACGACACTTTTGCCTCATTCATAGCTTCATTTACACGGACATCGTCTTGTTAAAAGAAGCAGGAAGTCTTAAGAAGATACGGAGGTTTGCTAAGATTTAGGAAAGGAACTTGTTAGCTGTCAACGTCAGAGGAGGAAGGACACGAGGACAAAAGTCAGTAAAATTACAAGGCGGAGGCAGGAAAAAGGATGGAAAGGTGTGAGAAATATACACAAACTAAGTAGCTGCTCTGGTAAACTCAGGTAAGTATGGGCAGGGTAAATAGGTAGGGTATTACGCCTAAAAGGTGTGAGTGTATTTGAAACGCAGAGACAACTACAGAAAACAAAATCACAATGGCACACACCTTCCTCCCTTTCAATTTCAATAAGAATAATAGTTTATGTCAACTCACAGATCCAAGACTTAAGCTTCTTATATGTCCGTAGTAATTGAGATTATTTTTTGACTCTTCCTGGCTGAAGAAGACCCAATTGTGGAAGCCGGAAACTTCATTATTCTTGGTCTCTCCAAGGAAGATGTGTTCAAATCCGGAAGACCCCATAGCGCCAGCTTCTCGGCTATACAAGCCAAACCATATTTGCTGAAGAGCATCCCTGAAAGCCCTTGGAAAGTTTCGCAGCCTTCCGCCCTCGCGCCTCTGTCTGAGAATAAAGCCCTTGTTGACGAGGAAGTCCTCTGTTTTCCTCATTATCGGAGTTGCTAAGATCTCATCAAGGAACTGGGTCTCTTCCGTTGTTTCTGCAGAAGTTACGACTTCAGGAGTGCTTGCAGCTGGCACATAGTTGTTGTGAAGTGTTAAAAGTTTTGCTATCGTTGGCTTCCTCAAAGCGTTCGTCTGCACTTGGAGCAACCTGCATACAAAAGAGAATATTATTCCAACAAATCTACAAAATTTTTACATCCCCCGCATCTTTTCTTCAAAAACTCTTTAACCCATAATTTCAGAGCCTAGCACAACAACGGGATAGCGGGAACCAGGGCCAGCCCACCCCAGCCCAAAGCCGCGGATTCAGCCCACGAACTCTCCGAATTCCGAATACCACGTGGGCGTTTATACATAACGCTCTTTCCAACTATTATTTGCTTAAGATAAAATTTATTATTCCGTCAAACTATCCGCTCATCTTTAAAACAAACAAGCTGGGAGCAATAGAATTCGCAATGTACAACTAAAACGATATTCCTACTTTCTCATCTTCATGTACTTTCTCCTTGTACATCGCAATTTCGCGAATCGCCAATTGGCCGAGAAGAAAAGTTAATACTGGAATAAACTGGACAAGTCCTTCAAGCAAGTAGCATACAACTCCGTGGGCCGAAGTCGAAGGTTTTAGTATTATTTTATGTTTCAAATAAAACCTAAGTTGGGATATATCTGAGCCTATATTTCCTAGCGAAATGTAATTTTTTCTCTTCTGCCAATCCGAAAAGTCATAACTCTAGGGCATTTTCTACGCGTTCGGATTATCTGACCTACAGAAAGGTAAAAAAACAGCCGTGTTTGATAAAATATTTATATCTTTTATTCCGTTCCTGTTCCTACGTTTCCTCCCTGGGAAAATACTGAATGCCACTCAATGAATAATCCAGCAACCTTTTTTCAAACTTGTCGCCCAGATAATCTTGAAAGCAACTTTTCTCGCCCACACCTAGTCTTCCTCCTCCTCAACATCTTCCACGCTTCTGGGACACGGGATAAGCCTTCCATACAGTTACAGTAAGTTAGTGTGTGGGAAGGTAAAACTTTCTCCTCGAGAAAGCTGTCGGTGTCTTTCTTTCTCTCCCGACCTCCTTCTTTGCTTCTTACTTTCCCCTGCTTTCACTCTTCAAACTTTTTCAACTTCCTTCTCACGTCTTCCTTTAACACGTCTTGTAGCGGCAAGCAGTTCTGCGTATCTTTTCCTTATAAAATTCGCTCAATTTAAGAACATATCAACAACATCCCGAGGGTCTTATCCTTGCTACCTCTTCGAATTTCGCAAAAATATTTTACAAGTTCTATATTTACAACGCCGGAGGGAACGTAAGAAATATGTTCTTGAGAAACTTAATCCCGTTTCTATTCTCTGCAACTTTCTCTTCCAGTGAAAACTGTAGGGCATTACACTGCGCAGCTTACTGCTCTCGCTAAAATGTTTAAATTTTCTCTTTTCTCTACCTAGATACATTCATGTTGTTGAACATAATTTTGTTTTGTAAACAAGACAGAAATGTAAACAACCCGAAATTCAAATTACAAAATAACATCAAGATTCCTAAGAATACACTCGAATGTATATATTTGCTTACGGAGTGAAGGAACGATCCACGGAAGAATTGAAATAAGTCCGATTTCCAAGATTTACTCTGACAGAAGCAGCTGCATTGTTTGGTCCTTCCAATCCAAAGATTGTCTCGGATATTTGTGCTAGTTCATTGTCAGTTACAGGAGCTGCAAAATTGAAACTGAATTAGTGATTTAGCAGGTAACTTTGGTCTTTAGGTAGCAGCAACCGAAGCATACTCCAAAGAAAGCGATAACATTCATGTTTAGTTAGTCAGTCAAGGCTGTAGATGTCAGTCAGTAGATCGTAAAACATGAATATTACATTTTCTTTTGCATAATACAGACAAACTTATTAAAGTTTCATCGTATGGACATGTATAAAACAACAAGCTTTTCCTACGTTGCCGTTACCAACCAAACGGGGACAATACAATACTACGAACCGGACCAACCAAACATTCTCCCCTTACCGCTACTCGTACATCAGTAGTCTACATACTTTAATCCGTTGCAAATAGACAGAATGGCAGGAAGGCCAGACGGGTGTAAGCAGAGCGTACACCACCGACACAGCTTCCTCCTTGACCTATTTCTTACTTTTTCTGGGCGGTTTTCCTTGGCTCTGGTTTTGATCCTGAGTTGGATTTGGTCCTTGATTCGAACCGGAAGATTCAGAGGAAGAACTACTTCCTCTGCGACAAATTTTTGAATGATCCTCACAGCAATTTTTAAATTTAGCACACTTTGAGTTACACTGGCAGGGCAAGTCCTTGTCATACGTAAAATGACACCTGCCATCGCAGCTAAGACATTCTACTCCGTAATCCGGGCAGCAGTCTCCATGCTCTCTGCATTTTTCATTACATTGGCATAGGCTACTAGGGTCATGTCCACGGGCGTTACATTTGTCCGTACAAGTTTCAACATTTTTGTCCGATTCTGTCAGTGAAATATTCCCGTTGCTCGGCAATAGCGTCGGCCCATTTGTCGTTTCTGGTATATTATTAGGTCCACCTTCTAAGAAATTATGTCATGTCAGTAAACTTTAAGAGTTTGATCAAGCTACAAATTAAAAACTTTACGATTTTAGTTATTCCTGAAAGTCAATACTTGATACACAGCAACACCAAGATTATTTTGCAGAGTTCAACTTTGCAATGCAGGCTTCACCATTTATTTTTAACTTAAAGTAATCCACACAGAAAAAGCAAGTTCTGTTGCATGCAGTACCATATTCAATGAAATAAATTAATTTCCGGGAATGAGACACAGGGCTCCAGGGGTTAGAGTCAACCTTGATTGACACCCCCTGGCTTTGATCCTCCTACAAAGTGTCTTCCTCTTCTGTAAGAAATCCAAGCCGAACGTAATTGTGTAGCACTTTTACGGGCATATTTTTGACAGATCACGGGGGCGGTTTCTATTTTACCATTACCACAGAGGACGGACCTTTGAACTTATCAAAAATCCTCCCAAAGCGAGACAATGTCAGTGTGCCAGCTTGAAAGAATATTTATTCTCTTCCTCTCCCTTGAACTCACCACCCGACTTAAAACCTCCGAGGTTATCGTATTAGCGCATCATAAAGTAATGTTTGCAATTTAGGTTTAGACGAATGAAGTTTACTTCAAAGTTTTTAACATCATGTAAGGGTGGTACAACGTACAACTACGCGTGACAAGGTTTGTAGTGTGCAAATTAATTTGTAAAACAATTTAAACTTTTTCAAAGACCCTTCAAGTTTCTAAAAGTGCAGTAATTATAAAGAATAAAGAAAGTTTGGGGGAAGATGCACATTCTATCTAGCATTGTTAAGCTTAGGCTTGCTGAATTAGTGTAGAAAGAGTGGTCTGGTAAAGTTGAAAGTAAGGTAGGTTATGTTGAAGCACTGTTAATTAATTAACGTATATCCTCCACAAACAGCTGTCTCACGCCTTTCATTGATTAGTTTACGAAATAGTCTCAATGATAAAATAATGCCCAAAATCTCTTGTTTCTGTTGAGTGTATGATAGTTACATCTAAACCACCGAATCGTTATTTTTCTTCTGTTTCTGCAAAAATACATGAATAAGCAGCATTCACATACGAGAAGCTATAGACTCCATATTATGGAGTCCATAATTAAATCGAAAGGTTCTATGGCGTGGGAAGTGCAGAGGGTGTGTTAATGAGAAGTAAAGGCAGCAATCATCAAATAAAACTCTGCAGGGAAGCAATTAAATACAAACTGCCACGAAATAAACATTGTATTTGCCCACAGTCCCCGACACATGTGAAAGTCAGCATACTCGCCACCGCACTTTTTCTCTGCTCCCTTTCTACATAGTTGTAGCTCTTTCTCTATTTCTGCAATCCCAGATATAATAGCTAAATATTCTTCTGGATGGAATATAAGCACTTAATAATTATTATGAACCCGAGTGGGCATTAAATGGATTTCGCACCAGCAGTAGATTATCAACCCACACTCGCTTTCTCTTACGTTTACGGGTATCGGTTCTCGGAAGCATTCTTTGTAATAAGAGAAAAAATATTGAAAAGAAGTTTGAAAAAGTTTCCCACACTGGCTTAACTAAAGAGTTAAGACATCTGGCTGTGACTTTTTCTCTGACTGGGCATAATATATAATTCATATTTATGCGCATTCACCGATGAAGCTATAACATCCCAGCAGACCAATCGTAAAAATAAAACCCCTTACGCATTACTTTTAGTACATGATGGAATCTTAAGATAAAGAAAAGAAAAGAACAAAGGCTGTCAAGGAACAAAACTGTGATGCATTATAATATGAGCACACTAAGTATATAAATGATTAGGATGTTACTAAGCGAAACTAGACCACCGGAGGCAAACTCCGTGGTAGGTTCATGTAAAGGCTGTCTTTAAAAATGTTTATGGTTATGCCCGTACTCACTTTAGAAAGCAATTATTTTCAGACCGCTTTCTACAGCAATACAGAGAAAGAGCAATGCAGCGTCGGAGAAAGTTTGGAAAAACGAGGACGTGCGTGGGAAGGGCTTAATCTGACTTTTCTTGTATTTTCTTCCATGTACCAGGAATATTTTTCCCATTAGCCGCAAACGTTTTCCGCATTCGGTTGAATGTATCTGACCTTTTCTTTTTCACCGAGATTTTCTCTACAATTCTACTGGCTGCATATGATATTGTATGGTAGGGGATATGAAACAAGCATAAACTTGGGAAAGCGGTGAAAGTAAGATTGAGAAGCAATGAAAAAATAGCAATTCATTTTATAAGCATATTATTTTGAAATGAGGGTCGGAAGCTCATTTGGAATGATTTGGTTTTAAAGATTTCAATCTAATGCGATTTAAGTTGCTAAATTTTCTGTTCCTTGTGCATCCTGATTTCTGCTGATAAAAAGTTATCGGCAGAATTTGCAGCCTTCGATGAAATACAAGAATCGCTTTTGCCTTCTCCTAATTTCTCTATTCACTTTCTGGATTTAATTCAAGAAAGGCACTTGGAAAATTGTGAAATTGTTTGGGCAAGCCTGTTCAGTGTCCCTGCGTAAGTGTCAACTTTGTCATTACCTTCTGTCTGCAAATTCAATTCAGTGAGGGGAATAAGGTAGGAGAAAGTTTTTACTTTCTCCGATGCTTACATTACATAGGCAAGGAATACATACATCCGAATAGGATAATATGTCAGGCCGGGGAAAGCAGAGACATATGAATTTGTCGTTCTCTTTTACTCCACTACAGCGAATGAAACTTCATTTCCTTCCTCACACCCACGCAACTTTCGACTAAACTTTCCGCATTATTATCTCACGTAGCGGTACACACTCTTTGGTGAAAATGGTCTCGTAATGACAATATTTCTTGCCTAGTGGAAGACCTAGCGACCATAGTTTGTTGGCTCCTTTCCCCTACTCAAGGTTGCGGTGAAAGTCTCATGACTTTTAATGGCAGCTACGGTTACAGTCACCGCAACCAACCATGTCACTGCCGCTGTCACTCCTGCCAGCTGGACTTCGTGAAGCGTAAAGTATTTGGCAAGTTAGTGAAGGTTCCATGGGGAAGAATTTAGATTCTAAGCTGGTCTTGCCAATAATTCAACCACGTAGACTCACGATGACAAAATTTAAATTAGCTAATAAAATTTATAGCTTTGCCAAATTTGATTCATAAATTATTGAGCAAGTACATCTACTCTTCCAAACTTGAGCTCTAAGACTATCATACGCTCTAATGGAACGCTGTAATAATCCCACTAGTCTCACAAGCAACAAGCTTAGTGACTGAACATAGAAAAAATCTGCTAATTTAAGGCATACGAGCCAAACGCCGAGAAGCAAATGAACTCCCCATAGCTATAACATCTTGTCATTCATATGACCGCTACAATTTATTTCTATGGTAATACTGTGTCCTATACCGTAATTAAGTGTTTCCTACTTAGTTTTCCAATTTGAGAGGGTGGCAGGGTGAGGGATTTCATCATATCAGCAAATTAGTTGATAAAAGGGATTGCGAATTCCGTCTCATCAGTAAGTTTTCAAAGCGTTGGCATACATGAAAGAGGTTGGCTAATTTTAGACGCTATCAGCATTCAGAACGATCTCATTCCAGAAAGGTATTAACAAAGTTTCCAAATCATACCAACCATGCTTCTTTTGCAAACCAGAGTTCAAAGACATTCGTCAAACTGCTTACCACATCTACAAATACCACTCAGCGTTTGCCACATACTTACAAATTATGCATAGCAAACTTTAAGATCAAAGCACTCTAAAAATAATGTTTGCATTTCCTTTTCATTTCTCATTCTAGCTGTCATTTGAGTTACCGAACCGCTGATTTTGGAAAGAGGATTATAGAGACATGATATGTGGAAACCAAGGTCCTAATGAGCTCGAATAGGTATTGAAAGATATGCAAAAATAACTAAGTTTTGCCAATATAGTTTCGAAAGTTCGCAACTGTGTTGAACACTAGCTATCCTGAACAAAGGCTTGTACTGGGTACAGCTACGTGTTCTAATTCTAACGCTTACATACAGCCTTCAAAGGGGATTTTCCGATTAAATGCAAAGCTCTGCAAAAACTCTATTCTAATTTACCTGTAAAAACATTGCGTCGCTTTAAATGTAATATTCAAAATTTATATTTTCAAAACAGATGAAACTTTAGGAGAAACTACGCTGGGAGCTAAGTTTTAACAATTATTAGAAGAACACTTTCATGATGTAGTTCACAGTTGATCTGTGAAAATTTACATCTAAAGATACAGAGAACTTATTCAGATTAGAGCTTCACGAAAATAGACGAGAAAAAGAGAGGAACGACAAACAAAAAGTATATCTTTTAGTATTCTTGACTATGAGTTACACAACGAAATACATCTGAAAGCTTCTTTTCAACTAGTACGATCGACACAAATGCTATCTACAACTCAAAAGAGGTACTACGTGAAGGACTGCCAGTAGGAGCTTCTAACATAGTTCGCTCTACACTGATAGAAGGCCGCTACCTCTCGAAATACAGATTTGTGCCTCATAGTAACTAGAGTTACAGAACAGATGATATCAGAAACAATTAGTTTGCAATCTTACCCTACTTACAGAAAATTAACTTCATAACCAACGTACCCCAAAAATTACATTTCAAGCTTTGCTCTTACGCTAGTCTAGTATCTTGAAGCCTCCACCACCAAACCAAGCAGCTGCAGAAAAACATGCTAAGACAAAATAGCCATACTAACTGGACAAGATAACGCCACGTTACCAAAACAATTCTGTCCTAAAAAATATTACTGTAAATGTAATCACAAGAAAAGGTACGGTTCCCGTCAATAGGTTCAAATCAAAACAACCGTAGAGTAGATAAAGTTTTTCTACCAAATTGAGATACTAGGAAAAATGATTAGTTACTAAGGTCAATGGCAGTAATCCAAGTTGAGCACGCGGTAAAGAATTTTAGCTAAGAAGCAATTCTACAAGATTGAAATTTTGAAAATGTTTACCTCTTGCGTATCCGGCAACTAAGAGCAAGGAAGCACATAAAATACTTACAACTAAGGCACTGCTAGCACTACACAAAGTCTTCATGTTGTTGCCGTCTGTATGGTCACAAGTAAAGTGAATGCTCTTTCAATGATGCGGCCAGAAGGGAAGACAAGATTTTCTTGTGCGGTCCCTGTCCTTGGACTGCAATTTATACAAGAAGTTAACTCACAAGGAGTTTTGTTATCTTCAGGTTCTAACTTGTGAGACACTGGCGGCTAAGAGTAATCTGCAAAAATGATGATTAAGATGAATTAACATAACTGTGGTCAATTGCAAATGGTTAACATGTGTGCCCATAACCGAGCAACATAGGATTCTTGTTGAGCTCTACTAGGCTGCAACTTACTTGAACTGGTGAATGTAGAACTTGCTATGCCACAAAATGAACTTTGAGAAAATTTAATTGAGAGTTCCCAAAGCTCTCCGGCTCTGACGCACTCATCAGTTGTTCACTTGACAGCAACAACACAAGAAACATTTGGAGCACGTCATGCTGAATTGAAAAAGCGTGCGGCACGTCTCGTTAAAAGTAGAAAAGCAACTCTCATAAACTTGAAATGTAGGGTCAAACGATGCATTTTCACCGAATTCGTGGAATTGAGGACGATGATGCTTCAGTTTTTTTGAACTTGGCTTCGAAGGTAAATGGTTAAACGGGAAATGATTCACTAGAAAATTTTCAAGCGGATATCTCCTTGTCTAGGTCACAGCACAAAGCTTGTAGTTCTTCAGTTGTTCCGGTTAGTTCAGTTTTGATGTCGTCGTTCAAAGTATTCAATGATTCAAGGAGGTTCAAATTTTCAAATTTCAGCTACAAGCATGAAATACACCTTAAGATATGATTTAAATTATTAAACTTCTTAACGTATCTCATCAGCAATACTAACCTGGTTAATAAATTTATCGGTAGAATCCAATGCCTTCTTATGATCATCAACTTTCGCTGCCTCCTGCGCTGTAAAAATTAATATGATGTAGTTAACCAAGGAGATCTTGGCATTACTTTAACAATTATTGATGAGAATTGGAATAAATTAAATGTGCAGGTTCAACTGATTATCTTCTGCCAGCACTGACCATAGCATTCATTTTTCTGCGCTAGCTCCTTCTCCATTTGGCTAATTTTATCAGCTTGAGTCTTAACTTGTTTGTCCAGCCATACAATGGTTGAATGGAAATCAGTTAGCTGAAGCTTTTGTGATTGCACCAGTCCTTCCAACAGTTTCTTAGCTTCAAAAAGTGCATTTACTCGACTGTAAAACGGATCCATGGTACTTTAAGCACGAGCATATTTATAAACGAACTTACCTTACATCGCACTATGAATACAATCATTCCAGAAGCAAGCGTTATCATACCTTTTGAGGATCCTTACACTATCCTGTTGCCCTTTCAGATAAGTTTCAACAGCCCGTTTCTCTCTAGAATCCGCATCAATTTGCCTTTTCAAATCCGTTGCTAGCTTTACTGCTTCCGTCTTTTGACTCTGCAAAACGCAAGTAACAAACATTCAAATTCTAACAATGGAGACCAAAGCATGTTCAACAAATACTTGAAGCGAATCACATTGTCATTGTCTCACCACGACGTCATGATACAACATGTAATGAAAGAACAAATGCATCACATCGGTATACCGTAAAACTAACCTGAACATTTACAAGTTGTTCATGCAAGAGCTGAACTTCTCTTGAGACTGATTCCACAACTTGTCGATTCTTTTGCGCTTCGACTTTAAAATTATAATTTTCAGCTTCCCGATCTTTTGCTAGCTTGACCATTTCCATTTCGGCATTGCTCACAAGCTGTTCTCTTCTGCTTATTTCCACAACGATTTGATGTTGCAACTGCCGACGTTCGTCCTCTGAGCGTGCAAGTGCTTCCTGAAGTTCGTCGCATTTTTGCTACAAAACAAGAATAACAAATTGATACATTAAACTTACATGGACGATTCTCCGATGATAAAACTCCCATATTCAATGCCCTAAAAGACGGTACATCAAATCAAAGTTCATGTTTTAAAACCAATTGGGTTCTAAATCTGTTTACACTACAGTTTACATCATGTTTCAAAGCATTCAGCTTATACTTAAACAATATCGGTTTCAATCACACGCCCTGACAAAATTAGTGCGCACTGCTTCACACATCTAGCATACTAAAATTTACATATTTGATCCAGCTAATATTTCCGAAAACTACTTCACTGATCAAATTCATGAATGTGATTCAATCAAGTCCGAGTCTCCAGCCCACCACTGAAGCCAATCGTATAATAATATTGAAGATTTATGAGATAACACTTCATAATTTTGCTGTTGTGAATGATATAGAATAAAAAATCTACAACCATGATCTTGCTATCAGAATAACCAACAGTTCGAAAAGCTGGGGTACACTAAACTAACCTAATCTGACCAGCTTCTCATCTACAAGCCATCTTTGCCGATGAAGGCTCTTAGTTCATCATAATTGAAAATCTAGCTCCACTGAAATAACAGACATTAGATTCGGCATCAAGACCAAAGCATAATATGATTACACTGCTGTCTTAAAAAATGGAATGAAAAAATGTGAATAATGTATACTTATTGCAATTTGAATCTATATTTAAATTAACTCAGCTGTAAGATGCCAACCTTGAGTGCCTTGTTCTCCGCTCCTTGGGACTGGTACTGTCGTTCGAACTGAGTAAAAAGTTCTGCATCCCCGAAATAGTTTGATTGTAGTTTTGAAAAATCTACGTCGTTATCGTCAATTGAAGTGTTCATTGTAACATCAAATTCACTACAAAACCATAGTCACAAATTGCATGTCAAAGACAACCTTTGAAAGCTTAAGAGCACATACCACATTTGTCTCTAATTTACGCAAACAAGGAAATGAGAAATTACGTTTACCTTCCCCAATAATTGATGTAATTCCAGAAGGCACACCTTTCAACAATCGAATTGAAATTGGCTTATGAATAGAACCCAATCCGTTTTAGACTGAAAACTTTGTAGAAAAGATTGTAGATAAATGTATGCCCCGTGCCCAAAATTACGACCTGTAAACTCTGTTTAAAAATATAATAAATTACAAGCTTATTATTTCGTCAATTGAATTCGAATTGAAACACAGCATGAATCAAACAAAATAAAATAGCTTCTTAAATGTACTGCACTACAAACTTTAACATCAAACATGTAGGAAGAAAATAAAAAATCCACACACTTTTTAACTTCCAACCCAAGCAAAGGCAACAACACATGTGCCCGTGTTAATTTGTTTTCGTCTTGTTATAAACTACCCATATGCATTTAATTAGCTTTTAATGCGCTGATGTCTACGTCACGTAAAGGAGAAAAGCTATAAATATATGCACGTATGTGCCAGTTCTGCATTGCAGAATTTGAAATGGCAAAACTCACTCGTGATTTACGGAATTCTGAGATGCAAAATACGTGTAGTGATGTAATTTGAGCATTGGGGCGGAGCAAGTTCTCATAAAGGTCGACACGTTGAAGGTCTAAGGTACGGATGAATAAAAGATGACCGAAGCTCCCCACCATCTTTGATCTTAGAGTTCGCCATAAGCTTCTCTCGAGTTACAAAAGAAACAAACTACGATTAATTAAAATCCGTATATACGAAACAAGTCCTAGATATTAATATGGATTTGAAATTGGTGTGATTAGCTGTGATTGTATTCTGGAGGCTGGACTGGAGAACGAATAGGGATTATTAAAAAGGAGGTATGCTGCTAAATTAATTACTCTGGTTTTTGAATCCGAGTTTGAATGAAAGTAAACTAGCGTGTATGCAAGTGCTTTCTTCGTTTCCGTGACCCTTTGGATTGGAAAGGACCTGATTTTAACGGAGCTATCCGAACTGGACGTGAACATGATTTATGTGTGTAGTGAAGTGATGCAGTTTCAAAGCTGACATGGAACGAAATGATAGGCGTCTATGAAGAAGTCGATTACTGTCGTACCGCCATTTTTAGGCGAGGGTTGAGGAGGAGGAGTTGTGTTGGCAAAGCTTGTTGGTTGGTTAAAGGTGGAGAGTGAAAGGATGACTCATCCTCCCGCCATCTTCCCGTCGGAAGCTTCTCCCGCCCTCAGGAAGCGAGACTGGGTTCAATGAACTTTACAGACAAAATGCTTCACCGACAGGGTTCAATGAACTCAGTCGAGGATTCGAAAGAAAACTCAAGGAAGGAGTTTTAATTATTTTATTCGCAGAATCAAAAAGCTTGGAGTTGAATCAAATGGTTTGCAATTTCAAGTGGCTGGATTCCAGGCTTCAAGAAGCCAAAGTTACGATCCATTTCCAACCAGGTTCGCTGGGAGAATCAGTCCAAACAATATCCCGTCCATTCAGTGCTGAGTTAGTGTTTGGGGTTAAGTTTGGATGATAATAATATTCATTGTAGACCGTTTCCTTCATTGTGATGACCAACTGGGAAGACTCACCACCCGTCGGAGAGGAAACAGTTTCAATCCGAATGTAATTCCATTTACCGTAGTAGTCATCTTGCTTTGATGGAACTGGTTTGAGCTCGTTGAGTTTGTTGCGAAGGTAAACGACGGAACTGTCTTCGCCCGGAACCCGAACAAACTCCCACTGTAACGCCCTCTCCCGCAGTTTGTCTCCACCAACCGCCAATGTTGCTGCACAGCACCCAAGAGTTGCAATTCTGTCAGTCGGATTTCGTGCGAGGTAGAGGAATTCTCCTTTGTAGTGCTCGTTTTCGATGTTCAAAGGTTTTCCAGTTAGCCCTGCCAAACCAGAGCTAAGGTAAACCTGCAGTGCTGTGAGTGGGGCAACGGTAGAAGGTTCTTCCGATGGGGGCGCCACTGTAGAGTTGAATTCCGGAGGGGTGACTGCTGTAGAACTCAATGTTTCTAAACTGGATGGGTCAGTGGTCGTCTCAGCCTGCGAAGTGGTAGCTTCCTCCGTCCCATTTCCATTCTTCCAGGTTTCAAATCTCAAAAGAGCTGCGTCCAAACGAATTGATTGCTCTTCAACAGCTTTTTGACACCCTTCCGCCTGCTTTTCAACGATTTCAGTCATGTTCGCTTTGTACTCTTCCAATTCTGCTGCTTGCGTCATCATAGCTTCTTCCACACTCGTTTGTTGGGTCTTCAGGTCCACGAGTTCCTTTGAAAAGCGCCGTCCCGCGCTCTCCAGCGCGCTTAGTGCTTCATCCGTCTTAGCAGTTTGATTCTCAAAAAGAGAGCTCAGTTCCAGGATTGTCGCCCGCTGTGCATCCATTGATTCAAGCACTTTTGCTGTTTTCTTGCTTTGCCCTTCTACGGTTTCCAGGGCGTTGTCCATAGCCGCTATTTGCGACTGCATTGTCTCCAGCGCCTTCTCTGTTGCTTCCTTCTGTGTCTCCATCTGACGGATTGCACGTCCTGTCTCCTCCTTTTGAGCTTTCATTAGTTGCAGCACTCTCAAAATACTGTCCTTCTGAGCATTCACAGCTGCAAGCGCTTTGCTGGACTCGTCCGTTTCGCGCTTTATCCTTGTCAGCGCGGTTTCTGTCTCCGCTTTTTGTCGAGTTACTGCCCCAAGCGCCTTTTCCGTTTCTTCCGTCTGTAGTAAAACGACTCGCAGCGCTTTGTCAGTTTCCTCTTTCTGAGCCTTCACCTCTCGCAGTGCTAGTTGCGCTTCCTCCAGTAGCACAGCTGTGGCCTGTTTCTGGGAACTGATTTCTGTAAGCCCCGCTTCAAAGCGCTTGGTCAACTTCTTTAATTCCGCTCTGAAAATAAGGATATTTCTGTAAAAATGATAGAGTCTTCCTTTAAATGCCCGAATGCTTACATTGCAGTAATCTTTCCAAGAAAACTTACTGTGCACTGGAAACTGGTTCATAGCTTTGCTGCTCAGCCGCTTCAGCTGTAGTAGCCAAAACAGCCAAAGAACAGCACCAAATGAGAGCGCTGACTAACGACGCCATCTTTTCCGTGACACACGTGTCCCTCCTTGAACTTAGAATCGGGCGAATGAGTTACGCAACCTGCAAATAACGTCACAAATGAATTTTAGGATTTTTACACAGAAAATCTCCAGCATGCAGAATTTTTGAAAATTAAAAGATATGCAACTGAACAACTGGTAAACTTGCAACTTGACTCCTTGTAAAATATCACCTTTTCTTGATTTGCCAACGACCGGTCTAACTTTAAATATTCGCAAAAGAGTTTTAGAACTTTATAGCTTCCAGTTTGACTGAGAACTGATTCCATTCCTCTTAGAACTCTGCTCCTTTTAAGGAAGGAAATTTGCAATAATATTAAGTTAAAGATGAAGGTTGTGTCGCAATTCATTTCTGTTTTGTGGGTCATCCCACTTGATCCCGCTTCGCAAGAACCTTCTCAAGAATGAATCAGTTACTTGTTCACAAGGATCTTCTCATAGTGCGAACTCTTCTTGCAGAAAAGCATCCATCCATTTTTCCAGGAGTCAATTCGTCAGAGGTCAAAGTGCAATTTACAACATATCATCTAAACATCACGCCAGTTTTAGCAAAACAGCATCCACAATTAAGAAGAGCATTTCATACACCACTGCTGAAGTATCATTTATGCCTATCGCCAAACATCCTTGCAACTGCAACTCGGACCTCACATTAAAGCACATGTTTGCTTTCTAGCTCAACATCTTATAGAGTCTCGAAGTTTCTATAGAATGCAATAGGGTTAACCTCATCAATATTTAAGCTCTGCAATGCCTAAACCTTTTCTATTTATCGTAAAAGTATTTTCTATAAAGAAATCTTTATATCTGTCCTGTCCATATAAAACGAAACCATATATGCTTCATACAAAAAAGTAAGGCGGGGTGGAAGCGGTAGCAAACAATTTAGACTTGCTATCGACTTAAAGCTATGATGAGCTGTATTAGAAAATCCGAATCGCTCCCTGTAGCAAGGACAAAGATTCTTGAAAGTAAAACATCTGCTACTTTTTCACCATTTGGTGCAGAAAATCTGTATTCTTCTCCCACCTATGTTTTGTCCATTTGTTTGATTATTTCTACAAATTATAGTAACGTAGTTTATGGAAAGTTATACATTTCCCCCGCCTATCAAAGTTGCTGAATAAACGTTCTTTTCCACGTATATAAGTAGTTTAAATTATACACAATTCTAATTTTGAAACCCGAAATTAAAACGCTTTCATTGCTGTGAAGTGAATGGTCAATCTACGGTCAAAACGTTGCATGACCATCATACATTGTTGCATAAAAGGTTTCATAATATGCTTGATACTGACGTTGGTATTATGCAACTAGAATCATCTCTGCGTGTTAGTAGTTGCAGTAGCCTTCTTGCATGCATCGACTAACTAAAACCAACTTATGTTAATGAAGTCTTGCACGTTATTAAACTTCATCGACGTAACTGTTATGTAATCCCGTACAAGAGCTTATATTAAAATCAAGGAAAGATTCATGAATGATCCTGACATTCTTAACCGTCGTTCTTCGGAAAGACGAGGAAACGTTGCTGTCATCATTCTGGATCCTGGCTGAACTCTCAAACTAAATTGCTTAACACTTAATGGCGCGGGCTCAAATACAGAGAATCTAACTTTTAGCTATTGTTACATTCGTACTTACGGCTGAGCTTCATCCCCTGAAGAATATTATGTGTGCAATTAAAATACAGTAATGATATATAATAATGTTGTTATTCTGGAAATGAAGATGAGTTTACTCCACCAAACTCGAGCACACGCAAGAGAAAGTCATGGTTTTATGAATGCGTCTTATTTTTAACGTGAGTTAACCATCAAAGCTGCGTGTCAAACAAAACCTGATTAGTATGCACCATTAAGCCTTCATCAGGATTCTGCAGGTAATTATTTGCACGGAACGACGGAGCATTGGGGAAAGGAAGGAAACTTTTGTTCAGTCGAGCGTCAACACCAAGGATGCAGCTCATGTGCAGCAAGGTTCTAGTTCATTGTCAATGTAAGTGGATTTTCCATCGAATCAAGCTAGCAGCAAATAATTATTTTTTTTCAATCAAATTATCAAGTTCTTTGTTTGATGCTAATAATTAATTGTAATGTGTGACAATGACATTTGTCACGTGCTAATTGTTTTCAGGCGATTTCCTCTAGTAAACCTTACATCGGGTAGGGTACGGCAATCCGCGTTTGACAATTTTTTACTGTAGACGTTCCGTCGTAAATTAATGTCCCCTTTAGTTGGTTGACACAGGTGAGCAACAAGATAATTAAGTCCTATTGTACGTCGTACAGTAAAGCCCTAAGATTATTCATCAGTAGACTCGTCCATTACAAAATATATTAGATTTAATTCTTCTAGGCTTCGGTTATAACCATAGTAATTGCAATAACAATAGAGTTACAAAGATAATAATTATAAGAACGAGGTTAGGGACGGGATGCTGAATCTGGCATTTAATTATTCATGGTTTGCAATTAGCAAATATTAACTCCTACACTGAACTGAACTAAATGGACACATAGCAATTATTTTTTACGTTTTACGCAAAACTGAGAGTAGCCTTAATACCCGCCTTGATGAACAAAGATTTGATATAGTATTTCTGTGCGATGCATATCACCAGGATTATCTTTCTTCGTTTTTCTTCTAACCGTCATTCAGGTGTTGGCAAGAAAAAAAGAGTCATAGCAAATACTCGGAGATTCACGAAATATCCGTAACCGCGAACATAATTATCTTTACAATATAAGTGAACCACATTGGCATTACATGTTTTTTAATGTCAAATAAGGTTGCAGTGACTTGCGTTTGCGTGAAGTATCGAAACTCGTCAATTGGTATACAACCTTGAGTAATGATTTCCTGGATGGATGACAGAATCCGAGTGTTTCGACGAATTATTGATTAGTGCAACTGTCATCAGGGTGGAGGTGGCACGCGGTTACTTGGGTTCATCCTTAAACCTAACCTGTTAACTTTCATGGATTCAATACCATCTTGAAGTTTAATGTCAGTAACTCCCAGGAGAAGACATTTGAAAGGCAGTATTCAAGACATTCAGTGCAATAACTGCGTCTGGCGGTGTATATATATTATATTGTAATTAATGTCAGTACATCTTGAATCAGTTGTGAACTTGCATTCAAGATTTGTACCAGTAACAAGACAGTAGAAAAACTTTTTTCATTACACCAGCTGAGCTGATAGCTATTGGTTTGACCTTTTCCGGTACTGCGTTCGTCAAATTGTAATTATATACTAGCTGTTTCGGTATCACCGTCATGTGTCATTAAGAAGAGCGGCAGGGCATTTGTAGTTGGGATGTTCCATTTGATTTGCGCGTAAGTATATAGCATTAACTTTATTAACTCTTTGTGAGAATTCCCTTGGATTTTTTTAATAATTTCTTCAATATTTTACCCTCCCATGCAACAGGTAATATAGACAGGCTTGAAAATATAGGATGTTGATGCACTATTAGTGTTTTAACCTGTTGCTAGGTGATCTCTCTAGCGTTTGCAGCTAATGTGGTTTCAGATGAATTACCATGCATTTAACTATTGTGTTGCATGAACCAGTTTTTGATGCATGGGGCACGTTAAATAGTAGTACTAATTATCATAAATCTGCATGATTGAGAGTAAAATTAAGTGTCTTAATGGCTTCTTGTTTCCCTTTCAGGCCCAGGATATAAGTTGGCGGCTGGCCCATTTCCGGATTAGATTCTTTCTTCCAAGGGAAGCAGGAGATACTGGACCAGCAAGAGAGGAAATTGAACTAGCTTTACAGGATCCAAAAAACCAACTACTGCTGATTCTAAATTCTGCATCATCGACAGTAACCTCTTGGGCTTGGAACCTTGAGCATCTATTAAAGTGGCATCATGCCAGACCAAGAAGAAAAGGAACCACAAGTTGGAAAACAGCGTGCGAATTTTGTTTCCCGGCTATTTTTCTGGTAAGTTTGAAACTAAACCGTGTGTATTTTTGTACTTTTG
Source organism: Sminthurides aquaticus (assembly GCA_906901655.1). Taxonomy (NCBI): domain Eukaryota; kingdom Metazoa; phylum Arthropoda; class Collembola; order Symphypleona; family Sminthurididae; genus Sminthurides; species Sminthurides aquaticus. The sequence continues at coordinate 3,750,859 of CAJQTT010000010.1, forward strand.
TTTTCAATAATGCTTAATCAATTAATTTTTATTCCAGGTGGATAAATGGCATTGTTAGAGAAGGCTATCGAGGGAATCTTGGACCGAGTAGTATAGACAACGTTTTGTATGAGGATGAAGCTCAAGTTCTCGGTGCTAAAGCCGCTGTTGCATACAAAAGCGCTCTTTCAGCACTAAAACCTCCTAAAGATGCGGATCCCAGGGTCTTGAAAACAGTAATATGGAAATTATTTGTAGTTAACATATTAATTACCGGGTCCATTAAGCTTGTTCAAGACTGCATTGTAAGGTCAGTTTACTTTTTGTATACCCTGCACTGCGCTGGTGCAGTTCATTTGAATGCAAAGCAACGGACACTTGTAAAGCTGTAAAGTATTTCGGATTGCTTTGCAGAATCGGAACCCCCTTGGCGTTAGCTTATCTAATCAGATACTTCAACGGTGAAGTGAACCAACTGACTGGAATTTACGCTGCATTCGGAATAATTGTTGGGCAAATCATAGGAGTCTTAATGGAGCATTCTTTTTTTCTGCACATTGAACATCTTGGGATGAAAATAAGAATAAGTTTTTCCGCTCTCGTGTATCAGAAGGTAAGTTGAAAATGAGACGATAAAGGCAACCCAAATTGTTCTTTGCGTGACTCTAGAATTATCTCATATGCTTCCAAGGAATATAACGAATTCCCGTTAACTAACTCTCCCGTTCTGTGTTATAGATCCTCAAGCTGCAACTCGGTTCTTCAGGAGGAAGTATGGATGGACACGTGATGAACCTTGTTGCCAACGACCTTAATCGTTTCGATTGCATTCAGCATATACATGTGCTTTGGGTTGGGATTTTTCAAGTTTTGATAACTGTGCTCATCTTATGGAACTACTTTGGGATCTGGTGTTTGAGTGGCTTGACGCTCTTGTTTCTTCATTTACCTTTGCAAGGTTGGTTGGCTTATTTGTAAATTCTCGTTGATTCTTGTGCATCGATCATCGAGTATCTTGGTGTCGTATGAAGTGGTTGCAACTAATTTTGTTACAGTAGATTTTGCTTTCTATTTTAGGTATCCTGGGAAAAGCGATGACAGTTCTGAGGATGAAGATTATGACGAGAACGGATAAACGAGTCCAGCTAATGAAGGAGATTTTGGGAGGCATCCGAGCAATCAAGATATACTGCTGGGAACTTGTCTTTACGGAAAAGGCGGTTGAAACCAGGAAGTATGTGCTTGCATTTATTCCATTTTTACTCTAAAATAACTACGGATTAGATCACACCACAACGCATGACCAACCCGAAGAAAAGATGTTGATTCTATGCTAAGCGTTATGTAATACTGTTATGTATTTTTAGAAACGAAATGAATTCCATCAAGACTGTGACATGGCTGAGATCTCTTAACTGGAGCTTGTATTATACGTCTACAAAGGTTGCTGTTTTTGCAACCGTGACAGTGTACGTCTGGTTCGAGAATCATCTGTCAGCAGAAAGTGTAAGTACTTTAGTTCTAATTACCTGTTTACAACTCTTGAATGGTTGCATGCAAAGGTGTCGTTAAAACTAATGTAATTTACTTGATAAATTATGTGTGGAATAGTATGTAATAGTTCTAGCTCCAATGAATTATGTAAGCACAATAGTAAACAATGTACTTTCTTGCAGCATCGTTCAAACGTCCACTGGAAAATCTAATTTCTATTTCAAATCCATTCTCTTTGCAGGTATTTGTAGCAGTGGCACTGTACAATAATATTCGTGTCACAATAACTCTTCTCTACCCTTGCGGAATCGCACAGCTAGCCGATGTTCTCATCGCTCTAGAAAGAATAGAGGTAATGTGCATTAAATAGTAATAACCGGATTAATTTGGATCTCGTTAGTCCAGTTAAAATCGTGATGCCCCTGACTCTAATGAATCCGTCGTACTTTGTACTATCTGCAGAAATTTTTAAACACCGGGGAAATACAGAAAAATAAATGCAAGGCTTTACCAACATTAAAGCTAATACATCAACATGCTGAGCAAAATAATAAGCAACTCCGGATTGATGAAAGCCTTTCCGAGGAACGACCGCAAATCCTTTGCAGGAATTTAAGTGTTAATTGGGGAAAAGATTCTGAAGCTGGAATAGAGGCGGACCTATCTATTGATTTCGGGAAGCTCGTTACAATAATCGGATCCGTGGGTGGTGGCAAGGTACGAGAGTTATGTAGATTTTAAAACTAGATTGAAGGGAGCAATTTCAACTATGAATCCGATTTATTGTAAGATTCGGCGATAAAAATCAGCCTCTATTCATGCATGTTTGATCAATGTTTCAGAGTACTTTGCTGAAAGCATTACTACAAGAGCTTTCACCAAGCAGCGGAAGTGTACAAGTCACAGGGAAAGTATCATATGCTGCTCAAGAGCCATGGATTTTTGGAGGAACGATTCGAGAGAACATTCTATTTGGGAACGCTTACGATAACGATCGTTATAATCGTGTTGTTGACGCTTGCCAACTGCAAAGGGATTTTGAATTACTTTCACCCTATGGAGACATGACTCTGATAGGAGACTGTGGTACTTCGTTGAGTGGTGGACAGAAGGCGCGGATTAACCTGGCCAGGTAACAGCATACTCGCAAACAAAGTTTTATTTTAACTAAAATCGAAGCATTGGTGAATGAATTTGGGTAATGGTTACTGATTATTCTTTATACAGAGCTGTGTACAATGTGGCCGATGTCTATTTGCTTGATGATCCACTCAGCGCTGTTGACGCCAGCGTTGGTAGAAAAATATTTCAACAGTGTATCCGTGGCCTGTTGCATGATACTACAAGGATCGTTGTCACTCACCAGCTTCAGTTTGCGAACCAGGCGGATGAAGTTTACTCCATCGAAAAGGGAGTTCTTGCAGTTTGTGACGACTTCAAGCATTTGAGCGAAAAGGAAATTAACGGTGAGCTCAGCTGCTTACTATCCAAATTCAATATTGAATATGAATATTTTATGAATTTGTGCATATAAAAACCATCTCTTCTGCTGTTCTCGACAACCGTTGTACCAGGAATTTATTTAATGGGGAGATAATCGGTTATTTATAGAAAACAACAATAATATGAAGAAATACGACGAAGAAGCTAGTGGCTCACAAAGCTCTTCTGAAAAGGGCAGCGTTTCAGATCTATCGGAAATATCTCTTGTCGACCCATTGCCTGAAACGGATTCTGTTGGAAACGAGTCTGTAAAACCAGGGACGTATTGGAAATATTTGCATTGCGGAACATCCTATTTTTCGCTATTTTTGCTCTTGGCTTTGAATCTTATCACGCAAACTTTGCACACTGGTTCCGATTATTGGCTTCAGATGTGGTAAGTCAGATTGGATGAAGTAGATTATATCTCCTGTGATGCATCAATGCTTCGTTGATTATAATTACAGCTAATCAACTTCATTATCTGTGTATAGGTGTAGAGCTCATCAGTCGGTCGGTCCATCCTATGACTATAACAAAACGGAACCATTCCTTGACAGTGCCAAAATCTACCCAAACAATCAGACCGCTATGACCAGCTCATTCTTGACCATCGACTTGAATGATCCAAGAACTGATATAATTATTTACTCTTTAATTATTGTAAGCTTGTTTCTCTTCTCCATGTTACGAACTTTGGGATTTTTTCGCTTATGCATCTCCTCATCCACTTACCTGTATCGTGCAATGCTTTCGAGTGTTGTGCGAGCTCCCATGAAATTCTTTGAGGATCATAGCACAGGTAAGTTTACTTGTGTGAACTCGTTTGTTTTAAAATATTCATAACCGGGAGTAAAAATTCATTGTAATTTTCTTTCTTTTTAGGTCACATTATGAACAGATTTACCAAAGATACCGACATTATGGATGATGCACTTCCGCAAACAATGTTTGAAACAATAGAGGTAAAGAATTAATCAGGATGCAATTTACCTGTATGCAATCATATTTTATGTATTTTATTGAAGCATTCATATGGGTACTAATTGCTGTATTCAAATTATCTGTTTAGATATGCCTCAACGTTGTTGGGATTGTGACTCTGGTGTGCATTATAAATCCGTACATCCTCATCCCAACCTTTTTTCTTTCCTTTCCATTCTATTTCCTTTTTATAATTTACGTCCGCTCTGCAAGGATATTGAAGCGGTTGGAAGCTAACGGTAAGAATTTAAAAATATTAATCCATTACATTATAAATGGAAAACTAATTACGTTCTTCGTTTTTAATAATGCTTTCATTATTCATTTTCAGCACGCAGCCCCATATACACGCATGTATCCTCTACACTCAACGGTCTCGTTACTATTCGTGCCCATAATGCTGAAAAAGTAATGCAGGTCACGTTCAACCAGTGTTTGAACAACCATTCGTCCTTGTGGTATTTGACTATCGCTATGACGCGCTGGATTGCCATGTGGCTAGACTGGGTTTGCGTTACATTTGTTGCGGTGGTCATTGCCATACTTATGGTATCCGGAAACGGTGAGTAGTTGTTGGTTATGTTTTAAATTGAACTGTAAACTTGACAATATAATGCTGTGAATTAACTAAAATCTACGGTAAATATGTTCATGTCACAGTTGGTGGAGCCACTGCTGGTATGGCAATCTCTTCTGTGATGTTTACAATCAGCGTTTTCCAGTGGGGAGTTCGGCAAGCAGGTACTGTGGAGATGCAAATGGTTTCCGTCGAAAGAATCATTGAGTTTGCCAAACTAACACCCGAGGGAATACTGGAGACAACATCGGGTTAGTTGTATTCAGTAAAGGGGTTTAATTAAATGTTTACATCATAAATTAAATACTGTCAATATGCTAGGCTCCTGAATCAGGCGTCGACTGAATTTACAATATTGAACTTAGTAACATACTAACTATATGTGACTTTTTCCAGAGAAAAAGCCGCCATCATCGTGGCCATCAGAAGGGCAGATTGCCATGAAAAATGTATCATTGTCTTGTGGAGATGCTACGATTTTGCGTGACGTGAATTTATTGATGCAGTCTAAAGAAAAGGTATGATTATTACGAACATATTGTATTTACCAGTAAAGACTTACAAGTTTAAAGTGTTTGATTGTAATAATCTGTTTCAGATTGGCGTTGTTGGTAGGACTGGAGCTGGAAAAACATCATTGGTTAACTCGCTTCTCAGGCTTATAGAACCGTCAGGGTCAATTGAAATCGATGGTTTCCGAACCAGTAATCTTGGACTTCATGATTTACGTTCAAAAATATCAGTGATACCGCAGGATCCGTTCCTATTTCATGGAACACTTCGGGATAATCTGTGTATCAGCCTGGCTTACACTGACGAAGAGCTTTGGTGTGCGCTGAAAAGCGTAGGCCTTGCGCCATCTATTGCAGACGCTGCGGCTGGACTTTCTGCGGAGGTACATTAATCATTCGGTTGTGTTCACCGCATAAGAGAATCGCTTTCAATTTGTAAAAGGGTAACTACATGTAATTGTTGTAATTTGGCAGGTTCAAGAAGGAGGTTTAAATTATAGCGTTGGACAGCGCCAATTATTCTGCTTGGCTCGAGCAATACTTCAGAAAAATAAAATATTAATTATGGATGAAGCCACGGCGAATGTAGATTTAGGGTAAGCTTAACTGCTTACTGACTTTTAGCGATTTTCGCCAATCAGTCACAATATTTGTTCTTACATTTCTTGTTTATATTTACCTTTTAGATGTGAGTTTAATTTTGTATTTTTACTGTTCTTAGGACTGACAAATTAGTCCAGGAGACAATTAGAGAGAAATTCAAAGACTGTACGGTGATAACAATTGCTCATAGACTGTTTACAGTCATGGACTGTGATAGAATATTAGTCATGGACGGGGGGCGCGTAAATGTGAGTTTTAGTCAACTAACCAGTCTTCTGCAAAAACATTTTGCAGTTAATCTCGTGAAATTCCAAATTTTGGTCACGAATCTTTAATTTTAACCTTTTTTGTTGGCCTCTTTCAGGAATTCGATACACCTCGCAAACTTTTAAAAAATCCAAATGGTTTACTCTCATCTATGGTGAATCAAACTGGGACAGAATCCGCGGAAATATTGCGAAATATGGCGGAAAAGGTATGTAGTTTTAGTTCTTGCCTTGCGAATACCAGCAGCAGATATTTTGTCAACTGGAAGCATTAAAATACCCTTTGCATAATTTTGAATTTTGAATATTTTAGCACTCCAAACCGTCAAACAAGCAGTAACACAGTGGAAACGAGAACTGAGCAGACTTTATGGCAAATCTAACCACCTACCTCTCGAAATCAGCAGAGCATAAAGGAATCATCATTTTATCAGCATGTCGCGGGCGGATCAATGTCATGTTAGGAATCTCACAAGTGAAGAAATGACTCATTTGTGTAGGGATACAGTACGAGACAGATAGCTTCTCTGGTTTTGCACCCTTTATAGCAATCTCAACCTACAGCATGCACATACGACAAAAAAGGCAGCGTTTTATGTAGTACTAGCTCCTATTGAAAATGTCGACATTTCCCATTCCTTTCGTGAGGGTAAATCTAGCAAAGCGCTCTGCTCTGGCTCTGGCATCCCACCCAACCCCAACAACAACAACTTCTTTGATCTTCTTCTGCTCTTTAGGGCGAAATGCTGAAACGGTGCAACTATTTGTCACTTTGTTTCTCCTTCGAGATTATGTGCCTAACAAGCGCTGCCGGAGCGAGCGTTGCAGCTTGCCACGCGATCTTCTAAACGTTGCTTCTTCGGAACAATTTTCTTAAAGATGCGGTTGGTTTCTTTCGGCATAGGAGATGCGTAAAAATTTAATCTGATATGTTTTGAACATTTAGCAATTTAGCTTTCTGAATAAGGGTTTTCTAGCTATAATTTCATGTTCACACGGGTAAGAAATTGAAGTTATCGCTCATAATTTCTAAAAGAAGAAAAACGTTATTCAAGGCGACATTGTAATATATTGCCATGAAACTTTAGACTAAAGTAAGCACTATGGTGCCATTAGGAGCTGCCACCAGTTTATAGTCCAGAGTGCCAGCTTTTTCTCTTTTTATGTTTTTTCTAGTTTTTGAGTTAATTTTATTCTTGTTTATGTCAGTAGTACGTTCGTTTAAAGTTTGTAATTGATGCTATTTTTTGAATTTAATTCATTCATATTAAGCTTCGCCTTTTTGTTTTTTACGATCCTAATAGATGTATATGAATTTAAAACGTCTGCCTGACTGTGTTTACTTATCAGGAGTAATTTTAAGTATTTTTACACCCGGTGAAGGTTAAGCTAATTCAAGCTAAGCTAATTGGTGAATATACCCCGACGCATTGTCGTGCTTGAGTGGTTCACGAATTCGGTTTGGATATCTGAGCTAAGGTGCAAGGAATAAAAAGACTGTTAGTAATTATAGTTTCACACGTTGCTTTTGATTTTGTATTTCAAAGCAAAAATAAATAGGAACAATGTATAATTCATGGTACCAGTTGTGCTCGCCCTAATTGTTACATTATCCACCACCCCTTCAAGCTTCATACCTTTTGCTAGTGAAACATTGGTGAGCTCAGCCGAACTCATTTCGCTTTCACCCAAGGTTCCCTGAAGTTTAAATTCAACCTGAAATTCGACTCGCATGTTATCTATGATATAATGGAAGACCCCATCTCGGCATATGAACATGGACTGATGGAAAGTGTTTTTTCAATCGTGTTGATTTTTTCGCTCTTTGTGGAATTTTTCTTGCTATCCTGAACGGTTTCTTCAGTCTCCTGACCTCCCCCTACCGAGAGTTCATGTTGCACTTTTGCTTCAAATACTCCAGGTATACCTCCGGAAGCTGACGCTGTATACGTGTAATCCACGTGCCATTTGCTTATATCACTCGTACCTTTCATGCGCTCCAAGGTAAACTCTTCAGTTATAGACTTGGCGTGCCTGATAGTCTGCGTTTGGACCTGACTTGAGTTATTAAAAATTTTTGAGCGCGCTACAATGTCTACGTTTCTACCTTCGGTAGACTGGATGAGTTTTTCGACGTCAGTGAGGAACTTCATTCCCGTTATGGCTGCTGTCAATCTGTAGATGAATGTTAATAATATAACAGCACTTTACCAGTGGGTTTCTAGCATCAGAAATATAAGCCTTACGAACTTACCGCATGCAACCTTTCGGTGGAGCGTCACATCGGCTCACTGAAGCTAAATCTTTTTTTCCCCACATAATAGGAATGAACTCTTGACCGAGTATGCCTTTGGAGTCAACAATGCCTTTGGAGCACAACAGAGAATGATATGAATTATGAAAATCTCAGACTCATGTACTCGTAAATTAAAGTTTGTTTCGATTCCTGGTTCTTACTCCATCCTTCTCCAGGAACTAGCCTTTTCGATCCTCCAGTGCAGTCATCTTTCAAGAATATTCTAACACACAAGCCAAAGATTATGATGCCTCTGATATTTTTCCGTGCGAAATATGGAAGTTTCTCACAGCCACACATGTTCTCCACTGGTTTCGTTTTATATATACCTATCATTGCCAACATATTGTTTAATCAGACTAAGCTTGTAGTAGGAAACCGTATATAACTGAGATAATATACGCTGAAATGGGTTCCAGATTCCGTGACCTCTTACCGTGTGCATCAAGATAAAGCCAGACCTCACTGGCTGGCAAACTGGCACAGGGTCCGACAGATTTCGCCATTCTGTGAAAATTCCAAGCCGACAAGTCGTTGCTTACGGCAAGGCCCGGTAATGCTTTTAGGTACTTCCCCTTGCAATCTTGATATTGATAAAGCACTATACATCCTCCATGGGTGTCAATTGAATGGTGTGCAGGTGTGTTGTTTCTACCGTTGAATGGTATATTTGTACATTCTGTTACATTTGATAATTTTCCAATATAGTCTGGAAAACATTAATAATGATAAAATTCTGGCCATTACGTTTCAAAACCTTGAAAATCAATGAATTCCAGATTATTAAACTTGCTGGTACAAAACAACTTTAAGAATAATAATCATTGAAGGGAAAATTCAAGTACGTTGCTGATTTTGTAGCTCGTAGAAAGTAACTTCTTGACAGACTGATACACGAAATACAAACGAGTACAACAATACTTTCCACATGCTGGTTATGCTTTCAATGCAATTTCGAATAAAGTATGCAATTACTGAGGCAAAGATATTTCAAGGAACTGATTTTGCTAATGATTGGGTTGTCTCTCTCGATTTGAGTGTTGCCGAACACAATGATAAGTGCATTGGAACATTTTTTTATAACAATGAAAAGCTTGCAGTTTACAATAGTGATAGTATATAAATAATGGAATATGAAATACTTTTTTTCTGGATATTATGTTTAAATTTTGGAGGGTTGACAGTTGTTGCATAGCATTTTTCATAGCATAAGCGTCATGGCTACAGAAAATATTCGACTCGGGTTAGTGAGAATCTGAGTTGGAATCTGAGAGTACTTGAGCCTGAAATCTGATGAGTCGCAGTTAGAATGGCTGAGAATGAGAATCTTTTGGACGCTATTTTTAACTTAGTTCCTTAGTTACTTCATACGAGGCCTCGCCCATTTTACCATCGTAATAGTTGAACATGCATTTTAAACGTAGGTCTGAATTTGACTCAGGAATAATTTTAAGTATTTTTCCATCCGGTGAAGGTTAAGCTAAAGCTAACTAAAGCTGACATGAGCTTATTGGTGCATATACCCCCACGACATGGACATTAGATGGATGCGTTTTTTGCATGAAGTACTCTTACATGGTCCTCTACTCAAAATTATCTCGAAATTTTATTTTGGAAGTAAATAATTCGGTTCACCTCCTGTTAAGCTAATTGCTGCTACTCGCATTGTCGTGCTTGAGTAGTCCACAAATTCGGTTTGGGTATCTGAGCTAAGGTGCAAGGAATGAAAAGACTGTTAGTAATTATAGTTTCACACGTTGCTTTTTATTTTGTATATGAGCGCTTCAAAGCAAAAATAAATAGAAAAAATGCATAAAGAGTTCCACTATTGCAAATGGAGACGGAAACAATATGCGCGCAAGAATACTCCAGATTTGTTCGTTTCATCGTTAGGTAATCTTGAGTTGTGCGTAAATGCGCTGAGATTACGGATAAAATTCAGATGAGGTTCATAGTTTGCAAAAGAGCGGACATATTTTCTTAGTTTCCTGTATTTAAATGCCATTAAGTGTTTCCTTTGGAGGAAGTATACTTTCAAGATGCCAAAAAATCATTAATCATTCGCAAAATATTTTGCTTACAATTGATGAATAAATTCAAAAGATCTTGACAAATACGGTAGGATTCACGAGTGCTATCTTGGATACAATGCTGATAGGACAAGATGAGACGGTAAGATGAAATGGTTAACAAAGTAGATTAAATTATATAAAACTGTACAAAAATGGTATGATACTTTGTGTTAGTTGATAAAATATTGCAACACTCCGTGTAGCTAAAAATATATAATAGTTGTATCGGTAGACTATATCGGTTGATTTCGGTTAGTGACAAAAAAAAGAATGATTCTGAAAACAACTAGCGGTGGAGCGATGATTTTCTTCGTCACCGTATATAATTGATAACTAAATACTAAGTTCCTAAATGGTAATTAATAGATTGCATTCATAGCGACTTCATTCGTATCGTGATATGGCAGTCGTATCGTATCGTCGTAAATTATATACAAATAATTGTAAGTATGATTTCGTTCAAAGAATATTTGCAAACGCAAATACATGTATAACGCAAATTCAATATAATTATGTTGCAGGCGCGCAGTTACTCTGAATTTAAAACGTTACTGTCACTGGAACTTAAGAAGAACAAGTGATTACTTAGCTGTAGTAGCAAGGAGAAGCAAAGAACATTTGTTATATATGACTAGGTAAAAGGCACCAAATTGAAACAAAAACAATTATTACACTTGATCGTTATTAGCATTCCCCGCTTCTAATCCGGCATTTACCGTTAAGATAGACCGGACTCAATTAAACCAAACCAAGGTTGAATCCATGTTAGCCGCCATTAAAACGTCTTACATCAAATCCAACTTCCATCATCATTATAATTGCATTTTTACAAACGTCTCTATGAATGTAATCTTAAGGCTTACATTTTAGAAACTTTTTTAAACTAGCTATAAGAATCTAGCAATTTCATTATTGGATTGAATCAAGCATATCATACTTTAATTGCTTTTAAATTCAAATCTTGGATGCCATAACGCTAACGACGGGAAGGACTATCAGTGTAAGGGAACACTAGATGAGGGAAAAGCTTTAAGTAGTAGTTAATATTTCATTATCAACAAGGGTATATAAAATCTCTACTGCAGTCACTAAATAAGGTTAGGTATAGTTATAGTTGGTCATTGACAGGAGTACAAAACTTTTTCTAAGCTCAGCATAGTTTCAGTTTTTAGCCGATAATTATTATCGGTACTATGGTAAGTAAATTACAGTTGCTAATTTAACAGCCGTGGCTTAAATACAGTTTCACTCTCAATACGATCCAAACATCATTCAACGTTCCACATTTTACAGTACTCATTTACGATTTTGCGATACGGCTACCGATATATACAAATCATTTATAAAATCTACACGCTTCAGACTTATCACGCATTACAATATTTAAAGCTGGAAACTCATAATAATTATTTAAACTCATAGCGCCGTAAAATTAATGAAACAATTCGACAATTACAAAAGATTCGCGCAAATAATGCAGCTAGCTATACGTACACGTAAATGTAAAAATGCGGGTCGTCAGGTAAATCTAATACTATTTTGTAAATGCTGCCGAACCAATACATTGTGATTTAATTCATAACGTTTTACACAGCATGAATTCATAAAATTAAGATTACGATTCATATATAACAGTGTTTAACAGATAAGTTGGTGGAATTATCGGAATTCATTTAAATCTCCAGCAAAGATGAAGCTTTAAAATCCCTGTAGCCTTGCGAATTTGTGTTAAATGGGATGTTTTTATATCAATACAGCCACGTTCACAGGTATAAGTAATTAATTAGAGAACATTGTACAATACTCATTCTTTCCGTAGAATCAATTAGGCACGACTTAGGTATCATATAAATCAGGGATACAACCACATTAAAGAATTAGGATATGGCTTACAATACGATTGGTAAAAATATTTTCAGCGTCTTAAACGCAGACACGACATATAACTACGATTTAATACATCTACTTGTAATGCTACTTATGAAATATATTTTTACAAAGAAGTGTAACAATGTGTTGGTTTGTATATATTTAACATATAATTAATTATTCGTTTACAGTCTGGGATTTTGGGGGAGTTTCATCAGTATTTTGTAGCTTGCCAACAAGCAATTTAACCCAACCTTTTGGCATGGGGTCACTAGCTTGACTTGAAATAGGTGGATTGCCATGGCAGCTACTGCTTCTAGAAATAGCCCGCTCGGTCAAAGGAGAGTTGCCACCGCTGGAATCGGTGTCGCTGCAGCGTCGGCTGGAAGGAAAGCTAGTAGACTTTGTCGGAGACAATTCAATAACTGTATTGATCGTTGATGTTGAATGCTGTGAGCTAGTTTCGCTTTCATCTTCCTTACTGTGCGATCCAGCAGCGGCTCCTGCAACGCTGCCGCTTTGACTACGCCAAAGGTCAAGTTCCTTCCGGCGTTCCTGGATTGTTTTTAAGCCTTCGAAGGACGGGCTTGGATGTTCATCTCGGTGAAACTTGGTACATTCCTCCAAGTGTTTCAACTTCTCCAAGATAACTTGACTTCGCACAACACGACTCCGTCGACAATCAGAAGGTGGGTTAGAGGGAGTGGATGGGGGATGGATCATCAACTTCAAGTTGACAGATTTGGGGTCATGGCTAGCTCCTCCGTTTTCGCTTATGGCAAGAGCATTAAGGACTTGGTGTGCGCAATATTCACTGCTCAGTTCATCCAGCCCACACCAGTTGCCCAAGCGGCTTCCAGAAGAAACCGAAGAAGCGTTCTCATCCTGATCGCTGTATATGGCACTATCTGGGAACATTTCGTTTTCCAGAAAATTTTCAATCGCTTCAAAAGAACGCTCATAAAAGCTATCGGCGGAAGCGTCACTGTCGGAAAGCGCTGCTTCTACTTCATGATCTTGATCAATGTAGCTAAGGTACAAATCTCCGTGGTTGATGCCCTTTCGGGTTAGACGATATAATCGCTTGGAAGGTGGGTTGGTTTGTTGGGTTTCTCCTCCAGCAGCGGCAATTTCAATGTTACTTTCAGATAAACTGCCGCCGAAACCCGATGATGTTTTCTCATCGGTAGAGGACGCTGAGGTCACGGTAGAGGATACTGACATAACAGACTGCGGCCTTGCAGAAGCGTCTCCCCCAGCACCCAAAATCTTTGACAGTGCAAAGTCAGAAGGTTCACTGCATTGCGCAAGTCTCGCTCCGATTTTCGATGTAAGGTTATTAGAGCTTGCGCAGCTAATAACGCTTCCGAAACCGCTACTTGCGCTGCTACAGGTGGCGCTCTCACAGTTTTCGCAATCAGAGTCCCGATCTTCTCTGACAATGTGCTGCTTAATTTTCTGCTTCAGGGATTTCCGATTGCTTTTCCCGGAATTACTCAAAATTGAATCCTTTTTCGTTGGGCTGCCGCTACTGAAGCCAAAGGTAACAGAGTTTGAATGCTTAGCATTGCCTAACGGTGGGGAAATACTAACGTGAGAGCCAAATTGTTGCTGTTGGCCGTTAGTTTTCGCGGAATTTCCGGAAATATTTGTCTTGATACCAGAGAGGCGGTGGGTAACGCTCATGAGAAGATGCTTTATGGAAGACTTTGAAGATCGGTAGATTTTATGATCTGGATGCAAGCTCAGATTTTCCATGGAGGTAATCGGTGTAATTTCTGTGACAAGATCATCAATCTCATCCGCAGCGGGAGATTTCCTTGAACTGGTAACTTCATCATTGAACTTGTTCATGTACTGCTCCATTTCATCGTAACTGATATCAGAAGTGCTGGGCTTATCAGAAGCAATTGTAAACGGCCTGTCAGCATACTTGCCATCCCTATTCCTGGCTTTAAACCCGTTTCCAGCGCCGTTAGTAACGCTCAGAGTTGGATCAGCATCCAGAAGTCTACGAATAGGTTCTAGTTTCGGTGACGTATCGGAAGATGGCGTTTGACACACTTGAAAGCTGCGTGGAAGTGAACCGGATTTGTTATTTGGCGTTGCCAAATGAGCATCTTGTTGCTTTAACCACACGGATGGCAGCGTAGGGATATTTGCCTCGGACGAGGAAGACGAATCTGAAGTAAACGAGTTTGGGAAAACACCGGAATCTCCATGAGGTAACGGCAACGGATCTTTATGAGGATCTCCATTTGGTGCAGTCTCTCCAGTTTCCTTGTGAGAGCAAGTAAAGGAGTGCGTGTGACGAATATTAGTTTTTCCCTTGCTGCTCTTCTGCGGCGAGCTTGTTTCCTTGGCTCCTCCGCTTGCAGCGCTGCTAGATCTGTTATTAGCGCCACCGGATCGGTCAGTTCTGCGGAAACTGCTCCATAGCAACGCAATAGGGTCATAATGCCCGAAAGGTCCGTTCATAAATCGGCGGGGTGTAAGCGTAGCTTTGTTTCCAGGATCCGAGACTGTCCTTTGAACGTTCTTTGTACCAAGGACTACAGCTTCATCCTCCTCCTCGTCATCATCATCTGCGGGAAGAATGCAAACATTTCCAGAACTGTTTTCATCATGAACGTCAGAGGATGAGCCGATTCCATTTGAAGATGATACTTGACTCCCCACACAACTGTCATTCCCATCCTCACTAGGCTTTAAAATCCCGACCGCCGCCGCCTCCTTCTTTCTTCCTCTTCCTGATGAGGCTTCTTCAGTTTCCGTTTCCGATGCAGACTCTTCCCCGACATCATCACCGATCCGGGAAGTGCATTGCCGCTCCTGATGCTGTGCTAGAGCTTTCCTTAAATGCACCAGCCGCTGTTTGTTCAGTATCCGTTGAAAATCCCGATTCTGCATCACTAATTGACCTACTATTTCTTCAATACTTTCACGACGCTCCTCTACATCATCGTTCCCGTTCAGTTGCTCTGTGCTTTCATCCAATTCGCTCATTTCTTCCCGGCATAAATCCAGTTGGGATGCAGATTCCAGCTCGCTCACATCCTCTTCTCCGATACTTTCGTTTGAATCCAGTGTCATATTGGAATGCCCGTGCTCGTCCCGGGAAATAAATCCACCACCGCTTCCTCCTGAACTGCCTCGACCGAATTTTAAATTCGGGTGGAGGTAGAAACCAGGCTCGGATTTTCGCCGCCAGCCGCTCAGTTTCTTCACCTGTAAACCAGTAAAAATACGAATTAGTTTTAATTAAGCTACTTTTTAATCAATTTTAATTGAGGTTCATCTCAAAATGTTAACCCCTCCACAGAATCGATTTCAGCCTTGTCAAATCCAGATTTACTCCATAGTTTCTAACCAGGTTATTGATTCTTCTTCTACCATAATCCCTAAATTAGACTGACAAAACTACAACAAAATCTGTAACTGATAGTCATTAAATACACGCGGCCATAGTCTTGTCCATAAGCTTCACCAACCCAGAACCACCAGTCCTGAAACCACTGTCCTCTACTATTACATCCGGAACGCTAGACTCCATCAACGTTAATTAGCTGATATATTGAACATCAGAGCTTTTATATCATTATGATAAAAATTTGAGGTCTATGTGTTTGCTGGGAATCCTCTTCCCGGATTCCCGGACACGTGCAAATAATAAACTGCGGTCAGCGTGCATCCCATAACAAGAGCACGAGCCAGCTCAGGCACAAACGGACCATACTTTTACTCCCTGTCTCTATTAGCACCGGAGCTGGAGCCAGGAAGACATAAATTCGGAACAAGAAAGATGAGACCAATTTGGACCATTTGGGGGAATAAAAGTTCATGAATACGGGGGCTCCTAGTAGCTAGGGTAGTAGTAGTGAGTCTACAATGAACAGACTTTGACAAGATCCGATTCCTTCCTATTCTCAGGAGGATGATTCATGGCATTTCCTTTCCGCTTTCATTCCCCTCCTCCTCCAACATCATCAACGTTCTCAGCTGTGAACAAAGTTAAAACCCCCGTATAAAAGAACCACTTAAATCTTGAATTGAATCTACACGCTGTAATTCCAGCTTGGATTCATCAACAATCCTACTCTTTTTCATCTCCCTCCCCTCTACCTCAGTTCCATCTCCTCTTCTCCAGTCTATCATTTTTCATTCCCGCTCAAAGATTCCCTTTACAAACCAAACATTTGATTGCTAGATTCAACAATCAAAATGAATCAAACACACAGGATGAAAACCTGTGTGGACGGGCATTTAAATCCACTACATGCTGGAGAAACATAGAACTTGTCTACCACCAACCACCAGCTTAATACTCCAACAGAGGGCAGCGAATACAATACTAAAGTGACCCAATCTAATAGGTTGTAGTGTAGCTGGACATGAATCTAAACTAACCCGGACTTTAGGAAGAGCATTAAAATTCTCGTCACAGACGGATTCAAGCGGACGGGCAGACAACAAACTCCATCTCTAAAAGTACAAACACCCCCATGTCGTTTGTATCACGTTACCTCTTCACCTCCCCCACAATCTAAACTCTCACACACTTCTACACATCCTCCTCCTGCATATGGTACAGTCTGTAGTTTCTTGTAACAGAACAAACTGACCTGAAATCAGATGAATCGGGTTTTAGTTGAGACAACTACGACGATGGGAAAAACCGGGCATTTAATGATCCAAAGTTCTAGTTCTGCTAAGCAAAGTTTGCCTGCTACTAAAACAGTGAGAAACTCTTCACGAACCCGCTGTATTTCTGGAAGACAATGGACGGCATAGAAACTAAAGGTAAAATCACTTTAGTACCACCACGCGACCTCATTCATCAGTCCTTGTCAATATAACAATCTTCCTGGCCCTTCGAAGGGTTTTGCTCCAGCAGGAGCGTACAGACTCTGTACTACAGAGAAAATATTTGAAAAAGACCCTATTTTCAGCTTGAATAACACAATGATGATGGAGAGATGAGCACCCAAATGAGCATTTTCTCATGGAGGGTCATCTCATCTCTGGAGGGTTGGTCTAGAGAATTCTCCCTTGGATTTCTAAAAGTTCAAGCAAGTCTGACGCGCGCCTTCTATTCCCACAGTTAAAGACTAAATACCTATCGAAAAGATTAACAAAATACAGGGTGAATGTGAAGATGGATGACTGCGCTGCGTTAGTAGAAGAAAAAGCGGCCAGCTTCTCTGAGCATGTGCCACAAACTGTGAGGGTGGAATGTAAAAACAGAGGGTTCCAGAGGGTATCTAAAGATCCAGTGACACATGAACAAGGGGAAAATTAGAGGATGAGTGTGGAGTATTCTATGACTGGTGGGTGTAGGATATTTGGGTTCGGCTATATAGGAAGAATAATGCTCATCTGTAGAGCAGTAAAAGTGATTTTTGAGCCAATAGATTAATGACAGGACATACCAAACGTTTCTCAGTGGTCCCACATGGAGGGCAACTGGCACTGCTCATCTTCCGATCGATGGCAACTTCACGGTCCCGACTCTCGCTCCTGTCCCGGGTATTGTCCATTGATGTTCTCCGGCTCCGACGGAATCCTCCAGGGGACTATCATAATTAGAAAAAGGCACACGAGTTAGTAAAAATACGGTTTACAATAAGACGCAGCCTGAAATTTTGAAACTGAAAGGCTTTGCATTATTCTGCTTTTACAAAGTTTCTGGCCAATTCAGTTTTTGACCAGACGGTTCTCATATTTCTAAACGTGTAATTTTGACGGTGAGTTCCAGCCCAGCCAGCAGCTCTCATTTTAATTTCGGGGCCACAATGTCTTCAAAGAGATGAAAATTCTTCTTTGACATTTCAATTACTTCCGTGAAACTTTCTCTGGACAACTCTGCTAGCTATATTTCCTATCTAGTCCTTCATTCTTTTCCTACTGTTTCCTGAATCAGGCAGAAAACTACATGTTCTCTTGTGCTCTTCCCCCTTTGGGGCAAGAACCCTGCCCTCTGTCAATCTAAAATTCACATTGTGAATCAAAAACTTGAGAGTTGCCCTCTTGAAAATTCTGATTCATCTCCCACTTTTCAAAACCTCAACCCTCCTTTCTACTCCCACGACTGCATCCCTCGAATGCATTCCGTTTTTCAGATATCACCAGTACCACCAGAATCCTGACTTTCCTGAATGCATCACTTCCCGCTTAAGTGTGTACAAATTTCATGGTTTCCCCAAAGAATACTACGGCTTTTGTCATTCCATATTTCTTCATCTCGCTAAGTTTGATATTCTCTGTGCCTGATGCAGCTTGCTAAATCCCGGTTTTCAGTAATGCATACATATTATCTGCCTCCAAAGCTGCCCCAACAATTTCTACATTTTTGTTTGCATAAAGCTTAACTAACTTTTCAGAGAGAATAATATGTCAATGTTCCATAAAGCGGCTCTCGCCGTGTTGCCACACTTTTTTTTTGTATTTACATGCATAAACGAGGAAACTTTGCAAAGGGCATACGATTCCATTAACACAATTCGAGCAAATGCTCATCTCAAATTTCCCTCCCCCTCACCATTTATTTGAACAATTCTACGTCCATCTTTCTACATCATATTGCATAAGACGCGATATCAAATAATCTCTCTGGAACTTGTTCCCACGCACTACAGCAAAACAAGACAGGATAGAACCTTCTTTACTATTTGGCAAGAGTATAAAACAAATACCCCAAAAGCTTGCTTCACTATCCGCAACCCCCGAAACTTCCCTGTACAACTCTTCCCAAACTTTTCTGCCAAGCTTAGCCAATTCTGCTACATCCCTACCGCATTATAAACAATTACATATCCTGTCCCAAAGTATTGGTCCTAAATCTACAACAACCTCCAATGTCAACAAAGATGGACAAAGCTTGCCATAGCTGGCAGAGTCACACGGGCAGAGACTACAGACAACCAAAAAAAGCAAAGCTACAGTTGTCTTGCAACTGGTCAAAAAGAAGAAAGTAAATAAACCCTCTTGTATTACAATAACTCCTAACGAGTGGACATGATATTAAAAGCTGTATCCCACTTGAAACAATATTACAATCTTCCTAAAAAAATACAAATAACCCTGCAAGGTTAGCTGCTGGACTTTATCATCTACAAACTAAACCCAGGTTAAGCTCGTTCACGACATCAAAAATCCTAGAGTCTTTTACTCAATCCCAGCAATTCTTTTAAATTGCCTTCACTTTCACCCGCATCCCCTGCTGATTTAGTTGCTGGCTTTTGCTCTCTGCTACTCTTTTTTTTCTATTTTACCCTAGTATTGTAGATTCTACTATCCTTTCCCTGCTATAAAGATCCAGGAGGAGATGACGTTTCTTTTTATTAAATTCATGCCCACCCTCTTGAATTGTTAAAAGATTGTCTCGTTTTTAAGTAAATTCCTTCCTAAAAAAGAAAACCTAGGAATATCATCCCCACAGCTCTACTTAAACATTACATATGATTTACACAATTCTAAGCTTTTTTTATACCAGGGGATGAACATCAAAGATGATGTTTCCTAAGTGTTCTAGCTCTCTTATTCCTATTCTGGGCCTTTCCCCCCTCTCGTCCCCTACCCTTTGTCTCCCTTATCTTTTTCTCTTATATTCTTAAATATAACATCAAATATTACACTACTGTATATCTAGTTAACAGTAGTCTGAAGTTCCAGTTTCTTCTGCTCTGACTCTGACGTTACCCTCCTTCGAGACTAGCAGGGGAGGATTGCTCCGTCAAGAGATAGAGGGAACAAAGAATAAATTGCATTCTTTTATTAACTGTCATTTCTCTTTTAGAATTTCTCCTCTTTCCTGAATCTATTTTTGGTTACTCCTGCAATAGCTACGCATCAACCGGACTCCCTACAACTGCACTACAATGCAATATCGAAAGTTCGTGAGGGAAAGTTACCCGGGTAGAAATGAGAAACTGTGTGTTCACATTCTTGATATTTACTTACCTCTTTTGGACTTGTGGGATCCCTGTCTTTCTTCCCTCTTCGGAGTCTAGCTTTAAGGCTGGATTCACTTTTCCTCCGGTCTTTCTCCTGCTTTCTCCTTTCCAAATATTCAGGAGCAGAATGTTGTCTCTTGGTTGGGGTTTTCTCTTGCGCGCCATGTTCGTCTGAAAATACACACAAGATTCATATATTCAGTCAACGTGTCAAAATCTATCAAATTTCAAACATCCATCCACCCATCAACAAATACAAGGGAGGAGAAAGTAACTTATAGCTGTCGCTAAAATGCTTCTGCTTTCACTGTACAGCCCTGCTGATGCATTTTCCAACGTAGCATCAGCATCGTATCGGACCTAAAAGCTTCCATTAATTCTGAAAACGGAAACGTTATCAATCTTCTTCTTACCCGCTACACAAATTCTTTTCAACAGCTCTTCCTAATATACAACTAAACCCTGGACACTCAGTTATAAAGCTAAAGCTACCTGCATTGGTTTCCTTTTAGCTTGCGTTAGCTTAATCTGTGTCAAGATTTAGTCAGGTTTAGATTCAATGGGATCAACTCGAATTCCTTCCTTGTAAACTTTACAAAATGATTGACACAAATTACTTGTTTTTTCAACACTGAATTCCAATTCTTGAGGTTTATATCGATTTCCTTATACTCTTCGTCGTATCCACCGTTGAATGTAGCAAGCATAAGCTATATGCACAGTAAACGCTTGGAGCTAGTTTCATCTCTTATCGTTCATCTTATTTTAATGAATGACATGAGAATGTGTAAACCTATGATTACACTCGTAACATCTGCCTATCAATCAACAAGAAAAGCTGCCTCCTTAGTTACTGACGCTGACGTCGTCCCATATATGTATGTTCACTTAATGTCTAGGATCTACACGCTTGTACACTTATACTAAGGATGGTAGCAAAGTAAAACACTAAGCAGGAAGAAGGATAAAACTTACCTTCAGGTCGACTTTGGCCCAATTCCATAACTAATTGCCGCGCGTGAGAGGGTATGACAGCGTGATAGTTTTCTAAAATAACCCGCTTGAGCTGTAGGGTCCATTCTCGTTTTTGATCAAGATTCCGTGCCTGGAACAATTAAAAAAATATTATATCAAACTCAACCCTTGGGATTCAGACACATGGATTCGTTGTTATGCTAGGCGAAAAACTTATAGAACCTCGTAATATTAGAGGAGCTACTACACGTGTCGTTTACTTAATTCGATAACAAACTTTCGAAATCATTCGTCCCATGTACTGGTAACTGAAACATTAGCGTAATCAAATTATTAAGTACGTTCATCATTTAAAGCCCCAGCAACTGACAGAGTGTGAGAGCCGTGAGATGGCTCTTGTAGTGTTCAATTTATTCAGTAGCATTGTAAATCAAGTTTTCAAAAGGAACTGAAGCTCAACAAAATTAAAATTTTAGAGAAAGAGCTGCGGTTTATACCGGAAAACCCCACCACAGCTACTAGCAGGCACTGGTTCTAGTAACTTGCAAGAATTTCAACACCCGTGTCCTCCTGTATACATGTAATGTGTTAATCGATAACTGTAATAACAAACGCTGGTTTTTAAAATGCAGCCATCCTCTTGACGAACCAGGGGTGCATTAAATTACTAAATCAATTTATTATTCAAGAGGATGGCTCCACACAAAGATTCCTAGGTCCCATATTCGTGAGGCAAAGTAATATGCAAAGCATCTTTCCTCTTAACTCCATACCCTGGTCAAAGTCTCAAAAGAATTTCTGACCTGTCAGTTTAAAACTTCTTCTTCTTCTTATATCTAAGCTTAAATCCTGAGAATAATGTGAAATCGTAAGGTAAAAATAACTCACCTGAAGCGTGCACTGGAGCCGAGGGTTATCAAATGGAATCACATGGAAGCTCAACGGTTCTCCTGGGACACTCTCGATCAACATTAGATTTGAGCACTAGATTAAACAAAGAGATAGATTCATCATTAACTCATCGTATCGTCAACAAATCCTTAAACTTATGTAAGTATTACCGTATAAACTCTCAACAAGATTAACTACTACAAGAATGGGCAGTATGATACCTGTTCAGCTCTTCTGAGGGATCAAGGCCTAGGCTTCGTTACCTTTGTCACTGCCACTACTACCTTTACTTTGATAGAGAACCCTTTGATTTCATTTCTGTTCCAGCACGGAATTTTTATAAAAAATCCATCAGGAACTTTAAAACAATGCACTATTAGAAACCTGAGGATAGCTTCTATGCAATATTGAGTTCCTCACGCAACAACATGTTAATGAAAATCTATCATATTCGAAATCTAAACCGATAGCTGCACTCAAAGTTTTATGATTGACGATGGTGGTTATGCTCAGACACCCAGGTTTCCTTCCGCGGTTTAAGCCCCGGATATCTATCTACCCCTAGCAAGATTTTGCCGGATTTCTAGTCTATCGTCTGAAACTTCCAGACCGTTCATCGGCTGGTGCTACTATCGTTCAAGAATTTATGAAACCGAACCGATATCTTTCACCCCGTAGTCAAGATAAGACTACAAAACTGAGTTGCTGACAGTGACTAGAAATGAAATCCGTTTCCTGATTTTCAATCTCCTGTCATCACATCACCACGTGACGACATATGACAGTACGACGCTAAGATAGCTAAGCAATTGGACTCTAATGTCAAGAGATAAATGATAATGTGATAACTGAACACACTAGGATCCGAGTCAAACTTGCGATTATTCAAAATCGGCATCAAGGCTAGGCAAATAAGAAGTACACTGCTTACAATAAACAGTACATCTAGTTCTTACTAAACACATTCTGGAAAAGATAGGAACGAAACATTTCCACCCGCAATCCCTATAACAGTCTGCTAAGTTGCCATGGCTACATCTTCATCAGTCTCGACTAAAGAAAAGAAATACGCTATCAATTTTCATCTTAATAGAATTTTCTTTTTACGTTCTGCTCTTCCGTAATCCCGTCTTGCGTGAGTAAACCAAAATGAGAAACTTGAGCCGTAAAATTACACCATCTTCATGGATTTTTCTCCTCCACGAGCAAACCTAGTAACAAGGACAAAGGACGGCGCTCCAACAAAAACTGTTCATCCCTTGCTGCATTCTCCGGTTCCTCCGATTTCCCTTCTTTCTATTTAATACTTTCTCCATTCACACGGCCCCCTTTTCTACTACGTATTTACGATCACGTACTGGAATCAAGAAGATTTTGATAACTTGATTTCCGCTCTACGACTCTATCAATATCTCGTTCATGTTCTATTCCCATTCGTACATTGAAACCCCTCTGAATGAATCCTGTAATAGCTTGCACTACATAATACAATAAATAATTGGCTCCTCCTATTCTCCTTCAGATCATGAAGGGAGGATCAGACAAGAAAGCATGGCAGTGCTTTCAAGCACTACCATCAAAGTAGGAAAGTAAATTATCATTTCTGGCTCCAGAACATCGACTGTCGGCTAGCTGCTGGCGAGCCAAGCAAAGCCAGCCACTCATATCTGATTTTCTTATTCTTCTTTCAAGAGAGAGATCATTTAATCTATGGATTCGATCAGATCCAGATCGAAACGGAAACCTGTCCTGTCTATAACACACTATAGATCTAGCAGCAGGGCATGGAATTTGATTCAGCTTTCTATCATTTTCCTCCTTCCTAGCTACACGATCCCATGTCCTGTCTACCAGTCTGCCCTTGCACATTTATTCAACATACTGCATCAAGGCTACTGCAGTATTTGAACAAGTGATCATAAAACCTATCTGTTACCACCTTCATCCATTCTTCTCTGTTCTTCTTCCTCGAAGGAAAGCTTGAAAAAATCACCTTGATAAATCAACGGTAGCAATTTCAAGGCGGGTAGTAGTTTATCTTGTTGAGGTTTTTTTTTGCTTCATGCAATCTACAAAACACGGGATCAAGGCGGATTGAAAGAACATACCGTGATATGAGACTTGTAGCAAAGAATCCCATCATCCTTCTTCTTAGTGATGAGCAGCATTTTATCAAAGAGGAAGACATGTCGAACAGCCTTGGCACCATAAACGCGAAAAGCGCCCTCTGCGCAAAGTTCTCCATAAGTTGTCAAATCCTCACCCTGTGAAAAAACAAAGATGAAAACATATCAAGTTACTTGCATCTCATCCCTTCACGCAGTTCTCAATTCCAAAGCTTCATGAATCCCTAATTTTGACATTAATTCCAAACGGGGTTTGCCTACAAGATGTCCATTGCAAGTTGCTACTCCTAGTGAAACCCTGGTTTACGAATCAAACTTTAAATCAATCCTGAAACCCAAGCAGCTTGACTACGCTGCGCTGCGCTTAATCTTTATTCCGCTGGCACCACTTTTTGAAATTGAAACCACACTTTGTATAACCACCACCGAGAGAGATTGAGCGCTGGTGGTAATTTTTCAATTGCATCTTTGACTTATCAACTTGAGCCTGCCTAATCCATTCCTCTCATCCTCTGTCCACTGATGATCACCTTGATCATCAACTCTCCCTGACATTAGCACTAAATTCCTGCTTGGAGATGCACTTTTCATCACGCCAATTCATCATTTGCCTTCGTCTGGTCGTAGCAATAGCTGCGGTTAAATCCTAAGACTCTGATCAGATTAACGCAGAGGTCGAAAATGTATACGTGAGAATCATGAAACATGTTTTCTGCCTCTCTAATGCAAGCTACAGTTACAAAACTAACAGCTAGCGCTGAGGCTGCATCACAGGTCTTGTTATATTGCAGCGCTCAAAATGTCCTGCCTGTATCAAATTATAACGTTAAACCCACAATCAATAAGACTTTCAAAACTTTCTCAAACTTGATCTTGTCATTGATAGGGGAGTCTTGTTGAGACTGAAAACAATCAGGCGAAGAAAGCATCCTTAACTTAGCAAAGCGCAACGCAACCTTATCTTCACCATAACTCTCAGTCACCCCTGTCACGATCTCAATCACTCAAACGCATCAATTCTGTTTACTCTTTGAAACAGGCCGCGTGCTTGCACTGTATATAAAGCGAATACAAATACACAAGAATAAACTTTCAGGTCCTTGAAATTTTTAAATACTTTGCCCGAAAGCGCCCTCAAGTCAAAAAAGTGAAACCACCGACGCGGATTTAAATTTTCAAAGCTTAAGAGCAGCACATCGCGTAGCGCATCAAAGATTGCATCTATTGAATCAATCAAAACTGAATCAATTTTATCCTACACTTATGCGCGCAGTAACAAAAAAGAAACTAATCCAAATATGCAATAGGTGATCTGCAATCATTATCATTAATCATATCATCTTCATCCGATCATCAAAATGTGTGTAACAAGTTACAGGAGCTTTGTTTACTGAAGCTGAGGAATATACCATAGTATGCGAAGAATTATATTAACAAATAATAATAATAATCCGTACCTGCCATCCATACAAAAGGGATTGTATCTCTTGGACCCTTACAGCGTGCTCGTGCCTTCTCTTCATATCGTTGATATGATGAGCAATATTCGTCATGGCGGACAAAGCTTCCACAATTGTATCATATCCATCTGCCACATGGTCATAATGCTTCACGATGTTCTGCAATTCATATTCAAATTCATATAAATCATCACATCACAAAATTATTAAATGTATCATCAATTCAATCAAAAAAGTCCGTAATAATCAGCGGCTGCTTTTAGCTAAGCGCTTGATCCGCGTATCATCCCGCCCTCTAGGGAACATTACCCACTGCTACTAGAACTCTGACGAAATAGCGATGATAATAGCATAATGTTCCTGTCTAGCGTATGCTAATGTTGAAACGGTATTCAAGTGACAAGAAGAAGCTAAATGATTCTTATGTTTCTTAATCAGTTTACTATTGAAAATACACACACAGCAAACAGCGCTGTGTATTTTAATCATGTAATGTGCTGGCTATATTAGTCGTGGATACCCTAGGAGCGGATCAGCGGGTTCTGTTAGCGCTTACTTGATTTCAATCAGGAGAACACACTGACAGCTAAATTAGGTAATAATAATGATAGCTGGATTTGGCTTAGTTTCTTCCGTTGCAAATATTATTTTCATCTTCTCATTATCAACCAATCCGTTCTGTGTGTAGATATAGCAACCATATTCACTTCTTTCTATTGCAAGTCATCATTTAAACATTAATCATCATTTATCTGACGTTAAGAACTTGGTTGAAAACAACAAGAAACAATTGTTTCTTTATTTTTGGCAATAAAAAACTATGAAGCTTTGCTTTTTGTTTGTCATCCAAATTTACAATATTCAAAGCCAAAAGATCCTAATTCAAGATCAATGCCTTCAAACAATGGAATAAAACACGTTGCAGTTAAGTCTAGAGAATAAATCCTTAAAGCAGAGACAAAGGAGTAAACGCTTTGGAATTATTGTCTTAAACAAACTGTTATGACTAACTCTGGCGCAGAACGTTGCTTCAAAGAAATAAAATATTTGAATTGTATGTGCAGTTTAAATTTTTAACTTTAAACTGCGAACAACCAAAGTTCTAGTGCAATAAAATTAAAGAACATTTTAAGCTTTGCTATGGCGGCAAACAGTTAGCTTAACTGTTTTAAATGACCATGGCAGTGGGTTAGAGTTGAAGATTTTTGCAAACATTTGTACAGAGATTTGTCTAAAAAGTATTCTTCTTGCATTTATTTACATTTACATCCTCGCTATTATTCATTCCCTCCAGCTACAATTTACAGAGTAAACGGTGGTAGGTAAAGCGGAGGCCATTTAGAGAAAACATATTTAAAACTTGTAGAAAAAAGTATTCTTCATGGTGGGTTCCTCTATAGTCTTACGTGTTTGCTTACTTGCATGCTGTTTCGCGAATTATAAAAAAATATCTTTGTGAATTGCATGCGAGCCTGATAAGTTGTTAAGATGGTTTGTGTTTGCATTTAGGATTAACGTTAGTTTGTAAAAATTTCTAGGATATTCATCCGCATTCCATTATTATTAATTTTGTGTGTGGTAATTTCCATGTATTTTCTAAAAGGTTCGCCTTCTCATAAACGTCTCTGATTGCAAATCCCCCTCTGATATTCAATGTGAATAATTTCCTCCAATTACACATTACTTCCTTCTCCCTTCCCTACTCTTCCTCGAGGCCCTCTTGACCGCTTAGCACAGTGACAGAAATCGGAAAATTGAAGATGTACTGCACGTCATTACTATAGTACAAGAGATGGAAATGATGGAAGACTATTTGGCAATAAGTGTTGCTGCCATTTGCCGTCGGGCCGTTACCCAAATGGAATGATGTAAAAGATGATAAAAAATCCTGTCTCACCTGGAGCAAGAGGTGATACTTGAGGATCCGTTGCACCGGTTTCAGTAAATATGAACCAAGGGGTAAGGTATGACCCAAGCTGGCTTGTCGTTCCCGAAACGACTTGGCTGATTGCTCTTGCCTCATCATCTCTGTCAATATCGACATTGTCCTGTTAAGAAAAAAACATGGATTCATCAGCATTTCTTCCTTACAAGTATATAATATGAAAAGGTAGAAATTCAATATCATCTTGAAGATCTTGAACGTATAACACGTTTTAAATATTTAATGGAATATTAAAAATTTAAATGTGCCAAATGTAATAAGCTAAAGCGTTGGAAATTTGGGAACGGCAATAATTAATGCATAAGATTGAAAAAAAGCTTCTGCAAGGATTTAAGCAATAATATTGAAGAAATGAGGAATCCAGGAATGAATGGTAAGTAGCAATGAGTAGGTTGAATTTTTGAATGTTGCGTATTTCTTTGAAGAGCAACTAAAAGCGATAAACGGAAATCCCTCCTGGTGTGCAAATATGATGCCAGGTAGCGTAGAACAACTCACGTTTGTAATTATACAATTATTAAATACTCGCTGAAAATCCGTTAGGCATTACTAGATATGCATTAGGAAAGAATGGAAGATTTTTAAATGTGAGATTAACCTTAAAAATGCTTGATTTCGACTGATTATGAATAAGGTCGTGTCTTCCTCAACGGAGCTACTACATTTTTTCAATATTAATTATTCGCTACAGAAGATATTACCTTTCTTTGATAATAGGGAAATGTGTGTAATCAATCTTGAAGCGCCGGAAGCAACAACTAAAGCGTAAATACTTGTATTAAACCGACAAATCACACACTTGACTCCTATTGGTGATTAATTGAGGTCCTGGTTTTTCCTAATTCTCAACATTAAATTATGGTCAGAATTCCATAACATGAATATGAATCATAAAATTGCAATTCGCGTAAGGCTCCTCCTAAAACATGGGAATCTTCCCTCCCTGTCCTATCACATCACAGCCTAGAATTAATGGATGCATCTAAACTGCATTATAAAAATGCATCAAAATACCAGGACACAGCTAAATCGTGCCTTTGCATCAAATCAAAGTCTTTGGTTAATTGATCAGCTTTGACGCCGAAAATAAAATAATTTCAGTTCATTACTCAGTCCAGATCAAGATCAAGAGTGCTAATTTGTGTACACAAAAAACATACCGAATAAAATTGCTGAGTGAAATAAGCATCGCCCTTGATTCCAATTTCACTCTTATAAAATTCCTAAATGACGCCATTTGTATTTGATACCCTACCACCCTCTGTTACCCTCCCTGTTGTTCCGCCACCACCATTTTACACCATCCCTGTCACAGAATCTCACCGAAACCTCTTTGCCGACCTACCCTCCTCCATCTCCACAATTCCTGTACACATTACATAGCATTGTAGCCCCAACAAAGACGGCGTCCTCCATCCAAAAGAAATTAATCTCTCACAATAATACGTCAGAGGGCATAAAACTCCCTGCAGTCTCCTCCTTAAAGTTTCAACTTATTCTCTATGTTTCTCCGCAAGATTCTTATACTAAAACCTTGTTAAAAATAATTCTTAAGCTTGCCAAGCCAAGGGAAGGCAATAAGATATTCAATGTTTTAAAATTAAAAAACCCTGGCTCAATCCTGACTGACTATAATAGTTAATGTGATATTCGAGAATCTTAGTCAGTATAAGGTGCGTGCCTTCTCAAGGGACTCAAGGGAAGGGATGCTGGGAAGTTGGGCTGTCGGATGAAGGAATTAAGGCTTTACTAGCTACACCTAACTGTGAGCTAGCTAAGGGTTTGAAAAATTATAAGAATGCATCAACCTTCTAAGAAGTTATAATATTATTATTCTTCAAGCCGCCCGAATCTCCCTTGCCCTTCCCCGCCCGCACTCCCCCTTGAATCTACCATCCCTTGCGTCATTTTCGTCTCCTTGGGGTGCCAAAAGGCTCGACTTCCGACAGAGCTCAATAAATTCCATTTTAACACTTTTCTACTTTACAAACAGAGAAGAGAGCAAGCAAAGGAAGGAACAACAAAGAAAACTAATTTCATTTTTACCAAACTTTTATTATCCTCCTATAGTAAAACATCAACAAGGAGGCACTATATCAGAAACAACAATCATTCCTTGCCTATACACCCTCGTATTTTTTATGTATGGTTTTTTATATCCATCCAAGCTTGCCTTTAGTTTAAGATGAGCATAATTCTGAGCAAGGTGCAACAACTGAACATGTTTTTTTTTATTTTAAGCGTATGTGCTTTCTAAAAGCGCCGGATTTATTTTAGGGATCGATACAATTTTTCATGTTCCTAATTTTGTAGATCCTACAAAATCTTAATTGCGTAACCAATTCTATTCAATTAAATATAAGATAGCATCCTAAAAGAGAGAATAGTTACGCTCTGCATGCATTTGTAAATCCGATCTATAGAAATATATTAACAAGCATAACACACAGCTGTGTTATTGATTTCTCTCAAACGGTGCGTGGAGAAGAAAAAGACGTACGCTGATAAATCAGTCCTTTTGAAAAATCACCCTCCATTTCTAAAGTATGTAATTCTTATTCTTTCCTATTGTTTCTATCCAAAAAATCCTACCCTAACGAGATGATTTTTGTATTGATTTTCCTAAATTAAGTATCAAGTTAATCAAGTACCGAAAACTTCATGCATGTAACAGCAATCGAACTAATAAATAAATTCTGCATGATTCATAATTGCATATTGACATAGGGGATGTGTAGCAGTGTAGCACGTGACCTTGTACTTTTCCTATGAGCCAGTAGATCTTGTTAAGATTTAATAAATGATACCGTTTTTTTCGTCCTTGTTAAAAATTTCTAATTATTTGCTTCATTTTTAAAGCCTTTCGGCACACACCTCCTACTGACTGTAAATCTGAGTTATACCCGTTCCGAACTCTAATATATATATACTGTGAGTAGTAGTGGTCGATTGTTTCGTAGTTAATATTTACGCCTTCAGCAATGATTTACCGATTTCAGTATTCGGAATTTTATAGCACACTGAAAGTAATATGCGAAATCCAAGTCAGCATCGACAATTTGAAGCAGGTGCTTAAGATTTACAATAAAATATTTAAACCTCAAGTATATTTGCTAACTTAAATGACAATTTTGTAGCCATGCCGAATCAAATTCTCTTATTCTTTAATGGTCAGTTAACCAATACTGCATCTGAATACTCTGCACATCTGATTTCTATATCCTGTTTGTGGATTTTTGTCGAGATTTTCATAAGCTTAAACTTGAACAGTGTCGTCATATTTGTCGCCTCATTTTTACGAGCTTCAAGTTCTACTTCTGGGATTTTAGTTCCCTGCACTCAAATTACCACAGCAGGGTAAAAGTCATATCGTTACTTTCTCTCTACCAGAATTAATACACATAATTATATTTTACACAGCTTCATTGATTTTGCTTCATAATGTTGTTCGTATCATATTTTAACAGTTACTCCTCTATTTTATCAGTTATTGCTTAAATATTGTTTTCCAAATTTTGAAAATCGTATTCCCAAAAATTGGGATTTTAAATTAAAATATCGTTACGCTTGCTAAATATTTTGTTTTACCTCCGCTCCAAACGTACTCAACGCATATATCCGAACGAAATTGTTAAAATAACTCTCTCTGCCATGGTGAAGCTGCTCACATTGTTTTATTATCGGCGTCAATCTACTTCATCATACTCTATTTTAAAAACCACGTATACTGTACAATCAAACAGTCTGACCGCAATATCGCCAACAAGACTTCTGTCCGCTTTCATCTAGCACTCAATCAATTAATCCTCCTCTGAAACTGAACCTTCCCCACCGCACCGAAAAATGCACGATTTTTCAGATTCTTAATCATCACGAATATCTGGTTTCGTAGTTGTCAGCACGAATGCACGTCACCAAATGCAATTTTGCAGTAAAAACTCATTAGATTTGCAATTTAAATTGATTTTAGCAACCCTTAGTGAAACATAATCCGGTTACTAAACATACAATAACAAGCGTATCATAATTCGAGCAAGGTCTTCTTCACCTTTCTTCTAGCTCTTCTTGCTTTTCCGCTTCTTCTCGTACCCAAGTGTGAAGCAAACAACATGTATTCGTGAAAACTTTTGCAAATTAATTTCATCTTCCTCTCTGATTAAAAACCCATCATTCAACGTAATAACTATTAACTTTTCAATCAACTCTCTGCTTTTGCTCCCCCTGCTTTCTTTCTTCGCAACACAGCTATAGCTAACTCAATCAACAAACCCTTTGTTATGCTTTTGATTCTTGCGGCTGCAAAGCAAATTGCATTGCCCTCGCGAATGTTTACCCCAACAAACTCCTAAAGTTCGTAGTAACACGACGTCATCACAGCTTAAGAAAAAGCATAGCCTATAGGTCAGTGCCACGAGTGGACTGAAGAGGATGAAGATGACTTTGAATCCTCGGGCAGAGTAATGACATGGTCATTAATAACGTTTCCGCGAAATTGCATTCTCCGTTTCTTCCTTACGTCGGTCACTCTACCTCCGCAGTCCTGCGACGAGACCATTGACCATTACAAATCCATACATTTCGCTTACTCGCTCCATTATTTACCGCTACACTTACACCGTATAATTACACACGCTATCCCAAGATCATCAAGGTAACGATAAAGGAGCGTATAATCTATTTTCTATTTACAATTCTTTCTCTTTCTTTCCTTCTTCCATGTTATCTGCTCCAACTTGTCAAGCATCTCAAGATTTCATACTGATTTCAAAACAAAAATTTCGCAAATTTCACTCCCTTGCAGCTACTAGCTCAATATGGCTCAAACTTGAATTTTACAACCTTGCTCTTCTTCCAAGTATTGCACCTCCTCCCTTTTCTTAACTTTTCTCTAAGTGGTTGAACGATTTACAAGCAATTGCAAAATGTTACGATACGACGTACTTGTACGATTACATGTCTTTACATTACTTAAAGTATTATTGCGTCTAGGATTTGAAGATTTGCGAAGATTCGCCAATTCCTCCTCCCTCGTCCTAATGTTACTCTTGAGACCAATAAACAGTTTGCCATAGTGTCTTCAACACAATCCTTCTGGCTCGTAAAGATGCAATCTTTTGTCTAGCTTACCGAGTTTCAGACTTCTCTATCACCTATCACTGCTTTTCTCCAATAAATAATCTCCAAAATCAGATCATTAATGACACTCGAATCCATCTCACTTTCATAGCCTTTTACAGCTATAAACAAGGAGGAAAACGCAAAGGAAAAGTGAAGACAGCGCTTAACTGTTTCGTCAATTTACTACAACATTTCTTACAATGTCTTGCTGTAACTTTTCGCGAATCTAACGGCAAAAAGTCCACTCGCGTGGCATCTCACGGTCCGTTAGCCTGAACAAGAGGTTAACTGCGATTCCTTACATGCAAACTTTTACATTAAAATCACATCAACTCCCTTCTTGTCCATGACTACTCTACCGTTATCCAACGTACGTATTGATATTTATACGGATACAGATCCCAGCTCAGATTGAAACTAACATGTAACTAAACGTAAATCCAACCCTGACAAAGCCCCAAGACCTTAGACTGTCCTGACATTGAATTGAATAGGCTAAAAGATGAAAAGGTGATGATAGAATCTTGAATCTCTGATCCCACCCAAGAACTTAATTACTTTACCTGAACGCCACACGAACTCTTCTGAGCTTTGTGTGCTTGGTTGTTTACAGCGCTCGCGATTCGGCGCTAATGAACAAGGAATACAAGTTTACATTAATTTAAGGTTAAAGAACTGCGGAAAGTATTTGAAAACACAAAGAAACTGAAATTACTCTACACACTGTCTTGTCTGTCCACCAAAAATTTACTCAACACAGTAATTAAATGCTGAGGCTGTTGTGAAATTGAATATAAAATTTTGCATGCTTGATTTCAGCCGGTGTTTTCAACTATCAACAAATATTTTACGGTCAGAGTGCTCTGCCTGTCTGAACTTCAATTTTTCACAGGCTCCACATCTTCTGTGAATGGAATTGTCCTGAATTTAATATTGTTGTGTCTGGTTTGAGACTTTGCTGCAAGCACTGCATGCATATTGCTTTCACCATATGAAAAGCATAATTATTTATGACGTTGAAGATTGCATTTACTGCAAACATTCGTTCCACTCTCGATGCTCAAAGCTGAAATGATATTCCCAAACATATATTACTTTTGCTTTTAGCACAAACTACCAATTAACAAGGTTGCCTGGAGAGAAGTGTCCTAAAATGAAAGAGAAATCATTTGCATATTTGCCCATCAAGGAATGAGTGGGCTCATCCCGTGCATCCCCACCCCACAACCCTAAAAAATATGAAACCTTGACACTGACATTCTATTAATGATAACATTGGCAAAGTTATTATATCCTCATTTCCCTAATTTCATTTTCGGACCGGAGGCTAATAATACGAGGGCTCCTGTGTAGCCTCTCAGTGAATGCTCTGCTCATAGCACATCTTTACCGCTCCACAGCAACCGCACAGTTTGTCATCATTCGCCATTATAGCTTTGCTAAATAAATTTTGCATTGTCACTCCTATCACTTCCACTCTCTTCTTTTCATCATATTATTTCTTCCAGCGACAAATACACGACAGCAGGATGACTTGACAAGCTGTGAGCAAGTTCAGCTTTTGGATTTTTACTCTGCCACTCTAAGGAGCAGTGTCACTCATCATCCCGT
Organism: Sminthurides aquaticus; assembly: GCA_906901655.1. NCBI lineage: Eukaryota > Metazoa > Arthropoda > Collembola > Symphypleona > Sminthurididae > Sminthurides > Sminthurides aquaticus. The sequence continues at coordinate 3,785,071 of CAJQTT010000010.1, forward strand.
CCTTATTTACCGGCACTTGGATCTGCGAGGATCTACAATAATTCCCTACTCTCTCAGAGTAGCCAGAGTGATTAGCAAAAAGAAAACCACAGGCTGCTTCCCATTTGCCATTCTCGTAAGCCCTCCGTCTCTTCCTGTCTATAGTTCGGATGAATCCCATCAGATCTTCTTGATTTACCTACGGCTTACTTTTCCTTCATGTTACGTTTTGCATTCTCCTCACATACAACCATCCATCTTCTACACCTTCAATTTCAACCAAATCCGGGTGTCCTCAAGCTATTGTTGATTTGCTCTGCTCTTTCCATGGTGTAAAAGTCATGGAACTTTGCGAAAAATCTGCTTAAAATTGCCGAATCTACTCTTGTGTCGGCCGGTTTGAATTCTGTCGGCTTTTGTATAAAAATCCCGGCTCTTCACCCATCCATGATGAAACTGCAAAGAATTTAGCTTGTTTCTTCCTTGCATGCGGAAAGTCAAAGATCTCCAGCTGCTGCTAAAATCTCCTTACAGCTTTATACGAGAATGCCTACCCTTTTGTCTTGTCGGCAAATTTAAAATCATGCAAAAACCCAAAGGCTAAGACTGACACATTGACGCTCTAATTACAGAGCTGCTACCCTGCTTTTGTATTTAGAATACTGAATCTTGAATGCTACAATAGCTACAACAAGGAGCCTGTTGAAGAGAGGCTAAGATAGAGGATGCTGTGCGCATCTTCTAGGAGAAGCGTATATAGTTCTGTTGCTATCATGCATAGCGTGCTTTTTGCTTACTTCTCTGAGCCTTGATTTCCTATTTAGATAACGTCGGCACCATAATCCCGAAGGCATGTAGCACATTAGCAATATCTTTGCAAGCTACCAGCAAATTACAATCCTAGATGAATAATACTGTATCATCAAATATGATCTCTAAGCAATGAGCAAGCAACTAACTACCAACTGCCCAAGAAGAATTGCCGGAGGTGTAATTCGCAAATCGCAAAGGATAAGCTTCATGCTTGCCTATAGTTCCGTAAAGTTTTTAACCAAGATTATGGATTAAGGATTTGCGTATGGAAATTACAAGTATTCTGCGGAAAATATTCGCCTGTGCACAAAGGTAATACTGAATACCGCACACAATTATGCACACATGTATGTGATATGATCATTCAGCAAAGTATGCTACAATTTGCACACAATAGGTAACAGGTGGATTAATGGTCAATGGGATAACGTCATAGGACTAAAGGATAAGTATGGCTGGGCTAGGTAAAAATAATACCGGAAAGAAGATTATAAAGCATCAGGTGTGGAAGCGGTCAACAAAAAATGCATATTAGATTAACTTGAGTTCATCTACTCACCTGGGATAATTAGTACAATATTCAGTGTATATAGAGAAGCCTTCGTTTTTTATCACGAAACATTCAGCTACTTGGATAGGATCCAGACCACATCCTTCCAACTGTTCAAGGAATTCACTGCAAAGAGAGAAGCACGTATATTTTTATTTAGTTATTCATATTCCTTCCATTTAATCTTGAACTTGATCCTAGCATCATCATCACTTGACTCTATAACTTATTAAAAAGCCGCACCCCTTCTTTTCACCTATTCTAATCAAAATCCACCTTTTACCTCCGTGTGTATATACCTTTAGCTACCTTTGCAATAATTTTGCAAGCTTTCCTCAAGTTATGCTCGACACACTCTTTGTTCATTTGTAGCCCTGTAGCTTAGTTATAGGGTTGCAAATTTTTACAATCAGAGATCCAGGGTGTCAGAACCTTCGTCTTGGTTTTAATTTCTGCTTAACCTTAGATCCTCTCATACCTACACCGGATTCGCAAAAACTTGGAGCCTACCTGCTTCCCTAATGAACAAGCTCTGTACTTATCCCGCTCTAAATCTTAATTTACGATCTTGAAATTCTCAAAATTTGCATTAACCCCAGACTATACTGTGTTACCAACCGTGCAATTCCTGATTCAAGGCACAACTTCAAGTCCAGTCTTTGTCTCAATCTGCATACCTTCCTATTCTAAGCTTATATTTCTGATGTTGCCAATCCTGATTCGCAAATTGCTAAACTCTAGCATGCGAGACTACAGTAGCTTTTGGTTGTACGTACTATAGGGAAAAAATCTTCCCTACCCTGCAATTACCCTATCAAAAAGCAGTACTAACAAGGGGGTAAAAGACAATGATTCTATTGATTGCAAACTTTGAATAAGAATTTTCTCAATGCGCTAAACGATTCTCCTGCTACTCTTCTCCCCGTCATCACGCTACCCTGCTTTACCTGTCAGTTTCTGAGTTCATCACGCTCGTTCCTGCTCATATCAATGTCAAATGAATGAATTCCAAAATACAACAGGATTAACTGCTATGCGATTTGCAATCATGATGACATAATCCGTTTATATTTACATCCTAACGGGAGTTCGGACTTCTGCAACACATAATAGCATAGTACTGATCTTTGTGAACTGCAACGCCGTTTTTTTTATTATTATTACGAAGGTAACACCTCGAATATGGAGATTCCTGTTGGAATGTATAGCGCCGTACCTGTTAAAATGGTGAATTTCTTCAATGTTGCTGAAAAGCTCTTGAATCTCATTAACAGGTAAAGTATGATCCGCTTCCGTCAACCAGTGTTCCAGGTATCCCTGCGAAACAAAATTAAAAACATAATTAATTTATTGAATAATCCAGAAATTAGTTATAAAACTGGGAAACTAAACCGTTCACAGTCTTTACACACAGTCCCCATTCAATATGATATCGCACAGGTATAATTATAACAAGCCCAATATCCTCCAGGATAGGAACACAAGCTCATCACAATTATTATCATCATGACATAGCACATAGAGCGTTTTGCTCCGTAGAGTACGCACCCTTGGCCAGAGATTCATTAACGCATGTTAATGTGCATGGGTTTGGACCCTTGCCAGGATGCAATTCTTCATTCTGGGTGTCTACACCCTTGTTACAAACTTTCGCCTCCTCGAATTCAATTCCACATTCTCTCCGCTCAAACTTTAATCAAACAAGGATGAAATACGGTATGACATACAAGTTATGATGAGAGACGATGAGGCCGAGATGATATGAGATTTCATTATGACACAATGCCACACGCATCTGCCTGCACCTACGCATAATTTGGAATATTTTCAACTTGTAGAAGTGCTGTACAGTTGTTACTGTTGTTCTCGTTGTTGTACCAGCTAAAATGCAATTTCCATCACCCACAATGACGGTGCAACCATTAAACATGAAATCACGATGGCCAAAAGATCCCTACAAGAAGGGATTCTCTCCATCTCGCACACGGGTCAACACTGTCCCGTCAATCATAACACCCATCACCCTATAGAAGCAAACCAACTACTCATCATCACAATAGCCTCTGGACCTCAACAGGCAGAGATAGGATACATATAATAAAATACGGGATTCAGTATTCAACAGCTTCCATTCATTGCGTATAAATGATTTTGGAAGTTTGCCCACACACACGTTTACGCCATACAACCTTTGCTCGTTTTCGCTCTTTTCAGTATTACGCTTTGGGGGTTGCTTAGGGATGATACAACAGAATAGAGAGTAGAGGGCAAACGTGGTTTAGCAGGAGCAGGAGGGTAAAGAATAAATGAAATTGATGTAGAATCTACACGGGTGAGAACAAGATTCAGACAATATGTTTGCAAACAACTAGTCATCTTCTTTGAGGCTCTCTTGTCAAAAGTTTAACACATTTTGGAAGGCAGCACTATACAATCTTCAATAATGCAAGCAGGCCTCTTACGCTGTGAATGATGAAGGGTCAAAGGATTTACGACCACGTGGAATCCAATATTGCACAATTGCCCTACAGCATGGGACAATGAAACTCCTGGAAGGATATGGACACATACACATGATTCAATGCATTTCAATAGTTTGTATTTACCAAAGAGGGATAACAACTTGTCATCCACCTAAAGCAAAGCTTGCTTTAAGCAAGGAGGGGATGGAGGTGCAACTGTGGTGTGCAATATACAGAATAAAATTACATTTCATTTACATTATTCCTGGATGAGAATCAGCGGGGCATAACCAATTAATTTATTCCTTCATCGCCGTCACAACAAAACAAGAACGTTATGGAGAAGATGAAGCAGAAGAGAGACGAACTGGATTCTACGACTGGTGGTCATTGAATATGTTTGGGGTAAATTCAATTGAAATCCACTAAATCTGAGGGGTAAATCACACCCTAGAGTACAATCTTACGCATGGGTGGTTTATCAAGAGCTGGTTCTCTTGGAATTGATAGTGTTTCATGGATGGAGGATGCAGGATTTAGTGGCCTCAGAGGACAGGTCTTTACACGTGAATGAACTTGATTCGCAATAAGAATGAAGTGCTGTGAGGGGGTGGCTGCTGTCTTTCGTGCACTTGTTGCAAACTCGTTGGCGAACTGGTAATTTGATAATGCTAATGCTGACAGCTTTGAAGATCAAGTCGAGAATGGCAGAGGTGTCTTCCACTCCTACGTCCAGTTTCAATTACTTGAATTACTTAAACATTCATGAAACTTGACAACGTAGATCCAAAATTCAATTAACCATTTTGTCTAAAATCCATCTAATCAGTCTCTTTTTTCAAGCCGAACCCTAGTAAGGAATCAATCTAACGGAATTGCTTTGTATGATTTGCGCCCCGGAAACTGTACCTCACTTGTAACCCACGGTCTCCATGCTTAGATTTAAATGGAATTGCATGTTCCGCATAATGCTTCATAGTGTCATTTTCTAAACATAATCTGTAACAAAAAATGCCGTAAGAAATTGAAATGCAATTTTTACATTTTTCACGGATTTCAATATAATTGAATCAATGCATTCAGTGGGATACGGTAAGACAAAATTCTAGAGTGTCTCATTGTTTTAACTGTTAGACTTAAACGCCAATCGTCAATTTCAAGATTTTTTCGTACCCCACTTTGTCCTACAGTTACGCATGTAGAGAAGCTTATCGCAAAGTTTGTTCCTTATTACAAAGAACTTCAGTAACTTTCTTCCTTGCCGAAACCTCAGTGCAGTGTATCTAACTTCAGCTTCCTTTTCAATCCCACCCGGCAAATTCGCCATGCTCTTCATGTACAATATTTTCCCTGCATTCAATAACCTTCATCATTGTTTTTTGCCGGTTTGAAAAATAGGCTAATGCGATCGGTGAAAGCCGTTAACAATTTCATATACTAGTAGATATACATTAAATTAATACAGAATATCTATAACTATCTATATAAATCTACTATATATCCGAAAAATGAATACAGTATATACTATGGGGCGAAATCGCTATTGCGATCGGTGAAAGCCGTTAACAATTTGATATACTAGTTAAATACTAGTAGACTTGAATGAAAACTATAGAGAATATCTTTTAGAATTCATATATATCTACTATATAGCCGAAAAAACAATATAGTATATACTATGGGGCCAAATCACTTTTGCGATCGGTGAAAGCCGTTAACAATTTCGTATACTAGTTATATACTCGCATATATACATGATATTTGTAGAATATATTGATTGCAATCTATTTAAAATCTACTGTATAGAAACAATAGGGATTTAGTAGGAGCTATTGCTATAGTTGATTGGCCTTCCACAGCACGGTTTCTGTTGTAACTAAACTCAGAAAACATTCGTTAATAGATGTAGGATAAGGATATGCTTGACGCAAACTATTTGCAAAGTAGTGACTTACATTATCGCTGAAAACCTAAATCAAATATTTTTATATACTGCGCCGGCTCTCCTGTATCGTCGTTTAGTTCCAGTAGTTACCGCAGGAAACACTGCGAAGGTAACGGGAAAATCAGACCAATAGATAAATTAACATTTTTACAGCATACAATTTTACAGTTCCATTACCTTTGCAAACCATTATGCATTACCGCTCACCAGATTTACTGTTGTAGTGTCTTCATTACGTCGTTTCGCACTACGGTGGTATTACAAGAAAGTACGCGAGAATGATGAGTTTTCAGCAGCAAATCTGCCCGCCATTTCAGCGCATAGCAGCAAAGAACAAGGAACCATGGCGATATGAAAGAATTTATCCGTTTTCTAATTTTTGTGCTTTTTTCTTGAATAATACCTTTACAATGTATACTACCAGGTGTTAAATTGTATTTCAAACCGGCACAAAAGGATAGCTTCTATCCTGCTCCAATTTTTACGCACAATCTCTGGTGTTTGCTAGTCAGATTATTGGAAACCGTCCATATTTTTATAACAAGCAAAAAGATAAATCACATCAATTCCCCCATCTTTTGACACGCCACATGGATTATGATAATGCACTTTTATCCTTCCAAACCCACATTAAATGCATCTCATAATGCAGCTTCTGTATCCTCATTTTGCTTGCATTCTGGATCAATCCCAAAATCCCCAAGCTTCTACAAAAACCTTATCCCAGTGCAAACTCCACCTCTCTTCTGTTCCTCTCTCGGCCATATGTTCTCAAGTTCTGTTTTACTAATACTCTATTGTCTCTCATCTCAGTCTGATCTGTGAATTTCATCTTGGAATGATTTTTCATAAAGACTAATTTCACGCTTTCCTACTTAAAAATATCTGCATCCCAGTTTCGGACCATAACCCATTATTCACACACCACACCCTTTACCTCACAAAAATTCCACGCAATATCTCCTTCCTTCTAACCTACATCAGCTTCCACCGTCTATATTCTCCATCTCCCTCATGTTCATTCTGGAACACGACTTTCGTTTTACCCTCCACCACCTCCTCCCCCAACCCTTCGCAGGGCCTCATCCCATATCCATCTAAATTCTGGGTCCTTTTTTCTTGAAACACAGATTTCTCATTAAGTCTTGTACGCACCACTACCTCTTCTTTTAACTTTAGGTCTATTCCTATCATATATCCACTTAAAATAGCACACAAGAATTATAGCTGTACACACCCCAAATATGCCATAAGAGCTATCATCACTCATTACCGTAGTAGTAAACAATCCACGCCCTCTGCAATCTTCATGCTCTCATAATACACCTAAACCTACAACACTGCTGTTACTTCTTACACGGTTTCATCCTACGTTGCGTAACAATCATCCAAGTTTGCAATTGTCTGGTTTTAAAACAGTTTCACTTTTAGCTTTGCTCTTGTAAATACTCTGTATCTCAATATAATCTCAACATTAATGGCAGCAGTACTGTCAAAACTGCAAGACAGCCGGACTTGCCAGACAAGACAACCCATGAAGGATTATAACCTGTAGCTTAGCAACAGCAGCAGACTTGATGACAATCCTTCCCTCCTAATGTCATCTCGTCTACCATAGTTTCATACATGGCAAACTCAATCACAATTACATCATTACAGGAAGCAGTAATAACGTCCTTAGAGGTCCTCGGTAATTTGAATCCTCCTAATTGTCCCTCCCCGTTGGTCAAGCAACCGAAGAAAGCCACACAACGACGACAGCGAGGCAATCAACCCAGGACCAACCAACAACAACAATAAACCATCCTCCATTCACAAACAATCCTGGAACAAGTGAAATGATTTTCATTTTCCTATGGATAGAGAGGAGCATCCAACATAATGTCCGAGGAAGAACTGCTCACAGCGGGATTTACCCCAAGGGGCTGGCTAACTCATTTTTTCACAAACCGACATTCAATCTCCCTTATTTCTCTCTCACCACTAAAACAAGCTACAACCAGGCTACAACCCCCGCCCTCCTTCGCAGAGACATGTAGAAAACAAAATTAAATCTACATTGTCCCCACAGACAGACCATCAACATGCTTTTAATGTAATAAAAACACTAGCTTTTTGTAATGCATCTCCACAATCCTCATCTACTCATCTTCATTCTAAGCCCTTGTGTCAAACCTTCCAGCTTCCCCTACAGACTCATGGCCTAGCCTACATGTTTCAGCAGGTCTCACTTTGTCAACTCCTTAACGATAATGCTGTTGGAAGATGTATATAATAATGAGTCGGACGAGACGCCATACGCCCAGGTCATCAATTCTACTAAAATAGCTGGTGGGACAGGGAAACTTGTCCCCGGCTCAATAGAGGACGTTTCATATCTATAATTTATTCCCTGGAAGACTTTCTCATCCCTTAACACGCAAGCAAGCCGCCGACAATCAGTATACTTGGAGACATTCCTCCTAAGATGAAAAAATGATAAGCATCTTCCAATACGCCCGGCATCCCTTAAAGTAAACCTTATCTTTGAGAAAGTTAGTGCTACACCTTCTGAGAAAGAGAGAACTTTGGAAGCAAGTACCCTTTGGTTTGACATTACCGAGGATTAAGGATCGCCCGTACTTAAGATTATTAATGCTGACTGCATCTGTAACCCTTTGCCGGATCACTGAATTTGAGTTAAGGGACTTAGTCGGTTTAAGTGAATAACTAATACCACAGCTTTGAAGGCAGTATCTTTTGAGTTCTTGTATCCAATTAATTTTCAAAGAATCTCTGTCATGATTACCAAGAATGACAATTTCAATAATCGAATCCAAATTTTAAGAAGCTGATAACGTCAACGTCAACCCTATTAATCTTGAGAAACAAAGCTGGATTCTTTCACTAAATCTTATCATATAAATGCTTATATTTTTTACAAAACCTGTATTTTGTATGTACACGCAGGCTGGAACAAACTACTGGATTGTCCACAGTATAATGAATGATATCAATATATTTAGTGTCTAAACAATGCAATGTCACTGCTCCTGTCAACAAAGTAAAACAAAAGCAAGATTGTTGCTAGGTCCAAGAATAAGGGGCCCTTATTAAGGGCCGCCTACTTTGCGTCCTGCTGTTTTCCAACCACAGTCAGACGTTGGTCGTTACCGGAAATGTAGTCGTAACCATAAAAATATGTGTGTGTGCTGTGAGTATGTCGCATTCTTTTAAAATAGCAGACATATTTTAATAAAAGGTCGACCCTTGGTTAAGTAGGAGGGCCTTGGAGGAGGGCACTTCGTGGAGTTTTCCGAAAATTAAGGATCAACAATGCAAGCGGGATGTGTGATGCAGTTATCTAACATGATTCTTAATGCATGGTATAACTGTCCTGTATAACACCGCACCGCTTACGGATAGCGCATGCATGCATAGCTCTCAGAGGACAAGCACGCAAACAATGGACAATAGAATCTGCCTCTTATGGCACATTATTCAAGTTTACAAAAGTCAAATAAAACTGCACAGCATGCATCCCTGACCTGCCCCACTCTAAATTGCTGTCAATTCCTCTTCTATGGGTTCTACCAATTCCAGCAAAACCCCAAAACTAGCCGTCCCACCCTCTCTTCGACCCTATTCCCTTCCTCATTCAAAATTCTATCAATGGTCTCAGTACGGGATATTTCAGCTTCCAGCACGATTCTCCAGGAGGGAACTCCAGGCTAGTCCAGAGAAGATTTACTTAAGCACATCAATAAGAGCGATAACCACCCAATCCGTTTTCAAAAGGCAATTTAGACAAATCTTTAGAATTCTATCATCGCAATCATATCCCATCTACTCTCTTCTACAATTCTGGAATTACTCAATGCTGCACTGTCCAGTTCCTAGGGCTTTTTAGCTCCTCAGCAGCCTAACTAACTGCACTACCTGATTTCTAGACCACGCTTATATGTGGCCAACGATTACACTAACTTGCAGCAGCACGTCTCCCGCCCGCCAGGTCTGGCCTGACCCTTCCCTGTTGCAATTCACTAAATCATTTTGTCTAAATGTATTTTATCCAGCAATCCAGCCTCTGTCCTGATCGGGTTTTCATCCATGCTCCAGCCTCGGACAGGGAAAAATCCTTAGGCAACCCCTTGTGCAAGTTAAGTGAGAAGATGAAGGAGCGGATGTGAAAGTTTGGGCCCATAAATATCCCTGCGACGTGACTCTTTTCACAAGAAATTATTCTCCAGCTGGGTCGTCGTCGGCTTTAGCTTAAGAGGTCAATCTCAATTTCTATCCTTTCGTCCGCCCAAGTCCAGCAACTTGTGCCCAGCAACTTGTGCTTTCCAAAACTATCCCATTCCTTTTCCAATCTGGATAAGATCACACAAACTTTATGGGCGGAGACACACTTTATCTGCCACTTCCAACCCCCAAATCAAAGCATAGCTTCCTGCTCTGGGTTTGCCTTGCTCCAGCAAAGTCTCCATTCTAGTGTCGTTACGGGCTTTAAATTCTTCATTGTTGGAAATTGCTGGCAAGTACATGTATAGTTTGGTATCTTATACATCTCCATGCCCCCAACCTGGAGCCTCTCTCAATTGCAAGAATTTTTTCTATGAACGTTGAACGTTAGCGCTACATTTTTATCTTAATTGCTCTCCGATAAGGTAACGTACACGTCCGTGTTTCCTTTTCCCATCCACCAGTCTTCCTTGGGTTCTTCCCCCTTCTTTCAGAAGACTAAAGCGTTGAAACAATCATGCTTATCTGAATTTGTCTTACTAACAGCCCACAAAATTGCTATTTTTTCCATTCTTCCTATACTTTGCTCCTCCCTTCCCTTGTCTCAATCGATATATCTAAAATGTCTGGAGCTGAGCCACGCCACGAGTCGGCGAGATTCCATTTTTACTAATCAGCATAATTATATATACATCCAGGGAATTCTTGCGTGAGGTTTTTGTTATTTCCCCTCGCCTACACTGTCTTAAAATCCCTGAATCCCAGAGTCGTTCCACCGTTGTTCCAGGTTAACCAATCTGTAAATTGAGAAAGCGGAGAAGGGTAGTGGAGAAATTGAAGGAAACTTCTGGATGATGATTTCCTGTAGAAAATTCACATTTTTCTTCCTCATCCCCTGTCTGGGAAAGCCCCTCTGCCCCTTCACCCCCACCCCGACTATTAAGTGAGTGCAATGCAGTGTAAAAGAAGAAAAGAGGGAGAAGAAAGTCCCGGGTTCTTTGAGCAATCTAGAATCCCTACAACTAGCTTCCCCACTCCCTCCCTCCGTTACCCGCTTTCACCGGCTTTCACAATTTCTATAACAGTCTAGAAGAACGAGAAGGACCACTACCATCCATAGCCACCAACTCATTATTTCTCTGGCAGATTCCAACCACAGCCTGCACACATGACTGAAAATTATCGACTATGCCTTCTCTCACGCTTCTCGTTTCAGTGGGTAGACACAGGAGAGAAAGAGACACACACGCATCAATATTGAATAGGGGGAACTTTCTCCTACACCTTACCCCACACACCTATGTAGCTTTCACTTCTAGCCGGCCGGCTTAAGCTTTCTAAGACACTGGCTCTTGCTCATTGCTAGACAGCAGACCTTTCCCGGTTCAGAGTCTGGGATGCAGCGGAGAAAATCCAGAGAAATGGAAGAAAGCTTCGAGGGAAAATCTTCATCCCTCACAGGCGTCAGAGGATTTCCGTAAATGAGGAACACCCGCCCGCTACGCCCTCACAGCTTGGGATAGCCGGGTAACGGGTTGGCAGAATCCCTCTCTTAAGCGCAACTTTACGCTTATCTCCAACTTTGAATTGCATAAGGAAGCTGTCCTAAAAGCCGTAGAAATGCAAGTGAATGAAGCAATAGAGCTGAGATAAAGCACACACACTTCCTCATTTTCTACCCATACAATTCCCCCTCGCTCCCCCTCCTGCATCCTAGCATCCTTGCTTGCATCTTTCCTAATTTCCCTTCATCTTCCACCCCGCCTCCACCGTATTTGAATCCCTGCTAACAAATGCATCAAATCTACTCTGATATCCACACATTTATCAGTAGATTTCCCCTAGCACCACAACAAGAACGCCTTTCTTCTCCAGCAAAAGATCTGGAAACGGGTCCAAATTACACCGAAATCTCCTCACCCTGCCCTTTCTTGACATGACAGGGTGGATTTCACCCCGAAGAAGAATAAAAGCGTATCGTCCAGTCCATTCTGGAAGAACAATCATCCAGCTCTTCCCGCTCTCACTTCCTAATGCTTTCTCTACGGTTTCATTCTTGGAATTGTACGAACAGTTGATATGCTTCAGCTTGACATTTGCCACCCTGGAACAACAATACCAACTGTTCCGGCTTTTCAATGTACTCCTTCTTGGCGTGGAATAATAGGGGAAGTATTCTCACCCAAAATATCTTCTTGGACTTATTGGAAATGGGGAAAACGTGAAACTAAAAGTAAACAAAAGTTCCAAGTACCCACCGCCATCAATGTCAGTAGTATGACAAGCTCTGATATATACAGTGAGTTCCATAACTAATTTCGTGACAGAAACTTGATGAAAGCAAAGATTCGAGCGCGCGATGGATTAGTGATGGAGGAAACACGGAACTTGTCAATTAGCGCCAGTCAGCGCAACCATAGCAACAAGTCTGTAAATTTTACGGATTCAAGGGATTGAATTTGTGGAAAATTTCACTTGTAATGAATAATTTAATTTGTAATTTATTACCTAGCTTTCAGGTGATGTTTCCTATGATTGTAGAACAATTAAATAGATTTTACCAAAATAAGACATAAATTCGTGAGGAGAAAATGGAGGAGAAATGATTGAACAGGTAAAGTAAACAGGAAAATTCGCATTTCCTAAAACGAGGAAACAAGCGTATGATGGCAGATGGCATACATGATAACTGTAAGCAAAGCTCAAACCTCTCGAATCAAGAAACCCAAAGGTGTAAATACAAAACTTGTACAGATAAGATTCAAGTGAATTTCGTATTTGATTTGCTGACAGCTAATAATTTTTGCACTTATCAAAAACATGAAAAATTAAGCTGTTTCTGTACACTTTGTAAAAGAAAATACACAGTAAATAAGTTATCTTTACTTGGAGTTTCGACAGGTAGGGAAAAATTTCGTGCATGTGAATGTTAACTGGTGTTCAAATTGTGCACGAAATTAGTAATCCGCCTTTAAATAAATGTAAGCCACGAGGAGTATTTTTCTGATTGACATAAACAATCAGCGGGAAGAGGGCTCAGACAAAGCCTTTCAGTCACCTACACTCGTGAATTTATACACGCAATTAATTCAACTTTCACAAATCCTCAATTTGCCCAATCAGGAACATGGATACAGGCGATATGGAAGCGGGTGGGGTGCTGTCATTAATCCTGTGGTACTTCCACGCCGTTTTATTTTAGGTTTTCTCCAACAGCATTCCCTACATCTAGATAGCCGTCTGGTTGCACATCCTGCATTTTCATTTTAAATGGGCATGTAGGGTCCCGGAAATAAACATTTTGCGGGACACAAACAATATTAATTGTTGCATTGAAAAAATACACACTAATTAAACTACATCAAAACGCATCTGTAAATGCTACAACTTTTTTATAAAACCAATCCACGCCTCCCGAGTGGTCAAAAACCTATGTCAAAACTACGTTCTCTGGCGGCGCGTGCAAGAACCAAAGAACTATATCCTTACATCTACAGTATTTTTGCATCGTATTTAAGAAATTCGCACAAACCCAGCCAGTTCAGAGGTTACATTAGCGGGTTTAAAGATTTCTAAAATTTCACCCTTCATTACGCAGACGTCACGCTTAATTAGGATTACAAGGAGACGTAGACACTAAGAGAGAGATTTCTTGAACACATAATTTAAGAAGCTGCTAAAATTTTACTTAGTGCTTAATGCAAATATTTAATTTCATGTGGAGCATCTCCTTTTCTGTCAGAATCACAGGGAGTGCAGACACGACATGATCCCACTAAACTAGATATAGAAATCCCTTTAAAGTCTTACCAAGTCTCTATCAACTTATATCATTGCTATACTTTGTATCCTACCTCCTCCACACACCCGATTTCATCTCACACTCTCTTGAATAAAAAGTGAAACGTTACAGAAACCGCAAGTGGGAAATTTAGTTTTAACGAATATGGGAATTGAATCTCTTTTCCAAATATTTGAATAGTCTTCCGTCTCATAGGAGCAGCTTGCTACGCATTCTACAACTTCTTACTACATATTTTGATAACACAAAGCTTTTACTTATACTCCTTAGCATCAAAACTATATAGAACCCGCAGACAGTCAAAATCTCAAGAGATTCTCAACCATCAGAATAACACAGAGCACATGCCCTGTCTTGAATGAAGACCAGAAGAAAAGATGAAATCAAAATCAGGTCTTTAGGGCATTCACATAAACAATTTTCAGACACTTGAAATTCTTATACCAGTAGCCATATACTACTACCTTTCCCTCCTTTATCCTTGTGAAGAATCCATCATTTCCCCCGCATCTTTCTCCAAAGAAAATGATTCTCTTAAATCTCTTACTTAAACACAAATGCATATATCAATAGCCTAAACATAAACCTAGCAATCCACCGGCCTCATTTCAACTTTTAAGCCTGGTCGACCAAGGCCTAGACACGAATATTAAATTGAGCATATACCAAAGACTCTTACGATGCACATAAATAATAATAAATCACCAATCTGCCCTTACTTAGTCCCCTGCCTTTTCCACAATCTCAAGATACGTCCGTCTCAGACGACGGCACGACCAAATCCGTCAATTTTGAATTTTCGCCAAACACACGTTGCTTATTACTTGACCAAACTTGATGTCCCACTATGCTATGCATCCCAAATACCAACAAAGTCATAACAATTATTTTGATGGGTTCATCATCCACAAACCCCTCTAATTGCACCACCACACTACCATCAAACTATCCCACAATACCACTAAACTATTCATCTAATTGGCTAATTCAAAATCCAATCTCTTCTTCTTCCCCCTCTCTTAAGCCTACAAGAACCAACAATTTTCTCCATCAATACATGATACACAACAAAACAAACGTTCTAAATAATAAATAATCAGCTTTACTTAAACCTTGGAGAACAAAGAAACCAAAGTTCTACTAACAGGACTCTCCTCTTATTTGCTTCAGCGTTTCTCTCAGCCAATCCTAAGACCAGGTACTGAATTTCAATGAAATCTCAGTCCTGTCGTTTCTAATTGTGTCTCCCTTAATTTGCTCAACTTTCTTGGAACATGCAGGATATTATGAAGACGTCCTTGTCCGTCTATCTCTTGTTCAAACATAAAAGCGAAATCTACAATTATTCTCTCCCCCCACTTCTTTCACCCACATTCTTTCTTTTGTGGAACAAGTACATTGTCTTCCCAATTATGATTCAAAAACAGAAAATTAATCCCAAATATTTTTATATAAAAAACTGTCTGCTGATCTCTTGGGAAGCTATTGCTGAGGAGCGGACAGACAGACGTAGGTTGCAAAGCTAAATAAGCTTATTGTATTCAATTGGGATTCGCGAAAAAATTCACTTTCCTTTCCAAGCCCCTGCAGATCAATCAAAAGTCTTCGTAGCAGCCTCCGCGGATCCGCAGACTCCTCTGAGTCAGTGGATCAGAATCTCTTTTTGCACAGCATGAAATATAGGTTTGAATTTAATCTGCCCTCGCAAATCTACTTAACATTTCCCGAGAATGAGAAGCCCAAGAGTCAAGAGAGGACGAGTGGTATGAGTCAATATAACTCAAGCTACTCACGATGATCATCATGATGAATTAGCAATAATAACAATAATACCAATCTTCCTCATGAACCTCCCACCGCTTTCCTTCAACTACCCAAAGAAGAGAAGCCTCTCATTCAACTTGCTCACTGGGTCCCAGCCTCTTGAATGTATATTGCGAAATTTCGCAATAAGCACATACTACTCCCCCTCCGTGCTACCTTAACTGTTTAATGGGGGCTGTAGTTGTCTATGTTGATATCATTACTGTTTTTTATAGCTTCACTATTGGATGCACACCCCAATGACCCAGTAAATAATATTAAAGTCAATAATAAATCCTCTCAACGGATTTTATAATTAATGTTTGCATTTTCCATTTCGATCGAAAGCAAATCCTTGAGTCACTCATTCACTTTATAAGTAGATGAAATAGTGAGTCGATTATTCAAATTAAATGCATTCGAAACACAAGAGTGCATGAACAGGATTACTCTGCGAATCAATTGCAGTTATTCGCGAAAACGTGCCATATTTAACTACCTACGCTCCTTGGAGCCTATCACTTAAAACTAACCTACCGTTATCGACTAACATCAATTTTAAATCTTGCTAGCTTGTCCCTAACTTTTACCAGCTCGGAAATTAAAGTTAAGCGGCAAATATAAGCTAGCACCGCACCTTTACAAAGGACAATTCCAAGGGAAATGATCCTACCACAATCACCATTCAATTACCCAGTCAAAACAATCCTTTTGTATGCTTAAATCCTCTGATAAATTCCCTTTTAGCCTTCTTCTTATCCTAAATGCTCAATTCTCAAATCCCATCTCCGCGCCTCATGAGTTTCACTTATTTGCTTCTATCTAGCTGCTATTATAATTGCAAATAATTAAGCCGTGAGAGAACATCTTCTTTTTCTCCTGGTAGAAATTTAAGTCCTACCTTTCAATTGAAAATCAACCAAACCCATCGCTATACACACCTTCAAATTCTTCAATCCTTGAGCGTACGCTTTAAGCTGCAGCTGTGGCTTTGACAGGCGCGCGCGCTGCTTAATGCAGCGCAATCAAGCATGAAAGGAGCGTACAACAATGGGAAACGTTTAAGCTATTCCTGACCTCCTCTAACACATTTGTAATTGATTTAAATGAGATGCACACGCGCTCACTAACTTACTTTTAGATATCTCTTTTTCAGCTGATTAAAATTAATTTTAAAACATTTATCAAACGCTTCCGCGCGCAGTTTGAAAAACGCTTAAGTTTCTTTATCCTCTGCCGCAGCGCATCAATCAAATCCCTCCTAGAGATCTGCCTACATGCCTCTCTTCCCGCATTATTCAAAACTAAAACACCCTTTCATGCAAGCCATAGCGCTTTCAATGCGCACCTTATGTTTAACAGCTTTCTAGCCACGCTGCTGCGCGCTTCTGCAGTCGTGTCACCTCTGGCCTACAGACAGCAGCATTCTTCTACCATGTCACAGACAGCGCAAGACATCTACTCAAATGACATAAAACAAATTACAGAAACCGCACGGCAGTAACTTTATTACTCTGCTATATAAACCCAAAGCTTCCTTGCATCAACCCTTCTTCTTCAGTTCAAACTCCGACCCCAGACAACAAAACAAAGCGCCTTGCGACCACGTATACAACCCATAATGATTTTAACACCTCCATCAAACTCGCACTTGAAGAAAAAGCAGGCACACTTTCAATTTCAAATTTCAATTTCCTTCCGACAGTCGGCAGCCATCATCACGACGCTTAATAGTAATAAGCTTTCTGTCTATTTGCTATTGTACATGCGCTTTGTTTCAAAAAGTTCAAATTATAAAACAAAGACCACCTTGTAAGCTCTCATCATTCTCACTGTCTCCCTTCCGAATAGATTTTCTTGTCTCCCGGCTGTCATCTCCTCCCTCTCTGTCCCTTGATGAAATCAGTTAGCTTTTCACACCTTATTCTCTCTTGTAAATGCATTTGGGGCCCCAAGCTACATTTACATCCTAGTAAACCAGCCTAGTTATTAAATTGTCTCGCCGAAGCACGGTTATTTCCTAGCTACAAGCTATTACCACCACGAGCCCCCGCCAGCCCTTCCTTAACCATGTGCACTTTGACACATTCTTATTACTTATTCTCTTTCTCCTATGCATAATTGCTTAACCCTCTTAGCGAAGCACTTTCCATTGACTAACTCATTCAGTCATTTATTTTTCTATAACGACTCCTCTACTCGTACCCATGCATGATCCCAGGAACGGATTGAAAAAGTTTAACGCGCTTAAGCGGCTAAGCCCATCATAAATCATGAATCCGCGCGTATGTTCATTACACGTTTACACCTTCCGCGTGCTCCGGCCATCAATGAAATCTGTGCATAAAACAAAAGCGTCGTGGGTGCTTAGCCCACTTATTCAGCCAGTCTCAGCCTCACTCACAGTTTCCGTCTGACATCCATGGATACACCCGGCCACAGCACATGCCAGAGGGCGGCACTAACGACCCAGGTTTCGCCACCTCGTCATGACATGGCTACAGAGTCTTAAAATGCCATGCTTAGTCTCAAAGAATTTCAACTTACACGCCTGGTCAACCCACAGCAATAAATCTTTAAGCCATCCAACATTCCGTGTGGTCAGCCAGCAGACTTGCTCAGCTAACACAATGCATACATACAAGCCGTCCGTCCATAACAGCAAAGCCATTCAGCACATGCCGGTCATACTGACCACGATCATCATGATTACTGTACTTGGCTTTATTGTATTTACTCCTTTTTAGTCTTTAGCCAAAGAAATCATTTCCAACGAACTTGATCTTTGATGCAGTAATAACGACCTTCAGATCCGAGTTTGTGATCACTGTTTTCTCTTGTTTACATTTAAGTATATGGTAAACCCCTGCATAGTGAACGAGAAAGAGGTTCTGTACGCACATATTCTCTTTACTTTACTATCACAGAATGACGTGATGAATCAAAAGCGAAAGTATGAATCCCAGGGAAAAAACCGTAGCGAAGCGGCAGCGATAAACTGGCAATATTTTTTTTTCCAAGACCCACAGCAACAACCTACATTGTTTCAATTGGTGCAATAAAATCCACAAAGATTACCGGATGAACCTAATAAAAATACCGTAGAAAAATAATATAATAAAATTTGGTAGAGTTGGAAGAATTAACACAGTTCCACAGAGAGACGCCACGAGAGCAACCTTTCAAGAGATTACGATGATGATGAGTGAAACAATTTTCAAAAGGATGCTGCTCCAAACAACAAATCAAGGGTCAAGTGGAGGAGTATGTAAGGGACGGCGGATAGAGGTATGAGTATGAGAACCTAAGAGCTAGAATGAGATAATTACTAGAAAATTAGAGGAGGTCCAACTTTCTGTAAAAGATTAAACGAAATGAGAAATTCACCGAAGCCTAAATACACCATACATCCATTGTACCGTCATATCGCAGAGAACGATGAAACCATCCAGCCTAATAAAGCTATATGATGTTTGATTACCATCATTCTATGGCATCCCAGCACGTTTACCATCCCAGCCCTCTCTTCCTTTATTCACAAATTTAGTCTTTCTCTAACAACAAAATAATTGCAATGAACATCCCATAGTAATCATCGTATGAGCTAGCGTTAACATGGAAGAAAAGGACCGCGACAGCAGGTTGCGATATTGTATACATATAACAACCCATTAAAGTTAATAAACTTGTACGAGAGAGAAGCAACTGGGGTAGTGGAGGCAGTACGCATAATTATATTTTGTGCACAAACGTGTATTGCACCCCTGAACACATACGAACCGACAATGCATTTTATAGCTGGTAAATTTCGGAAAAAATACAAGAGAAAAAAGCATGAAATAGCGAAACATTTACTAATGCATCTCCTCCCTCTTCTATGCCTGTAATTACATAGTTTCCTCCGAAATTCTTTCTCATAATAATCATGTTAATTTCCTAGTAGATGGATAATTATGTTACTAATTCAATGGAGCTGAAATAAATTGCGAGAGCAAACTTGACTTTTCTTGCTTTTCATTTTACAAAGTCAAGTGGAGGCGAGAGTGATAGTGTTCCGTTCTGCCTCCTTAAAAGAGAGAATACTACTATGTAATATGGCGGGTGGAGCGTGAAGCAATTTACATTACGTTGTAATTAACTATATAACTTGAGAATCAAAAGTTTCATTTGTAAAACAAACTCTACTTTTACTTATGAAATTAACATAAATCAGAAATGCAGCAGCCGTGAAAGCCAAGACTGTAATCTGCAAGAAAGAGGAGCACTAACCAAGATTCAAACCGTTCATGGACGACGAAGCAAAGAAGTGGCTCCAAGTTTTTAAAACCTTTCTCAACACTTCTGCTTTCTTCTTCTGTGTATTTTAATCATTCCAACCAAGGTGCTTGAAAAAGTAAAATTTAGCAGCTGCATTCTTCAAATAGAGATAAATTGCATATGCATGTTGCATTTCTTTCTGCATAACTGCATCTTGTTGCAATTTTCAAATTTAAGCTTATCATAATTTCATCAAGTATCGCTTTATCCAACAAGGCATAAAGTCCAAGATAAAGCCAAGATAAAACAAACTGTAGTTAGTTAGCTTCCATAATTCACTAACTACCACTAGCCTATTGAATAGTATCACTATTTACAGGTAAATATCTGTAAGCGGGGTAAGTTTAAAAGTTATCATGATTATTGCTCAATACCACCATTTTGCATACACAAGTCCTACCACTTACCCGCTCAAAT
Organism: Sminthurides aquaticus; assembly: GCA_906901655.1. NCBI lineage: Eukaryota > Metazoa > Arthropoda > Collembola > Symphypleona > Sminthurididae > Sminthurides > Sminthurides aquaticus. The sequence goes on from CAJQTT010000010.1 coordinate 3,805,383, forward strand.
ATAACTTCGGGCGTCCTATTTCGGTCAAAGTATGACCTATTTAGATGGTAAAATATCACAATTATCTCAACAGGCACAGCAGAAAAGGCAGTAGGTTGTTATCTAATCTCCGATGCATTTCCCTTGGGTTTAGGTGTAGTTTATGCTTACGTCAATTTCGAGTTACTTTGTCTGCCTTTTGTCTTGACTGCCTCGAATGCTAACAATCGGAGAATATTGACAAGCCTTGAAAAATTATTACAGGGCGAGGCGCGGAATATTTTCCTAAAATAATACAGATAACAAGTCTCGGCTATTATCTCAAAGGACTCTCAGCCCATACTTAGCCTTCTAACTAACACACAGTGTAGAACTGAATTGAGTTTCAGTTTCAATTTCAGCGTAGGCGGAATACAAAGAAAAGCCAAAGCTTCCTACAAACTTCGGAGCAGCAATTCTTCGAGACCTTTTGACATTTCCCCTTAGCAAGTCTGTGTACGTGCTTGGGTTAAACTCCTGAGTTTTACTTTGTTATTATGCGTTAGAAGATACTCTTCTATTTTCCATATTTCTTGCTTGAGAAGCAGACCCAAAAATTCCTGAATTTTAACACAATCTCAAGATGCTAACTGCTTGATTGCATTGTAAGGCAAGTTTCTCAGGTTTCAATTTCAATAACACAGAAACAAGTACTTCTTTGGGACTCAGCTAGTAGAGCAATAAGAAAAGCCTCCTTCAATAAATCATTCAAGTTTGTGCATTATAATTTCTAGATTACAAAGACAAGAAAATGATTGTAAAATTTATTGGAGGGTTTTACCGCCCTGACATTATCCCCTCTGGTCGTTCAAGTTTCTACACACAAGTTTTCTACAGAGCAAGCAGAAGAAGAAAACAAACGCTGGACATTATCAAACTGGACACGTCCAGTCAAAACTTGGAGGAAAACAGATATCGCCCTCCTGACAAATCGCCAATACCAAATAAGAGCTTTTCATGCAGTCCATCTACAGAAAAACTGTCCTTTGGACTTTGTTAATAAATGCAAGACAATACATTTCCATAACGGAGCTCCAAGAGGCCTTTCCTTGGGTTGGCTTGTTGTCCATAATTAACTAAAATATTTTTACAGAAAAAAGCACCCAGCATAGCCAAACCCGCCTGCGAATTTTTTAGCTTTAAATAATTACTTAAAGAAGAAATGTTGAAGCTGCTCCCTCTTCCTTGCTTCCTAACGTACCTCTTTGACTGATCCTCGTTTCCTCCACCCAGAAGTGTTTAGGGTTTAGATACATTTTGATTAATAGAATACAAAATTACAAGATGGGGACAACCGCTACGCTGCTGAAGAGCCATAGCCCTACCATGTGGCACACCACATGGTTGTAGGTGGACCTACTCCTAAGCGTAAGCGTAAGCTACGCTCCGTGATATTAATTCATACAGCCAATATGGTTTCCTACCAGGGCCAAGAACTCACGCAGCGTCGTTCTTGCCGGACAAATCTATGGATTTTCTCATTAATCAAAGCGTGTATAGATTACAAGCGTGTGTAAAGCCCAGGCTAAACCTCCTAGAAGCTAATAAGCTGAATGGAATGAAGCGGAAAGACTTTTACGACCAGAAACATAAACTTAATATCTGAGAGAGACCACGTGGAGTTTGCAGATGAGGTTACTCGCTGTGCTTGTTGGTGAGATGTATATAAAATTGCAAATTTGTCTCTCTCCTCTTCCTGCTGGCTCTGCGTGTAATATTGCAAGCAACTTTTCATCAGTTTCTTAATCTTGATTAACCAGGAAGCAGCGAAGACTTTGTACATGAAGACAAGTTTGAGTTTATGGTAACTTAAGCCAATGTCGATAACAAGTTAACACTCCCTCGTGTTCCTTTTGCCTCTTCGGCTTCAGTCAATGCGATGTACAAGTGCGTTAAGAGTCAATATACTTTTCACTGGTAGCATGATCCGTAGCGGCGGCTTCCACATCTTCTGAATCTGAAGCTACACCGCTGAACGAAAAGCGAACGGATCAGGAGATCAGTCAGGGATCTCCTTGTCATATCTTTGAAACTTCAACCGGCACACCTACTCACTGCATACCTTACAATCTGCCAATCCTCCTGCACCACCTTCATCTCTTCAAATACAGAATGAGTTCATGAATTTCAAATACTTTTGACAGTCCCGCATCTTCCCACAAAATCCTCCTTCATGCTCCATCAATTCCATCATTCCTCAGCTCATGCTAACTAATTCACTCTAATTGAATTTCATAATCAGTTTCCGCACAAACTCATGGCGTTGCCAAAAAATAATCTGGTAGCGTCTCTCCACATCATTTAACATGATTTTTCTCAGTTGTCTAGACGCACATGCTCCTGCCTTCAATCTTCGCTTCTCATCTCTGTAGCATCATTGCGTAAAGCATATATGCAGAGCGAATAGAGCTACAAAACCAAGATTCAAAACCTTCAAACCTAAGTTATTAGCCTAGAAATCAAAAATTTCAATTACGCCAACTTTAAGGAAGGCGCGGCGGAGGTTGGTTCATCTTGAACAGAGAAATCACTTGTACAAGCGAATAAATGAAGGAAGCAAAACTTTTTGATAAGAATAAATCTGTGCGTGCGTAAACTAAATGAACCTTCGTCTCCCTCTTCTTCTTTAGGCTTGCATTAAAATTATCAAAACCTCATGCCTGTCATCAGGACAAGGCTGGTGTTATTAAAACAAATGTCGCTTCCTTTTTCTCTCCAAGGAACTCCGGGGAGATAGAGAAACTAATTAATCAATTAAACTTACTCCCCGACACGTGCTTAACCTCTCTTCCCAACCTCCCTCCAACTTCCTAAGAGAGGTCATTTCCTCGTGCAGTATGCATATTTCAACTAACTGGAACTTACATATGGTCCTGAACCCTGGATGCGATCTGTCTGAACTCAAGCCTCTTGCTTTTCATAGGATGACTGCCTGTTGACATATCCGCTCTTGAGAACGTATCACTGGGAAATATCAGCAACTTAAATGGTCACCCTCTCCTGACAACCTCTTATTCAACTTGCCACGCTACTTTTCTCCCATCATCAAACATATCATACCTACAGGAAGGCAACAAGCCCGCTTTTAAAAGTTGGCAATAAATCCAACTCAGGTTTGATTATAATCTCTCTTCTTGCACCTCTAACTCTCTTCCTGAATTAAATTTTTAAACGTATCTTGTACAATGGTGCAGTGCTGCAAAAAGGAGAGAAACGTCTCGGGGTTTCTCAACTAGCACTTGCAGGTTACGTTTGTCGTTTGTCGTTTAAAGTAATAAGGTTTCTGAAGGTTTAGATACCAAACTTTAGTATCTGGATTAGTTAAAGGATATTAATTAAGGTGGCGGAGGAAAAGGGTGCTGCCTATTCTTAATTAATTAGAGGTTAATCAAAAATTACTGTACGGGAATAACTTTACTATACGATTTCCATAGAAGAATCATTTAAATCATAATTGCTCATGGCTAACTATAAGCAAATCATGCACGGTAATTAATTTAAACTAGAAATGTCTACAACTTCGAAACAGTACAAACGTAATGGATAATTCGAGCCAAAACGAATAATTTAAATGCGCTCTTGATAATACGACAGTTTAGGAACTTCGTTGAACTTGGATCAGAGTCTTAGCTTCTTTGTAATTTTTAGATATCGGCATCAAACTCAATCAAAAAATATCATGCTAAAGTTCTGCTCTTTTACCTCACCCAGTTCGAACCAGACCCAGTTCCTAAAGTTCACCTCTAGTTAATCACGAGTCAAGTTAAAAACTCTTGAATTTAAAAATGGTCCTCTATTAATTGCAGCTACGCTTTTCGCACCTAATCATCAACGCCGCTTTCAAATAAACTGCTGGTTACGAATTACAAATTACAGTATTTATGTATTTCAGAGTTAACCCTGAATGCAATTCACTTTCATAACTCCATAACTCTATTATTTTCTTCGGACCATTTAATCACAATTAAACAGCTGCATCATCCATATCCTTCCAGACCACAACTCCAGCCTCTGCCTTACAGGTGCTAATTTTATCATAAAATTTTACGCAATTATCTTGTTGTTCTCGACAATCCTCCATCGGTCAGTGCTAATTGCGCTACGTGTCTAATTCCACAACCATACGGATTACTAGTAAAGCTTGAACTTTGCAGAAGCACCAGCGATTCGCAACCACGCTCAACTTATTGACCAGCCTCTTTAGGTTACGTATGAGGGAGCAGTAAGCATGGGGCGCTAATTCGCTAAACAAAATTAAGAGTCATACCCCTCATCTCCAGAGGTCATTCACAGCTTACGCTTTTATAAAGTATAATATCTTCATTCATAACTCGTAAAACTTTTACTTGCTTCTGAAGAAGCTGTACCGTTAGGTAGGATAAGATGTGCTAACTTGGTAGGAGTACTTCAACGCCGGTTATAATATAGAAACGAAAATGAACTGCTCTCAATAAAAAGTTTTTAAACCTATCTTGGTTAAAGTCATATATAACACAAATCTATGATATATAGTGTTGCGTAGACCATATCTTCTACACCTAATATTTTCTTGTGAAAAATGAAAACCTTATTATTTGAGTTTGCTTCCAGCGCAACATATTTTCCACAACTTCATAAAGCGAACAAGTTTCTCCAAAAATCCAAATTCCTTACACCCACCTCCAAGAAATCATTAAATGACAGATGACTATCTTTGGGTCACTGGATCCTCGCAATGACTGACTGCCTTCTTGTAGCTAAATGCTTCTTCTTCTGACTGTCTCGCATCCCTTGTGCGAAGCTGTCGCCGGCAACTTTTGTAATCGTAGCCCTTTCTGGGAGACACCGCTAACTCAAAGAGGTTCTCATCATGATCACCAACCACCATCATCCCTTACCGGTATGTCGTCATACCGCCGGATTGGAACATAACCGACAGACAGTTAACATGAGACTGATACATGAGGGTAATCAGTGTCGTTGTCGTTAGCCCAGCTCGTTGCATTTCATACACAGTCTAGCAAGTTTGTAAAAGAATTGACAAAGTCAGGAGGAGACAGAAAGCTGTTGTTATTCCTTCTACTACCCCACGCTTATTCATTCCTATTAGGCTAAGACTGACTTAAACCCGTCGTCATTACAAACAAATTCTTGGAATCAGCACTGTCTCCTTGTGGGGCCGACAGAATGCTTGGACCTACACAGCTCTGCGTCTACCTCAAAAATCCATTCAACCAAACGGACTCAAGGACGGGCCACATTACTCAAAAAACCAATAATACTATCTTGTTCAACAAGCCAGTCCCTGCAATTCCATACGAAGCCAAATCCTTCCTTTGACAATCCAAAACTTTCTCACAGTCACAGACTGCACATCTACTCTATCTGTAAGCGGTAATGGGAGAAAGAACCAGGTATACGATTCATCAACCACCTTTAATCTTATTGCTCCTCTGTCGTAATCCTCTAACAACCCTGTAATTTACTCCCACCCTTTGCAATCTCCTATGGATGGGATTTCACTTGACCGTTAGAATTCCCGTCATCATCGCCAACTATTCAAGCAGCGGCTTTGCAAACAAGTGAGTCAAGTAACTTGACTCAAGTTAAACTAGAAGAAGGCGGAATGCATTAAACAACACCATAGGGTGGTTTACCAAAGATACTACAAGGATGACCGTTGAGTAACTGATAACGTGAAAGCTGCATTAGCAACACATTACTGTGAATTAAGCTGCGGTGAAGATGTTCTACTTGCATTTAACTTGCGAATAAATTTTATCTACTCTTTGATTAAGTATCTTGATAAACGAACGAGTCTAGTGTAGCTTAGCCTTTGCGAGAAAAGAGTCCCATGATCGTAAAAAACTACAGCATCCTTAATGTTTCCTTCCTACAGTTTCCCTGCTTCCTCCTCCGCATTTCCACGATAATGGCTCAAGTACAGATATCGCGGCATTATTACTAAACTGGTTGACAATCAAGAGTATCCAGTATCATTAATCGTTGTGTGGATTATGGAGTCCAAGTTGGGAAAATTCATCAATTACATTTATATTTTACAACATCTCTTAACACTCCATTAACTTTTCAGATGATTTTTTTAATGAAGTACTTTAATTTCCAGCTACAACTAACTGACATGTAACTGTATCTATTACGTCCTTCTGTTCAGTTTCGTTGACCCACACGATATACTGTAAGATGAGCTATCTGATTAATCTGTTCATAAATCCATGTGCCATGCAATACCTCACCATCCCACGCTCATGACAAGGTCAGCAACTAACTGTTAACTATTAACTATATATACAGTGATGCGAACATCCATTAATCAATTGAATCGATACTTTTGTAGTAGAGCAGCGACAAGTAGTAGCTCTCAGGGTTAATGGTGTTGATAATGCAATGCACATTTCAGATTTCATCGCCCCCAATTCCATTGTGGGTCGTTAGCGTTTAAGGTTTAAATGGTTTCAGGAGGCTTTCTGAAAGGATTAAGAGTTAATTTCTGGTAGCAGTTAGCACACGATCACAAAGACGGAAGGAGTTTCCTAAGAAGGCTCTTTAAACCATTTTGGTTTGGAAGACAGTAAATCACCAGAAGTGTAGACTTAACACAATTTTTCCCTTAAGCTAAACTGAGAGAGCACGTGGCAGGAAACTTTGGAGGAAGAGTGTTTACTGCCAATACATATTTAACTTCGATATTGGATAGTGACTATAGCTTCAGCGGCCACACATACTGGCATAACTTTTCATTCCTGATAATCGGTTGAGTCTTTGAAAAAGGAAATCCCCAACATTATCTGATCGCACGGTGGACCCAGTATCAGAAAAATATATTTAATCGGCGTGAAACTATTACAGTAAATGTTTACAAAATTGAATTCATTTTCGTAATTTTTAAATTCAAAATTTCATCCACCTCCAGGAAAAATTAAACCTCCGTCCTCTTTGCACATCGTTAATCAACTTTTACCTATGCTTTACACATTTGGAGCAACCACCTACCGCCTAAAGCCTTCCTTGCAGCCTGCAGTCAAAATTTACATTTAAGATGACCTAAATGGTAGCAAAAATGCCATGATTTATAAACTCTCTTGCTCTTGTTTCTTATCCTCCTCTCATCCTATGACGTTTGATACAATTCATATTTCACAGGATTAAGTCCTTGCCAAACAAACTCCCTCTACATTTCTAGCATAAATATTAAGTCGAATCATCTTCACCATCTCTGTCTGCTCCTTAATAATTCCACCTTATTCCTCGACTTCCCTCAGCTTCCTCCTCATGCGTAGTCCTGATTGACGTTCTGACCAAATAATACACTAGCCTAATTCTTCTGAAAAGTGCGTGTGAAATACTTGGCAAAATGCATTACTTTCCTCTACATTTCAAATGACACAGATATTATGGACGGATCCCTGGCAGGATGAATGTCAGCCTGTCATTTGGCTTCTCTTCCAGCAGGTATATGTGTGCCGCGATCTTGCTCTTATCAATTAAATGGCAAGAAATATGAAAAGATGAAATTATTAAATCTATTGATTCCATCCTCCTACTCCTCATCCTTCCTATTTGAACCGATTGCAGATTATGCTCCTTCATCCCGCATCTCTTTCAGTGTTTTAGACAGATAGACAGTTTTCAGCTTGAAACTTTAAATCTTCCACTCCTTCACCTTCTTGATTCTTGATCCTTAAACTCGCAGCAAAGGTGCTTTAAATGCTGTATCATGAATCCCATATTATTATCACAGCTCAGCAAAAATGATATCTCTTCCATCCAGTCATACCTTCCAAACTTTTCGGTTCATGCCCACCGGCATCTATATATTCCAAATAATAATAATGCATCCTTCCATCTTCAATTCTTCCTCTTCCACTCACTTAATTCTTCAATGATCTTTGAAATCCCAAGAGCAGGAGCAAGTTAATCCTTGAAAACTATGCGCTAAGCCTATGATAATGATGAAGAGAAACACAAACATTTTGTTCTTTCCTTGTGAGACCTAGTGATCTTCGACTTTCGGCTATACGTCTCGGGGTGTTCTCAATCCTGCAGGAGAACAAGAGAGGGTGGGAGAGAGAAAAGGAAGAAGAATGAAATAAATGAATGGATTATAAACACAAAGAAAAGATTGAGAGACTTGGCTGAGGAGTAAGTTGCTAGGGTTGCTAGCTTTGATGATTGCGACGGGAGAAAAACTAAGACGGGCATAGAAGGGAGATCAAATCGTCGATTTCCTCATCATTCATCCTCATGACTTTTTTTAAATAGGGTGAGAAGGGTGAGGGTGGAAGAGGGTTTGTATTTATTAAGAATAAGAAGAGCGATGAAGGGGCAAGTGGTTGTAATTTTAAAAAAGTCATCCTGTACCAGCTAAGCTGCACTTGCTCTCCCTCCTTCCTATCCCGTTTATAATCTTATACATATTTAGACATGGGAAAGAGAGCTGAGTTGCGTCCGCATAAATTATAATTATTGCACTTTCATGCTTCATCTCATATATTCCATGTATTCGAGGCCATAACCGAAACCAAAAGAACAACAAGAGGCGTAACTTGGGGACCCGTAAACTTGAGAGACCTCCAGAATATCTATACGCAGCAGAACATAGAATCCAACCATGGAATAATCTTCAAGCTCCGTAACGAAATAAAGCGTTAAGCGTTACTAACGATCCCTTCGATCCGTAAAATATTTTCACCGATAAGTGCATAACAATTTCTTCCAAGGAATATTTAACATGGTTAACGCTCTTTGACTTCCTTCGCTTCGCTTGCAGCACCTTGGAGACAGTCGACGATTACGCCGATATGATCGTATCGTGTGACTAACGAAAATGTATTATCGATGTTGCCGTCGAAATGTGTTTGCAGCTTTTCCGGTTCCTGGATCGAGTCAAATGGTACTTACACTATTTCTAACCCTGTGTGTCTGCTTGAAACTTCAACATAAACGGGTTCCGTGATACTCCAACATTTACAAAACGGCGTGGAAATCACGATACTAAAACCACTGCTAGAAAAACAGTGGAAATACAATACACAACTAATCTATTGAAATTGAAACAGGATTTATCTATTCAAGCTTGACATTTTCCCGCCTACTCCACAAAAGTAATGGGGCATAATCTTTTGTGTTATTGCTCTTTCTGTTTGAATTGCAATAAGAATGACATTTCATATTTCTTGTTCTCATTTTCCTTCCCACCTAGCGGATAATTTGTCACCGATAATATGAATTTACCACACTTACTTTCACAGGAAATCCATACGAAGCAAAGCACCTACATCTCTTCCTACAATGAGGCTAGCAGCAACACAAGTTTCAGTTTCACAAGACCTAATTGTAAACTTGTACAGCATCATCTTGTTTCTAATTGTTCCTCATCCTAGGTTTGGTGCAGCATCAGGGTTTAAAATAATATGCGCATACCCATGAATTGCACATCCCACCCGCCATTTTAGCAGCCTACTTAAGTCTCATTAGGAAGTATATCCGAGTGAATATCGCCCCTAACCTTGCACCTGCCCATGCCCATGAAATTGCTTCCCCGCCCTAGAATGATCACTAAAATCCTACATGGTTGATCTTGACAGAAGAAGGCTTGTAAACTTCCCTCCCGCGCCTTATCTTCTCTTTAAGAAGAACAGACAAAATAAAAGGGTGCATCATGTACTAAGCCAGATTATTGATAAAATCAATGGAAATTATTCAAATTCATTTACGCATTCCATAAATATTAACCACCACTTTGCTTACTCACCTTCTTCCTGCTTTCTTGGTTTGATACGTACGTATCCGCATGTTCAAGGGAATATAATAGCTGGTTTTATGATGTGTTTTAAGCTTGACGTTGCGTTTTGCTCTTGTAGAGTGCAAAGTTGCGGTTCCTTGACGGAGACAAAGCAGGCTGCACACAATGACTGCACAACAGACAGATGCATCAATTATTATCACCTGTTCAATCATCATCTTTGTCGGGCGTTCTATCTTGAAACATGATAGAGGTATGGAGAAACACACTTTTTCAAATAAGCCAATCATCCCAAACACTTTTTCACAGCCAGACATATACATGTAAGAGCAATTATATTCCGAAAAGCTTGAAAGCGTGCTGCCAATATAAAAGTGTAACATTCTTTTGTTTCTTTCCCATACTCTCTTCTCTCCTATCTAACACTTAAATGCTAGGCTGGGATGGATTAAAGCTAAAAAGCCTTTGAATTTTCCTTAAGGTTTCTCGCTGCAATGCAACCCAAATTTCAAAGCATTGACGCTAACACTTTTGCCGGTGAAACGTCCCAGGCCCTTTGAACTCGTTACTTTATTTGTCCAACGATTAGAGCCATAGAAGGAGAATATTAAGCGGTCAGACAGTCTTCCTCCTCCTCGTTCTTCATCTCTTCTCTTTTCTGATTTTAAAAGCTTTGAAACTTGAACGTCACATTCAGCTTTATAAACTGCCTAACGCACTACGCAGTGTCCAAAACATAAACGTTTCAGCGTCAGCAGACCGGTCTCGACTTCTGAAGAAACTGAAAAAAGCGGCATTGAAAGCAATAGCTCATGGCAAAATTGCTAGATGGAGTAGGGAAATCTAGAGAACTTTGCCATGGTTATGATAGACGGAAAAGAGGGATTCAAATCCAAAAATGCACAATTTTAAATTATACCCTATTTGAAAACTCGGTAACAAACTACACCTTATTTTTCGCTGTCTACTCCTCATACTATGCTCTCAAAAAACAGCTTTACAAGTGCCAATCATCACCATAATCACAACTTCCTAACAAGAGCAAAATATTCCTCGAGTAGACACCAACCAAACCATAAAATAACCATAAGCAAATCAAGCATTGTAAAACCGTCCTCGTTCACGCTGTCCTCCTCCCTCTATCATCCCATTCCAAGTTGTTATAACCCTTAAACGCTTAACTGCGGTGAAATTTGAATGAATAAGCTATGCTAGGATTCCAGCACACGCTCAGGTGAGTAGACACCGTGTTCAACTTCCAGTAATTGCGGGCGTTATCAGAGGGACCCACGTGAAAAGAGATCTTATCCTTTGAACATTAATATTCCTCCCTCGCTAAGCCCATATAACATTTGAATTTCCCAGGGCCTGAAATCAAGCCAATTTAGACTGAATCTGATGACTGGAACGCGCCCTGGAGTAGGTTTGAAAACAAGACGGCCTTTGCTAACTACAATATCGGATATCATGTCCAGCGTCCAGGAATGGAAAGCTATTCATTGAGATTTCATGGTTTTATAAAAAACCCGCCGCTGGATCATGAATCATGCTCCACTAATTTTGATACCTTCTTCCAAATAAACCAATCTTTCTCTTATACATTATGGTCATCATTAAATCACCAAGACATGAATCATGTCTTGAACCCTCTCATCATCCCATCTACACTTTCTTCATCTCATTTCCTGCCTTGTCTCTAAGCTTGAGCTGTAGCGCTGGAACCATTTACTTTCTTGTTCAATCTCGATTCTGGACACTTGTCCACGTTCTCGTAGGGTTTTTTACCCGCTTCATAACTCTCGCACTGCTTGCTTTGCTTGCAAGCTAATAACTTGCTTTGTTTTTCTTCTCCAATCTCCTCTTGAAACAACACTACCAAGATGCACATTCTTCATGGCCACCCTTGTAAAAAATCAACACAAGCTCCTCTGCACTCTAACTCTTTCTCATTCAAGCATTTCAAAGTGGGATTGTGCCTTATTCTGCAGCATGCTTGTTTCATCTACCGCTCAATGTGCCATATACTTTGATGCGTAAACGTCTCGTAATTACACATCTTATTCCTCTTCTTTATCCTCCATCAGATTCCACGCCGGGGAGACTGATAAAAACCAAAATATTTTTCTAACACTTGAAATCTAATAAAAAAGAAACCCAAGCATCTTAACCACAAGTACAAGAGCTTTTTCGGATGTTTCTCTTGTACTCTGTGTGTGTGCTGGACTGGTACAGATTCTAGCACTTAAAACACCCTAAAGTTTTACTCCCACAGTCGAGGGTTTAATGCCATAGCCCGTACCTTAAATCTAAGGAAGGAGAAGATCATCTGGGAGGATTCACACGTACTCAACATGGTACAGTATCTAAACACCCAAAGACACGTCATGAATTTTATCACCCTCTCAATAAAAAAACCCAACCGACACACTCAACATATCCAGCTTGTTACATTACCTCATTACAAACTAGATGGGTATTTTAGATCCAAATATAGAAAGTTATTGCTCAACAACTTCCACGCCGATATATTTCGTTGAATGCTCTATTCAAGCTCTAATACCAAAGATCCGTGGTTTACTTCTTTTTCAATGGTTGAAATGTGAATACAAAACAAATCTCTGCCACATTAGATACGTCGTCTTGGAAACGAAGACACCCAGTATTAGAATATCTAATTCCCGCAAATTATCTTTCCCTTGTTAAAACACACCTAATGTCATAGCAGCTACAATGATTTTACCGCACCCCGTTCCAGCTTTATTATACAGTTTAAACGCCCACGCATAATCCAGAGGATGTACAAAAACTGACTTCGGTTCTACGCGTGTACGTTGCATGAATCTTGCTCAAGATCATTTATACTCATCCGCATATATATTTACCCATCATCACGTCGTCATCCCACGCTAATATGGAAGCAGAAGAGCCATCATAAAAGCATCATTCACAAGCTAAATTACAAATATGATTAGCATAACATGCTACAGGGCTGCTACGAAATGAGACGATAAGGAGAGGGAGACCGAGGCTCAGGAACCTACAATTCCAGGGATTTCTTTAATAAAATTCAGGTAATTTGCTCTTCGGAAGGAAGAGGAAGAAGCAAAAGACTGCGTAAACGCATCTGTCAGTCAGTTGGGTTGGGTTCAGTAGTTTCGAAGCTGACGTTGCTGACAAGGATATTGTTTTAAAATTTCCATAAAACAAGCTCATTCTTTTCAAAAGCAATGATTCTTCTTCCCGCTTCCTTAAAAATTTCGAAACTTTTACTTCAAAAAAATTAAACTGCACTATTATACGCCTACTACAAGTTATGTTCATCAATGTATGACTGCAGGCCTTGATTTTTAAAATTCATGCTTTGCTTGCATAGCTTTTCCTTTCACATACAGCAGCGAATAGAAATAACTGACACGATGGATTCCGGATTCCACCCTTTGGCAAATCCATTATACCCGGTAAAACCTCTTTAAAAGGTTCATGCAATTTTTATGAGAAGATGACAAGCTTAAGAACAAGGTTGAAGAAGAAAGCAGCTATATGTAAAATATACATACTAAAAGAATGTTGCTGACTTAAACTCCCAAATAGGAAACCATGAATGGATCTTTAAGAAACCGAAAAAGTCCTAAAGGGGTGTTGCTCCCTGTCTATTTTAGACAAGTTGACTTGGCTTTTGCCATCATTTCTCCCTCCTCCTTCATCTTTCTTTTCATGACTTTATCGGATCTTGGTCGGTTTTATTTCCTGTACTGTTGCAACCTGCAGTAGGTAGTGAACATCTCCGTTCTGACATCTTCCATACTCTCTTCTTAACTGGATATCGGCGTTAAGCATTAGCAATACGAAATGTTACCATACATGCTATTTAAGCCTCTAAATATGCACTTATAAAACTTTTCTCCGAAATATTACGCAACAAACCACGATACAGCAACATCAGCCAGAGCAAGAGTTCTTTTTTAATAAAAAATAGCTACTAAATAGGATATTTCTATCAACAGGACAGGAGAGGATGAAGAAATCTTTGAAACGATTTTAGATCTACGAGATATCCTCATGAAGCTTCTCCCAGCTTTTGGATCCAGGAAGATTTTACTTCGCCACACATTTCTACAGAGTTTGAGATAATGTTAAAAGACTGTGTTTAGAGCAGCTTCTACGTAGCTTGATTTAGCTGGCAGAGAGACAGAGAATATTGTAGAGCCCGTCCTGATGCTATTTCCTTAATCTGATTTTAAAAGAATTTCTGAGTTTAGCTTCTGCAGCCAGGAGTAGTTCCAAAACAGACTGTAAAATCTGGCAGCATTTACGAGATTCTACGCTACAGCCGGTAATACCAACCGAAACCCAAGTTCAAGCTGGAAGTTGAAGTAGGCACGGATTTTGGATTTAAGCTTTTCAAAGATTTGTGTCCCCGGGCCCTGATTTTGAATCATGGGCTGGCAGGAAGGAAGGAAGCCCTCGTGAAGCACACACTACTTTCAATATCCTACCTAAACTTGTCAGAAACTACAGACGGAACTGATCCAGCCCTTATGGAATTGCGGCTTAAGCCCTCTAACAATTTTACCCTCTTCTGAATGGAGAGAGGATTTATTTCCAATTCAATTGGCAGAGACAACTCTTAGTTAAGTAAGTAAAAGTGGTGTAAAATTTTGTGAGCGTCATGGGAAAATAATGAACGACCACCGGATGGTTAAGGTAAATAATCAGGGGAGTCATCCATCCAGAATCTAGTTTGTAGCCAGTACAGCAAAGCATAGCAACAGTAAAATCTAAGTCTAAGGCCACCAAAAGTACTGAAAGTTTCACGATCGGATCTCCAAGCGCTTACGACTTCCCTAGGATGTACATACGATAAGCTCACACGCTACATAATTTCCGTCGAATCCAACTCCTGCACTCCTGACTCCTGATTCTCCCTTGAGCTTGACGAGAATTAAATCCTCCTCTGAGAAATATTATGATCGATGATAAGTTGATAACATTTTATTCCCCCAAATCTTCTCTAACCTTTTCTGTCCTTTAGCGCTGGTTGAGCAAAAAGTTAACGAACCTCCCAAAAGATTTGCCTTAAGACAATACTAACTGAAACGTTCAGTTTGAAACGGTGAGGGGAGGTTTAATGTAGACCGGGCGGATGGAAAGGATGAAATATATGCAAACCAAGGTCTGTGAACTGCAATTAGGGAATTTGTGAATTTTTCGTATTATTCCATTATGGCTACCAGCATTAAATTATCCTCCATTTCCCCCTTTTCTCTGGTTAGTTAACTGAGTGAATTTTATGCAAATGTGATATAACATCTGGGAGAAATCTTGTGAACTAACGATACTAGATATGAGTGAGTTGGCCTGGAGGCTAGGATATCATATAAACAAGTCAAGTTATGAGTGTGGAGGAGGGGAGGGACAAACCGCGGGGATTTTGATTTCGTGATTTAACCAAGATGAAGTAAAAACACAATACGCAATGCGATGATTATGATGATGATAAGGTGATTGAACGAGCAGGCAGTGTGTGTTCCTGAACCACGTTTTAGATCCTTTCGAATGCGTATATGCGGCAGAAACAGATGCTTGAACACATGTTAAATGCTCCAAATGCGCGAATATGAACACCTGATAGCAATAAATTAGCAAAATGAATGCAATATTTTGCTAACCGAAATAATCTCGTGTAGATCGTTGACGTAAAGCCGCTCCGTTTCCACAATCTCCATGACGACACGATCCATGTAACTTAAATTTGGATCACAGAATCGTGGCCTGCCCGCGGCTGGAATCGGGTAAGATATCCTTGATGTTCGACTCCCAGTTTCTCCACCATCTGTAAAAATACAAAGACGAAGAAAATGTTTAATAACAGAAAAACTTTTTGAAATTACACAAGATTATATCAATAATTAATGAAGCTTATCAAAAGTATCGACCATTAGCAACAACTGATTTTTTTGCAGGTGGTGGGCTTAACTCCAGCAAGTGTTTTACATCAGAGGTTTAAATTACTGTGATCAAGAAGATTATCACTGCTTTTTATAAAATGTGTAAGCTGTCGGAATAATTAATGAGCCATAACACTGCTAATGCTTCAAGGAACTGAAGATCCTGACAAAAACATGTGTGAGCAAGTGTGAGCAAGTGTGGATTATATCAAAACGATTATCGATACCTCAGTTAATTTCTCAGTTCGTTGGACTAACCTAGAAAAGTAACCGGAAAAATCAACTTCACCTGCATCTCATCTTCTCAGAAAACAAATACGTGATAATTGATTTAGATAATCTTAAAAATTAACGAAACGCCTTAAGAATAATCAATTGTTAAACGAATACAAGAATTTTTAAAAACTATCTACATATCGATCTGTCGATACGCCAAAAACTAAAGAACTTAACTCCTTCGCATTACAGCAATTAGTGATTTGAAATTAAATAAACCTGCCCTCCAGCTAACTATAGGGTCAAAAGTCTTGTTTGTTTTTCCCTGATATCTTTCACTAAATATCAAAGAGAATCAAGATTTACAACTATAAGCTAATGAGAGAATTTGACGGAATGACACATATTAGAAATTCTCCCTATTTTCACCTGTCCTTTTGTTTTCGCTAACGATGACATTTATTTGCGTTTTGATGCCCATATGATGGTTTAAATACTTGCGGAACTAGCTTTTACCTGTCAGCAATAAGCTCCACCTCTTTTCATCGACAATTTGAGAACCCCCTGAGACAGGTATCACTGACGGGAGTTGTGAATAATTCAAATTTAGAAACCCATACCTCTACATCCCTATAATACACAATTATTTGACAGCTAACCTAAGAAAGTCGTATGTAGTTAGTTTAGCTCTTATTAGGGCTAATGTACCTACACATTCAGCATGAGCTAAACAAAGAACATTGCAGACAGTCTGGCTGCATCAGAAAAAACTCGACTGCTGTGATAACTAAAACATGGGATTGGATTTCAACTAATTCAGTTAGCAAGCAGACATGCGAAAAGCTCATCAATTGTCTTCCCTGATTACTAATCACGTTGATCTTGGCATGTAAATAAAATAAAAGACACGGAACGTCAATAAGCCTAACTCTGTATGTTCAGAAATGATGGAAGAAAACGAAATCCTATGAAACACCAAGGACGACCAGCGCTTCTGACTTAGTGACTGACTGACTCTCACTTACAGGACTTAAGGGATGCAGGGCTGATAGTCATTCCAAGTTGAGGTTACAGGGACGGATACGGAAACTTGAAAGAATTTCACCCAACCCACACCGCACTTCCATACAAGTACATTAGGAGAATTTATTCTCTCATTAAATAATGCTGTCACATTTATTACAATAAGCCCTGGCATATTCCATGATCATCTCCGAGCAAATCTGGGAATGCAAATCTCTAAAACTCCATCTGTCCATCACACTCTGAAATGCCCTTAGGAATCTTCTTTGGCAAGCAAGCCAAGAGAAGGAAGTTATAATAATGCTGTTTTTGCTATACACGCTTTGCTTGCCTGCCTCAAAAATTCAAAACCTTCTCGCTTTGATCCAATTACGCACAAACCCAAGACGTTTCCTTTTCATTGACACTGATATCCTAGCCGGCATTTCCACGATCCATCCCACGAGTTTCTCCTTTCCCTCACTCACTCACTCCAATCTTATCCAAGATCCAAGGATTTTGCATAGCTTATTGGACAGATGATGAAGGCAAAACTTGTAAGAATGCGAACGCACACGGCTAAAACACTAACCAAGCCACATAATAGCATAAAACTCGCGCCGTGGCAAGCGTGTATCAAGCGAAATCATAACCTACAAATTTTTGAATTTCATCAAAAAACAGGTAACCAATATGGGGAAGACGTGCAATCTCAGCGTAGATGACGCTGATATCAGGGAATCAATCCAAAAACTATGCACGCTTGTCCTCCTTTGAGGAATCCTTCTCATTTCATCTCATCAGCATCCCTGCCACTTGAGCTTTAGTTGCATACGAGTATTAGAGTCTGTCTATCATATCTTTGCCTTGTAGGTGCAGATTTTTCGCAATTTTGTGCACAATCTTTCCTGCGCACTGTGCAGAAAGAATGCTGACTGCAATGAGTTTATTTCCTTGTTTCTCCGACCTGTCTTCTAATTCTATCCACCTTTCATCGTCATCCGTATCTTTTAATTTCATTAACACAATTTCACTTTCAACAAATCTCAATCTGATTAAAAGTCTGAATATTTTGACAGGTGACATCTTCTTCCTTTTCTACTAATAACGAACCTGCTAGGGTTTATTGGCTGCCCTCAGCCCTCAGGGAAGACGACCAGACGGCAAAAATTTGACCAAAGCACTGCACAATACAAGCTAAACTGTCTGCAGATCCGTTTCGCAACTTCCGGTTATTGTCTAGCTCATACAGTGCAAATCCGTAAGTTTCAAAAGCTGAAATCTCAGGGTTCAAATTCAGCTTCAACGGTTGGCTGTTTTCTATTCACTGTTGCATATACGGAAATTCAAATATTTTGAAAATTCCATCCCCTGAAAAACCGTAGTAAAGTCTAGACCGGAAATAGCACGAGATGTCCAGAAAATCCTATTGTGTGACGATGCTCAGGCTTCGTTGGGCTGAACATAGAAAGCGTAAAATTTACCGGATGTGTCATATGTTTAGCATTAGGGAAAACACTTTCACCAAGCGGATTCGCTTCATAAAACGCCCCCATCAAAATTTTCACCACCATCCATTTAAAAAGAATCATGCCTGAGAAGAAATTCAATTTCCAATTTAAATCTATTCACATGGAAGTCATAACATAACTTTTTCCTTGACATGGAACATGTCTTCCAGGCAAGCTTTCCAAAGCACCGGGATAAATATGAACTTCCCCTTATTTTCAATCGGATCATAAATAAATCCCCTCTCTCAAGTCCTTTCCTCCTCCCACTTCTTCCCTTCCCGTCCTACTCTTCTCAATAAACAGGGGGAGACACATTCTTCTGCCTCTCAAAATCCTTCAAGTATTTCCATAGTGTTCTCCATTATGTGATGCTGGAGTGATTCTTATTCCGAATTTATCCAGAGGGCTAATACTTACGACTCCCCCATAATAAAATCTTATATGCAAATAGCATAATTTACCTTTCAACAACTCAAACCGGGTATATTTATCCTAAACACCCTGTTACTTTCCTCCTCCCCTTCTTCTTTTGCCTTCGGTTTGGTAGCAGCTTGTTTAACCCACCCTTGCACATGCCAGCCTGCTTACTGCAGTTTTTGACTTGTTTTTCTCTGTGTTTGAACAAGCCACGGGAAAGAATAGTCAAAAGGAAGCTAAAAACTCCTTGAAAGAAATCCCTTGAGAGACCAACTCCAACACTCCCACCGCTCTACCATGATCATCATCATAGAGTTTATTTTATATTCGCCATAAGCTTTTCATTCGCCTCCCGTGATTTTATAGAAAATATATTCCCTTTTCATGCATCCAGTTTCTTGTCCGGATATTGTCCAATATTTTCTGAATTCAAGGCTAAGGCCAAGGCTAAGATTGGAAACGATTGAGATGGATGCAAGATGAATGAAATTACCCGGATTTTTATACACCCCAAATGCACTCCACCGAAAGGTGCCCGCATTGTGCACGAGGGGGGTTTCTGGGCGTGGGTGTAAGCTGGCTTATTTCGGTGAGACTCTCCTCCCCTGAGATTGCATATTTCCTGTAATTTCATATCGAACGTCATATCATGACGATATTTGACGACATACGTCAAGAGGGGACCCCCCTGCTGCAGGGGTTCTGCACAGCATTTTTTCAACTTGTCACCAATGCAGTATTTCTTTTATGACTTGTATCAATACGGTAGAGGCTTTTCTCCCTGTTTTTTCTTTCACCCTTTGCTACTGATATGATTTGTGGACCGTAAGCTTGTTTCTCAGACAGTACATTACTCAGTGCTACATTGCTTAGTTGCTACTTTCGGCACTACAAAATTAATGCATGAGTGTAAGCAAAAGTAGTAGAGTAAAAGCTAGGGGTACAGAAGACAGACAGACAGCTGTACGCATACATAAGTGGAAAAGCGGGGAGTCGAGTCATGAAAAGCCAATAAAATATTTTTTATCCGCATTTCAATCTAACGCATTTCGACACTACCAGCGACCGTTCCGACACAATCATATATGCAGTCAGAGGCCGGTAGTCATTCCTTCAGTTACTCAGCGTCTACAGAGTAGTATTGGCTTCTTTATTTGTCAGGAGAGGCTGGTTGGAATATAAGCTTTTTCTTGGCGTGAAACAATTTTTACTTTCTTCAGACAAAATGGAATTGCCGTTCATATGCAGACCAAGACATATATCATCATGCCAGCAAGAGGCCAGGCCACCAGCAGTGGTCACTCAGACTCTGAGTCTCAGACCACAATCAATAATAAAGTAGTGGTAGTGGTGGATTAATAAAGTCGGAATTTGCGTGAGAGCGACTTTTTGTTACAGGTTACAGCTGCATCTTGGCTAATAAAAGTAGTTTTTACAAAGCATTGGGTAGCGCTAAAACTTAAATCCCCGTTGCAAATACATTATAAAATTCAGATGGCTCGTATTTTGCCAATATTATGGCTGTGAACGCTCCTTAAATGCTAAAAGGCCTCCTTCCGGGTATATTTTCGAAATAAAGGAACACATGTTCAAAACCAACGACCACCATGAGTGAAAACTCTAAACTTAGGTATGGATTTTGAGCAATAAAAACTCTCAGAATTATTCAGAGACTTGCTATTAAAGCGCTTCACGTGTTCAGACAAAAAAAAACACTCTTATGTATAATGCTTGGAAAACTTGTAAAATACTGCAACTCAAGGAGGGTTGAAACCTGCACGGGGACAATAATTCGAAAGTATTTTGCCTCTTTGGGTAAGAGAGGAACACAGCTGCAATTTAACGATTCCAGTACGAGAAAATTGCATAGACAAACAAACGTTATTATTTGTTATAAAAATCCCAAAGGATTTAGGAGAAATACCCTTTCCAGACCCCGAAATAAAAATCCCTATCTTCATTGCCACCCTCTTTTTACTGTTTTTGCCCTTGGAATCAGCCAAATCTTTTAAGAGCCAAAGGTGGGGATACAGAGGGTGACAAAACCCGATACAATCCTTGGGTTACATTTTGGAGCTTGAAGCTTAAAGCTTTTTCTAAATTCACAGCCATCAGTATATAGTTTAAAACAAGCAGTCCCGCTTGTCCCGCATGATTCGAAGAATCGCACGCCTCCTCAGATACCCGCCCCTTCTAGCCTGACAAAGAAACGGAAAAGACAGAATCGTACAATGCGGGAATGTCGGATTCTTTTTCGTTTTTCTAACCCTGGCTGTCCTCCCTTCTGACTAAATGTATTCTCTTCCGCCTAATAACGTGGTAGAAGAGCAAGAAATCCTGGACAAGGATAGCTACAGATGGAATTCTTTAATGAAGAACCATAGCCCACGTAGAGGAGACAGACGAAAAGAAAAAGTCCGAATCAGAATGCCTCACAATTAGTTTTATAGAAGGGCACGTCTGTGTAATTAAACTTTCTTCAGACGGGATCTTTCATCTTCCCCTTCCTTAGGAAGGTTCCTTGATTTAACTTTGTTGTCACGGAGCAGGGGTAGCAAAAGCTGGGGCTCTCATCACCCTAAAACGTTTTATCAATGAAAGAGTCAGTTCCTCTTTTCCCGTTAGTCAATAACAAGAGCCTTTTTTCAAAAATTCCGCCGACAAACACAAAATGTGGCCCTCCTCTCAGTCCTCAGTTCCATGCCTCCTGGAATCTCGGGGGCGAGTAAGCAAAGCCTCCTGTGTACAATGCACAATAGGGAAAATCGGCAAAAGTCAAAAACCCTAAACGGAAAAAACTATTCACACTCCACAAGGCAATAACAAATACCCGGATTCATCCCGCCACCCCTCTATTTCTCATCTCTCGCTAGCTTCTAATGCTACTGCCCCAAACAAGTAATAAGTCTAAGGATGCATCTTGATGTTTATGATTTGCGCTGTGCGTATAGACCAAACACAACCCTCTTGGACAAAGTAAGGGCAGACAGACAGAGCAGATGACAGATACTTTGGCAGCGGGAATAACTAGGAAATAGTTGTTGTTGATATGAGCTAAAAGTGATTTAAGAGTATGCTCAAGTACCAAGAAAATTCTTTAAAAGTTTTGAGTAAAACCAGAGCTTAGTACTCCAAGAAGAACCAAGGAAGAAAGTGAGAGTAAGCACTGCAGCATACATTTTACTACATGTTTTCTTCTAAAACCCGGCTTCGGAGACCAGCTGTCCGAAAAACTCTCAGAGGCTACCATTCATCCCGGTCGAGCTTCTTGGGTTACCAGGAAGTTGTAAGGCACGCATAAACTCTATTAACGTCCACATCTTTGAACCATCTTTCAATACGGGATTTACTCCAAGACGAGAGGGCGGGTGGGCTACGCGATGTGTGTGTAGAAATGCGGGTTGCAACTAGCACCCGGTTACATTCCCTTAGCCTAGTGGTAAAGCTAGGATGAGAGATGAGAGGAAAACCCTCTTAAGTTGTCATAAACATTGAGTGGACAAAATCCATGCCTCCCGGTAAATCATACATGGGCTGGGCTAAGCACGGAGGAAATGATTTACCCGTGTTTTTCCAGTTCCGATACAATTTCCGGTTCATTCAAAATATCGAGACGCGCTATGCCATCATGACCACCAACCAGAAATAATGGATTCACGGAAATAGGTTCGCCACAATTCTGTGACCGGAAAAGCGTTCGCCCACCTGTATGCTCAGTGTTACATCTTCGCCATGACGACAATTCCCACAAATACCTTCGCATAGAAATATGTTCGCCTACAAAAATTCGCATGGAAATATGTTCGCCCACGTAAGTTCGCGCGCAAATCTCCTTGGAAACCACAAAATCAAGTTGTTTTGAGATGGTTAAAATGATACAAATCATGACGTGTAACTTTTTCCCCGTTTTCCTTCGTCCTCGTTTTCTCAGTAACTTCCCGTATTATTTCCAGTTAGTCACCTTTCTAGAAACTAACTTATTTTAAAAAATAAACATTGCATGTGTTGATTGTACTTCATTCCTAATTATATTTTTGATACGTGGGAAATCGGGGTAAAAATACGTTAGAAATTAGGACAAATTTTAAAACTATAAAGCGGATTTTACTCAATGAGACTTCACCTCTGGAATTTACTTGCTCCGGTCCTGATTAATTTCGTTGAAACTATCTTCCCCCCAATTGATTTTGTGGTTTCGAAGGAGATTTGCGCGCGAACTTACGTGGGCGAACATATTTCCATGCGAATTTATGTAGGCGAACATATTTCTATGCGAAGATGTTTGTGGGAATTGTCGTCATGGCGAATATGTAACACTGAGCATACAGGTGGGCGAACGCTTTTCCGGTCACAGAATTGTCGCGAACCTATTTCCGTGAATCAAATAATGCGCATTGGTGGTCCCTTGATATATTGTGTATTCATTGCTGTTGCCAAGACAACCGTTCGAGTCAATACAACCAGTGGTGAAAGCTTGCACACACATTCCCCATTACCAAGACTATTGTACACCGGAAGTGAATCACAAAAATTTTAACACGTGGCCTAATAAGTTTGATATCTTTCTGCAAATTCGCAAAGTTTCTATGACTGCATCTTTGCGTATCTGCTAAAGGACTTGTTTACGAAACTTTATACACAACAGCCTAAGGAGCTTCCACGAGTTTAAAATTACAAAGCAAGAGGAAAATAGGAAAGAATTACTCGGATTTCATTCTTATTTCTCCTTCCTTCGCCTCATTCTGCTCCTTGTACAAAGAGATCCATTACCCATTTAAGAAGAAGGAAGCAGGGAGGATATAGGGTGAAGCGTCAAGGAATGATTTACATAGCCTCCGACCAACCACTACTCACTTAGGAAGGGGAACTTAATCAAGTCATGAGGTTAGTTACAGGGAAGAGGCGAGGAGGGCCATACGGCTTTCTCCGCATCATTTAACTCAAGCTTAAGATGATTGTAATTACTTGGACTAGTTGTACATATTTAGTGCACTCTTGAGAAAAATCCCCACATAAATTTCAAGCTTAGCTTTTCTCTCCCTCTTCCAGTTTCTCTCTTTCGTCTTATTTAGAACTGCGTACACAAACCCTTATTCCCAATGCTCTAAATCACTTAATTTTCTCTCGCTGGGATTTTAAATAAGACTTATTCTCCCTCTTTACTGCACAATATCCTTACTAACCTACAGTTAAGTTCGGAAAAGGTTATGTAGAAGAAGCTATACTCACAGTAACTTATTTATGACGTATTTTTCTGCACTAATTAATTACCCTGTTTCACGGCGGCATTATTTTTAAAACGTTTTAATAAGCTCAATTTCCCTTTCTGTCTCCACTTCTGTTCTGTTCTTTGACTCTTCGAGCCACCCGTTTCCGTTGTTTCAAGCTAAATCTTAAAGATGTAGCTTGAAACAACGGAAACGATAATAAACCAGATTATGTGTACTCCAAAATTCTTTTATACTTTCTTATATATTTCGCCATATCTCAGCGCAAAAATACGGAACTTACAGCGCCCCTTTATAAATACCAGGGAATTCAAATTCAAATTTTCAAATTCAAAACTTTTGAATTCAAAATTTCAAATTCAAATTTTCAAATTCAAAACTTTTGAATTCAAAATTTCAAATTCAAATTTAAAAATTTTAAAATTCAAATTTTCATATTTTAAAGTAAGCAAATTCAAAATGGAGGCATGAAATTCAGGAGCGGGAAATTTAACGTTTTAAATGTAGCATTTTCACCACAACGCAATAAGGAACCACACTTCATTTAACTACTCCATCCAATATTCATAAAATTGTGGTTGAACAAACTAATAAAACTAGAAACAAACTTTTCATTTTCACTTCTTCATCCTCCATTTAAAACATGCCTTCCTGTTGAACGTATCCTTTCGTCCTTCTGCTTACTCATCTTCGCCCAGATTTAAACCAGAGCATGGAAGATGTTAATCCAAGAAAAAATTAGGAAAGGGAAAGCCTCTTAGGAAGATGCGTGAGTGTTATCATTTATATTCATGTAGAAATCATTTGATTTCATCAAGTAACTGAGAGTGTCTTAATTTCTAAGCCTCTGCTCCATGTTAACATATCAGTGCTCAACTTGCGCCATTAAGTTGCAAGGAAGCAACCAGCAGCGGCTAAAGAGCCTTGAGACGAAATTGCATTGCAGAAATTACTAGTTAGCTCTAGCTAAGCTTATCCTCACAAGAATCCAAATGAATACACATCCCTTCGAGACTATCTTAGGCCTGAATTCGTGCTTCGTTCGCGTTAATGAAATAGTCAAGAGCAATGAACAAGCATACATCTCTGTGCAGACATGGGTAATCGGAGGGTGCCCTAATTAATCCATGTTTGAATCAACTGCATGTATGTCTTTTGCTTGCAGTGTTAGTTACTGTAGCGTGCAAAATTACAAATGCAGCTTGGACTCATCGAAAAGAGCCGGAGAGTATGTTCACAAAATACGGGACAGTGCTTAAGGCTTTGAAAAGGATGAAACCAAGTACAAGGGAATGCTTGATCATCTCTAAAGTTAATTAGCTTCCATGTGTGTCGGCTAACTCAACTTGCATGTGATGAACAGGCGTATGTTAGTCCTCGTTGTCTCTCTTAATAAGACATGCCTTACGAAAACTACGAGAGAGTACAAGACTACATTTTACGCATACATGCAGATCTGATGTACTTCAGAGGAATGAATACGGGCGGGAGTACATAACATGAGCCTGTTGAAACGGAAAGGCAAATAACTAATCAAGTATTAAAAAGCCTCCGAGTAAATACATTGGAGGAGGCGGGACCATTTCATTATCTACGTGTAACATCACTTTCGTTTCACTCATCTAACTCATTAAGGCAAGGATTGAAGCTGAACTCCCCCAGTTTTCCCGCCCGTTATACCGATACTTGCGACGAGTCAACACGAGTCCATCGTTTATTTTCCATAGCTTTTCCTATGCTGAAACCGAGAGTGAGGAGAAACTAGAGCATTTGATTAAACACATGCAGTTCAACTGCTTTTTTCGGGCAATGAGGGAGCCGAGTCTATTGTCCGCTAACCAAGCGCACCGATTCTTCCGGTTAGCTGATTGTATTTTTAAGAAGCACAAAATATGCTTAGCTAACTCTGTTTGGTCAAACTTGAAAAGCTTCGCTGGGAAAAAGCCTAAAATAGAGAAGCAATTAACTTTAAATTCTTGGAAGTAGCTTAATTATCTTTCCTATTACAACGGTTTCCTCAAATACAAGATGCGCACGCCTGTCCACCTAATGTATTCGCACGACAAAACTATTGTTGCCAGCGTCTGTTTTAGAAGCATCGATATTTCTCTTCTTGCTTTCGTTGCAAGTCTCACAGGGGCCTCAGATCAATAATCGCATAGTTCAAATCTGTTTGATTATGCCGGTGAATCCCAAACGTGTCAAATTACATTTTCCCATCTAACATTACATCCTCCCTCTGCAAACTAACCGCGTGAGCATTCCATGGAACTAAGAAGG
The DNA here is from genome assembly GCA_906901655.1 of Sminthurides aquaticus. Lineage (NCBI taxonomy): Eukaryota > Metazoa > Arthropoda > Collembola > Symphypleona > Sminthurididae > Sminthurides > Sminthurides aquaticus. The sequence goes on from CAJQTT010000010.1 coordinate 3,831,748, forward strand.
AAAGGGTTCCTTCCGCTTCCGGTATACCGATTCATCATTCCTAAAAGCCCAAAACTCGCATCGCCCTTAAAGCTTGACGGTCCACCCAAACGCATTCACACTCACAATGCTATGCTGCTTCTTTATACACACTCATTTACACTTCGATCCAAACCTAAATCACCACCCAACTGTACCAAGATACAGAGAAAATCCTCAATCCATGCATTTCCTAGCTACTCATGTTTTTGTTCAGGTTCACTTGGCTATGAGCAGCGTTGAAAACTTTTTCGCACGCGCGTCGTCCTTCTCCCTCTGCTTCTCGTTTCGTTTCTTCCCAAAACTGCCTGCGTCTTTGACTGAAAAAAATACCCACATCCTTCCTTCGTTAACTGAAAACTAATTTACTTTTCAACAAACAAGCAGCCACGCCAGCCAGAACTGAGCACAGTTTTCAAACTCACTTTACACGCTTACTTAGTTTCAACCACACTGCCCTAGCTGTTTTCCGTTCTCTCAATGAGTTTCCTATGATCTACAATGCATCTCTGCCAGTCAGATCCTGCCTAATCCTGAGGACAATGTAAACAAATTGTAATTTGCATTAGGAAGAATAACCCCTGGAGCAAATACATGACGACGGTTACTCGCGCTCAAACGAAACGTTGCAGTAACTTACTGCCAGTAAGTCTCCTTGCTGCAATCTGCAAACGAACGTAGAACTAAAAAGTCTTTGAATCTTAGCAACAGCAATCCGCTTCTCGCATTCTCTCACTGCTGTCTGCATAGAATAGTTTTTAACCGCAAAATGAACTACACCCTTGCATCCACTTCCACGCAATTCGTATAGGGGCCATGTGCTTACAGTTCAGCTAGAAACTATATTCACAGTTCACAGGTAAAAAACATGTGTGGATATTCAATGGAAAGTGATCCTCTGGGTGATCCAGCACGTTCAGTTCCACCAGTTTTCTCAGACAACTAGACAGCAGACAGACTTTTAAGTTCATTCAGTTCATACCCTTCTGTACAGTGTCTCTCGTGGCAAAAATTCATGAAATTAGGCAAAGCAAAACCACTATTCACCTTAACCAGCGCTAACTAACTGTGAACCCTTTGGTCACCCTGAGTTTTCACACAGTACAGACACTGAAGCATTGAAAGGTACGCGTACAGGTACAAATATATTCCACAGGCATCATATAATGATATTGGTAGCGGCTCTCAGGTTGAATTTCAAATATAAACGATATGCGCTTTTCAACAAGCTTCAACAATGTTTAACCATGCTTATCTATTTTTACACGCTATTTAGATCCGGTAGATCTATAAGTAGGGAGCGTGAATTCAACAAGGCCTCTGAGCAATTCCTCTCCGAGCTTACATTTCTCATCTATAGCTTTTATTCCTTGTGTGTATTCTTTCTCTCTGTCTTCACTTCCACTCTGAGCTAAAAAACATGGAAGCGCACATACAACTGCATAATTTTTCACCTAACAAGATCATTTCAAAAGGTAAACACGACTGCAACCAAAGTTTGCAGCGTTCAAGGTGAGCTTAAATGCATCTTTGAGAGGGGGAGCAAACTAACTTTTTAAGAAGAGAGGAAATTATCCACGATAATCGCTAACCAACAACGGCCGTAGTACATGCAAGAAGCCATTACTTCGCTCCATGCTTTCTTGAGAGAACAAAAGACTCTTCTAAAGTATTTGATGAAAATGAGACGACATGGAGATGTAAAAACAAATAAGCTCATAGAAGGAGGAAGAGGAGGGTTCGTAAAGCTTCTTGGCGTGTGTAATTATCAGTTTCATAAAACCAAGAGGCTCATCAAGAGAGTGAATCGGTGAATTGGACATTAAGTTTAAAACCTGGGAGAGGAAGGAAGTTATCAAAGAAGGAGTCATGCCCTGACCATTAATGGCAACCGAATGTGTTGAAACACAAGAAGAGTTTATACACACATACACACACAAAATTTAATGGTCAAATAAGGTAGTGGGTATTCTTTGAAACTGTCAGTCTTCGCGTAGTCTTTGCTGCAGCCGGAAGACTAGGATTATGTAAGGATTTGCCGATTCCAGTCGCCGGTAAAGCGTTGAAACAAAAGGGCGTTGATGAAACAAAGCATAGTAACTAACAAAGTAGAGGAGGACAGTAAAATTGCAAGTCTTCTGTTTCTTAGACTAGACAAGTAGGCACCCATGACTTAATATCAAAGCCTTGCTTAAGCTTGACCAACGGTAGTAAATGTGCAGGTGGTAAAAAATCGAATGTAGAAGGAGGAGGAGACTCAGCTAATGTTTTGTGTACACAATCTAAAAGTTTTAAATCCTTCGTAATTGTCGTATCATATTTAAAAAATGCTCCATAACAATGGCTTCTTAAGAGGCTTGTTAAAAATTGCATATCCCTGTACACCTATACTATGCATTACGGCATTCAGCGCAATGCATGATTCGCTCTCAGTAACGATAGAACACGTAAAGAGATAAGGAGTTAATAAGCGGTTTCTATAGGTGTAAAATATAAAGAGTTTGAGCTTAACTAGCACTTAAGAGGGGTTTTTTCCCCATGTTTTCGCTTTTGCCACAAAGGTTTTTTTCTCTTTACATGCCAAATAGCTTCATCATGTAAAACAGACCATAAATGATGTTTCTTCTGGCTTATTTTCGCTATTATTCTATGCTACACTGTAGAACAAAACGTTTAGTGTATGTACACCACAGCTACAGTTGCAGATAACTTAACCATCTTCATGGTTAATGCTAAGGTAAGGGGGAGCTCATAATAATAATTTACAAATTACTGTGAGATTGCATAATTTACCCTTACGAAATCATGAATATTTAAGGTAATCGTTTAAGTTTCGTGTGCTCCATGTGTGCATCTTTTCGTACCTCAAGTTCAAGTTAACACGCACCACGTGGTCCGAGAGTATCACACAAATAACCAAATGTTATGAATAAAATAACCATCGAGATGAAATAGTAACCTCTGACAACTCCAACTGCACATGTTAAGGGAAACATAAGAGGCGCGAGTCACACTTGCAGATTAAAAACGTTGTCGATGCCAATGTATCTGACATATTATCTAACCTAACGGGGACGAGTTGGAAATTAATGAGCTTTGAAATTATTTAGAAAAGTTAACTCTTGTTCTTTCAAGAAAAACAAGTTTTGTGAAGCTCCTAAGACTGTTGTTCTTAAACAGGATTAGCCCTAAAGAATAACTTAATTATCATAACTGGGAAGAGTATGCGACAAAATTAGTAAAATGCTATATCATAATTCTGAAGCTATTATTTTAAATATTTTGGAAGAATTCCTTGGATTGATTGTCTATCCTTTTCATACATTTTGCAAAAATGATAAGCCTAAACATTATGCTTATTTGTAGGATTTCAACGCCGATATTTATGATTACATTTTTTTCTAACTCCCACGTACCAAAGATAAGTAGGTGATTTCACAGTAACTAAGACTATCTGTTATTGAACTTACCTTTGGAAGCTGAATTATTGAAGCACCTTTCAGTCTCATTGTTATTGGATTTAGTTTGGTCTGTAGTTTTGGCACTGCGGTAGTGGCTACTGTTCCTCTTCCCACCCGCCCCTCCTCCACCTTCATCTTCACTAAGATCAGCATCCGGTATCGGCATGACATCTTCCTCAGGAGACGCCCTCGGGGCAACACCAACTTGGTTTTGATTATTGCCGGAAGCTGAAGATGATCCTTCGGAAGAACAGGTAGAGGAAGAGGATGTTGTGGATAGCGTTGAATTAACGGAGAGCGGTCTTTGTTCCTTGCCGTGTGTATCGTTAGCACTCAATGTCAATAAACGATTTCCGTTCCTATTCCCATCTCCAGCTCCACCTCCGCTACCAGCCGCATCAGGGCTTGAAGTTTTCATAATCATTTTATTATTTCTACCCTCCCTGCAACTTAACTTATGATCACTGCTCCCCTTTTTAAAATTCGAGCTTTTCTCCGTCCATTTCACATTTGTCGTCGATAGTTCTGAGGGAAAAACGTTATTTCTTTGATAACTGTTTCTCGTTATAGTATTTACTCCTCCTCCAGTAGGATTATAATTGTTATTACTGTAGTTTTGTGTCACTTTGTTCACTTTTGTAAGCGAGTTTCTAAGATGTCCATCTCCATCACCTAATGATGACATACACCTTGTTCCAACATGGCTGGAAGAGCTTGGCTTTGTTTGCTGCTGTAACTTGTTCGTCTCTGAATGTGAATTGATCCATTCTTGATTAACTCTGCTTGAATTTCCCGTTGAAGAATTGTGATCCGCCGAACCAAACTTGCGATGATTACTTCCCAATTGCTCACTAGAAAGACTCTGAGCAATCAGAGAATCATACATGCTAAGCAGCGTTGGAACCAAATCCGTAGAGGACCCTGTGAAAAATCAAAACAAAGGAAGGATTAGTTATGGGTTCATTTACATCTCCTACGTCTCTGTTTCAGCTACTAATGCAGCCACAATTTACCGAATATTCCCCTAAATTCTATTCTTAAAGCTATCGTTAACGCACGACTCATTCTCATACATGATGATTCAATGAAGTAAACGACCACGTTGACGAGGTGAGTAGGAATAATACTAAAATTTCAAATGCAAAACACGTTTCTCCAAAGACGTAAATTCAAATCAATCATAACACTTTGAACGACAGAGGAAAGAGTAGCTTTCAAAGAAAGAGGAAAAAGAATATATGCTGCTCAATTTTTAAGGAAATCTTGGATTCAAAATCAAATCCTTGTTAAACCTCATCAAAAATATGGAAGCCACACACACACATTTTTGAATTGGAACCATAGGGTTTAACGGCGAAAGAAACCTGTCCATCAACTTTTTCTTCCCTCCCTGAATTCCCCTCACCCTTCAAACAATAAGCACGGACGTAGAAGAAACCTATAGCAAATCCCAGCTTTAACAAGATGATGCTTAGTTAGTTGTTGGTCTACTGACAATTGGAAAAATTTCTTATAATCAATTCAATTCCACTTTATCCATACCATCTCTCTCTTTCCCTCTTGCAAAGTCCACGCTCCTAATTTACGAGACTGAGTCAAGGAAGGCTCACATCATCTATCTCATTCCCCCATCTGCAGTTTAGCAAATCATGCTGTGAAATGGCAATGAAGAATTAGCAAGGTAAAATCCCATGGAGAGCTTAGAAGGAAGGAAGATCAAGAAGAGGAAAGTAGGGAACCAAGAACAAGTAACAAGATTCACTGTGATAGCAGAGCCTGGCCAGACCAGAGGATAAAACAATTCGCAATATTATTACCCATATTCATATGCAAATCAACTTTGAGCGCGATTCTAAATTACAGGTAACGTGTCCTAGCTGAGCTAAGGTAGGGATGATGGGGAATTAACATACGAGCATATATTCCACCTTAATAGTGTCATGATACTCATCCTACACGTCAACACAAAGCGTAAACGTAATTGAGATCAAGCATATTTTACACACTTGTTTCTCAGGGTATTCATTTTATGCAAATTACAGAAACATCCGTGTCACTATCATATTAATATCACCACCTTATGATAATCATCATGTTTTCAATCCACATGTCTTATTCTTGACTACTTAGACTCGTTCTACTGCTAATCAACTAACGCCGTTGCTTCAAGAAGCTATCGATTACTGACACATGATTTAAACGAGTTCCTATTTTCTCTCTGATTATTAGCTAAATCAACGCCAGTTAAACCTGCTAGGATTTAAATTAAAAATATTCTTTTTAAAATTATTAAGACTTGTTTTCTATTGATTTCCTTTTCAATATCCTGTCGTACAAATGGTTGTAATATTGTAGCCTAGCGCGCCGCGCTGTCTGTCATTTCATGGGCCAGACTCAAGAAAAAGCGCTGTCAAACTTCAAACTTAGGTTGGATCAGCTTGTGGTGCATACATGAGCGTGAAGACAGACAATATTAAATATTGCTTTAATTTAATGTAAGGAGCAAGTGAAGGGGAAATTTCCGGGCTAACTGTCTGACTGACTGCCCCAAACTAAAAAGTGATAGCGGTGTCCCAAAAATATACATATTGTAAGCATTTTTCCTCCGCTTAGGAGCAAAGGAGCTCATTTAACGTCTTTGTCTTAAGAAGAATGAGAAATCAATCCTAGATCATTGATTCTATGTCTGTCTCGTCTGGGACTGCGGTACTGCGCTAGCTTCGGGGCTCTTTTGGAACTTAGCATTTGTATAAAAGTGATTGACTGACTGCGCTGAGGATTAGTGCTTAAGCGTACATGGTTTTGGCTGCGGCGGTTACTTGGTTACCTACTTATTTTTTGTATTGAGAAATATAATACAAATACACAATGACAAGTAAACTGGGCTTGTAGTTATCATGGGCTACGTGATAGCATAGAACAGTATAACTATTAACTATACGTTCGTCTGCCCAAATCTATCAACACCGTGGTACACGGAATTGCACGCAAATAAATGAGCCTTGACTAAGGATACGATATATCCTTGCTTTTTATATCAAATTCACTCTCGTTCTTCCCCCCATAGAGTTCCGCACGCATATTCTCACATTCTTCACGACACAAAATGCTCAGTAAATGACTTGAATTCAGTGCTGCGGATCTGATTCACTCAGTTAATTCGACAGAACCAAAAGTTTAAGCCAATCAGCTCTTGTGTTAGCTTAAATCTTTGGTGATTTTGTTTTGGCGGAAAAAATTGTCGCGTGTCGCCAAAAACTAAACTGTTCCCGCACAGACTAACTACGAGGAAGTATATGATCGCTAATATCCCGAATGTACTTATAAGTGGGCGAAAATATTGAATTTAGAACCTTATTTCCTTCCCCTTCCTGTAATATCAATAGAAAGGTATATGCTAATGCGTCAAAGGAAAAAATGACAATGCTAAAATGTGATAGATTTATAAGAGAAAATGGTATTTTGCAGTGATTCAGTTTTCCGATTCTTTCAACTCTCTACAACCACCTACCTCCGCCTTGTTTGACTTTGACAGTTTCTGTGAGAGAGTGTGACTCAGCGACGGAGTGATTTTAATATTTGCAAGAGGGTTGACACGCTCAAAGATATTTGCAAATATATGCACAAACTTTTATACTTTCTCGCCAATTTTCTCATGTCAATAACAAAGCAAGGGGTAAAAGAAATTCGCAATATTGCTAACATTATCCTCGCGCTTATTCATATTTTTCAAAAGTCAAAGCTTCATGCGGAGAAGAGAGTACAAACATCTCCAAACGTTTGACACCACGCCGTTCCTCTATTCCTCATGCAAACTAAGCCCTCATAGTGTCTTAAAGCACTGGAATTACTTTGTTAATACTACGACTTGGAATTGATATACACTGTAAACAGCAAAAATGACGTCCACAGATTTTGGCAACTACAGGGACAAAACCGGCATGGAAAACTTTGCTTGCGCTTGGAATGCACCTTTTCGTGAATTGAATAACGAAAATCAATCATTTCAATTCATTACCCTTTGTATTCTCAAGGCCGGTGCAATATTTCCAATAAGCTATTCAATTCAAGCTTCATCATCATCTGCAGTTGGTACAGGAAATAATAATAGTTGTTGCCAAAATGTGAGTCATTGAATCGCATTGATATTAAACAGATTGACTGCGCTGCCCAAATTCAATCGCATACTCCTTGCATTCTACAATGATTCAAACGTTTCAACAAGAGAAGATTCAAGGCTTTTACATGGTTAGTTTCCACTATGCTATGCATTACGTTCCGTTATATACTGCAAGTTCAATCATCATATTCTTGATTATGGTCATGCAATAAAACTAAATACAATTGTTATTGGCAAATATAATCCATCAGGTTCTCACACGATAACATCCACAAGCTACGCATCAAGAACTGTCATTGGAATCTCAAGCTTTAAAAATCTGTTCAACTGCTTCTATTACGTCCGTTTCATCTCATCTTTGCCGATGGCTCTATGCTGTATTCCCTGACTGCTTGCAGAAATACACTGAACGCTAAGGATTAGAATTCGTAAGTACTAACTACCACGGCCCTCTCAAGTCATCCACTGCCCAAGAAGGCAATGGCAAGGTTTTTCTTTAAGACTTTTAGAAATACCTTTGCGTGTTCATGAAGGTAGTGTACAATCAAGTTGAATCTTCAACTTTGACATTTACACTTGGAAGCTATAACTTGATCCACAGCGAATGCAGCAAAAGCAAAAGAAAACATTTGGCTGAGCTTAAGCATAAGGCTGCAAATATTTTTTTACCACCACACCCCTTTGAAACACCCTCATCTCCTCTGTAGATTGATGACGTTCGCACCTTATACTAAAACTGTGATGCAATGTGAATTTAAAGAAAAATAAAGCCTTCATCCCTGCGCAATTACTTTGAGGCATATTTTCAACGTGAAGGTAATTCTTATGTAAATGTCTCCCAAACCCTAAATGAGAATCTCGCATGCGAATAATAATAATAATGCAATGAAATAAAATATATTCTATCCAGGATTAATAATATTTTCATGAATCAGGATATGCAGAACACATACTAGAACGTTTATACAGTTCAACATTATACAATTCAGTATTTTCCCCTGTCATATATATTTACTTCCTGCTCTCTTCCTCATCGTCCTATCCTGACAGAGGTCGAAAGAACATTACCGTTGCTCAAGAGTTAATACATGAATTTCAATTGTAATATAAGCTGGTATTGCTAGCGCACCACAAGTTTACAAAACGGACGATGCTGCACTAGCGCTATTGATGCTGACTGAGGTGAATTACCCCCTAGAGAAGCGGATTCTTTTTCCCACTTCCGACGATATTTGAGTTATGATTATCGCAGCTCCATAAAACGTTCACATGTCCATGCAGAGTGGACGATACTCAAGTTTTAAAAAAAATTTAGTATGAATAAACTTCTTTGAATTTCAACAGCTGTTTAACGCTTAACATTGCTAACTAAAACCCTGGCCAAGCCTCAGACCCTACCAGGGAATCACACGAGGAACTATTAAGTTTCAAAAAAACCGCATAGTTTATTATACACTTGCTAAATCCCTTGCTTAACTCTGTTAGCAAGTCTTTAAATTTCAAGTTCAAAGGGCATGATAATAAGCAAGCAAGGGTTTCGTGAATGGCAAACGAGAGTGGTAGAACTCACACTTGAAGAGTTCTTAGAACGAAATTTTCACTGGATTAGGATGGATAGGGCGGGGAATTGCATTTCGCAAGGGAGTTTACTTTCAACAATAGGAAATTCAATTCCATTGACAGACAATACTGGCTCTCATTCAGTATGAATCTTTGAGTCAAGGAAATCAAGAAGCTCAAGAAACTATCTCTCTCTCACAATTCAAAGCGCTCTTTATCAGTATCAGCAGCGCTGACTGAATTACTGAATGCTGTAAATAAGCTTTATTAAGGAGCTCGTTCTGCCATGTTCCTTTATTAAGGAGCTCGGAGCAAAGACTTCTCGCGGATCTTTGTCTTATTGGCATGTCCATTAAATTAATACCTCTCGCGCAGTCTGTCAATTACGACAGCGGATTTCATAACAGGGGCTTTTCTCGATTGCTTGCGATAAACCTTGCTCAGATTTTCTTTAGATTAACGGAGAAGTATTGACATACAAACTCACACACTACGAACTTCAGATAGCATAAGGCGAGTTTCTTTCATTTTCGTTTCAAAACGGCATTGAAGTCTTACAACCAGGCAATTTTATAAAACCCGCATCCGTCCCGATGATATCACTTCCCTTTTGTTATTCTTTTAAATTTCACGCTTGAATCCTTATAAAAACGTTCCTCAAACCGCATACTCCAAAGCGCATTTAAATACAAAACATAAACCAACAAACCTAATTTAAATATGTATAGCATATTTATGCAAATAAAATATTTCCCCACCCCCTATCACAAATCCAGCTACTGCATCTTCCATTATGCACGCAGCCGTACGTTTCGCCACTCGCCGCCTCCCCACATTCTCCTGCAAACAAGGAAGCTTTTATAAGCTTTTATAAAATTATGCTCATTAATTCAGTCTCCGTATTCTTCCCACTTTTTCCTAGCCTCAAAGCTTTGTATACACAAAGCCTATCAATCTTTCAAACCCGAATATTATTACGACCGTAAATAATTTTAAGAGCCCTACCTTAATCTAGATTGACAACTGACGCTATAGCTTTCCGCTTGAATGTTTCGAGTACAGTGAGCAGTGCTGCATCTACATGACTCTTTCTTCTCCTATATTTACTATGCTATGTTGCATAACTTGCTGATCTTTCTGGAAGGATGTTGATTAAATTATGCATTCAATATATGCAGTATTATTGCTGACATTGGACAACGACTTATTTACGAACCCATCTCCTCCAGGAGCTAAGACAAGCTTACACAATAAGCCCTCGCCGTAGTATCAGACAGAGTTAAGTGAGCGAAAAATTAGATTAACTGTCTGACATTAATACAGTATTTTTCTGTTCCTTACACTCCGCCCTAAGTGTAAGGCTTTAAACTTGTTCGAGTACACATGCATGCTTTTAACTCTATTAAATATTCTTTCGTTCATAACATAATAATATATTTTTCAACCACCGACTGCCCTGTAGCTTACACTTTATTTTATCTAAATCACCCTCCTGCTCCCGTTAAAATATATTACTAATGCTATAAATCAATTCCTTGTGTGGCTTCCATTCACCGTATGTTGTTATGGGCTGTTTTAAAAAATGTATATTTGCTTATTTAAATATTGGCTCTTGTGTGTTTTAGCTACATCCTATTTACCACAGCTAACAAAGTGATGGGGAAATAAGAGTTTATAATTTAATTAAGATCGACGGTTATATTCCCTAGGTTCTGTCTGGGGGCCCTGGTTGATGGACAATAGAAGAACTAAATGTTGCCTTCATCAACTCACAGGATTGCCATTACATCATCTCTTGACTTTGCTCTCTTGAGTTGTTCTTGTGGCTATATGCGATGTGCATATAGGCTATTTGTGAAGTGTGTTAAGACCAAAAGCTATTCTTAATTTGTGGTTATGTAAACGTTTTCGGTACTTTTACTTGCCCATGTTTCTAAAAGCGTTAGTGAAGTTAATAAAAGTCTTTTCAATAGTCCAATCAATCCTCCTCCTACAAGAACAGAGGACAGATCGCAAACACCCTCTCTTTCCCCATTAATTTCCTATACATCTTATAAATTAAGCAATAATGGATAAGGTTGATGATGCTTGTTCATGTATCGATCCTTTTTAGTAAGGTAGGAGGCAGTTAAGAAAAGTGTTACTAAATATCCACAAAGGGCTAATGCTGGGAGGAGGATGTAGGATTTTTTAAAAGTTCAAGGCAACTAATGAACCTACGATACAAAATACAATATGTGGGAGCTACAAACTTAGTAACAATACTAACAATTAATGGTTGAAGACCAAAGAGGTTTAACCTATTGCAAGTTTAGGTTGTTGTATAGAGTTGCGGCGGGGTGATGTTGTAAACGTTTTAAATTTTTCTTAATAGCTGCTCCTCCAACGGGCTAAATGTGTAACCCCTTCACTTGTCAGACTCTCTTATCGCCAAATAAATCTGGGAACATTTATAATTCCCTTCGGTTTGCATTCTTACTGCAACAAGCTTAGATTGAAATGAATTTGGGGATTCTTATAGACACCTTGCGTAATTTGCACTTTTTCGAATCAAGAGCAAAACACTGCCTCAATACATATGTTTAGCTGTGTGGAAATATTTGGCGATTGTCAAATTTAATTTAATCACCAACAGATAATTCTCAATTTCTCATCACTGAAAGAGAAATTTAAGAGGATTTTTGTAGTGTGAGAACAGATTGAAACAAAATTTAATTGTATTCACAATTACAGTTCCCAGGTTTTTTGAGGAAAATTCTAAGAGAGTTAGGGATTTTACACAGTTTCACCTTGTATCTTTTAAAACTATAAGCCTCCGCCTGTCGCACAGTAGGAATTGGCAATGAGAGAAGATCGTGATGAGAGCTCCACCTACAATTCAATTATTTCATGTCCTTTTCTAATATCGTATTCAATTTTCATCACGAATTAAAAGCCAAGTAAATCAGAGCAGTCTATTACAATTACAGATTACTATATGGCAGGGGTATATACATGCCACCGCCACCTTGCTTTGACTGTCTAAGCACTTCCAGAGCTTTTATATACATGTTTAACAATGTTGGCGGACATTCGTCTCGTGATCTTCACAGCGCATCAGCTTCTAGGAACTTTAGTTACACCAGACGTAAAATGACTAAATGAGCATGAAGACTGTTTGTAGAAGACAGCCACGAAAAGCACACCTGCGATCTGTTCTTCGTGCATGTTCACTTAGTTACTTAGCACCTGCCGTAGCTAAAATGCTCAAGATTCACAGCAGGAACCGGCATCACATGAGCAAACACACAACAACTTTTCTAATTACAGGTGATTCCAGCTGACACGTGAAACTCGTGTACGCTTTCTTCCAAAGCTCCTAATCGAAGATCCAAACAAAACTTTTTAATATCGTTTACTACCTATTGATTATACCATACCGTGAATTTCTTCCCACTTTCTTGAACACATGCCGTACTTATTGCAAAACTTACAGGATGTGTCCAAAGACTTTGGTACCAGATTGTTTTTAGGAAGAAACTTTTGAAAAAAATCCCGCGTGCCTTCAAAATACACAATAGTTTTAAAACCTCCTGCCTCACTTCACTCCTCTGTACTAGTAACACACAAACTGAGAACGTGTTTAGCAAAAAGTTAATCCAATTAGCTCCATGCCATCTAAGCAAATGCCATCATCCGAAACGGAACATAAGCAAAGCAAGCTTCGGCCACTAAGAGCATGTCAAGCTTAGGCAGGACCCTGATAAGGATACAGGACAAGGTCTTAAGTAAAAGAGCCCTAAGGAGGAGGATAATCGGTCAGGTAAGAATTACCTCCGACCCGTGAAATGTGTTCAGGACAATAGCTCATTTAGACTACGGCGGCGACTCGGTCGGCTATGTTATGAATGCACGCGATTCAAAATACACTCCTTAACATTACATGAACCTCTTGCTCAAACTAGGAATAAGACTAAGAATATTATTCTTGAATTTTATCCACCCTTTAACATATTATTCTCTTAACCTGATTACTCGTAAGATTTTGTCACAATTTCCTAACGCTCTTCCATCACGTAGCCTACATCATTTACAACAACACTATACGGACAAAACTCCACTGTGCTCTAAAACACAATGCACAAACGCGTCCCTTATTTACCTAATTTGATTAATACGATACGCGCTTAGAAACGTTTCTCAAACAAGACAAAACAGAGCTCTCTGTTCATGCCGTAGCCTAAATATTAAAATAAACCGTGATGCCCATATAAATTCTGGAGTAAACACAAGGCAGACTTTGTTCTTAATTCTCTCCAATTAACCTTGGCAATGAAACTAGAGAATAGCGGCGACGAAGAATGGAGATTCAATAACTTAAAGACTATTTCTTGGATATACAGCTCCTTGGGTGAATAAGCAATTGAGTGGTTTCTTACTTTGTCCTGGTTTAAATACTCTTCCATTTGAACGTCAAAATGAATTAATCCAGCGAGTGACAAATATTATTATTCCACCCAACTTTAATCTTTACACACATTCCACAGTTATTAATCCCATCTTTATGATTCCATCAAGGGGGAAAATATCATAATAATTTCTCCTTGCTTTACTATAATTCAAACACGTTTCACTCCTCCATAACGAAATTCCGTGTTAACGTCCCACTTAACTGTGTACAGTAAATGAAACAGTCAAGCACTACACGTAATTCTTCCCACACGGTTTTTTTAAAATTCCATGAAACTCAAAAAATTCAACACTTTAATTGGTCGCCAAAATCTTTGACAAGTTTCAACTCCAAGTTTATGAAAAAAAAACCATTGGAAGTTATGTCGCAATTTGTCCAAGGAAAACACAACTTTGCAAAAATCCCTAGGAATTTTTCGCGAAAAATATGCTTGGAAGGAAACTATTTCAACCCCAACTTTTGGAAGTAATAAATCCAGTCAAAACTTTTTAAATTAGTTGGTGCACAAGAATAAAAATCCCTGGAGACTTTTCCGAATAAAATCCACAAAAATCCTTGGAGCAGCACAACAACACCATTTCCTTCCGTTCCGGGAATTCAATCAATTCAAGTACTCTTGAAATAAATCCGTTTATTTCCTTTCCCGCACGTGACAATATTCACTTCCACTTGGAGATTTTCACAAAACAAGATTTTGCTCCTATCTGCGCCCCCACTCTGCTACACAACAACTTGAAACTTGTTGTACTGTACTCAACTAACAAGAGCAGAATGTCCCTGGATGCGGATCATTGATACAAGATCCTCTCTTCTCCGGCAGATGTTTACTACACAAGAGAATCACCCTACAACAAATGGATATCGAGAGAGAAAGGACAAGACCTTTTTCGCTCACGAGCAACACATCTCAACTGAATCACATCACTAAAAGTCCACCACCTCTACCACCTACCTACCTTCCAAAACTCTAACAACCATAGCGCTTTTCCTTTGAATCTCTCTTTCCCTCGCTATATTCCCACTTTACCTTCCTCTTCATCCTCTCTCTTTCTCATCCTTATTGCTTTTATCATGGCCACGAATTCTCCCTCAACTTGCTTCAGGAATCTCTATGTTTCTCCTAGGAAGAAACAAGTCGCTTCCAAGCGCAGCAACTCACCAAACTGCAGACACATGCAGGCCTCTGGTGTCCTACTGCACTCCAAGTACGTCAGCTATGCAGCTGCACTTTTTCAAATATTCATTCAAGAGCTTTAGTTCAAACTTTTACTACTACTTGTAATCTTAAACCTCCCAGCAGCTAGCCTACCTTATGCCCTTACTTTTCAAAGTACCGTCCCCTTTGGCTCCTCCTCCGCTTGGGTTTGTACGGAACGGAGCGAGAAGATTTAGAAAAATCCTACAAAAACTGATAATAAATCCTGCTACGCATCATAACAACATTCTATGCATATTTCAGACGCTAGTGAAATGAGCAGTGCTAGGGTTACTGGACTGGGATTCAAGGGCTGTACAAATATTAAGTCCGTTCTAGTCCTCTAGGAAACATTGAACAGGCGGAGCGGACGTACAAGTAACACCCAAAGCCCTTACAACATCCGACTTATTGTTTGCTTTTAAATCCGACTCTTCCAAGCTTTAAATCACACGGATATCCTAAAATATTAAATAATCCATCCTCCAGGCGGGGAAGCTTGAATTTCTCTTCTATCTACTTAACCCTAATAATCAAATCACCCTCACCCTTTGCCATTCAGACCCTTAATCAAGATCCTGGATGTACCAGGGATGCTGCTGCATGCTGGCTGGAAAGTGTCAGAATTAAGTTCTGGAAAAGATAGAAGATGTTTCCAGGAAGCAATCAATTATTGCAGGAAGACGGAAGTTTTCATGAAGTTTATAGTTCTGCAGATCTACGAAACATGCATCTCTGGATTCTGGAGGGTCTAGACCTGATACAAGATGAAATACAGGCCTGCAGGTCAAATGAATCAAGGGCCACTAGCTTAAACTAAGGGGTTTGCTGCAACCTAAAGGGTATGGTATTAGAACGGAAGCGAGAAAATTATTATTGCCTGATCCATTCATGTTTTAAAAACAAGATTAAAGCAGACCCTTTGAATTGACTCAAAGGTTTCGTCTAACCAAATTCCCCTTTTCATAAAACAAGCCTTTGAAAGGAAAAAAAGCAGATGAGCACAGAAACAATATCACATGTGCCAAAGATTTTTTTCTGACACAGAAGCACCCTTCCTATTCCTACCCGTAAGAACCGCATCAAAGGAAGAACACCCTGCAATTAGAACCAGGGTAACATACCGCTATTCCGGCATTGCATTCATCCGCATGAAAGCATGGATTGCAATGCTAGTCGCACAAGCGGGTAGCAGTTAGCAGTAGCACCGAATCCGAGTAGACAAACACACTCAACATATAACAGAAGAAGCTCGACTGGGACAAGCTTATTTCATATAGATGCACCAATTATTTTCCCGTAAATTCACCCGCCATATGAACTACTCTTTTGGGTCTTTTCTTCTTCCCCGTTTAATATGTTCTCCCGGGTACTTTTGTGTAGCTTGGACTTTGCCAGCGAAACAGTAGAACATATTGTGGACACTCTATACAGAATCCAAAAAGCCGGCGATTCCATAGGGTGTAAAATGTGTACGCATTGTGTCCTCGGAAGCTGCGGTAACATTAAATCCCAAGTATCCTTATTCCTCTCCCTGCAAGTCCCTTGCTCCTGTTTGCCTATACAAAGTGTCACCCCATGATCGAAGATAAAGGGAAAATATCACAATAAATCAATTCATAAAGCGCGGACGTGTGCTCGAGGGCTCATAAATTTCAATCCGGTCGGATTCCCTCTATGAATCCCCGATTCAGGCGGACGCAGGAATCCTAATTCTAAAAGGACTTCGGATGGCAGCAACCCTACTCTAAAACTACACCCTCCTCCGATTATATGTAACTAGAGCCAGATTTATTTACACTTTAGAGAGACAACATTGATACGTTTCAAGTGGATATTAAACCCGGGTGTTTGGGATGCTTTATAATTTAGCAGACGCCATATATTCCGGGTATTTTCTAATGTACCTTTTCTCCTGCATTCCCTAAGGTTGATCGATTGAATCTATTTGAACTAATGGGCAAAGGTTTAGAAAACCAGGTGAATTTCTATATTACGTTTAAAATGTTATTCGATAATTTTAAAAGCACTCAACTATTATCAATCCCGATGCAATCCATCACCTCTTCACCTAGTGCCTTAGATTATCTAAGACACTGCCTGTGCTCTATTATCTATTGACGAGGAGGTGTTTCTTATAAACTTTGAATCTAAGTGCCTGCCATCACCTCCTTGTCATTCTCCTCCGCAGCCTATATTCGCGAATCAATCAATACGCCAATTCTCTTACGCGCTTATCAGATTCCGAGAAGAAGATACCAACAAGAATATTAAGGCAGGAGCTTTGATCTTAGACGCAGCCTTGCTCAACCTTTGATACTGTTAATGCATCACCTAGCAGAGGATCACAGTAGAGGAAGCGTGTAGCGTTGTTCTACAAAACAAACAGTGGGACTGCAATTGAATCATCCTCATTCCGCCACCTACTCCCGAATCTCCCACTGACGTCAAGTGGAATTCCTTGAGAAAAAACGGATAAATAGTTGAGTATCTCAAGACAGCGTCCTGAATTTATTCACTTATGGGGCCAACTAACGTAACGCACTGCTGCAACAAGAAGAATAAATACTTTTTCCACTTGCCAATTCCTTTATGAGATGAAATAAAATCTTGGTTCTGCACCAGCATATCATCCACAGCAGACCCAAGATGAGGCCAACGCTACGCTGTATCTAATGCTGCAGCTAACGCTCAAGGTGCAATCGATTCAGTTTGCCCATCCTCTTTGAGTCAATCATTCTCCTAAAGATTCTCATCTTTCTTACTTGTACGTTCTACTTAAGTCTGTGCAAGAAATACTTGAGTATTCTGACAACGATTAATCCTTGATCGCGTAACCAAGTATTCAAAACGGCGACGTTAATGTGCTTATGCTGTTTACCGGCACCGGCAGTCACTAAGCGCGCAGTGCCAGGGCACATACCTTGCAGCTTGAAACTTTGAAAAACGCTTTAACTTGCGCTTATATCACACCTAAGCGTTATAACCAAACACTTACAATCCTATAGCTTTCTTTAGCTAGTTTTCCCAGGACTTATCTGGTTTCGTATTACTGTCACAGTCACGCAGCAACCGCTGCCCTCCTGTCACCGTCACCAAAAGTATCAAAAAGATCATGACCACATCCATGTTCCAGTGTCTTAGGCCATAGTTTCGAATGCAAATCAAAACACAATCCGTTTCGTTTCGCTTCTTCCTGGACGTGTTACATAATATTTTGCAAAATATAAAATTCAAGGTAAACAAATACGTCTCCGTTTTCAAGAGAGATTATTGCTCAAAATTGTGAATGCAAACAGTCTGTTTGAAGCAGCGCGGCAAAAGGGAGAAATTACAATACGAGCCCGTGTATTTGTTTCTCTGTCATCTCTTGCTTTTGACACCTATTCAAACAAACACACACTTCTCTTGTTTCATCCTCTGCAAGAAATTTAATAAAAAATATGACAGAAATTCTGAAAAGTTTACAAAAAGCTGTCTCAAAGTTTGCAGGAAAACGTGCACTGTCTGCCTTTTCATATTATGACAATGCTTTTAGTTTAAGCACAATGCTACAGTGCACAAGTTGAAGTTTGACCGGCAGTCAGTGTCAGTGCCAGGGTGCTATTTGGCAATGGGAATATTTCCTTGAATACACAAAAGACTTGTGTTACTTTTCAGATTACACACTTGCTTTCTAGCCTCTTCTTCCAGCTTTTTCAGCGATCGGCGACCGCTCTTCATAAGTTTTAGTGCCCTCAATGTGTACTCGGGTAAATAGAAAATTTTTAGACAAGAGCTTGAAATGTTTCGCTTAGCATCGATACATGGATCAGAAACAGAGGAATAAGAGAGCAAGCAAAAGGAGGAGATGTAGTAGAAGAGATAAGGGAGATTGAAATGTAAAAGATGCTTGTGATTTACCCTTTGTTATCATCTCACCGCTACTTTCACCAACCAACCAACCTAACACGGCTCAAATTCAAATCCTCACCAAAAGTGGAATCAGTCCTACCGGCACTGGGCTCTTCAACAAAGTACAACAAATCAAGAGCAAGCAGGCCGGGATCGTATCATAAAGGCTGACCTTCAACCCCAGACTAAAATTATATCGCTTAAAACAAAAGGAGAAAGTGAAAAAGAGTTAACACTTAACACGGTTTCTGTATATTCCATTCCGTTATCAATGTAAATCAATACTCAAAAGAGAAGTGCCGGCAAGCACGATGTAAAAGTATTGGGCACGAAGCTTTGCATAGCTTTGCAGTATATCAAGTGACATTTCAAAGCATTAATAGGATTGTGGCGAAAACTTGTGGTTTTGCAAAAATTATTGATAAATGAACAAAAAACGTTTTGCTACTTTTTCAAAGTTTGTGCTCTTTTTTGTACCATTAATTATGCAAGGTATGTGGGACACCGTAATGAGCTTAGAGTATAATCCACTACTGAAACTGCTTAGCGAAGCTTCATTCTTCAGTTATCTTTGAAGATAACTCGTGTTTGTAGTAACTGCCGCGCAGCGCTCTTCGTGTCTTTGCGCATCCTCGTACAAATTATTTTGAGTAGCGGATGCAACTTCCAAGGCTTGGCTGGAACTTAATTCCGCGCTATTAGCCACAAAGCGCGCAATAGTAATAATTGTAAACATGTTTCAATTAATACATAATCCAACCACGTTTGAAAATGACATACTTTAGGATGCAATGCATACATTGAGACATTCAGCCAGACAGACAGGGCGCACAGAAGATGCTAAATGTTTTTGATGTCAAGTGATAAGTATATAGCTGGTGACAGTCTGAACGGATTAATTCCCCAGCCCACATACTATATATATATTAACAGTACATCCATATGTGTACCATGCGTGTCCCACCTTTCTTTGAAAAATGCATAAGCTTAAGCAATAGGCCCAAGCCTCAGGTCTACCTTATTCAATGAATGAATCCGACAGATAGTGTCGAAACGTATTTGTAAATTGTGTAAATTATTTATTTTCCATGTGTCCTTTCCTCGCGGATTAATTTATTGTCTGTTCAGACGTGAACGCTAAGCGCGACGAGCTTGAGGATTTCTCATTCATTCTCATAATCAGGGTGCTGTGCTGCATAGCAGACATCTTCATTACCAAATCTATAAAATTTAAATTCAGGATGATATTCCTATTGTAAAAAGTTAAAGCGCGGATAATTGCATTCTTTGTATGCGTTTGTTTGCAAACCGTTGGCGCTTCAACGCGCTCAGTTATTGCTTTCGAGCGCGGCAACCAACTAGTCACAAGTTCTTTTAGTTTGCATCACCAAGTATGCGGGTGCGTCTACACATCATGGAAACACCTTAGCAAGATATTTGCTTCAATTTGTAGGACAACAATGAACCGCATTCAATGCTCAGTTAAGTTTGCTCCTAGTTAATAAAACGTTGCATCAGGAGGACAGCAAAGAAGCAGCTTTCTTGCTTCCATGCGCTTTGAGGCCCTACACCAGCAGCGTCCTTGCTTTACTACAGCATTGGGATTATTACCCAATCCAATTTTCCCCTTTCATTTTGAATTATCTTTCTTTCCGCCTCGTCAAATTCCAATAAAGCATGTAAATCCCCATCACCGCATGATGCATTTATAAATGTGATGGAGGAATAACAACGAAATGCAATTTTGAATTCAAGCAATAGCATACAACATCGCTTAAATTAAACTTAAGCTTGGTGTATATTTACATTTTTCTTGAATAAATCCTTTTTGTTAGATTAATTAAAGCTGTGTAAACATTTTAGACTGTGGATGAGAGGAGAAGAGACGTGATTTCCATAAAATTGGTTCACTTCACAGCCCTCTTTGTCAGTCAGACAAAGATTGTGTCAATTAAACTCCCGTATTCATCTCAGGCTCCAGTAATAATGATAATGATAAGATACACACGAAGCAAGCAGAGTAAAAGATGAGAAATTCAACCTGCATCACTGCACTGTAACTTGCATTGCATACTCTGCTTTCATTAACCTTCATTCTGAATTACAATTCGTCTTGATGGTATATTTTCTAGTTCGAAAGAAAACAAAAGGGAAGATAACTAAGCGACTACAGTATAATAACTAACTAGCGAAAAAAACTACCGCCCGGATGGCTGCTTCTTTGGCTTTCAGCCTTTCTGTTCATAAAGCTAGATCTTATAGTCTGCATACTCCTTGGAATCGTAACACTGAACTGCAAACCCAAAGCTCGAAATGATTGCCAGGGGCGGAGTATGAGAAAATTAATGTGCAAGATGCAAGAGAAGGCAAAAGTTTAAGGTAGTAAGATGAAGAAAGCTCAACGAGATGATTCATTTTGCTTCTCTTTTTTTCGCTCCTGCAAGCGGTAATAATCCAGTGCACTTCTTGTTCTTTGTATTAGTTCGTGAAGCAGTTTCATTTCCTTGCAACACTGTGTTTCAAAAGGCTAGACTTAGGACGAAGAAGAACATCTTTCTTTCCCCTCTTCTTCGGAACGTTCTTGTGGGATGGACGTGAGAAGATGAAAAAGTAAAAGTAATTTGCTCCTTTGGTTTGGTGATGAAATGAACCGATTACATGGGTTTGTCTATGATTCTGCAGGAAGAGAAAAGCGCATCCCCTTCAATCCTCTCTTAAAGACTTATTTTCCAAGGAAAAAAACTATTGAGAGCAAAATCTCCAAGACTCCCAGGCACCACCTCCACACCCTACAATAATTTCCCATTGAAAAGCTACTGTTAATTCGAAAACTACTGCATTTCTCTGCTTCTTCGGAATCTGAACATGTTCTACGTAAGATGCGTCAACACACAGTACGCGACGTAAGTCTGCGTAAGATGCGGAGATTATATGTATTTGCTAATCTCTAAGAGAAACATGGTTACATAAGAAGAGTGAAAGATCGGCGCCAAGTTTTTTTCGGAGAGGCCCCATGCCAAAAAGTAGAAAGCGCGTCTCCCTGGAGAATTAAGTTTGTTTAGTGGGTGGGGCATGTTGTCGTCTGATGCAAGCGTGTAATTGAAGAAACTCTCGGAAGACGGTTCTCTTACTTAGTCCTTATAGTTTTATAAGTAAATACGGTAAGTAAGACAGCAAAAGTTTAAGGAAGAAAGTAAGGTAATAACAAATGTGCAATTGCAAGAGTGACTCCTTCTTGCTCCTGCGTGTGGAATCGTTAACAATATCACTTAACTTCTATTTCCTTCTTTGCAGCATCTTGGATGGATTTTGCTCTGCACAATGCGTACTCAAAATAACGATTATGATGATGCTGGAAAATTATATGACATTACTTGCATGCATTCTTGGCTTTCTTGGATGCACGACGATGCACCCAGAGCAGTAGAACAAGTATACATGTTTACGAGATGAAAGAAAGAAGAAGGCATTCAATAATTGCAACTTACACAGCCAAGCTTAACG
Source organism: Sminthurides aquaticus (assembly GCA_906901655.1). Taxonomy (NCBI): domain Eukaryota; kingdom Metazoa; phylum Arthropoda; class Collembola; order Symphypleona; family Sminthurididae; genus Sminthurides; species Sminthurides aquaticus. The sequence continues at coordinate 3,853,950 of CAJQTT010000010.1, forward strand.
ACTTATCTTCATTACGGAGATAGTTTTCCACGTCTCTCTCCAATCTTTTTGTCTTGATGATAATACTTTTTAAGAGGTTTATGGTTGGGCGAAACTGACTGGGTGGAAGCCAAGAAAGTATCAGTGTCTAAAGCTTGCGGAGATTGAAACTTGTGGCAATATCGATTTGAAACTAATAACACTTGCGTCGTACACGCCCTTGAAACTCGGTTGCATTAACTGCAACGATGATGCATCTTTTGTTGCTTCTCCCTGCTTTAAGCTATTACGGTAACTTTTAAATCCACCTAGCAACAGAATCTGTACATGGTTCTTTATTTCCGCATTGCACTTTGAATTGCATTGGTTTGAAGTATCTTGCGCCTGCACTTGAGACTTTTGAAGCTATGAAACTGTAGAAAAGATCTTAAAATTTATTATTTCATAAATCATATGGACTGTTTTGAGTAATTGAAATGACAGCACGATTAAGCTACCGTGATTTCCCGATGCCAAAACCAAATAGAGTTTTCATGGCCAGTAGCTTTACTACAAACAAGGTTAATCAATTATATCCGAACGATCCAAGTAACTTTTAGAGTACCCGCTTTGACTTCCTCATTTATAACTCCTTGCAATTAATCCCAGCTATATATAAACAGGAACTATGTTGAATTGAACATTTGCCGAGGTTCTGACTTGTGAGCATTTTAAAAGCTAAAAGTAACCGGAACCGCCTTCGTTTAAAATTGAATAGGAACTAAATCCAAGTAGAGCTGGAATTGCAATAAGCATCGCTCGAATACAGATTTGCAGTTGGTAGCGTTGATGATGTTCACAACAACTTCCTGCTTGCTTTTGAATTCAAGATTTATTGTCCACTGCTTTTAAGCCTTTCTTCCGGTTCTTTTGGTGCGACCTTATGTTCTTTAAAGCTTCCGTGTTTAAAATATTAGATGCGCTCGATATAATTTCTATTCAAGGACACCCGCCGCTAATCTAGAACATATAGATGAGACTCTATAAAATATCAAATTTCCTTTGAATTCCAACCGCCCTATTCATCAAAAGTAACAGCTAACTGTAAAGCTTCCAAGTACCCGCGGGAGTATTGCGACTCACCCGGGTATTATACAATTTCAATTCGGCTCCGCCTCTTTGAAAGTTATACTTACCCGGTCGGGACTCTTGTAGGAACCTACTAGTAGAAAGTAGAAGCTAGGGGAGTTGACTTAAACACCAGAACACTAAACCACTCCTGTAAAGTTTTATGATCCCCAGTCCGCACAATGTGTCACCGCTAACCCCTTGATTACTGTTGGCCTTGGTTCGATCCCCTACTAGCACATTTAGTACTGTAGGAGGCAGGCGACACTTTGTAATTAGCCCAGCAGTTAATTAGAGGGTAGCATAGAGCAGGGATACAATTGTACTAACCGATTCACAAATAATCAAAATTATAAAACAGCCACTCTATCAAACATCTGACAGATCGATCACACTAGAGACATACTTTTGAGGTTTCTAGTTTCTCTCAAGGAGTGCATGATGATAATCCTGACGTCCCTTGTCAATTTCAGAGCAAAGTGTAGAACCCAGCTTTACCGGGTAACAAAACGTAAAAACAGGGCAGCCCTGGCGAATCTCATTAGAGACTCTTGTATTCCCAAACTCATCTGTCTATTTCAACATAAAACAAAAGGATTCATCATCTACCAGCCTCTGCTGCATGGTAAAGAATTGAAACTATATAATTTTTCTTTCTACACGCCACATGTTCCACTTTGCCGCCTTTTATCACAAACTCTAAATTAGCTCCTAAAAAATCATGCACTTATCTTCCCATATTTCAAAGTTGCATTGAGTTTCTAGCATGCTGTAGCTTATAATTCTATGAGCGATTCACATATCCTACTTACAATATTCCTCCTGCCGGTGTAGTGTAGTGGCGGGAGGATTTAATTAAAATTTAAAAATGCGGTTATGTAACCCACCGTAGCTTAAAGATGAAAGCCGAGCTTTGAAACTAATAATAAGCTTGTGCAATTTCCTATAATTATTCCTCATAATCACGTTTGTTTTAAAAGCTTATGCAATATTCTGCATACGACATCCGACAAGTCCGCCCTCTCTTCTGCTATCCCTCCTTCCTTGTCAATTCAAGAGTTTCTCAACATGCAGTGACATCTGCTCCCACACGCCTATGTTTTATAAAAATTGACATCTAAAAGCGTGTCTTTCTGTTTTATAATAAAGTATTATCGATCTATACCGAAGCTGATGCTATGACACTTTGAGGAGACAAAGAAAGTTTCAAGTGACAACTACTGTACATCATTGAAACATTGACACGTCTTCCCTTGTGACACACTCCCCGCTCGGCCATCCACATGCTGCTACCGGTCATCCTTCTGTCATTCGTTTGGAACTTATTTGCATTTGCAGGAACACGTTGTATAAGCTTCCCTTGCCACTGCTTTACGGCTTATGCTTTAATAACTTTCCTTCCGTCCCAAGACTGACATGATCCATTCATCAATCCCAGTTGGCCAAACTACAGGAGGATTATTTAGTATGCGGATACAGGAAGCAAGCTGATTGCTTGTCCCATCACACAGTGTGCCTCATCTCAGCGTGTCAATTATTTGTAAACAGTAGTAGTTGTGGACAATTATAATATGTCGCTTATGCAGATTAGGATAACGCTGTAGAAGAGTGTGGAGGAGACGAGACAGGTGTGCTGTCCATATTATGTTATTTCACGCATTCACTTCCATTCATCCATTAATACACTTCCTCTGCTAGCTCTGCCATGAAAGAGGATCTTTTACCGGCTCTCTCGCTCTTTCAGCCAACTGTCTCTTCTCTTTTGGCTCAAGCTTAGCTTGCTTCCATTAGACGTCATGTTTCATAACCAAATACAATAGAGAATCAGTCAATTAATGACTACCAAATCCTCCTCAATTACCCACTTAATAAACACCAGACTTATTAAAGCCAGTTACAAGGGTGCTTGAACAGGGGGAGAATTAGTAATTACCTGCCGCATAATATTTGCAATAATGCAATACCAAACCGGCGCACGGCAGCTGAGATTCGCACAGACTGAGCTACAGCCAGACTTGGACACACTGTACTACCAGTCTTTGGCCTTTTTAGGATGAATTGTCAATCTACCTGTGGCAAATTTTAATACCCTGTGCTGCTCGTGCCTGTCTTCTTCTTGTGAACGTATGTCTAAGATATGATTTGCTATTTTTAATATTTGAAAAGGTGGTGAACCAGACAGGTAATTTGATGGATACTTGTGTGGGAAAATGAAAGTTTGACGGGATATCTGCCTCCACCATCCGTCCGTAAGTTTCCATTGTATGATATTTATGCAATCCATAACGCTATTTTGGGAAACAAAGAGCCCTTAATCTAAGAGATAAAATCTAATTAGTGGTAGTGCCTTTGCAAAAACCAGTTAGTTTTGGATTTTTCGCGAATTTAAATTCGCACTCTTTGAATACGATTTGGAGCAAGGATTTTATTTTCCTACAGTTCTTAGAAGCTTGAAGCCTTTTCAAGTAGCAAAGTTTTATGTACGAGACGGAAATCTTGGAGACGCAAATCTAACGTTTATGGACTCCCTCTCTCCAAGAAATATTTACTCCAAAATAAGGTAAGACGTAAAACGAAGAGTCAGCAAAGGCATGACTGTGCAGTAGCATTTGATTGCTCAACTTGAGAAGATGCTGTCAAGCTGAAAACAGCTTTGAAATTATTCACGACTTTCCAGACAATAATTCTTGTTCATCCAGCTCCCTCCCGCCTGTCAAAATCTGAGCCCCTGAACTCTTGATTCTGGAAGAGAATTGCGCTTCTTCCATATAGCTTGAGAAAATGCTTGAATTCTAAATTTACTCCAAGCTAGACAACAAACAGCTAGAACACTAACGGAGCTACGTACACTTTAGTCAACCAAGGATCCACTTTCTCCCTGCTTTTGAATAGCACACAAGAATCAAAATGGCATAAGCCACCAAAGAGACGCTACTCTTGCAGCGTCAACATGTAATTTTAGAATTCAAGATAAAAAAACGTTTTTCTTCCTCCATCTCCTCCTGCAAATAAACAAACTCGCTACTCCCACTCCCTCACCTCTTTCTTTTCATATGATTATGTTGACATAGCTTGTTTTAGCCAATATTGTGTCTCTTAGTTTGGTCCCAGCCTAGAGTCTACTCAATACAGCTTCTGTGAATTATTATGTATTTCTCCAGCCACATAAACCTTGGCTCTGATAGTCTCCAAGATGTAGAAGAAGAGTAATTTTTCTTCACACAAGTCACCCTTCCTCATCCGCCAATTTACGATGCCCAAATAGAATAGCTTGCCAGGAAAATATCTTTCCTTCTTTTCCTTTGAGGAGGAAACAAAACAGAGAGAAGTGAGGCTAAACCAGGAAGGACGAGGCCCAGATGATATAAAACTATACACATTCCCAAGTCATCTTCTGGGTTACGCAATACTTGAGGATTACCCTCCTGACTCGCTCGTGTTAGCTAGTGGCTATGAAAAGAATTTCATTTCTCCTTTCCTTACCTAAGGAAGAAGAAGGAATAATTCTCCTTGCACGAGTTTTCAATAATAATGCGCTAACGGTCTGCAGAATGGAAACCACGAGTGCATTATGAGCTTTCTTTGTCACTGGATTGAATAGGGATGGTTTTGGAATTGAGTTGACTTCTCATTGAGTTGAGAGAGAGCCTTTAGCGTATGAAAGAACGAAATGAGACGGGGGATAAAAAAAGGAGGAAAATTGTTTTTACAGTCTTCCTTCCTTCATGCATCTTTTCTCCTTATGAGGGAGCATCTTTGTCGTAAAAGTAAAATAAAATCTTCACGTCAATGACTATTTTCCTCCTCCTTTCATTAACTCCTGGTGCATCGTAAATTTGACTGTAACGCCTCCACTCCTTCCCGGGTTTTTTCAATACAGACCTTGAAACCTGTGCGAGAGTCCTCAAGAATTACATCATAAAGAGCCGACGATTATGCAGCAGAAATATATACGCAGAATAAGCTGGCAGTGGTAGAATTAGACGGAGCTAACTTTAAACTTGTCAGCAGGAGTATTTAAAATATTATTCCCCAACGTTTCCTCATACACCTTGCCACTTCTTCTGTTTCCAATTGGCCTCTGGCTTATCGGATCTAATGTCGGTGAAATCAAAGATGCAAAGTTAATTATCACAGCAGCAGCCGTGTTTCCGGATACAAGCCAAGCCTTTTTCTCTACTTTTAGCTTCGCCCACCTATTCCAGAAGGAGAAGCATGTTTCATTCGTTGTTTCTCCAGCAGCAGCAGCAGTTGTCGGCGTCTCCCGGAGAAGTTATTTGCAGCGAAGATAAAATTGCCATGTTCACTGAACGGATGAGTTGAAAATGAATTCAGGGGTGTTCAAGGAAGAAGAAACATTAGTACAAGAAAGGCGAGAATATTCAATATTGGTTGCCTCTTCGGATCCAGCTATGCGTTTGACAATTGCTGGTAAAAATAGTGGGATGATGAAAACGTATCTATGGAAGCAACGGATATATGCACGAAATAATGAAGAGGAGCTTGGGGGTTGAAGCATGAGAAATCTATTAGTTTCTTCTAGCAAATCCCCAATTATATAAGATGAGAAGAGACGGGAATAACTCGTTGACGACGACAGTAGTAATGAAGCTTTAGACAGGGGGCAATTTCCATCTAAAGTTCCGTGCAGACGTACTAATGATCTTTCTTCCATAAAAAGATGAAAGCAATCCTGCTCCAAGGCTCAGATTCCCGATCAGAGTTTTAGTACACATGTTGGGAACACAGGAGAAAATGAGGAGAAGCATAGCTGGGAGAATAGTTCTGCCCTGTTGGGTTAAATTGAATCGCATTGATTGTTATGGCCGCATCAGCGTTATAGTGGAAGCGGCAATCTGATTTGACGACAGATTGGTTATAGCATTTCATCAGTGCAGGTACAGTTTCGGCATGTACGTACTGTGGATGCAGATTAAAACGATCCTGTTGTCACACCGTACTGTTACAAAATTTGGATTTAAATCACGTACTCCATCACAGCTTCCCGCTTCGCCATGCAATAGTTCTCACGACTTTATTTACTTAAGCTCAAGATGGAAGATCTCTTCATCCCACACACGGAAGTTTAAATTATTGAGGACGTAATTAAACATCGGAGCTTTAGTAATGTTTGATTGCTTCTATTGTCTCGGACTGTCTCTGCCACAAATCGGTAGATAAATGAAAGTTGTTTGTTTTAAATCTTGCGCCGATTCAGACAATTAATTCTTCTACCGAAGAAAATTATTTACACGCTAGCTTCCGATTATTACAAGAAATATATTGAATTTTTGCAATCTGCAATTACTCGTCTATGACGAATGCATCTTCTCTACCCAAGAAATCAAGATCCTGCCTACGCTTCCAGCGATATCATCTAATGTTTATTGCAAAAATTATTGAAGATGCTAGGGCCCCCCACCAAGTCTAAAACTTTCGCACATTACATTCAACATGAAACCCACTTACAAAACACTCAATCGCTTCCTGTGGTCTCTAATGCAGCCAGGCACAGCCCACACACACGACATTTCGCAAATCAAACAAACGAATATTGCAATTATTAATAGCGGCAATCAAAATTAATCCTCTGCTTATACGATTCATGAAACTCATCAAGCTTAAGCTGTGTAGACGATTTGATTTTACTTCAGGATTTATCATTTCATTCAGCCTTTCTCTCCACAGCTCATACGAATCACGATCCAACCATTATTTTACCTTTGACTTTATGCGTGGCGAAATATACCAGCATGTTTACAATTCTACCTGTCCCATCACCCGCCTAACCCATAGTTAATCTTACCTGCCTACACCTACGACTGCTGCACCCAAGACTCAGGAAAGGATTCAAGCTATGAACATGCTATAGCAACGTCTGCAGGAGGTGAAAAAGAACTGAACCCATAAGAGCAGCCATGAAGCCAGACTCTTACAAAATCTAATGTCAATTTTTATTAATTATAGTGAATGAGCATTAGCCTGATAACAATAGAACTGGGAGATGAACACAGTGGCAATTACTCTACACAAGACATTTACTTATCAGCAGGCGGTTCACTTTCATTCTATCAATACATAGGTGGTGGCTATTACATTTTTGACATCTACTCATTGTTTATAGCCGTCGTCAATCGTCTCTCTTCACATCTTTCTCTCCCCTATTTCCTACCTGTCCCTCTTGCATTTCAATCAGTTTCTACGTTTCTTATTCTACCCCCACCTCCACCCCACTCACACACAATCATCCATCTTTGATCCCCTTTCTACAACTAATCAGCGCAGGCAGGGGAAAGACTCGGTACTTTTTCCCTCGTGCTTTTCGCAAATATACCGGCTTTGATTCGCCAATATAATTCGCAACTTGATCCGCTGGTCTCTTTACGTCTCTTGAAGTTAGTAGGATTACTAGGACGCTTCTCAACCTCTCAAAGTTCGGCTCTTGTAGTAAATATATGCTCAAGTTCCTTCAAGTGTCCACCACCGCTCTCAACAAGATGAGATTGAGTTCCACTGCTATCTCTTATTTAAGCTTGCAGTGTAATCTTAAGCCGGGGGATCAAAGAAAAGGGAAATGGTCAGTCAGTCAGTCAATAGGATAATCGATAATCGGGACCTCAATTCACAAAAAATCCTATCCGTCCACACATCTTTTAGTTTAGCTTCTCCTTCATTAAGAGAGTTGAACTAATAATGGGATCACACTTTCACATTCATCCCTCTTTTTATTCCCAGCTCTCAAGAACGGCATCATCAAGAAACTGAAAATCCCCAGAGCTTATAATGTGGATTTCTTCCCACGTGAAGCTATTCTGGTACAGTGAATAAACTATGGTGAATGGCACTACTAGAGTCTGATATCTGTGGAATCGTGATAAAGGCAAGGACCCGAACAAGGCTTATTATTCCACTTTTTCTTCTTTGGGTTAGTGGTGGGTGAAATGGGTAAATATTGCAACCAAAGAGTCAGCGTGAGATGCAGAAACGGGCTTGAATATTGCAGGAACCACACTTGAGATTCGTTGCTAAATTCAAACTGTGATCGTTAAACCGCTATAATCGCGACATGATTCTGGAATTGCAAAAAATCCACCCTGGTTCATAAGTGCATGCTATGCAGTACAAATGATATGCAAAGGGGATGACAGGCGACGAGAGAAGGAGATGCTACAGCACAGCAGGTTTCTTCCCAGTTTAGTTTTTACAACCGCCAGTTAGCGCTGCCCACGCATGATTATAAAACTTGCAAGTTTTTCTTCTTCCTCTCGCCCCTCCCTCCTCCTTATGTCATCTCCCTTTATCCCTAATGCACAATTAACGAGGGATTCATGGCGTTTGTGAATAAATGGGTCAACCCAACAAACTACTGCTTCTTAAGTCCGTATCGTTAACTTTGCTTAGTGCTTTAGAAAAAGCGCTTCACAAAAAATGTAAGCCATGATAGCGATACAAAGTAGGAGGATGCATACATCATTTCTTTTTGTGCATTTTCCTAAATGATTCGTTATAAATCATTTTGAAAAATCATACTACCGGTTTGTCAAACACGTTACTTTGTAATGCCAAAACGCATGGTATGGTCGTGTGTAAAACTAAATACAAGCAGTTGATTATATTCGCAGAAGCTCGTGTGTGCACCAGCAGGGATGGATGAAGCAGGGTTGAAGGATGGAAGCAAACAAGGCGTAAAAATTGCAACGCGGAAAATATCATCTTCTTTCATATGCGTTTCAAGTGATTTGTTGAAAACAGCTTATATTTTTACAACCCATTTTACAAGTAAAACGTAAGACATATCTTCAAGTGAATTTGATGACTACGCACCCAGATTCTTAAAGTAAGACGCATATTTTAATTTCAATTGAGCGTAAATGAAGGAAAAATTCGCAAATATTGCAAGTATATAATGTTTAAGTTGATACAAGAATTCTCGGTAATTTTAAACGATCCATGAAAACCGTATCAGCCTACATGAGTTCCGTTTGCAAACGTTTGCAGTTGCCGTGATGAGTTACACTGAATGAAGCAAACTACGTAATAAGAAGTAACGGGAAAAATACGGAGGATTAAATGAGCAACATTCGCGATGGAAAATTGCATAAAATCTAAAGCTGAGCAATTTAATTTCATGAGAAGCATATAGCGGCTAAAACGACTTAATCAAGATTGACACTGTCAGTTGCGACTTACGAGGGATGTAGCAATTATCCCTTGGAATTATACAAGACTTTATAACTTGTCATCCCGTTCCTTTATTGAGCAAACGTAATGTAAATATATACAAGCTGACAGAAGAAAGAACGTCGTCTCCTTAAGCTGAATTAGTTGGCTAAAGTTGGAAGCAACGGAGAGATAACCGATATGTCCACAGTCAACATGTCAATTTCGGATCATTCAAGGACAATATAAATGGCCAAATAAAGCCATGGCAACATTAAATGCATCTACTCATGAAAAGCTTTAATAGGTACAGGGCTACTAACAGATGTTTAATTTACACGGAGATTTCAAAATTGCCTTTAGGAAAAGAAGCTGAACTGATATCTGCTCGTTTGCTGCCTCCCGGAACAACGGAACAAGAAGATATAAATGATACGAATTTTCCATTCAATCCATCCATCCCTTTAGTAGCCAGTTGCCTCTTATCGGGAGTGAGATCAATCCGTAGGGTAATTTGTAATCGCCACCGTGAATCATGAATAATCAAGAGTTCATCTATGACTACATTAGGACTAGATACTTTTCTCTGATTCTTTCGACACAGACGAAGGGTCAATATCAAGGCTACAGCCGGCTATTCCGGGCCATAAACTTGAACAACTGCAGAACCTACCCGGGCAACTATTTGTAACAAATGCTGAATCACCCGCGCTCTAGTCCATTCAGTCTGCGACGTCATATGACACGTTCCGGGTTAATATTTGTTCCTGTGAATTAATTCCATCCGACTGAATCCGGGGAGTTTCATTTAGAAAATCAAGCCCAAAACAGATTCCAAGCAAAGGCATAGACAAAATTGAGAAAATCATTCCAGAAAACTCAATCCGCTTAAGGATTATTGCAAAGCTGGAGAAAGAATACACGGGCTATGCTGCCTACACTGTCGTAGTCCTGCCCTAACGAAACTGTCCGATTTAGGTCCTCCAAGCTTTGTCTTTTCTGTCTATTCTGGGAAACTCAAAGTCTGTTCCTGCCCGATAACATATACCCGAACCCAAAAGGGTCATCACGTCCCGGGTAAACTGTACCCATTTCCACATTAATGGCAGAAGCCTCAAAGATTATGCTATTCACTTACTACCCAGTTGCACCAAGAATGAGCCGAGCGGTCAATAGCGACAAAGATAATAAACGTTGAGCACGCAATCTATACCTTCTATTTTATTTCCAGCAAACTGTACAAGTCTGGAGAATTTTTCCTATTTTACGCCTCGATGATTTCATTGATGATCAAGCTATAAGCTAAAGTTACTGGGAAACTCATGAAAGCTTTGGCAGTTCAGCTAGTTCAGGTTCAGAATACTGGAGAAGGCTCCAGTCCGTATCCAGCGGGACCTTTTATATTTTTCCTTTGATGTAGTACTTCCGAGAAATGAATTCAGATGGTACGAATATGTATCTCCCACTTGCTATCAACATTTTCTATAATTACAAAGGGCGTTAATTTCCTGACATGTCGACGTGCGATAAAATAACTTCTTTCGGACCCTTGTTTTCTAGTGCTGGAAACAGGACCACTTAATTTCCAGAAACCATTTAATCATTTCCAGCCTTTTCCTGACCAGGTCTTTACCAAAAGCACCGAACGACCACACCACCGAAACGCCTAGCTCGTAAAGGAAGGCATGGTTGGCTTGAACTGCTAAAGCCATTAAGTAGTATAACAATAATAGCAACTTGTCCATTGTTACCTTGGACATTAAACTTGGGTTTTTTCACAATTGTTCCTACCGCTGATGCCCCGCTTGCAACTCACAGAGAAGATAGAAGAAGCGCGTAAAATAAGTCCGCCGAGTGGTTTATTTTTATTGACTCGTCCAAACTTTTCAATAAGAGAGAAAATAGAAACACACCTCACACATGTGGGTTATCTTGTCTTTGCATGCCGCATGCATTAAATTCTCCATGCCCCTGGTACTTACACCACTCAACTTAACAAGATGAGCGTATAAACGAAACTATTTTCACTTATGGACAAGGGCTAACATGCCGTGTATTCCAGGGAAGGGACAGACGGGCATATGTCCATAAAATTTCGGTGCTTATTTTTTATAAGGCTTTTTATCCCAAACAGCCTCAAAGATGATGATGGACAAACATTTAGCTATGCATCTATTGTTAGTAAGCAAGGAACGCACCCTTCGTCACTCCCTTGTAAAACCTACCCTCCTCACTTCATCAGCTCTTTTTCCGCCCACCAAACATTATTCCCCTTGTAAAACCAGGGTATTAATTGCGGTAAAACCTTTTTACCCTGCCGTTTAGTAAGCCCTTGAATATTTTTTTCACCCATCCTCCATCATCTGGGCAAATATCTGCCACGTCAGAGCTGGCATTTACAATGTTTTGGATCTTTCGAGAATACGATCAGCAGGGTAACTGATTGCCAGCTAAACTGCAGATATGAGATCAGGCGTGTTGGTTCAGCCTTAAAGGGTTCACTGTGCTGTGGGTTTGATTATAATGTATCTTTTTTATCAATCCAAAGTATCGTTGCATTATTGCTTTGGATATGTAAAAGATTTGCATTTTTATTAAGCGGAAGCCACGCTGATCTCTTACGAGGGCGACAGGTGCGTAGCGATAGGGACGACCCACAGAAACTTGTGTGGGTTTTGGGATTGATTTGTTTATTCAATCAGAGCTGGAGTAATATTTTCCGGAAGATAAATACCCTGTCAATCTAGCATGATCCCCGGGAACTGTTGTCACATATGTACATGTATATCATATATGCATCTTCCATGGATTCCGCATTCAAAGTGCAGCGGTTATTGAGCCCACAACCTGGACAGGAATGATTGACACGGCTTATCAAATGTGCAGCGAGCACTTGAGAGAATCGATAATGCAGTTTGTCCAGCATGTTGCGGCTTTAGATTCAGAATTGATTGATACATATTTTCTCCAGCAATTGCACTGTGTAACAACTCAAGCAACGAACTTGACAGCTGGCGTCTGCAAGTTCCCTGCCGCTTGGATTTAAAAATGTAACTTGTTCCAAGGTTGCCGTAGTAACCTTGCACTAAAATCCTGAAATAATCAGAGCGTAAGGGAGTGGAACATAAACGAGAGATTTGTAATTCCAGATTTAATGAGCTACAAGTTAATTGAAATGACATTCTAAAATTAGTGCCGCAAAGGTTTAAAGATGGGAGGGGGAAGGTTTTACATAAAAATTTAAGGTTCATGCCTTAGAAAGTGAAGGCACAGGTAGGGAGGTAAGTCAGCAGTCCGGAGCAAGAGACTCAATCAGCGCCAGCAAAAGGTAAAGGTGAATAGTGAGGGCATGAAGCAATAAAAATATTTCCAGATGAAGAGAAAATTAAGTATGGCAGGGAGCTAGCTCGCTTTACTTTTCGTGTACACAGTTTACAATTCTCTCACTTTGTGTGCATGTGATAGTAGCATTAAGCTAAGCTACCTGGGCTAAGCCGGCTCGTGTGTGTGAGACAAGTTCAACGTCTTTATCCAGGTGAGGAGGCCGGTGAGGTGTAGTATACGATGAACGTGTGTGTGTCTGAAGAACCGGCTTTTCTTGCCAGCATGTGTTTTCCAGCAAGTGAATAATAAATATTTCAAAAATACAAAAGAAAGTCCGTATGTCAAGGTAAAGCTAGGGAGAGCTTCAGAATAAGATGAATCATTCCCGTATTCGAAGCAACATTGTAGGAAGGAGAATCCCAAAGGAGATATTAAACCTTTAAACGAGTTTCCAGTTCTTTAGCTCTTAGCGGGAGGCTTGGATGTAAAACTACGCACTAACTTAGCGATATATAAAGCTCAGTTGGCCAAGAAAGCATACTGTATAGCAACATTATAAATCAGGACCGGCAAAAGGCGGAAGAATTCCAGCTTTTACTATTTATCAATGAGAAGCACGCAAACTAGGAGAGAAAATTCAAGTACGGAAGTGCAAGACCACCCAAACAAGACTGAATATTTTAAACTGCATTAATTTGTAAACAAAGCATTTGTCTTTTCAAAAAGCAAGAAATTCTTGCGTTTGTAAATTCCGTGGACGACATAGACTGGATAACACATTGCTAAATTCTACAGGGTAGATTCATCTAACTTGTATTACAGTTTGGAAAATCTTGGAATAACTGATTCAAAATGTACACAGGAACCAGGAAATCAGAAGCTGCAAGCAAACAGTGGGAGCGGTTCGCTAAGTTCATGGTGATTTTGTGTATAATTTTGTGTCTGGAAGTTGTCTGAAGCCTTGTTCTCTGTAACCCCAGCTCTAACTGCTAACGCTCCATAACTTAAGTGACACCACAAAAATGTTTGAAATCACGTAACAATGCTTGAATAACTGTACTTTTCACGCAAGCAAGGATTTCGCCATCCCTGTTAAACACACCTTGAAAACTACCGTTCACAAGTTAATTTGCTCTCTTCCTTTGCACACACAATACACAAATACACAGTCGGATTGAGTTGAATTGTTAATTCAAAGAGGTGCAGATGAGTCAAGCCGCAAATTTGGCGTGTGTAACAGAAAAGAACAATGTTTCAGACAGAGAGCGACAGGTTTTTTATTCCCCCACCAACCAAATTGAGCAGGAACAACAGGCAGACAGGCAATCTAGACTGCAATGGCTGCATCATTGCTGAAACTGAAACATTCGGATTGGAAACATTCGGATTGGAAACAATTCTTCTTGTTCGTCTCTTCTCATTCCTCTGTTTCACCGCCTTCCAAATTACACAAGGAAGAACTGATCAAGACAATAATTACATTTATCGAAAGAAGGAAATCGTTAAGATTGGTGTTTTTCGTAACAGTTACTCTCCTCTGTCTGTGTCTGTCTACTCTTCCGCAATTGTATGATTACCACGAGAAATCGAGCTAGATTCGCTCATTCGAATTTCATCAACAAGAAAAATCGGGAAACGCATTAAACAACTGCCGCCTCTCTCTCAGTTAATTTCGGACAATTCCAATTCCCGATTCCAAAGGCCATTCATCACTCTGTGACAGTGCAAAAAAATCAAAGGCACGTTTCATTAGCCCTGCACTGTCACTGGTTCATTGCCTCGCGTTTCTTATTTTTGCAAGCATGGAATCTTGCTCTTCAGCGTTCTACCAGCTCAGCGTTCATCACCGCCTCAATGCTTTACCTATATGGACTGAAAACGTTTAGTGCGCCAAGCTAACGCTATAAGCAAGGCCGAGTATTTACGGCATTGTTCCCGCATAAAATTGATCTAAATATGTGTAATAGTATTTAGGAAACTTCCCGTTACTTCTTTTCTCACCATCCTCACTCACTCATTCATCAATCCATCAACGAATGTGTATGCGCTGTCTACGGTGATCATTACCACTTGGCCCATCTTCCTTTTCGCACCCAAGCCAAAACCAAAAGCGGGGTTTCTTCGTGGACGTTGTCCCCTCTTGTGGTCAGTATTCTAGCGGCTATCGGATAAATCTCTTTAGATATTCTTCCTCGTATTTCATCCCTTCCTATCGCTCCCTCTCTATTATTCACAGTTTCTCAAGCGTGGCGGAATGCACTTGGATGCTCCAATCTTGAGATGAATTGAATGCAAGCATTAGGTCTACAGTCCTGCAGCACGATTAACAAAAAGTGCATTAGTATAAACAGGCGTGAAGCCGAAAGAATTTCATTTAAACGCACTACACTATTCTTCCTTCCACGTTTCACTCAGTTCAGTCAGTCAACTATTAACTATTCTGAATCATCTCTAAAATAATCCATCATCGTCTATCATTCCTTGCGGACAGAAGAGAAGAGCTAGACGGCCGCGTGCTGGATACACAATTATGAAAATCAATACCCTTTCCTCTTCCTAATGGATCTTCTTCAAGAATTCCGATCTCTGGTCCTCCTAGCTTCAAACCGTTAGAATACACTGCTGAAACCCTAGAGTAGACGCTGAAAGGCTGCATGGTTCCTTGATCAGATTTATTATTTAAATATACACAGCGGTTGGCTGTAATGCATCATTCATTTAGAATTTTCTCATTAGGAATGAAGACTTTGTCGCGAGCCATGGCCAAGAAGCGTTCGTGTTTGTCTGCTCCAAAGGCTGAGAGACGCTGCAGATCCTTTGGATTACAAACAGTATAATGGCGAAGCGAATTTAAGCAACGGTTCAAGTACCGTATGAAGGACATTATGGAACAAGGAACAAGTGAGGAGAGAATATAAATTATTTCTACTGCAGTCATAACTATGATGCAGATTATGTGCGAATTGGCATCAAGTACTTGCGAATGGAATAAGTTACCAAAAACCAGGGTTCAAGGAGATTGAATGATGCAGTTCTTCTTGACTTGCTTTGCCGAGATTTCTCTCATCTCAAGTCAGAGTAAACCCTGGGTTACGTTAAGTGCCATATGTACGATGATGTGTATGCTTTAATAACATCGTAAATATTTTACACACGTAAACACGGTCAGTCAAAATACAAAAGTTGGAATTGCAGATGCTGAATTTGACTGATGCGGTAAGTGGAGACGGATTCTGTTAATGCTGTTGTGATCAATCCAAGTTAAGCAAACGGCATCCAACGTAACTACATTACAAGTTCAAAGTTTAGTCTGGCACTAGTTTACAACCAAAATCCTAATGAAATCCAAGGTTAGGATCCTTTTAATAATACAAAGATTTCGTCTGAATTGTTCGTTACGAGAAAGCAAAAAACTTCAACACCCTTGAAGCCAACAAATAAAATCAAGATGCAAGCACACCTAACATCTCTGGTTACTATTTTTCACCTGACCGACTTTTGCCATCTTAGTTAAAATTTAGCATAAAGTGGCGGACGTTAATAAAATCTAAAGAGGTTTAACTAACTTTTACTACATTTTTATCCGCTTGTAGTGTTAGTTAGCCGCATGTGGCATTCTGATAACTCACATAAGAATCAGTTATGAATCCGAGTTACGACAGGCACACTTACGTTAACGATCATATTAAATATTAACCGGTTATATATTATTAACGCTTTCATCCCTTTGTAGTTGTCGCTTATCTATCCTATTATCAGTATCATCTCTTCCAATTCCAATATAATTGCTTCTGGCTAACCCTCTAATGGCACCTATACACTAACTATAGAAGCAATAGAGATTGAAAATATTTATGTCTGACCTAGTTTGTTTATGGTTAAAATTCAAAAATTCTCATTCAATATAATTTTGTTATGAGAGAAGTACGGACGTAATATTTTTTACTGTTCCTTAATCTTCATAAAACACACTATTAATTGCCAGATATGATTTAATACTTTGATGATCTTTCAATTGTAAAGAACAGTAGTATCCTACGCAATCCCAATTCCCAATCGACTCTGAAGGATGTTAAAATTAAGGAATGTAATTGTGTCTTGTCTCCCCACACAAAGAAGCCTCACAGACATCATCTTTTTTAATAGATGTTATATCCCATGACTCTGATCAAGCGAGCTCCACAGTTTCATTGAATGTTGCAATCTTTCTCCAGAGAACAAACACAAGAGGCCGTTTAAATCATAAAAAACTTTTGTGAATATTTAGCAAACATATCTAGTTCTGTTAGCTCTTGTTACTTGTTGGAAACTTTTGCTTATGTGACAAAAGAAGAATTATTTACAGAATTCTTCAACAAGGACGATCAATTACGACGGCTCTTTTAGTGACTGCAGAATTATTAATAGAAGAGAAATTTGCGTAATTCACTAAAAAACTAGAACTCTAGCCATTTATTTGCAGAACTGGTGGCAGTTATTCATAGATGTGAGCAAAGGTTAGCAATTTTCATGTCTCCAGTTTCCACATTTTCTGTCACAGCACCAGACTGGAAAACCCGCAGTCATGGTAATTTGGTATCATCCCTGGTTGAAGTAACACGAGTAAAGAAAGCAGAACTGCAGGGATTTGCAAGGAATATTTTTGCAAAGTAGGATTTTCTAAGCCAGAAGCCGCCAGGCCGGCACCCTTGCCTGTCTACTTTGTTTCCATTAAAAGGCGTTTCTCCTAATGCAAATTCCATTACTTTTGCAAAACGCTCCTGACATGCCATGACGGTTGGATTTATGTTCATCTGATTTCTGATTTGTGTCGCACACAGTCAAGACTAGAGTTTCTGGATCGTCTGATATGGAATCAAATTACCTGCTGCCCGAAGCAAATTCTTAGATTACAGCGTAGGTTGCAGCTGTATTCAATTTTCACTAAACTTGAGACTTTGAGTTGGTTTGAGATGAGAAACTTAGGAAAGGATAATAATTTTCAGCTCTTAGGTAATCGATTACCTCTAAGCCAAGAACTTGGTTATTAGGACGGAACTTGATAGCTTTTAGATTGAAGGGCTAAAAGAATTATTAAGGAAAATCGTAGAGGGATGACCAACGGAACGGCGCTATAAACTGAGATTCATGGGTGTAATGAAATATTTTAATTTGAAAATCTCTCGATAAGGTCTGGAAACGTTTAATTTGAGCTTGCCCCCAGCTCCACGCTTTCTTCCATCAGCTAAATCAAAACCACATAAGCTTTCATCTTTGATTGCGTGATTTACCTTCCTTTTCCTGCCTCCTTTCCCTGTCGTAACACCAACCGCAAAAATAACCCAAGGGAATCTATTCCACTACCTTCCAACCTTCCTTCCTCCCTCAGCCTTGCCTACACTTTTGAATGGATTCAAAGCTTAATCGAGGATTTTAGGACACTTCCCAGCTTCTCACCTTATCACATGCGCCACACACAGTAGAATTACCTCCAATCAACCCGAGGGAGAAGCACCTCTTTGACACACACAACTAGAATCACGTCCGTAGTTCCTGTCAGCATTTACATCCCCGCCTTCTTCAAATGCTTACACAGAGCCTGTCGGAATTATTTTGACACCCAGCTTTATTATTATTACTCTAAAGCTTTTCATCATCCATTCTCTAATTTTGAACGGAACTATTAATTTAAAATTGGCGGATTTCCTCTTCTCCTCCATTCTTCTCCATGGTTTTTACACCCGGAATCCCAAAGTTTGAAAGCTTGTGCTGTGATTGTATTCTTCGTGAAACCAAAACACGACGCCTTGTGGTTGCTTAACCGGTGCACAATACACCTTTATCGAAATCAAATCCTCTTTCGCCCGCAATAAATAGCTAGCAATAACAATAAACCAAGTCATCTCCACGTTCTTGTCGTAAATATATAAACTAACAATATGCAATTACGACAGGTAGGCAAGGTAAAAATTCGAGGTAGCTACAGCTTCTTTTAGCTGCAAATCTGCATGCTCAGTCTTAAGAAGCATCAGATACTTGAAAATATGTCCTAGCAAATGGCAAATACACACCTTGCAATCTTGTTTGATTGTTTCTTGTGGCACAAGCGGTGGTTTCTACAAGGAGGAAAGGTCAGTTGCATACTGCAAATGTAAACAAAGATTGGTCTGTTTGAAGAAACAATCAAAATAATGACAATCTAATGATGAATTTCGCTCTCATCGATCTTGAACTTGATCAGTCAGGAGTTGGAGAAAAGTAGCAACAAAGTATGCAAGTAGGAGGTTCAGTAACTAGTTGTGAATCAATTTAAGGAATTGGAGGACTATGACTCCTTGTGTCTGTCCATCATTCCTGCCCTCAATTCAGGGATAATAGCAGGGTAAAGCTCAAAGCAGAGAAGAAACTGATTCTTCGAGTTCTACATTCGATTCTGTCTGTGTCTACTGACTGAACCCTCACACAATCCATAACCTTGAGACAAGGGTCTTGTCACAAGCTTGAAAAGCGTCAGTCAGACTTAAGCTTGTCGATAACTAAATACAAAGTCACATGTCAGTTAAGTCGGTTCATCTGCTGTCGGACACTTAATCAATGAATTGACCAATGAGTATCAGACAACGTTCCTTGCTTTCCACTACATTAATATTCACAAGGAAAATGCTTAGGCTTTGAACAAAAATCTTTGATAATTATAGTAATTGCGATTTTGTGCAAGCAACTGTAATTAAACTGTTTCAATCTAGTATCAAAACATGATTAGCTTTCTTCGGAAACGTTTTTCATTTCATTTTATGTTTGACTTTACACAATACCACAAGATCTTGAGGAGGACAATGCTCTGTATTTCTAGTTATCATCGTTGTGTGCCTTTAACAAACAATCCCATCTGTACCATCACTTCAATACCAATCGGACATTAAGTTTTAAAATTATGACTTTGTTTGGTGATTTCTTCCGCCATAAAGTTTACTCCACGTCATTGACCATTAACAGTTACAACCATTAACCAGCGCTAACTAACAGACCAACTCCAATAAACTAAAGTACATGCGCATTAAATTTAAAACGTGTGCTTTAGTTATCTCAAGCCTTGATTGCTTATTGGTTTGTTTACAGAGTTAATCGTTTAAAAGACTCGCGAATTTAATAGTTGTCGGCAATAACGAAGAGGAAATGTAGAAGGGCTAATTCGCAGTTCAAGTGTGTATCATCTTACGTTTCACTTTCAATAGTTGTGATGGTTGTTGTTAAAACAATACGCGAGAGCGTGCAAAAGGGAGATGGCGGATGAGTTTGTAAAATGATCCATCATTATTGATAGATGGATTGATGACCACAAGCTTCACATCCTCCATTGCTTGGTTTTGTAGGGACGACGGGAGTAAAATGTGATTGCCATTGAAATACAAATAACATTCAAGGGTCAAGAAGGCTACGAGGTCATGAGTGAAATTTAGAAGTATTTTCTCCCTCTACGTTCTTACTTCCATGTATGTACTTAAAGCCTGCAAAATTGCAAACTTGAGCCTTGTATGCACAAGCAATTCGACTTTTGGTCCAATAGAACGTTAGTCGTACCTACAGCCTAACGGTCCATCGTTTGCCGTTGTTGCTTTCTTCTTGTGCTACGTTTAATAAAAATAATAACGGTGGCGTAGGCTGCACCTTTTTCACTTTTCCGAAACGTTTCTTTTCAATATGAATTGAAGAGGCTTAGGAAGAATTCTTATTCCTCCCTTGCTCTACTATATACTTGAACGAAGAAAGAAGCTGAAGCAATTTTCTCGAGTGGGGTTTAATAACAAGGAAGCGCTTGCAATTTTCTGAGAGAAGTGAATAATTTATTAAGCACGTAGTTTTACATGTATAAGATGCTACAACGTAAGTATGTAGAAGAAGCCTAGGCTTGCTGTCAGCATCTCTTTATGTGTATTGCAAATTGCCATTTTCTAGAGACGAAAAGTAATAGAGCTTGCTTTAGTTTAGTTTATTCGAGAAGCAATTGGACTGTATGGCAGGTCAAGTAATAAGTGAGCGAGGGTGAAATTAAATAGTGAAACTGAAACTGGGGCCTTACAAGTTTCGTGTAGGAAATATAACATGCACACGCTGGAGTTGTGCACAAGAGCAGAGTATATTGCAAATATTGCGAATTTTCACTCCCTCAATTGCAGCTTGTACTTGCGGGCGCTGTAGTCAGTCTTGAAAGGGGTATGGAATCCAGCTCAATTTGCAAAAACAAATAAACTTGAACCGCTTTAACTTATATGGAAGATTGGCGGAACATTATCATTTCTTCTAGAATAATTGCTTATTAGAAACGTGAGATGAGGAGGGGAAGGAAGGGGGCTTCATAAATCTTGAATCATTTATTGTCCCGTTTCCATGTTGGCAATACGAACACACCTTTGCAAAAATTTAAAATGTCCGACTGTAAAACACTCTCATCCTTTCAAGTATTGATGAAAGCTATATCAAGAGAGAGGTAGAAGGAATATATAAGATGGAGGAATAGAAATGGATTGAATCAGTTTCGTTTTCAACGAGATCGCTAATGATGACCCGATTTTGCGATTCTTCAATTGACTCACTCTTATTTTACAGGGGGAGTTTAAAATCGCAAAGTGAACTTGAATTTTATTCCCTAGCTGTAGTTAAATTGCAGAAAAATTGGCAAAGATTCGCGATACATTTATCTATGTCCCTTGGAAGAAATCTCGAATTAATTCAAATCCGTTTCTGTTGCTTTGTAGGAAGTTTTCAAAAACTTTCTCAGGGCTGGGTTTGAATTTGCAATGCCCACCTCTGGATTTGCAAAATCAACAATGCAAAGGAAAAGAAACGTTTAAGTGAATACTACACCATTACACCGACCACAACAGCTTCCCACCTTCCTTAATACCCTGTTATTTATATCTGTCTACATCCCATTGTCCGCTAACCGCGCAGCTACGTGACCGGAATCGTAACCAGACAACAAACCCTAGTCGTCTACATGTACTTAACCTTTTTGCAAATTTGTCACATAGTGTCATTGTCTACTGTGCAGAATTCCCACGCTTGTTTAAATTGTTAATGAAACTCCGACCTCTTTGCCCGGAAACTTTTACCAACTTCCTTAATTTTGCCCGTTTCTCACCATGTATCTACAGTCTCTTTTTGTAGCATGGCAGAATTTGCTCAAGAGAAGTACTGTGAGTATAATCTCAATCCTGCAGTACCCTATACGCTCTTCCATGTCACTTTCCGCATTGCAATTAATCCGAGCTGCTGCCAACCTACCTACCACAAACCTGTCAACATTGAGCAATTTTGCGAAACAACCTCTGATGCTTTGCTGCAGTCTACAGTAATGAAATTTTGGCTACCTTTCTCAACAAATCATCCTTGAAGAACTAGGTGAAGTGTGATGATGAGCAAAGGTCAGGTAAGGGTGGCAAGCTAGCTGGCAGGTAAGAGCAGACACTAATTGGTACTCTTATGATTTAGCAACAACACGAAGAATGCACTGCTATTGCTGCATGCGGATACAACCTTTGCACTTCATCGCGAGACCCGTAAGCTTACCACCTACATGTACCTTAACACCTTTGAATTGAACTCATCAATCACACCTGATCTTGTTAATTGGTTGAATTTAATCAACTTTTCAAATATCCCACCCTACAGACACTAATGTAATATTTTTCAATTATAAGCAGAAATTAAGAGTGGCGTAGCTGCGTATAATATGATATGCATCTCGGGTATTTGCACATTTATTATCAGCTCTAAAGTAGATGTGCACACATAATTTTCCTGTCAGCGTAACGACAGATTGGAATCAGGTGAAACTGTAGCACCTTAGCCACGTGCCCAAACAAGGCTATAGTGTGGTACGCTCTGGACTAGTTTTTTCGCAAATCCGCATAAACTAGTACATAATTAACCTTTCGGCTATTCTGTATTTGTAAACGTTTCCTTTTCCGGTATTATGTGGATTAATTCTCACAAATTTGGCAAAGGATTAAGATCAATATGAACAGGAACCCAAGGAACGTGTGGGTTCCGTCAGGGCGGGCGGGCAAACAAATGTACAGAGAAATTACTGCAAATTCGCAATTATTGTCTAGACAGGCCCTCCAGCTTCATATCTCATATTCTGAATTTACTTTACCTGCTTTAATCGTAACTAAATGAGCTGGCATTGACAGAGGAGGTCGGGTTTTAAAATGTTGCCAATTTTAATCTACTTACCTGGTTGGCCTGGAATCATTCCAAAGCCTCGAGGTTTTGTTCGCATAAAATCCTCGATCAGGATCTTCCTATATTTTAATCGGGCACGTTCTCATTTATTCATTTGCTTATCGATATTATCCCTTAACTAGGGTAAAATCATAAGGGAATGCGTGTGTAATCACCTTGTTTTTTGCACAGGTGCGTACAGCACAGTCTATTAATCAATTGCGCCACCACCAAAGAAGAACCAAATCCTGCCGGCATACATTCTAATTAACTCACAGAGGATTAATTTCTCGATAATTTTCAAACAAGCGTAAGCTCTCCACTAGAGGATTACAGTCCAAAGAGACTCGGTAAACTTGTTTCTTAGCAGGACAGAGACCTAGAGCCAAGGCTGTTAAGGCTGGTGGCAAAAAATTCGCAGATGCAATAATTGCAGTCTGCATGCAACCCAGTACCCAGGAAACGAGTATACAAACTCGCAGATTTCTTTGATCCCGGTTACTTTGCCACTGCCACATAATTTCCCTAATACTTCCAAGAAAATCAAAGCAAATCAGCTGTTTCCATATACCTGTTTCCAATCACTCACTCTCGTTCAATCAAATCCTCTCGCTTATTTCCACCATCACCGTATTCAGTTTGAACGTGTTCACATAAGTAAAATTCAATAAGAGCATCATCGCTATTATTTATTCCGGCCACAACTCAATACTTATCCACATGCTAACATGGCTCACATGGTTATAAAGCCTTGCTTACGGCTTGCAGATTCAAGCTGGGTTGCGCAGTTCTGGTAGGTGGAGTTGCAGAAATTATTATTATAATTCCGGCTTAGGAAGTACTTAAAACATATGCAAGTTTCTGCTAAAGACCTCTACCGACAAACAGGTAAGAAAAACGTTATCAATTTCATCTGTCCTCCAATAAGAAGTGGACTTGCTTTGCACAATTACATGAAACAATTTGTTCGTGACTCGCATTAAGTATGCTATGCTGGTATTAGTGATTGAGTCTATGCTAGGCAAGCCAAGTCCCTATTCAAACGAATACTATATGTTTATGCATAAAAACTCATGCCAATGTACCCTAAAGCCACGCACCTAAACCAAAAAAATATTCCTTGCTGGGCTTTCCTTGCCTACGACTGAAATCATAAGTTTCAAGTCAAAACCAAATCGGCTTCAGCCCTCTGATCTGAATATTTAAGACAGGTTCTCACAATTAAGTAAGTGTGAACTCAATTTCACCTAAATTGCAATCAATTCTACCTGCTGTATTGCAAGCAATCTCTGCACGAGACACATATTCGCATGCCCAATCCATAAATGCAAAACATGAAGATAAATGCAAGTGAAATACACTCAATCAAACGTGATCAAATAGAGCGCCAATTCGCACTCTTTTTACTCTCTTTTCCTGAATCAGTCCATGTACCTCCAACTATGATTTCTTCCTTTCTTACTGAAACCAGGGCAAACTGGATTTCATTTTACACAACTTTTACCTTGCCACACCTACGAATGGTCCTCAAAAGTCTTTTCAGGAAACCCAGCCTGCAATTGCACATCAACTTAGTTTTTTTTTATAAAAATTAATTTCATAATTCTCTCAATTGTCCATGGAAATTACCATTTAATTCCAGCAAATAAATTCCAACAAATTCAGAACTCCATTAAAAGTTTCTTCCAGCAAGAGAAAAAAAGCTAAAATTTGTGCCTGATTTATTGCCTAAAATAATTCAACTCATGCATTTGATCCGAAATTAGAAATTCTAATATGCTCCAACGCCCCCTGGATTTTGTCTTGTTCCAATTCGACTGAAAATCCAGACCTGAATTTAATTTTGCTTCTTAAACCTATTTTCCCTTATTAAGTTCTCTCACCCAACTTTCTCTCAATATTTTCTTTCACTCTTTCAGATATTTTCTGAAGATCCCTGGAGTTTCTTTTCAATATTTGATAGAGTTCTGTCCCGTCTCTCCACTCAAATCATGTGGCCTTTTAATTCAGTGACTACTGAGTCAGTAGTTTTGGTTGCATGTAGACAGTAGTACTGACTTCATACAAGCAGCTTAAATCTGGTCCGATCCTGAATAAGGAGGAACGTGCCCAAGACCTTTGCCAGAGATTAACTTCAGAGAGAATTTTCTAGATAATCTAGCCTAAATCCAGGAGATTTAGGAGGATGCAGTCTACAGTACTCCCCTCTTGATCATTCAACATCAACAACGTTGGCAAGGGTAGGTCAAAAGAAATCTTTGGGTAAGTCAGAGAAGATGACCCTAAATTATTGGCACCTTTCAAATCCTCCTGATGACAATAAAATTAGAGGAGGTGACAAATTGTTTTCCTGTCATCCGGCACACGAGAGTTGCATCCAACTTCACTTGCTTTACCAGCATGTATCACACTTAGTCTGCCACACAGTCAATCATCGAACCCAGGCCTCGGCCCATGCTCTGGCATCGGTTATATTAGGGACAGGTAGGTCCGTCGGGTTGTGTATCACAATCATAGGAGCTTGTAAAAATGTCTTAAACTTTCAAAATGGAAAATGAAACCTATAGCTTCTTTCCACTCATATACACTGAGCAAATAAGGAGGGTGGGAAAGTATAGGAAAGTCACTGGAGAACAATTACTTTATAAACAATTACTATTGAACTTTTGATACTTTTTCTTCCCTGTTGCGATCCGGCACCTCTTCCCTCCCAAACCAGGTCACAATTATATGATACAGGAACTTTCTTTAATAAATCCTCATCTCTAGGAATGTATTTTTGTTCCTGCATTAAATGCTCAACTGGGAGGGGGTAAGAAAGCAAGCTGCAGAGAGCCAACTAACTAGGTGTAATTCATGACCTCATCCCATCATCACCATAGAAAGAGCACGATGTATGGGATGGTGGAGAAAACAAAAGAGTTATTACAACAAGATCCGGATAGACCCTAACAACATAGACTTACTTTTCCTTTTCTACCTCAAAATATCTCACGGAAACAAAGGGCAAGTGTGAAAAGTGTGTCCATAATAGTCTCACACATATTACACATATTCCACCCAAAACCTTTTGTCAATGCAGTAAACCCTATCTAAAACTAACACCTTGTATCATGACAATATAAAGCAATAATGTGTCAAGGACTCGGGTCATTATGTCTGAAATTTTATAGGGTCCCTCTGCTCATGCTTATAGGAAAGGCGTCAACCCACCTTTGCCACATTGTTTATTTATAATTGTTCCTTGTAACCTCTCTTGTTCAGTGCTAAATATGAGGAAAGTCTGAAACATGCAATTAGTGGAGCAGCTTAAATGCTACAAGCGCTACAAATTAATTTCTCTAATACCCACACAATATTCCTATATTTTGTTTTCCATTATTCAGGTAAATGATTGGAATTGTTAGAATGCGGATTCAGTATATTAAGACATAATTATTTTCTCTTTTGATTTATATCTATAATCCTCCTTCTAATATATGCAATTGAACGGCGTTATGGAATACTCAAATTAAGCGGCTTATTGATTTCTATTTTTGTAACCTTTATGTGCTTTAGCTTTAACTGGGCTTATGACGGTGGTAGTCATAAGTAGCTGCTTCTACTGCCCTCTGCTTGTTATTAACAGGGTTAGAGAAGAATAATAATTTTTGTTTATAACACAGTGAGCACTGTAGCCAAGCCAGTAAATGAAGTAGCCAAAGCCGGACAACAAATCCGTGATACTGTCATTATACAAAGAAGCCTTTCTCGTTTCAATTGCTACTGGCTGCTGCTGCTACCATATTACCTGAGCAAAGACTTTAAAACTTAGCGGCTCGAAAGCCTAGCTGTGCATTTACTACAAAGTGCCCTGAAAAATATTTATAAACTCGCAAACAATTTGAATGCGACAAGAAACTTAATATCCTCTTCTCATGTTCATGATCTTAAGGCTCATATTATGTCATTGTCATCAGGGTCTTTTGTTCTCCCTTAATTGTTCCGTGTGTAGTCCAAGGAGAGGGAGAGTGGAGAGAAAACTTTTATGAAGTCGGTTGGCCTTTGAGTAAATTATGCATGGATGGTGGAAAGGGAGAAAAAGCTAGCGGAAAATATGGTGCGAAAAACAAATATGCGACAAAACAGGCTTTTTGGTTTCAAAAAAAACTTGCAGCTTTGAGTTAAATAACTATTTGAGATGAATAAGAAAAACTCCATTATACCTGCTCGTCACGCCGAGTTTGAGTAATCATCCCTCCGAAAAGGTCCATTGTGGAATTAACTTTAAAGTTTGCAGGATTTAGTTAAGTTTGGAAGAAGTACAGTTATTAAATTGTCAACAAGAAAAAGTATTTGCTGGTTATATTAAATGAAAAATGGAATCCGAAACTCACACTTTTAGTAATTTTGTCTTTTCTCGTGTTTTTAGCTTTTGCTAGCTGCACCTTTTCTACACATTTACGTGTTCAACTCCTTAGTTTTTTCTCGTTCCTTCCAGCAAGCAATTACCTGGGCTAGTTGGGCTACAGGTAAGAAATGATTCAGCAGATGTATGTAGCTTCTAAAGCTTCTCGTTTTAAAACACAGAAGGAACCAAAGTCTGTCTCTGTCACTCTAAAATTTTGACACTTTTCAAGATTACACAAAGAGACCGGCTTGCGGACGAATGGACAAGCTAGAATGAAGCAAACTGACGCAACAGCTCTGCATACTGAAATCAACCGGTAACGAACCCTTTTGCCTTTAGGGTTTTTAGATGGAATCAAGTGCTTATTGCAGCAAGTTTTATGTACGCTACTTCCGAGAGGACCTTCTACCTCGATCCCTGTCACCACTTTGAATTAAATGTACTTTTACTAGACAAGGAGTTGACAGCTGAAACTGAAATTACTTTGAGAATAGCTTCAAAGTGCTGTTAGACTGCGGCTAGAGTCTGTAGTAAGAGTATTTTTTCACAAAAACTAATTATTTCTCGGGCAGTCTCCGTTTCTTTAACCGCGAAACAAGTTCAACCGAACCAACACAACAATTTCCTCCCACACATAAAATTCCCACACAGTTTCTTTTTGCTGTCAAGCAATTCTCTTTGGGCTGAATTGTCTGCTGTGGAGGACGAGAGAGAAATTTTTGCATCCGCTAACTTTTACTTATTGTCCGGGTATAAATAATTCGCACAAGGCTGTCACAAACTTTTACCTTTGTCCAAAACCGCTGCGCAGGATGGATACACGGCCCGATCTTTGACTTTTCTCTCTTTTACTCTTCCCACTCTCTACCTACGTAGGCTCTCTACAATGGCGCTCTTCTGGGGACAAAGTTTGCAAATTTTCGCGAAATTTTGCCGTGCGAATCTTCTGCCCGCTTATATCTTAGTTCACGCTTGTACCGTAATACAAATTACTACTACACTTCCTTAAAACCACAAAATCCCGTACAACATGAGAGAAACACGTCCTCTTCTGGCTTCACTCCTGCATCAACTAATAGCACAATTCTCAATTCACACAGCTCTTGTACTAAAACTCCGATACCCCTCCTCCCGCTACAATCCTAAATCCCAGATATCAACCAAACTCAGTCCACTTCTACCTGTGCAACCAGAAGCGGGGTAAAGCAAAAGTAACGACAGGAGAAGCAGCTCTTTTTATCCCGTTCATTTGCTTGCTTGTATACTTTTCTCTCCTCGGGCTTTTCCCATATGGGATTCCAACACCAGATTCTTATTCAACAACCGAGTTGCCCGTGTATCCCTGTATAAAGCTCTGGCTCGGACCACCATTCACCTTATATCTTTATGTAGAGCCGGGCAGTGTCCAAAATACACCTTCAACCTGCAATTGCAGCAGCCCTCCAGCTATGTGTTGGCCAAGTTTCTCTCGTCTTGTGTACACTTATTCCCGCATCGTCCCGTATTTTTTGGCCGTTTGTCCTTGCCGCCATGGAATTACCTTATTACCCAAACGTATATATTTTCCCTACCCATACCATCAACTAGACACAATCATCAGCATGTGTTGTTATTCTTATGCATACAGGTCTCGAAGATGGGAATCTGGAAGCATAAGCACAGTTCTGGAGAATACCAGCCAGCGTCGTATAGCGAGCGCATATGTAAGGAACATTCTTAAAAACTTTACCAAACTCACTGCAGTTCTCCAGCCATGTTCTAGACTCTGGACTGTGATCTAACTTCCCGTTGACTCATTCTACAGCTTCTTACCATCAAGCCTGAAGGTACAGAAGGAGAGATAATACAAAAAAATCTTTGTCTTAAGATGCATCTTAAGGATATTGGATTTTTCTCTCCAAGTGTGGAAGCTGTCTGGAGAAACTGGAGGAAAGCCTGGCTTTTCCAGACCTTTCATACAGGAAGAGTTACATTAGATTGTCAGGTTGAAGAGAGCGATGGAGCATAACATTCATTACGTAGATACTCATTTTCCGTCCTCCGGTGTAGGTCCAGTCGTCGCCGGGGATTTAAACTCTCTTGTTATTACACAAGAGAGCTACCTGGTCATAGAACGAAGGCTGACTGGAATCCTGGAGAATCAAGCTGGACTAAACTGGTTAACCTAAAGTATTTTCCTTCCTCCTTTACTCTTTTTACTACGAGCATAAAAATAGCTTCGTGAGGAGGTAATATAGCTACAACAGAAAAAGTAAACAGTGACTAAACTCTAGGGCCTTTACCTATCAGGCTCCTCACAACTCCTACTACCTGGTTTGATTAGCTTTAGCTTGACTGACTCTTACTTAATGAAACCACCATTCAAGACTCGAGACATGATTCAAAGAGTAGCATAAAGGAAGGAATAATCGTGCTAACTTACATGTTCAGGTAGAATGGAGCACAGGTAGAGTCGGCTGATGAGGCAAGAAGGGATAGACTTTTGACATAATAAATTCCTCTGGAGCGTATTAAAACACACACAAGAATGAGTACATACTCCGAGGCAGGTAATCGGTGAAGCTGGTGTGCTAGACGGAGCAGACAGGCTGGGAAAGGGCTAAGGGCTATGCTCAAATCTTAATTTTCTTTTAGTGAGCACGGATAATCATCGTTTCCTTGAGTTGGCTGGGCAAAGCAGCGCAAACATGGAACACGGCAGAGTTCGAGAAGCCTGAATACATACATGCTGGAACGACTGCATGTGTTCTTGGATACAGCAAGTCTTATCCAGGAATCTAGATAAGCATTTGCTCAGAGCAGTCTGAGAACAGCCATCAACCAAGATAAGATGTGGTTGGTGTTGGCGTTTCTTGGAGTAGGAATGAAGCCTTCCGCTTTTTCTTAATAGCTTTCTTGTGTAAAGTCAGATGATTTCTCAAGTTTTCCTTCATTGGATTCTTGTAATACATAGGCTCTTGTCTGGAGAACTTTCAAAGTTGAAGCGTGTAGGGGGAAGGGAGGATGACTGTAGCTGAATTTTTTATATCTACAAGTCTTTGACTTCCAGTAAACTCAGACAAAAAGGAAGAAATCTCATCAATGTTATGCAATTCTACATGTCCGATTCAAGAGTTGAGGAGGAGAGATTGAGAGATGGAAATTAAAATAAATTGCCTGGATTCTGCACTGTGACTAAAATAAGTTACAGTGTTTGTGTAGAATACGAGATGAGGAATTCAAAAATGGGTTTACGAAACATACAGTCCGAATTCATCAAAGCACCGCTGAGTTGTTCGATCACAAGGCGAGGTTGACACACACAGGTTTTACATTTAATGGTGCTGCGTGCGCTTGGCTACAAGACTCGTACGCCGTTTTAAACTTATTCCGGAGAGCTCTAACCCTCCGTACATCACAGATATACCACCGAAAACCCAAACGGAGTAAAAACTTACTATTATAGTGTAGCCTCGTAAGTTGTGACTCACAAGCACGGAAATTCTAGGCTGTATAATTTTGAAAATAATTAAACCCATATAACTTTTATGGAAAAACTTTGGAAACACCAGTTCTCCATGAGGTACAGCAAAAACTATTGATATGCAAGTTAACGTTAGAATTCAACTTTTAAAATTCCTGTAAACTGATTCACGAAATGCCCTATTTAAAATGAGTATGATATCTTCGAGACCAAGTAAACTTTAAAATTCAGTATATACACTCCTGGAGTACTGAATTTCCAAAATACTGTTACACGGAAAAAGCAGTAGAACTAATAGCATAATCCACTAAACCATTGCGTCTTTAACGCACAGAGTTCAACCTCAATTAACTTTTGCTTGCGCTTTGAGTATCGATTCTTTGGGGATTTCACTCCATTTAGAGTAGCTTTCGCTTCGGCGCTATACTTGCGATGCATTATTTTCAATTTCGGAATTCCTCCTGCGTTCACCAACAACTTCGAAACACACACACGTGCTAACTGCACTTGAGAATGATAGTGCTTGAAATAATTTGTTTGAGAGCCGGAGTATGCGTTTTGAAGATGAAGAAAGTGAAAATTTTGGACTTGTGCCAAATACTCGGGATTTGAAACTTTAAAACTGTTTCAAACCCTATGTTTACTGTGTGTGTATTTCTTTTTACTCTGAAAAGGTAGCGTAGCGGTTTTTCAGAGTCCTTAATCTGTCGTTCACCCCGAGAAAGATGGGTGCGTAGCAGATTTGTTTCATCATGCTCCAAGATGTACCTTTGGAAAGCTAGCTTAAAATTCATTCGGCAACCTACAACAGTTATACGCAGGTTGTTGAAACGAATCCAGAACATTTGGCAAACCACAGTAGTTCCAGTCCGCATTTCTAACTTATCAAATCTACACCGAGCCAAGCAGTATGTCAAATGTCAAGATGACGGATGGAAGAGTTGAAAGGTGGCATTCCCTGATTTGAATTCATCAAAATTCCATGTTTCAGTATCAATACGAAAAATCGCTCTTTGATAAATCAATATACTCGGTACCTGCTCGTTGCTAAAATATTTCTTCGAGACTATCAAAAATTGCTCTGTAATCTTCCTCCACTCTTCGCACGATGTTGTGTTACACACTGAAGGATTTTTAAAATAATGCTGCAGGCTTCTTCACACTGAATGCAGAATGAGTGAGTGGTAGGTAAACGGAGAATTTCATCGCTTTTGCGTAATTAGCAATCTTAATTTTCTTTCATAATCGCTTTTAAGTAAAAGTTGAGAAGGGTGTAGGCGAAGCGATCAAGAATGAGTGACAGGCGTAAGAATTATAGAAAACGAATCAAGATTACGCTGGAAAGCATTTAGCGTCATCAAGAATCAACTCGACTCACTCACTTTTAAAATTGCAGCAAACTTGCCTAAGATTTGCAGCTTTTACGTAGTATCTTTCGCTGCATAATTTAAAAGAATGATGATTTTAGTGCAATCTACCTGATGGAATGAAACAGCTTCTCACTTGCATGTTCAAGAGTACCTCTTGTAGCTAGCAACTGGTTTCTTGTAATGTAAACAATTTGCTTGGAAAACGTTGCTTTTGAAAGACGTGCGTAGGAAGTGATGAAATTCTATCTGTGGCGGAATAAAATCCCAAGCGATTGTCACCATTTACGTTTCACATGTCAGCGCTCTGTCTCTCCAACAACTAATCTTTCAATGTCTCCAATCTTCCCATGTCCAGAAGGAACAGAGAGAATGACCACGACCAGTGGTCAGTCTGTCAAGACGTACAAGAATTCTACAGAGTGGCGCTCTTGGCGATAATTTTTTCAATTTCCTTCAAGTTCAAATCTATTCTTTTCCTATAAGTTTAAATTACAGCCTCTACTGCCTATTCTCACACAATACAAGGGGACAAGACGAAGATTACTCTCTAGTCATGCATCACACAGCTTATAATCTCCGTCTCCACGAGATATTCAAACCTATTCAGCGGGCCACAAGATGTATATCATTGTTGCCGGTAACAGGTAAGTTAGCCAGGTTGGCTTTGGTTGCTATGCGAAATTGCATAACCTATTAATTCATTTTTCATTCCTCATCACGAATCTCAACTTGTTGGGCTTGATGAAGGGTAGATAAAAAGGTTTTTTAAAAAACTACATACCAAATACAGTCAGGTAGAGAACAGAATAAGACGAGAATTGAGCAAGACGGCAGTGGAGCACTCATCTCATCATCGTTTCACTCCTGTGTTGCATTTACAGCTGGAAGAGAATGACACCTTGAATCTTTCTCGAGATGTAGCTAAGAAAACTAAAATATGCATTTTTTATATGCACATTTTGCCGTCTTCCTCTGTTATATCCTATTGCAAAGGCAGACACACGATATTCTCTCGGTGCTTAACAACTGAATAAGTAGTACTTGCTGGTCTTCAACTCCTTGTTCCACTGATTCAATGACATATAAATTCAGTTCAGTCCTGCTCTGAAAGAAACTCCACACCTTGCGAGCCTTAGTTAAACCTTATCGCTGCAGTTATCAAGAATCAGTGTAACAGCTTAGCTGGGACTGTCCAGCTCGATCCAGTACTTGTGACACGCCTTAACAAGGCTTAACAAGTGCACAGATTCAAGCTGATCAGATTCACAACAATTCACAATGCACAATCTTGACGTGAGATTTTTAATGCAACTCTCCAGAAAATTCAGACAATAGTTAAGGACGATGCGGTCAATTGGGATTGAGTGCAGCGTGTCCAGTAATTGCTGATTTAGATCCGACTTACTTAATCAAGTGGTAAATCCATACTTGGAGACTTGAAACACTTTTCTGGACGCCAAGATTAACAAGCTACATTTGCTACACAAGTTGCCCTCAATATTAGTCTCCACCCTCCTGGACCATACTTACAATGGTCAACTTCCCTATAACCTCTGACCTTATTAGAGTTTCGCCAGAATTAGAGACCGGGCGATTTACAGAGACTGGTAAAATATAAATGAGATTCATATGTATTTTCAATCGCCGCTCCAAATCGAGGATCCATGCTTCAAGAACATTAAAATTGACAGGGACATGACCATGATTCTCTTACGTCCGTCCTACCTAAAGGCAAACTTGGAGGAATCTCGACTTCATAAATATCGAGGAAACCAATGGGACATTGTGGATGCACAACATCTTCTGACGCTTAGGGTAAGGCCGACACACCTGTGATCACCTAATTCGTATATGAAAGCAATCAGATTATTATCATGGATGCAATCTATCTTTGTCACGACAGCTACCCCTGGCAGTTGTATCTTCCGCAACAATTGTCACTTGAGTATTCGGACGGGCAGATGATGTTCCCTGTCGGTTAATTATTACATGGGATTTATAAATGCTGACAATTTAAATGTGTCAGTGATCCTGAGATGACTACTTTCAAGCTGTTGTGCTAATACTTTTGAATTACCACTTCGTTTGTCTCCATGCCTGTCGTCGTGTTAAAAATCTACCACCTTACTTATTTCCCTACGGTGCTTTCATAATCAATGCAACTCTGCAATCACATGCTTGATTGGTTAGCGGAAGGGATGAAGTTTGCGAATCCCGAGGATTCAAGTGCATTTGATGGGCTACATAACACAATCGCGTAATACAATTCCTGGCCTAATGGCCTCTAATCCCATTAACATTACTAAATCATGCAATTGCGAATCTGCAGACCAAGGCAGCTGTGAATGTTCAAGAATGAACACTTCTATTCAGCCTGAAGACGAAGTCGTGGCTGCAAATGCAGTTTGCGAATTTCGTGCAGACAAGCACTGGCAGTGGAATCGACATTTTGGCAATCAACCCTTCAGCTTGACATCTATCAACTCAAAGATCAAACACCGTAAGGCAATTAGCGTGACCATTCAATTCCTCATTGCCCTTCCTGCGCCGTACTACCCCCTTCTTCCAATTCTTGAATGTTCTTGATCTAAAAGCAGATAATATCTTCAATCCCGCAGGAATCCAAACGGAAATCGTGAAGCACATTTACTGGTATCATCATCAATGAGAAGCGGAATAAGATGTGAGACTGTCTCCCCCCCTGGTTTCTCCGACCTCGTCCTCATCGTTCCTTGTCTTTAGTCCTTGCGCGAATAATAGATTTTATTGTAATCAATTAATGAATCCTTCATCTTCGTTCATTCCAGATCCAACAGGTTCCTAGTGACCTAAACTAGCTCTGAAAAAGGCCGAAGACAGATGCGAATCTTAGCGGTGTACACACTACACTAAAAGGTATTTTAAAAAAGTGCTCTCCCACGCAATGAATGAGTTAAGTGACCGAATGACTTGATGTGTGGGATTTTCCGCCCCGAAACTGGGTGAATTCCTCATCATCATCACTAACTCAATCTCTGGTACAGTTTAGCGGTACTAAATTCAAATATAGAACTTACCGCCCACGTAAAATAATCCGCAAACGTTTATAGCAAAAAACCTTAGCAGTATATTTCATGTTTTGATGGCTTTTCACTAAATCCAGCGCCTGAGACACATCAATCTTCACCTGAGGGATCACGGAATCTTTGGCACGAATGGCAAGAATATTTGCATGTAAAAACAATCCTTGTTATTTTGCCTCATCTTCCGCTTTTATCTCCTATCTAAGCTCGCAGCTTGTCTCACACATCCAAAATAGCATCATGTGAGGTGAACATATTGTTTCAAACGAGGATCGGAGTGAACTGACACACGGAAGTCTTTATCGCGCACTAAAATCTACATTCCAATGAAATCTAATTTTAATGCGTAACTTTTACACATGTAGACCAGGCGTGATTGAATAAAAAATACTTATTTCCCACCCAGCCAACACACATTGAACATAATTTGCATTCGTCCCATTTTCAGCTATAAGCATTTCGAACACGGTGTTTAGCTACTTTTCCCCGCCATGTTTGACAAGATTAGTTCATTCACTTACACTTTCATGACCGCCTACACAAAATTTTTTTTTGGTTCTTGCCTGAGCTTCTGACTTGACTCCTCATCCTGATTGCTCTGTTTCAGAATTAGGTCTTTTAAACATGAACAAATTAAGCGTTTCTTAAACGCCACGGAGGATTTATATCCTCTCTTTGGCAATTGGCTACCACCCAAATAAGAAATTTGGAGGAGGATTACACACAATTTGATATCATGATTCAATCCAAGAATTCAGGCATTGTACCACGTTAAATGCTTGACACTGCCTTCACTGATTCTCTTCTCTATAGGCATTGCACTTGCTTCCTATTTTTCTTCCTCACATTGCAATCTGTCAGATTTAATGCATTAAATAGCAGGTTGCGTATGCCAATCTGATTTAAATTTCTTCAATTTAGAGCCTCTCGTTTCGACTAACTAATCTGGAATTTGCATCCACCCAATCTCCCGCTGCTACCAGTTTCTTAAGTGGAATTATTTAAGACGGAGTGAGAAAAATCCCACCTCTGCTTCATACTTAAACAGATTGGATTTCAGCTTTGAATCAACTAAATTGTCTGAGTGAAACCTCTTTTTATCAACTCTAAAGCTACTTAGGAAACTGAAAGAGGACTCGCTCTTTGAGTCAAGCTAAGCCAAGAACCTTAAATGATTTGAATGCATTAATCCTGGAAAGTTGTAGCTTCATCAGGAAGCTGTCACATTGGCAACGCCTGTAAATTCCTTACACCGAAGCAAGCCAACAGTCCTTCACACAAAGGCTACCTCAAGAATTCCAAAGAAGATTACTTCTATCCAACGTAATCAAAGTCTGCAATTATTCAATAATTTAAACAAAACTAGTATATCCGCTCTGCCCTTCCCCGTAATTAATTTCAATCAAATTCAGCAATTATAACGAATCTGCTCGGGCGTTAGCAAAAAATTCGCAACTTCTCACATCAACTATCTTTGAATCTGGTTGAAAGTCAAGTTACTGTAATACATTTGATTTGCTTCTGTGCTTGTTAAGTAATTCAAATATTTGCCCGTTCTACGTCAATAGTGTCGATGCTTAATCATAAAACTAACGAATTAATATTCACCTGCACACACCTGTACCTGTAACTTGAATTCTTGGCCTGCACAATCCCATCAAATTTTCAAAGCATTCTCACGCATGCGAAATGCCACATAGAGGAATAAATAGGACTCGTATCAGATTTGCAAGTCCTAGCTAAGCTTAACTATCACGTGTGGATTTTTCAGCGACTTTATCCATCCGTATCCACCTGCCAATTAACCCCGCTACATACACATGACCCGGCTTCAATCCTTATTTGAATGTAGGAACTTCTCAAGTAATCCTTTTACGTTAGTAGCATTTAGCACGATTTTCATTTCGTTTCGTTTGCGAATTAACGACTCTGGTCGCAAAATCCTTTCGCAAATTATGCCTACGCCTGCCTGTCGTAAACGACGCGCGGCGATCATAATCAGAGTCTCAGCAAGAAACCTGTGGTTACCTACATGCCCTTCAATGCGTGATGCACTTTGGGGTTGTATAAAATGGCAATTGTAAAGTCGTAATTGTGGATTATTATCAAGCATGTCAGCGTCAACGTGCATTCAAAGTATCCAAGTATGCTAAATGCACAGTTACGTGCAAATAGCTTGCCAGTTACGACCCGGTTTAGCCCACGTACTTAGCGGAGAGGTTATGGATCTTTTTGCAAATGATTGATAATTGTTAGAGTTTGATGTTCAATTCCGACTACTGCACAAACGGTATCACAAGTGACACGCGTAATGCTTTTCATATTCTTATTCTCCTTTCTGACCTACATCCTCATTTAAATATTCTCAATGTCCTCTGCGAAATCTAATAGCTTCCCTTTACCGGATTGAAATGTACTCGATAAATCTGATTGCATTCAGCCTGCGCTTGAACCTCATGGCTTTTCTGCAAATTATCAACCAAAATCAGTGATGACAGCATCCTTGACATCTTCCCGAACTGAATTGAACTGCAATCAATTATTGGCATTATTATCAGCTTTTCAGTAGCACTCAAGTAGTGCAAACGAATACAGAGTAAGTGTCCCTAGAAACTTTGGTTAACATTCTTTGTCCGCATATTGCTTCGCACGGCACATGCGATGAGCTGAGCAACCAGACCAGATTCAAAGTTGATTGATCCAAGCGGAATGATAATTAACTCTGAACATTAATGGGAATTAGGAGGAAGGTTTTTTATGAACAATTAGAATTGTCCTGGGAAAGCTCAACCACACATGTCACATCCAAGTCATGGTGCATGACAAGTGCAAAGAAAAGGACGCAATGCGGGTAGAATAAGATCCCAGACTGATGAGCGGGCCTCTGGGAGGATCAGAAAGATTCTGCTTTCAAAGGAATTTTTCACCGTCAATCATAAACCTGACCCTTGAATATTTTTCTTGCGCAAACAAAAGATACCACTTGACAAGAAGAAGTGCAGGGTAACCTCTAGAACCACCACCGTGTTTAAGTTTCGGTTTCTTATAAAAATAGCGACAGACACACCTGTAGCACAGGTAGGTTCGGCTTGCAGGAGGCTTTGCAGAGGAGTATATAATAGAAGTTTCAGATTATTTCCTCCTCTATGTTTACAATGAACTTGAATCCTTTTCAACAATCTTTGATTAAATACTAAAGAATTCCTACACTTGTTAGCTGGCTGCTTGCTGCCTTGCCTTGGATACTGATGCTGGAGGCCTCGGTAAAATCTAGCGGTAGAGGCCATCAAAATGATGTAAATGTGATGTAGAATAAAAGCTGCTGTAAACATTAACACAGCCTCATCAGAAAGTAAATAAGCGACTGAAATTCTTGATCGTGATATCATACCTTTCTCAGCAATAACCCTCTTGAGGGTATCTGAATGTACAAATAGATGAGCTCAAGAAAAAAAACTGGACAGCTCATTCCCACATTTCCTCTTCTTCAATTCTTTACCGCAAGCAACAATATCATTAGTTTTAGCTGAGGCTAAACTAAAAGAGTTGTATTATTTTCAGAGACAGAGGCTATTCCGTCGTGATTTCGTAATAAAAATTCATTTCATCTAACTTGGAAAATATTTCATCTAATGGATAATAGCCGCCGGATGTAAAATTCTTATTTTCTTGTCCAGGAAGGATATGCTGCGTGCGTGTTGAGTACAAAAGAAGATGCAATGAAACCATCACGATGTTAATTTTGAAATTATGTCGAGATATTACTTAGGGCATGGCTGGGTAGTGAGCACTCTCCCGTTGCTCATCACTCCGACGCGAAAATTCTCACCGGGGGTATGATGAGCAACTCATCAAAAAATAAAATGTTCCAAATTTCAGGTTTTTTTGACTCGAATCATGTTTTTATAGTGCCTACTGCTATTGTACATGTGTTTCAGGAGTGTCAAGTCGAAAATCTCGATTTTTATTTTTTTTCAGGTGATGAGTAAGGAAATTTTGGTGAGTATACCACGTATACAAAAAATCGTTATGAATGTCGTGTTTTACAGTCTGGGATGTTTGGGGACGTAGTGTGAGTATTTCAGGCTAGTCGGCATAGTCTACGGACGTAAGAAACGGCTGTTTCTGCTAAATCTAGCTCTTGCATGGTTATGTCCACGTAGTCACACCGTGCTGAATGGTGTTTGCTTTCCATTGCTAGCTGACGTGTCATTCTTGTGCTCATGCGCATTGGCGGGAGTTTGGCTCTTTGTCCTGGCTCTAACTACAGTTGTTTCTGATGATTCTGCAAGCTTTTGTGGGAGCTTTGCTCCTCTAAGAGTATTGCATTGCAGTGCACGATGCTGTGTAGACGTATTCCTGTAATAGTGCAAGTCAAGGACGCGTATAATTGGCGCGCATTTCAATCACTTGTGGAATCATTCGGACACTTGCAGACTATATTTGTTGAACCGGTCAGAAATAATTGATTAATTTCTACATTTGACGAGACGTGAAGCATTTGACGCGGAAATTATAGAGATAATAGAATTAAAATTGTTCTGTGTTTATCGGTACAGAAAAACAACCATTTCGATTACGATGGTAACCAGACCCTCTCATGTCAAGAAGCTCCATCGATATACTGAAGAAATAACTTCTAGTGCAAGTGAGTCGGAAGAATCTGAGAATTATTCAGATTGTGAGGAAGTTCAGAAGAGAAAAAAAGGAAACGCCAACACTCCAAAACGGCTACGAGCTTCTCTTCTTACTACAAGTTCTACGTCAAATAAAACCAAGAACGATGGAAAAGGCGGGAAAAAAGTTGGAAACGGTAAGCGGTCCTTGAGCGTCATGCCACTCCCTGCGAAACCGTTAACCAAAGATGTGCTGCGTTATAGCCAGCCATTATTTCCAGACAATTCCGAAACAAGTACATCTTCCCTCTATTCTCCATCGAGTGGTTCAACACAGTCTTCTTTTGATTATTCTCAACCTTTCACTGTACACGAGGAAATCTCTGAGGACATTATCTTTAAGGACCCGCAAGAAGTAGAGCCTTTGTTCGTGAAAAGATTCACAGGGAAAGACGACGACAGTGGAAAGGAGCTACCGTTTGAATTTGAATCTCTCTGCGTATTTACCCCTCTCGATTTAAATTCGACTGTGTATGAGGCAAGGTTTAGATTATTTTCGAACGGATTAGGGAAATACGTCATATATCCAAGAAAAGTAACCGTAATTTTCGTCAAAACTCGAAGGTTTATGATTGGGTGGAAAACGGAGCCACCATCAATCATATACTGCCTTGATGTGTGTACTACATATCCAATGTTCCTGGAGCACGGTGTTATTTACTTGGGACATCAACATCGGGCAGATTATCTCACTCCGAAGCTGCAAAGGGGAAAACATGTGTACTTCACTATGTGCTGTCCGATATGCATTGACGACGCCGCCTTAGTAAAGCAGGCTGTATTCGTATCTGGCATTGAGAAAGGTGGCAACTTGTATCGACACCTTTATAAGGTAAGTAGGATTCAGTTTTTTCATTGTTCGAATATAAATTTGTTGGAGTTTTTAAAAATTTTATTGCGTTTACAATATGTTACCAGAATCATTTCGAATCCAGTTTGGCTATGAATCTTTACCCGACCATTCCATCAGTCAGAACAACTGTTGCCTCCCGTTGTAGTAATCGACAAATCAGAACAAGTTAAGCACGTCTTGGATATGTTGGTCTCTACACTTTCTCCTTTGAGTCACGTTGAAGATCCTTACTTCCGGCTACATCATTCATTCCTCAACTCCAATTACCAACCAACTACGCGTAAAACAGTTCATAATCTTTTGATTGAAGAAGCCGATCGATTAGTAAGTTGAGCCTTTTATCCCAAATGAATAGCTTCATAACCAAATAGGAAAGCCTTTGACGCAATGACTGAGGCACGAGGAAAAATATTTATCATGTGCTTACTAGGACGCATCCATGGCTGCCAAACTCCAGCGTGTGAACTCCACTTTGTGTCTTCTAACGGATATATGGACTAGTAAGGGACAGAAAGGAGTGATTCTCAGTATCTTGACTTACATCGATGACGACTTCAATCTCCAGACTGCCCTTTTGGATTTAACGCAAATCAAGGGAAATTACGATGCGGAAAATATTGCGAAAGAGTGGCGCACATCCTTGGCCAATCGGGGCCTAGCTCTTAAGGTAACCTCGTTTACTTCGATCTACGGGTTTAACGTGTTATCATTTATGAACCCTGAGTTTGTTTTTACATGCAGCGTGTTTTTACTGTAACGGACTCGGGGAGTAACGTTTTAGCTGCAATACGTTTGTTGGATAAAGATTCCGACATGCTCGAGGAAGAAGAATTGCTAACGGAGTCTTCCGAACCACTGGAATCCGATGATAACGTTGTTTCTCATGACCCTGAGAACGAAGTACGAATGGATACTATCATGACATCCCTATCACACATGGTGGAACTGCATACACAATATCGATGCGTAGCTCACAGTTTGCAATCTTGTATTAGAGTTGCTTTTTCCATACCTGAGCACAGTATGATCAGTATGGTTCTGAACTATGCTACCAAGCTAGTTGCAACGTATCGTAAGCGTTTAACTGTGTCGGACGCATATCGAGAAATTTGTAAACGTGGATTGATCGCTGCTGTCCCGACACGGTGGAACAGTTATGTCGATTGCCTTATAAGGCTGACGGATGTAAGCAAACTTGTACTAGAATTGCTTCGTACATTACATTCTATTTCAAGTTCTCTAAATGTATTTTCGCTAATATTTATTATGTAGGTGGATGTCTTCACTTCTATCTACGCTGTTATTCGATATAAGAAGGAAGATTTGAAAAGTCCTGATGCAGGTTCCTTACCAGGATTACCCGAAGTTGACGATTACGTTCTCTTTGTTCGTTTGATTAGTTTATTGTCGCCTTTTTCGATTTCGACAGATTCCCTCCAGGGCCAAGGGATACTAATTCATCAAGTACTGCCCCAAGTTGCTCGAGCATATCACGGTGAGTTGTCAATACGCCCAGTAGAATATACACCGGTTCATTTTATCTGCCAATATTCAGTTTGATCTTTTTTCTGTAGCTCTTCAATCATTACCTGATGATCAGGGTGACACATTCGGCGAATTCCGCAAAACTCTCATGCAGCAGCTCACCTATTGCTTCTCAGCATTATTCAGAGATCCTGTGATGGTTATGGCGACGATCCTCTCCAATAAAAACAAACGTTTTCTTCGGAAATACGCTAAAGGTAAGTTTGCACTTTGTTCAACAAACGTAATTTCGTTTCAGATTACTTTTGCTCAAGTATTCTGGAAAACATGTTTTGATCGTGTTTCAGTTTTTGGATTCGCAAATCCCTTTAATGCCCCGTCACAACTGGAAGCTGAAGATATCGTTCGTACCCTACCACCATCGGAGACTGTTACTCAGGACCCTCTGAACGCATCAGATAGTTCGAATTTATTCGACTCTCTGTTACTTTCACCATTCAAATCTTACATGAACTTGCCCTCAACAAAGCAAACCGTGTCAGATGTTTGGAGGCATCATCGTACTACCTTCCCCGGTTTGTTTCAAGCTGCACGCTTCTTTTTCTGCATCCCGCAAACAACTGCATCGGTAAAGGCTTTACTGGTGCTCAACGACATGGTCTACATAAAATTGTCTAGCTTTCTCTTTTTATTGTAGTGTTTCTTGTGCTATTCAGGTAGAACGCGAATTTTCAACATGCGAAGCTATTGTTTCCAAGTTACGTAGTTCCATGAACGTCACCACATTACATGCGTTCATGCGTTATCGTCGGGAAATAATCAAAGCTGATGCAATCCCATATACCAAAACACCTAATCGGCATATACCCGAGGTTTACTGCAGCACTCACGAAGGTTACTCAAGTTCGTTCCATTCACCCACTATTACATGTGATCAGCTAACCTCGAAATACGCTGATCTTCAAGCTCGCTTTAGACCTGCTGACTGAATAGTCTAAGGTCCAATCACCATGTTGGCGGATGCTTGAACCATTATAGCGTTTAATTATTATTTCATGACACCATTTATACTTTTAATCATGGCTTCCGTCCTAAATTTTAATCTCTAGTTTTAGATAAAGACTTGCATAGCATGTCCACCAGTAGTCTTACTTTAGATAGTACTTGGCGGTACTACTCCTTGTATTAGTTAGTGCCAAAATTAAATTGTGATTAGATTTTTTCGTAGTTTTGTACATATCCAAATACACGATGTTATGTTACGGCATTACAGCTAGTCGGCGTAATGTACTACTTTATTACAAAGAGCCACCTTTCAATTCAATACCATTTTTATTTTCTTATTGTAGCGGATGCTCACTTACTGAACACATACATAATAAATTGTGCAAATTAAAACATTTTTAAAAGTTAAGGTGACATACGAAGGTGGTATACTGAGTGTAAAATCAGGTTGATTACATTCCAAATTACCAATTGTACCTCACAACGTCCATTTGCGCTACTCGTATTGCGGCGCGTAAGCGGTGGGACAAGCATCCACACGGTTTATTACAAAAATATCCACCAGACAATTTAAATTACTACTTCGTTTTTATCTTCGCACCCTCCCCAATAGCCGTTAATTTTTTAATTCATCTACCGTTTTAAATTGTTTTTTAAGGGAAAGCTCGGGATTTGACGGTATTAATTGCTTATGAAAACTATCAGTGTGCCTCCGAAGATTGTATTTCCGGGTAAAGGCAGCGTTACACATTATACAATGGTAGGGCCGCTCTTTGTCTACAAACACCAAAAAAAAGGCCAATGTCGTCAATAAACATTATTTTTTCCGATTAAAAGTAAAGAGTTGAGGACAAATTCGTAGATACGCTTACCACGAAGATCATTATTTTTGTTTCTGTCTGTTGGGTTTCGTACAATCTTCTTCCGGCCAAATTGACAGATAGATTCCACTTTCCCTATGGTATGATTCAGGTTGTGCCTCTGCAATGCTTCTATTTTAGCAAAGTTTCGGCCTCATTCGGAGCAACTGAACGGCTTCTCTGCGGTGTGCAACTGCATGTGTCGTGTAAGCTTCCCCTTCTGAATAAACCGGCGTTCGCATTGGAGACAGCCGTATGGTCGTTCTCCTATGAGACCCAAAATACCATTACAAGGTTAAGTAAAACAAATTAATATGAACACGACATAGTAAAAATTTACACCTATACCTAAACGTACCTATTTTTTCCATGGTGATAGGGCGTGCAATAAGCTTTACGCTTGGTCAAAAGGTGAAAAATCAAAAGCAGTCAATAGTAAACAACATGCAGACTGCGATGGAAAAGGAAAATAATTTAAATCCTCAAAATAGTTGTGGCGGGAGTTAAAAAGCAAGGGTATCTCGGGGGAGGTAGTTATGCTAAGTTAAACTCCAGCATACGAAATTTCACACTAGCAACAGGAGCGCAAAAGCTATAGGTATCACATGATAAACTTATCGCGTAACGGCGGTACTTTGAAACGCGGCACATGGTTAACACCGTGTCGCATAACAGACGAAGTAAGTGTAATTCACGGTCTGTGACAGTAATGCTATTCAATCGATGCAACAAAATTTGTTAATTTAAACTCACGTCATTGTTTAAGACCAATTTATTTGAAATTTAAAAAACCTACCTGCATAAAAAATTTAATTATTTCATAGTCCTTGGTAAGATAAAATGTCTGCGAGGCAATGCTCGATAGTTCTTGCGTAGACTCACGCTTATCAGCATTCTTTTTGCTCCGATACGAGATCAGACAGTTTTGATAATGAA
This sequence comes from Sminthurides aquaticus, assembly GCA_906901655.1. Taxonomy (NCBI): domain Eukaryota; kingdom Metazoa; phylum Arthropoda; class Collembola; order Symphypleona; family Sminthurididae; genus Sminthurides; species Sminthurides aquaticus. The sequence continues at coordinate 3,898,826 of CAJQTT010000010.1, forward strand.
ACTTATAATCATATTTACTTGGTAACATAATTTTACAGATATTACACTCAACTGGCACAAGTCCATCTACGGAAGGTGCGCCCATATGTCTGCAAATTTCTTCGAGTTTTGCAGGAGTCATCTTTCGAATCAACAACGGCTTCACTGATTCCTTACTCAAGGCCTTGTACCCCTTATCGTCAAACGACGAACAGCATGTCAGTACATGGGAAACTGGGTCGTCTTGGGGTTCGTTTTCATGGCCACATGTGAAGCAACGTAATCCGCTGGCAATAAAATCCAATAAATGAAGCGAATGCTGAAAATGATGAAAAATTTCGGCGTAGTTGCTGGCACCAACAATGCATTGCTCACCACCCAAAGTCTTTCTACTGCAATAAATAGGAAATAAGTTCAATATTGTCTTGGAAAATGAAGCATGGGCATTGAAGTCAGGTGGGAGCAGTGGTGCAGCACCAAGTGTTCCATCGTTGTACTTGAGAGCATGCGTAACCCCTTGTCGATGTTGGAATAATTCTTCCAAAGAATGGCAAGAAAACTGACAGGGAACGCAGGTCTTGGCCGAAGGATCATCCAAGCTCTGAAGGTTACAATGGAGCGTCAATACTGGAATGTAGAAAATACTCATCAAAACCCTTACAATTTACCCAATATAAATCATATTTTCAACACTGCAAATGCTCACATGGTAGTGCTGGTACAATAGCCAACTTTTTCGGTACGTTACTTGAAACTGGTACTTCAGAGGATACGTCCATGGAAAGCTTTCGCTTAGCAGCTTTCTTCAAATTATCCGCGCACTCCATTACAGCATCCGGAGACCGGGGCAACCTATCGAGTTGGAGAGAAGTATGCGCAGTCTCTGAATTAAATAACAAAAAATCAGTCAAAAAAACCAAGTAAATGACCAGCACGGTTTCAAGAAGTAGGTCATTAAACACTTAATGGATAAAAAGGAGCATTCGTTAAAAGTAATAACTCCAGGATCGGTTTGATTACCTGCTTTCTGAGACGTCTTTTCAAGGCGATCAGTATACGTATAGTATGGACTGCCTCTGGAACATCTTGCAGCTTGTCAACGGCGTCCTGCATTGTACGTAGTCTATTGACCACATCTACCAGTGTGGCTTGCATATCCCTCTTTTCTCGTATTGCTTCGTCCGGATAACCTGTGGTTAGAGAAAGTAATGTTGAAGAAACAGTGGAAATAAATAGATATGCACATCAGTATTGCCAACTTACCGATATCGAAATCGGGCAACTTTCTTGAAACAGGACTGTTGCCTAGACTTCTACCCCGAAGTGGTACTTTGGATTGACCACCTCCACGTGGAGCAATACCTGTTTCAAAGAAATAATGCAATGGAATTTCATTCAGCATAAAACCGTGTTCAGCAAAACTGAATACTAGTTTTTAATAGAATTATGTACCCATAACAGTGCTAGACATCAACGGCGACCGAAAGCTGAATGATCCATCAATGTTTTCACTCCCGAGCGGGGATGGCATCTGAGACAGGAAAGAGTTCCCCCCTGCGGATACAAGCACAATTGTGGCAATCATAATTCCCATAATATTAAATGATTAACACTCGTGTTTAAATTCAACCAATTTACCTGAAGAATCCAGTTGACTTGAGCAGAGTAACTTTGTAATGGGAGTATTTCTCTCACTATTTTCCTCAACTTCTCCAGCATTAGTTGTCTCTGAATTATGGAATTAAAATTTACCAATAATTAGTTCATATTTGCAAACAGGAAACGTAACAATTGCAATTTACGGGTCTAGAAAAATTATTTGAACTAAATGAACATAACTACCAGGGCCAATAATTTGCTATGTATTAAGTTTTCTAGTAATTATTAATCAAATAACTTACCGTCCGAGTTTTCGATGCTTTTACCTGACGATAAAAGAAAAGAGCGCTTGAAAACGTCCTGGCTCATCTTTCTTGAATATTAGAGGGACACTGGAGGATTTGTAATAAAATATTTAGGGATTATTAATTTTAATTAAAAACAACTTGAAATCACTTCGGCGCTGTTATAAACTGTACTCATGCTCCATACGTAATGCAATAGTGATGTACGAGCACACATATAGACGACTGGAACCAACAACACAATCCGCGCACTTATTTTCAAACCCCACTGCGTTCCACACGAAATATACTATAAGCAGAGACTGATAGTAGCAATAACACGGGATGGATTTCAAGAAGTCTGATGAGACACTCATCGCGCACCAAGACTTCACCGAGCGGCGAGGACGCACCTCCCTTTCTCTTTTTCTAAAATCTCACCAACCCCAAAAATCCGGTGAGGACTCGCCGTGGCGGACGGTCTCACCGCTGCACCACCCAGCCTTGACTTAGGGATATAAAACGATTTTTTTTCATGACAGAGCGGTGCTATTTCCTACAAATATGACATGGAATCTAGTGTTTTGAACTAAGAAACACATGCAAACAATGCTTTTGAAAAATTTTACAGTTCTGCAAAACACTATTTTCATAATAGGCCCCAGATTCGCTCGGTTTTTCTTCCTAAAACATCGGGAATCTTAGTGTGCCCCGATCGAAGCAAACCCAGCCTCAGCATCAGATCAACGTGAACACTCTACATGCTACAGTGTGCGCATGCTGCTGTTGTACAGCGCAAACTACAATTGTATTTAACCTCCGTGCTGCGCCATCTATGAACTCTTCTCATAACTCGCTGCTCCGTAGTTAAAAGAACGGTCATACGGTTGTTCTCCACAAGATTCGCGACTTCAGTTCTACTAATTCTGCACACTTTTGTCATTCTTGCTCGGAGCAAACAGGTTGAAAGGAATACTCTAGAAAATTACATGTTTCTATGTTTGTGACATTAATCCTATGTAACATGGCAATAGTGAGAGAATTAAGAGGCTTAAAATATGCAAATCAATTCTTACAATGAATGATTTCGCATGAGGATTTCGATATTAAAAAAGAGGCAAACTAGTATTCACTTATTCAGTCAGACTCTTCTACTTCAAGGACGATGTGATTGTTCTGCGTCAAGAGTCAAAGTCATCCTGGTAAAAAGTTATAGCTACTGGCAAAATAAAGATACCCTCAAGCTGTTAAACTCTTTTCTATCCATACATTAATTTTTGCACAATAGGTACACTGCCGTATGACCATTACAAAAGAGCGTCAAATTCGCTAATTCGCTCAACTAGTAAAAAACATCTTAATCAATAGTTTTAATCTTCAAAATCTACAAGATTCTCCCTTCAAAGCCCAGGAGAACCACCCGGAACGTTTAATTGCACGAGATTTCAAGATATCGGGCAAGTAAAAAATAGCAGTAAATACTTAACTCAGAGGCGTCTCCCCTCTCTATGCATACATTGAGCAAACTCAGTTTACAAAGAGAAGCTGTTTACTGGAGGATGTTATTTGTGTTAGCGAGAATGAGTCTAGTTTACTCTCCAGCTCACTCGCAACGACAAGCTAACCTATAATTAAAGCGTTATTTTTTCTTCTCAAGATTTCGCGTTCCAGTACTGATAAGTTAATGTCAGCTTATACACATAACTACTAATCATTTCTCTCACAGACCACTCACTGATTTTAGCCTACGTTTTTTCTATCAATTAATTTTCACCTTCCGTAATATTTTATTTTCCTCTGGACATTGTTGCTTTTTTCTTGGTACAGTCCAACTTGAATCCCATTAGCAATACATCCTTGTACATTCTGATACTGAGTAGCCGGATTATAAATTTAAAACGTGTAGATGTATTCAACTTTCAAAGTTTGTAAGCTGACAACTGACGCCATCTGTGACGCAAATTCATTCCCTCTTTTCCATTACAGCATTATACCAGTTTAAACTAGTAAGAGAAAAATTCTCCTTACAGCCAGCTCTTAAGGTTGAGACTCGAGGTAATTCGATAATATCAATTACAGATTTCCACGCTCTATTTCATTCACGGGAAATGGTATTAAATTACATCAAAACTTCTGGAAAATTTTAGCAATCTAATTCACCAACACAAAGCTACATTTCCTACGGTTGAGAAATAAAATTCCCACAAGATCTTCACACTAGTCAAAGAAGTAATTATTTTCGCCACATCAAATTCGCGACAAACCGCAAATAAAAAAGCAAGCCTATTCGCGTGCTACTAATAACATGATGATTAATTTTTACCAAAGAAATATCATAGCACGTAAAGCATACATTTTGAAGCTATTAGGTTTGCATGTTTATAACCAGTTGAGCTTTAACGTGTTAACTACACGGTTGGCGAACTTGTGGTTTGCCTTATTCCTTGCCGGTTTTGCAATCATAATATATTGAACGATGAACAAACTTCATAAGTTTGAAGGATTCAGAAAACGACAACGGCACAGTTTGTCAACCTGATTCATATCACACAAATCAAGCTCCTTAAAAAGTCCTCCTTGAGAACAAGAATTCCAGATACCCTGCCACTTCTGAACATATGAATCCATTTGTACATAATTCCTTTGAATTTTCCACCATACTGACGCTATTGATGCAGAAAGCCCAAGCCAGATGAGTTGGTTCCAAACCAGTTCATCATAAACTAGTACCGCAATTATCTTCTTTACGAGAATGATTGCGACTTGGAGGGACAGTATATAAACTTGGCACCCAGCAGCATGCACCACTGCATAAACCAAACAAGGACCCACCATTATGAGGAAATCCATTGTGTACCGCGTGTGTCACCCTTTGAAATTCCATAACAAATGTGACATTCACAATAGGGTTCTCCGTAACTTGCAAGTTATAGGGTTACAGCAGCGACCTGACACCTGACGCTTACAGTAAGAAAGCAGGAGCTACATATTTTCTCAATCCTTAAATTCACCCCTCAATTTGCTTACTTCACCCCCTCTCATTATGATTCGAATCTCTGATTCTGTCTCCTCCTTATTCCCTCACTCACCCTTCACACAGCAAGGAAGGGATGCATTAGAATTTATTCATATTATTGTGTAGAAGGTGGGGAAGTGAGACGAGTTTCACCCGCGTCACCCTAGCTTACATGTGGAACACATGAATTGCATTAGGAGCCGCAATTTTTTAACATTATCCCTGCCACCATTTTCAAAGCACATCAATAACGCACCCAATCTGGACGGAATCCACCCTCTTGCAACCGACATAAGAATCTTCATTTTTCTAGCTTTCCCCTCCCATCGCAGAATCCACATCCTGTTTTATCCAGCATTTAAAAAATCCCACACGATTCTCTGTAAAAATTCCTCTGAAATACTCTCGACCTCTGAAACTGTATTTAGCTTGGAATTTGGAATGGAGGGGGGACGCGTGCGAGTAAACCAGAGTCCAGGAGGATGAATTTAAACTCGGAACGGATGATTTGCTATTTGTATTCAAAACACGGATAATTTCTTCACATCTCCAGCAGCTATATGTAGCTAGTTGTGAATGCTTAAGGCAAAGCCAGCCAGAGAAGCAAGGGCTAACAAGTTCTCTTATTTCAGTATTATTATCTTCCCGGGCACCCTCAAGAAGAGCAAGTAACGTATGGGAGGCGAAAGCGTACCATGATCATGAAAAGGGAGAGAAGAAGGGTTAACAGAAGAAGAGTGAGGGAGAGAAGTAAACCATAAATGGAAACCAAAAATAAACTACACCTTTGTCCTGTCATTATTTATGAGGCATGGAGTAAAATTTTATAACAAAACAAAAACGAGCCGTTGACATAATACTTGATTAAGGATTGTAAAATCCAGACGTTCCAGCTCCACCGTAACAATCCATTCAACAACCTCTGGCTGGCATATACACTAGGACTTTACGCGATACAGAAATAATAACAATTCTCCAGCTAAAATTATACGAGATTTTCCAGCTTTCCGTTCAATTATTATTACGTCCAGCCGGATTATTGGGGTTTCTGAAACACTTGCTCATTGTAAACTGTTATACGTTAAGAGCTGTGTGACATCCTCTGATGATCATGGTTTGGGCACGCTATTCGGATCCGGTTTTGGGTTTAGCCAAAATACAATTCACCGTAGAGCCTGTCTGTGACGGAGAGGGCTTGGATTATTTAAGCAGTTGAAGCATATCTAATTCCATTCATCAACCTACAGGATTCTCCCCTCAGCGTGCTAATTAATGATGCTGTAATCAAAGCTCAAACCAGTTTCCTCTTCCAACAAGCATTCCAGCTACTGTACTTTCAGACCCTGCCAGCTCGAATCTCTAAAAATAGTCAAGTATGCAGGCAATTTTGCTCACAGGTGCACGTAATGATTCTAGGATGATTTTTCGAAACAATCGTTTTTGTAAGCACTGCAGCTGTGTTTTTGGTGAAAAAAACTACAATTAGTCAGTTGCGGTTTAACAGCTGCAGTGTAGCGAAATTGTAACCAAAATTGCATTTTAGGAGCCAGGATTATGGGTTTGTTCTAGAATACTTTTCTATTGTTGCTGTAGCAATTAAGAATAGCAATTGCTCTGATACTCTAATTTACTTTCATGACCGGAGGCGCAATGAAGTATGTGCAAGAGAATTAGGTTCGTTTGGCTACATACTTCGGCAGGTAGTTTATGTGTCACCTGGCTCTTATTTTTGTAGCTCTGTTTGAGCACTGAGAGCAGCGCCAAAATCTACATCCTTTTTGCTAAGGAGAACGCTGTAGTAGTGGTAACAACTCAACGAGTAAAAGGAAGTCAGGAGTGCAAAGTGATAATTACAAATATGGTTGTGAGATAATAACAAATGCCGGTTTTCGATTAAGCGAATATGTATCAAAAAGCTGGCTAAAAACTCGCTGCGATCTTGTTCTCTTCTTACTGCTCCACCTTTAAAGCAAGCTATGCTGTGTCAGTTTATTTGTTTCAAATGTAATGTTAACTGTTTCGAAGCAAAAGCTAAAGCAGAACACCTAATCAATATTACCACAAAGTAAAAGATATAATAACGAGTAATTATCCGCTAATGTTGAATTGAAGATAACTCATAATCTTTTCCTGTCTACCTACATCTGCCACACGTTACAGATAGCTTGTGAATTTAGTCGACTGACTCTCTAACATGGAATTCGCATTAGTCTACTGTCGTTTCATGCTAAAAAATACCGGAAAGAAAACGGATAGAAATTTTCGCACCATACTTACTTCCAAAACTCAGCTGATCAGTTTGGTAGCTTGTTCAAAAGAAAGAGAAACCGACGAGTCTCTATGGATTTTGGCAAGAATCACATTAAGTTTTTTAATCTTGACTAAAAAGGTAAACTTGCGTGTGTGCGTTATGCACTACCATTGCAAGGTTTATTAATCTATATATGATATCTAAGTATGCACTTTTACTATTTTGATAGATTTATTGCCGCTTCTGGTTCTTATGCGTTGCGGTCCGTGTTGCAATTTCTCTAATCCAGAAGGATTTATGGTCAAACCATCTTTAGGTTCAATCCACGAGCTTTACTGTTTTAAAGGTTTTCTGCAGCAAGTTTCCGCTAGCGTTTGTTCCATAGCTATGCATCGCATGCATAATCTTAAAGCTTGTGAATCAATAATAAACAATGTAACATGTGAACAGTCAAATTAAGCTTTCAACTCCCGCCTAAGCTTGAGATTTAGTTGACACGGTGCGGTAATTCCCAGGAGGAGTTAAGGAGATGCATAACTCTTCACGTCTCCACCTTTTATTTTTGCAAGCTCTTTCAGACTTACTGACTTACTGTGGGAACTTGAATCGATGCCAAAATTAGCTCTGCAACGCGTGTGCTGAGAAACTTCCGTAACTAATGTTTTCCCCGTCAGAATTTACACAACTTTTCCTTTCACAGCGCCGCGTTTGGCATTGCTCGGGCCAGTGGATTTCAAAGATGCGTGAGACGTGTGTAAGTTCGAGGTAGGGCGATAGTTGGTATTTCAGGGAGGCCAGGAAATTCATGAAAATTAAATCGACTAAAATAGAACCTGCAGCAGACATTGCAAAGGAAAACTTTTGCATTGCATGGCTTCAAAGTGTGTAAGGATGTATGATTATGTCTGCGAATAATCTGCTTTTTGGATTAATAAAAAATACAAACATATAAACTTCAGTCAGTTATAAAACAGCATCTATTTCAACTTGTTCTCCAGTTTGTCTCCTATTTTATATTGCTAATTGCAATAGTTTCTTTTGACTATTCCGGCACATAAATTTCAGTTACCCCGCCACCTTGAATAAGTAACCGTTTCGCATTATTCCTTTCAAAAGAAAAAAAAGCAATGCCTGGAAGAACACTAGCGCAATCTTTGGAAATTCTTGGTGGGAAGATGAAGGACACGCTGTGGCATCAAATGTAAACCACGACTGCGGCACTATTCAGTATAACTACAAACTCGTAGCCAGTTTACACAGCTTACTCAGAAGTTCTGCAGATAATTGAGGGTATGCTGAGATTTGGTTCTTACTTCGCAAAGTGCATTGAACGCTTTCACCGTATTGGTAGAGTGCCATATTTTAATCAACACGTTGTAAAAACAAACCAAACTTATGTAACCAAGGATGATGATGGATTGTATATAGTTCCTTGTCCAATGTCATTCTGCCCTGATCTCATGTGGGCCTTAAGATCTTTGCGCAGTGCAATTTTATTACATCAAAGTGTAGATCAAGCATTACTTGATAAGGAGTAAGATTCAAATTTTCCCAGCCGTATTTCCCTCAATGAAATAAAATGAACATCCATAAACATTTGGGAAGATCTCAAGCGTATCACATTCATCCACCAATGTCTACGCACGACCCAGGCCCGGACTAAAAGGTTTTACATATTTCCAGCGTGTGACAGTATACACAGATTTGAAACCGCGTTCAACTTAACCTCTTAATGGCGAGAAAATAATTAATGCTTTGAGTAGTTTTATGACATTTATTGTTTTATAACCCAGCATTACATGATTTCGGCATGCACTTGCATATGATCACACATGTGCCAGTGCAGAACATGCAAAATGTTCTAAGCTAGTCTTTGCATTTTAAATCGTCACACGAATTTCTGTGTACAATAAGTGTAAATTGTTTTGAGATTTTCATGGATCACCATTCGTAGCAGTTAAATATAATATAATATAATATAGGCAATATAAATTCATGCTTTCCAACCCAATAATTAATATTATATACCCCGCAAGTGTAATTATAACGCACGCGGCAGGTATGCGGAGAAACTTCAAGCATATGGATTTGTTACTATAATTATTTTTTCAGGGCTCAAATTCAAATCAGCCACCGTCAGTTGCAGTGGTTGAACTGCCGAAGTTCGTTTAAGACTGGGCACCCTATTTACGCTTTCACCCGGACGTTTTCGTGAGGTAAAATAAACTTCCGGAACAAAACTGATGATGCCTAAGAGGATGCCACTAGCCAGTATAACAAAAGCCAGAATAAAGTTATTGGTAGTAAACGGTTTCACAGGAGGCTGGTGTACAGCCTCAAAAGCTTGAGTCAACTGCATGAAACGCTTTGTTTTTCTCTGCGCTTGTTCCCGCATCCAAGATTTTCCGTTTACATACGCACTACGAAGGGTATCCTTTCTCCACTTTATTGTATTTCCAGTGTCACGAAGATATCCCACCTTTTCGTTCCAAAACTCGTAGTATTTGGAATGGCGTCGAAGCAAAACACAATTTGATGAACTGCTGGGATGATTCTTGGATTCTAGCAATGGTACGAAATAACCATGCAGTGTGAGGTTTTTCTTGATGATTGATTGCGCTATTACATCGTACTGAATGCAAACAGTCTTTTTTGTAGTCACCGCCGCCACGGTACACATCAAACGACGTTTCTCCAATTTCATGACCTCTCGAATTTTAACCAAGTCAGGATTTTCTGTTCTATTCATAAAAATGTTACTATCAAATCCCGGATGATAGTGGAATAAAATATTGAATTCCTTTCTCATAGCAGCAAGCTCTTCCCACGTCTTGGGCATCGCTTCCGGTTCTGGCCATGTCAGGTAAGACATAAGATCGCTGTTGTATGCCGTGCATACAATTAGCGCAAAGAAAAAGAATACTGTTGCAAGTAGCTCAGTTCTGCGAGGAATCCTTGCCTCCAGTTGGATAACTGTTCCAAACGGAAAGAACACTGCATCATAGAGGGCGTCTTTGGGATCTTCTTCATCAGGTTTCAACTTCAGCTTGGACTGAAGGTAGAAAATCGGAATTGTTGCGAGGCAAACGACTAAAATGGAGATCCAAAGTTCAAGACTAAATGGATATAGAAGCGCAACCCATTTTATCGTTGTCAGGGGGTGCGGCGTGTAGAACACAAGCGCATAGTTATCGAAAGCAGTCGTGAAGTCAACATAGCCATATTTTGCAAGATTTTGTCCAAGATTTGTCATTATATCCGTATCACCAGCTGTCAAATCGCCCATGTAGCCATCCCAAGTGCCATTTGGCAGTTTCGCGAATCCTTTTACAGCTAACAAGTCATTGCAGGTTAGATTAAAATGTTGGCATACAGATTTTGAAATGGAGAGGGCCATGCCTCCATTGACCTTGCCTTTAATATCCCTCGTTGCGTACGGATTGATGCCAGGAGTAGCAATACGAAGCGAACGTTCCTGATTGATTTCCAACTCAGTTGGTAACCTTAGAATAGGATCAGGTGCATGGATCCATCGTCGATTGAACACAAAGGCTGTGTCTAGATCTAGAGAAATTCCTGCTTTATATTTGATAGCTTCAGCAGCAGGCGAGATGAAAAATTTTCGTAGCGAATGTTCTGTGTCCACAAACATAAAATTTGCCCATTCTTGCCGCAACCTAGTCACCTCCATTACGGAATTTATCCACGAACGATAGTACATCTTCGCGTCGGCGCCAAATATAACAAATTGCGTCCGGCTAGATGAATAACGGAAGTCTCGAGTGGGTACGTGAGACAGTAATATATTGGTCGATACTTCGATTGACCCCCATTCTTCAAACAGTAGAATATTGGCATCAAAATAAATGCTTGGCTTCTGAAACCCAAAAAAGTAGTGACTACCCGCGGCATAGGAGCGCAACGAATCGCCTAGACGTTGTAATACCGGATACGAATTTTCCATAAGCTCAATTTCAGGCGTAGATATAGTACACTTTACCAAAAGGAGAACGATCCAAACTATTTTCAGCATGGCTATAAAGCAGCAGTAAGTGCTCAATGAAGTTCAAATCAGGAACAACAGCACCACAGAGCCAAGACTAAGGCAGAATACTGATCTTAGTTACACCACTAGGTAGACTATCGGTTTGACGCCACACTTAACATACTGTTATTTCTTACAGTCAAACCGCTAACAGCCGCATAAACTCTCTCTGATTAAATCGATGGTGTTTACAGCTATGTATGCTGATTTGAAATTCACAGAGCTGCTGTGAAGTGTATAAGCACAAGTCGTAACTCCTTCCAAGACAAGGTTATAAAGCAGAACCTCATGTAGAATAAATAATGTCACTCCTAGTGCGTCAGGTAAGCTTTGGAAATAGCTTACACCATAACTACTGCCAGCTCCAGTTGCTCCTCTTCCTTGTTTTTAAAATTCGGATTTATGTAATAATCACTGACGCGTTACGAGCAAATCAATAATCTACTTCAGTCAAAGTGTCACACGCGCTTCCAGTATCACATGGCCCATACATATGCATATAGCTTCGCATAAATCAATAAAAATTTCGAGAATTTGCTCCTACTTCCAATTATGATATGCTTTACGCGATACAAAATACTCGTCCTAGTAAATTTATGCAATATTAATCCTCAAAATTTGACCGAGGTAAATATTTAGTTATGATTTAAAAAACATGTTTAGAAGAATCGACGTAAACGCTCCAAACACTTCTTAAGGAAGTTCCAGAAAATTTCTGAAATTACGCTAACAAAGCTCAATAGCAAACCACCGGCCAAAACAAGAAACGCCAGTATGAAGTTGTATGTATTAAAGGGTTTCACCCCTGCTTGATGTGCAGTTTGAAAAGCTTTGTTTAACTTTGTGTGCAGCTTCGTTTTATTCTGCTGCTGTTCTTGCATCCACGGTATACTGCGTATATAAGCGCTATTTAGTGCATCTGCTCTCCATTTAAGTGTGTTTCCAGTGTCCCTTAGATATCCCAGCTTTTCGTTCCAAAATTCATAATGTTTTGAATGAAGGCGAAGCAAGATGCATATAGTAGTGCTCATAGCTGGGTCCTTAGATGCTACCAATGGTTGAAAGGCCTCATGTATTGTCAGATTTTTTTTCATAAAAGATTGTACAATAAGCTTGTACTGGATGCAAATTGTCTTTTTTTCGGTCGCAGCTGCTAAAGAACACAGCATGCGATTCTTCTCACTCCTCATGACTTCTCGTATTTTAACCAAGTCAGGATTTTCGGTTCGATTCATGAATGCAACGCTATCAAATCCAGGATGTGAGTGGAATATGATTTCGAATTCAGATCGCATGGCAGCAAGCTCTTCCCACGTCTTGGGCATCGCTTCCGGTTCTGGCCATGTCAGATAAGACATAAGATCGCTGTTGTATGCCGTACATACAATTAGCGCAAAGAAAAAGAATACTGTTGCAAGAAGCTCGGTTCGGCGAGGAATCCTCGCTTCCAGTTGGATAACTGTTCCAAACGGAAAGAACACTGCATCATAGAGGGCGTCTTTGGGGTCCTCTTCGCCAGGTTTCAACTTCAGCTTGGACTGAAGGTAGAAAATCGGAATTGTTACGAGGCAAACCACCAAAACGGAGATCCAGAGGTCGAGACTAAAGGGATATAGAAGCGCAACCCACTTTATCGATGTCAGCGGGTGCGGTGTGTAGAACATGAGCTCATAGTTTTCGTAAGACGTGGTAAAGTCAACGTAACCATGCTTTTGGAGATTATGACCTAAACACGTCATCATGTCTAAGTTTCCCGCAGTCAGATCTCCCATGTACCCTCCCCAAGTACCATTTGGTAGTCTCCCGAAACCCTTTACGGTATACAAATGGTTGCATGTAAGATTAAAATGCTTGCATACGGACATTGTAATTGACAACGACAATCCCCCTGTGATTTCTCCTTTCATGTTTCTTGAAGTATAAGGATCTATTCCAGGATTAGCAATGTTAATTGAATTCTGTTGATTAATTTCCACTTCTGTTGGTATTTTTGAAACACAATCATCTGCATCGATCCATTTTCGATGAACAAACAGTCTTTCAGAGTCAACAGCAACACCCATTTTGTATTTAATAGCTCCAGCTGCGGGAGACCTGAAGAAAATATCAAGGGATGATCTTGTATCCACAAATGCAAGGCGTGCCCATTCAGGCCGTAAACGAGTGGTTTCCACGACGGAATGAATCCAAGTCTTGTCGTACATGTTCGATTGTATACCAAATACAACAAATTGTGTTAGACTCGGTGAGTAACGAAAATCTCGAGTGGGATTGTGAGGCAGTATTCCTCCGATAGCGACTTCGACGGATGCCCATTGTTCGAAACTTTCTAGTTCGTCGAGAAAATATAAGTTCGGGTTCAGAATTAGTAGAAAAACGTGACCATTGTAGCCGGTAACTGAACCCATGACCGTCATTATCCGATGTATGACTGGATGTGTTTCTTTCAAGTGTTGAGTATCGCATGGAAATAACAAAAAGACGGTTAGAAGAACCATGGAACATACTATCCTCAGCATGTTTGAAATCACAGCTAATGAAATTCGTAATTCTGAAATAAAATTACGCAATACTGCTTTTATGAAAATCTTGTGCTATAATCACAAGCTAGTTTTTTTAGTTGTGCTATGTCACCGGAGTGTCCTTTTGTTTAACCAAGTCTACTTCCCTTCAGATCTTCGTAAGGTCTAACGTTTTTTTAATAATTAACATTTGGGGGAATAAAAATGGTAACCCAAGTCAACCAGTTCAGGCATAGGCAGCCAAAGCTTACGAATCCTAGCTCTTTGATTCTTAAGAGGCTAGACTTCATAACATTATTCTATTCTACTGAATTTGTGTCCGCCTCTTTCTTGTGTCTAATAATTTCATTAATAACTTATCAAATATTCTCTCTATGAAAAGCAGTTGCTGTTGCTGAACGGCGGTATAACCACAGGTTGTGATCAAATTGAATAAATTGATGAAAGCGTTGTCTATTAGTTGAACTTGAAATTAATCAGGCCACGCTCCGCTCATAAAACGCGCTTCCCGTGCCACCTTGGATTATGACTGTGTGCCCATAAGCTTTGACTTGTAAACTATTTGTGTTGGGCTTTCCCATTCAGTCTCAGTCTTACACTTCAAAGGACATACACCATCCATAAACTTGAAGTCTAACGTAAGACATTTCATTCCGAGTCAATCCTTTTTCCTGTTCCAACCGGTCCTCTATGGAGTTTTAATATTGAATAATTGATATGCGACTATCTATATTTTGCTTAATTTAAAGTATGCCTGTACTAAAATTTGAGACAGTGATGATAAAGGGCCTTTAAACATCGCAAAGCGCTCCAAAATAAGTATTGAGTTTTTAACTGAGGTAAACTACAATTAATCTTTGCAATAATGCTCCACCTACTGCTCTGCACTATTTTATCCTATTGTGTAAAGTAAAATTGCCTAAAAAACAGTACTTTACCCTTTGTGAATACACAAAACGGAGAATCGAGAGCATGGAAAAAATAAACAAATTAACTTTGGCTTCCGCAAAATTTACGACAGCTTCATCCGTTTTTTAAAAATCACGCCCGTATAATCCCTCCTCCTTCACCTTTTCCTAGCTACGTTGCACATGCAACAAGACACATCCCCTTATGAAAAGATCATCTCCCGTGCTCCGTAGCTCCCCACCGCCAGACATAACATCATCTCCGCAAGATTAATGAGATAATTTCAGGGAATGAGTAAACATGTAATTAGTGACAAGTTTACGCTTGCAGAGCAGATTAAATTTTTGCCACAATAAATTCTTCTACAAAATAACAGTTTCCTGGATGCTAAAACATTGTATGCACAGAAAATGGTTGCAAGTTCTCCTATTCTCTGTGCTGCTTATGCCATTTTTGTATTTCCAAGCCGTTTCCTCTTCCCTAAAAAATCAACCTGACATCAATCCGATCACTCCCACCTCGTTAAATTTTCCTTCTCTGGAGGAAGCATGGGGTTCAAGAAGATCTACTCAAGTCATTCACATTCACATCCTAGTTTTCGTTATTCTCTACCTACTATGCAGACCATTCCCATTCGTTCCGTCCACGTTCCAGCGTTTTGAAGCTTGTGTCGCACGTTTTTTTACCAGTGTATGCCTTTCCTTCTACATTTGTTCCCACAACTGATATGTTAATAGTTTGAAGACCTGGAAATAAAGGAACTCAACGAATTGTACGCAAAATACCACTCCAATGGAGACACTTTGACTACATACAGAAACTACTAAACTCGCTAACGTAACATGTGCACCAAGGCTCCTAGGGTGAAGCTTTTAATACTTTGAAAAAAGTTGCACATAAACCTAAAAATAGTGCAGGGGCAAAAAATATATGGCTTTCAACTTAACTTACTCTGACAAGTCGATAAGTTAACTTTGATGTTTTCAAGGATTGAAAACCTCTATACGTCAGCATTACTTAAAAGATACCTTCATTTATTTCGTGTTCTGTCGGGAGCCACTGGGTTCCACACTAACTTTACTGCCCCAATACACTAACCCTCAAGTCACCATAATCAGTCGCATTCAATTTCGCTGATGACACAATAGCTTCCAGCTAACCATTACAACACCCTCAGTGCAAAACACAGCGACAGCAGGATGAGATGAGACAGCTTTTGTGCAGGAGTAGCAGCAAGTTAGTAAAATAACCCAGAGTCTATACAGTACACACTTTACACTTGCATTTCAGCTAAACGCCAACGATGATTCTTTCCCTCCAATCAGACAGTATAAACCTGCATTTGATTTCACCTGATTTTATCAAAATCAGGGCAATGTCTCACGACTTCCATGCGTTCTTGAAATCGAAAAGCATATAACTCTTACTTTTGCATCAAATCTTGTATCTTCAATCTTTGCCACGGTCTTCCCGCTCAACATGACCCTAAGCCAGGCTCATTACCGAAATACCCCGAGCATCTCTGCCAAACTCTTTTTTCTGCCTGCATGTGCCACACCTGAAATGAAAGTGAAGGTTCCCACATCTCCGATACCCACGAAAATCATAACTTGGCAAATCCGTGCGTGTCAACAAACTGAATTTGATTACTTCATTTGCAAACGCATGTTCTACCACTTTGAAAACATCAGATAGCGATACAATATCATGCGTAGCAAAGCATTGCATAGCCTTTTCCATCATCACAAATACATGATCTGTGCATGCAATTCTGTTAGCTTGTCCAGTTTTTTCTCCAATAAAATCCTGCTCTCCCTCTCCCTCTCGCCTACTACTACCCGTCGTCTCCGCCACAATCATATCGCAATCAATATCCTTCAAGAATCTCAAGAAACGGAATGAATTAAGCTTCACAGACTGTATAAAAAATAACATACAATCTCGTCAGCAACATGACGTAAAAAATCCACAAAATTTTACATACATGCCCACTCCGAGAAACTCAATCAAAGCTGGCAGAATGACGGGAAACAGGATGAGAAGTTCAGCCTTCTTCATGTAAAATAATCGGGAAGAATAAACAAGGATCTTTGCAATTTTTCTCGTGATCCTCATCCTTGTATCGATTAACTAAATTACATCTAATTCGCTTCCATGTCCCGACTCACTCACTCACTCTCAGCTTCAATATGCACAGCCCCATTTCCATTCTCAGCTCCCCAAAACGTAGTTGCCCAATTTATCATCATGATAACTAGGCTAGGAAGCACCATAAGGGAATTTCCTCTCCGCAAAGTAAGATGAAGACGAGATGAGACGACTCCATTTCATTTCCTTATTTGCCAGCCTGTATATTATACCTATTTATTATCCCGTCTTCGGACTTTGGACAGATAGTCAAAGAGACCAAGAGAACAGGGAAGCTCTTCCATCTCCAAGGCTTCCAACTTTTCTACTCCACCACATGTACAAGAATTAGCAATTCTACAGACTGCAATTTATAATAATGAAAACTGTCACTTGTAAATCCATTGGGTTAATAATTTCAAATGCTCCGCTTGAAGACTGAGGAACAAAGCGAAAGACAATTCAAAGTACCGCAATCACATATAGTTTTAAATCTTGTCTCTCTTCAAGTATCTTTATTGACTCACTCTAACTTATTGCCAGATGAAACTAATCCCGGCTGGAATTGGTATCGCAAGCATGGAGTTGCATAGCATTACTGCTTCTCCAAACGCAATTATTGTTAAATCTTGCCCGTCTCTTTGGTCTGGCTTGGGTCCCTGGAGGCCCCTGGGGCTTAAGATGAGAAAGAGAAGAGAGGCTGGAAGGAGCAGCCTTGATTGCAGATGCAATATTCAACATCATTGCCAAACCTCTTTCCCTAACAATGCACAAAGCGCATAGGCCACAACCAAAGCCAAAACGGATTTCGGAACAGCCGACAGCACTGCTAGCCTTTGCGTATGGAAATGAGCTGTGTTTGTTAAGCCTCATTGCATGAACTGCCATCGAAGAGTCTGTGATACAGACGAAACAGATATCGCTTTTGGCACACTGTGGCTTTTAAAATTATATAAACTAATTATATTTAAAATATTGCCCTCCGTAGCAACTTAATATCCTTTTTTGCTAAAGAGCCATTGGCATCAACCGAGAAATACTGAAATATGAGACACGATCTGGCCGTCCTAGGCCTGCTTTTCTGGCTTTGATCGATTCCACCTTTTTAAGCTGGGTTGTGTCTTTTACACCTGTTTCAAGATATGATACGGTGCTCTCTGAGGGTTACTTTAAAAATACGGACAGCGGACACACCGCGTTGGTGCTATGCGCTTAACGCATACAAGATGCAAAGCATTTCAAGGTCGTACTGAAACTGAAGATTGGTAAAACGTGTTTCTTCAACGTTCGATGAAGCGATAATGCAGAAGCTGAAGTAATTTTCAAAACCCTCACACACACGCATTTACATGCATGTCCTAGCTCCAGACCGAAATGAAATCTTATGTGATCCCACAAAGTGCATAAAGCCAACAAGATGCAAGGAAGCAACCACCCAAAATCCAATGAACCCACACACACGCATAAGGCAAGCCCTGTAGCAGTGGCCATTAGTTGTCCATCTAGATGGAGATGATCCTTGCCTAGCCTATGCGGGAAAAGATGAAGAAGATGCGTATTCTCTAAAGGCGCTGGCAGCGCCGCGCTGCTACGCAACCTCAAAAGCTTATGCGTGAGCCTAATCTTATTTTAATTTAGGTAAATACACAAGCCCACATGCACATTATTCATATCTTTCTGCGGTCTTCTGCCCCTCTCACTCTCCCCTTTCTACGCTTTTGCTAACTAAGCAAAAGCTAAGTAAGTTACAAGTTCCGTCCTTAATATTTTTTGAACGGATGAGGAAATATGAAAGCTAATACGTGAGTTCGGTCCCCCGATTAGCTCCAACCCAGTACGTCCAAGTCCCAGATGATCACGCAATTCTACGCAATGCGTATTTTATAAGCTTCTTAGGCTAACGAAGAGGGAGGGATGAGAGACAGGGAAGATAACGGAGACAGAAAGAAAGGATATGGATTTGATAAAGGCAAAGATGAAACATGTGGGTGTGGGCTTTTAATACTACAAGACGAACAAGTCCAAGCGCTTTTTTTTCAATCCCCCAGTAAGAGCGACCTTAAGGAATCAAACTTTTTTCTCTTCGTATTCATACCATCAAACATCAACCCCAGCCCTGTTTTACGAGCAGATCTTCCGCTATAATATGCATCCAGTGCAGAGTACAAGCACAGGGAGATGAACCGCAGATCAAGAAAACCATCAAGAAGATGCAATTCACTTTCAGCATCAACCGCACGCATCCCTCTGTCAAATGTGAAAATACAGAGCAGGTTACTCCCAAAACAGGCTCCACAAAAGGGCACAGATAGATCACACGTTCTGGACTAACTCCCTGGAACAAAACAACCAACGGAACCAGTGAGTGCAATGCATTGCAAACAGAAACAAGTCTCTGTTGGACCATGTCCCATGAATAAATGAGCACAGACCGACACACAAGACCAAATCAAAGAGAAACTTGTGCAATTTTTATGACCGATTCGTTGTAATTCTGTCTTCTGTGAATTCAACTCTTGCTATTTTCTCATCCACGACGTCTGAGTTTCTGGAGAAAGGGTCGCTTGTCCAACCAAGTACTCTGAGCTAATTCAAAGCCTATAAAATCCAATATAGTCCAAGGGACCATATTCCCGACGGAGGCATGAAATTTTGCTACAACAGCCCAAAAACTAGGAGAGTAGGACCGCACCACGTGCCCTAATCTTGTTCCCTTTATTTCCCTCGTCTTCCTAGGGACACTTCATGATGGAGAAAGCCGTAGAAAGGAAGAAATTATTATTATGCGGAATCATCCTACCGGAGGGGTCTGAAAAAGGGCTCTGGTTACAACCCCAAAGGACTCGCCCACAATTCCCGGGTATCTTTCACAATTCTACAAGTTGCGTTCTATCCGACTTTATCCGGGGGCTCATTCATTATTCAGCGGAAAAATAAAGCACATTGTCTTGTCCTCCCCTTTTCTCGCCCTTATCTAAATTTACACAGAGACTTCATTTGTTGACGAAGGAAACATCCCTTGGAAGATACCCTTATTCATAAAGCTCTGCAATAACGATTCAACTACAGCAGCCAGCCAAGGGACAAGAATTGTGTGATATGAGGAGATTAACTCGGAATTGTGTCGCTCGACTGGGACACAGTACAGCATTCAGTGTACTTTTTTTCTCGGGATTATCTGCTTCTATTACTCCAAGCTTACTTGTCGGCTAAACGTAATCGGAATTCCTGCAACAAAAAGTGTCATATGTTACCCAGTCTTTGCCTTCCCTCTTCTGAGCTCTCCTATCCAAGTTGTTATTAAACTATCGATTAAATTATCAGTTTCCAAGGGAAGAAGGCAAAGCTTATTTGCTTTACTTTACTTGTCCTTACTTCACATGTCTCTCTTTGGCGTCTCCACTTCCCTCCTCACACATACCCCACCCTTCTTGGTTATCCCGTCCCCTTCTTAAAGGATGATGAAACCAGGGTGTGGAAGGGCCATTGCCAACCTAAATTTACCATGTGGCTCTCAAGCAAAATATTCTTCAGACCCTCACACCCCCGTCTGTGTCGTAAACTCAAACTCCCTCGCCCTTATCCTTCACAAAAATATCTGCCACACAAGTAATATGTGAAATGAACCCATATGAACATTTTAGGCTTGCTTGTTATGCAGTCCGTGTATAGATTCTTAGATATGAAACCTGCACATAATCTAAACTTGTTTCATACGTAGGGTGCGAGCTTTTGGATTTATTTGGCTCTGGGAACGGTTGAGGATGCATAAAATACCAATTTGTAATTACATGCCGTTTCCCTCCCCTATTTTCTGATTACTTGGGACGTATAAGGTGATGTGATCTGGTGCGTGAGAGCAATCAGCTGTGCTCCGGGAAACATGATGTAAAATGGCCAAGAATTTTCAGTGGACATTGATGGCCCATTGCCTCCTGTTAGCCCTGGCTTTTGACCGTATGAATGAACATGTAATTTCGGTGGTGATGCATTTCCATGTAGTGCGTGCAAGGTAACAATGTGCAGCCCAAGGACTTCGGGTTAGGGTTCGGTGTTTGTGTGGATTTACTAATTTCTTCCATCCTCGCATTATAGTAAGCAGACACTCGTACAACTTCCTCTGCATTTTCTAATTATACGTTCCTCCCACACGCTACTATGAGCCGGTAATTACTTGTTAATTGAATTACTCCCCGACCATACCCAGTCATTTCTCATCATCTTCCCATCTGACACACTGAAAATGAGATAGGCATAAAACGTTATAACTGCATGATCTTGATGCTGATGACAATTCCGGTTGGACTAATTTAAATTCGATTTAGTTTTCTTTCATGCTCTCCGCAAGACAAACGAGGATTTCTAGTGTCCCAGCTATAAAATTAGTGGAGCGAAATTCCAAACGTGCGTAAAAGAGTAAAACACCCGGGTGTTTAACTTCTTGTCACCAAAATCTTCATGGGAAAATGCAGCTGATAAAGACCGGAATTCCTGCGAATGTTTCAAATTAACCAAGTCTGCGTTTGAAGTTTAATACTCGAGGGCTTATGTTTCCTTAACTTGAGAAATGCATTGAAATCGATTTCATAGAGAAAAAGCGCATCCTTTTAAATAACCCGCGGGGGGAAACGTAATTAAATCTAGCATAGTGGGCAGAATGCCAGAGAATCAACCGTACATCCTTAAATTCATGCATACGACAATGGTTAAAGGATTTGATTGAAAAGCGATTGCCTTTGAAATGGAAACTATTTTGATTTGTAGAGAATCAACTGGAATCAGACGGAATCAACCCCAAAAGAAGATGGAATGCCCTCCGGCCCGGAGGGCTGCATAATGCACTGCCGGGTTGGCAGGCCGCCTGGGCACATTTAGCTTGTATCTGCTTTTGTGTTCTCTAAGGCTTACCCCAGCCCTAATGTATGCGGGTAGAGAAGGAAGGAGAGAAACTAACTCACTCCGTATTCGGGAACTTAGGTCGGGGTTCTTACTTCTTTCCCGGCTCCCACACACTCAGCCACCCTCTCAGTTTCGGTTCAATCAATACTTCATACATGTTGTTCCTGAATTTTTGTCAGCTCCGCCAGCCATAGCTTTCTAGCTGTATGGTGTGTAACTTTATTCCATGAAAGGAAAGCACTTTTCCTGCTATTCAGTTAGAGAAACTGCGGCCTGTAACACAGAATCGGGTAGTGCCGGTTGCTTTCCCTGTCAAACTTACTAGCTACCCTCCTCCATCCTCTATTTTCTCTCCCCATCCCTTACATCTGGTCCTCGCTTGAGCCTGGAATAAGAGATCCGAAAGAGGGCATTATGTATTACCTGTATGAAATGCATCAACTTTCAAGGTTCCAGTCACCGGGTAAAAACAGCTTAGCTTTCACTCAAGTTCAGGGTTGCTGCATCTATGTCGGCAACCAACCCTTGTTAAGGAGGAAAGAAGCTGCACTTTCCTCCCTCATCTCTCGTTTCGTATTTTCTCCAGTCCCGAACCAGAGGAGCAGCTCCAGGCACACACAATACAGAAGACTCCGACGCATGGAATTTGATGTGGGGAAAGAGACAAGCGAAACAAGTTTCTCCTACCCGGTTCTCAAAGCCCGGCAACTTTTACAACCCTCTTTTACTCTACTCTTAGCTGGCATTGAATCCGAGAAATGGGGAAATGCAATAGCATATTGTATCATTTCAAAGGCTATCACGCCGCACTAGTTTCAATGCTCTCTGCATCAGTAGAATCCGGTTTCTACCGTTTCTCAAGTCTCTTAGAGCCTAAAGTTCGGATGCACAACAACTTGAGATTTTTGAAGTGCTTCCCTTGGAGAAAATTCTTGTCAAGTTCTAGCTTCAGAACAGAAAAACTAAAACGCTTCCAGCTATGCATGCAGAGCGTCTTCCACATTCTGTCCTCCGATGCAAAACTAACGCATAACAGAGTGACAAACTGGAGGAGGCTAGAGGATTCTTGAAATAGATGAAATATATACTCCTTCATCCTCTGCCGTCACTTCTTTACTTGATAGAGCTGAAACTTGACACAAAAGCCACTGTCTGAACAACATCACCCTGAGTAACTAATAACAACCCTGCTTTCCTAGACCAAGAGTCCAAAACACGATACAGTCTCTTTCTTTGCTGAAAGCAACGGAGTGCTGACTTTGAAAATCTGATGCGTGTTACCCGGGTAACCAGGCTTTGATCCCCGAGAACAAATATCGACTACAAATTTATTCATAAAAGCACATATATATACGCATTGTGAACAGAGAACCGTGGAGAGATTGCCTTTCTCCCCATTTACGAAAAAGCTAAAGGCAGACAGTAAGGGAACGCACGGCTGCACGTTTTCAGTCGAGTAACTTTTCCAGACGATAACAAGTCCGTTCACTTTAGTTATTAAGTGAAACAATTTTCATCTTCCGTTTAGTCTAAGAAAGAAAGAATCTAGTCGACAGAGTAGACATACGAAAGCAAGCGAAGCTTGATACATGTGCTTCGCTATGAAATATTAACAACGTATCAGCTTCCCACTAAACGTGGCTCTAGCTACCAAATAGGCAAGCCAGTCCGCTTCTTGGATACATGCCTTCATGGCTTCCATCATCATCTCCCGGCAACACCCACTTTTCACTCTTCTACTACTTAAAATCCTCAAAAACCTTTACACACATTACGTCGGCATCTTTGCTATAGATGAAAAAGAAAAGTTTCAGTTCTACCTTCAAGAAATTCAAACAGATCCTCCGTCCAGAAGCTACTCCTACTCCTACTTGAGTATCAATAAGACCACCAAGTAGAACTTAGCAAGCATTATGGTCGCCGCAAAAGCGAATTGAATGAATAATGAATCTATGTATATAGTTCTTGAAAACATCGAGATGAAGTTCCTTGTCAATATTAAACTAAACGTAGCGTAGCACAGGGGTACTAAAGTTAATCAGTACAGTAAAGTGAAGCGACTTCAATACATCAGCATTGCCGCTGGCTGACTAGGACTATATGGTCTGTCACTTTCAATCAATTTAAGCTTCTCTAATCAGTAAATGATATTATGAGTGTTTATACAAATGATAATTGAGTGAAGGCGGGAATCCTTTGATCCTTTCATTGAATAATGCACAGAAAATTCTTTAAGAGGATTTGAATCTAGCGAGATTTTCGATTTTTCTGAAAAATTACTTCTTGACTAGCCCAAAAACTTGGCCAAACGAATTGGCCTTGTAATCATAACTAAAAGTATTAAAACTTCAGAAACGCAAGGCAGTCACAATATCAGAAACAACTTCATCTTATTTTTTGACTTCTCCAATCTTATTTTTTGACTTCTCCAATCAATTTATTTTCAGTGAAAAGTTTTACACTCTATGGGTCTTGTCACATTCGTGATAAATGGATTTGGTAAACTGTTAGTTTGTTAAATTGTGGATACAATTAATTAA
Organism: Sminthurides aquaticus; assembly: GCA_906901655.1. Taxonomy (NCBI): domain Eukaryota; kingdom Metazoa; phylum Arthropoda; class Collembola; order Symphypleona; family Sminthurididae; genus Sminthurides; species Sminthurides aquaticus. The sequence continues at coordinate 3,922,997 of CAJQTT010000010.1, forward strand.
GACGGAACTAATTTCCAACCTTCGGAGAAACTCAGCTGAGGGGACTTACAAACATTAGCTTGAAACTGCTAAGCCTTTAAACCACAGATAAACAGACGCTAGCGGAAGAGATGAACTTCATCCGGTCCCTTGAGGTCCTAAAGTTCTAAACGTACAAGGGAAGAAGATGAGGAATGGGACTGAGTTTGAAGAATTTGGCTGAACAGTCTGAGGAAGCGTTATGTTTAAGACGAAAATGAGCCTGACACTTTTAAAATTCATCAACATTTCATTCACTTTTACGGGGAGGGTGCAGGAGGAACGACATAAAGCTAGGTTGCCCTACCCAACTTTTCTAAACTGAAACGAGGATCTTATAAACATAACTTGGTATACTGTAAGCAGCAGCTTCCTCTTTCGTGGTTAGGTGGAGGGCGTGAAGAAAGCTTAGAGGATCCGTTGAAACACTATGCGTGTGTCTGTATTTACTTCCTCCACCCCAACTGTCTACGTTAACGCGTTAACTATTTACCGGCGGCGGGGAAGTCGAAGACGGAAGAAGAGAAACCCTGAGAGAGGGAAGGAAGTAGAGAAAGATGCAAAATGCAGGAGGGGCTCATCTGTCTGTATTATTAGTTAGTAGCTATAGTGAATTGTGGATCTGTGGGCTTCTGTGTTTAGGAATGTGCCGTTAGTTTCCTCGTCTTCCTCCCTCCACGCAATATATTTTAATCCCCTACAGGAATAGGGTAAGATGAAGAAGAAGAAGGATTTCGGAACCAACGACCTTACGCATACGCTCCTGCGTAACTGACGCACATGTCATTTTCCCTCGTGATTTCTCTCTCATCTTCTCTCTAACATAACATGCATCATCTTCTTTGCAAATCTTCTTGCTCTTCCTACTCTTTCTCCTGTGCTTAAAATAAATGACAGGCTTGATGACGGAAATATTCTAGTGGCTATTTGAAAGAGGTAAATAAAATTATGGATTGAATGAATGAAATACAGATTGGAAATGAATGTACCGTATAGTATGGTATGCAAGTTATTGGTGAATAGCGTGTGTTTGATAAATGAATATTTCTTCAATCATTACACTCCCACGCCAACGCTTATGACGATGAGAGGCTATAAGAGAAACTTATGAATGAGATAATGGGTAGAGTGGGTGTGGAAATGAGTTTTATGCAGTAAGTTGATGCAGAGTCAAGTTCAGATGGCAATAATAAATGAAATATAGTATTTCCCGTTCAGCCATTTGGCATTTTTCACGTTGCCAAAGAGAACTGCAGTGAAAGAAACTACGGATTTGCTTCTGCAGTCTCCTTGAAAGCCAGGTAAGGAAAAATATTATCATTTACTTACCAAAAAAGTCCTCCCAGGAGATGGAGCCATCAGAATCCCAATCCGCGGATTTATCCATCTTATTTTTTTCTCGGATGCACCGAAGAAAGAAAAGACGAGGGAAGTGTCGCTATTTCTTAAAAGCTGAAGCAGGCATGAAAAACGTGTACACTTTTCTACAGTTTTGCTCTGTCAAGATTTTCGTTGAACTTGGGGAATTGAAGGAATTCTCCCCGGTTGCTGTTGCTAAGCTTCCTGGAGTTTTATCTTGTTCTTGTCTTGATCTTTTCACTCTCCTTCTCCCTTGTCTTCCCATTTAGTTTCCCTTGCATTAATCTTGTACACTTTTCTCTCTGTCTTGCTTTGTGTTTCCAAAAGAAGTGCAAGATTACACTGTGTATTTTCCTTGCTCTGTTTCTTCTTTTCTTGTTGCACAAACTTGTAGACACTGCACAAGCAAAACTGTTAACTCAAATCTTGACAATACAGAACAGACCAAATGTAACTTTCCCACATGGTTTACTCACGGGAGTAAAATATTTTTTCTCCATTCGTTTGCTCCACAATTTTCTTTCGTATAAATAGCCGAATAGATGCTGTTCCTCCCTGCTTCCTTCCAGAGATTTACTTTCTTGAACCGCACTGTTGTGTTATGCAATAGAAGAAACCTTCGACAGCAAACGAAACAACTTCACAAAAAGTCCATGGAGACCGGGTAAAACCGAAAACGGGGAACTGATCCACTCCACTCCCCGCGTTAGAACAAAAGCAAAGAGCTTAGTCGAAGCAAAAATACTTTCTTGTTTCCCTTCACGTATCGGATTATTCCAGCATTTATCTTAATCCTGTTACAAATGAGTTATGTCACTTTGCTACACAAATACGGGCTGGGGCTGGGTGGACTAATGATGACAAACCAGTTGTCTCTTGTATAGAAGAACGAGTTTCTTTAATCCCGATATCTCCCATCAAGTTCTTCAAGCTTTTTCGGTCCTGTAATCCTGGAAGATAAAAAACTAAGAGATTATTTTACAACTCCGTATTGACGTTGCAATTAACTTAATTTAACTCTCTTTCTAAAAGAAGCGTATAGTGAAACTTAATCAAGTTCTGCAGACGTCGAACAAAACGAAGAATTAATTGGTTAGTTCTCGGGAATAAAAAAGAGCTCAGCTAAATGTTGAGCAGTGTGGATGAATACTAATTAAAATGAAACAAGATATTAATTTCTGCCACCTTCTTTTCATCGCTAGGTGTCATCTTTGACTCTTACAACAGGAGTTGGGGAAAATTATAAGAGAATGTACATTTCAACATCGCCGTCGGTAATTTCAGAAGCTACAATAACAAGTTCAGTTTGAGTTTTCTCCAAGAATCAAATAACGTTTCTAGGCCACAAGGCAGTTGCAGGGCTGCTACTAAACTTGTGAGCTAACTTGCATGCAGTGTGGTTAACTATGGGACAAAATTTGACTTAGCTTTAAGACTGACTGTAAACAAGCATAATAAAACCTGATACTTTACTCACTGATTTCTTCCTGTGAAATACTGTAATCGTGTACTAAGCCGTAATGCAATAATCCTGACGGAGGAAAAGAGTCAGCAGAGTCAGCAAAACTTTTATGCCAAAGGGATTTAGTTTCGTGAGGATTCATAGCGCCTTAGAAAAATCTTGTATTTGGTATTAGTTACTGGCGGTCCTGTTGTAACTGGCTCGGAGAGAGTAAACTTGGTATACGACGACAAACGAGAACATTAAGGATTGGTTAACTGTTTTATCCTAGGTTTAACTTAACACACTGCAATAAATCAAAATCTAGGATTGCATTAAAAAATGCTCATAAAATCCAACTCGGAACATGCTATCTCTTTGGAGCGAATGAAGCCAAGGAGAAATTAGCATCCGTTGGATCCTGCCATGATAAATTGGCCTGATGACTTGGGTTGGTTAGTAAAGTATAAAAAGCGATCCGTCTCCAGTATTTCCTCTACTCAATGTTTCTGTCTTGCAAATCCGGATTTGAGAATGTCAATAGCGAATTATTTCTCCTGAGAAAAATTAAGTTTGACGACACCATAGAGACAGAGCTATGCAATCACATGCATACATTTCTTGCGCTACTGTTTAGTTTGCTTTTACCTCGTAAAAATTTCTTGTGTTTTTCTCATTCTTGTCTTGCACTCGTTGGCTTGGTACTGGAGAGGGCAAAAGAATCCCAAAAACTAAGTACATGTCCACTTTGCATTCGAGAAGTCCATGTGATATGGTTGAATTCTTGAGCGCTGATCTCATTACATTCACGTCCACGATCCTCCCGGTGGTAACGGACGTTACTGCATTGCTGAAACCGCTGCGGATTGACTGACACACAACTGATTATTTTGAGGTTTAGAGGAGGCAGTTAATTATTAAGTTGAGAACAAGCACACACTATTGTGGAGTTGATGTAAATGGAGATGAAGCAGAAGACAAGTTTAGCGGAGCTATTCAGGTAAGTAGTAATGTGAAATCCAGCCTCTGCTCCTCTCATCCACCTCGGACATATATGGTCAATCCTCTTTTATAATAATCACTCATTGTGACAACGTTCAAGTCTTGTTCCTTATAGGCAGAATCCTTGTGGCTCCTCACAAAAGCTCCAATAATGGACCACGTACAACAAAGACACTTAATCCATCTTCCAAAGTTCGGCTTCACTCCTCCAAAGTCCTATCTTGCTGGAGGAGAGGCTGGGAGAACAGGTGGATTTTTTATAATTATACTCAGCTTGCATTGTCCGTACCATATGTATTCACTCTGCAATCCATTGTTTACCAACATGGATTCCGTCAATGATGCACAAATCTGCAATTCTGCTCAGCTGAAATTCAGACTAGGGTACCAACACTAGCAATCACTTGAAGGCAAGATATTACAGAACCTTGAAGCTTTGTCTATTAACTTGGATGTAACCGGGTGATGATGCTGTCTTGATCACTCAGGATTTGAAAAACTTGCAAATTCTTCAACCCAGTGTAATATTTGTTTCTAGTGGGCGAAAAAGTCTAGTTGGCATCCTTAATCTTTGCAAACTCTGTAAAAATTCAAAATGATCAAAATTATATAATCTGGCAACACAACACGAGGCATTCTTATTTTCTACACAACCCTACAAAGGTCAATGTTCATGTTGAATGGAGTGACACATCATTGTCATAGTGCACATGGTCGGGGATTTTACGCCCTTGAGAAAGATGGTGTATTCGTTGACGTTTACATAACTTGTGGGGTTAACTAAAAATGCACCTTGCATAAATATTACAGCATCTGCCACATTTAGTTAAATCATGTCTCTGTCTCCCTCGGCCAAATTTAGAAAACATGCAAAACTCAAAGATGTAACAATCCTTGGAGGTGTTTCCCTAAATCGTGTCGTGTTCCAACGTCATTCCAACCGCCTGCAACACCTTTATCAGGAGGTTAGCCTCCGAACTTGGGCCTAAATCACATGTATCAGTCAAAGATATTTGAAGGTAAAGTTTAATACATCCATCCAGCTCTTAACCTAGCTCTATGCTGATCGTCCGTCAAGGTTATAAGTATAGGGATTCTTGTATATTTTTTCTCTGATAACTGAGACGATGACAAAAAGTAGCTTTTCACTTGACACGAGAAGCTGTCCCACAACTTTTACAAGGGACAAGAAATGAAGAGGATAAGGAAAAGTCCTACGAGAATTCACACTCACGGTGTAAAAGACTGACCACTGTATTTGTACAGGCATAGGCAAAGTTGCTACAGATTTCTCGGAAGCCTCTACTAGGATGTAAGAAGGAGGAAAACGGAGACACATGAAACAAATACCCAGCAAACCAATTCAATTACCGCCTATCAAAAATGGTAAGAGACAAGTAAGTTAAGTAAAGGCGTGCACTACATTCCCATAATACCAAGAGAAGAGATCAGCGTCTAAGACAGCCAAAACAGGATTAGGAAAATATTCATCCTTCCTAAGAGAAAACTCCTTTTGCTACATTTTCCTCTACCCGCTTAGTTAGTTCTTATATTAAAGACATGAAGCTACCTCAAAGTGTTATTACTCGCAGAGACAGAGCAAAACTCCCTTTTTCGCCTTCCTCCAACAAACTTAAGCTTCAAAGACCATTCCAAGATAAAAGAGATCGTAAATATCCATAATATGTTTCCTCCATCTTTCTTAAAGGGTTACAGCAGCAGCCTCCTCATATTCACTAGCCGGCTACAACCCTATAGAACGATCAAAAGGTGAATACACGCCCAGGGAAAATATTCATCCAAGTATCAAAAGTTTACAATCTAAAACCATCGCCAGACGATACTATATACATGCTGCACCATATTCTTTTACCCGTCATTAAATTCTTGGATAATGAGACTACTGCTAAGCAAAAGCTACTGTGTCTGAGACGAGATGTAAGTTGCAAATCCTCTTCTTAATGCTCCTCAACTTAATCCTTGAAGCTAACATCTAGTAGCTGCACAACTTTTCCCAGCAGTATTATTATGACATTTTTCACAAGGTTATATTTTTGCTTGAACATGAAAGCTTAAGAAACGTTGCGCTGGCTATGGCCAAGCACGTAGTGCGTTGTACGGCTGTATTGCTAGCTATCCAGCTGACGACAGTCTTCTTCTTGTGCTACAATATATTCTTCCTCATCACTCCTCTTTACGATTGTATTCTAAAGATAAGAGTGCAATAATCTTCTCACGAGGATGCAATATTTCTCAGCTATCACAAGTTTATCCAACCTCTGAAAATAAACAATATCCAAAAACATTCAAAACCCTAATGGAACTTTGGCTCAAGAGAGCATTTCAACGCCTAGTTTAAAACAGCAAAAGACTACACCTAAGTGAGACAAATTCTTGACTTTGTGCACATATTTTCAGCTAATTGTTTCCTTTTTTACAGAACCGTCCGACCTTGAACACCGGCTCTGACAAAGGACAGAGGAATATTGTCGTTGGCGTTCATATTTTCAGAATTGTGTGAAATCCTTCTAATTCCAGCGATGCCAATTTTAAATTTTCCTAACATTGAACATAGACTTTGAATGTGGAATCAAATACTTATTTTTCCTCGTTTTACAAAACAACTGCTAGCTTTTCCTGAGACTTTCTAGCAACGTCCAACAATAACTTGCCGGTTTTAACTTCAAGTGTTTTATCAAATCTTTAAAGAGTCGAACTAGGGAATCAGATAAAGTGGTTTTTGCAAACGTTCTCGTCTGCACAGTTTTCTATTGTTTCTTGTAAGATAGACTGGGAACCTGAAATCTGAGAAACCACAACACAAGTAGCAACGATTAACAGGCAATTCCTTTGAAAACAAACTGATACTACAAGTTGGTATGTACTTGGAACCTGGCGCAGAATTAAATTGGCACGTAGCGCAAGTACCGATCAAAGCAATTCTCTTATGTATATTCTTTCGGAGGCTTTCAAATCTACGGAATCAGCAGATTCTAACACTGTTGCTTGTTTTCCTTTTCATACTCTGTCATTTCACTTTCGACAGTTTGCGACAGCTTAACTGTTCCTAACCTAACACGCACTACCATAAACCAGAATTGAAGAACAAAAGCACGGCATTTCGCCATCAAAGAAATGCGTTAACGGATTCACATTTGAAATTCAATGAATCAGTAATGATTGAGCTATTATTTGATGTGTGAATAACAATTATGAAAAATGTATTCATGAGCACGTTCTTAACTCCCGTAGTATTTACATAGACATGATAAATATAAGAGAGCAAAATTCACTACCAGCAAACATAACATCCAACCTCGTTAGTCTTATTTACTCATAGTCATGGACAGCAACTTTTATCATATAAATGTTAAACGGTGGCTTCATAAAACTTACCTTCAATATGATAGAATCCAAAATTATTCCAAACCCAAAGGTTTTATTGGTTAAGTTAGCATTTACACAGTAAAACGCTCACACGGGCACTTAAATCGCTTCAGAGGAAAACTTCACATATTTGACACACTCTTTGCAAACCGAGAAACCAAAACAAACTGATTTTCCATGTAAAACCTTGACCAATTCTCACAAACATGAGTTTGCAGTGCGTTACTCTACAAAACAAGACGCGAGATAATCGCGAAAAACGTGCTACCGGGTAAATAATCCCTAAAACGCCGGGAAAACAACGAAAACCAACGAAGCACAAGGCGCGAGCTTCAGCGTCCGGAACGACTATCTCCGGAGAATGATCACTCTCGACTGAATGCATCTCTATGCATCTGCAGGAACAACATGGATTAACAAAGGGGGAGGTGCGTGCGCACTGCTCGTGTGGAGGCTATGCATGTTTGTATTGAAATCAAATTGTTGCAGTGTGAAAAGGGGCAAGAGGGAGAAAAACTTGATGAGCTGAAGCTTGCAAAACCTGTGGACGCTCTTGCCTTCATTACTGATCACGCAATCTGAAGGATGTAAACAAAACGTTGCATAGGAATAAGTTTGCGAATTGTTTGCAAAAACCATCGAATATATTTCATTGTATAAGCTAATGCCATTTAGCACCCTCGGGAAATAACGCAGCATCAAATCGGATTTTTTTGCATCTTTAGACAGTCATTCATCATTGATTCAAAGATGCAAAAACTAGTTGATAATGATGCGAAAAATGTACAACCGTTGCGAAATGCTCTTGAAACCAGAATTAACGATGAATGTATAGACTGATGTTAATCCTTTAAAATTTTGACAACTGTAAAAAGAATTAGCATTGTAGGTAGTAGGTAAGCCTAACAGAGGAAGATGTGTTTAGATATTCATGTGCTAAAATTTTCAACCTTGTCCAACTTTTTTTTTGCTTTGTGTGCGGATTGATTTTGCACGCAATACTGGTTGCAGTTTTTGCAACTAGCCTTCATTGGGTTATTGAATAATATTGCATAGATTTTTGAGTTTTAATGATGAAGTGATTACCGAAAGAAGCCTAGTGTCGATAACAAACTCTGATTCAATGTGAGTCATTAGTTCGTGCTGGAAGTATACTAATTAATTGCAGCTTTGGGTGTCCTCAGGTTTTTTTCGTACGATTAGAAGTGCGTGGCTTAAATGATTTGAGATGATTTACACCAAAAAATATCAAATGCCCATGCTCAACATACGGCTGGAGAGTCTTGGCGAACACTCGCGATGGGATGAGGATGAGAACAATAAAAACTACACGACCAAATGCTTGTCCTTTTTCGGTCTGAGCCTGTGCTACGGATAGAGAAAGTCTTGCACTTAAATTTTAGTCGTGTTCTTTTCCCAGTGAATTTTGCCAAAATGCGGTTAAATCCGCACTGCTGCGTTTAAATCTGTAGTTACAACTGACCTTATTTCAGAATGAAAACAAAATAACTGCAAGCATTTGCGTGTACATTTATATGGGACTCTACTGACGCTACCACGAGTATGGCACAGCTTCGTAAACGATGCTAACGGTATATGAGTCTAATTATGCATCTTTGATACGAATTAATTAAAAGATTCGTGATAATTCTTTACATCAACAATACTTTATTAAAATAGCTGTTGACCACAACTCAAGCTGCATGCTTTGCAGCAATTCTCTTATTTCTTTCGTCAGCGATAGACAGCTTGACACCCTTTCCTTTGGGTAGGGATACATATGATTTACCTCCCTTTCCGATGATAAAAACGTAATTCAACCTGAAAATATAGAAAGAAAGGTTTTTCAGTAGTGTAAAATCAACAGCAAGTCGGCACCGAATACTTTTCGACTAGTCTAAACCGGACTGTTGGCTCTCTTGGTAATGCACAATAGATACTCGTAAAATCCAAGTGCGACCGTGAGAACTCATTTCTTTCGCCATGTATTTGACTCGTAAGCTTATGAGTGAAAGTTCGTACGAGCTTCGATAATGGCATATAATAACAGCAGAGATAAGCATACATACCTCGTCGCAAAGGTGTGTCCAACGGAATCCTTGATGTGAACGATGTCGAAAGAGCCAGGATGTCTCTCACGGTTAACAACGGTACCCACTCTCCCCAAATTACGACCTCCAGTGATCATACACATGTTACCTGTATCAAAAGCAGTTACAATAGTCAAATGAGATGTGCCGGTATATGAGAAAAACTAAAGAACTGTTCGACTTCAATATTTCTCTAATTCAAAAATTTATTTCAGTTGCGCTTACCGTTATCAAATTTAATGAAATCGATGATCTTTCCGGTAGTAATGTCGACCTGAACAGTATCGTGGACCTTAACCAAGGGATCTGGGTAACGGATTGTTCTTCCGTCATTCGTCACGAGGAATGGGACTCCCTTAGGGCCAACTTGCACTCTCTTCACCTTGCAAAGCTTGTACTGTAACAGATAATTCTTGGGTGAGTCAATAGATTCCAGACAAGCGTAGATCTCGACAAAGTTCATAGATGTACTCAGTTAACACTCTTTAATCAGGGTCGATCATTGGATTATGCCTGAATGTAAAACTCATCATTGTCGAAGGCTAATTCATCGCACAAATCATTAACTCTACTGCTTACCTTAGCTTCTTCAGTGGTGATGCGGTGAATCGTGAAGCGACCCTTGACGTCGTAGATGAGACGGAAGTTCTCGCCGGTCTTCTCGATCTGTACGACATCTGATAAAACACAAAATAATCATCAGTATTTCCGCAGAACTTTCCCCATGAATCTTATTTCCAACAAAGCAGTGATACTTAAGGCTGGTATATTTTGAATTGTTCACAGAACTCATTCCGACGAAAGAAGTAAGGTCAGTAAAAATTTACGAAGTGCCCGACTTCACCAACTGGTGCGAGTCGAATCTCTATATACGATGATTCACAAGAACATTTGTACCCTGTCTGACATGTTTATTCGACGCTTTCACAACTGGATCACCGCCTAAACTGAAAACCAAGGCCTACATCTAGTGTTTATGTAGGATCATGTGAAATAACGCTGCAGTTCAATGGCTAGTAAGAATCAAACTACTCTCTCTTTCGTGGGTACCAGATTCCGATTCCCAAACGCGCGATTGTCGGACTCAAGTTAGTTAACGGCTGATATATGAAACACAACTTACCCATGAATCCCGTGGGGTAGGTAGGATCAGTACGAACTTTTCCATCGACCTTGATCAAACGCTGCATCACGATCTTGGTGACCTCGGCCTTGGTAAGGGCGTACTTCAGCCTGTTCCTCAAGAAGATGACAAGAGGAAGAGATTCCCGAAGCTTGTGTGGACCGGTGCTTGGTCGTGGAGCGTAAACACCCCCCAATTTGTCCAACATCCATGCTTTCGGCGCATTTAAACGCTTCAAATGCTTCTTCGGCCCACGTGCCTAAAAAGAGTAAGATAAAACCAAATTTAATGAACAGTATAGGCAACTTTGAGAAATAAGTAAACGCATGGACCAGTCCCTATTTCGACATGCACAACAAACCCATGTGGGCAAGAATCAGATTCTTCGGAAGTAATCACAATATTGTTCTAACCGCGTCTCCTGCGACTGTTAACAGAATCCTGCTGTTTCCAATTTATACCAAATCTTCCGGCCAACTTTACGACTGAACATGTCAACGTTCCTACACGCGAAACCGGACGCATGTTGTAATTACCTAATTTCGGCGTTTACAAAATGCACAAACAACAGAACAAAATTCTTACAATTTAACAATACAGCTATTAATTCAATTTAATTAGCTTACCATGTTGAACTTTTATGTAAAACGGCGAATTCAAAAAATTTGTATGAAGTTCATTAGCAGCCGTCCGGCACACAGACTGAATAATGCTGAAGGGTGAAGCACCAACTAGAGCCGCATTGTGTCTGAAGTTTCTGGTATGTACGCCAAATGCTGGAGATCATAGCATGCCGTCTCGTGCAGTACGAGTTTATCATCTTTAGAAGTTGTCCATCTCTCCGTTCTTGTCGCTCTTGTACATCTTCACAACATTTGCCAGCAGATGGCATTGTAAGTTCAATGCATGGTGGTGAAGTAAGTGGTTCTACATGTACTTGTCGATGGACCAGTTGGTTGTAAGTATTCATGAACCTTTTAAACATTTAGACCATGCATATAAGTTGCTTTTCGTCATTAAACTTTAGCAGCAGTATTAAAAGAAAACGGTTAACTCCAAAAGAGTTCACAGTGATTGTGTTAACTAAAAGATTTATTTAGACACCTATAATATAATTAAAAGAATAATGAAAATAAAACCATAAAATTTTAAACTTTGCCTTTAAACTGGTAAAACTTTTTATAGAAGTCGTAAGTTGATTTAAATATCTCTCTTGCTCCAGTTGGCAGCATAGTGTTCATTTGAGAAATGGCGTGTTCATCCGCAATGTCCAAGAGTTTGTAGCACCCATTTAAGAATCGGACCTGCAAACGACGAAAGCATAAACTTCAATCTACAGATCAAGATAACTTCATTCATGAGATGTAGTGGTTAACGCTAGACATGGTACCTTAATTGTAGGATACACTACATGCACGTCAAGTTGTCTCATCATTATTGCCAGAAAGTATGGAACGACGCGAGCAAAATGTTTTTCTCCTGCTTTTAGAGATTGGCACAAACTGAAATAAAACAGAAAGAGGTCATAGTTTTAAATACAATCGTCACATGCCGTATTTGATTGTTATCTCTAGTAGATTCCTTACCGTTCCAAAGCGTATGCACATGACCTGTATTCGAAAATATCTGCGTCTGGTAGATTGTTCCGCTGATCCGCTCTGAATGCGAGATACTCCACAGCATTCTTGAAAGACTAGAATTGGAAAATAAAATCTAGCTTTAATACTGAACAAATGAGATCACTGGCTATTCCACTTAGTTTGAAGCGAACCTGCAATAGGATATGTGTTCGGAAAGATATGACATCCGTACGATGCATTGCGAAAGCATTGATAATATCCACAAGTTTACAAAACACAATTTTGAATTCTCGGGCTGTCGGTATTTGTTTCAAGGGGACACAGCTTACTGACGCGAAGCAGTTGGCTAGAGCATCTAGGCTGCAAATTGGCTGTAATGTAAACATACTTTAGTTACGGAACGTGTGCTTAAATCGACAGTTTAAGTGATTTCGATTTAACATTGCTTACGTGCACCCGGCGCAATAGCTTTAGCTGGAAGTCCAAAACTATAAGGTATGATTTGATTTGATAGTTTTTCCAATGCACAGCAGTTCCCAAAAACGCGTACAAATATTCCTCCCACAGTTTCTTTCTCATTACTTTCTTCTCCGGCGATAGCTTCGCATCGATCAACTGATCCATAAGAGATGTAACCACGTAAAGGCGGATCTCATCTGCTGCGGTATCATTGTCATCGGATATGCTAGATAAGCTTTTCTATATCACCAAACACAGTAGCAAATTAAACTGTTATGCAGAAGATATTGTAGAATCCAATCTTTTGATAAAGAATATTATGAGCTCTTACAATCTCTTCCGAAGTAATTTCGACGATATTTCCAAATTCTTCGATCGAAGATGTTTCGTAAATAGTTGTAGGAAGATTTTCCACCTTACAATTTTCCGAACCGGTTGTAGCTAACAGTTTGCCTTTCATACAAATCCTCCAGAGCTGGGAAAGAAACTCTTCTGGAATCGTCACGTTTAATTCCTTATGACTTTGCTCAAACGTAAGTACATTATTTAAAAATCCCAGGCAACAGTCTTTCGCTCTCGTAACAGCTTCTGATTTCTTCAGCAACTTTTTCATGGTTTTCGTTTTAAAAGACTTAAGAAACAACATACTAATTTCCATGTAAACTTTTAAACAATCAGCAAATTCTGCGTTTTCTGGAGCTTCTAGCACATGCTTGGCCTGCAAAGTTTGTGCACACAAGGACAGCTTGAAGCTTTCTATTACCACGACACACGCACGAAATGCCCTAGAGATAGTCTCACAGGTTTTTACGGCTGCATCTTCCGAAGATATGGATTTAAGGTCACCAATACGCTTCTCAAGGATTTGCCTCTTCAAGTTGTCGTTCAGAATTGTGGACACAGTGGTTCTTAATTTTGATAAGTGTATACCAATAACAGCGGCATGCTTAATTTTCGGTTTTAGCAATTTAGGTTTCCGAACAGACAGCAACGACTCCAATTCCTTTAAAGCAAATGTACAAATATATTTAAAAATATGCAGTCAAAATATCTGAGTTAAAAACTGTATAAGATAGTCCCTTACCACGACTAATATTTCCGCAGCTGCTAAAACAAAATCTCCTTGATCAGTATCGAATCCGTTCATCTGCTTGCATAGAGCTCCTAACTGATCTTCCAAGCCGCTGGCAATTTGTGGTGAAACGTACAGCTTAGCCAGCACTACGGCTATTAATTTATGTAGCAACTTAAAAGAAATTGCTTGCGATCGTTTTGAAAGCAATTCAAAAAATCGAATCCAGTTAGTTTTGAAAAAAATTGCATTTCCTCCTTCAGACGTTGCGCATTCCTCCAAGACAAGAATCAGCTTTTTGATACTGGGATTCTGGCAGGACGCGAGGCATTTCACAATTACTGCGGCAGTCACCAGAAAAATTACATTTTTGACTCTACTAGGGTATTCTGCTATGGGTAAAGTGGACAAGAATTCCAGCAGGGCCCCATTGTTTGCAACCATGTCAACGTTAGTCGGCATATTTTCTTCGTTACATGTTGAATCCAACAGTTCGTTAAAAAATTGCAGTAGCGTTTCCTCCAGATTCGTTGGGTCTTGCATTTTGATTGAGCTGCTAACAATCAGATTATTCAAATCTGCTGATAGATTTTCCTCGCTTAAAATTTTCTTGAAAAGATTTTTCATTGCTGAATCCTTGGACTTCTTATTCATCAGACCAGCTAACACCCGGACGCCATTCAGAATTATAGCAGCACCAAACAACGGAACTTCAGTAATGACAGATTGACAAAACAATTTGCCGGCATTTTCCCCCTTCACTATATTCTCCTTAACAATCTCTTCTGATGGGTTTGCAGTTAAATTGTCTTCAGAAAAGGATGACGATACTTTAGTCTCCAAAAATCCCTTTCCCAGCATCAAAATTTCGTTCGAATTCAACGTGTTTGCAGCAGACCGTAGTACATGATACACACAGGCATCTTCCATCCGAACAAGGGAACTGCTCTCGTTATGAAAAGCAATCAATCGTACAGCCTCTTGAATATTTGAGTCAATTTTGATTTTCAATTTTTCACACTTCTCGTCATCAGAACTTGCCGTTTGGATAACATCCAATACAACCGATTTCGTTTTCTCCAGATATCTTAATTTTTGTGCAACAAGACGCAACTGCAAGGTGTAAGTATACATTTCATTAGCCATGCCTCGCTCTTTGAGTTTCGCAGGTTGTGATTCATTAATGACGACAGAAATATATTTCTTACCCATAAATCTGTAATAACCGGGACTTGCGAATCTTCGATTTTTTCAGACAGCTTCGTCCATAGCTCGGCATCTACAAATGAGTGTGAGCAAGCCAGATTGCCTCCTTTATCGGAGAATTCAATAGCTTCCATGAAATTAGGACCGTTTAGTAGGGAACCCCCAGCGGGTATCCCTTCATTTTCTTCAAGCAGTCTCTTTGCATATTTTGCATTGTAGGTGGAAAATAAAGTTTGCAATTCAACCCAACAATAGGCCAACCTTAAGAACGGTAACATCAAAGATTGGTCCTAGAATAACAGAAATTCAGTTTCGGTTACCGGTTGCATTTGTAACCTGTTACTGGGTTACAATAAACGAAAACAAACTTACAATGGCTCTTGTCAACAACACAGTTGCTAGTTTAGATAAGCACCCAGATTTCATTTTAGTCATCAGTTCCGTTATTTTATCAATTTGTGTCGAAACTACTACCATGTCTGATACTTTTAAACTGTCCATAAAGCTTGTTAACAGCGTGACAACCAAACTCAAATAGTGTCTGACTCCGGAAGTATCTGTGGAAAGACAAGCAACTCATCCGTGAGAAATTTATGCCTAGAGAATAAAATTTTTGTTTGGCTCAGCAAATTACCTCGATCATCACATATTTTCGCAATGCATTCTTCATCCAGATTATGATGAATTGTTTTCCACAAGTCAATCATGTGCCCGCTGGGCAACAAACTAACTGCCAGAGTTAGTGCATCTAAGAATTCCTGTGGTAACAGAAGTTCGGCCCATGGCTTGTGTATTTTGAACTTTTTATCAGCAGTGACAAACAATGGAATAATCTCCACGCGAATGCAAACAAGCAATTTCGAAATCATCTTCGGATATCGATGCAGTCTTTCAAAGGTTTTGCTTAAACCATTCATGAATTGCTTGTAATCTTCGACAACAATGTCGTTATTCGGATCCAGCACAACAGATGCTAGTTTTTCTACCATCACATCCTTAACTGCATCTTCATAATTGATCCCAGCATCCTTGGCTTTAGTAATGATAGAATCCCAAATATTGGCTGGATTTTCTTCTGGTTGTACCGGTTCCGAAACCTGATTGTCATTCTTCGGTGTATCACCTTTTCGCCTCTTTCTTCCCTCTGACAATTCTTAAAAACGAAAACGAGGCAACATATAAGTTATTAACTGTCAATGGCTCATCTGTAAAACTGTCATGACCGAGAAATATGTCCGAATTAAAAATATGCTCAACAAGCCATACTTATTGGATCAGCCGGTTCCGCGAATGAGATCCGTTTCCTTTTGCCAGTCAGATTGGCGCCAGCTCCGTTCTCCGGCTCAGGTGTTGCGACAGCCATAATAGTGTTCTTTAATTGAAATGCTGATTAAAGTCCTCAAAGTAACTAAACTTTTATTTTCCAAGCGTTAGCTACACAAGTATTACAACTTATTTTGTCTCCCACAGACATAAAATTGGGTAAAGATCTGCGTTTTAAAATGCTGTACGGTAAAGTCGTTATTTAACCGCAGTTAGCGCAAGTATTTATTTTAATGCACACTGAGCAGCACAACTTAAGAGCACATGGAATACATGTACCACGCGGTCAATACAGTCAACGATCAACAGTGCAGGGTTTATTTGGGCTTGAATATTCTAGGGATGTAATTCTTGGCCGACAAGCTTAGTTGCAGGTAAATTAGCGCCGATCATATCTGTACGAATTCCAAGGGGCGGCTGGAAGTTATGACGATCAATAAAGAAGATTTACTTTGTACTTACACTTTATGATCTGGTTTAACAGAAATTTGCGAATTCACAAAAAAACATTTATTTAACTGCGATGCATCAATATTCTTCAACGATTTGTATATTATATTAAAAAGAAGAAACAGAATGGTGGGCCATCGAAATAAAAACTTCCATCATGATTAAAAACTACATTGTCTATGCCGACAGAATCACACGCAGATAAAATAGTTGATTCAGTTTGCTAGTTAGTAAATAATTATCAAAATGTGTCACTTGGATAAAAGAGCTAACAGCAGTGGAATAAAAATGAAAAGCTAAAATGGAGCAAATAATGCTTATAGATAACTATTACAACAATGTTTTGGGGAGGTTGTTAGGAAATAAACAAACTACACCAATTTCCCAGGCTTCTCCTGCTCACCTTAAATTATATAAGTGTAACCATCTTCTACGACCTGAGATTCGGTTACGTAGCGACCTCAAAGGTCCTTCCTACCGGTCGGCAGAATATGGGATTACTTGAAACGGTTAGTCCTTTGTCCAGAGGATCCTGCAGTTTGTCCATCTGGGCTTTGTCCACATGCTTCTAACATGGCCTGAGCAAAGAGATTATTTTTTATTAAGCAACATAGGTATAATCATGAATGAAGTACAACGTATTTAACGTATTTTTTAGCTTACTCTGTATGTGCGTGCATTAAAGGACACAATATGCTGGCTTCGTGTGGTAGAAGTGTCAGTTGCCGTAGAATCTTCTTTATTCTTTTCCATCTGTTTCGGGGGAGGTTTCTCAGGCTTCACTAACAAGTCTGAATCCAAGGTTTTCTGGTGAGAGCTATCAGATTTTTCTGTGTGTAAAGTAAATCATTACACATATATATAGACTTTGGCATTGAAATAGTCTTTCCAAATGTAAACTATAAACTGGGCAGATTATAACATAAATCAGCATACTCTTTCGCGTGATTGAGACGAATCCATCCCGAGCCAAGAACGAAGCATGAAGTAAATTCTCCGCAGTTTGCGAAACTGTCGTTCCAATTGTAAACTCGTAAAGTGCGACAGGATCTGAGGGCTTAGCCTTGGTCCGCTCCTTTAGAGTCTTAAGAAGTTCTTGGGACTTGGTTTCAGGATTGTCCTTGTCCTGTTTCGCACGCTGTTCCGCTGTCAAATTGACTTCTTCGTGCCTTGTCGGTTCGTCTACATCCGCGAGCTTCTTTCGAGGAGTTGCTCTAGGCTTCTTTTCCTTTACTTCAGGAGGAGTCAGAATGGATTCACGATCAAAGGAACCTAATAACGCGACCATGCTAGGCAAGCATTTTTGAGATTTTGATGCCTCAACGGAAATGTCATTTATGAAATGCTTCCACTCGTAGTCTTGTGTGTCCTTGTTAGTATATTTGTCTTTCTACAAAATTAGACATGATAGAATTACAATGACGTGTCAAAGTTTTTAACAGCAACATTCCGCAACTTAAAACCCTTACCAAAACATTAAGAAAAGAATCAATGGTGAATCCAGAACTGGAGCTACCGATTCTTTCAGATTTAGACAGAATCATGTCAGAACACATCTTAGAGTGTAAGAAAGCCATGTACATATCACCAGGTCCGCCTAAGACAAAACACAAGCATGGAATTCCATAACTCCGATCACTCTTACTACTTGTAGCTATGGTTAGTTTTACTGACCCCCAATTTTGTCGAATAGTTCTCGGCCGTGTACTATGTTTGCCCTCATCTTTTCTCTGGTTGCCGCTTCAATCCCATCTTTATCTCGAAGAGCTACGGACAATGAGTAGACAATTAAAATCATGGCGTCATAACGGAATGATTGCACATTTTACTCTCAAACTTACTCTGACAGTCCTCTATCAGTTCACTGTACTTCCGTCTTAGTTCTGTTTGCGCTCTGAAATCCGTTGGAGGCACTCCAGCGGAAGGTCCCGCAAGGTCATTAGCAGGTACTAATACTCCACGTGGATTGGAAGAAACGCTCGAGTCGCTTTGCTCCCCATCGTCAAAATTTTCCACGCTTCTGGAGGAGCCAACAGATTCTGTATCTGACAGGATACGCCCGCCTTTACGGGCCACCGGGAACCGCTTCCCTCCACGTCCTCTGCCGTGCATGATTATTTTCTGAAACAAATCAACAGAGTAGGTTTGAATATCAGCGACGTAAGAATAAACTATAGAATTCGATCACGATACTATTTCGAAAACATTGTGGCGTTCGAAGCATTGAAAATCTGAAGCGGTCTACACATAGATTTGGAAGCTTAACGGCGAAGTAATAAACGTAAATACCCAACAGTTTTGGTTCTATGTAATTCGATCCTAACAACCGTGCTGTTATTCTTTCGATTCGACGATCATGACAATGGACAAGGGTTGTATACAAAGCACTGGAGTCCTTCAGTGCAACTGACCTTTGACAGGTTTTTTCACAAAATATCTGAATTACTGAATGAAACGTTATGCATTGATAACGTTTACGACCGCTGTCAATACTGACGTAGGTTTCAAAGGGCTATAAAATCAAATTAATTTAACCTTTTTATGTTTGATAATGCGGCTAGGTTAATGGTTTCTCTTCACGGAGTCCAACGGTTACAAATATTCATACTTCCCGCTTTTATTTCTAGGGGTCTAAGCGATCTTTCAAATCCACTGTTACCTGATATAACCTTCGAGTACTTCAGCGGGTGATTCGAACTGATAATGCTAAAACGCAATGCTGTTTAAGTTTACCGCTTCTGCATTGTATGATTACAGCAGTCACAACGGATTTTGTAAGGTCCCTATTCTAAAACATAAAGAAGGGGAGGGTGGGTTTCACTACCATCTAGTGCCAAGAGTCGAATACACACTCTGCAGTTTGATTCTTTCTTGGGTTGCGACTTCTACCGGATATATGCAGCAACTTCCCAGTGCATGGTAATAAATGGGAAGTGCGGCATGTTTCGTCTACGAGCATTGAAATACATTAGACAGAAGAGACACACTCTTGGTACGATATCCGCGAAAGGTATTCTAGTTGAGAAGTCGCTGTGCCGGACGGCTGTTGGTGATCGTCTTTAACTTTTTAAAACATTGGATTCTTGGATAAAAATTTATCATGGTAAGTTAATTCCCTTAGTAAATTTAATTTAACCGCGTCATATCCGAAACATTGGATCCGATTTCAGCTTTAAGTAGTTTACTTACCTTGCCAACTGTGATCAACGGACACCGTTCAAGAAGTAGCTAGGTAACAAGCAATAGCAATGTGCATTAGCGGTAAAGGTAGTGGACTTAATTATCCCAAACCTTAATATAGTATTTATTTACCTTACTGTTTACATCGGAACATGAAATAAAACAAAGAATGTGGACGATTCCTGGCGGTTACCGAATCAGAATATCCTGGTGTATTAACTAATGTATACTTGTTTTTAAAAGGCACGAGGACCGAAGAAGCATTTGAAGCGTTTAAATGCGCCAAAAGCATGGATGTTGGACAAATTGGGGGGTGTTTACGCTCCACGACCAAGCACCGGTCCACATAAGCTTCGGGAATCTCTTCCTCTTGTCATCTTCTTGAGGAACAGGCTGAAGTACGCCCTTACCAAGGCCGAGGTCACCAAAATCGTTATGCAGCGATTGATCAAGGTCGATGGAAAAGTTCGTACTGATCCTACCTACCCCACTGGCTTCATGGGTAAGTTATCAGCCGCCAACTAACTTAAGCCCTACTATTGCGCGTTTAGGAATTGGAATGTAGTATTGACGAAGCTAGAGTTGTTTGATCCCTACTTACTAACCTTTGAACCCTACTAACCTGCCTTGGTTAGTCAGTTCAGGCGGTGATCCAGGTGTAAAAGCGTCGAATGAACATGTCAGGTAGGGTTCAGATGTACTTGTGAATCCTCGCATGTAGAGATTCGACTTCAAATAATTAGTGCAAAGCGAAAAGGTACTGACCTGGCCAAACATAAGGTCCTCTACAGGTCCATGAGTGAACTAACTTTTAGAATAAGAAGAATAGAAATTCAGCTCACGCACCAGTTGCTGAAGTCGCTCACTTCCTCGAATTTTACTGACTGCATTTGATAACCTGATGCATGCCTTATTTGTACTGATTGCTAGACCTAAGGGAGTCTGAATTTGAATTTGGGTATCGCTACGGACAAGATTTATTAGAAAGATTATGTGAAGATGTTGACGATTACTTTGTGTTCTATTAGATGTTGTCCAGATTGAGAAGACCGGCGAGAACTTCCGTCTCATCTATGACGTCAAGGGTCGCTTCACAATTCACCGCATCACCACTGAAGAAGCTAAGGTAAGCAGTAGAGTTCAGGATTTACGCGATGAATTAGCCTTCGACAATGATGAGTTTTACATTCAGGCATAATCCAATGATCGACCCTGATTAAAGAGTGTTAACTGAGTACATCTATGAACTTTGTCGAGATCTACGCTTGTCTGGAAACTATTGACTCACCCAAGAATTATCTGTTACAGTACAAGCTTTGCAAGGTGAAGAGAGTGCAAGTTGGCCCTAAGGGAGTCCCATTCCTCGTGACGAATGACGGAAGAACAATCCGATACCCAGATCCCTTGGTTAAGGTCCACGATACTGTTCAGGTCGACATTACTACCGGAAAGATCATCGATTTCATTAAATTTGATAACGGTAAGCGCAACTGAAATAAATTTTTGAATTAGAGAAATATTGAAGTCGAACAGTTCTTTAGTTTTTCTCATATACCGGCACATCTCATTTGACTATTGTAACTGCTTTTGATACAGGTAACATGTGTATGATCACTGGAGGTCGTAATTTGGGGAGAGTGGGTACCGTTGTTAACCGTGAGAGACATCCTGGCTCTTTCGACATCGTTCACATCAAGGATTCCGTTGGACACACCTTTGCGACGAGGTATGTATGCTGATCTCTGCTGTTATTATATGCCATTATCGAAGCTCGTACGAACTTTCACTCATAAGCTTACGAGTCAAATACATGGCAAAAGAAATGAGTTCTCACGGTCGCACTTGGATTTTATGAGTATCTATTGTGCATTACCAAGAGAGCCAACAGTCTGGTTTAGACTAATCGAAAAGTGTATTCGGTGTCTACTTGCTGATGATGTGGCACTGCTGAAACCACTTTCTTTCTATATTTTCAGGTTGAATTACGTTTTTATCATCGGAAAGGGAGGTAAATCATATGTATCCCTACCCAAAGGAAAGGGTGTCAAGCTGTCTATCGCTGACGAAAGAAATAAGAGAATTGCTGCAAAGCATGCAGCTTGAGTTGTGGTCAACAGCTATTTTAATAAAGTATTGTTGATGTAAAGAATTATTGTGGATCTTCTTATTTATTCCTGCATATGATGGATAATAATTAGACCTTGATAAGACCTGCGTTAGTTATCGCGGTTTAGCCACTGGTGGCACGTTTTATTATGGAGTACCAGATAGAGGGACACGCAAGGCATTTCAGTTATCATGGTTACTTTCCGAACATTTAACGAGGTTAGATGTAATTATAGATACTGACCACCTCGTTACATATATAATTTAAGACATGATACGACTTAATCCGCAGGGAACATAGTTGAAGCTTATAGGTGCATAAACCTCCTGTTACACTGTATTCGTAGTACATAAGTAGTAGAATACTTAGAAACTTTTTTCGTCCATCCGGCACAAGCATTAGAACCTTATGGTCTGTTAGTATTCTAAAGGATTCAAGCCGTACGCAATACAATATATCATTTCAATAATGTGCAGTGGATACACAATACAATCAGGTGCATGAAATTGTAGTTAAGAATCTACAGTATATTTTCTACATCGAATGAGTCTAAACTACTTCACACGGATCTCAGACTGGCGACTGACTTATGTACTTTAGTAAAAAACTGAACTAAAGAGTGGAAGAACACAGGAGTAGTTAATGAATAAATTCCAGTTATAGATTTTGAGAATCTGTAACCACATTTGAAACTGACAGTTATGAACTGAATGGTCATTTGTAGCACTCTCAGTGTTTCTCGGGACAAAAATTCACGGATTCCTCATACGCTCAATGAAATTTCCTTGACATGAGTTTTAGATACATGAAAAATGAAATATCAACGGAAATATGTTGAGCTTTGTAACCAACGCAGGAATGAATGCAAGGGATGAACCATGATAGTTAGTTAAAATGTGAACATTATTAGATGGGAGGTCGTCTTTGGAAAGATTTTCTGTCTCATCAAGCTTATGCAGCTTATTTAAGGTACTTAAATTATGAATTGGTTTTGACTTGAAGGTATCTTGAGATGTTTCTCATCATACGTCTAACTTAATGTAAGTAACGTGAAGTGAACTTGATTAGGTTATTACAGGCGGAAAAGACTCGATTACATAAAATTTAGACATCGACAACCATTTTTTTATGAATGTCGGTGTTTCCAACGACTTGGCAAAACTCTTGAAAGGAAATCTTCCCATCCTCGTCTTTATCAGCAAACAAAATTGTCTTGTCCACAATTTGCTGAAGTTGCGTGTCCTTTAAATTATTTCCGACCATCATTTTCAGCACCTATTGAAACAACCATTAAATTAGATAGCAGTCACAACTGTACTCATATAGAGAAAAACAATTCTCAATTCAATAACCATTCATGCTTAAATGCTCATACCTGGAAAAGTTCCCCGTTCGAAATATAACCGTCGTTATCCATATCGTAAATGCGAAAAGCAAAGCGCAACTTTGATTCCTTATCTCCCTTTACGCTGAACTGCGATACACCTTGGATAAACTCTGAAAAAAGAAAATACCGTTCTAAGTTAACACCAGGACTGCAGAAAAAATAGTCATGATAAGTTCAATTCTCTTCTTGTGAACATAGAGTAATTTTTAACAAAGTCATACTAATGCGAGTCCTGAACAACGGAAAACAAATATACCACCAACCTTTAAAGTCTACTTCACCGTTGCCGTCAGCGTCAAAAATATCGATAACTCGCTGGACCAATGGGTTTTGCTGCAGTTCAGGCAGGCTCATAAACTCATCAATTGAAAGTGACCCGGAGTTGTCCAAATCCAGTTTCTTGAACCTCTTTCCCAGACGTTTGATCTCCTCTGGATCAACTATAAACAAAAACGAAAGAGTTGAGGTCAAAGGTGACAGCCGTGATAATACGAATGCATATTGAGTCGTTTCCATAGCAGCTATCACAACAATGCATGGATAACGAAACAAGAGTATACCAGTAAATTAATTACTTACAATGTGAGCACATCTCGGACTGAAGTGATATTTCGTTTCCCTGCAAAGACAAAGTTAGATTTTTACTTTTCGATCTAGATTTTGACTTTGATCTCTTCTTTCGAGTTGGCTTTCGAGGTTTGACTTCGTCACTGCTCATTTTAGCCTTCAGCAACAGCAACAGAGTAACAAGAGGCGTATCAAAGAACTTGCTTCCTATCCGGGAAGTAGTAATCAGCTTAATTCACATGAAGTAAGATTAATTTGTGCTGTTTCTGTTTCTCCTACTGCTGGGAACGATAAATTCTGCTTTACGAGCGAGATACTAAGACTTGGAGACGACTAAAATAATTTTCTTCTTTGGTTAACAGTCTTAGCGTGTATTCAGACAATCTAGCCGTCTGCTTCGTCAGAATTCCCTAACTTGTTTAGTTCCCATCCAGAAATAAAACCTCGTCGAAAGCACCAATACTTCAAAAGGTTTGAAGCTGCTGAACCGTGTAACTATATACGTCTGGCTGTTTCAGGTTAGAAATTAAATCTGAAAAGGTGAATATTTAACTGAGGCAGTCAAGAAATAAGTATTACAGACTCGAAATATATAAATAGACGACTAACGTGCAGCTCTTTTAAATTTTGAAGATTATCCATAATCTATATCTCTAATTACTGGTTGCAAGTTAATGCGTTTAATGTCTTCAGAACAATTTGTGTGACTTTAGCGGCATTAGGTATAACACATAAGCACAACTTATTTACCATTTTGGTTCCGGTAGTCTGCAATAAGTTGGATGAAAGATTGTACAGTCGGATTTCAACGTGTTATGATGTTGATTCAAAAAATCCGGACAGATACACACGTTCCAAAAATAGTGCTACTAGTTCTGAAAACAAAAAACCAATCGACATTTATAATTACGTATATTTGACAAAAGCTTCAGGTAATTAAATGCATTAACTTCTTAATTCACGCATATGATTTCGCAGATGCTACCTGTTCCACAGTTAAGAGCTAATTGCGCCAATTATCGTAACCACACCCAAGAGTACAACATTTAAAACATTTCCTCAATATAATTGCACCAATTGGCAACAGTGGCTATTTACTTTCAGAAAATACTCCTGTCATACTGCTGAAACTCGAATACAGCTAATGAATAATGCATTATTATAATAAGACCCATCCACCTGAATATTAAAACGTGTTCAGGCAAACTAACAAGAACTTGATTCCCTTATTTAAAAATTTCCTACACAGCTTCCACGGAGTCACCTAAACGGCAAATAATGAGAAAAATTCTCAAAGATTTCAAAAATCTGACAGAGCGATCTAGTTCTTCAATTTCAAGCAATAATTTCTACTGTCAACTGTTCCAAGAAATGATAAACAATTAACAATCTGGGTACTTTTTCTCTGCTGTATCTCTATTCACGGTTTTGAAAACACGGAAACGTCAATATACATCACGAGAATTTTATCTTGAAAATCTAAATTAAATCCCGAGTATGGCATAGCGTATCCATAGCAACAGACAGTTATAATTTAGCAATGTTTTAAGCTAAAACATGTGGAAATAAATTCGAAATAAAAATAGTTATCAACATGACATAAATTATAGACCTCTATTTTGAGCGATAATGACTAACCTGCGCCTGATTTTTTTAAGGGAACTGTATAATTACGTTGTATTAAATTGTTATATTATGCAAAAATTAAATTTTGCAATACTGATAGTTCGAGCTTTGCCGCGGTCCTCTCTATATCCGCAAGGAAATCAGTCTCAACGAGACGTAACAAGCGTAGATTTGTAGGGATAGTTGAACAAAAAGTACGCAAGGTTTCCAAAGGATTTATTTCCCATGTATCAATATTCCTAATAAATGCAAAAATCCAGAAGCATTACAGTAGAGTATATACTTCAAATGGCTTGAATTATCTGCGACTGAATTCTAGTGCAATCATACCTTCACGAATTAATCCATTCTGTATTATATATAGCTATTTTGATATATTTCTCGTTCTTGTATAAAATCCTGGCATGTTCCCCTTGCATTCATGTATTTTTAGAAATTTTACTGCCACACTAACTGAAACCCATACCACTTATTCTACAAGCTATGTGTATGCATTCAACACTACAGCGGGAGCTGAATGTCAATTTTGCAAAATAATGTTTGCAATTTATGCCGTTCTTGTGAAAGTTAGCCAAAATATGATTTAACAGGACAAAAATGCCAAACTTACCTGAGCGAGTATCGTCAAGTTTTTTCTCCAAGCAACAGTTATCTTATAGAAGTAACGTGAAACGAACTCTATAGAAGTTCAAATGTAAAAAGCTCACCACAATTGGAAATTTCACTGACTTTGGCGACCAGCGCTTGTCTTGAATTAAGAATTTAAATGTGTCTTTTTCAGGAATTTAAAGAAATTTAGGCCAAGAGCTAGTACTGATAGCTATGAAAGTGAATCATACAAGTAGGTTGAGATGAGATTAGAGAGCAAGTTTGGGTAATTTCTCGCAAGACTCCCGAATACGGGTAGCAGGAGGGAGTAGCCTGGTTTTACGAGCTCGGATTCTGGAAGGTTGATGGAGAAAGTGTGTGTGAGCGCAACTATTGATCCACTCATTTCTCTGCTGTCTATGACCCGTCCAGTCAGTGCCGTGCTTGCCTACATGTTTCACCCTGATATGTCTTCTCCGGGAAAGAAGCGGATGATACAACAAGTGCTAGAGAAAGCGGGAGGAGAAAGCAGAGGGATTCTGCCAGAACAGAGACTTTAGCCTTATTACACACCCTCTGCTTTTTAAAGCGTGAAACAAATTTCTGGCTTACAATTACTCAGATCTGCAGCCTCCTCAATCTGAGCTTCATGACCAGCTTACCACGGCATGGAGGAAAGCATATATGCTTTCTCTTTCTCTATAGCTTTAAGTATGAAGCTGTGGTTCCCTTAATAATTTTTTGGAGAAAGTGCTGAAAAGCGGTGAAAGTCAGTGGCGGCGGAAACCAGCTATAGCTTCCTTTCTTCAAGCTCTTTGTCGACTTTGGACATGCATAAAAAGAATGTAATAGATTCTACTATTTCTACTACAGAACTAGAGTTGTGAGATAGAGACGCCATCAAAATTGGCTACATCTATGCATTTGCTTTTTGTTCTCCCGGACATATTTTTAGTTGTGATTGGAACTCGTTATCCTTATGCTCCCTTTAGTCGCGAAAAATCCAAAATTTAACCCAGGCAACACCAAACTGAATATGTACGGCTGAAAGTCAGTCAAGTAAGTTGTTCCTGCAGGCTTAACTCTGAGACTTTGGACTTACTCGGCGATTCCTTGACATTATGCAGAGCAACAAGCAAGGAAATATACAGTTTATCCGTATGGAAAAATGATAACACCCTCATTAGCTTAATGGATCAGACTTCTAAAGTTATTACCGCTTTGCAAGCTGCACGGCCCATCAGGCACATTCTTCAAGCTCAAGAAAGAACTCGTTATCATCCTCCTGGAGAGCTTCTATGAACAAACGTTTTGTAGAAAGGAAAATAGGTTGGAGCAGAAGAATGACTTTCGCGATGGAAAAGTCAAAGCATGCATAATTAACTGGGCTCTTTCATTTGAAGTATTCCTCGTGACCGCTGGTCAAGCACAAGATATAAATTGAATCTTTACTTCTTCAGTTGTATGGAATGTACGCTTAACAAATGTTTGAAATGGAACTACAAGGCATGCACAAAACTAGTTGCCGCATTATCTTAGCTTAATATTGGTTCGTCTCTTGTGATAAGATTATTTACAATATTAAACAAATAGTAATGAAGAGTCATACACGAGGGAGCTATGCTAGTTTCACAATGGAATTGAAACGGGATTTTGCCTAAACCTGTAGAACTCTTCATCAGAACGAAGCTAGTGCACTGGAGGAAGACGGCAAAGAGGAATACGAGCTTAGGGAAATGTGATTTATTTAGTTCATTCAAACTTAATGATTTGCAAGCCAAAATCTATCACAGGTACCTGCCACATTAACTTAGTTAACTATCCAAAGCATTACATTTTTTTTTGTTTTACCCCTTGGACTCTTACCGGGAACTGTGTGTTAAGCGTGCTTAGGGCTGTGCTGGTGCTATAAGAGCAACAACTTAATGAAACATAAAGTGAGTTCAAGGGTCATAGTTAATCAAAAAATAAAATCTATAAAGAAGAACTGCGTGATCCAACCTCGAATCGCTTGTTGACTATGAAGACATCCGGATTGCGGTGTTAAGTCAGCAAGGTGGGAATCTTTTGGCTGGTTTGAGTTTCAAGGGCAAACATTATATTGAGGTAAAGGAAATCCAAATTTTCTGTATAGCTGCAAGGTAAACTATTATTTAAGTTTTAAACCTTGTGTAAGAAACTGTGGGAGCAACTATTATTTAAAATTATTTTCGACGCCTACGGCAAACATAAAACTTTCTGGCAAATTCAATTCTTATAAAAAATTCTAACTTTAGCCGACTTGTTTGTACTTTGTACCAAAGCTTATTAATTGGCGGAGCCATTCCTAGAGCGGGTTGATGCTGTCTGTCTGTCGGTCTGTCTGTCTGTCTGTGCGCACGATAACTCAAAAATGGATTAATGGATTAACATGAGATTTTCAACCAAGGTCTCAAACTAGTAGGGCATCATCGCTATTGATTTTCAGCCACATTGGTTAACTAACATAGGCGTTATAGTTAATTAATGTTCAGGTGAGCATCTTCCACTCACAAGCACATAATGAGTGGAGTAGGGAGAGGGTGGAAATGGGAAGGAAAGGCAAGCGGTAGCACACATTCCACTGGCTTAGTGGTACAGAGCGCACGAGGGACAAAGAGTGAGGCACGGGATCTAATCCCGTATATATTAGTATTTTTGCATGGCGTTTCCATTAAATTTTGAATTTTCCATTATGTTTAAACTATTGCGTTAAATTTTGAAGTCCTGGAATTAATGGAAGGCCGTTAATACTTGAATTCTTTAAATTATGAAATTATATAAATGATCAAATTCTGTAAATTATCAAATTCTGTAAATTATCAAATTCTGTAAATTATCAAATTCTGTAAATTATCAAATTCTGTAAATTATCAAATTCTGTAAATTATCAAATTCTGTAAATTATCAAATTCTGTAAATTATCAAATTCTGTAAATTATCAAATTCTGTAAATTATCAAATTCTGTAAATTATCAAATTCTGTAAATTATCAAATTCTGTAAATTATCAAATTCTGTAAATTATCAAATTCTGTAAATTATCAAATTCTGTAAATTATCAAATTCTTTAAATTATCAAATTCTGTAAATTTTCAAATTCTGTAAATTATCAAATTCTGTAAATTATCAAATTCTGATAATCCTTGCTCGCATCTTCAAAATGCAGCGCCTTAACACGTGCCGTAAAAATCAGCAACAATATAGTCGTAGAAATGACGTCATTTATTTTCAGTAAACCAGGATACATCACCAGCTAAACCAGGAATCTATCAAGTCCCTCAGTCGCGTACAGCTACCAGTCGTATTGTGATAAAACATTTCGTTGTCCTGTTTTTGTACTACTTTCATTCGCAATTGCTGCAATTAATTACAATCCAGTACATTATCTTTTTCATCATTCCGTGTAAAAGTCGATGAGATAGTATTTCATACAATATACGTCAACAAAGTGTGAGTGCAATAGAATCCCTTCAGGTGATCATTTTTAGAGTTAAAAAATGCCTAAAAGTAAAAAGAAATCCACAGACCAACGACGTAGAGAGCAACGAGAGCGTGTAGCTACACGACGAAACAGCCTTCCGGAAGTCCGCCTAAAAGAACGGACGCAAGACGCGGAAGCTAAAAGATTAGCGAGAAATGTTCCCGATTTAAGAGCAACTGAACGTTGCAGAGATGTGAAATCCAGGAGGTCAGCTCGAAGTATACCGGAAGTGAGAGATTATGAGCGATCCAGAGATGCTGAATCCAGGAGGTCAGCTCGAACCATTCCGGAAGTGAGAGCAAGTGAACGGAGTAGGGATTCGGCAACAAAGAGAGCAGCCCGATGTAACCCACAAGCAAGATCAATTAAACGGAGCAGAGATGTGGAATCCAAAAGGCTAGCCCGATTGATTCCAAGAGCGAAAGCAAACGAACGTAGCAAAGATCTAGAATCCAGAAGATCACTTCGAAGTATTCCGGAGGAAAAATTAAAAGAGAGGACCACAGACAAAGCATCACGTGCCGTAAATCGTTTGGATGCTAAGAAACGACAGCATGAAGCTGATTTGAGTAAAATCCGTCGCAAGCGAGTCCAGAATTCACATGAGGATATTTACCAAAGGAATTTGAATCTGTTCTCCAATTACATACGGAGACCTCCGTCTTTTGTATGTTCGTGCTGTGGACAAACTTGGTATCAAGAATCAACTGTTATCGTCACCGACACTGATTTACATCAATACGTCGATTCTGAAACCGTAAGTAAAGTTCTATGGGTCCCACAAACTCCTACACGCTTGTGTGGCACGTGCTACAGTTATGTGAAAAATAACAAAATTCCAAGACTTGCATTGTGTAACGGACTCGATTTCCCAGAAATACCAGAAGAACTAAAGGTAGTTTGATATAATGTTTTATTATTTTCAATACGCGGATGTCAGTCATATCGTACTTTCTTAGCAGTTCATCTATCATATTCTTACAATACTTATTGCATGTTTTACAGGAACTCAGACCTTTGGAATCTCTCTTGGTTAGTCTTCGTGTACCTTTCATGACAATTCATGCTGTTGGCGCAGAAAGGCAATACAAGCTTCGAGGAAATGTTGTGAATGTCCCCAACGATTTCGATGTTTGCGCGGAAACCCTACCTAGAAGATTCAACGAAGCCTCTGTGGTACAGCTGCAGTTTATGAGAAGGATGCGATATAAGAAACCGTACATGTTTGAGAAGGTCCGTCCGTATCGTGTCTATAAGGCTATGATGTTTCTTATGACAACAGAATTATACCAAAAAGCGAACGTCGTTCTTTCAAATGATTGGAGTAGGTTTCAGAAAGGTATGTTTATAATAATCAAAGTACCATATAATATCAACGGCGTCACGAATTAATCTTTATAACAGTATTTCGTATGTATATGCAGAAGATACTCTCGATTTTATATCGGATCCTTCAGCCGTTGATCACCATGGAGATATCAGCATTCAAGAAAACGATGGCTTACCAGCAGCAA
Organism: Sminthurides aquaticus; assembly: GCA_906901655.1. Taxonomy (NCBI): domain Eukaryota; kingdom Metazoa; phylum Arthropoda; class Collembola; order Symphypleona; family Sminthurididae; genus Sminthurides; species Sminthurides aquaticus. Next base: position 3,953,977 of record CAJQTT010000010.1, read on the forward strand.
GCGCAACTGTCACATCCGATTCTGAGGACGAGCGCGAGATAACGGTGGAGGTGGCTGATATGGGTGTTGGACAGGGTGCCGAAGAAACGCTTATCATGGAAGACGTTGCAAACATTATCAAGATAGCTCCAGCTGAAGGAGAAGCACCGATCCCATTGATTCAAGATACCCATGCCGAGGAAATGAGTTTTCCAACTATTTACTGTGGGGTACCTAGAAAGCTCACAACAGAATTCAAACTGACGTACACTGACATCGCAAAATCGGAACTGCGGCGGTATGATCGACGGGCTACGGTAGGAACAAAGGTGCTGTACTCTTTCAAGAAATCCTATAACGAAAAAATCCATGCAGCGTATCAGATTTGCTTGAGAAAGAAATCAGGAAATTATAAACTAACTGCAGGAGAAGTTCGACGACCCGAAATTTTATCAAATATTCTACAGCATGACGAAGGTTACGGCGTATTCAATAAAGTTCGGTGCACCCCAGCCTACTGGTCGATGAAAAGTAAGAACTTAGTATCGATGGTGCGCCAACTAGGGAAATGCTCAATATTCTTTACACTCTCAGCTGCTGAAACGAAGTGGACAGAACTGATTGTTATTCTGAAACAACAAGTTGACCAAGTTATTGTGACAGAAGAAGAAGCCAAGGTGATTGACCGGCAAGAAATTGCTAGACTTATTCGCTCAGATCCAACAACGTGCATGAGGCATTTTGAACATCGTTTCGATGGCTTCATGAAATTCCTCCTGAAAGGAAAAAACGGTATTTTCCATCCAAATGAAATTGTAGACCACTTCTTTCGTCTAGAATTCCAAGTAAGAATTTTGAATAGTCTAACTACGTAGTTAGATTATTTGAGATTATTGAAAGATTATTTGACAATTGATAGATTATTTGACAACTCATAGATTATTTGACAATCGATAGATTATTTGAAAATTGATAGATTATTTGACAATTGATAGATTATTTGACAATTGAAAGATTATTTGACAATTGAAAGATTACTTGACAATTGATAGATTGTTTGACAATTGATAGATTAATTGACAATTGATAGATTATTTGACATTTTACAAATAATTTGACATTTTACAGATGATTTGACATTTTACAGATGATTTGACATTTTACAGATTATTTGAAATTTTACTGATTATTTGACATTTTACAGATTATTTGACATTTTACAGATTATTTGACATTTTACAGATTATTTGACATTTTACAGATGATAAGACAAAATATAATACTTGACAGTTACAGCATAACATTATTTGAGAATTGACAAATAAGATTACATTTCAATTGGTTTTTCTCCAGGCTAGAGGATCACCACATATACACGGATTGCTTTGGCTAACTGATACTCCAGTCTTCGCCGAAGGGATACAGGATTCAGTAGATAGCTGTGTTTCGTTTATTGATAAATTTATAACTTGCGAAAAGCGAAGCGATCAGCTGTACACAGAATGCATGGGATACCAGGTCCACAAGCATTCTCACACTTGCTACAAAAAATCAGACAAGAGAGGAGGTTGTCGATTTGGGTTTCCAAGGCCACCATTACCTTCAACTAGAATTATATCCCCTCTACCACAAGGTAACATCAATGCATACGTTAAGAATTGAATTAATGCAAAAGTTCAGAATGGTTTAGCGATAGAAAACAAGCTTTCACAATTTGTGTTCATGTTATAGATTGTAGTGAACAAGAGCGGGCGAAGCTTGTGAAGTGCTACCAATCCATACAAACTGGATTAACTGAAATGGGAAGAGATTTCCAGGATGACATTCCGTTTGAAGCATTTCTTGAAAGCCTGGGAGTCACTGAGCAGGAATACATAAAAGCTATCCGCTCCAGTCTGAAGCGTCCCATGGTTTTTTTGAAGAGATCCACAAAGGAATGCTTTGTTAACAACTACAATTCAAAAATGATTGAAGCCTGGGGTGCCAATATGGACATACAGTTTGTCTTGGACACTTACGCCTGTGCACGATATTGTGCTGGATACATCACCAAACCAGATGGAGGTCTCTCAAAGCTTCTCCAAGCAGCAACTAAAGAAGTCCGTTTAGGCAATCTTGGAATCCGGGATAAGTTGAAGAGATTCGGTAACGTTCTCATTAATGGGGTCGAAATATCCGTTCAAGAAGCAGTGACATTTATTCTTGGTATTTCAAAGATGCAATGCAGTCGCCAAGTTATATATATCAACACATCTCCAGCGTGTGAAAGAATATCGATGCTAAAGAACTACGAGCAACTATCGGAACTATCGGATGAAAGTGAAGACATATGCGCTAAAGGATTGATAGACCGCTACAAAGAAAGAGCCGTGGAACTTGAAAACGTATGCCTGGCCTATTTTGCCAGTAATTATGAATTTCAATCCCGAGGCAAGAACACCGCAAGAAATAGTGAAAATTATGAAGTTAATGAAGAGCCTTTACCATTTCCACCCAGTATTCCATTTGGACGTTACAAACTTTTAGACGACAGTGGTTACGTACGCGTCCGACGTGTGGCTAAAATTGTGCGGTTCAGGAGATATTCAGAAAAAACTGATCCATCGAATTTCCATCGTGAAAAGCTCATGCTTTTTGTCCCTTGGAGGAATGAAACCAATGAATTGGTAAATGTGGATGTCAAAAGCAAGTATGAATTGCACCTTCCTATCATCAAATTAAACTCAAAGTTTGTATATTTCCGTGATGAATCGGAAGAAGATTTAATTAGTGCAGCAATGGATGATCAAGACGAGCTGGAGGAAGATGTGATGGCCGAAGTCGTCGATAATGATCAAGGAATAGTGTCAGAAGAACCTAGGAGTGAATACATCGACGAGCTGGAGACACGTGGTCCTAGAGTCGTTCATTTCCTTCCTCCAAAGCTTGTTGATGAGACTCATTATTTACAGCTGATGAGGTCGTTGAACGATAGACAAAGACGTTTGGTGCTTCATGTGCTGCAGCAAATAAAATCTTCTAATCCAGCGTTTCACATATTCCTTCATGGCGGGGCGGGAGTGGGTAAAAGCCACACTATAAATGCCATTGTGCAAAGCATGCTTCGATGGCAAGTTTCATTACCTACCGGTAGCCCTGAAGACACTCCGGTTTTAGTTACAGCACCAACCGGTAAGGCAGCGTTCAATGTTTTTGGTATGACTCTTCATTGCGCCTTTAAAATTCCACCAACACAAAGCAAAACGATTTTGGACTTAAACGACAGTACACTTAATACTCTGCGCGTCAAGTTTAATGGTGTGAAGTTAATTATAATCGACGAAATCTCTATGGTTAGTTCGAAGATGTTTTATCAAGTTGACCAACGCTTGCGTCAAATATTTGGGTGCCAGGATCCATTTGGTGGTATCTCAGTCATTTGCGTAGGACATTTACGGCAGTTATCACCGGTTGCTGGCTCCTTTGTCTTCAAGTCACCCAGTCACTCTCAGCTAGCTGATCTTGTTGGAAATCCTCTTTGGGAATTATTTCAGTTGTATGAGTTAGTCGAAATTAAACGGCAAAGTGGACAGTTTCAATTCTGTAAAGCCTTGAATAATATGTCGGAAGGGACAATGGATCAAGAGGATTTTGCTTTACTTTCTTCGCGTGAGATACCTGAAGATTTTCAGTCGCCCCAGGATGCCATTCATTTGTTCTTCACAAACAAAGAATGCGACGCCTTCAACAAACAAATGCATGCTTCAATGTCAACCGAAACGGCAGTTTCAATTGCACATGACAGAATTGAAGGTAATTAAAGCAAGATTCAATTCTGTATTGCTTTTTAGTAATTTCTTTGCATTTAGTGGTAACACTTTTACTTTCGTTCATTAGGTCATGCTTCGGCTTCTGCAAAACGGTCTCTACTGGAATTTGCCAAAAACCTATCTGTTTCCCAGTCCGATGGTTTGCGATATGAAGTGTCTCTGCAAGTTGATGCTATGTACTTCATTACAACCAATGTAGATGTTCAAGATGGACTTTTCAATGGAGCCACCGCTAAATTAAAGAAGATTGAGTACGGCTCCAACTCACTGGGACAAAAAATGCCAAAATGCGTGTGGTTGGATTTTAACAATCCGCTAATCGGTTGTGACGCCCGAGCCAAAAGCAAGCGTTACCAACTTGCTAAAGGAATTGATTTGAATTGGGTGAAGGTAGAACGCGTCACTCGAAACCTGAAGAAACGCGAAACGGATCTTTTGGCTATTGTTCGAAGTCAAATACCTATTACTGCTGCAAACGGGATAACAGTACACAAGTCACAGGGTTCATCATTGGATTGCGTTGTTGTCAATTTAAAAAACCCTAAGAGGACTTCTAGGGAACTGTTGTACGTTGCATGCAGCCGAGCGACCCATTTGGAGCGTTTGTACATTGCAGGTTCTTTTCAACCGCCATCCTGCGCCATACGTGATCCAGTCAGTATCAAGCTTGAACGTTTGAAGTGCCATCCTCTCGCGTTCCATATGCGTTTTTTTCAAGATTCCACAGATGTACCAAAGATTTTCTTCCATAACGTTCAATCGTTTATACTACACCGAGAGGATTTACTCGCGGATCAATGCGTCCAGGCTGCAGATTACATCGTACTATTGGAACCAAAAACTATATCTACAGATGACGTTGAATTGGACGGATTCGAGCTTATTCACCGACTAGATGCGCCATCCCATGCGTCTTCTGAAGGAGTCCTGCTTTTTGCAAAATGTAATCGCTACCTTTATTTCACATCATGCTTACCTTTACATTTACTTTACACTACACATGCAGCATATACTTTTGGTTTGTACTCTAGGTGGACTTTCAACGCATATCGTAGCGTCATCTTACATTATAAAGAAGGAAAACAGCCATATGACGGTCCTTATGTGGAATGTTCATAACGTACAGATTTGGACGATCTACAAGTCTCCACAATTTTCTGACAGCGACTTTTTCCTTCAGCTAGAAAAGATGTTAGATCCACGAAAGCGTTCAATTGTTATGGGTGACATGAATTTGAATATCCAGGAACAAACCACGCTTAATCGAGTTGAGCAAATTATTCATAACATCGGATATTCTTTTAAGTTAGATCCTAAAGAACCAACTACAGCTATGGGTACTCATATTGACTGGTGCCTAGCTAACTTTCAGTCGTATACTTCTATTTACGAAACCTATTTTAGTCACCATAAAGCAATATGTACAACGTTCACCCCAATCAATATGTAACTTTTCGTATTGCTGTTAATCTTCTTAATTGTATGTTACTATATGAATTCATTTTTAGTGTAGATTGTTGAAATCTGAAATCTTTGTATCCCGCACTAACTAATGATCAAATCTCCAATAATGTGTTAATTATCAAATAATCTGCGTAATTTCTACACTCAATTGTCAAATTTCGGTCTCATTTATGAATTTCGTTTCTGAACTCCCAATAATATGGTCTTAATTCTCTTAATTGTTTTAAAATCTCCGCCAATTCCGTATTCGGTTGTCCGTTTATTAATTGGCGCAGCCATTCCTAGAGTGAGTTTCATGTTGTCTGTCTGTCAGTCTGTCTGTCTGTCTGTCTGTCTGTCTGTCTGTCTGTCTGTTCGCACGATAACTCTCGAAAGGACAAATGGATTCACATGAGAGTTTGCATATACGTAGGAACTATACTTGGGACCATGCCTATTGAATTTCAGAATTTTAGATTTATTATTTTGAGAGTTATGGATAATTAAAGACGCAGTTAGTAATCATCACATACATCATTTACATGTAAGATACATACATTCCAGTCACAAGCACAGCTGCGCTCAGCAGGAAGAGAGTGGAAAAGAGAAAGGGAGGTAGCGCACAAGCACACATGCCCGTAGCTAGCGAGTGGAACAACACTGGAAAGAAATGTGGTAAATGCAAGCAACCAGTCGTGTGGCATAGTGGTAAGCGTGCATGCTAGAGGAAGGGAGTATGGGGGATCGAATCCCGGAATAGGGATTATTTTTGCACATTTTTTATAATAGAGTTTAATCTGGTCATTGAGTTTCCATCATAATATTTTCTGTTTTCTATGGGGCGAGTCGAAAATTCTCTTGTTAGTAAAGTGGTTATGTTTTCCAGTATACTACATCTACTTAAAGATTCTGTCGCAGTTATTAAAGGGATTTTTTGAAGTTAAAATGATTTACAAACTTGAAAAGTTAAGATTAAGCTGGAAAGTTTTGGAGGAATCGTAACTTATTTTATTGTTATCCTTTTTTGAATGAAACCGTTTCTCAATCTGCGCCAATTCCGTATTCGGTTACCCGTTTATTAATGGGCGCAGCCCTTCCTAGAGCGGGTTCGATGTTGTCGGTCGGTCGGTCGGTCGGTCGGTCTGTCAGTCTGTCTGTGCGCACGATAACTCAAGAACGAATGCATGGATTAAGATAAGATTTACAACACAGGTGTATATGCTACATGGGACCATCGCTATTGAATTTGAGAATTTTTGAATAATTATTTTCAGAGTTATTAATAATTAAAGCGTGATGAGTCATCACTTACAATGCAATTACATACGTTCCAGTCACAATCACAGCTGCGCTCAGCAGGCAGAGAGTGGAAAAGAGAAAGGGAAGTAGCGCACAAGCACACAGTCCAGTAGCTGGCGGGTGGAACAAGACTCGAAAGAAATATAATGATTGCAAGGAACTAGTCGTGTGGACCAGTGGTATGCGTACGTGATAGAGCAAGGGAGGATGGGGGATCGAATACCGGGTGACGCATAATTTTTGCAGATTTTAAATCATAGAGTTTAATCTGGTCATTGAGTTTCCGCCATAAATTGTTTCTGCTTTGCATGGGGTGATTAGAGATTTACCGTTTTAGCTGTGTGTGTTGTATTTACCTTAATGCTACATCTAATATAAGAGTCTGTCAGATTTTAAAGTGATACCTTGAAATTGAACATGTACATATAGTGCTGTAAGCGTTTGGAAGAAACATAACTACAATTATAATTATCCTCTCAAATAATCCTCTTCAGTTTAACTTTTCCTAAATCTGCAACTAATAATATAATTATCTTTTCCAATAATCCTCTCCAATGTAAATTTTTCTAAATCTGCGCCCATTCCGTATTCGGTTAACCGTTTATTAATTGGCGCAGCCATTCCTAGAGTGAGTTCCATGTTGTCTGTCTGTCTGTCAGTCTGTCTGTCTGTCTGTCTGTCTGTCTGTCTGTCTGTCTGTTCGCACGATAACTCTCGAAAGGACAAATGGATTGACATGAGAGTTTACACATACGTAGGAACTATGTTTGGGACCATGCCTATTGAATTTCAGAATTTTAGATTTATTATTGTGAGAGTTATGGATAATTAAAGACGCAGTTAGTAATCATCACATCCATCATTTACATGTAAGGTACATACATTCCAGTCACAAGCACAGCTGAGCTCAGCAGGCAGAGAGTGGAAAAGAGAAAGGGAAGTAGCGCACAAGCACACAGTCCCTTAGCTAGCGAGTGGAACAAGACTGGAAAGAAATATGCATTATGCAAGCAAGCAGTCGTGTGGCATAGTGGTAAGTGTGCGTGATAGAGCATGGGAGGATGGGGCATCAAATACCGGTTAACGCATTATTTTTGCAGATTTTTAATCATAGAGTTTAATGTTGTCATTGAGTTTCCATTATAAATATTATATGTTTTCTATGGGGCGACTCGAGAATTCTCTTGTTAGTAGAGAATTCTCATGGTAGTAAAGTAGTTATGTTTTTCATTATACTACATCTACTTAAAGAGTCTACCGCAGTTTTTAAAGTGATTTTTTGAAGTTAAAATGATTCACAAATTTTGAAAGTTAAAATTAAGCTGGAAAGTTTTGGAGGAATCGTAACCTAATTTATCGTTATCCTTTTCCCTATGAAACCGTTTCTCAATCTGCGCCAATTCCGTACAGGGTTACCCGTTTATTAATGGGCGGAGCCATTCCTATAAGGGGTTGAGTGACGTCCGTCGGTCCGTCTGTCCGTCTGTGCGCACGATAACTCACGAACGGATTGACTGATTTACATGAGACTTTCATTATAAGTAGTTAACCTACCTAGGACCATCCCTATTGATTTTCGTCCATATTCAGTAATTAATATCAGAGTTACAGATAAATTAAGAGTCAATTAGCCATCAAATACATGGATATACATAACGTTCCACTCACAAGCATAGTCCCTACGTTAAGCATGCAGAGAGTGGAAAAGAGAAAGGGAAGCAGCTTACAAGCTCTCACTCCCGTGACAAGCGAGTAGAACAATACTGGAAGTAAAACAATTTCTCTCGCTCACACTCCCGTGACTTAGTGGCTAGAGCTTGCGAGGTAAGTTGTGAGAGGCGCGCGTTCGAATCCCAATTACGTCTCGTTTTTTTTGCATAGCATTCCCATCACATCAATGAGTTTTAGTCATATGGTTAGAGAGGGAAGACAAGAGAGGCGCATGTTCGAATCCTAGCGATGCCTAGTTTTTTGCACGGGTTTCCCATTCAACTATTGAGTTTTACTCATATAGTTTGAGCCATTAAGTTTTAGCAGTATAGTAATTCTGAAGAATACGGGGCGATAAGAGAAATCCTTTTTACAGTAAATACGAGCATACAACATTCCTAGTTAGTAATAATTCATGGATTAATTGTCATTATGAGATCTTAAACTTCCATATTTACTATTAATCCAAGGTTTTTTAAAAAAGCTCCGCCCATTGCATATTCGGTTACCCGTTTATTAATGGGCGGAGCCATTCCTATACCGGGTTGGGTGACGTCCGTCGGTCCGTCGGTCCGTCTGTCCGTCTGTGCGCACGATAACACACGAACGGATTGACGGATTTACATTAAATTTTCAGTATAAGTAGTTAACCCACCCAGGACCATCCCTATTGAATTTCGTGCATATTCATTAATTAATATCAGAGTTACAGATAATTTAAGAGTCAATTAGTTATCTTTTACATTGAAAAACATACGTTCCACTCACAAGCACGCTCAGCAGGCAGAGAGTGAAAAAGAGAAAGGAAAGGAGCGCACAAGCACGCCGACCCGTGACTAGGGAGTGGAACAATACTGGAAAGAAAACGGCTTCTCTCGTTCACACTCCCGTGACTTAGTGGCTAGAGCTCGGGAGGAACGCTGTGAGAGGCGCGCGTTCGAATCCCGGCTAGGTTACGGTTTTTTTGCATAGCAACCCCATCAAACCATTGAGTTTTGGTCATATAGTTTGAGCCATTGAGTTTTAGCAGTATAGTAATTCTCAAGATTACGGGGCGATAAGAGAAATTCCCTTTTACAGCAAATACGAGCATACAACATTCCTAGTTAGTATTAAATCATGGATTAATTGTTATTATGAAGTCTTAAACTTCTATATAAACTATCAATCCAAGGTTTTTTAATAAAGCTCCGCCCATTGCATATTCGGTTGCCCGTTTATTAATTGGCGCAGCCATTCCTAGAGCGGGTCGATGTTGTCTGTCTGTCTGTCGGTCTGTCTGTACGCACGATAACTCACGAAAACAATCATGGATTTATATGAGAATTGGCATACAGGTAGATAAAATACTAGGGACCATCGCTTTTGAACTACAGCCATTTTGGTTCGTTACTTTAATTTTTACAGATGATTAAATATCCAAGTAGTCATCATTTACATTAAAATACATACGTTCCTCTCACAGCAGAGTCCCTACGCTAAGCACGCAGAGAGTGGAAAAGAGAAAGGGAATTTGCACACAAGCATACAGTCCCGTACCAAGCGATTGGAACTAGAATGAAAGGAAACGTGTTATATACAAGCATTCAGTCGTGTGGCTCAGTGGTTAGAGCAAGTGAGACAGGGAGGAAGGGCGGGGGATCCAATCCTGTTTGGCTCTTGGTTTTTGCAGACTTTAGCTATAGAGTTTAGGCTTGTCATTGAGTTTTTGCCATGAAGTGTTTATGTTCAGTATGGGGCGACTAGAGAATTCTCTGTTTAGTAAAGTGGTTATTTTTCACTTCATATCGCATCTCACTTAAGAGTCAGCCAAAGTTTTTAAAGTGATTGTTTCTAACTAATTTTTGTTTTGTAACTAATTTTACAAAAACCCTTTCTCCAATTCAACCGTTTTTAAATCTGCGCCCATTCCGTATTCGGTTAACCGTTTATTAATTGGCGCAGCCATTCCTAGAGCGAGTTCCATATTGTCTGTCGGTCTGTCTGTCTGTCTGTCTGTCTGTCGGTCTGTGCGCACGATAACTCGCGAAAGGACGCGTGGATTTATATGAGAGTTTGCATATACGTAGGAACTGTACTTGTGACCATCGCTATTGATTTTCAGAATTTTAGATTAATTAATTTCAGAGTTATGGATACTTAAAGATGCAGTTAGTCATCATCACATTCATCATTTACATGTAATGTACATACATTCCAGTCACAAGCACAGCTACGCTCAGCAGGCAGAGAGTGGAAAAGCGAAAGGGAAGGAGCGAGGAGCGCACAAAAACACAGTCCCGTAGCTAGCGAGTGGAACAATACTGGAAAGAAATGTGATGTATGCAAGTAAGCAGTCGGCTGGCATAGTGGTAATCGTCCGTGATAGAGCATGGGAGGATGGGGGATCGAATACTGGTTGACGCATATTTTTTGCATATTTTAAATCATAGAGTTTAATCTGGTCATTGAGTTTCCATGATAAATATTTTGTTTTCTATGGGGAGACTCGAGAATTCTCTTGTTAGTAACGTGGTTGTGTTTCCCGTTATACTACATCCACTTAAAGAGTCTGTCGCAGTTTTTAAGTGATTTTTTGAAGCTAAAATAATTTACAAATTTCAAAAGTTAAGATTAAGCTGGAAAGTTTTGGAGGAATCCTAACTTATTTTCTAGTTATCCTTTTTCCATTTAAACTATTTCTAAATCTGCGCCAATTCCGTATTCGGTTACCCGTTTATTAATGGGCGCAGCCCTTCCTAGAGCGGGTTCGATGTTGTCGGTCGGTCGGTCGGTCGGTCGGTCTGTCAGTCTGTCTGTGCGCACGATAACTCAAGAACGAATGCATGGATTAAGATAAGATTTACAACACAGGTGTATATGCTACATGGGACCATCGCTATTGAATTTGAGAATTTTTGAATAATTATTTTCAGAGTTATTGAAAATTTAAGCGTGATGAGTCATCACTTACAATGCAATTACATACGTTCCAGTCACAAGCACAGCTGCGCTCAGCAGGCACAGAGTGGAAAAGAGAAAGGGAAGTAGCGCACAAGCACACAGTTCCATAGCTAGCGAGTGGAACAAGACACGAAACAAATATGACTATTGGAAGCAACATGTTGCGTGGCGTAGTGGTAAGAGTGCGTGATGTATAAGGGGAGGACAGGGGATCGAATCCAGGTAGCTGATTTATTTTTGCAGATTTTAAATCATAGAGTTTAAGCTTCTCATTGAGTTTCCGACATAAATTATTTCTGCTTTGTAAGGGGTGATTAGAGATTTCCCTTTTTAGCTATGTGGTTGTATTTACCTTGATGCTACATCTAATTTAAGAGTCAGATTTTAAAGTGATTGCTTGGAATTGAATATGTACACATTGCGCTGTAAGCTTTTGGGGGAAACATAACTACAATTATAATTATCCTTTCAAATAATCCTCTCCAGTTAAACTTTTTCTAAATCTGCAACTAATGATATAATTATATTTTCCAATAATCCTCTTCAAATTTAATCGTTTCTAAATCTGCACCCATTCAGTATTCGGTTATTCGTTTTTTGAGAAATGATAGATTATATGACAATTGATAGATCATTTCATAATTGATAGATTATTTTTGATAATTGATAGATTATTTGATAATTGATAGATTATTTGACAATTGATAGATTATTTGACAATTGATAGATTATTTGATAATTGATAGATTATTTGATAATTGATAGATTATTTGATAATTGATTGATTATTTGATAATTGATAGATTATTTGATAATTGATTGATTATTTGATAATTGATAGATTATTTGACAATTTATAGATTATTTAATAATTGATAATTGTGCTGTAAAGTTTTGGAGGAAACATAACTAATAGTATAATAATCCTTTCCAATAATCCTCTCGATTGAAACGTTTTCTAAATCTGCAACTAATGATATAATTATATTTCCCGCTATTAAATTTCAGCAGCTAGAAAGCTACGCAAATGACGTCATAGTACATACACAACGTAAGCACGGCAGGGCTACCTCAAGATGATGCAATTCATTCAGTCCGGTCTACACAACCATCTTGTTGTGATAGATGAAACATTGCCATTTCCACATTAATTTGCTGCGTACTGTTACTAATGATTCACGTTTATTTATATAGCAAACAATAAATTTGCTTTTCTTAATGTATGGACGAGTGTTTAATTCAGTTATAACGACTGCATAAATCAATAACTTATTTGGCGTTGTTTCAATAATGAAATATTTATTTTTCGTTCGATATGTGCTGTAAAAATTGGAGTAGGATAGAAGCTATCCTTTACTGCCGGTTTGTCATGAAATGTCACACCTAAAAGTATACGTTGTAAAAGACATTGTACAAAATAAACTTAAATCTCAGAGGAAAGATCAAGTTTTTCATATCACCATGGCATTAGTTCGTTACTACTATGTACTGAAATGGCGCGCAGATTTTCCTGCCTATGCTCATCATTCTCGTTAACTATCTTATCATTCAGACGTAGTGTGAAATGCTTAATTCAAGAATTATAGAATCAATGTTATACATTTTTCGAACTTCATGTAACGACGACGCTACAACAGGAAATTAGGTGAGCGGTTATGGTATGTAAATGCGTTAGAACTATAAAATTGCATTTTATATAGATATATTTATCCATCCTTCTGATTTTCCCCTGTCCTACGCAATGTTTCCTGCAGTGACTACTAGGAATAGACAAAACTACAAGCAGAACTGGCGCTGTATATTATAAAATTGAATTAAGTTTTCCTGCAATAATGTAAGACAGTACTTTGAAAAAAGGTTCGCGCTAAGCTTTTCCTTTCCAAGTATCCCTACAAACGAATGTCTTTTTTGAGTGTAGCTACTCAAAAAAGATAATCAAGATCAGCTGAATAAGAATTTGATAAGCAATCATCATATAATGGTAGTCGTGATTAAGTTATTAGTTAAATATCTAAAGAAACTACATGTACTGGTATTAACAACTGAACCTGTTGTATTGTAGGTGAATTGGAAAGATAAGCCCATAGTGGCAGCCGCGAAGGTTCGATGCACGTGGGTACGACCGATGTAGAAAATCAAGGAACGGTTCCTGAAGAATCAGTCCCATTAGAATGTCGATTAATACAAAAAACAGCAAAAAAAGTTGGTTTCTTTAATTTTCCAAAGTTAATTAGCCGTATGCATTCCGAAGTTAAGATTCGGCGTGATATACTTGAGATCTATGCTGGGACAGTTGAAAAAAGTATAGCGAGTCTAGATAATCAATGTACACTCTTCGAGCATTTGGAACTAGCTTCATCGTTGACAACCGACTCAGCTTTCCTAGCTATTCGACGTTTCATTGCCCGGAGAGGAGAACCTGTTGTTATATGCTGTGACAATGGAACCTGTTGATATATGCTATTAATCTAATGTAAATCTACTAGTATATAACTAAATTATCAAATTGTGGACGCCTTCACCGATTGCAATAGGGATTTCGCCCCATAGTATATAATTTATACTAAATTTTACATACTAGTAGATTTTAATTGATTCTATTTAATATATGCTATATATCACATGTAAATCTACTAGTATATAACTAAAATGTCAAATTGTGGACGGCTTTCACCGATCGCAATAGGGATTTCGCCCCATATTATATATTTTATACTACATTTTGCATACTAGTAGATTTAAATTGATTCTATTCAATTTATGCTATATATCACATGTAAATCTACTAGTATATAACTAAAATGTCAAATTGTGGACGGCTTTCACCGATCGCAATAGGGATTTCGCCCCATATTATATATTTTATACTACATTTTGCATATTAGTAGATTTAAATTGATTCTATTCAATATATGCTATATGTCACATGTAAATCTACTAGTATATAACTAAAATGTCAAATTGTGGACGGCTTTCACCGATTGCAATAGGGATTTCGCCCCAAAGTATATAGTTTATACTAAATTTTACATATTAGTTGATTTAAATTGATTCAATTCAATATATGCTATATATCTGATGAAAATCTACTAGTATATAACTAATATGTCAAATTGTGGACGGCTTTCACCGATCGCATTAGCCTATTTTTCAAACCGGCAAAAATTAAAGAATTCAAGTGTTTATTTCCGTTGAGTGCAATACAAGTTGTTAAATTTTTTAATTGTAAACTGCGATAATGCCTAAATGTAAAAAGAAATCTGCAGATCAACGACGTAAGGAGCAACGGGAGCGAGTTGCTGAAAGACGAAATGGTGTTCCAGAAGTTCGTGAAATTGAACGGGCTTTGGACGCCGAAGCTCGAAGATCAGCTCGTAGTATTGCGGAAGTCCGAGAAGATGAACGGGTGAGAGAAGCGGCATCAAAACGATCAGCTCGATGTGATGCAGAAATTAGAGAAATTGAAAGAAGCAGAGACGTGGAATCAAAGAGGGCAGCCCGAAGTGACCCAAAAGTTAGAGCAGTTAAACGCATCAGAGACGCGGAATCGAAGAGAGCAGCACGAAGTGATCCAGAAGTTAAAGCACATAAACGGATTAGAGACGCAGAATTGAAGAGGGCAGCCAGACTGAAACCGGAAGTTAGAGCTAAAAAACGGAGGATAGATATGGAATCGAAGAGAAAATCCCGTTCCATCCCGTTGATGAAATTAAAAAAGCGTGCTAAAGACAATGAATCTCTTGTCATTGCTCGCTTGGATTCGAATAAACGAAAGCATGAAGCAGAATTGAGAAAAATACGTGCCAACCGACTAAGGGCTTCTCATGTTGATAAATACGACGTTAACAAGAACCTTTACCATGACTTTATTCGGAGAGCTCCAGTGTTTATCTGCTCATGCTGTGGCCAAACCTGGTATAAGGAGTCAACTGTTGTGGTAACCGCTGATGATATACAGCATTATGTTGAAGTTGTTGATTTTAAAAAAGTATTGTGGGTTAATCAAGCTGTTCATCGCTTGTGCACCACATGTTATTCCTACGTTAAAAGGAGTAAAATCCCGAAGTTAGCGTTATGTAACGGATTGGATTTTCCTGAAATTCCAACGGAGCTAAACGTAAAATTTCATTTTTTACACATATTATAGTGTAGTTTACATGTATTGTTAATTTATTTCGTGTTTGTCTTGCAGGAATTGACACCTTTGGAATCGCTTCTTATTAGCCTTCGTGTGCCTTTTATGAGCATTCAAGCAGTTGGATCGGAGAGACAATCAAAACTGCGGGGAAATGTGGTAAATGTTCCCAACGATTTAGATGTTTGTGCACTAACGCTTCCAAGGAGATTCAACGAAGCCTCAGTCGTTCAACTGCAGTTCATGAGAAGGATGCGCTATCGGCAACCCTATATGTTTGAGAAAATACGCCCCTATAAGGTGTATAAGGCAATGATGCTTCTGATGACGACTGAGTTATACAAAAACTCTAATGTAGTGCTTTCACATGATTGGAGTCGACACGAGGAAGGTAATATTAAATTACTTCATGTGTAAATAATCTACCCTCTACCAACTATCTTTCATGGCATTTTAATTTTTTATCCTGCAGATGATACTCTCGATTTCATATCAGATCCGGAAAGCTTCAATGATGACCATGACGTTGCTACCGTTCAAGAATCTGGAACTGATGCTTGTGTAGTAAACATAGCAATGGAAACAAATGTTTATTCCAGCCACGTATCTCATAACACATTTCCAAGAGCTGAAACTGCTAATTTATCCGAAGCTTTAGAATTTGCTGCCTCTCAACAACAACTACCTGCAAATGATGAAGAAAACGAAGAAAGTACGTCTGAATTTACCGTTTCAAATGGAGCTGAGGAAACACTTATAATGGAAGACGTTGCAAGTATTGTTAAAATAGCTCCAGCAGAAGGTTTGGTCCCTATACCGCTTACACATGATGAACACGCTGAGGAAATGAGTTTTCCCACAATCTACTGCGGCGTCCCGAGAAAATTTGCCACCGGGACTAAACTTAGCTATACCGATATAGCGAAGTCTGAACTACGCCGATATGATCGAAGAGGAACCATACCTAGAAAAGTGTTATATTCCTTCAAGAAGTCTTATAACGAGAAGATTAATCAAGCATACCAAATTTGTTTACGGAAGAAAACAGGCAACCATCAGTTAACTGCAGGAGATATTCGCTCTCCTGAAGTGTTATCAAACATTTTACAACACGATGAAGGCTACGGTGTTTTTAGTAAAGTGCGATGCACTCCTGCTTACTGGTCTCTAAAAAGTAAACAGGTAGTTGCAATGGTCAGGCAACTTGGGAAATGCTCTTTATTTGTGACACTGTCGGCTGCAGAAACTAAATGGCTGGAGTTAATTGTAATTCTAAAGCAACAAGTGGATAAAGTTGTTGTGACAGAAGAAGATGCCAAAAACATTGATCGCCACGACGTTGCAAGACTTATTCGTTTGGACCCAACTACTTGTATGAGGCACTTTGAACATCGATTTGATTGTTATTTTAAATATCTTTTGAAGGGAAAGGATGGAATTTTTTCACCACATGAAATTGAAGATTTCTTCTTTCGGTTGGAATTTCAGGTAAGGAAATCAGATGAAAACTGATTAAATTTGCAACTGATAGAATTTGACAACTGATAGAATATGACAACTGAGAGAATTTGACAACTGATAGAATTTGACAACTGATAGAATTTGACAACTGAGAGAATTTGACAACTGATAGAATTTGACAACTGATAGAATTTGACAACTGATAGAATTTGACAACTGATAGAATTTGACAACTGAGAGAATTTGACAACTGATAGAATTTGACAACTGATAGAATTTGACAACTGAGAGAATTTGACAACTGATAGAATTTGACAACTGATAGAATTTGACAACTGATAGAATTTGACAACTGATAGAATTTGACAACTGATAGAATTTGACAACTGATAGAATTTGAAAACTGATAGAATTTGAAAACTGATAGAATTTGAAAACTGATAGAATTTGACAACTGATAGAATTTGACAACTGATAGAATTTGACAACTGATAGAATTTGACAACTGATAGAATTTGACAACTGATAGAATTTGACAACTGATAGAATTTGACAACTGATAGAATTTGATAACTAATAGAATTTGACAACTGATAGAATTTGACAACTGATACAATTTGACAACTGATAGAATTTGACAACTGATAGAATTTGATAACTGATAGAATTTGATAACTAATAGAATTTGACAACTGATAGAATTTGACAACTGAGAGAATTTGACAACTGCTAGAATTTGACAACTGATAGAATTTGAAAACTGATAGAATTTGACAACTGATAGAATTTGACAACTGATAGAATTTGACAACTGATAGAATTTGACAACTGATAGAATTTGACAACTGACAGAATTTGACAACTGAGAGAATTTAAATTAATCAAATATGGATGTAAGTGTCATGGATGAAATAATATGATTTTTTAGGCCAGAGGTTCACCCCATATACATGGTTTAATATGGTTGAAAGATGCTCCAGTCTTTGCAGAGGGCGTGCAGGATACTGTTGAGCAATGCATTTCATTCATCGATAGATATTTAACCTGTGAACGCAAAACCGATAATAAACTCGCGGAATATATGGGATACCAACTGCACAAACACACGCATACTTGTTACAAGAAAGCGGATAAAACAAGAACTTGCCGATTTGGTTTCCCAAGACCCCCGCTGAACACTACAAGATTACTGCTTCCGCTCCCACAAGGTTCATTGTCATTTTTTGTACTTTATACATACAACGGTGGAATCTTAGTAATTATTTGATGTCTTGCATGACAGATTACGACAAAGACGAACGGGATGCCCTTATCAACATATACGAAGCCATTAAAACGCGATTGACCGAGATGGGGAGAGATTTTAAGGAGGATATATGCTTTTCAACATTTCTTAAAAGCATGGGGATAACAGAGCAAAAGTATTTGCTGGCATTGCAGTCGAGCATTAAGCGTCCTACAGTTTTCCTTAAGCGAAAGACTACTGAAATTTTTATCAATAACTACAACTCCAAGATGCTGGAAGCGTGGGGAGCTAATATGGACGTTCAATTCGTTTTGGATACCTACGCGTGCGCTAGGTACTGTGCAGGATATATTACAAAACCTGACGGGGGTCTGTCGAAACTTCTTCAAGCAGCAACCAAGGAAGTCCGGCTTGGAAACTTTAGTATTCGTGAGAAACTGAGAAAATTTGGCAATGTACTTATTAACGGCGTTGAAATATCAGTGCAAGAAGCTGTGGCATTTATATTAGGAATTTCTATGATGCGATGTAGTCGTCAAGTATTATATATCAATACGTCTCCACCATTCGAAAGAACCTCTATGCTGAAAAATACTGAAGAGTTGTCAATGCTTTCGGACGATAGTGAAGATATATGTGCAAAAGGATTGATTGACCATTACATGCAACGTTCAAAAGATTTGGAAAACATCTGTCTTGCGTATTTCGCCAGTAATTACGAATTTGAATCAATACGCAAGTATTCCAGCTCTCAGGGCTCCGAGTCATTTGGAGATAATGAATTGCCATTGGTAAATCAAAGTCAATCAAATCCACGTCACAAACTTTTGGATAATACAGGTTACGTACGCCTGCGAAGAGTTTCGAAAATTGTACGCTTCAGGAATTATTCTCTTAACTTGGATCCCTCCAACTTCTATCGTGAACAGTTAATGTTGTTTGTTCCTTGGAGGAATGAATCCGCGGAATTAGTCAATATAAATGGGAAAAGCAAATACGAGTCACACTTAAGCGAAATCAAGGTAAATTCCAAATTTATTTACTACCACGATGATATAAGTGAAGAGCTGATTGGCAAAGCAATGGACAAAGAAGTTGAATGTGAGGATGACAGTGCGGAAGACGTCGTTGACAACAACCTACAACTACTGCCAGAAGAACGAACAAATGAATACGTTGATGAGTTAACCACAGTCTCACCAAAAGTTCTCCATTTCCTACCTCCTAAACTAGTTGACTGTGAAACTTATGTCGGTCTTATGAGATCCTTGAATGACCGCCAACGACGTGTAGTATTACATGTAACACACGAAGTGAAATCATCAGTATCACCATGTCACATATTTTTGCATGGTGGAGCTGGGGTCGGTAAAAGCCATACAATCAACGCTATTGTACAGAACATGCTCCGATGGCAGGCCACTGACGCAACTTTAAATCCGGAACACCCTTGTGTTATTGTAGCCGCTCCCACAGGAAAAGCAGCGTTCAACGTGTTTGGTATGACACTTCACTGTGCATTTAAACTGCCACCTAACCAAAGTAGAAAACTTGTGGACTTAAACGACAGTACCCTCAACACCCTGCGTGGGAAGTTTTCAAACGTGAAACTAATAATTATCGATGAAATTTCAATGGTGAGTTCAAAAACACTTTATCAAGTGGATCAAAGACTGCGCCAGATTTTCGCTAATAGTAATCCGTTTGGTGGTATTTCCATTCTTGTTGTTGGACATCTAAGACAATTACCCCCCGTCGCGGGTACATATGTATTCAAATCTTCTAATCACAGCGAAATGAGTGAACTTGTAGGGAATCCGTTATGGGAACTGTTTCAATTCTACGAATTGATTGAGATTAAACGACAGGCAGGAGAATTTGAGTTCTGTAAAGCTTTGAATAACATGTCGGAGGGAACCATGGATCAAGAAGACATCGCATTGATGGCTTCACGAGAGATCCCTTCAAATTTTGAACCACCGCCTGATGCAATTAACTTGTTCTTCACGAACAAAGAATGTGACACCTTCAACAAACACATCCACTCCAAGATGTCCACAGAGGCGGCTGTATCTATTGCCTATGACAGAGTTGAAGGTACTTAATCATGTACAGTTATTTGTCATAAACAATTACATCTTTGAATGTATTTAATAGGATGTTCTTGTCCATAGGCAAAGCGTCTATCACAGCAAAGCAATCGTTGCTGCAATATGCTAAAAATCTATCTGTTTCCCAATCGGATGGATTGCGTTACGAAGTGTCACTGCAAGTTGAAGCTATGTATTTCATCACTACAAACGTTGATGTTCAAGACGGATTGTTCAATGGAGCCACAGCTAAGTTGAAAATGATTGAATATGGGTTCACTTCTTCGGGACAGAAAATACCAAAATGCGTTTGGCTAGATTTTAAAAATTCTATGATTGGTTGTGCGTCAAGAGCAAAAACAAAACAGTACCAGATTGCCAAGGGCATTGATACAAGCTGGGTCAAGGTTGATCGTATGACTCGGAATCTTAAGAAACGCGAAACTGACCTCATCGCAATAGTTCGGAGCCAGATACCTATTACAGCAGCTAATGGAATAACAGTTCACAAATCGCAAGGCTCTACGCTGGATTGTGTTGTTGTCAACTTACTCAAATCTAAAAGAAATGAAAGGGAGCTATTGTATGTAGCTTGCAGCCGAGCATCCAAACTATCAGGATTATTTATCGCTGGACAATTCCGGCCACCAACTTCACAAACTTACGATCCTGTCACATATGAACTTCAACGCTTGAAACTTAATCCTCTCAACTTCCGAATGTGTTTTTTCCAAGATCTACCCGTCGAAACCACTAAAATATACTTCCACAATGTGCAATCCTTTCGATTACACAGAGACGACATATTGGCAGATCAATGCATTCAAGCTGCTGATTTCATCGTTCTTGTGGAGCCCAAATCAGTTACATCAGATTCCGTTGAACTGGATGGATTTAATATTATTCATCGTCTAGATGCGCCATCTCACATGTCATCTGAGGGGATACTTCTATTTAGAAGATGTAAGTTCATTACCAGTTACATTTTATGACTAAATTAAAAGTAGCGCATATTTAAAACACCTTATAAAATTTCAGGCGGTGTTGATACAGAAATAATAGCAACTTCACGGATTATTTGCAATCAAAAAGGTCATATGACTATTCTTGGATGGACGTTAGGTTCTGTAAAAATATGGACATTGTATAAATCTCCCAAATTTTGTGATTCCTCCTTCTTCAATGAAATTGAAACTATGCTTCATACAACCATGCCCACAATAATTATGGGAGATATGAATTTGAACATTCAGCAGACTTCTACGCTAAAACGTGTACAAACAGTGATACACAACTCCTCCTTTGTGTTAAAGTTGGATCCGCATGAACCAACTACGTGTAGTGGCACCCATATTGATTGGTGTCTATCAAATTTCGATTCTTATGCTAACATTTATGAAACTTACTACAGTCATCATAAGTCATTGTGTATCACATATAAATAATTTTCTTTTTTTCATGTATTAGTAGTATTTTAAAATAGTTGTCAAATTCTATGAGTTGTAAGATCTATCATTTGTCAAATTCTATCAGTTGTCAAATTCTATCAGTTGTCAAATTGTATCAGTTGTCAAATTCTATTAGTTGTCAAATTCTATCAGTTGTCAAATTCTATTAGTTGTCAAATTCTATTAGTTGTCAAATTCTATCAGTTGTCAAATTCTATCAGTTGTCAAATTCTATCAGTTGTCAAATTCTATCAGTTGTCAAATTCTATCAGTTGTCAAATTCTATCAGTTATCAAATTCTATCAGTTATCAAATTCTATCAGTTGTCAAATTCTATCAGTTGTCAAATTGTATCAGTTGTCAAATTCTATCAGTTGTCAAATTCTATTAGTTGTCAAATTCTATCAGTTGTCAAATTCTATCAGTTGTCAAATTCTATCAGTTGTCAAATTCTCTCAGTTGTCAAATTCTATCAGTTGTCAAATTCTATTAGTTGTCAAATTCTATCAGTTTTCACAGTCCATGAGTTTTTACACTCTAAGAATTTTCACATTCTATCAGTCTTTATATAGTTTTATCGAATTTAAAGTTTCATCCTTTATAAAATTGTTTGCGGTATCCAAAAATACGCTATTGAATCATACATTTGTGGAACACAATTAGATGAGCATGCATTAATAGATGGGGTTATATTTAATTTTGGCGGTACAACGATGGTTTTTTTCGGTTCAACCAATCAGAAACTCTGTAAAGCAAAAACGCCTGAGGATGTAGACGTTACCTCGTTCCTTGTGTTTAACCACAAACAACATTTGCCTGTACAAATCAACTACAGTATACTCTTTCACTTCATTACTAACTTTCAAACGCTGTGGACACCTTCTGTGTATTGCTGCATACCACAACAAAACACGCCAACTACATCATTAAAGGTAACCAATTTTAATAATATTAATAAACTAAATTATTATTTTATTTTAATGAAATTTTTTTTAACTTAAACAAGCATCAATTTTAATGAAATATTATCTAATTCTTGCTACTAGAGAAACTCATAATGTTTGCTGAGTGCGTCTGCTGTCGAGGAGATTTCTCTTCAGACAAGGAAATCAAAGGAACCGTAAGTCAAATATTCCTAAACTAGATATTATATGCCTAGACATTAAGCTGCTCGTCAATAATTTTCTGCATTGTCTTCTATAACTGAATAGGCAGGAAATGGTGCTGTTATGCGTGCAGCCATCCAAACTGTAATCATTTAGCATCATATTATGTATTTTATATTTGCAGGTGATCAAATATAACAGTTGTGGCCATCTTGCTCATGACGTTTGTGCAACGGTAGCCTGGAGAACCACAAATGGAGACTCCTGTCCAAAATGCAAACGTCATATTCAAAGCTTCGATTACGCTTTTGATGCACAAAACCTTGTTAACCACATGCCTCCCCTTGATCCGTTGGGTTCCCGAGTTCCGTTCCCTGAACCTGAACTAGTTGGAATGGAGATAAGAGTGCATATGGGAAATTGGATGGTGGAGGTTTGGTATGATGTCCCCAAAAATTTGAGACCTGAGGTAATTTAACATGTAGAAACGTAAAACCATATTAAGATAAATGCAATGATTAATGCAAACGAAAAGTTCGATTCATCCAAGCAATTGTCGATTTTTATATTGTTACAGCTTGCGGATAATTACTTTCAACGGATGGTGCGTCTTGGATTCGAAACGTATTATACCTTCAACGTACGAGCAGCTACTGCAGCAGAATCGCTATTATTTGAAGAAAATGGAAGCGTTCCGTCGGATATAGAACGTGACTCACGCTTCCATGTCCTATGATCTCAATGTAATGTTATACACTAATCATCACCACTTGTACTGAACCTGATATACGTGTAGATTTATGTACAGTTTAATTATGACCATGAACTAGTGCCTTTGAAAATTATACAGCTGATCACAATCAAAACGCTGTCAATTCTGATGCTATCATAATTACTGTTTTAATGTATTTATGCTCCATTCTTATTTTCATGTATGCATATTCTGTTACTATATTTAACAATCGCTGATGGAGAAAATGTATTACCTCCTGTTTAAGTTTTTTGCAATACCCGCATTGTCATAGTATCAAAATATATTTTGTTTCATGTTACACTTTGAAAATTGTAATATGTATGTATGAGAGTGAAATTTCATGGACTAAAACATATTTGAAAATAAAAGTTTCACATCTTTCCATAATATTAACTCGAGAACACATTTTACAGGTTATAATTCATCCTTAATGCATTATTTGAATCCATTACACGTTACACCCATACTATCTACTATTACTAACGATCACATGCAATCCCCTAAGCGATTCTAAACAAGCGTAAACATTCGGTATTCGTTATATGTGAAATATTAATTCATCATATCATTATAACGTTAAAATTAAGCGTCACTCTAGCATTACACCATTACATCAACAAGTCAACATGAAATTATCGTATCTTGCAGCCATCTGTTTTTGCGATAGGTGTTGTTCAAGAACGAATTGCTTCCTGTTGTAATAATTTATGAAATCCTGCGTATAATGCACGTTCCGCCCCCAAAACTCCCGATGCCACTCGAATGGGATACTACTCGTTGCATTGTACTTCGAAATCCATACCCATTGCAGCTAGAAATAACATGAAAAATAATTTCATTATTATAATTAATTTCATGAACCACTGGTAACTTTAAAATGTATCACAATCTTATTTATATAATGAAAGTGTGACCTACTCCGTCTCTCACTTGGGGCATTTCCATTTTTAAAAGTATAACGCATCTTTCGTTAACAATACGCTTCATCAACGTTTTCAATGGAGTAAGTCCAGGTGCGCCATCTCTGAAAGGGTCCGCAGGGGGCATTGCAAGTAAAGAATTATCAAAAAGCAGTTCGCCATCAACTGATTTTCTCCATGCAAAATACCCATCTCCCATTTCAGTTCGACAAAGTGGACATTTAGCATCAGAAGCTTCCTTCCATATATCCGATACACAGTTTTCACAAAATTGATGTCCACATATCAACTTCACAATCTGCGTACGCAAGGCAAATTTACTTAATCAATTATTGCCATTTGCATATAATTCTGAAACCCACAAAATTACATTCACCTTGTGAAATACCAAGTCATCCGTGCAAATCAAACATGGCGTCGCCATGTCCGACATAATTTCCAACCCCTCAAGACAATTCAGTATGTAGCAAATCTGATTTTCATGCAAACCTTTTCTTAACCGAAACCTGAAATTTTAATTTAACCAGTTATGGTAACTATAAGTCCTCAAATTCTATCAGTTGTCTAATTCTATCAGTTGTCTGTTTCTATCAGTTGTCAAATTCTATCAGTTGTCAAATTGTATCAGTTATCAAGTTGTATCAGTTATCAAATTCTATCAGTTGTCAAATTCTATCAGTTATCAAGTTGTATCAGTTATCAAATTCTATCAGTTGTCAAATTCTATCGGTTGTCTAATTCTATCAGTTGTCTAATTCTATCAGTTGTCTGTTTCTATCAGTTGTCAAATTCTATCAGTTGTCAAATTCTATCAGTTGTCAAATACTATCAGTTCTTAAATTCTATCAGTTGTCAAATTCTATCAGTTATCAAGTTGTATCGGTTATCAAATTCTATCAGTTGTCAAATTCTATCAGTTATCAAATTCTATCAGTTGTCAAATTCTATCAGTTGTCAAATTCTATCAGTTGTCAAATTCTATCAGTTGTCAAATTCTATCAGTTGTCAAATACTATCAGTTGTTAAATTCTATCAGTTGTCAAATTCTATCAGTTGTTAAATTCTATCAGTTGTCAAATTCTATCAGTTGTAAAATTTTATAAAAAACCACTTCCACCTACTTACTTCTGGTATTAGGTACAAAATACCGTTATTATCCAGTAATTATCAATTTGAAATCATTTGTTTTAATGAGATTATGTTCAAAAATCATTAACGAAGTAGTAACTTACTGGTACATGCTTTCATCTATCATTACCATAACGCGTACATGTAGCTCTATTTCGTGTAAAGTGCATCAATCATTTACATATTGGAAAAATTGGAGCAGGATAGAAGCTATCCTTTTTTGCCGGTTTGAAATACAATTTAACACCTGGTAGTATACATTTTAAAGAAATTATTCAAGAAAAAAGCACAAAAATCAGAAAACCGATAAATTCTTGCATATCGCCATGGTTTTCTCGTTCTTTACTGCTATGCGCTGAAATGGCGGGCAGATATGCTGATGAAAACTCATCATTCTCGCTAGCTTTCTTGTAATACCACCGTAGTTTGAAACGACGTAATGAAGACACTACAACAGTAAATCTGGTGAGCGGTAATGCATAATGGTATGCAAAGGTAATGGAACTGTAAAATTGTATGCTGTAAAAATTTTAATTTATCTATTGGTCTGATTTTCCCGTTACCTTCGCAGTGTTTCCTGCGGTAACTACTGGAACTAAACGACGGTACAGGAGAGCCTGCGCAATATACTGGGTGGCCCCGTGAGATTTTGACTGGGCACATCCATAGGTTGTGTGCCGCCCCCCTCTCCTTTCCCATCTTTCCTCAGCCGATACACCTACACACATTCGCTCACTCCACAGTGAGAGCGAACCCTGCGGATGCTCCCCCATCTCTCTCATTATGCACAAATTTGTAAACATTAAGATTATTGGATAGTTGAATAAGCTTAAGTTTTAATCTTTGGTAACTGACGAGAATAATTAATAATGGATGGGCCCAGTCAAAATCTCACGGGGCTACCCAGTATAAAAATATTTGATTTAGGTTTTCAACGATAATGTAAGTCACTTCTTTGCAAATAGTTTGCGTCAAGCATATCCTTATCCTACATCTATTAACGAACGTTTTCTGAGGTTAGTTATATAGAAACCGTGCTGTGGAAGCACAATCAACGATAACAATAGCTCCTACTAAATCCCTATTGTTTCTATACAGTAGATTTTAAATAGATTGCAATCAATATATTCTACAAATATCATGTATATATGCGAGTAATAACTAGTATACCAAATTGTTAACGGCTTTCACCGATCGCAATAGCGATTTCGCCCCATAGTATACACTATATTGTTTTTTCAGCTATATAGTAGATATATATTAATTTTAAAAGATATTCTTTATAGTTTTCATTCAAGTCTACTAGTATTTAACTAGTATATCAAATTTATAACAGCTTTCACCGATCGCAATAGCGATTTTGCCCCATAGTATATACTATATTGTTTTTTCAGCTATATAGTAGATATATGTTAATTCTAAAAGATATTCTCTATAGTTTTCATTCAAGTCTACTAGTATTTAACTAGTATATCAAATTGTTAACGGCTTTCACCGATCGCAATAGCGATTTCGCCCCATAGTATATACTATATTAATTTTTCGGATATATAGTAGATTTATATAGATAGTAATAGATATTCTCTATTAATTTAATGTATATCTACTAGTATATCAAATTGTTAACGGCTTTCACCGATCGCATTAGCCTATTTTTCAAACCGGCAAAAAGTGTAGGATTTCCCATCTGGCGCCTTCGTCATGTCTATACCAGGTTTGAAAGCTTGCATTTCATTGGCTAATGGTACACGATAGAAAGTATTTTTACAACGTATTGTCTTAGCATATACAACGTTCCTGTAACGTTGAGTATTATTCAGTGCGTGTAATTCTGTAGAACGACACACAATTGCATTAGTTCCTCCTGGTACTGTTTCCTTCATCACAAATTCTCATTTAATTGCAGTTATTTCAAATCAAAACTTGCGTAGTATTAACGGGTTACCCGCGAATAAAGTATCCATACAATAATTAACATGGATAGTCCCAAGAAGCAACCCGGTAAGTGACTACATCAAATATTTAATTAATTGCCTTCATTAACTTAATCTGCTCACTTAACATTCAATACGTTCAAATCCATTGTTACCATTAAAATTATATTTTTATGTGTTCAGATATGGCCGAAAGTGTGAAGCCAACGATGCGAAAACGTTCTGTGAACTTCTGGGGAGTCAAAACTAATGACGATAGTGCTAAGCGTGTTAAATCTACATTGAATGGGCCTCTAACGACAATTGACAAGCTCTCGGTTGGAAGGTATTCCGTATTATACTTGTGATGTTTTCGTTACGATAATAATCAACATCATTATGAAATTATTCATTCACTTTAATATATATTTAATCCAGATCCAAAGCACCACTTCAATTCAGATGCATCAGACGAAGCTTTTACAAGCAGTTGAAAAATGGAGGACTTATTTCCTTTCATGTGATGGATGGTTCTTCGGAAATCAGTGTCGTAGCCTATGGTTCTGCAGCTGAAAAAGTCGATCGCATGGTGCAGGTACTATTTCAACTTAATCCTGAATACTATTTTACCATCATGCATGTGTATAAGTTGTAATTTTTGTTTGCAAATCAGATTAACGGTGTTTACCAGGTCGAAGACTACGGTATTTCACTACTGCGGAACCCAAAGTATGGCATAGGACCGTCAGGACTTGAAATTGTACTGGACAATAAATCCCAAATCGTTGAAGATGCCGAATCCAACCTGCCCTCGATCCCACTGAATTTTATAACTTTGGAGGATGTTGAGAAATTACCTCTAGAAGAGCATTTCGGTTCGTACATCTAAACACACGAAACATTCTATTTCGCAGCATTACATACATTCGTACCAAATATCCCAATCTTAAACTAATGAATTGGAATTTCTTTCATTACACAGATTGTTTGGTGGTTCTCTCTGAAAAGGAGCCTATGGAAGTAACCAAAAATGGCTACAAGAAACGAGACGTCTGGGTTACAGATAAAACCAAAATAGAATTGGTATTGGTCCTATTGGGTGAAGAAGCTGAGAACTCCAATTCTGCAATTGGCACAGTTTTTGCTATTCGCAAAGGGAAAATGACCGAATTCCAAGGCACTGTGAATATGACGTTGGGATTGGATGGATTATTCTGGGTATTTCAGAATATATATTAATGATTTCTAATACCTATATTACTCATTATATTTACTCATTTGACATTCATCTAATATTCCTCGCAGGAAAACCCGGATTTACCCATAACTGCTGATTTAAAGGCATGGTTTGATGCTGAGAAGGCCAATGTACAGCCCTCTCAATGATTTGTTCCTTTATTTCCATTCGCCATACCATAATTATGGAGACCTTTCTATATAAGAATATATAATTCACGTCTTATGTTTACGTATTCATTCCAATTTTGTCATGTACGTATGTTACCATTTACATGCAAAGGAAATAATTTGAGGTACTTCGAAATAATCATCCGATTGCGTCAAGTCGCTATATGGTTTATTATTTACCATTATGAATATGTGACAGTTGCACTTGTGAAATTCACCAGCAAATCTTCAATACATTTATAAGCGACTGTGTGTGAAACCAAAAACAAAAATTTTAATTTGTGAAGGTATATTTTATGTTATTAAATATACTCATGAATAATCCTCTCCAATTTAATCGTTTCTAAATTGCGCCCATTCCGTATTCGGTTAACCGTTTATTAATTGGCGCAGCCATTCCTAGAGTGAGTTTCATGTTGTCTGTCTGTCAGTCTGTCTGTCTGTCTGTCTGTCTGTCTGTCTGTCTGTCTGTCTGTTCTCTCGAAAGGACAAATGGATTGACATGAGAGTTTGCACATACGTAGGAACTATGTTTGGGACCATGCCTATTGAATTTCAGAATTTTAGATTTATTATTTTGAGAGTTATGGATAATTAAAGACGCAGTTAGTAATCATCACATCCATCATTTACATGTAAGGTACATACATTCCAGTCACAAGCACAGCTGAGCTCAGTAGGCAGAGAGTGGAAAAGAGAAAGGGAAGTAGCGCACAAGCACACAGTCCCTTAGCTAGCGAGTGGAACAAGACTGGAAAGAAATATTAATTATGCAAGCAAGCAGTCGCGTGGCATAGTGGTAAGTGTGCGTGATAGAGCCTGGGAGGATGGGGCATCAAATACCGGTCAACGCATTATTTTTGCAGATTTTTAATCATAGAGTTTAATGTTGTCATTGAGTTTCCATTATAAATATATGTTTTCTATGGGGCGACTCTAGAATTCTCTTCTTAGTAGAGTAGTTATGTTTCCCTTTATACTACATCTTCTTTAAGATGTGTGTTGCAGTTTTTAAGTGATGATTTGAAGTTAAAATGATTTAAAAATTTCAAAAGTTAAGATTAAGCTGGAAAGTTTTGGAGGAATCCTAACTTATTTTCTAGTTATCCTTTTTCCATTTAAACTATTTCTAAATCTGCGCCAATTCCGTATTCGGTTACCCGTTTATTTCACAGCAGGCAGGATTAATTAGCGCTCAACCGTTCAGTGTTTCCACCTTAAGCGCAGTGGAATCAATGGAATGATTCATATTATAATTGCCAGCAGACATGTGAAGGGACGGAATCCCCCGTGCTTGTTTTTGGCATTCATTCAACAAGTCACGCGAATATCTGTATCACGCACACACATGATACAACTTGGCATAGATTAATCAAAGTTGTGACTCTCTCTCTCATTGTCAATGTCAGCGCGAAACAATCCAATTGCAACTAACCAGAAATGCATGTGCCTCTTGGAATAATTTCATGGCGTTTGATAAAGTTGGCAACGTTTTGTCTTGTACGCGATTCTTTAAAGCCCACTTTACCCAACTAGTAAATACATTTCTTTGCCGGTTCGTTAAAGCAAAGTGAAGAAAAGTGGAATGTATAAAAGTCTTTTCCTTCAGAATAATAGGATACAATTTCCCTTTGCACTCTTAGAGCTAGCAACTACATTTAATTAAGCTACCACAGGAATGCATCTCAAGCTCGATCCCTCTGAGGCAAGTTGACTCTTCTCTGACTTGCTTAAAATATCTGTGGATAGAGTAGATCCTGGAATTGGTAGATCCCTGATTACGACTACGAGTGGTAGTTTTTACCTGAAACATTAGAATGCTCTTTATACGTTACGCAAAAGCATTTCAGCTTCTTCATTAACAAAATTTAAGTTAGTACTTCACGCTTACAATCACAGACGAACGGTTTTTCGTCAAACACAAAAAAGAATCCCAATATGTTCAAATCCAATCATGAAGAATTAAACATGTGAGGAAAAGAGAGTCTTGTGGCATTGACAATGAATTAAAAAGTGAAAAAACGTTCTACAAGGACGCTGCAGAAAAACGCTAACACACGCATCGTTGCAAGCTTGAATCCTGTATCATGCCTTCCTAAAATATTCCCTTCCTCAAGACAGGAGACACAGAATGTGTGCTTTGTATTATAGCTTGAAACGAAATCAGGCAAAGCTATCTTTTAGATGAGCTCTTAACAATTTTGAATTCCTTCTCCTGATTATTTTAAAGAGGCGAAAAATGCCCGGGTAGTCAAGACACAATTTCCTTAATTAAATCTCACAGGCACTCAGAACAGAGATAGTAAAGGCTATAAGGTTCGGTTGAAAGCGGTCGGACAAAGGTTGGAAACCAAAGTTAGAACGCGAAGAATTTCAATGTCAGCTTAAATTTTGCTTCAAACACTATTATTACTTTTGTATGGTGACAATAGGGAAGGAGTACTTGAATAGACAACGACAAGTTTAGTGTGTATTTGCACTTTGTACACTGTCAACAATTGAGCAAGAATGCATATTAAAGTAGCGTTTAAACTAATTACAGCCCTTGAATTATCGTTTCCTTGCCTATATAAACTCTCCTCATTTAATATGAATTTATTCATGCATCCACCAGCCGCAGCCCAATTGTACTATGGCATTATGTATTATCTATGTTTTTCTCCTTGAGAAGGATTCCACTATATCATGAAAGTTTTTCTGCATTGAATCATCAGATAGCCATGGGAGCATTGAAGAAGGTTGGATTTAAATGAGGAGTACACTCAACATAAATAAGTTCTTATGTCTTAAGGATTTATAATACCAACCGAATCTAAACATTGTTTCATCAAAGTGACCGTACGTTATATATATGCAGCAAATTAAGCTCTCATAGGAAAACGTGCATATTTAACATCATGAGTGCAGTTGTTTCCTTGCCGTTGCGTTGGCTATTTGACTAGGTTTAAACGTTTGTCATAGTATTGCATTCTGCATTACTGCCTGCGCTGCTGCGCTGTAAGCAGGAATTTCTTAACCTAACCCAGTGATGAAATGGAGTTGAAATCGAACTTGTTGTGTAAATTCTCTTTGTGATGATCATCTGTATGAAGAAGAGACCAGGAAGAATAGTAAAAAGCGCTTGCGAGCTCTTCCCCAACTCTTTTGAGGTGCTCTCTCCAAAGTTGCACCGCAGCAGGACAGAGCAGTGCTTGCTTGCAAGCTTTAATTAATAGTGAATTGTAATATTACAGCTAAGGACATATAGTGAGTAAATCTATTGCGATTATGGTGTCTAACAAGTTAATTAAATTATCTTTCCACGTGTACGGTTGAGCTGTCCATTTTACTATACGTCCCGTTGAAATTGCTGTGCATCCGCAAGTCCGAAAGTAAAAGGAACAATAGAAACTATCCGTCAATAATGGTGTATTAAAATTGGTGTTGAATTAGCAAGTAAAACAAATGTGTGTTCATGGTATTTATTAATTTTATTTAATGGTAAGCATTTTTGGATTCATGAACGTCTAGAATTAAGTAGCGAATTTTTAATATAATTATATAAATCTTGTATATTCAGTTCTTTCCGGCGATTTCGCAAATGTATAGCAGGAATTTTGTATGTTACATACGTCGAATATAAATTCTAAGATTTCTAAGGTCAGACGTATGCCTGGTGCCTGGTATTAGGCATAAATCAAAGTTACGGCGAATTGGTGTTGCCGAAAGTTGTTGAGTAATTGTGGCACGGATCTTCTGGAAGAGAAATTGGAATTAGAGGAAATGGATTAGATGGAAATCAAGTTATGTAATTGTTGGTTAAGTAATTGGACTTGTGTATTACATTTCGTAACAGTTAACTAACATTATAAGTGTTGCATTATAGGAAGTACCAACCAACTTTTAATTTCATTCCTTCATTGCGCGACCTTGAGATTTGGGATTTTAGAACCCTTGTAATTAATACATAGTTCAGTCAGTCAGTTTTCAGTTTTGCTGTCAGAGTGTACTAGAAACCGGGTTGTGGTTTTGGATTGAGTGACAGCTCGGTCTGACTGTCTGAAACACTGACTTGGAATCAGGTGGGGCAAATCCGGGTTTCGAGATGAAACCTACCCGGATGTATGTATATCTTTCTTGTGTGGATGTCGCTGTGTGCCGTAGAGTAAAAATACCGGGAACTGTGCAACGTATCGTATTAGTGTATAAAAACCAGAGGGATGTTACATAAAACTAAGGAACATTTTGCTTGTTGTTACAGGAATTGCTGAATCTTGGATATCAGCCAGGAAGTGAACCTGCTTCAGCTTCAGCCGGAGTTTCTCCCTACTTCATCATCGTGATTCAAGGAAATAGAGGATTAGAAAACCGTTGGAGGATTTCCGATTAGAAGCTATGAGTGATTCAGTACATCAGCGACATCGGGGAAAGCAAAGTGATGGAATCGGGGGTGTAAATGGCGTTTCGGTGGGAAAAAAGGACGGAAATATGATGAGGGCTGGACAGTTTTATAGGCGATTGCCGTTTTTAGTCGGCTTGGTG
This sequence comes from Sminthurides aquaticus, assembly GCA_906901655.1. Taxonomy (NCBI): domain Eukaryota; kingdom Metazoa; phylum Arthropoda; class Collembola; order Symphypleona; family Sminthurididae; genus Sminthurides; species Sminthurides aquaticus. Next base: position 3,987,289 of record CAJQTT010000010.1, read on the forward strand.
CTCGTATTAATTGTGTGCTGGGCATTGTTTTCTGGGAGGTCAAATGAACCTAGTCATGGGGTTAACTGGTGGGATGAGAATGTTCACTTGAGGTTAGGGCTCCAAAAGAAGGCGTACGTTGTTATATTCGACGCTGGATCAACAGGATCTAGAGTATCTGCTTTCGAATTCCATCAGTCTACGCAAGGTAAGCAAGTTTGTTTTGGTAATTCGATGAGACAAATAAACATTGAAGAGTTGATAATGAAAGGAAGGCTAACGATTCGTGGTTTTGTTTACAGATAAGAGCTTGAAATTGAAATCTATGCTCTTCGAAGAAATCAAGCCGGGCTTGAGCTCGTATGCAAATAATCCTCTTGAAGGAGCGCAAAAGTTAAATGTCCTAATTGAAAAGGCCAAGAATTTCATTCCAAAAGATTTGTGGGCTACGACTCCTATTTCGTTGAAGGCTACTGCTGGTCTGAGACTGTTGCCTAAGGATAAATCTGAAGCAATTTTAGAAGCGGTAAGATCTACTGTGTGTGTTCTGATTGATCTGAAATTAATTAATTATATACTGTATGTATATTTAGTTATATTCACGTTTTTACTACACAGGTTGAAGAGGTCATCAAGGGAAGCGGATTTAGAGCTGTGGAGAACTCTGTCGGTATTATGGACGGTGTCGATGAGGGAATTTTCTCCTGGTTTACTGTTAACTTTCTGTTAGGTGAGTAGTAATGATGTCGAACGTAATCCGATAGTTACGATTTGAAACAGTGATGAGAGTATAAATGCTCTTTTGAGACGAGTTATAATTTAATAATAAATTAATATGTGTATGACAATGTGGAAATTCATTTCAGATCGTATTGGAGGCCACGTATCGAAGACTGTAGCAGCGCTTGATTTGGGTGGTGGATCCACACAAGTCACAGTTGCTTCAACTCCCGAGACTATGGAGTTGTACCCCAAATCTGACGTTGTCAATGTCACATTGTTTCACCAACATGTTCCATTATATACCAATAGGTGGGTTGATATTACATCTATACTAGTTACTAGTTGTTGTAGTTGTGACCGTTCTTCTTGTATTCAAGTGTAATATTATGTGCTTATGTTTTATTCATTCAGTTACCTGGGACTTGGGCTCCAATCTGTTCGAAAATCGATCTTGTCTCGAAATCAAACCGATCCAAACAGTAAAATTCTTGCGAGCCCGTGTGTAAATCCTGCTGTTTCCAGGGAATGGACGCATGGTGGGGAAACTTATACGATCAAGTAAGATTATGAGTCTGTACTAAATGAGTGGTTAGGACATTCGGGAAAGTAATGTTAATGTTCGTTGTCTCTGTCCAGGGGAGTTGAGAACGGGAAGTTCGAGAAAGTCAAGTACAACGGTTTCATTCGTAAGGAGCCGGTTGCTGATTTCGATGAATGCCGAAACCAGATTGTAAAACTGATTGAAGAAAAAGGTGTAATCCGCCCGAAAGATTTGAATCGACAAGTTGTGCTCTTTTCTTACTTCTTTGAACGTGCTGCTGAGGCTGGCCTCATTGGTAAGCTGCAGATCTTGGTTTACTTTGCTTTAGATCAGAAAGTTTAGATGTGTAAACGAACGGCCTTGATAGGTGAAAGCCACAATAATATCCGACGAATTTCAAACATTAAATACTAATGCTTTTTATTAAATTTAGATCCTATTGAAGGTGGAAAGCTGACAGTTCAGCATTACTTCGATGCTGGAAAGCAAGCCTGCCGTATCGTCAATGCTGACTTACCATTGTTGTGCCTGGATGTAACTTACATGGGGGCAATACTTCATCAAGGCTATGGATTAGCGAAACATACTCCCTTGCTTGCTCTGAAAAAAGTTCACGGTTACGAAGTCAGCTGGGCTTTAGGACTTGCCTATCACATCATTCAAAATGATCTTTAAGCCATAATCAGCGTACACGATTCGAGTTAACCTTCCACGGTAACCATTATAGCCACGTGATAATAGTGTGTCTCAAACACTATCACTGATACCCAAATACGCAACGAGTATCGGTGGGCATGACGTTCTCTATAAAGAACGTGCATAACCTGGTGGTAGATTCCGCCGTTTATTTCGGATTATATATATTCATTCCTTTACTTCGCTTAATTTGTCTGTCCTGAAAATTTTTATTTTTGACCTGAATGTAGTCATCTTTCGATAATTTTTAACTTGTGTGAAGTTCGCAGCCTATCGTGTTTTCATTATGTTATATTCCATTGATGTGAAGGTTAATTTGCAAAAGTTTAAAGATACAAACCTTGGTGTTAGGAACGTGGTGTAACTTATGTTGCTAGCAGGAGACCTGAAAGATATAGGTAAATGTCCCTGACCTACCTAACGACCTGTAATTCGACCTTTGCATTGGAGATGGACTGATAAGCTTCTTGGCTATAGCCATACAATTAGTTACTACCAGACCTGGACCCATTACGAGTGTACGAAGTGATGGATTGCATTATAACCTTATATTACCATAAATGTATAAGTTACTGATGTTAGACACAAGGAATGAAATAAATTCGCTGTGATATCATAAATCAGCTGAACCTATACGTACGAGGCAACATCGTAGATTCAAGTAGTAAATGGGATTTATTCTGGTTATGAATAAAGTCGGTTTTAGTGTACAAACGCGAAAACAATTTCGGCACAGCAGTAGTGAACCGCTGGCTACCAACGGATGATACGGAAGATCAAAATCCCTACTTGAAAACCTTTCCTTGGTTAAACTTGCGACCTTCCTTATCGGTGCCTTCCCAAGAGAAGTAGTCCGAGACCATTTTCTTGGTTTCTGGCGCATCAGGGTTTAACTTGGTCCAATTGTAAACTTCGTAATCGACCTGCCAATCTGGACTGAGGGAAAATGCTAAATCTTGGCCACGCCAAACCCAAACCCCTGAAATGGTGCTGTTATTATCTTCTCCCCAGAGGCAGACAGAGGCAAAGGCATTCTTTCTAAGTTTATCCAAACGTTGGAACATCCCAGTGATGAGATTGCAGCTCATGAAGACCTTGCTGAGCTCACTATTGTATTTATATTCTCCCAACCAGATAGAGTAGTTCTCCTTGTCGAATTTCTCCCAGAAGTAAGGAATTGATTCTGTGGTTTCATTGTTGGAGTAAAACCGCTTGAAATCATCCATGACCCAGGTACTGGAAACGAACACAAATATATTCTGAACATTAATAAAAGTTCAAGCACATCAACAAGATTACTTATAAGACTAGAACTTGCAGGTCAGCATATGACATAGGCTGAACAACTTACCCTTTTGGAAGCGCATCAAGAGGATCCTTGGACTTGGGTTCTTCAGCCAGGGCCATCTCGGCTGCATCAGGTTCTTCCGCAGCTTCAGCTTCCTTCTTGGGTTTCTCTTGCTTAGGTTTCTCTTCCTTCTTCTTCTTTTCGTCTTTCTTTGCTTGGACTGGCTGTCCACCGGGAGCGGCACCTTGCAATTCCTTCAACCTAGCTGGGTCGAACTTGATGGGAACCTCATTGTAAGAAAATTCATAAGAAGCCTTCTTCAAACCTCCTTGGACTTCGGGTTGATTGAGGACAGTGTCAAACCAACGGAGTAAGTTAGCGTATGGCGCCCGACTCTCCTTATCCAAAAGTTTCTTCACTAAGTCCATCAAAGTTGCGAATACAACGATATCAGCCAAAGTAATCGACTCTCCGACTAAATACGTTCGGGTTAAGAGAATATCATCCAAAGTCTTCAACTGCCTTTCAGTTTCCCCTTTAGCCTTTGCGACTTGCTGCAATGAATGAAGAAAATTTATTATTTTTACCGTCCCATGAATAAGTTCAGTATGAATAATAATGCAGTACAACTACCGTTAAACATGTACTTACATCCTTTTGGAACTGGATGATGGACATGGAAGGGAACAACCACCCGGCTATTGGGGCATACAATTCGGTTTGAGCGTAAACAATCCATTTCAACACCTCAGCTCGTCCAGCTTCGTCTTTTCCTCTCAACGCATCGGTGGCAAGATAGTAAGCGATTGCATCACTTTCGCTTAGCAATACCTTCTTATCACTGCTCTCAAATGCTGGCACCTAGAAAACCAATTTCAATTAGTTAATTTTACTAAAACATTTCCACCGCTTCCACCCAAAATACAATCTACTTCCGACCACAACACCGAAGAGTCCCGACAAACTAATTAATATGTACATTGCACGTATTTTCATGATTAGGTCAAATCTGTCGTTATCACGGGCTACAAATTCGAAACGACATACGAACATAGCAGCTTAATTACAACTAGGTTTAGATTACATCTATTATTTTACCTTTCCGAAAGGGAATTTTTTCAAAAACTCCTCTGACTTGTTGGTAGTTCCGAAGGAAAACGTCTGGTCGACATTCACATTAGCCCCAGAATAGCCGGCTGCCACCAGAGCTTTCACAGCCCGGAAATTTCCAGCGTACGTGTACAAAACCTAAAAAATACACAAAATTAACACTTTGCTGAGGTGCAGAATAATTAGTTCGTATTTTTCAACCTAATTTAAATCGTAAATAACAATTAATAACTAAAATTAGTGGACCATGCGGTAACTTACGCCTGACTTTGCCATGATGAAAGTTCAGAAGAAGGAGATGATGACGGTGTTCAAGAAGAGTTGACTGCACTGCAATGCATTCAACAGGAGGATGGGGAGAAGGCATGAGAGGTCTGCTGTAGACCGCGGGATTTGAATTCACATGATTTTTAAACGGAGACTCCGTCCATAATATTGTTCCGGGTTCTAGTTTTGGAGTACTGCAGTTATACAATGGCATGATTAACAAAGGAAACGTTAATTTTGCCAAACCTAAAGATAGGTTGGCATTATTTTTGGACACACCACGATGTGAGATTTTATATTTTTCGCATTTTCGCGATATTTTTAATTGCATTAATTATGGTTTTACGTATTATTTAACTAACTCTGGGAACGTTGCGTGTATCATCTAACAAAAGATGTAAATTAACGTAAGTATATTCTTTGAGAAAAAGTTATGCAGACTTGGTTTTTTCTGTTTATATTTAATTAAAATCTATGTCATTTTCAACTGTAGTGTTTTTGACGCATAAATCCATAGATTTCCTCGAGTTTTATATTTTGTTCAACGCAGTAGTTCTCAAAGGTTAAATTCCATTAATGCGCATCTCGTATGCGTTAAAGTACCATACATTTAAATCATGCTTATCTATTACAGATGCTGCCGTAATGTGTTTGCGACCCTGACCTTGGCCTATTAATCTGGATCTTGGGCTTCTTGAGCAACTGGTCCACCGCTTCGAAGAAGCTGTTTAATACAAACAATCAATCATGGGAAGACTGCAAGTATGGGGGATGGTTGCCCTTGTTTGTGTTACATTTACTGTTGGGTTTGTAGCGGGCTACAAAGCAAAAGGCGTTAGACTACGATATTTAGAAAGAAAACGGGAACGACTGCTTCAAAAACTACGTACAACTCAAGAACAAATTAACGTAGCGCAAAAATTGTAATTAGCCAGGAGCTATCACCAAATCCGCGAATTTTTAGCCGAGATATTGCAGTTAATTTCTACTCTAATTGAATTGCTGTAGAACTAGTCATGAAGTACCTGTGAATAAAATATTTTTAGTCAAAACTAATGAAGCAATATTTATAAGTGATATTCCAGCTGTTCATTGTATATACTTGCAATGACTTCTTCCAGAAATCCTGTTATAGTTATACATGGTGGTGCGTGGGCGATACCAGACAGCCTGGTGGATCGGAGCATCGCTGGAGTGCAAAAGGCAGCAGTTGCCGGATGGAGACGTTTATGCGCTGCAAATGGCAGCGCTCTGGATGCAGTGGAAGATGCTGTAGTGGAGCTTGAAAATGACCCAGCTTTCGATGCCGGTACCGGCTCTGTTCTAACGTCTGACGAGACCGTTGAAATGGATTCGATTATTATGGAAGGAAAGAATTTAAGCTTGGGAGCCGTTGCTTGCGTTGAAAACATTCAAAATCCTGTGAAGCTTGCACGAATGGTGATGGACAAGACGAAGCACACGATGCTGGTCGGGAGTGGTGCCAACAGATTTGCTAAAGAGCAGGGTATACCCAGGGTAGAGTCGGCACAGCTCGTTACACCGGAAGCTAGAAGTGAATTAGAGCGATTTAAAACTTACAACAAAAGTGTCTTTTCAAACTTTTCTGAGCGTGAGGATTACAAAGGTCATGATCATGAAACTGTGGGATGTGTTGCTTACGATTCGGAGGGAAACTTTGCTGCTGCCACTTCTACTGGGGGGATAACTGGAAAACGACCTGGACGTGTCGGCGATTCCCCGCTGGTAGGATCTGGAGCTTACGCTGACAACTTCGCCGGAGCTGTTTCGACAACTGGACATGGGGAATCCATTAGCAAAGTGTGCTTGGCAAGGCGAGTTGCCGAAGCGTGTGAACAGGGTGAGAATATATTTTTTTCCGCAATTATAATTTGAAACTGAAATCTTAAAATGTAAATGCTTACTATGACATGGCAGGCTTAGACGCAACTGCTGCTGTACAAAAAGGGCTCCAGTACATGCGGCAACGAGTCGGTCAAGCTGGAGGTGCTATTTGCATTGATAAATCTGGACAACCTGGTTTTGCGTTCAACTCAGAGAGAATGGCTTGGGCAATCATTACTAACGACAAGGCAATATGCGGGATAAATCCATCAGAAATTATACATTTCCCATTTTGAAGTTTAACGTACATAACTCGTATCTCTGAGCAGTAATATTCACTGCAAACGCTATTATTATTCTTCTAAAACGGTGCATATTGCAAAGTTAGACAAATTGTACAATAATTTACAAACATTGGAGTTTTAATAATAATACTCTCTAACATATTGTGTGCTCCATAGTATTATGTCCTATTCGTCTACAATAAATTTAGCCGTGAGTTCGAAAATGGCAACTCCGTAGTTACAGGAAGTCAAATTTAACCAGTTTGAACATCTCAAGCCCCAGTAAAACGAAGACTTGAATATTAAATGGTTCAACTCTTCAATTGACTTCGTACACACACTAGGAGGCATAACATATTACTCGCAGCACGTGATTTACTGTAAAGTGAATTATCGGGCAGCTTCCGTTTTCGGGATATCTTAGTATAAATAATGTGATTGGAAAATAAATATCCAACTAATCACTCGTACGAATTCAATTGCTCATGATCATCCCGGTCATTGTACTTTTGGAGACGCTCTCACGTCTCATATTTTACATAATTCTTAGTTAGTAAGGGGCCAAACCTAAGAGCTATGCAATAAAAGCTAAACTTTTTAAAACACAACTATACTAGTTTCTTCTAACTATATTTGAAGACCCACCTTTGGTTAGCTTTGTCTTTACCTACGGTCTACACACTTCGTGCGTCATTTATGTTTGATAAGAACTCGTACATAACAGAAAAAAATGACGAAAAAGCATTCTAATTACAAATTAGTTAAATCCCTGAAATACTATCCCCTGCTGCAATATATGTTTATCTTCAGCATCCATCAGGGAATAACAGAGAATCCGAGAATGATAAACCATAACTTCCACATGGCTAATAATAAATAACAATTTCCAAATAACGAATTAGTCCTAAATGGGATTAATTTAGGGCTCAGATTACGGCAACAGCAAAAAAACAATAATACTCAAATACGCACATAGGACAAGTACGATAAAAATGACAAGACAGGTAATTAGGAATCAGGCATCAATTATAAGAGACACTGCCAATTTCTGACTGAATGTGAAAGGGATAATAAGCTGGCTAATTTTCCGCCGAGGTCAGCAGACGGATAGATTGATAAGACGTGTAAGTGTCACACACATTTGTGGCTAGCCTCGCACAAAAAATTAAGAGTCAGCAATTGAGATCCTATAGTTCAAATCAACCAGTTATAGCTAAAAACCCAACCGTATTACATTTAACTTCATGACAAGGACCGAAGTAACTGTACTAGCTGTGTCTGAAGTCGGGAGCGACACCGAAGGACAATTTTCTTGTAATTATTTTGTATGCAACATGTTACTTTCGTAAGTACAATTGTAATGATTAGCTATTTATACAATACAAAGTTCCTATCTTCTTCCTCCTGAATATCCGCCATACGTTTGTCCCCCATATCCTTGCCATGTACCTCCACCGCCGCTGTTATTATTTCTCATACCATTGGAGTTTCCAGATGAATCCCATCGCTGCCCAAATCCTTGATCAGGAACTTGCTGCCATGGATCACCGCCACCTCCAGCGCCGAATGCGCCTCCAAACCCTAATAATTTGAAAAAATGTTGCACTTTAAGTCCCACTTTCAAGCATATAATAACGCGATCAGTAATCTTATTTGTGTTTACAATTACCACCAGGTGCCCGGTTCTGCCTATTGTTCCAGTTGTCGTTCCAGCCCTGTAAATTACAATGATAGTCAAATCAAATTTTCAGTTGCTAAACCACATTAATTTGATCTCCACCCATGGTAAACAAAACATCTCACATTTTGCGACCGTGGAACAAATCCACCGCGATTTCCATGTCCTTGAAAAGTATTGCCATCTCCTCCACGCCATGAACCCCCGGTGCCTCCTCGGTTTCCAGTTCCTCTAGGAATTCTTGATTGATGCGATGCTCGGGTAGGAATGGCACTTGGACCGCCGCTGCCTCCACGCCAGTTTCCATTATTTGAACCTCGGATGGGCGTTGGACCACCTCTACCTCTTGGAGGTCCCATTCCGCGTGGCAGTCCTCGTGGCCCACCTGGAGCACCGCGTGGTGGGCCTCCTCTCATTGGTGGCATGCCTCTTGGACCTCCGCGAGGAATGAATCCACCTCGACTTGGAGGACCTCCGCGGCTTCCTCGCCAATTATCGCGGGAACCTCCACGTCCCACTAAAAATAATGAGAATGTTTATCAATTATCCTACTTTAGTATTTGCAGACTATAACGACGGAGTCAAAGTCTTACTTCCTCTACGATTCTGGAAGCGGCCAATGCCTCCACCCCTGCTTGGAATCGGACGGCCATAACCAGCGGATACTCCTTCCTTGTTATACTTCACAATCAATTCCTGAGCTTCGGCTCGGTCAAGGTCAATGAAATCCACAGCTGAGAATATCTCACCTACTTCTGGTAGACGAAAACCAGCTGCATTACGCAATAACAAAAACATTGGTTAGAACTCATTAACGCCATTATAACCGCCTACTATTTTCGTCACTGTAAAATAAAATAAGGCAAGCAAAAGAAGAAACACGACTAAATGCCTAAATTGGATTAAACGATTCGTTATGGAAAGTCTCCCTGATTGCTTTCCGAATTAGTAGATCTAGAATCATCGGAAATAACTACGAAAATGTGTACTCATTGAGCATACAACATACTGTATCTACAAAGTGACAGAACCAGGAAGGGTAAACGAGACAAGGCTCGTTCCACTCAAAACACCTACGCCCGTACATAATCTCCTTGAGATTAGTATGGTGAAGAAGTGACGTGTTTCCCGTAAGCTTCAAGAAATAATTTTAAATGTTTAAAAGGGTCTTGAACCTTTCATTTCAAGGATGGTGGATTTGGGAACACTTTTTCCCTGCTCTTGTTCTTTGGATTTGATTCGCTTTTGGTACTCCTCCTCAGACGGTACGATCACTACAGCCCGTCGTATGAAACCCTGAAAACCTCCACTTTTCCGTCGTTGAGCACCGGCTACAACATTGCTCTACGAGAACGAATAAATAATCATTTCGTTATTATACTTATTTACAGCTAATTTGACCTATCGTAAAGTTAAAATCTAGTATCCGCAAGTGCTCGTCTGACAACATTATAAAATTCATCACAGTTAATATCAAGTTCATTCGTTTCCATATTATTTATCATTATTGCTCCTTCCATCACTTTTTGTTTTTTCCGCAATTCCAACTTGCAATCACTGACAAGATCATTGTAGGTATTTTCGCCCGTTGCCTTTCGACTTTCCGGTTCATTTCGTACGCAGCAAAGTAGCCGGCGTTCTAGCTCGCTCATCTTTCTCATGCTCCATGAGAATGCTGCAGCAGTTCTGCCCACTGCTGTGTCCAGTTAATTAAATAGCACTTTCAGCACTGTGCGTATTTCCATTGCAGAAGGAATGGGTTTCTTTCTATCAATTTCACTCCTATACATACAACAGGGATTGGCCGTTCTTGCAGGCATATTTGCCAGTCTATCCAATCCCACTTGAGTCAATAATAATTAAAGCTTTTGACCTTCAATGTTTTCACTTCTACATCTACTATTATTCTCAATTCAAGAAAGTTGGCAAATTCATTCCAAGCAGCTCTGTCATAACTTTCATATCGGAATACATCATTATCACCGAATGTATTCAGGTAGCTGCAATATTGGGCATTTCACTTGTTCAAAGAATACAACTTAAACACTGTACTGCTAAACGCAGCTTTGATTTGTTGCGCCAGGAAATTCACAGTTTCCGTAACATCAATATAAACTTTGCTGCATTCTGAATGCAGAAGCTTGTAAGTACTGTTGCCCAGGCATAGACATACAAACTCCATGAACTTTTTTCAATCTTCTATACTGCAGTTAATCTGAAGTGTTCCGAAATTCATCAAGAAGTTACCTTCGGGGACTTTTAGAAGGGAAAGGTATATCAAGTACTCAGATACTTTACAGATAGTCACTTTTCAAAATACATGTAACTTGGGAGCCGTTTTGAGATTCAATGTTAACACGTCTTGAGTTGCATTGCCTTACAAACGTAGAATCAGAATCTAATGCTGCAAGGCTATTAGTTCCGTCACTATAATGTTTTCATAACGTGGGTTCACATGTACCCACATGCCACGTATCAATTTATATCACTCCGTTTAAAAGTCGGTTTAGACCATACGTTTGCTGTTAATTATACGGATGTGGAATACACATTATTTGCCTTGACTGTTGCCTTACAAATCTCACTTGGTTGCTTCTTTGTATCCAGGTTTTTGTTGTTCTTCCACATCATTAATTCTCATCAGTCAGGTATGCATGTGTGTAGCATTGTGGTTTATAAATTGTTATTTTTGTTTTTAAAAGTCCTCTTTCTCACTCCCTACCTTAACGTTATCTGAGCTGCGGACTAGTAGATTTTCCTTACCTGATCCAGCATCTAATAAGTACTGTTAAACTTCACGTACCTGATCCAAAATATAATTCCTTCGTCTGGAAGGAGCCACCTCAATGAGTTTTTCGACGAATTTTCCGGCTTTTTGAAAAAATCCATCATATGCTCTGTTTGAATTGGATGATCCCAAAACTGATTGACTGCGAAGGCTCCGTTCCACAACAATCGATGTTCCAAGAATATTGTAGTGTTTGTCAACATTAGCTGCCAAATAATCCTTTGCCCATTTGGTTTTGCCACATCCCGCTAAGCCGCAAAGCATAACGAACTGCAACACACAGTCAGTTTGAACTAGTTTGCTACAGTAAAAATGCACGTATCCAAACAGAATTCTGAATCAAGCATACTTACCTCGCATTCATCTTTCTTCTCTGCTCTTTTTGGTCCACGTATGCGACTTTCAGCTTCTTCTACTTTGCTAACCATAACAAAGCCATCTTCTGGTGTATAACTGGGATCGCTTTCTCCGAAATTAACTTCAAATTTGACATTCCGAGTCAGAATATGAGGAAATAATGTCTTCCCTTCTAGTTCCTCTTTCGGAATAGTCAAAGGCTGTCCCACAATAGATCCATTCTTGGTGAACTTAAGTTCTACCGGGTCTGAGTCCAAATCCTTGAAAGAAAACGATAGATTACTACCCCGTACGTCATAAAGCAAAAAATCTGCAAGACAAAGTTCACAACTTACAATCAAAACACCGACAACATCGCCTTTTTCAATTTTTTCGTCAAAATCTTCAACTTCGCCAGCCTTGTAAATTTTTCCCGCTGAATCCCATCCATACGACAGCTTTTCCTGTCCAAGCTGAAGCCCAGCAGATACATCTGACACGCCCACACGAAGAACGTATTTATTTTCTTCCTCTCCGAAATCCAGCTTGATCTCATTGCTATCCGTCCATTTTACTTCATAGTATAGCTTCCCGGCATTGAATCCGTACGTAGATTTAACTCCAGCGTATGCAAAGGGGAACTCTTCTGTTGACCAGGGTTCCGCATTGAGGAAATTTTCTTCAGATATCTTCAGATTTAAGTCACATTTATCTGAAACAAAAATAGGCATATCCAATAAACTTCAACCCATTCATAATCTCTGGTTAACAAGGACAAAATGATTACTTACACCAGTCTAAGAGTACGGCATTTTCATCGAATTCCGGTTCCTGTTCCGGTACAATTTTCACCGCTTCATAATCCCGGCGTTGCTTTTTGACATCTTTCTTAGCGTCACCTTCTTCGCCTTCCCCATTAACCTCATCAATTTTCCGTTTACCAGTTTCTGTATTTTTATCAACATCCATAGTTTCCGAGTCTTCTCCTTCTGTCTTACTCTCCTCTTTGATCTCCATTTTTTCTTCGTCAGTAGTAGCTTTATCCTCATCTTCTTTCCCCGCCTCTAGTTTTTGTTTTTCATCTGACTGACTAGATTCCGATTGTTCTACCGTACTACTTTCCATCTCTTCTGATTCACTTCCGATTGCTTTGACGGATGTAGATTCTGTATCAGGAATATCGACGTCAGCTGCCACAGGTTCTTCTACTGCAGGTGTAGGCTGACTCACTTCCTTCACAGGACTTGCCATAGGTACTGGGCTGGCTAGCCGTACTGGGCTAGCTAGCCGAACTGGGCTGGCTACCCGAACTGGGCTGGCAAGCCGTACTGGTGGACTTGCCACTGGTGGTGTAACATTTCTCACATTCCTTGAAGGCGAAGCTAATCCGACACCGATTTCTCCTGTCAAGGACTTGGCTGGAGATTCCACTTCTCGAACAGGTGATGCTAATTTCTGAATTCCAGCATCCTCATCTTCAACAATACCGGAAGATCCGTTTCCAACACTAACCGCTGCACCGGAATCCGTGCCCTCCAAAGCGGCGAGCAGTCTTTCCGTTAATACTGCTTTTACACCCTTATTATCTAGCCCTCTTGCTGCTAGCTCAGCTCTCAGCTCCACCACCTTCATTTTGTGGACTTCGTCTGCCGTTAAATTCATATTGCCTAGAAACAGAAGAACAATATTATGGTCAATCACACCGTATCACCGTAAACCGGCAGGTATAGGACTTGAATGCATTTTGGTTTCAATCCAGTAATTATAAATACGTAATATTAGGTAGAACTATGAAAATTATAATGTAAACGAGTTGTATCCGATAACACATATAAGATATCCAGCAATAGTTGTTACGTAAGCCATAACAAAATCAATCCTTGTCACGAAAAGCAAATGTTTATCGAAAACTGATGTCACCATTCACCATTACAAATACAGTACCGGCAAAAAATAATTCATGCGTTGTCCCCTAAATTTTAACATCACAAAGTTTAAAAATTGTTTCTGCATTAAATAAATCGAATATTTTTACCTCGTCAGCTGTGGACAAAATTTTCGAATTTCAAAACAAAATAGTTTATATAAATATATCAGCTTCGGCAAAGCAGAATCTCCTTTTGTCCAACTGCAACTAAATGAATCACTTGTTTACCACTGCTACGAAAACCAACTTCTAATGCTAATTCTAACTTGAAAAAATGCACAAAAAACTGAGCACAAAATTCTTGAACTAACAAAGTTTAACTGAGAAACGTCAGTTAAATGCAATTCAATTAAACTACAGAAATTGGTAGTCAATTAACGTGATGTTGACGGTTCCAATGCAATGCTTCACTCTTAAGTACATATGCTTCCTATATGCTTGATGTTCGGAGCCGCTTGCATCAAAGCCATTACATAGTGACCGCCAAAGTCCTCTCCCACCACCCACTTTTCCATTTGTTTCACACATCTAAACCCCCCGAGCCAAGCCAACTACGCCCCTTATGCACCCAGTGGCATCTGCAGCCACTACACTTTCTGGCTTTAACTCCTTCCTAGTAATACGGCTGACGCTAGATGGCAGAACACACTTAGTCTTAAAGTCTGCAAGTAAGTTTAAGAATGCATTTCACAAGATCTCATGTAAAAAGTGTTTAAAAAGCTATGGGCTGCTGGCGAGCAGATTTTAAATACAAAAAAGATCCAACTAACTTCAATTACATCAATTAACATATTTTGTCCGTGTTTGTTAAACAATCCCACATTTATTGATTGCTAGAAATAAAATGCTAAGACCTTCTATCACAGTGAAAAGTTCTTTCATGCTGAATTTAAAAGAAATACAGAAATTTTTTACACGGCGTTCTTAACGATATTGCCCGTTGTGTCTAAAGGAATTAATGCTAATAGCTCATGTTAACATTTTACATCTTATTTGGTATTTATTTACATATAAATTAACAGTTTACGTTTGCCGGTTGAAGGCATTACCAGTAGTTCATAGAATCTGGTAGCGCATTCAAAAGGCAGAATTATATACTTGATACGACAACCGAGCATACCAACAAAACTGTCACTGTCCACAAAGAACGGAAAGCATATTCAACGTCGAGTGAAAATTCTGTCATGGATGTATGCCTGCAAATCTGCACAACTTTGCTTTCATATAAATTTTAGCATCTCTTTTTACGTTTTCGAATGAACGGCAGGTAGCCTGGTCGTTCTAATATCGAGAAACGGTTCAGTTAAATAAAGAACTATATACAACGGATATTAGTGGCATGTTATTACCAAGGGGTACACTTAAAAATGACGTTGTAGTTGCATACAATTACAAATCACGACTTTGACATACTGATAGCTTTTGTTAAACGTCAGGTTTCATGCAATCGTTTTTGTGGATAGGGATGGTACAGCTGGAATAGTGGATTCGAATACAAGATTATTATTGATTGATACCCGAGAAAAGACTCTGCTACGAGCAACCAAAGGTATTGGAATGGATATGAGTTAGTTCCCAATCGTTTTTCAGTACAGGATAAAGGGGGAATGGCTAATGCCAGATCTAAAAGACCAAGAGGGAAGTTACACTTACAATTATAGTCTTCACTGCGTATTTTAAATCTAGGATACTTGAATACGCTCCTTAATTTTAATCGGTAAAGAGTATGATAAAAATCTATTCCTACGACCACAAATAAATAATGAGATAACTTGGCATAGGTTTTCGGGCATTTCATAATTTAGTTAACTAGAGTAAACCTAAACATAACATCTAAAATGACTAATGCAGATTATCGGCACTCGCAATTGGCAAACGTCTTGTCCAATCTCACAGACTAATTCTACCGTTTCAGCGTTGTGCTAAATTTTCATTCGGAGTAAGCACACTGAATCACATTTTCTTGTCGTGTAATATTGGAATCGCTGAATTAACTAGTGGATAGCTACTATTCCGGATTCTCCCACAGGTACCAAGCTGCCATGTTAATACTGGTTGCGCTTGCATATTTTAAATGGAATACCTCGTGCATAAAACTAATTAGATGTACCCACAAAATCCTTGATAGGAATAATACTTTACCAACAGTTAAGATTAGTCCGCAGATAAAACCTGTGAGTTAGCCCACCATTGATGAGATGGAAAGTTGGCTCGTTGTATCGAATTCTTCGCTTTGTATGATGGATATAAGCCTTTCTGTAATTCAAAAATTAAAGAAATAAACATTGGACACATCATGAGGCACCTTATTCTATAAGAGATGCCGTGAATATCCGCCATACCTTGCCCGTCCTCAGATTCGTTCCTTTGGACATGCCATTCCAGTGATTTCCAGCAACAGAAAGATTGTCTCCTACTTTCATTTCAATTTCGTTATCGTTTCTTGCGTTGTGGTCCGCAGTGGCTACTTGAATTAAACCAGTTCCGCCTCCGTAGTAATAGATATCGTCTAGCGATACGAACCTTTCGGATGCGTCAGCATGTTTCGCCTGCATTATTTCGTATGCCAGCCTGCACACCTAGAAATCCATTGTATTAGCACAAGTTCCACATTGTTGAGTATACCATACAACAAGTTTTACTACTTACTTGCGACGAGAAGGTACAAACGACGAAATCACATTCAGCCAACATGAATATATCCTTAAGTATTCCATTAAGTCCAGCATTATTGTATCTTTGAGACATAGATGCGGATTGCGCAACATTCTTGTCTCCCATCACTTCCCACAGTGGCGCAGGATATCTACACAGCGAAATTAAGAGATATATAATATATATGCGAACAAATATTCATTCATGGACTTCGGTCTTATTATTTTGTGCACATCAAAACCGTTGGATTTCTACTTACGCGCTTTGTGCCTCAGTAATGACACTTGGTTCATCTGAAGCAATGAACACTCTTCGCTTGACACTTCCATGAGCCTTTTCCAAAATAGCAAAATACTCCTCGGCATGAACCATATATTCTTGCAGAGAGTGTAACGAAGCTTCGGTTCCAATTTTATCAGTCCGGCGAACGTGGATACTGTAAATGAAAAATGAAGTACTTGAGTGAAATATCGTTTCTTTTGGCGACAAATTATTACAAAAGCTATATGAATGATCTCTTGTAACACATACCCAACTGTCGGGGACGTGATACCCAATTTAGCCACAGTTTCATCCAGCATAGCTTGTACAGATGGCTGCGGTCGGAGCAAATATTTCATGAATTGTCCAACCCACCATATGTGTGGTTCACCATGTACTCTTTCGAGCCTGTCGGCAATATCGGTAGGAATTGTGATTGGCAAAAAGTTAGGCTTAGGCTTCAAAAAGTCCACAATTGGCAATGCGATAACTTGGGAGTCTTCTGAACCTTTAGCTGCAAAGTATAAACATAAAGCTATATTATTCTGTTCAGAGAGTCCAAAAAACGTTCTGTTGTTTATATATATATCACAATTACCTGACCAGTCTAATCGTGGCGTATTTCCAGCCACGGAACATGTTTCACTTAATGGTTTAAAGACCTGCTCCCATCCTTGGCGATTGTATCGCCATCCCTTAGATTCTAGAATGAGCGTGCGACCCGTTGCATACGCTGCTACGAGACAATAACATACGTGATGTACTTGGCACCCAAACCCGCACCCTAGAAACAATAAATACATATAGTCCATTTAAAATTGCACCCTACTAAATTTTTACTACTTTTGAAAGAATAGCAAAGCGAAAAACTAACCTTTATTTAATGTACACACTAATTTTTTCGCAGTATCACAATTATTTGGATTTTGTAGTTTCCGAATCCTGTCTTGAACCATATCGGATAATTCATTTGTTTCTTGTTTCCGGAATGCCTCATAACCGTCTACAGCCCGTAACTTAATTAAATAGCTTCTTAATAGCCTGAAAGAAGAAGAAGACCATTTTAAATTCTCAAAACAACGAATACTACATTCTTTGATTCGGACGTGCCGTTTCAGGTTAACGTGAGCTTACCTATACAAATCCTGCATTTGCGCCATTTCTTGTGGATCCACATCTTTAGTTCGCATATTATACCATAATTCCTAAAAGGAGAGAATGAACATTTTAAAACGCATTACTCGGTAAACGCTATGCCATAGTTAGTTCGGAGTTTTCCAACACTGTTTACAAAGCTTACCTTAAGATCTAATTCTAAAGCCCGTCTAGTCTTTTCGTACGCATCTAATGGTTCCCCTATACTTTGTCCCGCACTAAAATCCGCTAAATCTGCCTTTCCACCACTATCAACTAAAGCCGCATGATTTCCTCCAAGTAATTCTTTGGCCAACATTTTTTTCATCTCCGCATTATTCCTCTTCAGCACTTGCAATTCAGCCAGAAGGCCATCTATCCTCTGCATTATCTGCGAGGTCTCCGGGGAGCTCGGCGTCGTGTCTTTAAAATCATTCTGGTAGTTTGACGGTATAATGTACATTAACAATAGGGACACGAACCAAAGCGCAAGAATCGCAAAGGATCCCCTTACAATGTACGTTTTCATGGTAGTTACTATCTACCCAATTCCTACGTGTCTTCTTTAATACACATATTTCATTTAGCTACCGCACTACAATACAGTGCTTCACGACAGCATAATACTGCAACAATCGGAGGCAAGTCCCGAATATTTAAACCCGGGAATTAGTCAGTCCTCAATTAGTCTGAACTATGATTGGCAATCCTTCCATTTGTCACTTCCAAGGCTTTCGAAACATCTGTCAACCTGAAATTAAACCAGGAAAGAATTTTAAACATTGCAAAATCAACGTTTAGTATCCGAAACAAATTACGCGCAACAACGAGTTCACTTTAAACCCATGATAGATGTCATAACATAACACGAAAAGAGCCTTAGGCACTGCTCGGTTGCTAACGGAAACAATATATTCTGCTTACGTTTGTCTCGTTCCTACTTCACTGAAAACTGGCTATTTAGCAACCCAATTTGCTTCAAATTCCGTTTAACAGAACAGTGAACCCACAAATGACTTTTACATTATATCCGGCATATAATTAACGCTTCCCTACGTTGGCACATATGCTCATGATTTTCCCCTCAAGTCTTCAACTGCAGTACTTAACTCGGTTACTTTTACTGCCTCTAGCGATTCTGCAGATTTTCTCTTCCAGCTAGCTCACTGCAAAGATTCCAGCGAATACGAAAAATTGAAAACAGTTACCCCAAGCTACCTACAACCTACAGAATTCCTAGAATTTCCTTATCACGTTCCTAAGAAGTTCCCAGCCTCAAGACTGATAAGACATGCCCTCCCTTAGAAGTTTTGCACACTGTTTGTCGAGGATTCCAGAATATCTGCACACTTAATTACTGTCGAGTCAGACTAATCCTTGACAAGCTGAACAGCACTCACAAGCCGAGACCAAATAGCACAGCAGTGTAGTAAAATTCATATTATTTGCCTAGCCACATGACGATACACAACCTTGGTCAGCATTAAGCGTCTGCGAGTGATCATGTGCACATTGAGAAAGCGTAGAATGCATGTACATCAGTAAGTATCATACTCCTGCCATTGAACTTGCAAAAGTGTATAGAGCACAGCTGTAATTTATATTGCAGAAACTCACAATAAATTTTTCCCACACAAAATCAAAGTGCCACAGCACAACAGCTCAAAGCATTTTTTACTCTTAGTAACTTTCTGTAACATTCCGTCAATACTAAATGATATCCATGTATCAGTTAGCTTAATCCAAGGCAGCCCTGCCTATCAAGATAAAACAAATAAACAACAAGCTTATGTCAGTAGCAAAGACAAGGGGCGACACAAGTTTGCGCTTCATCATGTCAGATCATGATGAAGCGAAAATCTTCATGTAATGTAATGTAGCCTTAAGGTTGAAGCAAAGAACTATTCCAAAGATTGCATTTCCACTTTAAAAGGGATCTGCGGAGTTATAAGTAAATCAACTGTGACCTTGAGAAAACATGGCAACTAATTTACCAGGAAAGTAAACATAAAACAAAAGGAAAACAAACACACCTCTGTTACAACGTTACAAGTAACAAAAACGTTAGAGATTCACACTCTCAAAAAGTTGACAATGACGCGTACCCTAAAGACACGCTTTTAACCGCCCCCTTTCCTCTCTGAAATCTTTTATCAAGACGACTAAATCCATCCTAAAAAGTACAGGAAACGGCAAAGTCGGCACCAGCCAAGAAAAAGCCAAGACTCAATCATGCGTAAAGAAACTGCCGTCACTTCACTTTTAAAACCACAAACCAGAGAAGCGAGTGTGAGGAGCTCACTGAAAAAATCCAGCTATCGGAAATAATAGCATGGTATTTACCGAGGAGGAGGAGGACAAAATTGGATTTTCCACCTTGCCACGTACAATTAATTTAATCCAATTGATACGTATCCGCAATCCACGCAAGTCACATTCACTCACTCAGGACTGAACAAGGTGGTAAACTTTGAAGAGGAGGCGAGGCAGTGCTCGTTAAGTTGACACTATTAATTTGGAACTTGGACGGGCGAATGATCAAGGCTCGGAACATCTCCGGTGCTTATATATTTGCGAATTATAGTGACGTACATCCTCCTCACATAATCAATCAGGCAAAACGGCCCAATAAACCTTTTAGTATCGTAGTTTTTACTTAATCCAGCCTCTTCTGTTCACGGAGCAATTCACTGCAACAAATCCAACATCCACATGCCTTGTCTATCCCATTTTCTCATCCCGTCTATGTAACCACGAATATTTAAATAGAACAATTTACCATACACGATGTGGTATCCAGCCCTGATATGATAGTATTTATCCAACCAACCAGCTAAGAACAGCTTGCAAATAAACTTGCTGTCTCTCTATTTACACAAAACACGTTCTACGAATCCACTTGCAATATTCTTTAATCATCTCAACCCGAATAACTCGTAATACTTCGTCCTTCCAGCTCCAACGATAGTGATAATAGAGCACAAACTTATACAAGGAGGGAAGGAAGAGGAAAGAAGGATTGCGAATTTGCGATTCTCAGCCTCTTCATATCTCTTGAATTACTGACTCAGCCTGAACTGAATTCTTCCTGCGTTTGATTCTATACTCTCCCCCCAGATTAGGTTCTGGGTCTGTTTCAGGGTATGAGTATATAATTTACTCTGGAAGTGATCAAGATTATTATTACATCTTGTAGAAATCACATCCCTGACTAAAGAGTGTAATTTGATATTTAAAGCACAGAAGAGAATACTGAATTAATACAGCTTGCCAACTATTATTTCCCTTACTGGTTTCCGTTTCTTGTATTCAATTTCTTCTATTGTAGGCACACGCACCCGCCAGCGTTCCAAGCCTAGTTTCACTTGAATAGTCAAGTGGTTAAATGTTAATACCAGAACTACGTATGTTTGCTGTGAACAGATTTCGTGCTTTCCAGATATATACAACAGCCAGGAACAAGAAGCATAAATAACGAAATTTATCACGGGCCCTGTGATATAATTGTCACATATTTGTAGTACTAGCAAGCACATGATATCACAGATCCCGTGATATCGCGGTAAGTGGGGCAATACGGACAGTAAATAACCGTAAGATTTTCCTCGGCTTACTTCATCTATTACTTCACTCAAGAGCGTCACAATGCCAAGCAACTTGCATTGTTGGATAGCCTAGGTCTTCTTCAATATTTTAAACTAAATTTCCTGTTCTTAGGTCAAAGTTCGAAGATACTGCAATAAAGCAGAAGAGGGTATTATGGGATGGATGGGAGATTCTCGTGACAGGATAATTTCATCCTGCTAGGATTTCTGGTCATTTTAACCGAAAACAGGTGTTCTGTTTCAACAACCTCTTGGCTACAAATATCACGGGCGCCTCATCACTCGAGTATCATACGCACAAACTAGGATCTCTCGTGCCCCCTCTTTCACAATCTCTCGTGCCCCCTCTTTCACAAACAACCGACCTTAGCAATTAATACTACGGAGTTGGAATGGTTACGTCGAGACAGGTGTATTTCCCTTATTGCTTATGCGAAATGACTATGGAAATCTATGAAATATTCAAGCGTGGACCTGGAACATTAGGATAATTTGAGTAGAAAACATAAATTATATATATATATATACATAGTAGATTTTGAATATTTTCACAAGTGTCCCTCTAGGAAAATCCCATCTCCTTTTCAGGTGCTTGGAGCATGTAATATTTATCAAATCCTCAATTCACGCCTGACACGATGCAAAACCAGAACCCAGATGCACATATATATATTTTGCAATCTGTCAAACTCTTGGTTATATATTATCATTATTTAAGCCTAGAAAGATCCTCCTCACTATAAACCCTTCTTTCCTCATGACTTTATTCTTTAATGCCTGCCTACCATATCTCTGACATTTCCTGGGGTTTTCGAGTAAACCATTTTAAGTTATTAAAATGTGTCGCATGAGTGTTTCCTTTCATAGAGATTTCAGAATGACAAGCAAAGATGAAACAGCGCTCTGGTTGAGCAGCAGGAGCAGCACAGCAATTTCAAGCCTTGGTTTCAATTCAGGAAGTTCTTCCTTCCTGTAAACTCAAAAAGAATTTACTGGGTGCACAGATTTTGTGAATTTCATTCAAGATTGCTTCAAAAATGGTTCAAAATATTAAGCTCTTAAATTCATTCTTTAACTTTTAGGAGGAAGAAACCAGAGTGTTACGTTGGAGATCCGCGGTTTAGGGGTAAATGCCAACAGAAACTGAAACTTGAGATTATATATATCGAAAACCAAAAGCTATTTCGTTGGACGTGTTTCCGCTCTCAACCGTAAACTGCATGAATCATTATAATCATGCCATGCGTCTTGACTCTTCCCCGCTGGGTAAGTAAACGAAGCAATTCCAATGAAAATTACTCGAGTGGAAATCCAAATTAAAAATGGAAGTGCGTAGCTAAAAGAAACTGGCGGAAGATTAAATGGTCCTACGCTTTTGGCGAACCGAAGCGGCAGCAATGCAATCATCATTATGATTTCATGGGGCAGTCAGAAGAATGTTTAGGAAAAACCTTCGCATTTTTAGACGGCAGGATGACCAAGTCTCCTTTAGCTTTACTTAATTCCACTGCGCTGCGGTAGTAATTAAGGGATCTGGTAGGCTACAATTTGGTAAAATTGTAACTGCGGCATAATGCAAAATAATTTCAACAAGATAGCAGAAGATCGCAAAAAATCTTAAGAGTTTTAAAACAATTCTCGTGAGGGACAGGAAATTTTATAGTGCTGAGAAAATGTGGATAAACATTTCTCGGTATGATCACCTTTTCATGAGCATTAAAAACACTCCCACCTAGTGCTCTTCTAGACGCTATTTCGCAAAGAAAACGCTACAAAACTTGGCTGGAATGGAAGCATGTAAAGAATTCGTAAATGAGCTTGGCATTCTGTAATTCCTTTAAACGAAAGGTTAAACATTACCTTCCTTACGTAAACTGAGATTGATGTAGCTAAAAACTACCAATACCGCAAATTAACATTTTATAGATTACGGTGCCGCAAACCTCTACTGCCCTGGAATAAGCTAAACTGGGAACTAAAATCATTAATATAGTATATATATATACATGCAACTCAATCCAGTACTCCTGTACTGCAAACTACACCACTTATAATGCAAACTTAATTTGACAGGCAGACGTGCTATTTCGTACTCCGATATAGTGTAATTATATATATACACACAGCGAGCACGTACACAATATTCGTGACACATCATTTTCATCACTTGCTAACAATTGAAATTCAAGTCTTGCCTTTCTGTCTTTCCGTCACTCTGGAATAATCTGTTCGAAACAATTATCCGATTACAACTGAATGAGATAACAAAACAAGTGACTTACACTTGTTTCAAACACAGTATCTTTTCCGAGATAATCAACGAAAGTTCCTGAACTGATTAACTAAACCCCTTCTGTTGAAAACTTGAATCCGATGACATTGCTAACTATTTATATATTTTTTGGATTTATATATATTATTCAATGAGCATCAATGAGCGTAACTGAAGTAACTAACGATGCGATTACTTCTTTTCACTGTTCCCGCTGATCTGATCACTCAATATTCAATATCAAACATTCAAAGTATCGGGATCATCGAAGTTTCTGATTAACTAATATAGGCTAGCAAGCCAACCAAAACAAAATGTTTATCTGTTAACTTGACGTCTACAGTCCACGCAGTGTTTGATGAAATGGTAATTAGATTATTATTAAAAACAACGTGTGAAGATTATTACAAGAATATTTACCGCATTGGAAGAGGAAAAATTAAAAGAATCTGAATCGAGAAGGCGATACCCACGTCGGATACGGCAGTAGATACTTTATTCTTCAGGTCACACTTTTATCTTGCTACCGATTAAATTTTTGCATAAACTATTTTCCTTGTGTAAGTTGACCCTAGCCGCGTAACAACTTTTTAAACTTAACTGTCACTTTACACAGCGCAACGGCAATAGCGCGTTTAGCTTGAGAGGCAAACAAATGAATTTATATGCACTGTTCTTTGCATATTTCTAGTTGCCAAAAATAAAAAAAATTAATGCAATTCACATGATGTTTGCGAGGCTGCAATCAATGGAATGGGAGGTTCTTAAGCTCTCAAAGCTTTATCTTCCCTTCGTCGGTCGGTCGCCGTCACGGTAAAAAGTTTAATGGGGAGGGGGCGGTTTTCCCACGGGCAATGGAACCGTCCAGATAATATATGCGTTGGGATTCTGCTGTTGTTCATATTTTCTCACTCCTCCTAGCAGAATCGTCACAACAGAGACCGTGTAGTTTGTGAATGGTGCCTTTTGCGAATCTAATGAACGAGCTTCAAGGAAGGAGCGCAATCATTCAAACCAGGAATGACGTCTTGAAAAAATATATCTTTCGCGGATTCCAAAGCGAACAACATGTGTAAATTACGGGCATTGTCATCTTCGTTTTAATTTTAAGAATATTCTAGAAAAGAGATATAGTGTTTTAGTTTTGGTCTAGACATTGAAGTAAGTCTCTGTAGTTTTTACCTGATATCTTAATATTCTCACCGATTTCTCGTTTTTTATCATAGAAAATAATATGAGAGCGTGTTGCATTATATAGACGTGCATCGTAAGGATTTGCACACCGGTTCCCGTCATTCCTGAAGATTATAGAGAACTAATACTGTTTATCTCGCTGACTTTTAATTGCGTTGTGCTCTCGGATATTCATAACCACTCCCATCAGAGTTGGTAAGTTTAGCGAAACTGTCGGCTGTATTTATTTATACTTTATAGAATGTCTTGAAATATTTTACATCCATTCAAAACGGAAATGGCAATGCCGATTTGATTTTTCTTCGGTGTTGCAGCAATTTTATATGCTTTATGATGTGAAGAATTGAAATTTTACTTCGTTATATAATTAATTTGTTGCTTGTTTATATATAGATTTTGAAAGCATCGATGCTGGTTGTAACGGTAATATTCTCTTCATGATCGTCCAACTTGTTACAAAAGCTGCCGACGAAGTTCCAGTTTTGAAAAATATCTCCTACACAATGTCGTCATCACCGACAAGCCCTGCCGAGGATAGTCCTTATTTACAAGAATGGGGGTTTACCTTGAAAGAGTTGTATAATTTATCTTTGTCGTTTTTTAAAGGTGAGAAACTCAGTTAACTCGGAGCTTCTACTCAGTATATGTATTACGCTGTGAGATTTCGTTGTGTATACTGTTTCAATGGTATACACACAGCAGTAATTCTGAACATGTATGAAGACAGTTGAATCTGAGATGTGTAAAGTTATAATGATAACTTTTTATTGTTTGTACGCAGATAAACAAGGAAAAGCGATACATTTTTCCTATGAAGAAAGATTAAAGCTTTTAGCTTTAGTCTCACAAGTGAATCATGGCAAGTTCGATCCTCAAACCGTACCTCCTTTAGGAGTATTAGACGTCATTGGGAAGGATAGAAGGTTAGTGGAGTTACATGCATTTACTTAAATTGTGTTTTATCTATTATTGTACAAACTGCAGTACAAACTGCTGTTCAAAGCATAGTGTTACCATGAGCTGTGTCTGTTTTTAGACTTGCGTGGCACGCACTTGGAGATAAAACCAAAGCGGATTGCATGTTTGAATTCATTACGGTGCTGAATCATCAATGTCCCTTGTTCAAGCCTTTCGTGGAGGCGAATAAAAGAGATTTGCAAGAAAAGGAGAGATTGAAAATGAACGAATTGGAAAAGTCAAGGGAACAATGCCTGGATTTTCAAGCTACTCAAGAGGATTTGCGCAAGGTTCAAGAGGAGCAGGATCGATTGGAAGAGCAGAAACGGAGGATACAGGACGCACTCAATCGCCAAACTTTTGCACAATTTAAGGCTTACGCAGAACAGCAATTTCCTGGAAACCCTGAACAGGTACATTCAAATTACCTTCCGATTTAACAAAAATGATGCAGTGTAGAAACTAAATTCCTAACCATTTTTATTTTTGCAGCAAGCCGTTTTGATCAGGCAGTTACAGGAGCAACACTATGAGCAGTACATGCGACAAATTTACCAGCAGCAATTGTTTACTGAAGAATCCAATGCCGGAACTGATCCTGCCACTAATGCTCAGAACGTACAAGATGACAATCAGGGCAACACCGAAGCAAACCATGTGGTACAAGAACCAGTAGTTGAGGAAATCGGAAGTGGGAGTGAAAGAGATAATAGCGAAACTGAAGAAAACGGAGTAGTTGCCGCAGCATCCATGTGGACAAGGAAAGATATTAAGGAATTTAAAGAATCAGTTCGTTCCGAAGGTGGAGAAGCCATAATTCGTATTAACCAAGGCGAATCTGTTACGGTAAGAACTTTTTAAAACCGGTATTGTTGGACGCAAGAAACGTTTCCATGCATTGCTAGTTATTGAAGGCTCAAGATTCTTAATTATTGACAAATTTATTAGGTTCGTGTACCAACGCACGAAGACGGAACATGCCTCTTTTGGGAATTCGCCACTGATTCCTACGATATCGGTTTTGGCCTCTTCTTTGAATGGACCGATATAGACGAACCGGTATCAGTACAGGTAGTAGAAGAAAATTCTTCGGAAGACGATGAAGACGACGAAGCTCTACAAAGCCTACAAAGGGATATTGAACGTGGAAGGGAATTGTTGCCGAAAGGAGCTAAACCTAACACAGATGTGATAATTCCTGTTTATAGACGTGATGCCCAGACGGAGGTTTATGTCGGAAGCCACCTTTTCCCTGGCAAGGGCGTCTACCTTTTAAAATTTGACAATAGCTACTCTTTCTGGCGTTCAAAAACCCTTTATTATCGCGTCTACTACACGAAATAACGCATGATGATGAGTTAACCTAACAAGTTAATTAAACCGTTGCGTTTAGACTGCATTTGTTCGTTTTATCCAACGTGAATATCAAATACAAATGTTTGTTTCTCCAATGATTTTGTCAATTTGTAAAAAACTAACAGTTGTTTCTGATTCGCCAATAATGTCTATGCACTCTTTCGCGTAGCTCCGTAATATTTCTAGTGTGCTAATTTTTCAACCAAAGCGTTGTGCAAAATTATTGCAAAAATTCAATGTTAGTCATAATAAGTTTATGGAATACTTCAATTTCGTGCAGTTTAAAACTTAGTCTATACTTTGTGTGGTTCAAACGTGTAAGTAAGAATATTTAGTTTTCCGATTCTTGCTGTCGTATAACTAGTATCCGAGATTACCATTATCTTTAAGCGCGCTATTTAATTTAAACTACAAGCTTTTACTTATTGTAAAAATATTAAAGTAAGACGAAGACAAATGTGAGCCAGTTTGTCTTACCTTCTGGCCATGAAGATGAAGTAGTTAGTGAGGTGGCTTCTGTAACACTGATAAGGTATCTGACATGTTGCGAAGCAGACAGCCAACCATTATCTTTTGTATGGTTTAAAAAACTATATGATTATATACGTCAACGAATAAATTATTTTCGGCGTCCACGTTCGTAACTATGATAGATTCGCAAATTGTTTTGAGTTAAGCTACAAAGTCAGGCATAGTTCAAGTGATAACTCTACTTTACACCAGCAATGAGCAAAAATATCTAATTTCAAGTTATTGATGACTATTACTCATTCCCATCTTTCGGCTATGCATTATACAATTAATGTGTCGCATATTTTCATTTTAAGACTAAATTTATCGAAATTCATAAAAAGTACTGGATGCAGTAATTTTAGCTGAATGCAATGAATCCTGCGAGTTAATCGCTAAATATGGAGTTAATCGCTTGCCTAAATCCTGCGAACGCATCCAATGCCATGCCTGTAGGTGCTTCCAAGTCTGGCCGTGGATTGCCTATGCCATCTCTGGGATTCTGTTTCCTGAACAGCATTGGTGATTGCGGAACAAACCTCCGTGCACGCCGAAATTTTTACTCTCATTATTTTGGAAAGGTAAGTAAATTAACTTTAATTGTTTGGGGTTTATTTAAGTAGCAAATTAAAGCTCGTCTCCTGGAGTTCAATTTGGTATGGTTTTCACGGTTACGAAATGGTATATTGTATTAAATTTTGACTTGTTAAAGTTTCTGTATTTTCCGGTATGTACGTTCATGTAGACTGCCGTACAGCATGCCGCGTGATTTCACATTCAACTTCTTTTAACATTTTGAAGAATGTTTATTAGATATACAGTATAGGTTAATGAAATGAAATTTTAGATTTGTAATAGTTCTTGTGGTAATAATTTGAAATTTTTTTCAGTCCTTAAAAATCAAATCCCCTCATACTTCAAGATGGGTCGGGAGGACAGTCCTAAAGCTACATGGAAGGCCAGCTATTTTGCCCGGCTGGTCACCTATTTGGAAGAATATCCCAAATGTTTCATCGTGGGCGCTGACAATGTCGGCTCGAAGCAAATGCAGCAAATCCGCATTGGTCTCCGAGGCTCGGCCGTCGTGCTTATGGGCAAGAATACGATGATGAGGAAGGCTATCAAAGGTCATCTTGACAAGAATCCAGCATTGGAAAAGTAAGTACAAGTGGAATTTGGAAAACAGCCCTTTTTATGATACCTGTGGTTGGAACCATGTTCTCGTAACTAATGTTTGTAAATGACGTGTGCAGGATCTTGCCTCACATCCGAGGTAATGTTGGATTCGTTTTCACCAACGGAGATTTGACCGAAATCCGAGAGAAGTTGTTGGAGAACAAGGTTCAAGCCCCAGCTAAACCTGGTGCCGTTGCTCCATTAGATGTCATTTTGCCAGCTCAGAATACTGGTCTGGGTCCTGAGAAAACATCTTTCTTCCAGGCTCTTGCTATCCCAACTAAGATTTCCAAGGGTAGTATTGAAATGATCAACGACGTCCATCTCGTCAAGGTACGTCACTGAAATGCATATGCATATTTGACGATATTATTTAGTTCTTTTTGGTCCATTACTTCATTTAAGAGATTGGTGATGTTAAAAATAATTATATATTCTAGGAAGGAGACAGAGTCGGAGCTTCAGAAGCAACTTTATTGAACATGTTGAACATTTCTCCGTTCTCATACGGGTTAGTCGTCGAACAAGTATATGACTCGGGAACCATCTTCGAGCCAAGAATCTTGGACATCAAGCCAGAAGATTTGCGCGACAGATTCTTGTTGGGAGTGCGTAATGTTGCGGCGGTATCTCTTCAAATCGGATATCCCACTGTTGCATCTGCACCTCATTCCATCATCAACGGATTCAAGAACGTTTTGGCTGTTGCTGCTGTTACTGACATCACTTTCAAGGAAGCTGAACGTGTCAAGGAATATCTTAAGGTATGTTCCAGAGCAGAATGAATTGAGATACTGCTGGCTGCGTAATGTACGATAATACTGGGCTATCTGTTCACAATTTCTGTTTCTGAATCTCAGGATCCAAGCAAGTTTGCTGCAGTTGCCGCTGTCGCTGCCCCAGCAGCCGCGTCTCCTGCCAAGGGTGCCAAGAAGGAAGAGAAGAAGGAGGAGTCGGAAGAGGAAGATGATGACATGGGATTCGGTCTCTTTGACTAGTCCTACTGTTATAATTGTTGGGCGTTTTTCAGAAATCCTAACCAGAATTTTGTGAGTTTTATCGATGGATAATCTTAACAAAATAAGAATTTATAAACAAGAAAACGAATTGATGTATTATTTCTCATGTCATCGAGCATTTATCTGTCTTTAGTATATGTTTTCCTTAATAAGCATCAGTGCATTCACATAATGGTTGACAAGTAACTGCTAAGCTACAGAGGAAGCAAAACATAATGCACTGCACACGCTTTTACCAATACGTAACAAAGGAATTGACTCATAATAGGTCTCAGAGCATAATGTACTTGTATGCACAATGGATGATTCAGAACGAAAACAAAACTTGTGACAGCAGAAAGTTTTTTTTCCAGGGCAACCAGGCTAACAATTGCCGGACAAACCGTTGATTGAGTTTTTAAAGCCAATGTCTTTTGAATTTTAGAACGCGCCAGAAATAACTTCGAACTTCCACTTTACTCTTTTAGGACCTTAGGATAAGCTGCCTATAAGCAATAGTTTAGTTTTTTTACTGCTCGAATACGAATCGATCAAGCATTCGATTTACGATTGGCATACAGGTAAAATTGACCAGCAAAGTTAAAAGTTGATTAGTACGTGTTCCGACCCTATGTAGTTATTTTTATTAATTTTATTATTCATTTTTATTCCAAGTTTTGTTTTCAGGAAGCCAGCCGCCATAAAATCGAAACTCCCAAGAAATTCAAAGCTTTATCAAGATGAAAATATGTGTCTTATCAGCAATTATTTTCCTTACCGTCTCACTCGTGCCTGTTCTGGCTGAAGCTGATATTGAGGCCTCCTATCCGGATTACAGAGGTAGGAAACGACTCGCCTCTGGAGTGGACCATGGGCACGCACACAAGCGTTCACACAAAAAACACAGAATGGAACCCGTGGAACCCGTGGAACAGCCGCAAATAGATTCAGACGCGGAGGTCCTGTATGGAACTAATGCATTTGAACCAGAAGCCATCATCCCTGACAACGAAGAAGTGGATGTGTCAAACTTAATCTTTGAAGCGGAGTCCCTGCCAGATAAAAGAGAAGCTACTACTGAAACTGAAACGCCGCTACCGGAGTCAACACTAGCATCCACTACACCTGAAACTCCCGCAGTAACAGCTACCCCACCGGCCACGGCACTGTCTGAAAAGCCATTAACTTCCGCAACGATTTTCACGACCTCAGGCTCTCCGACATCACCTCGACCAACGGAATCATACTTACCTCTCATACCAGCCAGCAAGGGTTCTAGCTTAGAAAAAGTAAAAGTTCTTCTGAGCCGAGGTGTAGACATCGTCAGTAAGGCCATCGGTTGGGATGAGCCGCGGGATGACAAACTGAAGAAACGAAATAGTGACCTCGGAGAAACCGTGAAAAATAAGACAAAAGATAACAAGAAAGACCTGGACGACAAGACGACAAGAGGCATAAAAGATACCGTGACAGATCATACAGAAAATATCCAGGAAGCCCTGACAGAAAACACAGAAAATAACAAGGCAGTCTTGAGCGATAAAATCAAAAGCCAAGATACCGGAAACTCTGCTTTGAAACTGGCAGCCAGCGTATTTCCAACTATTCTCTGTTTCGCTTTCCTACTAGACTAGTTTATCGTTGAGATTCCAGTAGCAATTAGCTCAAATTAGTTTTAAATCATACATATTTTACTGCTAGATCATCGAAAACCAGTTCACTTTTCTCTGTTAGCATGTGGATTTAGGAGATTAACTGGTAACCTTATGCTGCTGGAAACCTTTCAATCCTACGAATGCATCATGTCTCAAATTTCCCAATCACTTATTAAATCTTGGATCAATTTCATAATCTGTTCCGTTTTGTCAACCATGTAGTATTTACGAATCGCACGCTGTTATCTTTAATGTAATTACGACACCAACTTCATGGAATCCGACGCCTGACCACATACATAGTCCACTGTAGGCTGTTTGTCCACGGAACAAGCTAGCTTGTGGTTACAAACGTATTTCTGCGTGACGCGTGACTGGTTCATGCCCGCGTGAATGAGCTACCATTGCATTGCTGCAGATCGTTTGTTTGAAAAGGGCCCATAGCAGCTTTGCTCTAAAGAAGAACTGCATCATAAAACTGTGACAATTGTGAACATGTTGTTTGATATTCGCTCTTTGACAGAGTCTGTGTAGCCGTAGCCTCCCGTAGCTTCGTTAATCTAGGTTTTAATCAACCAACTATTCTCTACGAGAAAGCCTTTGTTGTGCCCCTCAGTGTATGAAACAAGTCTGGCTGTCTACGGATACTGGGGTGCAAGATGCGTTTCTTTGGAATGCGATTCAGTGGTATATCGTTAAACGGTCAGTAGGTCATGTTCGCACTTGGGAAACGAAGTCCGCTCCTTGCACGTCAAGGATTGTGAGTCAACTCTGGATATAGTTGACGAGACAACTTCGATGAAATCCTGGGATTGCTCGTAACGTAAGTTACGTGTATGCAATATGCTTGAGTGTAGTCTGTGGAAGAAAGTAGCTGAAGAGTATGCAAACAGGTGGGGGATTCAGTATAGGCTGTAACTGACACTGACACTGACGTGTGAATTAATAGCATTTGCAGGTGTTATGGATTTCAAATTGGTGAATTAGCTGCCGTTGTGGTTGTGGAGGAGCTAGAGTGGGAAATTGGGAACGAAGAGAGATGATTGAAAGGAAGCCATTTTGAGAGTGGAATTCGTTTGAGGCGAGTGCAGAGGAGGAGGAGTTGTGTTGGCAAAGCTTCTTGGTTGGTTGAAGATGGAGAGTGAAAG
This sequence comes from Sminthurides aquaticus, assembly GCA_906901655.1. Lineage (NCBI taxonomy): Eukaryota > Metazoa > Arthropoda > Collembola > Symphypleona > Sminthurididae > Sminthurides > Sminthurides aquaticus. The sequence continues at coordinate 4,019,672 of CAJQTT010000010.1, forward strand.
GATGACTCCTCCCGCCGCCATCTTCCCGTCGCAAGCTTCTCCCGCCCTCAGGAAGCGAGGGTGGGTTCAATGAACTTTACAGGCAAAATGCTCAACTACACGAGTTCAATGAACTCTCAGTCGAGGAATCAAGAGGAAAGTCAAAATTCGAGGACGGAGTTTTAATTATTTTATTCGCAGAATCAAAAAGCTTGGATTTGAATCAAATGATTTACAATTTCAACTGGCTGGATTCCAGGCTTCAAGAAGCCAAAGTTACGATCCATTTTGTACCAGTCCAGCTGGGAGGATTCCAGCCAATCTGCCGTCCATTCAGTGCTGAGTTAGTGTTTGGTGTTGAGTATGGAAGATAATAAATAAATTATTGACCGTTTCCATCATTCTGATGACCAACTGGGAAGGCTCACTACCAGTCCCAGAGGAAACAGTTTCAAGCCGAATGTAATTCCATTTACCGTAGGCATCTTCCTTTGATGGAATCGGTTTGAGCTCGTTGAGTTTGTTGCGAAGGTAAACGACGGAACTGCCTTCGCCAGGAACCCGAACAAACTCCCACTGCAACGCACTCTCTCGCAGTTTGTTTCTGCCAACCGCCAATGTTGCTGCATCTCCAATATACGCCGCCCTGTCAGTCGAATTTCGTGCGAGGTAGAGGAATTCACCTTTGTAGTGCTCGTTTTCGATATTCAAAGGTTTTTCGATTAGACCTGCCAATCCAGAGCGAAGATAAACTCGCAGAGCTGTGGGTGGGGCAACGGTAGAAGGTTCTTCCGATGGGGGCGCCACTGTAGAGTTGACGGCCGGAGATGTGACTGCTGTAGAACTCGAAGTTTCTAATTTGGATGAGTCAGTGGTCGTCTCAGCCTGTGAAGTGGTAGCTTCCTCGGTCTCATTTTCATTCTTCCAGGTTTCAAATCTCAAAAGAGCTGCGTCCAAACGATCTGATTGCTCTTCAACAGCTTTTTGGCACTCTTCCGCCTGCTTCTCAACGATTTGACTCATGTTCGCTTTGTACTCCTCCAATTCTGCTCCTTGCGTCATCATTGCTTCTTCCAAACTCGTTTTCTGGGTCTTCAGGTCCGTGAGTTCCTTTGCGAAGCGCTGTCCCGCGCTTTCCAGCGCGCTGAGTGCTGCATCTGTCTTTGCAGTCTGATTCTCAAAACGAGAGCTCAGTTCGAGGGTAGTCGCCCCCTGTGTCTCCATTGATTCAAGCACTTTTGCTGTTTTGTTGCTTTGTCCTTCTACGGTTTCCAAGGTGTTGTCCATGGCCGCCATTTGCGAGTGCATTGTCTCAAGCGCCTTCTCTGTTGCTTCCTTCTGTGTCTCTATCTGACGGATTGCACACGTCCTGTCTCCTCCTTTTGAGCTTTCATAAGTTGAAGCACTCTCAAAATACTGTCCTTTTGAACATTCACAGCTGCAAGCGCTTTCCTGGACTCAGCCGTTTCGCGCTTTATCCTTGTCCAGCGCGGTTTCTGTCTCCGCTTTTTGGCGAGTTACTGTCCCAAGGGCCTTCTCCGTTTCTTGCTTCTGTAGCAAAACGACTCCCAGCGCTTTGTCAGTTTCTTCTTTCTGAGCCTTCACCTCTCGTAGTGCTAGTTGCACTTCCTCCAGTAGCGCAGCTGTGGCCTGTTTCTGGGAACTGATTTCTGTAAGCCCAGCTTCCAAGCGCTTGGTTAACTTCTTTAATTCGGCTCTGAAAACAACGATATTTCTGTAAATATGGTAGAGTCTTCGCTTGAATGCCCGAATGCCAACATTCCAGTAATTTTCAAGAAAACTTACTGTGCACCGGAACCGGAAACTGGTTCATAGCTTTGCTGCTCAGCCGCTTCAACCGTAGCAGCCAAAACAGCCAAAGAACAGCACCAAATGAGAGTGCTGACTAACGACGGCATCTTTCCCGTAACACACTTGCCCTCCTTGAGCTTGAAATAGTTATGCAACCTGTAAGTAAATCACAATTCAATTTCAGGATTTTTACTCAGAAGATTGTCAGCACGCAAAATTTTCAAAAATTAATAGATATGCAACTTACCACTCTTGTGGCTTATTGAATCTTTACAAAATATCAGCGTTTCTTGGCTTTCCAACGACTTTTCCAACTTCAATATTCACTGAAGAGTTAAAGAACTTTGTAGCTTGCAGTTTAGCTGGGAACTGATTCCACTTCTCTTAGAACTCTGTTCCTTTTAAGGATGGAAACCCGCTATTACTCAAAGATGAAGGTTGTGTCGCAACTCAGTTCTGTTTTCGCGGGTCAGTCTACTTGACCTCGCTTCTCAGGCATGAATCACTTCCCTGTTTTACATGGAACTTCTTAGATATCAATTTTTGAAGAAACATGATTCATTCACTTCTCCAGTAGAACTCCTCGCAGATTCAGATTGTGGATTGGAGAGCCGCACTAAACGTCTCACTATACCTCGGGACTGTTGGGACTTATTGGGACACATATCATCCTTGCACCCTGGACTTCAGCTCGAGCAAGACATTTATGCTGAACATGGACTATAAAATGAGATGTAAAGAGTCAAGAAGTGAACGATTTGCAAATCTATCAGCTAAACTAGCACTCGAGTACCCTGATATGAGAATTTATAACTTTGGCGGTATAAGAAGCAACGTCTACATATATGTAGTTCGCAACATTTCAACACTTTAATATTTTAAAACAGATTTCTAAGTTTTATTCATCCCACTCTACTCCTTACTTTATCTGATGCTGAAAATCCGTTAATGAGAACCGTGGAAAATTTTAAATAATTAATCTTCAGGATAGTATGGACTTGTATTAACGACATAAGAATGAGCATAACTTGAATTTAAAATCCGTAGCGAGTTTTTAACCCATATGGCGCATATAAAAAAACCTCGCACATACCATGCTTCTGATAGCGTCTATTTAAAGAAGATCCAAGCTTCGCAGGATTAGATTGTAGAAACGTTTTGATGATTTGTCGTCAACAAAGATTCTTACTGCCTCCATCTATTAGGATTAGCTCCATCTGCTGCAACTCAAACAATAACGACCCCGAGGCCATTTTTGAAGAAATTATTGTTTCCTCTTTGCGGCAAGGTTCTCTGCAATTAGTCAAAAGTTGTCTATGACATAGGTTCAAATATTTTCCTTGCAGATTATTTGTAGCCACTGGCCAGCGTTTTTATTCTTTACAAATACATATTTTGTCTCTCCTCCTAATAAATAAGCTAATTATAATTTCGTAAATCAAAAAATGTGTTGTTCACCGCATATGCTACGCCGCAGGTGCAGGTAAGTTCATGCTCATCCACACCACACACATTAGCATTTGAAAATATGATATAAATTAATGTGAGAAAATATTTGTTCTCACCCTAGTAGTCTACTCGGTGTTGATTTGGAGCATTCATTTTATTTTATTTTATTTACGCGGAGCGTTATAAATATTAATCATCATTTGGTTCGTCTCTGTTGATTGCTCTACCTCTACCACTCCAGCACTGTGCAAGCAAGGATTTACAGTAATTGTGGGATTACATTTGCACTATAAATAAAGCCGAAAATAGTTTAAACACTGCACTCAAGTGGACGCTAATGAAGCTGTAATAGCGGTTTTATTTACATACTTTGCGAACTTTATTTATAGTGGGATAAAAGCCGGAAAATTTAACTCCGGCTTGGACGTCATCAGGATTGTAAAAGCAGATGTCAAGGTAATTTCTTCTTAACTTTTATTACAGTTCTAATCTGCTCATACGCCACCGTCATACAGAATATATCTTAACTGACGTTTTATGAGCTAATGCTTATAAGTGCAAATGATTTTGAATGCAGATTTACCCTTCGTCCCTGCAGGTGACAATGGTGACAATAACTGATATGGTGATGAGTGATACTGAAACACATATGGGCAGTGGGCAGAATGTAAGTATCAGTAAAAGATTATCGTCGTGCATATCCCGAGTAATAGTAGACAAATGAAGGACGTGGTATTTGGCACTTTCAGGTAACCTGATTAAGGTTCTACAATTGACAATAGTGGGAAGGAAGTCAGTTGCTGCTAAAGCAAGTGACTGGTCACATCGTTTCGCCTTCCAGCTTCATTTGCACGTGTTGTGGATATTCCGATATAGACTACTGCAACCTTTGATGGCGACTACATGGGCAGTACTTTTGGCTATAGAGTGCGTTCGATGTTCGAGAAAGTACCCATTGTTTATTGTCATCAGAGTTGTCAAACAGTCCTGAAATAACTGGTTCCCCAAATGTGCAATTTCGGTCGATGTTAACCCTCCCCCCCTGGAAGCTTGGATAAGTGTCAGCAGGTACGTACTTGAGCACCATTGAAACTGAAAGTGCTAACAGGATGTTAACACGTTATATTCTGTTTCCTTTTGCTATATTATGATAATCGAATGGAAAAGAAAAGAGATGTTGGTTATACCCGATCTTTGACATAAATGGATTGAAGTTATGATTTTGTCTATAGTGTGATTGCAATACGAGACGATCTATCGATGAGGCGGTTATTGATTGACAAGTATATTTTTGCAAGAGGATGATAATTTATAACCCGGTCATCAAATGACAAGGGAAGAGTTATATCGTGTTAATTGAGGAGCGAGAGATGTGAGTCCATATATTAAGTTGATCATACATATCGGATGGAACCACATACGTGTATTGAAGCTTGTACTTTACTTCATGGGTTTGTTAAAAAGAATATTGTGAGGAGCATGTGCTCGTGTATGATTACTTTTATATATAACTCATAGTTTATTAGCTCGTTCGGGAAGGAACTGAAGCTTAAGTTAGTTTAGTGAGAGAGCAGCTAAATGTTGCTGGAGTAGAAGGAGGATTGATGATGTAGTTTGTTGTATATATTTGTGGTTAGCCTCAGTGTTTGCCTATCTGACCGTGCTGGATTACTGGTACAGAAGAACAGGGCATAGCTACGGAGGAGGATGTTGAATTAGTGTGGTAGTGTGCAACTAATTTAAACGCAGCCGTTGTCGAAGACAAGCTAATGGAGCTGATGGAGCAAGAAAGAGGATATGCATGGGAAGAAGAATTTTGCAAATTTGCACGGTATGCATGAGAAATGAGCATTTAAAATGTGTAGGGTAGTAGTCAAGAACAAGAGAATCGTGCCTGCTTTTATGTCCTCAAGGGCTTGTCAGCATCGAATCAAGTAGGCTGAGAGGAAACTTGAAGAAAGCTAAGCTATATATCTCGACGTAGGGGAAGACCATGTAAGTCTTCGAAGTTATCGGCTAGTTTTGTTTGCACGGATGCAGTGCTTTAATATCATCTGCTCAAAGCACCACCACAAGCTCCTTGGCGGACTGACTAGCCTGTTTACTTGTGGCTATGTGTAACTAATAAGAACAAGTAAGTGTGGATTGAGTTGAGTTTTCATCATTACATATATTTGGTTAGCTGGGATGGGAAGAATAACTTGTGGCTGCTTTACTTTGCTTCGTGATGGGATAAAAGGAAGAAGAGAATGAAAGCTTTAGTCAACCTACAGTGTTTTCACCCATCAAAAGTTTAGTGTCCATTGTCCATCCAATTTGAATGCCATCGGAGGGATTGAAGCCAAAAAGAGTAACAAGTAACAAATATTCCGTAGTGGTAACCGTCGAGAGTGCTAACATATTAGTTTTTATTTACACCTTTATTACATTCCCGAACTTGATTCTACCCATCACAGTCATTCTTTCTATTAAATAAAGTTCCAAACAGGTAGAATCGTTTCTTGAAAATTGCTCCTCTTCGCTTCAAGCAAGTTTTATTGTTTTGATCCGATCGGCTAGTAGTGCATAAAGTGTATACTAACTAACAGATGTTTTGACGTCTTGTTGATCGAATTTGGGGATTTTTAGCTTTGAAGATAGTGTTACTGTTAATTGCAATTAAGAGAACAAGTAGATTAATAGTGCCATTGTGAGAGTATATTTAGCTCATGCCTAACTGATTTTGATGTTGTGTTGGATTCCAGGAATGTATGAAGCTAAGAAGCAGTTTATTACTATTCTGACTCTTGAGCAAAACGAAACGGAAACGGGCTGTAGTGTGTTACAAGCAGAGAACAACAGCTGACACTGCCGACCACGCGTGCTGCCGACACCTGTGGATTCAGAACTCGATTTGAAATGTGAGTTGATCTACGATTCAAAGTTTTTTAATTAAAAATGTTCAAGCGAATAGCGAAATTCGCAGCAGGGTAATTAGCTGAAGCAGAGGGCGGAGGAAAACACAATAATGAATTTGCAATGAGGTTAATGGTGCAGCAAGGAAGGTTGTTTCCAAAAATCCTTTTTATAATCGCAAATATATTTACGAGCTACAATTATTGATGGATGTTCGGGCTTTAATAGTGAATACAGAAAAAATCACGGGATGATGAGATATATACGTTTTTATTCTAGGGGTGGAGGGTAATGATGCGGAATGCACGTGTTTTCCATGGCATGGAATCACGACGGTTTTCCGACACGTTCCGCAACATGTATTTTTTTTGTCCTGCACGTAGCCTTCAATGTGGTGATAGTTTGGTTCGTTGATTCGCATTATATATATATATAAACTTGGCACATTTCTTATTGCAGACGCAGTATTATAATATAGGATTTCCTTATCAAAAAGCTAGAGAGAAGAAGAATCCGCTATCAAAATAATTTCGGATGTCCGTAACCGCAATTACGACATCCTCGATCGTCATTAGTCGTCAATCTCAGCATACAAGAGCTAAAACCGATGTAGTCACACAACCATGTTTTCAGTTGGAGCTAGTAGAATGTATGAGCATGGTTAAGAATAGCCAATAGTGAGACTATAGTTTAAATTGATAATTTCGTCCAGTTGTGAGCAAAGACGACATATGATTTGATCAGAATCCCCAGAATTTAGGTGATAGCAAATTCCGTTGTTGGAATGGGTCAGTTATGAACAACGGGGGTTAAGGGATTTGCTAACGGAAATGCTTGATGTGAAGTGGGATCGAGTGGATAAATGGATTGTGTATTCCTTTTAGATATATTAACAGGATGTTCAATTAAATACTAAACGGGATATTAGATACGGCTGGAGTGGAGCGCGTGGTATGGGAGAGGAGGAGAGGTTTTCAGAAAATGATATTTAAGCATTTTAGCTTTGGTAAGAATTATAAGGGCGTTGACGAAACACTCTGTTTCTCTTTCTAGGTCGTTGTATGGATAAGGTTAATAGGATCAGGAACTGTAGAAGGGAGGATAGTAGTGGTAAGTTAAGTTAATGTTCTGATCTTTTATCCCAGATGCATTAGTGAAAACGTATATGTTCATGTCGTCAAGAAGAGAGGCTGAATACGCAGGAGTGGATGGACGAATGCTTTGAAACAAAGAAAAAAATCCCAGTGAGGAAATTATAAGATGAGAGAAAGAATAAGCTAATGTGGGTTGAAAGTTCGAAGCCCTCAGGACAGAGAAGATGATGTGGGTTGAGCTCATGCATTCATTCATTCCAGTGAGTTGTATACGCATCTCAAGGAATAAAATTATGCGTGAGATCTATGACGTCTGCCTTTAGCTGAGGTTTTTAGCGCATCTACGTTTTGGTATTTATTTACAAGCGTAAATCAAATGCTACAAGCTGGTGGCAGAGCAGTAATGGCATTAGCAGTAGATGGTTTACCGGTAGTTGATGGATAAAAAGTGCAGTGTATATTTTAAGGAAGGAAAACAGTATTATTTTAGAAATTTATTCCGCAAGAGAGACAGAGTGACTACAGCGTGCTGGACGGGAACGTTCTTTTATAGCGATGGATTAGATAACGTTCATTGATTTTTCATCTCTGATCGCTGAATTCGTTTTAGTTATCTCATCGATTCCCTCCCGAGATAGCTGTACAGAATGAAATCCAATTCAATTGTCAGCCTTGTTGGCGAGCTACCAGTAAAACTGCATGGAAAGATTAAGGATCAGTTAGGGATGACTTGTGTGTTAGTTTGTGACTTTAATTGTAGGGTAATCACCTTGGAGTAGAGACGGATGTGACTTGTGCTGACGGATCAAACAATTGCTGAAGAGAAGGAGGAAGCAGACAGGTCAAGGGATATGTAGGATGGAGATTGACGCGTGAAGGGGATTAGAAGAGAAACGTGTCACATAAATGCCAGAGCAGATAAGGGTGTACAGCTTCATGTTTGCTAGTATCAGAGTCAGAGAAGCGAATTTTCTGCCGTGTTACCAAATAATGCTAGGACATTTGACTTGTTAGTCTAGTCACTGTCACTATACATTTGTAAATTAATCTAGGTTTTGCAGATATGCCAATGTCAAGGGGTCATGGCTTTGACATATACGTGAAACAAGTTCTAATTCACGTTGTTTTAACGCCTCTTTCGGCATCCAGATTTCTTAATTGGTCTTATGAATTCTAGAAATAATAGAAGACTTAAAATCGACGCAAATGTTCAAACTTGCAGCATTCTGGCTCATAGACTTGTGATTTAATGTCAGACAGTAAAGGTAGCCTCGACAGACTGTGTTAGGGCGGAACAGACGCATTGCAGGAAGGTCTGGGCACCATTTCGTTAATTTCAGGAAGAAATGTGCATTCAAGTTTTGATTGACTATAAAAAAGATTAGATGTTTAACAGATTTCAGAATCATTTTCTCCAACCTTATTATTACAAATAATCAAATAACAATGATAGAGAAGTGTTACAAGTTGAGGGTGGATGCGAATTAGGCGTGGGCTTGCAGCTGTCTAGGCATTTTGGATTACGCCTATTGTATTTAAGCTGATGTTTGTAAGCTAGAGGTGGTGGAGGAAGAAATTATTTACCATCGAGCTGACCAGTCATTCATTTCACGAGTCGTGAGGATGATGAGATGATTATTTATTTATTTGGAGAATGACTTGATAAGGAAAGGACTGCAAGGCCGGTTGCAGATATACCATTTCCGCTTTGATCCTTATTCTGGAAACTACTATAATCTCCTTGGACTTGATTTTATTACGACATGGGTGCTTATTAAGCTTATTCCCTTCGTGTTTGTGAGTTAGAAATGAATTTTTATGAATTAAGGACAAAGGAGGCGAAGTTTGATTCACTGCAGACTGACAGACCAGTTGCTTCTTGAAAAAAATAATTCCAGATTTAAATTTGCATGAAAATCCAGATATGCTTTCCTCTTCCCTTTTTTTCTATTGTACTTTTGGCTTATGTATTCACTGTTTGGTGGTATATAATAATAATATGTACAACTGCAAAAGACAGGATTGCTGTAGCTTGCCGTAATGTTCTGGGCCAAGTTTTGTTACACCCAAGGGATGTGTTAATAACTTCCCATTCTTCAGTTTCACGTGTTTCATGGTGATGCTAATTCTTTTGATTTGCACAGAAATGTAATTTGAAACGGACTGTAACTCCACAGTGTGATAGAAGTACAGAAGAGAAGGAGAGACAAGAATCGTATCAGTTAAATTCTGGATTACAACTTCAACGAATGTGACGTAAATCATCTTCTTTGTTAGGAATTGAGCAAATGATAGGGCATAGACCGAGGCGACCAAAAGAAGAAAGTATAATGACGTCTTTGAGATTTTAGGGCAGACGGGGAGGATGACAAGAGATTTATCAGTTTAATTAAACTTTGAAATTTTCTTTAGTCACACTAGCTGCAGACTTTGATTTAGGAATATCGCAGCAGAGGAGAGAATCTAGTGTGTGGACGACTGCCTTTCCTTGGGATTTAAATTTTCCTAACGGAACATGGTGTTTACTGTATTTGGTATTGGATTTTGAATAATGCAGGAAGTAAAGTTAAATAAGCACGCTCTGAGGAGGAGGAGTAGGAATATGGAGGGAGTTGGTTTGCTTGGAATGGTTTGCTTGCTTTCAAAGATAAGAGAGGCTGGGATGATGATGATGATAGTGGCTTCCTTGAGATTTTTTAAGGGATTTTTTATTCTCTTGCTGATGCATTGCATTACATGCTTGCAGCTGAGGTGATTGTACGTTCCCCTTTAGTGTGCCGGAGATTACATTAATCTTGATCGTTATCCATAAAGTTAGTGTGGAATGCAAGCCATGGTGCTAGGAAAGGTATGAGGCTTTGAATTGCGTATCCTTTGGGAGGCAGTCGAGTAATATTCGAGTGTTGCAGAAAGAGGAGAGGGCATATATCGTGAAATGTGGGGGTGTTTTGTTCTGATTGTTGCCAGCCAGCGTTTTATTTTATATATTAAGAGAGCTCCTACGGAAGGAGATATTCAGTCTCTCTGATCACCTTGTCGAGAGGATTCTCAAGGTGCAAGTGTGTGTGGGGGATGATAAATCCATTCAGGAATATTCGTGTATGCATAAATCCAATGGAGAATGGGCAGAGATTTGGTATTGCTAATTTAGCAAACAGTAAGGGCCGGCTTTTTAGTATCGTGTTGAAATCAAGGAGTGTCCAACTGTCGGGATTGATTAAGGAGGTGTGCGATGATAAGAAATGTCGGGGATACAAATACAAGTAACATAGGGACGAGGTGTGAAGGGGGTCAAATTATCAGTTTCGTAATGGAATAAATGTTATAAATTTTACTATGGTTTATTGTTTTTAGGCTGGTGAAAGAAGCAAGAATACAGTGCTGCACTCTGTTCCGGAACTCTGATAACAATTGGTGAATTCTGAGGACAATAAAAGTTTTGCAACGGCTTTCTTATGGAAAATACACAAATAATTTACGATGGGAACAGAATACACATTTATTGATGTCACACACCTGACTGAAGGAAAACCGCTTGCTGGGCAACTACTGAGCCATATTTCAGTGTTTGATCTGTTGGCTAGGTGTAAACTTTGCGTGCAATGTAAAAATCAAGACAAGAGGATGCTGATTTTGTAATTCGCTTCAATACGTGTCAGAGAATAAGAAAATACACTCCAAGGAGACACGTGGGAAGATTGTTTGACTGATATTCTCCGTGTGGTCGTCGGTGAATGAGTTGCGTGCCAGGAAACAAGGGTGTGAGAAATGGAGCTGAGGAAAAGCTATTCAATAGAACGACAAACAGCACTATTGTGGTCATTCCTTCCTGACCTGCACGTCAGATAATATCCTATGAATCGTAGAGGACGTCAGTCAGTTTTGAACTAATACTGACTAAAAGCAGTAATCGTAAATCGTTATGAACTTGAATCCAAGTGAAGTTATATTATTCAATTTAAGTTCGACATCTCATGACTATGTTTCCCATACTTTTGAGTTACTGTGAAACATTAATACGTTAGTCGACGATTAGATATCCACTGTTTGAAATTGATAAAGGACCCTATAAAAGGAAGAATTCTGCAATTGATTTCATCACTTATTCATCGACGGAAGGAATAAAAGTTGGGGTGTGCACTGTAAACTTCAAATGTGACGAAACGAGCCAGATTTTGTAAACCCTATGTGACAAACTTGGGAATGAAGCCTCAGAAAATATGAGTGCTGGAAGCTGTGAAAATTAAAAAAAAACTTGACGAGCTCCTCACAGTTACGAGATGAAAGTGGAAGAAGCAATTGTGTTTGACATGAATGATTGTAGGATCGATGATGACAGTGAGTGTAGTAGCAGGAGTGAACAATATTTAAGTGGCTGCGAAAATAATTTTTATAATGAAATGGACGAGGGCTGCTGCGTTCTTGCCGAGTCCTTGGATTTACCTCCTATACCAATTCGGAGGGTCAAGTCTACTTCCAATCTCCTTCAAATACCCACTGTCTCAAGATCAAGGAAGAGTTCGGATGATTCCGCTGTAGGAAGCGCTGAGGATTCGGATCTTTCCGATAAAAGTGATAATAATCTCTCTGGTAAGCTATCCATTTTCATTGATACCTGTTTTATTGGGACTTGCCTATGGTTAAGCTGAAAAACAGTTTATTAATTTTTGTAACTCGCGTCCTTGAAAAGGTCTGGAATAGCATCTGTCATGCTAATTGAGTTCAGTTATACACAGGCAGAGGGCGTAAGGTTCTTTCAAGTCATTTCAACAAAAAAATTGGATTTTAGTTAGAGCATTCTGTGTCTTTATACTATATACATGACGTTCTTCCTCACACATATTTAGTGAGATGAGTTCTAGAATATCTGTAATTGAGGGTGGGATAATTGAAATTATTTAGAAGCTGGGATTGAAAGGAGAAATGATTGTAGTATATTTTAACAAATGACGGTAATGATGACGCCATTAGTTATAATTACTATACAGTACCTGCTTTTGATTCAAGTATTTAATTGAAATTAAAACAATGGAAGATATGGGGAACTGAAGTTTGACGTCATTGTAGCATATATTTCTCTACAATTTTCCCTATTTCTGATATGTGTAGCAGAGAGAATATTAATTGCGCTTTGTTTCACCCTATTTTCAAGCTGCTGCTAATTTCCAACCTCTGTCATTTTTTGCATGAATAGAGAATCCATCACCCTATTTGCATTGAATTAGCGTCTTTTCAAAAACTACACGTTCATTTATTATAAGCATAAATTATCAATAGACTTTACTCCTCCCAGACCCAGACTCCAGCAGAGGTAGAGTGCGTTTAGTTTATTTTTTATTGCTACACGCCTTTGCAAAGTTTATGGTGGTGAACGCATGAAGGGTTTAAAAGTTTTCTATTTACTTACGACTTACCGCCGGTTTATACACAGGGAGCCAACACCTCTTCCTCTATAAAAATAATTCGTATTTCTCTTCCCTGTACTAAATACTAATTAGGTTTACTACAGAGCTCATCCTTCTTAAGTTCGTTGGAGAGATACAGTCCTTGCTCCTCCCGCATAAACTAACAGGAGCAATTTTTGAGAATTGTGAGGGACAAATAGTAAAATTAAACTTAAGAAGGCGGGGCTAGTTTTGGAAAGTGCTGACAATAAAATGTAATAAATTTTAATGAATTCTATTCATGTGTGCCGTTTTGTGAACTGTGTCTGACTAAAATCTGGCATAATTTTTACACTCGTCTACTCTTCGCGCCTACTTATTATTCGCCATTTGCTACTTCTCTTCCTTCCCATGAGGCAGCAATCAGTCAGTCTGTTCGAAGGAGTTATAAAGCTATCAGCTTACAAAGATACAGAGAAACAAGAACAAGGGACAGAAAAAGAGGAGATGTCCATCAGGAAAGGAGATGGAATCTGTTTTAGTTAAGGGGAGTAGTTAGTATTCATTAGTTTGTTGGTTGTGTGTGAGTAGCTTTTTCCAGCGCGGAGGAGCGCCACAGTTCTCTGTCATGATGGAGATGTCTAATCCAGTGAATTTTTCCCTTTGTTTCTCATGTTCTTTCCTTTGGAATGTATTCTCAGCATCCTCATCCACGGAGACACAGGATATGCTTTGTGCAAGTTCTAGGCCCAGCCGGAACAGCCGGCAACCGGCTTCAAGTACTTTCCAGGAGATCCTGGCGCCATCTACTTTCCCAGTTCCCGTGTTGGCGACTGCTGCTGCTGCTCCAACGGCTACTACAGTTCCAGTTCCAACTTTCTCCGACGTTGATATTCCTATCGCTGAGCCACCTCTCACCGCGACGCCATCAAAGTCCAAGAATCTTCCTCCGCCCTCTGTTGTTCAACCGGTACTCCCCCTAGCGACGCTGGATGTCAGTGCTGCCCGCAGTGCTACTCCCGATAGAAGTTCTAGGCCGCGTATCAGTTCTAAAAACTGTAGTCCTCCCCCAACGCACAGTAGACAATTGAGTGCACCGCCCCTGCCTGTGGGCCCTGTGTCAAGTCATTTGGTTGTTGCTAGAAGCTGTTCGGACGATACGGAATTATTAAGTGAAGCAAGTGGCGGGGGAGGAGGCAGTGGTGGATATACGAGTGCAAAGTGCTTAGATTATCTTCGACCTCCGTCAGTGGTTGTGAGTGATCATGATTTATCTCCATCTGTGGACCGCTACATTACTTTAGATGATTTGGACGCAGAGTTCAGTCTGAGTCAATCCAGGCGAAGGCTCTCTGACTGCAGCACTTGCAGCACCCTTAGTCTTAACGAGCCCGAGTATTACATCTCAACACTGCCCAGCGACGAACCTGAAGAGGAAGCCGTGAAAAAGGTGAGTTGATGACTTTGCTGTATTTAAGCGGCGATGCTAGAAATAAGAAGCCAATTTATGTGAACATGCCTCCTTTAGAGGTAAAGAGACATTTTATCAAGAGTAGTGTCAATTGCACATGATAAGAGCGTAGACCTAAATTTAACAAGCAGCTGCGGAATGGCAAACGTGGAGATGGATTGGATGATTGAATGGTGGAGCAGCTAGAGTAGACTTCGTTAGCTGACATGTGTGTCCTTTAGCTACTTGCGTCACTTAATTGCACAAGCAGAAGGTTGCCTTTGCCAATAATATATAATTTCTATCTTTGGTCACAGTTCTGTCTCTTCTCTGGCACACTGAGGAGGCAAATATAGGCGAAGCTGTACCAGAGATGGCAGGATTGCTTAGTGTGGTGATTAGTGAGTACATACAGTAGATGCTGGTAGTTTTGGCAGCCAGGCATTTGGCTTGGAAGTTGGATCTGAGAACAATTAAGTTGATTATTCAAATCATACCTGGCCGCAGGCCACTGAGCTAATTATGGATCGATTTAACAAACATGCGAAGGAATAGAGTAGCAGATATTTATTATATTCGCATGGGGATGACGTACAATGTTTACATTTTACAAAGGACAGGTGAAATTACCAAGGATTTTCTTCATTAAAGTATGTATTAGAGGGAAGTGTAACTTGGGAACTGAGTGGATTCCCTGCGCTTTAATTAATAGTTTGCAGCTTAAATGAGATTCGCGGGGTCGTTATCGGCGCGTAACTTGGTCGTCATATCCAGCTGCGTAGCGTGTTAGGTCAGGGTACATTTCCAGGTACCTGCTAATGATGTGGTTTCTTGCCACCACAGGATTTTGAGTCCCTCTGTGGTGAATCTGTGTGTAAATCTATGTCACTTCGTCACTTTGGGATTTTAATTTGTCACCTTTTAAGAATTCATTCATGGGCACTTTAGGTCATTTTAAGTTACCGTTTTCCAAGGGCTACTGCTACTTTTTAGGGATTCTCAGACGTCATTTCGGATAGTTTCTCTGCGTCACAATTGAAACATTTTTTCACGGTATACTTGAGATTTATTAGGTACTTTGATAAGTACTGGTAGTTTATTCCTTGTATTTTTCGGAAACTTTGGAAGTACTTGTTTCTGAATTCTGAGGCTTGTTCCGGGTGTTCCTTCATTTCGTTAACATACTCGTGAATAGGTGGAGTGTGGGATAACTTGAATTAAAAGTTAAAAGACAAACTCCTCGGTTTGTAATTTGTGGAATTGCTTGTTCCTTAAAGCGCATAATCCTTTCAATAAAGTATTTCTTACCCTGTTTGCATAAGTTTCATAGAATTACAATGAGACTTAAGATTTTCTGAATTTTCCATTGCAGTTTCTCACACTTGTTCATAATCCGTCCGTGCCACCAGCTCATGTACTTGATTTTTTATCCGCATAAGATTTCTGAGCATTCATTAGCTTTACAAACAAGAAGGCACAATAGTTTTGAATGAATTACACACAAAAAGCTTCACGAAAGAAGACGAGGGTGACTTTGAATTTGTTTGCACTTGTTGCAATTTTTCTCCTTGCTTGTTTTTTCTTCTCTGGATTGCAATATGATTTATTAACTAGGTTCAAGGACATTGCTTTTTTTCAAGAGTTTCACTCATCATGTACTCTCTCACCCTGTATCTTTTCTCACAGTATTAGAAATTCAGTATTCCAAATAAGCAAGCGTGAGAGTGAGAAACGACAACGTCAATGAAAGTTGACGGAAAAGATATCCTGCATTCTTCTCTGTTCACTCTTACAAAGCTTATCTCAAGTCTTCATGCCGGAAGGATGGATGGGGAGTTGACAAATAGAGAAAAGATATTCTAGATAGCTAAGGATTGCATTCGTTAAATAGGACAAGGAATAATTGTAATCCTATTTAGCGTATGCTTTGTCCAACCCATCCTTTAGGGATGAAGGAAGGGAGAGATGATTTGTACATCGCCCACTATTAAACAAAAATATGCTGAGCTTACTTCCTATCATGCATGGCTAATTCCTGTCTGTCCTTTGGTAAATTGAGATGGACAGGATGAGGGATTGCTATTAAATGGGGACCCTGCCTGCGTTGGCTGTGATGAATCAGTGTCGCGTGTGTGTTTCCTAAATGGTCTGCCTCTGTTTGCAAGAGTTCGGACTGCTATGAGAGTTGCCTGTCAGAACATTTGAAACATTAGCAAAGAAAAGGTATGGGCAAAGTCCATTTGAAATATTTTTGTACACTCGACTCGGGCTCCTTGAAACTATTATTCTTGTATTGTTAAAAAGTGTAAAGACTCAATAGGATTTACGTCATGTCCTCGTAGCGGTCTCGACCTTCTTAGTATTCGCATCTTAAAGTCTCATTTTGTAATGCTTTAGACTCTCTTCATTCCGGTATCCCTATGTACAGTAAATACTCATTTGTATGTTTATAGCCATTGAAACAGTTCATTTTCTAGCTCAATGCATGCAATTCTTAGATGAAGCTGACAACTTGAAGGGGATGAATATTGAAGCAGACATGTTATTTTGTTTCCGGTTACATCATTGTAGTGTGTAACAGAACTGGAATTCGCAAACCGGAAGCGTTTGCTACAAGTTGGCAGAAAGCTGGATGGCAAACCAGATAAATTTGCAATTCCACTAGGTTATTCCGGTTATTTGGAGCACACGTCACCAGATTTTGGTTTAATAAAACTTGCAATAATGCAACGCTGTAAATATTGATGAACAACATTTACGCCTGCAAATCATAGTTTATCCTGTAATTAACACATCAGATATGGTCTTATGAATCACGAAAATTTCGCAATTCTAAGCCACCCACCTTCAACTTTCCCACGCTGCTACTGCAACTCACTTTATTATTCTCACACATTATCCTCCCACCCATAGTGATGCGCATTCTAATCATCATCCTATTCATCAGTTTTATTGGCAATTATCCAGCAGTTTTTGCACAATCCTCTCCACTAGGTAGTGCTGCCATCCTGTTTATAACGAGGCAATTACTTATAATTTATGCGTCCATCCATGTGTTAGCTTTAGGCAACATATTCGATTTGCGAGAGGAAGCGAAGGGCAGGGGCATGGTTTATTTTGTACCAGCAAATTGATAAAAAAACCCATAAGGAAAGTAAATGTCAAAAATTTAAAACATATCGAGGAAAATCCTTTACAAAATTCACAGGATATTTCTAGCGCTTGAGGCTAAAGTTGATTATCAGCAAGCCTAAATTTAACTGACATTGACAGTAATTTGACGAGGAGGCTTCTGGTTCAGGAAATTCCACATTTTCCTCTATGGCCTGCGGTAAAAGCCTTTTAAAGATGATAAGGCTTGAAAGGAAAGCGCCAAAAGGGGGGCTGAAATGAAACCAGTGTAACTCAATGTGCTTGTATAGTGTTAATAGTGTAGCAATTTCAATTGTCCGGCCGCGGTTAGCTATTATCTTTATCACTCTCTCGAGTAATTTAATTGTATCTTTTACAACCTCCATATTTCTTTGTCGGCCTGGGTAACTCTATTCTTTCAGATATTAGGTGTGGAATCAACGTCAACTTGAAGGGGAGCACAAAACAAGGGATTGCTTTTACTTCGTCGTACCTTCTTTTACCTTGTTGAATTGAACAGTAGTAGCAGTTTGGGTATAGATAAATAGGTTGAATAACTCCAGCAAGACCATGATTTATCTGGATTTGCTACTGGATCTATCCGAATTTAAGCTGTAAACCTTGTTATACCAAGACGTAACCCGGAGGCAGGGATTGACACCTAATATTGTTACGACACATACATTGCAAGTCGAGTATTTGATTTAGAATTAAATTTCTGTCATGAATGATCTATGATCGAAAGATGTCGGATAGAAAGAGAAATTGCACGTGTCAAAATTTGCCATCTACGTTAGCATACTTGACTGGTATTAATAAGAGAAATCTTGTATACTTTGGTTGCATATAACCAGTAA
The DNA here is from genome assembly GCA_906901655.1 of Sminthurides aquaticus. NCBI lineage: Eukaryota > Metazoa > Arthropoda > Collembola > Symphypleona > Sminthurididae > Sminthurides > Sminthurides aquaticus. The sequence continues at coordinate 4,037,724 of CAJQTT010000010.1, forward strand.
CCAGCTCCAGTTATTGTTCAGAAGAAAGCATCTACATGAATTTCTTGGATGATGAGCGTTAGAGTTTTCAACTTGTGTTTGACGCTAGGAATAATCTGAAGGGAAATGAGCATGCTTGCTGACGTCAAAGGAGGATTTAAATTAAACCAGAAGAAGGATAATTGCGATATAATTGAAGATAATGTTGTCTAAAAATGTTGATGCAAAAGTAAAAGCTAGCAAGTGGAATGGCTAGGCTTCTAGTTAGCGCGCTGAACAGCGAACATTAGCCTTGTTGCATACACATAGTTTTTGCAAATTATTGCCGGCTAGTTAAATAATGATTTGAAGTTCCTTTGAAGCTCGAAGTGTTACTGACTCCTTCTCCCTCAACAACAAAGATGTGGGGTGACTGCTTCAAGTTATTAAACCACGTGGCTGTGATAGTTTGGCTATGCAGTAGTGAAAGTAAACTCTGTGGAATTTGAAGTAGTTTGTAGTTAAGTATGTCTTCCATGAGAAATTAAACCTGACATCAACAGCGCTTGATTCCAACAGCACAGCGTAGCTTATAGATTTTAAGAAATTAATATCATCATTTCGCCTCAAAAATCTTATGAACGCATAGAAAACTCTACGTGTAAACCACAACTGGTTACATTTAAAAAAAATTTAATACTTAAATTTGTATAATTTTTTATGAAACTTAATTCGCTGATTAACTTTGGTTGCATATTTTTTAAAAAACGAGGTGGAACCCACCTGCCTTTATTTTCGGCTCCTGGTTTTATTGAAAAGATATCATCCGATCCTAGGGCACAACCACACGGTTTGTGTTGTGTTTGTTAATAAGAAAGCGTAGAGGAATGACTTGTAGTAAACCGAAATCCGTTTTTATCGCGGTTATGAGCAGATGCAGTTTACCGAGTGACCTGAGAGGTTGAAATAATATGCAAACGTGGCACCCTTTTCTACCATTCAGTTTACTGCTGCATGACAATTGTACGAGATCATGAAATAATCTTAGGAGAAAGAATTGATTGAAGCAAGCACAAACGTTTTTTAATGACCCACTGTGCATGTGCGTGAGTGTACAGGGTCGTTTTGAAGATGATTCAGATTGATTTGTAACTCATGTGGAAGCTAATCGGTGAAATTGGACGCGCAATAAATACAGATTGGATTATCATGGGTTGCTTATTTTCTCCTACGCTGAATCTACAAGCGGACTGAGACAAGATTAAGTTAACAAGAGCTAGAAGTAATATGGAATGGCACGAAGGAATTAAAGATTGGTGAGAGATACGCAGCAGGTGCGGAATAGAATATGGAATAATGGAATTATTAAAATTATTCCAGCTGTGTGTGCATGTGTACGTTAAGTCAAGATAATGTGTAACCGCAAATGGTGTCGCATGGCATGACGTGCGTCAAAGCTGCCAGTTGGTAAGCCAGTAGTAGTGGCCCCGAGTTGTGTGTAGATGGAGATGGACAAGAAAGGAGGGAAAGATGATATGCCGAAATGACAAGCTTTTGGCTTTGGTTGGCGTGGTCGGAATGCCAAATTATTGCAACTAAATCCGGCAAGGTTAACCTCGTAATTTAATAGTGTTTGAAGTAACCCTCTTCTCTTATTCAGGCTTATGTTACTTGGACTACTATCTGATTTGAAGGAGGAGATTACAACGAAATGGGAGGCAAGGAAAAGAGAAGAACGAACCACACAATGCCAGATTGGTGGATACTATTTATTTAAACGGTTAGGGATTGGCGGAGAAAGAATGTCTCCAACACTTGGAAAGAACAAAGGCGAACGTTTTTTCGGTTTTCTAATAATCGAGTAAAAAGTACAAACTCATGAAAACAATGAAACGTCAGTCAAATGAAAAGTATTCATTTGTAATTGCCATCGAATTGATAAGATGTCGTTAGTAGTTGAAGAAAAGGGATGCTGGAATAATGATGGAAAGTACGGAATGAAATACTTTTAAACTTCAATTTGCCAATTCTATGATGATCAAAGATTCGGCAAAAAAATTATGGTACTTAAGTCAGACTTGATGATGGGAAAACAATTAAAGTTTGCATAATTTTTTGCAAACTATTGTATTCTCGTCTTACGTGATGTTGATGTTAGGAGAAAATAAGCAAGTGTTTTTCTATGCCATAGTCACGATGTCTGGATTCAATGGTCGGAGGATGACGGGAGATTTTTTAGCACCATGGTGAAGGTTACTGTACTTATGTAATTGAGACTAACTAAGTTAGCTATGAGTGAAATATTAGTGGTTGTGAAATCAGCAAGAAAACCTACCACCGCCATTCATGTCGAATTAGCACGATATGAGAATGAATGATGATGAATGACTCAATTCATTGCATTTTGTAATGAGTATGATCGGTGTACATACATGCGTGGGAATTTTTAAAGCTTGTGATGCACTTTGTTACGCTGTTGTCATGAAATTATCATATTTTTGATTCCTACATCTTAAGTTGGTTTCGCGGGACTAATGACTCGTTGTTTATCCTTACGAACGTTCAAGAGGTGGGACGCAGCAATTTAGCGTTCCTGGCATTTGTATTCTGGAATTTTCTCGGGGTTTTACCGCAGTCGCGTCCGCGTTCTTGTCAGAGATTATATTATTAGCGTCAAGTGTACTTGGGAGTGTTTTGTCTTTACTTTGATTCATTCATGTTCTAGAGAATTCCAGCGTTTTAATTATTGTACTTGACGGTTCTCCAACACTTGATCGCATCATCCTTATCGTCTTCATCCCTTGTAAGTTGAATCGGCTTGTCTTCGGCTGCTGTCAAAGCCGAGGCACACCTTCTTTGTGCTAAGTAATCTTGCCCATGGTCGCGTACTCGATGTAAATGACTCTTGCCAAGGAAACAACTATTAATAATTGTAAAATTTCCGCTCACATCAACTGCCAGACCAGAGCTGATCGGAAGAACGATGCACAAGATCCTGTCGTATCTTAAAACAGAAAAAAAACAGGGAGCCTTCTACATCTTGTGCATCCGGGAAGAGAATTTCCTTGAACCTGTAGTATTTCCATTTTAAAATACCTTGAGACAGGCGAATGGACGAAACAAGCTGGTTCTGTATTCTTTATAATTTTCGAGCAAGTGTGAATTAATGATGTAAAGCATGGTTTTTACACATGCTAGATTCCAGTTGAAACGAAATAAGAGGCGGACAAATGCGGACAAAAACTTGTCGACCACGCTCCCCTATTATTTCTCAGTCTTTTTCTTCATCCTGAAAAGGGAGAAAAAGTAATTGCAATTCATGAACGAAGAGTATAAGCTACAGCTGAAATATCTGTGTAATTGGAATTAGCTAGGTGGGAAAATAGCTCCAAGGCATTGTCTTGAGTTTTCTGTAGTCGCTTCTCTAGTTCTATAAAACCAGCCACGGATTTGATGGTAGTAGGCGACAACTAGAGAAATCGGGTTTCTATATTCTTCTGAATTCCTGCAATTTTGCTCTTCCACGTATTCAAGTACGTTCGTCGATTTCATGGAAGGAACTTTTCTTGCGTTCGATACATAGATCCTACGCTACAATTCTTCGATCAAACACGTTCATCAGCATATTTAATCCATTCTGCATATTAGCATTGTTGGAATGCGAATACTGGAGTAAAATGACAAGAAAACTAGTGTTAATGGCTGCAAAACTTGAGTGGAGACTGACTGAGGAGGAATATTAATATTGATGGGAACACAAGTTTTTGTGTTTACAAAAGTTGGTGTGAGTTTTGGCTTTAGTTGTTACCTGTGCGAATTGGGATGGAGAGTGGAAGAAGCTGCGTGTGTCTATCTGCCTGCCTGATCGACAGGCTGGAAGGATTGAGAGGAGAAGATGATGAAGATATATAGACTTGTGTTAGGGAGAACGATGACGTAAAGAATTAGGATTTGCTTTCCTTGGCTTGGTTTTAGCTTTTAGCTTGAGCTGAAGGATAATTCCACATTGTATTGTATTCGAAAGCATAGCGTGAGGAGGGCACACCTGAGCTAATGTTTGCACACATTCTAGTAAATTGACTAGCTTTGACTGCGGGAGGATATGTGAGTGAAGGCTTAGTTTGGTTTGTATTATAGGAGGTAAAAGTTTTGAAGCAAGTTACGGATGGTTTATAATTTTGCCATCCCTGCTTCTGCTCCTCCAAGCCTTGACTTACCTGTCTAACTTACCTGGAGAGATGGATTGAAAAAAGACGTCGGGTGGAGGGAATTATGAGGGGGTGGAGGAAGATATTAGTTAAATTGTGCTACTATTGCGGAAAACGCTGTAGGGAGTCGTATGCAAAGCTGCAGAATTATTGCGTATGGGCGAACACTAGTTGAATCTGCTATACCGTCATGAATTTTTCGCATAGCAATTCGCATACGGGTTTCGCATATTTAGCTTCAAGTTGCTATGCTTGCACTGTTTTGCAGCTGGGAGGTTTCGGTACATGCTTCAACTTAGTATTCAGCTCGTCGGCGTAGCCTAGCTGGATTCCATGAAACTTTGCTAGATGGAGGACGTATTAGTGATGACGTTGTGGACGAGATCAAGTTTAACATGTAGAGTTGGGAGGGAGTATATAAATGAGATGTTATGTATATACATCATAATAATAAGTGTAATGAGTGTAAATGTGTGTAGAGTAGAGTGTATGTGAGTATGGAATTGTTTGGACGGATGGACGAGTGGTTTAATGGGAAAATCATATAATATTCGCCAAAGGACGTTATCGTTATATCCCATCCTATGATGGCTGGAGTTTTATGTAGTTATAATCCATGTAAAATGTTTTACTTGTTCCTTACAAGTATTTTGCACCATCTCCCTTCTTAGCAGATTATCCGCTTTTTCACATGTTATTCAAGCTTGTGGAAGTAGAAAGCAAGTTTTGCTATACAACTTCTTAGCGACAAACGCTTACATGTAAACGCTGTTCCTGCGCTGCATCCTCCCTCCGCTAAATCGTTTCCTATAGTCGCAGCGCTCCAAGTTCCTACCGAACTCCTTCTGGGATTATTATTCTTGCGCTATTCCCTTTTTGTGACGAGGAGAAGGGAGGAATGTAGCGTGAGGATTGGAGGGATGGAGAATAATAACACGAGATGGATAGATTCAAGTATTGTGCAAAACACATGGGGGGAAGGATCCAAACAAACTTTTAGCTTGCTGAATAGAAGAGCGTGGAGGAGATGAAGATTTATTCTTTTCTCTATTCAGTTAGAGCTATAACCTCTACACAAACTTACAACTTATTTTATATTTATTCTCCTCCTCCTCTTCAGCTCAATTCATAACATATTCTGCACACACTTTTACGTTATCATTCAAATCCTTCCCTCTAAACCAACAACCAGACAAGGATTCGACAACAGTTTAAAAACGATCCTCAACATGTGTGCAAACCACTCTGGGGTTCAAAAGTCACCCGTGTAGTAATCCCCGACCAAACTCCATGCGATCTTTGGGATTTAATTCATCCATCATTAAAGCTGAATTCAGTTTGTTACTAAGTTACGGTGCGTTGTTGTTACCAAGTTAAGGGTTCCAGAGGACCGGAATATGATTGTGGAAACCCCGTGTTAGCGAATAGCGGGTCTGTGGCTTGGTGTAAGAGGCAACGTTTTGTTAATGGCTAGTCGATACGAGTAAACAGCGAAATATAATTCAAGGAGATTGTACTTGTCGGGGATTTCGGTAAATATTATTTGTAAATTGTGAGAGAGCTTATTTTATACACAGTTACATTTTCAAATCAAAAAATAACTATACAAGCGTGAATTGGTTTTATGCTTTACGTTTCGGTTGGGACGGCTTCATTTTCACCTCTCTGCTTGCTATGCCTGATTAACCGTAGTTGAATTTAGTCTAAATGAGGAATTTAAATTGAAGTATATACAGCTCAATTGATTATGGCTGTGCTTTGTAATTGACACTCATCCTCTTCGGTACCAGATCAGGCGAAGACGTTGGAGAGATGCTGCGATACGAATCTGGGGTTGTGTGGAAAGACTGGTTTTGTAATATTTTAAGCGAATCAGGTTTGATGAATGACGTCGGTAGTTTTAGATTTCGCAGCATTCCTTCTTGATTTTAATTGATATGGGCGCTAGTTCCTTTGAAGCTACTGCTTGAGCTTGATATTTCTGGCTTTTAGTTTGTTTACTTGTTACGGACTGACTGGTGAGAGCAAAGAGGGCGGAATTATTGCAAATATTAAATTTGCAAATTGTAATAGCTATTTTGCGTCGTCCTGACGTCCGTAAATCTATGGGAAATTCTTATTACAACGAAGCAACGGCGTAAACACTATAATTGCCTACAACGCTTTTAGGTTGAAGCTACTGTGTACGGGTTTTTTTCCGTACAGGAATCTAGAGAGTTGAAGAAACATTTTCGTCGATGAATGAATGAAGGGAAAAGGGTAACATTGGGATCCATGACGCTGACTTCTGACAGTGACGCTTAAACTGACAAAGTCAGGATTCGGTTCAAAAGGAAGGAAAAGAAATTAGAATTTTTACGCATTCAAATAACTTGAGAGCGTAGTGTTTGTGAATCGCTCGTGGAGCTAAAAGGCAGGATGTTGCGGTATAGAAATGTCTCTACACGGTAGGTCTGACGTTTGATTTTGATTTAATGTAGTGATCCGTTCGTATCATGATTCATGGGAATGGATATTATTGATAGAGTGCAGGCGCTGTGGCTAGTGTCTTTCCTTACATGTTAACTAACTAGATCAAACGATGGATGGAGTGATAACGGCGTGGGTAATACAGTCCATTGAGTTATCGACACCTCGTTCCGACCAGAGAGTGACAAGCCGCAGAGGAAGCAAGAGAGACCTTGTGTTTCGGCGCTTGTTTATTTTTGCATTGATTGCTCTGCAGTCTTAAATTTTGCATTGACTTACTGACCAATGCTGGTAGAGCAATAACATCAACAATGCAAGCTAAGAAAAAAATTTAAAAAGTCCCCGCCGACAACAATACAAAATCAGTATGATAACATTTTGCACGTGCTTTTCAACTGACATGTGAGTTGCAGAGAGAGAGAAAATAAAACTTGGAAACATCTTATGTACATTTACTTCAGGTTTAGAGTTCAACCATCCAATAGTTTGTCTCTGTGTTGTAAATAATTGAAGGATCTTTTTTGGCAGGAAGCGTTAGGTAGTAGTTAGCGGAGAGGCGTAAACGAAAATTTTAAACTTTAGAGCCAATTAGTGTCCAAGCTGACATTATAAATTGTAGTTTATCATCTGTAAGTAGTGCGTGGCGTGAAATTTTTTCTCATTATTCTGGTTACTTTCCTCACCGTGGTTTCTCACCCCAACTTAATTGCCCAACCGGCAGTATTCGGCGTGTTCAAAGCTGCGTATGCGATTGGCTGTAGATTGCAGAACGTCAACTGGATTGAGAGGACAGGAAACTTGTGAGAATGCCCTGAGGAAACTTTAACTCTGTAATTAATTAATTAAAGGAGCAGGATGTGAGCCTCCTATCGAAGTGTTTCTCTTCAGTTTAGTTCAAGCTTGGTAGTGGGAGGGAACGAGAATAAATGTGTGCGAAAAAAATCACAAAATACTGCGTTGCGAACGTTCTGCAGTTGCCAGAAATTCCAGTGGAATGAAGTTTTTTTTTAAATATTCTAGATCTAAAGGCCAGAAAAGTTAACATAATGAAAGGTTCGAACGGTGGCGATTAGTCTTAGTTTTTTTGAGCAAACGTTTGAGAATTGAGTAGCGAATTTCAGTTTCCAATTGTGCGACGTAGTTGATGAAACAGAGGTCAAACGTATAGATTTCCAAGTGTCATTGAAGTCAAATAAGATTATGTGATTCCGTTGTACAGTTGGAGAAATCCGGTACTAAATTGGTATTTAAATGGCAGCTACTGTATTAGACTGTGTAAACATAATTGGAGCTATTACCAAGTGGGAAATTGGCAGTTTGTTATCTGCTTTACCCTGTTTAAATCAAGGATCCCAAACCCAAGTTTCCCGATCATCAAGGCAAAGCTTATATATCATTTCAAACGCAAAGGTTTGAAACTTCTCACTTCCACTTCTTGTTTGTCGGAAAAGGGAACGTTGAAGGATAATGTCTTGGCCACTTTCTTCGTGAGTGTTAACTTTTGAAACGTTTACAATCTACAAAGCATGTAAAATAGATTTCAGCTCTACAAGTTCAATAGTTACAGCTTCCTTAGTGTAATCTTAAAAGCATGTGTTGCAGAGGCTGCAATGTCTTGCATCTCAAGAAGCAGTTTGTAAAAATATTCGCCTAGAATCTCGAGTGCGTCGCAAAATAATTTGTCCGAGTGTCGCAATTTCAAATCATTTATCTCTCTTTTAGCATATAGTAGTGGCAGATAAGAGATTTTAGAGAATAACTTTGCTGTGAATATGAAGCTTTGAATTGGCTTGTGAATTCAAAAGTCTTGCATCCTTAAAATCTCCATGGTAAGGATAGAATTTATGTTTACTAGTACTAGGGCTAACTAAGTTGGGAACTGTGTAGCATAATAAATTTACTAGAAGGTTAGTCGATGAAAACGTGGCGGCTTATCATTTGACGTTGACCGATTATCAAATCTCAAGTCGTGTTTGAAATAACCAAGTCAGATAAATACTCTCAAATCTACAGCAAAGCAAACCGTTCATTTCCATCCCAGGCATATGATATGAGCAATTAGGCATTTATCTTTGAATATGAATAGGCAAGATAAATAAATAGGATGCTGAAGAGGACAGCCATGGAAAAGTAAAGTTAGCAGACTCTTGGAATTAAGCGGATTAATAGTGTGAGTTTGTATAGATATACCATCTTGTATTTTACTTGGATATAAAATCGTAAGAGTAAATCAAGTGACACTGTTTATTGAAACTCTATTCAAGACTAGCGGGTACGTCAGATTATGACTGAGAATTAAGTCCCGACGGTATATGAAAAAGATTTACAAGTTGGAGGAAGAGGACTATGATGAGCAGATATTAAAATTAAATTGATAGACAAAGTCGAAGGTCAGTAAACTGGAATTCCTTTTTGTTGCCGGGAAGATTGAGCATGCGTGGATAAACAGATTTTAAGAATTTTCAGTGTTACAGAAAATGTTAAAGAGTACAGTGGTGAGGTTAGTTCCTGACCAGAGTTAACGAGTTTGTTAAGAAGATGTGTTAAAAATAGTGAGAAATATTTAAATTTAATGGCAAGTTCTCTGTAGCTCAAGAGGCCGATAGTGAAAATTGTACAATGCTGTCAGACTATGAGCTAGAGGCGATGAAATATTTCGTGTGGTTGTTGATTGAACAAGGGACGGTTAAGAAAAATTAAATAAAATCTAGAGGGCGTAGGGCACGGTGTGGCTAAAGTTAAAGGAAGTTTATTATGGTTTGGTTAGAAACTAATTTAAGACGATAAGAAGAATGTTAATTTTCCCCTAGTCTTGTAGTGACAATGAGAGGAAAGCATTGGTTTATTTGGGACCAAAAAAGGCACGTCTTAATCTTCATGTAGTTGGGTTGGGTTCCTTAGTTTACCTAGCATAGCGGCCTAGTATTATATAATTAAGTTTTACGCTGTTTGCGCTTTATGCTAAGGTAGTAGACGGTAGTTTTAATTGGAAAATGCAGCAAAATTCCAAGAATTTTATTAGCTAGGTAAACCAAAGAAAAATTCGCTACCTGTTGAATTGAATCCCATTTAAACTATTCAATACTGCTGTCTATCTGTAACTGCAGTCATCAGTTCCACTTTTGTAGTACTGAAGTGAGATCACAGATGAAGGAAACATGAAAAATATTTTGATACAGGAAGCAGCTTCTCTCCTTTGTGGTTTGTGACTCTCGTGACATGTGACTCTCAAGTTAGTCACATTTGCCCTAGTGTTTTTTGAATTACCAAGTGAGTACGGGATTGTACAAGTAAATTGCGTTAGGTTTTATCGAGGTTTTTACATGAATGCTACCAAGTTGCGAGTGTCTGTTTCGAGTGCAGAATATAAAATTGTTTCTTGGTGGTTGGAAACGTGATAGTAGTTTCTTCAATGACAGGTTGCAAAGTAAACACGTGCTGGTTACTGGTAGAACCAAAAATTATTTTGAAAATTGAATAAAGGAAACAGAATTTCAATTAAATTAATGCAATTCATTAAGCAGTCTATCCGCATTGTTGTAACAGTCTACTAGGTAAAGCTGGGATGTGTAATGTACTGTGTTTACAAACTATGAAAAAATTATGAACTGCACTGTGCTGTGGGGGAAAGCTTGCTTAGATTTGTGCTTAGAATTCGGAAATGCATGATAAAAAAATCAATTCTGGTTGCAATATTTTCAAGGGTTTCCAAATATTAAATACAATACACTTATCTACCTTTCGGACACATTGGACAGCACAGACTTTAGTAAATCCTTTCACTAACCTACCATTAACCAAATAATGGCTGAATGTGACTTTGTGTAAGTACATCGAGTTGTTACAACATGAAATATATGCTATTACTATTAAAATATATAGCCTGAGCTGCGGCAAACTCGGCTAGGGAAAAAAGTTTGAAACGGAATTCGCTGTAATGTGGTCAGAGAAGTGTAAATTAACGATAAGCTGGTTTGATTCTTAACCAATAGCGATTCCGGATCGGAACCGGTCAACATGAGTTTGGGGTATGAAACGTACCTGAGGACGCTTAACGGAACGACCCCTACAGAGTACGGTGAACAGTCAAGTGATGACCTAAGTTCGGAGTGGGATACCGATACGGAAAACCAGCCCGTGGCTGTCAAGGCAATGCTGCACATAATATAACTTAATAGGCTTAATCATATTAAACTAAAGCGCTGGAACCGTTTAGCGGTCAAAGATAATCATGTGCAATTGATGCTGGTCTTGTTTCGGGGATGATGATTGAAATCTGAGCGGATTGTTAATTAATTAATGATTTGACCTGTGGTGGCTAATAACTTTTTTATGGTTTTGCAGGTCTCCGCATGGCGTCGCATCCGTACCATTGTGCATCAAGTCACTCCCTTTATTCAAACGTACAAGAAAAACAAGTACCTTTGGGTGCAGTTGGCAGGTCACCAGGGTAGCTTTAAACAAGGGGATAAGGCTGGAACTATTAAGAAAAAGTATTGTGAGCGGGAGAAGGAGTCATTAGAGTTGCTGATGCAGGATGCTCTCCGACCTTTTGTACCACATTACTACGGGTGTGATAATGATGATTACTTAGAATTAGAGGATTTACTCTCAAGATTCCATAATCCCTGCGTCATGGACTGCAAAATAGGTGTAAGGACTTACTTAGAAGAGGAATTAATCAAAGCTAAAGAGAAACCAAAACTTAGGAAAGACATGTACGAGAAAATGTGTCAAATCGATCCATTAGCCCCAACCCCTGAAGAACATCAGCTCCGAGGAGTAACCAAACCGAGGTAAGTGGTCGTCATGATTTGAACATATTTCAATTTCAAGAATTAAATTTACTTAAATGTTTGGAAAAAGAGGCGGAGGGGGTTTAAAGAGGGCTATTAAAGCCCCGCCTTCGAGTCACGAATGACGTAAATCTAATTAACTTTTTTGTTTACATGCCCATCCTACAAAGTTAATTAGCATCCTGCGGTGTAGCACCTCATAAAAACTAGAGTATCTTTGCTAAAAATATTTATTTAGCTCTGTTTTGTTTTAACTTACAGCTAAAATAACTTGAGCTACATAGTTATGAAACCATTAAAAAAAGCGTCGGACAGTAAAATTTGCTACCACTTATAATTAAAATTGACCGTAGAAATTATAAATTGAGATAATAATTGTTTGAAATATATTTAACAACCCTTTCACGCCTCCTTTTTTAGCGGCTCCTAATAATAGACATTGAAGTGAAATGGATTTGCGTCAATCATTTGTATTCAGTATTCTATGGGAATTTGATGGACTGCCCGCAATTAATGAATTTTTCTTTTTCCCGTTTACAGATACATGGTTTGGCGAGAGACGATATCCGCTACCTCCACATTGGGCTTCCGAATAGAGGGTATTCGTCATAGTGATGGAAAGTCTACCAAGGATTTTAAGACTACTAAATTAGAGTCCGAAGTTAAGACAGCCTTCAAATCCTTTGTGAGTGGGACTGGAAATAAGCAAGTCGTCCGACAATTCCTCGAAAGGCTGTATCAGCTTCGGGATACGTTGAGCAAGTCAAATTTCTTTGCAACTCATGAAGTAAGAGGCGGAGATGGTGTCGCCACCTGGTGGTGTTTTAATTATCTAAACTCTGAATAATTTTTCCAATCTTAAGGATAAAATCTAACTTTCATTCTTGTATTTTAGGTGATTGGAAGTTCGCTCCTGTTTGTACATGATGAAAAGGACGCTGGTATATGGATGATTGATTTTGCCAAAACCATTCCATTACCGCCCCATGTAGGACCACTCCGACATGATATTCCTTGGACTGTAGGAAATCATGAAGACGGTTACCTCGTCGGTATCAAGCATCTCATAAAAATATACGAAGAATTACGAGATGACTAAAATAATTAATAACTAGTTAATTACCTCTTGTATATATTATATGTTAGTAATTACAAAAAAAGAAAATTTCGCTAACGACATTCCATATGAAAAAGACAAAATCGGATTTGTAATTAATATCTACCTATAACATTCATACAATTTGCTCTAAAAATGAATTAACTAACTGAATTGGAGGAGGAAATTTGGAATAGTAGTAAATTATTTTTGAAACAAATCACACACTTAAATATAAATCTGAGCTTATTCCAAATTATCCTAAACATGAAGACATTCGAAACTTTTGAGCATTCCAGGTAAAACTGTATAATTCCTAATTCCTAAAAATTTACCCACAAATTCTTGAGACAATAATTAGCAAACACAAAGTAAACCATAGCGCACACGTTCCATTCAGGGAGTTTTAAAATATGTACGGAAATACGGTTAACTGCTGTTATTCAAAATAAGAGAGAAAGCTGCAAGTTACAACAAGCGGGTAGAATACTTTCCAATTCCGCACCGCAGCCATTATAAATGAATGTAATAACTAAAATTGAATATTATCATATTAAAGTTTAATCATCGCTGTTGCTGATAAACTAACTCCAGGGTTGTGAATTGTTTTCACACCTTAAGAATTAACATATCAATGTACTGAAGCTGTTGGTGTAAAATGAATTCAGAAAGGCTTTTAGGAGCCGTCCCTGCAATTGTTTTCTAAACAGTGAATACACAGGTAATTCAGGTGAAAGCCTTGTACAATTTAGTTGGTTATTAATAAGCGAAACTCCTTAGTTTTAATCATGACAACAATTGAAAGTCATGGACCATTGTGATGATGACAAGGTTTCTGTGTACAACAAATTCTTCAATATTTCCTAGATTTGTTTTTGATTTTTTTTAAAATTATCCTGTCTAAAGCATCTGTTGGAATTTATTATTTTTAAACTCTCTGTAATATTCTCATTTGTTTCCCTCCTAAAGAGCGATAGCTTATCGGGGTAATGTCCCTACCGGCAGTGTTTAACACACGCAAAACACTCTGTTTATGTCTTTTACACAACCATCAGTTTGTGATGCCTTATAAACGATCCTGTGTGGGTGGAGTAGGTTAAGTATAAGTAACATTTTTCGTGTGGGAGCGGAGCGACATAAAGAAGGACGGTATTTACTTGAAAGCAAATGTCAGAATTAAGTACCGAGGTTCAGGTTGCAATGTATGACGAATGAATGTGACTTGTATTTTGCCAATGCCTATATTCAGTTTTCGGGAGTTGCCATTCCCTAGTTCCTTTGCCTGTATCAGTAAACACAGGAATACTGTAACCAGGAAGATTAAATGAACGAATACAGTGTATATGTGTGTATATGTATTCACAACTGGCAATTATTACGAGTGAATCCACCATGGGTAAAACTTGTCCGCGTCCCACGTACCTGAATGCCAATGAATTAATGATGATGATGCGGGAAATAGATTGCTGCGATGTAATGTAGGAACTGCGGTAGGCGCTCAACCCAACCGGTAATTGTCGTCATAATTGTAATTTAACCTAGCCCTAATGACAATAACACGTTGCACTTCCTTGTATGCTAGTATAGACGAAAAAACTACTGCTACTCTAAGTACAAAAATACAATAATTTGATCGATGATAAATTATTGATTAAAAGTCACTCGAAATGAGGATACGAATATTAAAGTATATATATGATGTTATGTCTATAACTTTCCTTGTCATTGCAGCCCGTACCACATAAGATAATGTAAGAAATCAATAGCTTGTATTTCAATCCACCGCTACATACTCTGCTTTCCTAGTCGTGGAAAAACAAACAATCCTAATGTAAACTAAATGCAATCTGAAACTGTTCATTCAACCGTTCTATAAATTATGTCTCCTGCCTCAGCCTCATATTTCATTCCGGTGGGATGATAAACGTTTATCCACTATAGCTAACTCAAAAGAGCAAAGCTGCTTGCACCTCCTCATTCAGCTCAATTACGAGTAAGAAGACATGATTTGTACATTAGTCTCGGTTTCAAAAGATAAAATCCACCTCCTTACGTATTGCATAAGTTTTGAAAGATGAGGAAAATTGTGATTCAAAGAATGAAAGATTTATGTAGGAGACTACGTGACAAATCTGGAGTAAACGGGAAAAAGTGTCAACGTCAGCTAAAGGAAAAAATCAGGAAAAAGTAAAGCTCACGTGGAAGATGATGGGATTACATTTGTTTTCTAGAGTCTTGCAAATTAGGACATGCATATCAGGGGCAATCAGGAAGCATGTGACAGCATAATAGTACTCTATAACATCAATTTCCTGTCCTATTGTAATTTTATGTCCGCTTTGTCCTACGCTGTCTATGATCGGCTCACAATTTTTATGTATTATGTTACAAAGCGTCCCCGATCTCTTCCTTCCTGTTCTCATGCTCATCGTACACAATTCAAGCAGAGTCAACAGGTAGCTCTAATCTATGTAATATGTAGCTCCTGCAGTTTATCATTGGTCTTAAACTAGTTTCTAAAACTATTAAGTACAGAAGACCGCAATAAATTCCTTGTTGCTGTACAAATTGTAGGCTCGTTCCCTTCTGGATTCTTATTTCCTGCACTGGTGTTAAATATTTCTTTGTTACACCACAAGCCCAAGGTGTGTAGTAAATATTAAGCAAGATTTAAGGATCACGTTACTTTCATTGTAGGCTCCTGTTTCTATTGTAGCCGTAGGGAACTCTAAAGATTCTTTAACGTCTTATCTGGAATTAAGGAGCCCTTGAAACTCTTATGGATTGAAGGGAAGGATAAGTAAGATGGCTCAGGTGGGGTGACGCATCTCTTCTCATATTTCTCCAGCTTTGTGCCCGCCTCTCCTGTGATTGTGTACTCTAGGAAATTGTCCAAGTCATTCTGTATTTTCCTCTCGTTTGTTGTGATCCAGAGCTCGTTTCCTGTCTGTATTTACCTGTTGTCGTACCTGTATTTTCACTCGGGTAGTATCGTGTAGAATCCCTGAAAGATTGTCGAGCCATAAATACCAGAATCCTGGATACGGGCCTGAAAAACATGATCCATGAAGCAAGACGGGCATGTACGCAGGACGGAAAGTGGATGCTGGAGGACAGAAAGGGAATACAGACAGGTAGGTCCAAGGTGAAAGAGAGATGTGGAGTTTCAATAACAGGTAAACTATCCCCGGGAACAGGTAAGCTCCTGCTCCCGAGTTGATGAAATATGGAACGGAAAAAAAAGAGTAGGCAAGATGAGTAGAAGAAGATGAGGGGAAAAAGAGTCGCGAGAGTTCAAAGTAACATGATGAGAGAGCTTCTTTCTTTTTAGATTTCATTAAAAACTATTAGGGAAGATAAAAGGTAAGTTGTGTATATAATTCTACCTCTGCGAGCTTTATATCTTTACGTTCTTTCGAAGAAAACAAGTACTACAGTGATAGCTCTTTATAACGGTTATTGAGGGGAATATCGCTAAATACCGCTATAAAGAATACACCGTTATTAGGTTACAAGAATTCATTGCCGGACCGATGTCGGGACTCACAAGTGTCAACGTTATAGAGAGTAAACCGTTATTAGGGATACCGATATAGAGAGCTTTGACTGTATAAGCTTATAGTTTTACTGGAGGTTTTGCTGCTTGGTTAGGTTACGGCATGCTTGCTGGAGGAAATGAATTTGTTTACTTCAAAGGAAATGTATGCATTTATACAATAAGTTTACGAGGACGACAAAAGAAAGAGAGAGAGAGTTAAAGAAGCCAATGGGATTTAGCCTAAGCATAGACCTTGGATTTACCTGTCGGATATAATATCAGGGTGGTATGGGAAGGTTTAGGTAAATTGTGAAACTCTTCCAGCTATTACCTTAGTACCTGCGTCTAATGACTTAGACACAGATATTCGCTGGAGTTGTATGAATGAAACCTGTATGTACTCGTAGTAAGGTAAGAGGGGGCTCTAGGGATATCAAATCTTGTAAACTTACTAGGGCTTTTTGCAAAGATGTGTAAAAAATATGCTGAATTAAAATCACGTATTCAATCCACTCAATTTTAAGTTACTTCCAGCATGATAGCATTTGTTTTTAAAAGAAACATTTACCTGCGATATCGATGTAAGCGCAAGCCTGCTTACACCCAACCGTCTACTGTTTATGATATGTCTAGAGCTCCAGATGGCGCAGGGAGTGCAGTGACGGAAAAAATTGTGGATGGCGCCACAATCGCCTCAGCGCTACTGTGCAATAAATTGCGAACACGCTTGGCGCTTGGGTTCGAGGCCAACCAGTTCGATTAGAGCGCACTATTCCATAACCTAGCACGGCAGCAAAGCAAGCATAGACTTGTTGCGTACAAGCGTGCAACCACGCGGTTGCAAACAGCTTCCAAGGAATTAATATCCCTAGGAGTAGGTTGGGCTCCCAACGTCCTGAGGGAAACATACGCTGGCAGTGAATACAAGGAAAAGGTTGGGAAACGGGCCTGTTTCGATTGAACAACTCAAGAAAATCCTTTAAGTACATATGTGCGACTACATACATTTACATTCACTTCTCCATTCACTAAAAATCCCTAGGAGACGTTCAAAGGAAGTGACGTATTTTACTTACACATAGAGAACATTATATGTTATATCGAATATAAGGCAAAAGGAGTAGGGAAAAAGTTGGAAATGAGAGAGAGGATATTCCTCCTCTCGTCGTTCTGTGTTGAATGCACACTCCATGGTTGAAGATATATATAATATTATTTTCTATCTGAGTCAAGGAAGAAAGAAGCGATTTTCTTGTTTTCTCGTCAACTACAACACAATCTCGATTGCAGCAATAAGGAACAAGCTAAAAGAATTAAGGTGAATTTTAATTGTTGAAACGCTTTTAAACTCTCACTTGATTCCTATCCAAGCATTAACTTTTCTTGAGGAGTAAAACTCTTGATTTCACAATTAAATTAGTTGCTACAAGATTGCTTACGTCTTTTAAGAGTTTCTAATACGAGTGTAAAATTCTAGTGTTTCTTCAAAAAGCCCTGTAAACCAAAGTTATTATTTCAATAATTAATAGAATTCTTATGTGAATTGAAATCATTGTATTAAGAATTAATTTACTTGAGTGATTGAACAGAAGATTTCTATAAGGGATCATTTTTAAAAAGCAAAAGTATTTCTCATTCAGAATTAATTCCAAGTGATTCCGTTTGTTTCGTGAGAATCAGATAATTTAATGGAAAAGTTGTGAATTGACCAAGTGTTTGCTTTAAGCTAAACATTTACCAGTTGTGAAAGTGACAAAGAAAACTGTACAATTCAAGATTACACATCATCATACCAGTTTCTCACTTACGTTATTATCTTAAGGATAAGATTTGATTGACGCAAGCTTGTGGCTAAAGATTACTGTGAAACTTGGTCAAACCCAGACGTGGGTTTTTATGCTGGAGCTGTTGACGGCATGTTTATAATTTGCGTCAGAAGAAACATTATTTCATAGAACGGTGAGTAATATCCATAATTGCTAACTGCATTCAGTAATAAAAGTTGAGAATCGGGAACTACTGCTTTAAAAGTAAGTACTGGAATTGTGTTGCTTAAATGATTATGGTGGCCCGTTCATACTTGGAACTTTAAATGTAAATGAGGGCATTTCTGTTGCATTTAGCTATATTAATACGGCGAACAATTAACGTTTATGACGGCAATGAATTACATTGGTGCAGTCAGACGCAGACATGGCATTTTCGGAAATGGAAGATTGATGATGCAAAGGGTTTATGTGAAGAGTAAGCATAACTGAAAGCGTGTTAATATTGTAGTGAGTTCGAAAATCGGTTGTGAATGTGGTAGGTGTTCGAGGAATTTGACATCGTAGTAATATTGAATAGCTTAACCTTGAGCTTGTGTTTGACTTTAGTTTTTAGTGATGACATCGACAAGTGTTTAGCACACAGTAAGTTTATTAAGGATCGGGTAATGTCAAGAGTCCGATGTCAAGCGAGTCCGTATGGATACAGGTGTTAATAAGTTATGCAAATAATTATACATCAAGTGAAGCCATATCGTCTGAGTGAGTCTGGCCTTCGAAGTTGGACACTTAAGATGCGAGAAAAGCATGTGCGAAGTTTAAGCAAACTTTTTGAAAGTTAAACAAAAGTGCGAATTAATTATATCAGGTGGAGGAGGATGGAGTTGCTAGTGGAACAAAAGCTGGTTAATACTCGTTTACTTTACTTCATGCTTACTATTTAACTTGACTGCTTGACCCCTGTGCTTAAAATCATACTGGTTGGGAAGAGTAGCACTGCATATTATGTACAGATACTCCATTAGAATATCTTCTGTGTTTGAAAGGAGAAGCTTATTGTTTTGAAATGATTGAACATGGAGGCGTGTCATTAATGTTACGTTATGGGCTGGTTGAAATGACCTAAAGATATGAGAATGAGTATTAATTGAATTTCTTTTAATTCTGTTGCAGGTTAAACCCATTCATGACGGAGGAAGATGTTGAGGAGAGAATAAATAAAAGATAAACTTTTCGAGACTCAGCATTACTCGGAGTGTGAAGAAGAATCTTGATTCATTAACTGACTAACTTGTTCGATTAATCTCTGTGAATACAAGCTGGTAGCTAAGAGCATCAATTCTCCATTTATAGTGGATAACTACTGTGGAAGGAGGAAGTCTTTAAAAGGTTAGACATGTTATAGTAATAAATTTTTATTATTATTTTATTTGATACTAAAAATGGGATAATCAGACTCTTGAACGGAAGTTTAATCAATGATTTAAGGGCATCTGAGAGTCGTTTCTGTTTCCTGTAGTTTTGGGATGGGTCCTGCGATCTAAGCTGGAAGTGTGAAGTCGTGTTTGAGCGTGAAGATGGCGATAAAAAATATTTAAGTCAGCGTCCAAACAGACCCATAGTACACCATTAAACTGGTCAGAAGGAATCGTACATGACCGTGTGCAAATAAGCTACAGAAAGGATAATAATAATATATACTACGAAGAGAAAAAAAGCGAGGATTGGTCAAGCATTGGTGATTACTAATTTTTGCAGCTGGGACTTGTGTGTGTTTGCGGTTAGCTTTGCAAATGGTGGACGCAGATAGTGTTTACAAAGCGGTTATACGAGTTAACAAAACTATATTTAATTTTATTACTGCGGCGTCATTGTGGTTACGAGTTTCAAGCGAAGGAAAGAGTTTTGATTTTAGGCAAGCAATTGGCGATAAGCGTAATACGCGTTGGGCAACACGTTTTTTAGTCGGATTAGGATAGTGTTATGTAATGCACAGATAAAATTGTGGGATATTCCCAAGGAAACACATTAGCGGAAGTATCAAGTAAAAGATAGCTGTTCTGAGAGCGAACAAGGGCAAACCTCGGTGACTGGTAGTAGCAAGCAATTCGCGAGGAGAAGTTATGGGTATTTCGATTGTACTGTTCCTGTTCCATAATTAGGATTTGTGTGAAGAATCATATTTGAGAAAAAATGTGCTAGGTATTTTTCAATAAGTCTGTATTTACTTTTCCCCGTGTATACTCTGAATCGGAGGTTGTGATGATAAAGAGGAGACCTAATTTAAACGAGATATAATTTATCTATTGTTTGTATAGTTGTGGAGTAGATTTGTTGAATTATTCCCAGTTGTGTAAATGCCACCGACGCGTTGGATGGACGCGATTGTCCTGGATTTTCTAGTCTATGAATGAAAAAATAATTAATATAATTTCGCATGGCTCTATTTTGTTATGTTTGAGGAAGATATGAGTGGTATTAATTGTGGATTATATGATTGCGAATAAAGAGTGGACGGATCGATGATGCCATCGGATCGGCAATGTTGGAAATAAATCTTTATGGGTAGGAAATGAGACGAAGAGGAAATGGTAGACTGATAGCGAACAAGTGGAGATAGATATGGAGTAGTTATATATTTCTCGAAGACCATGTTGATGATGCTACTGTAAAATAAGTAATGACTCAGTAAGTGAGGGCAGAGGCGTTAAAAGAGAATATGGGAGTAGGGAAAGAAACGTTCAAGTGCGCGGTTGTGTGTGGGTGGACTGAATATGATGTGTGCGAATTAATAATTACACGTGAGAGAGTAAACAATTATCCTATTTTGTTTTTTGTTTGTCCAGGTGATGCAAAGTTGAATGGGAGCTCGGTTAGGTAAATTGTCTTACAACATGGGAGACGAGGAACGACAGAAGAAGAAGGAGGCGGAGAAGGAAAAGGACTCGGAGAGCGACGGGAAAAGTAGCGGAAGTGGTGAAACTACTTGTTCGGGCTGGAAGGCGACCTCGGACAAATGGAAAAAGAAGAAAAGGGCACCCAAAACTCCGACTACTGCCAAAAAGGAGTTTTTTGGCAAGCGTGGAAAGAAGTGGTCAATGAGGTGTGGAAAGCGAGAAGCGGAAACTGAATCACCCCCCTCAGGGTCCTTGTCCTGCGTTTGTACTGGCTACAGAAGGAGAAACTCAGAGGAGCCTGTTTCTAGTAATGGAATTAATGGTTCGTAATATCCTGGAATTATTTCATGCAATTCGTTTATGTTTCGACTACGCCCCTATGCTAAGATTACAACTCTGAGAAGTGTGTGTAATCTTGTGCCAAATGTAACTGAGAGTTAAGCTGGACCATATTGCTCCAAGCAAATCGGTTCTTTTTCTTAGTCTTATCTTTCTGTTTTTATCGGGTTTGCCAGAATTGGCCGAGTAATTCTTTGGAGATTAAGTCTTATTCGCTTATTCCTGAAGAACATGTAATGTGATGTGATTCTTTGCGTTTTTGCAGTTGTTTCCTTTATCGATTTAAGCAAATTTGATCCTAGCCGTTACCCTACTGACGATGAAGATGAGAAACTGAGAAGACAAAGAGCCAAAGAGATTCAGGAGGGCGTTGATATCGCACTCCTAACGTCCGGATTGAAACTGGAACCTCCAGAACCTATCAACTATAGACCGCATTCGCAGGTAATGCTGTTTGCACGTGTGAAGAGAGTTGCTTCTAAATGTTTGGCAATGCTGCTGCTGTGATAACGTTTTAGTAGGCTTGTTCGGTGCTACAGAACATGTATTCAGTGAGGAATTAGTGGTTTGATTTTGTAATTACTGAACCAGTATGAGCGTGAGTGTAATGATGCATTTGTTAAACTGGTTACAGATCGACTACATACATTGCTTAGTACCGGACCTCAAAGAGATAACAAATTGTTCATTCTACTGGGGTAAAATTGATCGATACGAAGCTGAGAGACTGCTAGACGGCAAGCCGGAAGGAACTTTCTTGCTTCGAGATTCTGCACAAGAAGAGTACCTGTTCTCTGTCAGTTTTAGGTGAGTAGACGCAAGATTCTTATGTCTTTGTGTTAACGAACTGAGAGGTCTAGTATTTTCATTCTGAAGTCAAAGTGGTAGCAGGTATATTGATTGAATTGTTACTTGTTTTTTAGGCGCTACGGCCGTTCGTTGCACGCCAGAATAGAACAATGGAACCACACGTTTTCCTTTGATTCTCATGATCCATCTGTTTTCTCCTCACCAACAGTTACAGGGCTAATTGAACATTACAAAGACCCGCTTTGTTGTATGTTCTTCGAACCGCTTTTAACGACACCCCTGCATCGTAATTTCACTTTTGATCTGCAGCATTTAGCTCGTTCGGTTATTTCTAGTAGGGTCAAATATGATTCGATAAATAACTTGCCTTTACCCAAGAAATTAAAGGATTATTGTCAAGAGTATCATTACAAGCAGAGGGTAAGGTATCGTAGGTTAGATGGTTGATACTTAAAGTGTCGTCTGGAAATCTGTCTGGGTAAAGGCCAAAATATTAGCGCTAATTCCACTAATTCGCACGTCGTCAAACGTTGAACGCATGTATCATACAAATCTTTTAAAAGCGCATATATAAATACAGCAACATCCGTTTTCGGGCAGGAGTAATAATATCACAGTGCTAACGATTTTTAATTATCGGGCACTGTCTTTTTATCAGCAATCTTGGGGGGCCGAAGTCTTTTGACCAAGCTTCCAAATGCTCCAACTCAGATTTCTACATATACCTATTTGACGTACCTCATTTGAATAGTTACCTCTGTATTCAACTTCGGAACAAATTGATGTAATTGTTAGTTACAAGAAAATAGGATACATCTATTTTCAGTCTTGGCAAGAATAAGCACTCTGTTTAGCAAGATGTAGGATATTTAATTATAATCTATACGAGTATCGGTACTCATCTTAGACCAACTTTAAACCAATCAATGTGTCAAATGAGAATCGTTACCTTTTGGATGTCTGACAAAGTTACAGATATACAGATTCATGTGATTCTTAGATATTTGACGGTATTTTCCTTCGTGTACAATTATTACACTGATATTATATTATAAATGTCAATCAATTGTAAATACTCCTAATCATCACATTGTATAGTATTCTTGCGATGTTGAGAAACGGACACACTGCGAAAAAACTATCCTTTACGATTTAATTTGGTTTTACGACTTATAACCATTGTTATTTTATAGTCGGTTTGTTGTAAGGAGGCTTGAAGCATTATCATTGAATGTGGTGCAAGCGTTGCCAGAGGTGTATTAATTGTTTATAGTTGTTGTGGATCATCTAGCGGTCAACTGATTTACTTGAGGCGTAACGAAACCGTTATTCTTTGTTTGTTGACTCAGACGTATCGCAGTGAATTAGACGGAGTTCATGTTCAGCGTTGCGAAAGAATTTCCTAGTCTCTCACTATAATTATCGCTGAATCATCGCAGTAAGTTTAGTTATTTTATTTAAATATCGATTAATTTTTAGTACAACATTTCAAATTCTGTTATTCTGAACATCCTATTAAACTGAGATAAATCAAGTCCTGTGAATATCGTTGGTTTTATTTGGAATCCTCACTACAGGCTTGTGAAGCAGCATGAAAAGCTTTAATTACCAATTGAACGCACCGGTTTAAAAATACAGTTTAAGAATTAATTGTTCTTCCCTTCAATCTTAATTGGTAGTCACTTTGCTACCAGCCGCAACTTCAAGCTTTCTCTCGTTTCACATGAATCGCGAAAAACCTTAAAAGGATGTACTCTTCGCAATTAGAAATCATGGAATTTATTTGACTCCACAGGTGAACATTTGGATCGAAAACTAGGTCAATTTAATAGAGATCAGTAAATTCAAAAATCAGTGTCATAGCAGTACTACATAACATCGAAGTTGGCAAAAAGGTTTCGTGCGTCAAAATTCAGTTACAAACAGACTAATTACAAGCTATCCTAAATCTAGAAACTACAGTCGATGTAGGCAGGTTACTAACTTCCTTTAAACAAAGGCCGTCACTTAGTCATATGTGCTGCTAGTGGAGAGATAAACAAAGGTTTTAATACCTTCATCGTGGTTAATTGAGTAGTGTAGTTGTAAGGATCATGTATTCTATTTGTACAAAACAGTTACACAAAGTATGACAAAGTATGACCAGGAAATGGTTATCTCTATTATATCATCAATCATCAATACGAGTCACACACCACGAATATTCAGTAAACAAGACTACATACAAGGTCACACACAAAAATTACCTAACTACAGCAATAATTTAAATTTCTGACATAATATAATTTCATTTGAAAGACGAGCAATACTAATACTATAACCAAGGTGATGCTTCCACCTCCAAGTACAGTCAGCATTAACTTGCAAGACCGATTTCTAAGTATTAACTTATCAAAAGTATGAAAATAGGACTTAGTTTGTGTAGGAGACGCAGAACTCCCTAAAGCGTAAGAGTGAACATATTTTTGGTTTCAAATCTTAGCCGCAACGGCACAATTTATCAAGAACTAGAGTTGAGTCCACGGAATACATACCTCCACCGAAACCGTAATAGCCTTGTAAACCATAGACCAAGCACCACCAGGATCAGAATTAAATTACCGGACAAATCCCTTAACCTTATACTCATTCTCCGTTCCCTCCTTGGTACTAATTCATTAACCTCTTGACTGCCAAAACCGTTGCAGCGAGACCCACGGCAACTCCTAAATAACACAGCAAACTGTTCTTTATGACAGATTCTGTATTGGATGGAGGTGGAAATTCCGCAAGGATACCTTCCTATAAAATAAAAACAAGTTTGTATTAAAAAATCAATAAAAAGCAGACAAACACACGTAAGTATATAAACTTTCCAAACTTACCCAACCACCTTGCGATCTCACGTAAGGAACTATATTTGTCCTTATAAACAGGCACAACGAGCTGCATATTCCAGCTACAAGGTTGGGGTTCTGTAAACAAGGAATTACATAAGTCACCGACCTTGATCATGAAATGAATCGGATCATTATCACCGCATCCGAGGAGCAAGTCGTACAAATTATATTGTGATAATCTACAATCAATATCCACATGCACGGTATTTAACTTACACTTCGGTACTCCTGGGCAAATCTTACGGTGAACGCAAACAAGCTTACTATTCGTCCCCACGTAACTCTTGGCTCAGCATTTTCTGTAGCCTAAACATTCATAAAGATAAAATATTACAACAACATTATTAACAAGTCTCATTCACAACCTTAGAATGGATCCTCTTCCGCTGCGACCATGTATCATACCGAATAAGAAAGATAGTCACGCACAACTGATAATGTCTGCTAGGAAACTAACCTCAAATAATTCACTTGCAACGGAGGTGAACTCCAAGAAACTATGGACAGTTATTCTACTAGCCATCCCACTAAAAACGATAGAATGCTGCTCTAACATAACTCGCACATTCGTTGCAAGTGACGTGTAAACATCATCTCGTACTTCTGTAGGTATTGGTTCCCGAAGTGCTAAATCTTTAATTATCATCCGGGCGAGCAAATCACCTATAAAAGTCATTTAAACAAATCTGTTAAAATTTACCCAGAATCAAACACACATTAAAATATACGCGACAGTGATAATGTTATCATATTCTCCCTGTAATAGCAATAGCTATACTGCACAATTGATGGTTTGTAATGCAATAATAACCCTTGAAGTTACTCGTGCGTTCAAACAACTTGTAAGCAAAACTCACCCTTTTCTTCTATGGGATCCACATGTGCTGGAACAGTCATTTTGACAAATAATGTAAGCCGTCTTCAAAACTACTCAATCCTAAACCAAACGGCAGCTATCCTGTGAAATTACAACAAAATTCATCACAATTAACACTAGTCTTCTACAGAAGTTATGGACTTTGGGGTGCTACAGCATACATAAACTTTTAAAACTGACAAGTCGGTCAGTGACAACTTACCTCACAGACAACTCCAGGATTATACTAGAACGACCCAGAAAATTTTAACTTTCCGTCATCGGCTTCCTGAATCAAAGCAAACATCCGTTAAATTAATTTCACGCCTCGAAACATTGCATTAAACCTTTTTCGTTCAGAAATAATTATAAAACGCCCAAAAGTAAACAATCAATGACATTTTTACCTTCACCAGAACCGAAAAGACGACAAAGCCTCTTCTTGTCTTTCAAAAACCATTTTGTCTCACCGTCCACTACACCTCGGTTATTATCGAGGGTAAACACAATTAAATCCCCAGTTTACCTTCCCTTTAAATCACCTTTTAATAAGGGACATCCGCTCCTTTAAAGCCCACAGCGAGATACTATCAATTCCGCCTCCAAACTATGGATGATTTAATACTATACTTCACTGGCGAAGATGCGTACTAGTGCTGAATAGCATAGTCGCCAAGCAAAAAAGATCGCTTTTTTCTCGTTTGGCATCCCATACATTAGCCATAGCTGATAGCTTCGCCAGCTACCCAGACCGTTCAGCACTAATAACTAAAGGCGCAGCAGCTGCTCCAAAGGTTTACGCACACAGTGCATTGTAATTATGGGATACCGTTTGTTCGGTTGATGGAGTGTGTGCTCCCTCCCTGTTTTCCCGTATGTACGTGCCGTGCTTTAGATAGAGCTCCGTTCACTTGCATGTTAACTCAGGCCAAACCCCGCTGTCCTTATGTCCGCCTCCTTCCGTGCAAGCCAACTCCCCTGTTGCCAAATGTACAGCACCGCGTTGTTTTTACCGAAGTATATGTGTGCGATGAGTTTAACGCTTATTATTGAGCGCTATGAATGACACAAATAATTTGACTAGAATGTGATTCATCAGTTAAAACGGGTCATGGTAAATATTTACAAAAATTTTATTGAAAACACATGAGCTGAAATAACTTTGTATAATCGAGGTGAACTACATTATCTCATCTTTTGAATCACATGTTCCTTCAATAATCTAAGTGGTATCCATTAACTATGAACTACAAATGTAAACTCCTTAGTTACGATGTAGTGAAAATTAAAATTTTTAGTCACTAAAAAATAAATATAGCTAATAAAATTTTATTCGTAAATTACTGTTGCGGTGGCTTCTGGGCAGATTGCCAACTAAAAAAAAGTGTCATGGGCTCCTTGAATGCTAGATCACCCATGCGGAGTCTCAGGTTGTTCATTTGGTTCTTGAAAAGCTGAGCTACATCTACTGTGTACAGGACGTCCAGCGATGCGAAATGCTTCTTGCGATGATCATACTCTGTTACTATCTTGTTGTCAGATTCGGGGTGCTCTGCCATTATCAACTGCCGTGCAGTTTCTCCCAGTTGTCCGATGGTGTCCACATAGTCGCTAACAGCGTTTTCCAAAGCTTCGTGCTTCTTGATAAGATTCTGAGCTGATATCTCATCCTTGCCGCGGTCCTCGGCCATCATGTAGAGTTCTTGCTCAGACATCCAGGCTTCAGCTTCACATGCATCAAACAGGTATTGTTGGGCGCGCTAGGATTGCAAAAGTTTCTCTTTTCTGAGTTGCACAGCCTCCTCAAGTCCTTCCCAGTTCTTCAGGAGCTCAGCATTTAATCGATTGAATTCATCAGCATCATGATGTTCTTCACCAATCAACTTCTGACCGTTGCTGGCGTTGCGGATCAGATTGTGATCCAAAGTTTTTTTTTGTGCAGCTTTCCCTGATGTGCGAATTTCAGGAATTTTCAAAAGCTTAAGGTTGTAATTAATTCCACATTTGAGCTTACCTTAGGCGGAAACATGAGAATTTTTTTTCCGAACCTGTAACCAATTTAGTATTAACTCTCTAATAAATCACATGACCTTAATTCATAAAATTTATTTTTATTGCAGCTACACAATATGCTAAATCCTGCGAAAGATCCAGATAGACTCCGACAGCGTCAGTAGATTTTGCAATGACTGGTTGTCATACTGGAAATATATTTTTAACCGCCAAGTTTCAAATCGTGGCTTTACTTTATTTTCAAACTTAACTACTGTTAATGTGTACCGATTAAACATGGTTGGAAAAGGGAAAACTTCTGTTCTTAACTACGATTTAGAATTAATTAGGAAGCTTATGATGGAGGGAAGAACGGTCACATACATTGCAAAGAAATTAGGCGTTGGTCGAACAAATTTGACTCTGAAATTAAAAGCGGAAGGCCTTCTGGTAATTTTCAAGCAAACTTTTTTCAAGTTCATCCATTGTCATCATTGATATAAACTTATAAACAGTAACAAGGTAAGTCATTTATATTTCAGATTTCCCAATTGAAGCATCAGATTCCCTCGGAGAATCTACTTGACGAATGTGCGACGATCCTAAAAGAGTTTCCAAACTGTGGCTTGCAAGTTCTACGCGGTATATTGCGAAGTAAGGAAATCATTGCTACCAGAAGTCGGGTTCAACAGTGCTATAGGGTTCTGGAACCAGAGCGCATCCAACAGCATTTGGACAAGTCTAGCAAGATCATCCGAAGGAAGTATCATGCAAGCTATGCTCATGCCGTTTGGCATATTGACACTCATTTAAAACTAAACGCGTAATTTTTTTTGGAATAGCTCACTAATTAAGAGAACAATCTGGCTTAATTTTCATTAATTATCTTCCTGCATTTAAACTTTCAGGTATAAAATCGTTGTTCATGGAGGAATAGACGGCCTTTCTCGGCTTGTAGTTTACTTGAAAGCATCGTCGTCGAACACAGCTAGTAAAAATTTTGAAACTTTTCAACACGCAGTGGCAAATTATGGAATTCCTGTCCGTGTCAGGTAATAAGCGACGGAAGGTAATAAGCGAAGGATTTTCAAGTCAATCATTGCGTGTAAAGCTTTATTTTCTATACTACAGGGCGGACAAAAGTGGTGAAAATATACAGATTGCGACGTTCATGTTGCAGAAACGCGGCGAAAACACAAGGGCATTTATTGTAGGCAAAAGCGTTCATAATCAGAGGCAATTTTCTTACAAATTATTCTTTCAGAAAGTTTCTCGCAGCAAATTTCTTTTGATATAAATCCTAATTTACGTTCCCAATATTTACTGCTGTTTTAGAATTGAGAGATACTGGGTTGATGTAGGGAAGCAAGTCGTTTCGGTGTTCAAAAAGGAGTTCCAACAACTCGAAGAAGAAGGTATCTTGCACTTGAATAACACGCTGGAACTAGCCATTCTACACTACGTATACATACCGAAGATAAATGAAAGACTGGAACAATTTCGAAACGGTTGGAACAACCATCCAATAAGTACAGAAAAAAACTTGTCTCCAATTATGATTGCTGCGGATAACCCGTTACCTTCTGACAAGATTCATCTCATCCAAACAGTAAGTGATTTTGAAAATCCTATTTCGGCCCTCATCTGGTTCTAAAACACACTCCACAGAATTACATTTTGGTTTAGGAAAATCAGGATCCTGGTTCAGTGGACATCGAGGTTAACAATGACAATGACTTGGAGGATTTGACATCCAATTCTCAACTCTTTGATTGTAGCTGCATAAATCCCGAAGTTTATGAAGCTCTGAATGTCATCATTGCAAACCAGGTCAACTCATGTGTCAGCGAAAGTTGTTACGATGAGTATAAACGTATTTGGACTACAGCGTTTAGATGATGGTTTAATTATATGTACTTAATCTATTAATCTTAGGTCCTGTTTTGTGAATCTTTGCAATAACAAGAAATTAGCTTCGTTATACTTTTAAACCCTTAATACAGTCCAGGTGGGTCCCAGGTGTTACAAATAAAATAATAGCGTCGCATGAGAATAATCGTTTTAATTACAGCATATTCACCTAGTTGGTAACATCAGTATTATCAGACGGATCACACAAGCACAAACAAACGGATCACAACCGAACAAGCAGACGGATCATAACAAAACCAGCAAACGGATCATGTCGGGATTAAGGGTGTAAACATATTAGGATTAACCAGCGGAATCTCAGCATTGCATCAGAAAAATATACGATGACGATTTCATGCATACGCAAGCGTTTGAATTGAATCGTTACATCAATGTGTAAAGGAATGCCTAGACTTTCCGTCGGGTTGTGAAGGAATGCGAAAGTTTTGCTTAAAAATATCATAAAACTACTACAGTATACTGATTCTTATAGGAGGTACGTAACTGATCTGATCCTACTGTTTTTTGAAACACTTTGCTCCAATGCTTTTATTCCGGATTTGAGTTATGTAGCGTGGACATACGGTTGACTTAATATCTCTTATACAAACTTACTAAAAATAATAATCATAATAATTATTATTATCACAAACCTACTTCCTGTTTCTTCCAGTCGTTATGTCTTGTATCCGGGAATCTGTTCTTCAATTATTTCAACCGTACAAATCAGACAAGAGAAAGAATTCAACATATTTTTACTTTTCGTTTTTACCTTGCCTGAATCCAATCACTGCAGTCCCTTCCAAGTATGACATAATTAAACAAACAGGAATGCTTACTATCCGGCCCATACTGCTGAGTAAGTACCATAAATTAAGATTATTTGAGTTGTTTTGTTGATGCTAGTTTTTAAAATCATGATTACTATTTTCCCACATATGCAGCTGAGCTGATGTCTCCCGCAGAGATTATGGCAAAGATTGCGGTTATCGATGAGGTCTTCAAGGAGAATTATAGAGTAGCTTACGCAGATAACCACAACGAGGGCACTTTGTTGAAAACTTTGTTTTACAAGGATGAAGATGTCACTTACGAGCATTTTCATATGGTTTACAACGGACGACTTTATCTGATGCCAGAAAATACTACTCGAGAGGCTGGACGCTAAAGGTAACTAACTTAAAAGTTACATAACGAGTGATTGTTTAGTTTTGCTTGGTGAATGCCGTATAATTTGAAACTAGCCGAATAATCATCAACTTTAGGTAGCGTTGATCTTTGCTTTCAATTTAATCTTTTATTCATATCTTACAGGCATCCCTCTGAGTGCAGAAACATTATGCGCATCCCTAGAATTATGTTTAGCTTGCTGGATTTCATACTAGAATATGTTAGTCACCGAATATAAAATATTCTTACTTCTAGAATTCATGATTCTTTATTGAAATTCTTTTTATCAGATTACCGATTTACTTGTTTAGATTTCAATACTGTTTAATTAATTTTATATAAGCGTTTTACACTGTTTTTGCTAGCAGCAATGCTGCCTAAATTGTAGTTAGTTATATTTCACCTAGGGCTGCTGTAAAATAAACACAGCTGGAAATTATACAGTATAAATCAGCAATATATTCATTCACCCTGCACAATACGACCTGATGTTGCACATTTGGCAACCGTGTAGCTGATTATCTTCGAAGGAGGCGGGCATAAGGACAGCGGGGTTTGGCCTGAGTTAACATGTAAGTGAACGGAGCTCTATCTAAAGCACGGCACGTACATACGGGAAAACAGGGAGGGAGCACACACTTCATCAACCGAACAAACGGTATCCCATATGTAATGCATACTTCGCTGTGTTTAGTGACACTCTCCGTGTCCTACCGTGTGTATGTATACAATAGTTGCTCCTACTGAGTAAGTCACGTGGGAAAAAGGCACCTAAAGACGAACTGGATTGAATGAGGTGTATATATGCATGCATAAAGCTTTACGTTAGTATAGTACAGGAATACATAAGGAAAATCGTATGTGTCCCTCGCGAATAGTGTCCTCTATATCTCTTGATGTATTATAGGCTATGACTGCAGTGGCTAAATGCACGTGCGCTTCGGAAGCTGAAGAAGAGATTTAGGATCGGCAGTTCGCGGGTCCAGCACGATTTTACACAAATATTCGCGGCCGAACATTTCAGTTTCAGTAGAAATTCAAGCATAAATTGAGATACATATAAATAATCGGTTTAAAATTTATTAAATGCAAAGGTTATTTCCATGTAAAGCAGCAATTTAAAATTAAGGTAAGTAGTAAGAGTTTTCAGTCATTTTAATGTTTTTTCGGATTTTGGGAGATCATGACGTTATAGGAGTACGGGCAGGAATAATCCATAATCGGGCATGGTAGTGTCGGTATAAAATTGAGTTTCGTCATCCGGGTAACAGACGGGACGGAAGTTTGCAATTAGGAATATATTTGAGCTTTAAAGAACCGTTAATGGTATGGTTTAGGAGAAGTTTTTAGAGAGAATTGGAAAGCTTAGCAGTTTTTCTTGTAAAATTGTTACATTAACATTTCACACGTTCTATTGCGAAAAAGGTAATTGCAATTATTGTGGTATTATTGTAATCATGAGCAAACTCTTGTTGCTTTGTAATTTTGTACTGCATCATACTTGCTAGTGTATGAATTTGCTGGAGCAAAGGTAGATGAGCTGGGAGAAATGATGTTTGTTGTACTTGCGATGTTTGATGAGGAGTAAGTATTGCTATGGGAGATGAACATAATTTCAAAATTTCTGGTCATATGTCGCGTTAACTTAGTAAATAGCTTGTACTACTACAGTAATCATGAAAATTCCTCTATGAGTTCATGTACATACGGCAAGTTCACTTCATTGCAGGATGCCGATGTTAGACAAGATCTCTTACTCTATTGGAGCGAGTAATTAAAGAGACAAGTCCATTTGCGGAAAAAGTGCCGTCGAGAACCGAAAAAAGATGGGATTTGACATAGGGAACGTTCGCGTATAACGTTATCATTAGCATCACGATTCTAAACTGTCTCTCTCCCCCGTTATCATATGAACACAATGTATAAGCATAAGGAATAAAATTACCATCATACTCCCTTCTGCTAACGTTATATGCGAAAAATCATTTTACACTTCAAAACTTTCTAGGCTTAAACAATGGCGGGCCAAAAGTTTTTAGAAAGTGTTTAGGAAGTTTTCAGAAAGTGTTGAAGTGTAAAACGGGGTAACTATGGTAACCATACTTATGTCTAGGAAGTTAACACTAATGTTGAACTGTACATCCGGCATGATGATTTTAACATATTTTTGTTTTATGGTTTTGCAGAAATAAATTGTTTTGAAACATTGGACAAGCCTTGTCGGATTTAAAAAAAAGACAAAATGTTATCTATAGCTTTACCGAAATCAGCAATAGGAATTGCAGCCGGAATTGGTGGCATTCTCTTTATTGGATATTGCATTTACTTCGATCAGAAACGACACAGCGACCCTAACTTTAAAAAGAAGCTTAGGGAAAGTAAGTTGAGATTAAAGTATTTTTATTATTATAATTGGAAATGTAAGTTGTAAAACGTTTGAGTACTAGTAATTTAATTGATTCATTTTTACAGAGAGACGCCAAAAGCGATTGGCTAAACAAGCAGGGTCTAAAATTCCGGACTTGAGAGATCAAGAATCAGTTCAGAAATTTTTCCTTTCCGAGGTTCAGCTCGGGTAAGTACTTAGCATTGAGAAAATGAAAAGAATATTGTGCGGGAGTATTAATTATCTTATCGTCATGCTTCTATGTATGTTACAGAGAGACTTTACTATCAGAGGGTAATGTTGATGAGGCAGTTGAGCATCTCGGCTCAGCAATTGCCGTTTGTGGTCATCCTCAGCAATTATTGCAGATCCTACAACAGACTCTACCTCCTCAAGTTTTCCATCTCCTTCTTCAAAGACTTCCAATGATTGGACAAGTGAGTTGTAATATTTGGAATTTTTCATGGCTGCAAAATTTGGTCAAATGCCAAGGACGATTGTATGACAATCATCGTTCTCATTACAGAATTTCCATGCTCGTCATCAAGCTTCACACGGAGCCGGTGTAGGCTCAAAAGGTGGAAGCGGTGGCGGTGAAGGAGGACCAGACCCTAGCATGATGGGAGGATTGTCAGGACCGCCGCTAGGTCCAAGCTTCGTAGTTGAGGATGAAGAACTAGAATAAAGACGTCATTAACGATAACTCGACAACTTTTCAAGTAGAACTCCGAATCAAAAGCCTGTCTTGACTTAGATTTACTTTATCCCATCCAGTGAATTGTATTCAATTTCACTGGTGCAGAGCCTGATATAAACTTAATCTGTTTGCATCAAGGGGATTACTTGGATTTATCTTTACGGAAAGTAGTAGTTAAGAAAGTAGTACAATTATGAACACGGTTTGATTTCTTTTCTCTAAATTTCCCCAACGTTTGCTCAATATTCAATAGTGAGTTTTCTTCAAATTCGAATAGAATTTGTCAATCTTGCTTTTAGCTGACATTGTTAACTTAACCTCCAAACCTTGTCAATATCCAGCTTACCATACCGGAATTGAATGACTTGACTAATGACGATTGTTATAAAAAGGGTCTATAGTGTGATTTTTTCAATCACTAATTGTTTTCCTGAACTGATACATCTAATATCTAGAAGAGCCATAGAATAATTATAGTTTATGGCATTCGAATTTATGCGTAGTCACTTTTGATTGTTAGATAAGTCCGTTGGACAAGTAGTTAGATTTAATTATTTTGGTTTCTTGCTTTAGCGCATACCATTAGCTGCATTGAGCAGCACCACTAAATTAGCAGTCACAAGATAGTCATCGAGCCAAAGCCATTTTCTAGCTTAATGCATACCCACAACGCTCGCGAACACACAAGTGCTTCATCAAAGTCTACTTGTCCTTTCTTATTGTTAATCTTGTGGCTCGTTGTTGATATGCAAGTAGGAAAAACTTTTAACAAGTTTTTTACTACACCCGCTCGGTTGAAAAGCATTTTTTACTAAAATCAATAAATCTGCAATACAAAATTTGCGTGTTTAACATTATTAATCCTATTTTTAGTACAAGCATTCTGTTTCAAGTTTAGTCAGTGTAGCTGGCTTAGTTCTTCGATTTACGCATTAGTACATCTCTTCTGAGCTGCTGGCATGGGGTCAGAAGCGTTTGCCGATCGATTCAAAGCGCATGTCCAAGAATAGCGGAAAATGATTCAACTATTAAACCTTGTCATTAACCGGAGCAATAAACTACCTTCTAGTTTCACGTGCTTCTGATATGGCCTTGAACTTTAAGTAGCTCTAAATAGTTTCGGCTGCTTAACATATCGCTAGGCTTAACCATCTGCAAGCCTTTACAGCTAGACAATAAATCTCCTAATCAAACAATCGCTGATTATTTTTAATTCCTAGTTCCGAAGAATCACTCGACTTTAAAATGAGATAACAATACTTAATTGTCTTTAACGAAACCTATCATGCCCGGCTACAAAGTATGAAAAATCAAATTAACATCCACACTAATACAACCAAACGAACACAAATCACACTGATTCCACCCCCAACACGCACAAACGTTGACTAATATTAAGTTGCAGAGGATACCATAGCCTATCCAGCAGGAATTAGCTTCCATTTAGACTTAACCACTACCTAAATCCATGCTACCCTTCTTACTGAACAATTACGAGCAGCCCAAGGTACAAATATGAAGCTCAATGACATTATTCAGTTAATCTGGTTCAAGCTCTACTGTTTCTTGAAAGCTTAAAGCAACGCCAGCGCCTTTCTACCACAAACAACAATGTGCAATGCACCCTGACCCAGTGGACCAGAATGAGAGGTCGTTTTTGGAAGAGGCCATTTTACTGGGTCATAGGAAAAACGAGAGGACAGTAAACTTTCAACTGAAATGAAAACAAGCAAACTAACTTACTTTGGCAGCGCAGCGCAGTGCAACTTGGAAAGAAAGAGGCAAATTGAGACGCGCGCGAAGGTAAGGAAGTTTGTCAAGGAAAAGGTGTAACGAATATCAGAAGGTAGGATTTACAATTTGCACTTATGAATAACAGGGTGGAGATTGCGGTAGTCTTGTTACAATCCCATAATTCACGCAATCAGGTCAAAATTAGAAAGAAAGAGAGAGACGGAAAGAAGGGAGGAAGGCGCGCTTCTTGTTGTTGCTGTAGGGGCGGTAGGTGCAGCGCGGAGCGCTGCACTACGCCAAAGGCGATGCAAGTCAATGCGGCCGTAGCACATTCATATTATATTATTGAGAACAAAGCGCAGAGGATTAGTAAGTGAAATTTAGGGCTCGCGCTCAACTGGGGTTGGAAGGAGAAGACCTACAAATAGGGCTTTTAGGTCAAGTAAAATGAAAAGTGAGCCGAATATAGAGGAAAGAAGGAAATGATAATGAGGAATGAGACCACTTGCGTTTCACTCACCTTCATGTCTATTTAATCCCAAACTGGCACATGTCATGTCCCACATCCCCCCAAAGAGGCCCCTTTCACTTTCACTACATTTCATTAGTTTGGACGTGTTAACTAAATGCGCTTAAAGCAAACTGAAGTCGTACCTAGCATGAGCGCGCGCGCCTGTACAAGACTGCAAGTCAACTAAACAAACCAACTGTAAACCACGCGCAAGGGAATGGGGAAGGAAGGACGGAATTTAATCAAGGTAGAGATGAAGCCTTCCCATCTTTGTCGTCTACCACCCTTCAATTTCTTGTCCTGACCTCGTATTTATAGCAGGAGGATTTGGATTCATCATTGAACTATCCCCGCCGTTCTCCAATAATGCTATGCGTTATTTTTCCCGACGACATACAAGCAAAGCGAGAATGGACTCTACCAAAAACTAGCTGTAACAATGACAATAAAAGTGGAATCTTCTTGAGAGCTTTTAAAACTAGAGCGAGGAAGCAATTCAGAAATAGATTTCGTACGTTATAAAGAAAAGTCAAATGTTGCGAATTCGCGAGAATTTGGCAAACACTCTCATGATGCGCTTGGGAAAACTGCGAATGTGTGGAGAATTTATGTAGAATCACAAACTGCATTTCACATTATGGATCTGCGAAATGCTTGCAATTTTGCAAACTCCTGCTTGAGTTGAGAGAGACGTGAGTGGGATTTGTGTGACATTCATTACATCCTACTGTTACGTTTTAGTTGTGCAGCATCTAAAGGCTGTATATGATAGAATTTTCGCATTGCAGCATTTGCATTACTCCCAGATTAGAGAAGCTGTAGTAGACATAGGTAGACTTGGCTTGAGCTCTGAATCCACGTGGCAAGGACGTACGCATAGAGGTGTGTGACGTGTGTAAAAGAAGTAGGAAGATATTTTGCGAATTTGCAAATATTTTCAAAATCGATCAATAAAATTACAGTGCCACTGCGTTTTCCCCTAAAAATTGTCCATTTTGTTCAAGCATGCCATTCTAGCGATAGCAAAGAATTCGTGCAAAAGAATATTTTGCTACTGTGTATAATATTCACGAGGACGTGATGACAGCTCAAGGCACATTTGATTTCGCAAACTCTACAGCTATAGCTTGTTTAATCTGATACTGCTATCTTGATTCTGGATACCTGTTTTCCCTGTACTCTTTGCAAACTCAAAGGCAGACGATAACACAGTTATCAAGTGTAATGCAAAATTTAAACCAAGAAGACTGTATGTTTATAAACTTTGTTTTTAGTTCTGCAAGCAAGCTACCTTTTGGGCAACGTGGAACTGCATAAGCTTGAAGAATAATGGATATAAGTTGGCTAAGCTTATGATAATGCGGGGGTTTAAGGCTGAGGATGCAGATGATGTCCCTGGGTTATCTGAATACATCTGATACTGCTGGGACTGGAAGGAGATTCTCTTGGAGCAAGAAGAGAATTCAAACGCTCAAGCTCACTCTCAACCTGTATTCTCGGCGCTTCCGAGCTGGAGCTTTTTGACAGGGAACGGAGAAGAGCGAGACGGTCAAGGTGGAAGAGATTGTTTGTTGTGAGTTGAGCTGAAATGGTCTTCCATCTGCTCCTGAAATTTCAAATATTCCCATTAGATCCAAGCAATAATTCAAACAAGTGTGTGAAGATTTTCAAATTAATTTCCCGACATGTGCTAATTGTTTGTAGCTTTTGATAACAGTTGTTGTCATTTAGTGTGGAGTTGCAAATACCGAAGATTTTTGGTTCAAGTTATTTGGTGCTCTTCTTCCCTGCGTATTCCCGTACTTCAGACCGTAGAAAAGGCTGAAACGCAGAAAGTGGATTTTGTTTTCCTTCTCCGTGTTCTACTTTCACCAAGAGCTGGGACTCGTTGGGAAGACGGTTTGAGCCACCAACGTCAGAACGTGGAGAGTGTGGGAGGAGGGAAAGTTTTCTTTGGAAGCAACTGCTCCACACTGGTTGAACCATGTACCAGCGGATACGAGCCAAGGGGCGGGTATTACGATGCCCGATTTTAAAATCTTGGTGTTCGGGAGGGGTGATGGGGGAGAGCGGGAATTATTCGGTGCGCACATTCTTGAGTACACCAATGCCGGAAGTTTCGGCAATGCACCCGGGAATTAAAACGTACGAGGAACTACATAAATTCAGCGTGGAGAAAGTGAGTGGAGAGAGAGCAGATTTTGTTTTTTGCAAACTCCATGAATTGAAAGTATTTTTTTAGCGTATGCAAACAGGAATTTAAATTGCGACTAGTTTAATTTAAATGGATTAGCTTTTAACAAATGTAAATGGATTTCAGCCTGAAATTTTTTGGAGAGAACTGGCAAAGAGACTAGAATGGAAGAAACAATTTTCAAGTGTTTTACATGGAAATTTTCAAACAGGCGTCAAGTGGTTTTCCGGTGGGAAGCTGAATGTTTCCGGTAATTAAAATTAAAATTGACAAATTCATGAATTGGCGAAATCTACATAAAAGTATTGGTGGAATCAAGCTATTTTATGTATAAAGGTAAGAGCAATACATTACGAAATCTGGTTCATGGAATAGATTTGATTGTTTTTAGTTAACTGCGTTGACCGACACGCACGAGAAGATCCTAGCAGGATAGCTGTGATCTATGAGAAAGATGAGCCTAATCAGCATGAGTTAATCACTTACGGAGAATTACAAAAACTAGTGAAAAAGTATGCTGGGATACTACGGAACGTTGGAGGAGTAAAAAAAGGCGATCGTGTCGCCCTCTACCTTCCCTGCGGCCCGACAGCTTTGGCAATGATGCTAGCTTGTTCGAGAATTGGTGCTATTCATTCCGTTGTTTTTGCTGGATTTAGTGCTGACGCGCTTGCTTCGAGGATCAATGATGGTAAGTACATTACCCAAGAGCAGATTATTTCTCCAATTTAAATGTTACTAGAATTTTCATTTTGAACAAATA
This sequence comes from Sminthurides aquaticus, assembly GCA_906901655.1. Taxonomy (NCBI): domain Eukaryota; kingdom Metazoa; phylum Arthropoda; class Collembola; order Symphypleona; family Sminthurididae; genus Sminthurides; species Sminthurides aquaticus. Next base: position 4,076,694 of record CAJQTT010000010.1, read on the forward strand.
ACATTTAATGGTCTTTTAATCTTGCAGCTGAAGCAAAAATCCTAGTTACCGCGGACATTGCAGTTAGAGCGGGAAAGGCAATCAATTTAAAAAAGGTCGTTGACGACGCTCTGACACGAACGCCATCTATACAAAAAGTTATTGTAGATGCTCGGGAGAGAGGAGCTAATCCCGTAGAGGGGATGCAGTTTCCAAGGGATATGTTTTTGCACGAGCTTGAGCAAGACGATAAGACTGAAGATGTGATAGAATATGTTGACAGTAACGACCCGCTATTTATTTTATATACTTCTGGAAGTACTGGACAACCCAAGGGTTTGTTGCACACTAGCGCCAACTACCTTCTCTATGCCAATGTTACTCAAAATGTACGTTTTCGTTAACGCTATTAGAAAATTCCTGGTCACGACGAGGCATCGATCGATTTGTAACCCTTGACAATTTCTTTTATTGCAGGCTGTGTTCGATTTCAAAGCTGGTGATAAGTTTGGCTGCGTTGCGGACATTGGCTGGATTACAGGTCATTCCTACTCCGTTTACGGACCGCTCTCTAACGGAGGAACTACATTACTATTTGAATCAACCCCAGTGTACCCTGATCCTGGTGAGTTTCTACTGAACTATGGAATTGGTATTTGTTAACTTTAGTTTCCACTGTTTGTAGATAGTTAATTCATTTACGTTGATCAACGGTTGTCATTACAGGACGTTACTGGGAAATGGTTGAACGTTTAAAATTGACGCACTTCTACTGTGCACCAACCGCTATTAGACTGTTGATGAAATCTGGGACCAAGTGGGTGAAACAGTATGACAGGTCAAGCCTTCGAGTGCTGGGGTCAGTTGGAGAGCCGATTAACAGGGAAGCGTGGACATGGTACAACGACGTTGTGGGCGACAAGCGCTGCACTGTCGTAGACACGTGGTGGCAAACCGGTAAAAGAAATGCTTTGCATGAAAACTTTAAACGTTGGAGAGGGGATCTGCATCATGTTTTTAGCGTTTTTTTAATGGCACTGCCGTACCGCTTTAGAAACCGGAGGAATTACAATCAGTCCAAGACCAAGCGCACCAAACGCATCCATTGAACCAGGCATGCCGATGCGTCCCTTCTTCGGGATAAAACCCGTTATCGCCGGAGGCAATGCTCAAATCGGTATCGAAGAAGAAGGACCACTTTGCATAGAAAAGCCATGGCCTGGTTTAGCCGCCAGTGTTTGGAAAGCACCGGAACGTTTCCAAGAAACTTACTTTTCTCAGTATCCACCGTATTATTTTACGGGAGATGGTGCTCTAAGAAATGCAGAAGGATACTGGAAAATTACTGGAAGAATGGACGATGTCATTAATGTAACCGGTCATCGTCTAGGCACTGCAGAAGTAGAAGAAGCTTTGGTGAGCTTATAGTTTGGATTTCAAACCATATCACTAAGAATTCGCACCACGAATAGCAAATTTAAATTCTTAATTTTTGCAGGGCATGCATAAATTTGTAAGCGAATCCGCTGTTGTCGGTTATCCGCATGATATCAAAGGGGAAGGCATATTTGCCTATGTTGTCCTCAAGGACAAGGGCAAATCCATGGACCGAAACGAACTAAACGCTGAACTGAAAGGAATTTGCAAATCACACATTGCTGCATACGCTGTTCCTGATTACATACTCGTAAGTGCATTGAATTCAAACGTTTTGATCATTTTCTTCAAAACCACAGATAGTATTCTTGAATCCAAACTGAAGTTCGATTCGTCTGCTAGCTAAAAATTAAAAATAATGGATGGTTGAACTTTTGACAGTTTTACCACGGACTGCCGAAGACAAGATCGGGTAAAATCATGCGAAGAATCCTTCGGAGAATCGCAGTAGGTACGACTCTAGAGGATCTAGGTGATATCTCAACATTAGCGGATCCTAGCGTCGTAGAATCCTTGGTTAATATACGAAAAACGCTGGAAAAAGTTTAAATATTTTAGAAAAGAGAAGATAAATAACGTAAATTAAAGTTCAAAGATTTTATTACTAATTACTGAAACACGCATAACATTTAATTTAAATTAGTGCTGGTTACTGTCATACACGGTCACATGTACAAATAACATATGTTTAGCCGTAGAGTTTTGATTCGAAATATACGGTTGTAATTATATCTAGCCACATCTATGAATAGGCTGGAAATGCCAAGACAGAGTCCAAGAGATGATAGCCATTATGTTATCTATAGCAGAGCAAGAGATGTATTTTAGGTACACAGCTCGGAAGCTAATTTATTTTTAGAAAACCTTTAACGAGAACGTGGTACAAAAGTATTACAAGTATTTTAAGTAAAAATATCTTTGTAGCTTAATTAGCAGTTTCGAAAACTCATATCTTTGAATTCTCCGTGCTGGACACATGCCTATGCAAATTCAGCTCACAAAATTTCCCTGATAAACATACCTACAAACTCATCCCAACGTTTCTTGAAAAGTTTCACTCCAAGGTAAAATCCACAGTCACCGAGCGGTCAATCCATGCAACACAAATGTGTTTGCCGGCTAATCCGAAGGCTCGCCCTCGCCGCGTGCTACTTTTTGATTGCAATATTTAGTTATCTTCTACCTCAACTGAAAAACTGTAGCTTTTACACTCCGCATTGCAGTGTTGTTTCAAATCCAGTAGGGTTTATGAAATAGCCATAGCCGTATCTCGCCCTCTGTCCACCACCTTATCACTTTCAAAATCAGATAAGCAAGAGAAAAATTCCTTACTAACTACGCTGCCGCTGCAACGACAAATATTTCTGTCCTCTTACAGCAATAGATTCAAAGTGCTTTGGACTTGCCATGCTTTCAGGAATTTGAAAAATGTATTTGCTTCCAAAAAATCTGTTTGCCTCCACTTTCGACATTCTCTTAATTGCAAGTCGTAGAGATAACTAAAGAATTTCTAGAAAGCATGCTGCTTGACTCCAGCTCCACGCTACTGGGATTACAAACTATCCATCATTCGTGATCGAAGCGGCCTTCAGAGAAGTTGTGAAATTATTTTTGTCTTCAAAAAAGCTTTTCTCCAAACTTAAACGCGTGTCTCGTAAGTTCAAAGCTGCACCAGTTCTCAGCATTTGGAACCGATTGGATTCAAGATGAGTGGTCAAAACAATTATGGGTTAGAAATATTTAGTTCAGTATTTGATTTCTAGATTTAAAATTTGTTGTAATCACCACGTTACTAATGGCTACTTTTGACGACCTAAACCTGGTCTCAAACACCTCTCCGTATCGATGATCTAAGCCCGCACTTCTTGTAAGGATACACCAGGACAAAATAACGAAACCCAGTTTTTCTTATGTTTACAGAAGATATGTCACCGTCAAACTTCCCGCTGATGTCGGATTCAACATTACACCGATATCGACAATTATGGTGTTGCCGCCCGGTAGTCCTCAGGCTTCCACGATGTCAAAACCATTAGGAACTCCCCCACCGCCGTCGCCGAGAGCTACTCCACAAAAAAGCTCACCCATGGGATCGCCGATATCAAGTCCACTGACAAAATCTCCAGGAAATAATACCAGTACCAACTACGTCCACACCGCAACTCCTCGTCCCAATTACACCGGACGCTTCTAGGTAAAATCCGATTCTGTTTTTAGCCATTCTAAATGCTGAAAAGCAATGGAGGCACCCCGGTACATAGATCCAAGTTGCGATCAATTATTAATTACGCTTCTTCCTTGTATGTTCCAGGAGGGTGACCTGGAGAATCTGGATTATCCCTAGAAAAAACTGAAAACTGGATCCTTATTCATTTGAAAAATTCAAAAAGGTCAACTAATTATTTGTGTAATTGATTCATCATGATTTCTTGTTAAAAATAAACAGATAGATTTCCTACAGTTGACTAAATAATGCTAATCATGTGAATCGCAATCAATTCTCAGCTACAATTGCATAAAAGCCTATCTAAATGCCGTTTAGTTTGCATGGATTGATCAAAATTAGTTCAAGCATTTGCTTAAATGTGCATAACCTTACTCTAGCTCACATTGTGCAATTTGACAATAGCTTTACTTTGTTGAAAATGGAAAGTTTGGATGTTATTAGCAAAAATTCCAAGAGATGATGCTCAAAGATCCGAATCTGAAATTTGCTAACTACACGGAACGACGACAGAAGGATTGATGCATATGCCAAAACCGTTTTGCTCCAAAGCTTACACCCCAGTAAAGAGGGCAGCACAAGCTAACAGAGCGCAGAGGTTAGTGTCCTGCGTAGATAGAAAAATAGCTCACCTTCGGATTCGTAATCTTTTTCCTTTGTTAGCCTTTAGAAAATTGGTTTTTAACATACATTGCTTCCTGGAAGGTAGGCTGCATAAACAGCAATCAGTTAATGGACAGCAAACTTGTGAGTTGCTAATTTCGGTTATTGAAAACTCGAGCCCGATTTACTTCCTAGGGTTTTTGCTTTTGTTGATTTTAATTTAGGTAATGGTGAGAATTTACTTGAGTCAGAAATATTTTTCAATGCAATGCAAAGGTAATATGCTTTGAGTCACATCACCACATGGGCGGACAGCACGTTTCGCAATGCTTCAATGGAATATGTTATTGGTTACCTCACCTAATCAAGTAGTAACGGAGGGAAAGTGTGTGGGAGGACACCTTTACATCCTGTTAACGTAAAATAAGATTGTAAGTGCGTTAGTAGAGGGGTTATCTCAGGTTCGCTCTGTTCTCCTTGATGCGAATTTTAATCCCAACACTTCATCGTTTACATTTTTGAAACTTAATTCACCATTTAATTAAAAATATATAGGAAAGCATTAAATTAAAAAAAACATGCTTTTAATTAGCATATTCATTCTCCTGCTTCTTTACAGTAACAAAGCGTTTACAGGTGAAGACGTTTCAAGACCGTCATCCGTATCCTTATCAAAAATATTTTCATTGAATCATTACGAAACTTTGATTGTGGGTCACAGGTTTGTAGTTGAATCTGGTAGGTATCTGCAGTTTATATAGAACAAACTATTTACTACCTGTGCGTTACATTTTGCGTACTTGCTGAAGGAGAAGTAGTTAATGCAAGTGCGTTTTAATGATTTCAAATTCGTTAGAGGCTTCACATGCTCAAGCGTTGGCGTTTGCAAAATTCCAGGAGCTTGGCCCGCTCCTGCTTAAACTGCGGCTAAAACTTTTATCTTCCGTATGGCTTCTTATTTTCCCCAAGGATGACAGTGAAATCTTAGGTACCATTCGAATTGTAAGTCAGATTTACATTTGCAAATAAAAATGCTCGCACCATTTTACCTTCAAAAGCTTAAAAATCGTAACTTGAATATAACAAGGTTGGAGGCGTTACTTATACATTAAAAATCAATTATTTCTTTAGATATCTCAATATTTAGCCTTACAGTCTGAAAGGATGGGGAATGTTTGCAAGTTTTTGGTGGTTATTCCAAAGCAGTCTGAATTTGGAATAGTGACATCTCTTCTCTTTAATTCTTCGGACGTAATACCACCGCATCGAGAAGTGTATTATCTTGAAAGGGGCGAAGCTCACAGTTGGACACTGTGGGAAACGTACACTCTAAGCTATATCGATACCATTCAAATCCATAAGAAAATATTTAACGACGCAGAGCCTGCGAACGATAAGGATAAACGCGGTTTAGTAGTTCGCAGGGGGAACTTTTTGGGAGCTACATTAAGAGTAATGGCAAAGGTGAGGGAGCTATGAAGATGTCAGACTCATACTTCCAAAAGTGCTTCCGTCGCACTACAATCTACAATATCGAAATAAATTGATGTATCGTGTTTGTAGAATAACGAAACGGTAGGGAGGACGCTGGAATTTAACAAGCGCAAAACAAATTTGGAACCGGTTAAGTTCGTGGGCGGTACAGTTTATAATATTTTAAAGGATTTTGTCTACTCTATGAACTTTAGGTGCGTTAATGCAGTACATTTTTTCAATACTACTTACGATGCGGATAACATAAGAATGTTATCCGCTATGCCTTCTAAAATAGTGTATTCTGATCATCACTTTGATGTTCACAGCTATAAGCCTGTAGTGGTAGAAGACAAATTCATATCTAACAGGAACGACAGCAAAAATATACGGGAACTTATGCTAGCATTGTCTCGGAATGAAGTGGATCTTTGCATTACCCTTTACTCTTTTGTTACGTATCGAACTGAGTACCTAGCTTATTTACCGCCGTTGATGAAAGCTGAGTAAGCGATTCTAAAGCTTATTATTATTTACCCATATCAATTGTACCATAACTAAAAAAATCTCCTATTAATTTTCAACGTTTTGGCTCGTACAGAGCCTTTGTTTTCTTTCAACAGCCACCGATAACTGGCGTACGTAACGCTCTTGTCCTACCCTTCAGTCGTACTGTTTGGGCTTGTGCAGCAGGGACATGGATAGCTGCAATTTTGGTTTCACTTGGGTTCCTTCGACGCTACGGAAACGAATGTAGCTGGAACGAACTTAACGATTTACTCATGTCGTTGTGGGGTGTCATGGCTTTTCAAGGTAACCTGCACAAGGTTTGCTAGAGCTACAATACATATTATTTCTTAATTTCTTCCAATTCGGCTTAACTATTTTGAAGCACTACTAAATTCACAGATTGGACGGCTAATGTAATATCAAAATATCGATTGGGTTTAATATGCTTGACGGCAAGCGTTACAAACTTTTTCTTATTTTGCTACTACAACGCTGCATTCGTAGCCGTTATTTCTAAACCGCCCTTACTTATTACAACTTATGGGGATTTCCATAAATACGGAATGACTGTTTTCACATCCCCAGCTTCGCCTCCAATGGTTTACGACGTGACTGAGGTAAGCGACTGGAGTTTTATGTACTGACCAGCTGTTTTAAATATAAACAGAAGTTTTCTGACTATTTCGGACACCAGACACCTACGGACGTTGAAAAAATGATTCAAGCTTCCAATAAGACATTCAGCAATATCCAAGATGCTATCCGCAAAGTCATGAGACCTGGGTCCAGGTATGGACTGTCTTACGGATTGGAACTATTTCACGAAGAACGTAAGAAAATTAACGTAACCGATGAAGATCTCTGCCAGTTATCGCTTTTCAAAAGGATGGGCAGCTCTGGAGTCAAGATTGGAATGACAGTTTCTAAATTTTCGCCGTACTTTGAATTTTTTCGCCATCGGTATGGAAGACCCCTCATGTGGAAAGGGTGTCAACATAATTACTATGTTCGTAAGTTAAATGAAATATACCTGAAATTTTAACTATTGCTAACGTTTGCCTGCAAATGTTATTTACAGAACCTTAATGCTTTTGGAAAAGGGACTAAATCAGAGACATTGGACTGATCACATGAGAGAGACGCTGGTAGGCTGTAGTGACTATGAAAGGCCTGTAAATTTTCTTAAACTAGGCTTAATGGAATGTTCAACTGCATTTTTTGCTTTTGTCGCCGGAGTTGGTACGTCACTAATTTGTTGGGTTATAGAGCAGGTAGTATTTACACGAAAAACTCCTACATGAGACTGCATTGCATCAACTAATATATATTATTTTTTGTATTCATACCTATATTTGCTTAACTTTGGCACATTTTCAATTCTTAAGAATCAACTAACAGATACAGCTATAAGTGTGTATGTAGTGAGTATACTGACTACGGGAATAATTCATATTCTGTATTCTACTCGAAATGATAAAAATCATTATTATGGTGTAAATGGTAAAAAATAGCTTATTACTACAAAACTAGCTTCACATCTCGCAACTAGCTCAGTGACATCCACTTACGATAATAGACAGGAGAACAATAACTAGATTCCGAAGAAATGCCTAACGGAACAGTTTTCTTCCTACAATTTACAAACAAAATTCATCAATAATATTCAAATCATTATTTAAAGCATTGATAACTAATGTTGAACGTATTCAATGCTTCAAGTACCTTACAAATTGGCCCACATGGTTCCATACATTTATTCTTGCAAGCATGCCCACAGTGAAGTTCCATTAAACAAGGGAGGGAGCACATGGTTGTTAAATCTCCAGAAGCCGAAGCAGAAACACCATGTCCACAGCACACGTTCTGGAATGCTGGTGTTGAAAAAATCATCACTTGGGTTTCTCTTCGATGATATTTTTCTTCCTCACCTGGCATTCAAAACTGCTAATGGAGATAATGAAGAGAGTTCGCTAAATAACTTAATGCTTACCTCTCAAAGAAGCTGCAGCACGTTCTTGCAAAATTTCTATTACACTGTCAGTGTCAGATTCAGATTCACTATCTTCATCATCGGAGCGAAGTTCGCATAAATGAACGCCCCTTTCTAGCAAATCGGCGTCCTCAGCAACATTCTAACGATAAAAAATTGTAATGAATCGAATTAACCATGTATACATTACTTCAATGGTTCTGATTAACCGTACAGCTTTCATCAGGTATATATCTGAAGACCTTTATGCAAAAACTAACCGTTTCTATTGGATACAATTCGTCCACCAATTGGTCTCGCAATCCCTGTGAACAACCTGGGCAGTAATGAGAGAGCGTTCGGGGTCTGATACCTTCACAAATGAAGGTTTTTGCGTGCCCGCAAGCTGAATATAAAATCTCCATCTGGAATTTACACAACTGCCCCTCAGGGTTACGATGATTCTTGCAGGACAAGTTCATTCGATGGTTGCAAGGCAGGACTGTGGGATACATTTCCTCGTCTTTGCATGCTAAGTCTCCCAATACACTTTCTTCAGTAGAGTGGTCCAAATCCAGAATATGGCACACCATTGAGCATTCGTGTCCACAGGAAAGCGGGATGTCACATTTCTCTAAGCAACCACCCTTGGGTGAAAAATGGTCAAAATCTATGTGATTGGCTATGTTGGCTTGTACTCCATGGTTACTGCATTTTATAGGAAGCGAATCACCTATGCGTTGGCCCTTCTCCAACTTTCTCTTGATCAGTTTCCATGTTTTTGAGCTCTCCGATAACTTGTTCATGTTCCCCACGATATACATACCGTGCCTGCAATCGAAGAACAAATTGGGTCGATCAAAAACTAAATTCGCAAATTATACATCAATTTTCTGTGTTATGCTAAAATAAACCAGTAAAGAACTTACTTAGCTCTTGTCAGGGCCACGCAGACGCGATTGTCGATGCTTAAGAATCCTATGTTCCCTTGATCATTACTTCGAACTAATGATAGCAGAATTATGTCGTTCTCTTCACCTTGGAAACTATCAACAGTGCACACTCGAACACCTAAATTCTCTTTGACTGGTGCTACTTCGTTGGGCTTCAATACAACCGGAGTTTTCAGCTTCTTCGCTAGCTCGTTGTTTCTCAGAAGAGATTGAATTTCGGTGACTTGTTGAGTGTACGTGCACAAAATGGTTATTTGTTCGCTTTTGTATCCTTGCAATAGAAGGTGTACGTACAAACGGACAATGAATTCAGATTCAAAGGTATTGTACTTGCTGGAAGAATATTGTCGCTGCAAATAATAATATTCCAAATCATCACCTTCATCTTCCTATCTTTACGGCCAACGACAGTCATAACAGGGATACATATCAAAGTCAATTTACCGTATCCTCTCCTTCCTCGTGAGATACAAAATACAAATCTGCTTGCATCCCTTTGACATGCGGATACCTTTTCACAACTTCTGCATCCGACAGTTCCGAATATATGGAACCGGTCACGAGATCGCAAATTTCAGGACGCATCCGATGCTGAACCTATTATTATAGTTAAATACGTTGTAATGCAATCATAAACAAAAAATCTACAATGAAAGCATGACATTCAGATAACCAAAGCTTACTTTCAGCGTGTAACAGTTCAAATCATTCTTCACCATCCGTTCAAACAATGATATATCCAGATTGTAGCTGACTGCTAAGTCATGTACGGATGTACCTGGACGCAGCTGTTGATGGTCGCCTGTAAAAATGAAATAAGTAAAATACCCAAATCTTTTACCCTTATCTGATGCCGTAATTAGGGCACATGTTACCTATTAGTATGAGCTGCTGACAAGTGGGAGTGATGCAGGCAACGACATGAGCTTCCAAGACTTCTGCCGCTTCTTCTACAATAACTGAAACAACAGAAATTATGGTTGAAATAACTTCCGTCACAATGCACTAAAATATAGGCGTCAGAGATCTTAGTAGATGTTGGTTCATGGACAAAAAGTATTACCTATCCTCGGCGCTGCCATCTTTAGCAAATCGTTGTACTTAGCAGCACCAGTAGTTGTCATCCCAATCACAACCGTTTGTGCTAACAGGAGCCCATCACCGTAAGAAAGCAGTTCCTGTAGACTCTTACGGCACGAAATCATTTCGGCTTGGGCCTCTTCTAAGTTCTTTGCAGCCACAGTAATACTGCGTTCGAGTACTTTAAAATAAATTGCCCATCTAGCCGCAACTGAATCGATATCTGAAGGGTAATCCTTAAGCGACACCTCAGGTAAAACGAGTAATTTTTTGTTTTTTAGCTGTGTAATTTTGGAAGCGAAGGTAGTGAAGGCTTCGTAACTTGCTAGTTGCTTCTTAAATCGACAAAGTTCATCATTAATGTATTCAATACGGCTCGCCTAAATCATAAAAGAGGAATTCAATATTACTAAAACCAGTCTACACAAGTACACAATGTATTCAAAACGGTCATCAGTTACCTCGTCCGATTTCGCAGAAGCAAGCGCCTCGGTAAAACTCCGAGAACTAGTCTCAAGTTTACACATTTCTTTTTGCAGCAACTTGACAATAAATCCCCCTAACTGTGGAGCCTTGCCACAAGCTTTGTCGGGTTCCGTACCAGGAAAGTAATCATGTATCAACTTTTCGTGATCTGTTGCTTCGTGAAACACAGCCATGTCATAACCATACCATGTGGGATCGGCTAATTGGTCCATCCATGTGAATCCCACTTCCTCCTCGAGATCCGCCGAGAAACTTAGAGCGTTTAACACAACAATACCTGTAACGAAAATTTTCAATGATTATTTATGTTATGTGGCTTCTAATACTTAACACTTCGACATTACGTTAAACGAACAAAATCTACAACTGCTAGTTCTCACCTGAAGGTTTCTCCAATTCCTCTACTTCCATGACCAAGCATTCGAACAACCCTTCAGCACTGCGAAGCTGCCCGTATGCTGCATTCCGTTGGCTTGAGAAATTTTGTGGTAATTTCTCAAGCGAAGAGTTTGTATTTCGCATTTCCATAAACGTATACGGAGCCAGATTGCCGGATTTGGACATTCCCCCCACTCGGATGAGACTAGGAGTTTCTTCCCTTTGTTGAAAAAGCTTCAATATCCCTTCCATGAATTGGTCTAACGCATGGTTCGTATAGCATACAACCAAAATAGGTCCCGGTGGCCCAAACGAAGTATTTCTCCACACGTCTCTGTTATCCAAGAACGAATTGACGACTTGCAAACCTGAAGAGGACAGTAAATTACAATGGTAGAACATGGATGCTTGGTTTCGCCACATTCATTAACGATGAATAATAAAAATTAAATTGCCGTACCTAAATAAGTCTTTCCAGTACCAGGAGGCCCTTGCACAATAACAAACTCCTTGGTCAAACACGCTTTATAAGCCATGAATTGCTTTTCATCCATTCCTAGCTCTCCTGGCGCGGGCCATTCAGAATCAGCAAGGGGATTTATGTGACGACCGCCAACGAGCAACTTTTTAGTGTCGGACAGATACTTTGGAGGACAAACATCTGTACTAGCATTAACTATAAACTTTGCAAGAGGAATTTCATCCATAGGTATCTCCTTCAACACTTGAAGTGTGTGCCTGGTATAAGGAATCCGCAAATTAAATTTTTCCTGGAATCTATCCGATACTCAAGCTTCAATAGATCAGTATGAGCACGCATTCCAAAATTACCTGTAAGCTTCGAAAAATACATCGTATTCGATAAGGACTAGCTTGCTTCCAACTTCAAACTTAGTGGTGAAGGCAATATCGTCTTGTAAGGTTATTTGTATCTGTGCATTTCGCTCCAAATCATCATCACCTCTACGGTAGACAGTTGCACAATTTACAGTTTGGAAGTCATCCGAACTTAGCATCAGTAGCGCTCCACTCATCAACACATCCGACAAAACCCAGTCGACTCCAGCGCATTTATCATCAAGTTGCAAAAGGTAAACAGGTGTTCCACGGTCAAGGTCATAGCGTAAAACTTCGACGCCATGGAAAATGCGAAGATTGTCCACCTTTGAAACAGTTTCCTTTAAAACGTAACTCCTGCAATCAAAGACACCTCAAATGAGCGTGATGTATCTTATTACATGTTTCATCCTTTACTCCCAACACAAATTGCTTACCCTTGATCAATCAATTTCTGAAAACCTTGTCGCAATGGGCGTACAAAATCCTCCCTTAACAATCGAAACTGCACGTCCAGGTAGTGCTCCGGGTTTTCATAAGCACCGGACACTATGTTTGCTCTAATAAAGACATCTTCAACAGAGCGAAGCTCGTTTTCCGTCGGATAAATTGACATAGAACGAAAATTTCCAGGTGGTACGGTAAGATCCTTCTCGTGCTCACCGTTCAGTACAGCTTCACTCGTGCCCTCTAAACTTAGATTTCTAATCGCAATCGGATCACATTCCATTACTTTCAACGCGTACATCAGTTGCTGAATCTCGTTATATATTCCGGCGTATTGGTGTTGCTGCCAATATCCAATAAGCCGTTGCAGCACATGATCCACTTGTGGCAGCACGAAACCCAAAAAAACAAATGCTTTCGATTCCAGTTTCGTAAGTAAATTCTTGCACAAAATTGTCAAACTGGAGAAGAATCTCTCAGGGCGATGATCAATTTCGGGTCTACAAAAACACAATAATCAAAGTCAATTACGAATCATGCCTAGCTTTATCTCCACGATAATCAAAGCCAAATAATAATACCAACTTACTCATTTCGATTACGACTTTTTTTCACAGGAATGGTAGTACCCGCAACAGAAACATACCCACACTTCATTACAAGTTTCTGCCGAAGTAGTTCCGCTTCGGCGAAGACATTCAGTATCTTCAGCTGTTTTGTTTTCATCACGACAGTATCCGAACATACTTTCTCGCCGAGAACACAGATGATTGCAATGAGGTAATTATCCTCGAAGCGCCCTTTCTTGTAACAAGCGATTTCATCCTTTTCCAACAGTTTCTTGAAATCCGGTAATTCCCGACTTAGTCCCATAACAACCATATTCGGCTCCACGTCCAAGCACACGTAGTTCCATAAGCGCATGAATCCAAATCGGGGTTGTTTGTAGCTGCAATATTACAAAACAAAGATAACACTTAACAACACTACATGCACACGCTGTTTGATTCCGTTATAATTACTTGAAATTCTTGAAAGAAAGAATCGAACAAATGCTTATCAACAACTTACTTCTTCGAACACTGAAGTTTCTCAAACGGGCTTAGCGTTACCATTCTTGATGGCAATCCAGGACCAGGACCTCCCTTGTGATCCGATGCCGACGCATACTTAATCGTCATTAGGTTTGGTGGTCGCATGATGATAATGCTTTATAGAACCACCAAATGCTGGCGTAATTAGCCCCCGTCAAAGTAACCAGAACTATAAATTACGCCCCGAGCACAACCTACTCCAGTTCCAGCTATCCGACACAGGTATCTAAAATTTGCCAAACAAATAAACGTGGATTAATCATTAAAACATAAAAAGTTTATTTTACACTCAAAAAGCGATAACAGCTAACTGCATGTAATCATTACTGACCAGCTACCTCTACGTAACCCTTAAAATCACTTCAATAACAGCATACGATACCGCAATATAAAAGCGTAATAACCGTCCGTCATACGATTACTGAATATTCCACGCTCAAAATTAAGTAAACCCTAACTGCAAATTAAAGTTAGAATCCTAATAATTCCGTAGCAGTAAACCAACCCTACTTCTTAAATTATCTCAAAGGCAACAACTAAAATTTTTTCATTATCGTATGCATGAAGATACTTTTAAAGGATAACTACACTTACAAAACAATATAACTTACAATTGTTAAAATAATTGATCTCTCCAATATTAAATGAGGTTTCACTGAACACAAATATTTTACCAACTGACTTAGTACAAACTCAAACAATTAAGAGTTCAAACTCCAATCAATTAATTGTAACTTCTGCAAATCACGTTTCAAATGTACTCTACCCTGATCCATCACAACATAACCGAACCTTCATCCAAGAATGAAACCGGACGACTGCCGTACATTAAGGCCCGTATTTAAGCTCCCACCTCAGGCGACTCAATGCGCAAAGTTCACGCAACGCATGCGGTATCCACGTGTGTTCTCCTGGTCCTTGTCCTATGCTTTCAAACGTGCGTGAATTCACTCAAGCTGAAATAGCCGCTGCGGGGACGCCTGTGTCATTTCTCAAACGTTTTTTAGTTCCAAGCCCGTCGCGGCAAGAGAAATACCTTAGCGGATTATGTAAATCTTTGCGAAAATGTTGCAATCCTGCATGATTCGATGAATGAATTCTTTCCTGTTTAAATCATATAGCTGTTTACGTGCACGTTATAAGGTTGTTATTCTAGTACGATGAAATCGGCTGTATATGCATCATCTGGCTTCAGTTCATACTTTTATTTATTTTAAACACAAAAATACATAGTTTCATACAAGGAAGTTTCATTCAAAGAATCAGAAGTAATCAAGTTTTTTTACTTTCACATCTAATGGCAATTAGAACTAGTTCCACAACCTCGTTATATATTACTTGCACGTATCTGTAAGATTAATCGCAACTAATTTTAGTTCATATCCTTCCTAGCTTTACTAAATTCCGTAGAAATAAACCCTAAGCTCTAGAAAACAGAATCGAATGTAGCTCTCACAGCTAGTACTCGAAAATAGAAACCACAAAAACACCAAACTTGACGATCCGCCAATATCAGCTAATAGCAATTAAAAGACCACTTAACCTTTCCTCGCAAAAATTATTAAAATCATATCATCGCAGTCTTCAATACATTTTAAATACAGTCAAAAAGAAACAATCTACTAAATACCGAGATTAGCAAACGAAGCATCCAAAGCACTGAGCAGCAAATCTCGAGGTTGGTCAGTTTCACAAAAATTCTGAACAACACTGATCGCAGAGGTCCCAGGATCAGTTGTTGCAGCTAAACATTTTGTACATTGAATCGGTGAGGATACACCATCAAACACTGAAGCAAAATATACATGACTTTTCACACAAACGAACCATTGAGTTCCAGCTAGATTATGAGCTCCTAATACCCTAACACTGGGTTTCTTTCTCTTTAGAAGTTTAATCATGCTGTAAATCCTACGGAATTCTTTTTCCAAATCCTTGCATTCGGCAATGCTAAACGGAAACTTCCTAGTGATCATGTTATCAAACACAGCCACCGCTGCTGAAATTATTTGAGCTTGACGCTCATGATTCTGTGGACTTGCGACCTGTCTCAGAAATTCATTCGTTTCTTCCAAGTAATTTGTTATAACATCGACGCCCATTGCAGTGCAGGGATTCACCTGAAAGGATAATAATAACATGAACATTACTCATAATGTAATTAACAATTTTACTTACGGCACAGAACTGTAAATGATGAAGTATTACCTGTTTGGCATTTCGGGTTGGTTCGGGACCCTTTTTATTGTATTTGTAGCTTAACTTGTACTTGCACAAGTTCCTTACGAAAGATAATTCCCTAGGGCAGCGTATGGCGGTTAACCTTTTGAGAATACTTGGAACTTCCTTCTGAACTTGCAGATCTAAATCCACCTTCTCCTGTTTCACGTTTTTTGCGTTGTGCATCCATGTCTTAATAATGTTGCCATAACGTCGGGATTTGGTAATCAATGCTTTGCAATCTGGGCGTGGGCAGAACTTGGCCTCTACTTTATCGCCAGAACCTCTCATATACTTGTCCAGCGTAGGGAAATAAATCGTATGGCCACAGTCTTCAAGGAGTACGAACCTGTAACGGTGGAAGAAACATGTTTAAGTTAATGCTGGATATATTTTGGAATGCAAACAATCACATGAACCTGACGAAAATTATTACTCCGCCGCAGTGAAATCTTCAGACTGAATAAAACAATTCATCTAAAACTACTCATCTCATAAAACTGATTCTCACCTCATTTCACACAGTTCCTGGGCTGAGCAATTCGCTGATTCTTGAAGCTCCTTAGCATTGCAAATACGGCAAAGAGTTGGGCAGGGTTCTCCACAAAATCCAATGCACGGATGACCACAGCGCAGCTTTTTACGACAACTACGGTCACAAGGAGCTCGGTCACACAAAGCCGAACAAAACTTGGTACACGCATCGTGCATGCATTTCCAACCACATGGTTCCTGCGGATTAATAGTTGGTAATCCAAATTAATTTCAACCATACCATTCCAAATTCAGTTAATTGACTGTTCATTGAATTCAGTTTTATTCTAGGCAATGATACGATACTTACAGCACAACCGTGGCAATTGTGACCACATTTGCCTTGACATTGGGTATGCTCGCAACGACTGACGCAATTCTTTTTGCACGGTGGACATGGCTTTGAACAAGAAGAAGTGCATCTGGAAAGAGGAGTACATACAGCGGTTAACTGTTGTAAAACTTAAGTTGACTCACAAACCTGCAGAATTTTCAAAGTTACATACAGTATATATTCCTATCGAATACTAGAAGAGTAAATTCCACTTACTTGTGACCGCAAAAAAGTAATTTTCCACACGAAGCCTTACACTTTACATGGAATCTGCCTTGACTGCAGGTTGAACAAGTGCCTTTACATTTATGAGAGCACATAAATTGAATATCTTCCTTGAAAGAGTAGTTGCATGGAGCTTCGCATACCGTGAGAAGGTAGTCACTGGAAACTTGATTAAGAAAAGCAGAAACTTCACGTTGAATTCAATGACCTGGTTCACTAATTATATGCAGACATTTTAGTTGTTCATTTCATACCTTTTCCAACTTGATTGCAGTGTATCCAAACTTTGTGACCACAAGGAGAAACCATGGGCGATTCAACCAGAACGGTACACTTATCTTGAGAGGCTGGTTGTCCACATTCCACCCGAATGGTATGACCACATTCACCTTCCTTTTCAACAAGCTCCTACACACAATACAAAATAAACCGTGATTTCAATTATAAAACTCCGGTAAACGCAGACATCATAAACGGCTTGCTGAAAATGCTCTCAACTTACAGTGCATGTTCCACATGGTTCGATGCACATATTTTTGCACATGTGATTACAATCCAGAGTTTTCTTGCACTTCCCAGTACAAATGGGAAGCTCCACCGCAGAGCACAAAACGGTTCGTTTATGTCCACACGGTAATTTTTTCTTTGTCGAAACCTTACATGGAGGACAAGGGTCCCCGCAGTAATGAGCTTTGCTTCCTGGTGCTGCACAAGGATGACCTGCAAGAAATTAAACTTCTGTGAGAAACATTGCAGATATGCATTACACATGATATTGCAGGAAAGAACAGCATTGCCGTACCCTTTGAGCACTCTCGAGAGCAAGGTTCTCTGCAAAATTGATTCTTGTGGTCGTCGTCATCTCCCTTGTGACAACTGTGGGGACATCGATGTTTACAGGGCAACTCATAATTGCAAAGATATGCGCATTTTGCATCATTGACTTTCTTACAAAGGACTTTAACCTGCAATTTAGAAATTTGAATGAAAGCCAACTTTGAATTTAATTTTTCGGAAATAATGGTAATTGATGAATGTAGTTGACTTACTTTGTGGGAACATGCGCTGAATGTGACATCGACTGATTCGATGCATTCAAATTCGGATGCATCCGCAGAACATTCCATTTTACGCGGATGATTACAAGCCAATTTCTTTTCAACCTCAGCGTGGCATTTTTCAGAACTGGTGTCCATGGAGCAAGGAAATGCTGTTTCGTGACCGCAGGTAAATGTTTTTGTCACCGGCCATTGGCATTTGACATCCATTAAGTCTTTACTACATTCCACATCTGCTTCATGCTGACACGGTAGACGTCTCTTGACCAATTCAAGGCACAAACCTGGGTGATCCCCTTTGAAGCACATGGTCGGAAAGTCGTGGCCACAACTCAATGGAATCTTCACGTCGTGTTTGCAACTGTGTTTCTCCGGATCCTTGCAACAGTGTATCTCTTCGGAATGGCCGCAAGGAAGTAATTTATTTACGTACTTTCGGCACAGAGTTTCTCCATCATATTCGAAACATTTAACCATTTGATCATGGCTGCATGGAAGGTACTTCCGAATTTCAATTGCACATGGAGGGCACTTCTTAAAACATGGATGGAGACATTGGTGCTGTTTTCGCTCGCATATATTCGAGCAACGCTCTTTGCATTTGTACTCCTCGTGATTCTTATCCTGAATGTGGCATTGCATAGCGCAAACATGACCACAAGGCAAAACGGTCCCACACTTGCTCAAACAGCCCCCATTAGGAGCCATCCGTTGAAAATCTGTTGGTTGTGACACTTTGGATATTGTTCCATGAACTTGACACTCCAGTTCTAGAGTTGTGCCGATATTATATTTCTTTTCAAGCTTTTCGCGTATCTGTCTCCAAGTTGACGACTTCTGTGCAAGTAGCCTCATGTTGCCAAATACAAACATTCCATGCCTGGAAAACAAGATACAATATAAATGGCTAATTATCACTTTCTCCTCTTAGGGATGATGGGCGATATTTGCTTCTATAAATAACTTACTTTGCTCTAGACAAGGCAACACAAATTCGATTAACCGTACTCACAAATCCTATGCTACCATTTTTGCTGCTGCGAACCAATGAGAGTATAATTATTTCACTTTCTTCCCCCTGATAATTATCCACACAAGTGAGTCGTATGCCTGAGTCTTGAGCTCCCTCCCTTTTCATAATGCTCTTGATTAAAAACTCTTGTCCACGATATGTTGTCAGAATTGTAACTTGCTTGGGTTCATAACCTTGGGCCAAAAAATGTAGACAAAGCTCAACAACGAATTCAGCCTCAAATTGATTCGATTTACTTTTTGAATCTGATTCTGCCACCTGTTCAGCAAAATTTAAAAGCATATTTTTAGCGATTCAGATTTTAGCGATTGGATGGAGTAAGGAGTTACCGCACTTTTGAATCGTTTCAAAACTCAACTTACGGATGACTCTGGTTTCTCATGATTGAAGAAAAACAAGTCTTTAACAGTGCCCATCACTTTAGGATATTGGTGAACTCGAGGAGCGTTAGATAATTCTTTATAAATGGTTCCTCCTGAAATAAGTTCCGCAATGCATGGACGCATTCGATGCTGTTCCTGTAAATATTCGTGCATCATAAGAGCAAACCAATTTCTAGGAAAATTAAACCTGATTTTCAGTTTCAAATCCAAGCAATCTTTCCTACAAACTGCACTAGGAAACTCTGGATGATGGTTGAATGAACTTTAGCCTCGTGACTTACACTAATGGTGTTGCAAGGAAGCTTATTTAGGACCATTCGCTCAAACAACGATACATCCAAGCTGTGCTTTGTGCACAATTCGTAAACATTTACACTGGGACGGAGTTGCTGATGATCTCCTGAAACAGTCAAGAAAAACGCAAAATAACACACGCTTGCAGTAACTCAAAACATAAAATATCCAGCCGATCACTTACCGATAAGTATTAACTGCTCACACCATTCCGTTAAACAAGTTACAATATGTGCTTCTAGCACTTCAGCAGCTTCTTCAACGATAACTGGAACGCAAATAATGTTCAAATGAAAATAAACAGATTTTATTACTATAACAAGCTTTATGTGTACATCAAAATGTTTCAAATCTCTTACTTACCGATCTTAGGCTGCATCGAACGGAGCATTTCGTTATGCTTGGCTGCCCCAGTCGTCGTCATTCCAACGATAAGAGACTCTCTCAAAAGCTTTGCATCTCCTTCTTTAAGCACCCGCTGCAGATCATCTTGCGCCTTTTGCTGTTTTATCAACGCTTGTTTCTTGGATTCCTGAGCAAGCCCTCTGGCAATATTGAGTACGAAGAAGTAAACGCTCCATTTGGCCTTCAAGGGAAAGTCATCGGTACTTTGGCCGTGTAATTCAAGCCTCTCCAGGGCTTTAGGAACCACAGAGATGAACTCTTGATCGTACTGATGCAACACTTCTTTGGTGAAAAGAATGAATGAGTCCCATGCAAGCTTTTCTTTTTCCAACTTGGCTACATCTTCCTCCAGCTTTTCGATGTAGTCAACCTATTCAATCACAGGTTATTTATACACTAATTTTTGTTCATTGATTCCAACAAAAGCGCGGGAAAGAAACAACTTTACTAGTGATTACTTACGTCATCAGGCTGGAAATCACGATGTTCCTCCAATTTCTTTTTCACGTCACGAATATTTTTATGCATACCATTTTCTTTCTTAGCAAATAATGGATAACTGCACTGGTCTTTAGGAGTGTCACTTTTCTCCGATTGATGCGAAGATGCGCGTACTACCGGAGGAAGCTGTTGACCCGTTCCCTTCGTACTGTTTGTTCCGAATATTTCTCTTACCGATGCTAAACTGTTTGGGTTTTCACTGAACCACGAGTAATCGTACCCAAACCATTCCGGATCACGGAAGAACTGGAAGACATGAAGTGGAATTTTCTCCCGGAGCGCCTTATCACATCCAATGGCAGATAGATCTATGAGAGCTAGAAACACGAATAGTATTCACTTCAATGACATTACCATTTCAAATATATACGTATTACTTCTGGAAAATTAATGCATAAATCCGATACAACCAATACCTTGAAGATGATCAAGCTCCTTGAATTCACTGTCGAACCTTTCGTAAACCTTTTTGGCATAATCACAATCATCAAATGCTCCATCTCTTCTTCGTAGGTAAGCGTAGTCATGACAATGACCTTTTTTGCCACTATTATTCTTGTTTCGCTCTTTAACTTCACGTAGAGAAAAGGGTTTAATCCTCTCAGATTTTGACATGGAGCCGATTCTAATCATTTTCGGTTCCCTGCCAAGTTCTTCAAACAAAGTGAGTATGCCTTCTAAGAACTGATCCAATGCATGATTTGTATAGCAAACAATCACAATCGGACATTTTTCGCTCCCACCATTCCACAGGGAAATATTTCCTAGTAGCGTGGTCACGACTTTAAGCCCTGTAAAAATTTATAGTACATCAGAAATTAAAAAAGATTTAGTTTACAAGACCATTCTAACGACGATATACTGACCTAAATAAGTTTTCCCAGTTCCTGGCGGACCTTGGACGATAGCAAATTCTTTTGTCAAGCATGTTTGGAAGGCTTGATATTGTTTCTCATCCATTTTAAGTTCGGCTGCCGTTGGCCAATTTGATGTACTCAAGGGTCGGATCGATTTGCCCCCCAAATTCATCAGAGAGGTGGCTGTCGAGAGATATTTCGGAGGTCCCACGTTAGTTGAAGCATACAGAATGAATTCTGATAACGGGAAATTTGAAAGCTGAATATGCTTCAGGATTTCCAGCGTATGTCTAATTTTTACAATTATAAGTATGAATTTTAATTTTCATCATCATACCATACCATAGACTGCTCTGTCACAAATAACTATTACCTAGTTTACCTATAAGCTTCAAAAAGTATCTCAGGCTCGAGCATGGTGAATGTTCGACCTTGTTTCGGTAATCGTTTAGTAATTGACTCAAGCTCCCATTGAACGCCAAAGATCCCACTGCGCATCTCAGCATCAATCCGTTCGCTTACAGTGGCAAAGAACGCATTCTTGAAGTTATCCGAAGAGAAAACCACGAGGGCTCCATTAATGAGCCGTTTGGACTGATCCCATTTGACACCCCGACAGTCGTTCTTGTCCAACTGAACCTTTTGCACAAGTTGTTTCCCATTTCTCGTGGTCTCTATCCCTAACAACTTAACATTCTGAGATACTCGAACATTATCCAGCTTGGGTTTCTTCTTACTGTCGATAGCTCTATGGAAATATGTATTAAAATTAGTTTGAGTAAACGTCCAACTAAATTCCGTTTCCAACTTTGTCGCAATACAATCTTGTATTAGTTTTTAACTTACATGCATTTGCGATACTCTTGAACTGCTAGTTTGAGTGGACGAACAAAATCTTCTCGAAAAAGGCGAAACTGTACGTCTTGATAATGATCAGAATTCTGGTAGGGGCCGAGTACCAGGTTGCTTCGAAGAAAAGTATCGTTTTCGCTTAAAAGTTCTCCAAGTGTTGGAACAACAGGAATGCATCGAAAGTCATTTGGTGGTTCAGCATTAGGTGCATCTTCATTATCAAAGTCTGCACCGTATCTCTGCCTTAGCTTTTCCTTGCTTTGCTTGAGATCATCCTCAATCTCGTCCTTGAGCTTCTTAATATCAGCGAATTCCTCAAACGTTTCAAGTGTATATGGCGCAGGTACTTCTTCAGAGTTTATATATCCAAGCACGTTGAGTATCGACGGGAGAACCTTGTTTAGAAAATCTAAAGCCGGATGCTTCAATTTTGCGAGCGCAAATCGACACAGTCGAGCCAAATTGAAGAAAAATTCGTACGGAAATACCGTGTCTATGGATCTGCAATATATAGATGGTCCAGCAATTAAATATATGCATACACTAAATCCAAATCGTAATAGTTCCTACACTTTGTGAAAATACAGATTAAATCTAAGCAGCGTATACCTGAAAAAATCTCCTTGCAGCTGGTCACATTTTAAGTTGATCTTTGTGGCAAAATTTTCACTTATAAGTGAAACTTTTACAATTTCAACCTTGCGTAGCTCATGTGCTGGAACCGTACTTTCATTACTGCATAAGGTATCGCCGAGCAGTTTAATGATTTTCATCAAGTCGTCATCCTCGAACTTGGAGCTGTTTTTGCCTTTAGTGACAAAGTAAGCGATGGAGTCTTCCTGTAGAAGGGTTTGCCAGTTCTTCAAATTGCAGTAAATGTTTTCGATTACTTGCGACGATTCCATTTTTAGTAATCCATCAATTTGAAGGCTAGCCACAGGTGAGGGACCTCTGAAATAATTCCAATAAAACAGCAACTCATTATTTTAGCCTTCATCCGATATTAAATGACCACGTAACCACAGTCACGGACCCTCAATCACGCTATAATACGTCAGTTAACTTACTTGCTCTGCATTGCTGCCGAATGACCATTTTCATTACGCTTAACGCTTTCGACTCCATTGCTGATACCTGACCTTTTGACAGAATCCCTGTAGGAAATCGGTAACACACCTCCTAATGGGCCATGAAACTGTTGCTGAGCCATTGTAGTTGGTCCACCCGGTCCTTCCCCTTTACATCCCTTGGTCCTAGTTGACTGTCCACCACCCGGCACTTTCGTCATTCCCACGTCTCGCCAATACTCTTCAATTACTGGACTCGCCTAATCTTATGCAATGTTCGATTACCCCTTCTACTAACTTATTTTTCTTCCCTAACGGTTGTCTGCGGCTTTATTCAATCCTAAAAGTCAAAAATGTATTCGTCAGGCTTATGATTAAGCCATAGGCACTAACTTCAAACGTATATAAAATAGATATAAGCCATCAGCCTGGGTTACTTTATCAGTCTCCGAAATTAATACACATGTAGCTACATATCCAACGACCGACTAACTTCCAGACATACGCAACGTGCTAATCAATTCAAGCTGACACGGCATGGTTCAAAAAGCCGTTTATGACAATACGCTGAAAACTGTGAGTCAAACGTTTGATAAACGTTTACATTATCCAACTCCGAGAGCTACCGAAATAGAATGAAAAAAAGCTAGTAATGATTACCCGTAATCGTAGAAGTCAATGAAGATAAATCTTATCTTGCTAAAACTTGCACACATACGTCTCTAACATCACGAATTAAAGCAATCGTGGAAGCTGGGAACTGGACACAATGCATTCGGAGTAATAAACAAAGGATATAATGGTCCGTAGTCCCTAGCATTGAGTAAACTCTAGGCTCACGAAATGAAAACGTTGCGAATTTTGGCTAATCAGAAATAAACACGTTCCACATTGTCTGTCAGCTAAATGCACACATTAGATATTTAAATAATATTAAATTAAGTGAGAGTAGACGGACTCTCCAGTCAACTGCTTGCCCTAAACACAGCTTGAAGATTAAAGCATCACGCGTTCCCGTATCATGCCACTTCAAGGGCTTCAGCGACACTGAAGGGCAATTTTACAAAGCTCGTAGCTTTCCCTACAACGTGCTCGTATATGGCATCCCAAATGTTCAGTATATCGAGTGTGTGTTCTGTCCTGTGTTCGCTGCATGTACCTACCATGTAATAGATAGAGCGTCGTCCAGTTACATGTAATCCTAAGCCACATCCCACCTTCCTAGTACGCTGACATCCATCTTTAGCAATCCGCCATATTGTTTAACGCACTCGCTATATTGTTAAAACGCAAAATGGCGGATGCGAAAAACAATATGGCGGGTGCGTTAACGCAACATGGCGGGTGCATTAGCGCAAAATAGCGGGTGCGTTAAACAATATGGTGGATGCGTTAAACAATATGGCGGATGCGTCAAACAATATGATGGATGCGTTAAACAATATGGCGGATGCGTTAAACAATATGGTGGATGCGTTAAACAATATGGCGGATGCATTAACGCAAAATGGCGGGTGCGTTAAACAATATGGCGAGTGCGTTAGCGCAAAATGGCGGATGCGTTAAACAATATGGTGGATGCGTTAAACAATATGGCGGATGCGTTAAACAATATGGTGGATGCGTTAAACAATATGGCGGATGCGTTAACGCAAAATGGCGGGTGCGTTAAACAATATGGCGAGTGCGTTTGCGCAAAATGGCGGAATGCGTTAACGCAAAATGGTGGATGCATTAAACAATATGGCGAATTGCTAAAGATGGATGTCAGCGTACTAGGAAGGTGGGATGTGGCTTAGGATTACATGTAACTGGACGACGCTCTATCTATTACATGGTAGGTACATGCAGCGAACACAGGACAGAACACACACTCGATATACTGAACATTTGGGATGCCATACTCGTAGACTTTGCCCCCCCTGTTTGTCTCCGAAAGTTAATCTTGACATCCAGCTACGATTTGTTCTGGGCCGTTACAGTAATGGAACATATTCATGTACTTTACCTTTCCTGCCTTTCTACAATTTATATTCTAGAGCTGATTGATACACAATATTGATAGCATTCATACACTTGGTTCCAAATGGCTTGAATATATCCCTGCATTTAGAGATCAAATAACTAGCGTAGTCGCTTCGCATTCAGGAATTTATAATTAATGAAAAAATCTACCTAAAATCTTAATGCTTGCATAGAATTTGATTCGATGCGATGTAGAATATTAGATATTCATGTGCACATTCTACCTACCTACAAACTGGTATCTAATTAATGGCCAGCATAAATAACCAACTTTGGATTTTTCCTGGAGTAGTTACATCAAGGTGCTCAATCTTTACGAGGAAATGCATTATTTATTATCCACTAAAAGGAAGTAATAACCGTCCACCTCTCTCGATTAATGCATGTAAATAATTCAAAAATTTCTAAATCTTACATGAAATCCTATTCAGCAAATTCTTAGCTAATTGGAGAAATGTAATAAAGTGTAATGAAGACAGAGTATTTAGATACAAACCAAGAAACTCCCGCAAGAATATACCTTTGAGCTGGAGGCATTTCTTTTAGATGATCTAGCGAAATTCAACTGTTTATATGTACCCTAAGTAACCTGCAGCTTCTGTAACAATGAAGTCAGACGACTTCAGGGCTTAGGACTTTCCACTGCTGCCACATCTAATGTCGCATATTCCACCTCCGTGCTAGGACAATTCTTTAACGATGTATCCTCCGATGAAGGGATTGCGCATTTAGAGCAATCACTTCGGACTTGCTGATCTTCGAAAACGGACGAGAAATTGGCATGACCATTCACACAAATGTACCACAGTGTCCCCGGTAGGTTGTGAACTCCTAATACTTGAGGTCGCTTTCGGTGGGTGTTGTCATTCATGCCGTAATGTTTGCTGAGTTGCTGTAATTACATGAAAAAATTCAACGTTAACGTGCGTATTCCTTGAATTTTTCTTGCTTAGCAATACAGAGTACTTACTATGAGTTAAATGATTAATGTAACACTTGGCTCACCGATATAATAGAATCGAAAGCTGCAACTTGCTTTGAATCATAAGGCCCGGAATCCGATACAACTGCCTTCGCTCGTATCTTTAAAAGAGCTATTGAACGTGTAGACAGTGTCTGTGACACCAGAAGTCGATGCAAGCGAGCCATGTCGTGGATCCTCTG
The DNA here is from genome assembly GCA_906901655.1 of Sminthurides aquaticus. NCBI lineage: Eukaryota > Metazoa > Arthropoda > Collembola > Symphypleona > Sminthurididae > Sminthurides > Sminthurides aquaticus. Next base: position 4,103,116 of record CAJQTT010000010.1, read on the forward strand.
AAAATCTTGTTCAAACCTATTGCATTCCGAGACTGAAAATGGAAGCTGGGTTTTCATCATTTTCTCAAAAATCAAGACTGCAGCTGAAAGTAGCTCGGTGTAGCTGCTGCGAAGTTTTCCCAGCGGAGAAGTCATTCTCAAATGGTGATTAGTTTCCTCCCAATAGCTGATGACTAAATCGATGCTCATGATTAAAAGAGGGTCCACCTGAAAGATGCATACCATAGCGGATCATTTAATATCACCTAAAGTTACTGCGATTTTTCCAAGTTTTACTACTTTACCTGCTTAGGCTGCCGAGACTCATTTGTGGGTTTTTCAACTGTATTCCTTTTCTTGTATTTGAAGCTCAGTTTTTTCTTGCAAAACGCTTTTACGGGGAGTAATTCTTGTGGGCATCGAATTGCATTCAATCGTTGTAGCAGTACAGGAATTTCCTTTTGGACTTGAATATTCAGAGAAGCTGTCTCCCGTTTGACATTTCCAATGTTTATAGACTGCATCTTGATTGCATTACCGTATCGTCGGGACTTGCAAATAATCACCTGACACTTTGGGCAAAGCTTGGCTTCCAAACTGCCATTCGAATTGCTCATGTGCTCGTCGAGGGATGGGAAATCAACAACATGATGACAATCTTCCAGCAACACAAATCTGTATCGTAAAATTACAGCGTTGTAGGAAATAAAACAATACAACTAATTATCCCATAAAACTGCTCCTCACCTCATGTCACACAGTTCTTCAGCTGAGCAATTTGCCGATTCTTGAAGCTCTTGAGCATTACATGCCCTACATACGGGAGGACAGGGTTCTCCACAAAATCCGATGCAAGGATGACCGCAAGATAGAGTTACAGGGCATGGTAGGTTGCAAGGATCTCGGTCACACAGGAAAGAGCAAAATTGACGGCATTGTTTGTGCTCACATCTCCAACCGCACGGTTCCTAATAAAAATTTAAGCCAACGATCATTAAGAAGTAGCGCATCCTGGGATAACAGAAATCATTCTATATACTTACAGCACAACCGGTGCATGGCTGTCCACACTGGGCTTGACACGTAGAATGCTCGCAATACAGCATACATTGTTTCGCACACGGAGAACAAGGCTTTGAGCAACAAGATTGGCATCTGCGATTAATCAAAAACGTTTTCAATCAATTAATTATACATTAAATAGACTTACTATGCAAAGGCATATAAAGAGACTTACTTGTGCCCGCACAAGAGCTTCCGACTACACGTATCTGAGCATATTACATGTGATCGTCCTTGACCGCAAGCGCTACAAGATCCTTTGCACTTATGGGCACAACAGTCACCATTTTGTAAAGAGAATACGTAGCTGCAAGGCTGCTTGCAGATAGTAAGAAGATATCCTGGTGTAACTAAAACATAAAAATGCGAAGAATTTTGAATTCATAGTGCCAGCAGCATTTTCCACAACGAAATTGTGACTAGCACGCTGTACCTTCATGAGCTTTGTTGCACGGTATCTCAACTTCATGACCGCAAGGTGACTTGACCTTGGAGACAATAAGCTGATTACAAGCATCTAAAGAAAATTGCTTCCCGCATTCGGTCTGGTTAACGTGTCCGCAATCACCAACTTTGTCCACGAAAACCTATAATAGCATTTCAAGATGCGCTTAATCCAAGTAATACTTGGTTTCCAACCTAATTTCAAGCTTCAAAGATTTTAAGACAAAATAATACCTTGCATGGGCCACAAGGTTCCGAACACGTTTTTTTACAATCATGGCCGCAGTCCAGTTTCTTCGCGCAACTACTGCGGCATAGAAAACCATCCTGAATTCTTTCAGAACATCGCAAGCTTTGTTCATGCCCACAAGCAAGCGTCGTTGTTACGACTATCATGCAAGGCGGGCATGGAGCGTGACAAAAATGAGCTTCGGCACACGGGTGTCCTATGAGAGTAAATACGGAATTAATATCGACAAAAGATTTACTGATACAAGATTGGGTCCATTTTTTTGTTAATATGATACTAACCATCAGCACAGCTGCGGGCACAAAGCTCTCCGCACTGATAATCCACATGATTATCAAATTCGCCATGGCAAATTCGCGTGCATTGGTGATCACAAGTTTTTAAATTGTAAGTGCACCGTTCACCACATTTTGCGGATGCAGCATTACAACACTGCACTATCGTCTGCAAATCAAAAGATAAAAAAGTGAACACTTTAATACAACTAGACATTTTACGATACTAAACGGAAATAATACCACCAACTTACTTTGTGAGAGCAACTTTTGAAGCTAACGTCTACCGGAACTAAACACTGAACAGTTGAAATATCATCTGAGCATTTCAAAACGTTAGAATGGCCACATTTTAAAAGCTTTTCTACTGTAACAACGCAAAGCATCGTACTGATGTCGACATAACATGGATACACTTTCTTATGTCCACATTCTAGCAGATGCGTCACTATTTCCTGACACTTGTACTCTTCAAGGTCATCGGAACATTGCATAACTGCTTTATGCGTACACGGCAAAAGTTTCTCCATTAAGATTTTGCATTTGGCTGGTTCGTCTCGTCTAAAGCAAATCGTTGCGAAATCGTGATGGCATGGAAGTTTCCGGATAATTTTCTCCCGACAGTCATGTTTATCAGGATCAGTTGAACAATAGATGGCGGCTGAATGCCCACATGGAAGCTCTTTCTCGATGTATGTTGTGCAGAAAAAAGTTTCCGTTTCATATTTATGACACGTTACTAGTTCCTCGTGGCCGCAAGGCATTGGCTTCAGCGTATTTACAAGGCACGGAGAACACATCTCGTGACAACTTTGGGGACATGGATGTTGCCGTTCGCATATTTTCTTACAAGGAAGCAAGCACTTATAATTGGAATGCTGTGTATCTTCTATATGGCACCTCAACCTGCAGACATGACCACATTGTAACTGGGCGTTACACGGGAGCAGACAGCCACCATGGGGAGCGAAACGTTGAAAATCCGAAGGATCCGATACATCGGAGAGTGTTCCATGGACTTGACACATCAGCTGAAAAGTCCGACCAATATTGCTGTCTTGCAGTTTTTCTTGAATTTTTCCCCAGGTGTGTGACTTCCTAGCTAACAACGCCATATTTCCAATCACAAACATTCCATGCCTAGAAACAACGCAACAGCTATAATAATCATCATGTTTCAAGTTGAAGTACACATCATACTGGGATGCGCCGTGAGATTGGAACTGGGCAATGTTAAGGAACGGGATCCGTAGCTTCGTTCCTCTCCCTCTGCTAGGCCCTGGTAAGCGAAGGATGAGAGGCGAGTTCTCTCGCCAGGCCAGACTATGCCGTTCCTTAAGATTGCCCAGTTCCAATCTCACGGCGCAACCCGGTATATTCTTTATAAGACTGAACTTACTTTGCTCTGGACAGAGCGACACAAATCCGGTTGTCCGTTTTCAGGAACCCAATGGAACCAGCTTTATTGCTGCGTACCAACGAGAGAAGTATTATGTCACTTTCTTCGCCCTGGTAGTTATCAACACATGTAATACGTACACCGTGACCGTGATCCCTTCCCGTTGACTGCATTACTTGCTTGATTAAGAACATCTGTCCTAAGTAAGTTGTTAGTATCGTAATTTGCTGTGGAGAATAGCCCTGGGCCAAGAAGTACAGACAAAGCTCGACTATGAACTTAGCTTCAAACTTGTTGGATTTACTTCTCGACTCACATCCTGCAGCCTAGAGAGCCAATACACATACATTTCATTAGCAGCGGCTCGTTCAAGTAAATACACAAACTCCATGAAGAAATTAGAAATCGGACCGATAATTCTGGTTCCTCGTGGTCGATGAAATACAAATCTTGAACCGTTCCCAACACTTTGGGATATTGAGAGACACCAGGAGCATTGTGCAGGGTCTTGTAAATAGTTCCGACAACTAGGTTTGCTATGATCGGGCGCATTCGATGTTGAACCTTAAATTTTACAACGATAATATGCATTGAAACTCCAATACGATAATCCAAAATTGCTATAGATTTCGTTAGTTCAGCATCCTGCTCTTGGACCGAGCCAGCACTTACGTCAATGGTGTAACAATGGAGATTATTCTTCACTAATCTTTCAAACAACGAAATATCTAAATTATACTGCGTGGAGAGTTCGTACACGGTTACGCTGGGTCTCAGCTGTTGATGATCCCCTTCAAAAAGTGTGATTTAAAAGTTAATCCACGGACTTCCAGAAGTTGAGTTGTAATGGTAATATTCATTATAATATCTGTATTACCTATGAGTATCAGTTGCTCACATGACTGGGTCAAACAAGTGACGATGTGCGACTCCAGCACCTCCGCTGCTTCTTCGACGATAACTAAATCAGAAAAGCTAAAATTATTTTTTCCTCATGCTAAAATTCTCAAGTTAACTACATTATCAATTACCTATTCGAGGTTTTGCTGCTCGTAGCAAGTCATTGTTTTTAGCGGCACCTGTTGTAGTCATACCGATGATAAGGGCATCCCTTAGCAGCTGAACATCTCCCTGTTTTAAAACTTCGTCTAACTTTGACTGCGCTCTTTGAAGCTTTGCATGTGCGTCTGCTTTACAAGTCTTTGCTAACTCTTTAGCATAATTGAGAACCGTTAAGTACACACTCCATTTAGCTACTAAAGGGAAAATAAAACCGAGATTTGGATCGAAAGTTTGCAACATTTTGATGGCCCCAGGATCTTCAGGTATAAATCCGTTCTTAAATTGATTCAGGACTTCCTTCGTAAAATCTACAAATGAAATCCATGCAGTGAGTTCCGCGGAAAGTTGTGCCAGAGTCATCTTGAGATATGCGGCATACTCTACCTAAAAATATATTAAAACCAGTCATATTTTTCCAATCTTGTTTGAAATCTAGACAAGTCAGAATAACTTACATCGTCAGGTTCGAATTCTATTGTCTCATTAAATTTATATTTGGTTTGTTTGATGCTTTCACGGAGTTTCTCAGCGTGACTCCTGTGAAGAAATGTAACTTTAAAGCTGCTTTTGTGTTTCGATGGTAGTACAGGTCGTTCTCTCGTATCTTCCAGCATTCTTTCCTTTAATAGCTCATCCAGATTATAAGCATCTCTATTCTCAGCATCGTCGTCAGAATCTTCTTCGACCTGTTTGTCGTCTTCCACAAAAGTCCAGCTCCGAGGAACAGGAGCAGTCGGTTTACTTAAGCTCCACATGCTCCGAACATGTGACAGAGCGTGTGTGTTATTTAGAAATATGAATGGATCGTATCCAAACCATGTTGGAGAATCAAAGCGCTTCAATAAATCCAACGAAAAGTGCTTCAAAAGTTCGGGCGCGCAACGAAGATTTTTGAAATCGACGATATCTGCAGAAAAAAGTGACAACTTTACCCGAATTGTTCGCAGGAGCCAGGGCAAATGACAGACGTAAAATTTTACATACCTGTGGGATGGCAGAGTTCGTGTAACTCAGTATGCGCTCTATTGAACACTTCCTCGGCTAGGTGTATGGCTTCAGTTGCATTTTTTCTCATTTCTCGATAACCCTCATCCTCATGCGATAGATGACGACGTTGCGCATGCTTGTGTCGGTCTCTTACTTCACGTAAAGAAAATTTCTTCATAGTTTCCGACTTTGACATTCCCCCAACCCTGATAACTTTAGGATTTTCTCGCTGTTTTTTAAACAGTTTCGCTATTCCTTCCAGAAACTGATCCAACGCATGATTCGTGTAACAAACAATCAAAATCGGCCCTCCTTTGTTACCAGCTCCGGATTTCCACAGGTGACGATTTTGTAATAGAGTTTTTACAACTTGAAGACCTGGTCACCATAACGTCAAAACAGTTATGAGAAGTTTAACAAGCTGACGACTGATAGCAACAAGCTGATGTATTACTTGCCTAAGTAAGTCTTGCCAGTTCCTGGTGGTCCCTGAACAATGACAAACTCTTTCGTGATACACGCACGAAATGCGTCATACTGTTTCGAGTCCATTTTAAGTTCAGCAGCCGTTGGCCACGTTTCAGGAGCTAGCGGGCTTATCATCTTTCCTTGAACATTCATTTGTGCCTGACCACCTGCCAGGTATTTCGGCGGTCCGACATCAGCTGATGCGAACAGAATAAACTTTGAAAGAGTAAAATCCCCAAGACGAATATGCTTGAGAGTTGCTAGAGTATGCCTAGAGATAAGCAAAACGAAGCCAAATTTAGCTTGATTCCGTGGAAATATTGCAGCTGTTCAAGAATATTGAGTTATTTAGAATGATTTAGTACAAGTGATAAAGGCAAGATTATAATAACCTGTAAGCTTCAAAAAACACCTCAGATTCAACCATCAAAAACATGCGCCCGTCTTTGGGGAAACTCTTCATGATTGAATCCAGATCCCATTCAATTACAAATTGCCCACGACTGTTTAGTGCAATTTCATCTCGCTTGTAGACAGTTGCAAAATATGTCGACTTGAAATTATCTGATGTAAACACTAAGAGCGATCCATTCAATAACCGCTTAGACTGTTCCCATCGCACCCCCCTTCGATCTCGTTCGTCCAGCTTTACTAATTGTACCCACTGCCCTCCTCTTCCTGAGTCAACATTTTCGAGTCGAACATTCTCGTAAACTCTTACATTATCCAGGCGTGGCTGCTTTTTATTACCCGTACCGCTTTCAGCGCTGCAAAACGTAATGAAAAACAATGACAAAATATACCTTTAACTGAACCAACTGCATTACGAATTCTGAAACAAATGATTGAAAATTCCGAGTTGGAATGGCAAAACGAATTGTCCTTACCGCCTTTTCAAATAGTCCTGGATTCCAGTTTTCAAAGGACGAATAAAGTCTTCTCTCAATAGGCGAAACTGAACATCAAGGTAATGTTCAACATCTCTATAAGCTCCAGTCACCTTGTTGGTTCTTAAATATGAGTCATCTTCGCTCAGTAGTTCTTCAATTGTAGGAACAACAGGAAGTAGTCTAAAATCTTCAGGCGCATCCAACAAATGTGCATCCTCATCACGAACTAAGAACTCTCTTCCATAGAGCTTAATTTGCTCCATTCTCTTTCGTTGCACATCAACCTCAAAACGGTCTTTGGACATTTTAATAGCCGTGAACTCTTGACGCAGCCCCGATACTACGTTTGAGGTCGAACTGCCCGCGCCCTCGTTTATGAAGCACAACGTGGCCAGAGCAGAAGGAAGGACACTGTTGACGAAGTCAATGTCTGTACTTTTCATTGTAGACATAACAAAGTTGCAAACTTTCAACAGGTCTCTGAAGAATTTTTCCGGTAATTCCATCTTAGATGATCTGAAAAATAGTTACATAATTACAAAATTGATTGGGCAATAATAAGGGGCTAGCAAACCGATTAACAGTTCAAACAATCCTTACTTTAGAAACTCTGCCTGCAACTGGCCAAATTTTGACTGAATCTTGTTAGTGAAATTGGAGCACTGGATTGTAGCGGTTAAAATCTCGCGTTGCATCGTACCTAGTACCGAATCATCGCACAACACTCTTCCCATCACTTGAAGAATTTTGACTATATCATCATCTTCGAACTTGCTGTTCTTCGGCTTTTGTTTCAAGTCAATAGCCGGGGATTCATCTTGCACAAGCTCTTTCCATTCCTCTAGATTTCTATGAATCCCTCCAATTACTTGCAACGGTCCCATAGATATCAGCGCATCAAGTTGTAAGACAAACACCTTGCGCCTACAAAACATCAACCGTATATATATATATATATAAATATTTACCATCGCATCACCACAATCACTCCTAGGTTAATAGTTACACACAACAATGGTCTCCAAATGTTTAAGCCGAGTAAGACTTAATATCAAAACTGACAACACTATGTAGCTAGCGTGATAATCGGCTATTTTCCGATTGCCGAGCAATTTCGGCAGAATGTCGAAGTAAAAGAAAATCGCCATTACCTGTTCCTTTCACCCTTCTTTCTAGTTTGATCTGGCGCTGGAATATTTTTTCCAGCCGTCTCTGCTGTACCTCTTTGTGGGCCACGGTTACCTCCATTACTAACTCCGTTGTCTCTGGTCCCACGAGTACAGCCGATGGGTCGATGCAAATTACCTCGATATCCACCACTGCAAAGAATATGATAATGCTTATTTCAATGAGCTCCAAATGTACTTACAAATACCTCGAAAAAAATATTGCCAATCGTGTTCCACAATTTGTTAATAAATTGCATATATAGCTTCCACTAAAGCATTAAAAGAACTTGCTCCTCAGTGTCAGTACCGTTCAACTTGCTTCGGAAGTCGACCTGATCCGGTAGTACCTATTCCAGCACCAGTCCAACGGCCGTTACCTCTTGGTGGGTTTGAAACACCAGCACCCTGTCCTCGGGGCCCTCGTGACACACGGGAGTATCTTTGTGTATAACCGCGACCGCTAACGTTCGGAGTCGGATGATGAACTAAATCAAGTTGTCCATTAACATTCACACCTTCTTTCTTCATTCTCCACGGAGGCTTCTTCTCACCCTCCCCATCCTTCTTCTTTTTACCAACTCCCACTTTTCCTGGATTGAACATTTTTAGTCCTGATACAACAGGTCAAAAAGCAGTCTGTGGAACATAATAAGCAAATAAATTATTTATTATCAATTGACACTTACCACAACAAAATTAAAATTATTGCGAGGAAAAAAATACATAAAATTCACCCTGAAAGTTTTCACAGCCTGGACTGGGCCGAGAAAACCAATTAATTTTTATCTTGAAACTTCCTTCTCTCTAGACAAGATCTGGTATATATACACTCTATTGTTTAATAACTTCTCTCTCTTCTCAGGTCATTTTTATGGGTCGGTCCAGTAAATAAGAACGTATCACGTTTCTCTCGCACTAACTGCTATGAAAAAGTCAATCTTATAGGTCGTATATATGAATAAAATAAAACTGTTCTGCCTTTGTGGCTATTCAGTTTCCAGTGTTCTACACAAGTAAAAATGAATTAGCATAGTTCATGATGTGGAGATATAGAACGAAACCGGAACGTTGTGTTTTCTAATCACAACGTCAGAATCATCCAATACAGCTCTACAGGAACAGTCGATTCCTATTGTTTCTTACGGTGTTACATGTGTAAAATATTTGGAGACATTTCATTGGTATGAAGTACTTCTCTTCTATCTTTTTTATCAGGCATTATCGGGAATAAATCTACATTGCATATATGCTTTGGACTAGTGTGCGTATGTAATAAAATTGGCCGTCGCGTCTGCACAGAGGACTATAGCCTTGAAGTATCAGTTTTAAAGCTCATATGACACACTAAAATACAAATGAACATTTATACGCTGCTGTAAAATATTTCGTATGCATGATCCAGCATGGCGTGGCCATTACAATAAGATTAAACGTTGTGATGGTTTAGTCTCTTAAGCAATGCTGATGTATGGACTGATTATCTAATATTTCAGAAATGATTACCTTGCAAACAGTTGAAACTATACTGCTAAATGAAACAAAACCAGCAATACATGCAACAGGACCAATATGTATAGCTTGTAATCGGTGATATTCTAGCTGTCGTCCTTGTTACTACAGTCTATATAGCTGGAGGAGTTCAACTCTGCACTTTTCAAGTTATCTCACATTACTAAACTTTTCTTCTGCCTTGCACATTTTGTGGACGTTCAGCTTCTTCCATAATGCTGTGATAATAGCTCAAGCTTCGTGAGGACGAATCTCACATCCATCAAATTGCTACATTTAAAAATGCAGTTATGCTAACATATTCTGATCAACTCGTCGTGGGAAATAATATAATAACTAACAGAAATATACTAGAGGTATTTATTCGCAATCTCTGAATCACCAAAATGAGCTAAGTACTGAGTAGGAACATCATGCGTGTTACGTTGCATTGTAAAAGGTAAATTATAGCCACATAAACGTAACTGCTCAAATTGATTCATATATCTTAGCCTAGGACTTAGTTACCACTAAATGAATAAATTAGCCTGTCCACAGGCCAGCTAAAATATCCAAACACGATAGCGGCTGACTATGATATTTTCAGAAAGAGAATTGTGTACCAAAATTTCCCCAAAAGAATATACAGTAACACAATTCAAAAGTTGCATAAAGGTTACATTTCGTAATAACATATAAGGTTATCCCAAATACATAGATCAGGGTGCTCCAGCCATTCCTGTCCATAAACTTCTAGTGGCACCATCCATTTCTGTGGCAATTCTGTTGCTTGAGATTAATGTATGGTTAGTTCCTCCAATCGCTTCTCCGCACTCATTGCACCTGGACACTTGATTAGCTCCTCCACATTCAGTAATTACGTATATATGACCATTGGGACATTTGAACCACCTGCCAGGAGCCAAATTGATTGCTTTCAGTATGTCTTGGCGCTCTCTTTCCGTTATTCCGAGACCAGTTCTTGCTACTTTTTCAAGTTCCTGAAAATTAATTTTAACCTTAATGTCATCTCAAGTCAATTTCACGGAACCTTAAGTCAAGAACGTTTATTCATTCATTGAACTACTAGGGATCAAGACCAAAGTTCTAACCTTGAGGCTTGATTTAACAGCGGCTTGGGCAGTGTCATCGTAAACTCGAGTGCTATCCAAAACATCAGTGATTTTCTTAAGAATATTCGTTCCCAGCCCGGGGGAGTATCTGGGAGACGACATTATCAAGAGCAACTGTTTCATGTCGTGAATACGATTAAACTCAAGTTCGAAATTCTTGTACTCGGTTGATGAGAAGGGCAGCGCTCTGGTCTTCATGATAAAGAAAATATTAAGTACAAACTGCGTAAACTTTTGACGATGTTCAGGTTTCATTGGATCTGATGTCACTCCAGTTCTCATCGTCGGTAGATCATCTACAATTTCTTTCAAGTAGTGAGCCATGATTTCAAGGCTTAACAAAGTGTTGTAGGGCACCTGAAAACATTTATAATATTGAAACCATAAATAGACATTAGAAAACACCAGATACTTGAAGAGAAAATAACTATAACGATGTGTAAAGTCTATGCCGACAGAATGATGCTTGACCTTCTTTTCCTTGTACCGGGTTGCTTTCTTCTTTTTGTCAAAAAACTCGTTAACAAGCCCTTTCCAGATATGAGTTGCAAACTCCAAAAATTCTAGTCCACATCTATTTCGTAGCAACGTCACCTTACTAATGAGGTCCATTTGAAGCTTTTTGACATCATCTGGTTTCCCGAACTGAAGCTGTTTAACTTTCATAATATCAGCAAGTCTAGATTTAATTACATTTCCGTAACGTCTAGACTTTCGAATCAGAGTTTTACACCTTGGACAACTCTTAGCAACGATTTCTCCTTTCTCAATATCTTGGTTCATGTAATACTCCATTGCATTAAATTCTATAGCATGGCCACAGTCTTCCAAGAAAATAAATCTAACAAAACAAAAATACAGCATAAGTGACATATAATGAATGCACGATTTTTATAACTAACAGTATAACTATCTCATAAAGTTACCTCGCATCTTCTTCTTCTTCAAGTCCTAGCAAAATAAATTCTACCAACTCCTCCCGATTACAGATTCTGCACTGAGGTGGGCACGGTTCTCCACAAAATCCAATACATTCATGCCCACATGAAAGCTGCTTCCGGCACGGCAAATTGCAAGGCTCACGTATGCAGGGATCAGAACAAAGTCGATCACATCTCTTGTGCTCGCAAATCCATAGACATGGCTCCTGCAAAATAAGATTTTTACGATGAACCCAAATGTTAGACTTAAATCATAGCAAAAGTCACAATTTCACTGCTGCTGTTGAACTTACTGAACAACCATTGCAAGGTTGACCGCATGGAGCAATGCACTTATTATGATCACACTGCAAATCACATTTCTTTGAGCAGGGAGGACAAGTAAGAGCGCACGGAGAATCGCATCTAATTCGTAATACATGAATAAAATAATGCAAATTCACACATACATAAAATAGATGATCTTTTCACAAGTTTAACTAGTCACAAATTATTTGCAGCCTTTCTCCAAGCGTATATAGAACTTACTCATGTCCACAGGCTAGTGTTCTTCCACAAGGCTCAGAACATTTTATATGCATTCGTCCTTGGTGACAATCACCACACGATCCTTTACACTTATGTCCACATCCACCATCTTCTTTTCCGGGTATCCAAAAATCGCATGGTGCTTTGCAGTATTGAACACAACCAGCTGCTTGTACTTGATATGAGAAGCGAGAAACAACATTTCAGATTATTGAATTCGCGGAAATAATCATTTTAGTCGGAAACTTTTCTATTAGCCAACTTACTTGTGTGTCGTAACTTGCAAGGAATTCTAACCATATGTCCACAGGCTGATCGAATGGGGCAATCTACCAAAACATCACAATCCTCAGGGTTGCAAGCCTTTTCGCACTCAACCATGCGCGGATGTCCACATCCAGGAGTAATTTTTTGAACTAAAACCTTTACAGACCCATATACATAAAAACTTTTAGATAAACATTATTTACTTGCCATAAAAAAGGCATGAGTTAGCAGCTCTAGTACCTACCGTACAAGGACCACAATTTTCCGAGCATTTTTTCCAGCACACGTGGGTGCATCCCAAAATACGACTGCAAGGCTCATTGCAGACGACATTCTCAGGTTTCTGGTGACATGGCGCATGCTTTTTGTGTCCACAAGGTAATTCTTTCAATGTCCGTTCTTTGCAGTCTGGGCATTTTTGGTGACAACGGTGCTTGTCCTTACAGCGGTGTCCTTCATATAGATATAACAATCAAATTAGACCGCGCACAAAAGTTACACGAATGATGTCAAATAAAGTTCTATTGTTTAACTTACCATTGTCACAGAGGCGTGCACAGTCTTTACTGCATTTGTAATCCAAATGTTCAGGATCATCAGTGACATGGCACTTTTTGGTACATGCATGTCCACAATCCAATCGAGTTGTGCACGGATTAATGCAAACTGGCGTAGCCTTGGAGTGGCATTTGACTTTTCCCTGTAAAAATTATTCGCAAAATAATCTATTTCTGCTTCTATATCAATTACGGTACTGCAAGAGTTGAGAGTAATAATCACCTTGTGATCGCAAGCATCGAATTTCCACTCAATGTCTGTATCACATTTGACATCCTCGATCGGATAGTAACAGGGAACATCTTGCATATGGTCACACAAAAGCTTCTTTTCTTTCATAACTTTGCATCTAACAGAAGTCGCATCAATATGACATTCCAGCTCCTTCTTATGATCGCAAGGAAGCGTCTTCTCAACTTTTACTCTACATGTATATTTCTTGACGTCGACCCAGCATGCCAGAGTTTCCTTATGCTTACAGGGCAACTCCTTCTCGACTAATTCCAGGCACTGAACAGTTACGTCATACCGGCTGCATCGAACATTCGTTGTATGATCACATGGAAGAGTTTTTGGAACCCAAACATTGCAAGCAGGACATTCTTCAAAACATTTCTGCTTGCAGGGATGTCCTCGACAACAAGACAATTGACAAGGTTCGACGCATCGGTACTTTTGATGGTCACGATCTGGAATATGGCATACTAATCTGCAGACATGGTCACATTTCAGTTTCGTTTTGCACATCTCTAAGCACCCTCCTTCCGGTGCTAAGTTTCTGAATCCAGCTGGCTCCTTTATTTCAGTGATCTTGTGGTGAATCTGGCACTGAATTTGAATAGATTCTCCTATTTCCTCCCTATCGAGTAATTTCTTAGAAATTTTTTTCCACGTGTTTGACTTGTTCTCCAGCTGAGTCATGTTTCCCATGACGTAAAGACCGTGCCTATACAAAGAGGAATAAGTTACATGGCCGCTATGAGGTAATGGCGTAGAAACGCCAAATTAATGTAAGCATTTACTCACTTTGCTCTCGATAATGCAACACAGATGCGATTATCAGTTTTTAAGAATCCAATGTTCCCATCTTCGTTACTTCGAACTAATGAGAGCAAGATGATATCATTTTCTTCTCCTTGGAAGTTATCTACGCATGTCACTCTTACTCCTTTGCAAGTTACGAAGTCTCGGATTTGTTGCTTGATTAAGAACATTTGCCCAGTGTAGGTTGTTAATATGGTAATTTGTTCGGGCAAATATCCTTGCTGGACCAAATAGCGGCAAAAAGAAGCGAGGAATTCGGCTTCGTACAGATTTGACTTGCTTCGAGAATCTGAGTCCTGTAAATTCAATTTCATCATTGTATAAACTGATGATTAGATATATGATTATATATATTGATCAAAACATTTCTTTGAAAAGCTACTTACCGATGACTCCTCTTTGTCGTGCGTAATAAAAAACAAGTTCTTCTGTACACCTGGAACTCGAGGGTATTCGTAAACGTTCGGAGCGTTACGCAATTCTTTGTAAATTGTTCCTCGAACCAAATCACAAATTTCTGGTCGCATCCGGTGCTGCATCTGCAATACCATAGAAATTCCAGATGCCACGTTAATATATTGTGCGCGATAAATATCATTATAAAGAATATTACGGTTAGGGATAACTGACGGTGACATATAACTTACTGTCACAGATAACTTACATCGATTTTGTAGCAATTCAGTTTGTTTCTGACCATTCTTTCGAACAGTGAAATATCCAAATTGCACTTCGTCGCTAACTCATACACTGTTGTACTTGGCCGAAGCTGCTGGTGGTCCCCTAATGAATACCCATTTAAATGTTTTCCATTGTTACGATTAAATGTTATATTAATAATATATTGCTTATTTGTACACGTGATTACGATAATTCACCTATCAGTATCAACTGCTGACATGCTGGAGTTATGCATGTAACAATATGAGCTTCCAACACTTCTGCTGCTTCTTCCACGATTACTGAAAAAAACCACCAGCCTTGTTAATGGAATTGCTTGTGGACCAAACTATCTCACGACTTCTCGACAACAATGCTCAATAGATATTACCGATTCTAGCCTGTGCCATTCTGAGAATGTCGTTGTACTTAGCTGCTCCAGTTGTAGTCATCCCGACAATCAACGATTGGGCCAATAATTTTCCGTCGCCGTATTTAATTACCTCTTGCAAGTTCGCACGTGCTTCTGCCAAACTTCGGTAAGCTTGAGCCAGCGGAGTAGTTCCAACAGCAATGGCTCTTTCCAAGACGAAAAAGTATACGCTCCATCTACCACCCACGGGTAAGTTCATCAAATTAACACCCGATCGTAAATATTCAATTGCTATCTCGGGAAGGATTAATTGCTTCTGTTTGTATAGGTTCATCCCTTGCGCGACAAAAGCTTGGAAGGATGTAAGCGATTCTAGTTCTATTTTATCTTTGCGTATTGATTCTCTAATTTCACTCGCGTGTTTCCTGTTTGCGTCCAAGGCCATGTTTTCTGGGGTTGAAAGAGCTTCCAACTGATGTTCCATAGCGTTTAACTTTTTTCTGAACGCATGAATTTCCTTCCCAAACATAACGGATAGTTTGATAACATCTCTCGCCGCTTTTGCAGGAGTTGATTCAATCTCATCATTAATTTCTTCTAGCAATCTTTTCTCTAACAGCTCAGCAACATCGTAGTCTTCTTCTTCTGAGTCATGTTCGTCATCAGGATCCAGAGCGCGACCGTTATGAACTCTGGGCTGAGGGGTTGGACCAGCTACAAAAGGTCGAATGTTGAACCACCGCGGGAGTAATGCTTGTAGATCTCGATCGGTTTTGCCTTTGAAAACGTTTGGTGCATACCCATAAAAGGCCGGATTGCTCAGTTCTTCAAATATTTTGGCTGGAATTTCCTCTTCCAACTGCTTGTAAAACGTTAAATTCTTGAACAATACGATGCCTACAATTTTAAAGTGAAAACCATTAGTATTTGCTTATGCCTTTTGAAGAACATTGACCTCGATCGTGACTTTGTAAAGTACCAACCTGAAGGATTGCTTAGTCCTTGAATTTGATTCTTTAAATCCCCGTAAATAGCTTCACGTTCTCGGACCGCTTCATGAGCCTCATACTTGCGTCGTCTGTACATGGGATTCAAGCGTTGTTGTGTTATTGCCAGTTGTCGCTGCCTCATCAAGCTAAATTCGCCCAGTGCTTCTGTCTTACTCATTCCGCCTACGCGAATCATGGAGGGTCTTTGGTTCAGCTTTGTAAATACTTTCAATATTCCTTCCAAGAACTGATCCAAAGCGTGGTTGGTATAGCATACTATAAGGATAGGCCCCACCTCTGAATTCTCTATTCCCTCATCCGGAGTCTCCTTCCACATTGACTGGTTCAGAAGCAACGCCTCCACTACTTGCAAGCCTGAAACACAGATTAAGATTGCAGCAGTTCACACTTTAACTGAATTCAAGGTGTAGATAACTCTATGGAGATCAGCTATGCTCGATGATATGCTACCTAGGTAAGTCTTTCCAGTTCCGGGTGGACCCTGAACAATGACAAATTCTTTTGTGATGCAAGCTTTAAAGGCGGCTAACTGTTTTTCATCCATTTCCAACTCTCCAGCTGTTGGCCAAGTAACATCATCCAAAGGTGAAATGTGTCTATTTCCGATTTTCATTAGTTCCGGGGTCGCTATGAGGTAAGGGGGTGGGCGCACGTCTGTAGATACTTGAATAATAAACTTGGCCATCCGAAAGTCCTGAAGCTGTATATCTTTCAGGATTTGCAAAGTGTACCTAAAAAATAAAACAACGGCTCATACCGAATTCCGTAAAACTTTTTTTGCACGAATTATTACTAAAGAAACTAGCGAATGCACCTACCGATACGCTTCGAAGTAAACTTCAGATTCAACCATAAGAAAATCGTCCCACTGGCGCAGTTCTGAAGGAAGGAAATCGTTATTCCAAACAACGCCAAGTATTCCATGACGCAACTTATCCTTATCCCGCTCATGAATGACAGCAAAGAAGGCAGTCTTGAACTCATCCGGTGTGAAGACTAGTAGGGACCCATTCAAAAGTCTCTTGGATCTATCCCATTTGATTTTCTGATAGAATTTAGGTTGTAGTTGGATATACTGAACGTGAACACCGCGTACTTCCTTCATTTCTTTAATCTGCGTCCCATGATACATCCTGACACTACCAATGGGCTGCTTCTTCCTCTTCGATAAATAAGCCGACCTAAAGTAACATAATATAGAGATGCTAAATGTTGGCAACAGGTAAACTACAATTTCACCTCAAAAGAAGTTCTCGTCACTGTATTTATATAAATAAAGCTTACTTGTTCATGATGTAATCTTGTATTCCTTGCTTCAACGGTCTAACAAAATCTTCACGTAGCAGCCTAAACTGTACGTCGAGATAGTGCTCTGCACTATTGTACGCCCCAGAAGTTTTATTTGGTCGCAAAAATGGTTCTTGCTTCGATAAAATTTCCTCAATTCCAGGGACAACTGACATTTCTCGAAAATTATCTGGTGGTTCCAAATTATGTAAAATCTCCACATCCTCATCCGTTAGATCTCTGACTCCAAGCTTTCTCTTCCTAGTTTCTTCAGTCTTCTGTCTTTCAAGCTCCTTTTCCAACGCTTCTTTAATCTCCTTCAAGCTTTTGAATTCATTCAGTACTGCTTCTAGTTCTCCGGTCATTTCAACACCATTTATGCTCCAATAAGAAAACATTCCCATGGTTATAGGAAAAATGACATTTAGGAAGTCCACAGCACTTTGCTTCAATCTTCTTGCAAGAAATCTTGCGGTTTTGTCCAAGTTTTTAAAAAACTTTGCGGGGTCTCGATCGACTTTATGGCTGTAACAAACAATGCATATTCTTTATAATTTTCATTTCAAACTTTCATTTCCTTCCATAAATTTCATCCCCAAGCGAATCCGAAATTACGTACAAGAACGCACATCATTAACTTTCACTTACTCATTTGAAGCATGGAAAGTTCGAACACTAGGCCCGTTCATAAGCATGTTCTGACATTTGTCTTGAATCTTTTTCCTCAAACTCGGACTATTTGCAGATACGGCCAGAATACTGTTTTGTTTAGTAGTAAAGACGGTCACCTCCGAGCAAACCTTTTCTCCGAGGATGTTGACTATCAATATGAGCATGTCATCCGAGAATTCCGACGATCCATTCCTCAAAGTCCTTTGTTCCGCAATCGATGCATCATTCAACAAGTTTTCCCACTCTCCAATGCTTTCATAAATATTGTTGATAACTTCATCAGCACCGGCACTTAAGAAATTAAAAAGTCTCTTGAAGCCAAATGTAGGTCCAGGTCTAGACCTATAAAGATCAAAATTAGAAACATCAAATAACTTGAATCATTCCATTTCAAACACTGGCCTTGCATCTGCAGTACAGTACTGCACTAAGGTCAAACCTAAGGGTTTACTACTTATTCATTCAAAGTACGATAAGAGCTAATCCCTTCCAGCTTAGGCTGGAACGACGAATATTTTTCATGAAACCTTATCAGTTTGTCACTGACCTTTTCTGTTTCTCTTCAGCCCTGTTGTAACCGGCACCACCTCCAGTTGCACTACTCGTCGAAGGAAATCGCCTTCGTCCTGTGCTCCCTCCAGAAGGCCCTGCCTGCTCCTGATCCACATCCTGCTCATGGTTGCTATGGTTCGATCTCCATGAATCCTGTTGTCTACCAGAATGACCTCCTCGATGACCCACTCCTTGACGACCTTGATACTCACCAGAACCACTAGCCTCATTTCGAAAGCCACTGTTACTAAACCCCGTAGCTTGGTGGCGATTATCTCCTCCGGATCCTCTATTGCCATTGCCACCAGACCCTCCTCGACCTCTAGATGGGCCGGCCCCACCTCCGGGATAATTAGGCACACCTCTTTGAACCATTCTCACTGTATTCAATTACCTGTGAAACCATAACGAAAACTATGTTTTAGCACAACTAGACACAAGATTACAGTGAATGCAATCTTGAATCTTGTTATCAATCTAACTTCAAACCCGGTAGTATCAGCAATTAAAACCACACAGTTTTTAGCAAACACTGTATAAAATTTCTTTCCTTGTCTCCCTCCTTATCTACGGAGCAACAAGTTGACAATAGCAGATAACCATCACATATTACGCAAGAAACATTAAAATAGATTAAATAACGCAAGCTCGTGCAACGTGATTACTTGCAAACGCTAGTTGACAACTAAACTAGTACCAACTATTCGACAGTTATTAATTAAGAATCTAAACTTACCCAATCATTCCCATCTGCAATTATTGACGACAATTGGAATTGAAAAGTTAAAACACACACACACACTTCCAAGATCAGTCTACTCTTTACCGTTAACCCTGAAAACAACAACTTGACAGCGCTGTCAACTCATTTACACTGGAATAAATGCGACAAAACTCTTGTCAAATGTCACTTGAGTGCAAGGCTTTGCAGCGTATTTTACTGGATATTTAAAACTAAAACTCTGTGCCGATAGCACCAAAAACAATCCAGCACTGACTATTCAATGTGTTCTTCTTCCTAACACAGCACGTAGCACACTAGCTCACTGGTAAAATTGTTTTCCAGCCACTCTCCCTACTCCCTTACTACTCCCTCCCAGTAAAATCGCATCAGATGCTTTCGCGTGCGAATTTTCTCCGCTCCTACAGCACTCTACACATTCGCAAAATCCGCCGGGAAATATTGCAATGCTTTTCGCTACACACGAGACTTGTCCTTGTGTATAGGTCCAAGCTAAAACTCTTTGCGCTATATGCAGCTCTTTGGCTCTCGTATCGTAGGAGTAGCGGAGAGAGACGAAAGAAATCGTAGCTTTTGTCTAGGAAATCGTTTCTGCAGGTTTAGATTCTATCCTAGTCAAGTCAAGTAAGTCTGTGATGTGTCTGTCAGCCTCTCTCTTCTAGCTAAAGATGCTCTCCGGCCATTGGGCATTTTGGCGAGAGGAAAAGAGAGAGAATGTTTACAAAACTTCGTGCTCTCTTCACTGTTCATCGGCTTTTGTGTTGGCTCTATATGCTTTATGTTGGATTTAATACGACTGCAACATGGTCAAGAATTTATTGCTACTCTTCTATGCCGTAGCATGCAACATTTTTAAAGCTCTTTTCCTTGCTGGAAGGTAGCTCGTATGGGATACCGTTTGTTCGGTTGATGGAGTGTGTGCCCTCCCCCTATTTTCCCGCATGTACCTACCATGCAAAAGATAGAGCCTCGTCCAGTTACATGCAATCCTAAACCACATCCCACCTTCCTAGTGCGCTGACATCCATCTTTAACAATCCACCATATTGTTTAAAGCACCCGCCATTTTGCGTTAACGCACCCACCATATGTTTAACGCATCCGCCTTTTTGCGTTAACGCATCCGCCATTTTGCGTTAACGCATCCGCCATTTTGCGTTAACGCATCCACCATATTGTTTAACGCATCCACCATATTGTTTAACGCATCCACCATATTGTTTAACGCATCCACCATATTGTTTAACGCATACGCCATTTTGCGTTAACGCATCCGCCATTTTGCGTTAACGCATCCGCCACTTTGCGTTAACGCATCCGCCATTTTGCGTTAACGCATCCGCCACTTTGCGTTAACTCACCCACGTTGTATGACGGCTTCGTTAAACAATATGGCGGCTGCGTTAACGCAAAATGGCGGATGCGTTAAACAATATGGTGGATGCGTTAACGCAAAATGGCGGATGCGTTAAACAATGTGCTGGATGCGTTAACGCAAAATTTTGGATGCTTTAAAAATATGGTGGATTGCTAAAGATGGATGTCAGCGCACTAGGAAGGAGGGATGTGGTTTAGGATTGCATGTAACTGGACGAGGCTCTATCTTCAGCATGGTAGGTACATGCGGGAAAATAGGGAGAGAGCACACACTCCATCAACCGAACAAACGGTATCCCATAAGCTCGTAGCTATCCCTTCAACATGGTCGTAGAATTTGTAAAATATTACATTTTCTTGCTGGAAACTGTTATATTTGTTATATATATTTGAGGTTCTGCAAATGCTACATACGTTTTGCAAACGAAGAGGCAGCATCACAAGCAGGATCATAATCAGAAAATAAATTTGCAAAATATAAGATTTGCATGCCGTGTTTGCATATAATTCTTTTCCTTTGACATTCTTATGCATATTCTATTCTATATTCTTCCTATAGGGACAGTGCACATGTCAAGAGGCGGGCCCAATCGGAAGGAAATGTACTAAAAAATTTGAATTTCTTCTATCTATTGGCCTATATATATACACTAGGTGGCGTTTGGCTACACTCCCAAAAGCATCAAATTGCATTGTTTACCCCACTAGCAAGCTGTACTAAGGGTTCCCTTATTTATTTTCAATTTGGTTTTAGACAGGCTGTAGATCACTAATCTTTTCCCGCATTATAATAGGAGACCGGCTAAAAGTCAGATCCCGTCTTTGGCCGCAGGGACTCTTTTAATCGAGTAAGACACTTCTACTTACTGGCATTCTTTATGGGAACAAATCTAAATATTACAATTACTTTCACGACTTTATTTCAATTGAATTAGCTAATTAACTACGATCAGATACGTTTAGGAGTATTGCACCGTAGCAGAAGTGCTTCTATGTGTAACCTTCCCGCCACCGCTGTGTGGCGCTGGCTTGCAAATCTACACTGCTGCCTCTATGAGCTGCACGCTCATAGAATGAAATCTGAAAAATGAAAATATATAATATATACTCATTGCACGCGTTTACGTTGGGTTAGTTTTCTCTCAAAGGTTTTTAAGTATAATTGTTGAACACACTGATTCCATGAAGTGTAGCCGAAAATAGCAGAATCTAATGCTACTCTCTGTTAGAACTCTAACATTAGTTGAGCTATAACACAAAAATGTTCAACTACATTTAAACGTCACAGCGTCATCAGAACGTTGAGAAGCCCGTGTATTCCGGGGTATACCATGCTAGGAATTCACCAACGAGCGGAGCAAAGCAGTTGCTTGGACGTCAAATTTGCTAAGCAACATTTTAGACTGTTTGGCTTAGATGAAAGCTAAAATCTAAGTATTTGCTTAGTTGAATCTTAGTTGAATCTAAGTTTTTTTTTAATGGAATTAAGAGATATTCCTTTTATTCTTTTCGTAACTTAAATTCTAACATTTGCTTCGTGGCTGGGAAACTAATTTTTAGGCATTTCATGGTTATGCCATACATCTCAACCAAGCCAGCAGCTAATGTGCTCAGGCCGGTTCCGAGATTCCACCTACGATCTGGCATTACAGCTTCTGTATGACAGCTCGCTGTCTTCTTCTTCTCTTCTTCACTCTATGGTCCAGGTCAGCTAAACTCAATGGCTCTGTCCCCGCCAAAAGTCTGCAAAAAGAAGAATTTGCAAATTAGCATAATTTGCAAATAATGCCCACTTCGGATTCCATCCCACCCGTTTCAGATTCTTCTTCCTCATCGTCTTCTTCTTCTCTTCGACAAGAAGACCATGCCTTCAGGATCCGACATCTTGGATTGACCACTCCGTTCCGGATCACCGATCAATCAAGACCTAGTCTTCTCCTTGTGTCTCCTAGAACACCTCTCAGTTTTTCTTCATAAAAACTTTCAAAATTCTCCAAGAACTTACCTCAGTGATCCCGTAATCCTCGGTTTTCCCCAAAAACTCTATATTTTTCAGTCACACCGTGACATTTTAGGTGCCGGGTAGTGTCGCCGTAACTGCTTTCCAACCCGAACTATAATTAAGAAAGAAGTGTTTCGTAATTTTGAGAGAAAGTCAAAAGGTATATTTTTTTTTCCTGTGTCACCACTCACCTGAATTTCGGTCCGACTCTCCAGTTCCAGCTGAATTCTCCGTCTTCACCATCAACGTCCAGGAAGCATACTTCTCCAGCACTCTCACTTTCCGGGTTCAATCTGCAAAAAAGGTAAGAATAAATTAAATTCATTACTTCTTCCTCCTCCCACCTTTCAAAATTCCTTCCATCCCCAGTAAACTCAAGTACCAAGAGTGAACATTGCTCTTGATTGTTCTGGCAATTTGTTTTTAAGCGTAGCGTTTTTCACAATATTGTCCTCAGTAACTGTTGAGTATTTTAATTTAATTTTTGGCCACCTCCTCTGCCTTATGCTCAAAATTAATTATTTTTGAATCGACAATTCTTACCTTTTTCAAAGTCTCAAGTCCTTCCCAGTCCTCAGTCACATTCAGTCCTCAGCCAGTACCTGTAAAAACATAAATTTCATTAGTCCATATATTTTGCCATTCCCCCCTTTACAAATTCAAACACTCATTCACTCAATTTTCAATCCCATATTCAAACCTCGTAAATCTAAACTTACCTTACCTTTTTTTGTCCGTCGTCTTGTCCGCTTTTGTCCGTCCGCTTACTGTCTTGTCTCCGCTTTACCTGCAAATATAAAAAAAACCAATTAAGGTGGCATGTGTGCCTTCAATTCCGGCTTCAAATTTCGAATTTCCTATTAGTTTTAAACTATATCCCTAACTAAACGCTACCACAAACTGTGGTTCTGGTTTGGCAGCCGTGTTAATCCTCGAGCGATTGCGTATTCGCTATCCCCAAGCATCCATCCAAACGGCTTCCCTCTAATTAAAACTAGTTAAGGATCTTTAAAAATCTTTAAACCTCTCGCTGCCAACATAATTAATTCCCAACTTACCTTCCGTCGTCTGTAATCCTCGTCCGCGTAACCCCCGAGTCCTCTACCTGTAAAACAAAAAAATATAAAAAAATTAAAACTTACCCCTCATCACTTACCGAATCCAAACTTAATTAAAATTTCAATCCAACCCGTTCAAAATTCCGAAAACCCTCGAGTCCACGCCTGAAATTCAGCTGGGAGATATTCCCGTCGTCGACGGATTCCCCGTATCTCATTTTCGTCGGCTTCCCCTTATGAGCGTCGATCTACTCAGCCCACGTTAAATCCCTATCCTATGTTAAGGCATTGTATATGAGCCTCGATCTACCACGCCTTCAGTAGCTATGCTATAAGTCTTGACGTACATATCTCCCATGTCCGTCTACCGTCCGCCATCTTTGTAAACCTCGTGGCTCCCTACCTCGCCTTCATCCAAACCACGTCGTCTCTGATTCCATCCATCACCACCACCCACTGTAGCGCCACCAGTCAGCTAAAACTCTCTGCAACTTCCACTTGTCTCCACCACCGCCACCAGCGCCCCTTTAACATCAGTCTCGAGACCCCCTTAATCATCTACAACCAGCCCCTTAGCATTCTATACTTGCTACCCCTCAACACTCATAAGCTCAAGCTTATATTACACAGTACAACGTACTTGTGCTATACTCTCTGTAATCCCCTAATCTATTACAATTATGGCAGCTAACGCCCAAGAGCTTATTAACGCTGCAGTTATACACTTTTTTACATCATGTATTTCAATCCATACGTCCATATGATGGAAACTCCCCCGCCTCTGAATGGTTATCTACCTACGAGGAAGATAGAGGTACTTTCGGACTAGATGAAGCTTGGGCTATCCGTAACTTAGATCGTGTACTAGTATCGACCCCTCGTGAATGGTGGTCAACTCAGAAAGCCTCGTATATTGTTAAACTCCTCCCCGGTCCAGAAGAGCGTCCTAATCCAACCCCCGCTCAAATATGGACAACGGTTATGAATGCCTTGAAAAGCTTCTTCTCCCCTCAGAATATTGAGGAACGATGCCGTGCTCAAAATAAAGCTCTATCCTTCAGAATTGGGAATTGCCCCTTGTCATATGTCACTGCAAAGCTTCAGATATTTCACGGAATGGATGCTTCTATGAGTGATAACGAGAAGGTATCTCATCTCATTCGGGGACTACCTGATTCCATCAGAATTCACCTTGCTTCATCTGGAGCCGCCAACCCCCAAGACTTCTTGTCTCGGCTCACTACCTTTTTTGGAGATTGCTCGCCCTAAAGAAATTAAGCCTGCTTCATCTTCTCATGGTAATGAGTACTCCTTAATGCCTCAGCTGCCTACCCTTTATCCACCAACACAGCCTCCTATCAATGTCTCGGCTATGCGTGCGGACAATCAGCATTACAATGCCAGCAGACCTCAGCAAAACTATGCTAATAATACTTACCGTCCAAGACCCCCGAGGAATCAGTACTACTGTGATTATTGCAAGCGGAGAAGTCATACCATTGAGTACTGTTGGGACAAAGCTGATGATGAAGGCAAACCTCGTCAATCAATGCCTCGTAATACTTCAGCCCCCGGAAACAATGGAAATGCTAATTCCAACTATCCGCCACGAAACCATAATGCATCAAATGGTACTCCGGCCAAGCCAAGTGGTAACTCCAACCCTGCGGCTGGCAATAGCTCTCATCAAAAAAACGAGTAAGGACTCTCTTGCGGGAGACGAGTCCTTCTTCGCGTCGAGAATCATTTGAATCTCATCCAAAATCCAGAGCTTCCCCTTTGTCTATTTCTCCATTACCTCAAAACACAGGTTCTGCAACAATTATTCCCTCCTCATTCTGTAACCTGTCATCACTTCATACTTTTCATCATCCCAACAGATATAGGCTACTAGCCTCTCCCTCAGAAAACCTCGAAACTCCAGTCGAAACCCCCGAAACATGTGTCGAAACCCTCGTTCCATCCCCAGTTGTCAATATGCAATCAGCTGGTCTATCTGGTACCACTACACCAGAGATGACTGATAATGATTCTATACTTACTCTTCACTCTAGTGAGCAATACGCTCCATCCACTTCGTCTGCGTTATGCAATCCAGTTCCGCTGTTATCCAGAGAAATCACGTATCCCTTGGAAATAAATGGTGAATTCTCCGTCCAAGCTTTTTGTGATAATGGCGCTGGAGTCTCAGCTGTTGATCCGCTCTTGCTTAAGAAACTTAAGCGTCCTCCTACAGTACGTAAATGTGATCCGTTCTCTGTGACATTGTTTGTCAAGAAGGAAGAAACCCATGTTGTGGATACTTATGTCAATCTTAAAATAAGGGGTCCACACATAGGGTCTACGTACTTCAGTTTCTACCTCATCAAGGATTGTACAAGTGCTTTGGTCATTGGTCAAGACTTCCTTACTCACTTCCATTGCATTATCGACTGTGCAAATCGTAAAATGTATCCTCTACATAATCTGTCGCCATATAAAAATACATCAGATATTGTCTTAAATATAATTGAGCAACAGCCTCAAAAACCTTTCTGTTCTGACTGTATCTACACAGTAGCCGATCTGGCAAATCACAATATAGGTTCGTTATGCAAACTTGAACCCATCGTAAGTGAAGTAGTTACTACATCATCTAACGAAGAAAGTAACCCTCGCTCCAACATTCAACAAAGTAACCCTCGCTCCAAGTCACCCCCTAGTCCTGATTCCCAAATGCCTCAATCTCTGCAGATAAGTCATCTTCTTTAGCAGTGGAACCCTCGGAATCCCCCGGAACTTGTATCCCCTCAACAAGCAACCCTCGTAAAGTCAATACTGAAAGCAACCCTCGGAACCCTTCCCAAAGTAACCCTCGCTCCAAGTCACCCCCTAGTCCTGATTCCCAAATGCCTCAATCTCTGCAGATAAGTCATCTTCTTTAGCAGTGGAACCCTCGGAATCCCCCGGAACTTGTATCCCCTCAACAAGCAACCCTCGTAAAGTCAATACTGAAAGCAACCCTCGGAACCCTTCCCCATATATACTGCATACGTCACGTCCGTATCATTTGCCCCCTAACTCATTTTTACGGATCAGCATATACGCTCCCTGTAAATTGGATCAAGATGTTATTGAATCCCCTTCCAGAACTATGGAAGCAGTACATAAATTTCGAATGGCAAGTTCTGTGATTACTTTGAAGGAAGGCAAAGGCACTATGTTTTTAACCAACGTTTCTCAAACTCCGGTTGTAGTACCTGCCTTAAAGAACATAGCCACTTGTGAAGCCCTTCTTGAAACTCCTCTTGACTTTGAAAATTATGAGTTTGGTCAGCGAGAGCACCCAGCCCCTCAGCAATTAAACGATGAAGAATGGAAATCCTTTAAGTTCGGTGAAACCCTCGATAAAGTCCAAGTCTGTCAACTCAAATCTCTTATTCAAAAGCATCGAAATGTTTTCGCTTTTTCTGAAGATGAAATAAGTTTCATCAACGGTTTCGAATGTGCTGTTCCTCTGGAAGATACCAAACCAGTTGCACATCCCCCTTATCGAGCAGGAATCAAGGAAAGGCAAATAATTCGGGAATCAGTCGAAAAAGACTTACGTACAGGGTTGATCCGAGAGTACGACTCACCTTATGCAGCACCTGTAATCATTGTACCTAAGAAGGACGGGGCATTTCGAGTATGTTGTGACTTTCGCGGTCTGAACAAAAAGGTCGTTAGATACTCCTATCCCCTTCCAATTATTTCCCAAACTCTCGAGTATCTGGGAAAGGCCCGTTATTGGTCAAGCTTGGACGCCCTCCAGGGTTTCAAACAATTAAGAGTCAAGGAAGAGCACCAAGACCGGTTAGCTTTTATCACCCCAGATGGAAAATACACTTGGAATGTCACACCTTATGGTTATTGCAATAGTCCCTCGGCTTTCCAGCATTGCGTTGACTCAATCCTTGGAAAACTTAGTCCCTATCAGGCCTTGGCCTACGTCGATGATATAATCACCTGGGGATCCACTTTTGACGAAATGTGTCAACGTCTAGATCTAATCCTCGAACGCTTCGGTCAATTTAAGCTGAAATTCAAACCGTCTAAGTGCCATTTCGGATTTGCTGAGCTTAAGTTTTTGGGACACCTAGTCTCGTCTCGAGGAATTGAGCCAGATCCGGATAAGATTAGTGCGATTAAAGATGATCCTACTCCAACTAATCAGACTCAAGTCCGTGCCTTCCTTGGATGTATCAATTTCTTCCATCGTCACGTACATAATTTGTCTGAAATCGCAAGACCATTAAACCAGATAACAAGTTCAAAATCCCAATTCCAGTGGGAAAAAGAACAGCAGGATGCTTTCGTAGCACTGAAAGATGCACTATGTAATGCTGCAACCCTCGTTTTTCCAAATGATGAAGATCCCCTTGAACTTTGGTGTGATAGTAGTGGGTATGGCATAGCCTCAGTCTGTGTCCAGGTTACGCCTCAAGGAAGTAGACCAGTCGCTTTTGCATCACGTCTTCTCACGTCCGCAGAACGTAACTACCAAATTACTCATAGGGAGCTGCTTTCAGTGATATTCGGATTAGAGAAATTCAAATGCTATGTCTTCCAACGTCACTTCACAATCGTCACTGACCATACCGCTATCCGCTACATCACCCAAGGAAATAAGAATTTGCAAGGACGACTCGCCAGATGGAGTTTAATACTTCAGTCGTATGACTTTGACGTCGCTTACAATCCTGGTCGAAACCACGAACTTCCAGATGCTCTTTCCAGAAATCTCCCGCTGGAGACCCCTCTGACTTCTGTCAAACTTAACTCCTTGCGTCATGAAAATTCTGTACATTCTTCAGTTATTTCCCCGTCTCATGGTCACTTGGATGCAGAACGCTTGAATGATCCAGTTGATTACGTTAATCAAGCTGTCGCTGATGGGTTCCTAAAGCTCAATTCATCTCCATCTCAAAAGGAATCTATGAGTCTCCTACAGAGACAGGATCCCAAGTTGCTCAAGATCATTCAGTCACTTGAAAATCTACTTAAAAACCCTGATCAAGTACTGGATAAGCAATCCTCGAATTACTCCCTAATCGAGAATGTGCTTTTCTATGCAAACTTTAGTGAAATTGGTAATCCTTGGCCCCTGGTTATCCCTAAAAGCATCAGATTCCAATTGTTCAAAGCTATTCATGAAGACTCGGTTGCTCATCTTGGTATGGTTCGTACTTACTACACAATGAAGAATCGGCAAGTATTACCTCATGCATTGTCATGCTTGCCAAGTTCATAACCATAATACGCAACCGAAGGCCGGACCTTATTCACCAGTCATCTCCCCCATAATGCCGTTCGAACGTATCGCTATAGACTTTATCGGTAACTTCAAACCAACTGCGAGAGGCAACATCGCTGCTCTAGTCATAATTGACACCGCCACTCGATGGTTAGAAGTAATTCCCACGTCAAGTCAAACTACTTCGGCAGCTATTTCCGCACTCATGGAACATGTTATCTACCGTCATTCTCTGCCTAAAAGTCTCGTAAGCGATAATGGAGCAGCTTTTACCTCACATACGTTCCAAGATTGGTGCAGAGCACATGGCATTAAACTCATCTACTCTTCCCCCTATCATCCGGAATCTAATGCATTATGTGAAAGATCTCATGGTACCACCAAGTCCACACTTGCCAATTTATACTTGACGATCAATCCGATTGGGACCTGAAAATGCCCAGAGCCGTCTTTGCTGCTAATATAACGGTCCACAGCTCAACTGGGTACTCGCCATTTTTCCTTCTCCACGGCCGCGAACCTATCCTCAAAGTTGATAATCTTCTTCCAAATGCAACCCTCGAGAATCCAAAGTTAACTCCCATGGAAAGAGCCCAAAATCTTCATGAACACCGAGTTAAGGCAAACGAAAACTCATGTAGGAAGCAGTTGGAAGATAAACTTGCGTTTGACAGGAAACACCCAATTCCTAAATTCTCAGTAGGGGATCTTTTCTGGGTAGTGAATCATGAGCGTTTGCCAGGTCTAAGTCCAAAATTGGCTGCTAAATTCAAGGGCCCATATAAAGTCATTCAGCAGATAAGTCCTCTGACCATTTACATTCAGCCACTCCCTAAAGATGGTCAAGAGCATCCATATGTGTATTATGCACACGCTCATAATATGAAGATATATAATCTCCCACTTCCGGATTCTCACCCCCTGTTGCTTCCTCAATTCCATCAAGATCAACACCAAATTGCTGAACGTGCAACGTCTGAAACTCTAACTGCGCCGTCTGATCTTCATTTCCCATCTGAATCCACTGTCACTGCGGTAGAGTCCGCACCACCATCTCTTCCGGAAGAGGTACCGTCTTCATCAACGTCTAGCCAAAATACACATGAGTCTGTTGATCCCAATCCCGATGATTCCAATGTCGCTACGGCATCAAATGATTCGAAACGATCTAATATCTTTGATAATTCTGGCGAAGCCAGATCCCGTCACTCGTCGTCTAATGAATCTAGTCATTCATTCCATTCTGTTGATTCCAAATACTCTCATCATAATTCCCCTCAGCCATCTGAAAACGAAGATGAACTAGATATGCACTTTGGTTCTGATGAAAGTCCGTCAGATATTGAATCCCGCAAGGCAGAACTACAAGATGCAGTTTACCAAGCTGATACTGATGTGGAACTCCCAGATCCTGAACCTCCGTCACCAGCATTACTTAATCCACCTACGCTTCCCCCGGCTCCATTGTATCAAGTACCAGAAGAGTACCCTGAGTGGAGGGTTGATTCTTCTGATTTCTCTCGATTAGGGTCCGAAGAACGTACAACTATATTTGAAAACTACGCCAGTCCTCCAATCCCAAGTCCATGCACATCTCAACAATCAAATCCCGATTCAATTATTCAAAATGAACCCCAACCTCCTAGGTCTGACACACCTAATATTTCCCCAACTTACGCTCATTTATCTCCCATACGTTCCCCCAAAAGTCAGAAGTTGCATAACCCGCATGTGCAGTATTCTGCTTTTTCTAATAGCTCTGGTTCCCAAGAAAACTTAAATTCAACAACAATCGAAATCCCCTTGGAGTCTCCCACGTCTCATACAGCTACGTCTGATACTCTTCCTGTTAACATGGAAGTATCACAAACCTCTACAAAGACTGCATCGACTGAACCACCCCCACCAGTCGTAATTGCAGGACCATCTTCTCATGTAGCTTCATCCGTTAAGTCAGCTACCTCATCTAAAACTCGCAAAACCGTCGCAACAACTAGGCCAAGAACTCTCTCTCGCACTAGTAGCACCGAATCTTTAGCCTCAAATAAGTCTGCATCCTCGGTTAAATCCACTAAATCTGGTCGTAAAGTCATACCGCCAGCTAGATACGGTCAAAACCAACTTCAAATTACTAAACCGACACCTCAGGTGGACTCTCTTACCTTTGATCCCTTAAAAATCGCACTTGCCAATACCACTATCCAATTCCTTTCCCAGCTTTAAATGTCATCTGTAAATCCTCGTTATGTCATCAATCCTCGTTACATAGTTAATCCTCGTGAAACCAGTCAATCCTCGATAACCCACTAATTTTGGTCACTCTTTTTCACCCTCGTAGATGCCGAAGACTAAAACTCCTGCCAGTGGCTCTGAAATGGATTTGGGATCTTCTCCACCTCATTCAGTAGGGGAAGAAGAGGACGTGCTGAACCTCTTAGCCTCTTCAGCCGAAGATGACCGAATGGACGTCTCCACGGCCACGCCACCTACCCCTGTTTCCACATTGCTCCAATCCATCGTCAAGGGAAGAACCCATCTCGTCGTAGGCCGGTGCCACCCAGTCCAAAATCTATGGCCGATTTCCCAACGTTTCCTACCGACCGGCAAGCCAAAGACGCCTTCACCGCTGCAACTCCTGGAAAAGTCCTTGCGGCCCGTTCTTCCACCAATGGACCCAAGAGCACTAGCGCTGCCAGCTCGTCTCAAGGTGGTCATCCCGCGTCTTCCGGATAATCTTCCCTCTACGGTCAACGTGGCAAATGTACCGGACGGGTACTACTCAACCGTCACGACGGATCTTACCACGTCGGACGAGGATATGCCATTGAATGAAAGATTCCATGCTAAATTGTTTAAGCTCATCAGCCGCAATCGTCCGGGATCAACTGCTTTCCCAAAGAAAACCGGGAAAAGGCCCAAGCCACTGGTTTACTCGTCGTCCGAGGAAGACGAAAAGGAGCACTCTCGTCGGCCCATGTCTACGCTTCTATCGACTCGGCCAGCTCGTCTTACTAGCCCCTCATCTTCGTCACGTTCTGCCGAATCTTCGCGCCCCGGATCTTCTCGTCGACGCACCTCCACAAAAAGTTCCGCCACCTCTTCCAACAAAACCAAGTCCAAGTCAGTGAAACCAAAATATAAAGTCCTCTCAATTTTCCAATCAGGTGACAAACCGTCCTACTATAGGACAAATAAAAACCCAGACGGCCACTCGTCCAAGTCAGACTCACCACCGCCACCGGTCAAAGCACCAAACATGGTGTCTAGAGGTTGCTCCCCTATCAATTTGGCTCCGCAGGGTGACCCAGCAATCATCCTGTGTGGTCCGCCAATTTCGTCTGAGCCGCTGACTTCTCCACCTCCACAAAGTCCTTTGCCGCCAGTTCCTCTCCCGAGCTCTGCAACAAGTCCTGCTGTGGCATCTCCACCGGTCGAACCAGCGACATCAGCGGAGACGGCTCCAGCTAAATCGTCCGCCCCGCCGACATCCCGAATTCCCTTCCGGATTCCGAGAAGAGCGGAGCAACCACCAGCTAGTGCTATCCTTCCAGTCTATTTGGAGCCACCTCTTCCACGTCAGGAAGTCAGGTTCGACAGTGGCAGGTTAGAGCCTCGTCCCTCATTCGCTAGAACCAGTTCGGTTCGTCTGATGGGTATGGAGATACCATCTACACCTCCAGAGGGATGGGGTCGCTTCGGTGATGTTCCACAAGTTCCCGCTTCTACCACGCCCACCGTGTCACAGCCTCATCGTCCCTCTTCAACTCCGACTTTCTCCAGTCTTCCACGGCCATCTTCCATCGATAGAAAGCGGACCTATTCGAAGACTTCGGATCTGCCCTCGCTTCTCCTGATGGATCCCAACTCCATAATTGCACGCCCCCCAGCACTTTGTCCTTGTGGGGTCGGAGGTCACTTCCTCCGGTATTGTGACCAGAGGGTAAAGAAGTCTAGGCTCTTCTCCATTGATGGAGATATAGTGTGTCTTATCTGTAGGGGCCGAGGCCACCTCCACCGCCAGTGCCCCCAGAACAAACGTCGTGAGGACGATGACGACCGCAAGGGTCACCGGTCGTATGGTCGACAACGTCCCAACCATCAACCTCGTAATCCCCGAAATTCTTTCATTTAATCTGTTTTCATGTCCAAAACTATAACGTTTTTACTGTCAAATCTATCCACATTCTCTTCCTTACAATAATTTCAATAAACCTCACACAATCTGCTATTTCACAATAATCCTCTGTTGCAATCCTCGACATATCATTTCAAAACAACTCTCATCGGATGTCTTATTTCATAGATGTGGCCATGTCATTGCTCTATTTGTCATTACTTCGAAAATCTCATGGGCCTCAACTGTTACCAAGTTTATCGTGAACTTCGCCATCAATGTCGTAATATCAGACTCCTTCAAGCTTTTGGCATCACGAAAGATGTAGTTAGTCCTAAATGTCTCTGCCTCATCCAGCGAGGACTGAAGGATGCTCGGCCGGGATTCTATCGTCTTCGAAATCCTTACTACATCCAATGTACTGAAGTTCCTTGTGATTGGCCTGGTCACTTCACTCAACTGGAGGTGGCAACATGCTGTACTTTATGTCGTCATGGCGTCAGCGACGGTCGTTTCCTTAGTAATTCCTTCACAGGTTTTCTCTCAGTCTCATACTCAGGCATGGCCTTCACCACCATTGCGTCACCCCACGCTGTCCAGCAACCTTCGGTCCATATATAAATATAAACTCTACCTTTTCTCAAATTTCCCACCATTATGTCGATATACGCAACGAATGAATCCCTTATAAACAACACTAATTCCCACTCTGTCTCAATACAATTTTTGATATAAAGTAATCCCCGAATTCTCTTAAAACTATTTTTTAGATGTCCGAGTTCAAGAGCGGTCCGTCAGTCAGTTGCCAATGCCGCTTTTTCGATGCATTTTTCTTCAATTGTCACCACGTTTTAACATCACTTCAAATATGTGGTCAAGCTAGAACATCTTTAGGAATTGAAGAAAGCAAGTCAGCTAAGAAACACCTTTGTTGCTGCTGCATCTGCTTTATTGGGCCGCCTGTTTTAACAACCTCCCTTCGTCCACTACGTATCTTGCACTCGACCCCCTGTAACGTTAGATGAAGTTGTGTTAGAAATCAAGAAAATCCTTTCCCCTATTCACACGATTGACAATCCGAAGTAATTATCCTTTCCTTCTAGTAACCCTCGGTCCCACCTAAGATTTAAACCCAATTTTCAATTATGCTCCTCACAATCAATTCTAAATCAATGCGTTCCGTTTGCTTAACTCACGCTTAGCCACAAGCTTACGTTGTCTCGTTACTCTGTGTTGCTTTTGTCTTATGTGCTTGTCCACGTTCGTCTAAATTAACAACCTTCGAAAAACTTCTTAAAGTAATGCCCGATCATATTGGTTATTCCTTTAGATGTCTACCAACGACTATTGTCTTTGGGCTGTCGAAGATCTCCTGGTTGCTAACGTATGCAAGTGTTTCTGGTGCGAAGAGGAAAAAGGAGCCCACCCATATGAAGGGATAGAGGATTGTTTCTGTACCATCTGTCGATACGTGAACCAACTCTACCCGCGCTATCAATGGAACCTCGGATGTCAACCTATGAGATGGGCATCCGAAAAGTGTCCGCAAGCCCGCATACGACTTGGATTTCTGAGCGATCCTTCTCATCAAACTTATCCCTGTGACTGTGGAATCTGCCAGTACTGGCCATTGATCAAAATGTTGAGACCAAGACCCCAAGATAAGCCTCGCGGTTGCATTAGACCTCCCATAGAGTGGAACGAGGTTGTCCTTCACCTTAAACGGCAGGCCTGGAAGATGCCGTTCAAGTTTCGTTATGACGACGACTACGAGGTAACCGAACCTCCTTGCAGTTGTGAAGTCTCACCTCAACTCATGCCATCTCCATCCGTCACCTCTATTGTCGCAACTGACCAAAACTCTTCTCCAATATACCCGCTTCCCTTGTCTGGTTCTCCTTCATTGCCAACTGTCAACTCTTCCACCAATGTCTCACCACTGGCCCTCCTTGAAACGTCTGTGTGTTCGGGACCATCTATGGAGACTCTTCGGCGCCACGCCCTTTCTTCACAGCCATTTGTAGTCTTGCATCGGCTACCAAAGGACACACCTCGGACTGTCAAACTGTCCGATCTCCCTGGTAGTTACCTTTCAACGGTGTCAACCAACTCAACTACCGATGAGGACGAACAACCGATTTATATCGACTTGAAGACGTCTAGTATTGGATGCGGCTGTATAATTTGCCAGGCCTGTGTACGACAGTTCGACGATTGCCGGGAAGTGCGTCGGGCAGTACTCAATTGCGAAAATGCTCTGATGAGATTTAAACTTAAGCCCCGTACCCCTCAATACTGGCGCACTTGTCTCTGTTTAATCTGTCTTTTCTGGAGACTGGATGTCCATTATAATGACTATATTTTCACTTCACGAAATCCATCAGGTTCTTCCGTACCTATTCAAGTGTTCCGCCTCATTAGAGAACAATTAGCTCCAGTACTTCCCCCGTACAAACGCCGTTCTACAAGAAAAGCTAAGCGATCCCGAACCCTTAAATATGTGCTCAGTTCCAGATCTGGTTCATTATCCGTTCAGCCAGTTCAAAACCTATAAGTTCGCCTAAATCATTCAACACTCTGTAACCCTCGAAGAATATTCCGTAAACCTCGTTTCCCACTGTCTGCTATATACTTAAAAGTCATACTGTCACGTTTGCTCTTAATTCACCCGACTTCACTTGTATTGACTCCGCGACTCCCCAACTCACCATGTATCAACTATTAATTTCTTGTCAGTATCTCTCACTCTCCTGTTCCCGTTTCAAGCGGCGGGTAATGACAGCTCGCTGTCTTCTTCTTCTCTTCTTCACTCTATGGTCCAGGTCAGCTAAACTCAATGGCTCTGTCCCCGCCAAAAGTCTGCAAAAAGAAGAATTTGCAAATTAGCATAATTTGCAAATAATGCCCACTTCGGATTCCATCCCACCCGTTTCAGATTCTTCTTCCTCATCGTCTTCTTCTTCTCTTCGACAAGAAGACCATGCCTTCAGGATCCGACATCTTGGATTGACCACTCCGTTCCGGATCACCGATCAATCAAGACCTAGTCTTCTCCTTGTGTCTCCTAGAACACCTCTCAGTTTTTCTTCATAAAAACTTTCAAAATTCTCCAAGAACTTACCTCAGTGATCCCGTAATCCTCGGTTTTCCCCAAAAACTCTATATTTTTCAGTCACACCGTGACATGCATCTTAGAGGCTCAAAGATTTAGGGATATGGTATTGTATTTAATTTCGTAAAGGAAGTGCAAGTCTCCCCAAAATATTTTGAAACTTTGTTGTGAATCTAAGTTGATACCTAAGCAACACAATTGCTATTGCGATTAATGGGTGTAGCTCCGTCTAAGCTGCGCCTTAGTTCAATCTAAGATTTTCGCGCTTACCATCTAAGATTTTACTTTGTTTGATCTAAGCAGCAAAAACGTCTTAGTTAGTTACCAACTAAGCAAAGTTTTCATCTACGCAACTGCTAAGCGCGTTGGTGAATCCGGGCCCATATCTACCTACTTTATTGGATAATTTGGGAATGAAAAGGCTTTTAGAACTGTTAAATAAAGACAAAAATGATCCTCGTAGTCATGAATACCAGTATTTACGTTAATTTTTATTACCTAAGTTAGGGACAAAGGTCAAGCAGGGCTAAGAAGTTGGGATGAACTACCCGAAAAAATTGTTACTTTTCCTCGTGACCTTTGACCTTTCTTGGTGGTCTTTCAGAGTCATGGAAACTCACCAATTTAGTCTCCAAGGGTGCAAGATAATACTTGTTGTGCAATTTGTCTAAATTTTGTTGCTTAACTGTAATTCTTTTAATAAATCCTAAACTGCAAGTAACTTTATGCACAAAGAATTACTTGGAAGGGGGCAGGTGAGGCGTGGTCTCTTCTTAACTAACCCACTTTAACTAGTTTAACCTACACTTACCGATTCCTCGATAAAATCAGAATTGGTGTTTGGCTTTTTTCCAACCTCACACCTGAATACACGCGGAATGGTGACAAGTTTAATGGCCTTCCCACATCTAAACTTAAAGGGTCATATATTGTACATCAAGGGCTTTCGTTCGAAGCAACTTCCCACTAACGTTTCCAAGACTTAGTGCTGTAACTAATTGTCATGTTATTTCTGTAGTTGCTTGTAAAATCTGGACATAAGTAGTAGATAAAAGTTGTGTTCTTTGGAATACAAATTTTGAAATAGCGCTAAACTAAGTTTGATTACTGGCATAACAAATTGCAATGTGCGTGACAAGTTGTGCACACAGAAAACTGGAATCTGCAATGTTATTAGAGATTTGAAAACATTAATGAAAGAATTGCATGACCATTTACCATACCCCTGTACAAGTGAATATTCTTGAATGTCAATGTTTAGAAACAGAGGGTCATGTTTAGAAGTTTTCTTGTTGCGCTATGCTACACCTGCGCTGCAAAAAATACGTGAAAAATATTTTTTCTACCATTTCCCATGAGATGTCTCTTTATTAAATCCCATCGGACATCCTTCAAATCAATGCGAAGAGGATTGATGCTGTTTACCTTGAGCTATGACCACGAGCACATCTGGGAATGTAGTTACGTATTCAGGTGCAATAATGTCTAGGCGGAATGATGTCCCTATGACGGAGATGTACTCCAGTTACATTAAAGTATGCGTAAAAAAGTTAATGCCATAATATTAAATGGTGAATGGGGGGTTTCAGCTGTCAATGTTAGTTGGTCTTGAGGAAGTTAGTAGTGAGGACGCCTTGAACGAAGCATGTGCTTTCAATATTCGCTGCTGTGAGAAAAATCAACTGTTTCCTACTTTATAAGTGTTGCGCCCAAGTGCAGTAGTTTGCGACTTGTTGCAAAATGTTGGCAAACGTTGTAATATTGTGGTGGTCAGCGTTTTTCTTTGTGCTATTCCAGGGATCCGAAGTTGCAGAAGGACGGAAATATGTCACGGTAAAATTTTAATTACTGTTTGTTTTTTGATTCTTATTTAAACAGTTATGAGTACTTATTGAGTCGTTGGTTTAATTTTAAATCCCTGAAACGAACGAAACGCTTTTAGCTTCATAGTTTCGTATTTCAAGGAAGCTAATACCTTCGATTTTCCCTTCGTGCTACGTTTTGAAATTTACAAAATCAAGCATTTAATCTTAAGCAAAGGAAAGTTGATTTGATACCAGCACTCTTTTCACTAGGATTCAACTGACGCAGAGCTTGAGACATGGATCCCTCCAGCGTATCTTCGAGATAACTACAGGATGTATCTTGCTGGCCGAGATGAGGAAGATAGACCAAGTAAGACTTATTCGTTGGAAACATTTCACTAGCCGTTAACGACAACAGTTAAATAAGCGGTACATTGCAACTTTAATACAAACGAATATTTGTATTCCTAGTTTGGATAATGGAATTCGGTAAATGGGATTTCAAGAAAGTCCTTGAAGGAGGGCCGGAAAAAGTAAAAGAATTTGACAAGTATATCGATCAAATAACCTACAGAATCAATAAAAGCCAGTTCCTTAATGTCACGGAAGATAGAGTTGACGGATGGATTTTAATGGCTGATATGGAAGGATTCCGGTTTTATGAATTTCACAGCTTGGACAGTAAGTTACTGCATGTGTTTCGCTTTTTTCTACCGATTGACGTCATAGCAATTATAATTGTAATTGGTTAATTCCTGGCATTTGTTTTGCGTTACGCCATCATCTTATTGTCACGCTATGGTAGATAAAATTAATTCTAGAAAATGAAGACCGAGGTAGTTATGATTAATTGTGCGAAAGGCAGAATGAAACCCTATGGGATTTTTTTCATAGCTTTCAGATACTACCGGCAGAGGGCGCAAGTTTTTGACAATAGCACGGAGCACCTAGATACGGGAATTTTTGTTAATGGTATAAAGAACGCGTAAAACAACAAAAGAATGCGATATCAAGCAAAAAAT
Organism: Sminthurides aquaticus; assembly: GCA_906901655.1. Classification (NCBI taxonomy): domain Eukaryota; kingdom Metazoa; phylum Arthropoda; class Collembola; order Symphypleona; family Sminthurididae; genus Sminthurides; species Sminthurides aquaticus. The sequence goes on from CAJQTT010000010.1 coordinate 4,142,121, forward strand.
TACTAAATTATTTAGTCAGCACATGCTTAAATATTATAACGGCTTGAATTTTGATATTTCCATTTTACATTTAATTTATATTCTTTGAATTGCAGTTGCAGCTCTAGCGGAAGTCCTTTTAAATGCAATGAAGCCATTCATGGGAGAATTTTTTACAAGAGTGGACATTTATGGAACAAACAAAAACGTTTGGCTTCCCAAAGTCTTATCCAAAATCCCTAGGAGCACACTGCCGATGAAATACGGGGGTCTCAATAATATTTAATTCAAAGATCAACAAAGCACTCTCACATCTACATACTTTAAAATTAAGTTAAGCTTTAGAACGCGACGTTATTCAGTTTTGACCATTTTTATTAGCTATTGCTTCGTTTATAACCGCAAAATATACCTAGTTAATTGTTGCAAAACCTTATTTTAAAATTCAAAGGCACATGCTAATAACTTTTACATCCCATTTGTAATACACCACGTTCTAAGCTTGTAACATGTATTTTAAACGAATTGTCCCACGATTGTAGGACTAATACAAGCAATTATAGATCTGTCACTTGGAATTTTTATTAAACAACTTCAAGTTCAACTCGTAATCATCCTACTGTATTTGTATCGGTTAAATAATCGTCCATACTGCTTCTAGCAGGATACAGGGAATTCCCAAAAGTCTCCAACTTCATTTCGCTAAGGCGAACTGCTATAAGGAGCAAGAGAAGTATTTTCCCAAGCGACATTATAATTGGTATAAATACCAGACTCCAAATTTGCAAGTAAGGACTCAGTAGACATGATGCTGCTTCGAAGGCACCAAACACCAGGGTAGCTGTGGCATAGACGGCAAAAATTTTATACAGAAGCCGATGTCTCTGAAATAGTAAATGTTTTTCTTAATTTCAATTGATTGTGAACACTGAGAATCATTTATAATTATTGCAAGTACGTAATTATGCAGTTATAAGTGTTAGATAATAATTTTCACACAAAAAACTTACGTAATATTCTGCTAAAAATGGCAAGATGCTAAATACGAAATCGAATCCAAGGTAAAGCAGGAAGCTTATCGCCTTGAGCAAGATTTCCTCCCGAGCTTCCTTTTTTGTGAGATCAGTATCGCCTAAAAGGATAATAGAATTAAACAAGGGATAGTAAAAGACAAGCTTATACATGAAAAAATACCAGATGGCGCTCATCAGCATATTTCAAGGACGCCATTAAAGCTACGAGTATCAAAACGTTCATGCAATGTAATCCGTCAGGAATTTGTACAGCTCTTACCCTTCCAGGAATCTGGATTCGAAATATAATCTGTATAGATTGATCCAATAATTATGCCCCAAATATCCCAAATCTAAAATAAAATTATTAATAAAATCAGTCCACATTTGACGCTCTGCCCGGGAGTTAAATGCGCTTGCTGGTAAGGAAGACACTTAGATCCGTATTTATTTTAAAATTAAGATGGCATTACCAAATAAAGTGACACCACGGACAAAATCCAACATTTAGATGTTCTGGTACAGCAAGGCATTTTGCTTGCCGACGTGCTTTAAAAATTACACGGCTTAGAAACTACTGCCTTGATAATCCAATTTAATCGAAGAATATTTATTGCCAATTGCCAAACCGGATTCACAGTAAGGCGTTAACCGTTTCATCACATGTCTTCAGATAAATAGCTGAAGTCACTAATGTACGTACATTCTGTATGCATTAGATTGTGGTGGATGAAGCGCGAAATGACGTCCAACTAAATCTGGAAATAATCCCCGGAAATGACTAATGCATGTACACAAGAATTGATTTTATTTAAATCCTTCGTCTCTGAATTGTTTCAGTGCTGAAGTTTACCGACTATACAAGTAAGCTGCTAAGATTGTACCAGAACTAGCAAAATCTTAGAATCGCTTATTATAGCTTAGTTATATTAACAGATATAAAATTATCGTACTCTTCTACGCGTAGTCTTATAGAAGTGGTTCTTTTAAAATGTCTTTAAGATAATATTGCATGAATGACAAGACAATTCCAAGTAAGTACAGTATAATTTTTGGATGGCAATGCAAGCATTGTTGGATCGTTTGGTTAGCAAAATAAAAAAGGATTTTTTAGCTTTTAAGCAATCACGTGTGATTGCAAATGTTAAGGGCATCTAAAATTATCTAGTTATATTTTGATTCATAATTGATGGAGCAACTTTGCTTCAATTCACGTTGGCTAGATTTCTGAAAATACCTTATTTTTGACAGCTCATATCGTGATCATTGTTACAATAATCACTGTGGTTACCATTATTGTCCGTTTTAGAAAAGAGTAACCTAGATAGAACTTGGGTGGGCCCTGACGTGTGGTAGTATCTGTTCGGGTTCTATTTCCAAGTTAAGCAATTAATTTTGGCCGATGAATCTGGATGGGTGATTGCACGGGGAAGCTTCCCTAATCCTGAGTTAGACTACTTGGCTCGGTGGGTGCCGCTTGCTCTGATTATCTGTTTATTCTGATGTCTGTGGAAGGTCAAATTGTAACTCGGCAAGAAACATTGTGTCTTGTTACGATTAGGCTGACGTATTAACAGACGGATGGGTTTATAAGAGAAAGGAGGAGTAAAACAAGCAGCCGGTACGGGGTAGCTAATTTGGGTACAATGCATAATCGGACGAAATAACAATTGTCGTGGCCAAGAACGGGTTGGTCTTATCTGGCTATGCAAAGTCCTCATTAGAGTTCCGAGTCTCTAGTGAGAAGATAGCTCGCTCATAGAGCAGCTATGTAAGCACTTCAAATACGGGTGCATATTACAACCCTGAATGGTGACATAAGGTTAGCCTGCAATAAGTCTTCTCTGGCTTGGGCAGCTCTGGGTCTTCTTTATAAGCGTACTCAGTAGCCTTCAACTTTTTTTTTTTTTAGATAGAACTTAGTATAATTTGTCAGGCTCGCATCAGTCCTTTTTGTAATCCTCTTGTATTATATACTTGCATATATATTTACGCTTCATTAGTCAGTGTTTTATAATACGTTCTGTTAGGTATTCGTACTTCTTGACTCAAGTTCCAGAACCGGTTATACGACAAATAAAATTGCATTATCCGCAACATCAATACTACTAAAACTGTACTAGGGTAATTCCATTCTATAAATATCATTACTCCAAAACACCTTGCAACGAACCATGCGATATTGGAAAATATGCATTGACCCACATAGATCAGCCACGGTAGTAGCCACAAGTATATTTTCTGCAATGTTAAAAGTCCATATGCATCATTGACCTACACCATAAAATAATGCTCTTTTAGAACAGAAATCAAGGTCCATTTACCTTTTTCTCTGCTAGGAAAACCAAGGAAGCACATAGCAATGTAAGGAAGCTAGGATAAACTTCAGGCCGTAGTAGGAACAACCGGGGTTGAACTGTAATGTAACGAAAAGTTGAACTTTGTCCTTGTGTTGCTTCATGTTTAATTGCAAAGGCAAACACTCTCCAGCTTTTGCAAGTGCTTCATTATGATATTTCGTTAAATCCAAATGTACGCATCTATATGTTTGCAAATTATTGTCTTTTATTACCAATACCGTTTGCAATATCTGTGATGATCCCATCCGGTCCCAGAAGGCTAATTACCTGCGAAAAGTAACAGATTTACATAACCATATTAATTTTTCGCGTTCTTCAAACTGCCAAATCCCCAAAAATCTTAAGAACCTCCTTGGATTGTTGTAGGAAATTAGTTGCGATGATTAAAACATATACACAATACTGTAACAATGTTTCGGCTTTACTAAATAACATTTAATTACACTATAACTTACAATTTCAACGGCAGCAAAAACTTTCATTAACGTTGATAAACTTGGAACTATTTCAAGTATACGAACTTTCCCGAATTTGGAAAGAGAAAATCCCTTCCCTGCCATTTTTGTTTCAATGTGTTTAGCTTTAGATACCATACACTTGAATTTCCTCCACTGAATTTAAGACCATTCACAGAATTCGCCGTTGTCCCAATTGCTTATCTGGAGAGAGTTAAAAAAAACAGTCAAATTTTATTATGAGTAGCATGAGCAATGTCGCATAAATCCTTTTGTTAACCTTTACGCCACTATGGAAACAGGGAAAAGAGGAAGTATTGCGATGAAAAAACAGAAAGATTCGTCCTAAACGAATTTATTTTTTTACAAACAGGAAATACTCCCCAGCCAATCACATTGCCGTACAGCGCGTTGATTCCAATAAATGTTTTTATTGGAGCTGCTTCTTTCTTTAGGAGATACGTGAAACTTAGAAATAGGCAATAATATTTACTACTTTTCCTGCCAATTTCATTTAAGTCTCTGATTATTTTTCACCTCTTGCAAAAGGAATGTAAAATGCAGATATGAAAACACCCGTACAAATCTATGAACTACAGTCGTCTCCGTTAAATTCTAACTCTTCAGCTGTTTAGGTGCAAATTAATAATGACCCCAGGCACAAAGATTATATTGTAGAGTGAACTGCATGCATAATTAATGTCACCATTAAACTACAACTTCTTTGGAAGCTTGAGGAGGGGGAAATGTCAGCGACAGAAACTTGACACTCTTATTCAATGTTATTGTTAAATATGCAACTCTAAATAAATCCTATGTTGCCACAGCAAAAACTTTTTCAACAAGTAAAGCCCCTTTAATATTGTGTGCAATATTGCTGCCAGAAATAAATAGTGTAACAGTTAGTCCGCTGAATTAAAACAAAAGAAGAAACGATTCCAATAATCTAAGAACGAATTACCCCCGCAACCGAACCGAACTATATGCACTCACGGTCAAACATAATTTCAGTTGGCACAATTACCCAAATAGTAATTATAAAGCGTATTTGCTTACAGCCGGCTGTGAGAGTGGATAGTTAGTAATAAGCAAGGATTCTTCTCTCAACTCTTAACGTGAATATGAGACAGTGCAATTTGCTAACAGGTGAATACTCGCATTCATTATAGCTCACACTTTAGCACTTTGAAAATGGGAGAGACTAATTATATGATGATTACTTGCTATCGTTTTCTCCAACATTATCTTAACAACTCTTCACATCCACCCGCTGTCCATGCTTTGTGGTCCCTCAAAGATAAATTCTTCTTATCTTTTCTTCCTGTGACCTCAATTTCCACGGTGTAAAGACCAGATAAGCAGTCCGGTAAGGTATCAAGTATTAATGTCCATAGCCATTACCAACTAATGTGTACAGTATCTGCAAATTCTTTATTCTTGTACCGGAGAAGATGTGGTTTTCATTCAACTTTTGATCACGAAATAAGTTGACTGAAAAAACACACACGTTAAAACTACACTGCTTTTAGCAGTTCTCTTGCGACAGATTATACCTGTTGGAAAGATTTAAAAGTCCGAGAGGGAAAACTATGAATTACTTGCGGTAAACATGAGCTAAGTTTTAAACAATTTTGCATACATTATCCTGTAGCAGGTTACTCCATGCATGTGCAAGGTAAGGGGATATTTGCAAAATTTCGCTACGGGAGTAACTGAAGAGGAAACTGTATTGAATATTTTGTTGTTAGGATTCCAGTATGACAGATCAGAGTTTGCTTTTGTGCTCAATGCAATCTCAGGTTTATAACGTGTGTGAAGTCATTCGTGAGGAGAGGAGAGCAAACATATATTAGGATCTGCATGCTTGATGTTGTTGGCAATAACTCTGCTTGCCTAGCAACAAATAAACACCTTGACCATTATGTTTGAGATGAGCTAAGAGAAAACTATTACGAGAATGCATTCACCAAGCCTCAAGTATGAATTCCTCCGATCACGATGCACTTTCTTTTATTGAAGCTACTCGAGTTTACAATGAATTCAATGCAGTATGTTTCGACTTTGTATAAATATACAGGTTAATTAATAGTATTCTATAGCTCCAAATACAAATCAATTCGAGCAATGAATATTGCCGGCTTCAACGCATATAATTTAAAAGCAACGAGTATAATAGTTTCTTCCACTTCATCCACCATGGATACTAAAAGTATGCAACAGATGGCGCCACGGTAAACACGTAATTTCTTCAAAGTCTATAAGTTTATAGACAACTTATAAACCTCAATGAAGTAGAAGAGTACTAGACTCCTCGCATGAATCTCTGGAGATTCGGTACGCTTCAGCTCTTTGTATCTGGCCAAAATGCAGGACGAGAATTAATACTACTGAATTCATTATAAATTTAATACTGTACGGAATATCATCCAGGCCGAGTTCCGTGTGGATTGAAGTGATCGCTATTCCAGCAATGATGAAAATCGGGCTCATGATCAAATAAACGATGAAAAAGTTTTGGAGGCGTCGGTTTTTCTGAAAATAGTAGTCGAAACCGTTCGCGAAAAAGTTTTACTCATAGTTTTGACGCGTCAAATATAAAGGCAAAACTAAGCTAGACTTACGTGAATATCCGCGTATTGCTGAATAATATAGAAGAGGAAGTCAGTGAAATAGAATAGGATTTCCACGATAAACACCCTGATAATGTACATTCTTTTAGCTTCATTGATATAAATTGGGTTATCTGAAAAGAATTCAAAGTTTTTAGATGTACATGTTGATTTTTTGAATTCAGTTGTCAGTAGAAGTCATGTCCAGGCCCTACTCTTTTTTCCTAGAATTATCTTGTGATTCAACAGCATTATATCCCTAATAGGGGGCGCCATAAGGAAACACATGAAAGAAGAGGAAACGTAATCAAGGAAATTACTACAACACCGTGTATTACTCACCTTTCCATCTAGCTGAATCGCAAACTATTGGCAAACGAACCCCGCCTATTAGCATAATCATAAATAGGTCCCACACCTATCAAATACAATCAGAGCTATAAGTCTCAAGCGCCTTCAAGATTATAATTATATATGCATATTTATTTGGCATGGAAGAAGCGGAATACAAGTCCCTAAAGATCAAAGTTTACCACCGCCGGATTCTCTATGCTTTTTCCAGACGAAATAATCAAATTTTTTGTATATTAACTTTTTAATGCTTACAATAGAAAGTGCTGCTAACAAGCCAATAACCCGTTGGTGACAGAGGTTGCCCATTTTTACAAAACCGTCAACTAAATCAAGGACGCTAAATAAAATTCCAACAGGAAAAAGTGACCAACTTAAATTCTACAATTTTCTCTCTTCTCTAGTTAAGTATCGGATGGAACTCGGGAGTGACACGAGTAAATCTCTGTTTCCCCGGTTACGCTAGCTAAGATTAATGATGTTCTAATACTAACTGCGATATATACACAGGGTGTAAATATCATTTAGTTTTATTTCCGGGGACACAATATAATACCCCAATTAGTCATATAGTATCTTCAATATGAGTGTTATTTCCTCTAAAATGCTATCATATCCGCGAGCAGTAGATTTCCTCTGAAGTAGTTGCGGAAATATTTTTTGTTAGCTTATTGGTATCCAAATATGATAGCATGTTATCTCCACGGCGTTAGTGTTTCAAATTATCAGCTTTATGAATTCCGCATAACATATGTGATGGCTTTAATTGAAAATATGATTTGAATTTGATTAGAATAATACAAAAGTAAATTCAATCACATCATCCAATGTAGAACTTAAAGTGTAGGTATAATGCCGCTGTTTGGAAGATAATTCCTTGCATAGCTTTCATTACTCATATGTCAAAGGATGCGCCATCGATTGAGCAAAATGACTTGGTCAATTGACTGACTGCGATAATAGTATTATTAACTTCATTTTTAGACTTTACAAAGTTAGTCTTGAAGCACACGAATAAGATAAACAAGGATTCAATTCTACGTAATTTAGATTGTGTAAATGCTTATCATAAAGCTCATAAAATCGGGCCACACAACGTCTTGAACGTCATTCCAGCTTCATTGAAGATACCATAAAAGCGAAATGGCAGCAGTGTGTGCATTGCCCGTCTCGTTGAGGTATGGCAGGGATTACCATGCGGTCACAACGACCGGATGTGGATGATTGGGCGAGCTAGCTTGCGCCATCTCCATTTGCCGACGGGAGGTCAAAAAGATCATGACGGCTATCAGAATAAGGCCGAGGATTGATGTGATGTAATCAATGGGGCCGGATTTTGACACGAAAATCCCAATTATCCCAATAATTGAGAGTACAAACATAACCTTGAGGAATCGGCTCCATGGAGTAAATAGTCTTGGATTATTCTGAAAAACAGAGAGCAGGTTTACTACACGTGTATTTAAAACATAAAGAACTATCAACAAAAGTTTCACATAGTTCCACCAGAGCGGAAACCAAGTTATCTCAAAGGCAAATTTGCCCTTGGAGATACTCTTCAAGGGTATAGTGCGAAAATGCTTACCCTTTTTTCCGCGAGAATTGGCAAAGAGCAGAAACCGAGAACGATGACGTAAAGGACAATAATGACAACGAAAATTGCGATCGCAACAGCTTTCACAGTATCTGCAGATGACAAAAGAATTAATTGGAGGATACTCTACACCGTCCGACTTAGTTAGAACCGCAAAAGTATTTAAAACTGTATCAGAGATTAGAGATGACAGATTCATCTTACCCCTGCTTTCAGGATCTGTTGCATTGTCGTCCAGGACTTGATCAATGGTTGTAATCCCGATTATGGCCCCCACGATTCCCACGAGTATGTTTAGCTATCGGTTCAAAACAACTTGAACTGTTAAACGGGTTGTAACTCGGCACAGTTTTCAAAAGCTTTTAAAGAATTTTATTTCATTAATTCATTGCTCAGGCTTCAAGAGACTTTTTTTAAAACTTACGATATAAATTATAACCAAAACGAGTAACCAAGCTCGGTAAGATCCACATGGACATCCGTCTGCCATTTTTTACTTCGGATCAAACGCTAAATAAATTGAAAATTGCTGACCACGTACAAAATTAAACCAAGACGTTTGTAAAATTAGCTTTTTTTTTTGAATAAAATTCTCAAGCTGATTCCACTGTCACCGTTACCACTGTGTAGAACTTGAATGAAATGCATTTCTAGTTAATGGTTACAGTTATAAGAGGTAGTTTTAAAAGTTTCCGATAAGATAAGAGGATGATACTTTTATCATCCGCCTAATCGACTAGGTATGTTCAATGTCGAGAATAATGAAATGAGCATGTGAAGTTTCGGAGAAAATGAGACTCAGAGGATCATAGTTCATAGTTATGACAGTTCTATACATCACAACGGAGTTTTCGACTCAAATGACGTTCATTATGTTTTATTGCCATGACGTCACTGTTGCACCTGCTAATTGCGATTTTCCCTGTGGGAACCGTTCATGATGACTGCATGGAGTTTTCAAACTAGCGTCCGTTCCAGGTATCCGAGACAGCCAGTTTACCGGCTACAGCTATGCATGCTTTCCATTCAGCTTGAAAAACGTTTTTGTCACCCATAACTCTTGATTATGAACCCAAAAAAACTTCTTCCACCAAATGCGCTTCTGCTGCTGCAAAAAACCTTGAAAATTCATGAAACTATAACTATACACCTGCACTTAAATTTTAAAGAACAACAAGCTTAACAGGCGTCTATCTAACATGACTTGAAATTGCCAAGAGAAAAATATGTATTATCATGTAGAAGTTCCTAATGACTAACAGCATTTCTTAACGCTTTAAATTACCTCCCCTTTAAATACATATTACATTTGAAAATATTGTTGTAAAATAAATAACGAATAATCCTTTTCTAACGATTAATTGTAGTTGTATGAGATGTGTAAAATAGATGGCGATTACTAAAGGCTTGGTTAATTGAGTAATATAGTTCCGCTAGAGGTCAATCGTAGTGTTCAAAACAAAACGTTAAGCATTTTCATTAAAAATTATTATAAAAAGTAGTGACGCGGCGCTCTGTTCCGTTGTACGTTCCATGACGTCAATACACGTGTTTCTTTATCGTCTGATGTTATTTAAATTGCTTTATAATGTCTTTAAAACAATAAAAATAGTCTGGCCGTTTGGCCAAGCCTCATAAATCTAAACTTATATCCGGGATTTCTTCTAGTTCACCGTCAGCTCCTGTTCCGCAAGTCTTCAGTTTAAATAAATATGCGAAAAAATAGTAGAATAGCTAACACATTATTATATTACTCGTGTCGTTAAGATATTAATCAAAATAAGCATTACAACAGCAACCAGCTACTCCTCCATATCTTGCTCCATCTCCTTTTGCCGATGGTAGCTCACCTGAATCATGCCGGCAGCTAAAAGAATAAGGGCTATCGGAATAATCATATATTTAGTAGCAGAAAATATAGTCCAAATAAAGAGAACAATCATGAATACAATATAAACAATCAGAACTATAATCCATGGAGTGAATAAGCTTGAATTATTCTGAAAAAAAACGGAAACAGTTTTAACGCATATAATTGTATTGTAAGGAAAAATTCGTATTTCCTCACACTTCCCGTACAGCGGTAGTCGGTAGTAGTGAGCTGTATAAATCTAATTTGCCATTGTAGGCATGTCAAGGGTGTGCAGTGGCTAAGCAATTACCCTTTTTTCTGCGAGAATTGGTAAAGCGGAAGAGCAAATACTACTTGCGAAAATGATCGCCATCACAATTATAATGGCAATAACAATTTCCTCCGCGAAAGCTAAAATAATAAACTGGAATTAATTAATCCTTTTAACACAAGTCTTAATGTTGTTCTTAGATCGGCATACCTAACTGTATAGAGAATAAATTGTTTTCTGATGAATGTTGGCCATTTTTAAATATAATGACCATAACTATGCATATTACAACCATGAAGCCATTCAATCCCTAGAAATTTGAAAAAAAACACGTGTACGAGTATATACGCATGGGCTACACCTTTTGGAACAATGTTGAATGTCATTAATAGCTTTCAAAGAATTAATTACAAAAATCATTTTGTAGATTTAGTTTAAATCTTTTCTAAAATTCATACCATAAAAGCTATAACCATCCAGAATAACCAAACTCGATATGTTCCACCCAATGGACATTCGGCTTCCATCTTTTGAATCTTTTCCTCAAAATTAATAGCACTTGTAAAACCCTTGTTCACATGTAGTTGAATAGCTGTTTAAGTGCGTATTTAATTAGCTCGTCCTCTAAAGCCCTTCTAGCCGTAAGGCAAATAGAGTAATCATTAATTACATGATTTAATTTTAGCGGAAATTATTAATATTAGGCGTCATAGTAGCCAAATGATTACAAAGTCTTGCCCACAAAACGTAGAATGCTTTGCATTGACATTGTAAACGCTGTATTATAAATATTGTATGAAAATATGAAGAGTTATTTATGGCTTAGGTATGAAACGTTCAAACATCTAGAACATATAAAGCGGAATATAACTAAACCACACACATACTTCACCACTTACGAATGATTAAACAATTTACAGCTGTGTACTGCACATATAATTCCTACGAACCTGAGCAAATCTTCTGAAAAGTTTAAAAATTTCTCGTTGCTAATATGACAGCAGATTCTAGTTTTTACCAAAGAGATTCATCCATCATCACTAAATGCTTTCCCTTACATTTACCTCGATACGATTATTACATGAAACTTGGTTAGTCATTAGTTGAGCTTAGGTGCGCTAGAGCTCGATCGTATTATTCAAATACAAAAATAAACGTTTAGAATTTTGATTAAATAAACAATAGGAGATACTGTTTTCCGTTTTACGTTTCTTGACGTAACTCAGGGTATTTCTTCGTCGTCTGATGTTTTTCTCAATTTAAATGGCTTTACAATCCCTTTCAAATAAAATGAATTCATCGAGTCAAGCCGTTCGGGCGAGCTTCATCCTTTAATCTTGTTTCTGGTACTGGTAGTTACTCTGGTCCATCCGCACTTCCTGTTCCTGAATTGGCCTCAAGTCTCCAGTTTCACTAAATATACAAAAAAATAGTAGAATAGCAAACATTATTGCATTACTCGTGTAATTTAAGCATTAGCAAAATCGAAATAGCTAATTACCCTGCAACCATGTGGGGTGGAATGGCTAAAATGTTATTTTGATACATCTCTTTTCGCCGGCGGAAGCTCAAAAAAATCAGGGTGCTTACATAAGCCAAGGCACCGATTTCTACGACAAACGCATTGGTTTTAGTCTCTTTATGTTTTACTATGATCTGAATTAATTCATAAATTTGGCCTAAAAGAGACAGAAACAGAAATACAATCCATGGAGTGAATAATCTTGGTTTATTCTGAAAAAACAAACAAAACAAGTTTAAAGCATTCTGTAATACTAAGAAAAATATATATTTCCCCACACTTCGAGGGGAGCGGTAGCGAGATACCTAAAGATAATCTTATAAATTGTATTTCCCAGTGTAGTGGATAAATTAATTACCATTTTTTCCGCGAGAATTGGCAAAGCGGAGAAACCGAGACCGATGACACAAATTATAAATGAAATAATTAAAGGGAGAGTAATATCTTTTGGTTCTGTCTCTCCTAAAATAATAAACTGGAACTAATTAATATTTTCAACACAAATCTTAATGTTAATCTTGGAACGGCAAATCGTTTTGGAAAATCTTGGTTCAAGCACGGCCTAACGCAACGACATTTAACGTAGCGCAGAACTGTATCAGAGATTGCAAGTTAAGTAGGTAAGAAAAGTTTTGACCAAAATGTCATACCTTTTTCGGAAAATAATGGTTTTAAAGCGTCGGCAACTGCAGTTATGCTGAGGCCAAGTATACATGTAACAGCAAGCAGGCCTGCGGATATCTGGAATTTCGAAAAAATCTTGTACTTGTAGATATATACACGCACATATCTTTATCTTTACGAACAATGTTGAATGTCAACAACAGATTCAAAGAATTAATTTAAAAAAATTATTTTTCAGATTTAGGCTAATCCTGTTCTAATATTCATAAGTTACCATTGAAAGTATAGTCATGGAGAGTAACCAAACTTTGTAGGTTCCACACGGACAACCGTCTCCCATCTTCACTATTTTGCCCAAGATTAATAGCACTTGTAAAAGGTGAACTAGTTCATAGCTGAATCGGTGATTAATTGCGTACTCAATTACGTTATCCTCTAAAAAGCTTCTAAAAAAAGTATCTGGAGAAAAGGTTCTTAAATAATGCAATTAAAAAGTATGTGTAAAATTATAAAATTATATTTTAATTTTAGCGGAAATTATTAACATTAGGTGTCATGGTAGCTTCCAAGTTTGAAAAGTATTACAAGCAAAACTTTCACTATAAGGAGTTGAATAGTCTGTATTGGCATTATAGGCTACGGCTATTATGAAAATGTTGAGTACGCTACATTTTATGGATTAGCTGAAGCGTTCAAAAATCTGGATCATATAAAGCGGAATAGTGTATGTTTAACTAATTTATCAGTATATGTCACATGCAAGTATATTCCCGGCTTACTATTGATTAAATAATTTACAGCTGTACCAATACACTTTAATTCCTATAAACGTGAGCAAACACCCTGAAAATTCCTCGTGACTAATGCAACAGACCTTAGCTAGCATTTATTTATGTTTACATTCAGTAAAATCAGTAGATGGCGCTCCATCATCAATAGATCCTGGACAAACGTTTGAAAGACAAGAGAGCAAAGCATTCACTGTACTTTAAACAATTTCCTCCAGAAACTCAGCGCTGTATGAATCACATACGTTTTTTTAACGTAACTTTACATGGGCGTTTGGAATTGATCGAAGAAAAGCTTTATGTCCCACGCTTTCGCACAATTGATGAAACATTGAAACGGACATGATTCATCTTGGTTACAATTACCAATACCTAAATCTGAGATTACCGAGGGAAAATAACCATGTTCGTAACTACAACAACAATAACTCATAACATTGCTTGGGCGAATAAATTGTAGGCTGTCAAAGAGTATCACAAAAAAGCAAGTGGTATGTAGAAATGTCGTAAGAGAAAACCAGGGATGCAAATATTCTAATGGCAGTGTAGTTTTTGTTGCGCATCACTAGTAATTAATTTATTGTAAATTGTAATAATTAGAAAATTGCTTGAATTCTAATGCTTTCCTTATAAACATGGAAAAGATGTCTTAACGGCAAGTATTTACCGCTTGCATCGTATCATATCATTATTGCTCCATTTCTCATGTACAGAAATTCAAGGAATAAACGATTAACAAGAAGTTTATTCTTAACCTTTTCAATACCCCATAAATTTCAGCTCGCCGTCGCCATGCCATGTCCCGCGTGTTTGCTCAAAACTTCAAGTTTTTGGCAGTTATTTGTTATTAGCAGCCCGACTTTAAAAATTCCCTGATGGCAATTCTCACCATTGTGAAGCTTGGTAAAAACGCTAGCTATGGCAACGAATTTTGATTTGTCTCAGGGTTGAGACAAATGCTAATAGCGATAGAAAGCGTTTGTCTCATTTGCGGTACAGGTGGGTCGAAAAGGTTAATTCTACGAACCGGGGCTTGTCCCAAACAATTACATACCCTCCCTCTCCACCCTGTGTCCAAAATTTGCGACTTTAAAAATAATGAAGTTGTTAGGATACGGCTTTCCTATTTATACTTGTTTTAAGTATTGATTTAACTTTTAAATGGATTTTATTTTAGAATCGATTTAATTTAGAATCGATTTTCTACTTTAAACATAGTCGCTTCACCTAGGTAACTTAGAAAGTATACATTAAATCGCCCTACCGCCGGCATTATTTTCTTGTCGCTTCACCTAGGTAACTTAGAAAGTATACACAATTGTAATTGTGACGGGACAGTCCCGGTGAAGTGGAATTCCCCAGCACGCCATCTAGCGTAGGAGTGCTAAAATCACTTTTTGCAGCGTCCCTTCTTCTCCAATTATATGGGCCACTGTTAATAATAGCGGACTGCATGAGAAGTCAGTGCTGGGAACAAGAAGCGGCATAGACACAATATCGAATACGCTGTGAATGGAATTAAAATTACGTTCAAGGGTTTTGTGATACTGAAGCGATTCTTCGCATGCAAAGGTAGTTTTCTCCCGGTATAAAGTCAGGCTTTGATTGAAATTAAAGCTATTATAATCAAAACGATTAAATGATACTACGTATATTATTTAAATTGTTAAATACTACAGCTGATAAAAGTTAAACTGTTTGATGACGAAACACAAGAGACAGGATATATTAATTAGATTCTGCAAGAACAAAGTAAATGAATATATTTCTCGGACGAAATACAAAATCCAACAACATCTTCGCGCTATTCTATGGAAATGATTCTATACGTTTTCAGGTCATTACAACAACCATAGGATAGCTCGGCATGGGAGATCCAATTTGCATCATTTCTCGTCTCCGACGAGACGTTAAGATAATCATTGCAAACAGTATAATGAATCCTACGATTGAGTTTGTATATTCCACATCCCCAGATTCACCAAGAAACAAACCGATTATTCCAAGTAACGAGAAGAAGATCATAAACTTTAAGAATATGCTCCAAGGGCCGAATAAGTTTGGGTTATTCTGTTAATTAAAAAACCAATCGATTTGTGTTAGACTTCATAAAAGTTAAATGTACGAGTTTTGAATTGTAACGCTTCGTATTCGTAAATAGATTAGGTGTGTACCCTTTTTTCCGCCAAAATTGGTAGCGAGCAGAAACATAAAACTATGACATAAGCCAGTATTAGAAAGATACATGTTGCAATCCCGATATCTCTCGAAGTTTCTGAAAAAAATCCATAATACGTCTTTAACTGTGTAACTTCATGAATTCTTACATAATTTTAGCAATTTTGGTCTCTATGACCTAATTAATATTATAATTGTATACATTTAACCAACTTGACATAGAGGGCAGAAATAAGAAATATCTTTCATCCGAAAATAGATAACATAAACTAGAAATTTTAAATGAAATTTTACCGTCATCTTTATCTAGGTATTCATCCAAATTAGATAGTACGACGATACTGGCAATTATCCCTATCATTGAGTGTAGCTGCATTGAAAAGAAATAAAATTTATGAGATTTCAACGGTTCGCACACTTTATGGGCTGTATTCATGAGCTAATTGCAGCGATTACAAGTTTAAATTGAATTAAAGAGATTCTCATTATGTTAATGTGTACTACATAGACCTTACAATGTAAAGAACGACAAGGACGAATAGCCATCCGCGGTTAGTGCCGCAAAAACATCCAGCCATTTTTCAAAAAAGTTGTAACTACGCCAAAAACTTAATTTTAATACAAGGATTTGATTTACTGGGCTTCAAACTAGTGCAAATAGTCAGAAAATTGTTACTATCAAAGAACAGCTGAGTGAGACGACGACGACAGGGAAAACGAATCTGCCATAGCCCGTCAACCTACCCTACAATAATTCCGATTAGATTACATAAATGCGTTATGCAGGGAAAAACAATATCTGTGTTCAAATGGTGCTTTGATAAGATATGCTTGCGGATTTGCGAAATTAAAATTAGATAAAATATACTGTAATTATTTTCAGATAACCTTGAAACCACAAGTGTTAAGGTGAGTTGATAAAAGTCCATTTCCTCTATTCCTGATACGACCATAATGTAACGTACACAAGCTAATGCTATATCGCTAGTAGCAGTACTCACATAATTAGACACATAAGTTAATTAATAACAAGACAATCCTAATAAGTTCAGTGCAACATTTGATATTAGGCAACAAACTCAATTTGCGAAGCACCCTCTAGGAACACGTGCTGATTTAATAAAGTTTAGCTGCAAACTTTGTGTGCATTCAGTAAGCATCAAGAAATGTTTCAGCATCCACTCGGATGTATTCTTGCCATAATGACTTGAATTTGTCCATCCCGAGCACGGGATACAACCATTGTGATTAACAATAGAACAATAGCTCCTGCTGGTACGACCCAGATGGCGACAATTTCGCTATGCAAACCGCCCAGCAAGCCCACAAAGACTGCTGACAGGAGAAGATCCCCCATGAGAATGTATGTCCGCCAAAGTCGGTTCCATCTGTCCCACTTTTCCTTCCGGATGTTCTGAAAGTTCGTAAAGGTACACAGAAAATATGTGCCAAAATTATTTAACAAAACTTCAGAATATTGGTAGATGGCGTTAAAATCATATACAAATTACGAAGAATACCCAATTACCTGGACGACGAGTCTCGGAATCTGAGTTTCGCGATACCACGAACAGAGGGCGAACAGAAGACTGAGCGTGCGATGAACTATTGATCCAATTGTGAGACCCAAAGTTATCCATTGTTCCCTTGAAATATCTTTGTTCTGCTCTGATGTTTTCGCTAGGATCGTTAATAAGAGCTGTAGTTCAATCGGCGAAAAATACTAAATTCTATGCATGCCAATGTCAAGCTTTACTTACAATCAAGGTTCTTCATAGCCGAACTGGTATATCCTGGAACAGGTCTCTTCGTGTCCAGTATATTCTGAATGGATACAATCGTCCAAATAATTCCCATTACAGAAAGAACCTTTAAAATAGCAAAAACATAGTATCTAATTGAGACAATTAAACTACAAAAATCATGGATTAAACGATATCATGTGTACGTCAGAGCATCATAAGTGGAGATAGCGACATCTGGAAACCGCGCTACTGCATTTTGTTTATAACATAACTGGCTTACGCAATAATGAGACACAAAGTACAGGTTCCAACAACGGTACGTCCCAAGATCACATTCGTTCTCATTCGTCACTTTATTCAGAGCCTTGTAATCCACCCCAACTCCAGAGAGCGCTCTGTATCCCAAGTAATGTTCCTGATCTGAAACTTTGATTAGAAGCTTTATAATTTATCCTAAAATACTAAAGTTAAATTGAGAAAAATAAAGAAATATCTGGTAATCGGAATCCGGAACGGCGCAATACCCGGGATTATTTCGAATAGTTGACCCTGTCCGGGAAAGACTTGATTACGATCCATTGTTTCACCTTCGTCAGGCTGAGGTCGTATCTCCACGAGGCGACGTGAACGTGAAGTGCCGTAAGGTAAAAAATTAAATAATGAGAAGGTCAAAGCTGGCGATATTCCTGAGGAATAAATTCCATTGGACGACATTTTGTTTGTACGGGTGAAATTGGAATTTAATTTCACACTGTTCAAGGCGAGTCAAGTTATAGAACAAATGAAGACATGAAAACTACTTGTAAACTGACTGAGCATTAAACGTTGAATTGAATCGATTAAAAGAAGTGAACAAGGAGCAATCACAATCCTGGTTTTCTCTTCTTCAAGACATTTTTTTCTTAATGTAATCACTTCAAGCAGCATCTTGAAGCAAGGATTATCGATTTTATGCCAGCAGGAACAACGTGTGACGGGCAGCAATAGTATAATATCTTTTAAAGCATTTGTTTTGTTATATACCGGTTCTCTATTTTTATTCACTTGCTTTATAACAGTAGATACATGTAGCTTTTCGGCGCGGATGATACTATAGAATACTTTAAGAGAAATACTGAATTGAAAACTACATAATATTAGCAGCCGCAGCGTGAGGATTTATTCGTAGAAATGCCCTCATTTCCTTTTCCCGACCGTTTGTAACGTACAAAAGCCCGAAAAGTATGAAGACGTCCAAGACGGACAAAATGCTGTTTGCGATATCCCCGGCATCGATGGCACACAACTGAAATATAGCGCGCAGAATTGCAAAAACCAGAACTACTTTCAAATAATGCTTGAAAGCTTGAAATAGCCATGGATTTTTCTACAAATTATGCAAAAAAAGAATATTAATTAGGATGAATTTACAATGCTGAATAACGGATTTTTATCCCACTGCATCAGAATAGATTCTATTATATATACTTACTCGAACTTCTGCAAGAATTGGCAATATATCGAATACAACGTTAAGCCCGCGTAAAACTAAGCCGGCGATCATGTAACCGCGGACCAGATCCCTGGTTGAAGTGCTCACTACACTTACAATACGTCATGGATGATGCATCAATATAATGCATAAAGTATCATCATATAAATAGGCATTTATCAAATAATGAGACTAAAATTAACCTTTTGACACTAACGTTAATCTGTAGCAAGAAATAATAAGAAAATCTGTTTACCTGTATCCAGAATCGGTTCATTCACGACCGAGTTGATAAGAAGTCCAGTATTGATGATCGCGGCACCCTGTGGGTTCCAAGATTTTGCATAAATTAGAATTTTAAAATCAAAAATCTTTGCATCTAGAAAAATGCTTACCCAATGGATTGTGATAAGAGTTATGAGCCAACTACGATAAGTGCCAAATCTGCATTCTTCCCGTTGCAAGCTTTTTTGTACGAAAGCAGGGTCCGGAAAATATCCGCCAGAGGGAGGGGCAAATCCGGGATAAGTTACTTGTGGAGCTTTGAGAAAAATTAAAGCCCTTTTGAAAAATATTGTTCAGGTTAACCTGTTTTTGAAATAATACATGCATATATTCTTTAAATTTCTAATTCAAGTCTTACTTTGGAACATTATGAGTTGCAATTAGACGGAGCCCCGTCCATCCATATTATATGTAGGGTAGTTTTAAACTTTTAAAAAATCGCTAAGCTGGAAAAAATCCAACTGGGCACGGGTAGGTTTTCAAAGTGAATTGCTTGAGAAACTATTTTCGTGTCACCGGGTTGCACATGGTATTTATTGAAATACAGAAGTTACAACCCTTAAAAACCCAATTCTTGCAGGAAGCTCTGCATATTTATTGTCAAGAGTCTTGAAGAGACTTTCTAAAAATCAAGTAAATGTCTGTATTCTGTCGCTCAAAAACTTATGATAATTGTCTTATACCTTCCTCCACAACTTCCAACAACACTGCAAATGCTTAAGCCACGCCGAAGTGAAAGCATGAGTTCTGGAAGTTGATATCGAGTTCTCTGTAAATATTTACGGAATAATCTCGAATAAAAAAAGTCATATCGATTTTATTACTGGATCTGCACTGGACATTTACGTCTATATTCAAGGGCTCTTGGCTGGACAAGCCTTTTGGTCTGTTATGTATAAGTGTTAATGTTGGATGCATGATATTAAAATTGTGGAATGGGAATATTTTTAACATTTCAAGCTGCAAGAAAACATCCTTCAAGGACAGCATAAGCATTAGAAGCAGCCATTCTCGCTGTGGAATCACTCCAAACTTTACATGAAGCTTGTCTTGCATGGTACACGAAATGTAGCGTTCATAGATGTGATTAATAATTAAATACAGTTTATGTATGTATTTCTATAGTACCAGGGATCAAGTTTAGATAAAGCTTCAATAGTCTTATGTCTTTCCTGTCACTTCTAATAATCTGTCTCAAAGGAAAACAACTAAGATCCAAGCTTCTTAAAAAACGTAGATCCAAATTTAAATTTTTCAAAAACTTTTTATTTTGTAAATTTAATTTTTTAAAAATTCAAATTTAAATTTGTTTATGAAAAAGATTCAAAATTTAAATTTAGCTGGGCATAAGCTACACTACGGTTTTTATTACATCAATTACTTTACTTTAATGCTTGCTTCACTCGCAACCATTTTTGCCTTGAAGCCTCACAGCAGCTTCACTGTTTAAACGTTTTCTCTTAAGAGCACTGCTAGGCGGACCTATAGTTTCCAGTGCTAACTGTTTCTTGTAAAAATGACTAACTAGTTTAAGAAGAACAGAATTAGCTATGAAAATTCCACAAAGTCCCACAGACGTCCACATATTTTCAGGATTTTTCCAGTCGCGAATTAAATCGTAGACTTGATCCCAAACTAAAATGATTAGGTAAATTCTCCATGGTTTGAGGTACTTAACGTCTTTCTGAAATCAAACACATAATTTACTTGTAATAAATAAAAAAAATCCTAGTTTCAATACTACATACAACTCTAACGTAATATTTATGCAGCATGAGTCTCATTTTGTTTCAAAGAAACTAATGCACGTGTTTTCAACTTACAAAAATTGTGGCTAGTATTGGAAATCCTACTGCTAAAATATCAATTGCCGAACGGATGCTCATCACGATTGCTCGGTACTGGACAATTGCATCATTCAAGCGAACTGCAAGAAGAATATAATTAAATTAAAATATATACTGCCTTACATGCTCCGCAAGTTACTCTTAAACACATTCAAAGTTCAATGAAAGTGTAAAGCGCAGAAATAACTTGGGTAAAAAATTGCATGTAAAATATTCTTTAAGCTTGTGTCCTTACAGTTCTCTTGGTGCTGTGATAACGTTTCTAGATCTATTTCATTAACTAGGTATTGCATAAAAGTGGCATTTCTTGCTTCCATCCCTCCTTCTGAAGCATCATGAATGTACAATGACATCAAGGTCAACGATATCAACTGAAAGATTAAATCAAGGTTAATAAGAGGATATCAAATACTGTTTTCTGTTGGATACATAATACATACTTTAGTTACCACAATACATCCAAAAATGCACCTTGCTGCTCATCCTTCAATCTTAAAATTTCTGTAAACTTACCAAATGTACAGAGATGAGGATGCAAAAAGAAAACTTCAAACAGGAACACGCCATCTCTTATTGGGACCCTGATGCAGTGACAAAAACAGCGATAGAAAATCCGATTTTAAGCACCAGGAAAATCAATTACATCGTAATCTTTAACACCACAATTTCGAAGTCAGGGTGTCCGACACTGTTACTTTCCCGATTAAAACATTAATTAATTTCTGAAGTAAAAATTATTAAATTCTAAATTCTAACCGTGAACAGACGGACTGAAAATTTCACTTTTATTGAATAGTACTAACACACATTGATTATGTCCAGCTTGTTTAAAATTAAAATATTCTTGCTAAAATCAATGCAAATAGGGTCGACCTAACCGACTTTGAGCCACTAAATACTATCGGTAACTGATCGGCAAGCACTCTGTATGGTTATGACAAGTTAATCTTGTCCACAACTAAACTCTCTCATGGATTCGAATCAAATGTGATGAAGCTAAAACTCTGAGACATCTTGACACTATCCCTGACCCTGCCAATCCCTCTTCGTAAATTACAAACACAAACATGACTAAGAGTAGATTACATTTAACACCCTATTAAATAAACTTTTTCTTTTCAAAGAGAATTTATCCTTTATATCCCCTTGTCTTTGTTTACTATGGATTTGTGCATGTAATAGCTTCTGGGGACATGATAATGCTACATGTTCTATGGTACAGTGAGTAGATATGTTGGAAAGAGGATCATGGTGATCAAGTAGCTTTGCAATTCCAAGAACCTGCCTCACAAGAAACGAGATAAGCCGATCCTTCACACAGACTCCCCTCAACTCTCATCCTGACAGTTCGCGAATTTTTGGAAACGGATTAAAGTATTTATGTTTATGAGTGCAGTGCATAATAGGTGTAGGTATACATAAGTGTCTTCAGCGATTTGGTATGGCAAGAAGACAAAAAACCTTTGAAAAACTGCATAAATTATCGCCATAAGTGAATGGAAAATTAATAAATCATGAGGAGCGAAAAACTTGAACGCATTCAAATGAAGTTCACTTTCGCAGCTAGATTCCGTTCCGGGACACAAAAGTCGCAACGTCCTTGAGAGATTGCAACGCGCCACGACAGTTGATCTTATCAGAAATTAAGTACGATGCCTAAGCCTAAGATGATGATCTATAAAAATTTAATGCTTGAGGCAGAGCTGATAAAGATAAATTCAAAGTTTCTCCCACTTTGAACCAATGGCTATTCTTGCTCCTATTCTAAATATAAGCATTACGATTAAAGCAAAATTGCTTGCAAATGTTGTGTTTAAGATGCTATCGTAAAGAATTATTGTAGGATTTGATGTCGGTGACTTGAATGAGACAGACAGACGTTTCTAATCTGAAGAATAGATTGGAGATCACACTCAACGCTGTGTTCACGCTGGGCCACTCACGCGGATGTCAAGAATCAAGACAATCGTTGAAGGTTTCTTAAGATTGGAATTGCTTGTGAGTTTGCAAATTGTATTTAATTGGTACGAGACAAATCTGACAGCTTTCACGGCGACGTGAAATATATTCCTGATTCTAACTTATTTGCAAATTGACCTTGGCTGTTTCGTTGATTTAGGCGAGCCATGTGGAAAGAGTGGAAAATGTTACCAAGAACAAGATTTCAAGTTCCAAAGGTACATGTAATAAAAATGAGAAATATATATTAGATTAGATTGAAGCACTATAGCGGGTTTGTGGCAACAACTGCTAACAATACTAGGGTTACGTCAAGCCCTAGGGCAAATTATTAAGAATTTAAACAAAATAGGAGAAGAAGAGAACTTAAGACGCTTTGAAATGTATTCAAATTAATCTTTCCTTGGGCCTCTTTAATCGTTCCACAAGTATGACCGTTATTAGATTCCCAAAAACACTGCTAGTGTTATTAGCTCGTGCTGCTCATGCACTCGCTTATGTTTCTTAAAATTGTGAATTGTTACGGAGGAGAAACTGGATTTACATGGGTGAAAAAGTTGTGAATCTGCTTTCTGGCAAATCACATGGAGTAGTGTCGTCCGACTTTATAAATGACTTGAATATTTTCAAGGTTATTTAAGAGAGTGGAAAAGAGAAAAATAAGAAAGAGAGATGAAATACTGTGAATATCTTGCCATTTAGTAATTGCCGTTGATCATAGCCGTCGTCTCTTGTCACGTAATTACTTGGATCGTAAATTATAATTTGTTTATTGGGATTCTCGTGAATACGTTTTTTCTTGAAAACTATGATGAGAAGCGTGTAGATTAGTTTTACGGGTTTTAGCGTTGCTTTCAGCTTTCCGGATTGCTTTAACTTATAGAATAGAGGCTGCTAGGATACAATCTACTGCAGTTCAAGGCGATTAATTTAAAATTTATTACTGGGCGTCGCTGTTTTTGTCGGCAAACATAGCAATAACATGTAAAAATCATTGTTAGCCGTAAGTGGCTGCCGGCTGGGATGAAGCTGCAGTACAATATTTGAGCTTGGGATGATAGCCAGCAACTGAAACAAAAATAATTTTGGAGTCGCAAAAAACAGGTGTTTATAACATTGATCTTATGTGAATGTAAAACTAGCTTTGCTGCCCGGTTCGTCAAAGTGAACTCTGCGATGAAAAGGCGTTATAAATTCCTATTTTGAACTTTGCTCACAATTCGGAATTTTTTAAACGACTTCCAAAATCATGAATTTTGAAAATCTGATATGACAATAAATAAAGCCTTTTTGAAAATACGATCATAACGAAACATTGATGATACTTTTTGCAAAACGCCCCGCGGCTGCACAGACAAACTTTTCTTTCAGACTCAAAATTTCGGCCATATCTGAGATTCAGATTTACCACCATAATTCCAATTCTCCAACCATATTTCATATTCGAATATTCAAATTCAAATATTCAAATTCAAATATTCAAATTCAAATTCAAATATTCAAATTCAAATTCAAATATTCAAATTCAAATATTCAAATTCAAATATTCAAATTCAAATATTCAAATTCAAACATTCAAATTCAAATATTCAAATTCAAATATTCAAATTCAAATATTCAAATTCAAATATTCAAATTCAAATATTCAAATTCAAATATTCAAATTCAAATATTCAAATTCAAATATTCAAATTCAAATATTCAAATTCAAATATTCAAATTCAAATATTCAAATTCAAATATTCAAATTCAAATATTCAAATTCAAATATTCAAATTCAAATATTCAAATTCAAATATTCAAATTCAAATATTCAAATTCAAATATTCAAATTCAAATATTCAAATTCAAATATTCAAATTCAAATATTCAAATTCAAATATTCAAATTCAAATATTCAAATTCAAATATTCAAATTCAAATATTCAAATTCAAATATTCAAATTCAAATATTCAAATTCAAATATTCAAATTCAAATATTCAAATTCAAATATTCAAATTCAAATATTCAATAACAAACGTTACGTTTTTGGGTGTAACAAGCAAAAGGTTAGTAAGCGTTAGCGCCAAATACCAATAGCACCACTGTATTCGCCGTAAAATTTTGGCTTAAAAATCGACTTCAAATAAAAAATTCCAGAAATCGCTGTTTTTGCGAAAACGGGCCGTTTTCAAATATCTTGATTAGATTAGATCGGAGTTCCATTAACAGAAATTTACTGGAAATCCGAAAATGAAGACTATTTTTGCCGTTGACGTGAATGATGGAGCAAAAAAACTCAAAATGTTCATGATGAAACATTGGTGATACTTATTTTTTTGGAAAAAGCTACGCGGCTGTACAGACAAGCTTTCAGCCTTATATATATATCTTATATATATAGATCTTCCTGTTCCTAGTTCCGGGACACAGGAAAAGCTGAAACTTCGTATTTCAAGATGTTAAATTCTCCCACGAGAGAGAGGTACTAAAACTCAAGGGAAGGGATTTGGAGAAAATGCAACATAGCGAGGGGCTTTGGATATACTCGTGATGACTCTGGAAAAACCTTTATGACTCAAATTCAAGTACGCGTATGCGCAAAAATTTACTGCTGTGCTGTAATTTTAACCTTTTGAATAAGAGCAGAGCAGAGCAGAAATTAAATTAAATATTTCTGCATTTTAATAATTATTTGGTTCTGGTAATAAATAGCAAGAATTTTATTAGAAATAGATAATAAAGCCACAGCAGGATTGAGGATTTTTTATTTTTCTCCGTCAGCTACGTAAAATAGTATCTGGAATTGGGGAACCTAACAGCTCTAGCTCCTTGGCTAATTTTTCAGCTTTTGGATCCGAAGTCCTTGATCGAAATGACGGGTATCTTGCATACTTGATTCTGATACGCAAGTGCTCCGCAATAATCAACGCATGATAAAGTACCATCCAATTAAGTACCTGTACAATAATTATTGTAAAGGCAAACGCAAACAACCGTGCGTTAGTAAAATCGTAAACGACATAAGCTGCTAGAATTGTAACCAAAAGTAGAATCGCAAAATTGCACCGCAAGTATACAATCCAGATGGTGTACAGCCTCGGGCTTCTCTGCAAGAAATATATATTAACTGTTAAAAATCCAATAATTTAAAGGCAATCTTTCTTTTCATTGACGCCTTGACTTAATACATACATGCAAAGCATTGTTGCTAGGGAATAGAATTGCTTGTTTATACCTTCCGCTCTGCTAAAAGTGCAATCCCGCAAAACGTAACTTCCAGAAACCCGACTACAAAGGCTATTGCCACGTACGTTTTACCTGGATGATCTGATTCAGCTCTGAACCATTCATGTTTGATTGCTGCGTGCATAACACTAACTGCAATTAGGATCGCCCTGATCTGAGCGGGTGTCAGAAAAAAAAATATTTAATGAGATTTAATAATATTGCACTAGCATTAGTTATTTTTTAGGCCAATAATATGTTTTAATTTGAGTGGTAATGAAAGCTTACGGAAATAATTAATAAAAGCATGT
The DNA here is from genome assembly GCA_906901655.1 of Sminthurides aquaticus. Taxonomy (NCBI): domain Eukaryota; kingdom Metazoa; phylum Arthropoda; class Collembola; order Symphypleona; family Sminthurididae; genus Sminthurides; species Sminthurides aquaticus. The sequence goes on from CAJQTT010000010.1 coordinate 4,168,544, forward strand.
AATGCAATGTCCAAAGCTTCTTGGAAGCAACTTTATCCCATTTCACGATAACGCACATGGCATCATAAAATTGAAAGCACTGCTGAAGTATTTTATTTCTGTTTATTTGTATCCTGATTTCCTAGTATTTCAATTAATTATACACATCTAAATCTTAATTAGTGATACTATTTGTTGAGAGAAGACTCTGGTTAAACAAAATCTTATTTTATAGCAGCTTATTTACTTCCCATGCGATATTATTCAAATCCCTCACAGTCCCTGATCCTTTAGCCTATGCGCAATAAGCAAAAAACTTCTTCTGCAAATTGTGATTACTATACTAGTGGTGAACGCGGTAGTCCGGTAGTCGTGTCTTTGTGTAGTTCACGTTTGAATGTGTACATAATGTTGGTAGCCAGAGAAGTGCGGCAGGGAACACGAAACGCTTATCTTATTTAGTGCAATTGCTAAAAGTATTTATTATTAAACTCTACATAGTGATAATTGATAAGGGTTGTTGCTTTTTAATTGCGACTGTATGAATTTGAAGGTTTCGAGGGAGATAAGCTTGACAGAATCAGATGGCTCTTTCCAGGTTTTAACTTTACAGATTCCCTATTCCTTCGCACCTTTTTTGCTCTGAACACTTTCTACTTTAGCAAAGGTCATCAATAATTATAGCACACATCGTGGGTTAATTTTTGCTTTCGATGTATGCGGCGGCTTATGTCCTGGTTCGGTTCTCCAGAAGATAATCTGAAAAAGAGGGAGGAGTCCAACTGTAGAGGAAACGGGTGCTCTGTATTTACATCATGCATTCCCTCCTACTGTATACTGTATACTAGTTCCAGTAAATCCTCACCAGAGGGTGCAACACTTTTCGGCGAGGGTATACGTCTAAAAGCTAATAACCATTAAGCCCCGGGTACAGTCTGGCATAAAAACTGCCTAGCATAAATTTTGCCTAAATTTTGCCTAACAACCCGTTTGTTTAACATTGGTAACGAAATGAGATAGGCATTATTTCCCACCATTTTTTAAGATAAATTCATTGTAGCTATGCCAAAATTATTCCAAAATTATGCCAGACTGTACCCGGGGCTTTAGAGTCAGTAAAGAAACAGCAGAAACAGCAGTCAAGCATAAGAGTAAAGATAGATGATTATGTGAGGTGGGGTGCTTCCAGATTTCTTATGCAGATTCTTGAATATTCTACCCAGATTTCAACAACTTGATGCGCGCAATCCTGATTGCAACAATCCGAAGCCCATAGTTTTTTTTCCAGAATATTAAATTAGCAATGAGCAGTCAATTATTGAAAGATAAATTTATTTCTTCAGCGCAAAATCCCCAAACATGTACAGTGCGCGGAACAAATACACTTAGCCATTAATTAAAGCGCTCATAATGAAGTGAAAGAGTCTCATGGCTTCATATCTTTAAAAGGAGACAAGTTTAATGCTAACGTTACATGTGTAATGCGTTACATGTTACACAATAGTAAAATGCTCTGCATGGAATTTTGGATTTGATAGACAGGTTAGTAGAAGATTGGTTTCCAAAACCACGGTTCATTTGCAGTCTGAATAGTTCTTGCATGAGGTGGTCCCTGTAACACGCCACTGCTCATTAGGGAATAATAAGCCCGATGTTTAGTGCTCCACATGTAAAACAGACTAGCATCAACATAATCAGCGGATCCTGGTTGCCGAACAAATGTTTTTCCATTCTCGGGCAGGAGGAGGATGTAGTTGGAGCCAGATTCTGATGTTTCTGAAGTTTCTGGGAGGACATGCTTAAAAACATTGAGTTTATTACGGATATAAAAGGTTTCACCGCCACCGCCTGGAACTGGTACCATCTGCCAAAGCCACTTGTCACCCTTCCTCTCTGTAGCTGTCGAGTTTTGCACTACGGCAGCGTCAAGTAGAAAACTAACCCCTTGAGGATTTTTAACCAGCTTTACATAATCACCGAAGCCGGCCCCTGAGATGCAAGCATCTAAATTGAAGAATTCTCCACGGATGAGTCTCAGGAATTGAGAATGAACGTTGTGGGCAAGGAAGATGCGGAAGGAAAGTGGCGTAAGAGCATCTTCTGGGGATTCCTTGAATTTAATCGATGCTTCATGCATCTTGTAGATGAGCCGCACTGATTGAAACTCTGGTTTCCTGTGATCCACTCCGGCAAACAAAGCTATGTACGCGGCTAGAGCTAGAGATTTTGCACTTAAGAGGTCTATAAAATCAAAGATGGCGTTCATGTTCTTCGGGTTACTTGACAATGATTCAGACACAAGTTTTGTGATACTTTCCAGGAGGATTGGAGCCGTTTTGATGTTATTTGTAAAGCGGATGATGACATTCACCCCTCTGCGTGTACGAATAGAATGAGCCCAGCGGGAAATGACTTCTGGAGCAATAAACGGGCAACCGAATATGCAATGGGCGGAGCTTGATTTAATTACCTCAGATTGATAGTATATATAGAAGTTTACGATTTCATAATAACAATTAATCCATGATTTAATACTAACTAGAATGTTGTATGCTCGAAAAAGGAATTTCTCTTATCGCCCCGTAATCTTTAGAGTTACTATACTGCTAAAACTCAATGGACCAAACGAAATGACTAAAACTCAATGGTTTGATGTGAATGGTATGCAAAAAACGTGTATATAGCCGGGATTCGAACGCGCGCCTATCTCCTCTTCCCTCGCAAGCTCTAGCCACTAAGTCAGGGGAGTGTGAACGAGAGAACCAGTTTTCCTTCTAGTATTGTTCCACTCGCTAGTTACGGGACTGTGTGCTTGTGCGCTCCTTTCCTTTCTCTTTTTCACTCGCTGCCTGCTGAGCGTGCTTGTGAGTGGAACCTATGTATATCCATGTAACAGATAGCTAATTGACCCTTAAATTATCTTTACCTCTGGTGTTAATTAATCAATATGGACACAATTCAATAGGGATGGTCCTGGGTGGGTTAACTACTTATTCTGAAAATATAATGTCAATCCGTCATTCCGTTCGTGAGTTATCGTGCGCACAGACGGACAGACGGACCGACGGACCGACGGACCGACGGACGTCACTCAACCCCTTATAGGAATGGCTCCGCCCATTAATAAACGGGCAACCGAATATGCAATGGGCGGAGCTTTAGTAAAAAACCTTGGATTGATAGTTGATATAGAAGTTTAAGACTTCATAATAACAATTAATCCATGATTTAATACTAACTAGGAATGTTGTATGCTCGTATTTGCTGCAAAAAGGAATTTCTCTTATCGCCCCGTAATCTTCAGAATTACTATACTGCTAAAACTCAATGGCTCAAACTATATGACTAAAACTCAATGGTTTGATGGGATTGCTATGCAAAAATAACCGAAAACTAGCCAAGATTCGAACGCGCGCCTTTCACATCGTTCCTCCCAAGCCCTAGCCACTAAGTCACGGGAGTGTGATCGAGAGATGCAGTTTTCTTTCTAGTATTGTTCCACTCCCTAGTCACGGGTCGGCGTGCTTGTGCGCTCCTTTCCTTTCTCTTTTTCACTCTCTGCCTGCTGAGCGTGCTTGTGAGTGGAACGTATGTTTTTCAATGTAAAAGATAACTAATTGACTCTTAAATTATCTGTAACTCTGATATTAATTAATGAATATGCACGAAATTCAATAGGGATGGTCCTGGGTGGGCTAACTACTTATACTGAAAATTTAATGTAAATCCGTCAATCCGTTCGTGTGTTATCGTGCGCACAGACGGACAGACGGACCGACGGACCGACGGACCGACGGACCGACGGACCGACGGACGTCACCCAACCCGGTATAGGAATGGCTCCGCCCATTAATAAACGGTTAACCGAATACGGAATGGGCGCAATTTAGAAACGATTAAATTTGAGAGGATTGTTGGAAAAGATAATTACATTTTTAGTTGCAGATTCAGAAAAAGTTTAAATGGATAGGATTATTTGATAGGATAATTTTAATATTAGTTATGTTTCCCCCAAAACCTTACAGCGCAATATGTTCATATGCAATTCCAAATAAATTGCACGAATGTACGTAAGTGGCAGGGAATGCGGATAAGGAGCTTCAACACAATGTTTGAACGTTTGCTGTAAAACTGCTGTAAGTGATTTAGCAACAGTTTTAGAATTGTAAAATTGCTCCCCTAGCGCTATCCCAATGACTCGTTGAGGACATGTGCACTCAGTGCTTCTGTGAGAAGCAGCCCGCAAGCACATCCCGCAGCTGTGGTAACTGCGTAGTTGTGGTTAAAGCAATCTACGCTGTATACGAGGCATTGGAGCGTTGTAACGGGGTATACGGGAGGTCATAGGGTCAAAATGGATGCAGTGAAGGTCACGCAAATGAATCGGCTTCTAGCCAAGGTCACGGTCCATAACATTCCGCAAGTCCCATGTCAATATCTGCATCCGTTCGTGAGTTATCGTGTTCACAGACGGACGGACGGACGGACGGACGGACACGAAGCTACCTATAAAGTGGCCCTGCCACTTAATAATCACTTTAAAATCTGACAGACTCTTAATTAGATGTAGCATTAACGGAATTACAACCCCATAGCCAAAAATGGAAATCTCTAATCACCCCATACAAAGCGGAAATAATTTAAAGCGGAAACTCAATGACGATATTAAACCCTATGATAAAAAAACCTGCAAAAATGAACTATCTACCAGGATTCGATCCCCTGTCCTCCCCTTGTACATCCCGCGCTCTTACCACTACGCCACGCAACTTCATGTTTGCATTAAACATATTTGTTTCAAGTCTTATTACACACGCCAGATACTGGACTGTGTGCTTGTGCGCTACTTCCCTTTCTCTTTTCCACTCTGTGCCTGCTGAGCGCAGCTGTGCTTGTGACGGGAACGTATGTAATTGCATTGTAAGTGATGACTCATCACGCTTTAATTCTCAATAACTCTGAAAATAATTATTCAAAAATTCTCAAATTCAATAGCGATGGTCCCATGTAGCATATACACCTGTGTTGTAAATCTTATCTTAATGCATGCATCCGTTCTTGAGTTATCGTGCGCACAGACAGACGGACAGACAGACAGACCGACCGACCGACCGACAACATCGAACCCGCTCTAAGAATGGCTGCGCCCATTAATAAACGGTTAACCGAGTACGGAATGGGCGCAGATTTAGAAACGATTAAATAAGAGAGGATTATTGGAAAAGATAATTATATTATTAGTTGCAGATTTAGAAAAAGTTTAAATGGAGAGGATTATTTGAAAGGATAATTATATATACTTTTAGTTATGTTTCCTCCAAAACCTTACAGCAGAATATGTACAAATTAAATTGGAAGCAATCACTTTAAAATGTGACCTACCCTTAAATAGATGTAGCATAAAGGGAAATACAACCATATAAATAAAAAGGGCAATCTCTCATCGCCCCATACGAAGCAGAAATAATTTATGGCGGAAACTCAATGACAAGCTTAAACTCTATGATTTAAAATCTGCAAAAATAAAGAGTAGAACTGGATTCGATCCCCTGTCCTTCCCTTTTTACACCACGCGCTCTAACCACTACGTCACGCGACTTGTTGCTTGTAATAAGAATATTTCTTTCGACACTTGTTCCACTCCCCAGCTACTGGACTATGTGCTTGTGCGCTACTTCCCTTTCTCTTTTCCACTCTATGCGTGCTGAGCGTTGCTGTGCTTGCGACTGGAACGTATGTAATTGCATTGCAAGTGATGACTCATCGCTCTGTAATTATCAATTACTCTGAAAATAATTATTCAAAAATTCTGAAATTCAATAGGGATGGTCCCATGTAGCATATACATCGGTGTTAAAAATCTAATGTAAATCCATGCATCCGTTCTTGAGTTATCGTGCGCACAGACGGACAGACAGACCGACCGACCGACCGACCGACCGACCGACAACATCGAACCCGCTCTAAGAATGGCTGCGCCCATTAATAAACGGGTAACCGAATACGGAATTGGCGCAGATTGAGAAACGGTTTCATTGGAAAAAGGATATTTATAAAATTAGTAACGATTCCTAGAAAAATTGCCAGCTTAATCTTAACTTTTGAAATTTGTAAATCATTTTAACTTTAAAAAATCACTTTAAAGTATGCGACACACTCTCTAAGTAGATGTAGTATCATAGGAAACATAACCACTTTACTAAAAAGAGAATCCTGAGTCGCCCCATAGAAAACATAAAATATTTACGATGGAAACTCAATGACCAGATTAAAATCTATGATTAAAAATCTGCAAAACAAATGCGTGAACCGGTATTCGATCCCTCATCCTCCCTTGCTCTATCAAGCACGCTTACCACTATGCCACACGACTGCTTGCTTGCAAACATCACATTTCTTTCCAGTGTTGTTCCACTCGCTAGCTACGGGACTGTGTGCTTGTGCGCTCCTTCCCTTTCTCTTTTCCACTCTCTGCCTGCTGAGCGTAGCTGTGCTTGTGACTGGAATGTATGTACATTACATGTAAATGATGAATGTGATGATGTCTAACGGCGTCTTTAACTATCCATAACTCTGAAATTAATTAATTTAAAATTATGAAAATCAATAGCGATGGTCCCAAAAATAGTTCCTACGTATATGCAAACTCTCATGTGAATCCATGCGTCCTTTCGCGAGTTATCGTGCGCACAGACCGACAGACAGACAGACAGACAGACAGACCGACAGACAACATGGAACTCGCTCTAGGAATGGCTGCGCCAATTAATAAACGGTTAACCGAATACGGAATGGGCGCAGATTTAGAAACGATTAAATTTGGAGAGGATTATTGGAAAAGATAATTATATCATTAGTTGCAGATTTAGAAAACGTTTCAATCGAGAGGATTATTGGAAAGGATTATTGGAAAGGATTATTGGAAAGGATTATTATAATTGTAGTTATGTTTCCTCCAAAAGCTTACCGCACAGTATGTACATATTCAATTTCAAGCAATCGCTTTAAAAACTGACAGATGTAGCAAAAATTAGATGTAGCATAAAGGGAAATACAACCACATAGCTAAAAAGGGAAATCTCTAATCACGCCATACAAAGCAGAAATAATTTATGGCGGAAACTCAACTACCAGATTGAACTCCACGATTAGAAATCTGCAAAAATAATGCGTCACCCGGTATTCTATCCCCCATCCTCCCTTGCTCAATCACGTACGCTTACCACTGGTCCACACGACTAATTCCTTGCATACATTATATTTTTTCCGAGTTTTGTTCCACCCGCCAGCTACTGGACTGTGTGCTTGTGCGCAACTTCCCTTTCTCTTTTCCACTCTCTGCGTGCTGAGCGTAGCTGTGCTTGCGACTGGAACGGGAACGTATGTAATTGCATAGTAAGTGATGACTATTCGCGCTTTAATTATTAAAAACTCTGAAAATAATTATTCAAAAATTCTGAAATTCAATAGTGATGGTCCCCTGTAGCATATACACCTGTGTTGTAAATCTTATTTTAATCCATGCATCCGTTCTTGAGTTATCGTGCGCACAGACGGACAGACAGACCGACAGACCGACCGACAACATCGAACCCGCTCTAAGAATGGCTGCGCCCATTAATAAACGGTTAACCGAATACGGAATGGGCGCAGATTTAGAAACGATTAAAGGAGAGGATTATTGGAAAAGATAATTATATCATTAGTTGCAGATTTAGAAAACGTTTCAATCGAGAGGATTATTTGAAAGTATTATTATACTATTAGTTATGTTTCCTCCAAAACCTTACACCACAATTATCAATTATTAAATAATCTATAAATTGTCAAATAATCTATCAATTATCAAATAATCTATCAATTATCAAATAATCTATCAATTATCAAATAATCCATCAATTGTCAAATAATCCATCAATTGTCAAATAATCTATCAATTGTCAAATAATCTATCAATTATCAAATAATCTATCAATTGTCATAATCTATCATTTCTCAAAAAACGAATAACCGAATACTGAATGGGTGCAGATTTAGAAACGATTAAATTTGAAGAGGATGATTGGAAAAGATAATTATATCATTAGTTACAGATTTTGAAAAAGTTTAAATGGAGAGGATTTTTTGAAAGGATAATTATATATACTTTTAGTTATGTTTCCTCCAAAACCTTACAGCAGAATATGTACAAATTAAATTGGAAGCAATCACTTTAAAATGTGACCTACCCTTAAATATGTGTAGCATAAAGGGAAATACAACCATATAAATAAAAAGAACAATCTCTCATCGCCCCATACGAAGCAGAAATAATTTATGGCGGAAACTCAATGACAAGCTTAAACTCTATGATTTAAAATCTGCAAAAATAAAGAGTAGAACTGGATTCGATCCCCTGTCCTTCCCTTTCACACCACGCGCTCTAACCACTACGTCACGCGACTTGTTGCTTGTAATAATAATATTTCTTCCTACACTTGTTCCTCTCCCCAGCTACTGGACTATCTGCTTGTGCGCTACTTCCCTTTCTCTTTTCCACTCTATGCGTGCTGAGCGTTGCTGTGCTTGCGACTGGAACGTATGTAATTGCATTGCAAGTGATGACTCATCGCGCTGCAATTATCAATTACTCTGAAAATAATTATTCAAAAATTCTGAAATTCAATAGGGATGGTCCCATGTAGCATATACATCTGTGTTCTAAATCTAATGTAAATCCATGCATCCGTTCTTGAGTTATCGTGCGCACAGACGGACAGACCGACCGACCGACCGACCGACCGACCGACAACATCGAACCCGCTCTAAGAATGGCTGCGCCCATTAATAAACGGTTAACCGAGTACGGAATGGGCGCAGATTTAGAAACGATTAATTTGGAGAAGATTATTGGAAAAAATAATAATACTATTAGCTGCAGATTTCGAAAAAAATTAATTGGAGTGAATTATTTGAAAGGATAATTATAATATTAGTTATGTTTCCTCCAAAACCTTACAGCGCAATATGTTCATATGCAATTCCAAATAATCACTTTAAAATCTGACAGACTCTTAATTAGATGTAGCATTAAGGGAATTACAACCACATAGCCAAAAATGGAAATCTCTAATCACCCCATACAAAGCGGAAATAATTTATAGCGGAAACTCAATGACGAGATTAAACCCTATGAGTAAAAATCTGCAAAAATAAACTATCTACCTGGATTCGATCCCCTGTCCTCCCCTTGTACATCCCGCGCTCTTACCACTACGCCACGCAACTTCGTGCTTGCATTAATCATATTTGTTTCAAGTCTTCTTCCACACGCCAGCTACTGGACTATGTGCTTGTGCGCTACTTCCCTTTCTCTTTTCCACTCTCTGCCTGGTGAGCGTAGCTGTGCTTGTGACTGGAACGTATGCAATTGCATTGTAATTGATGACTCATCCCGCTTTAATTATCAATAACTCTGAAACTAATAATTCAAAAATTCTGAAATTCAATAGGGATGGTCCCATGTAGCATATACATCTGTGATCTAAATCTAATGTAAATCCATGCATCCGTTCTTGAGTTATCGTGCGCACAGACGGACAGACCGACCGACCGACCGACCGACAACATCGAACCCGCTCTAAGAATGGCTGCGCCCATTAATAAACGGTTAACCGAATACGGAATGGGCGCAATTTAGAAACGATTAAATTGGAGAGAATTATTGGGAAAGATAATTATATTATTAGTTGCAGATTTAGAAAAAGTTTAAATGGATAGGATTATTTGAAAGGATAATTATAACATTAGTTATGTTTCCTCCAAAACCTTACAGCGCAATATGTTCATATGCAATTCCAAATAATCACTTTAAAATCGGACAGACTCTTAATTAGATGTAGCATAAAGGTAAATACAACCACATAGCTAAAAAAGGAAATCTCTAATCACCCCTTACAAAGCAGAAATAATTTATGTCGGAAACTCAATGAGAAGCTTCAACTCTATGATTTAAAATCTGCAAAAATAAATCAGCTACCTGGATTCGATCCCCTGTCCTCCCCTAATACATCACGCACTCTTACCACTACGCCACGCAACTTGTTGCTTGCAATAATCATATTTTTTTCGTGTCTTGTTCCACTCGCTAGCTATGGAACTGTGTGCTTGTGCGCTACTTCCCTTTCTCTTTTCCACTCTGTGCCTGCTGAGCGTAGCTGTGCTTGTGACTGGAACGTATGTAATTGCATAGTAAGTGATGACTCATCACGCTTTAATTATCAATAACTCTGAAAATAATTATTCAAAAATTCTGAAATTCAATAGCGATGGTCCCCTGTAGCATATACACCTGTGTTGTAAATCTTATTTTAATCCATGCATCCGTTCTTGAGTTATCGTGCGCACAGACAGACTGACAGACCGACCGACCGACCGACCGACCGACCGACCGACCGACAACATCGAACCCGCTCTAGGAAGGGCTGCGCCCATTAATAACGAAACCTTCTCGAGCAATTCCACCAAGCTTTCCTGGTAGGTGATAAATCAATTCAAGCACAGCCTCTGTGTTATTCGAATCCTTTGCATAGGCTTGGGCTAGTATGTCCTTGATATTGTTTTGCAGGAACGACGAGGTAACGGGATTAGGTGACCAGGCCCAGGCGAAGATTTCGTCGAAGTACCCATTTCGCACATCTTCTCCCCACGTCGAGATATTCTTAGGGACGAAAAGCCCGGAAACGTCTTCCCGCCCCAGTTGAGTATCCAAAGTCACAATTTGGTCCCTGTTCCAGGCTGGATGCAGAACAAAAAGGAGGATGACGAAAGAAAATAGAGTCAAGCAGAGGATGCAAATCCATTGAAGAGTTGAATCCATTCGTGGTGACAGTGACGCCATAATAGATGAGCAACCTTAGGGGCTGCAATTAGAAGAAATACAAAATTAGTTCCACTATCCCTACCGTGTTCTTCCTATTATTATTATTTAGCCCAATCTGAGCAGAATCAAACCGCGTCTTAAGAGCATAATATACAGAATACATTCAAAAATTATGCAATTACCTTCTCGTAATAATGATAGAAAGGGTTGCAATAGTCTACACTACACTTGTTCACGTAGAGAGTTAGCTACAATTCAATGAACCGAACAGCCGTTAAACCAAGGAAACAGTAACGCTTGCCTTCATAATCTAGCTGTAATAATAAATTATTACCCTTCTCCATCCAAAATGCAGGAATGGACTGATGGTCATGCTGGAGTGCTCATCCCAATTTATTGGCAGCGTCCATGAGCTAAAACTTTTCCCGAACGTCATGCACTCCCATCTTTGACCCATCGGGTTTCTTGAGAAGTATCGAGTTCTCCCTTAGATACAACACTCATCACTTTTTAATTAAAACTCTTAGTTCCTCAAGTATTTTATGCGACTTTTATCTGCTTAGCTCTTGTGTTCCGCCTGGAAGATGATCATCTCCTCATCTTGCTTTTCTAGCCTCAAATCTGTATGGTCAGCACAAAATGATCTGATAAGCTTTTCCTAAATCATCAAGCATATGGTCTTTCATTTATTATATCCATTCTATTTAATATACAGTTATCCCGACTGGGTCGTTGAGAGAATCTGTGAATGTGAAGAGGAAATGTTGACGAGATTAAGTATTGCGAAAATAATATTTGCCACAATAATATTTCTGGTGAAGTTGGTAACTAAAACGTAAAAACAATTTCACCTACAGTCAAGTGTCAACCTTTAAACATTTATTTTCCTCCCTGTGACTCAATGATACAGCTCGAAAACGTTTATGTGCAAATTTTTACTGAAAGAAGAAGAAGCAACCAATAACAAATGTTACATCACATGGCTGGTGAATGTGCACTTTTGTATAACTATATACTTATGACAGGAAAGGTTTAACTTGTAATCAGGTTGACACAAGCAAGAGACAAGAGTACATTAAAATGTCCAGAATCCTTGAAGATTTTCGGTTCATAAAGTAAACGTTAATAATACCATTTCTCTTTTATGCCAAGGAATAAAATGTAAAAACAGCAATCAATTACATTAATGCAGAACTTATCAGGTTAATATAGTCATACGTACTGGCATTATATTTTCAGATACTTCCAGTTCTAAAAAAATCATACTTTAGTACACGTATAACACAAAAAAAGTCTCACCAGCTAAATTGAGTACAAAATCTTTTGGATTATTAACGGATTAGAAAACTAATTAAAAATAATTTTAAGTTTACAAAATTACTACTACAACGCCGTATCCTTTAGAGGCAAGGCTGAATCTCTTTCACTATCGCTTGTACTTCTCGACCTACTTCTGGACGGTTCTTGCGGTCCCGGGTAAGCAAAAGTTCTTCCAGATTCATTTCTCTCCAGCTTATCTTTAATATTCCATCGAATCTTAAATCCCAAAATAGTTGCGAACACATGCAGCGCAATAATGAGGAGCCCAAGTCCTATAGCAACCATGGCATAGGCCCAGTCATCAGCCCCCATTACAAAAGCAACTATTACGGAGCGAATCAATAACATTAGAATGTAGATGATTTCGAAGACGATCCATGTGGTCAGAAGGCATGTTTGGTCCTAGAACTCAGAATATTTCAAATTAAGTAAGCTAAATGCTCATGAAGGAAGCGCGGCCTTGCCCAGTTCATAGAGTGTAGAAATTGGGATTACAGAATTTTAAATTATTCTGGTTATGAGCCTATACCGTTCGTTGTGCAAAGAAGGCCACCCAACAGAAGACAATAACTAAGGGTCCTTCCGCGTAAACAAGGATGGGAACAATTATTGAACCAGCGCTAGTTTCGTAGTCACTGTATTGTGTTGTATGGATCGTTATAACCGTTCCGAAGCCCACCACTGCTAATATCTGTTGAAAATATACATACACAAGAACAATCCTGCAGTTAGTAAAAAAATCATAACAATTACGTTATCACTGCTGGAGCATTTTGATGCTCATTCATGATTGCACCGTAATAAGGTTACGCACACACGTTTTAAACAACGTGAGAAAATGCTTGGTTTAATGCAAATTAAAAATAATGTAAAATAATGATAAAATTACCGCAATAATCACCAAGACCCAGATAAATAAAATGTCAAGCCTTTTCTCCACAAACTTATTGAAATATTTCCCACATTTCATTTTGGATTCCAATTGCGAAGTCAATTGAAATTCAAAAAATTCAAGCACGAATATATTTTTTTAATTCAGTTACTCTGAAACTCCAACACTTTAATTAGTCTAACTTGACAAAAAACTAAGCCAATTCACGGTAGTTTTTTGCATGTATATACTTGTAATTTTGTTAAAAAATCTAGATTTTACCATCTACATGTATAATCTTAACACTGCACTGCACCATCAGATCCGTGGATGGAGCCAGAAAAGTTGCACTCCAGTTAATTACAGTTATAATTAACTCCGTACTTACTTGTCTCACGATTCAGACAGGAGGAGCCATGACGAATGGGTTGCAGGATTTTTGAGGTGAGTGTTTCTTGAATGACGTTATATTTTGTGGAATACAAACGGCATGGCAGGATAATTGAGGGAGAATAGTGTGATACATAGAAAATCAGGAAACTCAGGAAATGATACCAGTGAAGAAATCAGGACACAGAAATGATGATAATGAATGTATGCGTATGTGATAAGAAATTAAATGATAAAGCGTCTAATCCGTAGTTGACGTTGACGTATGTGTAAAATGATCATATAAATTTGTGTTCTTTGCGACTTAATTTTGAATTTTGCAAATGTAGATTCCAAAAGCTATCGGTGTAGTATGAAACTTGATAAAACGCATACTAGCTCTTTAAAGTATACCTCAAATCATTTAAAATCAATTTATGATTTATGAAATTTTAAAAACAAATGCTGTAAAATGACATACTTTAGATTTACTTTCCAGAAACACACAAAAAAATCCGTACATTTTGCGATACGGCAACAAATTCCAAAATACCATGACGTACTGCAATTGGCTTAAATTCAAACATTTGAATTTTGTAATTAAAATCCAAATAAAGGCTTTATGAGAAACGTTTATAATTTCCACATAATTTATGGTTTCATACCTATATGTATATATACTTCATATTTTAGCACATTATGTACTCGTCCAGCACCCTCAAACTCTACTCCAAGAGCAGTGGTGTTTTTGCACAAACTGCAGCTGCTGGACACTGCTTATATAATCCTAACACAATAGCGAACCATTCATTCAAAGCCGAAAGAACACATAACGTTTCTCCAGCCAACTGAATGCTGTTAATCACGCCATTTAAAATCTTTGAGAAAATCTTTTTCGCAAAATAAAGTTTCCGTTCATCTGAATTCCTATTCATTTCTTCGTCTTCATCTTCCGGATCTTCTACCTTTTTTGCCACAATGTTCTCAATAATGTTGATTAATACAAGATCAATTAGTGGATACTTGTCAAACTTGGTTGCTGACGTCATTGTATTAACGTTTGTAATGCATTTCAAGATGACAAATAAACTCCTTAAAAAGCTGTACAGTGTCCAGGACTTTAGAAGGCGTTTAGAACCCTGGAAATAATACAGTTTGTTAATTAACTGCACGCATTAAATATTCCAAAATCTCACTCTAATTAGAGCACGTTTTAATATTACTTACAACACTGACAATGACTTCCTTCCCTCAAGTATATAAAGTAAAATTAAAGTTCATCCGATGGTTAATCATGGGGTTTACCTTGTAATCTCCAATTATTGCGACAGCAGCGTGAAATATTCCGAGAGCAGAAAAGAAAATTATTTTAATTGCAAATCCGTGGCTTGGGAACCCTTGAAAAAATCAGACAAAAATTAACTTAAAATGGAAAATCACAAAATTACTCGAGGAGACTGTACTGAAACTGGTAGTAAAATTAATCCACTTTACGAGTTTTATAATTTGGCTTCAAGTCTGAACTCACCAAGCGTCCAAGGATCAAATTTTTTCGAGGTTTCATCAATATGTGAATCTTTAACAATGCTACCCAGCTCTGGCATCAATGAAAATTTGTACAAAGCCGCAATCCATCCAGCCGCTACATAGAGTGTTGGTAGCTTGAATATCTATTAAATATTTACAGAATGCTTTTAAGAATTATAAACACGGGAACCTCTTTCAGTCAAAAGTCGTTTTTGTAAAAAGAATTAGGTAAAAGTCACTAAATAAATGGGTTTGAGAGATAAGGAATAATTACCAGATATGCTGCTGCCAAGTAACTGGTCCAGCAAAAGTGATTCCTTCTCTTTCTTACAACGACAGCTTCCTCAAACCAGCAATCTTTCCATGTGATCTTCCGGGATTTTCTTGCCATCCTTGATTTACAGTCCTTAGAATCACCGCTATAGTTCACGTTTGACGTTAGTCAGGGTAAAGCTGTAAACTTTATTAAACCGAGCCCTAAAATTTAAGGTTATATAGCTGCAAATTTGATAAAACCAGCCGAATTTCAGTATTTACTCCATCTTCAACTTGGTACTTTCTCCGCTTTCACCTGCCACTAAATCGAAACCCAATCATCTTACCACTTGTAACACCTTGGGATGCAAGGGACGATGTGCCAAAGTTCTAAAACGAAGACACCTAAATATACTGACTGGCATTCACACACATGCTCCAAAAGAAACTGATAATTTAGGCCTTGGAAGGGTGGAAATTATTCTAAAACGGATGGAGAAAGTGGTTTCCAAACTCACTTTACAGTCGCTAAAGGCTCGAATTATGATATGATAGAAGAAGACGAAAAGAAACTCAAAGTAAAGTTTAAAACGTGTATATATTTCTAAAATTAGAGGAAAACCTGGAGTCTATAATCCAATTACGATTTAATTTCCTTATAAACCTTCCCTGCTTGATTGCTGCATGTTCAAGATGATAGGAGGGCGTTGATGAAAGTTGTAAAACAACCTGATCGTAAAGAAATCAAACCTTTTATGCAGGTAAACGAAAACTACTTTCACTCTTCTATATGCGGAGAAAGTAAGCTTTCTCCAGTACAATTTTATTCGACAATTGTGCATCGAGAACGTATACAAAACTATTTTTATTGATAATACAAAATTATTTATCCATCCATTAACTATAGACCCTAACGTTGCGTCCTGTCTAATGTTGATGTTCACTGAATTTTTACAGAGGTAAGTCATTTTTAAGGTCCGCTGTATTTTTAAATACTGGTTTACTTGGGTAAACTTCTTCATAGTATCAGCTTCAAGTTATTAATTGAGAACCTTACGTATAGCTAACTACTAACTTATGATTTCCAGCATTTTCTAATCCTAAATAATACACAGCGCATTTGGGCACTGTACTTGTAATATCCATCTCTTTACTTAACTTAATCGCCTACAAGCTCAGCTGTAATACTCTATAAGAAGCTTTCCAAGCTAAATTTTACAATTTAATTGACACGAGGGGTTAAATTAGTAGCGAGAGGCGTGATATACACTCCTTGGTTGGTTTATACACGGAATTATGTGTTTAACTAAATTACAGCTTCCATAGCTAGATACCTTGCTTGACTGATTTCTATCATCTCTCTCCTTCTGCCTAAAGTTATTATAAACCCAAATAAATAGTAAGCAAAATTTGTGAATGCCATAAAAGCCGTTATATCAGTAATGGGAAAATCCCATTGCGGGTAAATAAGTCGGCAACACGAGGAAACTGACAAGCTCAGCCTCAAACTTAGATAAATTATCCACACTGTTAACAGTCCGTGGTGTTTCTGTAAAACCAGAAATTAGTATTTCACAAATCACTACATTAATCCAGGTTTTCAAAAATGTCCCGTAAGTTACGGACTGTAACCATGGCTATGCCACTACGTTAATTGCAAGCTGTGCCTACAATTATTGAATTGAAATTACAATCCCATTAACTTACCTTTTTTTCAGCCAGGAAAACCAGACAACAAGCAAATACAGCAAAGGCAGGTATGAATCCGTTAATTATGCGGAAATTTCTGTCATTCCACAGGAAGTCTGTAAATATCCAGATAAAATCCAATTATTTCATTATCTGACAGCTGGAGGACTAAACTATAGAAAATTAGACGCGTAGCTCTTTAACAGGATACATAAATCACAGCAGATGAGGGCTGAATAAACTGAATATTGAATTATATAAACGCTTTACAAAAATAACTCACCTCTCAATTCCGCAGTGTCACTTGGATTGAAGATTTGAACGATATCATATAAGATTAAGATGATGGCGACTTGTCGAGCAATCACATAAATCTGAAATATAATAAAATAAACAGGTAAATCAGCAACGATAATTAAATCATTTTAAAACTCCACCAAATCATCCTACATCCGCTTCCTGTTTACAGCTTTACAATTTTTGCCACCACCTCTGAAATATTCGCGCGTCCAAATATATTTTTCCATGAAAATGACGTTATTGAAACTAAATTGCTTACAATTTCAGCAGTAGCATAGATTTTCATCCAGGTGCTATAAAGCCAGAAACCAAGGTATTTTCTTTCCACCATTTTACATCCGTTAGGCAACTCCTGGCACTGTCATCTAATAATTCGCAATAATCCTAGTGCGTTCGACCGTTTTAGTTTTTCCTTTTAGCACTACTAACCGCAGAAAAAGGGTTTAGTCGATAAGTCTATTTCAATCGATTAGCAATTCCAATTTATGGTCCCTTGAAAATTTAAGTCCGACAATTAAAATTTGCCAATTACAATTTAATTTTGAACTCTGCCAAGTGCAACCAGGACATCACGGGAAAGTACAGTAAAGAGTAGCAACAGATCACTTACTAAAGCTAAGTTAAGTTCACTTCAACAAGAATTAGAGATGTTCAGTTAAACCTAGAACATTAGCCAAATTGTCTAATTTGCTCTACTTTGCCTGTAGTGAATAATACACTGTAAAATTCGCAAAATTGTATTATATCTTGCAGGAAATTGGGTCCAAGAGCACGGAACGAGATTAGTTTGCCACCAACGCTTTCCTAATAGCTGATAATGTTAAGCTTAACAGGGGGTTGGTTCCTAAAGCAAAAGTTGCACGAAGCAACCGCAAAAATATAAATATATATAGGCCTTACTTATATTTACTGCATCCTAAATGCAAAACTCTATGTCCTGCCTTAAGCTTTACAATAAATGCAAATTCTAAGTTGTCTCTTGTCTTATCTTAATTTTTTTTAAAGTTAATGATAAGAACCGCAAGCTCTGTCATTCATAAAGTTAAGCTATAGAGCTCTTCCTGTAACTCTGGGAGTCAGTTGAACCTTTCCTCAAACAATTTCTTTCGTAATGAACGAGCATATAATCATCTTACACTGTAAGAATGCTGGAAAAGGCGGAAGATAGTGCGGTCCTTAGAAACCAAAGTATTCTCCAGTCTATAGGGTAAAACACTTCAAGTATTGATGCAAAAGCACTTTGCTCTGACAGGAAGTCTTACTGGACAGAGGCTAGCTAAATATTTAATGATATGCTCTCGAAATTCTCTGACAGAGGCGGCTGCTAAGTGTATGCAAGTATTCGTATTTAAATACGAAATATTTGAGAATGCAAAGCTACAAAGCATTTGAATTTCTTTAAGAATATTTACTACCATATATCGCGGCATAAGTTTGAAATCATTACTGCACGTAGAAAAGTCCTACATCTAAGCTATCCTAGACTATGTTCCGAATAGTTACGAAAATAATATTTAACGAGGTTGTTGGATATTAATTTTACTTAATTAATATCGTTAAAAACGATATTTAAATTAATTTTTTAAATTTACTGCCCAATAAGAAACCATCTCGTTCATTAATCAAGTGAAGAATTATAGACCAGTATTTTGTTACTCCGTAGTTTTCTCTCCCTCCCTCTTCCTGTGCAAAACCATGGGATCACGGAGAAAGTCAGTGCCCGCGGAAGCGGGAGTAACAGTTTCCAAGAGTTCAAGAAGCAAAAAGCGTAAAAGTGATTCCTCCTTACAATCAGCTTCAAATGAGTCTGTTTCATCAAAGGATAATTTAAAGCCAGGAACAGAAGAAGTTGAGTCTGGAGTAAATAACAATGATTTAAAGAAACGCTTCCTCATTCCAAGCACTGTGTTTATGGACGACGTCAACAAGGCGGTTAGCAAAGCCTTCTTGATCAAGAAGCCAAAGAAAGAAAATACACAGGTGAAGGGGAAGAAATCTAAAATCCCTGTACCTGTTCATCCTACGGAAGCGCCACATAAGGGCGAAGATCATTTCGAAGCAGTGAAAGCTGGTAAAAAGCAAGGTAAATTACACAATTCAAGGCAGTATTCTAAATTATGCTTATATTATTTTTTTTTAACAAATTTTAAATATTAAACTTCATTATTACTTAATACTGATTATAAAATGGTAATTTTAATGCTGTGTTATTTTGTGTTCTCCTTTTTTTTATATCAAACCTAAATGATAATTAATCTGAAATATTTCAGAAACCCTAAGATCTTGTCTTCATATTTACCGCGAGGCTGGATCAGTAAAGAAAGTTTTGCGCTGGGCAGAAGGGAATGAGCTTGAGAAGATAAAGATCTTTTTTAAAGAGGATTTACTGGAAATGGACTTATCTTCCGGTTTCAAGCGTTACAAATCAAGTTCTTGCCTGGATCATTTACTGGAAGAGGGCGCTGACGGTGAAGGAAATCTTGACCAGGCAGAAGATAATAAAAAGGAACAACAATTTGGCCTTCCGGCACGGAAGCTGCTTCCCATGCCAGAAGTTAAATGCTTTGCTGTTACACCAGAGGGAGTCACACAAGGACAGAATGTAAGTTTTATAAAAATGTGTCCAATAGCAGTTATTTTGATTCTACAAATTATAAATTTAAATGTAAAATAAATGTAATCAATATATATTCTCACCTGGTCTGCTGCAGATGCTAAATGAAGACTCGAAGGATTTGACAAAACTGCCCGTTGAAGATACAGCGCCTCTTTGTGAATGGTCCGAATGCTGGAAAGGTGAGCGATCACAGAAGACAAATACAGAACCGGAAGATTGGGAAGACTCCCATTTAAATAAATGGCCCTCTGGACTTTTGAGTGATGTACTTGATTCGTGTGAGGCTATGTTTCCCACCACCGGCGGTCAATCAAACTCTTGGGACAAGTTTAGGAAACGTGGACCCGGTGCAGTTGGTTCCGCGGATTGTGAAGCGGCTTCAAGTAGCCCTGCCAAGCGCGCTCGCATGCATCAACCAAGTCCAGAAATGAGACGAAAATCCACTCTAATGGCAGCCGCTGTTGTTGATTTTGACGAATGGGATCCCGTACCCCCGCAACAACAGGATGTAGCGCAACAAGTACCATCTGCAACCAATCCAGTCTTATCTGAAGCTAGTAAAACAGTTCAACCATTGTACAATGCTCATGAACCCCTGCAAGACCCCAGACAAGCACGTCAGGCGATGGTGGCGCCCTCTAAACCTCCTCCTAAATCACCCAACTCAAGACAGCGCGCACGCACTCCACCCAGGGCAGCTTATCAACCCAATGTTACCAAGGAAACGAGGAGTCCAAAGCGAGAAGAAAGCAATAGCGGCTCACTAGGTCGTAAAAGCAGACCGTCCATTGTACCTCGACTCATGATGTTAGCTAATTACAGCTTACCTGAGCAATGATGAATTGAACACTTGGGTGCAAATGTATTCATCAACTATTCAATCAGTTTAACAGAACGAGTTTTACAGCATTATTTTTTCTACTTCATTTAAATTATTGACACACATTCGTGTACAAATGGACATAATGTACTGTATAAGTTAATACTCGTTGTGTTTACATGTAATTATTTAAGGCATCTCGTACACATCAATTATACTTATCAATTTGATATCATAGTTTTCTTCCACACACTTACATGCACCTTAAAAACTTGTCGCAACTATTTGAAACAAATGTGAAATTAAACAATTGCTATTATAAACATTCATTCCCAATATATAAAGCTTCAATTCAGCGTCACTGCAGATTAAACACTTACAATAAGTTGAGACAACTTTACATTACAAGCCACAGCTTACAAAACTTCCTAATGCTATTAAGCTTCTGATAGAGTTTCATCCTCATTATCATTACTGGGAATCAACAATGCGGAAGCATCTGGTAATCTATCCTGTAGCTTTCCACATTCAGTTTCAGCGTAGTCCAACAGCGCAAAAATTAACAAACCGTCCAAAATCCTTGACAGATACAAAATTATTCGTTCCAGTAGAGCCCCTTTTATACAGGAGTTAAAGATCCACGTGAGAA
Organism: Sminthurides aquaticus; assembly: GCA_906901655.1. Classification (NCBI taxonomy): domain Eukaryota; kingdom Metazoa; phylum Arthropoda; class Collembola; order Symphypleona; family Sminthurididae; genus Sminthurides; species Sminthurides aquaticus. The sequence continues at coordinate 4,189,801 of CAJQTT010000010.1, forward strand.
ATGGAGCAAACGTAGCGAAGAAAGCTCCAGCAATTGTTAAAATAAAAACTGCTCGCAGATACCAAAGCCAGATTTTTGCTACTCGTACGTACTTTTTCGCACCGCAACGCCCTCAGTTTTGTAAAATGTGAGCCCGGTAATTATGCCGTCTGCACTGCAATCCCAAAAGTCCAAGGCAGGAAAAGGGTAGCGAAAACGTTTACAGAATTTTTATCTGGAAGGTAAGTATTACATTTATATATTAAGTACCGTAAACTAACTTTAATTAAGATGTAATACAACATGTGTGCATGTACTCCGTCTAGACTACTAAAAGTAACTAAAATGTTTGCATACAGAAAGAAAAGTTATGAAGATATATATATGTAGACGACGGATATCACCTTTGAATAGTATGTCATGCCTTAGCGCAAAGATGGTTAAGACAATTACAGAGCCGGCTGAGCGAATCTGAATGCACAAACGAGTGTAAGTGAAATTCTTAATGCAAAATAATAGTTTATCTTAAAATTTATTATTGTTACCAAGTAAATGAAGCGCAGAATGACGTAAATTTTGCTTTGAATAAACGCCATTTTAAATTACGGTTAATTGAGTACTTCAAAATTCCTGTGTAGCAATTACCAATGCCGTTGATAGTAAATATGGACTGTCCTTCAATTCCAAAATGAAGCGTCGTTAATACTTGGGCATAAAAACAAAATAATTTAGCACGAAAATATCTGAAATATATTTTCAATTTATACTCAATGTTGAGGTATAGGAGGTTTGGAAAAATTTATTCCATGGTTATGTTCACTACTCGTGAGATATTTTATGCTGCTTCCGACTGCATAAACGACGCTAAACGGTATAGAATTACGCTTACAGTAGTTCCGTTGTTGCATTCAAACCCGGAGCATTGCTTGTGCTGGACCCCCTCCAGGAATATTAAACTAATTTCACGACGGGAGTGCTGCTAAGATAATTCAATCAATATCAGTTCCGCACTTTTCACATAAGATAAATACCAGGGGAAATATAACACATATACTATCGAGGGTCTCTCGACTAAATTTTAGATAAAGACTTGTGACAAGTTGCTACTTGTATTGAGATTGTTGATAAACCTTTATTGCATTACCATGATCAGCAAAAATCGATGCAACGGACTCTTACGAATCTAATAAGATGCACTTGTCACACCCATGGCTAGAAGATATGCCTGTTGCAAAATAATCATTCCACTACCAATAATAGTAATAACAATAATTTTTATCCTTGTCGAAGTCGAAGCTGCGTATGTACCACACATTGCCACAGTCCATACTCCATACGTAAATCCTAATAGCAACAATCCCTCTTAAACCCAATAAAAATAACTGGAGCATGAAAACCAGTTCCCAGTTTCTTGGAAAATACGGAAACTACATTTCAAAAATGCCGATTTCTCACCTGCAAACGAGGTAAGTTCTGCAAAAACTCCCACTGAAACGTAGTCACATTTTCTGCCATCTTATTAACTTCCTCTGAGATGAATAGGCAGAATTTTTCTAGTTTCTTGATGGTTGCTCCTCCTCTTTCCCGGTTTCATCTGATTGTAATTGTAACGTAAAATATTATTGCAAATAAATTCATAGAATTGTATTTTCAATCCTATGTTCATACCTCCGGAGACTGTCAGTCTTGCTGCGCTGCGCCCTCTATCATACCAACTTCGGTTCCCGGAGGGAAAGCATGCCGAATCTGACTCATTTTTAATTCATTTCCAAACTGAGTTTTGAAATTACGTAATGATATAACCACTTGGTGAGAATTATATTATTTTTATTTTAAAAGAAAACAAGTGAAGATAGATTTGTAGACAGATATATGCGTAGAGGCTATAAAACGACGGTACAGGTTGTGAGCTTTGAATGTAATCGGGAAGAAGAAAAAAAGTTGCTAATACTGTAAAACTGTTTCGAGTGAAAAGGAAGAATCTTCTAGTGATGAAGCTATACTCTTCTTGAGCTTCTCCGCACATCTAAACATTTAAACATAGGCCGCAGTTTTGTCAAGAGTTGATACATAAGGTAAACCATATGCTTACAATCTTACATTCGTGAGGCTCCAGAAACTCCTTCCGTGCGTATCCTTGCTTTCAGCCTTTCCAACCATCTTTCCCAACGAAATATTGAAAATGTTCGTTCGCATGTTCCAACAGCGTTTCCAAATCCTTTTCGCAAAGTCTCATACCTTCATCGTCCGCGCACCACCAATTTCCTATGTTTGGCCCTTGGCAGTCTTTGTCAGTTTCGCACTTCACCGGTCCTGATAAGCTTCCATCGCCATAGGGCTGTCCCATCCAACACCTTTTGAAGAGGGTCGAATTTTATTAAATCCCAATCTACTGACTCGATAATATTTTCTTCTATCTTCGTTTTCATACATGCCAACAACTAACCATTCTTTCTCTTTGATTTGTCCTCTTGGGCAGTGCACCCAGCACTTGTACGTGTAGCAACCCCGTTTCCATTCTGACTTAGGTATAGGCCAAGAAGGTGCAGGTGTAGAAATTGTAGTTGGCTTTGGCGCTGTTGGCTTTGGCTTTGGCTTTGGCTATAGGAAAATGTTTAATATCGTAACAAAAATTCAAATATGCTTATCTTGCCTGGATAATTCTTCAACTAGATATTACCAAATGAAATATTTCCTATCACCTTGGATGTAGCATTATAGAATGTAACGATAGCCCACTTCTTTTTGCATAATCTTTTGGGCTTCAAAGTACTTTTTCCAAATACATCTTTCCCCATGATTTTGTTTTCCCTTTTCAATCGTTTTTTTCCATCTATCGGTATTGGTCTACGGCAATCCCCGCTTGAGAATCCAACGCATTTTTCCACCAGCTTACATGCTCGCTTCCAACAAATACGGGATCTCTGGCAAACCTCTTTGCTGTTTTCAGAGGGAAGACTATTTGTGGATGCCGGAGGTGCAACGCACGGTTCTGGCACCATAGGCCCAGGAATGGGTTCCTTCAAGTAAATCTCTAGGTATCCCATCGTCTCTGCATCCAGGTGTTCAGCATGCAATCTTTTGTCCGCACTTCCAGAGGGGTTTATGTACAGATTGAATTTGGCTTCCGTACAGTTATTTAGAAGATCTAGAATACCACCCTTGAACTCCTGTCTTCCCGCGCCGACGGCGCTGCAATCCACAGCAGTGTCAGCATTTACCTGCAATTAGAAAATTACATCGATCAAAGCCTTGATTAATCCACTTTTGAATTTCGGGTATTTTTTATGGTTTTGGTTGTAAAGATACGGTTTGTTTGACACACCTGAATCAATTCACATTGTAGAACTAGGAGACAAATACTTATTGTTGGAGCAATCAGCTTCAATCGTACGGTGTAATGCATGTTCATTGGAACAATAATTAGCGTGGAAGACTCAGCACTATTTGATGATCACAATCTATGGAGGCTTAACCGTTAACTATATACACATAAATGAAGAAAAAATAATTCGTCCAGGAGTTGCTGCAGCAAAGTTTTACAGAGAGTTACCTGGAATAGATGTTGGTTACACTTGTGATTATTTCGCTGAGCGTTGCATTCAATCAACATTCACGTTTGAACATTGCATTTTTTTAATCCATAGTTCTAGCGTGAATCCCAACACTTAATAGTGTATTCTGTTGTGTAACAACATCAATCAATATTGTAGTACGTTAGTTATCATAGCAACTAGATTACCTGCAACGGTAAATTCAAATTCTTAAACATAATTGAATTACGGAATGTTGTATTTACATATGTATGCTAAATGGAAGGAGTGTTCTGGTCGGAGGAGTTTGTGAAAATATTGGAAGCGATTCTCTATTTTATATACTTACACAATACACGCATGCAAGTTATTACTCGTAATCTTTCCGTAACTAAACTAAGAATACCGTCATTCAGATCAGAAGACGATGGGCACTATTTTTGCAAAGAGCCTTTTTTCCAAGAAGAATTTTTTGGACCACGTTGTTAGCGGAATGAAATTCCAGCTTGTACCGCCAATGACTGTAAGGGAAAAAAATTCTCAAATAGCAGACCTATTATTTTTTCAACCTTAGAAATGTCTTCTATCCATGCCCCAGTTTACATGTATATTGAAGTTGTCGAGTCGTATCGTGAGTAGTATATATATATTGCATCCAATGCTCCTTTTATTGTTTTATCTCCATGTTTACTTTTCAGGAACTTTTATAGGGACTTAAATTACAAATTCTACTGAAATTACTAGATATATAACATATGTATGTAATGTATACAGCTCCTACTACACAAAGAGTTTTCATATAGATTCCTTGTTTTCTTAATCCAAACGGGACACTAAATAAGATCAAATTTAGTCGCAATAATTTCGATTTTCCACGAAATAAATTAAGAATAACGCTTGAAGAATTTTATTCCAATCAAAAGAAGGGCTGATACATTTCAGGTCATCAGTTCAGAGCTTATGGATTTATCATAGTGGGCCGTTGAACGTAATGTTCTCGGAGATTAACACATACAGATGACCATTCTGTTAGACGTTATTTGAATCATCATACAGTATCCTCAAGTATTGGCGAGAGAAAGCTGCATACCTTATTGCTTGCTCTGTAATGAAATTCATGAATTGCAATTTTAGTACACGAAAAATGACGGAAATAGGCTGGTTTGATTAAAGCGCCAAAAATTGTACTACTTACGACAAAGACCATGCCAAATGACAGAGCCATGATTCGATGATAATAGTTGTCAGGGTCGGAGCTAGGTCGTAATTCAATTACGGATTTTTTATTCATTTCTGACCAACGTTTTGAAACCTTGCCGACAGATATCTTTATATTCCTGGAGTTTCTTGCTTTAATCTGGGGTTAAAGAAAATTCAGCTGTACTTATTTGCTTCCATGCAGTATCCAGAAACACATATAATCGAGTCCCGTGTGCTACGTACATGTAGCTCGACGTTTGAATAAAAAATTCGAATCACCTTAAATTTTCCTGTTCTTCTATCATCATTATCGCATATTTCTCTGGACGACATGGTGAAGCTGTGAGGTGAAGCTACATTGAATTGATGCTGACCAGAGAAGAATCTTTTTTTCATTTCTCCAACAGCATTCCCTTGACAGTCTTTGACTAGGGTGAAACGCTGTAATATTAAATCATAAATCCGCAGTCATAGATTTGATAAAAGAATCGTAAATGAAAACCTAGTTTTATGGTCATAGCTTCATGCTTTAAAGTATACCTTGATGGGCCCACTATTCGATGAAACTATAGCTTCGGCTGTAAACACTAGATTCCCTTGCAAGTCTTTAACCACGTAGCAACCCTCATTCTTCCGTGTCACATCCAGTTGAGGCTTTTTCTGCAAATTCCGAAAGCTATACAGCTTGTCTGGGTTCCCATCTTGTGCGAAGAGAAATAAATTTTAGATTACAAAAAAAAAAACACCATTTGTTTACGCGCTGCTTTGCTTGATATTTCAACGCTAATTCCGTAGACTCTAGAATATATTAACTATGTTCTGTAGTAAATTCTCAAGGGAGCGCTACAAAATTCATAGATGTATATAATTTAGAGTATTATAATCGCTGATTATTTAAATTTACTTGAAGGGTTGGAAGTACACATCAACCGGAAATCGAAATAAGAAGCCGCTAGTATCGTAGCTTTTCCAGTACGGCAGGAGCATGTTGATCCAGCACAACTCACACGTGTAGTGTTTTGTAGCAAGGTGTTGTCAATTCTTACTCCGGATGGAGCTGGAGCTGGCGGAGCTAACGCCATGATGATGCGTATCAAAAAGTTATTGGGTAACGTTGTAGGTAGTGATTACAATGTTATAGTATTTTATTATAGTTACTGGGGACACTGACGACCAACTGGGTGAGAGCAAAATTAAGCCTAAAGTGCTAGAGCACTTGCGAAATAGTAACTAATGCAGAAAGTTCACGGCAGTGATTCAGAATCCAGCAATCTTACTGGATTTGCTGTTTTGCGTGAATTCACTATGGAAATACAGAAAATTGAAGGGCGTGATACAATCGGGCACATCAACAAAATAGAGGAAACGTTTTTAAGTTTATCACCGCACAGTTTATCGAGGATTAAAAGTTTACAGATAAAATAGATTCAATCCTATTGCGCAGGCTACTTCGGCGAAAACAAGGCTGACTGACACTTGATAAGCGAGAACGCTGACAAAATTCAATGCCTCCCTGCAAAATATACAACATAGCCGGAGGCTATTGCGGATTAAAAAGAACTTTTTGCTGCATGTAAATTAAAAAAGACCGTCATTACCGTGCAAATCTTGGAAATTTGTTGAAACGAGTATACACTCATACTTGCTTCCTAGAACACAAAGCTTTGAATCCTTACATCCTTGAATTTTACCCAAAGGGCGTATTCTCCGCCACAATCTCGATGTAATCATTCAATGTATATGGTAGCAAATGCTAATCCTTGAGTTAAACACTTTCTACTGGAAAAAGATAGAAACGACTTATTTTAGATTCATCAATGCGTACTTTTGTATAGCCTCTTTACAGAGAATTTCATCTGTCATTGTCATCATACATCGTTATCAGCATCAGCACTCAGCACTGGTAACTTGACCTGCTATGAAAACTATTTCCACACATACGGTAGCGTGCCTCTACAACGTGTTTAAAACCTGTGAAGGTGAGTGTTAAATCTTGAATTCTAATAAATTAGATCACTTGTAGAAGCGCTTAAAAATATTCTTGATTTGTAAACTCTAAAATCACGTGACCCTGGAGTTGATCCAGTAGATTTAAAGCAACCTGAAATTATTATAAGGGTAAGTTTAATTTTCTGTTCAAAAATATTATTGGAATTCATGGAAATACTAACAAAAGCTTTGAAATTGTAAGTGCCCAACCTTGGGTGAAGATGGGTATGTCAGAACGAGGTGTTTAAGGGCTTGCATCTTTGAAAATCCAGCAGACACACTGGTTTCATCAAAGATTTTTCGCCTTGGGTAGTACATGATGCGAAGGTAGCTGAGCTCTGAAAATATTTCAATTGCATGCCATCCATCAGCATTCTGTCTTTCCTACACGCTTTCTTTGGTATCACCAGATGTGACAAAATAAAATCGTTCAACTAACTTTTAAGCCCGAAAAGACCTTGGTAAGAAGAATTGCGTCCGCCTTCACTGCTTTCGCCAAAAAGTACTTTGTTGTTTAAGTACTGTCCAGGAGATAGAATATCACCCTCTGCCAACGATAATTTCTCCAGAAAATCCAATTTACTCAACTCTGTCATCAGACAAACAAATTCTGGAGCGCTAAACTGATTTCCTCGATACTCTACGATATTACTGAAAGCAAATGGCAAAGTTTGGTAAAATACTGTAGCTTCTCTAAGTCGGCTGCTACCGTTTCCAAGCATGGGGGCGCTGCTTGTTAATAACTCTAGCTCCTTAAGCATATGTAATTCTCTCATTAAATCAGTGCGAATATCCTCTAGGCTATCTGATATAGATTCTTCAAGAAATTCCAGAGTAAGCTGGAGCGTTTCCAAGTTTTGAAAATTCTCAGAGCCTAAAGTGTTGATTAATGCTACAATGTTTTCGATTGTAGGTAGTCGCCGAACTCTTCGACAGAGATGCAGATCCAGAGCACGGATGTTGGATTGTGCTTGAATGCGCTGGAGGAACGGAACAGCGATGGAATCATGCAGACGCGCACCAGCTTTCATCGGAGAAAATGAATTCAGGAAGTCTGCATACGGATGAGCTAGTGCATTTGAGCTGATTACAAATCTGAAAACGGAAAATTATGTTTCCACTTATTTAATGCCTAAAAAATCATTCAACGCAATTGCCAATGTTTCGCATTTTCCAAACTTACTGAGCGTGAAAAGAGGCAAGCGTTGGTTTTGTATTTAAAAGTTGTAAATCGTGGAAGAATTTCGCAAGAGGATGCTGCGTATTATTTGGGTTACGAAAGCTACTAATGTCCCACATATTGCCAAAATCTATACGAAAATCCTAATAGATAAAATAATTCATCTTGAAGAACCAAGTTAATTAACTGGAGTATAAAAACTAATTACCAGTTTCTTGGAAAATACGGAAACTACATTGCAAAAATGCCTATTTCTCACCTGCAAACGAGGTAAGATCTGCAAAAACTCCCACTGAAACGCAGTCACAGATTCTGCCATCTTAACTTCCTCTGAGATGAACAGACAGAATTTTTCTAGTTTAAAAACATTTCTTGATGGTTGCTCCACCTCTTTCAGCGTTTCATCTGAATGTGACACAGGGTTTTCTGGTGCCGTACCAGATGGATTCCGCTCCAAGTACGTTTCAGTATCAACGTCCAGTCTGAGTGATACAAGATTTTCCAGACAAAGGAGGATAGGTCCGATCATGGAATTGTAATCACGTGCACTGAAACCTGACAGACGGATTTCTGAAACGTTCACGACCCAGGTCCCGTCTGCATTAAAGAACTGGAATATTTCGCTTCTAATGCGAAAAACATGAATGTCTTGGAATTTCAGTTGACTTTCTCCATGAGGGAATTCAAGGAATTGCCGAATTGGAAATCCTTGTTTTCTCCGATCAGCTCCTGTTAATGTGCAATCCCAAACGTCCTCCATCCTCCTCCCCGGAGCATTTCGATGGAGCCTAATGCCGACTTTCTTCTTATTTAAAACTTCGACCCCGGCTTCGTTCCAAGCCCGACACACAAGTCGGAAGTTGAGTAGGCCATCGATACCCGAAGCTGCATATACAAACGTCGCTAGATGGCGCAGACACTGGAGCAAAAGGTAAAAGCCAGCTTGTATTGCTTTCCATAGTTAATTTTCCGCTCTTGGGTCTATAAAAATTTTGAGACTTACGTGGTGATTTAGCGCTGGAATGTTTAATGTCCGAGCCAAATTAAAAAGGTCAAGCTGTTGGACAAATTTTGCAAAAGCTGTGCAGAAAGCTGTATCCTTTACGATTACAGTCTCTGAGCCCTTCTTCAGGATAACGGAACGGGTGGAATCCTCATTAAATTCTCGACCCAAGGAAAACTGGCCACGTTCTTCTTCAGATTCATTGCACATGCTTGAAAAATACGTTTTGGAACTACGTTATATACCGGATTTTTTTATACGCAAATAAAAAATGATTTCAAATAGTGAACTGTATTTTCAAACTTACGTTCATACCTGCTGAGGCTATGGTATTCTTACTTACTGCTCTCCCTATCAAACTTTTACATCAGATTCCAGAGGGTAAGTCTGCTGAATATGACAATTTTTAATTGATTTACAAACTGATTTAATTAAATTAAAACTTGGGGATGATGTTCTTTTAATTTTTGAACATTTTTAAAAAATCAATTCTCTATAAAAGATTCTGGGCCAAAACAATCTGCGGTCTTTGAACATAGCAGGAAGTAGCAAGAAGAGATAGAACTCTTTCAAGTAAAAATCTTGACGCAACTATTATCTTCTTGAGCTTCCCCGCACATCTAATAATAGGCCAAAGTTTTGGCAACCGTTCATGCATAATGCCAAGCCCTATTATTACAAGCTTACACCCATGAGGCTAGAGCCGCAAACTTATGAATAGGTAAATGCGTTTTCTCCAAAATACGTATATATCTGTCGCGCTCAGCATAATTTATTTATAGAGTAGTTTCAGCATAATCAGAACATGTTTACATAATTTTCGCGCTGAAAAGTTCAAAATTTTTGTGACGCGGTGCTTGGTATTTTAAACGCAATAAATTGGTGTTTTTGCCATTATACTTTTACGAATGCGATTGATGTTTAACGAATTTTGAGAATCCAGTAGTTCATGATGTAGAACACAATTCATTGATCAAATTTATATTTTTGGAAAATTTTCAATATTTTGACCCAAGAATTTGCGACGCTCTGGAAAAACGGTAACATTTTTTAGCTGGACCGAGACAAACTCTAGGGAAGCTTATCTCGAGACCTGTTTTAGTGAGAATTCTACGAATCGGACCAGCCCAAACGTAAGTATACTTTGATCGTCAAAAGTTAAAAGGAAATGAAAAAATTACGCGAAGCCACCTCTGTTACTAACTAGCTGGACCGAGTAACTGTAATTGTGATTGTCATGTGTTCTTGTTGTAATCACTCAGTCAGAAAGTGGAAATCACAGACAATAGGGCTCTACATTTTGAGCAATAGTTAACAAATCTCTCAATTTGATCCAAGTTTCACAAATCTCTGAGTTTTGAAAAAAAAAAAAAACTTTATGTTGCTCAAAATCCCAAAAATATTAGGTTACCTATTAAAGTCGGTCACAACGGCCTCTTAATGTGAATAATGCAAATCGGACCATCCCAAAAGTGTACACGTCTTATGCGCTCATCAAATAGTAAATATTATCGAAGCATAAAATATTTACCCACATCCATTTAAAAGTCGGCCAAAGCAGCCTCTCTACGCGAATAATGCGGAATGGACCGGCCCAAAAGTTTACATGTATGATGCGCTCATCATAATGAAAATAGAATAAAACTGTATTTAACTTTTGATAAAAAATTCACAAATCTGTTCTTGCAACGACAAGTGTAGCAGCGAGCTGACTTCAAAAATTGAAAAACTGGCAAAACCGTCAAACCTAATTCAGCATATCTCACGCGTTTAGGGTAGGATTTTTGAAATAGTTTACAACGGAGGGTTGCCGAGTGTCTAGAATATAGATTGATCATCAAAATTTGCAACATCAAAAAAGTGAAATTTCTTATCCCTGCCGTTCTTTAACACAGGGCGCCCTGTGTTAGTGAGCTGTAGGAGATGAAAATGTATAATTTATTGATATTCCTTGTTTTAACTTTTTAGCCAAGTTAAGTGGTCTCAAGTGTACTAATTTCCAAAATCTGGTTGTTTTTCGAAAGTAGTAGCAGTGGAGAGCTGCGTTCAAAAATTGAAAAACTGGCAAAACCGTCAAACCTAATTCAGCATATCTCACACGTTTAGGGTAGGATTTTTGAAATAGTTTACAACGGAGGGTTGCCGAGTGTCTAGAATATAGATTGATCATCAAAATTTGCAACATCAAAAAAGTGAAATTTCTTATCCCTGCCGTTCTTTAACACAGGGCGCCCTGTGTTAGTGGTCTGTAGGAGATGAAAATGTATGATTTCTTGATATTCCTTGTTTTGACTTTTTAGCCAAGTTAAGTTGTCTCAAGTATACTAATATCCAAAATCTGGTTGTTTTTCTAAAGTTGTAGCAGTGGAAAGCTGCGTTCAAAAATTGAAAAACTGGCAAAACCGTCAAACCTAATTCAGCATATCTCACACGTTTAGGGTAGGATTTTTGAAATAGTTTACAACGGAGGGTTGCCGAGTGTCTAGAATATAGATTGATCATCAAAATTTGCAACATCAAAAAAGTGAAATTTCCTATCCCTGCCGTTCTTTAACACAGGGCGCCCTGTGTTAGTGGCCTGTAGGAGATGAAAATGTATGATTTCTTGATATTCCTTGTTTTGACTTTTTAGCCAAGTTAAGTTGTCTCAAGTATACTTATATCCAAAATCTGGTTGTTTTTCGAAAGTTGTAGCAGTGGAAAGCTGCGTTCAAAAATTGAAAAACTGGCAAAACCGTCAAACCTAATTCAGCATATCTCACACGTTTAGGGTAGGATTTTTGAAATAGTTTACAACGGAGGGTTGCCGAGTGTCTAGAATATAGATTGATCATCAAAATTTGCAACATCAAAAAAGTGAAATTTCTTATCCCTGCCGTTCTTTAACACAGGGCGCCCTGTGTTAGTGGTCTGTAGGAGATGAAAATGTATGATTTCTTGATATTCCTTGTTTTGACTTTTTAGCCAAGTTAAGTTGTCTCAAGTATACTAATATCCAAAATCTGGTTGTTTTTCGAAAGTTGTAGCAGTGGAAAGCTGCGTTCAAAAATTGAAAAACTGGCAGAACCGTCAAACCTAATTCAGCATATCTCACACGTTTAGGGTAGGATTTTTGAAATAGTTTACAAGGGAGGGTTGCCGAGTGTCTAGAATATAGATTGATCATCAAAATTTGCAACATCAAAAAAGTGAAATTTCTTATCCCTGCCGTTCTTTAACACGGGGCGCCCTGTGTTAGTGAGCTGTTTGAGATGAAAATGTATGATTTCTTGATATTCCTTGTTTTGACTTTTTAGCCAAGTAAAGTTGTCTCGAGTATACTAATATCCAAAATCTGGTTGTTTCTCGAAAGTTGTAGTAGTGGAAAGCTGCGTTCAAAAATTGAAAAACTGGCAAAACCGTCAAACCTAATTCAGCATATCTCACACGTTTAGGGTAGGATTTTTGAAATAGTTTACAACGGAGGGTTGCCGAGTGTCTAGAATATAGATTGATCATCAAAATTTGCAACATCAAAAAAGTGAAATTTCTTATCCCTGCCGTTCTTTAACACAGGGCGCCCTGTGTTAGTGGTCTGTAGGAGATGAAAATGTATGATTTCTTGATATTCCTTGTTTTGACTTTTTAGCCAAGTTAAGTTGTCTCAAGTATACTAATATCCAAAATCTGGTTGTTTTTCGAAAGTAGTAGCAGTGGAGAGCTGCGTTCAAAAATTGAAAAACTGGCAAAACCGTCAAACCTAATTCAGCATATCTCACACGTTTAGGGTAGGATTTTTGAAATAGTTTACAAGGGAGGGTTGCCGAGTGTCTAGAATATAGATTGATCATCAAAATTTGCAACATCAAAAAAGTGAAATTTCTTATCCCTGCCGTTCTTTAACACAGGGCGCCCTGTGTTAGTGGTCTGTAGGAGATGAAAATGTATGATTTCTTGATATTCCTTGTTTTGACTTTTTAGCCAAGTTAAGTGGTCTCAAGTATACTAATATCCAAAATCTGGTTGTTTTTCGAAAATTGTAGCAGTGGGGAGCTGAGTTAAAAAGTTGAAAAACTGGCAAAAACGTCAAGCCTAATACAGCATATCTCACACGTTTATGGTTGGATTTTTGAAATAGTTTACAAGGAAGGGTTTCCGAGTGTCTAGAATATGGATTAATCATCAAAATTTCCAACATCAAAAAAGTGAAATTTCTTATCCCTGCCGTTCTTTAACACAGGGCGCCGTGTGCTTGTGAGCTGTTTGAGATGAAAATGTATGATTTCTTGATATTCCTTGTTTTGACTTTTTAGTCAAGTTAAGTGGTCTCAAGTATACTAATATCAAAAATCTGCTTGCTTTTCGACAGTTGCAACTGTATTCTGAAATTACAGCACTTGCAATACGGATTTGGGATGCTCCATCCCGTAACTAAGTAGATATGGGATTGCATATACAGTGCGAGAGACTGTTCACTTTTTTTCCCCCGGGGGAAGATTTTTTGGCTAAGTTGTTACCCCCCGTGGAAACTTTCTTCCCCGAAAGATTTTTAAGTGGGAAAAATGTCAAGCGAAATCTACGTTGGATACTCGAACTGACAAAAACTGGGACATGCTGATTCACAGGCTGTCGAATCCATCGTGTTGATGCTTAAGCCGAGGTAAGCAAATTCATGCTATCCGGCTTTAAGTCATACCCCTAAACGAGCTCGCATTTTCAATCCTTCATAACAGAATTTGCGCACGATGGATTTCAAATCGCATCGGCTAATTTGTAGTATTTAATGCGGGCTTTCATATTATGCAAATATAAAACCTTGTGGATTGTAATTGAGCCTCGTAGCTCAATGGGGAACATATATTACCCGAGTGGAAGTTAATTTCCCCTGCATCTCATTAGGTGACGTCACGATATGATTACGGGGAAGAAAGTTTCTCCCTGTGGAAGAAATTTAGCCAAAAAAGAATCTTCCCCCGGGGTAAAAAAGTGAGTAGTCTCTCGCACTGATATATACAAAATTCAATTGTTGCCATGACCCACCTTCCTCGTTATTGCATTATTTACTCGCTAGAGGCGCTACTCTCGTGAAGTTTCACCTTTGCACTAGGCCTATTGTAGATTCATCCTGTGCGATTCTTCGCGAATTATTGGCATTTTTATTAGATAAAATCAGGATATTTCGCTGGAAAACACATAATTAATAGAAAAAGCAACTCGACTCAAATCAAAGAGTATTGATACCATCAGCATCAAAATTAACCAGTATCTTTTATTAGGAACATATCTTAAGACATAGCGTGCATAAAGCACAGCTACCAGCTATATCAAATACGACAACGCAACCATTAATAACCGATTCTGAAGCCAGTATTTAACCAAAGTTCCTGCAACTATAACGACACTAATAGATTAATAAAAGTTTATTTCATTGATTCCAGTGATAGACTTCAACTACGCGGAAGATACAAAGGATGACAGTAAGGAGGAATAGCATTTTGAAATGTTGCACGTGATATTTCGGTCATGGATTTTGGATCGATAAAAACTAGTGAATTCCTCGTCGCTTCCGTATAAAAAACTCCGACCATTAAAATTCCGTCATCTTCATCTTCTTCCTTGTTGCCGGCACCAGGGTTTGGCACAAAGATAGGTTCAGCAATGGCAAACGAGTCCTTGGATTCCCAAACAGCCACTTCCTCTCCGGTCTTCATGTCAAACTTGACTAGCTTGCTGTAGTATTCGGAATCGAAATTGAAACCCGCGGGGCCGTAGGTATAGCGGTAATTTTTGTATTGGAATTTTGGGCTCATGACCTGTGAGGCAATTCCACCCTTGGAGAACGTTCCGGGAGTGACTTCGACAAGGGTTTGTCCCTTGGGAGTGTCAACAAGTCTGGAAGTTGCGCCGAAGGTATTGATTTCGTTTTGACCTGTGGGTGTGCCGTGATGGATGTCCTTTTCTACGGACCCTTGGAGAGGAAGAATATATCTTTGGTAGAAGCCGTCCTTGCTGCAGGGCAAGTGCCTCCGTTCCTTGAGATTTTCGATATGAATCGATTCCGTTATATCACTGTTCTTGTAGGAAATTAGGTCCATAACGATCTCTGTGACAAGCCCGTCTTTTCCTTTGAATGTTCTTTCAAAGCAAGGGCCGACGTGGATAACAAAGAAGGGATTGTCTGACTGATACACAGTTTTAAGAAGTTTTCCATTTCGTTTATCAACAACGTAAAACTTGTTTCCTACTCCAGCCTCTGGAGCCCATTCCATAACGGACATGAGCGTAGTGGAATTGCCCATGAAAACGTTATTAGCGAATTTCTTTATATTTGCCCAAAAGGGTTGTTCGATAGTGATGATGTAGTTTTCAGACATGCCGAAACTGTGATGAACGTTGGATTGAGAGAGGCGTGGCATGGGAACGCTAGCGATAGTCTTGTACTGTTTGATACAGTCTTCAACGCTCACAGTTTTCCCTGGAAGAGGGATCCGCAAAACGGCAAGTTTTCCACCCATCGCACCAAAGCATGTTGCAATGTTAAACATTGTGCCGTCCTTTTCGACCAGAGGATGGGCCGAGAAGTTGACGGAACCGAACAGTTTTCGTGAATCGAATCGTTTAATTGTTGTCAGGTCATCGGTGTTGATTTCATCAAAGTTTGACAAACCGTTGGAAATGAAAACGTGGTCACCGAGTTTGTAAACGATATGGGCTCCGTTATCGCTACATTCAGGTAGCTGGAAAAACAAAAGCAAATCGTTAACGTTTATTAATACAGTAGCGCGAACTTTTAAATTCGATAATCGTATCGCAATTATTAAGTGTGTTCACTGCTGTCACGCCCTTGATCGCTAGCGACATTTTGCTTTTATAACATTGTTGAAACTTACCAAACTAAACATCCGGCCTAGTCGACTCTTCGTTACATCTTGCGAGGATGGAGTGTAACATTCTGACAAGACGGTTCTTCCAGCAGCTTCTGCCTTTCTCAAAGCTTCAGATTGTTGAAACTTTTTCCGAATAGTTGCACGGCCGCCCTCTATTGAAATCTTCGTAATCAATGCATATCCATCTTGAAGACTGACAACACTGAAATTTGTTTCTTCGAAATGGAATTTTCCGTTCCCGCTCAAAATTACATCACCCTTGAACCAACTGGGCAACCCAGGAGATAATTCAACACTCTCTCCGATGCTATCAGTCTCTTGATAATTCCTAAAAAACGAATCCATTTCTATGACCATGATTACGAAATTAGCTTTCACTTGATACAAGAATCACTGAAAGGTTTTTCAAACAGAGGAGCCTACAGCAAAGATCTACAGGCTTTACGCAAATCAACCGCTTGAATAAGACTGCGCTGTCTTATTTATCTACACCTTTGTTTAAAGTTCCACAGAGAAACGGGAAGAGGATGCAGAAGAAACCCACAGATGATGATAGATGTGCTAGATTGTGTTAATGCCCCGGTTAGTTCTCTGATGAGAGTTTTACATAAGAAATCCCCTCTACATCATCAGCAGCGTTTAGGTTGAGTGCAAGTTTTTTCATCAAATTCTCGCAAATATTATCATATAAGCTTAACTGGAAGTTCGCGCGACCAGTTTCCTCGAAAAATTGCTGCGCTGCAGCAGTGCTCTGTTGCTGGCGATTGTAAGTATACATGCAGACAATAGATGCTATGCTACATTAGATTAAATTGATTCCTGGTGCAGGTGAAGAAGGCAAGTATCAAGTAAAACAACCTGTCCGTGTAGGCCTATACGAAGATACTAGCCAGAAAAGTCTTTCGAGAAAAAGGAAGCTGCGTAGGTAGGATTTTTGTTCAATTTCTGGTTTCACTTGACCTTGCAGCATATGAATATTGAGCAGCCTGAGGAGAACGCAGAAGAGCCGTGAAGAAGCAAGCAAGGGAATTGGCTCACACGTGTACATATGCTTAGTGCTTAGTGCTGAACACTTTTAAGAAGAAGTGGACACAAACAAAGGAGTGCAATCTTTCCACCATGTTGCTATTAAGTTGGTGTTGGGAAGCTTTTCACATTTGTGTGAACTGGGAGTGATACTTGACTTTAATATCACATATAAGAAGAAGCAAGTCGAAAGCTAATGATGCTTCAAAAACCGATTGTGATGCAACCATTATAATTTTATGCGCAAGCCTTCTAGTGCTATCGCTGCGCTGCCAGCTCTGATTTCTAGTTTTGTGCATATTACTAAGAACTCGCTAACTAACTTACGTCTAGAAGTAGTAAAGAATAAAAGATAATGCGGAAACGCTGTATTCCAGAAAGAAAAATTCAACTACTTCGTGTCTTCTGGGAATTATCCAGCTGTTTTTTACGCTAGAAATAATCTCACAGCGGAAATTTATATTTCTTTGTCTGATGTAATCATGCATGAGGTTGTCCCACGAAATCAAGAGAGCCTCGCAAAAAGCAATGCATAATTAAACTTGATTACGTATTTCATCATTGTGATTTCCAACGACTGCGTTTTATACTGAACAGAGTCGGATGTAAATGTTCGTTTTAAGCCAAAGTTGAAACGTTCAAATGCTACAGAAGTAGTTTTTAAATGGCGATTTTGCATGCAATTTCTGGACGGGGGAGGTAATCTAAGGGTAAACGCAATGGAGAATTGGCAAAAATGAAGGATAAGAAGGAAACAGATGCTGTTGTGCTTTCAGAGTTTCATATGATTTTCGCAAAGTAAATATACAGAAGCTGCCGAAGAATGTGCATTTATTCATGCACAAGCTTTTGAAGTTTATTAATTAGCTTTGCAATTCCCAGCTACGAATCTCTAGTAGCTTATTAGTAGCTAATTTTGTAAAGATGGATTTTCCATAATTTCATCATATAGTTTCAAAAAATTGCGTTGAACAAAAACGTATTTTAGAAGTTTATTTAACAACGTTCAAGGAAATATTATATTATTATATAATTTTTTTTTAACTGTGCTGATTTCCTGATGCACATATAAAGATCCCTTCACAATATATTTACTAGCGTTCAATATAACAGCATACAATTCCACGGTAACCCGATAGACAGTGTGGCGATATCTATTGTACCGTTTGTTCACGTTAATGAGTACTGTTAAAGTAATGCTTGCTTTCAGCGCCCTCTGGCTAGATCCTCGGCGCAATATGTTTATCCACTTTCAATAACTTAGAGTCCACATAATTCTTCACGCAAACCATCAAGTTCACAAGATGCTGTTTACCGATCCTAGACCTTGCTCACTTCATTTTAAATTAAGAACCTTTACACACCATCCAGCATAACTGTTATTATCTGTTTACAACCGCAGTTAGTACATCCTATCGTCTTGGTTGAAGGTCAAGATGTATAAAACATGTTACCTAACATGAGTAACCCATACGAAAAACATCTATGCTTGCACATTTAAAATTTAGAGCTAGAACAAGCGATTAGAAACCAATTCATTTTGAACTTGACGTCAAATACTGTTATTCAAGAAGATTTCTTATTCTCACCTTCACCCTCCCTCGGATCTCAATGTTTTATTGCCAATGCGAAATAATTAAGTTATTATCAAGATTGCAGCAAGTTGATAACTCTACCGCCTCTCTCTAGCCTTCCTTTGTTAAATGCATAGTCTCCGCTTGGACAGTTGAATGTAAGACTCCCTGCTGAAGGCGCGTACACTTTAATTTATTTAATGGAAATAGGGGTATATAATAGCTATCAACCAACCAAGAGTAAAGGCTATTTTTGGACCCATATCAATTTTAGCTACCTGCGCATGTGATTACGATGTTGCGAAATTTGTTAACGCTACGTCTGCATAGTTTTCCAGCCCAGTCAGAAGACAAATAATGGGGGTCAATGGCTAGAGAAGTTCAAAGTTAGTTAGTTAGGATAATTTTCTTATTGCAATTACTTCAAGGCAGGAAAGCTCCCACGATATTTTGATGGCACCATTTTTCTACGTTGTACTAAAACTTTCTAGTCTATGCAGTTGTGGCAGTGGCAGTCAATGATTCCATTCAACCTGTCAGCAATTGCCACTTAAAGACGGTAGCAAGAACAAATTGCGCGATGACTCAGGATCCAGTTTCAAGTACAGGGAAATCCATGCGAAAACTTGATCGTGCGTAATTGGCAAATCTTTAGACTTGAGTTCAAGTAAGGGGAGGATTTTTCGCAATACATTGAGCAAAGGGCTCAATTGTAGCCGATGACGTTGAGCATAGAGAAAGTATAAGTTCATAGTTCATGACTTTATTATTTAATCAAGGTGCAACGTTCAACATCAGATAGATGTTACATAATAATATACCGCATTAATAAGAAATGCACCTGTTTATCAACCATCTTACCGCCAAGCTTGTACGTAATCAAATCACAAGACAATCAATAAAATTTCCTAGGACAATACTGCAATCGTATTTACCAAAACAAACATAGATAACTTGTTAACTTCTTATAGAAAGAATGAATAATAACAAAATTCTATCATTTCGTACCTCCACCATAAGTCCTACGGTAACCTTGAAGTTAAATGCCACATGCCTACGTCTAAACATTTATTATATATATATTTTTTTTTGTATTTCACCTCCCCTCATCCTACGACTGCTTTGTGCAAGGATACGTTTTTTATCGTGTACTACGCAAGAGTACAAAAAATTCTAATCACAAAAGCATCCATGATTTTGGTTATTTTTACCGCTAATCAGAAAATTTTAAAACAAGAGCATGTAAAATATAAACTTGTTCACATTCAAGATTTCCTAAAAATTCAGCTAATGCAACAAAAGTGTAAAAGTTTCTGCGCGATGAGTATGAGGTGACAATACTGAAAATGTGTTCACGATTACTGCTTGGATTATTTGCCAAGGCCCAAGTTTCACAGTTGACATTGATCGTGAAATGATTGAAAGATGAATATTTGGAGGTGTGCAACTAATTAAATTAAATGTGATACTGAACACTCAAGAGTTATATAACGGTTTGCTCTGAGGGGTCTCTTAAAGCAGTGACGCTTTGGTGGTAAGCGATAATTCTTCAAGCTTTAGGACCATGACATTGTAACATGGCTCTTGAAGAATTATTTTCGTAGACGACGAGTGGAAGAATTTCAAGGGGAGTGCTTTATAACATTAGCTCATATGGCCAAACATGTGCATATTTTTTAACTGCCTGTAATAGTTTTTGTCAATAACCTTTGGCATGACTTTTGCAAAGATGCGAAAGAAGAGACAGAATGCTTGATGAGCCAGAAGCTTTTGCGTGCACTTGATGCTTAAGCTAAAGGTCAAGAGGATGGACACTAGTTTTTTAGATTGAATATAAGCTTGGACTAATAGAGAGATGCTAGGAAAAGTAAAGCTCCTGATGCCGTGTACTGCTTTAGAGATTCTAGTATCATAAGGGATATATTATTGCTGGAGAGTATAGTTGTTACAATTTGTAGTAGGAAAGATTGCACAGATGCCAACCGACAGAACTTCTTAGTGGCATCCTCGTTTGTTTTCGTAGTGACATATGGTTGAAATCTTCCTCCGTTTACACTGATCCAAAGCTAGTGCTTGTTAAAGGTATGGGTGACGGCGAGTTTTCATCTTCTTAAGGATCGAACAAGTTTGACTCAGTTCCTAGAACTAAATCAGTGTGTTGTTTATGAGCATCTTGTGAAGAATTCAAGGGAAATTAAGATTCGCGAAAAGGCGTTCTCAGTTTTAGGGTTCCCTTCTGTTCCTAATCCTGAGCGACATTGAATTCTTGGAACATTTCCGCACGCAGCTCTGCCTATTGGATTCATCATGAAGGTTTTGAAAATCGCATCTATAGTTTTATTGTTAGCTTGGTCTGGAAGCGTCGTAGCACAGTCAGGCAGGTTTAGAGGTGAGATTACGTCCAGGATTTCACATGACATTCGTAAGATTTTTTGAAAATTTATTTTGTGACTATAATTTAGTGATGAATTTTAGATCTCTGGAACCGGTTATTCCCGCGACGTTTTGTTTATGAACAAGACGCTCCCGTTGTTTACCGGGTAATTAATGACCCAACACAGGTGAGGCGGATGACAGTAACACGGGATAATCTATTCGGGTGGCTGAATCTTAAAAATTATATCAGATTTCATCTCTGGTCCAGGTACCGTGTCATTTTTATAAATATTGGCGCTACGGAATCCTACAGGCCTTTGTAATCTGAATGTTCCTATGTAGGCAAAACCCGGACCTGGCACACGAACTTCTCGTGGGAGACGAAGACGCTCTGAACAAGAGTAGTTTTGATCCTGGAAGACTGACGAAAATATTTGTTCACGGTTACCAAGACAACGCAAATGAAGTTAGCATAGGAGATTGGCAAGTTTTTGGCAAGAATGCTTACCTGGAACTAGCGGATGTGAATGTGAGTGACACGTATTTGGGATGAGCCAATTACAATTAATCCCGTGTGTTCTGTTGACCTTGACATTGTCCCAACCTTGTTCTTCCGAAAACTTCCAGGTGATTGCTGTCGACTACTCTTTCTTTGCTGCAGCTCCGTTCTATTTCAATCCTATTCACGAACTTGTCGGGGAGAAACTAAAGGATTTACTACAATTTCTAATGAAACACGGACTGGATCTGAATTCTGTGCATTTAATAGGCTGGTCTTGGGGAGCACATGCTTCGGGATTAGCAGGTCAAGCACTTAATGGGAAAATTGGACGCATTACGGGTTTAGATCCTGCAGGGCCGCTGTTTAAATTTGTTGACGAGGAGTTCAGATTGGATAAAAGTGACGCACAATTTGTAGACGTCATTCACACTAACGGCGGAACTCGGCTGTTTTGGGGTGGTCACTTCGGACATCCGGATAATTTGGGACATGTTGATGTGTATCCTAACGGGGGAGAACGACAAACAGGGTGTCCGATGGAACATACGTTTAATGTCGGAAGTACGTATTTGCTTTTGCTCTTTTGGTACAGCATACTAACTAGATTCTTGTGATGTTGACGTACACAAATTTTATATCACTTTAGGTTTGCTATGCAACCACGGACGGGGCAACCGTTATTTTGTGGAATCCATTCTGAATCCGTTGGGTAAGCCAAAGTTAATGCACAAGCGTTGAGTTCATAGCGATGATTTACAAGTCTGGATCTCATTGCAGCCTTTCCGATGTGTCCTTGCGAAGATTACGACCAGTTTGTTCGAAACGAGTGTTCCTGTTCCCTCGAAGATGCAGCATTTATGGGCGAACATCTTTCACACAAGTAAGATATTAACTTGTCATTATCTTACAAGATGCATAGGCTGAGTTGCATAGGCAAAAATCGTTAATACACAATTGCAGGACACAGGGATCATTCTACATCATTACTAGAGCGCATCATCCATATGGTCACGGCCCTCAGGTTAAGTTCCGCACATCGGTGAACAAGCGCAGTGAAGCAATTGCCAAGAGACCAGTAAATGAAACTTCGCTCCATACATCTGGAAACGATGTATCTCGAAACAAGACCGCAGAAACGAGTGAACACGTCCAGGGTATCACAAATAAAACACCATCGCTAGTGTCCAGCGACTTGGCTTCAGTAGAGTACAAAAATAATTCGTTGAAAATCAAATTTATTAATCGTTATAACTCTAAAATTCATAGTTCTTATCCAAATGACGACATTTTGAAAATGAGTTTAGCAGTATATAGAAAGTTAGAAGCAAAAGTTCATAAGTAACGTCATTGTTGTTACAAGTTAACGTACCCGTCCAGTCCAGTAATCAGTTCCTAATTCCTCGACTTAGACAGTAAATAAGCCACAGAAATGCAAAATGCGGAATAAATCAAATCAAGCCCATGGTCTGCAAATACTGCCAAATATTTCCAAGGAGTTCCTGACGGTAAGCGCTAATATCTGCAACAGCGCGATTTACATTCGCAAAATTCGCTCCAATGAATTGAAGGGAAGTCAACTGCAGGCCCTGCATTATATACATAATTACTAATTGATTGCCATTGTGAAAAATCCAACAAGTATTAAAATTTTCGAAAGTCTTCTTACCTGAGCTTTGCATCGCACGGCTGCATCGTAAATTTCCAGTATGTTTCCAACAGTCATGCAATTTTCGAGCAATAATACAACTTTTTGGTAAAGCAGTTTCATACTACAAGTATGAGCCAGCCTCAAAAGATCTATAAAAAATCCAACAAGCGTTACATGGTAATAATGTAGCATTCTATATATGGAAATTCACCAATATGGAATGAAGGATCCAATTACAAGCTCAATCTATCTACCTGGTAAATACTGATTCTCAATCTCGATAACATCACTGTGGAGAAAGTGGATGAATGCAGCAAATTCTGGATACTTGAAGTTTGCAATTATTATTGGTGATCTATAACCACAATAAAATCATTTTCAACGAAAGACTTTAACAGTTTGAATCGAACCAGAAACTGATGCAATCGGATCACGAAATAAGCAAGTAAGTTGGCTGCTGAACTTCGTACCCTCTCGGATGGTTCCTCCATTCCGTCTCAAACTTTTGCTTCAGATACTTGGATCGTTGCAATAAAAGTTTGCACCCTTTAATTATCCGGCTTTCAACTTCAAACTTGACGTCCTTTCTGGCCTATTTCCGATCACAACAATAAAAATTTAAATTACTCTGCTATAATAATCTTAAGCCCTTTCAATATCGAAGATAACAGATTATTAACAGAAGCACATTTTACGAAACGTTGGACTTACAGGTTGATCTAGATAAGTTAGAAGATCTGCTTCAGGATCCCCAAGGTCCCCATGTTCTTCAGTTTTTGCTATCCAAGTCACATGCATGCAAAGCTTGTTTTCTGCAGTGGCTTCTTCGAGCGATTTGTAGTTTGTTCGTTTCGGCTCGTAAATAACCTCGTTCTTGAATCGACCCCAAACATAAACTTTGTTTGACGCTGTTCGACAATAACTCGCCGTATCCAGGTTACAAGCAGAAATACCCTGCACTTTCTCTGTGAAAAATTCAATTTTCTGGGGAGCAAGTACATGTGGAGGACTATTGCGGCCGAGTCCAAGTTCTCCGAATTCGTTTCGACCCCATCCAAGAACTTCTCCATCGTCGGTAAGAGCTAAGCAATAATTCTCTCCGCAAGCAATCTGTGAGATTCACATGCATAAATATATACTGTGTTACTATACTACTACGTCCAATGATGACTAGTAATGACGTCAAATCATATGTTATGCGTAAAATTATTTAACTCTTACCTGTATAATATTGTTGACAGCGCCCATAATTTCCACACATTCAAACGAAGCATTTCTTTCAGCCATAGTACCGCCTCCAAGTTCTCCGTTTCTGTTTGAGCCTCTGGCCAAAATCTGGAATGCATCGAAAGTTAATCTTTGCCTATATGCTGTTAATTTAGGATGGAACTTTGTGCATTGGGCACGTGTTTGGTCAACTGAAAACGTGGAAGCTCGGTCGCCATGGTACACTTAAATATTACGTATGTTTGAGAAGAGTTTAAATTCTCATACCATTCCATTCGTGTAGTGGACGAATCCGGTTGAAGCAGTTGCTTCGAGGCTACATACAAATGAGCACATTTTAGTAGCTTCGGGAATCGCATTGTAGTAACCTGGTACGACTTGTTGACCCCAAATCCAAGCATGAGCATCCTCAACTTTTTTACCAGTAGTAGCTAATCCGAAGTTTGAACCACAAGCAAAGCCAGTCACATGACCATTTAAGGTATTGATCTCGTGAGGTCCAACTATCCGATTTATGTGACCTAAACCAAGCTGTCCAAAATCATTTTTTCCCCATCCGTACAACTTCCCATCCTTAGTTTTAGCCAGGCAGAAGGATACCCCAAACTTTATATCTGAAACAAAGAATAACGAGGTAATAATTAATTACGGATTCGTTTTGTTAAAACTAAAACCTTTGTAAGTCTGTTATAATTATCAAAATGTTTTCATTCAATACCGTCGATGCCGATATCGCACAAAGAATCCACTCGTGTCGGCTGCACCACGATTTCCATCGAAGCAGGATCCAATCCAAGAATACCGTCCTTGTTACTTCCAATTACGTAGACTACATCATCTGTAGTAACCAGGACTCCGCTATCTGTGCCAATAAAATTACATTCTACAGGTGAAATAGCTTTTCTATTAGCGTGATAACGGTTTCGTTCCTGAAAGTGCTTATGCTCAATCTTACCTTTCGCTACTCTTGCGAATCTGATTGCTGCAAGGAACACATCTGGAAGTTGACGAAGTAAATCCCATCGTTTTAATTCCTCGACGTTTATTTCCACCGCAGATCGTCGAGGAGGAGGTAGCACAATGGCACGCTGATAACCGCCTCTTCCATTCATTGTGTTACCAAACTGTAGTTTGTTCCTCACTGACCGTTCCAGTTAATTCCAGGTACAAATCGATGAAGATTTTTCAAATTATAAAGTTATTATTTTAGCCGTAACGCACTTAACTCAAGATTAAAATTCTTTGTTCTACCTTCAGAAGTAACAGTAAAACAGTAATGACTTCATCTCGGTCTTCCCTCCTGCACTCCTCTCGAAGTCCAGAATCGTAATGAGTCGCAGTTATATACGTCGCAGTCCTGGAGCATGTTGCTGCGCGTCAATCTAAAAGTAATGCGTAGAAAAACAGCCACTTGGAATATTAATATACCCTTTTAATGCATGCGCAGAAAAGTGCATATGGACCGCATGCGCCTGATTTGAATAATCCCGCCTTGTAGCTAAATCTCGGGCCACAGCGCCATCAACAACGGCTAGGCCTTTCGAACAAAGGAAAGCCATAATTATCCTTTTTTAATTTCTCAGAAAAAATAACTTAAATATGCTCAAAAGATGAAATAGTGATCTCGGTAAGAGGCTCCATATTTCTGAGAGCTATTAATTTTTCGATACTGACTGTTAGCAAAAATTCGATCAAGTTCCATGTAAATATTCAGTTTAATAAATATGCATTGCGCTAAATACCCTCATGCCCATTGCCCAAACCAACGATTTGTCAAAACGCAAAAAGTTCTCAATTTATTAATTTTGATTTAAGCGCATGTTTCAGCGCCCTTGGCAATGCAGAAACGATTAAACCGAACAATCTCATCGCGCAATTGCGCAACGTTGTTTAAACTCCTGTAAATCCCCCATTTGGGTCGCACAAAGGAAGTATCCACTCTCCACATGTCAAGATAAGACCTGCTCAAGCTGAACAGCTCAACGTTGTCTGATAGTCGAGTTATTCTGACACTGTAAGTTCCACCGTTGTTATTGTAGGTGGCGCTTTCAACAACATGGACCCAAGTTCCTCTAAATGGTTCCAGGGGTGTCGTGTCAAGGATTGTAGTGACGTCGTTAGAATCGATATGAATAATCTGTAGTAAATCTTCAGGCGATGCCTTCCTCGGTGTGATTGTAATTATCGGCTGTTTATCGTTCCCATCCACAGCTTTCAGTTGATGAATATGGGTAAAAGAGTAAGATGGTTGGAATCCAGCATCAAGCTTAAAGTTCCAAGAAAAGGAAACCTTGTCTCCAGAGTAACCGTTGATTTCGGGTCGAACAGTCTTGATTTCGTTGCGTTGGCGGTCTAAGTTCAAGCAACGATCATCATCAATATCGGTGTGGATATCGAAAAAGAATACTTCTTCATTTAACGTCCCATCCAGTCCTTGCCGAATGTGTCTCACATTATGCTTGCAATCCGGAACTTCGTAAGCTGTTGCACCAAGTACTTGATCCAGATGTGCGTAGGTATCCTGAGTTTTGTCTGCGCTTAAATAAGTTGCGCATAGGACAGAGGGCGCTAAAAGCGCTTGGACTAAAATAAGAGCACCGAGTCTGAACATGTTGTTCTCTTACGAGCTGAGGAGGAATTAACTGTTTCAATGTGCAATGTGGGGTTGAAGTATAATTTACCTGGTTTGGCCACAACAGAAATAGCATCCACTATCAGGAATCACGAAAACGGGATCAGGGTGGTTCGTACTTGACAAGTTCGTACGCCGACGATTCGTCCACAGGTATTTCATACTCGGGTAATTCATACTTGAACCTTTTCGTCCTTGGTTAGTATTCATACTTAAGGTAGTTCGTACTTGGGAATTTCATCCTAGCGGTTATTCATACGCGTCTTTTATCCTCAAAGTCAAAACCTTTCAAAATTGAAAACTTGCTTAAAAACAACTTATGCACAAATAGGAACCTTAAAAATATTAATAAATAGGGCCCGATAGGAGCTTCTTCTACTTAAAATAGGTACAACAATGGCAAAAATTCGGTTGGCTTCAAAATGATCGATAGTATTAGCCTTACGTTTCCGAACTGAACAGGATACAGCATTAAGTGCAACACCTTCTACAAACGAAATGTATTCCTCATCTGTAATATTACCATGCTTTCCTAACACCGAACAGTAAATTCAGCAACTAAAGTTGTACGACGCTGCATGGGCTACGGCATACACTATCCTATCCTGCTAGCTGTCGCTATTTCTCTTTAAGCACTAAAAATTCTAACTTCAGTTTCACCCTGAACTCCTAAGATGCGATAGAATGTGACCCGTCTCCATAGGATTTTAATTTTCTGCTGCTAACTTCAGCTATGTCAGTAGTCCGTAAAATATTTAGAAGAAATCTCACACTATAATTACAATTCCAAGATCTAATTTTGAACGAGGAAGTGAATATAAGTACTTCTGAATTATTTGTAAAAGTTACGGATGATAAGAGCTTTCGTCCCGAACGGCTTAGTTTTTAGTACAATTAGCGGAATCACATTTCCAGTTCACAGATGAAATATGAACTTGTTTTCGAGTGACCTTTAAAGTGTATTTTGGTCGCTCCTCCCTTTTTTGAGAATTTTCATCCAGTATGAAAATGCTAAGGCTGAAAATGCTAATGGATGAACTGACTACGTATGAATTACCATCAAGTACAAAACATACACAGGGTGAAACGTTCTAAGTATGAAACACCGGCGTACGAACTACCCAAGTATGAAACGTCGGCGTACGAACTTGTAAAGTACGAACCACCACCAAGCCGTTTTCGTGGGTCTATCTATTGTAATTATAAAAGCTTGTTTCATTTGTCATTCTCTTCACAAGCTGTAGCGAATTCTATTTTAATTTACAAATGATATTTCATGGTATCGCAGAGTGTGCTTGAAGATTGTGAGGAGGGCATGAGTGTATGCATGTGCTTTTCAATGGGATAGCGCGTGACATATCTGGATTTGAGTGGATTATGTCGGAGGATTTGATTGATGACTGTATATTTGACACAGTTGACAAGTTTGGATAAACTAGACTTTGGGATCACTAGTTTGATTTTGCAACTTAGGAATAAAATTAAATGAATGTGGTTTTTGCGATAACAGTTCCTGGGAAGTAGCATTTTTTTTGGTTAACTTTCATACAAACTTTTCTAAATTGCTTCAAAATAAGCTGTGAAATGATAACCGGCTATTGAGTAAGCATTCATTGGATACTAGCACGTTGTTATTAAAATGGCCTTAATGTATACTTTACGTAGCTCTTTTAGACTGTGTAAGCGAATGTGAGTTGAGCAAACAGGGTCGTAATTCAAACAGAATCTCATGTTGCACAACCTGCAGCATTGAAACTATTCAAAATAGCCCAAGGAGCAGGTCAAAGGGCAATAAACGTTGAACAAAGGCACACTTTCAATAACATTTAAATGAGCAAATGACTCCATCAACTTTGAACTTGATGCTTTGGACATGTGGAATATCTATTGAGCCATTTGAAGAAAGTGGAGGCAAGAAGAAGTAACGTATCAAGAGCAGAGGAACAGCGGTTGGCAAAATAACAGCAAGTCTGTATGCAAAGTTTGAGACTTGAGTAATTTCTACTCTCAAGGTAATTGTTTAAAATAATAGAAATTCATTTTGCAAAGAAATCCTCAAGCAAAAATCTTAGAAGCCAGGTTTTAATTTTCATTTGGTTTTTTTCATCTTCAGAGAAATACATAACTCATCTCGGGAAAATACAGTACAAGAGCTGTGTCGAGCTTAGGACACGGCGTCTCATCAAAGATGGTAGCATTTCACTGGCCTTCCATCTTGTGCGTCGCTATAGTGTCTTCAGCTACTCTGGTTACCGGGGATTCTCATCCTTTACAACGGAGTGAACCTAACGGTGATTACCTGGAATCTTTACGCCTAGATGCTGCAAACGAAACAACCAGTGCTGCCCTCTTTGGAATTAAACTAGTGGAAGATGAATCCCATCAACCGAAATCAAGGCAAGAGCGTGCGGTTTATAAGCAACCGGGATGCATTATAACCATTGACGACGCAGAAGCAGCTGTTCTCAGCAAGATGCTAAGAGGCATGATGTCCATTTTCACCCAGAAACCACAGGCGGTGACCCCTACGGTAGAACCCGACAACGAAATCCGTTACAGCTGTGACAGTGGTGTTTCCAATGTGAAGGCTTCAATCTGGTTCATCCTAAATCGTGTTTGGCTCGCCACTTCTTGTCAATATCCGGATGGGAAAGCGTATCAACAAGCACGCAGCCAGGTGGAGCGGGAGGGCAAAAAAGTAGGCTACATTTTGTACAATGTGGATGTTAGAAGTCCGGAAGGTTCAATTCTTCTGGACACTTACGCGAGCGCAGTGAAGGAGGTGGAGACAATGCTGGAAGACGCTTTGGATACAATGGATCGTGTTCAAAGAGAGCGTCAGTGTAACTCTGTTAACGTTAAACAAGTAGCGGAAGTCTTTGAAGCGGGGATGCAAGAAATTCTTTCCCTTAAAACGGCCATGGAGGCGCAGAGAAAGCAAACTGAAGAAGCCCTGGAAGCCCTAGCAGCTCAGAGGGAAGAAACTAAGAAGGCGCTTGAGGAGGTGGAGTCATTAACCTCTTAGGCACCATGATAGTGCCAGCCAACATTTGAATTTCGTATCATGAGGCGGTTGAAGTGTCAGCCAGCAAATCGTTTACTGTTGCCATGGCTGTAAGAGTACACGGAAACATCTCGAATCTGTTATTTGTGCCTGTTGAGGTTGCCGTACACAACAGAAATACTTGATTACAGCCCAATGATGATTTTCAACTATTTCTCAGCTATGTTATTAGCATGCACGAATGCGAACGATTCACTTGATTGATTGCCTGCACGAATTTTGCTTTTATTTTGGTGTTTACATCAGCTTGAAAAAATGTCTTCAGATTTATCTGAAAGTGATTCTGACTGTGGCAGTGTGTGTGTACAAGAGGATGAGACAGAATCAGAAGATAACGGCTCTGAGTCAGATGATAATACTGACAATGCGAAGTAAAAGAAAACGTCTGAGCAGTGCGGGTAAAGAAAACCGAGGAGCGGGAAGTTCTAGGATTAATTAACTTTATATACGTATCAATGAAGTTAATTTACATTTAGCTCAATATTCAATAAATTTTAAACTCCATGTTTCACTGGCAAACTAGCAATAAAATATTTAATTTAGTTTGCTCCTTGTTGGCCATGGAAGACTTTTCATTTCTTGTAAAGAGATGACTCGTGCGTGCTGTATCTGCTGCGGTGCTGAAATGTTCCCTGGAAAAGCTTCTCTGATTGCCTCTGTTATTTCGTCTGGGAAAATTACGGTTATGTTTGCAATCCCGACTTTCTTGCACATAAGGAAAAGCTGCCGAAAGAGGCTGAAACGTTTCTCTTTAGGCGATTTTCCATGCTTAAATTGCGCCGCAGTAACTAATGTTTTCATCCCACAGTAAACCTCGCTACAAAATAACAATGCCCCAATAATAAGATGCGATAACGTGGTCTAAAATTCTGTTCACAATCTAAGCGATTTGGTCAAGTTGTTAGCAGTACTCACCTTGGTGCTACTGCTTCCAGTGTTTTCCAAGATTTATTTTGAAAGCTCATCTTGATGCTGTACTTTAAAATGCAAGAAATTAATTTAATTCTCTGTTGGAATGATCTGTATTTTCCAAAAGTGATTTACCAAGAGCTGGGCCACGAGTGAAAACACTGAAATTTTTCTCAGGCCAGGAGGATAGAACTAGGTGTTTGGTTACGGGCGTGAAATAGATTTTACGTCATGACAACCAGGGCACATTAGAAGTATTCGTGAATATTTAGCCGTACGCAAGAGGTTAAAAGGAAAAACAGCGGCAGCTTTAGGAGAGTGTGCAAAACACAAGTTGGAGACGGAAGATGCGTTGAAAGCTCTCAAGGAACAATCAGAACGCTCGAATCAGGACAAAGCGCAGCTGATTGCATTCAGGAATGAAACGGAGACTGTGATAGCGAAATTGGGAAGAGAGAATATGAATCATGAAATGCGTTTAGACAAGTTAGAACAGCTTACTTATTCCTACGTCATCGAAAAAACTTTGTCATGGCCAACTGATATTAGAAACAGGAGGACTGACGACCTCGTTAGTTGGACCACAGATCCAATCAAGTCAGCAATCTTAGAAGACAATATTCCGTCCATCGTGTCAAAAGCCTACTCGAATGACCCAGAGAACACAGGCGCCGTCTTGGACTTCCTAGCTAAGTTACCCGAGAAGCTAGCAACAACTGCTGGGGAAGATCAAACGTTTTCGCAAGCAAAAATTACAGAATGGGCGTCGAAAAAAATCCGTGACGGCAAGGGAGAGGATGTTATCCGTGTGACAGGAATTATCAAGCTGGGGGATGAAGTCCCGAAGCTGGTGACAGCATCGTACTCAAACGATGCTGGAAACATGGATGCCGTCTTAGATTTCATTGACAAGCTACCAACGCAATCCGCTTCGCTGACGGGTTATAAAGCTTTGTTTGCCACATTGAAGCATGACACGGACAAAAAAGAATCAGTGCGGTTGATCTACAAGATGCACGAAAACTCTATAAAATTCAACGAAACTTCAGGAATCAGCCCATCACCTTCCTTCCGTAGCTTCCTCCTTGACAACGTGCACCCTCAATTCCTAAAACTCATCGCAGGCGAATTCTTTCTTTTAAACGCTTTATATGGAAATCCTCCATCCTACGTTTACCTGTACACAACTCCGAGAGACGCAAACTTGCTGCAACATGCAGCACGTACACAAAACTCAACTGCTGACGACAGAAAAGAAGCCAAATGGTTCTGGCAGATTCTTCCGGTTCCAGGACTCGACGGCAAAGTCTTTTACATTCGTAACAAACTCAACGCACTTAAATCCATTGGCGAATCCTCACAAGTTGAAGAAAATCATCTTGAATTAGTTGTTCCTGAGAACTACCCAATCGTCAAGCAACCACGAGTCCCCTTTCAGGACACATTAGAGTTTTATTTCTGGAGTATTAAGAACAAGGCATATTACAATGCTTTGGGTGAGTCTACACCCATCGGAGTACCGCTTAAAACTGGGACACAGAAGTGGTGGTGGAAGATTGAGTTTCCTTAATTCCATGTTCTAAAATCTATATGATTGTTGTTTGTATGATCTGACAACTTTTATTGGATGCATGGCAATTTTTATTGCTCGATCAGGAATTTTTTTACCATGCACCAACCTCAGCTCAAAAATAATAACATTTATGTCAGTGATACCGATTCTAGAAACTGTATCAACTGAAGTCACAGAGATTACGGGAGTTTAGCAAGGCTTCTCCTTGATCGCTTTCTTACTTTCATGTTGTCAAAAAATGAGCAGAGTACAAAGATTAAGATCCGAATTTAAAATGAATTGGATTTCATACCTCATCAGCTTTATTGTCGCCTTTAGTATCTATACTGATGTGTTTACGCATATAGCAAACGTGGTATTGTAGTTAACATAGCATATGATACATACAACACGAGGTCAAACATTGATTCAACTCTTTCTTTTCATCTAACAGATCAGTTACTTTTGATTGACTTAATTCATCAATATTATATATTATTCCTCAAGATTGTGACTTGTCAACTCCCAACACTTTTTACAATAATATCTCATTTCCACATTAGTGAACGTGTACTTTCTACTACACTTTCGATTGCAGCTTCGTATGCAAAAAACCTGCTGTCGAGGCGCCCTTCAAAAAATTAGAAACAAGTTCTCATCAATAAGAAGATTTGATACATGCCAAAAACAAATCAGATCTCCGAAGCCCTGCACATAATCCTAAATGAAAGTTGTGTTATCTTGAACAGGTCACAGGTAATTGATGACCATCCCTAAACGCTCCCACTTTTAATATTTGACAAACATAAAATTCCTTTTAGATACAATCGATCATTAATATCATTCATCTTGCGGATTCCATCGTCGCATACGTTCCATAACATTCTAAAAAAACTCAGAGTACAAAACAATAAGCGATATTATATTTTGTGTAATATTTTCTTGAAATCTCTGCTCCACTTGTATACCATTTCATACCAATGCTACAGAGATTTTCTCATGTTCTCCCACATACTTAACTCTAGTAGTTCATTACGCACGGAAAAAACTGACTGCATTTTACACGATTTATAAATTTCAGTCATAATATTCAATAATATCTATCCCTTTTCTAAAATTATAATAAGCGAAATATATATTTCTTTTCTACAGGTAAGCCAGTAGTAGCACATGATTATTATAAGTACTTAATTTATTTTAAAGTATTAACTTTAATATAGCTTCAACTGTACAGAGTGCGCCACTGTGTTCCATCTGGAATAAGTAAACAAGACGGCGGGGCACAACCATTCCGGGGTTTCATTCATCCATCCTCTTCTGTTACAAACTAACTACAAAGCTATTGGCTATTTTTGCTATTTCTATTACCGATCCCTAATTAACGACGCTAATTTAACCTACAACAAGTCTAGTATAATTACCTGCTCAAGGTTGAAAAAGGAAGTTATTAGGACATTTCATATGAAAAATGTCTCTATGATTATTACTCTATTGACATTTATAAAAAATTCAAAGTATCACAAGAGTAACTGCTTTGCAAAAAATATAAGATCACTGCTGCCCTCTCTTTTACTTTTAGTTAGTTAGTTTTTGAGATTAATTCCTTCATTCCGTTTCCACAAAACTCTCCGTTTCCTCCGAAATCGTTAACGAAGTCTCAGTGACTCCTAACGTTTATTCTTGTTGCTATGTAGCGACCCTTCCTTTAAATTGTTAGACCGATCTTATTAATTATTCTCCAACGAATTTGTTCATCATAGCCTGGACGTTGTTCAATAACGTCCGGAACAACACGCCGTTACTAAACCTTGTTTAGTTGGATTGCCGAAACGAATATATTATATACACACTCTAGAGCTATGTACAGTACAGACAAAAAAAGTCGTTATTCTCGTTAAGGATCACAACCTCCTTGGCGAGTGAGTGTGGGAGTTACTAGAGTAACGACGATGGAGGTCGACCTCTAAGGATGGCGTAAGATCAGTTGAATTCAAATTTCTGAAGGTAATCATCCGGATCACAGATGGCGGTGAGGAGGTCTGAGGAATCGTGGGATGAGGATATACAGAAACCAGGTTTATTATTACTCTCGATGGTGGATGGTGCTGCCCCCTTGATGAGGGTAGCTTTCCACTGCGTCGCTTCCTCGCAAGGAGTAAGTACTATCGGAGCTCCTACATACAATGTAGATGGCATTGACAAACATAGTTCATCATGCTGTATCTGCCCGTTGTCCGTCAAGGACCATTCCTGAAAAGCAATAATAATTTATTTAAATTTTTAATTACGAATTACAATTTCAAAAACAGTAATATTACTGCATATTTTTCTTAGAAATTACCTGATTTCCTCCGGTACCATGGCACTGAAATACTTGGGCAACATGATAGGCAGAGCGGCCCATGGTATCGATACATCGGTGTCCCTGTTGAAGAGATCCTGTGTGTAGGGCTAATGACTGCGGTACTTTTAGCTCTGGATAGACATTCTTCAGATACCACTTGAATGGTTTACATTGAAGTCTCTTTCTCAACTCGAGACGGTCGTCAATGCTACAAGATAACCCGAGACACATTTTTTAAATTACAAATAAATGAACATGGCTAAATATTCCGAAATGAAATATTGCAAAATATCTCTTGAGAAAATTCCAACAAAAACTAGTGGAAAAATCTTAACAGTATAATACTTTTCCTCCCGTATTTCAAACTAATCTCTAAGTAAAAAAATACAAAATAAATGATTGATAACCGCCTGTCTTTCTTACTTTCCGAAAGGAACTGCTCTTGCAAGAGGCACTTTAGCATAGTAATAATTCTTGTAATCGTCCATCCATACTTCCGCGGCTCTCCTCGTATTTTTGGCAAAGACAGATCCGGATCCTCCAGGGAAAGAGTAGGGATGCTGTTTACGGAAAACATGTCCCACCCTCGAGCATGGCACAATGAGTAATGTTCCACCGCATTGCCAAACTCTGAAACTTATTTCTGCAAAGAAAAAAACCCCGTCTCAAAGATAAATGATTTAGATACGCTCCAAAGGGCATCGGGTCCAAGAAATATTGAAACAATAAATCCCGGGCTACTCCCCTCCATCCACCTCCAACCGCCCTCCCTATCTACAGCCATTGCTTCCATGCTCTACTAACTTGACCAAGAAAAATAAGATTTCTTCTTCCTTACCGAGATTCTCTCCACCCCAGACGTCCATTTGAACATCATATTTTCCCAGTTCTACGAAGTAGCTTCGATCCATACTGAAAAGACCGCCAGCGATCATAGGAGTCCTGTTAAGATTGCGAAAAAATTGCAATTAATTACAGTCATTTTACAAGAATCTGCAACCAAGGTGAATTTTCGCAATAAATTCACAAACAATTGGCAAAATCTTACCGGATCGTTCGGGTTGGATCTTGATGAAATTGACGTTGTTCATAGGAAGTTAGATATTCCCATTTGAAGACCAAGTTCCAGTCGAATCCTCCACGTAATTCTGCGGATGCTGCTACATAGCGGAAATCATCCATGTTGATTACATCAATGACTGGGCTGACAACATTTGTGCGATTCTGTAAATCAATACGTATGCCGGTTAAGAAACAAAGTTTCAAACGTTGGTTTCATTGCAATATTTTGAAAAGTTCATTGCCATAATATTTGCTAATTTTTCAGCACTACAAGGTACAAAAAACGATTTCGTTTAAAATTCTGTGTGTTTGTTGTACTAACAAGCTTTAAAAATATTAATGGCAGCACTGTCCAACGTCCCATTTCCCTCGTTCATGCCTTTAAAAAGCAAGTTTTTCAACCCATTGCCATTTTCAATGTCAAAAACCCCAAGAAAATGTAGAATGGGACATTAAAACTTGTTTACAGAAACTGCATTTCATTTAAGAAATAATGTATTCCAAAAATCTCATTTTAGTATCCGCCACGTACCAACAAGTGGACACAAAAAGTAACAGAAAGCTGGGGTTTGCCTTCAGCAATTTTATATCCTACCTATTCATTTATGGAACATAAAACTTATGGAAATCTAGAGAAAAAACCACTCACGTCTTTGACTAGTTGGAGGAGGGGCTCTAACCAGCCCACATTGCATTCGCAATGGGAATCCAGGAAGGTCAGAATGGGTGCTGTTGCAAAATCTGCACCGCGAACTCTCGATCTCATCAAACCTGTCAGAGGGGATAAAATCAATAAATTATTGAACATCAAATGGGTTACCGAATATCAAAGCCCAATATAATTTTGAGAAGCAGAAGAAAGTTGCAACAATGCAAATGTCTGACAAACAAATTGCGGACGGATTCGCTAAAAAATCTGCCAATCTAGCTCCCCTTCCCGGGACAGACATCTCTGACGTCAATAAAGTCATTGCAAGTTCACAATTAACTAGCCTTTCATCTAGCCTCATAGCTTGTGCCGACTAAAACTATCACGTTCGAAGCATAGCCCAGTACTGGGTAATTATATGTCCGTTCTTATGTACAAAGATAAAACCGTTCAGGTAATTCTTTGTATGGGTTCATTATGCCCATAAGATACATAAAGCGGTAGAAAAACAAACCCGACTGCATTTGGAAAATCGTGTAGCGTAATAGGAATGATGGTGATTAATTTGACCGATAACTTGTACAAATTCAAACTGCCAGCATTTACCACGCCCATGTATCTATTACCTACAATACAACTTAATTATACGGATTTGAAGACGGGTCATAATAAGTGCGTTTTTTGTTACTGAATTCTCAGTGCTTTGAGCTCATACGTTATTTCAATCAAACCTATCGGGTTGCGGGTAATGTAAAAGAATAAACACTCTGGTGCTTGAAACTCTGTGAATTTGCACATAGATTAAATATTTTGCCAATTCTAAAGGCATCCAGCACTAACGCCCAATTCGCAACTTTTTTGCGAATCGTTGTTATCGTTATGTGGAATTTCATGTCCATGTTTGGTCGATACTATGCTTCACTCGGCAATTGCGAGCTCACGTGCGTACCTTCAACAATCCTCTTGAAGAACTCAATTTAAATCCTTCAACACTAGAAATTTTGCTACAATTTCAAACTTTGAGCTTGTCATCATCCCCTTCAGTGCTCACAACTAATATTTCTTAAACCTTTAAAAAGAAAGTACTTGAGAAGTTGTTGAAATGTTTGAATTTTAATAAATCCTTGTAATCTTGCTCGTCTTCCCTCCTTCCCTGCACTCTTACTACCCCTTCACTCGCTCCACTCCTGATTATACTTTTCGTGAATAGCTCACATCTTCACATCTCTTTAAATCCCATATCCACACCTGTATAATCTATAACTCATCTTCTCCCTCTTCTCCTACTCATATCCTTGTTCTTGTTATAAAAATTGTGACAATGAATTTAAAAGCTCAAGTACGCACAAACAACTTTCACTTTTCTCCAATTACCGTCTCAGTTTTATTATACGCTTAGCACTTGGTCGACGCTCTGTATAACACCTTCTCCTTCCTCTTTCTGCTTTTATCCTCAAGTTCCTTAAGTTTATTATTCACACCTGTATTCTTCTCATCTCCTATTTCAAATTATACAGCTGCAGCACCTTGTGTACATCCGAGAACGGAAATTCTATTTGCAACACTGACCATATCCTGTGTGCTCATGTTGCACTTGAGACAAGTTTAGTCAGAACGAGAACATGTACTTTCAATTTTATTATTTGCACAGCATAGCATTGACACTGGCCGATATTTATTTGCTTTACCTCCAATCATGTCCCTGTCTACCTACCTTCTTCCTAACTACTGTAACTTTTACTTACTAGCATATCGCCATAATACATCACAAATATATACAGTACCTACCACTTTAATGTGCAAGTATATGTCCCGTAAGGTACTGCTGCAAGGTACACAAGCAAATCCTTTGAAATCACTTCTAAATAATCACAAACTCATCCCTTAAATCTGTCTCCGACCACACCAGGTGGTTCTCTTTTAGAATACATCTCATCAATAATCAATTCTTTGAGCATTCAATACGGGACAATCACAGTAGCTTCTTCACCTTCCATTTCTCTTATTAAAATTCTTCAATAACTTATGCTTCGTTGCTACTTTACTTCCTTCTAGCATGCTACGCCAAAAGGCATTATATACTGACTTTAGAAATACGAAATCTACAATGTAATCCTCTACATATAGTTTTTAAATCTCATCTTTCTTGATTGCTTTATACTACCTTTTACCTGTATGTACTTCTAAGCTACGTTTCTCCACTTCCGCACATATAGCACAGCCACCTCAAGATTATTTGCAATTAAGATTTTTCATCAATCATTTAAAAGGATCCGCTGTACAAAGCTAGTGCATTGGCCATTGCAGAAAGGAGATGAGAAACAGAAGAAACAAAAATAACTCCACGGGATGCCGCACACCTCTACGTTTTCAATTTAAGATTACCGCTGAATGTCTTATCACTCTTTTTGCTAAAATAAATTAAACTACATTGCTGCTTGACGTTATTCTGTATTAAACTTTTAGTGTGCCATGTAAATTCAGTAGCTGCTGATACTTGATGTGTTTTTCGCAATTTCCCCCTTCTTTTTTAAGTTAAAAGCAGTAAACTACAGGAAAAACCAAAGAAACTACTTTTACTTACAGGCACTGCAAAATTATACTAGTTTTACACAGCACAGCACCATTGATTTCAGCATGGCCGCTGTGTGTCGCGATTCTTTGTTATATACATTTTGTTTTTTTGGGAGCGGTTATTCTAAACTGTTTATATTTCTTCCGCCTTCAAAAGAATTTTAAAAACTCTTCCCAGAAATATAATTTAAAATTTAACAAATTTGTAACGAGATGTATGAGAAAACAGTAGCAGCTAAGTCTTTGACTAATTCATAATGATTTCTCTCTCCCTCTGTGTCTTCGTCTCTTACTTTTAAACTGAATGAAAATTAAATCTTTGGACACATAGCATGTACTGGCTGAGGCCTTGCTCGGCATCATGATAAGCGGAAACAACTTGGCGTGGCAGTTGTCAGGCAGGAGAGACAAGACACTTTCAGTTTTAGTTGAGATGATTTTCTAAAATGATTCTGTATGACAGGTCTTTGTGTCACGAAATCAGTTTGTCTCATCCCTTTATGTCGTCCGCTCCTGTTTCTCTCCCCTTATATCTGTCATCTCTCTATCATCTGTCATTATGGGTTTGTCCGACTTTAGCTCAGTCGCTTTTTGCCGTGCAGATGAAGCTTATTAATTTAGACTGCCGTCGACTCACTGCTTCATTTCATGATAATTTTCTCCTCTTATTCAAACTCATGGGTTCATCCCTGCGAGACGGGCCAGCTGAATCACATACAACTTAATTATGAGCACTTTGATTTTTGTCATAACCTCTGCCCTGTCTTGATCTACTATCTTTTGATGCTATAAACTCCATGGACGCAAATGCCAGAGCGCGATATGACTCCGACTTGGCCGAGATTTACTAATGAAAGTCCCGCAACTTCCAAGAACTTATCTTGATTTCAGCATACTTTCCTTCCTCAATGTCTCATCATCCTCTCCTCATTAACCATCCGAGTTTGAATCATATCTCATCTTCTGTTTGTCAGCAATACTTTGAATTTCCTACATTTATAAACATGTAGCTTGCATTTCCCATGCAACCTACATGTTAATAAACTACACTAATTTTATATAAATCCAACTCAACTCACCCTCTCTCTTGACGTTTCGCAAAACTTTCACTTTGTGAATAGCTTCCAGTTTTGATCCATCCTCGGCTGAAAATATAAAACATATTCCACATTTAAGTCTAGCACATGAAAAAAGTAGCAAACTTTTTATCTTCTCTTC
Organism: Sminthurides aquaticus; assembly: GCA_906901655.1. NCBI lineage: Eukaryota > Metazoa > Arthropoda > Collembola > Symphypleona > Sminthurididae > Sminthurides > Sminthurides aquaticus. The sequence continues at coordinate 4,229,908 of CAJQTT010000010.1, forward strand.
CGTCACTTGTTTTCATTTACAAGACAGACTACACACTTTCAGCGTTCGTCAAAGTCATAAGCAATTTTATTTCTGAAGGAGGAATGCAACAACTACATAGAAATTCATACAAATGCGCAACCGTCCACCGTCCCAGTAAACCACAATTAGCGTGAATTATATAGCTATTGTGGCAACTGTAAACTCGGCTGTAAAATATTCATATAAGAGGCGCCAAAAGGAAGATGGACGTTTCGCGGACTGTCTGATTTGCAATGGTAAGAGTAATGCAGCGTATCCGAACAAAATACAGGTTATAATTTAAGAAATGCAGACAGCCGCTAGGATTATAAAGGGGCAATGGTGTAAATAATTCAAAATTCTTACGATTAGGAGAGGCGTCGTCCACGAGGATAATTTCTTGTATTAAATGTGCAGGAGATCTGTTCAAAACGGATGCAACTGTTCGTAAAAGTGTTGATCGTGCCTCATTGTGAAATGTGATAATGACAGAGGTTGGCGGCAAATCTGGCGTTTCGTACTGCTTCCGCTTACACCTGTAAATAAACATACATGATGATGATAATAATAATTTGAATTATACACACGGACACCGTGTAACATCAAGGGTTTAAAATTGAAGATAATTTACACACATCTTCCCCTTCTTTATCTTAAGCATCGTGTACTATTTTCAATGCATACAATTGTTGCAGATTCCGTTCGGATTCAATCTTGATTTTAGGAGCGTGTGCCAAAACTTTGCTTATGGTTTCCAGAAAACTTAAAGGTATTTTGCCAATTTAAATACGCAAGGCCCTAGACGTAGACAGGGATTATAACTTATCTGAACTGCTTTCGCTTACGAAGGAAATTCCTTATTCCTACCTGTACAGGTAAACGGATACACCCAAGGATCCAACTCTTCAGTTGCTATTCATTCATCTCACAGTCGGAGTAATTATCCTCCTCTTCTCTACGTCAAATCTATCATCTACTTGAAACAAGTACAGTGATTGATATGAGGTATCATGTTTTGTTCATAAGATAGTAAAACTGTTTTTGAAAGAAGCTTCTCCCATCTTGCTTTCACCTTAATTGCCTCCGTTATTAATCATTCTATATTTTCCTCTCCTTATCAGAATCCAGACGGATACAGCCACACAAATAGACAATGAACCACTGCTGCTTCGTTTGCTTTGCAAACTTGAGACACTACCTATTTAAATACCGAAGCGCCTTCAAGAACATTCCTACCTGTATTTGTTTAGTACGTTCCAAGTTTAAGGTACAGCTGTGTAAACTGGAGTACAGTTGCTTTAAAGAAGAGCCAAAAGAGGGGAGGTAATACAGGAGAAGAGAATGAAAAATCGACAGTAAATGATTCAATCGCGTCTTATAATCACTATGCATAATTGTAGCCCACACCTGCTCAGGTGTAATTTCTGTCAAAATGTAAGACCATATACAACGCCAGAAATAATATATACAGAACCAAATATGCCAAATTTACTCTTCGTAGGTGATGGGAAACCATACATAAAACTAATCACTTGATTGCCAAATTTGCAGCAATAACTGCATAATACCAATACCTATCCGTGCTAACGTTCTTTTGCCATATGCAGCACCTGACTACAACTACAGGTGGATGCCCCATGTGTACATGTATAGTAACTTGGTCTTTGCTTTGCCTGTCTCTTCTGTATAATACAATTACCTTAACTTGCGCGGAATCCTATTCAGGAAATTACCCCTTGCATTTAAGGGCAAGAAGCATAGTATATGCTCATTTATGGCGATGAAAACATGCATACACTTTTTCATTAATATTCATTTACCACCCAAGGGTCATACATACAAAATAAATGAAATTGCTGCTGTGCCCGCCTCCTGCTCTATTTCTAATGCTCGTAAGCAATATTCACGAGAATTTCGCAATATTGAGCGAGAAATACCGGAAATTATTGCCATCGCCGTGCTTTCCCTATGGTAGCATGCATTTTTACTTAAAATTACATGTATGCTCCGAGTGCTTAGAAATATCATGCAGCCTGCACCAACTATGCTGTTGTTCTTCATTACCCTCTTAATTAAACAAATAACTGCTATATATTACCGTATGGAGAAAGCCAAAACTATTTTGTAATTTAAAAGAAGCTGAGAATTTACAAATTTTTTAAATTATTATCAAAACTACAACAACCCGAGCAGTTGAGTTGGTGGTTCAAACGGAACTTTCAGTATTGCACGAGTTAATTGTTTAATTATTCGCCAAGGCCGGGGTACTAAATGAAGGGAGTTTTCATTATTTAAAACAGAGGGGCAATAACATTAACACAAGAGAATGAAAATTCCTGGCATTTATGGAGTATTTCTTTTTCATACTGTTTACATTTACCTTTGTAGAAGTTTTGTGAGAATTTAGCAATTAAAAACGAATTTGCAAATAGCTTTGCTCTGTTCTAGAGCAGTTAATATCTACAACTTTTTCTTTCGTTTAAGCAAAAAAATTCAGCAAACAAAGAATAATTGGGAAACGCAGCTGTGAAACCTTTGAAATGCTTGACTAAATTGCTTACTGAAAGAAGATGAGTTAAAGAAACTTATTTTTACTTTCAGCTCCTCTTGCCTTTCTTCGCAAGCTTTTGCACGATTCAGAAGACTCTATGAATATTAACCTAACCTTCTTGACCCCGTGGATGTAGCGCCTAGAGGTTATCACCCATTTGAACAATGGAACAAGCTTAAAAACAATCAACGTGAAGCGAAAGTGTGAATGTAATAAAAAACTCTTAACACTCCTCTTTTTCTCCACTAGCTGATACTAATATTGTATTTTGCTACACGTGCGGAGAGGGATAGGCTTGATCGGATTGTTTATACAAAAGCTGAAGCGATCCTTAAATTCAATGTGCGAATTCCATTGCGGATAACCATATGACAATGACAGGGTTCAAAAAGTCAAGTTTGAAGTTGCACGCTGACAGGGAAAAAAATGATAACTATATAAAATGGCACACGATGATGGATGAATCCGGAAGGAAGTACGCATATAGTATTACATGCCAGAAAGTTACGAAAAGGTCAAAGGTTATTGACAAAGGAAGAGAGAATAATTACTTACATTGGAATGCGAGTATCAGGAATGGCTCGATTAATAGGAATACTATCGGAAGCTTTTTGATTGAATTTTGTTTTGCTGTAAGCGTCATGTCCGGGTAGGACGCGATCGTCTCTCAGGTAATCTTCTGCATCAAAATATTCAAAGGGATCTGAAGAATGACTGGCTGCGCCAAAGGAGTTCCAAGTACTCCCTCTTGCCGTTTCTCCTGGCGGGTTGAATTGTTGTAGATGATTGTTGTTATTATTGGGATTTGTTATAAAATTGTTATCCGAATTAAAACGGGCATTGACTTTCCCGTTGTAATTATTTCTAAATCGCTGACTAGCTGAGCTGCTTGTCACAGTCGAACTACTTAAGCTCATGGCAACTGCGTCTCCTGGCATTGCTCCCACCGCCCGGTTCCCGGTGTCATCTGAAATTATATAAAACAAGATCGATTAAAGTACTAAATTAATTGTTTTGGAGCAGGTATAACTTTGACGCCGATACCGAAATTTTGGGTTATGTAATCTCTCCTCCTCGGTAGTTATGATACGCAGCTAACACGTCCTTACTTTGATTGTCATATAATATCAAAACAGTTACTGACATTTGAGGATTGCAGTCAAACTAAACTAGTTAAAAGTTTGGAAAACATTGAAATCACTAACATGTTTCCATACCTGTAGGAATTTAAATAACAGTATAATTGCTAGAGCTAATGGGAAGTGTTTGCTTTAATAATATTTAAATTCGCGATCCGTTTAAGCATAACTCCCCTCTTAAGTCGTATTCAAACCTTTCATCAGCTGTCATCTTCTTGTTTCCTATTCATTATTTACTGAAAAGAAGACTCCTTCGCTCTATAAGCCACAACTGTTGTTTACACAACTAATTATATATTCTCGTCGTTATTATTTTAATTTGCGCGGTCAATACCATTAAAACAAATTAAACAGTCTGACGTCTGCAAGTGATTGCGTCGATAATACTTTAAATGCAGTGTACTCAGTAAAATAATTTTCCGCCTACTCAGTTTCACAAAACACAACTGCGGGTCCGTATTCCTGGCAGCTTGTTTGTGAACATGTGGAAGCAAATTGCGATTCCGCGATAGCCACAGCAGCATAGCTTATCAATTCCATTGATGGTCAACTGTTAATTGCCATTTCTTAATTGTGTATAGAATAGGCGATGAACTTTTTAGGCAGATGCCGACGAAGAGTAAATACATAATCCACAAGTTTAACTTTTTATCAGCATATTAAAAAGGTTACAGCCACAAGCAACGTCTACACGTTATCCACCTGTGCATCCTATACGGTTACAAAAAATGCTACAATCATTTACGTAACAGCAATTCATGAGGTTTTACATTCGTGTTTTGTGATAGGCAATCAAGATATATTATTAGTGAACAGGCATGATTGCTTCCTAAAAGTTGCAATTTTAAATTAACAATAGCTAGTAACTGATTTATGGGTGATTTGACAGTCTTGGATAACCCGGACTCTCTACATGAAGCATACTCATAAAATCAAATGAGGATGCGAAATTCAAAAATGAAGTTAAAGTTGTTAGGTGATTGTTCAGACTACTGATCAGAATATCTTTTATGCTAGAGTTGAATTTTTTGCGAAGAGGATTCAAAGACTTGAAACCGCGACCTCGCATGTGAACCTATCATTGGAACTGACAGGAGACGGACGGACGTGTTCGGTTTGGCCGTTCAGTCCGAATGGTTGCAAGGGCTCATTACGTTATTTTTTGCGAATTAAAATGCAGTTTTCCATAGAAAAAACTTGCTGCACAAGACCGCGAAACGAGGTTATAAAACCTTCCCTGGTGTGAAAAAGCTTGAAGGATTTGCGTCATTCAAAAAGCCGGGGGCGAATATGCCGTGTCAATTGTCTTCGTGTATTTATTTTCCCTTTGCAGAGAAGAGCTTTTGCCAAAAGAAAATTGCAAAGCAGAACATGAGAAGATGAAGATGCTTTGAAGAAAAAATAAGACGTGATGGGAGGAGATCTATTGCATCTCTCTGCCACCTTTGAGAGACACAATTTGCAATTATTTTACCCGGCATTAAGTATCCAACTGGCTTGAACAGTCCTCTTTGAATTTATTGCTCTTGTCGTTGCTTCTTCTGGGACAGGATAAAAACTCGGGTCATTTATTGCTAAATTGCCGCAATAACTTTGTATTTAATTAAAGCATACATATTTTAAAGCAAACATTCGTCTGAATCTGCAGGAGGAGCTTTTTGCAGGGCTACTTTGCTGCCTCAACGAAAAACGGATGAACCATAGCTGTGCTCATAGCCAGGAGGTCAAATTTCAATTGCATCAAGTTTCAAATACTGCTATTTTATTTCCAGGTCTCCCTTTTGTGTACACAGTTTCTGCGGTGGCCATGAAGACTGACAGAAGACGGATGGGCGGGCATGCGACCCGTTTTGTAAAGGTTAATTTCAAAACTACCCGCTATGTAAATTAAATGTGGAAGTTGCATATATTTTTGCAACATCCTGCAAATTCCTGGCCAGTAAATAAAACTTGTGTATACTTTTGTTAATTAATGCAATAAATTATTTCCAACGAAGCCCTTGGCGACAAATAGAAAAGCAGACATTAGGAAGGATCAAAGAGATTCCCCAGCAAGAATGCGGGTAACTGCACAAAGTTCTCAACAAAATGGGGCATTTTTACACAGCAATTTAGCCAAGACCCTAACCGCCAAAAAGGAGTCTCGCAATGATTTTAAATTAATTTTGAATGTTAGCCCGGGTACTCTAATTCCCTCCTCGAAGGTTTTAATTAATTCAGTAAATTTTAAAACAAGTAGAGAATCCAAGAATTCTTCTCTTTGAAGCTCTATGAAACTTGATTACATCAAGGGAGAGCGGGCATAAATTATTCCGTCTGCTTTAGGGATCCACAGGGAACTTAATTTTTAGCGCAATTTACAAACGACTTGTTCTTGAACATCCTTTCAACTCCATCACCTAACTGCTTGTGCTACAATACGGCAAGCAGCAGCAGCAGCCACTTCTTTATTCCTGATTACTTATTGCCCCTCATCCCACATTCTTGCCATTTTCTCATCATCATCATCTTCTTTCTTTTTCGATGGAATACAAGACACCATCCATTTTTGCCAGGGATCTTCCACGCCTGATCTCCGGCCTACGCTAACTGTGCATACGTATAACGAAATTAGCGATGCGCTAATACAAATAATATGTTAAACGTGCCCGCCGTTCTTGGCTAATTTATTGAAATCCTTCCTGGCATCTCATCATCATAAATAAAGTGTTCTTTTCCATCCATGTCTTCAAAGGATTTGAAGAAGCTCATTGATATTCATGCTGCCGTATTACTGCTGCGCCTGCATGTTCTATATTTACATAGAATCCGTGACCCATCTTGCCCGCTCATCCAATCAATTTAAAATAGGATTGTACTGCACCAACTAAATCCGTGCATACTAAAGTCAGCTACATCAGCGCAGCGTTTGCGCTGATCTGATTCACGTTGACCGAATGCGCTGTGGGGTAACCAAGGTCGTGGAGTGGCCACTGACCGTTGATCATCTTGCCAAAGCGCTATGGCCTGTACACTTTGGCGTAGGAATATAATGTGCGCTTGAGGCATCCGTGGATGACCTTACGTAGGTAGTTATTCTTCAGTGTACAGTACAATTGTTGACAGGGATGCTACGGAAACGTGTCAAATATTTTTTAAACAAGCTGATTTATTAAATGCATCCCATCATCACATGAGAAAAAGTCCTTGGTTTAATGCAGCTTGCGAGCAAGAGATTTACTTGATTAAAGGCAAGGATGATGGGACAAGGAAAATACTGCATACTTTAGTATTTTTGCAATATCCACGCGCAGATTAAAACTTTTCTCCGCCCTGGCGCTGACCACCACAGCGCCAGGTAGCGCAGCAATAAATTTTCTAGCGTCAGACAGCACAGCACGAAAGAATGTTCCAAGATTTCTAGAACTTGTCCCTGCTACAATGAGATATGCTATGCAGTGGACATTACTCTTCCGTTACCGTAGTAGGATTAAAAAATAGGATACATGCTTTCCCATGGCATTAAAAAGAGAAACTAGCTTAACATTTCCGGCCATTATTATTAACATTATTAACCTTTCAACTTGGTGATCCCAATCTCGTTATAGAAAGTAGTTACGTTGAACTTGAGTCGGATTCATGTAATTGCGATTCCCACTATACCCAAGCTTTCGTTCAGCGACCTGCGTTAGTTTCTTTCTAGTGTGCTGCAGATGTCAATAAGGATTTCCTCGTTTCAAAAATTTTGTGCGCAATAATAAAACATGCGAACTTTATGCATCCTTCTTCTCATACAAAATGAAATTAGGTTGATGCAGCGAATGCGACTGCAGCAAAGAAATTATTTGCAGTTTTTTGTTGCAAAATACCGTGCAATACATTTAACTTAAACTTAATCTGAGACGGAGACTTTCCTTCATCCCATAATCCGTCATGAATATTGCGAATTCAATGATGCAAAAACTGTTTATTAAGTTTAGCTCGAGGATTTGCAGGAAACTATGGCAATTTTCTCCAATCCTATAATTAATCTCACACCTGATTACATTTCTCTTTGAAGAGACGAGTTAAATTATGCACCTAATCACATGTTGCCAAGAATTGCATGTGAAAAAACCTATGGATTGCAAAGACGCAGCTCTTCCCCTTCTTCTTTATCTGTTTGAGTAAATTCAAAGGGAAAAGTCAATCATAATTACCAAATCGCTACACCCGGTTCAACATGCATGTAAAATACGAGAACACCGTGGAAGAATAAAGCTTAAAGATGTTTAACGTCGATTGAAACGCTACGACTTATCAGAAAATGGTTGTAAAACCCGCCATATTTCATGTTGAACTTATGCCGTGCGTCAATTTTGCATTGTATTTACAGATAATCCTAAACTCTGAAAGTTGCGAAGCTTCTTTTCATGATAAAAGATTAAATTCGCGAGGATGCAAAACAGCTTATTACGTCAACCATTTGACTCTCAGTCAGTACATATAATTCATTCAATCCCTAAAGACCACGCAGATGATGAGATTTTGCAGACACTCCAAACTTGCAATCTTCCAGGGCGCCAAAGCACACATCTGCTTTTTGCCAACATTTCGCAAGCCTCGAAGCAAAAGCTAACATTGAAATTTGCAACCGCAATTACGATTGTGATCAAAATATTTAAATTGCAGCTCTTAGTCTGATCGTAGCAATTATGAAGCATGTTTCCCCTGCCAAATCAATTGACTATCAATCTTGGTAAAACAATCTTAAAGAGTTGCGAAATTCCACAGAGAAGAAAAAACAAGCTAATCCAGAGAAAATATGGCAACAGCTGTTATTATAACTACCTAAATTGTTGCATAAATTATACTCCTCCTGATTTTTTGATTGCAACCACTTGAAGGAACGTGAATCTCAATCAATAATTATTGACTGCTCATTTACTAACTTGCTATACCAATTGCATAATTTTCTGACCAGCATAGCGAGTGCCGAGCAGGCCAGGCCAACGTCTGAATTTAAAATCAGTATCAGTCTGCAGTCAACCAGCATGAAGACTCATAGAAACATAAGGTTCCGGGTAAGGTCAGTAGATGGATAATCGATAATCACGGACTCGTTCAACAGAGAAGAGTAAATCTATCGATCACCAGCTAACTAACGAGAGGATTTACTTTACAAACATCCTAATTTCTTATTCTTCTCCAATCATCATCCCTCATTATTCATCCCCACAAGCCTCTCTGCTTCTGACAGTTCACCTCTGGCATTTTACGCTTTTGGCTGCTACGCTGTAGCATGATAACAAAGCCAAGAAGAGGTTCTCCTCTTCCTTCACCGGTTTCTTTTTACCAAAGCCTGTCGTTAATGAATGCAAGGATTCTTCTCAGGTTTTACAGAGGGAAGCTATACTAAATGGCAAAAGGTGAAGCCATGAACTTGGGATACTTCCTCCTAGCTACGTATTAATTACTACCCGCTTTCATATTCCCAACATCAATGCTAAAGTGAATCACATACCTGATTTTAATCAAGTCATTCAAGCATGATTAAAATTACATTTACGGTGAGAAATGCAAAGAGGAGCTACCAAAGAGAAAATGTGAGAAGAAGAGACAAAGAGAGTTTCTTATTACCTCGGTATAGTAAACGATCTTTAGTGCTGCTGCTTCCGCTATTAGTCCGCCTTTCCTCGTTATAATTATTGTTATTATCATTGTTATTACTGGTGTTTAAATCACCGGCTCTGCCGGGAGGTGAACCGTCAGATGATCCGGAATATAAACTCGTCAGAGCATCAGCCTGAAATGAACAAAAGAAAAAGATTTCATTTTAAATATTGTCATTATTCCCAGAATTTCACAGCACTTTATAGCAGCTTTTAACATTTTTCACACGAACTCAAAACTGTCCTTGAACTATACACACAGTCATTCATAAGAATTTATAAACGTCAATCAGGTTATCTAACGCCCTTGAATCAAGAGTCTTAGTCTAAGATTCTTTCACTAAGTCAAGACGTTACTTTTAAACTCAATCTCGTCCTAGACTACCTGTATACAAATGTTAATAGCTTCCAGCTCACAATTCATTGGAAGGCTGCGTAAGAAACATTGGCAGAAAACAACTTTTGCGAAATCCGCAATCTCAGACTTGATTTGACGCATAACCGGTCGTCAGCCAGCCGCCACGCACAAGATTTGCTTGCATAGGTCATTCTTTGTTCAAAATATGTTAAAATATCTTGTAACCGAGGCAAGTCTTATAATATTTTAATTACAACTACCTGCGATTTTTGCGAGGAATCTTAGTTGTATAGGAGGGTAGAAATTCAAAAACTGCAAACTTATCGGCGTCAAACCTAGCAATATTTGCATTTTTCATTATAGCCCAATTTTATCCATGCTCCTATTGCTAATATTTTTTTGAAACTCTTCCAGTTTCGTTAGCATATTCAAACCAAACATTCCACGAAAATTTCATTTACAAATTAATCCTCGAGTGTCAAAAATGCAAAGCACTTGATATTTTGACGTAAATTGTCCGTAAAACACCTGAGACAATGATTGATTCTTCTGCCTGTAATACCCCAGGATCTCTAAAAAATCCCATCTACCAAAACAAAGAGAGCTTTGTGACACAAAGCTAACGGTACCGTCAACGTGGTAGTCAAGCTATAACCTAGCTATAACCTTACTTAAAGTCGGACGCTCTCTCATCCATCAACTATAGAGGATAGAAGATGAGTTTGTAGAGAAGGAGATTGTGCGTCAGACTAGGGCCGGACAGAGATTGAAAGGATTGAAAGGGTTGTGATATGATCAGAACTTGTCTATCAGACAGATCCTCCTGCTGATGTTGTCTAATTTTTGGCACAGAGTAGAGGGATGACACAGTGGATAAAAAAGTATTGAACCTCTAGTGAACATCCATCTCTCTTTCCTCATTCAAAATATTCAGCATTGTCACTGTCACGCTGTCAGAGAGGATTATCTGAATCCCAGCTTTCAATCTGTTAATAATGATTTACGAGGCCCAAGACCTTTTAACCCTACCAAGTTTCCGGTATAAAGCAATTTACTACGCCAACACCGGATCCACCAACCTGACCTTTTGCTCCATCCCAAAACCTCCACCATTCTTTACCACCATTACTACCAGTTTTCCCATAATTTCAAAGCAAAGTGTAGGCCCAAATGGAATAATCAATGCTAATAAACGCAAAGTCTTCCTCAGCATCTCCATTCTCTCTCATGTTCAACCCATCCGTCAAGCTTTAGCTCATTGCTCCCGCATGTTCCCATCTTCTGAATGAAGAATAATAAGATCTTGGATTTTTTTTTTCACCCAAGGTAGGAAAAGATGGAGGAAGAAAGAACCATTTCGCCCACAATATAATTTTGAGCAAGTGCGAAGAAAATAAGAAGGGAAAAACAAAATAATTTTCCTAAAACCAGCTTGACCACTATCAGTCCGTCCGTTAAATAAGAAGAAGGACCTTTCAACCCTTTAACTCCCTGCTTCTCTCTACTGCATCATTAATGATTAACATAGCGGATAAAGGAGACTTGCTGTACACGTACAAAGAGATGGCTATAAGAAGTTTAACCGTAACTAGAATTTCATTAGATCAATCTTACACAGTCTTATTAACATAAATTTTACTCAAACTTTGGTTCATCTCATTTCCACGGGATAACAAGCTTTGAGATAATTATTATGGCCGCATGATTTCCATCTACTTAACGGCTGAGAAGGAACATCTTTCTTCGACCTTGCTTTATAGCGAGGGAAATTACCTTCAAATCAAGCTATCTATCACGACAAAACACAGTTCTAAATTCTCAACAAGCTGTGCCTCCTGTCCTATCAGCATTTAGACAGTTCTCATAAAAGAATTTTCGCGCGCCCTCCTTTGGATTGCTATGCGGCTGCAGTGGTGTAGATGGGATCGCACGAGCCCATCTTTAATGTCCTCCTGTGATAAAAATTTTATCAAGCTTGTCGCAGTGAAACATTGCAACGTTTCCGCTTAAACCAGCTATGAGATTGATTGTCCTCTCAGGGTTTTGGCACAGCTGCTTCACCGCCACCGCTCTTCCTCCTAGGTGTCCTATCCTAGTCAACCTTAACATTGTCATAATGGGCTTGGGAAAGGACCTTATCCAAACTTGAAAGTGTCCTCACATCCTGAAATTCCCTCCTTGGCCCCCACCGATATGATCATCAACGACTACAACCAATGTTAACTACCTCTGAACACGCCATGAAAAATTGCAGACTCTGTAGTTTTCTAGTACTCTCATTTCCCCTTCCCGTAACCCCTGTCCGTTTACGTGCCCGCTGATTTTTCATGATAGAGACGTCGTTATAATGGTTACAACGTTACAAGTACGGCAGCATGAAAAATTCATCATGTCTGGCATCGAAATCGGGTGCTGTGCTTCGACATAGGTACGTACAATTACAGTGCTGCTAAAAAAATACTACCAACTACACGCTCTGAAACGAATTCGCCAATAACATGCATCGAAGACTATACGTGCCGAATGAAACAAAGCCTGAGGAACACGTTTTATGCTGTGACATTAATCATATCGTGCGCATACCGTGCTTATTGGGTTCGGTTCTTATAGAACAATTGGTTTGGAACCGGGTTATACGGAACAAGACCCAAGGCGAAATTCACTTCCGTTTCTCATCAGTTACTCAAATTACGTCAGCCTCCCAATTCCAGGCTATACAATAGCGAAATATCGCACGTGCTTTCCTCTATTTTTACATCCGCCCTTTTCCTGCACTGTCACGAGCCCAAACAGCTGCAAACTAAAAGCTTACATTGTCGTATCCTTACGATTTTCCAACACCACCACCCATCCATGGCCAGGAGGGAAAAAATGCAATTTCCTCTCTGATCCAATTGTTCTTTGGATTTGCCAATTGTTGTGCTGCAACTCCTCCGTACACGGACTACGAAGAGTTGGTTCGTAGTTTTAGGAAATTTCATACGAAATGACGCAATACTGCCAAGAGAAGAAGAGTCGATTTAAGCGCGAGATTCTTTTGTGAATTTCTCTCGTATACTGATAAAATTGAACGCAGCAGTACGTACGTACATATAGGAAATGTGACAATAGATCGCCCGCTTCCAACTGACCCAACACCACTTCCGTCCGATTTAATACCGATAAAAGCGTTACGGATGAAATCACAGAGAGCCAGTCAAGAAAAAAATTGTGTGAGCGTTGGCGGCTGTAGGTACAAGAGCAAGCAGAAATTGCGGAATTATGCGGAACATGTATAGAAAAAAATCCTTCTTTGTGTAAAATATACCAACGGAAAAGCTGTACTACAAAAGATAAAAACCAACTATTGCTGGGAATCAATTTATTCGATATAAATTTATTTTCGCATCTTCCGAAAATCTCTCAGCGCCCAGCCTCTGTGACGGCGGGCTTTGGGTGTCTGAGTTTAGCGTTGTGGGCCAACAAAGAGTGTGCTTTGACAGCGTGCCAATATTAGAATTCGAGAACAAAACGATAGCATTACAAAGCAAGGACTGCAATAACAGTATATCATATGACCGCTTGTATATTTCAGAATTTCTAGTTCACACAAGCTCTTCATCGTTTTCCCTATTGGAAATCTTGCTGTTTCTACGGTGATCTATTCCTCCTCGGATCGAGAAACAGTAGAAGCCAGAATCCTCTTAAAGCGGGTAAATGCGGGTGGTAAAAAGTTGGAAAGTGCCAGAAAAGATGGATCGATACAATCATACAGTACACTCAACTCTTGTGAAGAGTTAAAACGACCTTTGGCAGAAGAGAAGTCGCTCGCCAAAAGAATAATTCAACCATTCGAGCGGAAAGTATCTGCAATACTTACAGGCATAGACGGAGGGCCATCCAACTAAAACTACACCATTCCGAGTCTTAGATTTATATTGGATATATACAAGGATGTATTGCAAATTCATAGTCAAAAAACCAGAATTTTCTCAGGGCTCTAACGGATAGAGGATGAGAATCAACTTTGAGGAATTTCCTTGAGGTAAAAGGGACGACAAAGTAAAATGCCTTTGGGTATTTTATATGGAAAAAACCGCAAAAAATTCATAATAAACCGGACATAAAGGCGCCAAGGATCAGATCTGCTGTCAGATTAAGATCAATGATCCCCGACCTGAGGAAATCTTATTGGGTCTAGGAATCTTGAACCCCTTCCCTTGCATTTGCATGCCAGTAAATGCAATCTATTAGCTTCATTATGTAATTCACTTGTGTGGTAGGTCAGTACAGTAGATTTAGAAGCTAGCTAGCTACAGTACTGCATGCGATGTATGAAACTCATTTTGCAATATTTAAATTACATTTTATTCAATAACTGTCAGACTAAGCGAATAATGCAATTTTGGACTTTGCTTCTGGTTTCTCCTTTGCCCGTAGGGAGTCGACAGCTTTGTTCAAGTATCTCTGCACGCGAGATGATATTTGCGATTCGATCGTGGAAGATATTCTTGCATGCAATGGGGAGGAAACGCGTTCCGCCTAATTGCCTCCAATTAATAGCCATCACATTCACCAAGTTCAATATTTGATCGTCTCTTCCGTTGCACTAATTGAAATCCCAGTATAGTTGAAAGATCAAATAATAACTAATGACCGGGTGCTGATACTTAGATCGATGCGTTCTTTCGATAGTAACTGGTAAAAACACTGTCATGGCGCTGTCATTGCCGCCAACAAGGTGTCGTTAAGGGTCTTGCAATGCGTCAAGACTAAAATAAAAGACTATATTTGTATTAGACAGAGATCTGGCTCAAGAAGTATAGGACAAATATCTTTTCAACTCTTTTGAAATTCAAGAGGCTCTCTATAGAATTCGATTCCAAGGGGCTTTGAAGCGGAAGAAAGAGCGAGAAAGATAAAGCCCGAGGATAATTTTACTTGTTCGATATTCGGCAATATCCTTCGCAAATATTGATCCTGAGCTAAAAAGCCTGAGGATGCGAAAAAGATACGTATTCTTTGAATTCCATTTTGTACCATCCAGCAAAAAATACAAGAGAGCGTGTAAAACGTAGAGAAAGCAGTGCTATAGGTTTTGGTGTTAAAAATATTCTGTTCGGCGCTATCTATCAGCAAGTGTGTTTGGAGGTGGAGAAAACAAAATAATTTAATTCACAACAAATACCCTCGAAAATATCAAACTCTTCAACTGAATATTATCTGAGTTGCAAAAATATATGGTACCATCCGGAGACTAGTTTGAAATATACATATTCTCTACTTTTCTTTTACTTGTATTCTACAAGAAATAGACTAGAGTTTCGTCGATTTTCAATACTCTATTCGTTTCTTTTACCACAAGCACGTTGGAAGCTTTTAGTATAAGTTTATCTGATTTTGCATCGTACCATCAAAATCCTGCAAATATTTTTTAGGAAAGACTTGATACTCTTAAAGAATAATAAAATTTTGCAATGTCGAGTAACATGATGTGGAAACAGACATTGGTTTTTTTGGGTATTAGTATCTGATTTTACTGCGAAAATGGGACTAGAATGAAATAATATTTTCCATTCCCGCGGATTGCACCTAAAGCCCCTGGACTTTTGAATTTTTCATCATTCTCCCGCTCCACCAGATATATTTTTCCATGAACACATATTTGCAATACGCATATAGCTCATCAAAGGACACGTAGAATTGGTGAACAAAACTATATATTATGGCTCCATACTATTTTAGATAGCAACTATACTTCTCTAACTGAACATGGTTTATTCCTTTAACAGTCAAGGTTGTAGCATATCCCCGTCCATGATACAGTGCTAGGGGGCGCTGAGGAGGAAAAACGACTGGCATTTAAAATTCAAGCACCATATATTTTTCCTCATAGGCTCCGTTTCGTTTGCTGGGAATTACATTATGAAATAATGCTAAAAGAAGGACGAGATATCCGAAATTTGGATTCAACATCCGTTCCTACACATGGCGTGTAATGTGTACAATTGGAGGAGAAAGCAGGGTGGAGAAAGCATTTTTCGTATTTTCTCCCACTTTTTTATCGCGTCGTATGGAGATACAAGGTTATTCCGTATTGTATTCATAAAATAAAATCCCACTTATAGAAATTCGGTTACCGAAGAATAATAATGCTGAAAGTCAAGAAACTCGAGACAGAATATTTTACAGAGCGGGAAAATGGTAGAGTGGCGGCTGGTTTAAGAAGGGATTGATGGATATAAATGCGGAAGTGGCACGAGGCTCGGGTTGCAGGTGCAAGAGTCTCGAAGCCAGAGAAGCAAGTTAGAGGAGAAAGTATGAGAGAAAGCTTGGGAAGAGAGAAAAGGGTGAAAGTTCTACTCCTTTAAATACACACGTGTAACACAGCTTTCCATTCCAGCAGGTAGTAATCCATCTTGGAGAAAAATTCATAGGAATTCATCATGGTGGCGGTGAATAATGAATAATACGAGGAAGGATTCATTGTTTGAAAATGCGGGAAAATACAAACAGGAACGCTTTATCATCAAGACGGATGAGTCCTCCTGGATTTAATCCCCGCTTTTTGGTTGAGCAGACGGGGCGGGTGGATTTAACTTAAGCTTAGCTTTCTCTATTCTGTTTCTGTAAGTCGGTTGAGAAGCTCATTCTCTGTTTTCTCTATTCAAGAATCTAATCCCCCGTTTGTTGTGCTAAAATCCTGCTAGAATAGTATGAAACTTGTGTCTGAAATTTTGCTTTGGCCTTTGCCATAATTTTACAAAGCTCTTTCAAGCTATATTTTAATTTGAAAACTGGAGATAAAAGCCACCGAAAACCCTCTAAGTTTATGTATTTCAAAGAGAAAGCAACTAACGATCCTGGATTTTTTCAAAAATTCATACATACCTAGGTTCAATGGACTGTGAAATTTTAGTGAAGGCTAAAATACATTCCAAAAAGTTTCTCCTACATATTCCTGTTCACCACTGGTGAATCACCAGGCTATAAAAATTCCATAGTGTAACGGCAATACGCGGGTGATTCATAATGCTTCGACGGACGCTTGGGAATTCCTATGTGTTTGAATGCATGGATTTCAGGAACGGATATGTTGGGAGTCATGTTACCCTTGGATGCATACATACGTCAAGGGGTTTTCTCTGAGGTTTGCCAGAACGGAATTTTTCTCAAGCTGGTGCTTTCTCTGGTTAGTCGATCCAGTGCTTTCTCCATGCATGTCATCCTCCTTGTCTACTTTCTCCCAAGACATTTGCTCTTGTGTGGCTTATCGCAGGCATCGCAGTCTACCTACTTTCTCATGGAACTTCGTCTCAATTTAACTTTGCTTCAATGCTTTCTCCATTCCCAAACACTTTACTCTACTTTTTGGATCATAAGACAAAAGAATATATCAATTCCCGGCCGATTAATTCCAGAATATATGACTCGAGAAGGTTCTAAAAATTTCCATTAATTCTTGTATAAATACTTAATCAATTTTAACGACCTCTTCTTCTCTGCCAAGCATAAAAGACCAAGAGCTTGAGCAAACTTGAGTGCGATCATGGAGAAGAATTCCAGGATGTCTACTCAGAAGAATCCGGACGGAAACCTCCAGCAAAATTCTCAGCCGTACACTAATTCCGTGAAACTTTAATGCACACTACGTGATCACTGTGCGCATAGCGTGCATAAATCCTAACGATTCTTCTAGCTTTCACTTCTGCTTTCTCCTTTTCTCCGGGACTTTCTTCTAGGGCAGATTTTTGTATGCTTCTAGCGTGCATAGCATGCATGTTTGTTCCTTCCTTTCATGCATTTTCAATATTCTTGGCCTACGCCTTAGATAGTCTAGCGTGCAGACTGTCTATGGTGGAACCTATGCAAACTATCTGGATAACATAGAAGAGAGAGAAAGAGAGAACGAAGGAGGGTAAAGAATATGGCGTGGCGGTTTTTAGTAGCTTGGAGAAAGTAAATTTTCTCTCGCCTTTGATTTTACTTTCAAGGCCTATACTTTCACCAGCTTTGCTTTCACTCAACTTCTTTGTTATCGTGTATCGTTCACCAGCTTCTACACCGCCTTGCCTGTGTTAGTATAAAACCATTGGCACAATCCTTGATCTAGAGAAATTTAACAAGCAGATACATAGCTCACAACGCTACAGTAATTTTCTCGGCCGAGGAAATATTGATTACTCTTCTACCACCACAACACAACAAAATCCCCATCGCACTTTAGATTAAAACATAAACCGCCGGCTTGCCAAAGACTGGAAACCTCGCCTTTGCCCTCGTTATTATTATTGTTTTCTGCTTTCTCCGGCTCTCACAGTTTTATACGTCGGATCTGGTTCCAGCATCATCAAGTTAAAAGACCATTACAATTTAGGCTCTAGTTTCATGGCTTTGCATTTGTCTTCTTCCAACTTTCAGCAAGCTTTCTCTCTCCCCTCTACGCAATCTAGAGGAGCATAAGCGCCTACAACGTGCAACCCTACAATCACGTTTCACTATCGGTAACGTGAATCGTGATCACGTACAATAAAATACAATCAGACAACACTCTGCTGTGTTCCCTATGTACGTTATACACAGACACTCGGATACTTTCTCCTCGCGAGTTCTTTCTCTCTTTAAGCAGTGCTGCTGGTTGGTTAGCAAGCTGTTTGCTTTCTCTTCCAGGAGGATAGGTTCCATAGTTAGAGCAAGATTGATGCGGGGCCTGAGAGAAAGGCCCGTAGCGAGTCATGAACTCTTCCAGAATTTCTCTCCGAGATTTAATATAATATAAAATTTGTTATCACAAAACACGTACACGTGTTCTTTTCAAATATTTCCCACAAGTAACCAAGATTTATGCCCGAGTCTGCAAGGGACAATGTTCAACAGTGTATTATGCTTTCTCCTACCTCTTAAGTTGCACATAGTCTTTTCTTTGAAAAAATTCACAGAACAGATGGTTTCTTTAGAGAAATGGTTTGTGAAAATGCGGACTGCTTTCTCCGCTTTCTTTTACCCCAGAAATCGTGCTAGTATAAACTTCTAGCATATATAAGTACTGCACACAGTTGAATAAAGAAAAACCTTGACAGTGCTTTCTCCACTTTCTCCAAAGTAATTTCATGCACCGCGTGTGTGACAAGCCATGTATATAGCAGCAAAGCTCTTGCTTTCTCCATATAAAATTCACTCTTGCAAATGAACTCAAGACCATACATATAGTTCACCGTGTTTTAAAATATATTGCAAAAGAAACGACGAACATTTCAAATTATGATGGTTTAGGAGAAAATGGTTTTAGAAAACGCCTACGCCCGTTAAAATTCCATCTAAGTCTTTGAAACTTCCGGCACGTTTACTTACAAGTAAGTGGAGGCTATGGAGACGGAAAAGTCAGTGACGGAATAATCTGGGTATATAAAGTATCGATTTTTTCATTTTTCTGCCTCTTTCTTCCTCCTTATCCCTCAAAGCCATCTTTGTAATTAGCACTTTAGTAAAGTAAAAAATAACAAGCCTTACTACGCTACGCCACGCAAGTAAAAACTGACAGCCGCTGCTGAATGCTATCACTTTTACCCGTTTCCTTTAATACCCTGCCCCTTCCTGCATCGCTATTTTTCTGCTTAGCTTGCAGTTTCTGAGCTAAGCTAGCTGGAAGTTGCTGCTTTCATGTCTTACGAAAGACTAAGACGGATCAGCTTTCTCCATGCCAAGCAGGCTTGCTTATATATATTTAGTTTTAAGCTTATTCAGGATTAGATTGAGCACATCCGGTGGAGAAATCATTATCCAAAAAGCCTAAAAAGCTATATGCCCGTCTCTGTCTTTCTGCTCTT
Source organism: Sminthurides aquaticus (assembly GCA_906901655.1). Lineage (NCBI taxonomy): Eukaryota > Metazoa > Arthropoda > Collembola > Symphypleona > Sminthurididae > Sminthurides > Sminthurides aquaticus. The sequence continues at coordinate 4,249,392 of CAJQTT010000010.1, forward strand.
TATCTGTATTGTGTATAGTGAATTTTTCTATGAAAAAATAAAAACCCCAGCTTCTTTACCACCCAGACACCATAATCATCATTTCTTAAGGCGATGAAGCAACTTTTTTACTCTAGTAACACCAGTAAAGCCAGCTTACAATACAAGCAACCAAGCTATAGCATCCGACTTTCTCTAATTTCTCCATAGAGTTTCTCCGGAGAGAATTCTTGAAGTAGCTTGGTTTTTACTCAGCTAGCAAAGAAGAATCTAAAGAAACGTTGGAGTGAAAATAGATTAGCCTTTTAACAAGATTAATACAAAACTCTTTGAATTTTCTCTCCAAGAGATTCTCCAGAAGCAACCCCTTTGAATTTTCCTTGGAGGCTCTTTTACTCACATAACCAGTAAATTCCTTAAGGCTTGGCTCATTCGGTTTTCTTTCTTTAGAAATACCTTTCCGTGGCTTTTCATGGCCTTTGGTCCATCCAAAAACCAATTTTCTCTCTTTGCTATCTAGCAGACAGTGCAAAGAAAGTCAGACGAGCTTTGAATTTTCCATCAAGCAAAATCCTAACCGACACGGATACCAACGGACAGACACTTGACGTTTTCATGGGTTCTTCCCCCGCGGTATTTGAGTTATAAACTCTGTAACTCAAGTTAGCAGTATCCAAGTTCGGCATCCACAACTCCCTGTTACTTAACTTTCTTTTTTGGCATTTCTCTGTAAATGTATTGGACTGATCCCAAGGAATATTGCTATCTTTTGATCCCCTATAAGCTCTTACCCTTCTTCACTCTTTTTCTCCGTCTCCTTCTGGACTAACTTCCTCTCTTCCCTCTCCTATATCAATCATCAAGTATTAAACTAATGATACCCGGCTTTTACTCCTCCAAACTTTCTTAACCATCAAAAATGCTCCTTGAAGCTACTGAAGCCAACATCGAGCTACCATAGGAATTTCTAACTTTTTATCTCAGAGATCTGCGTCCCTACGGATTCTCAGCTAGCTTTCACCACGAATGAAAACCACTCGTCCCTTTGGTGACTCTCTCTTTTGCTTTCACCAATGTCAAATACCAGATCGGACTGTAGCCACGAGCATCTAGTGCCCGAGGATCAGAGGAATAATAACACCAAAGGAAAAAGTTCCGCAAAGTCCAAGCCAAGTATAGTCAGTACAACACTAAATCCAAATTCCACGGAGTGCGCCCAGAATTACCAATGATTCAAAGGACATAGAGCTATCTGGAAGCATGCAGTTTAGAAAGTAGCAAACAGAGCCAATAACAGGGCCAGTAGATCATCAAAGCCTTGAGAAACCAAGAGAGGATTGGCTTCCATTACACAGCCTTTGAATTGAGAGGAAGGATTTGAATGGAAATCTTTAAAGTAAAAGCAACGCTCGTGCCGGAACAAACCTTTAATTTACATTCAAATTAGTAACCGCACAGGGAATAATCAATAACCAAAACCTGAGGTAACTGTCCACGTTTGAAATTAGGGAATAAACGAGCAAAAGCTTTTCACAACAAAGCACGAGCCTTCCACCATCTTGTATTACATGGATCAACTACTTCCGTCATAGAGAGCTCATCCTCACGACTCTTTTGAGAACATGATGACCAACTTTCTATATACTTTGTAGCATAATTCCCCGCAGTCCACGTGCTCATCCTCTCCTCTTTTTCTTCTAAGGATCCTCCTTTATCATACCGCCCTCCAATACAATATACAAGCTTTGCAAGCTATGCACAAATATTCTTTAAATCAATCTTATCTCTAACACAGGTATGCATCCAGGTAATTGGTACTCTTGGGAATTTTCTCCTTGAGCGCTTGGCTTAAGTGGAAAATGTTCATTGGATCATCTACTTGGAGACCTTAGGCCTATAATCCCTTGAGCTATGTTTATGACGGATGAGAAGAAGGTAGCTAAGCAGAGGAAATAATGTTGGCAATGATGTTAAAAAAGAAAATAAGTTGTAGAGACAATCATCGTTTTCACTTTGCTTCAGCTTCAAGTGAAGTCGAGAACTTTTGAATCAATCCGATTAAAAGAAGAAGAAACTTAGGAGAGAATAAGTGAAGAAGAAAAAGAAAAGTATATAGTAACTCGTTGGGAGGAGAGACACAAGATTAGAACGTTAAACGCGTAGCCGTGCCTTGATTGAACCTCGTTAACGAAACGAGGGTTATAGCTACACAAGATGGTTACGAGCTATAGTTGAGCGGAATTAAGCTGCAGGCTGCAGGGAAGGGCTGGGAGTACAGAGTAAGAGGAGAGACAAGCCTAGTAAATTGAAGAAGAGGGGAAGGATTTTTGGCGGCAAACCAAGAAAAACGTTGTAGTAACTTTGTGCAATCAGCATTAAATTCAATTATGTCATTCTTGGTTATCTCCTCATCTCCTCTTTTCTTCAAAAGAAAAAAACTAGCGAGCTTTGGAGCAAGGAAAAAAAACGAGGATGAAGCAACGAGAAAAACTCTACAACGTTCCATCAATCCAACGCATCATTGATCATAGCAGTTTGATTTTTTTACTGCACGTGAAGTGAGTCAAAACATGCGCTCTCAGAGCTACAGCTATAACAGACACAAAATAAATAAACAAGCTAGTACTGCCACACACAATCCTCTTCTGACATTCATTCACACCTTGCATTTTAGCAGTTTTACTTTTAGTTATGTTAGTTTGCAATGCAAGCAAAGCCATGAGTGCCAGAAACACAAGATCTATAGGCTGTGCTGGTTGTAAAGAGGCAGCTGCCAAAGGTGCCAAGTTGACCACCTCTAAACATGAAAAGGGTGCCAAAGTGTCAATCTGTCAGACACATGTGTCAGTTCAACAATGGGGTTGGCTTTTTTAAATCGTTTTGTATTGTAGCAGATGAGAGATTGTAGAGTTTGTGTGGATTCTGTGTAAAGATTGAAAATTTCCGGTTTTCTCATAATAATTTACCTCAATCTCGAATCTGCACAGTAAGTTATTGCGCTTTCATTGAGGACGCTGCTAGCCCAGGAATGCAGCACGTTGCAGCGTTGGGTGCTGCAATAGCAGCGTCAGCCAATGCCAATTATGTAGCTTTCAAATAAGCATCTTACGCAGTTTTCAAGCGTCGTAATCATATGCTATAGCTTCAATAAGATTTATCGCATCGTAAATTCATTCAGTTATGCAGCGTCCTCAAAATTGTACAGTAATTTACCAACGAGCAGCGCAGCGTCTAGCGTTATACGCAACCGATTTACGTTGCGTATAAATAAGAAATTTTTCCTTGCTTTTACGCATGTGCTAGAGAATTCGCTAGCCTAGTTTCACAGAGGATGTAATTAGTACTTAAATCCAAAGCACTGCAGCGATTCTTCTGTTGAAAATACAGCGCTTGTACACTAGAACATCAGGTCATCATCTCAAATAGGGGTGAAGCTTTTGGCTTAAACTTTAGCACCAAATAATAGTGCACTCGTAAAACTCGTAAGCTTTGAGGAATATATAATCTCCTCCTCTCCTTCCTCTCTAGCCTCTCCTCGACAATTGAACAAATCCAATTAAAGAAGCTTTGTGTCAGAATAACTGAATTAGTTCCAGGGCAGTGCTTCCTGCCTACCTCATTTACTATCCTCTTTGTAAATGCTCTGGTCCCTATGGTCAAATCCCCCACCTAATTCCAAAACTAATAGCCTGTGAGAAGCCTTGGCTTGCTTCTGCGGAAGAACTGCAAACTGGGCAACTAATTCCACGTTTGCCCTCGTCCTCACAGGTAAATGTACCGTTAAATCACATGATAGGATTACACAATCCCCTCAATTTCCCACCACCTCTAAGGAAGTTTATATCCGGTCCGGAGGAGGTAATATTCAAACTCTGTTCAAGAGTTCCTTTAGATCATTCCTGCAGCATGCTTGATACGAAGTTGCAAAAAAACTTGAGCGCCAAAACCTTGAACTGTGTTTTAGTAAAAACTTCTTCTTACTTTACATGCACAGCATAAGTAGTTTAAGCTCTTTCTCCCTTTCGCTTCCCATTCCCAATGCCCCACATTTAAAACTTTTTAAACCTGCCTAAGCTCGACAAGTCCTGCTTCCTCTCCTACTGTTCTAAACTCTCAGAAATTCACTCGCAGATTTACAATACGGTTCACTTATGCAGATACGGGTAGTCGGAATTGAGGGATGATAAAGTGGAGCTTGAGAGGAAAACTCTTGAGAAAAATCATGAAAAATATGCTTGAAAATATCCCTCAACTTGTAAATATCCTAGTCGCTCATAATTTTGTCCTAGTTTTCAAAGATTTTTCTCACAAAAGTCCAACAAACTTTAGGTACGGAGGCAGGCTAGCTAAAAGCGAGTTGGTTTAAAATGACAATTTTTTTAAAAACTGAGGTGTACGGGTACTTTTGAAACTACGTAGGTGTGTTACAGATCTGTTTGAGATGGATGTCCAAAGGCAGCTTTTTAGTCAAAAGTATTCACAGTCAGACACTGAAACTGTGGCTACTTATTTCCTGAAAATTTCTGCTATCTGCTCTGCTAATATAATCCACAAGTATATAAGTTTCTAAAGGAAGAATTACGACGAAGTTGGTAGGGAACTTTTACAAGTCCTACAGTAGGACTCCCACTCACTTGATAACAAGCTGAGGACAAGGAGGATGGGAGGATGGACGGACGTAGGAGAGAAGGATATGGGAGGATATATGAAGTAGTTTTTTAGAAAAAGCTAGTACCGAAGCACAAGAAAAGGAAGCACCCTCAAGTTGAACAATGGCCAATCTTTGAGATTTATTCGTCCACTCTAAAAACTTTCTATCTCTCTTGAAATTCAATTCTGCAGAAAAAGGAGGAAGCTAGGAGAGCAGGAAGAGGCAGGAAGACTTGGAAAATGTAAGGTAGGAAACGGAACGTGGAAGCATTTCAACATGTTTTACAGCCTCTTCTTTTTGCTTTATATCTTCTTCTTTGGAACTTATTCCATCCACATTTATCTCTCTACTCGCGCTATTCTGTGCCTAGAGGAGAAGATCGAGAGAAGAGTCAGCTTGGAAAGAAATAGAAGCTAAGAGTATTTTAAGAGGTGGAAAAGATACATGGATGTGCAGAAAAGAGACTAGATTTACACGATCGTTTTTATAAAATACACAAATTCGCAATTTTGTCTAACAAACACAAGAGTTCGGATAGAGAAGAAAACAATTTAATTCGTTGCTGGATTAATCCTGGCTTCGAAATCCAGTTGCTTATGTAGGTAACTTGATTTACTCTAGCTTATATACTCTGTGACGTTTGGGTAAGCAGTGTTTTCCTGAGAAACTAGTACGAATATTATTTTGCTACAAAATAGATGCTATGCTCAAGTAGATGAAAATGAAAACTTGGGTAGAACTTGCAATGATCCGGCACTGTAAGCCTGCTAAAATGAAGTACAATTTAAACGCCGTTTGAGAAACATCATAAAATAAACTGATTCCAATAGATAGATTTGCCTCTTGGTTCGTAGACACAAGCCAACGCCAGCATGATTGGGAAAATTAATCCACAGCAATCGCATACGACAAATTAGTGAAACACCTCATGCACACCAAATTTAGAAAATATTAAAGACCCCATGCTAGTTTGTTGTTCAAGTTTGAGCCACTTTTTCGTTTATCGACTAAACAGAAACCTGATATATTCCTGTCTGGTAATTTTAGCAAACCCATCTCCGCCCTTGTCACTTTCTTGAAGAAGCATGTTCAAGCATTTCTACTTTTGCTGCACAATAACACAATAAAACAAGAAAAGTAAGTTAGTCAGCCAGCTACAGTTCTTTCTTTGGCTTCTAACTTTTACTTGTACTCTGTCCGGTTTTACAATCTGTCCCCCACAAGATTGAAATACAAACTTTATAGCTGTTTAAGCAGTCAGGTAGGTGACAAATGTGTCATGCGATGACTGTATCTATTCGTCGTCAGCCTTTTCTAGGTAAATCATTCCTTGGACACTGTAAATGTGCACATGCTCGGTAATAGAGAAACCGTCTCTCGTCCTAGTTTCCCCTTGGTCTTGTTTATCTTTTTTGTGTGGCAGATCACACGCGCCTCTTCTTCTGTACGACTGTACAAAGAGAAAAATGTACATATATGAGCTCATATTCGTATTTTTATTACAAGGGCCATCTTCTGCTGTACTGGTTTCTTCATCCTCCACTCCGCACTCTAGTTAATAAGTTTCTCAAGAGATGTGACGGTGGAGATGAGAGACGCGTTTCTTGAAATATTTTACCACCCTTCCTTCCCTACAACATCAACTCTGTAATTTAATTTCCCCTCTCATTTCAAGAGCCTCATCTCTGTGGGCTTCTTTCATTGCAGATTCCATAAAACAGATTGCAAAATATTACACATTTCTCTAGCTTTTTCTGACCATCTCGTCATCACATGCTGCATCTCCTCCTTTCCTGTCTTCACCCTATATTTAACAGTTTGTAAGCTATGAAACAGCCCTTATTTCATCTCCTTACTTCATCTTAGCGAAAGGAGGATAAACTAATTTTATTCCGTTTAAAAAATTCGCGGAAAGAGCTGTCGAGCTAATAATTCCTTGATAAGGAAGAACGAGACCACGCTGAAACAAGAAGAAGCTGTCAACTCCTAGGCTGAAGAGGCTTCAGGATGATGAGATGATGAGAGAGAAGATTTTACTTTCAATTTCATTAACATTTTACAACTTCTTTAGGTAATTTCTTATTTTACTGCTGTACAAGGCACACACATACCTAAATAGCGGAAAATCATTATCAGTAAATTTTAAATGTGTAGTAACTCAGCACTGCAATCTACTCGAAAGAAACGCAGCCAAGTTTCTATTAAATACAAACAAGGAAACAGAGTGAGGTTGAGGTAGTTTTGAAGATGGTCACATACCGTAGCTTCACAGCTCAAATGGCCATGCTTCCATCAATGTTTGGTCTTTAGCACAGCTTATGTCAAGCACACAACGCAGATTACAGCGTTGACGCCAGTCTCTCAGGAGGATATGACAGCTGGTAATGCGATATAATAATCTCTCGTATGGAATGCCATAAAAAAGAATCGGCCACGTTAACGTAGGTTCGTCCCGGCATTAACGGTGACAGGGAGGAATTTAAAGATAAGACATTATCACCTCGTGCCTTTTTCAAGTAACTAGGAAAAGCAACATCAAGAAGACCATCCGTCCACCTTTGCTACAAAGTATGTTTTGTTAAGGTTCCTTGAGGCATGTCTAGTCTGTCTGCAGTTTGTAACTGCATCAAGGTACAGTTTGGAATGGAGTGAAAGTGTAATAAAGATATTGGTTCATCTCCTCGTCTTCAATAACCAAATGCATATATTTCAACGATAACTTCTAACGACAACGATGCCACGAGAAGCCATATACAAAGATGGAATAATAACACTCATAAGCTTCATGGTAATCCTCAATAGCATCATTGGTTATGGATGAAGGGATTTCCTTATAACTATTATCATTCCTTGGCGATTATTATATGGATCCATTATTCAATATCCAGTCGGGCATAACGGCAAGGAGTACCATGTTTAACGATGATTCTCAAAACATTGCCTACTTTAGTGTGTACTTGTTCATTTTTCAGCACTTTTAAAGCCTGCAGGATTTCAGGAAGTAATACAGTTTAGAAAAGCGTGCTAGGAATATGAATCTACAGCGTAGTGTATCGTATCGTTACTTCTTGCAGCGGTCGGCGTTTCGCTACATGCAGCTTCTAGTTCCCAAGATTTCATAGAGGGACAATATTGAACAGTTTTTCTCAAGTTATACACAATTTTATCTCAACTGTCCGCGACTGTCTGCTAAACTTCAGCAGACAGATAGGGATGAATCAGTTTGATTTCTTTCAAGGTAAATCAAAGAAATGTTCTACCTTGTATACTACGCTCAACAAGACTTATTACCCATCTTCCTCACGTATTTTCCCAACCCAATAATTCAATCTAATCATGTGTATATACTCTTTTCCCACCACCCATCACCAATCAAAGAAAGTTTGAAATTATTAGTCTGGCCACGTTCACAGAACAATCCTTCCGTCTTCCTCAGTCAGTATCCTCTACAGATAGTCCAGAGTCAGGCAAAACTTGATCACGCCTATCAAGAAAGCCCATTCCAAGGGATCTCTCGTTATAACGTTTCACACTTGCTCTCTGTCTGTAGCTTCTGAATTCTCAAGGAATAAAAGCCTTTGGACTCCATGCTACGTACTAACGTACTACTCCTTTTCAATTTCATCTTCTTCCTCAGACAGGCTTTCAGCGATAATAATGAAAGACAGGATGAAATAACCTGACTTATTCTCCCCTGATTGCTATGTAATCTACCACCCTGCGTGTGTGTGTGGTTCATCCCTTGTTTTAGTCAGTAGCTTTTTAAGCTTGAATGTAAGAGGATTATTTGCTTTGCCCACCGCAAAATTCTACCTCAATCTCTCATTACTTTACAGCTCTTGCGGATGCGGGCACGAGTCTGTCAGTATTCAGTGAGCCGAACAGTAGACCGCTATTACACACTGTACTGACCCAAGTTATTCTCAGCGCAGTTGTCTTGACATGTTTTAAATTTATTTCATCTTTTATCTCTTCTTTATTACCAGCTACCAAAAGCTATTGCTCTACATTCTAATTGTAGGTGATATAACAAAACCAAGGCAGACTCTCGTACTCTGTCATATATACGCCATCCAGCTAATATGGTGTCTGCTTCTTCTGGTTCATATGATTCTTTATGGCTGACAGCCTACCTAAGAACGCAGGTCATCATCATCAATAATCATCTTCCGTGGGGGCTTTAAAACTATCGTAGCTCCTAGGCTTCCGCAATTTCAAATAATTCTCCAACCATTATTCTCTCCATTTCCACACCCGACACCCATGAACAGAAAACAAGTTGAGGCGAAAATGACCAAAGAAACTGCTTCTCCTCCTCATATCTTCAGCTTCTTTGATGGGTAATACTGCATGGGCTGAAGAAGAAATAAAGACTGCAACCTCATTGTCGTAATTTTCACGCGTCTTTTTTCTCGCTTTAGGAGAATCCTTTAATACAAACTTCTGTCTGAATCGTGTCTGAACTTTTAGACCAAACATAGCAGAATTAGAGACCGCAGAAGGTAGTGGATTGAAGCAGGGTTGGAAGTTTATGGGATGTACGGCGGCCTCAGAGGGGGGAAAAGTCTCAAGGCGCCCGTAAAATGTACAAGTCCAGCTGTTGACCGCGTATTTCCGAGAAAACTCGTTAGTTTTGTGGCGGTAATGTTCCCATCAACAACGCCATCCGTGTTGGTTTAAGGGTAATGAGCCACCGTTGGGATTGGAACAGTTACGTCTACACACTACCTGTAATAATGATTGCAAGGTAGTACGTAACAGCAGTAGAAGGTGTACAGAATACAGTTTTCCGCACGTTGTGCAGCACAGTGCTGCTAGTAAACCATGACGGGGCTGTGAAGATACACGGAGCTGATTCCAGCCGGCACGCATCAATGCAGCAAGCTTTGAAGAATAGAAAATTTTTTCTTGGGTCAAAAAGGAAACGGATTAAGCACGCTAGCTAACCTTTCTCGCCATTAGATAATTGCAAATTGTCAAATTATTCGCTACACGCTTCAAGACAATATGGGTTTGAATAAAGCGCGTTTTTCCTTTAAGGTTTAGTAGTGAATACTTGTTTGGGAAATTGAATGCCGGAAAACAAAGGATGAATTTGGTCAAAAGTCCCTTCAGTCAACAGTTCAACAGCACACGCAACGCATGCGGTCTTAGAGAAAGCAGAAAGGTTGCACTTTTGCATCTTCATTGTTTCTTAGGCTAGAGTGTACGATTATAAAAGCGAAAATTTTAGCTAATGATTGGAGCGGTGAGAGTAGACAGTATCAATTAATATAACTTCAACTATGGTGATTTAATTTCACGCACGTGTGTGCGTGTGGACATGGGTTATTTTGGATTTTGTTAGCTTTGAACAACAAGAAATGAGACATTTTTTGGACACTCCTATTATGTAAACTTCAATTCACTTTATGTAAGCTTGCCCACATTAAATCATGTAATGCGTGCAAGTAACTTGTACTATTCGACGCCGATTTCATTTTAAATTGACATATAAGCCCCCATTATAAGTGTCGTTTTTTCACATTCTGCTTCTTCATGAGTGTATTTCTAAGCAACCAGTTAACCAGTACGGGGAACAAATGGTATCTCTAACTTAATATCGCTGTCCGCTTGGAAACAGCGCCCTCTGTACGCCAGTTAAACTGTTTTGAACCTCCTCTCAACCAATCACAGCCCAGAGCTTCCATACTGTAGCTTCCCTCTCTTTACAAGAGCACTGATTGTACTTCAAGCAAAAAACATTAGAAATTAATGTGCCCCTGTGTGTCATATAAAAGTTGGTGGAAAGGGCTTAAGGCTGAACTTGGAGGATGCACTGAATGACTAACTATATAAGTACGTAAGAAGCAGAAAGTTGATAGTCTGTCCGAAATTTTCTCCCCTTATTCCCCATCCCCAAGATGATATGACATGGCGCGCTTGTCACTAACACGTTTTATGTTCACAGCAGCAGCATCACCTTCCTTAATACGACTTATTCCCGTCTTCTTTTATCTGAAACAACGAATCTTTCGTATAAAATCACGCACATTCTTTTTGAATGCAGTCTCTAAAACGTCAATTCTATATCCCAGATAGCTCATGCTACTATCATAAAGAAGCGGGAAACAGTAATAAACTTTCCCATGCAAAAAGTTAGCAAGGGATGGTAAAATAACTTTGGGTTCTGGTGAAAACTCCCTTAGGGCTATTCTCAAGTTTCTCCAGCTCTACTTGCTCTACTTTCCAAATCAAGTCTCTGATCTAGAAGCTAGAAGCTTCATCGGCTGTTTAGAGCCATCGCTCTTGTTAGTCAACGCCCTTTACTTCTGTTGATGCAACTTCTTCAAACTATTTAATAACGTCTAACGAAGACGAACCCAATATCGTTAGTTATCGTCACTTAGTTTACTTTTTCTCTATCACTAAACTTCTTTTCCCTTAAAGCTGTTGCAACAAACTTGCAGGAAATAGTCTAGATGGGCGGGACCTATAGAAGCAGTATCTGGAAGGTTTAGGGGATCGAAGGATGAGAGGAAAACGTTGATTGAGCAAAATAGTCTTGTAGCTTAATTTACCCATTTCCCTCATCTCGTTATTGCATTCCTCCTGAAGCAAAACACATTCTGGTCCCACATTTTTTCCACTCACAAGCTTCTAAAGCTCATCATCAACTTTCTCCAAACTTGTCGATAATGTAGACGAAGCAATTTACAGCTTGGATCAATATTATGCTGTACCATGAAGAAAAAGCACTGAAATATATTCTACGATGCCCATAAAGAATGCTAACGAGACAACGACAACGCAGAGCAAGCTGATGAAAGCAGAAGACAAACGACGAAGCAAAGACAGCTTTCAAGGAAATTCTCGCCTCAAGGAGCAAGAGAAAGGAAAGAACCACAGCTTACGCAAGGGAGAAAGCAGAGACGCGAGTTGAAGTATTTTCTAGAGCAATTTCCTGGAATAAATTACTTTTTTTCTTTGCTTCGCAATAATCTTCTCCAATTTTTTGATCTTGTTTTGTACACACAGGGCAATAACGACCTTACGCTTGAATTCATCATGTATTTTTTCAACAATTTGCAGCTATAACTTGGTATGTAAACTAAACAAGCACTTTCTCTTTCTGGAAGAAAATTTCCAGACTGTTCCGAAGTAAAAGTAAAACAGTACGCCATCCTTGGATTCATCATTCAAATTGCCCATTTAACAAGGTCTTCAGCTTATCAGGACAAACCTTTAAGCAGCTTTCATTAATAGTCGAGAATTTAGCACAGAAATACAGAGGTCCATAAAAACATGTAAGCACAATTATGTTTCAACAAACATTAAACCTGCCGAAAATTGGTACAACCGCCCCCTCTAGTGGTAAATCCTAGGGTAAAACCAACAGTCCTGCTCTTGGAACGAAATGTTCAACGAGAGGCTACGTTTGAGATGGCCATTTTTGCAAGCAAATAAAGCTCTGTACATTTCAAGGAAACCATTACCAGAAGTAGAGCTAAAACTATCTACATTTTGCTATTCGGCTATAAGCTATAGGATTGCCTTTTTAAGAGGAAGCGACCCCTGGAATCTTTATTATCACAAACATCTCAAAGAGGAGGATGTAGTTTACAGTGCCATTCCTGGTATTATTGGTCCAATTTATTTTTATGGCGTAATTAAGAGGCACATGATCTTAATCAAGATAATATACACTCGGAATCCTACTTTCATCCCCAATAAACATTTTATTGTAACTTGTAACAACATGATGACGAGATGAGACTCTGTGTAGTTTCTCTTCCTGCTGCACCTGTATGTTTTTATCGTTACTTCTAGCTTAACGACCACTGCAATGTCTTCAGTTTTTGTACTACATGTTATATAGGGGTTTCACGGTAAATTCAGATCGGGAATATAATTTGAGTATGGACTTTGTTTTTGGTTTTCGATTCTAATTCGTCATTGGCCATCCCTGTTCCTCCCTGATACGTCTGATAATGATAATGTATTATTGCAGGCAGGATGAAGATTTTGAAATTAATTGGCGATATCAGACATCCTGTAACTTGTGTTACGTGTTATCAGAAGATGTGATTTTTGTAACGAAACTGTGTACACAACTGCCTCTTCTTCTAAACCATGTTGTTTTAACTACACAAAAACAAGTCAAACAACAACCCAATTGCCGAAAAGCTATACATTAATAACACAAAACTACTATCAGACTTTGCAAATTATTTACCCACGTCAGCATCCCTAGTAGACCGGTCTGTAATCCATATCCGTGTAACAAGGAGAGACGCTTTAACATGTCAGCAAACACCAGGTCGTGTCAAATTTGCAAGCAAGGGTCATATGTAACTCCGAGTCCCAACTCCCTGTCAGTCATAATGACTAGAAGAGTCATGGGTGAGTGATGAGTGGGATGGATTTTTTGCACATTCGCGAATTTTATGTAACAGCCCTACAAACTTGTATAGAATAAATTCCACGAGCTTACACCTGAAACTGACAGAAAAGATAAAATCGGATTCTGGTGCTTTGTAAAATCTCTTGTTTGTTCAAACTTATGACTGCTCCGGCCCGCCCATTTCTAACAAGAGACAGCTCAACTCCGCTAGCTGAAGCAAGCATACAGATTTCAGTACTACTAAGCTTTGGTTTGAACTGTTCATAAAGTCTGTATTTGGTATCTTCTGAATCGTATCTGATAGATCAGATAGGGTGGAGAGTGAGAAACATGCTTTTGTAATGCGTGCAAATGTATTCTTTTACGCATTCCAATTTGGCTCCCTTGTGCTGCCATCATGAAAAGAGATGTGCACTGTGAGAATTGGCCAGAATGACCTGTTCATAACTTGCCGGATTTTACTACAGTTTCTCTCCTCCTGGTTGTGATTTTGGTCAAAGGGTGGAAGAGCTGGTGAACAATAGGAGGAGCGAATAGCTGGTGATTCTTGTTATCAGGTGATATTTAAAGTGCTTTTCGTACATAGTAACAAAATAACAATAGCACGATTCCGGCTCGCGAAAATTGTGTTACCGGAGGAACAATACCAACAGAATTGCAGATAAGAGCCGACGTAGGGTGGAAAGCGGTACTTTGATAACATGGTGCAATAAATCAATCCCTCATTGACCTGACCTGCCTTCATTAAAAATTTAGACAAATGAGTGCGAAATTTATGCGGGCCGGGAATTCTTTGTATTTTGTATAATCATACAACTCATTTCTAAAGACTCTGCTACAGTGATTGCAATGATTGACAGAAAGCTTGCGGTAGCTTAATTGGTCAAGTACTCTTGGTACTATTCTACCCGGAGCAAAATCCGCCAAGAGTTTGCAAAATTCCAGCTTGACACCTGTCAGGTAATACCGTCTCATTAAAAGGTAAGAAAATACAGATTCTGCTGGTTGTTGTGGTTCCCTGCATAACAAGTAGCCAGGAAACCCAAGCGACCCTAGCGGTCACCCTGTCCTAAACAGCTTCTTGAGTGGCTTGTGCGTGATACGCTCTTCTAGAAACCGCAAGGCTTTGCCTGTCAACAATCTTACGCAATCCTATAGCACTGTTTCAAACTAGTTTTGTGACAGGTATTTCTCCAAGTCATCAACCTGTGTCGAATTCCTCAAAGACTCTTAGACTAAAGATAAGGTTAGTTTTCCTTCAGGGAGTTTAGTTTACAAGCTTAAGAGTCTTCAATTGACCGACGTCATCTATCGAAAAACTAATTGCGAAAATAACCTCTAATGCTTTCAAATTTTGCATTTATAACTGAAATATATAACTGCCTTTGAACTTGATGCGTTGAACCCAGAAAATGTATTTAGCTTACATAGCTTTAAAGCAAGTTTATTCTTTGTTTCGCTTAGGATTAATTTAAAATTTCTCAATTGATTACAAATTATAACCTGTCACAATCAACGCTACGCTTTGTTTGATTCGTAATCTACATACCTGATCCTCCTCCCCTTTTCACACTACTTAATTATTTCCATGCATTAAATTAGCTGAAGAGACACACCCGGCAATCACTAGAAACTAGATTCAGCTGTCAAGACTACTGAGAGAATATTTTTTAAGCATTTTCAAAGGGTATTATTTTTCAAAGTTCTTCAGCAGTCAGCAGGTTTATAAAGCCGTTTTTTTTAAAGTATCCTGCTCCAAGCTTTGAAACCAATCAATTCTAAACCGCTGATTTTGATGTGCGGTTCGCGAATTAAAAATTTGTAAATTGCGGTCACTGGAATGGTAACAGCTTCAACTCATAATTTCACTCCACCTGTTCGTCCATAGCAAATTCGCGAAATTGTGAAAATTCGAAAATCTAAAGCTTCTTACACCAATAGCTTGCATATGCTACCTACAATATGATTTATTCCACAAGCATTATTTGCAGGATTAGCCTGCGGTAGTCCGTTGTGCCAAAATCAGGATTCAAGATTATTAAGAAACTAATCATAATCATGAATTGGTGCTGATTTGCACTTTTGCTCGGAACGAAATTGCCTCATTCAACTATATAGTAGCTGTTTCCACTAGCTTGCTGCACTTCACCACGATATCCCATTTTATCTCCTTCCTTTAGGCTGGTCTCTCATTTATTCGGTTTTCTAAGCGTGTAATTCATAGTGGGTAGGAGGAGGAGAAGGTTGGGAATGATTGTAAAAAAAACTCCCTCGAATTTTATAACTAACCATTATCCTACGTGCCAGTTAATTTTAAAGTGCAGGACAGTCCTCAATTTAAAATTAAAGACGCATGTACATATTTCTTCATAAAAAGCATCTGCCCTTCTCTGCATACGCGAAATCTTAACCTCATTTAATACAAGAAACAGATGGAACACGGACTTTAAAAAACGCATAGAGTGACCACTGACTTACTGGCGAGTTACTACAGGCAGAGGACAAGTTTTTCTTTCATTCCTTCCCAGGAAACATTTTGCTTTTATGCTCCTTGCTTGACCTGTTCTTTTCTAGTGCGTTGCTTTAAACATGATTCCCATACACAGTGTGTAACCTGTCGATAAGAGATGTGATATTTTGTTCTTATCAAGTTTTTTTCCCCATTCATATAGTTTCTGACCTAACCTGTATTAGCCGGCCCGGTAAGAAAATCCGGAGAAACATATCCAAAGAGAGCTCCACAAACAAGGCTATCATCAAATCCAAGCGAGGTCCATTAACCTTAATAAACGCTTTTTCACCATCAAACAAAGGGTCGTCGCTGTCGTAAGACTGCATTTTACTGCAAGGGTGGGCACAATACAATGTAAGTAATGCGACAATGTCTACTACATTTCTTTGTATGTTTGTTTTTGTAAAAGTTACACATGTATCAGAAATAATTGTGGAGGAGAAAAAAGCGAGAATTTTAGGTTAACTTATCAAATATCGGACAGAAGATGTTTAAAAGGAGTTTATATATACGTTTCTTTTAACTCGTTAGAAGCTAATAAGCTAGCATTTCTTGTATTTCGCGTTTGTGCGTAGCTAAAACGAGAAGATCACCCATCCATCCCATACTAGACTGACCGTATGCTATACGCGAATGTCTATGAAACTTAAAGATAAATCTTATCAGCACGGAAGCTCCCTTTCCTTTCGCCTCCTTTCTTCGTTATTAGGTTAGTATTAAAAGGAAAATGGAGGAGATTCACTTGTACTTGATTAATTTAATAAATTAAAGGAAGGATTGTTTTTAAAAAAATCAAATAATATTCATACCAAACCCCGCGGCAAAATCCTTGCCTATTACAAGCCGCAAGAGCTACCGCTGAAAGAGAGAGAGTGCATATAATGCTAATGCTTGGGGATTTTAGTTTTTTTTTGCACAAATATATGTAGATGAGAATCTCGGGTTTTTGTGTGTGTCTTTCTTGTTTACAAATCAATGAGGTTTTTAGGTGAAACTTGGATTAAGGTGCAGGGCTTTCACAAGACAGATGCATTCGGAAAGAGAGATTACGCTTTATGTTAAGCTTGATTCGAGGTCGTTCAGCCATAAGATTGAGTAAAATCCTGGCTTGCATACTGCAAATCTCTGCTTTAGTTTGAGTAAAACACAGGATTAGGTACATTGAAATTTTAAAAATTGGGTTGTAAAATTACTTAAAATTTCAAACTTTACAACAAAATTAAGGTTAGATTAGGGCCTACGTGCTGTCAAAGGCCGAGCATGAGTGCACAGTTACAAGTGAACGCCAGACGGCAACTGATTCGTTATTAATTTATCCAATCATTTCCCGATTCAGAATTCACATATTTATTTCCAAGATAACGAAAAAAAAATATTTCATTTGTAAACGAGTTTCTCGTTAGTCCTAGTTTCAAGTCTGTGTCTTCCTGCAGCTGAAGGTTTCAACTCACAGTTTAAAATCATGCTACGTTTTATTTCCATTTCAACATTTGTATTCCGTCTTTGTTTTATTATTTGCAACTGTTATAACGCCTACTTCCAATACATATTAGCCCGCTTCTGACAGATAATTTTCTACCGACCCTCCGGCCTTCATCGTATCTCCCTCCAAACTAACATAATATGCACTCCGGTACAGTTAATAAGGCTGCCGAAGCTCAAGCGCGGTCTGTAAGTAACCGCACGACCGCATTGTACCAGCCGTGTGACAGCCGACGACCTCAAGATTGCACGTGTAAAAAGTTAACCTTGATTGAGTGAGAATGACATGCGGTAAACCGGCTTATTGTGTGTACTTAAGATTCCTTCTTTCCTTCTTCGTACTTAAAGATTAAGGGATGGAGGTTCATATAAAAATCAAACTTACCTTGTGAGAGTTGCGATTTGATGTAGGAGTAGTCACCATAGGTAAATTAGGTCGGGTAAAATACACTACACCGCAGACCCATACTGCTGCGATGAAAATAAATAATTTTGTATTCCGTTTTAGTAACATTTTTAATCCGTTCCTCCTTTGTTCCGTCCCGTGGAATTAATTATTTCTCTCTTGAACCGAGTCAGAAGAATGAGAGGATAGTGTTTTGAAATCAAGATTTTTGGGTTCCGCCGTTTCCCACAATCCGTCCAGACACAACTGCAATAAAAGAAAAATGTTCCATATTATTTCTAATCTCTTGGCTTTCTCCTCCGTCTTCTGCTCTCTTTTCATTGTAGACAACTCCTTCCTCTCTCTCCCTCTCTCTCCTTACATAAATCTGAAGGAAATCTTATATGTGTCAACTTTGACATTATCTTGATGGCTGAGTAGCTTCGTGGAACTGTAGCCCAGGGAGACGGTCTCTTCGGATTCTAGGCTACATCTGTACATACATGTTTACAGCTGGAGTTGCCATATTTGGCTCAAGGACTTTCTCTAGATTTTTTTCTGAAAGTCCAGCTTGCCTCAATTGTATCACAGGAACCTGCTGTTACTTTCACCACAACTTTCTCCTACTTCCATTACCTCCAACATGCAAATGCTTTCTCCTCTGCAGTTCAACTTGTGAAGAAAGTCTCTGCTTTCTCCAAACTCTTAAAGAATGAACTAGACAACTGATTCCTTCCGTCATAGGTTCATATTACAAGCTTTTTCCTGGGATGACGTTCATGAATTTTATTACGTGTCGTATGCATTCCGATAAACTGTCAAAAGAGAATCCATAAGACTCTTTGCGCTAGTCAGTCTCTTCAGACGTTTTGTTCAAAAATTGTCAAAAATATTTTCACCAACTTCATATCCCGAATTTACTCTACTTTAATGCTTGTATCATAAAACCTGCGAGCCTTTGGATTTCAATTTAAAGAGGAATTACAGGGAATCTCAAAGCTTTTCACCCCAGCATCACCATAGGCTTCATCCGTCCCACCCTATTTGCTTTAACATTAAGATTCTGTATGATCTGTCTGTGATATGACTTTTCACGATATTTCCTCTGGCGACTGCAGTTTCCCATTTTGCTTCTCATCCTCCAAGCCTTCATGCATTTTTAATAGCATAATGCTTTCATAAAAATATTGCAAATCACTGAATCATTTAAATGGCTTCAAAGAAATATTTCCCCCATCTGTTTCTTGAAATATTACCCACGATTTCTCCCACACTCCTTTACTTCTGCTCCAAAGCTTTAATCTCGCATATATCAAGCTTTAAAGCAAGCAACAACTTTATTCACTCGGAGCAATGGAAATCAAACAATCTCATTAAATTTTGAAAACAAACCTACTCCTTGGAAGGGGCGGTAATATTTCATTCATAATTAATAATCATAATAAGAGTGCCAGAAAGAGCATATACAGTATGGAGGACGAATGAAATGGGGAAGTTGTTTGCTCAAAGGGTTTTATAATACTTTCAAAATCCCTTGAAGCTGCACATATAGTTGTAAACAAGCTAAAGCTTCGTGGAACTGTAGCTTGTTTATAACTATATCAGCTTGTAGATCGTTAGCAGGAAGTAACGGGGCAGAGCATACGGAAGAGGGAAGGAAGCTTTATGAAACTGCTATATGCGAATATTTTACGCTCTTTGCAATTACATTTAAAGTGTTCCTTGGTGTCCAATTGGGGAACTCGTGGAGCATATATTGAAGATAATATTGCATTACTTTCCTCTCTTTGCACATTTCAAGTCAGTCAGAGCACAGTCTACAGCTGCTGCCTTACGATCCTTGGCTTGCAAATCTTCGTGGGAAGCTGTATGAATAGTAAAGCTTGATGTTTCCTATTCCATTTTGCATTTGAGAGCTATGCAACTTTTGCTTCCTTTTCAACATGAGCTCATCCTGCTGTCTACCATTGGATAAGCATGGCTGCTTTTTCTTTTCTGCCATTTACTCTATGCTTTATACTCTTTTTATCATTTCTGCCTTGTCTTAATCTCCCTACGCATAAAATCCTCAAGGAGTGTGCGAAATCCGGCGCAATCCAAAGCAAGCTAACTCTGCTTCCTTGTATGCACTTGGACAAGAGAGGAATAGAGTCATTGCTTTTTGGTTATTGCCCCAAAGACAGGCAGTCAAGCTGGCTTGCTGGCTGGTTGGCTAACTGGCTATACGACACTGTTTGGGAGTTTCTTTTATTGGGCCTGAGCCAACAATTGCTAATCCAGGAGAATGGCAAAACTGGCCATTGCTCTTCTCGTCTTACTAAAAACAGAGAGACGAAAATTTGGCTGGCGTGGGAATTGAATGCTGCTAAAGAGAATTCGGAAAGATCCTCCTCTTCTGCCCTGTCAATTAGCTTTCTTTGATTCTTTGTTGTTGATCTTGTTGAAGAAGATCACTCGCCTCTTCCGAAGCTTGTACAGGTTTGTGCATGAGGCTAGAAAATCCTTGACGTCCTCTTCTTTCTTCCTCTTAAGGAATTCAACAAGGAAGCCATTGAAACGCAATGTACAGCATCTGCTGAAGAAACTCAGACTCAGACTGATGACCTCTGCATCTGGCTTTTGGCATTTACCCTTTTCAAAGTTAATTGATTCCTAATGGCGGATGAAGAATGAATAAAAACCATAAACGTCGATATCTTGGGCATTAAATTAGAATTACAGAGTGAGAACTCTCACAGAGGGCAGTCTAGTGTATACAAGATTTTTCTCGCCTTTAGTTCTCTCCTCTTCGCTTATATATTTCAAATTATGCAATCTTCCACCTCCGGTTATATGCCCTGCTGCCACGGCCTCAGCGCCAGTGTCTTGCAGCGAGACAAACCTTTTTGGACACCCATCTGCCATGTAAGCTTTTACAGCTTCCATTATCTCAGGATCATCTCCTGAATCTCAATTAGCAATAAGTCTTAAGCCTCTACGCGCCGTGTGGCATGTGGTGATGTAATAACGACCAGCAACAACAAGATTCACAAGAAGGATTTTATGGCCACAAAACACAAGAAGAGCTAAAAGGTTCAAAATGTCACTTATGCCAGTAGCAAGAGCGTGCGATGCAGTCCTGCCTGGGAACGGCAAAGCAGTTTGGACAAAGGTCAGTCCTGAAGTTCAGCAGTAAACTTCGACGTGCGAGCAATTTTAGGATACATAGCGAATGCATTAATAATGTATAGCAGCTGTCAAATGAGACTTGTTGCACAAAAATTGCGGGATCTGCTAAGGCTTTCACGAGTTGGGAATTGTAGGCAACGACCTCAGCCTATTTTTTTTCATACGTCATTAGCTGATAACGGCTAGGATCGCATTATTTTATTCAATTTCACATCTTCTTCTTTTCCCCATCCATTTTTTCGATAATCGACGTACGTTACGTACACAGCTCGTCAATATAAAAAGTGTAAACGCTGAAGATATATTTACAGGATTCTCAGGATGGTCGAAATTTTCCCAGCCTTACTTTTACTTGGTTACTAGTTGCTAGCTATGTAAGCTGACTGAGTATTTTATAGTATACATACCAACTCTACAAACTTGCCCTGCATCATCAAGTCAGTAATGTATAAAGTAGTTTTGTACACGGCGTATATGGGGGGATCAATCCACCAAGTATTCACTTCCAATTAACAAAGCATTACACAGTAACAAGTTAAAGTGCGTGTAACCTTTCCTCTCTTCTCCTCCAAGTTTTTGACTATATCATAATGTATAGTGAATCCCGGTAGCCTGTTCAATACTTTGCCTGCATTCTCTTGGCTAGGCTAAAGGTCTCTTTTACTGCGCTCATTGCCTTCCTTCTTGTCCCATTGCAAAGAAATGACCTACTTCACTGCTCATTTGACCAAGCAAGGAGACGACGACCAAATACGCAAATTCTGTTTCTTTCTCATCTTCCCATACAGAATGATAACGTGATTTTCTTCTAAGGAGAAAATATTTTATCAGTTCCTCGTCTTCTTCTTATCTCGAAGCGCTGCTCCTTTGCAGAGGAAATTCCAAAGGCACGCACGCAGGAAGCGTCCTTGCGAAGAGATGAGGAGCTCTTCCATCTCTTCAATGGACATGAGTACTTGGCGCTGCGCTGCTGCGCTTCTCCGCTTGCTACACAATATACGCTCTTGTTAGCGATACAGTGTCTAGTTTAAGTTACAGAGGGGTAAGACTATACAAGGGTTCTTTGAAGAAGATCGAAATAAGGATAACATATGTTCGCCCAATACTTGAGACTTTTGAAGGAGATGAACATGATGGTGGTTGTTTAAAAAACACTGTCCAAAGATTTGAGAAGAAACTGACAAAGGGAAAATATCCTTAGATTTCCATTACAGGACTTGAAGTGCTCGTGCGTGCGTGCCTAGGTTGGAGGACTCATGCAGGAGAAACGTTGCATGGGAATTACAAAAAACATATTCAGCTGAGGGAAATCCAACGGAGACCCAAGAAATGGCGAGGACTTGATAGAACAGAAAAATAGAGAAAAGTAAATTGTCTCTCATAGATTCATAAATTGTAACTTTGTGGACCCATGCTCCACGCAATCCATACTCTCCTCTGTCGTCCTGTATAGCAAAGATAGATAAGATGTAAGGCACAGGGTAGAGAAAAGAAAAGGAAGATTCAAATATGTACATCGCTAACAACAAGTAATAGTGGACAAGTGGAGGAAATAAAGCAGAGATGCTGTCAAGGGTTATCGGCTCTCCTGAGGAAAAGAGCTGATTTAGGAATTTCGCAGTTTTTCTAAACAATCAATGCTAAATTTTAAACGCCAAACTAATATATCCACAGCAGATTTATCCATCCATCATTTGTTTTTCAAAATTTGCTTCTAGTAAATGAGTTTATTACCGCCCGTGTTCTAGTCATAACGACCAGGAGGGGGTT
The DNA here is from genome assembly GCA_906901655.1 of Sminthurides aquaticus. Lineage (NCBI taxonomy): Eukaryota > Metazoa > Arthropoda > Collembola > Symphypleona > Sminthurididae > Sminthurides > Sminthurides aquaticus. The sequence continues at coordinate 4,271,722 of CAJQTT010000010.1, forward strand.
GCTGTGACGATCCCTCCAGTTGGAATAATATTGGACGAGGTTTGATTATTGTCAGGGCGATTCATGTTTATTTGGTGATATTGATTACAAGGAATTCAACAAAAATTAGGAAATGAAAAACTTGAGGAAGCAAAATAGAAATTAATCACAAAACTAGTGTCAATCAGTCAGTAGAACTTGGTAGATTATTTAGTAGTTCATCCTATTTAAACCAAACTTTCAGTAGCAGTCAAAATTTAAAAAGGAGTAGTTGCACTAGATTCCGGTTAGATAAAAGCAATAATGGAGGGAAAAGTAGATTTATCGGGAATTGTTGAGTATAAAAAATCGGAGCCACAGGACGTATTCGCACCCGTCTTTGTACCTAGAGAGTACGAAAAATTAGATATAGAAAGATTGGACCAGATTACTTTCCTGACCCAGGGTAAGTCTGATTGTGATATTCGCAATCTAATATTATGCATAAGCCTTAATTGTGATATGGGTGGGTTTAGAAACTTCTCTGGGTTGTGTGTTTACACATGTATGCCGGTCAAGGGTCATACAAGGCAACAACTGTATCACAAGCTCCGAAAAAGCTTTTACCCTCCCTGCCTACATGTACATTTCCAAAACCTTGACCTGCTTACATGTAAACACACAGCCCAGACAAGTTTATTGGGCTACTTCTAAACTTGATACAAAGTTATCTCCAATTGAGCCCGTATGGTGTTCGAGGAGGAGGGAAAGACTATTTTTGGGACTACTATGAAATGAAACGTTTAATACTGGTTTTGTTTACATTACAGCCGAAAAAAACAAATGGTTGAACGAAGATCAATACAAAATGATTGATATTACAAATAGGTTAAGATCGGGCGTACATGAATTTGAAATCAAGATGAGAGAAGAGTACATTTTGAATATGATAGTAACTGATGAACCGGATAAAGTGAAAAAATCCTTCAAAGCTGGGAAGTTATTGAAAGTATGACATTTAACCCACTATTTTATTATTATCGATTGAATATGCAATTAGAAGCTTCGCTTGACATGCTGAAATTCACGGAAATCTTATCTTTTAATTGTACTTATGATTCATGTGCTCTTGTACTCATACTCATTCAAACCCCCTACCTTCCCACATACTTGCAAACAATTACTACAACTCCCCATGTTAGAGACTCGCAAAAATCCGAAAAAAAGTATCTTAAAGCAAACATCTCTTATAAACTGTTAGAAATGCAGCTCCTATCCGGAACTACTCTCTACTTAATGGAAGGGCTATTCTATAAAATGAGAAGACGTTTAGTTATGAATAATAATAATCATTTTAACTATTGCTCCTCCTTTTTTCCCTTTAACTTTTTCTACAAACTTAATCTTAAATGTAGAATAAACCAGGATTTTCACATTTTTCCTTCTACAATCATCCCGTTCGTCTTTTCACACCACCGACTCCTCGAATCAACACACTAACAATATACATAATCCTCATGGAGTTTTTCCTCCTTCCTCATTACAGAACACTTATACACATACGCACCACACCGTAAATTCTACCAATCTCCATCCAAAACCTATATTTCCTTCTCATGTGCAACCATCTAATTTCTAACATTTAGAGGGATGCTTTAACATTACGAACATAGGGAATGTGGCTCCCAAATGAGTCTCTTACACCGCGGATTCTCTTACATAGGAGGCTCTTATAGCGAAAATCCACTGTACTAGATCCAAAATTAGCAGTAACCCTATTATGAGATGTTAGGTGTCAATTTAAACGTTAACATAGGGCTTTGTCTAACTTGGCCGCTGTAAAGGAGTCAATATGAGGATTCTATACGGTATCGTGTATGATTTGACTATTGCTACGATTCGGATTAGAAGGGTTTCTTCGCCCAAGTACCCATAGTAAAGGATAGACGAGGAGCTAAGAGGCCCTAAATTATCCCCAAACTCGAAAAAGAAGCCGAGTGTAGCCGTCGGCTATTACAACCGTGGTGCGTATTTGGATTTAAATATTATTAAGTAAATTATTCTTTGAATACGTACAGAAAAAACACAAGGACGGACCGTTTTATTGGAGTGAAGAAAAGTTCGAAACGATCAGGGCCATTTTTAGACGGGGCTACCTTGCATACCTATACCATGGTACAGGTATGCATGTTCTTGTAATGTTGGATGAGAAAAACGACTTCCTGGGTCTCCTGCGACAACATAAGGTACCCTTTTATGAGGGAGATAATCCTCTTGATCTGAAGAGTATGAACATCATCCGGGCACCACCAAAGTACTGGGAAGACATGGTCAATGAGGAATTTGTAGCTAGGCATATCCTTGACCCTTGTTGTAAGTGTTAATTACAACTAACGGTTTTTCCTTTTAAGCCGCGCGGCGGCACGGAGTGAAGTTTCCCCCGTTAATAAACTCTATGGTACACAGCCTCACTCCTCTCTGGAACTCCTCACCCCAGTCCCTCCACTCCTCACAGCACCGTCCACTGCGCATGGAGCAGCTGCAGAGAGGAGGAAGGAGAGGAATCGGCGGGCTCCTCATCCAAAATACCACGCTCCTTAGCCGGTTTGCCTCCGTAAGAAAACCTTTGGATACCGCGGCTAAAAGGGCAGTGTGCGCGCCTTAAAAGGAACTCCCTTTATGTAGCTACTATAATTAAATAATGATGACTCGGAAGGATGGAGGGACTGTTATGGGACTACAGGAAAATTTGAGTAACTGGAAATACTGATTTTTAGTAGGAAACTCAGACTACGAAACATGGTCATGGAAACAATGGGAAACCCACGTGCTTAACCGTGGTGTAACCCAACCCAAGCCTTATCGTCTTCAAGGAATGCAGGCCCAATCCCAGGAGCCAATCGAATGGCAGCATACTATTATAATAGGGATGAAGGATATGCTGAATCTCGTGAAAACTGAGAAAGTGAGTGATTTACTTGTACCTTCTTACTGACAGATTATTGAAATCCGTATGTGTGTTTTGTAATGATGAATTGAATTGAGACAAAGGTTATAATAATGTGCGAAGGTGAAGGTGGTGTGTGAGACGTTGCTTTGTATTGATTTAGGGGGAAGACGGATTTTGGAAAACTCTTCCCTTGGAGGTGTATACTGTAACCATGTTGGGGAAGCAAGTCACATCTGTACATCGCCACCCCAAAGCCTATATTAATTACGTAAAATACGGTGGAAGGACCAAGAAAGCTGTGATTAAACTCCTAGGCTACGCAAGTACTGTGTTTGGTAATTATATTCAGACGACTGAGCTTGAGACAACGCTGGAGCTTGGAAGACCTAGAGAATTCCATAATTTCATGATCAAGCATGTTCTGGACCCGAGTAAGTAAAAATAAACGGGTAACCGAATATGCAATGGGCGGAGCTTTATTAAAAAACCTTGGATTGATAGTATATGTAGAAGTTTAAGACTTCATAATAACAATTAATCCATGATTTAATACTAAATGGGAATGTTGTATTCTCGTATTTACACTAAAAAGTAATTTCTCTTATCGCCCCGTAATCTTCAGAATTACTATACTGCTAAAATTCACTGGCTCATCAAACTATATGACTAACACTCAATGGTTTGATGGGAATGATTTGCAAAAAACCGAACTCTAGCCGGGATTCGAACGCACTTCTTTCACAACTATCCTCGCATGCTCCAACCCCTAAGTCACGGTAGTGTGAACGAGAACAGTTGTTTTCGTTCCAGTATTGATCCACTCGCTAGTCTCGTCACTGTGTGCTTGTGCGCTGCTTTCCTTTCTCTTTTCCACTCTCTGCCTGCTGAGCGTTCCTGTGAGTGGAACGTATACATACATGTATTTCCATGTATGTGATGACTAATTGACTCTTAAATTATCTGTATCTCTGATGTTAATTAACCAATATGGACGAAATTCAACTGGGATGGTCCTAAGGGGATTAACTACTTATACTGACAATTTAATGTTAATCCGTTCGTGAGTTATCGTGCGCACAGACGGACCGACGGACAGACAGACCGACGGACGTCACTCAACCCTATACTATATAGGAATGGCTCCGCCCATTAAGATTACAGAGTATAACTGCAATGTTTACAATTGACAAAGGGTTAGGATACTGATACGTAGTTTATAGTCCGGAATGGACTTTATAAATACCATTCTTATGAACCGTTTGCGAAACTGAAAATACAGAGAGTTGGGAAGCCGAATGTGATAGGAAGGAACATGGGATCTGGGACGCGTTGAATTGGAATGCATTTTATGCTATTCGAAGGCAGAAACTAAGACAGGTGTATAGCTTTGAAGTAGCAAAGACGATCATTTTGGCTACGGAGAAGGAGATTATAGAAACGTTTCGAGGTCAACCTACAGTGAGTGGATTACCCTTAGAGAACTAAAATATTACTCAATTTATAATTGTTGCTCAAATACGTAAATTGCATTTAAATGCTGTATCTTCGGTCCATAGTCTCGGCGCGGCGACTTAAATTATGCGTGGAGCCGGAACTGCCATTTTGTCGCCATTATGAGTGGTGGTGATAGATCGAAACAAATTCACACATATACTGCCAAAACAAAGAAATGTCCGGCATTTTACATCCAAGGGGCTTTACTAAATTTCGAAGGTCACGGAAGTCTCCCTGTGCACCTTAGCGGTGTGAGTTATACTCAGTCAGAAGAAGGGGCTGCGACAAGCGATCTCATCAAACGCTGTTTAGGAACCGAATATCAATTTCCCGATTTTGCAAAAGCAGATACAACAAAAGTGAAATGTGGAGGGGAAGTTTTATACAACATAAATGGTGAACTACTGGAAAAACATCCATTAGTAACAGAACAAGGTAAACTCCAAGTATAATATAACATTTATGAATGCCTGTTCGGAAACTGGTGTTCAAAATTATGTTACAGACACAGAGAAATGGAGAAACAAACAAAATGTGGGTGGAAGAGCTGGTTCAAGCGAAGTAGCTGGTCAAAGCAGAGGTACTGGTCAAAGCAGAGGTACTGGTCAAAGCAGAGGTACTGGTCAAAGCAGAGGTACTGGTCAAAGCGGGGTAGCTGGTCAAAGCGGGGTAGCTGGTCAAAGCGGGGTAGCTGGTCCAAGCGGGGTAGCTGGTCAAAGCGGGGTAGCTGGTCAAAGCGGGGTAGCTGGTCAAAGCGGGGTAGCTGGTCAAAGCGGGGTAGCTGGTCAAAGCGGTGCATACAGTCAACCAATTTCATGGGCCGCGAGAGTAAAGGCTGCACCAACTCCACAAGGTCCACCGACATCAAAGCCTTCACCAGGTAAAATCCAAGCTTGGATAACTTTTGTCAAAATTCTCTGCCCATGCAATAAAATTGATAAAATTACTTTATAGCGACCGCTAAACGGAACCTACAGCCTACCCAGCCAACCCCAGCGCCAGCATTAAGAAACCAACAAAATGTGAGCGGAGCAGCTGAACAAGCAGTACCTAGAAGCACAGCAGCAGCAGCACCCCCAGCAACGGGTACGAGTTACTGGAGCCGACAACCTGGACCCCCATCAGCAGCGCCTCAAACAAACAATACGTTCAACCCAAACACCGGTACACGACCATCACTGCCATCCGGACCAGCAGCAGCGGCTCCAATTACTTCAGCACGCCCTCAATTAAACTACCGGAGTGCTGCTCAAAACGGTAATCATCTACAGTAATCAATAATCTGCTTATGGAAACTCAATCCTAAAAACATGTTCCTTATCATTTGTAGTGAACCCACAACAAGGACCAAGACAACAAGGTCCGAGACCACAAGGCTCAGGATCAGGACCACAAGGTCAAGGAATGCCATCCCTCGGAAAAACTCTTCAGCATAGACGTAGGGATCAGAAATGATCTAGGTATAAGTGGTAAAAGCAGCTGTTCGCTGAACATCATTGTTCAGACAATCCGAATGAATACTTAAAGCTGCCTCGAATTGAAACAAATCCATCTGTGCCATTCATGGGACACCTTTACACACTTTTAAAATGCTTTTAACAAGTCTGACTTTTGTGTCTATTGTAAATAATCACTTCTATTGCACATTTCCAAAACTTATTGCAATAAATGAAAAAAACATTCACTGCACCGTATAATTCCTGAGATTTCACGTAGCGTTTAATTTTGGCTTATCACCAGTAATTTAATTTTAATTTTGAAACAAACTTCCCGCATGGTTAAAAACTGACCCATTAAAATCAATCATTACATCAGTTTTTATACCAGCGCGCTAAAACTTTTCCATCAAATAAAGTAGTATGAGACACAAGTCAAAATAAAATTCAGAAAATATTCAGGCAACATGTAGGTTATCGATTTAACGGATATTTTAAATATTTTAGCGGTTAAAGAATAAAGCATTTTTATCTTCAATCCATGATTTTCAGAAAGGAACACGTCCCAGGAAGAGATTCACTGCCCATTGAACCGCAATCAATATTAATTTAGCCCGGACACGAGAGGAAATTGGATCATCTCTCTTCCAATACTCTACGGGGTAGCCTCTGTTTCCTTCGCTAGTAAAATCTCTACAAGGAGGGAGCAACCTATCTGAAAGAACAGAGAGAGACTTCCTCCGAAGGAAAGGCTCCTCTCCAGCGTCCGACTCTCTTCCCAAACCCTTCCTGTACTATCTTACGCCTCTTAGCCAGAGGAGAAAGCACTACTACAACTTTCACTACATACTGTACTCTGAGAGCTTCTGCTCCCCCTCCTGGAAATACCCAAGAGGAAAAAACATGCTACTCTGTCCATTCCTAGAGTCCTGGATACAATCCTCCTCAGCCCTCCGTCATCAGGAAGCTTCAAATTCCTTATATCACTAACTCTTGTATGTGTGCCTCTGACAAACTCATAGTTATATCCCGGTATACTCTCCTTCCATCATTACACAACCTGGGACTCGCCAATTCCAGTCTTCTCTGCTACCCAAACGAAACCATTACTTAAAACCGAGGTAAGCATGAGCGACGGGCGAGAGAGAAGACCGACTGGTAAACCGTAATTAGTTTAGCACACACACACGACAGTCTGTCTAAAATCTAGGGAATTAGATTATAAGTGTTGAGTTGAACCAAGCCAACCTCACTGTCCTGTCCCCCTAGTCTTTAATTCGAACTCTCGTCGAAGACAGAAGAGCCATTAACACGGCGTAACCTGACATCTCCTTCGACCCTACACTTGTCACAATTTAACATAACAACCTTGCTCTCAGCAGGCAAGGGCAAGAATTTTAAATCCTTGTAGCACATGTTTTACTTGCAAGCCATGGAAGCGTCTCCTCCGGTTACCCTGCCTCGGTCTCATTTGATTGGATAATCCGCCCGCGGTTTGCTAATGACACCTCATCCGTGCACTACCCATTGCCAATATTTACTCTTTCTCCTCCCGGCTCTCGTTCCTCCTCCCAGCAATTTACCAGAGGAGACGCAAGTTGGAACCATGATTGCCAAAGCATGGAATACAATGTGGACAGTACATATTTAGAGGATAGGTATAGGAACCGAGGTAAGAGGTAAAGGGCAGGATTATTAGAAACTTGAAAAGTAACTACTTACCATAAAAGCGTGTGTTTCTCCAAATAGAAATTAATGATGCTAGACGCAAGGAATACAAAAGCATCTTTAGCTTACACTTAAGCCCAGCTTAAAGATGAGCTCCCTCTTACAGCTAAACTTAGAGCAATGTCATCTAACGGTACAGGAGAAAGTACTCATCCCACCCTTCGATCCTCTGTCATTAGCATCCCATTCAACTCCAGTCGCTAAAAGGACAGGGAATAATACATCAAAGCTGGAATTGGATAACACTTTACTCCTCAAGGTCCTCCTAATGCTTCAGCCTTCGGTGGCTAAGTCGATTGGAGAAATCTAATAGAAATCCTCTCCTCTGTCCTTTAAATTCCATCAAAGCTTCTGTTGTAACCTGAATGTGGGAGGACTACTACTGTCTGTCGGGATTCTTTTGGACATAATTCTCTGGAATTAGGTTAATTCTGATCATGTACTGTCCCTGTGTATTTCACAGGGTTTTGGAAGACCTTGGAATCGCCTGCGGTGGAACTCAAGTGCACTATTGTGAATCACATTCATATTGGGGTAGCCTAGGAATAGAAGACATTTGGATGAACACTATTCAAGTTACACAGAGTACGTGCCGGAGGATACAATACATGTAGCTCGTAACTACTATCGATTGTCTATAAAGAACTTTTACTTCCACGCTTATACTTAAACATAATAAGTTGAGCGGCTACAATAACATGACAAGCATTCTGATGTAATTCATTCGGTCACTTGTGTATAAGACTACAGACTGTAGTTTACTATGCGTACAAGGTTTTGAAAACTCTGTAGCGGCCACTTGGCGTGATCACAGCCATTGTTACTGCTAAATAGTTTTAGTAGGCAGAGGCTGAAAAATACCAAAAGGTTTTAGTATTCCATGAGGACATGAAACGAAGGGAAGCCCCAGCTTGCCATTAACAATAATTAACGACTAGTTTTACTTCCGTAGGAGCATGCTTTTAGATTGATAATAGCTCAATAATTGTTCCTCTAACTCGACGAAGTAGTTATCGGTTCGTATCAAGTTATCCACAGTTACGCATCAGGTGGAGCAGAGTTAGTTCTAGAGACAGGCACAGCTGCTGTAGCCACTTGCCCTTAAATTACAAAACTAGTTAAAGCATCCTTCCTTGCCTGCCTCAGTTGTGAACTGTGTCTGAGAGCGGAAGGCGGTAGAATTTCAAGTGTTAGTATATAACAATTATCGAACCATTCACTTTTCCTTAAGTCCATTGGAAATGCATGAATAATTATTGAAAAGCCCCGCAGCTATAAGCTACATGAAAACTTTCAAACCTGTCCGTCCTCCTCAGCTATACTTGATTTACTTATTTGAGAGAGAAATCATTATTTAAAAGAGTTACGACATTTTGCTACGCTTATATCAGACGCTGCGATGTAAGCAATGTGTCACTAAGCGTACCGGACCGGAGCACATTGGATGGAAGCGTCATGCAGGAGTGCAGGACACTTCGTGGCTCTCAAAAGTACAACAATATACTTATATAACTTATATTTCACGGCTTCTATACATATGACCTCTTCCTCCATACTATGTCACCGATACGGATTCTTCACAGGTAGAGTAAGAATTTCCGCAGGACTGATCATTAGCATTAGCTTATCGTTATGACTCGAACATGAAATTATGACAAATCCGCTCACTCTCGCTCGCCCTTTAAAATAGCATCTAATTAGAGACAAAAGCATCTTCTTATCAAATAAACTACCGGAGAGAGGTAAGCAACTCATTGAAGCTAAATTAGAGAGAGCCCATCTAATTTTGCGGTAATGAGTTCTACTTTTAAACTAAATAAGGTGGAAATCTTTTAAGCATTTCTTTCATATTTTTGTCAGGTTATTACTATTTTCTACAACTTCAATCCGCTTCATTCCGCCCTCCGCTTGAACAGTTGAATATTTTGTTGTACTTGATTGTCCCACTGCACTATTTCTAAGAAGAGACGTCGCTAATCCAATCCCAATGCTTTGTTTATATATTACAACGCTTTAAAGAGTGAAAGTATGCAAGTGATTACGTATAGAACAGAGCTGCACATGGGGCTGGTAAAAATGTAAAATGCTAATTCAATGCTTGAGGAAATCCGTGACGAGAAGGAGTATTATTATGCATGCGCGTAAATTAACCTCCTGAGCATTGGTTGGCGAAATGAAAGAGTCATAAAAATAATAATTAATATTGATTTAAAATTGAGAGTAAAACTCATCAGTATCTTACGCTCTCTCAGTTTTGCAGAAATCCTAGAACGTAGCTGAAAACCTAGGCTACATTTAAAATATCCGCTTTTGACATTAGTTTGTCTTCAATACTTGTATGTTTACTACAAGCCTCAGCTTGTTGACAAACTTCAAGGTTAAATCCTCTTTCTCTTATCTAAATCTTGTAAACTACTGAGAGAAAAACAGAAACTTGTTTATTGAAGTTTTGTCTGGACAGGCTTTTCTAGTTTTATTTATTACTGTTGATGGTGAGAAAAGGTGGTGAAATATTTCTATGCATACTAATCCAGACTAGAAATACAAACAAACTCAAATAAAACAAGTACATACTACAGATTAGGTTAGAAGTTGATGAAATGAGCTTTAGCTCTGCTCTGAAGCTGAACTTGTGCTAACAGTTTAAAAGTTTTGTGAGTCGCAGTCCAAGCACGTATAGAAAAGCTGAAAAGTTAGAGAATCAAATCCGCCAACAACAAGGGCAAAACACAAGCACAGAAGAGTCCAAGAATATATGCATAATTTTTGTAGTAAGAAAAAGTTTTCTACAAGTAAAATTGAGGGAAAGGCTGAAAATATATACAGTATCTAACAAAAATGTTATGTTGATCTTCCTGCCAAATTAACACGTTCTACCATTTGTTACTCTTACTATGTTTTGTAAATTCTCTCTCTTTGTTTTCTGTGTTCAAGGTCTGCTTTCTCCTTAGTCCATTTACCTATTCAGTAATTACAGTTGCTTTGTAGCGTCGCCACTATTAATTATGGTTCATAGTAACTCAGAACCACCTCCATGAAATCCGGAGAAGAATAAGTTAATACAGTATAGAAATAATTATAATTATAATAATAAAAACAGCGTGTAGTTTTTGTTTTCACTTAATTATATTCTATTGCAATGGCGCAGCGAGGGAGCCAATAGGGCTTTGACTATAACAATAAGAATATTAGAAGTAGCATTTGGAATCAAAGTTAAGAGTCTGAGCAAGTCGGAGAAGACAACTTTTAGAAACAAACTTATTGGAACAAATGGAATAAATAATTAACAGAGTCGTGAATATGGAGTAAAGTTATGGAATAGAAACTACGAGAGAAAATTAGTTTTTACGTTAGGAACACTGGACCATGTTGTTTAGAGAAAGAAACTTGGAATGAAAATACGCCTATAGCTTAGCTAATGAATGAATGATCCAAATAATGTTTGGATCTGTTGTCCCATCTGTTGTCTTCTCCTGTATGGCTCTGTTACGAAAATGATTCTTTTTCCTACAGTTTGTATTCTCTTTCTCCTTGTTTCTCTGTTATTAATTGGCGCAGCCATTCCTAGAGTGAGTTCCATGTTGTCTGTCTGTCTGTCAGTCTGTCTGTCTGTCTGTCTGTCTGTCTGTCTGTCTGTCTGTCTGTCTGTTCGCACGATAACTCTCGAAAGGACAAATGGATTGACATGAGAGTTTGCACATACGTAGGAACTATGTTTGGGACCATGCCTATTGAATTTCAGAATTTTAGATTTATTATTTTGAGAGTTATGGATAATTAAAGACGCAGTTAGTAATCATCACATCCATCATTTACATGTAAGGTACATACATTCCAGTCACAAGCACAGCTGAGCTCAGCAGGCAGAGAGTGGAAAAGAGAAAGGGAAGGAGCGCACAAGCACGCAGTCCCATAGCTAGCGAGTGGAACAACACTTTAAAGAAATGTGAAGTATACAAGCAAGCAGTCGTGTGGCGTAGTGGTAAGAGCGCGTGATAGAGCAAGGGAGGATGGGGGATCGAACCCCGGCGGTCACATTATTTTTGTAGATTTTTAATCATAGAGTTTAACCTGATCATTGAGTTTCTGTCACAAATATGTTATGTTTTCTATGGGGCGACTCTAGAATTCTCTTCTTAGTAGAGTAGTTATGTTTCCCTTTATACTACATCTTCTTTAAGATGTGTGTTGCAGTTTTTAAGTGATGATTTGAAGTTAAAATGATTTACAAATTTCAAAAGTTAAGATTAAGCTGGAAAGTTTTGGAGGAATCCTAACTTATTTTCTAGTTATCCTTTTTCTATTTAAACTATTTCTACATCTGCGCCAATTCCGTATTCGGTTACCCGTTTATTTCCCAACGGACTGATTTAGCCCAACTTCTCTTAACTTGCCTTGTAAGCTGAATGAAGATTGAAAAAGTTATTTTGCTCTTGAATCATATAACATTTCTTTCATCCTTCCTCCCTTGCCCACCTTCTCTTTTATCACAGCCACGTCGCCAGATGCACAGAAAAAGATTATGGAAAGCAAAACTATCACAGCATCTCAACCGGATTTCCCTCCATGAATAATATTATTTTCTAGAGCTGAGCTAGGTTATTTTCTAGGTTTCGTAACTCTCGTGTACTCTTACAGTCCCGTCGTAGAATACTCTAGCTGTGTAAAAGAAACAGCAGCTGTGCCCAAAATGCCACAAGACGGGTGGCCGTAGCGTACAAGAGCTGTCACCACATGAGCAGGAACGCGGGAAAGTTGGGCGTTAACGTTGTTCTTACGTATACCTTAAAAGTTATAAACTTTAAATAAGTTTTCCCTGCAAACATAAAATGCTGCGTTTCCTTGCACCCCGGATTGTTGTGACCCATAACATGTAGTTATGATTTGTAAAAACAACTAGTAAAATCCATGCGCAATTACAATGTCCATGGCATTTTAAGCAAGAAAATAGGATTTAGCTCACACCTAATGTGGTAGGTGACACCATAAGTATGCTAGAACACAAGAGCAGCGGTCTAGAGTACAGCACATATCCCAAATGGTTGGTGACAGTAGGTGTGCGCTTACTTGAGACTGTCTTATATAAAATGCTACTTTGGTACTCAAGAACGAGAGATTGCAATCCTATACACTTTTGTACGTAAGTATAAGCATGTGGGAGGATTTCATTTAAGTAACATTCAGAGGATGATTTGTTCTAAGAATTAGCTTGCGGACAAGTACTGTACTAACATTGAGGCGACGCTGATGATCCGATTTTGATTGTGCACTATTTGTAGTTTACTGTAGTTGTGCGTTACATAAATGGTAGAGCTTGCATAAAGTAAAAACCAGGAGTTATACCAGCATGAGAAAACTTAAATTTACCCTTTGCTTTATGCAATGATTACCTACTTTTACCGGTAATTCTATGCTTGGGGATTCTAAGAAGGTATTTTTATGCAAAATGCTGGGTAAGTTGGATGCAAAATCTATACTCATTATCTTTTTATACAAGCTTGTTGTATAACGTAAACTGTAAGCTAGCATGAGTTAAGAAGGTCAAGACTTGTGTAAGTTTTGCATCGTCGTTGGTATGTAATTAAATTATTTGTTAATGCGACCATGAACTGCCATATCATAGGCTTTTAATGAGAGGTGCATCTTTTGCCTACGTAGTACAAATCATCAAAGGGCCATCCGCAGTACCTACAGGTACAAGAAAAACTATAGCCAATCTTTCTCGTGTTACGTGCCTTTATTGCACTTTGTTTGAATTATTAGTTTCTCTCTGGTTATGCACAAACGTAACGTTACTTCATCAAGACAATTTGCTACAGATCATAATAACCGCTGATTAAAAAGAGGCAGGTGCATATGATAACTTGGAATCTTTACAGAAATACGTATCTTCAGTTAACCCATCTACAGGTAAGTTGTTTGATGTTATTGCAGAGCAGAGAGTTCAGTCTAGCAGTAAATATTTTACATGTGTTTGACTCATCTTATTTTTGTTCTAGCGTGAAAATCTCTTTGAGCAAATAACTGGTTTGTTCACACATAATTTTAAAAATATTTCATTCTTTTGTATCTGTGTGTTAGGTGTGTAATGTGAAACGCAGCGAAGCCTCGCATAGCTTACACAGTCTGATGCGCTTGAAGAAGATTTTTTGGCGTATATAATTAAAGTGTTTAAAATTCAAGCATTGTTTTATCATGAGACGTAAATTTTGCATAATTGGCAAAGATCCTCTTTTAAAAATGTAGTTTCACACCTACGCCTCTTTACAATTTGTCTTTCAGCAGGAGCGCATCAGCCTTGATCTTTTTGCAAGAAAACCCTTGGAGGATCATTCATTTCTCTAATAGTAAAGTATAAAGAGCAACTTCATAGTCAAGAAAGTGGTGGGCGAGTAGAGCTTTAAATTACTGGTACAATTACGGCTAGAGTCGCGTTCCTTTACGACTTGAACGTGTCGGACTTTTAAATGGACCTTATGAATTTCTCGCTCGCTTCTTACGCAAGAGGGCGCTGGTAATTATTTACAACGAGCAAGGTTTTTCCTTTCAATTAGCTTTTACAATTTTGAAATATTTCAACGATTAGTTTTTAAACCAACTCAAGTTTTAAACACTTAATTATTTGGCACATAAAATTACGATTAAACCCTAAATTACGCAATACGGGATTCATCAAATCCAAAAATCTCGCTCCGCTTGCTTCACAGAGCTCAGCTGCTTTACGATTAACATTTTTGCCGCTACGTAATAGCCTAAATATTTTGGCAAGTAGTACCGTTAAACGGTAAGTAAAATTGGCGATTTAATGCTTCCATTACATTTTACGCTCTTCACCTTATCTCAAACGCAAGCTTCAGTTGGCTCAAATGCAAATAATTCATATGTAATGCACATTCTGAACAATTACTTCTGCTTGCTACCTTTCATGCAGCTTAAAACTTGGAGGCCTTCAGCGTCCTTCACGGGACGGAATCCCAGGGACGTTGAAAAAATCGCAAAACTCAAAGCAGACTATGTCTCAAATCTCCTTGAACAAATGCACTCTTCTCACTACAAGTGCATACAAATAAGGTAAATAAGGGAGTGTACAAATTATTTCTCTTGCTGACAGTTCTGCTCGATAGCAGCGTCAGCGTCAAAGAGTTTGACAATCCCACAGCGCTCAGAATCTCCTGTCATATAAATTGCAAAGAGGATCTTCAGCAACCCCATATAAAAACAGTCATAAGAAGTTTGATACTAGCCAGGGATATATGTTCTTCAAGTGGTTTAAAAGTAGTGCAGATTGCGCAGCTACAGAGGATGACAGCCAGCAGCGAGAAGAGGCTCATGACTTTGGGCCAAGTGGAGGGTCGATGCCAGGGAGTATTATTGGCAGTTACCATTTGCAGAGAATCAGACAAGAGGGATTGACGTAAGATGAGTTTGTAGAGTGAATTAGAAATTCATTTACTCAGAGGCTTCTCCGCGTTCTTGGCAGTTGGCAAGGTCATCTCCCTTGAAAGACTCTCAAAGATTCAAGAATCTTTGCTCTTCGGACGGACACTCCGAAGAAGGTGTGTGAGGGTTGACTTGCAGATATTCAAGAAGAAACATGTAGGATGACGGCGGAGATGATGCTCATCGTAAATGATACTTGCTTTATAGGGTCCTGTAAGGGTGAAACGGGTTATGATTTCGTGATACAATAGACAGAGATGCGGACCATTTTTTGAGCTTATGCAAGAAGCACTAAAAGTCGATAACACAAAGATATCGCCATCTTCTACCTCAGATACTAGCTTATCGTTATATATACTGTAATGCTGTTAATATTTTGGCGTCTGTATATACTCGTTCCTCGTCGGAACACAGGTAGGGAGTCAACCGGATAAGTTGGCTTACTCAAGAAGAGAGTCACAAGAAAAGACCAGTAAATCCCTTTAAAATGCGTAGGTTAGATAAGATTATAGGGTTGCTTACAACTATTAGAGAATTTGAAATCTCGCATGGCAGTTACATGTATGTTGCTGGCTAATGATGACAACAGCGCAACCGGAATCGCGGATAGCGATACTGCTGTAAGTACGTAAAGTAGCCAAGGAACGGACAAGTACTTTTTAGTAGGTCTTCTTTAAGTGGTGCCAAATTACAAGCCCAACCACTGGCTTTTATGAGGGCAGTTGGACAGTCAATCATTCATCATCTTCCATTTAATGTGGATAACATTTACATAATGTTTGGCAAAATATTTAATTTCGACATTCGAAATTTAAATGAAGTGTATTAGATTAAAAGACGATCATCTCGGTGGGAGTTTGGTGGAAGCGCCAAATTAGTTAATATATTTCGCAATACCGAACGCATATCTGATAAGTGAATAGCGATAAACGTTTAACGATGAGGAACGGAGGAAACTTTGAAGAAAAACTACACAAAGTACAGTGAGTCAATGTGTTGTGTAAGACATTATTACTGGGATTTGGGATTATTATACCCTGTTGCGAGGTTAACGAGAAGGTGATGCAGAATCGTTTGACTCATGAAACATATCAAAGACCTGACGGAGAAACCGTTTATAACGAAACCATTTAATAGTTCGCGAAGAGAGGCAAAAGTCGGCAGCTATTATTAATGCAGATTAAAACCAATCATATGTTGCCAGCTAAAATCACATTTTTGTGGTTGCATTAAACGACAGTATTGATAACTTGCAGAACCGTTGGCGATTTAACGAAATTATTTAGAAAATAATGCGAAATTGTAAGGAAAGCCAGAAATTATGTTACATTGTACATGTCCGTGTATGTATATTAATAATATTTCCCTGATTTTGTGCGACTTACGTATGTCTTAACAGAACTGGCCGGAACCTAAAGTGTTGTAGAAGATACCTTTGTTTTCAGTTTGGTTGAAACGGCGTCAAAGCCGATCAGTAATGCTGGAAGAGAGACGAAAAATTAAAATCATTTATCAGTTTACTTACCGTGGAAAATGACGTAATTACTTGATGCGTTTTTGTTAATTTGCAAATTCAATCAACTCGAAAAATTATCCGGCTGCAGGATTTTAAAACGTTTGACGTTTTTTTCGCAAACTCGCCAAATCCTAACGCATATGAGCACCTTCAAAAACACGTGTTTAGTTTGGAGTTTAGATGATGTAGAAACACAGCGGCGCGTTGTTAAAAACACTTTGATGTTTTGATGTGATTTGACGAGAGTGATAGATACACACGAGGAATCCAAGAAAACAAGGAGCCAGGGGAAATGTTGTTTACAGTCAGAGTCAGTCGATTGGAAAAACTACTCGGCGTATAGGAAGTTATAGAGGATTCTGTAGGAAGAAGACGAAGCACAGACGTTCATGACGATTGCGATGGCTTGATTTAGAAATCTTATTATCCGTTAGCAGGCTAGCGGCTAATGGCGGATGAAAGAAACAGGAGAGTATTTTTCTAAATTAATGATTCATTCGAACGCACAAGGTCTTTTCCTTCACAAGGCTCTCTGCAAGTAAAGTAAGCGTTGAAGAAGACGGGAAGATATGGGATAGAGAGAGGAAACTACTCAAAAGACTGCACGGAATTGTGCAATTAAGGAATAACCAAGAAGATCACGAAACCGAAAGGTGTATGTACACGATTGGAAAAGTTGTGGTTAGTGAGTTGACGGGATACTGAATGTTTGTGAATCCTCTTCTTGTGCGTTACCTTCTTCTCAGGTAAATTAAATATTAAATTGCAGATTATAATAAATGAAAAGATGATTACGGATTGGAGAAGACGATGGCGAGGAGTAAGAAGAAGAAAAGGAATTAACGAAGCTTTTTGTTCCAACCTCGCTGTGTCTGTCTACCTTGCAAATTTGCAATAACTCTCAACCAGCCCAGATACTTTCGTTAACTAATCTTCATATCTAATTATTTAGAATCCTTGGAAGAGAAGATTCTAATCCTGTTTGTACGCTACTCATTCATTGAATCATGGAAAGAAGCGTCACTAAAGTGAATAACCAGTCAGACGAAGAGATGAGAGGAGATGATTACGATGAAACTGAATCAACTTGGATGGTTGCAATCTTACACAATTCTTTTAATTCATTTGAAGCACCGCATATCAATCCTTTTTCCCGTTCACTTTTGCTTGGTTATCTTTAATTTGATTAGCAGGAATCAAATATATGTAACTCGGCTCACTTCCCCAATTTCACTTTACACTTCTAGTCCAACTCTGCACTTATTACGAAATTTTGCAAATATTCTTTAAACTGTGCTTTTATTATTATTTGCACTTTTGAATGGAAATTAGCAGTAGAATTTGCAACATTCTGCAAATTTAATAATACCAAAACCCGGGAACAATTTCAAGAAAACCGCTTCGGAAAACCAAATTCCAGCTCCAAGAGAAAATCACTCCTCCAAGGAGAAATGTCCTTTGCTCACACTGTGTGTTTGAAAAGACAAAATTCAAGTGGACTCAAAGCCCTGGCACATGTTGTACTTGACTGCGCTGCAGCCGATGCAAGACTGACAAGGCGCCGCCGCGTTCCCTTTCCAATGTACACACAAAAGAGAATTTCTTCCTTGGAGCTCCTCACCACATCAGACTCCTGTACCGTCCTTCCTTCCTACTCCTTGTCTTTCTCCCCCTTTCTTTTCCCTTGGAGCTTTGGTCAAGTTTGCTCGTCCTACTCTTAAGAGCTACGCTCAGGAGCTCGCTATATGGGAATGCAATTTACGGCAGCAACCACCACACATTCCCTTATCCTATCCCAGTTCCTGTCCTTCTCCTACATCCGCATATCCCGCAATCTCGTGCACAAAATTTGCAATAGCTGCTGTGGATGGATAGACCGTTTTCTGCTAAGTGGAAGGATCCTAGGATCCTTTCGGGAAATATCTTCTTGGCTTGTTGATATAACTTACCTCAAGGCTATGCAAATATTTTCACCATTTATTGACCGCTTTTTCCGTTTATAGCCATAACAAAATTTATTTTATTTACTTTTTTCCAGTTCTAGACAGTTTGTTGTGTATTTAACTAAGTAATTTCGAAAAAATGTCCACAAAACCTTGGAACGGAATACATGCGTTTAAGTCACAGGTGAGTATATTTGCCAACAGAATTAGCTGATGCGAATTAGTTTGATTGCGAATAATTAATAATGCACTAGAATTCGTCAGCAAGTTATGATTGACTTCTATGCCGTTTTTTATAAAAACTTTCAAAAACGTTCACCGCTGTGCTTGTGTGAGGTATACATGTGGTCTGATACATCTTTTATCGGTTTAATTGTAATTTCGATACATGTGGTTCCGCAAACAGTTCAAACCGATAATGTCTAAAGCTGCAATTCAAAAAATTCAGATACAAAAGTATTTCAGCATCCGTGTTTGCATACAAATTTCTCAACTTTAAAATATTTTTCTATGCAAACATTGGATGCCATGCAATTTCTCAGAATAGATGGCAGCACAATCTCACTGCCGTTACACATCAGCCTTCACAGCTTCCGTCCCATCAAAATGCTTCACACCGTAACTCTAAAATTAGAGCACCAAGTGCTCCACATTCCAACTATTCCAAGACTATCTTCCGGACCACAAAACTCTCAAAGATGACAGCTTCAGCCTTTGACACCCCGACCGTAAATGGAGCATATTAAAGCCCTCTTGAAAATTCATGGAATGTTCCCATCAAAGCTCTTAAATTCAACAGAATACAATGAAATGACGTCAAATATTCATTTGTCTTCCGCCCTTCAAAATCCCTCCACGTCCCACGTCCTTTGTCATTAAAATCCTTTGGAGCTTTAAATATATAACACAAGCTAAAATGTCTAGCCCTTGAATCCATCCAAAGCAGAGGCAGCGCAGCTATTTCTCTATTCATGCTTCTCTGTCGTCGGAACATGAAGCGGAAATCGCATATTTAGAATATCCCGGGACCGGAAGCCAGCTCTGAGTGCAATGGAGAAACAAGAGACGGAAATCTCATTCAAGCAGCTTGTTCATTTAATCAGGTAAAATTAGCTTCAATCTTCTTCTTGTCTATTTTCCCCTGCAAGTCAAACACAGCTCTAAAAGCTTCCAGCAAACCCGCTATTTCCTCCGCCCATTCCTACAGTGCAGAATAATATTATTACCGGTTCTATACACACCTTATACTTACTTTATCTTCAGTTCCGGACTCGTGCTGCTTTTCGTTTAGCTTATCTTGTACTTTCCACTCTCATTCCTACAGCGGGAGCCTTGCTTTCTCCTTTCTCTTCCTCTATTATCATCCAATATAAATCCGGATCCACCCTTCCTCCTCTTGAATCCAATCTTAGAATAAGCTTTTGAAACCGTTTGCATGGTTGGTTACCATTGGATAGGATGACGGCGGGAACACTTCGCCATGGCTACTTTTCACAGAACTTAGTATGTACTTCTTGTATTTCATCTTCCTCTTTAACAAAACATACCAACACTCAGTACACACGCCTCCCTTCTTTCTGTCCAAATGATTCATACATGAGATTCAAAGTGATCACTTGAGCATTTGAAAACACACCTTTTCCATTACCGTTTCGTAAATTATTTTACATTTCTCTATTTGTTTGCCATATCCTCCTCCTCCTCGTCCAACTGAAGGATCTCCTGGGTCCCCTTAGACACCAAACTACCCGGGTAACTTCGCCTCCAAAGTTGCCCAAAGCCACAAGCTGACTCCTGATTTAGCTATTCGCTGTATGCTTCATCTCTGTTGTTGTTCCACATTAGCAGTTCTTCCGTTCTTCCGTTTCCGTTCCAGTATCTTTAAACCCGAAACAAAAGCATCAATACAAGGAGGAACAAGAATAGAGTAAAGTGTGTGGGCTCAAAGATAAACTAAACCGGGAAAGCTACTCAAGAGCCCACCGACCACCACAACCACACAAACCTTTAAAGAAACAGATGGAAGGAAAGTAGAGACTTGAACCGGAGTTTTACAACATTATTGCAACCACTACTTGCCTCCGCCTTGGCCTTCCGCCACGCCGCGGCCCATCTTCTAGACAGAATGTATTTATTGGACCCTCCGGGCGGGTACTTTTCCGGGTCTAATGGTATACTCTACCCGGACTAGAAATTTTATATACAAAACCGATTGTATATTTAGAGATTATCTGTATATTGTAGAGGAAGCTAAGGCTATTACTAACTTTACTCCATCTTCTTATCATAACAAACCAGTATGTATAGTTAGTTACTATCCATTCTGTAAAACGAAGCGAAAAGGTAATATTTACGGAGAAAGGAAGACTTTCACTGAGCAACCGGAATATTCTAATACATATTATATCCGACTCTAGTATTATTTCTTGAGTAACAGACAGAACTGCGTATTTGTAAATCCTGGAGAAAGCACCACACGTCTATCTACATGCTCGGGGATATAAATAATCTTCTTATTCTTGTGCTTTCTTTTATTTTCTTTTGCTTTCTGCGTACTTCTCCACACACTTGAGTTTGTTATTTCACTTTGATTTCCGTATGTTTATTTTTAATTTAGGAAGAAGATTAATTTCCTTTCTCTCTCTCTCTCTCTCTCTCTCTCTCTCTCTCTGTAATACCTATCCGCCAGCCAGCCCAATATTCCCACATTATTATACATAGTTTTTCCTGCTTCCACCATGCAGTGTTTACCTTAAGGCCTAAAGGCATGCAGTATTTAAATTTTAAAGGTATCCCTTGTAAAAATAGTTGGTACGTTTACTAAAATTCATGGAGTGTTTCTGAAGATAACGATGCAATCTTGATTAAAATGTGTTGCACCATATCTTTAGGACTAGAAAACTGTGGATTTTTTGGTGAAATGTATCTTCATGTTGCTCCTAGTTGAGAAAAACAGGGAGGCTATCGTCACTACGAATAAGGTAAAATAGTATTCACTCGCGATTCTGTTTGTTTTTGTTTTAGAGTAAGCAAAACGTAAGTCATCCAAACAGAAATAAACTAAATAACAATAGCTTGCGAACGTAACAAGGTGACCAAGAAAGAGAGGCTCTGTACCATGAAAGCTTTTTCAGGAGAAACGTCAATAGAGACTAGAGAGCAAGTGTTCAGAAGACTTTGGACTGGTTTCCTGTTTCTAAGTTTGTGTATGCTATAAAAGGAGAAGCCTCTTTGGGGATGTATTCAGGGAAACTCTGGGAAGAAAATTATAGTTTTGTGAAATATTTGAATTTATAGAGCTACTGTTTGCTAAGCCTAGTAGTTTTACGGCTTCCCGTTATTATTCCTCCACGAAACAGCGAAGAAAGCTCCGAAAGTTTTCGTGAATAAGCAACTCTAAATCCAAGTTATATACAGCAGTATAACTACAAAAGTAAACCAAATAGCACCAGCAAGGATATAAGTCGATTGCAAAAGTTGTACGCGAGTTCACATTTCCATGATATTCATGTGGCTATTTGGGAACTCTACGTGGAGGATATTTCATGCAATAATAATAAATTCAACTCTTCCTACACCTAGGAGAGGGAAAATGCCAAATGTTTTATGCATCAGTCCCATTTTCCTCTTGGACTTTTCCGCCTTGCTTTCCCTTAGAAACCTGCTTGAATTTCGCTAGTATTCCATGCTGCCAGTTGTCCACTAACAGATCTGTCTGTGGCACAGCTGTGTTGAAACTGTGCTCAAACTGTGTAGCTTCTTGGATCTATTTTGCTATTCTGTTGCTCTAGAATGGCGTCCAGATTGCTGTAATCATAACCATGGAGTTTGTCATACTCGTGTAGAATCTGAAATCCTTTGCTGTCAAGACTTTTGTCAAGCCAAAGCTTTGGGAAGCTTTCAAGGAGTTGAAGTAGAGCATAGATACAGATAATTCTTGGCCGAAATGACGTTGGACAACTTTGCCAATTTTCGAAATATTGCAAGCAATTTCGTTTTTAGTTCTTTTGGAGTTTCCCAATGTCTTGTGTAGAAGTTAAACTTCGAGTAGCTGCTGTTGCTGTTATAGGTTATGGCCTACGTCGGTCGCTGCACTGCAGGGTGTTGCACATGATTTTGTTTTGTAGGAATTTCGTACAACGAAAGCTACAGTTTCTGGCACAAATCAAGCTTTAAATAGGACAGCTACACGATTATATTGCCTGCAGGGTGTCACAATAAGTTGGCTCCTCTTCGTTTGTAGCATTCACACCTTTCGATAATGGTGATTGCTCGAGAATTTGTGATTTTTGGCAGAAGCGACTGATACTTTAGCGACATGATGCAATTCAAGGTACAAAACATTGAATATCTCTTTTTCATTTAACAACCTGCGCTGCTTGCACTGTACCAAAGGAGTGTATAAGCAGTCGGCAGTCAGCATGACACTAATTAAGTTGTCCCAAAGTTTTGTCCACTCCAACTTTCAACGTTATTGCGCATATTTATCTACTTTTTACTTCAAGACCTACAATCTGGAACACTAAAGATTTAAACAATACACAAAAGGAAAGAGCTAATAACTTTTTCTTTGGAAAATGCAAGAAAAATTGCCTTTCCCTCCTACTTGTCCCATAATCAACAATTGTTTCTTACTCAAAAGTTAATGCTGTCTTAATGATGACCCTTGATAAAGTTGTTTAACCCGAAGTAATATGGGCAAAAGGAAGAAGATGAGAGCACATTAAATTGAAAAATGCATCAACGGTACGGTATGCGTGCAAGAGTGCATTTTTGAATCCTTTGTTCCTGTTCTTATAGAAACTGTTTTTCGAAAGAATCAAACATGCTACTACAATAAAACTGCTGTAAAGAAAATATTATCGGCAGGGGAAGAATGGAAGAACCACTGAATTTAGAAAGCTTTTTAGGAATTGAGGGATAACGCTTTTTGTACGATTGCAGACTTGACCCCTTCCTTGAGCTGTACGGTACAGCTGTACCTTCCTCTCTTGATGGTGACTAGTGGAAAACTGCTGTTTTAAACGCAATATAGTGGGGTAGAAACATTTCGGGCCAACAATGTTGCATTTTATTTTTCAATTTTTAAATAATTGAATTTAAAAATTTTAAATTTCAAAAATTTAAATTTTTTAATTAAAAATCATATTCAAATTTTAAATTGTGAAAATTTAAAATTTGAATTTGAAAATTTTAAATTTGAATTTGAAAATTTTAAATTTGAATTTGCTCTACATAAATTGAAGCGACGCGTAACTAAACTATAAATTCTATATTTTTTGACGTTTATAAATGGAAACTTGCTACCAGTCATTCTGGTTATAAATTTAAATCTATATATTATGAGTGATCAAGTTACCCACGTTTAATTCTAATTTCAATGAAAGTAAAGAGTAAACGTTAAAATCCGGGGAGCACAGTTCGTATCCCACTGAAACATGCTCCTCCGTCCAGGCTAGCAGCAAGGCAAGAAGCGCATGAAATTGAGATTTTTCCACAAGATTTGCTAACTAGCGGATGCTCCCTTGCGGAAATGCTATTGTCGTCCCCAATAACATGGAAGACGGGTATTTATGAGGGTAATCTATTAAATGACGATATGGCCCTGTTTTCTAAGCTCCGCTGGGCTACGTTGCTTCTTGAATGATGCTCCAATCCTTCCTTGGCTTCATGTAATTTTTCCAATCGTGACTATGCCTGCGTTCATGTCTTATCTTGGATATGTGCATTGCCAAAGAAATTAGTAGCTGAGCATAAAACGGTTCGTGAACTGTGTACCAGCTAAACCTCTTTCTAGCTCAAGGCACATCTCTGGCGATTGCTATTTCGTGGCTGATGGACGCTTTGTCTGTCCGCAAGCATTGCCTAAGTATTATTGAATTATACAAAATTATGAACCGAGAACAGTACCTAGTATCACTTGACGTAACTATAAGGAAAGATTCAAATGGCGAGAAATTGAAACTCTTGTTACACGTTTTTTAGGTTTCAGAGAAAGATAAAGTATAGAAATTTGGCTGGAGAAAGTCATTTAACTTCCTATTAGGATAGGAGAAAGGGAGCATGCTTGTGTGTAAAATGGTAGATTGAATGGGTTGAAAATTTGGGAATTGATTCGGAATCAATCCAAAAAAGACGTTGGAAACTGGAGACAGGATGGAGTAATGGGAACAGATTCCAGGAAATTGTTACGGAGACTATTAAATCCATGAGGATTGTTTGAAGTTCATGAAGCGGGGAGAATTTATTGGCTGGAACATGGACATTAGTACTACTACTGTGAGGAGGAATAAATGTCTCTCATTCTGAATCTCCACAAGCGCCTTCTTCTTGGAAAGCAAAATCTAGTGGTTACGCGAAAAGCTGCAACTGGAACGGAATACTCTTGACTCCAGGACTACAATAGACTATATATAGTTCCGGTAGGTTGGAGAAAGAGAAAGCTAGAGCTTTCTCCAGAGAAATGGTAATAATAATGCAATAGGCGTTCCATAGACAAATAATGTCAATGATTTATACAGCACACTAGATGTTCTACCAACCGAAACTTTGCTCATTTCCTCATATGAACAGCCACTAGACGCTGTCTACCGAAGCGTAATCATTTCCGGAACAAAATCATATATTGCAACTAAGGTTAATTCTACACTGAAATCTGAAATATTGTGGATCTAATAAATAGGGATTTAAAGGCGATTCTATAACATCCGAGAAATGCCTTTAATAGTAGGCGCTGTGATAGCCGAGTAATTTAATTGCTACATATAACATAACTACGGCCACAGAGGAGAACTCTGTTTAGGGAACTAACTTGCTAATCTAGGAATATCTCATCCACTTTTCAGGTCAAAGGTAATGAATAGTTTGACCTATCAGGAATATGTTTTTTAGCAAAATAAAGTTACATAATTTCCAAAAACAAGCTTTCAACAATTCTGCCTATCAGGCCGCATCCATCTCCGTAACTCTCACAGTTACTTACAGTTATTACAGTGACGTAAATCGAGAACTTGAGCGGGAGCTGTTGTACCGACGTGGCAGTAGCCATTAGAGAAAGGGTCAGGAAAGAAGAATGTGCAATGAATATAAATCTGGGGTTTTAGCATTCTGTTTAGGTCTTCACTCCGCTCCTCTTTGAACGTTGGTTTCTTTTGCAGAAGAAAAAGTTGATAAACGACATTCAAGCTCTGGAAGGTGTTGGAAATCACGTTGAAAATGTCAGTCAGTTCCAACCTCGTCCTTTGACAGTGAAGAGGAAAATGCCAATCGTGTGACAGCTCCGGATCAGCGATCAGAATGTTAAGTAAGATCAAAAAGATGTTAAGGGAATGAAAAGATGAGACTTGATGCGGGATTCAGATCAAAGTTGAGCAAGAAGATTATGCGGGCTTGGCCTCTATGTAAACTTCTCTTCTTAAAATTTTCAATAACTATATTAGCTGCCGAATTTTCGTTACTAGATACTCTTTTTATCTTTGGTATTTAACTCTTAAAAAGCTAGGCTAATAAGGTTCGAGGGTTTATTGTTGTATTATACAGCAGAAAATATAGGATCCAATAAATATTTCCGAGATCCAATGTAATTAAAATCTTGCTCATATTGTATTTACTACTACATAAAGACGTCAAGTTTGTTTTGGACAGTTGGTTGAGAAATAAGTAATTTTCAATCTTAATTTAATGATATATTAAATTCAAAGCATTTTCAACTTCAGATTTGGATTTATTCAGAGTTTCAAAGCTCAGGCTAATTCTAATGACATGTTTCCAGGGCCCAGAACTAGTCCAAGTTGGGCTTTGGCTTTAAATAGCATAGGTTCACTACCTGTACCAGCTATAAAAATAAGACGAAGATACAAAAGCACCATGGTGGCAGCAAAATATTAAATGCTCTACATCTAAAAGACGTTGTACTTTCAAACAGCTCGAGAAATAAAATTTTTTACGGGTGCACACAATGAAGAACGGAGGGATATTTTTTTCGATAGCGATCTCTACCGCTATATCCACAGTCAATGAAAATACAGTTCCAAAGTCAGTCAAGCCCATACACATTGATTCATCAAGGATTTCTCTTTATGATCAGGGCTTTGATACTTTTATTTCCTCCTAGGGGGCATCGTAATTTTAAATTTGGGTGTCTCCAGTTTGCATCATATCATTCAGAACAAAACCGGTTGACGAGTTATCTTGCAAAGTTTTTGTTTTTTTCCCAGAGGATTTCCAGTTAGTATAATCACCTCTGTGAATTTGGTAAAAGAGGGCGCCACCACAAAGCGTCAGGGGCCAAAACCAAATAAGGATACTGACGAGATACTCGATGAGTGGTGCGTAAATTATGTCATACACGATTGTTCCGATATCGCCCAAATACATGGAATCGTTTTTAAAAGCGCTGAGTAGGACGGCAGCGTGGTAAACTGCTTGAACGGCCATGACTTGTCGAAGTGTTCGGTAGAACATTAAAATTATCATTGTGCCGGTATAGGCGAAGCAAACCCATTTCCAGAGCTGTAATTCAAAATTTCAAAAGTTAACAAGGTCTACAATTACATTGTATCGCTGCAAAATTTAGGGCATGCACATCCTAATTCAAATACATTATTAAGATGAGAAGACCGTTAAGTAATTGTTAACCGCACCCGAGAAGCTCCTATGAGGATAAGTATAGCAGTTAAAGTGAATACGCCATCATATATAACGGCGTTAAGGAAAACTAGAAGAAATAATATTGAAATTATAATTGTCTATAATTTTTAAAAATTAAAATTAAACAACCTTGAATAAAATTCATACAAAAAGAAGGATCATTGCGTGACTCACCCAATTCAATCTCCTCGTTTACCATAGAAACTGTGAGGTTCCCTGTAAAATTAACCACATTAAACCTTCTTTGTTTTAAGCAAGTTTTATACGAGATGAACAAATTTAATTTAATTAGTCAACGCAATTAAATATATACTTTGTTGCGTGCTGAAGTCATTCACAAAAACGTTAATAAACAGTATATTCTATCTATGGAATGTTGAATACCATGACCCACTTCTGCTCAAGACAATTTGCTGCGTTAACGTTCCGTTCGCAGCTGCAGCCTGATAGGCTGATTCCAGTTTAGAATGGTTAAGATTTGCTTCACGTTCTGCATCACGCATGTACTTGCGAATAATCCATAACCATAATGCGGTAGTAGCACCTATCCGGAGAATCCCAATCAACTATTCTGCGAAAAAATGTCAGCGTTTTATTAAAGCCAACGAAATACAACACCATATGTGTTCAAAGATGACGAAAAAATTACAAGTTGTATGACTCCACCGACGATACATCCTGTTCTTAGCGAACATGTCCCTCCGCAGAAGCATCGACACCAGTAGCACGGATTGAAATAATGTTGACCTGGGAGAAGTTTCTTCTTTGGCCTTGGAGAACGTTTTTTCTTTGAACCTGGAGAAATATTTTTCTTTGACTCTGGAGAAATATTTTCATTTGACCCTGGAGAAAGTTTCTCATTTGACCCCAGAGAAAGATTTTTATTTAACCCCGGAGAAAGATTTTTATTTAACCCTGGAGAAAGGTTTTTATTTAACCCCGGAGAAAGATTTTCATTTAACCCCGGAGAAAGATTTTTATTTAACCCCGGAGAAAGGTTTTTATTTAACCCCGGAGAAAGTTTAGCATTTGGCTCTGGAGAAAGTTTTTGCTTAGGTGTTTTAGAAGATTTTTTCTTTGGCACTGGGGAAAGTTTTTTCAGTGACCCCAAGGGGACAGAAATAGGCGCAGGAGGGCGCTCCAGCATGGATCGTTTAGCAGCAACCATTTGAGTCGCGCTCTTGGCGTAAAAATATATAATCTACAAAATGTCGCGCCTTTTTCAAAATGGGCGGCACTGTTGCCAGTGAAACATAGGAGATTCAAGTTTTTTACGAAGAAAATGTTAAAATATTTTCATTATTTTTCATTCTGAGAAAATTCACCATATTGGTATGAGTGTCTGTTTTTGCGAATTAATTTGTGGTATAAATACTAGAAAGTTAATAAAGAAGCAGCAGACGCAACCCGATTATGGTTTTATTCCCAAATTATCAAATATTCTATAATCCATGCTTTTACATTCAGCCATGTTTATAAAGATCAACTATTGTTAATTTATTGCACGTAATTGCATATGGGGTGACATATACTGCAAAGAATTCTCAAGTAGGGCGAACAGCATTAATCGTTAAGGTATTCATTGACTAAACTTCTTAGAAACCCAACCAGTTTTCCATAACGTCATCGCTTTTTTAAACCACGAAACTCGGTTCTTGCTTACCCACTGAACGTTTCTTAATAACTGTATTGAATGCTTTCTAATTTTAATTTGCCCTCCAGAAAGATGATTCTTCGTAAGAGCAGTTCATCCGAATAAGTTTTAGTCGCCGTTGTGTGCATAAATGCTTGAATTAAATTAACTGTTGATTGAATTATAATTTTATAGGTTAATTCAAATCAAGCAAATGTTATTCCAAAATCGCATCTTTTTGATTTTGCACTTGGTCAGGAAAAGTCAAGGAAAAGTTTCGCGATAATTTAATTCCTCTGAATTTTATTTTTCCAGTGAACGCATGTTCTCATTAATAATATTCATTGATTTGATGAATAGCAGATGAATTATGGAGATTTACGCTTAAGTGATCATGAAATGAGAGTTAACAAAGCGAAGCAAATGCACAAGCGACTTCATAGACAAATGCTGAAACCTGCTGATGAAAAATAAAACTTTCAAATGCAATTAAAGCATCTTTTATTTGAGCTGGAAAAAAAACTTAGCCAGAAGGGTTAGAGGTTATTTAACGAATGGCCACAGACAAGGGCGTTCATTCATCAGTCAAGAGATCATTCACGGAAAGTATATAAGGCTTCCTCCGCCACTGCAAATTTACATCAGTTTCTTAAAGGAAATCTTGGCGTTCATACGAAGAAAAAACACGACTCCAGAGACTCTTGGATCCTAATAAATTAGGATTGAAGCTAGTTATATCCAAGCCACGGGCCTATTTCAACATCAACCTATCTGTCTGCTACATTTAAGGTAAAATTAGAAAACAGTTAAATTATTTCGTCGCAATAGCTACATTACTTGCTGTGCTGTACTGTGAAATTGTTGAAGTGCAGTTTACAATATTTAACAACTCTTATTTTTGTTTGTAGTAAGCACACGCGGTTTCATCTGCAGGCGGTCTTCAACTATGGCCGGAATCCACAGGCTTCTTTCAATACTGTGCCTGGTCGGAGTTTCTTCAACTGCTCTGATTAGCGGGGACCCTCAACGTGCCGAAAATGTCACGAGGACACACGACTTGGGGTCATTGTCAAGGATCATGGGAACCCAATCATCCCTTTCGTTTCCCCTCCCCTTTGCCGTTCAGCCTATCGAAAATGATTCCCAGCAACCCAAAGCTAGGCAACGACGTGCAGCTTTTGCGCAGCCGGGATGCGTTACAACAATCGACGACGCAGAAGCAGATGCGCTCAGCAAGATGCTACGAGGCATGATGTCCATTTTCACCCAGAAACCACAGCCGGTAACCCCTACGGTAGAACCCGACAACGAAATCCGTTACAGCTGTGACAACCGTGTTTCCAATGTAAAGGCTTCAATCTGGTTCATCTTAAATCGTATTTGGCTCGCCACTTCTTGCCAATACCCGGATGAGGAAGCGTTTCAACAAGCTCGCCGCCAGGTGGAGCGGGAAAGTCTGAAAGTAAGCAATATGTTGCTCAACGTGGATGTCTTTAGCTCTCAAGGATCCGTTCTTGTGGACACCTACAAGAGCACTGTATTTGAACTGGATAAAATTCTGGAAAGTGCTGTGGAGGCGATGGATCGTGTTCACAGAGTGCGTCAGTGCAACTCTGTAAACGTTAAACAAGTGGTGGAAGTGTTTGAAGGAGGGATACAAGAAATCATTTCCCTTAAAACGGCAATGGAGGCGCAGAGCAAGCAAACTGAAGAAGCGCTGGAAGCCCTAGCAGCGCAGCGGGAAGAAACCAAGAAGGCGCTTGAGGAGGTGAAGTCATTGAAAGGAGAAACAGCTGCAGCTTTAGGAGTGTGTGCAAAACAAAAGTTGGAGATGGAAGATGCGTTGAAAGCTGTCAAGGAAAAATCAGAACGCTCGGATCAAGGCAGTGTAGACCCACTTGAATGTAGGAACGTTACTGAATTTGAGACGGGTGTGTTGGAACTGGATGATGTGACTGGGAATCATTCTGTGGACGAGGTCGGTAATTTTTCAGTTTCTTTTTCGGAGGAGAACTACACGTCCTGGACGGATGCTATTCAGAACAAGGAAACTGACGACATCATCGCCTGGACCATAAATCCAGTACACTCGGCCATTCTCGTGGACCACATTCAGTCTATCGTGTCAAATGCCTACTCGAATGACCCCGATAACATGGGCGCCGTCTTGGACTTCCTCGCCAAGTTACCCGAGAAACTAGCAACAACTGCTGGGGGAGGGCAAACGTTTTCCCAAACCAAAATTACAGAATAGGCGTTGAGAAAAATCCGGGACGGCAAAGGAGAGGATGTTATTCGTGCGACAGGAGGTATGAAGCTGGAGGATGAAATTCCGAAGCTGGTGACAGCTTCGTATTCGAACGATACTAGGAACATGGACGCCGTCTTAGATTTCATTGACAAGTTACCCACGCAATCCGCTTCGCTGACGGGTTATAAAGCTTTGTTTGCCACATTGAAGCATGACACGGACAAAAAAGAATCAGTGCGGTTGATCTACAAGATGCACGAAAACTCTATAAAATTCAACGAAACTTCAGGAAGCACTGAACCGTCCTTCCGTCGCTTTCTTACTGACAAGGTTCATCCTAAATTCCTTAAACTCATCGCAGGCGAATTCTTCAATTTGGATCCTCACTATGGTAATAGCAATTACGTCTACTTGTACACAAATCCTACAGACGCAAACTTGCTTGAACATTCAGCTTACGTCCGGACTTCGACAGCCAAAGATAGAAAAGAAGACAAGTGGCTGTGGCAAATTGTTGCTGTTCCAGGACGTGATGGCAAAGTCTTTTACATCCGAAGTAAGCTCAATTCTAAAAAACCAATTGCAATGTCAACAGAGGACGAGAATTGCATTCAGCTACTGCCCCGAGATGGAAAGCCGATAGTTCGGACTCCAGTAACTGCCTTTGATAACGGCATCCTTTTTTACATGTGGAGTGTGAAGTTCAATGCATATTACCGTGGTGAAGGTGCTGAATCATCCTTTGGGAGAAAACTGAAAACTGGTTCAGCTACATGGTTCTGGGAGGCAGAATTCCCATAAACGTGGAAATGCTTCTTAATTCAATGCTGTGATGGTTTAACTGTTAATTCCTCAAGATCAACTTGGTTTACTGTGAATACAACACTTGCTCGTTACCTATTCCACGTCATGCATTTATGTACAGAACAAGAATAAAAACAATTTAAGTTGATTTAACTATTGCATGTATTAATTGAAGCACGCTTTCACTTTGGTAATCATTACGACTCTGCTAGGTTAACCCTTGCCACTTCGGTGTTATAAGCACAATTCGGATTCAAGTCCGTGGCTATGAAATGCACGCGCCGTGTTGATATGCCAGCATTATCTCATTCATTCTGTTTATGACTCTCATAAATTCTGTCTAGTTAAATGAATTAGTCTGTTGCTTCCGCCATTCGGAAGTGTTGTTGCAGCACGAACGTAACATTTTTTTTTGTTATACTATGCTATGGTTTTGAAAATTTTACGGGAGGCCTTGGCTGTAGGCTTCTGAGTTAATTAGGCAAGGCCAAGCGGAAACCCTTTAAAGCCTGTTTGAGCTTGATTTATTCATTACATAGAGCATCCCTCTAAACCATTTACTTCTGTGTCTCCAACCTAAGGTTGGTAGTAAATCTTCTAAATCCAGATCCTCAGATTTTTCAAATCTGAACGCCATAAAATCATCGTAGGGGAGCAGCAACATGCGCAGGACCACGCTCAAGCATGGATAGTTTCGCAGTAACCACAAGTATGAAACGTGAAAGCATTTTGATCCTAAGAAAATCTCACAATGACGGTGGGAGCATCTAATTTTTGCAAATCAATTCAGTGTTAAGTAATATAAATACTAGAAATACGGAAGCAGAGGTCACCCGATTATGGCTTTATTCCCAAATGATCAAACATTCTACAATCCATACCTTTACATTCAGCCATGTTTATAAAGATCAAATATTGTTAATTAATTACACGTACTTTGCTTGCGGCGTGACATACTGCAAGCAATGCTCAACTGTAGGGCTCACAGCATTTAGCGTTGACATAGTCTCTAACTAAACTTGTTAGCAACCAAAGCAGTTTTCCATAACATGAATTACATCGCTTCACTTTTTACCATTATATACTTTTGCTTCCATGTTGCAACTATAAATTCTGGAACACTCAACTTATACATAAAGCGCGCCTTAAACTACTTAATTACTGAATGATCCTATGTATTTCACCAATTATAAATATTATAATTAAATTAATTCCCTACACGTAGAGCTTAGACTTGCATATATACTTGTAACATTTTGCCTAATTCACAAGTATATTAAAATGGTGTAAAAAAGCAAAACATTCCCCACAATTAGCGTATGGAACCCCAGAAATTAATCTATTAAGTTATAATTACGTTAAGCAGCCTGCTCACTTGGTCATACTGCAATATATTCAACTCTCCGATTAATTTCGGTCATCTGCGGGGCATTCTGAGTATAATTTTTTGCGATCTGTAAATTTAAATGCATAGAGTTACATATAGTAGTTAGCAGCGGGAAATAACTTGACACGATTCATTTTCGCATGAAATTTTACGCACGACTGAATGAAACTAATAGCGACAAGAAAATATGCGAACTAAAGTAACATTTCGTCTTGGATAATATAAATATAATCGTGCGAATTGAATATGCTATCGAATCGATTTTTAATATAGGACTAATAACTTTTAGGAACCAAGCTGCTGGTAAATACATTAGTTGCGCTCTGATTAGATAGTAGTATGTTAATATTTTTCAATAGCCACGTTGAAAACACAATGAATTGCCCAAGTATTAGGAGCTGTAAGCAATTAGTAGCCAAATTCTAATGACCCTTAACCCACATCATCCATAGTTTAGTAGCATTCGAATCTAAGATTTTTAAACTCGTAATATTAATAAGCCTCACACCCATAGTCAGCATTTTCTAGCCTACGATAACAGTAACAGCACTATTAATTTTGTTACATTATGTACACAATTCGTTTGGTTCTCTAAGGAAGGTAACTATATCAATGGTTTCCAATCATATTCTAGATTATTAGACATAGACTTGAAAAATTTCCCTAGGACCATGTTTCCGTGCGCGTGCGGTTCAATTATTATTATGATTTATGATAGCTGATGTTAGTTTAGTTAAGAGCTGAAGAGCTCACTTGCTTCCTCTTGATTAGCGTGCTACTGTATGCTCATTCGTCAATTATCAAATACTAGAGAGTAACCGCTAACTTAATGCAGAAATAATAATTGGCGTAACCCTATGACTTGTTGATCAATAATAAACTTTCACCTCAAACTAAATTTTATTCCTTTAAACAATCCCATTCACAACTAAAGAATTATCTATGCCTGTTCCCGATGCAAACAAAGGGTTGCACAAAGTCAGTTACAGAGTCTATGACAATGCTAGCGCGTTACATTAATGCATAATCATTAAAAGGCTTCTAACAGTTTTTTCCAAGCCTTGTGTTATATTGTACCTACTACTAGTACTAGTAAAAGTTTTAAGAGAATGTAATGCTGCTACGGGTTCATGTTGTGTTTTAGCTGATAACAATCAAGTTAGTTATAGAATCAAAAATTGTTAGACGTTTATAGAAAATGTAAACCTTTCATCCTTCCTTGAAATACAGTACAGGTTTACAATCCGATGACGACGTTCTTCTCATTCTTGCAATTCTATAGCGATCCTCCGATTCTCTAACCGGCCATTACTCCTGGAGGTAACCACATCCAAGTATTACATTTCACACAATTCGCACATCCATCAGAAGGAACTAACGTTACACAGCTAACCCGTTGAGGGAGCGCCGACAGGCTACCTACTTATACCGAGAACAATATTTTGACTTGATCGCATTCATGACATTTTCCAGGTTAGGGGTACATTATTTTTAGGATTAGTATAAAGTGACTGTGTTTTCCGGCAGTTAGGTTTCTCTTATATGTTAAAATTGTTCAGATATACATAATTAATTTGATGCAATAAACTGAGTCATGAATATGAAGTCCACGATTCTGGAATAATTAATGAAAAGATGACATAATAATATTG
Organism: Sminthurides aquaticus; assembly: GCA_906901655.1. NCBI lineage: Eukaryota > Metazoa > Arthropoda > Collembola > Symphypleona > Sminthurididae > Sminthurides > Sminthurides aquaticus. The sequence goes on from CAJQTT010000010.1 coordinate 4,306,563, forward strand.
AAACTACGACGTGACTACTTTCTTCAGATTCATACCAACAAAAATAGATTTGAACGGTGCATTAACACTTGATCTGGCTTGTTCCTTTCATCATCAATTGATAACTTTTATACACAATTTGAAGCAAGTCATCCTGTGACTTGCTTCCATGCTTATTCGAGTTGTTTTACATGATTCCTAGGAAGGCTGTTTGCGTAACCTTGTTTTTCATTTGACCCTTTAGTTTTTTACTACTACTAGCTAGGAAGCTTTCTCTCCAAGCAAAGATTCAAATCACAATCTACACAGTATATTCGCGAGAGGTGTACAAAGCCAGTAACTTTTAAGCTTAATTATCCGTATAATAGTACGCTGCTGGACATTTGGTAAAAGAGCTTAGTAGTAGTACAATAACGTGATTTTCAGACTTACAAGGGCCCAAGCATACAAACGGATGGACACTCTACATTCAAGCGCCGAATTTTCAAAGTATTTTATGCATGTTTCTCTGCATATGAGGATTTATAAGCGTAGAATAATGCAGCGTCTACAAAGGTACAGACTCGAACCATAATAAAAATGAATACGATTTTCAACAACTACTTTTTCTCTTCTCTTCTGTCTCTTTCGCTAAGAATCAACAATTGCATAGTCACGATATAGTTTGTCCAAAATTCTTAAAATGGCTTACTAAGTAAAGTTAAAGATTATAGTTCTGAAACAGCGTTATGCTACATGGCAATAAATTTTCTTGCTTGAATAATAGTAGTATTTTGATGAAAGAAACTGCTAAAAGATGAAAAGCGCTACAAATTTATTTCTTTTTTAGTGTGAAGAATCCTCGTTTCTTCTGTTCATCCTTCTTCTCTACAGAGGATGCAGGTAATGTTTGTGCTCGGGATGGACCAGCAGCAGTGGATTCACTCTGAGTAACGTTCTGAATTTCTCCTACGCATTGATTCAATTCTTCATCATCCTTAGCTTGGAATAGATACTCTCCTCCAGTTGACAACCTATAAGTAAGCAAGTTTCCTCGTTAAAATTTACATCCACAATCTTATTTCCTCAGCCACGTTTTAAAATAAATGAATTCAAATGAAAACATTTAAATCGGGTAAATCATGCAAACTTACTTTAAGCGGAACACGTGCTTCTTTTTGGTGTAATCGGCTGCAACTTCCGCTGTTGCACCACTGAGAACAACTGGGGCTTCGCCTCGGAAATAGTTTTCATGTTGCAGCTTGAAAGTCTTCTGATCCTTGTAGAAGTAAAGGTTGCGTCCACGTAGAACAACGTACACTTTGTCCCATGACCTGCAAATCATAAAGACTCAGTTAGTACAAAACAGAATTATTAATCATAAATTGAACTTCTACTTGTCATTAGGACAAAACTTATAAATTACCTGTTGGAGGCTTTCTTGGTGGTTGATTCCCATTCGTGTTTCCTGATGAGGAAAGTTTCAAGTACAGCTTCGTCCCCTCCGGACGGCTTGTAGGGGCGCTCTGCAATTTGCGCACAATTAGTAAACAACTGCTCTACTTTTGTACAAAATTAACCAAACCCTTCCTGTGCCTCCCCGGCCCATACCGTCACCATCTTTTATAGAAGCCCAAGTTCCTTCATGACGTTTTTCACAGATCGTCACTTGAATCCAAAGCCAAGAATATCAAAAGATTTCAGCGAAACACCACAGGACGTACACAAATGACAGCAGAAAGAATATACCAATTGATTCCAAGGGGAATTTAAAATGAAAACCTAACACTAAAAGTTTTTTCATGTAAAATTTATACATAGAACAGTGCAAAAGTGAATTTGCATCCGTAAAGTTCTCCTTAGTCTCTCTAGACTGTAGCTAGTGTAAATAACCTACGGATCCATCACCTTCAGCAGAATTGGAGCATTAAGGTTGGAAAGCACTAACAGTACTTTCCGCTTTAGCTAGCCAAAGAGCTTTTCATAGGTTAAAATAGCTTCCGCGCTTCAGCTTACTCTTCTACAAGAAGTCTCAAAAAGCAATTAATAAATCTGCAACTACAAAATAAATAACTCAATCCCTCTCTCCACAGGGATTTCGCATAGTATACCTTTAACTTTCTGATAATTAGACTCATCATCGGAAGCGCTACCAGGAATACCTTCCAAAGTTGGCGCTTTTGACTTTTTCCATCGGAAGCTACGGAATGGTGATTTTGAACGAGAGCGACCACCTTTCCTCCCGTCGTCAAAAGAGGAATCCGCTGAACATAAGCAATGAACACGTTAGCAAAAATAAATAACACAACAAATCGCATACACTAACGATTAGTCAATCACAATCATGCAAAAATAATGGTTAATAACAAATGGTTAATTTGAACATCACACAAGTTGTAGCAGCGGAAGCTGTTAATTTCTTTTTTGCGGGCACATATAATTTTCAAGATGCATTTTCATAATACACATCCAATAATTTTCACTTTCCACCATGAGCTAACTTTGAATGAAAGTGAAGGTACTACTCTTTGGGTTAAATCATCATGCTCAACCAACTATAGTTGATTTATTTTCAGTCTATACATATCCTGACACTCGTATCTTCCTTGTCAGTAATTAACGCTCTTTGAATTCAAGCATTATATTAAATAACTTGGATATGGTCCTCTTCTAAAACTAGGGTTAGCTACGGCTAAGGTTTAACTTGGTGTCTGACAGAACACGAAACAATCACGAATTCACACAAGTAACGGTAATTATTCTATAAAGCTTTCACTGAGTCAGGTGCAAGCTCGAAATTATATTACAGGTTAAAAAGATTGTAATTATGTTTAGTTATTACTCATAATCAACACTGCAAGCACATATTCAAAACCAAGCTCAAAAAGTAAACATCTACAGCAACATGTACGCCGTATAATTCCTTTATATTAAACTCGTAACGCAACTTATAAATTAAACTATTTCATTTCAGATCCCCAGTTCCAAAATCAAAATCAAATAAAACTAGGAAAATTAATCAACTAAACCCCAAATTATCCAACAAAAGAGAGAAGTCAAGCATGCAAATAATAAATCATTTGCTAAAAACAATAGTTACAGAACCCGTAAAAAGCGTAAACGTTAATGTGAGTTATGTTTAATCTAAGGTGTACACCAAGGATTACTCACTAGTACTACTTGTACGACTGGAATTTGGCGAATCTACATCAAAGCTGGTATCACTTCCGGTGTCACCTTGACCGTGCGATGTGGTAGGGCTTAAGCTAAGGCTTTTATTCGCTGTGTTAGTACGAAGAACAAGATGGCATTCGCATTTCGGTTAAGTTCCATGCACCCAAAGATCATAAAAACAAGCAAATCCATTACATTATAAAAATATTCCACAAACTCAAACTGCATACCACCAGACGTATCGTTATCTTCGATAACGCTTATGTACGTCCACTTACTAATAAATAACGACTAATAAAATCTCATTTGACTAGTCTAGTTTCATTCTCTTCGCACCTATCGGCACTACGCTAAAAATGCTACTAATAAAAATTGTCAACTCAAACAACGTAGATAGAGGTCAATTTTTTCAGATCAAGTCAGTACTTTCATTATTACATTTCTACAGTATCTTTTGGATTACGACTTTCTAAAAAAATAGATCAGGCCGACTATTATGAGAAAGAGGCAAATAATGGGCGCCATTTTAGCAAACTTAACAAAATTTGGCCTCCTACGAGATTTTAGAAAACTGCTACTACGCAAGGAGTAATAGGTAGGGAACTCTGTTTTTACAGGAATGGGATATAAGGATCGTCCAATCCTGCTAAAATTTGGATCCATGGTACGCTGTAAAACTGACTTAATCTTCCTTAACCAGGGATCCCAGAAACTGTCATTGTGAGTATCGCATCGGGAACAATAACCGGTGATTATAACATGACCCCATGACTTTGATCGATAACAATTGCAGTCGGATTCCCTCAAATTATTCCTACAACTGTTGTAAATTGAGTTGACAAAAAGACAGATTGCTGTTAGCCAATTTACGAACAAGGACTGTTTCCTAGAAACACTATGTTGAGTTGGTCCTTTTTCGACACAAACACAAGTGTTACGGTTAAATTCGAGAAACTCTCGACCATCACCACACTCGCACTCGAATTTACCGAAACGGTAATGAAGATTCTGACACACATGATGAAGAACTTTAATTCTCTTCCGTACTAACTGATTATCTTGCGTCGTACCTGGTTTCTTTTGCACTTGTCCTGGTGGCAGTGTTTGAGCTCTTGATAGGGCCGATGGGCTCTGAACTTCTGACGCTTGTCCCATTTGGCCTATATTTATTTAAGTACATCCAGCAGTGCGTGCATGCAATTCAAATAGTGAGCATCAACAACATGATTAAAGCACACAATACTACACACGACACCCGAATTAAATAGAAAAGACACCTAAGGGTGTGTTCAAGATCCGTCACAATTTCATGAAATTAGCCTTGGAAAAGAGAAAGACGAGGTAGATTATCATTAATTTCCTTTGATAATTGAAGGATAAAAGGCCTATGTCACAAATTCATGCTGAAGATTTTTAGCAAAGGCTGTAAATAGAAATTACGGTTACCACCACACCTTAATTAAATATCAATCAGCGTAATTTTGTGGAAAAGCTGCGTAACTCTCAAAAAATGGATAGAAGCTGCTATAACTGTAAAATTCCTGCCTCGCAAAAATGTAGTACACGTGTTTCCGTGTTGGGGCTTCGATAATGACTACGAAATCTGATATAATCCTAGAGACGGTGGCGTATGATGAACAATTACCATTCGGATAATCTGCTGGATCCAGACAGACATATATAATTTTACGAATATCTTACCGGACGCTTGCGACTGGGACGCTGCTTCACGTTCTGAAATTTGTTCGGGAGATCTAGAACCATCAGGTCTATCAGACTCTGGTGATTTCGGAGGTGACTTGGCCATTTCTTCTGCCCTTCGTCGTTCTTCCTCATCTCGGCGGCGTCGATCCCGTTCACGAATCTCAAACTATAAATTAAACATACATTAATACAATTTTAGCGGCAAGGAAACAACATATCACATACCACACAGTTATTTTCTCCCCAGGGCGAGTTACTTCACTCGTTAAAAGTATTTCGAGCTGCCATGGTGGACACATCCTAAGCGTAATTCAATTCAAGGTTGTAGAACCGCAACTAGTTGTGTAAATTATTAGAAACTATGTCAGTTTTCCCAGTCTTAATTCCTGAGCTAGCTTGTGAAAATCACGAGTGTTATCTTCAGAAGATAGTTCTCTCCCTCCACAAACTGTTAGTACGTGAAAATATAAAAATTTTCGAGTAGGTATCCATTCAAATGCATCTCGTTTGTTTTCTTAAAGTGCGACGACGCGGAACAAGTGCTCTTGAATTGGTTAACTTGTGAACTTGGAGAAAGACATATCGAACAAATAGATTTAGTTGTGCAGTGAACACTGAACGCTTAGGTTGAGGTACTCACTGTTAGTCTTGGAGAACAAAATTAATAACGAATTGAAAAGAAGATAAACAATCACCATTTCATAGGGACCAAAGCAGGCCCCCTCGCGGCTCAACCTGTTTTCCTGTTCCCTTATTTCCAGCTACCATATAATGATTACATTTTTAAATAGATATGTTGTAGAAACATTTCATGCGCTTCCGTCCCATTATTCTTTGATACTCGTTATTTAACGAATACATCGAAGCAGCACGTAATAAGTGTAGTGACTGATTATGTGTGATGATAAATAAAATTCCCAATGTTATGCTTACGGTAGTTAGTCGTTCTAAAGCTGTAAATCGCTCTTCCTGGGCAGTGGCTGACTTTTCGAAGGCTTCGTGCTTCTTGATGAGATTCTCCACCTCATCTATTGTGTAGCCCAAATCAGAACTGAGAAGGTAAGGTTCTTGAGCGATGAGCCATGCCTCGGCAACAGCTGCATCTCGGGCAAACTGGTACACTTCGAGAACTATAAAATGCAGAATCGTTAGTTAATTCCGATGACAAGTATACTTAACTGCGCCACTGATGCTGAGCTTAGCCAAACTTACTGAGTTGTAAATGTTCCCAACGTTCCTCCCATCTATGCAGCATTGAATTTCTTTGGTTAGTGAGTCCGACGACTTTCTCCTTGATCTAAAAAGAAGGTTCACCATTCTGTTCAGCATAAACGTATTCGGTGGGCATACATATATAACAATTTAATTTGAATTAACATTTGAAATACCTCGTTAGATGCGTAATGGCTTCGACCGAGTAGTTCCTTGCCGAGTTTGAAGCATGCCGAAAAATTGTCTTCTCTGGCATCGACTTCAGCTTTCAGGCTTTGGTGATTATTCATCAATAGTTCCACTCCACTTACATCCCTATAAAACATTAGAATGATGCAAGGTGAGTCTTCTGAACCCTGCAAAGAATGGCGGTTTGGAAGGCATCATATAAATCATTTCTTTTACCTTGGTTTTTCGGATGTGTTCATCTGAATTATCACGTCGTCCATCCACAACATCAATGTACGAACCATGTTGAAGAACTTAAACAGATCGCCTGTATCTCCGAGTTTCTGTTGGCGCTCTTCGCAAAGGCCTGAAATTAAATAAAATCATTATGTCGACTACTTGTACGATGTAATTAATTAAAAGTCATTATATGATAAAGCTGATAAACATCGCACCTTGAAGGTTTCTCCATGCATTGACGACTTCAGCTTCTCTGTTGGTAATTTCCTTCGCTTTGTCTCCAGCATAGGCAGCTTGCAATTTCCTCGAGTCGTCTTGAATTTGGTCGACCTGATCAAGATGGTTGTATTATTTACAAGTAAACAACACATAATTACTAATACAACCATATTAAACAAATAGTGTCTGACAGTACCTGAGATTGCAACGTTTGCAAATCTTGCAAGAATTGGATGTGCTTTCGCTGAAGTGCAGATACAGACCCAGCATCTCGCCCAACTTCATCTGGCAGAGCTGTTTGTTTCTCAGCGATCCTTCCTAAGACGTCCTTGCAGTCGTGGAAGAACTTGTGGAGTTCCCTTGAAGCCTGAAGCATCTGAGTTCTAGTATCTATCAGTTCCAACAAATCAGCCCAAGCTTCATTCAATCCATCCTTCCATTCAGCTATGGTTGCCGCATCGGAATGCTTTGCGGCGATGAGTCCATCAGCCATTTCGTTGACAATTGCAACACGCTCGTTTCCAATAGATTCGGTATCTCTGGCGAATTCCTTGAATCGTTCCCACAGCATGGTGACGTGATCATAGTCCTGTCCGAGTTCGTGGCTGCTGGCTACAACCTCTCGTTCGGCAATCCATTGTTCCAAGTCATCAACTTCACGGTTCAACATGAAAAGTTTCAAGGCTTCCTCCAATTTGGATCGTCTTTCATGAGCCAAGTCCTTAAGACCAGCATAAAGCTTGTCGACTTGAGCTTGCTTCACACCGATGTTGTCAGATTCGGGGTGCTCTTGCATTATCAACTGCCGTGCAGTTTCTCCCAGTTGTCTGATGGTGTCCGCATAGTCGCTAACAGCGTTTTCCAAAGCTTCGTGCTTCTTGATAAGATTCTGAGCTGATATCTCATCCTTGCCTCGGTCCTCGGCCATCATGTACAGTTCTTGCTCAGACATCCAGGCTTCAGCTTCAGATGCATCAAACAGGTATTGTTGGGCGCGCTCAGATTGCAATAGTTTCTCTTTCCTGAGTTGCACAGCCTCCTTAAGTCCTTCCCAGTTCTTCAGGAGCTCAGCATTTAATCGATTGAATTCATCAGCATCATGATGTTCTTCATCGATCAACTTCTGACCGTTTCCAACTATGGTGTAGATTCTGGGTTCATGGTGTTCGATTTCATTACGAAGAGATTGGTTCTTCTTCTTCAGAATATGAACATTATACAGACTATTTCCGAATTCAGTGGAAGTAGCCAATGGCATTTTCTCTTCCACCCACAACTTCTCATCTTCAACATCCCTTCGGTATTGGAAGGCTTCCTTCTTCTTTTCGAGTTGATTTTTCCTACAATTAAGCGCAACAACCGTTTACATTGGCTCACTTAGCTAGAGGCGATAATGCTCGAATATTACGGAATTTTACCTTTGTTCTAGAGGCGCCTTAAGTTTATCGAATCGGTTTTCGACGACTGACTTCTTCGCAACGATTTCTTCAACCTTGTCTGGATCCAATTGACGAAGGTATTCGGCTTGACTCTCCAATTCGGTAACTTGCTTGGCTTTTACAGCCATTTGGGTCTCAATCATCTGAGAATAACAAATGACAATATTAAATCTCCGTATTACGCATAAGCCAAAGTGAGGGCAACCACAAAGTACGTACCGATTGCTTCTGCATCAAAATAGTGACGGAGGCTAGATCGTTACCAAATTCATTGGTCTCGATCTGTTTCTCTAAGTCATTCATCCATGTGTCAATATCATCCACAGTTTGCTCGTACAAGACTTGGCGGTTAGCATCGAAAAGTCGTTCACCCTACAGAAACAAACACATAACCATAGTTTAGCATTCAAACCAAAGTGTGGAGGAACTTCAGAGTGTGGTTAATTCAGCAATATATCTCACCTTTTCTTTAGTGTTTCTTTCCAGGTCATCAAAGTTTTGTTCGAGTTCATTCACTTTGGGCTTAATAAACTGGGAGAATTCGCGTTTCTGCGAGACAAGATCGTCAGCCGCTTCTTGAATAGCGACAAGGCGATCCTTGTTGGATGCGATTTCAGCCTCGAAAGCTTGATGGCGAGTCCATTTGCTGTGTACGGTCTTGGCGCTTCTGTAGGTTTCATCCTGAGCGATAATACTCTTCTCCTGAACCCATGCTCCGAGTTCTTCGCAGTCCTGCAAAAAAATAAAGCAACGCATTTCAAATCACGGCTTAAATCCACTGACGTATCTCGCATAAATAAACGATATCCAAACCAATCGTACCTGCAAGAATTGATGCAACTGCAATTGATCCTTCAGTTTGTCCATCTGTTCTAATGCCTTGGCTTTGTTGGCATCTCGTCTTTCTTTGATGCTGTCGGCCTTCTTGCCAATCTTGTCCCCTTAAATAATCATTAGTATAAATCAATTGAGTTTTGTTCTGTATACGTTCAAACTAGGATTAATTAATTGTCCTGTACACTTACCTTGTTGATGTCCATCTCTAACAAGTTGAGAGGCGAACTGGATTACGCCATCGATCTTCTCGTCATTAGCGTCCAAGGTTGTGAGAAGGGCTTCATGTCGCTTGATAAGGTTCTCTGCTTGTTCCAAGTTGGACTAGAAATTATTCAAAGAGTATATTAAGTCCTGAAAAACTCTTCAATCACAATTAGCTACGATGATGCAATTTCAAAGACAAAATTACTCACGGGAGTTTCATCCTTGGATAAAATGTGTTCTTGCTGAGAAAGCAGGACTTCCGCTTGTTTTGCATCGCGCATGAAGATTTGCAAGTTGAGAGATTCTGCGAGGAGTTCTTGACGGTTTCCCCACATCTGTCGCAATTCATCCCATCCGTCTTTCAAAGCCTTCAGGCGCTCTCTAAGGAACATATATTGTGGATCTTCCAATGTAGAGGGTTCCTGAGAGCAAAGTATGAAACATTACAACAAAATCCAAATTGGAAAATGCTTTCAGATTATGCATCAATAACGCATGTAGAAGAAATACTTACGGAGAATATTCTTTCACCATAATCCATCATCTTCTCATAATCTTCCACATAGTTCTCGATTTCATCCTTGATATTCTGGTGCTGACTAAGGAGTCTTTCAGCATCGGCAAGACTGACGGGTTCATCTTCAGAGGCAATGTTGGTCTGAGTCTTGGTCAACCATACCTGGAAGTGGTCCAAGTCCCGGAGGAAACGATGAAGATCACCGGCCTCTTCCAATTTCGCATCGCGATCCTTCAACTAAAATACAAAGAAAGCAAATGTTAATTTTCACTAAACAGAATAACGTTGTTCCAACAAATCTTTCGCTTATATTCTTACCATCTGAGTCAACTGATCCCAAACGCTTCGGATTTGTTCGATTCGTTCGCGTATGAGTGCAGCTTCTTCCGGGTGTTCTTCACTAATACGTTCGGCTTCCTTCTCGAGGGCATCGAGTTTCGCTTGGATAGCGGCTAAATCTCTTTCCATTCCGGAAAGTCGTCGCTACGTAAAGATATAAACATATTAAAAATATGTCAGGACTCATTATCCAGGGCTACTCACCATGAATGTTTTGTAATTGTACCTGTAGAGTCATGATACCAGTAAGGTCCATTTCAAGTTCAGCAGTTTCTTCAAGGATACGCTTTTTGTCCTCGATCCAGGCAATGGTTTCTCTGCATTCGATATGGAATGTTTGGACTCCATGCGCAGAGTTGAGTTCGTCTCGTTTACCTTCGGCCTTCTCTCTGAGTTCGGACCATCTTGAGTTGAGTTGGTTTTGGCGAGCAACAATTTCTTCTGAGTTAGGATGCTCGACGTGCAATAGCTGCCTGGCTAATTGGTTTACAACAGCAACACGGCTAGCATTTGAGTTCATTTCCTTCTCGAATCCATCGTAACGATGTTTCAAGATCTCAACGTCTTCGATGTCCTTGGCAGGGACCATGGTGACCAACATACGATCCTTTTCGGCAACCCATTGTTCTACACCTTCCGCTTCGGAAAGGAGCTTGTAGAGAGACAAGGCGTCTAACAATCTCTGTTTCCTCAATTTGGCGAGTTCTGTCAATTCCTTGTATCGGCGATCGATGCTTGCCAAACGTTCAACAACTTCAGGGCTATCACGATCTTGTTCTCCCAACTGTTGAGCTTGGGAATGAAGGGCTTCGATGGTGGCACCGTACTCATTCAATTCATCAGTGACGTCATCGTGTTTCTTCAACAGAGACTGTACATTAGCCTCATCACGTCCAACATCTTCTGAAGACACTAGTCGGAGCATATCAAGCATCCATGTGTCCACGTCATCGGCATCAGCAAAGAATTGGTGATAATCGACAGCCTCTGTCAGGCGTCTCTTCTTGTAGACCTTAAGGTCGTTCAAGTTCTGCCATAGATTCATGATCTCTTGCGTGCGTTCCTGAACTTTTTCAGCTCCGAATTGTTGCTGGTCAATCAAATCTTGTCCAACGCTGACAACAGACATAAGTTGCGGTTCGTGACTGGCGATATCATTCTCCAACGCCTATAACCACAAAAAATTATGTGTTACCATAACCATTTGGAGAGCGGAGTATTATTGACATCTGTCATGCTACCCTACGAGTATTCATACCTTTTGTTTAGACAAGAGCAGATGTACAGTGGTCAAGTCATGACCAATATCTCCCTGAGAGAGAATATTTTCTTTCTCCTTGATCCAGTTCTCTTCCTCTGCCATGTCCCAGTAAAATTGCCACAACTTCCTGCTTTCTTCCAGCCGCGTTCTGCGTTCCACGGCAAGCTTGACAAGTTCAGCATAAGCTTCTTCCAGTTGCTGGACACGTTCCATAACAGCATTGGGATCAGCTGGCCGGAAACCTTCCATTCCTGGCTCGACATCCTCGCTTATGAATCGCTGGGAGTTCTGAACAACTGCTTTCACTCTGTCACCCAGAACGTTAATGTCAGCTTCAACCAGAGAATGTTTCTGTAGCAAATCTTCCACTCCCATAAGATGCTTGCCATAATCGTCTGATAAAAGACGCATCTTGATTTCTTCCATGGAGTCCAGAATGTATAACATTTCCTGTGAAGAACCATACAAAAGAATGCGTAAGAATAACTTTACAAAAATAACTTCCGCCACCGGAATACAAACCATTTCCGAAGTTTCACAAACCTGGAATCCCTGTTGCAACTGCAAAGAAGCTTCCAGTCTGAGACGACGAGCCCGCAACAATTCAAGTAAGTATTCCCACAATCGCATGACATTCTCTCGTCTAAGGTTGATCCTGTCAATGTCATGGTAATTTTCAGCTTCCAGTTCCTGGGCAACCGAAACAACAGCCAAGACACGTTCTTCGTAGGCAAATATATCTGTTTCAATGGCCTCATGTTTTTTAGCTGCTGCCTCAACGGCTGGTAAGTCGAATCCAAAGTTATCTTGAGAGACGAGACGCTGGTTCTCACTCAACCACGTTTCTCTCATGCTAGCTTTCCTATTAAATCTAGCAGCCAACTGTTCCAATTTCTCTTGACGAATCAATTCTTCTCGAAGTGCCAATTCACTGAAATAAAAGCCATGTTTCATTACTTCAAATGTCACAACGTGCACATCCATCCTCATTTCTCTTCATGTTTCTGTATATCTTACCGCTCGTGTTCAGCCTTCTCTAGTCGTTCCCATGCCTTGTTGATATCAGAAATGAGTTTTCCTTCACGTGGAGTATAAGGCTTTTGGTTATTGGCTCTCATCCTGGATTGAAGAGTGAAAAGCAAAACTTCCAAGTTTCCTTTTTCATCGAACTTGGGTGGTTTGTCCACTGTTCTATAGTTGTTGAACTGTGCCAACTGTTGTTGCACTCCGGTCAAAGAGTTGGCAAAATCGCGCTCACCCAAAGCGTCAATAGTGCCCTCAATCCATCTAAGGAGATCTGAAGTCAATCCCTCGTATTCCTTGATCATTCGGTCATTTTCCATAGCAATACCGACGACCTGTTACGAAGCAAAACCCAATCCATTACCGTTAGTTGAAGTTTTTAACGAAGTCATTGAATCCAAATATACGAAAAAACGAAGTGATTACCTTGCCAATACGCTTTCCTTGTACAGTTTCCTGTTTCAGCTTGGAGAAGAAGTGGTAGTAGGTGACAACATAGGTGATAACAGATTTCTCATCTGGCAATTCCACGAAGACATCCTCAGCATCTAGCAATTTGGTCAATCCCAATTTGGATTCCGCAACGTTGAAGGCATTGTTCAAGTTATACATGGCGTTATTGTTAGACAATTTTTCATATTGGATAAGATCCGGTCGGTGTTTATGAATAATGGCATTAAATGCCAATCCGTCTCTCCAAGATGTTGTAAAGTTGCGAATATTCACATTATTGTAACCCGCGGTCTTCATTTGACACCACAAGAGGAGGGCATCCTTAGCTGATTTTGTTTCTTTGTTATCAACGACATCCACAGTAATGTTTTGTATCTGTAAATATAACCTTAGTTTAACATTTCTCCCTCTCAATCAACAACCTCGTCACACCATGCACCCACAATATAACACCACCACCTTATACAGGAATGCAGCAGATATAAATTTTTTAAAATGACTCAGAATAAAGGAAACAGAAGAAGGAAGTTATGTTTGTTAAATGGATTACGCGACTGGATTAGGTTAGAGCACATACACCAATTGATCTGAAAGCTTGACTCCGATTTAGGAACAAATTCGGCATCTTTTTTTTCAAGTACGGTTTTAGGAAATTCCAATCATAATTAACTGACTCCGCATACGCTACAACATCTGGATCGTCGGTGAGGGAATAAGAAACAATATCTTCAAACTAAAGAGGGAAAAGCACCAAAAACAAAAGCAAATGTGCAAATCATCATTACAAATACGACAAGATTCACATAAGCATCATTAGTTGCAGCTGCAGGACTAAAACTATAAAATTATAATCCATATAGTATTTCATCAACAAGTCCGCACCATGAACTCTAACATTAAAACCCAATGCAATAGAGTAATTATTATTATTTACAATTACAAAGTTCAAGCCAAAACGTGCTGTACAGATTGTACAGTAGCATTTTCCATAAAGAATTTACATTCCAACTCATTTCACTTATTGTTATTACAGGGACTATAGAGAGTGGATTAACATAATCAATAAAGCTACCCCGCATGAATACAGTAATTATCATACCTGGAAGCGAAGAATTATGGTCCAAATAAGACCCAGAGTAAGTCTGGAATTCCCGTCAACAATATCATGAGAGCCCATATTCTCTAAATGAACACGTTGATCTTTAAGAAATTGTAGCGCTTTATCTACATTTTCTAGGCAGTGAATCCTCATTTTTCCTTTTGTCGGACGGGGCTGGAATTCCATAAAATCATGTTACTTACACATTCGAAAACTGTTTCATATCTTTCCATGCTTGATTAAACTAATTCATTCACGACAATGATGTATGGAAACTCACCAAGCGTTCCCCAGATAAAACTTCTAATAATTTTAGTAAGTGTTTTCCATCTCGCAAATCCACGTACAGGTCTCCGATTCGGCAAGATACTCGAACCAAATGGGAGTTGACCCATTTTGTAAACGTCTTCTTTTGTACAGTTTCTCGCTCGTCTAAAAATCCAATGAAATTAAATTAACTCCCTCCATTTTGATTCCTATTCGCGGTTATCATTTACTATAAAAATCATCATGTGCACAGGAAACGGTCCGGTAAAGCCCCAGGAAACCACACGAAAGCACATGTGTTCCAAACACATTTGCCTTTCCCCTGCTACCAATTCTAACTTGACCGCATAAAAAGCATCTTTCTTTATTGAACAACTGCGGTAATTCCCAGCTTAGTTCACACATAAGGTCACTTAAACCTAATTAATTTGTGCTCCGTTCCCAGCCAAAACGTTTACAAACCATTCAAAAGCCGGCACTTTCCAGCTTTGGCTACACCTCCTCAATTTCTCACCTTTAAGACTCCGAATATGTCTTTCAAAGACAACGTTCTCAACATTTTTAAGCTCTTCCTTGTGCATAGCTTCAACCCCTCCATTTTCATAGGTAAAGGATTTAACTATCGAACTGAACGGAGAAAAAGCTCCTCCAGGAGTCACACTATCACTTTCTCTATATCTATCACCAAACGCCGGAGAAAACGGCGATCCGTCTGAGGAACTCACACTGAAATTTTGGGGCAACGGACTTGGAACTGGCGAAGGCCCCGCCGATGACACCGAAGACGATGCCATAATGTCACAACTACTCCAAATATCCTACGGAATTTCTATTCTTTCACAAAATTTTAAACACAAACTATCACAGCAACATTCACAAATCCACAACCTACCAACATCCCTTAGCCTACACCGCTAATCTAGGACTGATTAAATTCACAGGGTGAATACAACAGTACGAATAAACCACGGAATTATTATCTCCTTCCCGCATGTATGCACCGCAATTCTGACCCACCCATATACTCCCCGCTTCCCATTCCCAATCCCACACAATTATATTTCCAAGTCAAGCGTAGAAGGACAGGAAGACATGAGTTTTAAGTCTCAGCATATAAAACTATTTGCATAGATGGAGAGAACTATGAAATCCTCCATAAGTGTCGCCCCAACTGGAGATAAGATATTAATTGTGTTTTTCATTCCCTTCTCAACTATCATAACTAACCAACAACTTCCCTCCTTATATTCTCTACTAGATCTAATACTATCCTTCCCCATATTCTATATCTAAAACCGACCAACCTAGTTAGTTAAACCAAAGCGTTAGACAGGCAAGCCGTGCCGGTTCGCATCCACATACACCGGCTGTCAATTCAATCAGCCCAGCAATATCTTCACAGTTGTCTTTGTTGACACTACATAAATAGAGTGAATAGATATCTCATATTGTTCCTCTCGTGGGAGGGGGAATTGCAATGAATAAAAATAAAATCTCTGCCAAAGCCGACATTACTGTGGACGACACAGGAACGAGAGCGGATTCATATTCCCGCTTAACTTACATGCGTACGACGTATTTTCAAACCATTCTTTATTATCTTATGCACACTTAAACCGCTTCCTTATCTCATCTGCTTCGTTAACCTTCATATTTTCCATCTCGTATAAATCCAGACCGTAAATAACATAATTTTCAGCATCATACCTTTCTTCCTTTAAGCTATTAATGAAGTAACTATAGCTTTTCCAGCTAACTCTCCACATTCGTCATTTCAAAATATTCGTGCGTATTTTTTGCACGGCCAGTAAATTTCTCCGCTTTGCTGACATAGTACAAACGAGGAAGAAGCAATTACCACACAGAATTGTCAATCACCACAACCTTTTCCCCACCCTGTCCTATTAGCCATTAATTTTAAAACTAATTGCTCTTTCCTCTAGTATCGTCAACAAGAAATATGATGCTTTGACAAAACGCCACTACGTCGGCTCACTATCTTCGGACCAGCTCATCAGCCTGATAAATAACCTGCTTCTTGCTATAGTCTTATCATCTTCAGTATACCTTCTCAACGTACATGCTCAATTCATTCCACAGAACTCACACATTCATATTCGCTCCGTAAATGTAAGTCGGTTCGGTAATCTTCATTGCAGGGACATACAATATCCTACTACTCTCAAATATCGCAAGGCAACGCATATTCATATCAATGGATGTCGGGGAAAATCATTGTCTTAAATTTTTAACCGAGAGTTATACTTACAACTTTGTAGCGCTGCATCGTTTATGTTTTCGCTACAGCCTCCGTATCGAATTGCTTGAAAGGAGCAGTCCGATTCTACACGTCATCATCACTACTTATCCACTAATCTCATTTTGTAACATCATCAAAAATCTCATTGTCGACAAGTTTACTATAAAACCCTAGACCCACTCTTCAATTTTAGACAATGGACTGCCCCTACACCTTTCAATATTTCTTGTCTGAGATTTCGTCGCTTTGCTAAACGCCTTCTTCATCACATTTATTTACCGTTACACAGTCCGTCATTAACCTCTATTAAGGAACCTCAAAAGTAGTCTGATTCATCTACTCAGGACTTGTTGAGCAGTCTGCACAGCTACAACTACCCTTGCAGTAAATTAGCCTCAAAGCAATACAAAATTCTTCCGCCCACCGGTACATTTTTTTCCTTGGAAAGATTTCATCAAGAAAGAGCAGTTTCATCCTCTCGGGTTCTTCCTGCCCTAATCTTACATTACTGTCTACCTCTCAAGTTGTCCGTTAAGTTTGTCTACTGCATTTTCCTCTCTTCTTTCAAAATTACTGAAACTTGCATCTCTCTATCTCTCTGCCTAATTTCTGACACTTGCTATACAATCAAATGCATTCGCACTTCATCAAACAGACTGTTTCAGTGGTATCATCTCGTCCTCGGACTAACAAGTCCAAGACCTGCCGCACACTATTGCAATCTCACTGACTTGTGAACATAATCAACATGAATCCTCCTATTATCCTAATTCTGTCAACATTTGATTTACATCCTTGCGCATTCAAATAAGAAGAATCGCCGGCTCTGCCGCAACTTTAACTCTGTTTGGCTGCAATGTTGTTTTCCGCCAAGCTACAATATGTACCACCTTTCCAACAGCCTCTGTCTTCTTTACTATCCCGATTTTCGCCAATGAAGCGGAGATAAGCGCATTATCATAAGACCCTGTGAATTCTTTTATCCCTTATCTATCGGCAACTTTTCAACCATACAGTCTATTACTAATGAGCGTGATTCGGTGTACTACAACAACTGATCATGCATGAAATCTTCGGACATTGCCTTTGCACCAATTATCTTTATCAGTGTCCCAGAAAATTACCATTATTCAAATAAGCCTAGCTCCCATCCATAGAATAGGAGTTTCCAGCCTTTTGAACGCTTTAAAATAAAACTTCTCAATGTACTTCTTCTACCTAAGGCTAGGCTATACTATTTTCTACTCTCTGTGCTCACTTTACTTTCAAGTAACTCTGAATACTCTAAAGCAGCTTGCATGACATCATCCCTTGAAAAGTGCAATCCTCATTGTTCTCCCACAATATTTCCTCCTAATCAGCACCAACAAGGAAAGCAAGCCAGCAATAACAAGCTCTATATATTTCAATCTACACCAAACAGCCTTGCATCTATTCTCCAATTCCTCATACACTCTTCCTACTATCATGTACCATACATTTTTGTCAAACATCAGTTTCTCTGCCTATAGCATTACAAGCCTCTCGACAGATTTTTGCACATTTGCAAATTAAACAATGCATTCTGCTCTCTATCTCCTCCTTTGCAAGTCTCTGTCTCCTAGTCTTCTCAGACGTCATCATCAAAAATACAGAGCAAAAGTTGAGTCAATGTGTATTGCACATGCTCGTCACACAAGTCAAATTATATTTCACAGACACAAAAGGTAACATAACATCATTCATCCTCAGCTAATTCCTACTTATTTTAAGTACAAGCTTATTCTTTGCTAAAACACGTTGCGGGGACTTTATTTCCAAAAGATTAAAAAACTCTGTACTTCCTCCCAATACTTTCATCTATACATAATTCTGATTTAGTACGGGCGCACTCTCCCGTCAATCTTAAAAACTAATCTGTTCCAAGCAAATTCAAAACCAGGAAGAAACAGATAGCTCATTCCATCTACCCGCTTGCATTTTACATCTTCCTCCAACAACACGATCCGTGATCATGAATTAAAGAATATCCGATAAAATACACCCACACGCTTCCCGGCATGCAGCGAATTCTCTTGCTCTTCGGAAGAGCCTCTTCCAAGTTGATAACATCCTACACGAATACCTCCTCGGTCACTTTTGAAGCACACATCCAAGTCTACTTCACTATGAAAAGTTTTATTCAATTCATCCTTACGTTTTTCAAATTCTAATCAATACCTGATCTGATGCAATCCTCAGAGCAATGTTTTGCAACACACGCTCATGAAATATATTCTCATATTGCTGCTCCAATCTCCAATACACAGTCTAGCACTGTATGCTGGTACAATATTTCATACAAGTTCCCAAACTTCCTCATCTATATATACGTAACGTAGCCTAAAGAAAATTCCAATTCATACTAATATTTCTGTATCAATACAGGGCCTAGAATACAAAATATTCCACATCATCTTTCACTATCAACGTACAGCTACGTATATGCTGTTGATTTGAACATTCCGAATATCTACGAATTTTCCCTCCTTTGTAGAGTAAATCTTCCAGCAAGTTCACCTTCTGTCCCTGAATCACGTCATACATAATTCTCAAATCATTGACATCGGCCACCATAAACCACAACTGGGATATCACAGGTAAGCTGCAGTAGCATTAACTTCAAATCTCAATCCGAGCCTTGGCCCAAAGCAATCTATTGCATGCGGCAATAAATCTGGAAATAAACTCGAAACAAAACCACGTCTCTTCCAAAACTTCAAACCCCAATTGGTTTCCTGTGCACACGATACGGCATCAATATTTAACTCAATCCCAACTCCCAAAACTTACATAAATGACATCATAAATTGATAAACGGGCTTTGATAATTTTATCATACCTGCGAGTGCTCTAATACGAGATCTTTCAAAGAGACGTGACGAGGAGTTTCCACCATCGTATTCCATTTCCTCTATGATGTCCTGTTGCAGGACAGGATCCCATCTGGGATTTACACTGATATCTGTAGTCATCTTGAAGTCTTGGTAGTATTATCCTCTGTAAGACCAAAACAACGTTTCATTAGCAACAATGTCATAAACATTTAACCCTTTCCTGAAATGTCAATTAGCTTTCCATCTGAAAATTAGCAATTATTTCAAATCGTTCATGATTCTATTCACAGCCAATCCTAAAGGTCTACGATTTTTACGTTCCCCGATTCTTATTCCTACTTTCTACCTAAAATCATTTATTTCTCCATCTTGACAGCCAGCCGGTCCGCCGGTACGAGGGAAGTTGAATAAACTTTTTCCAACTTCACCCTACAAACTCCTCCTCATCCTCTTCCGTCAATCCTAAAAGCATCGAATCGTATAATATTAGACATCAGACCGGTGTGGTATGAGAGATAGCAAAAGGTATAAAAGGAAGAGCCTCTAAAACTTCACCATGAGTTTCACAACACTCACAGTCTGCCTCCCATCCATCCGTTGATGAAAAATCGATCATCACATGCTATAAAACTCAGACAGAACATCTCAATCCATCAAAAACACACACATACATTCCATGACCTATTTTACCCTCTCCTCCAGCAAAATTTCCTCACTTTGTGTATATTCACTCTGATGAAACCTAAATCATACAAGCATGGATCGAATTCACTATTTCATCACATGACGACCTATGGTCAAATGGTCAGTTGCCTCCATTGCACTGGTCAGCAAGGAGTCAGCCGTCATTTTCCCACACATGTTTTAATTCCTATGCTACATGCAGTTTTCTTTAGTCGAGAATCCAGCAATAAATCACTTTCTCCTCCTGTTCCATCACTATGTTTACTCCACGACCCAACTCACCTTCCATCAAAATCATTAACTCAACTGCATCCATTACTCGAGTATTGTAAATAGGTCAAAGTCAGGTTAACAGACTAAAATCTAAAGCGTCAGCATAATCCACTCAAGTGCTTGCTCTCTTTCTAGCTCTGTTTGACGCCCGCCTGATGCACTCAAAAATTATGTCAGGAGGTGGTGGCTGGTGAATAATAACGCAGAAATAATATTTCCTCCTCTTCCACTCCTCCCTGCTAGCCTTCCACCTACCAAAATAACAATTCTTATCCCCCTCTTCCTCCCTCTCCCCATGTCACATTACCCGCAACCTTTCTTCTCCTTGAGTGTCCATTCCGAGAAGTAGAGTATAAATTCATGAGAAATATTCGCCAAAAATCTTTTGACATAAGGATGACAGCATGTAAAAGGATTAGCATCTCGACGATCTGGAGCCGTCAGCAGATTCAATGTGTCACCGGGAGTTTTACCTAAGAGATGAGAGAAACCCATAGTGCTAACTGAGTAACACAAAAATCCTATGAATGATTCCCAGCTACACCGCCTACTACCCGGGAACCTTTTTTCCCCCGGCTCCCTCCTCCACCATCATCACCACCACCCTCTTCCTCCTTTTCCTTTAGTTTGTGTACCTCTCAGGTCTTAGCCTCTCCGCCTCCCATTCCATTTTACCCGCTTCCCTCTTTTAAACTTGGGGCAACTAAACTCCATTTCTTCCCTCATCCTGCCATTTCCAAACCCATGTACATAACTCCTTCTAACAGAAGGCACAAAATAAACCCACCCTTTTCCCTTCCTTCCATCTATCCATATACTCATAGCTATGCTACAACCAGACCCCGTCGCCGCCACCACCAGTCTTGGTCCGACAAGGAGCAAGCTACCGAAAACAGGGAGAAAAAGCCCCGCGTCCTCAATTCCCAACAACCTCGCCAAGCAATCCCCGTATTGATTACAGTATCTCTCCTTATGTAGCTACTCTTCTCCCTGTCTACACTATGTAGCTACTACGCTAAGATACACTTCTCAAATCCTGTACTGTGCCCTCTCATCTAGGCTCCCGGCATATTTCTACCCTAGTTTCAGTAGTTATAACTTCCCGTCTATAAAAGAGCCACTTTCAGCCATGCCGTTTCCAGCAATACGTCTACCCGTCCCGGAGACCGGAGAGAGCAAACTAATACGTGCAACCTAACAAAACTCCTAAAAGCGGGAGAGGATACCAGTCCTACTTTTCACTACCCGAATCCAACACACATCTTCCTCCTTGAACTCACACCACATCTTTCCCCTTTTCACAGAGTTTGCTAACCCTGCTGCATCCTGGTATCCTGAAATGCCCGGTTCATAGATTCCGCCCATTCCCTGCTCCTCTCGCTTGTAGTTTTCTAGCTGTTGTTCTTCTCTCTTCTATTCTCCTATGTTATTACATTATGTAGGAGTAGTTGAAGAGCATTTGGGAAAATATACAAAATCCTCATCTTGGGGTTCTATGGTAATCAACTTGTCCTCTGTCTCCCTCCTTCTCCCTCCAGGCCTAACATCCTTCAGCCTACACTAACACCCATCCTCTACCAAACCAACGCCAGTGTCCATGAAGTAGTCCCCCAGTTTTCCATAATATTCAAAATGACAATGAGCAAAACCCTCCTTCACACCTAGTCTAGAATCTCGAACGTCAAGGAGCTTCTCCAGCCAGAGGTTCCAGACATAGAATAGACACTTGACTCGATTGCATGATAACAAGGCAGATCATATTTCTGGACCGACAACTAATTTCCACTCTTTCAATCATTCGCAAATATCTAGCCCGACATAGAAGACATTGAACCGCCATATTAAATTCGCCTCATCAGATGCAGAGACACTTTTCCTCCCTTGCATGCAGTTTCATTGCATTAAATTTACGACACGCGATTTTGTAAATGATGTGTTTCCTCTCATGCTGCCACTGCCACCCACAGATCCTACGTTTCATACCCCCTGACACCTCAATACCGCCAGGCTAATTCTCCCTACTCCTCCCGGCGTCGTCTTATCTTCTCCCCATTCCTTATTAGTTCAATCTTACGTACATATTTCGTATTTCTTTCCACCGATTTAACTGAATTCAGTCGATAATTCAACTATTTCTGCTTCAGCATCAACTTATAAGAACAAACGAGCCAAGACACACATGTTTCAATTCCCATGGCCTTCGGCCTTCTATAAAGTGCATATCGAAATCTGCATCACTTAACCACTGCTAGTCTTCCTATACTTTGACCGGATCAACTTTGTCCCCTGCATTTCTGCACGGAATGCTAGACTTGCACGTTCTTCAGTTACTGTAGCTACAGAATTTCCATTTTCTGTTATCTCCAGTCTCTTCCGTTTCCCATGCTAACTCCTGTATGTTAACCACATGAAAAAAACCTTCATGAGCTTTAAACACGCTAACTTAAACAGAGGAAGATAACGCGACAAGCTACTATAATAGAACCAGCCCTAAATCCATGCATCAGCAGATCAATATTCACTCATTCAATTCTAAAAGCGTCATTCAATCCATGCTATATCAATTCGACATTCAACAGTACAGTATATACCGTCGAACATGCAATACCAGTCTTCTAATTACAAAGTATGCCTGGACTATAACTACGGATTTCTACAAATATCCAAGTACCGAATTCGATTCAACTTCTCTGCCATCTCTGCTTCTGATACAACTTTCCAGATATGCACAACCACTAGCACTGTGATAAAATAAACTTCTGCTCTGTTATCACATAATTATTTACCTGCCAGACTTGTAGATAGACGCTTCTTAGGTTTGGTCAAGCCACACGTCTATCACTCGTTGTCTGAGTCTGACCATCTCGGTCAGTCTTAATTTTCTATCCTGCCTTAACTGAAAAATGGCAAAATTCAATTCATGGCGAGTCATATACGCCTTTACTTGTTCTTATTGCCTATGCAATGTCGTCTTCAATTCAAGTCATATGACCATACCCGGCATTAACCAGGACTGCTTCTGGTCAGCTCATCAAATCATATTACCAACCTGCGACCATCATTTACTAGCTTAGAGCCAGTGAAACTTTGTATACACGCAAATAAGAGCCAAACACGTCTCTTGAAAATGAACTGGATTCTTGTTTCTTCGTGAAGTTGATTCTATCAACTCACCGCATTTAAGTTAAGAAACGGTATGACTTCATTTGCGAAAATCAGCAGTAAGCATATCTTTCCTTCTATCTACCCCTCTTCTTCTTCATATTTGCAACCCGTTTCTTCAATAACCACAATAACGATCACCTCCGCGAAATAATTTCCTCTCATAGCTTTTGTATCTCCTTGGATTCAGAAACGTCACTGATTATTCTGCTACTCTCCTCTCCAGACAACAGAACAGTGTAGAAAGGACGCTTAATCGAGCAAGCAGCAGCAATAAGAACTTGATATTTAATTCACTTCGCCTCACAGTCATGTACTTTCATTAAACGTTCTTTTGAAACAAACACAAGCCTCAATGTTCCTCTAATTGCAATGACAGCATAAAATCTTATGACTTCATCAATAATACGGTTATGTCTCTCTAGGTTCGACCGTAGTACAAGTCAAGTAGCACTACTGGAGGTAAGCCCGACGTTCAACTGTTAAGTAAACTGCAACCCACTTGTACTTTGTTCGAAAACATGCTTGTACAAAGACAGCAAAGAAAACAAGCACATAACACAGGCAGGTGCATTAAAAAGCCGTGTCCACAAAAACCCGCGATTCAACTTTAAAATTCAAGCACCACCTACTAGTTGACCAATGACTGCTTGCAGTATTTTCCGTTCCCACCCTCTGCCCCTTGACCAGTCTCAGTCATCATCATCATCCAGCGATGCATCATAAGTTAACAATGAGATCATCATAAACATAACATTCTCGACACGAGCAACATAACAGCATATCAATTCATTTGCACAAAAGTCTTGCTTTAAACTTACAGCACAGCGCACACTTGCTTATCATCCCTATCCTTCATCCTCCTAGTTCTTATCCAGTGCATACTGCTTACTCATATTGAAAGAGGATTTTATTTAGTCATCACTATAATTCAAATCTAATTGACGGCTACCTTGGGACTTTAAAATCCTACAAGCGTCTAATCACCACCTTAATGACATAAACTCCCTTTAAATCATTGAATCATTGCAAACACTTGGCAGATTTTCCATTATTTAATGCAAATTTCCTCACATATCTCCCTCTTCTCTTCCTCCTTCCTCAAACCAACCATTTTTTAAACAATTATATGCATTCAACCCCTTCCCGCTAATGCTTGAGCAAACAATGAAGCAAACAATCACACATCCCCCTGCCCTAAGTGACCATACTTCCCTTACTCACCTCCTCATTCTTTTCTCTTACTGTCTCGACGTATTTCTTATTCACAAATCCTTTGCACATCACACCATCCTTTTTCAAAAACAATGCCCACCAAGGTAATTCATGTAAGAGAAGAAGCCATACATTTTTTAAACACACGACCGGCACACCTCCATGAAAAATAATAACATAGTATACCAGAGCGGTAATCTTCCTTTCCTCCGGCTGCATTCTCCAACCGCTTTAAGTGTTACTACTATTAATGCCCCTCCTCTATTCCAACTCAAGTTACACCTAAGCACGTTCTATCATCGTCACTAGAAGAATTGAAAATTCGTAATTCTCAGCGCGACCATCTCTCTACTTGCGCAGCCTGTACGTTGAAAGCTTAAACAGAGCCTTGAGCAGCACATGAAAATTATGCATGGTCTGTCATTTCATCCAAGCCTCTCAGCACATGTTCTAACTCTGACACACTTTGTAGCAGAATCAGCCATAAATTAAAGCCTAACGCGGTTAGCGTTTAGCAAAGAGTGCGAGCGATAGATGCCTTGCTTTACCGTATTCCAGCATTCGAGGTCTGATGATGTTTTCATCGTTCATCCTCAAGCCTTATTCGCCTGAAGTCTGCTCAACCCAACACAACCACTCACTCAGTTACCTATTCCACAGTTTGACTGTCCTTCGCACCCTTATAAAGCGTTTGACATTTTATTCATAATATGCAAGCTAGTCTTCCCACAAGTCATTGTCCTTTTTCAAGCTAACAGAATTAAAAGCAACACAGCCTTCCCTCATCATCATCAACCCAGACTATTACCGTCCATTAACCTGTCCTTAGATCTATAAGAGAGAAAAGAATAGCTAAGGAAATACAGGCACTAGCTAGCTTTACGCTTTTCAAAAATTCCATCGTAAAACTCAACGATCTATCCCTCGCATTTCATTACCATTTTCACGAGTAATCTGTACGAAACTCAAGGAAACCAACACACCTTTCTATTTCCAAATGCAGGATGCTTCAGTACCTGAACTATTCCCCCAACCCAAAGAAAATAAAATTCATAGCTAGGGAACACGCTATCGCCAAAAAGCAACGACAACATAATCCTTTCCAAACTTCAGGCACGCATTTAAAAGTCTACACTCGCTACCTTTTTGTTTTGACATCCGTTACTCGCGATTTCTTTCGGGTAACTTTCTTAGTGTTCATAACTCGCGCGCATTTATTAGAAATATTCACCTGGAATCCCGGGTTGATTAAAGAATTTCAAACATTCTCCAACCGTAGGTCTTAAGGTCCTTCTAACTAACTAACTGAAAACCTCGAGTAGCATTTAGGTAACTTGGATTGATGTGAAACTGTTTTAGGGACGATTTAAATCCTATTTTGAAACCCAAGAACCTTACTGTAAATTCAGCTCCGAAAATATTCCAACCCATTCCAGTCGTGCTCTCCATTAAATCATCATTAGCCGATTTTCTCAGAGGATGCGTTAAACTTGATGGCTCTTAGCAACTTAACTCTCCTAGCCTAAAGCTATTCGTAAACAGCTGCATATACTGTAACTTCAAGACCGCGCCTATATACATTCAGCATCATCCATTCATTCACCAACCGTCGGTTTGGTTTTCTTCTTGAGCTTTGTATACTTGAAAAAGAAGTAATTTGGATAGTCGGAATTCCACTATCCGCTCATTACCATTACCGTTAGCTCTTCATCTTGTGCCTCCTCCATCAACTAATTCAAGAGTACTTGCAACATTTCCCTAGGAATCACTGAGCACCAAAAGCCCAATGGAACTTACAGAACTAACAAACGTACGGACTGGAGGAGGAAAGCCACCGATAGATCCTTGCTATATGTCTCTCTTCTCCCTGAATTACAGACCGGACCTTAAAATAGCTTTTCCGTTGACTTATGCTTTTCTTCTCCTGCTTCCTCTTCCTTCATTATTCCTTGCTCTCTTACGTTCCTCCTAAAATATTTACTATCCCTCTCATGCCCCTTCCTCTACTTCAAACTAAACTAACCCCACCCTAATATTACACAGAAAAATCACCCTCTCATCCTCACTCCCAACACGACAATCATAGTCCACGTCCTTCCTTACACACGTGCTCCTGACTTCATTTGAAACTAACTGTATAAGCTAAATATCTATACAACTAAGTTGAGGAAGAAGAGGAAAGTGAATGAAAACTGAGCCGCATCTTTTGCTCCTTCTTGTGGTTCTCGTTAATATCCGACCCGCGTCACTTCCCTCTTCTCCAATCTAAGTAAGTTCCCTGTCAAACATTTTTCTCGGGCTCATCCACACGTAGAAACCGAACCCTTCATCTACATCATCCTCTTTTTCATTTTCAAACATAGCTTCCTAGATAAATTTTGAAGATGCGCTTTACGTACGTACAGCAGAGCCAAACCGCAAGTAACGTCACAAAAACTTTCGGTTTTGTATCTCCTGACGGCTCGCCGGGCAAGAACCGGCTTTTCAAACCGCGCCGCCCTCTCCAACGCCTTCTCTTCTCAAGTCTCTGTCTTTTCGAGCTGTCTGTCTACAACAGCGCGAACCCTGACTAACTGAGATGACGAATTGCTCTCCGTTTCCTACAGTTTATAAATAAACCCTGTTACGAATCAAAAAGTAATCACTTATCTGGCTTCATAGATTATGTCAACACCGACTCCTAAAACTCAGCCAGTAGCGGCGGCCGCAACAGTAGCGTGCAATCAAGGAATGCAATCCCGTTATTCTCACAGCAATCTCCCTTTCATACTCCATTCATCATCATCGAAATCCCGCCCCTCCTTCCAAGCAATGCCACACCTTTTTCACGCAATCAGGAGGATGTGCAGGCAAACTAAAGCAAACATGCATAACCTAAAACATCATCCTGAGCCTCGCAAGGAAACTTATATGGTCCTCTCGTTACCTTCCATTGCTTTGTATGATCATGTATTCCCCGAGCAGAAACTTAATTAATTCCATTTAATTAAATCGCCTCCAAGCTTATTAGTTGCACCAAATTAAAGGCTCTCTCGTGCTTCAGTCTGCTGAACGCATTGTGAGCAGCACAATATTCATGTGTACCAACTGTCAAAAACTTTCGGACAGGCACAGAAAGGCCAAACCACACGGGTCATGCGAATCACAACAAGACGGAATGTTACACAGATCTACGTCTGCCTCTTCTCAGGAAAACACAAGACTAGCTATAGTACCAAGTACCAAGTTACATCCACAGGATTCAAGATCCGCTTTGCTTAGCAAACTAATTTTAGAACTACACAACCAATGTCCAGAGTGGACTCACAGCTTCGGTCAGAATCCTTCAACATCAACATGTCTGCTATTTCTCCAACGAAACGAACTGTCTCTTCCCAGCCCGCAAGTTCAACATCCAGCCTCAATTTACCATTCCAATTTCGAGCAGTACGGTAACATCAAACAAAAGTTAAAGCAGCGCGGTCAGTGCCGATCTGTGAATGTGCGGTAAAATCTTGAACCTATTCCTCTGCAATTGATGAAAACAATAGCAATTTATGATTACATCTTGCAACATATTTTCTACGATGGGAATATTCTGAGGTCATTAACGGAAAATGATTTAAGCATCAATTAGAATGCGACATCACCCATACAAAGTCCGGTAGACAGTTCCAGGAATTTTTTTACTTTGTGATGAATTCTTTGGTTCATCCGTCTAGTGCGACATGAGTTTCATTGCTACAAAAAGTTTTCTACCTACAACTAAAGACGCTATTGGTGCATTTCACACACACGCCACACGCGAGCTTCATTACCGGTAACTGTGAACAGTTTCGAAATCGAAACTTTCTTCCTCGCCTGCATTATTTCACAGTTGTAAGTATTCCCTATCGGATGAAACAGGAACAGCTTAGTTAGTGCTCGATAGTCGATAGTATTTACTCACAGTGTACATGCTACTCGGGTCTCGAAGCGAAGTCAAGACTTGACTTTCCAATAACGAACCACTAACCAATGCAGCATGCTAATAAATACACTTACGTAAATTATTTTCTCCAAGTTTTTGCCAATGAGAAAAAAAGAGCATGGTTACACTGCAATCTGTGAGGATGATGCAAGCATAAAAATCTATATATTCACCACATCGAGCACATAGGTAAGTTTAGCGGTCCGAGGTTCACCTTCCGATTCCTCTATTTCCCATGGAGTTTGCTTTTCCACCCTTCGTTCCGCCACCTTTTTCCTACTCACTCTGCCCACAAGAGCCTAAGAAAACGCTAATGCTTTTCCTTGACCATTCCAGATTAAATGGCCCCTACAAATAGATTACTACAGAAAACACGAGCATGCACAACAACCGTGGCTCGTATTTCCTATTTTATGCATTTACATAGCTTGTTGAAGGCCAATGCATATACTTTTTTATTTTCTTATACGATTCGCCGGGTTACTACATCACGCACGAGTCTACAATCGGATTCTTCATTGTTTGGTCGGCGCTTTTCGCTTTCACATTTACTAAGAGCAAAGCCAACCTCTTCTTCCACCGCTCACCTGAGCGAATAACGACTTGGAACAGACAAGATTTACTGTACACGTCTGTACACTATTTGTAACTCTGCTAATAGACAGACTGACTGACCGTGAAATAATCCGACTACCAGCACACCAAAAGGGAACCACTACAGAAAAAAAACCATCAAAAAGTGCGTACGCTATTCCGTTTACAATTTCTTAAAACGCAATGTTTGTCCTACTCCTGCCGTTTAGCCCACCTTTTGTTTTATTACCTTGGAAACTTTTTATTGCTCACTACAACTCAAAGAATCAGCGAAGCCAAAAGAACCTTGTGAACACAGATCTTGAGAAACTCGCCATTAGTTGAGTGCTTAACGCACTCCCGAGACTAAAGTTTTTAAATTGATATTAACGCTACAAAATTCTGCACCGTTCATTTTCCAGAGTAGTTTTAATGTAGACATTTCTCTTGCCTCTCGTTCCTAGAATTTTAGCGTACATTTTGTTTAACGCATTGCATTGCAACGAATTTTTCCTCCTCGTTTACCCCTCCTGCCCTGGTCCGTCCTTGTTTCACTTAGTCTGTAGCTTATTTAAATGTGCCTCTAGTAAAATTCAAACAGCTTATTTCAACATAAATGCGTGCGAAAAACAAGGATCGATGATGAAGTTGAATCTACCTAACATAAACATGCTAACATGAAGCTGGCAGCGTTTAATCTTTCTTGCGTATTACCTGAAGAATCTCACGTGAAAACTTTTTAAATCATACCCGTCAACTAATTACGTGCGATGGAATAAACATGAAGATAAAATCGGCATGTTTTACCCATATCATAGCACTACAGCTGGGAACACCCGACTATACCTTCTTTTCAAGTAAGCAAATTCGAAGCTCATCCGCTCAAAGATAAAAGAGCGGGTGCAAAGTTTGTGCGACAGTTTCCCATCTGACAGCAGCGTAAATACCATGCTTGAATAGCACCAGAGTTAAGTTCCAATTTTCCGAGGAGTAGAAAAACTGTGTGAAGTCGAGATTAACTTTTTAGGAAACTGAGCGAACCGGCATCAAATATCGTGGAAACGGGTAAACTGAATACAAAGAAGTGGATGAGTTGGATGAGAAGGACTTCTGGATTCATACATGAATGAATGAATATCCAATTCAGCGCAGCGTTAGTACTTCAAGACATTTTTAGGGAAATGATGTTAGCGTTTGTCTCTCTTTGAGAACAATTATGCACATATGTCAAATCCTTCTTCGACGACCAATACCCTTCTCTCATCAAATCACATGCCTGCCAAACGACAGAGCAGATGAGAGAGGAGGCAAAAAGTTAAAGAGTCTAAACTAAAGCTACATAAGATTATAACCAGAGAATTATCAGTGAGGAGCGGGAGCAGCAAGTTCTACGCTCAATTCGCTTTACGTACGCTTCTCTCTCAGCCTTCGCATGCCATTAACATCATACCGGTTAGTTGCAGACAAAAACTGCAAAGTTTGCTTTAACCTTAGCACGGTTAAAGCTGGCTGCATGAATTCTAGATATTTCCTCCGTCTGTCTGACTCCCCTATTTGAATACATCCTAAGGAGGAATAATATATATATTACCTCCTCCTCCTCTCTCCCTCGTGTAGCCAGAGACTCCTCTTTCGAATGCCGGCTTTAATCTAGCATGATTAGCGACTTCCTCCGAGGAGAACTGTGCCGCTGTGCGAAAAATTCCAAGCGTGCATGCAAAGAGGCAGCGTTCCTCCTGTTAGAATTGCTCAGCAAGTTTGCAAAAACTAGCTGAGCAATTCTAACACAAGCTGACAAATTGCAGTCCTTTTCTAGCTCAAGTTATTGCAACTATCTCAGTCGAATTACTATTCCGAAAGCTGCTACATTGCCCATGAAATAATTTCCATGACAAATCCTATAAAATGAAAATAAAATTATCCCAGTGTAGCGAGACTACTTATCAATTTCCGTCTTGCATCTTGGGGACACATAATCATTGTATGTTTAACGAGACATCACTCAACTATTTCCATGTACAAGTTACACAACTAAATATTGAACCAGATCTTCGAACTAGTTGCACATACTCGATATTAACGCACCCTAACTGACACAAATATGGTTAACAACCTGATTTTTAAATGCTAAGAAACATCAATTTCTCATAGATACTATCAATCTCAGGCTGACACACAACATCATAACTATTTTACATACAATCATAATTCTGTAAGCGTTTCCAGCACTTGTTGCGTAGCTCATATTGACAATAGGAAGATTGCTTTAACGAGGACATATTGAGAATACTGAATCTGCTTGATCTTTACCCCTGTGAATATTAAATCCAACTGAAGATTTGTTAATATACTGGCACAGTAAGGGAAATGGAGGAAGAAGATGAAGAATGTGTAGGTAAAAAATTATGTACTAATATAGCAAAAAATTACAAACTTCACCCAATGATGATGAAATCATCAAACAATTCATCATTCATTCTAATAATAAGGCAAATAGGTGCTCAATTCTCTCCGACCTTGAACACTCCACAGCTAAGGTTTTACAAGGTTGTGGATAACTACTAGGATTGTCGGTCATCAAATCTACCCAACAAACGACACTATTTACATTCCTTCAAATCCTAGTAAAATTACCCCTCCTACAGATGACAGAGAAGCGAATTAACGAGTACAATTTCCAAAACCATTTCGTAAAATAGTAAGCTCCACCCCTTTCACAAGGATATAAAAATCCGACTTAAAAATCATTCCAGCATTTAACACTGTAGTTCCACTCTAGACTTGTCAAACCTGTCCTATAGTCCCATAGTTGCACAATACAGTAAGGAATCTGGGACCAATTGGCCGCTGTGGGGACCATTTGGCCGGGACCATTTGGACCCTGTGGGGGCCAACTGGATTTTCCATGCCTGAGCCTGGTTCAGTGGAGGAGCAAGGAATCATATAGAAATTTCTGCAGCTGCAGGATTAATAGGCAAACCAAACTCAAAAAGCCAGTTGCAATACCACCGGTACTATTCCTCCACTGGCACTTTTGGAACCATATTTGTATTGCTCGTATCTCAAAAACCGCTCATGGCATTTTAATATGCCTCGGCGTGAAAATTTGTTTTTAAACGGGGAATCTGATGGTACTAATTTCAGAAAATTTGGCCCATGCCCGTAGTCAGGAAGCCCGGGCAAACGTGCAACGGCCAAATTTTCAGATTTAGCTTATTGTTGATTGGCCAAATGTGGAACGTGGGAGGAGCTTAGAGCCCAAATGGTCCCCACAGGGTCCAAATGGTCCCGGCCAAATGGTCCCCACAGCGGCCAATTGGTCCCAGATTCCTTACTGCAATATAATGTAGTTGCTCAATTATGTTCCCACATTATTTTGTCGCCAAGCCTTAAGATGGGATTTAATCACGTTTTAAAAACGTCTGGGATGGTCGGTATTCTTGCTTCAATCCTTTTATGTAGTTGCATTCAAAATTCAATTATATATCTCCAATCTGACGGTTCAAAGGGAGAAGGAAAGTGTATATATATCTGCATAGTAATAAAAATAAATCAGAGCGGACATATTTCATAAAAACAGAAACATAATCCAATGCATCTCTTTCCCTTTGACCATATACAATCTCCCATCCAGAACATAAATCATGTTTAACATCATTTCAACAAGACCCCATTCCAATAATGTGTGTGTCTTGTCTCCAATGTAAAATTTGTGACTCACTCAACCCTCAGTTAAATCAACTTCAAACTTGATAGTGCTCGTTCCAAATCCTTAAAATGCTCCTTATCAGCCGGGATGCAATGCTGGAATTATCTTCTGATTCTAGCTACTCTTCTTATCGAAACTTGCTGGATTGCATGCACTGCTGCATAGTTTAATTCAGTTGTTGAATCTCAAAACATTCTGAACCTGAACAAACTCCTTCACAAAATAATTTCCGATGAATGAGAGGCGAGGCTTGCTTGGCTGTTGTCTCTTCTAATTCTTGATAAAACTGATGATAAATTCAGATTCAAAGTTAAAACAGATTCATAAACTGTAAATAATATTAAAAATATAATCAAAGATTGACGAAATACTTTACATATATAATCGAATTTCATAGTGGAACATCAAAGATGAACCGGATTAGTAATAATAGTTAACTCTGAGGGGATTATCATTAATTAAGATTTATCTAAACGTACGTTTCCCGTACATTAATCTAGAAATGTCTTCTTCTTGTTTTCCACACGGGTTAGATCATCTCTATAAATGTGGATTAAGTAACCTTGATGATTCCTCTCGTGCTTTCACGCTCACTCAAGCCGAGCCCAAGAAGCTATAGCTAGAAGTTAAAGGTACCACATATCTTCAAGTACAGTTGGATGGGACGAAAGAAAAAAGTTTGGATGCCAAACATTTTGCACACACCAAATTATAATTATTTCACACTATACATATGTAAGACTCACCATCATCATGAGAAAACTATATGGAGGGATTGCAAATTCTGCATATGATTCACGATTTTAGCGAAATCTACAATTAAACTTAAAGAGCATCATCATTTTCAACTCACCTTTGACTCTATCCAATTAATTATCACCGCGATCCTCCTTGAGCGAGCACGGGTAAACGGCCCTGGCGTAATTAAGAAGGCTACTAAATGCTAATTAAAGTAGCTGCTATAGGGTTTGAAAAGGGACTAACACTTGTCTAAATTTGGTAAATATTACCGACTTGAATTGGTAATCATGAAAAAAGAGAGGAGTTCAATTTCTTTGCTCTTCCTTCAACTATTTTCTCTCTAGTTGACAATTATGATTATTATAACAACACTTTGTTCATCTCGCACTCCAGATAATTATTTACAAGCTGATTAGATAAAGAGCACATTAAGAATCACAACAAAGTGACAAGAAAGAGCTGCGTGTTTTCCTGAAGGTGGAGCAGTCCAGTTGAGGTAAATTACACTACGCGCACAACAGTAGTAGTTAGTAGCTGCCCAAGTTAAATTTAGTTGCACTCGGTGGTAATAGCTGCCGTGTGGGTGCGTTAAAGTAAATTAAATTAAACCGATTTAACTTGATTAAGGCTTTGGATTTAAGGGAGGTGGTAAATTTAAGACTGGAGGAAAACTAGATGTAATTAATTAGGTTTCTGTATTCTCTAATCACAATTACACGCTATTATAAGGGAGAACTTGGAAATCACTGTCAAAATTTCAATTAGCTGCGAGCTATAGCTCCACACAAAAAGTTCACAAAACAGTTAACCGACAATGAATCATTCCGTTTTACTCACACAACGTTCCAGGAGAATAGCCGACAGAGTAACGATATAGGGATAACTTTCATATTTTATCGTAGCGAAATTTCGTTAATCGGATATAATATATTTGTAGGGAATTTATATTTTTAACGCCATTGTTAGTATTATATATATTTTCGAATACGAGGATAGGACCAAGCCCAACCAAGGCCGCTACTCAACTAACGCAAAGCTACGGTGAATAATTTAGCCAAAAGTCTCGTCCGCGTAATGCTTTTTCATAGCCTGGCAAAGCAAGGCTTCGTGCTTCCTGCCCACAGTCCCGTCCTTTAACATGGTGCGTTACGGGCGATGCATTGCTGGCAGAAAAGCCCATATGTACACACACAGTACTCGTGCGACAAACGACGGACCCCTCTCGCCTATTCATACAGTGCGATATCATCAGCAATGCACTGCATAGGCAAGATATGTATCCCATATGCTTTAAGCATTGGGCTAAAACTTCATGGCTTTTTCTCGATGCTCTGACCGCAGGTTACGTTAGTGCTACTGTTTATTAACTCTTTACGATGAATGTCTGTGCTGTGCGAACCAGGGCACTGGCAAATGTCAGAGGTATTTCAGCGAAGCGGTCGTGTTACATGTGTGACTGATGCAGCTTATCGAGGCTTGGCTGGTCCTACCCCACCTATATATTATCCCGTTCTGCATATGCTTATTGACTGTATATCCATTTAAATGCACCAAAGGATGAGGAGGCGACGACGCCGACACGCCCAGTTCGTGTCTCGTTTTTCAAATTCTGAGTCATCGAGTATCATGTGATTTAGTTGTTGGCGGGACACCGATGATTTCAAATTTCGTTCAATAATTTTTGAGCCAAAATAAAAAAACTTTTTTCTGAAATTATTATCAGCTGAAGCGTTAACGACAATCGTGTTTTGTTGAGGGCGTTGAGAAAATATTCTAACAGTACATCCTTTGAATTCGGTAAGTATGGGACGATTTCTTGATTCATGGATTTAATTTTTAACTTTGATGTCCTGTTCTGACATTGATTTAATTGCTTAAATTAACATAAAGACTGTGTATGGTGTAGTACTTTTATGGAGTTGGAAGACTTGGGAATTGTACTTGACTTGTTTAACTACCGTATAATATATTAGAAAAATACATTTATTTGCAGAAGACACTATATTTAACACGAAGATGGGAAGTTCGTGGAAGATGAAGAGATGAAATCGGTACTTAGTTGGAGATTTCACTAATATTTGAAGAGAAATCAATCCAGTGTAAGAGTTTGCAAGAATCAACATGTCATTTTTGCCATCGATACTCAGCCCAAGCAGTAGCGACTCGGGGTCTGGTGGCAACAAAAATAATCGGAATGCGGGAACGCCGGGTGCTAGTTCGCCAGCACAATTTAATGCAAAATGTAATTCGTATGAGCTCAGGGTAGTACTCAGTGGACTTCCTTTGGTCATTGAAAGTTTGTGTGGGTATGATAATAACTTGTTGGTGGGAACCAAGGAAGGGCATCTGCTCATTTACGAAGTCGTGATAGAAACTGGCTTCCTGACCCCTAAACCTGTTGGTATACATATAACGCATTCTAATAAACATTTCTCCAAGAAACCGATACTTCAGCTTGGTGTTATACCTGAACATCAAGTTTTAATAAGCTTGACTGGAGGTAAGTGGGAAAAGATGGATTAACAAAACGTGTAGCAACCAATCTGCTAGAGTTTTGTGCTTAATGTTTGACGTTTTGGTTTCCAGATAATGGCATTTCGGTTCATGATATGGCCTTGTATCAGTGTCCTTCCATTGCAACTATTGATAGAACTAAAGGTGCTACTTTGTTCTCTCTGGATATCCAGGTGACATGGAATGATATAGGTTCTAAAAGTCTTTGATGCTATAAAGGATTCAGTTTTTGTTAATTTTGGAATATGCAATTTCAGAGACAAAAATCACTTACTGGCAATCCAACGATCACAGTGAGAATGTGCGTTGTTGTTGGAAAAAGACTGCAGTTATTTTACTGGAAAAATAGAAGCTTTCATGATTTAAGAGATGACTTTTATACTCCCGACACCCCCAAAGCCATTACTTGGTGCACTGAAACTCTTTGCATAGGATTTAAGAATGAATATATCACATTGTCGGTAAGCAAAGATGTATAATGAAATTTTTTGCCTCGGAATACGCTATTAAGTTTCCGCTGGATGTAATGACTAGAAGCGCATTTTTAATTATTTCAGCTATTAACTGGCGAATCAAGTGAGTTATGTAATACTGGGAGACAGGGAGAAGCTATTATTACGAAGATATCAAATGACCGGTTTGCATTAGTACAAGATAAAAAGTGTATTTTGAAAAAAATTGAAGAGGACGGTGTCGACTTGAGAATTTGGACCGAATGGAGTGAAGTTCCTACTGCGATTGGTGAGACTCGGAATTAATTAGTAAAGCAGCCAAAATAATTATAATAAAACATTCCTCACGATATTGTCACGATAACTGGTTTAAGCTAAATTATTTATATTGCCTATTCCAGTTTACGATGAACCATACATTATTGGGGTTCATTCTGGCAAGTTTGTGGAAGTAAGGACGACAAACCCGAAGCTTCAGGTCGGATCATTCCATTTACCAACGACCACGGCAAAACTACTTACCCGCTCGAATCGAGGAACTGTGTACATTGCCTCCAATGATGTTGTGTGGTGCTTAAAGTCAACCCCTATTGATGCTCAAATCGACGCATTCCTGAAACAACAGCATTTTAAACTTGCACTGAGTTTAGCTGTAAGAATATTCAAATCAGTTCTTCCATGTAGTGCAATATAATCTCACTTGCGACTAAACGCAGCGCATAATTTAACTTCACGTGAAACTTTGATTTCTTTCAGAATGTTAGCGATGCGCCTGAAAGGGATAAAGCTGCGCTAGTCAGTAAAATCCAAATGCAAAATGCATTTCATTTGTTCTGTCGCAAAAATTTTGATGAAGCTATGAAAGTTTTCGAAAAGTTGGAAACAGGTAATGAACCTAGAATCGTAAGACCATACTACTAAACTTGTGAGTATGTAAGGGCTACTACTGAAAAAGTGATTTTTTTTCAGATGTACCACAAGTGATAGGGATGTTTCCTAATCTTCTGCCTCCAGAAGTTCAACAAAAGATGATCTATAACGGAAAACTGCCCGAGCTTGAAGGAAGTGATCTAGAGAAAGGACTGACAGCTTTACAAGGATTTTTGACTCACGTTAGTACTTGTTGGGTCAATCTTTTGTTTCTGGGGAAAGGGAATTAAAGCAAGTGCAACCATGAGTTGTAACTTATAACTGTGAATGGTGTATGATTTTAGATGCGGGTTAAATATGTTCGAAATCTTAATCAAAGCCTGAATGACCCTGCATCGATGGTAGAGGGGGCTGCACCTACGTTGAATAAACGGATAGTACTTCAGATCATCGATACAACGTTATTGAAATGCTATCTCAAAGTAAGAGCGTGCAGTTTTAATGAAAACCCATCCCGATTGATGTTATTCGCCTACATGGCTACTTTAGTAATCGATTAATTTTATTGATGTTTTAGACAAAAGAATCTCTCGTCGCGTCACTACTACGCCTCAAGGAAAATTATTGCCACTACGAGGAGACTGAGAAGATTTTGAGGAAGGAAAATAAGATTGACGAATTGATCATTCTATACAATTCCAAAGAAGAACACAAGAAAGCGTTAACACTACTACAGCAACAAAACAACATTCAATGCACAATCGATTATCTCCAAAACCTAGGACTGGAACAGATTGATACAATATTAGAATTTTCCAAACATGTATTGTTGTACAGTCCGGAAGAAGGATTGAAGATATTTACTGAAGAGTATCCCGAAGTAGAATCCTTACCTCGTGCCAAAATTTACGATTTTCTGGAACGAAATTTCCGAAATCTTGTCATCCCTTACCTTCGCCATCTGGTATTTGTTTGGAAGGAAACAAATTCATTATTTCACAATGCACTGATTCACCATTATCGTGAACAGGTGGTGTCAGAGCGTGATCCCGACGTGGCAGCTGAAGCAAAAGATCAGTTGCTAGAATTTTTGAAAACTTCTGTGCATTATACACCTGAAAGTGTTATTCTTCATTTTCCTTACTCAGGTGATTACCAATGTTCTAGATACCTTCTTCGGCATCATTGAATTCGGAAATACATAATCGTGTAACCTACTGATTCTGCAGACTTATACGAAGAACGGGCTTTATTGCTGGAACGGCTAGGACGTCATGAGCAAGCCTTGTCCATTTATGTAACCCTTTTACGGGACAGAACCAAAGCCTTGGACTATTGTCAGAGGGTTTACAAGAAAGGGGACAAGAACCGAAAAGAAGTGTATACGATGCTGATGCGGATGCTGTTAAACCCACCTACTACTCTGATTCCTGGAATTGCTGTTGACAACACCGATGATTCGTTGAAACCGGATCTTGCTGCAGCAATAGATCTTTTACATGACTATGCTCCTTGCATCGAGCCCTCTAAGGTTAGCTTATACTTTTCGTATGTGTAATGTGGATATCTATGTATGATTTTTAATGAAGTTGTACGACTTTAACGTACAGAGTATTGTAGTTAATGATATCCTATAATTTACATTCATTTGTATAACTCATTCTCCATGTACAGGCGCTGCTTTGTCTTCCCGATGACGTAGAAGTGAAGGATATTCAGAATTTTCTCAAGACAAGTGTACAAAATCATTACGCAGAGAAAAGAAAACTGCTTTTAACGAAAGGGTTGGCAGAGTGTGAGTATCGTAAGGTAAGAAAGTTTCAACTAAATCAATGATATTCAGGTATATATATTATAATGTATATTTACGCAGCTTATAACCACCCAGCTGCCAAATTTAATGACGCTTGTACTTTGATTTACCCGAAGGCTCTAGCAGAGAAGATCAGTGTTGAATCCGAACGGTTTTCAGTTCCAGAAAGTTGTGTTTGTGCTGTTTGTGGAAAGCGTATAGCAAATCAAAGGTTCGTGATTTGTTAACGCAATACTTTGTGATACAAGAGTTCAGTATGGGTATTTCTAGTTTTCTGTTTTACTGTTTCTAGAATATTCAGTGCCTTCGCCAGATTTCGTGATGGATCCATCGTACACTACATGTGCCAAACACAGAAATCTGCAAATTAGCCTGTTATTTGCTGCACCAGTTTTTGGAAATTCTACATGGGAGTGCTACATATGTTGGAAGACCCTTCTTTGTTTTAAATATATGAGTTTTCGGATTCTATTAGGGTGTTCCCTTACTCACTACAGTGCTAAGTAGGTTTAGTAATGCACAATTTACTGCACACAAAACTTTGAATATAGACAACAAAACTTTATTCCATGATAATCAATTCTTGCTATTATCTATTTTCAAACCCACCTTACTTATTCTCAAAATCTAGTCTGTAAACTCATATGGTTTCCCATCCTTACCACGGCAAACATTATTTCGATATTCATTATCTTTTACATTCTTTCTATTGCGGGCGGGCTCGAAAAGCAGCACCACATTAAGTGCATAAATATCTTCACCCGATCTATCCTTGGTTATTATCAGATCAATTCCGATGCCGAGCTTTTCGGAGGCCAGCCACACCAATTGTGTAAAGTCATCTAGAATAGAAAGAAAACAAAAGCCTAAGTATAATATTCAGATTTTTTTATAAAATCGATTAGAACATTTTTGCAATATGTAGCACTTACTTGTTTCCTTAGTGTACCCCGGTCTTTCGAAGTCGTATTGCTTCCACCCCTCATACAGGTCTCTGACGACCGTAACCTTACTGCTGTCATCTAAACCTTTCCACTTCAATTCAGATACTAGGTCTGTTTTCTCAGTCGCCGTTGCATCTAGTCGCGAATATCTCAGGGCGGCTTGAGAAAGCTGGAAATATTGAAATATTTTCAAACTTTTAACATAAAACCTAGGAACTTTTAGTAATCTGTACAAGCACTAGCTGTATAAATTATAGCCAATTGTACCAGTGTCCGAGATCTCGGTTCCAGATTTGAACAGGAGTAGTATTATACGTTTGGGGCTTAAAGAACATAATGTTACTTCAAAAAATTGTATATATATATATGTCTAAATGTCTTACCTCCCAACATGGAATTAATCCTGTAGTGGCACCATGGTGACCCCTTACTTTATTGATGTCATTTAAAATCCGAACCGACCTCCAGACGAGCACATCTTGGTCTTTAGCGTGGAGCGTTCTGTTCTCAATACCATCAACAACATCCCACTTTTTTTGATAAAGATTTTCGAAAAACTCCTTTGCTGCCATTTTCGAGAGTTTGGAGGTAAGAGAAGAGGGAAGCAATTTATATATCTTTTGCCTGCAAGAATTCACGCTGAACACGGACTGACTGAATGTATATTTCTAATCATACTGTGTTAGGAGCTGCGGACGTGTAAGTGAGGTTAAAAGAACCATGCCCGATTTATACTAATCTGCCATCGTTTACATCATTCGTAAACTACTCTTTGCTTTCACATTAGCATACTCATCTTTGAATTTATTTGTTGCTTCTTAAGTGAAATTTCAATATTACAACCTCCGCTCCGAGTTGACGCATATGTATCATATTATGTACAATTTAGACATGTATGGCTAAAAACTTTATCATTTCTTTATCTTCTGCCCGCAATTAATGAGTCGTGTGATGCTTGTATCTTGTTAACAGTTGCTGTGTTACTTTACTCTTTTATTTAATGTAAGAAAGTACAAGGTTTGAGAGCTAATGCCTCCAAAGCGTCTTTTCCAAAATAGGGGCCAACCTGGACAATAAAAAGATGAGGTCATTTTTTAAAGTTTATCCTGCCACATTTATAAGGAGGAAACAAAACTTACGTCAGGTGTCCCATTATTCTTACGATTAAATAACAACGAGCTCAGCATGTGCATTTTTAGGAATCCTTCATAAATGAGCATGTTTGTAACGTTGCATACCAAACGGTATGAACCTACACAACCGAATCCTTTGAGCTCTGTAACATATAAGCATGGCATTGTACTGAATCGAGATACGATACCGTATAGCAGTTCGTTTAAAAATTAATGGTAATCAGCCATCTTACGTGCGAATCGTATCAGAGCGCCGTTTTCCAAAAAATCTTCATCAACTAATGTACACTTGGTAAGAGGGCATGAATAGATCCAGAGGTATTCTAACTGGGAAGGTATAACCAGCAACGCTTTGTTCAGTTTGTTTAGAGGAAAATCGCGAAGTTCCAAGAATTTTAGGGAGGGGAATGCTGTGGCCAGGTCTTGTGTTAAGTCTGCCGGTATGGTTTTCCACGTCTCCCCATCCCGTGAAACTCCTGCGTCATATCCCCCTTTAAGGTAAAACTTGTCAACTTTCTCAAAAATCCTGGTGGTGCGAATACACAATAGGTAAGTTGAACTTTTTATTTTGTTTCGACTCAAGTGCAGGTTTTCAGGAATCTGGTCGATCTGTGTAAATATTTGCATATGAAGGTGTCGGAGCACCTTCATAGTGGGAATTAGAGGAAATATATTGAGAAAGTCTGCAGCTTCTGAGCTATCTTCTTTGGCTGTCACGGTGTAGTCGTAATAGGAATCCTGGTTAGTTGACAACTCGAAATCCGCCCCTTTAAGTTTTGTTTGTATATCCAATGACAGCCGTGTCAATGTTTGAGCAGGCAAAAACTGTGAAGACAACAACAGTTTGTAATCAATTGTTAAGTTTGACAAAGTGAGTTCTTTTAGAGAATGCGCACAGAATTTTTTGAAAAATAGGAGCAGTTCTTTTGTCTTCGGAGTCACCGCAGTCGTGGATCTAGAAAACGTTTAAGAGGTAGATTAAATGTTGGCTGCTAGATTGAATATTTTGTATACAACACTGCCATAACATACAGTAAAACTGAAGTGGCTTGCACATACCCCGCATATTGGGTAGTCAAATCAAGAGATTGTAAGCCTCGTCCTTTGTAGTCACGGGATAGACGCTGGATCATTGCTCCGAAGAATTGCTGGCGGAAATTATTGAAATGAAGATGCTGGATTGGATGTAACAAAAGAAATGTAAAAATACGGATTCACAGCATTCATTTTTCAGAGAATTCAAACTTAAGAATAGCATATCGCGTTTTTTTTAAAATTATTTATATACCTTTAGTTTCGGAGCACGTTGGATTATCCAGGAGGAAAGACTGTCCTCACCTATTCCTATCAGACAAGTCCAAATGTACTTTGCAACTTCCAGGTCAAACTCACGAAAAAGAGTAGATGGCACATGCATTATTAAGCTTTCAATCCCAATTTCACTCGAACCATCTCGTTCATCAATTAAATATTTCAATGGGAGTGTTAACGTTGGTGGGACTTCATTACAGCATCCGAGGAACTTTCGGGGGAAA
Organism: Sminthurides aquaticus; assembly: GCA_906901655.1. Lineage (NCBI taxonomy): Eukaryota > Metazoa > Arthropoda > Collembola > Symphypleona > Sminthurididae > Sminthurides > Sminthurides aquaticus. The sequence continues at coordinate 4,349,359 of CAJQTT010000010.1, forward strand.
TCTGTGGGTGGAGGTGGAGTTTCAAACCATTGATACCTCTCAAAACTTGTAGCATTTACTTCTAGTTCTTTCAGATTTCTTAATTCTGGAATGATTCTTCTCAGCCAGTCCACTTGACTAGGATATACTACAATATCTAATCTGGTGATTCCATTTCGTATGATAGGATGCAAAAGTAATTCTCCAGCGTATTCCGCAATTAGGGATGCCCTCATTCTCAGGTTTCGAAAGGTCATGGCGATGTCTGAATTCCGTGTACTTAAAAATTCCATGAATTCCTTTGCCTTCGTCCAGTTATACACATCGCCAATTGTAATGGTGTCAGATTCGACCCCATGCGAATCCGTCCAATGGTAGTTATATTCCTTTTTGAGTACTCCAAAGATTACTCTGCTTTTTTTCGACAGTTGTGTTCTGGCAAACAAATTCCATTGTTTACAAACCAAGCGGCAAATCTTGAGCTCCTGGATGGGGAGGAGTGAGAAAAGTTTTGCCAAAATCACCTCTGTCTAACCAGCAAAATATGAAATTAATTAATTTTGGATTCCAAAAAACCACCAGCTTTACATTGATAATATACCACAATTATTAGGGACCGTAGGAATCCCAATTTTAAACTTTTGAACTCTTAACTTACCACTAAAGCTTTCTCCATTGACTCAAGCCCGTTTTACGATTAAATAATTCCAAACAATTGTGAGCGTATATTACTTGTCTTGAATAAATAAAATGCTTCTCTTCACACTGACAAAAGGGTAAACTACAAAAAATACTCTCCACTGCTTAACGGGTTTTATCTCAGCTGCTCAAAATGAAAGCAGCCCATGCGCACTCTGAAACATCCGAATTTGTACACTGTAAGTGCAGGTAGGGATTCTCCAGGAATAGCTTCATAGTCAATGATGTGAAACATCTTCAGGAGGAAGGACTTTCTCTTTCTATGTATTTCCTTAGCCTCGAGTTTGTTTGTGCAGATTTCCATGTGAGTAACGTTTTCTGTTAACATGCCTTCAGGGTAAATCATTTAACGAAGCAGCATTAAAACATGATTGACCGGACTGTGCTTAGAATATGTAGAAATGCTTTATTCCGAGGCACACTCGTTTTATCGTACCTTAGGTATCTCATAACTCTTTATCGACATCTAACAAGTATCTGTTTCCAGCAATAACGGTTATGATGTATATACGTCTAAGCGAAAACATCATGCACAGCAACACTGCCCACGACCTAAATAATATAAATTGACAAACATTTGTAGATTCTATTTTGTATTAAAGTATAATATTAATATTTTTCACCAAGTGATATTTATACCACTGATAATTGTACACCCTACTTTGCTAACTGAGATTCATTGCCAAGGAACAGACGAATAGGAGACTTAAACAGACAAAAGATAAAAATAAACCCAAGTTACGAGAATCGCATACACAGCACTGAGGAAAACTTTCGTTAATGATTTCCATACATTCTAGATTTTAACGGGGATATTATTAGCGTAAGACATAGCTTACAGAAGTACATGGTCGTTGAAGTGAAAAAGCATCAACAATAGTCGAAACAGACATGTTCAGAAACTGTCAAACGTTGCCTGTCACAGGGAAAATGTCCGTGCTTATATGGCTTATATATACTAATTGACAATTGATTAATTCGTGTCCAACTTCCTGCTACTGCTTTGTCTCGTAATTAAACCCTGGTTTTCCACCGAGCACGTGGAGGAATCATTATTGTTATCAGCCATCATTTCCTCCAGCTGCTCAGCTTCCAACTCATGTTCCTTAGCTAAAGTATCCAAATTGTATCTTCTTCTATAATTTGCGTAAAATGATCTCAAATGAGCTTCAGATTTAGTTCCCATTACTTCTGCAATTTTGAGGAAATTCTTTCCATATCGCCGTACACCTGGAACAACGAAATCACATTATGCATTATCTCCGAATCCAGCAAAAAAAATCAAAATTCTGTACACGTTTGAAAGTTAATTTTGAATTTTTACGAACCTTGTGCGGCCATTAGAAGTTCTTCTTGAGACCACCGAGCATTAATACGGTTGTTTTGTGGAGCTGCTTCAGGAACTTTTGACTTCAATCCATCGTTAGGTAGTCCAGCTTTTAGCATTTCTAGCTTCTGTTTGGAAAGTTGGACCTAAAATCAAGTGGATTTGGGAATGATAATGATGCTGTTAAAATTAAATGCTATCTGCCTACTGAATGCTTGGTGGCCCTAATTTTTTAAATAACTAGTTACTGTAAGTTGGGTGATAGTAATTGATTTTGGCATGCTTTGCACTTGTACCACTAACTTTCTTGCAATTTAATTTTAACTAGCTATTACTGTAAGAATCATGGAAAAAGTACGTTAGTCAATCTACGGCCTACCCGACATTTGAGCTCGTGGACATCTTTTTCAAGACCCTGAAGGGCAACATTTTCCACTTGTGGATCAGCACTGGCTAGCATCTGGAGGTCGTCATGGTTAATGAACATTCCTTTTGGGGGACTTCGCCGTTGTCGAACACATCCTAAGCCCATCATCTGCCTGTCACCTCTTCGAATGGGACCCGTTAATGGACGCATTTCACCCGTTTTCCTAAGCGACACATAAGAAAGTGAATCTTTGGCCTCGAAATACGGAAATCGATTCTCATTCAAATTCCTAATTTTCTACCTATCAAGAAAGTGAATAATACAGTAATAAGCAAAATTTCACAATCCACGTTCAGCCAAATGTGTACTGGGACAGATGTTCAAAATCTGAGATTGAAAGCAGAGCTACAGTAACTGAATTTGCAAAAATATTTATATAAACTCTGCTGGTGTGTAAAATATGTGCCATCGGCAAGCATTCCCACAGTTTCGCCATAAAGGACAGAAACGTTGGAAACTTGATGGTGGAGGACTACAACCTAAACTGACTATTTTACACTACATAGGATTAAATAGTAGAGATTACAATTTATTGTACATACTTCCAAAACAAATAGCATGTTTTGCACATGCTTTCCTTATTAGCAGTAACGTGTAACTCCGTACCCGGAACCCCACAATTTCCACAAACCTTCCCCGATTCCGCATTCTGTTTCTGTGGGTTTCCAAAAATTAAGTTAAAGATTAGAATACATTTGTTTACAACGCGTACTCTTTAACCTTTCGTACATAAACTTTGTATTGGCACCCCGTTCCTTGCAGAACTCTAAAGACTTGATGTCTATGCCATCAGGCAACACAAATGCCCGTAGACCGAAAAACGAATATACGGAATCTCAGCTTCATGCAAGAATATGTGTAGCAGAGTCTATATAGATTCAGGGGTATCTGGTTATTTGCAGGTTATTTCAACTAAAGCTCTGAAAATCAAGACATTATTGGGACTGAAATGGTAAGAAAATAATATATTTGCTACTTTGAGAAGGACCAAAACGCCCCTATTGTTTCTCTTGCATATCAATACTGTAGAAATTAGCTTTAAGGAAACAAAGCGCTTCGATAATGAATCTATTCGTACCGAGCTATTACTGAATACCTTACGAGGAAGCCCTAAATTTGAAAATTTCTAAAACGGGAACACATTTTCCGATATCTTTCGTACACTCCATAAACAAATCAGTCAAAGTATTTCTAAACTTACACCTAACGAATCGAATGATTAAAAGTGAGACTTATAGATCCTTGATCTACAGAAATACAAGAAAGTATGAAACTGTCATTTCGTAATCGAAATAAGTATCTGGCTGAGAAACTAAAGATATTTACGGGTCAAACCAGATTAAAAGACAGAAAGGGCATAAAGAACTGAGAGAGTAAAGAAAAATGCTTTCTTTTCAGTACGAAACTGCAAAGTATACATTGTTTAGGAGTATCCATACGAATAATAACCTAATGCAGAGAAAATAAATCTACTTTCACACAATATTAGCTGCGCACGGAAAGCTAATAGGTAAGACGCGAAATCTCGAAGGTATAAGGTAGATTGTGTATTTATAAGTGGTGGTAATCTTCGTGTAAAAACTAAATATACTAATAATCTTGAAATCAGCCGGAGTCAATTACAATAATATCATCACTGTCCGAGTCGGAAGCGTTCGATTGATGATGAGACGTGGCTGACTGCTGCAACGGGAGATGATATGAGGCAGAATGAGAATTGTTTGCGTGATTTCCAGACGGCACTGTCTGTAAATTATTGTTCCCCGCTACTGGAGGAGCATTTTGGTCGTCACCATCCTCTTGACTGAATTTCTTAACTTGGCGATCCATTACACTAGTCTTGCACTTTAACTTTTTCCATTTGTAGTAGTATCGGATCAGACTGGACATGGATTTATCCGGTAACTACAAATAGAAATAGACTTTTCAGTACCACTTCCAAATGTCGAGGGCAATAACCGCAATTTACATCCCCATGAGGATCATGTACATGTACCGGTACTAACACTAGGGTGATTTCTCAAAGAAGCAGTTAAATTAAAGGTGCGATATAGTAGAACAAAATAAAAACTCAACCCAAGCTCACCATTTGTCGAATTCGATCAAACGCTTTTCCATGAAACTGAAATGCTTGTTCAAAAAGTACTTTGTCTTCTATAGTCCATTCTTCTGGATTGGGTGTAAAATTGCCTAAATCCGTCAGAGCTCGTTGAATATCGTAGCGGTGCCAAAACAAGAGACCCAATGCTTGCTCAGCTGAATATTGGAATTTCTCTCTCGCAATGTTGAGGTAAGTCTCGACTGATAACAAAAATTGAACAGTTAATATTCCAGCTCAATTATTTTCAAATTTGTAAATCAACATTTCTAAAGAAACATAATTTACTTTGTTCATCCGTTAGTCGCTCCGAAGGGCACCAGACTAACAACGCCTTTTCAACTTCTGCAGCCGCCCTATCTACTGACCCAAAGAAACAATATTAGCATTTTGAAGCAAGTAGCTTATCCTTCCCGAAATCAACGGTGTAAAACATTACCTTCTCTTGATAATAACGGTGGGACTTTGGCCTGGTAATCGCGTCCAACTCGCATTCCTCCAGCTAATGCATACAAAAGAATTTCGAAGTTAAATCCTAATATCTGATTAATACTTACCATAAGAACTCAGTAATCAATTAATCCACACTTACCTCCTTCCCTGTCTTCGAAGAAGTCAGTAAATGACGATCTACTGGGTGAAACATTCGAATTCGGGCTATTCACATTATAGTTAAGTAAGGAAGATTCAGGCCCTTGCCTTCTCTCAGGTCCATCTGAATCTCGTACATGTAACTGATGTAGCTGTACTCGATGGGGAGGAATCCATATAGCATTGTGTGAATTTAATTGTGATGGAGACTGCAAAATATGGCTATGTCCATTAGAATGGCCCCATGACGATTTCCTGAAAAAGAAACAATAATTTTAATCTTACCACGATGCCCAATTTCACTGTTTAATCTTCGGGTTTAAATTTGAGAGATTATCAGTCAGTTCAGTTATTGCCGGCAAAACATAATTGTTACATCCTCCGATGTTCATCTACACGGCTCTATAGGTTGTATCAATCCTAATTTTCACAGTGTGGATTCATCCATCTCCTCTTTATATAACTATTCCTCAACAACAATAATACGGAAATATAGTTAAAATCCATTTTCTGGTGCTCATCAGTTTACACAATTCGATATCATCTCATCCTTTTCATAATCGACTTCAGAAAACGTTGTTACAACTTATATATATAACAAACTAAATCATTTCCAGTTATAAAATCCGACATCGAATCCGGTGTAGTCTTACATGTATTTCACATCCAATCATAGCCATAGTTACCACAAAAATGACTGAGTTAACACCGTTTCAAAGTCAATGCGTTCTGGTCAAAAACTGAAGAATTTTAACTCCAACTCACCCATAACTGGAATTTTCTCCCATCTTCTCCACCTCCTCCACAGGGATGGTTCCTCCGACCTTGTTCTCTTCCGATCTCTCGGTAACTGTTGATGGATCCCCTCCTTTGAAGAAGGGATCAAACCGCGGGACAGGCAGTTAAATATTTATTTACGAAACGACGGAATTATTAGCTCCACCAGAGGCTCCGAATTCGGCCACGATAACTGGATCCGATCCAATATTTTTCAGGAGCCGCACCTACGTAAAAACAAAAGATACCCGAATCAGTCAGTAATATTCTCATTCACTCAGGTAACTGCTTCAACAGCCCCTCTCGATCTCGATCCGACTGCATGTATACATCATACACGGCACTAATAGAAATCCCAACCTCATCCAAATCACGCAGGTTTACACTTACACCACCTACGCGTCACCAAAAATATCTCACAAATCACCCGACTTATGGAACCGAAATTATGGACAGAATCATTCTAATCACTTCGAAACCAAACTAGAGGATCCAATCAAAACTTTAAATCCTTCAATCATGCCCATCTAAAATTATTATGAATACAGCCTCGAAATTAATGGACAAAGTTTCATCTATCCATAGAAACGGCAGCCAGTTTAAATAATTTCTTTCAACTTTTGACTTGAATCAATATATTAACTATGGGCATAACAATGATCTATAGTTAAGATAAGCTTACCTGTATAATTTAATTACACGTGTACTTTAGTTGATGTAATATTTAATTTGAATCCATCAAAACTCGTTTCCCTCTTTGTTTCAAAGTCACACGTACGTACTTGTTTTCAATACGACACCCCGAACTAGTATTCTTAATGGTACGAGCGATGAACAATAATTATTTCACAGCCTTAAGACCACCAGAATATCAAACCGAATTCAAATTTAACTTCAACTTGTTTCCAAGTATGGTTTGGATCAGAACTAGCACTAACACTGTTGGTACTACTTATCAGATCACTGTATGAACTTTTCAGTTTTACGGCTTGAATGTCACCATACAAATGTTCTTCCGATGCTACAGCTTTACTCCTCCGTGATGAAACTAAGGCTTAGCTTTTGTACTGTAGTGCATAGCTTCATGAAGCGCTCCGAGATGAAGCTCTCCTCTAGCCTCGCTCTTCGAGACCTCCGAGGCTTCAAGATACGCTTCCCTGGACCATGATATGAAAACCCCTTGTTCTATGACCGATCAGAAGAGGCTACGCGCTAACACAATACTGTGGCCTAGGAATGCATACATAGCCTTCTGAAAGGAAGAGAGACCAAATCAGGAATCAGAAGATGAGGCTTTAGAAACGACCAAAAGCGAGCCCTTTTGGAGTTAACAAATGCTTGAAACCTAAACCTGAAGGCTGGTTCCAGTGTATGTAATACAATTCTGCTCACAGTCGACGATGTTGAACGAAACGAATAGTGGCCAACCAAATAACTCCATCAATATACACACACATCATCTGCCCCTAAAATTCCTCTTCATTTCCTTTTTACCGTGTAGATGATTCCCATGGATGCCTTGAACTCATCCCTGCAGGCAGTATGCATGTATTCGAGGATATACCCGGGGATTAAAAATGTCATGCTATAGAGCGTAACCATGGCTCTAGGGATATAGGGTCGCAAAATCTATCGGGTTAAACGCCGTACACACTTTGCTTTAAAAACTGTGGTTTTAGCAGCCGGTCATCTTCCCGCTGATATTTAAGTTTAAAGTTGAAGAACGGAATAAGTTAGCAATGTAAGCGCTGAGCGCTGAGCTGCGCGCAGCTGGTCCTATTTCTATTCTGTAAATCATATGGTCATAACGCTGAACTAACGACTTTAATTGAACTTGAACTTAATGTTTAAAATCTTAAGTTTAATTTACGATGAATGGTGAATGGCTGCTAGTTCAATGGCAGTATGATGTGTTCACTGTAGTGGGATGATTGCATTAAGCTTTGGGCAACAGTGCGATTAAATGCCCTCGTTGAAGTAAATTTTTTTACAACAATGTAAAGTTGAGCTGTGGAGACGACACATAAAAGTTAATTTTTTCTAAAATAAATTTTATAACATTTGAAAGAATATCCGGTTTGTAACGCTTAGGGCTGTTAGCATTCTGTAGTCATGTCTCTCAAGACAACGCTAGGATGGGTTGAGCTCCATATATAGATGTCGGGCCAATTTTATTGATTTAGAGAGCGAGAGAGGGGGAACTTAACTGGCATTATTTATTGATTCGATAGCGCAGGGATCAATATGTCTTTTGAAAGAAAAAGTCAACTTGCAACGGTGCAGCGTGCATGAAAACTTATCATCTGAATAAGCGAGTTACATATTTTTGCAGATTGCAGCTTCAGATTTTTGTTCGGAATTTCTCGCGTACTAGGCACGAAGAAGATGCAGTTAAAGAGCTCTTGTGGCAGTGTATCTAGGTTATGATACTTATCTTCATCACCGCTAAATGTGCATGATTGATGCTTGATGATTGAGCTAGTTCAGAGTACGTCTGAGGTTTTTCGCTAAATTTCAAATGATCTACTAAATCTGCGATTAAACTTTATCTGCTGTTCCTTTGCCTTATTATGTTTTACTCGTCTGTAGAGTATTGGTATAATGCACTTTGAAATGAAAAGAATGCATAAAGTTGAATTCTGTAATTGTTATACAGGAATTACGAGTCTCTGAAAGATCCTGGAGTGCATTGATATCCCTAATGCTTTAACCACGCCCTACTCAATGTTATGAAGCGACAAAAGTGGGTGGGCTATATCTGAAAATTCTCTTAAGGAACAGCCACGACTTGTACTGGTGAAGGGTGGAGCTTCCGGTGATGGACATCCCCGAGTAAAGGGCGACTGCAGAACAGTGTGCTACAAGGTTCTAGAATTTTCACATGGTTTTCGGCAGAAAAAGAGCAAGGGAAGTGTAGCTATGTGAGAAGGAAAGCACTGAAATCGTGCCGACAGCTTCACAGAGTTTCCGCTTCTAACTAAAGGTATTTAAAATTGTTTCAGCATAATCTAGGAAATTAAAATTTGGCCAATTAATGTAAATTATTTTTCAAAAACAGTTTCGCTATCAACTACATCACAACACAACTTATACGGATTTTTAAATTTCGCGAATCTGCTCAAGCTTGCTTCTGCTTTTTACACTTCACTGGACCGGTTTACTAGGACTTCAAATTTGCAACCTCAAAGAGACTCAAATTGAATTTGAGGTAATGGTATTTAATTTGATTACGTAATTTCTGTTTTTAAAATTTTAGGTTTTGAAGCCATGTTAAAAAAATATGTGATTCATTTCAGATTCCTGCTCCCTAGAACTTTTTTAAAGTCTATATCCTAAACTTGTCTCACTAAAATTTATCATGGCTAAATGGGGAGAAGGAGATCCACGCTGGATTGTGGAAGAACGACCTGATGCAACGAACGTTAATAATTGGCATTGGTAAGGCTTTTGATCGAATGGAACAAGTAGGTCAGGGAATAGTAAATATGGTGATAATTTAAATCGTGTCATAAGTTATGGTAATGTACTTTTTGGTGATTGTACTGCTTTCTAGGACTGAAAAAAATGCTCAAAGCTGGTCCAAAGACTATTTACGAGAATCTTTAGTGGGAACAAGTTTAAAAAATTCTGCAGGTATGCTCTGAAACATGAAAAGAGAATGAGAAGCAATACTCTAAAATTGTTCAAGCAGAGATGAATACCACGCATCTGTAAATATTTACGACTACAACTCATTCGTGGATTGCAGGTACTTGCAAAATATCAGCTATTGATAAATGTGAAGGCGATGCTTCTGCTAACAATCGGAAAGCCAAGATTATCGTCTTCTATGAATGGGATCTTACATTAAAGTGGACAGGAAAAGTTAATGATAAGGAAGTCAAAGGAACTATTGTCATTCCGAACTTAAGTGACGAAAACTCGGTGGATGATCTCGATGTAAGGATGCAGTTTTATTGATTGAAATATCTATGCAGTATGATCATAAATTCAGTGGTAGAGAAGGTTCTTATGATCTGGAAGTAATTTTAATCGCTGTTACAGATTCAGTTCAAAGTGGAGGAAAAAACACCAGAGGCTCAAAAAATGAAAGATGCTCTCAGAGCTGAATGTACGAGTACAGTTAAAGAACGACTAGGAAAATACATCGAGGCTCTCCGTGATGGTAAGCAGCGATTTAGTGACTTTACCTGTAATTCTTTGATTTTGAGTATTAGAGTCCAGAGTCATTTTATATATGATTATGATCGTATATTTATGTTGCAGACTTTACCAAAGGTATGATATTGCCGAAGAAAGAAACATCTGTCAACTCTAATATGTCCAAGCTATCACTTTCAAGCACCGTAAGCACGTTTTATTGTGTTTGTTACGATTTTGAACAGCATCCTAGATGAAGGCTTTAAGATTTAAATGTTTTAAATTGCAGCAATCAAAGGGAGGTAACAGTGATGTTGGTTCAAGTACTTCAAGTTCAACTAGTCTAGGATGTAAGCTGGACGTATGTGATATTAAGACTTCTTCAACGATGAAGTGTAATGCCCAGGATGTATTCAATGCTCTTACTAAGCCTGAAGTAAGTGTACATTATGTCCATTTTGTGAAAGCCGGTTACCAACTGTTTGAAGAATACATATTTTGACGGCTGCTGGAGACACTTTTTGGTAGTTTTCTGACTCGAAAAGTATGACTCTAATTTTTATTTTTCATAATGCAGATGTTTGTAGCCTTTACTAACGGATCTGGCCAAATCGAGCCGAAAGTTGGTGGGACGTTCCAAATGTTCGGAGGAAATGTACATGGAAAAATTCTAGAACTCGTAAGTTAGTTTGCAGCATGACTAGGGAAACTAAATACATACAAAACTAGTATTACCAGTTTGAAGCAACACAGGGCTACCGCTTGAAATATCGTGGCTAAACTAAATGAGAAAAGATTTGTTTTGAAAACTGATTTTCTCTATTTTAACGTTGTTTGAATTGCAGGATCCCCCAAAGAAAATTGTACAGGAATGGAGATTTAAGCACTGGCCTGCTGGGCATTTTTCGCATGTAACCTTCACGATAACTGAGAGGAATGATTCTACTGAAGTAGTCGTCAATCAAAAGGGTGTCCCGCGCAAGTCAGTTAAATTCAGAATTTCTTTATCGTGTATCATTGCATTGATCCTGAGGTTGCGATTTTATACATGACCATGTTGGTTTTTATAGGGAAGAAGAATCTACAAAGGAAGGATGGGAGAAGTTTTACTGGGATGCTATGAAAAGGACATTTGGATTTGGATCATTAATCTTATGAAGCATAGTTTATATACTCGGCATGTTTCCGTAGTTCTCGCTGCATCACGATTTTTTATAAATGTTTCTTTCTGACTGCATGATTTCAAATGGATTCAGATGTGCTCCACTTACCGAATCGAATACTATCTACTTTTAGTTTTCTGTATCAACTTTAGATAGTGATGGTGTCAGTTGTTTGGATTGGTTTCGGTAAAGTGCTTCTGCATGTATTCAGTGTATCTAACTATCCATTGATAGCACCATATTATGTAGTTTCATTTGTTGTATGCTGCAGAACCCTGTGAAATAATAAGCGTTGCTTTGGATATTCGTTTGAAGAGTAAGATTGAACTTAAAAACTGAAACAGTCAGCAGCAATGACATTTTGTTTTAATGCACAACAGAGGTTAAATATTCGTTGAACTTAATTTTATTGATGTGTAACGTAGCAGTTCAAGTTGTAGCAGCAGTGCTGGAAAAGGTTTAAGTAAGGTAACCTGAAGCTTACATGCTACTGGAATGCTCAGGTGTGTGAAGCTAGAACGTTAAAAAAGTGGTAAACTTCATCTGTATCATATACAGCAACTTGAGTAGTACAAATCTTACATTTAACAGGATTGAACATATCATTAGCAGGTAAATTGGCAGGATTGTCTTTGTCTTCATCCTGAACTCGTTTCCCCTTTTTCCACTTCCAATTCTTTTTTTGCTTCAAAGGCACTTGAAGTGTGACGTCTTTCACAATATTGCAATTCATGACAAACATAGCGCGATACTGTTCCTTATAGATTTCATGCCGTTGACAGTCTAAGCACAAAAGTGTGAAACAAGCTGGACAATTAAGAACTGCATCGGAGTTCGGTAATGGACTGGGTTGAGGTGGTTCATTCTTGGCTGCAGACGTAGGACTAGAACAATAGCGGCGTCGCTGTGCATCAACCCAAGCTTGATCACGGGTATCCGATTCAGGATCGTAAAAAAGGTCGTCATTAGACTGAAATGTCCTTTTATCTGCCTTTCTTGTCTTGGATTCCGCATCCTCTCCATCACTTTCATCAGAATCAAAGTACACTTCATCGTAAGCTTTCTTTTCTTCAGCAGACATGGGTTTTAGAATTCCTGCAGGAGTTTTTCGTTTCAGATTGCCATCAACATCCATGCCGGATTCATCATTCGGCGGCGGATCTCCAGCAGCTGTATCTGCAGTGAACTTTACGCGCTTTTTCTGCGAACTTCCACCGGATGCACCACCTCCTGGTCCCGTTTTTGTACTACAGCCCGGTTTCGGAGATTGTGATCTTGATTGAGCAGGTGAAGGTTTATTTAGTGACGAAGACGATGATGACCTACTCAAAGATTTTTTCTGGTGCTGTAACCCTCCTCGCGTCTCCACGTCCATAGCTCGTTTATCCAGTTCTGCTTCCATTTCAGCTTCGAAATCATCCACATCACGACGTTTCTTAGGTACAGGGTTGGTTGATGCGGTCATGAGCATCTTAAAGAGCCTCGCATTGTCATGCTCTTCTTCTTCATCACTGTGAAACAATGAATAGATTTAATTAAATTATTACCATACGATACAAATGAACAAACCTTACTTAAATTCTCTTACCTTTGATCTTTGAAGTCAATCCGCTCTCCATCGGAATCCGTGTCTGACTGGGATCCAAAATCCATATAGTTTTCCATGATTTCCTTCTTAAAATTATATTTTACAAATAATTATCAAAACGACAATTACGTGACAATATAAACTCAAAATTAATTATCATACGAGTTAAACTCGACAATTCCATCACCTGCTATCGAATTCTAACACCCAGACGAATGGTTAACACCTTAAGCTCAAATGCACTGTGGGCTTGTACTATGAATATCAGAAGCAATGATACTAGAGTAGAGCGCAATTAATTAACAACAACAACTACGCAAAGAGTTGAATTTATCTCGAAACTTAATTTTTGCTCGCGCGCAGTGCAATTTATTTTTCGAATGAGCCGGCAACGCATTGAGTAACTGCTTTTCAATGGCCTACTCATTTCGGGGTGATCCCATAGTGCCCCAAAATTATATTCACAGGCAGCATTAGCATACCTTTGAAACTTATTCGTCCCCATTAGGCAAGGAGTAAAGTCTTTTAGTTAGTGACCTTTACAGCAGTCCCGCCAATCTAAATCCACAGTAACTTTAATCAGTAAATTGCATTACTATCCGTAATTTAACTGTATATTCAAGTTTAGCTTTCGCAAAGAAGCCAGCTCTTGGTTTTCTGTACCACAGGATATGGCTTTATTATTCGTACATTGAAATACATTTCGATGGACAATTTTTTTCAGCTAATACACACATACCAAACTCCGGGCACCACATAACTGTTCCAGGTGTACAATCAAAAACAGATTCCCGCAGCCCACCGCCTTCGTCCATTAGTTCAAAGCACCGAATGTATTTTGAACAACTAGTGGAATGGCCGTAAAAACCTGGTTTTGAGCAATCTCGAAAAGATTGATCCTCATCTTCAATTATGCAACGACCCGGAACACATGCGGAGTCTTCAGGGTAAAATACTTGATTGGCTAAGCATTTCTCTTCCTTGCCCAAGCCTCCACTAGACGCACACCTGTAGTACATTGTGCAATTCTCTTTAACTGGGAAGAGACCCTCTTTTGGACACTCGAAAGGCATCACAGCAGCATAACATTGTGCTAAAGTCAGAATGACCTAAAAACAGTTAAAATTTTTACTTCAATAACTTGCTTCGTGTGCAAATGATTGTAGAATTTAAGAGAAGTCGTCAAGTATTTTGCTCCTGGTAAAAACTTACAACGCTAACGCTATAGACGACTAAAATCTTCATTTCTCGAAACTATCTGATAGTTGCTACTAAAGCCACAAGAACTCGAACATGCTATTACAGATTGTAGGATTAAGTGATGATTCCATTGAATCTCAGCTTTTTATACCTGAAAAAAGTCCATTTTCATTTACAATAGTCTACGACCCCTAAGAAGGTGAACAGGGGAACTCAATTAGCCCCGTGTAACACTTTGACACCTGTTACACAAATGCATGTATTTTTACTCAACCCAAGTATCTTATCTTGTTAGGGAAATATCTCTCATTAGAGCAGGACCGTGTCTGTATGTCAACATATTTTCTCTCTTTGTTTTCCATTTGGAAAGTGACATGCATTCTCGTGACGGCTATTGCTGCTGCTGCTGTGATAATGAATAATTTCAGAAAGTTACAGACAGCTTTTAAGAAATGCTGTATGGTTTACGTATGTTATAGAATTCCTAAAACTGAAGATAGAAACCTGTCCATAGTTAAATATCGTCTGAAGTGCAGAACTCTTCTTTTTGCCTGACTTATGAGCATATGGTTAGCTGGGCGATAAGGAGTATATAATCTTGTCAGACAGATGCAAGTTTTAGGATGTGTGTCGAAGCAAGCATCTCGAAATTAAATATACGGCAAGCAAAAGAATAGGGTTGTATGCTTTTTGGTTGCAAATAAAATTTATTACATCCGCAGTTTGGTTCCTAGAATTAGTAATTAAACTTGTAAATGGTTTAATGGAAGCAGTGGTTGGAAGAAGCAAGATTGACAAAAATGTTCATCAAAATGATCCCAGTATTTAGTAGCATCGCCCCTCATTCATGACTTCCAATTGCCATAATTGACTAGGGTCATTGTTGTCGCAAATTCCTGTTGTTAACTGTTCATCGGGACTGGAAAGAACAAAGAAACTGGTGTGGTAGAACAGCAGTGGTACTGTGCAGCCCATAGTAGTACTGCATGCGAAATTTTGATTAAACGAGAAAAACCCCGAGAATTACCCGTTGCGGGTGAGGCAGAATTTGGTCACCAAGTTTGCAATCCGGCCGACCAGAACATCACCATCGGTTGGTACGACGTACCATTTTTGAGTGTCCACCCCATTGTAGTTCTGCAACAATTTTTTGCATGTTCGTCAAGAAAGTCTGCCATTTACTGCTGTTTCACCGTTTCGCGTTATAGCTAACTTGGAGGTGAACCGAATTATTACTTCCAAAATAAAATTTCGAAATAATTTTGAGTAGAGGACCATGTCAGAGTACCCAATGCAAAAAACCGCATCCATCTAAGCCCTAGTTTAACCGCTGTGCGAGCTCAAAGTTTGGTATATGGCGGCCCATATTGCTGATGCTGCGTCCCCGCCCATGTTTAAGGTCCGCGTGGAAACTTCAAATGAGTCATTTGGACCGCCATATTTTAAACTTTGAGCGAGCGCAGCGCTTAAACTAGGGCTTAGATGGATGCAATTTTTTGCATGAAGTACTCTTACATGGTCCTCTATTCAAAATTGTTTCGAAATTTTATTTTGGAAGTTAACAATTCGGTTCACCTCCAAGTAAGGTGTGGTGCAAACACCAGTTTGAAATTATATTATATTACTTACAGCCCGAAACACATTTCTGACACCATCCTGGAGCAAGGAATCCAGGACTTGTGGAGAAATTTTGATATTAACAGTCTTTGAGGCTTCCACTATATGTTCTACCCAGTTCCAGGGTTGGACTTCCAGGAACAGATTGAAAATGTTACCTGGAAATTCGGGCAATTCTTAGCCAAAGCTACAATGAGTGCGGGCTTTGAATTATATTTCAGGACCAATATATATTTGCTACTCTCAATCCTTGGATTTCAAACTAAAGTTAGACAAACAAAATGCGGTTGTGTCAATACCTGCTGTAATCCTCGCGATAAAACGTTGTTTCGGATTATATTCATCAAACGGTTCAACAACTGCACGGCCAGCGCTGTCAATCGTTACGCTTTCGTCCACCTAATAAAAATGGCAAGTCATTTTCATGATTCCAAAAATAATCCAGCACGTACGATATTAACTACACATGACGAGTGTAAATTAAAGAATTTTTAGTGTTTTAAGCTACCGTTTCGTTATACAGTGAAACTATCCGGTAGATGTCGCCAGTAGTAGCTCCAGTAGCTGTACCACAAATAGTCGCTACGAAGCAGGCGACTGCAACTGCACAGAGAGGGTACTTCATTGTTGAAAGGAACGCTAAATTCTTTTTGGGTCTCTGAAGGGATCTCCGTCACGCCTGTAATAATACCTACCAACTACTACTACATTATGCTTCTGAATTAAAAAATTCCGTATGATGGTGCATATATAATAATCAAATCACAATGAAATAGTTATCAGTCTTTAAAGCTCGTCAGGGCTTAGTTTTGTCTATAATCTCTAGGTTTCGCTTTACAGATTGAGAATTCAAATTCATTAACGATCCATGTTAATCTTTAACTTAATCCAAGGGTTTAATTTGGCTTTGAACACTCTCACCGACCTGTCAAGATTTGTAAACTGTTTACACCAATGAGACTCCCATAATGATTGATGTTGAATTAATTATGTATACTTATCTGGAACTTATTTTGACATTACAGGTTGAAGGAAATCACTGCTATATTTCTATCAGAACAATTAGTGCTGGTCAGCATATGACAGCCGGAAATCGTCACGGGGAAGAATTGCAGCATAACGAAGCTTTGAGTCGCAAATTCTCCAGAAGCGCTTACACATCATATCTTCTTACATAAACGCTTTTAACGAGATATAACCTTGCTACCTGCAATGCATTTCCCTCAGAGAGCGTGGAAGGAGGATGATTCAAAAGAAGGCATGATTGCTAAATTAATTGCTCTTATTTTTGGATCTGAGTTTGAGATGAAAGTAAAGTTGTGCGCATGCAATTACTTTCTCTCTTTTTGTGACCCTTTGGATGGGGAACGGACCTGATTTTAACGGAGCTAACCATACTAGACGTGAACATGGTTTATATGTGTGCAGTTTCATAGTTGACATGGTACGAAATGATAGGCCTTGTCCATGAAGGGGTCTACGAATGTCGTGCCGCCATTTTAAGACATAAGAGAGAAATTCGTTAGAGGCGAGGGCTGAGGAGGAGTTGTGTTGGCAAAGCTTGTTGGTTGGTTGAACAGTTGAAGGTGGAGAGTGAAAGGAAGATTCATCCGCCCGCCATCTTTCAGTCCGAGCTTCTCCCGCTCTCAGGAAGCCAGACTGAGGGCAATGAACTTTACAGACAAAATGCTCAACTGCACGAGTTCAATGAACTCAGTCGAGGATTCAAGAGAAAAGACAAAATTCGAGGAAGGGGTTTCAATTATTTTATTCGCAGAATCAAAAAGCTTGGAGTTACATCAAATGGTTTGCAATTTCAAGTGGCTGGACTCCAGGCTTCAAGAAGCCAATGTTACTATCCATTTCGTACCAGGGTCGCTGGGAGAACGATCCCCAACAATCTCCCGTCCATTCAGTGCTGAGACAGTGTTTGGTGTTGAGTGTGGATGATAATAATATTCTATTCTGGACCGTATACTTCATTGTGATGACCAACTGGGAAGCCTCACCAACCGTCGAGAGAGGAAACAGTTTCAATCCGAATGTAATTCCAACCACCGTACCAATCTTCCTTTGATGGAATCGGCTTGAGCTCGTTGAGTTTGTTGCGAAGGTAAACGACGGAACTGTCTTCGCCCGGAACCCGAACAAACACCCACTGAAACGCACTTTCTCGCAGTTTGTCTCCACCAACCGCCAATGTTGCTACATCCCAATAAACATCTGCATTTCTGTCAGTCGGATTTCGTGCAAGATAGAGGAATTCTCCTTTGTAGTGCTCGTTTTCGATGTTCAAAGGTTTTCCAATTAGCCCTGCCAATCCAGAGCTAAGATAAGCCTGCAGAGCTGTGGGTGGGGCAACGGTAGAAGGTTCTTCCGATGGGGGCGCCACTGTGGAGTTGAATTCAGGAGATGTGACGACTGTAGAACTCGAAGTTTCTAATTTGGATGGGTCAGTGGTCGTCTCAGCCTGTGAAGTGGTAACCTCCTCGGTCTCAATTTCATTCTTCCAGGCTTCAAATCTCAAAAGTGCTGCGTCCAAACGATCTGATTGCTCTTCGAACAGCTCTTTGGCACTCTTCCGCCTGCTTCCCAACGATTTCGCTCATGTTCGCTTTGTACATCGTCCAATTCTGCTCCTTGCGTCATCATAGCTTCTTCCACACTCGTTTGTTGGGTCTTCAGGTCCACGAGTTCCTTTGCAAAGCGCTGTCCTGCGCTCTCTAGCGCGCTGAGTGCTGCATCCGTCTTTGCAGTTTGATTCTCAAAAAGAGAGCTCAGTTCCAGGATTGTCGCCCGCTGTGCATCCATTGATTCAAGTACTTTTGCTGTTTTCTTGCTTTGCCCTTCTACGGTTTCCAGGGCGTTGTCCATAGCCGCTATTTGCGACTGCATTGTCTCCAGCGCCTTCTCTGTTGCTTCCTTCTGTGTCTCCATCTGACGGATTGCACGTCCTGTCTCCTCCTTTTGAGCTTTCATTAGTTGAAGCACTCTCAAAATACTGTCCTTCTGAGCATTCACAGCTGCAAGCGCTTTGCTGGACTCGTCCGTTTCGCGCTTTATCCTTGTCAGCGCGGTTTCTGTCTCCGCTTTTTGTCGAGTTACTGCCCCAAGCGCCTTTTCCGTTTCTTCCTTCTGTAGCAAAACGACTCGCAGCGCTTTGTCAGTTTCCTCTTTCTGAGCCTTCACCTCTCGCAGTGCTAGTTGCGCTTCCTCCAGTAGCGAAGCTGTGGCCTGTTTCTGGGAACTGATTTCTGTAAGCCCCGCTTCAAAGCGCTTGGTCAACTTCTTAATTCCGCTCTGAAAATAAGGATATTTCTGTAAATATGGTAGAGTCTTCGTTTGAATGCCCGAATGCTTACATTCCAGTAATTTTCAAGAAAACTTACTGTGCACTGGAAACTGGTTCATAGCTTTGCTGCTCAGCTTCAGCTGTAGTAGCCAAAACAGCCAAAGAACAGCACCAAATGAGAGTGCTGGCTAACGTCGCCATCTTTCCCGTGAAAAACTTGTCCTCCTTAAGCTCAGAATCAAACAAAATAGTCACGCAACCTGTAAGTAAGTCACAATTGAATTTCAGGATTTTTAGTCAGAAAATGTTCAGCACGCAAAATTTTTAAAAATTAATAGATACGCAACTTACAACTCTTGTGGCTTATTGAATCTGTAAATAATATCAGCGTTTCTCGGCTTTCCAACGAC
Organism: Sminthurides aquaticus; assembly: GCA_906901655.1. Classification (NCBI taxonomy): domain Eukaryota; kingdom Metazoa; phylum Arthropoda; class Collembola; order Symphypleona; family Sminthurididae; genus Sminthurides; species Sminthurides aquaticus. The sequence goes on from CAJQTT010000010.1 coordinate 4,368,667, forward strand.
CTTTCCAACTTAAATATTCACTGAAGAGTTAAAGAACTTTGTAGCTTGCAGTTTGGCAGGGAACTGATTCCACTGCTCTTTTAGAACTCTGCTGCTTTTAAGGATGGAAATCCGCTATTACTCAAAGATGAAGGTTGTGTCGCAACTCAGTTCTTTTTTCGCGGGTCAGTCTACTTGACCCCACTTCTCAGGCATGTATCACTTTCCTGTTGTACATGGAACTTTTTAAAGATCCATTCTTGAAGAAACATGATTCATTCACTTCTCCAGTAGAACTCTTTCTAGATTCAGATTGTGGATTGGAGAGCCGCACGAAACTTCTCACTGTACCTCGGGACTTGGGACACGTCCTTGCACTTGCACCCTGGACTTAAGTTCGAGCAAGACATTTATGCTGAAAATGGACTATAAAATGAGATTTAAAGAGTCAAGAAGTGAACGATTTGCAAATCTATCAGCTAAACTAACATTCGAGTACCCTGATATGAGAATTCATAACTTTGGCGGTAAGAAGCAACGTCTACATTTATGTAAGTTCGCAACATTTCAACACTTTAATATACTTAAACAGATATCTAAGTTTTATTCATCCCACTCTACTCTTTACTTTTTCTGATGCTGAAAATCCGTTAATGAGAACCGTGGAAAATTTTAAGTAATTACTCGTCAGGATGGTATGGACTTGTATTAACAAAATAAGAGAATTAGCATAACTTGAATTTAAAATCCGTAACGAGTTTTTAATCCATATGGCGCATATAAAAGAAACCTCGCACATACCATGCTTCTGATAGCGTCTATTTAAAGAAGATCCAAGCTTAAGATTGTAGAAACGTTTTGATGATTTGTCGTAAACAAAGATTATTACTACCTCCATCTGTGAGGATTAGCTCCATCTGCTGCAACCCAAACAATACGATCCCTTTCTTGGTTTTCTAACGACCTGTGTAACTTAGATGTTCGCAAAAGAATTTTAGAACGTTGTAGCTTGTTGTTTGGCTGCAAACTGATTCCGCTACTCTTAGAACTCTACTCCTTTTAATGAAAGAAATTCGCAATAAGTTGAAGATGAAGGTTATGCTTCAATACAGCTCTGTTTTCGCGGGTCAATTTCATTAACCCCGCTTCTCAAGAAGTCTCTCAAGCGTGAATCAATTTAATGTTGGACATGGAACTGGGTGCAATTAAACAAATTCTAAGAAACTCATTCATTCACGTCTGCAGAAATTGCTCCTTTGTTTCAGAGTCAGATTGTGGATTGCAGAGCAGCTTAAAACGTCTTACTTCGCGTTTGAACATGAATTATCCTTGAACTCCAGGTCTAAGTATAAGCTATGCGTTTTTTCTTACTATAGCAAATGAGATATTTAAGCGTCAGGAACGTTTTGCAAATCCATCTTAAACTGCACTCAAAGAATGACATTAAGTCAGTTTAATGACATTAAGTTAGTAACAGAACCAAAGTCTGTATATGCTTTGAACCAGTTCAAGGGATTAAGATTTCAAAGTTTAATTAATCCCGTTCAGCTTTGATATTCTAATTCTAATGCTGGGAATAAACCATCCACGGAACCCCCTTATAAAGTAATTAATTGCATTACCGACTAGTGTGCCGAAAATAAGAATGCATACTTGAACAATCCTCAACGCTTTTGTATTCGGTTGTGCAAGCAACTTTGCGCTGTAATGGTTGCACGAGGTCTTGACTGGAGGGCGCTGAATGTGCTTAGCTTAACTTGTTGCCAGGCCCAACGAAGCTTAGGCTCCGACCGCTGTAAGTAAACAAAGTCGCGAAGTTGCAGTTAAATCTTCCGGCCAACTTAGGGTGACAAAATTGCGACGTGACCACATTTTGCTGTGACGATACAGGATGTGACAGACAATGGGATAACGAAGGATAAATTTACCTCCTCATTACTTAATTTAAACGTTTTTGCACTAGCATGGTACCTATAATCTTGCTTCTCTTCACTCCGAGAGGGTTGCTCGTATCAAACATTTCCTTGATTTACAAAATATGCAAAAAAGCTAACTTAGCCCGCATTTTAGCTCTAAGGACATTTTTCCGCAGGCAAATTTCCGCGGCGCTTTTTTTCTCGGCCAGCCTTCCGCGGGCGGGTTTCCGCGCTCAAGACTTTTCCGCCGACCCGGCCAATTTTCCGCGGACAAAATTACGCTTGCGTGCATACACATACCGGGTGCATCCAGGCTTCCGAGTATTTTGCCTAACCTCCACCAAACATAATTGGGACCTCGAACCTAACGCAGGCAACCACCTCGTTGGTGCACTCGGTCTTAACATCTGGTTGCATGAGAGCTTTACCTAACTACAGAATTGGGAACACAGCGGCCGGAGCCTACGCTTCGCTCGGCCCGGCGGCGATGTGTTCCCAATTCTGCAGTTAGGTAAAACTCTAATGCAACCTTCTGTTAAGGCCTCGTACAGCCATCTCGGTGGTCACCAGGTTAGGTTAGAGGCCCAAATTATATTTGGTTCACCCCCCGAACTCTCACGCAACGGGTGTAAATTTAATAATCAGCCAAATCAAAGTTAAGGCGGAAATTCGCCCGCGACAAATACTTGGCGGAATTCCGTCCGGATTGGCGGAAACTTAACTGCGGTAAAGAGTCCGGCGGAAAACTTAAGCCGAGGAATTTTGCCCGCTCGAAAATGTCTGCGGAATAATCTCCTGCGAAAAAAGGTCCGAAGACCGCATTTTATGAATAATATATTTACATGGACGAAATAATCATCGGCCCTCTCAGCGAGTGCCACCGCTACTTTCCACTCAGAGCTGATCTGATATCCCATATGCCAATTGGACTAAAAGCCTTGAGGATTCAAGGCCCCATCTACCGAGTGGATACAACAGTACCTTTCAATACAGAAGCACTCAAAGGATTTCTTTTCCTCACTAAGCTAGAGCTGATACATTTGGAAAACTTAAAAAATCCAGGGATTCGATGGATCTGTGAGAACCTACCTCAGCTTCAGCATCTTGCTATCGAAGGTAAACCATATCAGTCGGGTGAGGATGAGAGTGATGTTGATTCCGAACCGGAACGCTGGTATCGTGATGAAGAAGACATGAGCTATGAGGAATACGACAGAAGAAAGTCTGATGATGAACTCGATGACGACGACAGCGATGACGCCGATCCTGGAAGAGATGGAGAGTACGACAGCGATGAAATACCTATACTGAATGGGCATATGGAATACGAGGGAGATGCCGCCTTCTTAGGAGTAAGATCAGTTGGGCAAAGAAGAGAAAACTGTACAATGTATCCTCCGCTCCTTAATCTTAAAAGTAAGTTCGTAAGAATAGTAATTTATTCAAGTATTCATTCTCTGCATATTTCATTTATCAAATATCGGCATCTTCAATTTAAACGAAACATTAGAGAAATATCTGCTGACCAGTTGTTCTTTCAATGTTTCAGATTTGCAATTCCTCCGGCTACGGGATCTTGGGATTACTATAAATACTCTCTTATATGGAGTCAAGTTTGAGCATTTGAAAACGCTTGAAGTCGATAAAGTAAGTTGATCCGTCCTGGTAACATTTTCAAGCGATCTTGTCTAGCTGAGCTTTTTCTATAAACTATTTCAATCCTATAATGGAACTCATTTTTACATTCACTACTTTAGACGCTGACCGTGGAGTGGGTATTGGAAATATTGGCAAATAACCATTCATTGATAAAGATTAAATGCCGAAGATTTCGGGGAGAAGTCCAAAGTATCTTCCCAGTGTATCCTAAATTCCAGGGCGTTTCCTTGGAGCCGTAATTAGGATATTCTCAATTTCAATCTGTAACAGGTGATTCCGCTCCGCGTCCCTTCTGGCAACAAATTCAGATCGCAATTTTAGGTATTAGCAACGAGGGCAGTCCTGCATGATTTTAATTATATCCTGGAGGGCAGCGCCATCTACTACTACTCGCAGAGGTCGACCAAACTATGAAATATTTTCTCGCATGGATTTTAAAACTAGATGTGTCAGGAAATCTTGAACACTCATTGTAAGAAACGTTGATAGATGATGGTAGAAAACGTTGAGAATTAAAATTAGACGTAAATAGTAGTTTTGTTAAATTAATTTTTGTGAAAACGAGCTTTGATGCAAAGATGAGGATTGGATGAAATACTTTTTGTACTATACATTTTAAGATTGAAAACGAAATGCCGATTAAGAATTCAAATTAAGAATTCCCAATCATTCATTCATTAATTCAGCTTTAGTACATACATCCCATCGCTTTAAACTATATGGCAAACCGCGGTTACGCACAGGACGTAGAGGAGAGTTCTGCTCTGTTAGGGGTCGGCTAGTAATGTTGTTTTGGTGTACAATCGTTTGACAACTACATTTGCTATGCTGGAGAATGTAGAAGAGGCTTTGCTCCAAAGACTGGAACTACTAGGAAGGACTAATATTACTCCTGGAAACAGGAAGGGGCAAAGGTAAAAGCAGGAACAGGTAGGAGGTCATTCTATTTTTCTCTCTCGCTAGAATTGGAGGGAAAGGTTACCTACAGTTTCACGAAAACCTTGCTTCAATCCAGTCTTCTTTAAAAAGCATAGAGTTACCGTACTGAATAAAATTTTAGTAAGCCTGAAAATAGTTTGCTAATTGCAGTACTTAAATTAACTATTTTGTAAACCCAGCTCCACTCTAAATGGCTTCTGGAACGCGGATTTCGGGAACAACAATCCTTCCTCCGGCGGTAGTCTCTGCCTGGCCCCAAATTGATCTCTACCTGGAAGTTTTTACGACCAGCACGGTAAGAACTTTAAAGAATACTAATGTGACTAAAAAGACTGACTCATTTCTAAGCTGTTAAAATTAGCTAGGCGCTCGATCTGCGAAAGACAAAAAAAATTACAAGTTTATCATCCGTATGAATTTTGTATTTAAGATTTTGGAAAAAATTGAAGCACTCCTGGACTTGGATGACCTGAAAACACTACGACTCGTCAACAAAGCTTTCAACCGAATAGTGTTTGAGAAATTGCATTTTATTGAAAAGGCAAATTTAGTCCTGTCGCTAAGTAACTTTTTGGATCCTGCTTTTTCATCTGTAACATGGAAGCCCAAGAACCTGGAAATAATTCCATTCTTCTTTGTAACATCACCCCAGAACTGGTTCAGTCTGGAGATGATTGGCATAATCTGCAAAACATATATGTTCGTTACGGATATCCATTCACTTCGGATTCATCCTTCCGACTCTTACGAATACGAGCAAACTGTCGACATGGAAGAGAAGTATCAAGTTATAACTGATCGTACGTATTCAAGTTCGGTCGTAAATTTATCTTGCCCATGTTTGCCAACTCTGCTCCGCCAAGCAAATCGATTGGAGCACCTTCAAATCTCTTCTTACTCGCTATCTGAACTCAGAGAAGGACCACGTCAGCCCTCCAAATCCTTACGTTTAAAGACACTAAAGATTTTCCTTGAATCCGAACTTGACTTTTTCCCCAAGATGCTGGAAAACACTATTGGCCTTGAAAGGATTGGGATTGAGCGGAGCACGCCTACATCTAAAATTGGGGCAGAATTTTGGCCAAATTTCATCAAGATGATAGAGAACAATAGGGAAACTATTCAGCAACTGGATGGACTTACACCTGGCTTTTGGACAGCATTGCTAGCCCCGCCCACAGGGATGGAGTTGAAGCTTCCTAAATTGAAATTCATATCAGTTTTAAATGCTCATGAGCTAAGTGGAGAAATTCGGAATAAGTTGATAGCATTCCTGGGATCTTATCTTCCTCAGCTCGAGGGATTGAATTTACGTGAAGGTTCAGTTGGAAATTACAAATGGTCTGTAAATCCCGTTCCAATCTCAAACTGCCTCGAAGTTGAAATACTGTATGTGGACTCTTCCGTCATCCAAGCATTTCAAATCCTGAAGCAAGCAAACGTTAGTGATGTGACCATTGGCCCGTTTACGGTGCAACCGGATAATAGCGTCCAAGAACCTGACGCAGACCAATTGCTCCTTGCTAATTGTAACCCGGAATCGCTGGAAAAACTTTCACTCGAAGGAAATGCCCGTAATGAGAATGCTATTCTCGTCTCAGCCATCGATCCAAGGGGACTCAAGAATTTCACAAGTTTAACTACCTTGAAACTGATACACCTCCAAGTATTCAAAGAAAGCTACGTTACTTCAATCTGCGAGAATCTACTTCAGCTCAAGCACCTAACAATAGAACAGGTGTTCAAAAAACCGGATGTGTATAAAGGCGAGGTACTGGGTTTTAACCGCTTAACTGATGCTGCCTTCCTGGATGAGAATCGCCATGAGGAAATGGATGCAAATGGATGTCTTACACTCGGTCCACCAATTCCCGCCCTTCGTATGCTACAAAGTAAGTACTACAATGGGTTGTTGCAGCTTTCCGATTATAAATACCGGGGTTTGCTATGCAAGACCTGTACGCATTTTCCATGAATAGGCCTAGCAAGGATTCCTGGAAACCTCTTGGCTTTGTAGATATCCAGAACGCTTTAACTTTTTAACCAGAACAGACGGCTTAATCCTATTAAAACTTTTATATAGCAAAAATTTCAAGGAATACCTTGATCGAGCGAGGGATTAACAATAATATTTTTTACCCACGCAAAATAGCTTATCCCTTCCTTTGAATTCAACATCAGCTCCACCCCTTCCTCCACCCATGATTCTGATTGTTCCAATATGGATGGGCGGCTATGCATATGTCACCTTAATAATCGTAAATTTTATTTTTATACAGATCTAGAATATTTGCGTCTTTGGGAGCTTGATGTTACACTGAATACACTGATTTATGGAATTCGATTCAAGAATTTACGCACACTCAACTTTGACAAGGTAACCGGAAGCATTCCTAAGTACAATTAAGTTTGATAACGAAGTTAATTTGCAAGCTTATGTATCATATACTGCCTCCATATTCTGGTAAAGGCTTGAATCTAATTGAATCGAATTGGTTTTCTATTTAGGAATTCGATACTGGAATTACTTTGACAGTTTTGCGGAATAATCCGTCCTTGGATCTCATTAAATGTGACGAAGCCAATGTTGATATGAAGGAAATTCTTGCTTTGTTTCCAAACTTCAAGAATATCATTGGGGACTTCGGATGTGGATGTTGTGACGAATAGGGGCTACGTGTGGTTAGTATTAGTAAACTTTATTTTGGAGATTCATACTGACCATATGGTCGAGACGGATTGTGTTCAGGAACGTTAACTTAAACTTGTTGACTTGGAATACTGAAACACATGGGTTTACATATACTACACAACTACACTGACTGGATTTATATATGTATATTAAATATGTACAAACACTACTGCAGAAATATTATATACTTTGTAATTAAAAACTGTTGCCATGGATTTTGGAAATTGTGTGCTAATGTGAGGGTATGAAATAAAAATTCAAGATACTCTCTACACTCAATGGCTATCACCACACCGTTACATTACTTGCAATTAAAATCGAGATTATCATTATCTGCCGAAGTTCAAAACATAGCGCTGGCATGTTTAACACTATTAATTAAAGTCAAAAACTTGAAAGAATTTTCTATTTGATTCTTATCAGTCATAAATACTCTTCCCCTCTCTCATGTACATCCATTCTCTTGCTGCGCTGGGCGCTGATAACCTTTACGTCGAATAGCAACTGGACATAGAAAGGCTGGGTTATCCAACACTGGATCATATACGTTTAAAAGCTGCGGGTTGCTGCTGTATCTTCCTTAACAGAAACGACTATGAATAATATTGCTGTGGAGTCCATCTTTCCAAAGATTTACAAGGTAAAAAACAAGCGGGATGTAGAAAATGAAGGCAAAGAATGGCTCTTCCAAGGAATGAGATATTATTCTAATTACCCCTTATTTCCTTGTCGCTCAACTCTGTATTCCTTATTCCCAACAGAGTTGGAAAACATTAATCCCCAACAGAGTTGGAAAACATTAATCCCCAAGTTGAATAGTTCCAAGCTAAGCTATAAGCTGTAGTTCCTGGAATTACCAGCACAACTTCAAAGGTAAAACCGTGGGTACTATGGTACTTGAATCTACAATTTTTAATTAATTAACTATCTTAGTCTTAATAGACCGAAATCTTCATAGTACGTTGTGTTTAAAAATTAGTAAATCTCTCAAGACTGAAGACGCACCGAACCGCTCAACAGCTAATAAACTACAAGGTTTTAAGCGATAAAAGCATAAATATAAAGATTCCGTTAAATCCGTTAATACGAACAGAATGGATCCCAAGGACAATCAAGTGTTGCTCCACCTGTGCCTAGAAGTATTTAGGAATAATTTGGTAAGATTTTATACGACTCATCATCCAAGTTGGCAGAATTCTTTGAATTCCCATTCGCAGAATTGAACTTGAATCCCCTCTTTATTTATCCGTCCAGCAAAATATATACTGATTTTTACGAAAGAATCTGTTAATAAACTACTGTCACTTACATTTGAATTTCTAACAGATTATAAGCAAGATTGAGTCTTTCATGAGCTTCGACGACCTAAAATCCCTCCGCCTGGTGGACAGAGCACTAAACAAAGCCGTGTTGGAAGAAGGAAATTTTGCTGAGAAATCCCGGGTCGTCCTTAAAAAGTCCGAGTTGACTCATCCATCCTTCTTGACATTCTCCTGGAAGCCAAAACATTTAAAAATCTATCCATTTGTTGAGAAACAACGCACTGGTGCAGCAATAACTTCCGCATTGACTACCCTCATCTCTGATTGTAAATCTCTTCTCGTTTACGAGGATGAGGACCCTACGATGATGACTGAAGAAAGAGCAATGGCACATTTCCAGTTTCCTGGGAAGCATACATCATTCCCTCGTATGCCAACTGTGCTTCGGAGCGCTAAAAATCTCACCTACCTTGAAGTGGACTCATCAGCCTTTTATCACCTGGTTGAAGGGAATAACAAGAGGGACCACCCAAATATCAGAACGAAGACACTCAAGATACGTTTTGTCGGTACGTACGGCAAGGCACGAATGTTTCCTAGGATACTGGAAGATGCAAGAGGGCTGGAGAGGATTCAAATTGACGTTTACGGGCTCAGAATCTGTGAGTCCATGGGAATTCGTGTTGCTTACGAAATCCCGCGGGCATTTTGGCCGAGTTACTCAAACCTGATTACCAACAATCGAGAATCCATCCTGCATCTCAACAGGCTCCCTAGCCAATTCTGGGAAGCTTATGCTGCGGGTCACAGGGAGGAGCTCCAGCTGTCAAAGTTGAATTCTCTGACCATTAATTTAGAAGAAACTGCGAGCAAAAGCGTGGCAGACCAGGTGTTTACATTCCTCGACACTCATCTCCCGCAACTGGAGCATTTAAACTTAAACTCGGCTGATGACCGTTTGTTCTTATTGCTGAAGAAAGCAAGCTCCAAGTTGAAGCGTCTTGCGGTTCAAGCTCCGGAACCGAAGGGTCAGCTCCTCGCTGAAGGTCTCCGAAGATTGAAAGGCACCACCGTGACGGATCTTTCCTTCGGACCATTTCAAACTGACGAATGGGCTACACGCTTTGTTGAACCGAAGGGTCGGGCCCCAAGGATTGATATTATCGCAGAGTTCTTTCCAGTGACTTTGGAAAAGATTGCGCTGGTAGGGCCGATTCGTGATTACTACTTCCGCTTGAATAGCGCATCTCTAAAGGATTTCCACCACGTGACCTGGCTCGAGTTATTAGACGTATTTGAGATGGATAACGCATGCGTGACGTACATTTGCCGGAATCTAGTTCAACTCAAACATTTAACAGTACAAAGATCAAGGAGTGCATACGAGAAGCGAGAAATACTCATTACTGATGAGGCTTTCCTTGCTTCCACACCTGATAATGAAGAAGGGGTAGATGGCGCTCCAGTGTCTCAGACCATGATCCCAGTCTTAGCTAACCTGAAGAGTAAGTTTGATTATTAATTAGTTCTAAAACTAAAATTATGATGAGCTTTAATTCATGGTTTTGAATTTAGAATTGGAATTTCTCCGTCTTTGGTACTTGGAAATCACGATGGAGACGGTGCTCAAGGGAGTTAAGTTCCGGAATTTACGTGCGCTTCAAGTTGAACTGGTAATTCGATTTTTGTTGAAACATCTACGTAATATACCTGCCACAAAACTAAAAGTCTTAATAATAATTGCTCATGATTTTCATATAACATTGTTGTAAAACAAAGGATACATGTTAAATGCTACTCTTGAATTTTTAAATTTGATAGCCATTTACAAGTGCGGACGCTGAAGAAATCCTGAAAAATAATCCATCTCTTAAGATCATCACGTGCTTTCGGTTTGAAGGGAGTTACACACGCTTAGAGGAAGTTTCAACTTTATCCTTTCCACATTATGCGTATGGTCGAGGAGCCCAGGAGTTCCGAGTGGTGAACGCATAATGTAGCTGGACATTAAATGTCCTTCCGCAAACTATTCATAGGATCTGCACAATATTTTACAGAACTTAACAGATGTTCAGGCATTAACTATGTACCAATCCGAGTTAAAATTTAGACGGCAGGAGGAGTAATACTGTGATAATTAGTTTCTCACGTTTACATATAATTAAGTACATGTAATGTCAAACGTCGAGTCAGGGAAGGTTAGCAAAGGATAAGATGGAATTAGTTAAGTGAGGCTAAGTGGCTTTTTTGTGTCAACAGCGAGCATTGCGCATTGGGATGAGATGTGTGTATGCGTTTTGGTAGGCGAGGTGAAATGTTGCCTCTAAGGGATTCCTCCTAGGAGAATTTTGGATTGCCCTATGGTAGTAAGCTTGCGTAGCAAATTCCATGCGTAGCCTTAGGGAGCTTGATAAAACATTAGTAAATTAGTAAATGGATGGTCAGTAAAATAGTAGCACAAGTAAAGTACTTGTAAGTATATAAATATAAACTGAAATAGTCCTCCAGTATTACGTAGAGGGCGCTTTGATGGCGAACTGAACTAGGGACCCTATTCACCTAAAATCCGTAATTGTATTCATTTTGCTTTATATAGTGTTACGAATAATGCATGTTCCATTACTTTTGTCGCAAGTTCTTAAAATTTTAAAAGTGCTTTACAAGATGAAACTCAGTTTATGTACGCAACGCATTTGTATTTAATTCAAAATTAACTTCAACAAGTGGCGAAAAATAAAAACAATCTACTTGCTACACTACTTACGGATTCTCCTGGTGCAATAACTTTTGTTTAGTTGTTTGTTGAGGCTGCATATTACATTGTCAGGATTAGGAGTAAATATTATTAGGGAGCATATCAGCGGATTCATTTGCACATTACGTAAATCTCAACGTTGCAATTAAAACAAAGTGGATATTTTTGATAGCTCGGCGGGGTTTGAGCTATATTTTTCTGCGAAACTATAAGCTTTTGTACAAAGTAGAAATATGCATAGCTAACTATCCCCAGTGCGGAGTAAAAACGATACAGTTCTATCCCTTACCTATAATCTCTGCATGTGACAGTTACTTAAAATCTCAGCATTTACATTTAGTATAATCAAACCTCTACTTTACCGTGCACAAAAATTAGGCTTGTATTACAATGGATGAGATAAAGCTGTGATTAATACTACAGTTCTCTTACAGAATTCACAGCTAAACCAAAGCTGGGGAGAAAAGAGAGCCTCCTAAACTTGAAGCATCGAAAGCTGATGTAGATAGAGCTGGACAAGTAGTTCCTGGAGAAATGAGTGCACAAGCTCTAGGCAGTCTATCTGCTACCTTTCGTGGAGCTTACAAGTTTTAAGTGTAATTAGTTTTAACAGTTTTTACACTGCTGCTAAAAAAATTATAAACCCAACTGATTGAAGCCCGGAAATCTACCAGTTTTGGAAACAAATGACCATCAAAGATATCAGAGGCCAACTTTGCAATTAAAGCAAGAAACCTGCTCCTTGTTTCACTTTACAAGCAACAATCTCCGAAAGCTACTAGTGCAAGGCTTGCAATCCGTGCATTCGAACAGAATGGATTCCATGGACACTGTCGTTGCTCTTCCCCTGTATCTGGAAGTATTTACGAATAACTTGGTAAGAATTTTTAAACTGTATCCTAATTTCCATAAACATCCACTGAGAATTTCTTCAATCACCTCTTGTATTCATTTATGAAAAATGTATATTCTTGACAACAGAATCTACGGTCGCTTCCAAAGAATCTGTTACTAAAATACTGTTGTTTTCATTTGTTGTATTTCTACCAGATTATGAGCAAGATTGAATCTTCCATGAGCTTCCACGACCTAAAATCCCTTCGCCTGGTGGACAGAGCACTAAATAAAGCAGTGTTGGAAGAAAGTAATTTTGCTGAAAGATCCAGGGTCGTCCTTAGAAAGCCCGAGTTGACTCATCCATCCTTCTTGACATTCTCCTGGAAGCCTAAACATTTGAAAATCTATCCGTTTTTTGAGAAACCAAGCGCTGAATCGTACAACTCCTCGCAAGCATTGCAAGTGATAACTGTCCAAACGGCTGAAATCGTTACTAATTGCCGTTCACTTCAAATATATGACCATTCTATGGATAATGAAGGAAATTGTCCATTGCGTCCTATGAAATTTCGCGGAACGCTTCCATCATTCCCATGTCTGCCAAGCATCCTTCGTAAAGCCGGGAAGCTCGTCCAGCTTGAAATCGGCTCCACAGCATTGCATCTCCTGGATAAAAGAATTCCTGGCAAATGGGATGGGAATGACCTACGTCTAAATCTGAAGATACTCAAGCTTTGCATTCATAATAATTTCAAAGGAAGAAATAATTTTTTCCCCAAGCTGCTGGAAAGGGTGACAGGGTTGGAGAGGATTGAGTTTGTCTTGTACACGTCCGCCGTTTTGGGAATGCCGGATCACTGGAGTAGCTGTGGTTGTCAGTGTAATCCGATCCAATCAGAATTCTGGCCTCGCTTCAGCAAAATGGTGGACAACAACCGAGAATCTATTCAGCATCTTGACAGTATCACGGGTTCATTCTGGGAAGCTCGTCAAGAGCATACTTTCGAGGAATTGAAGCTTCCGAAGCTCAAGTATGTATCCATTAATACTAAATTCGATGATGTGGCGGACAATATTGTTGGAGACAAGACGCTCAAGTTCCTAAGCGCTCACCTCTCACAGCTCCAGCAATTAAACTTAATCACAGCTGATAAGCGCTTGATCTCACTCCCAACTACAGCGGGTCCGAATTTAAAGCGTCTTCAACTCCAAACTCTGATGCCAACGCAAACGCTTCCGTCTTCCACTCCACCTATCACTAAACTCATCAACTTCAAAGGCACCAATCTCAAGGAGCTGTCCATAAGTCGGCTCGAAATTGAAATCCAAGATGTGTACCCATACTTGGATTTTTTGAAAGATTTCTGCCCTCCATCCTTGGAGAAACTTGAGCTATTATGCCAACTAGATGCATTTATTATTGATTTTAAGTGCTTGTCCAAATTCCCAAACCTCACGTGGCTGGAGCTTTCGGATTTAGACGAAATGACCAAAGAATTCGTAACTTACATTTGCCAGAATCTGGTGCAGCTTAAACATCTGGCTCTTGAAGGGAAACAATGGGAGGATGAAGAGGATTGGGACAGTGAAACGGACATAACGGATGATGATTTCCTTGTTTTGACACCTGATACAGAAATTACTCCAGATGGCGCTGTAACTCATCACATGATTCCAGCTTTAGCTAAACTGAAAAGTAAGTGCATAAGCTCATCATGCATAAGGAAATCCGTTTTGTCATACCGCTTAAAACGTATGGATTAACCGACTAAATTAAGCTTTTCTTCATTAATTTTTTTTAATTTTATAGAATTGGAGTTTCTCTGTCTTTGTCAAATGTCAATCACAATAGATACGGTGCTCAAGGGAGTTAAATTCCGTCGCTTACGTACATTTCAAGTTGACCTGGCAAGGCATCCATTACTATATTTGTGCTCATTTAGATGTGCGGGATCGAAGGATATCCCAACCATTGCTGATTTTAATAATATTTAGATTCTGCAGTAAAATTAATACAATTTTTTTAATATTTTACAGGAACTTTCCGTGGCCGAAATTAGAGCAATATTGAAAAATAACCCGTCTCTTCAGGTGATCTCATGTAAACGCCTGAAAGATCTGAGGATAGAGTCGCTAATAAAAATTGCCGATTCCTTTCCTAACTTTAAAAAAATATTTGAATGGGATTCCGAAATCGGACATACACTATAAATGCAGTAAGTAACTTGCGGTCTTGAGAGAGCACAAGGATGGAATCTATATTCATTTCTTCTAGATGAAGTAGAAGCAGGAATTCCGTTTGTGTGAGTCGAAAAACATACTTTGATCTAAAATACTGATTATTTTAAAATTTTGTAACTTTTAAACTTTTATCTCGCTAAACTACTGCCGAATTAACCGCATAAAACACATTTAAAATATTTAATTTATAAATACGTATAGAAAACTTTGAATTTTGTTTTTATTCTCATTGATTCAAGCCAATTAATTTGCCAATTATAGAAAAATCTCGAGTATAAAAGTATCACAGACAAATCAAGTTCATTATACAATGCAAATGAACCGAAACGCTATTTTAATAAAATAGATTCTGGAGTTTTAAACGGAAGAAGATATAGTAGATTTTTCATATTTGTATTTACTATTAGCGTAGAATGAGCACATTTAGGTAGATGACAGAAGATAGAGGAAGAAGTAGACAACTGCTGAAGCTTCAGGAAGAAGAAGAAGAAAATCGATGGTGAACGCAGTGTTATTTGACACTGTTCCTACTTAAAAGTAGAAACCGCCCCAACCCCAACCCCATCCATAGCCACCGGGATATCCCCAGCCTGAAATGTAACGAAGAAACTTAAGTAACTGCTGTGACGTTAAACGCTGGACGTAAAGCGTAAAAACCACTTACCGTAATATCCATGGCCACCCCATCCGCCACCCCAGCCACCGCCCCAACCCCAGCCGGGACCACCCCAACCCCAACCTCCAAACAAGCCTCGCTTTTGGAGTTTAGAATCTTCAGGTTTTCCTCCAGGATGAACGCCAACTGGGTTCTCAATTGCAGCAGATTTTACTTCCGCTTCAACGGGATCGATTTCCGGAGTGGCAGCAGCGGAAACGTAGGCTACCACGATAGCAACCACAAACAAAGCCTGCGAACAAAAAAAGTATACCATAATTTTTCCAACTTTAATATTTTAAATTTTAAATTGGAATTGAAATTAAAATTTCAAACTTACGAAAACGAGTTTCATTTTGAAAAAGTTTTGAAATGTCTTCCAACTTGAGTGTCTCCACAAAAGCCGTGTGACTGACTACACATTCCCAACTCACTCCCATCCTCCTTTTATACAAGCTTTGAAGGACTTTTCTACGCTTGCAATTTTTTTACAAAATCCTATTGTCCTTACAACACAGTTAACAGTTTTCGCATCTCCTCACATCATATCCATGTACATATCTTCTGGCTTCTCAATTATGCAATCATTAAACTATGTACTCTCTGCCCTCATCATCTGTCTCTCCTCGTACTTTATTCTCCAGTCGGTTTCACTTGCCTTCACTTGTTATCATGAAACCATCCTATAATTTCCCTTTCAACCCCTGGCTAACCGCTGGTTGTAGTAAACGCTTTTGCCCTTTATAGCTTTATGACTTCACGGCATCATTACCCCATCTCATCTTTCGTGTGTGTTTTGTTTTACTCACTAAATCCACTTATTATACCCTAGGCTAACAACAGAATGAGTTAACCTTAAATTCATATCCCACCCAAGTCTGAGTTTAATAATAACCTGGTGCAACTTTAAAACAATACTATGAATCCAAAGTAATTGTTTCTCTTTAACCCCTTCACTCGCTCTGTGTAATCCAATTCAGGGCAGTATATTTAAGTGTAAAGCTAACGCACGCAACTTCATAGAGACAGCCTATGCATATCTATTCCTTGAAAACAGGATAAAAACGTTTCGCTATACTTCTGCTATCTGAGTAAAGATTCCTTTTCCCAAACAAACGGTAGACGACAGTTATAGTATCGT
Organism: Sminthurides aquaticus; assembly: GCA_906901655.1. Taxonomy (NCBI): domain Eukaryota; kingdom Metazoa; phylum Arthropoda; class Collembola; order Symphypleona; family Sminthurididae; genus Sminthurides; species Sminthurides aquaticus. The sequence continues at coordinate 4,384,743 of CAJQTT010000010.1, forward strand.
TAGTCGCTCAAATAACGAATACATCATATGGTATCATTATACTTGTTGTGTAGGTAAAGCTAAATTTAGCAGTTTCAGCCGAGCCAGTATTAGTTAGTTTTCTGAAATCCCGATTATATCTTACACATCTACTATGGTTTCACGATGCGTAATCAGCGCGGATACAAAAGGGATTATTTTCTTGTCAAACCCCATTCATCGCATGATTTTAAAACAATAGCAAAATCCACGCTAAATGTCCATGTGGCCATGACTTGAGAAGATGCGGAAATGATATTATAAACACAACAGAATCTGTAATTATCTGCAAGTTTCTGGAAATCTGTTTGTTTAAAAATACAACCGCGGCAATTTTGTATCTCCTCAACGCGTAGAGTTTTCTATGACAAAAGCAATTGAATTTTTATGAAGAAATAATAATACTTGAGGTTTATCATGTGCAAAATTTTCAATTAAAGCCAACTCGTGATTTAATCACTGTGCTCACGTGAAATTGTAGATTTGAAACTCGATAGAATTCATCCCAGTATACGACTGATTGACGCTGCAGTATATATAATAATTATTACGGTAGCCAAGTTTCAAGTTAAACGTTTTACAGGTCAATGCTTAAAATGGCCAGAATGCATTACCAGATAGTATCTCAACAAAGCCTTGTGTATTGCACTATGTAATAGCGTTGACAGTTTTCTACCAAGGTATTTTATGGATGAGCGATCAAAATTAAGTACACGGTTGTACTCAAGAATCCAAAAACAACCAACGGTAAAATGTTGTAACGTCTTGGACTAGCTATTTACAAATGCAATACTGATTTTCTCTCCGACTAGCAAGATCAGAGGATCTACACGTTGTAGCTCTAAAATATCTTCAATATTAAATACATAACTGTGTTTATTGATATTTGAACTTAATTGATTTTAACGTAATCTTTTATTCCTTTAATCCATATTAAAAGTCTAATTAAGTCTAAAAGAGGAAATTGAATTTATTACTGCATTAAATCATGTATGACTCCTTCATTCCGCGGATTCAATTTTAAGTTTATAACATAGCTTTTAAACGAAGCATAAGAAAAGATAAAAATCAGGTAGTCATCCACTGCCCTCTTCCAAATCCTACAAACTAAATTTGCTTGAGTTCACTCAAGAAACAATAATAAGTTTTACGCCTGGCTCACTCACAAACAACCTTATAATAATCAAAGATCATTACCGTATCAAAATCCTGCTTAAACCCACTAAAAAAGTTAACCTTAAAAATACCCATTTTGAAATCTCTTAAGGGCGGTTTCATTCAGCTTTAAGGACTTATTTTTCCGAAAGAACTCCCCAGGTCACAAGAAGCATTTCTAGAATGACATAACATGAGGGGTGAGGATAACCAGAAGCAAGTTATTTCATTGTTGTTGTGTAAGTAAGCTGAAAATGTTATGTAAATCCAAGAAATGACGCTGCGGATAAAAGTTTAAACTTGAAGTAATTCTCATGAAGATTATACGCTGTCAAGCTATGCTACGCTCTCGTGAACTTTACGCTGACTTGGTGATGATCGTTCATCTCCTTCTTGTTTGTTGATTACAATGTGCATTGCATCAACAAGACTGTCATCCATGCAATTCTTAATCTTAGGCTCAAATCCTGAATGTTATTTTTGGAGGCATGCAAACTTGAAAACCCTTGAATCTTTGATATCCTTTAGATTTAGCATGCATGTTTGTATTCTCCATCAAGAATGTATGCCTTACATTACATGTACAAGGAAACATTCTATCCCGACGGTTAAAATCTGTCATGGCACAACCAAGCTCAATTAATTCACTTTATGACCCCGAATACAGTTGAATATTTGTCTATAAACAGCTTTCGTCTGTCGCTAGCTGGCACTCTATCTATTATTCTACGAGGTGCACCAGTTGTATCTTTTGTCAAATTAACGTTAAACAGCGTACAAGTACATTAAACATGCGGACGCTACGTTTGACAGCGTAACAGTGTGCTCACTCTTCGATAATGATTGCGCGCACGCGCGTCAGGGAAATTGTGAATGACAAACTTAAGAGTAGTAATTACTCCCGAGACCCAGGCGAGATGCTAATTATTACTTCACCATAGTTAAAACTTGTTCTGTCGCAAGTCGTAAATAGTATCGTCGCGGTCGCTTATATGAAGCGAGTTGTTTAAAAAATGTGCGTGATTGCAAGTCGCAGTTAGCAGAATATATATATGCATGTAAGGACGAAACCATGTGACAAAAAATAGGCTTAGGTTGCATTGCTACGCTGCGCTGCGTATATTATGCACTAACGAAAATATAAACAAATCAATCGGTTTCAGAAAATTTCTCCGAATGCGTTCAAATATATTTACGAAACGTAATCAAAAATGGATCAAGTAATTTATCCCACTAAATTGTAAACTTGAAGCAGTAAAAAATAATTAAGATTCCGACGTACCATAAGGGGCATAGCCGGTTGAAAGTTTCAATCTGATAATCGATTTTATATATTGTTTACATATATATATATGAAATTAATAAAATTTCATTTGTACAGCCAAAATAATTGCAGTTTATAACGTCAGCAATTCCGTTTGCTCTTGTTTCAGTTCAATGTACGTATGTGATCAAATTCCTTCCGGTCACTCCTTCACTGCATTTTAAACTTGACAGTGAAAGAGTAATTTAACCAAGTTGTGCTCTAAAAAATGAGCCAATTAATTAGTTAGTAGGAAAATAGGGAAACTTGAGAACTATAAACTCACCGTCGCTTTGATAAAGAGATAGATTTGAAACTCGAATGATTTTTCAAACTCCAAGGACAATTTTACGAAAAGAGAATCCAAGCGAGGAGTGAACTGGTTCAGGGATGCACCTGGAGAAACTTGCTATTTTTCAGCTAAATTACAAACATGGTTTTGTCCGATATGTGTAATTCCTTTTTAAAATATAGCAAACCTACTAATTAGAGTACCCTTTGTATCAATACCACAATAAAACCCGTAGTTTCATTACGGCTGCCTGAAATTAGTATTTTCATTTGGTAAGCGCCAAAAGGCTTCTTTGGCTAAAAGAAGACAACATTTTTCCATTCCTGCCTTCGGGTTTGATTGAAACGTTTTCAGTAAGCAACAAAAGTCTTGGACAATCCTGTCTCTGGGATAATTTGGAGCTATGAAGGAATAGCAAAGTAATTAAGCAGTAGAAGACTAAACTGAATTCCTTAATTTATAATTTATCTACTGTTGTCATGTTAGATGTCACAAGAAACACTCCTACAATGACATAACATGAAGAGCGAGAATTATAGGAAGCGTCTTGTATCAGTATTGTCGTGTAAGTAAACCGAAATTCGTCATGGAAATCCAAGAAATTGCGCTATGGATAAAAATTTAAACTTGAAATAATTGCAGAAGATTAAAAACTGTCGTGAAATATTGGCTTGGGGATGGCAAGTCATCTCCTTCTTCCCTCGAAATTCCCAATCCTAGGCTTGAATCCATATATATATAATCGTATTATTAAAAGGCCGGTAACTTAAAAATTGTGATGGCAACTTGCTTTATTTACCTAATTTTTGTTTATTATCGAGAGGCTTTTGAAGCCGTTGAGAATTAATTCTTAGACGTATGTTTTAACCTCCGACCTTTTTGCAAAATTCCCAATCTTTTCACCGACTACTAAAGTAAGTATATCTTGTTCTGTAGCATGTTTTTAATGCGTGAGCCTTTGGCAGCAAGTCAGCATTTTACATCAAGCCTATTAATGAGCATGGCCGACCATATCGCTTCTGCACCGAGGGCTATTCAACTACATGCAGTCCGGGCATGAACAAATTCTTGGCACCTTTTTTGCGCATTTAGCAACTACCGGCTAACCCCTGCCCTGACTGCCACCCCGTCTAGCAGTAAACGTAGGATTTTCCACTCCGTTTATAACTTTTGTTGTATCCGTCAATTTAATAGAATACAGCGCGCATGTTTTTACTTCGCAACGATTGCTCATTTTATAAAAATCGCGCGTGCATCACAAAAATTATGAGAAACGCACAATTGTTGCTGTAGAGAAGCTCGAGCTAGTTTCAAAACTTATTATTGCTTCACTATATAGATACACTATAATAAAGTTCTGTTCTGCAGCAAATAATATTGCCGGGCTTTTGCATGAAGTACTTTTGGATTAATTATAATTTGTATCCATGCAGCCACAAGTAAGAGGTGGGAAAAGAAAAGAAAACAATGTAACAAATGCAGGCTTAACTAGCATGTCTGCCTGCAAAATGCCAAGATTCTGCTTTTACGAATACATTTTTTTCCTTATAGAACTTAAGTACCCTTGTTTACTCGTATATTATGTAATCAAAAATGTCTTTGGCGGCTTATCCCCCTAAATTAAAAGGCTGAATCACAAGCTGGATACATATGTATATATGCAGGGAAAATTTAAACAGGTTTTATATTTAATGAATAATTAAGCTACATTCTGGCATTTATTTTATACTTACCAGCAATCCGTCTCAGTTTCACTTATTCGGTCTACTACAGCGACGCTCTGACAGCGTGCAACCTCATAGGATTGAAACTGAACCCTCTTAATTTTAAACTAACTATAAATAGCCATAAGGAAACAAGAATAATGATGACATTATTGCTTATTTTAGAGAGGTGCATGGACAATCGGAATAGATTTAGCACAGTTTTAAAGGAATTCATACGGACGAGAATCCATTTAAGTCCTAAATCATTTATAATGAATAGAGTCTCGTCTCAGGATGTATTCATTTGAAGGTCAGGTTGAGCAAACCTTTTACTCGAGTCACTTCGCTCATCAGATTTATGGATTCCTTCGGAGTTCTTTAAACTCAGTGAATCAACCAACTTTTGGGCGGAATCCAGAATTTCCCGCAAGGGGGCCTTGCTGTTGTTACTACAGCTTCCCCATCTACTGGAATGACCTAGAGGAGTTAACACATTTGCAGTAAGGGTTGTTGCTACAGAAGCTAAGGTTCCTGGACTTGTTGATAAATTCCAGGATAGTTTCTCTGGAGTTGCTGGAGCTATAAATTGCTAATAAGACTTTTACTGATAGCATATGAATATACAGAAAGGATAAAGCTAAACTTGAGCTTCTAAAATCCTAAGCAGGTAAAGCATGCCATTCTTGGAAGCTTCCTCATAGCTTCGCAGCTCCGCGTGCATCGTATTTGAAGTTGTAATCCGTGTTTTACCCTGTGGTATTAGCTCCCTCTGGTCATGAAAAGATTGTACATGGAGAAGAGTTGAAAAATTTATCCTATGAATACACGCCATTGTCCGAAAGGAGGTGGTATTTGTAGCTTCTGGGAATGAGATGAGCTTAAACAAGGGTTGAAGGGTCACTGACAACTATTTATTATGGCTCATCCCTAATGTTTTCGCCGTTCCTTTTGCCCTTGTTTTCCGGAATTCTATCTAGTCTAAAGGAAGTAGAGGTGAGGTACACACGGAAGAATACATTAAGATACGCTAAGAAATTAAGAGTCTGCAAAATGGCATTCAGAGGTTTCCTGTTCAAAGGATCAATTCAGTACGCAGTTGTCCCTGAGAATAAAATTTAGTATTTCTTTAAAAAAACTAACTGATAGCCACTACATGTGAGACAAAGAGTTTGAGCAAACAAGAGTGTGAAGCCATAGCTAGTGATAACTGTTATTCTCACGCTTTCTCGGGCAATAACACTTGATTATATGTAACGTGCGTTTAGTAATCCGTTGTAATAAACTGTGCAAGGATTTCATAGACTTGAGAGAAATGTCGAAAGCTGAAATTCCTCCCACTGGTTCGTCTTGGGACAATCTTGGTCTGGAAGAAGAAACAGATGATAATATCGCTTTACTGGATGTCTTTGCCATTGGTTTGGTAAGCATTGATTTTGATTTTTAATCAAATTGAAAATTTAACGGTGTTGAAAAAATTAAAAGATTTGGGCTAATTACAAGTTAAAATGCGGTCTCATCAAAACTTGAAAAATGAGGTAGAAGCGCAACAAGATCAAGAATAGCTTATGGTTTAAAAGTATAATGTCTCGGACCCTCACAAAGTCTGAACCTGGCCGAGACTATACAGCAGATTTTGGAATAACCAAAAAAACCCAATGATTTTGATTTTAACTTATAGATTCTTGAAAAGGTGGAATCTTTCCTTGCCTGGGAGGATCTAAGAATGTTGCGGGAAGTTTGCTGGGGGATGAATGGAGTAATTTTGAACAATACGAAATTCAGATTACATTGCATACTGAAACTTAAAAAAAGCGTACTATTGGACGAATCCTTCAAGAGTTTTAGTTTCCAGCCAAACCATTTGCAAATACGGCCGTTCACGATGGAAAGAGGGGAAGAGGGTGATCAACTTATTGGAGAGATTACCTCGAGAGTTTGCGAGCTTGCAAGATTTTGTGAATCACTTGAAATTAGTAACCTTGAGGAAGACGACGACCGGAATTCAGAATATAATTCAGAAAGTGATTCAGAAAGCGATTCACCACCACGATCAACATCAACTGTAAAACCATACTCTGAGAAGTTTGTATGGGATAAGAATGAAGAATACTACAAGAAGAATCTTATTGTGCATCCGGTTCCCAAGCACGCTCCCATTATTCTAACTGTTTTGTTGTCAACCCGAAATCTAGTAGCTCTGCATTTTAAATCCGGCGCAGAAGGACTTTTGCGAGGATCCAACGAAAATCAATCATCCTGTTTGGCTAATTTGAAAGTCCTCGAGTTCTCCGACTCGCTCTCTTTCTCCAGTTTTCTCTACATTCCCAAAATATTTCTTGGGTTGAGGAGACAGCTCAAGGTTTTACGTTTAGTGGACGAATACAAGGCCATACACGGTTCTCATGAAATCCAAGAGTTCCCATCAGAGCAAAACCGTAGACTATACACTATCATGTGGAATAACAAGGATACTTTAGTTGATACTGGAGTATTACATCCAGCCAACGGTCAAGATTACTTGAATGAAAAATATTTTCCAACGCTTACAACCCTCTTTATACTGGACTTTAAGAGATATTGTCCAGTTAACGACTACATTCCTGGAAACCGTCGTGCCCTCTACCGGTTTCTACATACTTATGCCACACAACTCCAGCACCTGGAGCTAAGCTACACTGTTGAAGGGAACGAGTTCGTGAGAGAGATTCTTCGTGCGAATTCAGTCAGGGGACTCAAGACACTCCGCATTATGACTTTCTTTCTCCTATCCCTGAATCCAATCAATGCACTCGTTCAAAACATAGCTGCTTCAACTTTGACTTCAATTGATTTTTGTGGAATCGATCCATACTATTGGGGCAGTCAGAGGGAGTTTCCGGAGCCGAATGACCGTTTCAAAGCGTGGAATGCCATGGAAAAATGTATCGATATATTGTGTTTTATGCCACCCACTATCAAAGCTCTCAAGTTTGAAAATGTTGGAGAGTCTGTTTTTCTCTTTAACCCTCTAATGGTATCCAAAATTTCACTCCTTCAATCGTTGTGCATCAATCGGAATTATGACATAACTGATGAATTCATCCAAGCCGTTTGTGCTCACTGCACTGAACTCAAAACCCTGAAACTCGAGACTGTGAGAGGCGGCGTGACTCCCAAAGCGTTGTTGGGATTCAACTACCTAGACCCAGAAGATCGAAACTTTTCTCTGTCCGCAACACCCATCGCTAATTTGAGACGTAAGTGAAGTTACGGCAATGATGAGCTCAAGTTGTTGCTTCTAATGTGTAGCGTCTGTAGACCACATGGTCTGAAGTTCAGACCATGTGGTCTACCAAAAGTTAGCCTCATTTTTCCCCGTAGTAAATAATGATTCAAAATTCAAATAATATGCTGAAGACATTTGTTGGTTCCGCATATTTCAGATTTGCAAATTCTTGCTTTGGATGGGATATTTGATAATACTGGGGGAGGCTTTTATGATGCCATAGTACATGAAGCTTCCGTTTCCTACTTCCTTTCAAGAGTCCAATGCAAAAGCATTAACACATTCAAAATTTCCACCTTGGCTGATCTGGTAAGACAAGAGTTGTGGATCTTTAAAATACATGAGATTTTAATAATATCGAATTTTAAATTATGTAAATGAGTTTAATCAGGATTGGTTTTTAAATTACAGAGAATCAAGAAATCCCCCGTTTTAACATTCCTTCAAAATAATTCTTATGTAGAAATTCTTAAATGTCCAATGAACAAGAAGGAGCTGGTGGGTAGCTTGAGCGACTTTCGTCAATTTCCAAATTTACGTCGTGTCAATGGATTATCCCTACAAACTTTGGCATGGGAAGAAGCCAAGTCTACATCTATTTAGCCACAAATAATGCCCAATTAACCTTAATTAGTAAAGATAGATAAAGTTGTTTATTGCTAGCTAGATTACATGCTATTAACCCCATCTGCACTCCAAGATTACTGTACGTTTTAGGTCAGTCAAATATGGAATGAGATTAAATGACATTTTCTAGCGTAGGACTTCCTAACGATATGACTAATTTATCTTAGAACTCAACAACGAGCTGTACAACAATCTCTGAGAATTGCTTTTAGCCCAACTCTCAGGTAGTGGTTACAAAAGAGCTGCAATAATTTCGCTAACAAGAAGAATGCTGATATTTATGCTTATTTTAGAGGGGTACTTTGATTGTTGGAATCCATAACACAGCACAGTTTTAAAAGAATCCATACGGCGGAGAATCCATTTAATTTCAGATGTTTTTATAATGTATCGAGTTCTCTTTTTCTTTTAAGATGTATCCATTTCAAGGTCAACTTGAGCAAACCTTTTACTCAAGTCACATCGCGCACTAGATTTATTGATTCCTTTGGAGTTTTTTAAACTCAGTGAATCAACTAACTTTTGAGCGGAATCCAGAATTTCCCGCAAAGGGGCCTTGCTGCTGCTACTACAGCTTCCCCTTCTACTGGAATGACTTAGAGGAGTTATCACATTTGCAGTGGGGGTTGTTGCTACAGGAGGTAAGGTTCCTGGACTTGTTGATAAAGTCCTGGATAGTTTCTCTGGAGTTGCTCCAGGAGAGACTGTATTGCCGTTAGGGATAACGGTAGTTGTTAATGTAATTTTGAGGGATGGTGACAGTTTGTATCCAACATTAAGATCAGGAAGATTCATTCCGCAGACATTAGGTTCCGAAACGGGTGAATTGTTTTCGGAATCCCCTGATACAGCCTTCAGGACTAACTTGGCTGGAGTACGACAGGGGTTAGCAGGAGGTGACGGTTCCGAAAATGGTTGTAGCATCGCGGGTCTCAGTGGTGACCAGGGATCATCAAGTTTATGATTGACGGCGTTGGGTTGGTTTCGACTCGAGAAATCCGGTGGTAGCTGTCTTAAAGTTGCCGCTTCCGTCATTGCTTTTTGATGATTCGAGAGTTTCGGGACAGCTAGGTAGCGCTGATGAACTGGTTTAGCTCGTTCTGTCCCAGATGTCTTGGCTGCAAAAGGTTGATATCGTGGTAAAATCGGGCTAGAAGATTGACTCTTGGGTATTCTGTTAGCTTCGCCGTCGGTATTGTCTGTAAGGAGGATTCTTGCGCGCTCTGGGTTTTGTTGACTATTTTTACAGCCTTCCGTGTTTTCAGTATACTCATTCTGCTTCTGGGGAGAAGGTGAAGGTTTTGCAGCGGCCTCACATTGTGGGTTTCTCTTTGTTGGTTTTTTATCTGCTGATTTCTTTGGAGTTTCTTTATTCGGCCGTTCTCCGGTCGAAATCAGATTGGTAAAGGAGGTACAACTATATGCAGAAAATGAAGCACTCGATCCTGGAAGACTGATAGAGGACTCCAAATCCGTTGTATCCGGATCGTTACTACTGAACGTTAATACAACTGAGGGCCGTTTGGATTCTGTTGAGAATTTTCGCTTCTTTTTTGAACAGGTAGATGTTCGCCTTTCTTGGGCTTTTGGACAGGAACGAGGTCCCTTTGATGATTCTTTAGAGAATTTCGCACTTTTTGACGAAGTTCTTTTAGAAGCTTGTCGTTTACGTTTATGTGACTTCAAAGGACGTGCTTCAGGATTTTCGTTCACTGGTTGGTTGGCACTGCGTTGGTTAACACTTTTGCTTTCCTCGAAAACCGGATTATAATTGTTGGGTATTTCTGAGGCTGGAAGGACTTGCTGCTTTTGAGAAGCTTTTCGTACTAAAGTTTGACGAGGCTCGCATCCGTAGCCAATCACGCTTGAGTCCGATGAAGCTGAGTCAAACTTGGAGTTACTTAGCGATGCTTTTAAGCGTCCCATTTCCTTCTTAGGTATTACTGGATTATGTTTCCGAGACTTTGGTTGTCGAGTTTTTGAAATTGGTTTTGGAAGCGAGGATTGATTTGTAAGCTCATGTTTTTTTCGTAAACGGAGTCGTAATCCATCGCGTAGGGGCTTCTCGCGTAATTCCGCTGTTTGAGACACCATTTCTTCGGCGTCGCTCTCCTCGATTTCAAAAGACGAAAAGACTGTTGATCTTGATTCTACCTCTTCTCCAGAGGCATCCAATTGACCTGAAATCAAAATGATAAAATTCAGTCAAGATTGGTCTCGGTTCAAAACGGTCAAAGTTGCAGTCATGAAATTGTTGCATTCAAATTCTCTGATTTCCAAACTCACCAAAAGCACCATGGTATAAGCTCATTCCACAATTAGGCAACAGGATTTTGGGACGACCATAAGTAGCGAAAAGGTAATCCAAATCCGGAGTCTCGGTTTCTCCAAACGGTGAAAATTTTTCATCAGCAGAAGTTGTACTAGGGGTCGGAAGATTACATAAACTGTTATCGAAAGAACCGCAGGCGTTTTCTGACCAGGAGGTACGTGACACCGAGGCACCGGGACTAAATTCTTCAGCAAAGAATTCAACGGATTGGGATGATGAATCGTTATTTTGGAAAGATTCAGGATTATTTTGAGTGTCGCCGGCTCCAAAGCATTCTACGTTTCCAGCAATATCTTCAGCGACACCACGCTCAGATCCTTGCTGAGCTTTGGTCACGTGAGCCCCGAGGTCAGGTATGTTATAAGTTCCGGTTTCAGTATCCGTCGACTCTAGTTGATTTCCCGCTTTCAATTTTGGAAAACGGAAGTGGCAAACGGAAGATCTAGGTAGCGCAATCTCCAAAGAGGATGAGCTAGATTTCGAAACCGGCATCGAAGGTGTGAAAGAAAAATCAGATCCCAACGGAGATTCCATGTGTAACTTTTCAGTGCTCGCTGGAGACAAGACATGGTCAGGTGCAACAGTCACACTGCTGAAATACCCTAATGGGTCGAACAGGGATTGAGTGAATGAAGTATGGCTGGAATCGTTATTTGTGACCCCTCTTAATCCACGTTTAGTTCCATCATTAGACCCTTCCGCCAGCTGTAGCGTTAGCGGCTCATATTCAGAGCGACTACACTTTTCAAGATCGTATACAATATCGGCAATAGATCCTGCTACAGATACAGGTACTTGATCGGATTGGGAATCCAGAGATAGAAACAATGGGTTGAAACGATCCCTTGCTGCTCCTAGGAACGTAATGTCTGGTGAAAGCTCACTTTCTCCTCGCTGCCCCCAGGACGGTTCGCGTCTATTGAATGAGCCAGTGTTTCTTTTTTGTTGTAGCTTTCGACGACTGCTGCGACGGGAAAGGTTGTTCAATTTTTTGGATTGTGGAAGACATAAAGCTTCAGCCGCTTGATTTGGCTTAAGGAAAGGTACACGAGCTCCTGTAGTAGGGTTCAGAGGAAAAAGTTTTCTTCAGGATTCCTTTGGCTCCAGAGGAGATTTAATCCAATATTGATTTATTAGAATGAAATAAATAAATCACCTTTCATTAAATCCTTTGCCAAAGCTGCAATGTTGTCGGCAGAGAGAGGGAATCCTGGAATCAAAGATGAGCTCGTGAGTGAAGAGTCCGATGTTACGTGGAATACTTGGGATGCTCCTTTCTCCAGAGGAGAGATACATCGCTGTACATTCCTTCTTGTACTTGGTTCCAAAGTGGGACGCTTGAGGAGGGCCTTTGATAATTTTTCTCTTGCAAAAATCCCACGTCCAAGAATAGCTTGATATTCGTAAAATGACTGTAATAAAAACAGGGCGCTGTGTTGATAAACCTTGTTAACTTTCACTATTTTTCAGGACTATTTTTTTGCTAAGGGACTTTTAGAATGTGGGCTTAAATTTACTTACCCTCAGATTATAGGTGTAGTCCTGGAAGAGAAACTTGAGGACGTCTTCTGGATTCCATTTCTGGCCGTGGCTCAATTGTTTGTACAGTCGTTTGAGCTGGACACGGAAAGCCATGTAAACCCAATACTTGTAATGAAGTAAATCATGGAAATGTTTGAGGCAGATACAGCATGTCCGGCACAGGACATATTCCTATGAAAAATGATAGAGTTGCATTAATACTCGGGCGTATACAATTCCGGAATGCACACAACATTCCCCCAAATTGTGATCATAGTTTATGTTTATAAAAGTTGATGGGTTTATGGGAGGGATGTTATTCCATATAAAAACTTTTGCGCCGACCAAAACTTTTTCCGCTATTTCAAAAACTTTTTAGATTGTTGCTGTGGTTTTAAGAGGAAGAGAGGAGTGAGCGTGGTATGTTTTCAAGGCCAAAATCAGCTAGCTATGTACAGCCGAAAAAAATCAGAGAAAATTCATGTACATATATTTAAAGGAGTGGGATTTTGCCGGAAATGGTTTTACTACCGGCTAAGCATATACATTCTCATCCTACTAAACTTTTAAATTTAGCTTATAATATGCAAGGGATTTTTATCTGAGTTTGCAGCAGGCATAGAGCGGAGGAGGAGTTACAGATTTTGAGTTGCCTGTAGCTAAGGTTGATGTGTATGAAAAAGTAGTTCTCCAGGTGGCCTTCTCCTTACCGTTTCCTCAAGTCTTGATTCTCCAGTGTTCAGAAGCGTATCTGGATCATAGGGGGGTCCGTAGAATGAAACTTTGTACTTTGTTTGGTTTGCGGTTACGGACGAGGTAAAATCACAGGGCTGTACGCAACATTCAGTCTCAGAGTTTTTCATTTTAGTAAAGAGGATCTTGGGACGACAAGCCGAGGTTTCCTGGAAGAGCGTGTAATAAGTAAAAAAAGTAAGAAAAATGTGAGAAGGAGGGAGTTGAAACGGGGTCGGAATAATCAATATTTGTTGGGAATTTTTAAAAACTTTTTCAACCACACACAGGAACTTACCAAAAGTTGAGGAGGATACCAAGCGGAGAAATAAGTTGAGACACTAATATTCCTCAACTGCATCACGATAATTTCTAGCTCTGCGAAGAAAGGAGAAAGCATATGCAGTAATTTCCAATTTAAAACTTGTAAAAGTACAAAAGTAAATGTTTTCTTTAACAACTACTAATGGCCCATCCCGCGTGGAAGCTGGAAAGTGGGAATATAAGAATACCATTGAAATTCGAATCTTCCAAGGCGGATGAATCCTCTTCCCTGGTTGCTGCAAGGGCTAAGGCTTGGAGAAAGCAGAGAAAGCTGTCGTACAAGGATGCCGATTCCCGGAAATAGCCCAAGTACCTGTAAAGTTGTTTACAAGTTTTTGAATAGTTATTCCCGCTTGGAAATGAAAATAATGGTTTCGAAAATCTAATTTAACGTTACTCAAATTCCATATACTTTCTCCAGCATTCCATAGCAAACTCTTACCTTGTACTATCCGGGATATCAAAGTATATTCCAACTTGATAGAGCTCCTTGTCCCAGACCAATGCAAAAATAACAGGGAGGTAATAGGTTTGCAACTTTCTCTTGCTTCCAAACTTGACAAACTGTGAAGAGGGAAAGAGATTGAGTTTGAGGAAAAATACCATCCATCTATTCCTCCCTCCTTCAAACTTGCCCGCATTTCTTGAATCCGGTGAAGTGAAAGTTGTGATAAAATGATTATATGATACAATTTACAAGAAACTTTCCTACCTTATCTACACCGTAGTGAAATTGAATATCCTGGACTTTTAGAGGATTGAATCTCCGAAGAAGCTTCCCCGCGGAAGCCTTCATAACTCGCCATATGGGGAACAGCCCGGGCTGGTAGAGTCTTAGATCATTTCGGTGTACAAGGAACATTCCCTCCTGGAAACGAAAACAAATTTTATAAATAATTGCACCATTTTCCCCAAGGATTGTCATCCCGCCACAAGTTTGCTTTCTTTCTCATCTCCGTATCATATATGCTTTCTCCAGGGATATTCTGCCTGGCTTCATGAAAAAGTATATTGTTTCCCCGACGACTTTCTCCGTGGAAATGTTTCGACTTTCTCCAGCATCTTCCCCATGCGTAAGACGAGTAGAGCAAAGAAAGTTAACTTTTACTCACCCCGTACAAGTATTCCCTATGCTCTGAAGTATAAGGACTTTTATTATTAGTAGTGCACGCTTCAGGAATGATGACACGCTCTGCGGTGAATGGACTAGCGGCAGCACTACGACGGATCATATGAGACAACGGTTTACATCTTCTCCTCCCAGGACTGGAAGGAATATAACCGGAGGTAGAGGCTTCATTCGCCGGTGTATTTGCTAAACTACTTTGCAATTCTTCTCCTCCATTCCCTCCGTGATGATGGGGAGGAGGAAGAAATGGTAAAATATTTTCAGATAATCCTTCCTCAGATTTTCGTCCACAAGTTACAGGGTATAGAATTTCCGTAACCGCGGGAGGGATAGTTGCTGCATATTTGTTCAGAGGATGAAAGGTTATTTGCGACTGGTTATTATTGTCTCCTCGCCGGCTTTCTCTCTTCCCTGTCCTTGATGTCAGCTTGGCGGAGAAAGTAGTAGGGGGAGGAGGAGGAAGAGTAGACAGGGATGAAACATTCTTCTGGATGTGGAACACATTGACACTGCTAGTTCCCTCATCCAAAGAAATCCTTTTCCCCAACCGTCTCTTCCCATTAACCTCAACGTTTGCTTCGGCTTGGATTACTACGCCAAGAGGAGCACCACTCTGTCTTTCTCCGTCCCGCTCGCTCCTTTCTCCTCCTTGCTGTGTCTCTAAACTGTCTCGAGAAGACTCGTACTCTTCTTCTGAAGATTGTAAATTGCTCCCAAGATGATCAGGGAAAATAAGTGCCTGTTCTGGCGGCATGACGCTAAGTGTCGCGCTAGCTGAAGCAGCACCAACTAGTCTAGAAGCCGCACAACACTCAAACGCACCGTGTCCTACGTATTTATCGATACAATTCACCAGTTCCGTGACAGAAAATCTCTTTAGTCCCCTCCTAATGCTCCCTCCATTAAAGTCCGAATTGAACGTCGAGCTGGCGGAAGAAGAAGGCAATCTTAGAGTCGCAGGAGGAGAAGTATCTTGTGGAAAAACTCCAGAAACTGTAGCACTTGACACAGGGGAAGGGAGCACATTTTGCAAATGTGAAAGACCGAAAATAGTACTAGAGTTCACGGAGAGACTCAAGTCTTGTTGATCCTGGAGGATCCTTGGATGTTCATCCGAGGTAAGGGTATGACGAGAGCATTCCGGGATGTCACAATCAGAGACTGCATCAAGTTCACTTTGCATCGCTTCCGCAGCAAGAGTCAGATCCGCATCCGACATGCAGCTCATGGCTTGCTGGATTTCAGAATTGAAGAGATTGAGGTCAGGTTCCGGAGCTGCTGATGTGTTAGCAGAGGGGACTGTATCCAGCTCAACAGCTTTCATCAAATCCGTCAAATCCTGGAACAGCACGAACAGCTCATCCTCCTCAACTTCTTCACCAAAAATACTCTCGTCGTCCGTCGTCAAATCTTTGGAGGATGCATTCGATTCACTGCTCCTCCAGCTGTTACTACAGGTATCATCATCCTCTCCGTCTTGCATATCTTCAGAAGAACAAAACTCTTCTTCTTCTTCACTGTTTTTCCTTTCTTCTTCTGCATTTTCCAGGAGCTGTTCCTTACAATCATGAGAATAATCACCCCACCCTCGTATACCGCTTCTCCCATTGTCAAAACAATTTGAACCTTCCGCATCCTCTCGAGTGAATCCCAAAGAGGACATTTCCCGAACCGCACTTGATTCTCTTTCATGAGGAGCGAGGATAAGTTTTCTAGAAGCACACTTTTCTCCAGCACTAAAACCACCACCATGTCCGTCCATTTTTATCACTTCCGTCCTCACAAACTTCATTTCATTTAATCCTTTTCTTTCAGCATCACCTGAAGAAGGAAAATCCAGAATTCTTTCGCTTTCTAAACTTTCTCCGCCAGAGGCGGAAGAGCTGCTAAGTAAAGGATTTTCCCCTCTGCTTTCTCCAATTAAGTCAAAGGCGTCATTGCTTTCTTCCTGCTGCTGCAACTCCAACTTGGATTTCTCTGAATGCCAAGGGGATCCTGAGTAGGCGGACGTTGCTGGAAATGAGATGAAATCCGTTTAATGAATTAAATCCTTTTCACTAAAGAGAAGGTATTTTACAGAGCTCCAGGCTTATAAAATTGTAAGAAGCACTTTTCAAGAGCAGCAGACCGATTTATATGCAAACTTGTTTCCTAGCAGCTAAGCTTTCTCCATTTGCTTTCTCCATTTACTTTCTCCACCCTCCCTCAAAATATTTCTCTACTGCTGTACACCGACCCATTCGCTGGAAGAGACGGACAGATTGCAAAATTTTCTCCTTCCCAATCCAGTGGATGGATACACATACACCATACCTCCCGCTAAATTACCTCTCACCAGCTGCATACAGATTGGTAGAATTTGCCAAAAGGAATTCTAGAAACAGGATTATTTGCATACCTCAAGGGGGGTACAGGGGAGGAAGGGGGAGGAGGACATAATATATAGCGGGTAGAGTAAAGAAGAAGCGTAAAAGAAGAGAGAGCCGAGGGGGGAAAGTAGCGAGTATTACTTGCCATACCGGGGACAAACTTTGACACTACCCAGGAAACCATCATTCCCGTATTACATTTCTCAGCGTATATAGTTTTACTCTAAACTTGCTTTCACCACCATCCAAAACATGGAATGAATATATGGAGCGAGAGTGAATGTCGATTAGAATCCCGGTAACAAATATCTAGTCTCTATAAATTCAAATCCCCCAGTAGCTTTCTCCCTGCTTTCTCCCACACTTTCTCCCAATGCTCCTGGCTTATACGGCCCTCAATTATTCTCTTGTTCTACCGAATTCCGGAAACCATCATCTCCGCCGGTGTCACTCTCCCAGGAGCGGAGGAACCTCCAGGGAAATCTTTCATGGTCAACATTTCAACCTCAACACATTGCTTACTCCTCTCTCTCTCGCTCTATCCCTGTCGCCGTCTGTATTTATTCCGAAAAGGTAGCAGCCATGTTTCTTCAATCCTCGCTCTGCCTCTTAGTTGATATGTTTTACAAGAGTATTAAAATCCCTAGGCTTAAGCCAGGAGAAAGTTGCAGGATTCTCTCTCACATGCTATGTTCCGTTGCGGTGCACTCAAGGCACCCCCCCTACTGTAACCCTACTTGTAATCCCAGCGAGAGGACAGCCGGATAGATTGCATAGCTGTCTAGGAAAAAAGTTGCCGAAAATGGTTCCAAAATTTATTTCCGCATCAATAAATCCTACTGCCTCACTCACTCCGACTCAGAGGACCATGTGTCCAGGCTAAACTCTTTACAAAACCATTCAATACAGAGTGAAATCCTCCCTGCTTTTGGCTTTCAACTGCACCTCTCGAACAAGTACCCCACCCCGCCGCTCCTTCCAACAGCTCCAACACCTCTCAAGTTCCAAGCCCTGATACAGCCCTAAACGTGGACTGAATGTGAGCAAATAAGTGCTAGGATTTTCGGACCAGTTATGATTGCTCCAGGATTTTTTGGTGAAAACTCTGGAGAAAGTTGTTCAATTATTATGGCAGAGAGAGAAAGTGGTGAAAGTGTTAGAAAATCCTTGAACAGAGTGTGGATTGAGGGAAGGATTATTAAGTGGGATAGGTTGGGAGAGGGTGGGAAGTGAATGGGTTTAAGGCAGTAACCAGGTTATAAAAACAACTCCGGCTACAACAGTACAGAGAATGAATAAATAAAGAAGCATGCATAAAACATAAGCTTGGATGTCATGTGTGGCTGATAGTCATAATAAATTCAGCTAATAGGCAAGCAAAAGGGACATGACTTTTTTGGAGGGAAGAAGAAGCAAGTTTTGAGAAACTCTTAACCGCGTTTGCAAAAGTTGTAGGTAGCAAACGACATGATTCGAAAGAGGTTGGTTGAGTTGAATGCGGATTTGGCTTCATTCCTACCAAAGTTTTACCCGGGTAGTTGGCTAATAAAGCAAGAGAATGGGAGGGTACTGGGTAACCGAGGGAGGAGGGAAAGCTTGTAGGAACAAACTAGTTGGAAGAGAAATCATGCGAGTTGGAAAATTATGGCAATATTCATCATTTCCTTCCAACAAGTTTAATAATCTGGATAAACCACCCACATAACTCCTCTTGGAAACATGGAGTTATATTTCGGATTCCGCGAACCAACTACTGCAAATAAAGTAAAAGGGCTGCATTAGATGTATTAAACCCACATTCAGTCCCACATTATACGGAATAATTTATAGCTGGTTATTTCTTCCAAGATTTCTTAGTAGCATTACTGCCTTAACCGCTCCTTTCTCCACTTTCTCTACAGGGAAAAGTGAAAACAAATAAGAGAAATAAGAACATTTTCATTTCTTGATACTAAAATAAACTAATATTCCTTGGCACTTCTACGACTTTGCTACTTTCTATTTTCTCGTCAATCTTTACTTTCTCCTCTCTCTAAAGATTAAGTTATGCTCCTTCATTCTACAGTCTTTGATGTTTATTCTTGGATTCCTTCAAGAATGAGCTGGACCCGGGAGTAAAGATCTTTAGATGAATCCTAGGATTGCATTGGGTAAACAATATGGCGTGAAGTGAACTACCGGGAATAGATTGAGAAAGTCTATCTTGGTTAGAGAGAAAATTTCCAAGCTCCTTGACACGTTCTCTCGTCTGTACCGATCCTCTAGTTCCTAGTTGGTGATGCTTGGCTCGTCATGTCAGGAGGAACGTAGGATTGGGCAATAAAATCTGATTACAGACACACAGCCATCCTCTGTCCGTCTAAATAGCAGAAGGACTCTTCTCCAACTCTTTTACCTCGTCCTCCTCGCTGTCTAATTTCACTTTCTAACTACTATCAGCCCACCAGAATGGAAGTGAGAGACAGAGATTCGTGGGATGCGAGATGTTACTTTTCTGATTTTCAGATTGTAGATAGTGCGAGTGTGTGGGTTAGAGGAGGTAGGGTAAAAGCGGTGAAAGCAGTGATTGAGCAAGCCGTCACTGGGAGAAGAGTGAAAGTGATGCTCTTGACATAATTTTCTCTTCGTTAGCAGCAGCATACCAGAAGCTTTTTCTCCACTTTCTCTTAATTTCTAGCCAGGGCAGTGTTATTTCCACGAGTCAAGTCAAGTCAGTTTAGTGAAACAAGTTAACTTGGCTATGGCGTAGGAGGCAACTAATTTCCCAACTTATTTCTCTCCACCTGTTTCGCGAACCAACCGCGACCACCATTCATGAACTACCAAAGCTTGGAGTGATGTTGCTTGGAGGGATGTGTGGATCTGCTCACTAAACTTTTTCAACAACAAGATAAAGTACGTTTCGGAGCAGTTGTTGAGGATACAGCGGGAGTAGGAATTCCAAATTTTTTCACCAGTCTACTAACCTCAGGAGAAGAGCAGTTTTTCAGTGGAAACATTTGCTCATAACGTAACCTCCTCTTTCAACTTCGCATTTCATCATGGCTGCAACTACATATATTTAGAAACCAGAAGCAACGTGTTTGGATTGCAAACTAATGTATTTCTTCAACACTTTCTCCTAAGGCACAAATAAGATTACAACTAGCTCTCGGATCTTTTCCAGGAAAACAGCGAGGCAAGCCTAGACTCATCTGCAGCTACGCTTGAATTTCACAGATCATAGAGGGAGCTAGGAACTTACAGCTTTGGAATGCTTTAGGGCGGTGGATGATGGAGAAAGCCTTGAATCTAGAGTTACATATAGCTGCTTTTACAATATCCATTGTTTTATTTTTAAACTTCATGAGGCAAATAGAGGGATGCAACCGAGTAAACTTATACGGTCGAGTACAAAAAACTTTCTCCTTACCTTTCTTTTTGAAACTGGAGCATAATGTAATATCGGGTGACGGAGAGCGTTCCTCTTTTCTCTCGTTAATGTTCTTCCAAGCTGATAATCCATTAGGTGGGGTGGAGGACGAAGATAGTTCTGGCTGTTGGTGGTGATAGCTTAGTTTTTCTACTCCATCGGCTACGTCTGCTCCCTTGAACCGTGCCCGTATCCTGTTTTTCTTTGTTGGAGCCATAATGATGATATTCTTGCAAGGATTTTCCTGGACCTTTAGGATGAGCTTAGTTTCGAGGCGAAACTTACGCTTCGAGGAACAGGAAGAATCATAGGTGAAGCGACAGGCATCATTTTCCTCTTCTTCGTCTTGATCTTTGTCGGTATTTATCCATTTGGTGTGTGCCTAAAATTATTTACCAAACAATTCCCAGCTAATGAATTCTGGCCCTCTGTTTTGCTACATTGGTTTTCCCAACCTGAATCCAATAGAACAGACTATAATTGAAGTAAAACTAAGAAGAAGATACTAACAACAGAAGAATGTCTTGCTTTCTCTTTCTCTCGCCTGCTTTCTCCTTCCCACACAGATAGGAAAGATGTTACTCTTCTTCTTGTTCTCCTCCTCCTTTTGTCTGTTTGTTCTTTCTAGTAGATCAAACAAGATGGAATTCTAATACTGTTCAACCTCCAGAAGCTTTCTCTCCTTTGCTTTCTCTTCTTTATCTTGAAGGGCTATACGGGGCAGAGGATGGATGAGTGCAAAGAACAACTACGCTTTTTTCTTCTCAAGGGTTTTCTCCTAAATAACCTAACAGAGAGAGAAAGTGAACCCTACTTTCTCCTCCCTTCATATATATATCCCATCTCCCACTTGTCTCTCACTTAGGGCTGAAGTGAGTGCGAACACCAGAAAATCAACACCGAGTAATTGCCTCCAAATCACAAACATTCACTTTGTTCTCACAGTCACTCAGTTCATGGGCAACTGGTTCGAAAAAAGCTCTATGAAGGAGCCTATATATAACCTTACACCCGCCCACACTTTGTTCTCGCATCCAGACTCTCAACTTTCACCCTGCTTTCACCCAAATGATTTAATATATACTCTTAAATCAAATCTCTTCCAAATCTATATAAACTATCATTTTTATGCCAGTTCTTACGTTTTTACATTTATCACTTGATCAAACAATTCTTTTCTACCTGCCCACTATTTCCTTTTAAATATTTTTTGCATCATTAGATCTATTTCTATATATTGCATTGAATATCTGTATTATTCCTATTCAAGCTTCGATATTCATGTATCAACTTCTCTTCTTTCATCTTTGATCTGCTTGTCCTACCAAATCCGTAATCCTAGGAACAAGTAGACTATAAGCAGTTGGTATTTAACTGAGACCAATTCTGAGCTTAAGCTCTTTAGAAATACCTGATGTTACAGAAAATAATTCATCTTCATGCAAGTCGGAGGAGTTCGAAAGAAAAAGGACTGCAGCGTTTGAAGGATGAAGGAGTATACGGCTATGATGAAATCTCTTTAGAGTTACAAATGTTCTGAGACTGTGAAAAATTCCTTTTGTTGAATTTATAACGTACGCGGGAGATAGATACAGAGGTATGCTCCAAAGGGGAATTGAGAAGAAGTAGTAGAGGAATTTCATTGTAGAGTCGGAAGAGAAATTTATGCAATTTGTAAAGCTGACGTTCCCTTTTATCTATTTTAGTAGGTTGAAAATAGGAGGAGGAAGAGTAAGTAGGTAGAAAATTCGGGATTAGAATACTAGCTGTTTGCTACCCGAAGAAAGCTTACTTGTTTTCCTTCAATAGTTGGGAGATGCAACAAAGCCTTGTTGTTTGTTACCCCTCCTCTTCATCTAACGGGGATGGTTCCTGGAAATAAACAAAGGAAGTGGGTAATTTGGTGTTTGTAAAACAACAAGAAACAAGATGAAATTTCACTCTTCCTTTCTCCATGTACTGATGGTTAGTATCAAGTTATTTGGTTGGAATATCAAGCTCTAAACAAGACAACCATATATGCGAATTTCATCTGTGAAACTTTTACTCCACATTAACGCGGATATTCAATCTCCAAACTTACAATCAAGAATCAAGCATTAGATTCCCACATCACAAGCTAGCTAACAAGCTATTTAGAAAATGGCTAAACTTTCTCCAAACAAGCCAAGAGAATAAGAGCACGAAGAAGAAGCTGCTAAATTGATTACGCGGTATGCAGTTTTGCTTTCTCTCTCCCCTATAATGTGCTGTATTACTGTTATATAGATACCCGAATCAGAGAATTCTAAACTACTTTCTCCCGTCCGTATCAACTCCGATCCGTCCCATACATACCCTATTCAACAGGGCTTAGTATTAGGCCAAGGTAAAGCTGCTTATAATGGCAGCGAAAAAGTTTTCAATGCCAGTCTCGTATCCATTAATTTTTATGAAATCCAGGCCCTTTCCTTCCCGCCTCCAAAACTGACACAATCCTATGGACAATGGCTTTGCTCCAACTGCAAGTTTCTATAGCTCATACGATACTGTCATCGATATCCGGCTCTAACTACTTGAGGCTGACTGGCTGAATGGAGAACGTACGATGCTGTACACACTGTCGTATGACCGTTGTTTGGGATACCGTAAAGGATAAACATTATCTACAAATTTAGTGTGTTAGGAAATTAATAATTTGTCATCAGAAATGGCCAATTCTGGAAGCCAATATGAGGTACTTGGCAGGGATAAATGTTTCTATCTTTGGCTATTTCTCTATAAGCGAAGACATAAAATAGTTACATGGAGGAAACTGATGAAAATACTAATTCAGTTCCGCAAAACGGGACTTACTACACTACTGTTATCGCTTCCACAGGATGTTAAGTTCCCGGGTAGCTTTCTCCAGGCCAAAGCGGGATCAGAGAAAGTTTATATTCTGCTCACGTGTTATGCTGGATTTTTAACGTAAAAAGGATACTTCTAATGGTTTTGTTTCACGCCAAAATTAATGATAGCCAAGACGTGAAGGGGAAACTATTCGAGGAAAAAATATACAGCCTAAGCTTAATTTTTAGCTTCATCCTTAGAAAATCTGCAGCTTTTGTCGAGGTCAGGCCAAAAGAGTGTAGGACAGGAAGGAAGGTGTGAAGGTAAGGAGATTTTTTAGCATTTCAGCCGGCTAGTTCCTCCTCTATTAAATCACTGACGGAGGTGGATGGAAGACATATGGAAGAGGAGAGAAATTGGAGGAGGAGAAATAAGGTAGGTATAGCATCATCTCCTCTAATCGATTCTTAATATAAATGTGGAGGATAATAAATTATTCTGATAATAGGGAAGCGGGACATCCCCTGACACTAATCTCCTCGTAAAGCTCACGGGAATGAATCCTTGCATTAGCTCCGCCTTCATGGCACATGCATGATACATGATCCCTGATGGAGGGTCGTGTAGTTAGACATGGCCTCCAAGGCCGTAGTTCAAGCTGTAGGCCAAAAGGGTAAAATTTTCTGGTGATAAAAACCTCGTTAACGAATACCTGATGGTGACAGGGACTGGTTTAAAAATTGTTTGTGGCCTCACTTAAAATTATTACAGTCTAGAATGACTTAGTAGTTTCTAGCTAGCTGGCCGTACATTACCGTTATCCGGGTGGTGTAATGGTTTAGTGAGGGCCGTTTTTAAGTCTAGGAAATTTTGAAAAAAATCCGCCTGAATCAAGTTGGAAGTGGGGTAAAACAAAAATTCGATAATCAAGTAGGTTATAAAGCTGTAAAAACTTCCAGCTCGTTTCGCAATTTTCTTTGACTTCCTCTGGCGGGAAAAAAAATGTACATACAAAATTGGGATTTTTCTTCCAACAAATCGGATTTCCGCTTACGGAAGTACAAAATCCAAACAGAGATTTTTTGGCTTCCTCATCTCATATAATAGAGCAACTTATTTCCTACTTGCTTTCCACTTTCTCTCTACTCTCTTCCTTGTCAGCATTGCTACTCAGCTAGACTTGCTCTTACTTCTCTCTCGCTTCCGTGCTTTCTCTCTCTCTCACTTTCTCTATTGCTTTCTCCTCGCCCTATTACTACCAAGAAATTCTACATCCTATGATTGTCACGCCGGCTGTAATCTATCAGGACCCAAGAAGCAAAATCCATGTATGAGCCATGTATACACAACAAGTGCAAGAACTGGCTTTCAGAAATCAACTGCACACTCATCTCTTGCGCTTTCTCTGTGTCTCCTTCTTATATATTTCTCTGTATTACACACAACCGATATGGCATGAACGGGATCATGCGTGGACCTTTTATCGGATAACTGTCAATTGGAAAAAACATGGAAATCATAAATAACAATCCACACAAGACATACTCACCCTATGACCTTTAAACGCATCCGCTTTGATCCGACAGATCTTTATTGCTATCCAACCGTCCGTCCTCCAGACAGTTGCAATATCTTCCTGTCCAGTTACACTCTTATCCAACTGTCCTTCTCGTCTTCCTCCTTATCCAATCCTCTTGTCGGCGCGGCTCTCTTCTTCTTATTTCTCTAGACTTAACTCTCTACTCCTTCTCAGTTCTTTTGTCTGTGGATTTTTTTATATTTATCCCTCTGTAACAAGTCCCGTGTTTGATTTCCTCCAAGTCTTCGTATGTCTTCTTAAGTACTATAGACTTCTTGTACCAATCTTGGAGTCCTTGTTGACTTGATGGAAAATTTTCCACTAGTTAAGCACATTTACTTTCACCAACTTTCACTTGCTCTGAAATACCTTGCATCACTGACAGCACGTATAACTTGCATTACTTTTAGTACTTCCTACACTAGACTTCCTTCACTAGTTTGAGTATATCTTTCACTTTTTTCTTTTAACACATCCGCTACGTCTTCCTGATACTAGATCTCTGTATCTACAGTCAAACACTCCGATGCACTTAGTAAGGTCTTAATATCCAAAGCTTTTGTAGTTGATGTATAATTCATAGGTACTTTTTGGTCGGAGAAAGTCTCAGCTGTCGGCGGTGCATGTATGAAAAATCCTTGGTTGGTGTGTCCTTGCACAATCAGCTGCCACTATATTAAAGAATTCCTCCAGACAGTTTGTCAGCTGTCGTGGCGCTGTGGGCAACAGTTTGACGATTATGACCCTGTAGCAGGTCCCGTGTTCAGTTGCTCAAGTACTCCTGTTCTCCACCTGAAGCACTGGCTTCTATTTTGCCCTCTGTTCATTTATTGACACTTGTACGGAGTCCTGGTTTCCGTTAATCCAGTCCACATATGGTTTCCAAGAACCTGTGGTTAAAAGAAAAGCCCGGGAATTAAGCACCAGCACACGTGGCAGGAACATGGCAAAGAAAAACCCTGAAAGCCTCTCATCTCATGAACAAACAGATTTTGGGGGCGGAAACAAATGTTTACTGTGATACTTAAAGCCTCTGAACCTTTGACCAGGAGGGGGAAATAACTACAGACTTGTTGCCCCCGGAATGACCTTAGACCGAGCGGGGCCCTTTGTGACTTGTTAAAAGCCGGTTTCTGGATGGGATTGTGGTTAATGGATTAAGATCCGGCGGGGAATAAAGTTGACAAACATTATTTCTTCATACATGGTTGAATAAGAGAAAGGGAGCAAAAATTCTGGAGGCAAACAATAGAAATGAAAAGGAAATAATATCTATTTCCTTTCTAGTCGAAAATACTAAGCCTGAAATCTACTGATCTTCTGGAATAAAGCTGGAGGGACGGAGAAACTATCTCTGGATATTTTCTGGACTAATTCTTGCTGCTTTCACCGTCCTGCTTAAGTTCAAAGTTGAGCTTATTGTAGTAGCTGGACAACTTGAACTGCAAGTTGGAGAAGAGAAACTACACACAACTTTCTCCTGGATAAAAATTCTCGGAGATTCTTTTCATTATCCTGGACGTTGGGTTTAGAAGCTGTAGACTGTGGGAGCTTACTATTTTGTTAGCTTTCTTTGGTCCACTGAGTGTGTTTGAAGAAGAGGAAAATTGCGGATCACGGAGACGAAAATTGGGGTGAAACGTGAAACACTTTCCAGTTGGCTCTTCTGACTAAAGAGACAGAAAATATACCGATCAAGATGATGATTTGGGTGATGCACTGGAGAAAATGACTGGCGTTGTGTTGAATGGTAGAATTCAAAAAGTAATAGGTGGGTGAGACTTACCCGGTTTTCTCAAGTTTGCTTGATTCCTTTCGTGCGGCTGTGGACGTGAGAGAGTTGAGATGTATGTTGGTTGCTGTAGTAACGGATAATACTGAGTGGAGCTCATGTGGTTTGTGAACTGGTACTTTTATATTTAGGTTGTTAGGTGAAGAGGAAAGCCCGGGATCCCGGTGGGTTGCATGGTAGCTGGAACGTGAATGAAAACTAAATAGCGGCGTTTGTGAAGGAGAGGAGAAAGTTGGTTGGAAGCTGGAGAAAGAATGAAAAGCTCTCTCGGATTTGGATGGAGCTTCTTTAGCTGCTAGAGTTTCTTGGGAAAGGTCTTCTGCTTGCTGCGCTGCTGGATTGTTGATATGGTGAAAGTAGTGGTGAGAATATGGCTGGATATATCCAGGATGTAAATGTAAATAAACGAGGAGATTCAATTGAATTACACCACACTAAACTTGTACACAAGAAGACACAGTGTATCCACTCCTTCCTACTCTTCTTTCTCTTGTACTTTCTCCTTCTTCTTATCCCTTTGTTCCCTCTTCTTATCCCTTCTCCTATTTCTTTTAGCCGAAAACCTCAAAAACTCTGACTCTGATCTGTTTTTCTTCTATTCTTCTTGTTTCTCTGCTACGTCTTCCCAAACTGCCAACGCCACAGTAACTGCCACTACCACCACCGTAGTCTTTCCACTTGCTCTCCTCTACCTTTCACACTCACTACTCGTTCTCTACTGCTACGACTTTCACCCGCCTTATATTTCTCCACACACAAACTTCTCATCACATCATCTGTTTCCCCTCCCGCCCGTAGTCTCTTCCAAACTCTCTCAGACTTTCTCTTTTCCACTTCACTCACCAACCAAGAACCAGTCAAGTCCACACGAATACTTTCACTCCTCTTCCCTTTCTTCTTTTTCATCAGTCTTCTACTACCCGCTTACATCAAACTATTCTTTGCTTGATTCTCTCCGCCATTTCGGTTTTACCTGCATTTTCTAAGGAGTCAGAAGAGGAGAGGAACAGTAAGGGCAAAGGGAACTGTTTAAAACTTTATGTATGCTTTCACTTAATATAAAATATATACAGGAGGTGAAATGCGGGCGGTGAAAGTTTCATGAGGAATTCCAACCAAACGAGATCTTAGCAACCACTTTTCTCAAAGGTGGAAGATGCGACACGAGTTAGAAAACTGCGTTTGGACCAATTAGAACCCTGCAAAATTTTAGAAGATAGAAAATTGTGTAATAGAAAAAATCTGCAATAACGGAGCTAAACCGCCGCCTTAAGCGTAGCGCTTCGGACTCGGGAGTGCTCAACATATCCATTGGCTACAACGTTTGCTCTAGCTAGCATAGGACCGTTGTAAGTATAGAAAGTCTGATATAGCGGCACCTAACTGGCGGGGTGCACGAATACTCCAATATACCAAATCATTCTTGATTGGCAGGGTAGATGATTAGACGTAAGCCCAGGGGATTACACCGGCATTCCAGCAAAGAAATAGTAAATCGCGAATTTGGAGCTGTCCACACCGATGTCAAGCGGAGTGGTTCGCATGTCCTGCTAACCATTAATTATATTTAGACTTGCTGTTTTTTGCGAATAAATCTGCAAATCTAATATGAAATGCATGAACTTGTGCGGAGAGTTTTTGTTGAGTCTTCCTAGGGCTATTCGCTCGCTTCAAGGACGATGTTTACTCTCAAGCTATAATCCTCCTAGGGCTTTCGTGCGTATCTTGGAATTATATGCTTGAGCTCTATATGTACTTACTGGAAGAAGCGCGAAGATTACAAAAAACTTCTCCTCTCTCCTTGGACATGAGCATCAGCCTCATCTGTTTCTCCCCGTAGTGTCTCTATATAATCCTTGAAAGCTCAACACAGCTGAGTTTTACTCTTGGGAATAAAGTTGGTGGTGATCCAAGGAAATTTGTGGATTTTTCCGAAGAAACTCTTAAATCTTCTAAAAAATGGTAAATTGAGTAGACATTTCAAGTAAATATGGTTAGGGGGAAAGTGGATTTTTGTGAGTGGATGTCGTTTTCTCGGTGTGTGTTGTTGAAAGGAGCAACATTTCCGGTTTTGTCTGAAACCCCGAAATAAATATATCAAGCTGTGTTGTGAATCCATGTAAGAGATGTGGATGGTGTGCCCGGATGATGGGTATTGCAGATCCTGTCCCAGGTCACTTGCTGCCTGGGTGGGTGCTTTCTCTCACAGCTGCTACTCCTGGTATTGGCGGTGCGGGTAGTAAGGTTGCCTCCCGATTCCCAGTATTTTAAAAAATAGCTGTTGAAAGGGAATTGGAGAGAGACGGGAAAATGAATTTGATTTTGTTTGCTTTTTGGGAGTAAAATGAAAGAGTAATGGATTTGTATATATCTAAAATTGTTTTAGGATTTTACCCGGATAAATATTTCCAACAAGCTGGTGCGGTGTGTATTGTTGGGATCCGCTGGTGTATTTGCCGGAGAAGGACTGACGCTGAGTCTGGCTGCTGTTCCAGCATTGCTTGCTTCCTCTGATCCACTGCCCGCATGGAGAGTCGTCTACCGCCGTGGGAAGAACATTGCAATAACCTCAATCCTTATTTCCGCCACAACTGCCCTGCACTTTTTCTACAAGAAGGGGGACCTCCGCTTTTTAGCTTGCGCCGCCCTCAACTCACTTGTCATCCCATACACGTTGAAATTTATGAAACCCACTAATGACGCATTGTTTCGACTCAAAGGGAGCAAGGCTGAGGAAACTGGGGATGAAGCTAAAAAATTGATTATTACTTGGAGCGGGCTTCAGTGGGTTAGGACGGCTCTAGGGGTTTCCGCGTTTATAGTAGCTCTCAATGCTATTATTTACAAGTGACTCGAGGATCTAGCCAACTCCCCCCGCAGCTTTCCTTCGTTCTACTTCTAAAAGCTAACGAAATTGACTCATTCCCTTCCTCCCGCGTACTTCCGTCGTCAACCATCCAGGAGGAGCAAAACATTTTAGATTTTCCACGGAAATAAGAGAAAGCTGGCTTTGAAGGAGAAAGCTATTTGGAGGAAAGGGATTTGGTTCAATTCTCATCTCCCTTATCCTCCACTTGCCCTGTCATTTACATTATTGGTAAAGATTGCTGGAAAGGGTCGGGGGAAGTGAAGGAGTGTGTGCTTCTAGAAGTAAACGTCGTCTCAAATGCGTAGTCGCTGAGCAATATATATTTCTTGGGCTTTAGATTCTAGATTATTATTATATGGGGAGGAATTTAGGGAACGGATGTGGGAGCAGCGGCGGCTATTGTGTCTGCGTAGTCAAGTATAGATAAGTTTAGTATGTGTACTTATATACAGTAATACAACTAGGATATGTGTAGTGGGAAAATATAGGATTGAAAGGGATGAATATGCCCTCATGGCAATGGTACATACTTCTACAGACTTGTGAGTGACTTGAGAGGGAGAAAGTGAAGAGAAAGTGGAGAAAGCGGTGTAATAGTGTAGTGGGGAATTTCTCTCTTTTCAAAAAGGGTTCTCTACTCTACAATCCACAACTGCCCGAGTCGAAAGAAGGAAATGGAAGCATTATCTTTTGAAGATTAAAAGACAATGCATCCCATTTCCCCATTGTACCTTTATAATGTTGGGAGGAATGAGTTGAATGGCTATGAGAGAATAGGATTTAAGTGTCTATGACACTTAGGTTAGTTGGTTGTCGGAGTAGCTATAAAAAAGAGATCAACTATACACTACACAAACCAGTTTCTTGGAAATAAATGGAATATTTAAGACTTGAGAAATGTGAAAACGCTTCGACTGCTTGGATTACTTAAGCATTCAAGAAATGGAATTACTCTGATGAATTTTTTATAGCCTAAGCTTTCGTAAAAAGGCGGAGAGAAATTTTATGAGATTTCTGGCTCTAATCATAAGAGACTCATACACTGCTTCCTAACATTCTAACCTGCACTACCTACGTTTGTCGCTTATTTAAACAGTTTATGTTTGGCTACTGAGTGCCTGCCGTGGGATAATATTACTACCATGTGGTACTTGTTGGTACTCTGTAAACTGGAAAGACTTTAGCGATGTAGTGTAGCAACTGTTGAAACTTGTGGTGAAAGTATATCCGGGAACTGAGCAAATTATTATCCTGGAGGAGAGTCTGTCGAGAGATACAAAATTCTATTCCAGGAGCTGGAAAATGTAGAGATGGAGCGGTGGAGGAGGGTAGAAAAGAACTCCTCATGGCTATAGAACAGTTTTAAATAAGCTTAATTACCCTGAAGAGAAACACTTAAAATGGTAGAATCGTTTCATGCGAAAATATTTCAACAAGATAAAAAAATCTTCTCTTTCAACGGCTTATACTATTCAAATATAAATTTATATTCATAACGGGTTAGCTTTATGTAGGATTGCAGATTTTTAAAATATTAAATTTTTTACGTGGGTCTGTTTGTATAATTGGCCTAGTCTACGAGAAGAATGGGAGTTTCTCTGATATATTTTTATATGATACACATTAATTCAGTTTTTCCTTTTCTTGCTCTTCTGGCTTTTGAAAGATACTTTAGATGTTTTCTTGTATCCCTTTGCCCAACGGTCTCGTTCCGACTCCCACTTGAGTTGTTTCATGTCTGGAATTAACAAGTGAACCATGTCAAAAATGTAATGTAAATAATGGTAAAGGTAAACGTAGGCGACTAAGCAAACATGCTTTATTACCCGCATTATCCTTGTTGACGAAGGTATGAGAGCCGGTGATATCCACATCTGCGTTCGAGTCAAGCATGTCGGCAAACTCTTCCGCCGGCAAAAACATGTTTCCACCTAAATTTTTCAGTTTCTGTTTTCGACCAGCCTGAAAATTCATAATGTGTAAGTTTACTGGAATTTAAACAACACCTGCGGCACAACTTTGAAATGAGAGGTGCACCTCTGCATACTACCGTACACGCAAGTACCGTAATACGCAGTAAAATGTACGCTTTTACTACAAACTAAGAAGAGAATATATGAGTCTTACCTTTGAAGACAGGACTTTAGAAGATGATGAAACTGGAGATTCGTCATTGTCATCCAAATCGCTCCCGGGATCAAAATCATCAAAGTCTATTTCATCGCCAAGTTCGTCCCCGTTGTCATCCATTTCTATGAAATCATCTGCATCAATAGCCTCCTCATCGTCCAAATCGCTCCCTTCATCCATATCACCGTCGTCGTCGTTAAAGGTTTCCTCATCATCCTCCTCATCTTCGTCCGAATCCTCATCCTTCTTCCCCTTCTTTTTACTCTTCTTGTCTGAAGACTTAATATCAGCGGCGAAGTCGAGATCGTCTTCTTCTCCGTCACTCTCTGCCAGCGCTCCCGTTTGTTTGAAATAGTTGGCCATTAAGTCATCGAATTCATCATCATCAACGCTTTCCACGTCGCTGTCATCCTCTTCTCTTGGTTTCTTAACTTCAGACTTGGGTAATTTCTCCTGTCGGTCTTTGAAATATCTGCAAAGTACATGAGAGAAAGTCAGAATGGAGAAAGAATTCAAGATGTAGAAGCACCATGGATCAATATGCAAATCTTATTTGGCGAAAACTCGCAAAAGATTAATGAAGAACACTTACTTGTAGAAAAATTTCTCTTCCGCCGGAATGATGGACTCGTCCGCTTGCAGATATTCCGTCGAGTTTACTGGAATACTTCTTAGTCCTTGAGGAACGTACTGTTGGCGCATCTGTTGAGTAGACAGTTCTCAATTTAGTCAAGCTCTGAGAATGCATGCACTATATTCTACACATACACATGATAAAACATATACACTTCCAAGAATACTGTCCAGACCACATCGGAAAGTGGAGAATGCGGTTCTCGTAAACTACAAGCGCAACGTAAACGAAACTCGTTCAACTTCAGACTACTTCACATCAAAGGAACTGAAAGCCATGCCCTGCTCCAAACTTACACGTTTCCTTTATGTACGTTTTTGTTTATTGACTACCGTCAGCGGCCAAGATCTTACCTTTTGTACTTTAGGATTCCTGTATACAAACCGCTCCAAAAATCGCGCCACAGTAAAATCTCTCAGAGGGTTCCCGTCGTACTTTATGAATTTTTTCCCCATCAACGTCTCAGCAAACAACGCTACACTGGGATGGAAGTGGTGACACAAAGAGACAAGTTCGTATGTCAGACTAAGGTTGGCACCACAGTATAATGGATTTCTTGCAAGAGGGTCGTAAGATGTGGCTCGTATTTCTGTCTTTACGATAGAAAGATCTACATCTTGGGGAGGCTGACTTTCTGTTTTGGCTTTCGACAACGTACTTGCATTACTTTCAGCGGCTGATTCAAGGTCGATTACATTAGAGCCTGAATTCGGAACCTGAATCTTCCGTTCGTTCCGGAGCTTGATAT
Organism: Sminthurides aquaticus; assembly: GCA_906901655.1. Taxonomy (NCBI): domain Eukaryota; kingdom Metazoa; phylum Arthropoda; class Collembola; order Symphypleona; family Sminthurididae; genus Sminthurides; species Sminthurides aquaticus. The sequence goes on from CAJQTT010000010.1 coordinate 4,417,491, forward strand.
TTGATTTTTTGGCAAGCTTCTCCAATTGTATCCGCTTCTTTTCCGGAAGGGCCTCTATATTGAGCTCCTCATCGCCTGAATCTTCCTCCCCTTTCCCATCCGATTTCTTGTTATCCTTTGACTTGGTAGTTTTAGTAAACGTAAACATGTTTCTATGGATTTTCGACGTCTCGGAAATCAGGTACAGTATGCCGCAAGCAATATTTGGTGGAACATTGTGACAAACCTGTGAATAAGAAACTAATAGATTATCTCTACTCGGAGAAAAATTGAAAATGATATAATCATAAATCACACCTGCAAGAGACGCTTTACAATGGCAGTTACACGCAAAATCAAGGTATCTGTTGCGAGTGCTTTGTAAACTACATTCAAAAATTTCATTCCACGGGCTGTAGTTCCGACATCAGGGCTTAAAATTAGGTCATACAAAACGCGATAAAACCTGTAAAATTAATTATATGAGCATATATTAAGTGTTGCTCTGTAAACATTGCTGCGTAGCTATCTTACTTGATTTCACATCATCAAATTTATATCGACTATTTCAAAATTCTGAATGAATTACCTATCGGCCTTGGGTGCATCATTTTTCACATCCACCATTTGCTGCAATACGGCAAGAGCTTGAACCCCTATATTAAACTGGGACAAGGCCACAATCTTGTATAGAGTGTCAACACTTTCTGAGAATTCGAAACCCATTAACTGAGCCTTGGGAAATGCTTTGTTTACACCAGTAAGAAGCACGTTCATCATCTTGCTATCGATTTCTCCCTGAAACGAAATACAAGTTGTGAATTTACTATCCCTAAGCATGCGAATTATCAAACTCATCAAGAATTTAACTCACCAGTTTTATACAAGCCTTGAAAAAGCCCAAATAAACTTTCATGAGTTTAGCAGATAGCTGAGGGTGCTCCTCTTGTAGATGAATTAAATTCAGAAAACAAATTCCGTAGTACTGGGCTCGTTTTCCAACATTGTTTCGGAACAAGAGTCTTTCAACTTCATCAACAACGACCGTCTTCATGCGGGGATGTGCAATAATGAGCTTGTTTAAATGAAAAAGCGCCCTGGAGCCAACCTTTTGAACAGGGTCTCCAAGCTTGTTTACAAGCATTTGCAACAGAGTCTGCAAATAAATTGTGCATAAACCTTTTCTTTTAGCATATCTTGGTGAAATGTTTGAATGATTAATTATTAATGCCTGCTAAAACCCTCTACAGTATATATAACTCCTTGAAGATTAACTGTGATGAGAAACTTACACTTTCTTGTTCAGGATGATTCGTGAGCAGCTCCTGCATTACTGAAATAGATTTTCCTCTCATCTGATCCACAGTATCTCCAGCCATCTTACTAAGAGCTTGGATAAAATTATTGTACTGAGCCTTTAATTTATCTTCAAAAGCCCAGAGGACCAACTGTTTCTTAGATGCGGTCCGTAAAGCCGCTCCATGCTCGTCAAATAATCGGAGTTTTCTATCTGGAGGTAATAAGTCTTGCAGAAAAAGATCCTTTAAGGTATCTGGAACAGAGTAAATAATTATTAGTCAGTGAATTTCTCCCATTATTTTAGATTGCACTCTTTGCACGTTTGTAACCGTTGACTTGAACGATTAACAACCGCTGTTAGCAACACTTCTACCGGACAAGAAGAATTCTTGATGTTATCATGAAAAACATTTTTTATAGAGACAAATGTAGTTACCTGTTGTAGTTAAGCAGTGCTTTTTTCCCTGCACCTTAACCTGCCCGATAAGCTGTTGCAGGCATTGTATATTATGTACAGGTGAATCCTGTATTCTCACAGTGTAAGCAGCCATTCTATCTGGTAATGTTCCCGACTTCATCACCTTGTTCATCCACAAATAGTCGGTGCGATTTGAACCCTTTAGATTTACTATATAGAAAATCGGGACAATGAAATAACCTCATATTTTCTTTAACTAGCAATCATGAACTTTAGATAGCTATGGGTTACTTGGAATTTACCATTTACGTAAGCTCCCACATCTTTTGCCAAAAATTCTGCGGCAGCTTGTTCAATCTCTTTTAATTCAGCATCATTCATGGGTTTCGCCTCTTCTTCAGATTCTTCTACAGGATCCTGTAATCGATAAACACATAGTTCTCATTACTATCAACAATTCAGTTCACTAGCTCATTGTATACCACATGTGTGAAACATAAAAGTAATTGCTACCTCAAATTCATACCACCTTCTGCCATCAGGTTTAATGACTTGTCTCCAACTCTCGTCATAGGAATTTCGAAAACTATCTCCATGAGCCGTCGCTGGTCCTTCTTCTTTGCGGTAGCCAAATTTACTGTTGTTGCTGCCACCAACCCCATTTTTCCGGGCCACATGCTTTTTATTGAATCCCTGATTCTGCTTGTATCCTTGATTCTGCTTGAATCCTGTTGGTTTATGTTTCTTGTCAATACGATTTCCTTTATTCGACTTCGCTTTAACACCCTTGGCAACCTTGCCAGTCTTCTTCACACTGCTTTTCGTCTTCATTTTGTCCAATACCAGTTGTTACCTGACAATAATAAAAATATCGATATTCAATCATGATTTTGGAGTTTTAGTACCACATACAACCCCCCTCATTCTGACCAACGTGGGAACTAATAACAGTTAATTACCCTTTAAACTAATTGCAGTTTCAACGTTCTGACACACCTTTTAGTATTTCTAAATTTCGATTGTCAAATTTATGAAGCAAAAGCCTTCAATTCGTCCACCTCACAACAAGCAAATAAAACTATCGAAGGTGGTAGACAAAAATATCCCTAAAGTTCACAATCCCTAACTACTACAGCAACTATTTAACAGGAGTTCATATGTATGTATATTTGAAGCACGATTTTTTAGTCTGAATTTAATTAAATTCATTAAACAATAATTCATATTCAACAATATACCACTAATTTATTTTTCGCTCTGAACCATGCAGCATGCGTCGATGATCGGAACACACGTGAGTGTTTTGAAAAGAACCGCTCTGCCAAACATCTCTCTATGGCATTCTTCACCAAGTCATTGAGAAAACTTTTTACTCAACGGTTGCATCGCAATGTAAACACCGGCCTCATTGTGTGGTTCAACGTTCAACTTTTCTACACTCCATGGCTGGATGCCACTCCCGTCAACTAAAATTCATCAACTCAGAGCATTAGCCGAATTTTATGCCACTAGTTGTGCTATTATGAATAGTATAAAATTTAATAGCCAAAAAGTACATATTATTTGACTGCGGCATTTGCCGAAATAACAACGTTTTTAATTTTATATCGCCATTGTTGTGGCCAATATTTGATACACGATGCGGCTCCCAATAGGGACTGAGCATAAACTCGTTTTTGTCGTTTTGTCAAATGATAACTTTAATTTATGTCCTCATCTGTTGTTTTTTTTCAATTCAATGAAAATGAACACAAGTTACTTCCAGAAGGGGAGGCTAACGTGGAAGATCCGGATACACCTGCCTGTACACTTCGATCTAAAATAAGATTAAACTCAGTCCGCACAGTTTCACCCGTGACATGTGCACACACATTTTAGAAATTCCATATTTTTCTCATCTCTATCCTTGCAACTACACAACTTTCATCTTCTCCGCCAATAATTTCCAACCCAAGAAGCACACATTCTTCAACTTCATGCCCGGGTAATTTCAGGTAGTATCAAACTACAGGGAAGAGGATGAATAGACTCTGGTATTTTCATTTCCAGTCCACCGTAATTATTATTATTGTCAATATCCAGCTCCTTCTCCTTGACGGAATCCAAAGAAAATATTTCGGGCTGCACAGCAATGGCAATACTGTGTTGCTCCGAGAGTCTCCGCCCCCTGGAATCCATCCTCCCGGGAATCGGCAGGATCTTTCCCTTGTCGTCAACTGATGCAGAGGAAATACAAAAGTTATCATTTCGGTAGAGTTCAAACCATTGTAAAAACTTTTCTATTCTGTCTAAATCAGGTCTTTTTAAAGAAATGAAATGAAGACGTACGAGGAAACAAGGCGATCACTCCATTTATACGACCGGCAATGAAGCTTGGGTATCTCTCTAAGCTATTCCTGGGTCTTCTTAAATTACGTCTCTTCTCCTCTTCTCGTTTACGTCGGATCTGCATATTCAATTGAAAAGTGAAAATATTTTATTACAAAAATCACCCAATATTACTCTTCCCCGTTATTCTTTAGAAAGAAAGTAACTTTCTCTATACACGCGCTTTGAAGATTCCAAACCATTATGGACCTCCCATTCAATCGTGTTCTAGCAACGGGCAAAGATTCTCCCGCGTCTCCCTCCCCAAGTTCGGAACCTTTTGCACCCCATCCCCGAAAATCTAAACTCCAGCCTCTCTTTGTGTACACATCAATCCCAATTACTCTGCTGTGGGTTTGACGTTCACATGAAAAAATGACCAAGAACACACTCGCTTTCACTCACTTTCAAGGCGTAGACTCCACCGGCTACAGTCACTGCTCCCGAAGCCGCTAAACCGACAATACCCCAAAATCCAAAAAGTATTCCAAAATCTAAAGCCATGACTTCCCTGGCTGCATATTCCTTTGTGAAACTGATCAATTGTAACACTTCCTTCCAGCAGCGGCAACAAGAGACCAAGTTATAGCCAATTACTACCGCACAAAGCAATCACATCTCACCTTGACTAACTTCTGAAAGTTTTCCTTGCGGAATATTGTTATTGAATTCTAGTGCTACTAGTTTGATATTTACGTCGCAATATACATACAATTATCTCTCGTTCATCCTCCTTTCCGCGCGTTCATGACATTCACAGCATTCAGGCTTTGACCTCGGGTCTTTTGTACTTTTTTATCCTCAAAGTTTAGAGATGTATAGTAGAGTAGCAAAGTTAGTTCGTGATCATCCTAGTGCCTCTCTTCTCTACAGGGTTGTAAAAGCTAAAGTTAATTGTCCTTAATTCCAAAGCTTAGAAATCTTGGAAGTAAATACAAGAGAGACGTGTCAGCATCAGCAGAGCTGGGGAGATGAAGGTTGTAAAAGTCATGTTAAAGATTTAAATCTAAATTGTACGGATTACGTTGTTGGGAGATTACGGAATGCGTCCCATAATAGGGGACATTTGGCGTACTGAATTTGCATAAAAATAGAAATGGAAACAACACATGCAGCTGCACGAAAGGTGGGATACAAATACTTAGCTTATATTAGTTTATTTCGCAATGTCCTCTTGCGTGAATGAGTGGAGTTCCGAATCGCCCATTCCATCTAGCCGATTTAGAGCACTTTTAAAGCAGATTTGGAGCACACTTAGAGCACTTTTGGAGTAGTTTTGGAGCATGAGCCAATTTGGAATAGTTTTGGAGCACGAGCCGATTTGGAGCAGTTTTGGAGCACGACCTGATTTGGAGCCGATTTGGAGCACGATCAGATTTTTTTGAAGCTGTTTTGGAGTCTATTAAGAGCCTTGGGAATATTAGTGTTATTGTATATCTGTTTGCAGTAGAGTTTGCTATCAAGAAGCTCCGGACAAAGCCGGATAAAAAACTGGGCATTTCTCTAATTTGAGAGACAGATTTTCTATTAATATCACGCAATACTTAATGTTTGCCATTTCTGGACACTTTTCGAGTGTGAATTGCATCAACATATAATTAACAGTCCATAAACACAGTTACGTTCCTGTAACGTATTATGATTCGCCATTTAATACAACAATGGGGAAAATTGCAGCCCAGATGCTCGTTTCATATACTTTCGACTTTTATAAAACGCTGCGCTGGTACGCGGTACGCTAGTGGTTCCACGTTTACCGCAAGTGATTTCGTCAAATTGTTTTCACTCAACCAGATGTGGCTTAGGGTCTGCGGTCCTCATTAATTTTGAATTCTATCATCAGCATTTTGTAACTTTCCGCTCACACTCACAGCTTTGAAGCAATACGCCTTATTTCAGAATATCAAAAGATAGAAGGCACGGTACTTGATATCAGCCCCCATGCAGTTTTCTCCAGTTTCATTACCTCTTTAGAAAATTTAATGAGCTTCACGCATTGCTACCTGGACTGATTACAGGTGGTAATCATGTACCAGTGGTAAGTTATTGCAATTTTTTAAAGAAGAAGCTCTATGAATTCTGTGCTACTCATCTTATCTAGGTTGTGTTGCATGTGTATATTATCTATGGCAGTAATCTCTATGTCATAGGTTACGGAAAATAGGAGTGAGATCTGCAATATTATCAGCAACGCCTCATTAACATGTAACCAAAATGCATGACCTTCAAGTGTTAATTTATTACCGTTGCTTCTACTACACATGTCACATTTTGTAATTTTGTATAAATATGGCGATCCAGTTTACATTATTAAAACAGATTTACTCTATAACCAAGAGAAACGAACATCTGTATCAGAAAATTCCCTTTTTTAGAATTCTAGATTTCTGGAAAATAGCTTAAAGTTGTTTAATAACATGAAGGTTCATTCAAGTTTTCGCAATATTTGTACAATTTTAATTTACAGTACAGCGTTATTCCTAGTGGCGTCATCCGCTATTAATGTAGCTGTGGCGGAAGATATTGCAACAAACTTAGGAGGTTGTAGTGTAAGCACATTGTACATTTTTACATGATAATTTATGAATGATAATTCGTCAGTCATGATTGCGCGAAATTAAATATTGCGAAAAATATTATAGGCTTGCTGTTCCTATATTTGTTGGTAATATGTGTACTTTACAGATTGTTAAAGTTTCCGTTTACTACGAGACGATGTGTCCTTACTGCCGGGATTTCTTTTTGGATCAGTTGCACCCTGTGTATCAAGCGCTCAAAGCCTACATAAGTATCGATTTAGTGCCGTACGGTAACGCAAAGGTTAGTAACTATAGATAACGTCTGGATTCCCCGTTGTCTATCAAGGCGTTTCTGTTATTTAATTGTTTAATATTACAGTTCAAACAAATTCAGCATTTCTATATAATCTTTACAGACACTTGCTCCCTCTGACGATTCATTTGCGTTCGAATGCCAGCACGGCTCCGAGGAATGCACCGGAAACATGATTCACGCTTGCGCTATAGCTCATGTGCCGGACCAAGACAGCCTTATGACCTACCTTGCTTGCACATTTGACAAGAGCATCGGTTTTAGCAAAAAGTATAACCGAATACCGGAAGATGTTGCCCAAAACTGTGCAAGCATGAACGCTATTAATTACAACCCCATCCAAAGATGCTTGCAAGGTTCGCAGGGGGTATACTTGGAAACCATGTACGGAGAACGAACGATGAATCTCGATCCAAAACTTAACGGTGTTCCTACAATTTGGTTTAACGATAGCTACAACGCTAACGATGAAGATCAAGCTGAAGCCGATCTACTGGGATTAGTTTGCAAATATTTTTCGGTGCCGAAACCGCCGGGTTGTCCAGCAGCGTAAGAATAAGAGCACCGTTCGTATTTTTAGAAGCGCACGATCACAATTAACGCAATTGCAGCTTTGCATTATGATTGTGTCAAATGTAAACTTAAATGTAGAATTTACAAACTGCGTATGACTGGTCATAGGAGCTGAATGAAAGTCCCGTGAGAAGTATCCTAAAGTCTCTCGAGTTGTTTGCATTTTAGACACCAGATGGCGCCAGAATTACCGCTATCTTTATTATAACAAGCTCTCTCTCTCTATCTCTCTCTCATCCACAGCTTCATCTACAGCTTCATCCACTCACATTACTTAAACGGCATACTCTTTTGTAGCAATTCTATCTTCAATTCCTATATCTTATCTACTGCACACACCTCATCGCATTCGCAGCCCTGGGAAAGACATTGATTGCCCAATAATTCCTCACCGAATCATCCATACAAAACACAGTCTGCCTTTATCAACTACAATTTGGAATACAGATACGACTACAGGAGGATGAAGGATAAAAATATTTCCATGATTCAGCTCATCCGGCCCATTAAACCGGCTATAATTTTCCTCATCTGCATAACACAAGTGCAAATGAAATCTTGTTCCTTTCTGTTCCATCTCTTCCTCTTGCAGTATTGTTTCTCTGGAAAAGACATACCGTAATAGTGCAATCCTGTAAAAAACAAAGTTTGTTACACTTGATTATGCAGGATACGACGGGAGGAAACTTTGAAAACTGCACCATTATTAAATATTATCCCAAATTACTTTCCTTTTCCCTCCATCCTTGTTTTATACTTGCTTATTTAATTCAATTCAGCATGCTTGGTAACAACATCTTCCACCTTATCTTCTGCCTGCTCTTGTCTTGGCTTCATTACCTATTCAATGTATTTTGTCTCTATCCGGTGGAAGCGGAAAAAAGCTGTTATGTAATAGCAGCATCTCCTTCCACCAACTCATCAACCGTTTATTACTTTGTGTACCGGCTCTAAAACTATATTGAATATTGACATATTTACCTTTCGAGACAATGAAAACTGCAGAGTGTAGACAAGCAGGCCGTTACTTAAAGAGACAGAGATAAAAAATCCCATTGCTTTTTTAAACGACACCCTAAAATCACAAACAATTTGGGAGCGTGCGGCGTGCGGCTCATGACGACGCCTATAACGTCCTCCTCCACCACCAACATCATCTCTTCCTTCCTTCCTACCTTCTTTATAGTTTAAGGAATGAGGAAGAAGATAAGATACGGAGATGGCTGCATAATATCCAAGCAACACCGCAACGACTTTAAAGTCAATTAAAAGTTTGCCCATTCTAAAAATTCTAATATGTTATAGGCGTTCGTTCGCATTGCATGAATAAGATGCGCGCAGAGCTGATGAGAGTCTAGAGCGCGTTCTCTGAAAAAGTTCTCGCGCATTTACATTATGCCCATTATATGGCTGAATTCAGCAAGTAACGTCTGGCCAACAGAGAACATTGAAAGGAAAAGGTGTGGGCTGAATTAAGAATTCAGCATTGTTACTTTAGCTTAGGTTAGCTATTACATTTTGCCTTTGTTAGGAAGCATAAGAAAGTTAATAACCCTCTCCTTACAGAGGTTTTCATCCTCCATTTCTATACTCTTTGCTGTCGCTTCAACGCTACATCTTTGCCTCTTTTATTATCAAACTTACATTATCGGATGAAGAATGAATCGTGGACAAAGTTAGTAAAAGATTTCGGTCATTATTATAAAATTCGAATGCTTTAGCTTTACCGACAAACCTACAATCTAAGAGCAGCTTCATCTTGCTCAGAGCTATAAAAGAGATGAAGAATATTATAATAGGGAAAATAATCGTCATATGACGAAAGGAGCGAATATGCAAAAGTAAGCTAGAGAAATAGGTACGGAGGAGAGGGGAAATGAATGAGTTGGCGAATTTTTAAGTTCTTTTTTGCAAACTATGTTTATCTTCCTACTCTTTGGATATTCGCGTGGTAGTAGAATAAGTAAAGTGTGTGCATTACCAGGAGTCGAAGCTGTGTCATTATTATCTCATTCTCTATTATCTTGAGCATGCATCTGAACAATACCTTAAGAAAGGACAACAAGAGTGAAAAATAATTCACAAAGGATGAGGACCACAGGAATTGCAAAAAATTTACAGGTATAGTATGAAGCTTTACCTGTAGACTGTAGCCAAAATCATAGCTTAGATGGTAGTAATGGGTAATCAAAGGATTGTCCATTCCATGCTTTATTTATATTAAGATTATACTTCTTTTGCAATTTTTTCTGCAAGATCATATATATGCTGTCTATGTTTGGTTATAGCTTTGACCAAAACTGGTAAAACCGATGCAGTTGAACATGGAAGATCAAGAATATTATAAGAGTGAATAAGAGTATCAAACTAAATTTTTAAAGCATACACATAATGGCGACAGATTTGAATCAGCCTTTGAATACAATGATCAAAATTGTTTTGAAAGGCTGAGAGCACACGGCACAACGAATTGCAGAAATGCATGGGAACCTTTAGAGCTTCTGCAGTATTTACAGAAACAAAAGAAAAATGAAAGATGATGCACCAGGATGAGGAGGAGTAGCAGCAAGATTTTGAAGTTAGATGCAGTCATTCATTTGCGGTTGTACGCCTCATATTATGCATTACATGAAGCATTAGAACGAATAAAATAAATGACGGAAAAGAAACGCCGAAGAAAAAAATTCCAAGGTCAATTAATAATTGGTCCGTCGTTCTTTCGTGTTATCCTGTTTGCTTAATGTAGAAGGAGCGTCTTAAGTCTTGAAGAAGACTGAAGAACATTATACTAATGCCATACAAGATTCCGTCATAGATTCACACGCAATGATGTCACCATAATGACTCGTGGAAGGCAAGGAGGATTAAGGAAACGCTGAACGTGTATTGAACAGCAGAAGCGTCTTTCATTTCCTCCGATTTTCTTGTTAATACAGCGTGTGTGAGGTGTGTGTAGTATTAGCACAAGTTTTACTGTTGATGCTGACAGAGCACTTTAGCTATGACAACATAATAATTGTTCGTAACATTTGTTAACTAAAGCATTGACTGCTGAAAATTGATCTTCGTGCAGCAAACAGAATTGTAGGTACACAGCATTTAAAGCGCTTTCAGTATTTTAATTTATTTAACATGTATACATGTATAGTCACTAGTTGATTCAAGGAACAGCTTTTGCAACAGCTTACAGCCTCATTGATCGTAGAATCCATATTGCTCGTCTTTGCTTTTGGGTTTAACTATTTCCAGTGTACTATTTGCACTTATCTCTCTCTCTGTTATCAGGCTATAAAAAACTTATATCTAAAACAATAGCGACAACGACGCACCACAGACTTGTAAAACATTTACGTACTCTAAAGGAACTCCAATGGAGACATGGTTGATGGCTGATGATGATAAGTGAATGAGTGAGCTGGATGTAGGGTTTTATGGCATTGACAGATGCATCGGGGGAAGACTGACTCATTCTAAAAATTCAGAGAGCATCATGAGTACCTTTAAGCTCTTCTTCAAAGCTTGCAAAGTGATGATGTGATAGAGCAATAAGGTGAAATCATGACTAAATGGAGAGAACGAATAGAGAGAGAAATAGCATCCGAGAATTGCAGTTATATGTAATGCTATAAATGATTTAGAAGAGAGTGAGTGAGCATGGGAGTTAAATGCTCGCAAGACTGCTTGGAGAGAGAAAATATATATGGTTTAGTTTGTAGTTTCTGCTGTAAGTTAGTTGCATTTACCGTTTTCCTCATCATCCTAATCCTGATGACTGATGTGTATTTAAACAGTTTATCTTTAATCAGTGATCAGTATTCTTGGTGGTATTTTTTCGATTGTTGCTCACAATCTTTGGTTTCGTTCTCCGTAATCTATTCCCGTGGCTCTGATTGTGATTGCCTTGGTTAGCTGTGCTGGGACTGATTGTGTGGTGCTTGAGGACTAATAAGTTTCCTTATCAGTTTCTCCGTTTGTCGTACAGCCTCTCTAGATGATTGTAGTTTGGGTAGAGTGAATTAATCGCTCTTGTATCTCTAATTGTGAGTGCCGAAATATTTCATCCCAATCATTTCCTCATCCTCAGTCGAGCCTTGAACTGACTTTCAAGCTCCTTAGGCTCGGAATATTGGCTGAATTTTAATTGCTAAATTTTTGCATTCGTAATCCAGTTTCAGTGATTTTTGAAACTGGTCTGGAAATATTTTGACACTGGAATTTTTTGTGCCTCCTTAGTATTTTGAAGGTTTGTAAAACTTTTATGAGGAATTTCTTATGATAATTGTTTTTTGTTTCAAATTTAAGGGGATAAATTAAAATAATTCTTTGAATCACATTTTTAAAAGTAACTAGATTGATATTCATTACTTTTAATTAAGAAATCTATTTTTCAAATTGTGGTTTAAAGAGCATCAAAATAGTGACATCTGTTAGATTGAATTCATTATTGTTTTAAATCCAAAGCTTAAAGATAGTGGAAGAATTAAAATTGACAGCCCATTAAAATCCTATTTAAAGTAACGCACATTTAAAGAGAGAGGGGAGGTACTGCTACGAAATTCTTTGAAACAGAGAAAGAATCAATTCGAAACTTTAAAGCTCTAACTACGAGACGGGAGACGGCAGGTGATTGAGGAGACAGGTAAGAAATATGGCAGACAGGTAGGGATAAAGGAAGCTTGGGCTGGGAGTGGACCCAGTGGAAACGGAAGAGAAGTACATTTAGTATTATGTCTTTACAACCGCATACAAGTTAAATGCGAAAAGCACGTGGAAAGGTGTTCAGAGAGTTGGAGGATCGTGTATGTTATAATGTGGGTCATTTGGTAGTGGATTGTTATATTTTATCTTACCTTAGCGTGTGGTTCACTTCACTATTCAATTCTCTCTCGCTCTCTTTTGGTTAGTTACAAGATATTTAACAACGTTGCATTGGCCAAAGAAGGACGGCAACGACGAAGAGAGAGAGAGACTTGTATTACGTGAATCTATATGATAATCTGCCTGCAAGCCAAATAGCCAGCTGCGCTTGATTGGCACAGGTAGAGGGATAGAGAGGGGGATGTTGATAATAAGGCAGGTTAGTAGTGTTTGATTTGGAACATAATAGTGATAGCTGCAACTTTGAAGAGAGACACGCAGGCTAGTGGACCCATGCCAGTTGTGAGCAGTGAGAGACGTAGCGCTGCAGCTGTACAGTTTCCTAGGAAAGCGTCCCAGCAGCGTTCAACGAGCGGAATAAATAGGAGAGGCTAACCCCAGGGGAATTTGTATCGAAAGGGAAAGTTTTAATAAATTCCAAACAGAGGTAAACTTTCAAGTGTGTGTGATCAGGCGACACGGACGTCGCTTCTGGTGATACAGTGGAAGATTTTGTCTTTTATCCGCGCACTTCCCTATCCGTAGTTCGCAGATAGTGTTAGCGTTATTGTGCAGTACGGAAGCCCTATATCCGAGTTATTATTATTTTGTTTCATCTTATATACGTGTCCAAGGGAGGAAAAGCTTGTCAACTTTTGAAATTCTCTCTCGGCAGGAGGATAAATCCGGGTTTGACAGTTCATTTCCAGGCAAGGCTCAAAGAAACAAAGACAAGGTGAGAAAAAACAAGTTGGAAAAAGTAAATTTCTATTTTTGTTCATACGAATTCGAAAAAGGTATTCGATAAAATTGTATTTTTCGTACATTTTCGATATCAAGGACAATTTCAAATTGTCAATTTCTTGTAATTCACTCAGTCAGTTAACATGTAGTTAGGATACGAAATAATGTCACCTCCTGTCTCTTGATTTCCAAATGTTTGTCTCTCTGACATTTCAGGAGGGCTAGTTTGACAGGGACGGAATTGAGAAAAGATGGGTTGCGTTGGATCAAAATCCCAGAGGATGGACATTACCCAGCCGGGTGATGCATAGTAAGTGATGAACAAAAGTTATTTACAAGCGATCCATTCCTCCGTCTTTTCCCGGTTTTCCGGCTCAGCTCTCTCTTCCTGTAAGCAATAGCTCTGAAGATGGGAAAAGGTGGCGCTGGACAAATTGAGACTTTAAGTGGAGAATAGTGTAAAGTTAGGGGAAGCGGGAAATCATTGGTTCTTTGAATTTACGACTCCCGTTTTATAATTTACAGCTCGAAATCCTCAAAGAAGAAAGTTTCTGATCATGTATCAGGCCTACCGCCCCTCGACCTCCGCCTCCGACAAGATGAAAAGGTCAAGGCTGAGCTTCCGCCTCAGACACCAACAACGCCCTCTGTCCCAGTCCTCGAGAAATCCTCCTCGGAACAAATGATGCAGCAGGAACAACGTCCTCCCGTTCCTGCAAGGACGAGAATGGGGAGCAGGAATTCTTCAGAGGGAGTTCAGGACGAAAATAGCGGAGGAGAGGGAGGGGATGGAGGAGGAATACAGAGAAGAGCTTTAGATTTATTAGACGAAGGAAGATTGAATGAAGCCCATAGCGTATTGACAAATGGGCTTGAACAAATGTCCCCAGAGGATGGGATGAAGGGAGTGACGGAAGGTGCGATGGCTGTTGTGCTCCTACAGCAAGGAAGACTTCGTGAAGCTAAAAATACGCTGGAGAAAATGAAGAGCGGCGGAAGGGAAGTTCCAAGAGAATTAAAAGAAGATGTTATTGATACTCTAGATTTTATTGCTCAAGGGAAACTTGCAGAAGCCAAGAGCCAAATCAGGAATAGCGTAGAGCGTCATATCTAAAAAACTAAATGCCAATTTTTAGCCGCTATTAAAAATGTATATTTTATTTTACGAGAGTTTCTATATAGATTTTATTTTCCGGGTAACACAACAGGTGAAGTAACCCGGGGATGGATGAAAGCGGGAGTTGTGATTATTTGGTGCTAAAGGGTTGTGCTTGTGCAGCGATGTGTTTTATTGTGGAGCAGCTAGTTAAATAGCTATGCAGTTTGTGTCATAGCGGATGTGGCTTTGCTGATTTGAGGATAGAGTTAAGGTGAATTGTGCTATAGTTGATGACGTTCTTCTCCTGGATTTGTATAGAAAATATTATGTGATATATAAAACTTTGGAATTTTCCGTCTCTCTCATGTGGCTTGTTTTGCGGTCCAAGTATAGTTGCTCTGCTATAGAAGCAGAGGAAGAAGAGAGATTTATTTGTTAATCAGAGATTGATTTAACGTGATGGTGATCTAATTACACTGATTGTCAAGTTGGGATTTGGAGAGGATTCCATGAATGCGAGTTATCTTCGTGTTTTTTGATTGATTCCCGTCCTCCCAAGTTGAAGAGGGGAAGAGAAGAAGAATTGTTGAAAAAGTTGTGTGTGGATGACACTTACTTGATTAAAATACAAGCTGTTATGGGAGAAAGAATGCAGAGCGCGCTGTGGTATAAGCGGATGAGATGTGGTAAAACTGAGAGTTGATTTTAGCCAATTAACTATATAATTGTTTGAATGTACAGCAGATATTAGTTGGAGGAAGATTACGTGTGGGCGAGGTAGGAGTTGTTTTTACATGACAAAGATTGTATCGGGCGGTTTCATTGAAGGCAGCAGCATCAGCAGCTTCCATTCCGAGCATATGTTTGCATAGCTGTGTCGGTCAAAACTGGAAGATAATTTCTTGAAATAATTCGCAATTCTATTTGTAAAAGAATTTGAGACGGGGAATCTAACTTGATTTCATATTAATTCGTGATACAGCAAAGTATTAACGGTTGAATAAATGCGTAAATGCTATATAGTATTCTGAAAATATTTCGTTTATTTAAATTTGCGAAAATGCCGAGTCCATAAAGGACTCGATAACCGCTCAAACTTATCATGAGACTGATGTTCCATACACTCAATTCAGATTGTACGAATTCCAGTGCGAATACCATTTGAAGACAAGACAGGCACGAATACCGTTGCACTTCTGTATAGCGATAATTTCGTTTACATATATACACGTACATTTAATGTAACGTGTTTTTTATGCATTCATGTGTTCCTCGAAAGGTCTCGTTCATCATTTAATTAAAATACTGTACAAAGCACTTAAAAGAAACCAAAAATACCTTAAAGCAAAAAAGCCTTAGAGTGTACAAATGAATGGGAGGCTGGGGCTGGAGCTTGACAGTCGAGCTAGCCGAGCGCCATTTTAACTGTAGGCGTAATTTATGTTTGATCCTTTTACATAATATTTGATCTAGCTCACCCACTCTCATTAAACAAGTCTTAGCGGTCGCAATATATGAACTTCTATGCTTCTACATTGCGCAATTAAAGCGGCAAATGAGGGATTAATTAAGAGTCGTTACATTGATTAAGATTGACGAAGCATGCATGTATTAACGAACTGCAGGAATGAATCATGCATACCAAGCACTTCAAAGCCAGAAGTAATTGCACCATCATTGCATAGTTTCCAAAAGTACATATACAGTTTCAAAGAATTTTTCCACTCAATGCTTGAGTAGTTTTATATATGTACAGTTATTACTGATAATACAAGAATTCATTATTTTAGGAACAGTTGTGGAAAATCAGAATATTGCTGTTGTACGTTATTATAGCGTGTTCTTTTATAATGTGGAAAAAGCTCCAGAAGAGGAGAAATGGCAAAAAGCCAGGGAGTGACCGCGAGAAGCATATCTTTATATGCAAATGATTGTGGTTGAAAAGATGAAAATTTACGCTTCATAGATTTAAAAAGAGAACATCGGAGGAGGAAAGGAGAGAAAGAGGAAATGAGAGAATTTTGCGACTCTATTTATTTGATAACTCTTTTTTTCTTGCCTTTTCTGGGGTTTCTCCGGGAAATCCCTGCGTTAATGCTCTTTTAGTTCGATTGTACGCTAAAGAATACTACGGCTGGTTCGCACACATATCCTCTTCCCGCCTGGAAAGAAAACAATCTAAAAACACAACAGCTACTCGATTGAGAGAATCTACTGGAGAATGTCTG
The DNA here is from genome assembly GCA_906901655.1 of Sminthurides aquaticus. Taxonomy (NCBI): domain Eukaryota; kingdom Metazoa; phylum Arthropoda; class Collembola; order Symphypleona; family Sminthurididae; genus Sminthurides; species Sminthurides aquaticus. Next base: position 4,433,887 of record CAJQTT010000010.1, read on the forward strand.
CCTATAGCGACATTTTAAAATTTAGTTACAAAACGGAACAGCATCTTCCCGCATTCCCATCCAGTACAGTAAGCATTTACTATTGGTAATTGAATACTAGGAAGATGGAGAAATTCTACAAAGCTTTATCTGCTAATCTGAACGACTGAACTGAGACCTTTCAACTGTTTTAGATTCGCGAATTGAAGTGCGTTAAGTAAAGCATATCAAAGAAAGATGCAATTCCACAAAGCTTCTTAATGCCCTGATTAACGAGAAAAATTATTTTAGAGATCAATACAATTGACCAATAAGTCATAATTACTGTCCAGATGGCAGCACGAAACAGAGAGCTGGTTATACCCAAGTTCAAGCCAGTATCATTGATAACGTATGAAGACGAAGAGACATCTGTCGTAACTTTTAATAAATATTAAATTCCATTAACTAGATGCAAAGGTAAGTATGTCAGTCTGGCTTTGACTTGAACAACAAACTATGACGTTTACAGTTTCTTGGTTTTCGAAGGTTCAAGTTTGCGGTTACGTACATGACTGACTGACACCGGAGGAGGATTACGGTAACTCATCCTCTGTTTTAGAATTCTTGAAGAGTTTTGCAATTTCTGGAGAAAGTTGCTGAAAGGCGGGATGTAATACACAAGTGTCAGGAAAAAATTGATGATGATTCGATAGGACGAGGAGGAGACGGAGAGGAAGAGTGAGTTGAGCAATATGTTAGCGTCATCAATTCACAAGTTCTCTTGAATTTTCCTCCCTATACACTCTTTGCTGACTTTCACATCAAAGCCACACAGCCTTGGCTTGTGAAGGTTGTGAAAGGAAGAAAAAGCAGACGCTGGTAAATGTATATAGTTCTTTTTGAGTGGGTGCTAATGCTTGAGAGATGTGCCGGTACTTGCTTGCTTTCCCTCACCCGCCTCCGCCCGCCCTACCTTAATACCCGCTCCATTATTTGTCCGGGCTTGACGGGCGGGATCTCTCGAAGAACTAGGGACTAAGTGACTGACTCCGTTGTGAAATGGACTGCTTGCTAATATTGTGGTTTTAGTGGGTGTACATTGTAGAGGGATGCGATTTAAGTGACTCCGGTGAAAGTTTCTAAGAGAAAGCAAAAATATCTTTGGAGGTGTAAACGAGCTGGGGACCCTGTGGCAATGCTACGTGAAAGGTCGAAGACAATTTTTTTAATGGTATTTCGTAAAAACATTTCTACAACAAATCATCAATAAAAGCTACTACATCTCATGTGTTCAGTTTATTTGTAGTATTTTACCGATACATGTTAACTTTGGTATCATAGATAACTTCGGACCGGGTCTTAAGCAACGGAAACTGGCATATCGCATTTACAGTACGGGATACCCGCCCTCTGGCACAAGTTACAAGAACGTGATGTTTCTAATGTTAAGAAGCAATCGTGCATGAAAGAGCATCGTAAGAATTTACGAGGTGAACTGAATGATGTAAGAAATACCTGGGTTACATAAAAACATTTTTGCTCTGCATTTCCACATGTCGGACCTTCATAGTAGGATTACGATGTGCTGTGAGATGATACCGTATTTGCTCTTCGGATAAGGTTGCATTGTCTTTTCACATCTTTCCAGAAAGTCATTATAATCGCAACGAGACATTGATGCATGGTTGGGAGTGTATTCCTGGAATAGCGTTTCACCGTTTCCTGGGATTGGACACTGTCTGATCTTCCTGGAAGATAGCACATGTAGTTTGAGGAAAAATCTCTTTCCAGGAAGGATGGGATCCGTGATATCTGGAGCAGTAGCAGCGGTGCAAAAAGCTGGGTAGCTTTCACCACTTTCACTCCGTGTTTGCTTCAAGCTTAGCTGACTTTCTCCATCCTTTGGGAAAGAGGGTAGCCGGGTAGCGGGTAGATTTAGAGGATAATGGTTGGAATATTGTATGTTGTGAGCCTTAGGGTGCATGTCTTTGACTGACTGACTCGAGATGTGTTGACAGATCCTAATGGACCATATTTTAAGAGGCTGGGATCCTATCCCTCTCTCCGCTTGTCAACACTGATGGCTTGAACGAGAGAATTATCCAGGCTCATTTGTCATAATCAGATATTCAACCTGTTTTCCTCTGGAAGGGAGGAAGATGAACCTGTGCCAAGCTTCCCTACCTGTTTGCCCACCTTCCTGTACAAGGTTACATGTCTCCGTTCCATAACGTCTTACCAGATCAATCCTTCTCCTTTCCTTGGGCTCTTTTGAATTACCCATTGGAGAAAGTTCTATGGAGTTTGGATTAATTTAATGAACAATGTAGAAGTGAAACACTCCAAGGGTTTCATGCCATTATACTCGCAGAGGCGGAGGGAAACGCTTACATACAATGAGCACGAGTTTGCTTAATTACTTTAGTGCTGATTTTAGAATTAAAAATACAAACGCGCCAATGTAGGTTGAATTGAAGAACGAATCCGCTCGAAGTTCCAAGTTTGTACACACTTGACATGGTTTCTTCTCTAGATTTGTTTAAGAAGCTTTACGATAACCTCCCCGTGATTGGTGCTTCAAAAAATTAGGCAAAGGTATATGAGTGAAAGCAAGTTGTAGGATTAGAAGAACACATTCTGTTTTCAAGGACAAGGAGTTGGAAACTAATAAACAACTAGCTTGGAATCAGTCAATCAACGTTAGAGAAAGCACTTGAAACAATTTCAACCCTATATTACCTGGCCGCAACACCTTAGAAACCACAAGAGGCTACAAGTATTAGAAAACACTTAAAAGAAGCCCTAAGACTTTTTAGACTTTCTCCGTCTCTTGGGGGAAAACACCACAGTTTGAGCGAAGCAAGAATGTGTGAAAGACATTTTTCAAGATACTTTTCAAAGAATTCCCTCTACCTCCTTCAACTGTCTTGAAACAATCGAAAAAGTATCTCGATAATTTGCTTTCTCTTTTTCCCTTGGAGGATTTTATCTTCATCGCAGTTGCCCCGAGCAACCATGAAATTCAGATTACCCCAGGAAGCTTATTGAATCTCCTGACGGAACACACATTCTGGAATGTTTAATAATGGACAGTAGGTTTAAATTCCTATGGTTGAACAATACTACAACGATACATCTACTCAGGTTAGGTGCTGATACTTGAGAGTGCTGAGAGGCTTTAGATTTCTAAAGATGTGGGATGCAAACTGACGAGTAATTTAAAGGTGAACCCACAGCCCGCGGACTAGCGCTAGTACTACGGACGGGCTACTGTAGGAAATAATTCTTCTTTTCTCATCTAGGCATAACCGTTACTTCTTGCATCCAATTCGTACAAAACCGAATGTAACTTAGAAATATCTACATACTCCGTTAAGATTTTTCAGGCTTAGAGTGCTTTCAGATTCTCTCGGAAGTATTTGTTTAAAATTTGCTGGATTAGTTCTACTATTTTAAACAGTTTAGCATACACAAGGCTCTCAACCGTGCAAAATTAGTTGTAAATTGATTGCTATTTTAAGAAAAATACCTCGAAATTGCAATTGATAATAATAAAGAACGGGTATCAAATAGTCTTTGACTTTCACCTCGTGCTTAGGGGGAAATAAAGAACAACTGCAGTTCTGCAATGTAAAAATATCTAGATTTTATGGAATTTCAAGAAAAACATATTGTGTCCGGTGTAATAGTTTAAGCAGAGTATAATTTGATATAAGTTTCCTGGAAATGAAATAACCCGCATCGCATAGTTTTCATATTAGCTCCAATGCTGGAGAATCTAATAGATTATAAATCTCTGACCTTATTGCTATTTTAAGCACTCTATCCACAAATCCAGCAACTAGTTAGCGCGAAGTATTCAAAAGCTAATAAATCTAGTTTTTTTGTACCTAATAACTTTTGATGTTTCATTCTTCGAATTAGCAATGCATCGAAAAAAAAGAGAAAAATATAAACAAAAACTTGAAGCAGTTAATGAATAATTGCTAAAGAGGAAAAAGACGCAACTTGTTCTTAGTTATGCTCTGATGCGGAAGAAGATGAAGTGGAGATGGAATATCTCATTAAACTTGACAAGATTATTCATGAGGATGAATCAATTAATGGTTTATTAGAGCTGGAAGACGGGGTATAAAGGATATTAGATGTTCCGCCTTTTAAGCTAAGATTAATGACATCATCTCCAAGGGAGATCATTACTCATGCTTTATTAACGCATCAGGGGAGACATTTTACTTTTGATATGTTTAATAATAATGAGGAGAAACAAGAATAAAAGCCCGAGGATGGAAAGCCAGCCAGCCCAGCTTTTGTCAAGTCTTCCGTTTCTTGAAATCTAAAACAGGAAATTGTAGCTAATAAGCTAACCAACTAGTTGAGAAATATATAAAATTCAACCAGCGCTATTTCACTGACTTTTAGACCATCTTTATAGAAGGTATTATTTTAAGAAAAGCTCGGTTGAAACAATTGATTTAAAGTGTATAGTTATTAAAATGATTTCCTGGCGAATGTGATAAATTAGCCTTGAATTAATCAGAAGTTGAGCACATAGAGTCATTCAATGAAAGAGAAAAGCTACTTTTTCTTGGAGAAAGCACTGCTGAATTGAATAAAGCTACAGAAGCATACTGACTTACAGTTTTCAAAATTGCTTTCACTGCTTTCACCGGAATCCTCCCCCTAGGCTTAGCATGTCGTGGCCTCTCCCATCTCTACAGGCTCTTAGCAAAGTAAATAGGAGTGATTCTCTATTGTGTCGGCGTTATAACACCTTTCGGAAACAGTTTCTGCTTGACTTCTGACAATTCCCCTCAAACCCATTCCTTTGTGCCTTTCTACAAAGGAGCAATTGAATTCTCACCGGCGAAAGTTGAAACTCCTGCGTGATTACTTCAATCTCGTAACGTAGATACAAGCTATATCTTCTTCCTCCCAATTTCTCCCGCATGGAGAAAGTCATTCTGATTTCCTTGTTATATTATCTTCTAGCTAGGTGTTGAATGGCAATCTAAGAACATGAAATACCTGGATTTCCATAACTCCAATCTGTGAGAAACTTTCGGCGAATTCGCATACCATATAACTACAGTTGCCTTGGCAACAACGACATCACCGCTAATTTTGTACTTTATTTCTCAAAACACTGGAGAAAGCTGCCATCCTACACCTTCCAGTCGGGTGGAAGCTCTTCCAGTACCTTCTCACTTATCACCTTAATCGGAAACTTTATCCTTGAGGATCCGAGCCCTGTTACTGGAATTTTAAGGGGACAATGAGAAGCCTTGGTATCAACTATACATACATCTGCAGAATTTCTGGGAATTGACCCTCAAGTAATGGACTACTGTACATGCAACTGATGCACACCTATATTTACTTGTTCTGTTGTCAAGCTATCGGAGGACTTGCAAAGTGAAGAGGGAATACATATCCAAGAAGCCTTTCGAAAAAATGACATGGTCAAGAAGTATTGCTTTTCGACCATCGGGAGTTTATGCAAGAGCTTCATATAACCTTGACGTCATGAAGAATGGACGTGCTTAAGCAAAGAATTGAAACCACTCCACGCTATGATTTTCTTGCTCCAGAAGCAAAGGACAGTGACTAGTGACAGAGATGGTGAAAGTACTTTGAAAACACTGTCCGAATCACATCTAGACTGGGAGAGGAGGAGGAGCGCGAAAATAGAAAAGGACAACCCAATTCTGGAGAAAGTAAACAGTTTTAATCAACTTCCCACCTGGAGAAAGCATCCTCCACACTTGCAGCAGGTTAACAGGTGTGAACGTGAATGATACAATATGGGTTCGGTTGTATAGAAGCTTGAGGGCATTTGCCAAGGGAAAGCAACAGGCCAGAGAGCTTGTTATAATATAGAAAGTACCGGTAATAGTGGTCTAACGATGATAACCTGGAGAAAGCATTGGAGTGAGAAAGAGTATCCTAAAGACACTGATCTGAAGAAATGAGTTTGCTAAAAGCCAAATCGGAAACGTTAGAGGCAGAAATGGGAATTCTTTGGAACAAGGTATATATATTTTTTTTGAAAATAATTGGAAAGGGCAAGGAGGAGAAAGCTTGTAGGCAGAGATGGATAGCGGGTAGATGAATGGAGGAGACGAGATTGAATTGCTTGAGTAGTTTGTGATTAAACCCGAAATGAGAGAGTCTCGTTAGGCGGAGAAAGTATAGAAAGCTTGGGGAAAGTATACTGCATGGAATATTATGGTTATATAAATAGGAAAAACAAAATGCTTTCCCTGGAGAAAGCATCAAGAAAACCATTTACCTGTATCATATAACCAGTCTTGTAGAATCTGTTCCCTCTTTGGCTCTCATCCTCTGCTTTCACCAGCCTCAGCTTGTGTATCTCGCAGCTTGAGCTGAAAAGAGGGTAGCATGTTAGAGTTACAGTTTTGCCTGAAATTAATTTTCTCTCTCTTCATAAAAAGCCTGTATAATGTATCATAATAATTCTTTTGATAGAGTGAAAGTAAGTTACTACTTTTTTATTAGTCACATACACATATATTACTACAGAGATGGTGTAAACTTAATGTATTTGATGGATGGGAGGATGACTACAGGAAGAGAAAGCGAGAGAAAGTAGGCGGGGAAGATATTTTAGCACAAGAGTTTGATTAAAAATTATAAAAAGTCGTGCTTCTTCCCACATCCACTGTCTTAAGAAATTCCGCCCGCCCTCTCATTCAAGATACTTTGACCTTTAAAAAAATGAACATGATATATTTGACACCACTGTGGTATTGAAACAAGGATTGAAAATTGTAAGACAACCCCTGTAAAACACAGCATCGCTGCCAGGGGTTTGAAACGGGAAGAGATGGTGAAATTCTGGTTATTTCACATTATGAACAAGATGGAATTGCGTCAACATGGAAACGTCATGTCAGGTATAAGATGGAGAGAATTTCAATGACACATCGTAATAGGAAAATGATCTTATTTGGGCATACACAAAGAAATTCTAAATTGGCAAACTTTCTCCAAACTTTCTCCCCCGCTTGTCTTCTCTTTCTCTTCTCTCAACTGCCCAATAAGAAATTCTTCTTCTCCCAGTCTCAGCACCTCCTCAGCTTTCTCCTTAGTTTTCACATACTTTCTCCTCTGGACTTAAAACTTGTAGTAGGTGGGTGACAGAAATACATATGAGCTTGAGGCAAAAAGAAGAGATCCTATATAGCTCCTTGGAAATCCGGATCCTCCCATTCACAAGAGCTCTTATTCCAGATCAGCGTTTTCGAGAGCTTTGCTTGCTTAAGGAAGCTGATTCGGGGGCAATGTTCAAGAAACCGGAAACCGGAAGATAGTGAGTAATTGGTAGCTTGCCTAATGAAATTTCTAGCTAAGCTGGAGACGACGCCGAACATGGACGGAAGACGTGTAGGTTAATGAAAACTAACGGAGCGTGTGTTTCTGGTTACGGGAGAAAGTCGGCTTTTAAGAAAAGGTGCTTTCTCCAAAACAGATTGGCCAGATCCTTCCTTAAAGTTTCGTTTAACCTCCCGAGGTTTGTTGGGTGTTGAGAAAATCGGATTTTCTGAATAATCTTGTAATAGATTGCACTATGAATTGCAAAAATTGAGTGAGTGACGGAGAAAAGTGATGGTTATTCCTATTTATGGATATAGAGCATGGAGCAAATGGCCTTACTAGAATATTAACAGGATTATGTGGGAAATAGAGAGAAAGCAGAGGCTTTCTCCGAAGCCTGTAGATGGTGGAGAAAGTCCCAGGGAGGACGATCATTATTCATGGATGAGCGGCGGCTAGAGGAAGAAATGCATTTGAAAAAGAATCAAAAGGAGCGGAATAGAGGCACTTGGGCTATATTATGAAAAAATCCCCTATCCTCCTACGGTTCTCCATTCTTTCTTCTCGTCCTTTTGGAAGCTGTAGAGAAAGCAGATGCAGACTTGTTGGAAACCGCACAAAATAGAAACCAGTCGAGAAGTGACAGGAGGGGATGGGGATTTGTTGGCGCGCAGGCTAGGCTGTATACTCTCGCAGGTTTTGTAGATGCTACAGCTGGAGGATGCTGAAAGTAGGGACCCCGGGATGACATGGGGGAGAAAGTAAAGTGAAAGTGCTAGAGCTTGGAGAAAGCTGGAGAGAAGAGAGAAAGCGTGGTGGAAACTTTAGTGAGACGGTGATGGGAGTATCAAGTCAGAACATACATGTAGTAGAGTTAGTTAAGTGCACACGTGTGAGGGACAAGCTGGGGGAATCCGGGCAGTTTGCAGTTTTAGCACGTTGTCAAATTTACTCTACGACTACTACTACTACATCTCATATATTAACGTTCTTACCCATTTATTTAACTGTCCTCCACTCTAAAAACAAACGGAAGAAGCAGTGAAAGTGAGCAGAGAACCTTGGCTGGAGAAAGCCGGATCGCATAACATCAATGTGTCAATAGAAAAATTATTCAACAAATCCCTGAAAATCCTTTTGTTTCCCAGACAATTTCTACAAGACAAAAATATATACAAGGCTCTGATCGGATTACAGGAAGAATCAATTCAATATTTCTCCCACTGCTTTTCAATCCTGCATTTTTTAGCTTCAAAATCCTAAGGTTCTCGTCCTTGTTTGAACTATACAACAAATGTGACAGTGGCGCTCGATTCGGCCAACAAAAGAATTATCTCTGTTCTGTGTAAAATTTGTGAAAACTGTTTTACAAACCCTGTTAATTACAGTAGTGTTGACAGTGTATTGAAAGCAGAACAAGCTTTGAGTGGATTGAATCTACATACGCAAAGCTTAATTTTTGTCCGATTTACTTTTGGATTCAAGTAAAATCATTCAAGGGTGGGTGCAGTACTTTTTATTATCGGAATACAGGAAAATTCATCGTGAACGGGACAGACGCAGTTTTGTGTTTAAAGGAGACAAAATTAGCTTTTCTAAACAGTAGTTTAGTAGCATAATCACCGCCAGTTTGTGGAGGTGATAGAGATTACTCAAAATTACGCTAATACAAGAGTGAAACCGGAAAACAAGTTACTGTGACAAGAAATTCAACGGATCCACTGCAAGTGACATAAAAATCTGTCGGCTATCGGCGATGTGTCTCAAGTGACTTTGAGGGAACAATATTATGTAGCAAGCATCATAACATCATATGTATTTCTAGAGAAAACGGCTTTGAAAACCTTGCACTAGCGTCTCTGTAAAAAATTATCAAAGAATCTGAAATTTAAATTCATGGCTACCTGTTAAGGTCCAACGCATTCCTTCAGTCTCATCCTGGTAAAACCAATGAAGAAAGTTAGCTCCTTGTTGCAACCATTGAAATCTTAAGTAAAACCTGTGGTGAATTTTTTATGTTCAAGCCCGGAATTCAATAGTTCGCAGAGAAAATGGGATTCTTGAATTGAATTGCGCTTTCATCTAAATTAGAAAAGAGATGAAGAAATATAACTCATTGGAAATAGAATAAATGAAGAAAGAAAATTGACAGGGAAAGTGGAGGAAGTAAATTAGCTTAAAGTGATTTTGATTAGTGCTTTGATTTAGCAAATCGAAAGGTTGGCGAGAATTTTCATCACCGAGAGGAAGCAAGTACAGCTTGTAGTTGACGAGGGTCCAAGGTGTATTGCCGCCATAGAGTGCTTTCTCCATGCATTTTGACATTTGAACCTCATCTGCTAATAAACAGCACCAAAGAGAAAGTTAAGACACTATACTTGTACAACATACACGCTGAAATCCCTCTGGCTGTTACAACATATAACTCGCTGACTTTTGCCAGCAGCATAGCCGGCTGTATAGCTCCAAGACTTTGGTGGGCATAAGAGAAAGCGGGTTTAAATTCAATTTTCGCCGGAAGGAAGCCGTAGTAAAGGGGGGAGATAGGTGGTGGGGGAGGGGGTAGAGAAGCGTGTAAAAATAAAAAGAAGAGAGAATAAAATTAGGTTTGTAATAGAAAGTGAAAGCAGTAGAGTAACTGTATCAAGTGCTCCGCAGGTTCTGTCACCTCTCTTGCTCCCGCTCTCTTTGAAATCCAGTAAATCGACTTGTGGAGAAAGCAGTCGGCTTGAACAGCTTGAGCTTGTTGCAGCAATAGGACAGAGGACCGGTAAAAAGTTGGAATTGTGCAGGATGTTTTCAGCATTCCACGGAAGTGGGAACCGGTTCACAAATTGACATAACCGGAAGGCTTAGAGGAATTGAGGAAACTGTCAAGGATTTCATCAAGAGTTTTGACGTAGGAGCGAGTGAATAAGATAAAAAACAAATATATTCTCGAATTAAATCCTAAATTTTCTTTCTCCGCTCTGCAAATGCTTATCCTGTGGAAATATTTTGCTTTCACCGGGAGAAGTTTCGGGAGGAATACATGATAAACATTTTTGTCTTTTATGTCCCCGCTTACAGTTGCTCTCTAAGTTGTGCTGAGGTTGCAAGTTTGAAATACTACTGTTGCCAATTTAATAGGGCAATTTTGAATCTTACTGACTATTGAAGTAAGAGTGTTGCTCCGGCATCCGGCTGGGTTTGAGTAAACTACTGAGGAAAGTTTTTGTCAATTGCGTAATCAATCAAAATTAATTGGTGGCAAATTCCTTGGAAGGAAGTACGCCCCGTACTACTTTCTCCGTTCTCAACTTTCACCACTTTCCCCCGAACATCTTCCTAATTGATCAGCTGTGGCGGCTGTATGTATATAAGTTTCGTGACAATCCACCGGTGAAAGTACTTGACGAAAAAACAACAAAAGAGAAAGCTATCAATGTAGAAAGAAAATCCTGCTCATCTGCTCCTGTTAATTGAGTTAAAGTTTTACGAGGAAGAAAATGGGTCAACTGGCGGGATTCATAATGACTCTATTCCTCCTCCTGGCACTCGTCGCTCTGTCCTGTTTACCCGTAGCACTTTCTCTGGAAGCGGAGAAAGTTGTTCCCGTACAGAGCGAGGGAAGACAGGTTGACAACTTGAAGATAACGGGGCATCGGGACCAAGATGTGATCACTTCTGCACAGGCTACCTCCCCGAATCCGAATCTCCGATATTTTGCCAACAAAAGCACACTTCTCCAGCCCCGCTTCGTCGAGACTCATGGAATCAAAATTCATTTCAATGACAGTCAACAAGAAGAAGCCGCTCTAACCGGCCTTCATCATGATCTATTGACTTCGTTGGCTGGAATTTTAAGCATCGCCCGGAAGGAGGGAGAGGGTAGCTCCGGAGGGAGTGGGAGGAGAGAAGATTTACTTGTTAGAGTACGTGACCCGGATTTTAAGCTTTTGGGAGCAAAAATATTGTTTCAATTGCCTCCCCAACCTCAGCCAATCCCTGGATTAAATAATGTGACGGATGACAAGAGCAAATGCTGCTGGCATCCCTGTCTTCAACAGCATCCCAAGCGACAGCATGAACGGAAGCTAAAGCTTGATTCTTCTCATCCTCATCAAACAATTAGCGGCGGACAAATCAATCCATCATCTGGAAGATCAAAGAATGCGACTGAGCCCAAGCTCAAGAGCTCTTCTCTTGTCTCTCCCATCAGAATCCGATCCCAGCTCATGGGCCCTGCATGGCTTTCTGTTTTTGGACTCGACGACTTCCTTAAATGTATCTGCTTCCACAGCCGGCTTTGATAGAGAAGCTATTCAAAGTTTTTTCCCGCTTCCCTCTCCTGTGCTTAATCTCTCGCATACTTGTATCGGAATTAGCAAGAAATCCGCCGCGTCTACTACTGAAATAGCCAAAGGCACGGGACAGTCAAGCCGGTCTGCTCGAGTGATGACAGTTGACGTTCTCCCGATATTCCAGCAATGGCTCAATAAATACCCGGATTTTTATGATAGATCCGTTGACAGTTTCGTTATATCCATGGTGATTGATGGCCTCGCCTCCAAAGATGTTTCTTTGGATGGAACGAAACCTGAATTGGAAATCGACTATTTTCTAGACAGTAAGTATCTCTTGAATATCTTAATCTGTCAGTTGCTTGACCTTGAACCTGTAATGCCCGCCTCCTCAGCCCTCGAACTCCTTTCTAACATATCTACACTTTGTAATGCCTGGTGTTTTGATCTTGTACTTGAATGTCACGTGTAAGCGGGAGTTTAGAAAACATGCCTCCTTTTGAAACGTGTTCCCGTTATACCGCGTACAATACCCCGGTATCTTGTGCTAGTATAAATCCCAGCGGATTGAGTTCTTTTTACATAAAAGCTTAGAAGAATCACGCCAAAGTGTGATTAACAACTTGGAGTTCCGGCTAACCGGGAAATTCGAGCATCCACTTAATTAGGATTCAGTATCGCAAACATTACTGCAAGCCTCGTTTTCAATACTTGGCGTCTCCCTTCTCCTTAGCCTCTGAAAGCCAAATCATTGATCCACACAATGTTCTTGTGATCTACGACGGCTTTAGAGATCCAGCTGGATCCGGATCCTATCTCCGCAACATGCCCGCTTTCACCGTGAGAGCATTAAACCCCTATACTGATCCTCTTATCTGAGAGCATTATTAAACTGTACTCTTTATTCAATTCTATCTGTAGCTCAATCCCAATTTAACAAAATCATGTTGTAATTAATCCGTCAATAGACTCACGCACAGGTTACATATCCTTCCCGAGACCGTCAATTAGCAAGCGCTTACCTTCGTGCGTCATACTGACGTATCCCTCATTTGCTTTCTCCATTAGCCAAAGCAAGCAGGTAGAGTTGAGATTTATTCCAGCTATACTGTTTCTTTCTAGGTGCGTTTTTCCAGAACTTATCACTTCTTGCACTATCTTGGAAAATATTTGACCAAATTAACAAGAGTTGCCCAATTAATGTTTCCCAATCACAATTTACGCTTGATCAAATATTGAATTGAAAAAACCTTTGCTATTTCCTCTAAAAGCTTGATTGTAGAGCACTACATTGTAGCTCAATCCAATGGAGAAAAACAGAACCATTGCTATGTCTCAGTAGTTTTTAGTTTCGTTTTGTTCAGACTTAACCAACCAGAATGTTGTTTTGCCGAACGTTTAAAGGGAAAGTTGGAATAGTAAGCGTTAGCTTCGTTAGGAGAGGCACAGCCTCGGTAATTCTCTCTACTACGTGGCTAAAACAAACGGAACATCCCCCCACACCACCCAGGTTAGCATCAAACTCTGCTGTATTTGTCTTCTTCGTCAACAACCTGAAGGTTGAAGGAGGAGAAAGTGGAATTTAGAAAATCGGGGACAGCAATTGGTAGCTGCTTGGAAGCAATGAAGAGTGTTTTTCTGATCTGATTTGTGATCCAAGAATTGACACAAGAGCCCTCTGTGTTTGGTAAGCTTCAGATAGGCTTGTGCATCACTATATAAACTAAGTTTGAAGATGAGCCGCTGAAGGAAAAAGATCAGAAGGAAGGTTGGTAAACAACATTAAGGGATGCTGAAGGTAGGAGTGCGCTAATAAAGCAAACACGTATTCCAGGTTGTGAAAAGAGCGAGCTACCATTACTCTTCTGGGCGAGCAGTGAGCGTACACAATGTCACATTACGCATGCTAGAGAAAGTCAGCTAACGCTTGTCATCAAGGAAACTAATGATTCATTAAGTGAGCCTTGGTAAACAAATTTTCTTTTCGTGAACCACATCAAAGAATTTTTTGTTGCGTTGGCCTTGATCATTGGTTGCATAGATGCAAAGGACTTCATTGAACTCTAAATCAGATTTTCAAACAAACACTTAAATACTTCGAGGGTATGAAAATGGATTGAAGGTTAAATAATATTAACAGTTCTATTTGGATTACAATGCGATATTAATTCAAGCAAATTTCAATTGATGCAACCTCTGTCCTTTCAAAACATCTCACAATGACTTTTAAGACCTTTTCGTTGCAAAAGTAATTGATAATATTGTCGATAAAATTTTAAAAAAATTATTCTACTTCAAATGAATTACAAATTGAATGCATTTATTACGGCCACAGCTGCTAGTCATTATATTTTTAAGATGAAATATTTTTTTTATAAATACAAAACAAAAGTTAGATTAGAAAGAGAACAAGAAAATAATTATATAAACATATCCTTTGGATTTACAGTTCCATATTTTGAAAACACGACACTGACAACCGTTTAATTTAACTTCGGTTTAGGCAGAACATAGTTACGGACGGATACCGGCAAAAGTGATGCGCTCTTTTGTGTAAAATTCCTAGAGATGTTAACAGCAGAACAATTTAAATACAAACAGAATTTCTCATCACGTAAATGCTTCAACAATTGAAAACTTTTACTCTTAAACTTTAGTTGTTACAAATTTTTCCTGCTTTCCCAAGTTTAAAAGCCGGGGTGAAAGCGTATAGAGAAAGTTTAAAGGGTGGGGAATAAAAAATAAGGACTTGATAAATACGCAACAAGGGACTTTGGGGTGGGGGCATAAAAACATTTCGCGGAAGAATATAGGCAGATTTGCCAAGGACGAGTTTATAATTGAAACTTCAAAAATAAAAAAATGCTGCAACTGAACATATGCAGGAACATATATAAGTTGAACTTGAGTTTCAATTCACTCGAAATTAGTTCTACTCTGGTTTAACACGCATTTGGGGATAACATTTTAGGGTTTCATTGCATATGTACGATAAGAGTGAAGATTTTGTTGCCACACATATATGTGTACGCCTTGGTGAAAGTTTCTTAGTTTTAAATTGAAGGAAATGAAAGCGGAACGAGGCACAATCAGGGAGGAAATCGGCAGTGTAATTCACATTCTCCGGACATGAACTAGTTTCACAGACTAATTGAACAAGAAGTTCTTGGTAGTAGACGAATGTAAACAATGGGCTTATTAGGAGAAAGTCGGAGAAAGCGGGACGTGTAGGAAGCTGGGAGGATTTTAACGCTACTTAAACTTATCTATGGTTGCTCACACAGAAAGGTGTCGAGAATAGGTTACATTGAATAGGCAAACTTCTAGCAACATCCCAATTGTGTTTCTTTACAACTTTTTCAATTGCAAGACTTTCACCCATTCTTCGAGAAGGCGGAATTTTGTTACGCTCCAACTAGAGGTAAACCTATGAATTTCAAACTCTAGTAACTAAATTGTGCCTATGAGCCTATGACACGTTTTATTATAGGACTATATGAGATACTTTCTCTTGGATTATACAATTAGCACGTTTAACTACGGACTAATGCAGCTTATAGTTAATTTTCTTAGTGTAAATTATGTTATACCTTATATACATCATTATGCAAGGAGAAAGAATAGACAGAAAGTTCTGAAGCTACTGTCTACAGAGTATCGTGAGCATCCTTGTAACATTAAAATTTGTATGCGGCTTTGATCATTGACGGAAGACAAAATTACTCCAGATATTTGATTCTCATCTTGTTCCAAGCGGGAAACAATTAAGAAAGCGGATCTTTTGCTGATAATCAAACCAGAAAGTAAAGATAGTTTCGTGCAAGGATGGAGAAAGTAGTCTATACAAGCAGTAAATGAAGAAACTTTTGAAGATGGAGTTTAAACTTTGATTTTAGTACCAATTTTACAAAATTGTTTTCAGTCATGCTTTCTCCAAAAGCTATGCTTTAAATTAATCTGCATCCAATACTTTGTATGCCTTCTAAAACGTTCCAAGCAAATGCAGTGAAAACGAAACCGAGCATACGTTTGACATGTTTAATTTGGTGGATGCACTAAACTAAAATAATAAGCAACTTTCTCCTTCGTCTCTAATTTTACATGTAATGTAATGGAAAACAAATATTCAACGCGATTAAAAGGAAAGCTTAAGCAAACGCGATTTCACAAGAAACAACATTTTCTTCGTCCTCTGGCACTCCTCCTTGCTTAAGCAATCTGAACAGTTTGTAGTGAAAGTAATGTGTGGGAAGAGAAAGCAGAGAAGAAATGTTTACTTTAACCCTATTTGAAAATCGTCATATAAATTATAAAGCACACAAAAACGTGACAAGGTCATCTGTAAGTAGTTAATCTTAGAAGTTTCACAAAAAAGGCAATGCGACACAGGGATGGAGGACTCCTCTTTAGAATTTCCTATGCTTAAATTATGTAGACTGAAGAAAAAGCAAAAATCCCAGAGTTTTTCCGCATCTTTCTTTTAATCCCTGAGATGCTCCTTTTACACCGCCCTCTTCTAGTTCTGATTCTTCTTACGCCACACATTGAGCGCTTCATTTCAAAATTCTAAGAATTTCCTATGAAAATATCTGTCCTAAATTGTTATAAAATTCCTGAGAAGAGAGGAAAGCTCCGCACAAAAAAACCAAGCGCTGAAGCAAAGATGATGAATTCCTACAGAAAGAACCACGTGACATCCAAGGAGGAATTTCGGCTAAAAGGATGGAAAGGGTTCGGGGAAAGGGAGAAGAAAGACCATAGCTTTCACCGGGATGGGCTGCCATACGGTGCAAAAATCCAAATCAAAAGCTATATGCGGTTAGCACAGGAATGATGCTTACATTGTGGGAGCGGGAGGAAATTACGGTGAAAGTTAGGTTTCCTGTGAAACTAGAATAGAAAGCTAAAGCTCAAGAGTGTAAAAGAATTTGACAGTAGTGGTGAAAGTCATGGTGAAAGTAGGTATGATGCGGATTGGATTTAGGTAATGCAAATATGATACTCTTTTAGCGGCTTTGAAGCTGGGGACATGTGCTAACCTAATGGTATCTTCAGACTGAGGAAGTTGAAGTAATGGATTTTAGAACAAGCCAATGTTCCGTTTTAGGATGCTTGTCATGCTTATGAAAATTATTTCAACATGCTTTATCCAAACCGGTGCTGTAATATTATCCTCCAAGACCGAGTACGCGATTAGGAGGGAATGACAGAGGAAGGAGTTAGTTTAGTGAATATACTACGTTCCGCACGTCAACTCAACTTCCCTCCTTCGTTTTATCTTGCTTTCCTCTTCTGAATATATTTGTAGAAGACTTTCTGTTCGAACAGAACCTTGATGAACGCTCACTGAGCACCGTATGTGATTGTAATCCGTTTTGAAAAAAGATTCCTCGGCCGCTATTTTTTGTAAAGATTTTTGAAATTGTATCTGAAAGATCCCAAAGAAAAGCTTATTCTTACCCTACCTTTTATGCGTTATTATTAAAATTCTTTCTCTGAATCAGGTACTGCTCCTGGGAATTAATTTTAGAATATTAAATCGGTATAGGGGCAGTCAGGGCGGTATGGCAAGGCGTTACAGGTAAGATTTTACTAACGTTACTGATAGGAGGAGAAAGCTGTTTCAATTACAACTTTCTAATGGCTTCCCCGTATTTTCTTGTTTGTTAATTCAAGGGATTGTGGCAACGTTCTGCAACACGATATTGACGTAATAACGAATGGCTTATTAATCTTCTTAGTAACGCTATTACAGCGGTACGAAGTGAAATACAAATAACAAAATCGCTTCACTACCTACATTTGGAGCTAACCAACTCCAGTAATCTGCTGCTAACAGTCTGGTGTACACAAGCCGAAATTGTTTCAAAGTCTGTCTTTGTGGTTTCGGTTAGTGTATTTACCCGCGCTTTCATCTTTCATTCCATAATCCATTTCATCCACCACGGATTTATGAGGTTAATTACGAAAGATTCGCGGGTGAAGAAGGAAAAAGGAGATCAGGAAGAGGAATCATCAACTTCAAAGTATCAGAGTAGGATTCAGTTGCCCGGAGCGTGGGAGGCGGATGATGTGAAATCCGGGTTTGTGGATTTTGGGGGGTAATCCGTGGTTGATGGTTGAGTTGTGTGGTGGGGTTGTTGGCTAGATATATGTAGTTGCTGACAGATTTTATTAGAATTCGAATAGAAAGTTGATGACACCACACCGTCTGAGGTATGAAAACCTGAAAACTTTCACCGCATGTTCTCAAACGTAATCGGAAAGGGTAATGTAATTGCAAAACTTTGATTCTTCGGGTTTCCTTTTGGATTATAACCTATAAGCGGCGGTGAGCTTATATGAGGAATGGAATAAAAGAAAGATGAAAGTTGAAACCACAACGTATTCCAGGAAATAATATTGATGGGTAGGTGTGTGCGTTGTCGTCCTTTGCTCTCTGCTGCTTTCTTTGGCAAGAATTCCTTTGTAAGATCTTGAATTGCAAGCCTCCGGCCGTGTAGGTTTTTGAAAAGATGAAGAAGGAACCTAGTAAAAATTGATCCTTCATTTGTCGACAGCCTGTCCTGCAGCAGGCTTCATCTCGTCTCCTTCGGCAGCCTGGGACCATGTCCCTTGGGAGATCAGGAATATTTGATGCATTTGTAAAAGAAGAATGTGAGCGTCAGCAGGTTTAGTTTGACATGATGAGGTGGATGAATTGACAGGAAAAATTTGATCTTGTTAATGCGCTCTTCTTTCAATCCCTTCTTTTGAAAAAAAAACATGAAAAGGATGGGTTTCAGAATAAAAAAGTACGAGTTAAAATCAGAGACCGCGAAGAGGATACGTGAATCTTTTTAAAACCGGATAACGTATTGTGCTGTAAACATTATGAGGAAAGAAAGAGAAGGGTTGCCTCCATCTCCTTGAAACTTGTTTTTCGGGGATGGGAAGCAAACAGTTGTTTGAATGAATGTTTGATTGCTATATGAGCTGTTGCTCCTAGTGCTTGGCTATGATAGCCAAGAGAGGGAGGGGCGAACAAAGATCCGAGGGAAGGCTCAGCCTAGGAGAAAGCTTTCCTTCCGAGGCTTGTTTTCCCCTGGAGCAGATGGGTTTAGATGACGTCCAATTTATATTCTGATATTCTTGAGCACTATGAAAGGAATTAAAATGACAAAGAAATTGATCCTCTTCTCGGCCTACGTGATTGCTTCTAGGAAATTCATAATAATACAGCTGAGGAAGTAGTAACTAAGCCTTGGTGTTTAAAGCCCAAGGGATTACTGAACTCAGTGGAGAGGTAATGAACGAGAGAAAGTTGCCAACTTGACTTTCTCTTGGAATAAACAGGGAATATGAGATATGAGCGGGGGAATCAGGAGAAAGAGGTAGTGGAACAGGAGGCAAAGGAAGCAAGGAAGCGCCCTTGTGCAAGTGGAGGAGAAAGTACGAGGGCTGGAGGTGCTCGAGCTATACGTTAGATGTCGACAGGAAGCGGGAGAAAGTCTTACGCTCCGCGTGCTTATGCTGAACGTGGATGGATTGTTGCGATAATGTGCATTTACGATATGAAGCTAGATTTTGTGCAGGCATTGAGATTCCATCCTTTTAGTTTTATAATCCAATTCGCAAAATTTGCAGCACGGGTACAAAAACTATAGATATGGAGTAATATTGCTACTTAGGTGAAAGTTTTAATAAAACGGATTATTTTTTTTTAATTTTAGGGCGGTGTTGGCTCAGTGGCGCTGAAGGATGTCCAGTAGGTGCTTGCAAAGATGCAGAGAAAATTTGCAAATTTCGTCCGTATTGCCCCGAAGATGAATGCGGTAAGTATTTTTAAATGTTCTCTTAATAAACGGCAACATTGACTGCGTATAGGTTAACGCTATCCAAAATTCAGACGAGAGGGTGTTTCTCCAAATAAACTGTCGCAAATTTTCGCAAACAATGCTCATTTTGCAATAATCCCTAAAGGAGTAAAAATTACAAACTGCTGTCTTTACTTTAGCAATTGAATATATAATTTGCAAAGGTATTCATATCAGAAAACATCATATACTATGCCGTAAACTGTCGTACTCGTAACACAGATGGCAGCACTGTTGCCGACTGTCCAAACACTGCGATCTACGAACTACATGCAG
This sequence comes from Sminthurides aquaticus, assembly GCA_906901655.1. Taxonomy (NCBI): domain Eukaryota; kingdom Metazoa; phylum Arthropoda; class Collembola; order Symphypleona; family Sminthurididae; genus Sminthurides; species Sminthurides aquaticus. The sequence goes on from CAJQTT010000010.1 coordinate 4,453,601, forward strand.
TACTTGACAAACTGAAATACCTCGTAGAATCTTTAAGCGTGACGAAGATAACATAGCTTCCAGAAACGGTGACCTAAAACAAGAAATTACCCATCGCCCACACCTACTGGTATTCCTACGTCATTATTTTCAAGAAGAGGGGAAAGTATTGAAACTTTTGTGGCTCGACCCCAGGAGCACTTGGAAGATTGATAAAATTTGTAAATTCCGGGAATCTGATAAAACTAGGAGCACTTTCCGCCCCTTCCTCCCAAGTTTGTTTACTCTAAAGACTAAAACCGTTCGAATTTCTCCACACTTATATAGCTTTCACCGGAAGAAATGTGAAACTCACAAGGTTATTTGACAGGTTGGGAGGAGAGGGAAAGCAATAAGTTTGAGAGAAAAGTTGTGAGGAAAATACTAAGATTCTTCATTAATCTTGATTACTCCAATCATGTTTACTCAAGGAAGGTTAGATTGAATGAATTAAATCAAGTTATAGACGAAGAAAACTTGAACATGTATCTCTCTCTCCCCATCTTAAAGCTGTAACAATTATTCCCTTTATATCATTTAGTGTACATGTGTCAAGCGAAACTGAACATATACCTGCATCTGCATCCATGAGTTCAGCTGCTTCAAAATGTTCCTCTCCTTCTCCTTCCATAGAATATCTAATCTTCATATCGTGTAATACATAATTTGTATGATATTTTTCAACTCATTTTCACGCAATTTACTTTCTTTTTCCTGGATTCAAAAATCCACGCATACGCAGATCCATTTGACATGAACATATTCCGTATGAAATTTCTCCTCTTATTCTACAACGCAGTTGTATTTTGGTAATTGTGGCGTGGAATTTACATGGAAAGCTTTGTCGTACTTGGGGAAAATGAAACTATTTTTAAACTAGGAGCTCGAAAACGGCTCGGACTCTATAAATAAATGATATTTCTCAGAATGACGATGGCTGTCTTTTATTACTGTGACCAACTCGAGGCTAACCAGAAACTGATGAATTTCGTATGGGTCTCATTAATGTGTATTCATTTATGAAAGAACGTCGTTGTCACAACATGAAGAGCCGAAAGAGAGATTTGATAACGATTTGTTTCTTTGAAGTATTGGGAGGGAATATTAGAGAGGATCCATGCATGATTATTTTATTATTCGATACTCTAAGGATCTGCAAGCAAAAAAGAGAGCTCAAAGAGGGGCTGAAAAGCAGCAGTTACAGAGAAAAATATGTTTTTTATATGACTTTGCAGAAAATATTGCAAGAAGAGGAATACGATGAAAAGATAGCCAGAGAGATGCGGGCGTTTGTTCATTTCATAACTGCAAATGAAAGTTACGAGACGACGCGGCAGATTTTTAGGAGACGAAATCAGGGAAAAGAGAAAAAGAAAGAAGTGGTCGTTGATGTATTTTTTCCATATTCCCACCATTCTACTTGATGATGACTGGAATTATTACACTGGGTAACTCATTTCCGTCTCTTGAGTTTCTGAGAAAAGTTGGTGACACGGAGAGAAAAGGGGGAAATAGAGGAATAGGATGAAGTGAAAGTGGTGAAAGTAGGCGATAGTCTTATTTTATTGTTTTTCTCTCCAATGTTTTACCCTTTATGTAGAAGATAAAAACTAAAGAGGAAATAAATACAAGACAGCTCTCTCATATTCCTACCGAGCTTTCTGAGGAGACAGGGACGATTATCATTGATTCCATGGTCTGAAAAGCATTGAGTGAAAGGAGCGGAGAGAAAGTCCAAAAAGCAAGAGGGAGCTTGCCCAACTTTTCCACCCTTGTTCCTCTGGCCTTTGTTTCCCTCCATAGCTAAGTTTGTCCTAACAATAAGATCTCTCCTCCGCGGAAGACACCTCATGGCTTGCATTGAAGACAGCTTTTGTCTAAGAGGTGCGAACTGTTATTCCTTGAGGCGGCTACAGTAAGGGCAAGGAAGAGAGAGAGGCAGGTGAAAGTTGGTGCTGCTTTCTCCATACAATGAGTTTCAGAAAACCAAGGCTAGAACATAATGAAATGCTGATGAGATGCCATCAGTGATAGTTTTGAAGATGCACAATAGCTTTCCAGTGTCTATTGTGTCTCTTAGCTGAAAGCTTTGCAGAAATACCGCATGGAAGCTGCTTTCTTGACAGTTTTGGGATGTTGTAAAGATAGGGGTGAAAGTAGACGGAAGGACAAAAGAGAAAGCTTATAACTTTTTGTAAATTTTATCTTTCCGGGTGTGATTCCATCTAAAGTGTGAATCGTTTAGTAAAACACAGGAGTAGGTGTAAGGATGAAAAGATTGTAGGAATTTTCGTAACAAGGTGAAAGCTTGTAGAGCCAGTAACAGTAGCTGTTACAATTACCGCTTCCACTAGTGGTTGGTGGAGAGGCATGCGCATTTGAAGGTAATATCTAATTTTGGTGAAAGTAAGGAGAAGCGTCTACAAAATTACTGGTTTAGAAAGTTTAGATTTAGAACAGTGTATGACAAAAATTGGGCAAATTTTGCTCGGAGAAAAAATTTCAGAACCGAAATTTTGGAGGAACTGGCTGATGTAAAGAACATCTGCTGATGAGGTATGGTTTGTCGGAAGGAAGACATAATTTATTTTCTTGTACTAAGGAAGAAGAGCTGTGCGTTTTACTGAGTGAGTAATAAAATCATTATGCTAATATTTTTGCAACTAAATCAACAGTTTTGCATAAAAGATTCACAAAGTTTTCCCAGCTTTTCTGCTTGGATTGCTAAACGCTTTTGCATCTTCTTAATGATAGCAGCTATGGTTGAGTTTGTGGTGAAAGTCTGGAATAGTTCCGAGAAAGTTGTGGTTTGTGAGTGTAATTCTCAAGAGAACGGTTAAGGTGAAAGTGTCTGAATAAGAGGAGAAAGTTTTATGCAAGCCGCTAATTAAAAGAAAACTGTGGCCGAAAGACATGGGCATCGTTCTGTTGGCTGATTTAGAATATTCTTCCATGCTTTAGGTATAAACTGATAAGGGAGGACGGAAAGCTAGGAAGAAAGCACTAGCAAATGCTGTCACAAGCATGTATAGTTTTGGAGTTCTTGCGATGAATTTTAGATGGCACTCTCAGTAGTACGGGCTAACGTTACTTTTTGGAAGGTGAAACACTGATTTCCTGATGCTTTAAGCAAAGAACAGAATCTCAAAGAAGCAAGGAAAAGAGAAGTTTCAATAATCATGGGGAAAGTCTACTAAAAAAGAGCTTACTTTCCTACAGCTAATTTCAAAGACTTTCTCTCTAGTTTTTGCCGGTGATGTTATTTAGTCTAATGGATTTTAAATTTTAAAGGATCACGTTTCAGAGGATGGGAAATAGAGTCCTAGTTGTGAATGAAATTATCCAAGATCTCTTCGCTTTCCATAGTAATCCGTGAAAATGTTGTAGGTGGCGGACGTGTTTTGAATTAATTTTAGCTCGTCCTCCAATGGTTTTCGAGCCCTCGTCCGTAATCTCATCCATGATTCAAGGTCTTCCTAAAACCCCCGCCCCTCTTGAACTAATAATGTAAATGGATGCAATGATCAATGCGAAAGCTAAAGCAACCTGATCACTGAATAAAATGTCTGTACTTGATTCAAAACTTGAGCTCTTTGAAGAATTCCATGTAAATACTCGGACGTTTTGGTTAAACATCAAACATGCAGTTTGAATGCATATACTATTCATGCAATTCCTTAGCATTTGCTTATGTTTAACTATTATTATACGTGTATTTAAGGCTGTTTGAACCAGAAAATATATATATTAAGCGAGTTCCGCCACATTTAACCTCATTATAGGTCTTCAATTTGCTCCAAAGCAAATGAAGCGGACGAGGGAAACGAAGCTTTCACTTTTGAGAATTATTTGTAATAAACGCCACACTGGAAGTTGGAAGATAAATGGACATTTATTCTAGCGGTGTGTATCTGTATACATCGGATCACTCATGATCAAGGCCACCCAACATAATCGTAGAGCAAGAAGTCTAGTTAGCTACCGAATTGTTTCTAGTATAGTTAGCTACCTAACGGTTGGCCGAAGGTTCGTCTGAATAAGATCTTCTATGTTACAAAATATCCAAAATATTTGAAATTAAAAATATATACATTCTCGTATTTCAACTAGTTCTGATTAAAAAAATACTAAAGGTTGGCCAGCAAGGTTCGTTTGAATAAAATCTCAATCTAATACGCTGCTGAATCACGTAGAAGTAGCTATTGAAGCTCTATAAACGATGTTCCTTGGTTTACAAAATGTAAATCCACGAGCAGGAGAGTTATAGTTCAGTTAAGTTAATGAAAGAATAACAAAAGGAAGGGAAGTGGTGTCTCGAAGATAGAGTTGGATGGAAAACTCGTGGGAAATTTTAAACCGGAATTATTTCAAAATTTTATGATTCTGTCTTATCTAACCAAGAATAATAGAGCGTAACTCTGAAACAAGCCGTAGATTCTTGCACGACAAATGTGGCAAGATAATCCCCATTCCTTCCGGTATATGAGCAAATGAGACGGAATTTCTCAAGGGAAGTGGGGGGGAAATTCAAAGGATAATTTTTGTCAAAATCATACGTTATGCGGCAGGTAAAATTACTCTTAGCTGAAACAGCCACTTTGCAGACATAGCTTTGCCGGTAGTCGGTTGACAAGATTATTAGCAAATCGTATGATGCAGGAATTCACATAGAGTTGGCGGTAAGGTATAAAATTCTGACCTGGCGTATGATCCTCTTAGCTATCAAGACATCTCACCCATCACTCCTGGACCTTTGATCGCTCAAATGATTCCTTACAGTGCAGTGCGTGACCCCATCAATTGAGAAACAGTGACAAGAATATGATTACAGATTATTCTAAGGTATGCAAGGAATAACAATTCATTCACATTACGCGCTCCCATGCAACTCTGATCCTTAAAACTGGTGCTACTCCAGGAAAGCTGGCAATACAATTTTGTTAAAAGAGTTTCTCTATTCTCATTGAGCTCCCCCGCAACGGTAGAGAGTTAGGATCAAAGGCATTGTAAATGATTCAAACAAATAGATTGAGGCGTAGGCGGGCGAACGGGGGCGTGCAGTTAGTAGTAGGATCCGGTTCCTCCTGGAATATTTTCTTTAATGGCAAAGAGTATTTTCCACGCCAACTAACCCGAGGGTTTGGGGTTCTGCTCTTTGCAAGGCTCCTCTCCTATCATCCAAACCCTTATGGTTATTCTTCCTCATCCTCTTGTTTGTTTGATGTGAACTTTGGGAATCATAGAGGTTTTGTACGTGTAGTGTAGGCAGCAGAGCTTCGAATTCACGTACAAAGTTCAGGGTGAAAAAAATACAGCAAATTTGGCTTGAATGTACGCGTATGTTTATCATGTTTGACGGTTTTTGCCAGAGATTACTGAATATGGTTACTCTGAATATGAAAATGAATATGAAAACCCCTGCATTAGCGCTTATAAATCTTTAGTGGTAAAACTTGATATTGCAGGGTTCAAAATTGCTTAAGTAACTAACAAATTAAGCTATGTGGAAATGCACTTGTATTCGGCACTAACATACACTGGTCAAACTTTTTGAGTAGCCTAAGGAGAATTTATTTTTCTCGCGTTTGTATACCTTTCGGGTGTTATATTCCAACCTAGTATTTTACATCACCTTGTAGCTCCAAGTCTTAGCTTTCAAATAAGCCTACACACTTGTGACCTTCCAGGTCATGATGGCTGCAGTGACCTACCATTGTCAGGAAGAGCTAAATTTCGAGCCAAATAAATGAGTAGCCTAATCCGATATTTTGGTGCAAATAGCCTTAATTGGGGTCACAGAGGTCAAGTCAGTCACCCCAAAGTTACTTTAACGTCAGCAACACCTTTTCTGATGATCGGCTTAATTTTTAAAAAATCTTTGTTACGTGGAGCTAGGCAGAAGAATTTTTTGTTTCTCCCATAAGAAAGCATAGGAATTGCTATGGTCGCTAGAAAACCCCGTTCCTCAAAATTAGGAAAAAAATTATTTTCGTACAGTGATCAACTTATCCTATTTTAAAGAGTCCCTGATAACTATATTCTAAGTTTCCAGGGCCAACTTGGACTCAGTACAAAAAATTAGTGGGTTGCATGAATGAGTTAATTCGTGATTGCAAAGTTAAGTATGTACTCTAATGCTAGGGTTTATGAAATAGAGTGCAACTATAAGACGGTAGTTATTAATACATTTTAACCCCTTAATTTTTTTGTACTGCGGCCGAGTTAACCCATGAAACTTAGAACTTAGTTAACAGGGAATCTTTTAAATAGGATTCGTTCATTATTTTACCAAAATAATTTGTTTCCTAATTTTGACGAAAGGATTTTGAGGCGACCTCAGAAATTCCTATGCTTTCTTATGGGAGAAATACAAAATTCTTCTGCCTAGCTCCTGGTAACAAAGATTTTTTTAAAATTAAACCGATCATCAGAAAAGGTGTTGCTGACGTTAAAGTAACTTTGGGGTGACTGACTTGACCTCTGTGACCCCAATTAAGGCTATTTTCACAAAAATATCGGATTAGGCTACTCATTTATTTGGCTCGAAATTTAGCTTTACCTAACAATGTTAGGTAACTGCAGCCATCATGACCTTAAAGGTCACAAGTGTGTAAGCTTATCTGAAAGTTAAGACTTGGAGCTACAAGGTGATGTGGAATAGTTGGTTGGAATATCACACCCGAAAAGGTATACAAACGCGAGAAAAATAAATCCTCCTTAGGCTACTCAAAAAGTTTGACAACAATATTTGTTAAAGGTCGCAATGATATTGTACTTCTTTTGAATCAACCGATGGCCATTTTGTCGTGAAATTTAGCTTGTGCAAATACAGCTGGTGGACCTTGTAGAAGATAAGCTAATTGAAGCGAAGATTTAAGGAATTTTAACAAAGTTTATGATCGGGTCGCGAAAATAAGTACGACCGAGTCGTACATTCTATTGAGACCTAGTTGCATTTCTCGGTCGTAACCGATTCTGGCGTAGCCAATGCAGATAGTGACTTAAGGTTTGTGCCATTTCATTTCGGTCGCGACAGAAATCAGTGTGGTTTTTAGAAGCGGGTACAAACGTTTATGATCCATTTGCTGGGGAACGATATTTTATTTTCGCAGCAACCAACTTTACCGTGCAATTCCAGCAACCCCCTTCCTTCTAGTATGGTCTCTGTAAGATTCATGCCCGACATAATTTATAAAATCCCACCATAAATATAGTACGGAGACTAAACATGCAAATTCACATAATCATATATATATACACTTAACGGCATGTTTACAAACATACGTGGAGCGGAGTAGTATCCCGAACCTTGTCGGAATGAATCTTTTTGTTTTTATGCCCTCCTCCCAAGATTGGTTGATGGAGATTCCGGCAGGTTCCGAATTCGGGTAGGAGTCAGTGCCAGCTAGGCAGAGGCATTTGTATTTTCTAAGCAGTTCTCTACTTCTGCTGGGTGTAAAGGTTGAAGAATATCAAGGAGAGCGGAGGAAGCAAGCTAAAGCAAATGATGTAGAGGAGGATCCGGAAAAGGAAAGAGAGACGGGGAAGGAAAGAGTGTAAAAGAGAGGGAAGCATCTTTGCAAGCGGGTAATGCGGATCCGATTTTCCTCTCCCTCCCTTTCTCCTATATTCTTCTCATGTCCGCTCCTTCCTACTTCTCCTCCAGCCAAACCTGTATAAATACAAGAAAGCGAATCCTAAAACACCCACCAAACCATCTCCTCCAACTACGCTTTACTCACACTCCCGGGCATCTCACATGATCATTTTCGGAGACTGCAAGGAGGAGTTCAAGCTCAGTTACATTTTGCACACAGAGCTAGGAGTACGCTTTTGAAATGCGAGCTATTCCACCACACGCTACTAGAAATTGTTCCTCCTACCCGCATACTACCACTACACTGATTACCACTCATACCGGGTAGTTTCATTGTGTGTACATAACCGTCGCCCTTTGACCTTTACCCTCCTTGTGCACAGTCCAGCAGCCTGAGCACATTAAAAGCTTGAGGTTGGGTCAGTGACCATCTTCGTTTAAACATTCTACTTCACCCCACTTTTAAACGGATCTCTTCAGTCCAACTTGAAGTACATTTGTAAAAGCTTCGTTATTTTCATCTCGAGTTTTTTAGACACCTTTTAGTATTAAATCGTTTTTGGTTCCCACATCCGTGAAGTGAATTTGCATCTCCGGTTTACAAGTGATAGGTTATACTACCCGGGTAACTGTCTCCGCCTCCTTCTCCCTTCATTTTTAATTGTGTAGTTAGACAAATGGGTTTAAATTTTTCTACGGCAGCTCAACCAGATACGCAGATTCAGTAGAGAATTAATACTTTCTCTTCCAACCTTCAACTGATACAGAGCCCTCTGGATTAGTTTCAAGCGCAACCATTGGTAGCGCTATTCTTCGTTGCTACGTTTGGATGGTTTTGCGCTGCTGAAACATGTTTTAAAAACCACAGATATTCTCCATTGGTATCAAGTTTTTGATACGATGGGTAAAAGCATCGTATGGAGTTGTGGGATTTTAGTCGTAGCTCTTCTAACGTTATTCCTTGCTGCGCTAGTTACAAGTGAAAACGTTCGGCACGGCAGTAATAACCGCCGAAATAATCGAAACAACGATACGATATCTGCTAACGGGAAAGACTATGGCATGCCGGGTAGTCCGGGTTCAGAGCCCACAAGCACGGGTAGCCTCACAAGGCTTCGTCAGCAGAATGCGAAAAAAACAAATCCTAGTAGAACACTCCCCCTTCCCTCCACCTCTCGTCTGAGTTTGGATGGCGTTGTAAAAGTATCGCCGGGCTACTCAGCTGGAAGTCATAATTCTGAGGTGAATTTTAATTATATGGATTCTCATGGGAAAAATGCAGGGAGGAAATGTGGATTCGAAGGCCCCTGTGATTGGGACTGGGACAAGGGGAGTGAGAAAAACCCGGGATTTAAAATCACTACCGGTGAGGAAGTCTTGAAAACGTTCGAACCACATCAAACCTCTGGACCGCTCACAGATGCTCAAAACAATAGCAAAGGTAAGTGGATTTTCTTTAGAATCTTTGAATTATTTTACAGAAACTCAACTCAGTTAACAGCTTTACGACGTAAGGGAGCAGCAAAATGGCGAAGCTTTCTCTAATAAATTTCACAATTTTCTTAGTCTTCGATGCACCTTTTCTTACCAAGTTCAAGAGCAGTAGCTGCAAAACCTGGAACAACTTCAAGACTCTCTGCTTCGCCGAATTGATTGGCTGACTCTGCATTTGGCGGCTAGCTTAAGTGGGACAAAGCTGGAAGCGGTCGGTTGGCCATTTGGCCATAAAGCGTTCAATTCCAGCATGGTTGCGGTTATAAACAAAAGACAGAGGCTAATACGTTTATCTCGGTTCATTGGTTCACAAATTCGAAGAAAATTTACAGTTCTCCACCAACCACAGGAACGAGAAACCTGTGGTGACAGAACAAGGGTAGCAGAGAGCGCTTCTTTTATTCAACAGCCTACGTTTTTTTTCTTCATGCATTTCTATTACGTCGGCCCTTCTATGTTCCTATGTTCCATCCTTTATTATATAGAGTATAGTGCTCTCTGGAGTTTAATACGCGGTCACAGTAGTGCCTTTGTTTTTTCCATAACAAGTTGTTCTCTTCAACCAAAAGCCTCTTGTCTCCCCCTGACTCAAAAACTCTCCTGAGAGTGTTTTTATTTATGTTTCTAAACCTCATCTTTTTCCCATGAGGGCTCCCTTCTTTTCATATTTCTTTTCAAAATCTTTCATCTTTCTCTTCAATTCAACTCTTCGCTTTCTCTATTCCTCCTCCTCTCCTTCTGCTTTCTCCTCCATTTCTTCAAATTCTTAAGTACCGCTGCCTCAGGCTTTAAAAACAACGTGTACAATAGCAAGAAAGGGAAGAGAAAGCAAAAGGTGAAGCCGCTTGAACCAAGTTATACAAACGTTTGCCACAAAAAGTGAACATCTAAATAGAAATCCTCAAAACTTTGCACAGTCTTGTTCAGGGCACTACTTGGGAGACAACAGTATGTAGCTTCAAAGAAGAACATACCGGAAGAAGGTAGCAAGGCATTATGATCATCCATCTGATATCCGAACAAGAATAAATTCACAAGCACTCTCTAGTCAGCCCACTTAAGGAATCCTCACGCGCCCTTTCTCCCTCTTGTGTGCATAAAGTGCAACGGCTTCAACGCCGCGCGAAATCTAAAGTAGATCACAGACTTTGCATACATGGTACTTAGCAAAAGAGTCCTTCTCACACAACCGGTGATAAAATTAATGAGGTGTTTAGAGTTAAGCTTTTAGCCCTACGCCGCAATTAGGAAGATGTAAGAAGAGGCGTGTCTAATAATAGAGGGAGCGGGAACATCATAGGGTGATAATTGCTCAATTTCTACAAGAATTCTGAAGATTATGGAAGGAGGAGAAAGGGGCGGAGGGTTTTAAGTGGAAGAGAAAAACGTTATTCAAGAGGGAATTTTTAAAAGGCGTTTACACACCCCGCCATAATCTTTAAGTCATGAAGCTAATTTTACTGTTACATAGGATTTTTCGCAATTTTTCGATACTATATATAGACAGGAAATTTGGAATGCCTAAGCCCGGGATTTCTAAGTAGAAATTTTATGACTGGAGAAAGTTCCAGATACTTTTCCTATAGCTGAATATATTAAATAATTCGAAGAGAAGCCATGTCATTTTCATAAACCTTATACTCATCCCCCACAGGGCTTTAATTGTTAAGTACGCTGCTAGGAGGAGGACGAGCGGAAGGATGAAGAACGAGGATGATGGGCGATTACAGAGCATATTTCGAGTGCTGGCTTCCGGAATTGCGTTTCAGTCTCCCTCCAACTGTGGGAGCTTCCACTCCAGGAGCTTTTCCAAGAAGATATGTGTGTGTGTGTGAGAGAAAGTATCCTCACGGCTGACACAAGGAAAATAGGCTTTGTCAAGGCAAAAACTATGAATGCTCGGATGGGTGAGAGAGCGGATTATGCCGGATGGCCAGTCTCCTGAAAATTTTGCAACCCTAATCTCTAAAGCTTAGTTGGTTTTATATCCAGAGGGCGTAAGCGATTAGCGCAAAATACTATGCTCATATAGAGAGTTTCGACGATACATGGCAAGGGGTTTCGTCGAATCATAGAAAGTTAACTGCGCAAAACTTAAAAATATAAAAAGCCAAATTTCTCTCAGTCAGTAGTGAAAAATAAAACAAGAAAGGGAATGTCATTATTCAGAATTCTAGAGAAGAGAGAGAAGAGAGAGAGAACAATTATATATTGTTTTCCAAAATTGTGGGCTTCATCAAAGAAGGAAATGGATGAATGCAGAAACTGTTATGGAAGAAAGAGAAAGCTGGTGAAAGCAGGCGCATGGGTGTCATAGAGTTGGTGAAAGTCACAGAATATGAAGCAAGAGCGGATATGATTACAGAAGCTTACCGGAATGTTGTTCGCAGGAAGAAATAGGCAAAGTTGTTGTCCCTGTTGATAGTTCTCAAGGCCTTTCTTTCAACCGTTCGTACTGTATTTTGACATTCGCTCCTCCTTAGAAATATCTCAGGGAAGAATTTCCAGGAACGCCAACTTCAACGTCCAGGATTTATAAGATAGAAGAGCTAACAGGAATGACAGCCTGTCTAATTTATAGCAGGGAAGGTGTCAGGAAAATTCCTTTGCTGACGTCCCCTACTATCGGATGTCTCTTTCTTGTAAATCATTCCATGTCTTGAAAACTTATAAAAGAAGCGGGCTCAGGTTTCGGATTTATCCCGGCTTCCGGATCATTTACTTGTTGCTCCTACTCTTCCTCCAACTTTTTCTTAGTTTGGTAGCCTTCTGTGGACAAGAAAGTACATCAAGATGCAGGAGCAAGAACCGCATCTGCTTTGACGTCATTCTTTGTCTGGAGCATCACACCGGCCGTTGGTAACGTCAAAGGAAGATTTCGAGGAATCCCATGACACAAGACACTTGAATCTCAAGTTGAGAGGCCGAGAAGAGTTCTCCGTATGTTTGATTTTAAATTCTCTTTAGAGAAAATTGTGTGTGGATCGCGGAGGAGGCGGTCGTGGAGAGAATTATTGTACACATCACTTTGCAGATATTTGTAGAAATAGCGTACAGGTTTAGCTGTTAGTTGATACGGGCTCATTGGATTTGTGAAAACTTTGAAAGACGCAGACAAGAACTTCTGTTACAGAGGAAAGAGATAAGAGAAAGGGATTTTTTGAACGGAGAAAGTTACGGTGAAAGTACAGTGTCATGGGTATTTTTAAACGAGTTGTACTTTCTCCAGGATAACAAAAAACCCGGTATACAAAGCTTAGGAGAATTGGAAGATATCAAAGGTTTTTGTTAGTATAGGAAACGTGAGAAAGAGCGTTGAAAGTTTTCTCTTTGTTCTATTTTCATTATTAATTTGCAAGCTTCCAAAGTTTCAAAACCAGGAGTTTGTAGAAGCTATTGTTGCTGGCTGGAATTTAAAAATGTATAAAACCTCTATTTCCGACCCAAGAATCTCTCGTTTCAAAAACCGAAACTACAAATTAAAAGGAAAGATGTAAGTATAACAAATATTATTACTATATGAAACCATTCTTTAATATTTTAGCTAAATCTTGCTTGAGGTCTTCGCCCACGCATTCACCTTTCCATTCCAGCTTTGTAAGGAATGAAATGTGTCTGAAATTTATTTTTAAACTCTTTTATATTCAAAATTAACAAAGTCTGTCCCCTTGAGTAATAGAATTATCCACCTTCGCAGCTTCCTTTATCCTCTCGTATTAATTATGCAGTTTAGGAAATGTCAAGGTTTTGAGAGACTAGCCTCTTGCACCTCCGGACAGTTTTTCTACGCATTTCTCTCAGTAATATGTATTTTACAATCTTTGACCTTTATTTAAGAAGCCTTTGTTGTATACACATTACATCTGTTTTGCTGTCCTTATATCTTGCTCGTCTGGAACAGCCTATGGCAAAACAAAGATCTGCTGCAATACCGCATTTTTGAGACGTCATAAGTCTAAAATTGCGAAACCGTGTTGAATGCGTCATGCCAATTGATGAGCTCAAGAGCAGTATAAATTATTTCAGTATTTGAAGTACTTGACGCTGGTAATCGCTTAAGTATCTTGAAAGACAGAAAGAGGATATGCCGTGTTTTTGCCTTCGTTTCACTTCATTGATGTGTAGGGTCATATGATGAGTTACAAAAATAACCTCGTAGTTCGCTCTCACTACTAATGTAGCACGTTGCCATGTCCTCCTGTTCAGTCTACCAGAATATTGATGTGATATTGGTTCGTTTCGACACGAGTGGCTCACAGCCGTGGCTTTAAGATTACGGATTTCCTGTGGTTGTCGAGTAATTTTCCGCTCGGCCCCCCACCTTTCCTCCCGTTATGTTTCAAAACAGGCTTGTTTTACATCATTGCTCCATTTCTTACGTAACTTGAGCCATGTGTGGTTGTTTCCATGACAACTGCTACGCATTTGCAAGGCCCAGATATCTCACCCCTGTCCCCTTTAGCATTCCTCTGTAATGGATACTTGGTGGGTGGCGGTTACGGCAGGTGATATAAGATGAACAATACCTCTGAATCATCCGATACATCTTTTGTCTTTTGGAACACACTCTGCTTTCACTATGTTTCCAGTTCCACGCAGTATATTCAAACGCAAGGTTTGTTTTGTTTGTAGCTGTTATTGTTACCAGAAAAGAGAAAGCTGGGGGAAATGCGTATTAAATTAATTACATTGGTTTCAGGTTGATCACTCAGATGGAGTTTCACAAGTACTCATTAAGTAAAGTAGAGGTTGTTCAGAGCCGGAGGACATGAAGATTCGGGGATGAGACGGACTGCGGTCTGTAGACTGTACAATGTTATTGCTAGTTGCGTTTGCCTAGACTAGGATCCTCATGTCAGTTCCCGGGTTCGTTTAGGAGCACACTGGAGCATTAAGTGTACAGAAATGGGAAGAGAAAGTTGGAAGAGACTACACGTTTCTGTACGGGAGAAAGCATAGAGTAAATGATAAGCAGGTCGGTCGTGCTTGTGTTTGTAATTAGGCGATATTGCGGGAGGATGTCAAGTTTGGTTGTGCGTCCAAGAGGGAGTGGCTGCTGGCTCTTGTTTCATTAGTACTTTTATAGCTGATGGAACAGAGGGAAAGCGGGTAGAGATTTTAAGGGTTCTATAAATATGCAAAGTTGGATTGTTTTAAATGAAAGGCTAGGCTAAAAGTTATGCATGAAGCTAGCACATCCAACGAACCGCATCTGTGAGCAGAGCAGGTTCTTGCTGAGAATTGGCAAATTCGCGAATCTGTGCAAGCTATAAGGAGGGGCAAGGGAAGTAACGCCGCCGTTAGTCATGTTAGCTTAGGGAGTGGTGTCTGTGTAGGATAGAATTGCAATCACGCAAGGCGCACTGCTCCTCGCTTACTTAACCTAGTACTCCTACTGCCGAGACAGGTTCTTCTGCTGGCGACGTTGTTTGTGTATCCGGCTGTCAAAAACTTTAAATTTAGAAATCTTTTGGCAAGTCTTCTGCAGAAGAACACTGCGGATATTTTGCTGAATAGAATCAAGGGAAGAGAGTAAGAGAGAGCTGCTAGAGTCCGGAACGAGATACAGACAGGAGGAGAGTTCAATTAGATTAATATCTTTTGCGTGTGCACTGAATCAGCGCACGAAGCATCAAGTCATCAAGCGCCAAGTAGAGTTGTGGTGGCGTGAGCAGATTTAAAATCCGCGTATGCCTGCGGTCACACTAATAAGAGAATTTCTTTGATTTGTTTTCTGCAATGGCGATGCAGCAAAGGATACAATTTACACATGGAGCAGCTCCTGCTCCTGCTCCTGGTTCGTTATTTCTCAGGGATTGTGATGGATTAGGCAGAGACTGCTTTGTAATTTAAGCTCACTCCTTTCTGTCCACAGTCCTGAACATATGCACTGATCTGATCCTTGATTAGTACCGAGGAAGAGGAGTGTTTCCATAGGTTCCCGGGCAGCTAGGAAGGACACGAAGTGATGGCAAGATACGGTGAATGTTTCCTTTAATGAGAAGAGGGTGAAAGCAGGATTCAAATCCAGGAGAAAGCAACGCATGGATTGCGGTGTGAACGAGAAAGTGCAGACATGGCAAGTTTTAAGGGCCGAAGAAGGCATGTTCCTATGGTTCATAAAATGGACATGAGAAAGGGTAGGTAGAAAGGATATAAAAAATTTACGATCGGATCTAAACTTGTCGGTGGGCACTTTTAGAAGCAATTTACACACTCTGTAATGTAGTGTGTGAGAGTTGGAAATTCACACAGAGAAACGGGGATCTAGAAAAGGTCGTACCGTTGCCTTCCTTGAGGTATATTACAGAAACATTTTTGGGAGAAAGGATGCTTTCACTCAATATCAAAGACAAGGGATGGTATTGAAATCCTGGTGTCGTTCCCTTCCGTCACTCGATCCTTCACAGATGGTTCTTAAATTCAACCTTTTGCTACTGGATGGAGAAATAGAAGAAACCCGATGGGATCCTCCGGTTTTACAAGTATAGGTGAAAGTTTAGGAGATATTCGAAATACCGTAGGACTATATCGTGAAAAACATACATGTAAAACATTAAAATATTCATAGCGGAACAAGATCTGTAGGTTTTTCTAAACAACCGGATTAATCGGAGGCATGCAATGATTGTGCCTGGTAATAGAGATTTGTAAGCATGGGAAATGACACCCCTGAGTTACCCGGGTAACTCAGATTTATAAAGATTGCGAAAAAGAGGAGTGTAATGCCCGTCTTGACACGTAAGAAAGATGGATGGATTGAATTCCGGCCCATAATCATTCCTCAAAAGGCAACGCCATGTCCTCTGAGAGATCCGGCTGCGAAAAAGCGAGCGAAGCGATCAGATTACCAAGGCAGAGTCTCGAGACTCCAGGGTTCGCGACATATTAAACACGTACGTGGGCTCCACTGTTTGTCAACGCCTGTCTGAGCCAGAGTTGGCAAAGACTCTCTCTTCGACTGACTGAGTACACAAGACCTCAGGGTGTAGCTTATTATTATCGTCGTCGCAAGGAATCACAAGTTTACCTTGAATCTCCCGCCCTACGAAATGGCATACTATTACCTACTAAGGTACGGCTGACTTTGACTATTTCGTCTGTTAGACAGGTGGAACGAGCGGGAATGTTTGATTTATCCATTCCACACACGAATCATGTCTTCCGTGAAAGACGCGATATTGAATTTTCCTTGATGTGCGTCCTTTAATTGAATCTTCAGTTTCAGTGACACTTGGTAGTCATGTTGGTATTTGGTTTTAATCTTTGTACACGTTACTTGTTTTCGTTTGCTTTCTCTTTCCTGATATATTATATGTAAATTAAATATCTAGCAACTGTCAACTAAACTGTTAATAAGCAAAAGGGGACGTATTATTTGTCATTACAGCAAACCTTGATCGAATTCGACTTAATTAAAGCACCTGTAGTTATTAATTCGTTACGGAATATTAATTTAAAGTACATACGGAGGATTCCAAAGACTATATTTAGACTACCAGGAGAAAAATACTTGGAAGAATATCTGCCAGGTGCTCCATTGATTGATTTTAACGATCATCATTTGTCAATTCATGGTTTGAGAAGAATATTCCAGCTGTTGCTGTAAACTAAATGCGACCTTTAATTAAATTTACGCTTCAATGAGTCTTGTTTACAAGAAAGGAGATGAAAGACTAGTAGTTAAGTGTCAGAGTTAAGCAGAGAGCGGAGGAAAAGGGGGGAGAAAGTGGGGAAAGCGAGACGAGCGGAGAGAGCGTATGAACGAGCTTGTTTCATCCTTCCCGGCTGTTTTCGCACGTGTAAACTTGTAAAAACATGGCTATGTAGCTGAATAAATGGCTTCTGGTGATAGAAATTGGGACGGAGGGTGTTAGTTAACACTTGTTTCAAATTGATTTAAGAGAGGCAGTCAATGTCAGAGGAGGAAATGAGGAAGTTTACTCCCATTAAGGAGAGGTGCTGCTACGTAGGAGCCAGCTTGTGTCTTTATTGCTTTCTCTGTGAATCAATTTGATAAAACAAACACTGCTCATGATGCTAACGAGTATTTTAACGTGTTGGATAGCTGGTACCCTAGACAAGCAGCTTGTAGCATTTATACCCGGGAGTTTTCAGCATCATTTCCCCGAAATATGAATTTTTCGCTAGTTTACACAGGTATTTTACTCCCTTATTTACGTAGTTGAGCGATATGAAACGGGGGATAGAATACAAATATTTGCTTAAATTATCTAAACTCTTTGGAAAATATGGAATGGCGGGGAAAGTCAATTTAGCGGAAAATTAATGAGAGCCTTACACACACATAAACACACACACATCTCTTCCATTGGATCATGAAGAACAGGGGAGGATGTGCTGCATATCGCTGCGTTTTAGTGGTACCCCCAGTAATTTCGTCGCAAACTTAATTTTAGCTCCCGCGCTGTGTAATAGCTTCTGTAACTTTCACTGCTTTCTCTCTTCTGTAGCTACCGCGGTATGTCTTGTACGTCTGAGCGATTGGACTTCACATTGCAATTTATCTGCACTTCATCTGAAAACCACGGCTCTTTTACGTAAAAAGGCGCGTTTTTTTTAAAGTGGCACAGATCACAGCATAGCGCCTTGAGTTTTATGAAGATGGCTGTGTGGGAGAAGGGGCAAAAGTGAAAGCGGGATTCAGTGGATTATTATAGATCCGAAGGAAACACTGCAGGGGATATTAAACTGGAGAATAGAGGGATTAGATAAGTAAATATAAGAGAAGTGCCAGACAGGGCTTGAGATGGCAAGTGCGGGGAATAGCTGGATATTTGTCGGAACTCGCTGTGCTGTCGGTTGTTAGTCGCCGGGTTAAATAAGCGGACAGCTTCTTGACAGCTTAGTCGAATGCAGAAGAAGAAGAAGGGTAAAGACACGGGAGCCGGTCGCTTTCTTGGAAGAAGCCCCTCGTCCAGAAATTCTAGCGGCTCTCTTTTAATGGTGGTGTGTGCAGGATTGCATATTCCCAGAGAAGAAATACGCGGATGGAAGAGCAAAGAGTCTTTTGAAGAAAGTGGAACTGCAGAGGATGCGGGTGGAGTGAGAGATTCTACTCAGTTAAGAAAGAGCAGGGAGATGAGGATAAAGAGTAGGAGGAAGTGGCGAGAGAGAGACATGGAGAAGATGTGGGCAGGATTTGAGATTCGGGACACGGCATATCTGCGGACGTGAGGGAGGTGTATGACGCCGGAATGGGGGAAATAAGACTTGAAAGATGATGATGACGTCTTTGTGTATTATGTTTCAACAATTTATTTTTATCACACTCTCAAAACTGAGTCACACTTACTAGTCCCTCAATTCCTTCTTGTTATGGCCCTCCTTGTATGTTTATTTCGAGAGAGAATTTGTAACAAGCTAGTGTATGTAGAGTAGATGCGACCAGGGACTCTAGGATAGCAGTATCTCAAACTGGGTGAAAGTATGGAGAAAGTTAAAGTGGGTTTTGGGCTACGCTTTCCAGGTTTGCTGTTCAGTTTGGATGATATGATATTTACTCCCTGAGAATTTCTATGATTGATTATTATTATTCTTTCTCTTTCCGCATTCGGAAGTATGACCCGGGGAATAATAGCGAGAAACTAAGTTTTTTTTCAAACTCAATTTATAAAAATGCTGAAAGTGCAACATGAGTGAGACAGGCTGTGACAATTTAACGCTTCTTGGTTTTTTTATTGATATAATCTTCCTATCGTAAAACCTACTTGAGACTCTTTTCTGGAGAAAGCTTAGAGAAAGTAGAAGATCCTCTAAACTTTCAAATGGAGAAAGCACAGGAAGATAGATACAGGATAAAAAGCGTAGTCTTGGAAACTAGAGCTAGCAGATGAGCCAAGTGCGGAGAAAGTATATATATGAGGAACAAGTAGATGTAAGCTTATGTTAGAATTTTCAATCTCAACCAGCTATGGTGTAAAGAAACTGTACAAATGATTTAGATATACGCAGATTTAGCGCATGTATCAAGTTGGCACGAAACAGGCTTTAAATCAATCAAATTCAACTGTGAGTGAAACTAGTGGAGAAAGTATAGCGTGAGAACTTGATTATATGATGCTGAAAGCAAATTGCTGTAAAACATCTGGTCTCAGAAAAAACTAAATATGGTTCTTTTACATCAGAAGCTTCGGGAGAAAGCAGTGCAAATATGCAATCACCTGAAATCGTTGGAAGACACAGTATTCTTATGTGAAACCTACGTCGGAGAAAGTACCTTGTAAAGGGTTCACTTTCACCAGAATACCTCGGTGAAAGGCAGGGAGTTTAGAATGTCCTAAGGATGTTCTTTTACATGAAGGAAAATCTGCCTTGACTTGACCATGAAAAGAGAGGCAAGGCAGACAAGTTGATAGAAGAACATCTCCTTGAGGACAGCAAACGTAAGGCGCTGTCGTTGATCGTCTTTGACAAGGACGACGACGACAGCGGGAACGTCAACTGGCTGTGTTTAGGTTGTATAACATTATACAATTGCAGAAACTGTCGCTGTAACATCGCAAAAGCTGGAATTTCATCCCTGATCAAAACATGAAGGCACTCCTTTTTGGGACTCTTCTGATACGTGCTTTCTCTCACTGCGAGCATCAGTATTGCAGTTCAAAAACAAACAAATATGTTGACCTGAAACTCGCTAAAGGAACTACAACTTCGTCCTCGATTCTCTTATTTGTGAAACCAGATCTGAGATGGAAAGGCGGATTTTTAGCAATCTTTAACTCAATCCTTGCAAACTGCCATTGGCGGCTGCTGATGGGAAACACAAGTATTTTGAAAATAAACAGAAAACTTTTCCCATGAAGGGAAGAGAAAATACTTGGCTTACGACTTTCTCCAAGTTTGACAGGATCGCTAATAGCATTATTGAAAGATGAAAGTGATAGAAGTTCGTGAGATGCCACCGGCTAAAGAACTAAGAAAGCAGCACAAGCACACAGCTTTCACCTTTCTCTTCAAAGGACCGTCGGGCAGGCAGCAGGCTGACTATGGGCTAATGAAAGCTACGAAATTGAATTTACGAGCCTCCTCAACTACACTCGCTACTTTCTCCTCTGTTTTATCTCTGGTTCCCTTCGTGAAAGTAACAGATATATGTGGTAGAACTAGAAGAATATAGTCAAGTTTCCAGAGGCCATTACTACAGTGATTTCATGCTTTTGAATGATCATGCTGTACTTGTTTTCTCCCCCTTTCTCTGGCACATCTGGCTTATGTTCAGCCCTAGCCTTTGGTTGGCAGCACACATACTATTCGCTATTCGAGCTGGTTTCGTAGAGGTGCACACCTCAAAACTACACGATCTAGGAGCTTAGCTAGCTGAACGCTTGTATGTTTGTTGCGGTATGTCCTTGGCGTAGGTGTAGAGGCTTGTTTCCATCTTTATCGAGAATTCTTCTCTCTTTCCCGAGAATAAAGGCATCGTAGACCAAGGAAGGAACAAGTCCAACGGCTGGCAGGTCGGCTAGTCGATGGACGGGTTGAGAAAAAGTTAGATGGAGAAAGCTCTTTGGAAAAGTTTCAGTCAGCTTTGGATCGATATCCAGAAAGTTTTACCTCGCTTTCTCTTCCTTCCAACAGATTCACCCTAGCTTCCATCCGACCTACATATCCATGCTTTCTTTTATAAAATCTTCCTTGGCCATGGCCATAGTTCGCCAAGTAAATCGTATACAGGCCCGACTGACTTTCTTTTCTTGTCGAAGAAGCTGTGGAGCTGAATCGTGGAGAAAGTATATGCATAGAGTGAAAGCTAAAACTAGGCTGTATCTCTGAAAAACAGAACTGTGTGGAAAGTCCTAATGCTGCGTATGGAGTGAAAGCAGATCATACACACACTTCTAGAATAAACAGCGTCAATGGTTCAATAAAAACAATTCTCGCTCAAAATTTCTTTCATAATTGCAATTACAATCCAGAACAAATTAAATAATTTTAAAATTCATGAACTGATTATCTTACTTTCTCCCCGTAAAAATATAATTTTACAACTCTTGTTAGTTCGTCGTGCTTCTCTAAAAAGTAAGATTTCCAAGCATTTCCTCTATTCTTTGATAATATTGAAAAATATTGGCAAATTTCATAGAGGATTTTGTAAAAGGCAATATTTTTCAAGCTCTGTAGAGCTGCAAGGTTTGACGAATGAATTCGAAACCAGCGAAGGGTACATAAAACGAGACCAGTCACAGCCTTATAGGCTCTTGCCTTTGATATCATATTAGGAATCGATCAAGAAATCCCAGATAATACAACAGCATCCAAAGAATCCCAGGGCTTCAAGGCCTTCTCCGTCGGCACATGCCTCTAATTTCTTTGCCAGATCCTATTGGATTGGAGCGGTTTTGAATGGGATTGTGCCGGAGAGAGAGAGTGAATGAATTGAATCCCCCCTCCCTCTCTACCAATTATAGGCAATTCATTCATATTCTAGGAAAAGGTGGGAAGCAAATTTTAAGAATTCCGGCCTTGAAATCCCCGATTTTCAATCAAAATATACTCAATAGGGGAAAACATATGTGATGGATGAAGTATTGTGCAGAAACTTTATCAAAAACCTAATTTCGTTACCATTACCAGACTGTCCTTATAAGTTAATACTTGTACATAAAGGCAACGCTTTTCTTAGTTACCTAGCGTGGGTTTTAGTTTTGATGGCTAACTAGACCGTAAAATAAGTAGAAATAACTTGCAATTAGCCCAGTAATGTTTTGCAGAGGATGATTTTGAGAATACTCTAGTATACTCGTACTTCCATATTGAATTAAACTAAATATAAGATGGAGAAAGTTCTGTGGCTATTGGAGAAAGCATACGTGTGTTAGAATATATCGATGACTTTCACCACGTGAATGTGTGTACGAATTCTGAATAGAAACCAGGTAGACAAAATCAATCAATTCTATTTAACCGGTTTTTCAATATTATCAATACTCAAAACCCTTAGTTGCAAATTACTCTTAGAAGAGAAAGCGCAAAACATTACTAACCATGAGCCGTAATTGTACTACTGAACCAGTCGAGTTCAAGGTTATCCCATATTATCCTCCAAATGTGTAGCAATAACATTAGCAACCAATTATAATTCATTGAAGTTACGTTTTTATCTTGAAAGGCTTGGAATACAGGTCTGTAATTTTCAATATGCGTTCCGATAATGGTATTTCTCAGAATCTTTTACATTATTCCCCGAAATAGATGGCCAGCAGTAGCAGTATTAGTACTTTAAACTTGTACACAATCTTATCGATAGCTTATTTTTGGTGAAAGCATTTAATCGATAATACCATATCGTTCCCATGTAAATTATATTATAATTAGAGCCTATTATTTCCCATTACTTTCATCAAATATGAAATAGTGGCGTTACATTTTGAAGGAATTGCATTTGGTGAAATTTATTGGAAGATGCGGGGAAATACTGGAGAAAGTTTCCTCTGTTAAATGCGCAGGATGACCCGGCGATTTTTTTTCACAAACAAAACCAACGATTTTTTACACAAACCAAACCAAGTTACTCAACCTTCTCCAAAGCTTATATTGAATAACTTCAGGTCAAAACCTCGTCTGAAAGCAGTTGTTAGCCTAATTTCTCATTAGACAGAGATAACGGCATAAATTTTTTGGGGATTCAAAAGTTTTACTCCTCTTCATCCTTCCTTTGATGGTGAAACTACAGAGGGAACTAAGATGGTTGTCCATGAAGTAGATTAATTGCACTCAATTATTTTGATACTGGGAAAAAGGAGCAATTAGAGGAGGAGAAAGTTGGCTCTTTAGTGAAAGTATAGAAAAAGACATGTCCCATCCAATCCAACTCCAACTCAGGATGTAGTGGGATTGTTTCCTTGAATTATACTTTCATCTGAAGAAAGTTTAGCAAATCACGGTGAAAGTTGGAGAGGGATAAAAGGGATGACATGGGATAAATTGGCGAAAGCGACAGTGAGACTTTCTCGAGCTCCCTACTACTTCCAGAGCTCACTCAGTCAGAGAAAGCAGCTTTACTTTTCCAGTAGATTATCTTGAAAGCCATCCAGCAAGGTATTCCAGAGATACGCGGGTGTTTGGTTTGACTCAAATTAGTAGCAAAAACCAGTGAAATGTTGTGGGCGGTAAAGCTAAATTTACTTTGGCATACATGGAAATTTCGGCTGGAGTGGATGTGGATCGTTCCTGTTTTCATTCATTCAAGTTTTCACAACTTACTTCCTCTTTACTTTGCTGTAGTAATAAATGAAAGCTTTCTCCGGATAAAATTCATACCGCAGCTAAGCAAACCGTTGAGCTACACGAGGCAGGAGGTATATTTAATTTATGTTTCGTCCTACGCTCCTGTTCCACACATACTACATTTGCGTCGAAAAGAGAGTAAGAGAGACGCAGAAGAGAGGAATTATTCATGAGGAGATGAGAATTTAATACAGATAGTTGAATTTCGGGATCGGGATCCGCATAACATCTCCTGCTTTCAGGACAAGTTGAACAAGGTGAGGATGACTGATGTAACGCTAAATAGAACAAATTCACGTCGCTCTTACAGTGGAGCTTCAAAGGTGTGGTGCTGTCATAATGGAAGATGATGCAACACATTTACCTTGTCCCTGGAGAGCAAACTCTTAGGATGCGTAGGGGTGAAAGTTGTCTTAAATCATTAAAAACTGACGAGGGATGAGTGAAAGTTGGAGAAAGTTGTTCACATAAGTTTCTTAGTTTCGAGGCTGCGACAAAGAGCAAAAGTATGAGAAGACTGGTGAAAGCAAGAGAAAGCTGAGGCCATCCAGAGTTAATGTTGCTCCATACGTCGTTTAGTTTAAGTTTTCTGCAGACGTGACCCGTACAGGGTCATTGTATTCATCATCAATCAATTGTCTTTTGTCAATTTTTCAGGGCACTTCCTTCTGCTGGCTTTCAACGAAATTGTAAACCAATCAGTAGTGTACCATGTGAAAAGCCCTTGGTTTGATCAAACAGAGGAACAATGTCGACTTGAGCTCAAACTTCACATGTACAACATGCAAGATGGATCTATCAAGATGCTCCTCACTACTCAAAACCATACCATCTGGGAACCCTTATCACAACCGGGCAATATGAGAAACATGTAAGTCCATTATTATCGCCAACATAAAAGCTCTATATACTATACTCAGATCTGAACATGTGCAACAATCGCGAGCTTTTACACAAAGCTTTCTCTAATCAATTAACCAGCAGGATACACAGGGAGAAAGCAGAGAAAGCGGCAGAACATTTCGGATAGTTTTAATACGATTTTCTTTGATCTTCTTGTGTTCTTTGAATTCGATTATTATTTTTTAAACTGTCAGCTGTCCTCCCACACGGTTGATTCAAAGTTTGCCGAATTTCCTTCCTTTTTCCTTCAAATAGCAACCAGAGAAGTGAAACTAAGCAATGGAAAATACAGAGCGAACCCAATATCAAAGAACGATGGAGGTGATTCCAGAAGGGGGAATTGTGTATCCGTGGGCGTTAACTCTATGCAAGATTATGAATCAAAAGCTATTTTTAAACAGAGCTCGGAAAAGAAGTTAGGGAAAATTGAAACTTTCAGGGAAACGATTATCCCGGAATTCATAAACCTTTTAAATAGCAGTTTTTTGAATAAAATATTATTAGCTCGTACGCCTACTCAGTAGCCAGACCAGTCGGGAAGAAGCATAATTGTAGCATTTTTTGCTTCTCCTCAAAAACGAAAAAATCAAGAACGAATAACTAATTATCAGCAGAATTAACTCAAATATTAAAGCATATAACACTGGAGTTAACTCGAGTGTAAAGCATGTCGTAGACGCGAAAGAATTTTTTCTCCGATCATGAGTTTTTTATTCTGTTTGGGAAATTCAGGGAAAATATCCTATGGAGAGCTTTTTTTGGATTTGCCTATATTTCTGCTGCTGCGTGGGAGGAAGTAAATTGAATTTGTCTTTGTAATCCCGTATAATCTTATCACTGCTAAAGCCCAATGTTTCATGGTGATTTTTCATGGGTAGCAGGAAGCATCTCACGCTTACAGTCCAAACAATATAGCAAAATTCTGTGGTTCATACTTTCACTTTGGCAATTGCGTAGGTGAAAGTCAAGCGTTATAATTCAAAGTACTGGTTTTGTACGTTAAATGTCACAAAGTGTTTTTGTTTTCCCTATTTTATCATCTGTCTTTTATTTATTAAGTCAAAGTGAAAGCTACTGCAAGGTGTTACTTTTTAATTTTTACATTTCGAGGAAACTAGCAATCAATCAAAAAAAGAAAAGAATCAATGAGCTAAACAGAAGGATAATATATACATTCGAAACACAGTGGTAAAAGTAGCGAAAGTATGAGAAGCTAAACGTTGATGCATATAGCTGAAAACTAGAGAAGAGAGTGCTTCCATTTCTTGGAAGGCGGGAGTTTGGAATGGGAAAATTTTACCAACCAATACATACATGAAAGAAGAAGATTGTGAATGGTTGAATGAATCTGGTTTGGAAACTTTGGTTTTGGTTGCCTAGAAACTGTATTCCAGCTAACTGGTATGTTATGCAGCATAAAAGAATACACATGCAACTTGGCGTAGATACAGTCATAGACTTTATCCTTTAGAGAAATTACCGACACTTTTGACACCAAAATGGAAATGCGGAGAGTAATTCCGGTTGAAAATCAAAGGAGTGTTGGAAATACTGTGGTATTCATTCCCAGAAAACGGCAAAACTCCGACGTTGTATGGAGAAAGTCAGGGAAAGATGTCATTTTGACAAAAGAGTGAAAGCAAAGCAAGTTGAAAGACAGAGTAAAATGAAAGCAGTGAGGATGTCAGCAGTTGAGCAGGAGTACTTTCTAGCTCGCTCGGTTTGAGTTGAAAGGTTCTGAAGTTACCTGATTCAGAGGAAGGAGCAGATACCTCCCGTTTGCTGAGACCTGAAGAACAATAACAAGTTCTGCACTTTGGGTGAACGGTAGATGACTTTTTTCTAGTGATTGAGGACGGGGTGTTGAAACTTTGCTTTTACCTTGACGGTAGACAGTCCATTAAACAAGCTGGTGGGAGCTTGGGAGTGGGAGTCGGATTTAGTAGCTCCAAGTTGCTGGCAGTTCTGCGGAGGAACAAAGATCTGTCAACGTTAAGCTTCTTAAGCTTAGGCCGCACTTGTAATTTATCAGGAAGAATACAATACAGAATTAGTAGGCTTCTGATCTTATATTCATTCAGAGCGGAAGACAGTACCGGAGTAACTATAGCATAGGCTTGAGCTTCATTTCTTTTGAATCCCTATCGTCTTGGGCCTAGAACTTCTGTGGAATAATGAGCAAAGCATATACATTCCCGTCTGCCACGTGTTAAAGTTGTAGCTAAGCTTAAATAAGTCGCTTCGTGGTAATTATGTTTTAAGGCAGGGACTTCAAAGAAATTATGAATGACGTAAACTTGTGGAATACTCTAAAAGACAAGAAATTACGAGTTTATATATGAACGTGAATGGAGTGATGAGGAGCATAAGGCAAGATGAAACTGCACACAACCAACTTATACTCAACTTTCCCCCAACGGTTGTGTGGATCGTAATTAGCTTTCTAGTCCCGCTCTCTTTTCATTTCTCAAAAGACTAGGACGGTAAGCTAGGGCTTCTGTTGGCAAAAGTAATGTACAAGCAGAATCTTTGATGAATTGCGTAAAAATTTTAGCGTCAATGTTTTAGATCGTAGTACACGTGCAGTAGGAAGAATCAGAAGGAAGAGTTGACGTCATATTCGCAGTTAGATAAGTATTACTAATAACGCCTGTCCGCAGTTTGAATTATACTGTGGTGGTAACTAACTCCCAATTTAAAATTTAATTTTTTTTTAAAATTTAAATGTTCCGCTAAATTTTAAATTTGTATAACCTCGCTAAATTGGAATGGATTTAAAATTTGAATAACCTCGCTAAATTGGAATGGATTTAAAATTTGAATATATTTAAAATTTCAATGTATTGAAAATTTGAATTTTCCGCCAAATTTAAATGGCCATTTTCTCTTGTTTAAAACGATTGGCGGGAAATTTTTTATTCCGTATCTATTGCCATTTTTAAAAATGAAAAGTTGACAGGTAGATCTTTTTTGCAGTTAAAGAAATCTATTGCCTCGAAATTTAAACTTTGTATACTTCTACTTCGGGAAATGCTTGCCAGAACCCATAGCCTGTTCGTCTAACAGAAAAGCTAGTAATTATTACGGCGTAGGTGAAAGTTGAATGCAATGAATTATACCTAAATGGCCGGTCCCGTGACATTATCGCAGAGCTCTGGAGCTTCATATCTCTCTTCCCTACTTCCTCTTTTTTCCGGAAGGAGGTCAAAGAATATAGAAAAGTTAGCTAATAAGCGTAATTGTGATTACTCATTCTGCTTCTAATGGAGCGTCATTAACGTCAATTTAAATGGAGAGTAATCAGGCATAGGAGCATGCATATATGTAGAGTTTATTCTCATAGACAGACCTGAGTTCCTCTCGTACTCTTCACTCATTCCTCTTTCTCTTTTCTCCTGGAGAAAGTTTTAAACTCTGAAATATCCTTTACTTTTCGAATCAAATGATCCGTGGTCGGATAAATTGGGAGAATATTTCAAACTTTTTCACCTCAAAGAGAAAGTTCGAATGTATGTGAATTCCAGGGAGATTCGACAGAGAGAAAGTGTGTTTTCCTTGGATATGGAAAACTTGAAGGAAAAGAGTGGAAAACTCGGTATAAAATTCCAATTGTAAAATTCTGCTGTGAGAAGGCCCAAAGTCATAGACGCTTCTTGAGTATATTTGCCCAAAAATGTATGTAAAGATAAGATAAATTTTGTATGAAGAAATGAAGAGAAAGTTCAGGATTGTTCTCTCTCTCTCAACGAGGCTCGATTCTCCATAGTTATCAACGAAACGTGAAGTGAGAGAATTAGCTCATTCATCTAACAGTTCCATTCAAGTTAAACAACAAGCCACTAGAACGAGTAAGAGAAACAAGGTGACAAGATTCCTTGGAGCTTTCTCCAAAAAAGTAGTGGAGCTCAAGCAAGCTGAATTCAGTCTCAAAAGTCAAAGGTAAAAGCAGATGATGAAACGCGCTGAAAATATAATTGAGTGGAAAATTTTCCCCTTTAAAATCTCCAGAGATTTGGCGGGAGAGGGGTGAAATATTTGCATCGGAAGTTGTTTTAAAGAATTTACTTGAGTGAAGAGGAAAGTTTCAATGGGAAGTGAAATATGCCGGAAACACAAAACAAATCCAGCGAACCGACCAGCAGCTACACTGTATATTTGTAATTTCCGCGAAATTATTCAAATCAAATGACTCGCATTTTAAAGCTTCGCTGCAATGATCAAGAGGGAGTGAAAGTAGTGAAAGCGGTGAAAGTTATTCTGCCCATGTATAACAACCAGTAATCTTTATGCACACAGGTGGGAGACTCTGAATCAGCGGATTGGCAGGACAAGACAACCAAGCCAAATAATCCTGGAAATAATTCCCAGCCCTAAAGTTCCGGCTCATATTGCCATCGATGACATACGACTTGTAGACTGTGTTCCTCCAGGTAAATTCAATATCCGCTTACAAGTTTACTTATTCTCATTCGACACGGAGTGATTGTTTTGCAAATCTGCCAGAGGGCGCTTCCAATGCATAATCGCCATCTGTACCAAGTATAACCAAGTCTCATAGAACCTGCTTGCTCCGATTCGTGTAGTTTACCCGCAGCAAATTCAGACTATAATGAAACTCTCCTGAAGAGCTTAGCGTAAGAGGATTTTTCTTCCGGAAAAAAATATAGTGCTGCACACAAATACACATCTGGCAAGTGAAAGCTCATTACATTGAAGATGGGATAGAATGACAAAAATAGAATTGGATGTGAGTCTGTTCAGAGCTGAGTGAGAAGCTTATTACCCTGTATATTTATAGATATGCGCGGGAATATAAGATGGAAACCAAGTGGAACAGGTGTGGAGGAATTACCAGAGGAGGCAGATACATGTACGTGTACGGGTGGTAATCTTGAAGAAACAGATTTATTTGTAACGCAGGCGGATGTAATCTTTGCGAGATTCAGAGAAACGGAGGGAAAAGTTGATCCTTGTATTATAACCTGTCTGTTTGTTTACAGTTAGTTCTTTTGGTTATATGCGGAGGATCGGATCAAGTTGAGAAGCTTAGGAAGAGATGGGAAATAGAGATTTATAAGAGAGTCTAAGAAGATTTGGAAGAAGATGATCTTTAGGGAGTAGGTAGATATTGTTACTAATCCCTCTCAACTTTGAATGAATTATAGTGGATCCGACTTCGCTACCCAGGAATCGAAGCTGCTCTCACATGGAGTTTACTTGCAGCAATTATATTTGTATTGGGCGGGAGAAAGTGTGTGATTTGAAGAACGATTGCCTCTTTGGAGACGACGAAACACAAAATTGCGGTAAGTTTTTTATAAGTAAAGCTTTAAAAATAGAAGCAGCTGTGTAAATACATTTGTGGTAATTTCTAAAATTAACCTTTGCATGTCCAAATGTGCAATTACAAAATAAGCTACGATAGCAGTCATGCAGTGTTGGTGTTATACTTTGCTTGATGGGCCTCAAAGCTATTGCGCAGCTTGTTGTCACATGATTATTTTGATCAATTGATTTAATTGAGTCAATAATTGCTGATACGATCTGTAGCTTTAGAAGAAGAGATAAAGTAGTTTGCCAATTTACTTTATTTGCTTTCTCTTGATTCGTTTATTGATTTGTCCTCTTGAGGTTTATTTGTCCATTGCAAATGTATTTTTCCTCCTAGTTTCGATACTGTTTTTGAGCTTTCAAAGACGTCAGTAGTTGCGTCACTTGATTATGCATGTACATTGATAAAAAATTTCGGTAGCTTCAGTTTTTTAAATAATGATTTGGCCTTCGTGTAGAATGGAACGTACGTAGTTAATTTACGATTTTCGCTGAAATTTTTCAATATTGACGTACCAGTATTCGTCGAATTTGCACTTAACAAAGAATAACTTTCTCCATCGTTTCTCCGTCGTTACTCTACAATTTTCATATTTGCCCATGTTTATTTTTCCGTCGTTTCCCGATGTAGCATTTTAGGTTTATTTGCTTGTAGGATAACCAATGTAAGTAATTTTCCTTGCTTTCACCCAATTTCGCCATCTGATAATACAGTGCTTTATATTTACCCGTTATCTTATTTAGTGACTTCGTTTCTTCGAAGTGGATTTCGCGGAAATCAATTTAATGTTTCTACGAAGCTTTTTAACTGGTTATCATGGGAAACATCTATTCTTGACGATAACCACACGGAGCTGATTTGTCGTGTGAGTTTGGTACAACTGCGAAGCAGCTGCGGCTGGTGCAAAATACTTGTTAGATATTTGCGAACCTGTAGGAGACGTCGTATGCAATAATATTAGTAATTGGTTAGGGCGAAGAAATTGACAGTGGCAACCGGAGATTATATGGTTGTAGGCTATAGAATTACTGTGAGGTGTTTGTGGAATCATCATCTCAGCAGGAGAAAGTTGCGTGCTGTCATGTAATTGTAGCAATTGTGGCAATAATTTAGCACACTCGTTTTACCGAGAATCCGTCCTCTTGACATGGTTCCTCAACTAGTCTAACATCCGCAAGTAACAAGCTGGGAAATAAAATAGGTTTGGTTTGGATAATGCATTTAGCGTTGTGAGGGCAGGGATGACACATAGCACAGCGGGAAAATGAGTTGCTTAACTGTTGATGCTCCTTATCCGTCATAACGGGAGTGCATCTCATTGAACAAGGAGATGCTGAGACAATGTGCTGGGATCAGGAACAATGAAAATAGCTGAGAAAGTAAGAGAGAATACAAGGGCGGATGAGTTAAATCTATGCTGGATGCAGTGCACTTTCTCCAGATGAGAATCAGGCGAAGCTAAAATGGATGATTATTAAATTAATGAAATTGAAAGTCATTTAGCATCCTAAATCCTACACTCTTCACTGTATTATGCTTGAGAGTGGAGAAGGCAGAGGAGAAAGTATTGTAAGCCGGAACGTTTGGGATGCGGGAGGAAGGCTGTGGAGAAAGCATTGCAGGAGAAAGTAAATACAAGCTTCAGGCTTTTAGTGAGCGTGCCTCTGCTTCCATGCTGTAGACAGTTGTATAATCCTCGTAGCATTAATCCAGTTAATGAATACGGAAAAGAGAAAGCGTGGAAGTATGAGAGTGAAAGTCCGTATCAAGTATGTCATCTTATGAGACGAGTGAAAGTAAAGCCTGGATACAGATTCTAGTTTTGCAGGCAGTACTGCTGGTCTGGCTGCCCTGCCTCGTAGGAAGAGTTATTAATCTGAAGGTAGAAGGAAGAGAGAGCTGGTGAAAGCCCTATTAGCGGATGCAAATTCAATTAAAGACCGACAAACCTCGGTCAGTAATGTATACACTTGCGTGTGTGGTTTGTGTAGTCGTTATGCTGGACTAAAAGCAGCAGCAGACTTTTATATGAAGCTTTGAAAGTTGGCGCCCAAGAGGCGGCAGAAGAATCAAATAAGCTTTTACCCTAGTTTCCTTTCCTCGGTTAACTTGATCTCCCTGAGTACATGCATAAGTAGGTTTTTAGATGTACATGACAGAAGTCATTTGCTTGATTAGCCGTCATGGAATCATTAATATTTTCATTTGAATCCTTTTTGCACAAAGCAGAATAAAGTAAAATATGCAGATCTAATTACCGAACGGCAAAGAGGTTCGGGTGAAAGCTCTCATGTCCAGTGTCTGTCTGTCCGTGGTCAAGTTGGACGAGTCCTATAGCTAATGGCTAAATGTAAGAACCATGTTAAAGCCAGTACACATCTATAAAGCTCAGATCCGGAACCAAAACCGGAAAGCTTAGATGAAAGTTACGTAAGATGGGATGGGCAATTTAGACAATTACGTTGAAATGATAAATCAGAGTCAGGATCTACAAGGATTGGCACAATTCTGGCGATTTTGCATCAAAATTTCACATATGATATTCGTTTCACACTTGCAACAATGCACGCAGGTGAACGGATAACACTACAAAAATTGTGAAGAAGATTGGACTTTGCGGTGTGTAACGGTTTGTGTATTGTGTAACATGCTGGAAGAAACCATGAGGAAGAGCAGGTACATCCGATGCAAGTATGGCATTTCTTCAACCTAAACTATAATTAGCTAAAGTCAAAAGTTTTAAAGGTCATTCATGCTCAACAAATTCTAAAGTTATGTTAGGAGGATAACTCTAATTATGGATAACCTTTAAATTCTTAGCCTTCTCGTAGGCCTTGTCTGTTATGTAATGCAAGTTCTTAAGTATAGAAACGACGAGAGCTGTGTAGAAGTTTCCAGAAACTTTGTTCCTGTTTTTGCTTGAGAATCTTAATATATATTCCCCTTCAGCTCAGCCTGTGGCAAACTATGAAGAAATAAAAGAGAAAGTAGAGAAAGCAGAATAGCCTAGCAGAAAATAGCTCTCACAAATATTGAATTCAAGAGTCAGTAGTCTTTCCCCAGTAGAGAAAGTAACTTCTGTTTTGCTAGGAATATGAGCAACCGGAAAGAAAGTTAACCTTTAAAAAAAGCTTGGAATTGCCTAGTTTCAATCCGTGAAACTAAAAATACCTGAATTTAAAATACAAATTTCTCTTCAAATGCTTCGTGGTGTTCGACAACATAGATAGTTGTAAAAGTAAAGCTTTCATCAAGTACTCAATTGATTCTAGTTAAAACTGTAAAGATTCAATTGAAGGAGTTCCTGAGTTGGTACTTTCTCTCGCTTTTTAATAAGCTTTCACTTCCACCAACACCCAGACTATGCATAAAATTCTTGGTATAATAACAGAAAGTTATTATACCAAGACTGAGCTATACTTGTGAATAATCCTGCTATTATTCAATTAGTTAGCTTTCACCGTATTCCTTATCTAAATACTTGAGAATAATGTCCTATTAGTACTGAAAGCCGATATCTTGTTAATGTCCTAAGTAGCTTTATTGTTAAGGATCTCTCGCGAATATATATTGCTGAGATTGCTGAATTTAAATCCAACTCAGCACTTGAGAAGGATGATGATTTGAAGCGGGTGAAAGTATCAATGCTTGATGGATGATAGATGAGGTTTATTTACATGTGAAGGAGTTTAGGGCTGGAGGATGTTTTCACGATAGACAAGGCTCGACAATGACATTTTCATCGTACTCTTTATGAAAATAGTGTAGCGACAAGGTGATTGATGATAGTTTGCTTGCTTCTCCTTGTTGACAACTGACAACGCTCTGTAGCAGCAAGATGAGATGAGCAATGAGAGATATTCAAGAGGATTTACTACAGGATTTAGTCCCCTCTCTCGTGAAAGTTACAACAAAATTAAGCTTGGTTCAAGTAGGTGATTGAAGAGGCGTTATGAATTCTGAGTATGACATTCGTGAATAATTAATCAGTAGCAACTATGGCTTGAGTGACTGGAAGAGGTATTAAAGTAAGCTGCATTCGTTTAAACGTTCTTTGAACTCTACTGCTGTTTGAGTTGTTGCTTTCTCCAAGAACAGTAAGCTCCTGCAGGGATCAGCTTGTCTTCACTTGTTTGCTTCAATAGCCGCCGAATCATCTCATGATTCTACACTGTTCTATGTAACGTAAACATTGAATTTTAGTAAAGTATAAGCCACGTAATAAAGCATCCTGAACTACACCTTTGCCTACTATAGCTTATTATTATTTTGAGGATTCAGGAGAAAGTTTTTCCAAAATTGGCGCTGAGTAATAGTTAGCTAATAGCTTAGTAGTTTCAATGTTTCTGAATTTTCAAATCGTAGCGCCACATAATAGAATCCGAAAAAGAAAAGGAGCAAAGCTGGTGAAAGTATATATGCATAGCTGGTGAAAGCTCATCAAAGTTGGACCAATGCTTTTGGACATAATTTAATATGCTTTGCACTTTTCGTTAATGACGCTTACGTGAAATACATTAGAATTAGGAAGACAGGATTTCAAAAACGGACATTTATTTCCAGAAATCCTTTATGGCCTTCCAGTAATAATATGGACAAAAACTGCTGTGCTGGGTAGTTTTGATCCATTCAATCCTCTTGAAAGATAATTAGATACGTATAGCTGTAATTAATCTTATTAACTTTAGCTAAGGGGTTTAAACATTTTTGAATCATCAAAGACATGTTTTGCAACCATGAAACTTTCAGTCTTTTAGAAAAACCAAGTATTGACTTGGGAGGGAGGTAATTAAATTGAAAGTATTGCGCAAGTTGGATACATATAGATAGATGTGACGGCAGAGCTTTGTGGTATTTTGTTTGTTCCACAGGTGAAACTTTCGTTTTACATTATAACTTCAAGGTTGCCCGAGAGTTGTACAAAAGGTGTGATATTATGTAAACATCTAAAAGGGATTTTGTGCGCGAGTTAGAGGAAGAGAGAAGACGTGATAGGATTCAGCTGTTTCGTAAGCACTATACGAGTCACGAGTACATGTGTGACCGGATTTTGTTTATTATGCTCGTGGATTAGAGAGATAATGATGTAGCCTTGGAAAGATTTCCCCAGGGCATATATGTTGTACTTGTTAGGGCTTTCTTCTTTGGAGAAAGTGGGGTAAGAAGTATTTGGTGAGCGCTGGTGAAAGTGGGTGAAAGCGGCGCGTGGCATTAAATTAAGCTGTCTTTGCGGTGTATCCTTGTTAGAGTGTCCAGGTTTATCCAGGACGAATATATATACATTTTCAAAGCAAAGGGCATGTACGTGAAAGTTTTCAAGAGGAGACCTTTTACTTATTCCTTACATGTATGTGTATAATTGTGAAAAACATGGCCAGGAATTTGCGGATGTTCAACGTTTATGCTTATTCATTGAAGCAGTCCGTTGGAGAAAGTTCAAGAGTAGATCGTTGTGGTACGGTTTTTAAAACATTTGGCTGTTAACGACGGATTTTATCAAGCAAATTAAAAAATCAATAGTCATACAGCTCCTAAGAACTTGAAACCTTTAAGCATTTTCGATGCATATACCAACATTTATAGAGTTTATAGAAAAAATTGGGATGTTGAATAGATCTGGGAAGCCTCAAGATTTTGAAAGGAAAGAATAGCATTTAAGATTGTGCGGTATAGTCTTCTGCAACGTGGAGAGAGTAGAGAAATGTTCGTATGTTTGGCAGTGAAAGATGAAAGAAATAGGAAAACTTTTATTTTTTTATTTTTTAAAATCTGAAGCAATAAATCAAACGAACGATTGGCCATACGTCACAAGTTATTCACTCTACCTTTATTCAACTTAGTTTGCTGTCTCCTAAGAATTGCACATCTTTTTACATGGAGAAAGTATAAATGTAACTTATATCTCTTTGCATGAGCTACCTTCTAGCTTTCTTTCTTTGATCTTGTCATAAGGAAGGACTCAGGACTACACGCTGGAGGAACTTCACCGGTTGTAATTGGCTAGCTTATTGTTCCTCCTCTCCAAGGTCCCTACTTACTACGTAGAATCTACATTTCCACTGTGTGCATTTCCGACATGTTTGAAGAAAGCTGAACACATTTTGTAAATTTTAAGGACATGCAATTATTGCTAATTTAGCTAGCGAAAGTAATGACGAACCGAATCCCCCGCCTATGTGCTCCGATTTCCGATATCCTACTGAGACTACTAACCATAATTATAATGCATGAGAAAGAAGTCGACTAAATTGTTTTGTAACCTTAGCGAAACCCAAAAATGTGATGAATTTCATGCATTTCCACTGAAAAAAAAGCTTCGGTTTAATATGTACTCTCGGCCGTTGAAAGGAAACGCAAACAACAATGCGGAAAATTATTCCGGGAAAACGTTGGAGCAGAAGAACATATCTTAGAAGATAGTGGAAAAATTGTTTGCATTTTAATTGGAGGAAGGGATGCGGATGGTGGCCATACAACAGGCCTATGATTTGCTTTGCGGTTGTGGGGTACATTGTAGGTGAGCAAAAGCAGTATCTGTCCCAGTTGGGGATAGAAAGTATATGAACTAGGAAGTCGGGCTTGTATTCTTAAAAAAATTTACCGAAGCTGGAAGGCGGAAATATGACTGGAATCTGGAGATTTTTTCTTGCGTTTGGATTCTTGTATATATATATATATATATTAGCTTTCACTGCTGGAGAAAGGTTTCAATTTTCTCCTCGACAAACCACAGGAAGCTGGCTCATGTTGGATCTATAAGCCTAATGAATCTCGTTGAGTACTCATAAATTACGCCAGCTCCAGCTAAGCAGTAATATGTACACCAGGAATCTAGCTCCAGGTTTTGGATACTCAAGTTTTCATTCCCCGCTTCATATATGCGAGACAAAATCGGTGGATATGCGGGCTAGACGGGGTTTATTTACTTACACAAGAAGATACAGCCCGGACTAGGATTTGGTAATCCGTGCTCACGATCTAGTCTAGAGTAGAGGAAAAGTCTCTGGAAAATATCTCTGGTTCCTTGCTTGCTTACTGGAAACAAATCCATGCATGACCGTGAATTATGTTACAAGGCTCGTAATTGGTTCGTTGATTCCAAAGGGTATAGAGTAATCCCAGCTCCCCGCTCTTGTTCCTTGCTTACATTTGTAATCTTGCTTGATTTCTCTGTGCTGTTTTGCTATGTCCAGCCTGATTTCTGCTTTTCGGAGGTCTGTCCTTATACGGAGATGCTTTTGCTTCCTGGATTTTACAGGCAGGAACAGCAGATAGTTAGATAGAATACATTAAACATATTTGGTTTTGGTTCTTCCTCTCTGAATTTCCAGATCGGATGCCCGCAAACACGAGCTGCACATTCGAGGATGGCTGGTGCGGTTGGACAAACCATAGCGAAAAGAGTATTCATTGGGAGAGGAGAAATAAATCTTTGGATGGGGAAAAAACTCAACCTTCCTGTGACCACACAACCAAGAACTGTTCAGGTAAACACTCGGAGAAGAAGACATGGGAGGAATACAAAATGTCCCAAATTTTAGTTTTGCAAGAATTAGGAGAGAAAGTTGAGGAAGCAAATTTCATCGCAATCTTCCTCAGAGTGGCCAAAAAGAAAGTTGTAGGATTCGGATAGAAACGATGAGAGTTGGTAGGAATTTCATGGAGCCACTTTGAACCAGAGACTTTTATGAGCAGAAGCTATCTCTCAGTTAGCGGCCCATACTAAATGTCAACAAGTTTGGGTCTTTTGCTAAAATATGTACGATTGGATTAACTAGGTTTTCAACTTGTAGAAAGTTTAATGGGTAGAGCAGAGAGCAACACTAGTTTTAAAACTGGTGAAAGTTTTTATAATATGGGCAAAGTTGGACTTCAGGTTTTGTAAAAGACTGGAGAAAGTTGTCGACTTCTAGCAAGGGTAGTGCAATCAGGAGAGAAGAGTGGAAAAAACTCTTGCTTAGCTCCAAAATGTAGTTTGCTCTAGTAATAACAGTAAAGTCGATATTTAGTAAAAAATACATATAATCAAATACAGTGTGAGTTAGTCTAATGGATAAAGCGGGGAAATCATTTTTTAAACGTCTTTAACAACGTCTACTCTACTGCAGAAAATCTAAGATCTATAGTTAACCTGTTGCGTCCCATAAGCTTCGTAGGAAACATTTAAATTCCGCTCCTAAAGGCAATTGATGTTTGTGCGCACAATTATTTTACGGTTGTCATGGCCATAAGCTCCCCCTCGCACAAATAAAAGACATTCCCACTGCAAAATTGATGTTGTAGAAAACAACAAAAAGACGTAGTGGCAGCCCATTGATGTTTTTTAAAAAGTTTGAAGCTCCAACTGCATAGTGTGCTAGTGGAGATAATTTGGCGCCGATTAATAACAAACTACTTTTGAAAATCCATGCTTCGAATTGTTGTCTAGCAGTGAGTACTGACTGTGTGGAAGGGGGCATGAATCAAATAGTCAGTCATAGCAACCAGGGCTAGTAACTGAAATACCCTCATATGTTTCAGTACGCAAGAGGTTAAGAGCGAGAGAGTTTAGAGAATTTAGACGTAAGCTATTGCGTTTTATTGGTGAAAGTAGTGAATCAGTCAGCGTCAGCTATACTTTATCGAAGAAAGTAAGGCAGCAGGGGCCCAGGAAACATAGAGTGATCAGTCCCCAAAAAACGTAAACGAGGATCACAGGCTAGTGATGGTTCCCAAGAAGTTATTGTAAAGCTAAAGGATTGGTGAAAGTCCTGGGGGTTGACGGTGAAGACGAGAGAATTCGTCATGTATGGGCTGGTATGCATTACGACATGTAGAAGACCTTGTTAGGACGAAGAGGGATGGAGAAAGTAAGGAGGAAGGAGGATATCAATTCAATTGGGAATTCTCGGGGGATTTTAAAGAAAGTTAGCCAAGAGAAAGTTGAAGCGGCGCCAAGGGAAAGTCCATGGGTGTAGCCTTGAAACTAGAGTTTCTACTATAAGGCTTCATTGCTTTAGTTCTAGGGCTGAGAAATACACGGGCGAGGAAACAGCTCTATGGAGCGGGAACATTTGGCATCCGTAGGTGATTGGAGAAAGGGGGTGATTAAAGGTAGTTAAACGGCGAGCATTACAGCAAAATCTTCCTATGTACGAAAATACGTCGGTAGGAGAAAGTAGTACGAAATGAATGATTTAAGGCTAGGTTAGGGTCCACATCACGTTACTTAAATACAAAATTGTAAAGATTTTACAGAAGAGAAAGTTCTTTGACTTTCTCCAAAGAAGCAATATTATGCTACAATCATAACAAAATCCTCATGTACGAACAGAAAAGCTAGCAATGGAAGAGCATGACTCAAGAGATATTGTAGCATGCAGTGGTCAAGTCATTATCAAAGGCACTAACGAAACTATACCCGTGGGAGAAAGTTTCTTGTACACATGATTAATACGTTTAAAAAATTCCAGGTCATTTTCTCTTTGTATCGATGAAGAGGAACCAGAGCCAGTTTAACGATAAGGCACTCCTTCAAAGTTCCATCTTCGCTCCGCCTCCAGCTTACCATCTGAACGCAAGTTCAACGTATTACAATAGCTGTCAAGTAAGTTAAGAAGTTTGCCAAGGTGGCTCTAATCTTGATTAATGATCCCGGTGAAAGTACCATAATGCCCCTCCGATGGAGGATTCACGGAAGACTTTCTCGGCTAATGAATCCTGACGATATTGATGTATTTTTATTGTTGTATACAGCTAAGGTTTTCCTATCACATGTTCGGACCGCATATGGGTGCCCTAAGCGCCGACGTTATTGAACTAAATCCAAGATCCATGAGAAGGGCTATAAATGTATGGCGGGAATTTGGAGATAAGGGAAATATGTGGCATTCTGTATCGAGACCCTTGCCGAAACTTACTCATGCGTAAGTTTTCTTGCATCTTCCTGTTTCGTAATCTGGTGGGACGAAAGTGGAGAAAGTTATTATCTGTAACAAGATATCATGGACTCATGGATTGATCTCTTTCTAGCTACTACATCGAGTTTACAGCCTCCAGAGGGCATCGCTACAAGTCTGACATGGCTTTGGATGATGTCTCGTTAAGTCCAGAATGCGTGGGCCTCGGTAATAATATTTTTATGACGTCAAGTCGATTTACATTTAAATGCTTGGATGTAATAAAATCCAATTAATTACGTGTCCTTGTTATTTGATGACCAAGTTTTGTTATAAAAAATAATTGAATTTTGACGTAGGTGTACCCCAGACTGAATTAAGGGGATACAATTACGACGTCGCCCTCAAAAGGCACAAGGGTGAGTTTTGACGCCATTCAACTATTATAGGTTGTTTTCTGTAACTGTAATACAAGTTTTTTATCAATTAGTCACTGTTTCACTATAGTGTAAAGTACTCTGTCTTATCAAATCAACAAGAATAGAATTTGCTTCTCTGAAAATATACACAGTCCGCGATATGTGCACAACAAAGGGAAAGCATTAATCGTCAGAGATTTTGTCAACCGTCATATCATCTTGTTTAGTGAAGAGTAATATGTATAACGCGGAAGATTGTGACCACGTATATGTGTCATGAAAAGATTTGCTAGATTGTTGGAACAAGGAGTGTATCTTCTCCAAGGAAAAAAAATAAGTTTAAGATGAAAAGGTTTATTCAGGGTTAAAGGGAGGGGCTGATTCCATATTTTCATCATCTTGTCATAGATTTGTGGGTTTAATAAATTCTGTTTGCAAAGAAGAAAGAGCTTTGAGGATGGGAATGTGCGGGGTTGTGCAGGATTGTGCATATTTGAATCTTGCTGAAACGTAAAGAATTCAAATAGGGAATAAATTGGATAGAAGATATGAAAATGTTAATAATGCGAATGTTTTTTATGGAATATTGCACACAGACGGAACGGTAAACTCGGATGATACTGGAGTTGATCCCAAGAATACAACGAGTAAGTATAGTTTAATTTCCTTCAGACCTTTACATTTTTCTCTGCGTATTCCTTGCCTAGTGTTTGCTTCCCCATAATGTCGTTCTTTGTATTCAGCATCTTGACGATGAGATGCTCGAGTTCTGAAGGGGGGATGTTGTTGCGGAGAAAGTCTGGATTTGAGAGAAGGAAGGAGAGCGAGGGGAGATGAATGTGTATGATTGTGTATTAAAATTACTTTTGCTTCGCAGAATATGAATTTACAACGTGCAACAATACAGGAAGGAATGGGCCGACA
Organism: Sminthurides aquaticus; assembly: GCA_906901655.1. Lineage (NCBI taxonomy): Eukaryota > Metazoa > Arthropoda > Collembola > Symphypleona > Sminthurididae > Sminthurides > Sminthurides aquaticus. Next base: position 4,494,416 of record CAJQTT010000010.1, read on the forward strand.
CAGGAACAATGCCTCCGAGCCTACAGAGATACCCTGTTGAATAACTCGGTGAAAATAATTTCGGATGCGGCAACTTTACACTCATCCGGAATTCAAATTTGGACCGTACCAGCCACCAAACATTATTCGTAAGTCGGTGACATAAATTACTCTCTCATTCCTTCCTAGTCAACTTTCTCTTAAATTTATCCTTATTTATTGTCTTGCCAAGACAAGATGGGATATGCAACAAAAGCAAATGGTTGTAATAATTGACTTCACGAGCGCAGCGCCAAGCCAACGATTTTTCCAACACAAACTTGAAAATAAGCGAAAGCGCTTCTCCTTTAGGCTATTTTCATTTTAGTGTCGCCTGGAGTGGATGAACAAGGAAGAGAATCCTGCCGGAACTGGTCTTAAGCTGTAGGCAGCAAGGGTTGGAGCAAATAATAACATTCTTGTTCCTAGAGATAAACTTTCTCCAACTACTACACATACACCGAGGAGAATAAATAGACTTGCTTCAAGTTACGGGCTGTTATTTGAAAATCTAGGCCGCGTTCGGAGAAAGTGGAGAAAGCTAGAAATCTTCAGATTCCAGTTCGGCGGAAACTGAATTGAATCTAAACAAAGTCATGAAATTTTCATGATGCACACAGAATTAGAGGTTGTAAAGTTTTGTCTCTGATTTTCTCTCTTGTTGCTGGCGCTCTGATTCCACACAAGCTATGGAACTATTTCGTATTGCTTCTGTGTTTCTTCCAAAGGAAGGATATCAAAGAACGAGCAGCTATTAGAGAACCGACAACAATAAACAGCTAAAGGGAGAGGGGAAGATAGAGAGACTCTGTTTTAGATTTATTACATTTTAGTCCAATGCAATCCGATAAAGTAGGAAAAAATAAGGTCAGCCAACATACGCTTATCTACAAAATCTCCACAATTCCAGCTTTCTCTTTGCCAATTCCCAATGAATGCAGCAAAGACGACAGAGATTTAACTTACATACAGTACATGGCATGCATAATTTGAGATTGGAGAAAGCAGAGAAAGTTATCTTTGGCAGAATCAAGAGTATGCTAAAGGACTTTCACCGGAGGTTACAAAGAACAGCTTACGTTTTCAATACCACATTCAATTTACATTATTTTAACCTTTGTTGCCTTCAGCCTGTTGCTAAATAAATACCAACTCGTAGCCAGAATTAGCTAGTGTGTTTTAAAGTCCGATCGGCACTTGCCTGTGGTTTGCTCGTACGCTGTTGTAACCCAGAAAGAGGATTGCTATTTAGAAACACGCATCTTGCCTGTTTCAACGAGATAGGGAAGCATATTAGTCCCTCAAGTGTGGATCAGGCTCGGAGAAAGCAGTTGAAGTTGAGAACGCTACCATCTTCGCATGTACATTCTGTAGAAGAAAGACGTCTTACACTTCAAGAAAGCCTTTTCCTTAAACCGAGCTCTTCTCTTCATAGATCTTGTGAGACACATGTACACAGAGTTGCACATGGAAGCGCATTACGAATGTAGGAGACAGGAAGCGCTCTTTCTCACATATGGGCAAGAATAGATGGAGAAATTCAGAGAAAATGGCAGCCTATATTTCTTCCCCAATCTTCCCCCGTCTACTGCCCTCCTTTTTCTCAACAACCGACTAAACTGATATCGTCTCTTCTGAAGGGAAGGAGCGGTCTTTTCAAAAGATGGATTCACTCATTTTCCTCTGCCCGCTACATTCCAGGAGTGCTTCCAGGAGCCCGTCTACAAGGATTTATTAGACATTTAACTCTAAGGCCAAATGGTGAAAGCAAGCTGAAATACGTACAGATATTTGAGCAATTACATTCAAAGGCTGCTTTCAAGTGTATTGGATCCTTGGAAGCAAATGAAATTCCTTCGTCCCACCATATTCTGCAAAATTCATCGTATTTTCGTTTTCATGCTTTCATGCCAATTTATGAAGTCGCCAAGATTTTTTGCAGTTGTACAACTAATGCAAATGAATTTTTTTGCATGACGGAGAAAGAAGCGAAAGTTTGCAAGTAGAACAGTCGCAATGATCAGATACAGTGGTAGAGTATCACTGACAGTTTCCGTATTTTCAGTGTACATCCTCCTTAAGCTCATCTACCATATCGCAAAAGTTGAAAATTGGATTGCGAAATGGTGTACCACACACGCATTAGCATTGTGAAAGCTGGAGTGAAAGCTGCCAGGACTTTATCTTTAATCTGCTTGAAACATTCATTTCATTTTTATGAAATCTGGGAAAGCAGGATTTGCAAATTTTAAAACATTATTCGTGTAATCTTCATCCTGACGGAAGAATAGTTACGGATTGAGGACAATCCAACATTAATGAAGCGTGAAGCTTTTTCAAGTTTATATTAAAATGAGAAGAAACATTAGGAGAAGCATAGCGGAAGGGGTAAAAATTCTAGAAAAGAAAGCTGGAGAGAAAGCACGAGAGAGTACGGATGATTAGCTTTGAAGATTGGAGGACGAAAGCGATAAGGAGAAAGTAAAACGAGATTTGTGGAAGAATTGTGGACAAGTGAAGGGAATAAGTAAAATCGGAAAGACAAGATCTAAAAAGAGGACTTGGAGGATGAAAAAGAAAAGGAAGAATGAATCAGACTGAGGAGAAAATGAATAAGGGATGAGGGAAACGCTAAATCCGAGAGACAGAGGAGAAAGGAGGAGAAAGTAAAAAGGTTGCTCCATAAGGACTAGGGATTGAAAGCATTGACTCTTAATTCTCTGGTATCTCCGGTTACAAAGATTGGCACACATAACTGGATTCAAGAAAAACTGCAATCCCACTTTCGGTATTCTCCTCTGCGAGTGTGGAGAAAGCAAACGTAGAAAAACCGAGAGAGAAACTGAAACCGAGAAGGTGTACAACTGAATCCTCTGACTCGTTCCTCCTTCGTAAAGTGACTCTTCCAGTAGAAGAAAGCCTTTCCTTGTTTATTATCCTTTCACCTTGGAAGAACCTGTAGCGGTAGTGGTGGTGGTGGGAGCTAATAGAAGGGTTAGTTTGTTCGTCATTCAAAGGCTTTTGTTGTTGCAAAGAGAAAATTGCGAAAGGATTTCTCTTCAAACTCTAACCTGGCTGCTGCTCCCTGTACTTCTCAAGTTTCTCCCTATCATTCCACCCTTGTCTCTTCTCCTTCAAATATATAATGTTTCTTTTATTTCAATCTCGTTTATTTCCACGCTCCTCCAAACTTCCACAGCTTCTTGCGAAAACTAATGACGCAGAGCACGTGAAGGAAAAAAGAGAATTATACCAACTGATTGTGTAAAGGAATTTACGAAATCTTCTCCAAAATTGAAAGCATCTGGCAAAGCAAAACCATGTACAGCTGCCAATCTAAACGAATACCAGGAAACCCTTTGTTTTTTTTTTAAATTAGAGAAATCCTTTTCAATTACTTAACAAACCGTCATTAACCAAGCGGGAGTAGACAGACAGTAGAATTAATCCTGCATAAATTTGAACACGCTTGAGGCTATGAGATTCACCTAAAGCTCTTGCTTTCTCTATGCTTTCTCTACACGTTAAAGTATCGCTTTTTTGGCTTCGGAGCAGAAGAAGAAGATCGTTTCCTGGATGATGATTATATGTTCGAGTGCTTTCTCCGGAGCCGAAATCAATAGATTTATTTGGCTCTAGTAAGGATTTCAAGGCAAAGTTTAGTGGCTATATCATCGGCTTAAGGCTTTGAGGATACTTGCATCATTTGGCAAAGAATTGATTCTCTTTTTCTCCGCCTTCGTTGTAAGCAATATCGTATTCTCTCCTCCTGGTGCTAGTTTCTTTAAATAAACTCAAACGGCAGATAAAGAAAGCATTAGGGCTCAAGGGCAAAAGAAGACGTGAAAGCAAGCGTGTATTGTGCAGAACTAAACTGTAAAAAATCACACAATAACACAAGGAAAACAGAGCTTCAGCGTGTGCATATGGTAGAGGATTTGCAAAATGTTTTGCGAAATGTTTTGCGCGTGTAAAAATGTTTTGATTTGTGTCATTTTAGAGTTTGTAAAGTCTTTCTTTGAAAATAAGGCCAAAAAGTAGTAAAAGACAAACTATTTTCATTTACACAAGATTTACTTTCTTCGTGTAGTTGTTACTATCTCATTGTTCTCTAGTACTAAGCGGAATGAGCTATAATTGTGTGTGGGCTTGTTTGACTGTCTGACGCCTGCCTTTCTCCTTTGTATCGTAGATGGAGGAGAAAGTGTTTTATTATTTTAGGGTGGCGTGTGAAACATTACGGATTGTTTTTATGGGTAGTTGTGGTGGCTTGGCTTTGTGGTGGTAGAAAAGAGAGAAATAAAATACACAAAGAAGAGAGAGAGAGAGACTGGGAGAGGAAGAAGAGCTGAAGCTCAAGGAGTAAAAGAGTATTGTTTAAATGAATTACCCAATACATGTAGAGATTCTTTGTTTCTCTTTGCAGAATTATTGCGAAAGGAGCAAGTGGAGGACGTGGGGCTGAAAGTAATCAAATGACTTCACATGGATCCATTGTAAAGCTTGCATTGTACCTAAAGAAGAATGAGAAAATATATATTCTTGTCGGACAGGAGGGAGCATCTGTTTGTGAGCAGGTACGTGAAGAGAATAAAGATATTAGATAACTTCCGTAATTAAATCCAGTATGGACACGGAGAGGATGGAGCAGAAGAACGAGGATCTAACGACACACGAGGGAAAGCAGATTTCTCCGACCGCAAGTCATCCGCACAGATTTTATGTCTGCCAAAATTACTCTCTTGTGGCTGGTGGACATTGAATCCTTAAGATTCTATATGATACATTTAAATTTGCAAAATTTTGCGAGTATCCTTTATTAAACTTAAAGGATTTTCATTGCTTATTAATTGCGGACGTGTGTTGCATTTAATGCTGGGGATACCTTATGGATGGCATAAATTGGTTCCTGGATTGCATACCTAAGCATTGTGGATTTGAATTCCAGAACGTCACGTTGCCGCCTAAGATGCAAGAAGTGTGTGGTAACCTTGGAGCTAATGGATCCAACGTCGGCAAAGCTATTCGGGAGACAGCTTACCAGGAGCTCTACCATTTGAACAATTTACTTGGAGGAGGAGGCGGTGGTGGGGGAGGAACGTTTGTTTGGAAAGTAAGTACGAGTTAATGAGATTTGTGTCTGTAATTGTTCTCGTTTCGTATATTTACGTGCATAGAAGTAGCGTTACGAGATAACGCTGTGAGTGCCTTCGATCCTCAAATAGAAAGTAACTGTGGCGATTACTGAATCGAACGACTGCGGTGAAAGCTACAAATCTGGAAGACGCCCGAAATATTGGCACTCATCCGTGCCAAAGAATTGGAGAAAGTTATTATTTAAGCTATTTGAAATTCAAAATCCACGGGCGTCTAATATACAATTTTGGAAAAATGTCTAAATGTAGCCTCAAAAAATATGGCAGTGAAAGTTAATATTTGAGTGTAGAAAAAATGGTGAAAGCCATCTTTTGTGCTGGTGTTTTAGACGAATCTCCTCGTTTCCCTGCTTTCTCCATTAGTCGAAGAGAAGATGAGAGAAAAGCGCAGATTCCCTGAACAGAATTCTAGGGTAGGAGCTGGCAAGATGCATGAAGAAAGCGAATGGTTTTTTGCCAAAACGAGGAATGATTAGACTTGGATTGGAATGACTGATGTGAGCGGGGATGGGGAAAGAATAGAAGGGAATTTGACTCGACTCTAGTCTATACTCCATGGATGGGTTTCAAAAACGATTCGTTTTTGCGGGAATCAAGGGCAGCTAGTAGAGCCAGTAGAGCGTAGTCAGTAGAAGAGAAAGTACGGATGCTGTTGGGGAAGAGATGTAGTACACCGCTGACAGCAACTTGTGAATAGAAGAAGAAATGGAAGAGATTCGGTGAGATGGAGAAGGTTATCCTTGTGTGAAAGTTTTTCTTGTGAGAAGGAGTAGGAGGGAGGATGATCGGTCCTCTGAAAAAGAAGATAGAGATGACGAAATCGATATCCATTAGAATTACTAATGCACTACCGTTTGTAGAAGTTTTGTACGGCCAGCAGGGCGCTTACACGGTAAAGGGTAAGCGGGTGAAAGTGGGATACAACGTGCCAGAGCATGGAGTGAAAGTTAGGGGAGAAAGAAGAGAAAGTCCTGAACTGGAGCTGGATATATGTTTGGAGGAGAGAAAAAGCGGTGAAAGCGGTGAAAGTAGAACGGGGAGTGAAACACGGGAATTTATGTATGCTATGCGGTGTAAGGAGACGATGAGAAATTTGGCATGCTTTCTCTTCCCAATACTACCCAAACCTTAGCTCTTCTCTTAGGATTTTCTCTCGCATACTAACCCTGGTGTTCTCCCAAATACACCTATGGCGGATAGATTTAGATTCAAATACAGATGCTATTAGCAGCAAGTAGTAGGAATTAGGGACTGTAACCCTCTCTACATGTCAAGCAGCATGTAGAATTTGTGAAATGTTGTACATAGGCTTTAGTTACTGTAGAAGGTGCGAGCTTTAGGATTCATTTGAACAGTCATGAACAGAAACTGACTACCGCGTGTGGAAGAGATGAATTATTTAAATCTGCAAATAAATGCAAGGCTTGTAAAGCATGCATGAGTTGGGGCATTATGTATTTGATGATATCGATGCCTGTATGCCATTTATCTCAGAGCTTGAGCGAAGGGAGAGAGTGGTAAATAGAGGACTTTCCCCGGAATGGAGAAAGTACTACTTGTTTTGTCCAAGGCAGTGCAGTAGCGGGTTTAATGCATTATTTTATCAAGGTTACTGGAGAAAGTAGGAAGAGAAATGAGGAGAAAGGACGGGTGTAGACAGGAGGACTTGTCCTACTATGCGGAATATGTAGGAGAGATGAACGTGTGATGTATGCATTTTAGTGGATCGATAGAATATTATACATGTGAACTGTTATACTGCTTCCTTCAGCTTTCTCCGGAATAAATTCTAATGCCCGAGCATAGAAATTTCATTCAAGTTTCAAGGTTCCGTCATGATGAAGATTCATGAAGGATACATTTATGCTTTCCGGAAATATTACATAGTCCGCTTCGTTTAAGAAATTTGCCAAGTGGATCCTATGGAAGATTTCAAATGTTTTCGGAAATACTCTTTTAAAGTTGCTTCTAATATCGGGCTTCAAGTTTTGTAGCAGAATGGCTACAGGACTCACTCTTTAGACTATTTGAAGGGGAAACAGTTGCAGTGCTAAAGCAAATTATAAGAACTACCATCAAGTTACTACGTGACGTTGGCCGAAAAAACTTTTGATATCTCCTACCTGAAATAATGAGGATGCCAGTAGTATATACGTATCTGCACTCAATTAGCTGAACATTTATACTTCCTTTGAAGCGGGCTTGATTACGAAAAGTAAGTGAAGTAGCTGGAAAAACTCTTGTTAGGGAACCAACCTTTCAAATGCCTACAATATGTATCCCACGTATGTTTTTCAAGGTAGCCGAAAACTTGAAACATTTTACATACACTGTAGATAAAAAATAGGGCATCTTGAACCGCTTGTGAAGTTAGCCGAAATTTTGTTCTTGTGAGCTTGGCCGTAAATATGTAAGTCTCATTTGTACATGGAGGTTGCGGAAGTGAGATATCTACATGTATTCTAGAAACTAGCACATACAAGAGACCTTGAGCAGTTGTATAATATTTTGCATAACCTTCAAAGCAAAAGTTGTGCGGCTGGAAATACCTAGCATCCCCTGTCGGTACACAGTTGTAAAAAGTTTGTTTATCGTATAGAATACTAGAAACCCTGAAATTCCGAGTCGAGAGATCAAGAGTGAGGAATTTATTACAAGCTTCCCTGCAGACATAAAGAAAAATATGGGATTGGATGATTGGATTGCCCGACTTTTTAAAATACAAGTTAGCGGAACATGTCAGAAGGGGCTGAAGGTAAACGAAGAAGAATTGCTTCTTACAAGGAAACCGCGAGAGTAAAAAATGCACATAATATGCGAATATTTTTTCTCCATTTCCATTAAAATCCCCATGGTGTATTGTTTCCTATGATTGGAAAACACTATAGAATCACTCAGCTTGATGGTTTCAAGTAGCTGACGGCTGTCAGGGAGTACGTATAGCAAACTGGAGCATATACCACAAGAGAAAGTCTGAAGCACTATGATTTTTTTTCTTTTATCTTCCATCTGACCTTGACTTCACGCTAAAAGTTTTTTGCCTCTAGCATTGATTTGTTGTTGAAGAGAAAGGATGGGTTTGGTTTTGTCTGGTGAAAGTAGGATGGAGAAAGTGAGTGAAAGTAGTAAAATAGTTTTGAAAAATGATTTCTCCTCCCACCCTCACCATTTGTAGCCCACTAATGATTGGCATTGCTAAGGTTTGGTTCATTATAATAGACTCAATGCTTCCTGTATCGGTATCACTCATTTGAGTTAGTAAAAGCAGCAGATGCTTTGATCTATCTAGTTTTCCAAAACCAGGAAATTCAATACTGGAAGCAGAGCTCATATTTATCTCTCTTGGGTTTCCAATAGAATAATAGAAAGCGTAGGTAGAATCTTGGAAAAGGAGGAGCACCAGCTTTCTCCTTGGTGTGCTCAATCAATGAGAAATGAGAGATCCAAGAAGAAAATCGGAGAAAGTTTGATGCGGAGAACGAGATGGAATGCATTTAATTTTCACAAAAGGGTTTCTCGCAAATAAATGGGAGTGGCGTGAGGGTTTGGGAAGAAAACCGCTCGCTTAAATGGATGACAGAATAATTTATGAGTTTGTTGCACGATTTAGGATGAAATGTATGTATGAAATGGATTCTGATTCTTTGCACTTTCTCTGACTGTCTGTCACTTTCTCCCCCTCTTTTAGATGGATGGGAAGACTCCAGTACCGTTGGTGATAGCCGGTGGAGGAGGAGGATTGGCCTATAATGCATCAATAAAATATTTACCATCCGCCAAAGGATTCAACATCTCACTGGACCCACAGTCTGGATCCACTCAACAAAACGGAGCCGGTAAGAGAAATTGCAAGAAATTCCTTAGATTGTTTCCTGATTTATGTTCAAGGTTATAGCAAGGAAGTACGAGGTTAAAGTGAAATATACGAGGAAGTAGAAATGGGAAAGAGGTATTGAATTTTAGAATTGAATTTCTTCAGGTGGCGGAGGAGGATGGCGAGGACCGATTGTCCGATTGAATATCGATGGCCTTGCGGCCATGTCGAAACGTTTGGGTACGATGAAAGATAGATTTACGGGGGATGAGAACGCTACAATGTGGACTTCGGCTGGAATCTCCGTCGTCGACGGAGGTGGTACCGGAGGACTTCCATGCATTGAATCCGTGCAATGGGGAGCTGAAGGAGGATTCGGCGGTGGCGGTGGTGGTTGCACAGCTGGCGGTGGCGGCGGCGGTTATGTCGGTAAGTGAGCATTTAATGATTTTCAAGAGAGACCCTTTTAAGATTGTCTTCAGTGGTTGCCCCTATATGAGGTGAAAGTTGCTCAAGTTCGTGGTGGGAAATGGGTTGTTTATCCGCGTGGGTGAAAGTTCATGGCAAACGAAAAATGTAGGTGGATAGGGAAACTTTGCAAATTAAGTGTACAGGTGGAGAAAGTCCATCAAGAATCCATCAGATATGTTAGAAAAAGTCTATAGGTTTGGAGAGAAGGTCCTGAAGAATCAAAACTGCAAGTGAAAGCGCCCCCTTTGGCTGTCCAAAATATAGAATACACTTTTAGATGAACACGTAAATGTAATACAGAATACCCTTCAGTACAGCAATATGCTTGGGGAAGAAAGTCCTTAAAAGAAGCCACAAAAAGGCCCTTTAGAAAAATCAAATCTAGAATTGCTAAGAAAGTGGTCAAAGCTAAATTGAAAACATTCAGCAACTCAAGCTAGCTTTCACCAGCTCAAAAACTTTTCGCAAAAAAACCTAAGAGAATATACGATAAGGACAGCTGGTAAAATACGGAGAAAGCGGAGAAAGCAACAAGGTTTCGATAGGTCAATGAGAGTTGTTCCCAGGCCTTGTTGAAAATACGGGGAAGAAGAAAGTTTATAATGACGGGAAAGAGTTGAGCTGAATGGATAGGAGAAAAATAAGATGAAAAAAGGAAGCGGAAGCAAACGCCCATCAGGATTTTCCTCCATTGAAGACTGAATCCCCGAATTACTTGATTTACTCCGTCTTAGCTTCGGATTTTCGGAAAGTCCGAGCAGAGCTCAACAAGATCATACTTGTATAAAAAACTCAGAGCTGGTACACTTGTGAGCAAATCCCCGGGAAGAAGGCGTGAGTAATTGTGTGTATGCTTATACACTTTTGGTTTCCGGTGTGAGGGAGACGAAATGGAAAAAGTTTTTTCATTACGTTCAATTACTTTATGGGGGCAGCGCGGGAAGAAGATTGGGATTCTTTGAATCCAGTCCAAGGGTGAAATGAGTTATTTACACTCCTTTCAACGATCCAAATTCAAGAGTCTACACATCTTGACGATTAATGAACCCCGTAATTCCTCTCGCTTCTTTCACTACTCCAAGCCCAAGATGAGCTACGAGCTTGCGAAGCCGGTTTCACTCCTCGTTAACAAGCTGTCTAAAACAGCATGCTCCAGACTTACTTGGCTCTCAGTATTCTGTACATAATCCTGCTCCTGATCCCTGGGAGAAAACCCGGGAGCTTATGTTCAAAAACTGTTGAGTGAAGGAAGAGGTCACGTCATAGCTATGGCAAATACCCGGGTCGCAACGGATTATGCTGGAGAGAGAAGAAAAGGAGGATTTTTTCAAGCTTGTGTGGGGATGAATACGAAATGTTTTCCAACAATAATCATCTTAGGGAAATGCAGAAAGTTGAGCCACAAAAGAATATTCCGCTTGGTGTGAAATCCTTCAAGTTTTTTCACTTTTTTTGTTACCCGTATCCTTAAAATATTCCACTCTGCAAACCAAACCGCCGTCCATCCATGAATCCTTATCATTTTTCATGTCATACCCGGCTATTCAAATCAACGTTCTGGCTGGGGGAAACATGTGCATATGGCAAGTGCCGCAGACAAGGATCTTCCAGGGAATCCTCTTAACGAGAAGACTTCCACATTGGCAGGAGGCTGTTGAGAGAAAGTGAAAACCCGGGATGATTCACATATTCCAACACGCCTTCTTTAGGTCATGCTGCGGGTACATGTATGACAGCGTGCAGACGGCAGGTCATTTTGGGTTCTAGGTAAAGTCTACGGGAGAAGAAACTTACTCTGAGCATATCATAGAGGGAACGGAAGGGGGCCATAGCCCGCTTTAAAATGAATAAGAGAGTGAAAGTAGCGGTTTTTAGTTTAGCCGGAAAAGGAATTGAAACATAAAAGTTTTCACGGACTTTCTCCTGGATTTTGCGAAATCAATGGGAAGAGCGAAGCGGTATTCTTTGTATAAATTTTCAAACAGAAGTAGAGAGAGAGAGAGAGAGAGAGAGAGAGAGAGAGAGAGAGAGAGAGAGAGAGAGAGAGAGAGAGCTTACACAAGAGAGGGAGGATGGGAAAAGGTGTGCGTGACCCAGGTGAACAAGAGATTCAAGTATCACCTTCGGAGACTTGAAAAGCTAGTAGGCTTCTGCTATTCTACAATTTTAGCTGGCTATCCTGCTTGCATCTTCTTCACGAGTTATTAACTCGGGTAAAATGGAATAGGTCGGAGGGAATTTTAATGGAGTGCGTTTCCTGAGGAATGCAAAAAATTCTCTCATGTTCATTCCCACTGCATGTACACTGAACGTTATATGAAGAGGCCCGCCGGCTAACGATCTGAGTGATTTAGCTCTTGTTCAGGTCGGATTGTGTAGAATTTCTCCAAAAGGCTGGAACTGTGAAAAGAGTAATGTATAGCTGAGATCAGTTCTAGGAAAATCTTTCACGAAAAGGAAGGAGCTAGTGCCGGAGAAAGTTGGAGAAAGTCGAGTCAGGAGCAGACGAGGAAAGTTTTTTTTACAACTGTCGTCGTCAAGTTGAAAAATGTGTGAAAAAGAAACGTTTCGCCTCACATATCAATACATTTCAATCGATTATAAAACGTGCTCAGCTAAATGTTTCTTTTTCAACTTTCTCTCTCCTTCCCCTCACTTCCGTATGAGGATAAAGGAAGAATCGGATGAAGATGTGGGTTATTCGGATGGTTTGGAATGGAGTGGTTTATCAGAATTTGGTGGTTGCGTGGCTTCTATATAGATTATTTTTGAATCTCTCGTCCGGGTTTCCGTCTCCAGGGGAAACGGCCGAATAGTAGCATGTGAAGAGCTCCATCCTGACTGAATATACAGGTGGCGTATTGATGTGGATGAATCTTTTTCAGTCTGATATTCAAAGCACTCTTGAAATTTTTGAGGACGAGCAAGAATGGTCTCAAAGAGAAAGCTCTGCGGTGAAAGCAACAGTGCCTGAAGTACAGGAGGTGAGACGGAAAAAGATAGTAGCTGGGTATCAGGAATACCCAAAGGATTTCCGGGTTTGTGAATGAAAGGAATAGAAAGTAGAACGTACTACGTAGGTACTTTTGATTCGTTTCAATCTTTTGTTATGAATGGCTACGTAAAAGGAATTCAAGGGGCTTGTTTTACTATCTGAATTTACTACAAAGGGGGATGTGGGTGTGGGTGGGGATAGGAACAGAGGATATGTGCGGTAGGAATCCATGTGGGTGAAAATTAATTCTTTGGGGATTATGCATAAATTCATTTGAAACTTGTCACAGACGCTTGAATGAATTTCCTCCAAAAAGTTTTCAATAGAATTAAGGGTGCAGAAATAACGTGTGGAAAGCTCAAGGAGAAAGTTTCATGATTAATTTTATCTTTTATTCAAAGGTGGAAATGCTCATAGCGGAGTCCAATCCAATGGAGAAGGGGGCTATTCATACGTTACTAAAGGTAAGATATTGCTTGGAGTGTGCTTCCATTTAATACAATTTTTAAATTAATGCGCTAAGGGATAAGCTGCAAGGTATGTGTGGAAATGGGGAGAGGGAGAACGCAACCAATACGGAAATTGTAAAGATGACTGTCTTAGTTTAGCATAAATGGTTAAAACTCCTAGGAGAAAGTCAGTACTATGGGCTTTTGAAAAATCGTCATAACCTATGTGATTTCTTGACCAACTTTTATAACAAAACACCTTAGCAAGTCTACTTTCGAAACATTTTTAAAATTGATATGCAACTGCCCTACCATACATCGAGGTTAGGGTAAATCTAGGTTAGAATGTACAGCTGGACAAACTCCATGACAACTATCTCATGCGGAGCCTTCATGGAAGCACTTTCCATAAACGACGTTGAGATATGTACTTCAGTATTTAAAATTAGCTTCTACATATAAATCTGGCTTACGTATTTGTCAGTGTTTAACGCCAATATTAAAACTGGGTTTCAAAAAATATTCATGCCGTTATCATGGTTTTCTAGGTGCACTTCATGCGTCTATGGAAGCTTATGGCTACGGCCACGATGGGCAAGGATCTGTTGTAATTATTCCGTCATTGGAGAAAGCATGCGGATGCGATTACCACTGTGTACTTTTGGACGATATCCATCCGAATCCAGCTTGTGTTTGCCCTGAAAATAATATTTTAACGGGAGATGGAAAAACTTGTGTTGGTAAGCAAAATCTAAATGTTTTTGAGAATCTAATTTGACTTCACATATTCTATCGGTATGAGTTCAAAAACACAGATGGCTCTGCCACGTCAGCTATGCATTAATCAAGTCTCGCTAACTGCGCGTTTAAAATTTGAATGGTGCTATCGATTAGTCATAAAACAATACACATTGTAGTATCCGTGTTTCGTGAAATAAGCTTGAAGCAACCTCCTGCGAATGGTCAAAAAATTCCCATATTATTCACTCGTAAGAACTGCTTTACCATAGTTCTGTTGACATTGCCCTTGCGTATCCAGAAAGCATACTTGGTGAAAGTAAGGACCAGTTTTTTTAACCAAGGACTGACTGGCACATAAATTACATCAGCACAAGAAGTAGTAACAGGAGTGTCGCGCTACACAATAAAAAGCTGGGATCACAAGGATGGATCCCGCTGATTCAAAGAGCCTCTAAACTCGGCTGACTGCTGAGAAAATCAAAAACAGAGGAGACAAGCAGATTATGCACAAAGGCACAAATAGAGAGTGAAAAAAGCTCCAGATTAATTTCTTGGAAAGTGAAGATTGGATTTCCGCATTCCCTCCACACACGCATATTGCCAGACAACTTTCCTTTTTGCAATTATAAGGAGTGATTTTCTTGGATTTTTCCTTCGATAAAGTCTCGAGCTATAATCAAATCAAACAAAGCGAGTTTGCTTCTAATATAAGCTAAAGTTTGTTACGATAGATTCAAAGTACGTTTAGAATCTCGGCGCTTACAAAGTATTGTAGTATTGTATAGGAAATGAGGGAAGATGAAGATTTTTTCTAGAAGCTCTACGCAAATATAAACTAACACGACATTATAGACTTGCATTTAGCCCCCCACACGAACCAAAGAGGAGCTTTTGACGAAGAGCGCAGTAGTTTATTTTAAGCCGGTAGAGTGAGTATCCTAGGAGAAAGTAGAGAGAAAGCAGAAGAGTGTATGAATATTTTCCAAGAAAGGAAAATATATTGAATTTTTCCTGAAAAAGGCTATCTGAACGTGTTGTGAAAGCGTAGTGCGTGTCGTCGGTAAGATATATAAGCGTTTTTTTCAAAACGCCTTCAAAGCTCGTTCCGAAAATTCAATTTACTTTTTTTCAAGTGGATAAAAGAATTTTGCATCCTTACTTTCCACCTATTAGCTCGCCTCTTCCCTCTTACGCTTTCAAGTGTGTTTGCAGAGGATGAGATAAGTTAGAGTTGAATAATGATGTAGGAAAATCCGGGAGAAAGTCCTTACAAAATTGAAAGAGTGTGTCAAAGGTGGATATTAACTTGTCATGGAACATGAAAGACAGTGACACAAAGAAGAAACACAGCGAGAAAAAACAAGGAACTGACTCAGTTTTGTAGGGAAATAGGTGAAGAAATCAAAGAGAAATCTTATGCAACTAGAGTGTATACTTTTAATATGCGGGGTAGTATAGGCTGTACATGCATTTAGATTAAGGAAAATTCAGTTTTACGGTAAAACTTTTACCAAGAATAAACTATCAAATTGGAACAGCAACATATGAGCAGAGAAAGTATAGCATCAAACGCTTTACATAGCGGAGAAAGCAGTAGAAGTTGTGAAAAAATTAGTACAACAGCAGTCTTTGAGCACAGAATCCCTTCTTAGAGCGACGACCAGACTATAGCATTTGAAAATCTGGACGAAATAAAGTTCTATCGAAACCTTGTTTTGAGCAAACTCATGAGAGACCATGATAGGAGAAAGGATGATTAAGCTGGTAATTGTGCCTATCAATCAGAGTCAGAGGATGGTATGTGATGTATATAATAGCTCATGCAATGGTACAAGCTGCGATGCTAGATGCTATGCTGGCTTAGCAGTGAAAAAAGGTCGGAGAAAGTGGAGAAAGTTGCGAGATTTTCCCACAAAGAGCACCATAAGAGTGCAAGATCCCTTGGAGATTCGTTAAACTGAGAAGCTGGAAACGTGTGAGAAAGCGTTACGGATATGAATATGGATGAACGTAATGGGAGGAATGAAGATGACTGTTACGGGTGAGGAGAAAATGGAGAAAGTTAGCCAAAGGTTAACGGTATATATGGTATCGGAGGTCGTGTAGCCAATAAGATGTAGTAGATAACGGCTGGAGAAAGTCTCGAGAGGAAGGGAGCAGAGGAAGCTGATCGTAGAACATGATTTATTTTTTGGTACAATCTGCTAACGATTATTAAATGCAGGAGGCTTTTTACTCCAACGTGATAGATTCCTCCATTATAACGGATGTTGATATATTTTAGCCCAGGCCAAGAGATCCTTCAATTTCCATAGCCTCTATAGTATCAACCACGTAGCCAAGAATTCCGATAGAGAGATCTCCATGATCAATTCGAGGGAAGGGAGCAGAGTACTGGGATCTGCAGTAGAAAACCAGCAGAGAAAGTAGGAGAAAGCTCAGAAGAAAAGTGATTTATTGGTTTCGTAAAGGTCGAAGTGGGAAGTGATTGGTTGAATTTATGAGGATGGGATGTATATTCTCCCTTTGGGAGAGAGAGCATGGGGTTGGGGGATAAACCAGAGGCAAGGAAAATGTTAAGAGAAATTCCCAAGATGGAGGCAAAGGCATGACAAGTTGATAAAATCATACAATAATGAGGATAATGGGTTATTGAGGGCATGTTCTGGGGAAGAAATACATTTACAACTTTTAAAATTTCTATAATAGCTAAAATACAAAGCTATATGCCATACTCGTACCTGGAGAAAGTATAGGAGAAAGTTGAGAGAAGAAATCATTCTACTTCCATAACCGTCATGCTTGCTATGCATACGTGGATATTTAATTGCATTCCTGCAATTACCGTTGAGAGGAACTGAGAGCATACCATTAGCGTTCCATTTCCTCAGAATTACTAGATCACAACCCGAGATGAGTACCGTAAAAGCTGGGTGGAGAAAGCGTGGAGTGTACTAAGAATGCCGTGAATTTCCAGATTCCAGACTCAACATGTTTTGGGACGCTTTACTTAGCGTTATAAAGTCACGATTCGTTGTTAAACATTAATTGTAACTTCGCAAAGCGACTCTCATTACTTTATTGAATATGTGATTTAAAATTTTCTAAATAAAACTTTTAATTATAACTGTTTATTATTCCAGGACGAGAAGTTACTTTCCCGCTTCCATACATGATCGCATTAATACTGGCCTGCCTAGTGATATTTGCATCAGTGGGTCTCTTGTGCATCTGTTTGTGTAAGTTTTGAATTTTGAATTTCAAATCGACAAAAGTCTACAACATAAAACCTTCCAGAAGTATTTCAAACTCAGGAGCAATCCGTTGGAACTAGGAATCCAAAAGCGTAAAACGATGGATCTTGAATGAAGCTGGATTATAAACATTTAAATCTTTGGGAGAAAGCGAGCAGGAGAAAGTATAAATCATTATAATGATTCCGTGGGAAAGGGCTTCTCGGTTATTTAAAATTGAAAAAGGCTTGAAAGCAATCTTTTGATATATCGGTGAAAGTATTCTTTGATGTATCGGAGAAAGTAGACAAATTATTTGTGGTCCTAGGTTTGACATTCCCTACGGGATGCTAAAGTTGTTGGTAAATATGATAGAAGTGAAGTTGAAAGTAAAAGCGTAATGATTATTTACAGACAATCGATATCAAAGGCAAAAGGTTGCTCTTCTAAGAAGGAAAATGCTCGGAGGTCCTGAGCTACAGTTGAGCAGATTGCGGGCACAATCTGGTCCAAACGGTGTACTCACAGAATACAATCCTAATTACGAATTTGGAGGAGAAACTTACAACCTAACTGACCTCAAGGAGATACCCCGCGAGAATCTACAACTTGTCAAGTAAGTACTTCACAGTGTCCCCACTACTTTTCTTTACATTGGTGTTCAGCTGTGTTTAGATTTACAGCCAAGGGCAATGTTCGAAAAAAGGAGTGTGACAGCTAATGGAGAAAGTTGAACTCGAATAAGTTCAAACAAGTTTGCAAAACATACACCAGCCATCTCTCGATGCCGCCCAAGGTATTTCAAAGCGTTAGAACAAGACAAAAACAGACAAACCATGATTCAGGATTAGCAATATATGTATGTAGCTCAACCACTGTTGCACAAGAAAGAAATATCTCCTACCGCGCTCTCATTCTGCTTTCTAAAAGGACGCAAAATGGACGATAAATATTTGCACAAGATTTTAAGCTACTTTCACCATAACCACGTAAATTCGGAGAAAGTTCTGTAAATCAGGAAAAGTCCGAGAGAAAGCAAGTATATTGCAGCGGCTTATGAAGTGAAAAATATTCAAAGTATCACTCATCCAAGCTCATCCCGAATCTTAGCCAGGCTGCGCAATTGCCCTTTGTCTCTCAGAGCCCAGTAGGAATAATTTGTTGAAAATCTAAGGACTCAGGTAAAAATAAAGTTTCTTCAACTTTCCCCGAGTTGAATGGAAAGTATATATAATGTTGTGGGGTAAAAGTTTTACCGAGTTTCAAAATTGAAACTAGCGGGATAGAGAGGAATCATTGTAAAACATTTACACGTGTGGAACGTGGCATGGTGTAACCCTAGCTTCGGTAGAATTGTTTGATCTTGAAGAGGCCAACGTTTACCATGAAGTACTTCCGAGAAATTTATCGAAACTGAAAACGATGTGAGGACTGTGTGAAATACAGCACAAAGAAAGCAAACTTGAGAGCACAAAATGGAGAGAGAAATGTAATATATTTCACCTGGTTGACAAATTCTGAGTTGCTGTGTAATAATAAACCGGGATTCTAGACTTAACCTCTTTGAAGAGAGACTAGACAAGGACGTGAGGGAATAGAAAGGTGAAATCTTGTTAGTCTGTAGCAGGTGGTAAGATTTCTTTGGAGGCAGAAGAATTTTGCTTCAAGTGCTTCTGCCAAGTGTAACGCAGGTGAGAGTTGGAGAAAGTAGAAGAAAGAGAATTGTAATGCGAAAGAAGATAAGGGGTTGGATGCAGGAGATGGATTCAGGAGGTAAAATAGATGTCATGATCAAGGTGAAAATGGGGTGGAGATTTGCTCCTGTCACATTACGCAAATTGCTTGCACGTCTACCAATCTGGGAATGAGTGAAAGGCAGTAAAAGTTTTATCACAATACTTTCTCCCTTGTCTCTTCGACCCCGAAATACGTTAACAGCTCGAAGAAAGGAGAAGAGTGCTCATAGCTATATGCTATTTTTCGAAAAAGAACAACTTTCACCAGGAGAAAGCAGTGGTTAATGCATAACTGGAGGGAAAGTACGTTACACCTTGTTTTAGTATACGACTTCACACTATTTGCTCCCTACAAATGTGCCTTTCTGCATCTAGTAAGGATTGATAGCCATGAGAGGGCATTTTGCTAACGCCAGCAGCTAAAATACTTTTGCAGTCCTTAAGTTCTAGAGGTAATTTCTAAAACGAGGAGGTCGTAAAACTAGGAAATGAACATGTTTTTCTCTTTGAAAAAATTCCTGGAGGCGTAATATTACCCATCCTCCTCCGCTCATAAATGACATGTTGGAAGTGGCTAGGATGGAAAGGGTAGGAGGAAGACAGCGTGAAAGGTTTATGAAGAAAATTGAGGGTTTCCGACCCGTGTGATTCTCGTTTGTACTGAAAGTGAATAGTTGATGAAAAAGGGTAGAATGAAAAGTGTTGTACAAATGTAAAAGTGAAAGCAACTGTGAGATAGTGAAAGTTGAGTACAACTCTTGAGGAATTATTTAGCTCCCTGAGCTCCCCGTTCTTCTCCGTTTGTATAGCTGTGTGACTCGAATTGAAGATAAATGAGCAACTTGACGAATCCAACAAAGTTCACAGGACTATTGTTTAGCATTAGGCCTAGATCTGAATTTTGCCTAGGATTGTTTCGACAGAGGCACGGGGAAAGTTAATGTAGAGGAGAACTCGTGGAGAAGAATGGGGGTAAAAGAACAAGGAGTGAATAGAGGTTTCTCTTCATTCATCTCTGATTCCAGCTTTCTTTTTAGGTTTCTGACTAACCGTGTAGATTCGGATTTGAGCTGGAGAAAGTAGGAGAGAAAGCAGAGAGGGAGAGATTAAATTTGTATTACGTTCTGTGTGGGTTGGAGTCTCTCACTTGGGAATTGTATGTGAGGATTGTGTGGTTTTGGGTTTTGGAGAACAGACAGGTTGGTGGGTGTGCTCCTCTTTTGCACTTCTCGATTTTTTCTACACATGTTCTACATCCAGCATTTTGTCGATAAAGTTCTAAGAGTCCCGTGAATAAGTCTGGAGAATGCAATCCACATTTACAAAAAGCTTAAGACATGAGTTGCACAGTTGTGTTTAAGCGATTTCTTATGGACTTAAAAATCTGGTAAAATGGAGAAAGTCGGTGAAAGTTCGAGGAAAGCTATAAGCAGGGTGTATAGCAGAATAAGGCAGGGCTGGATTATATTTATTTGTAACATTCAGGATTAGAATTATTACTTCTGGTTTGAGGAAATGACCCAGATTTATTCCGTCCAGTAGTTTTATAATCATCTCGACGGTTGTGACCTCCCCAGTCGGAATAGAGTCGGTAGTCGGCTATCTTGCCCTCTGATTTTTTTACGCAACATGGACTTTTCACAAAAACCTTTTGAGCTTCAATACGTTTCCCGCTGAGCGGTACTCGATCCTCATTTTCTTTTGTGTGTCATCCCTCCGAGGAAAGAGGGAGGCAGTAATGTCCGGGTAACTCTTAGCCGGGTAATACCCGGTCTCTGCTCAAATAAAGAACACGCCAAGGATGAACAGCAATAGAAGATTCAGCAACTCCAGAGGGATTTACAAAAGAGAGGTTAATTCAGAAGAGTCATTGTAGAATTTACACCCGGATGGAAATTACTACTCGTGAGTCTATCCTTTTCATGACCTGTCCCTAATCCTGCTGTAGTTTGTTTCATTCAATTTCGGTTCACTGCAAAGCCTGTATCGAGCAGCCATATTGCAATTTATAGCGGTTCGCTGAACTTTTCATCATTTCCCGAACGCTTTCTTCGAAATACTTGTCCCGTGTGCGTAACTTTCACCAGTACTTGATGCAAACCTTACTGAAACTACTCAAGGGTTTAAGCCAGGCTTTCACTGTCTTCGTAAGCCCAAGTAATGATACTTTCAGGAAGCACTACAAACTTTGCAGATAGGATTTCCCTCCGACTCCTACTTCTTGCAAAAGCTTTGGAATACAGTAGTACCTGCACCACACACGTAGATTATTCTAGACCAAAAACTCCATTTGGATTTCTCGAAAGTTTAGTAACTCTGTTACACAAGCAGATTTTACTTCTTACCATACCATTTTCAAAACGTTCTTATTAAACTAAGTTAAAAAATTAAACTAAGGAACTTAACTTCCAAACAGAAGACATTCAGGAATTAGATAATTATTCAAAATTCATTATAAGAGAAGGATACAAAAATGGATTTCCAATACTCGATGAATCAAGTTGCGAGCAGAATCTATTTTTCCCGTAGTTTTACATTTATTTTCACCTTATATTCCCCACCTTTACAAAGCTCACCCATGTGAATCGTAGTTAGTGTTCAGAATCTTTGCAGTATTGATGGAGGTAAAGTTCTCATATAAGGATATCAGTGTAATGGTGATAAGGTTAATCACACACGGTGCTTGCTTCCATGATCTCTTTAATCCTAAAGACATTTCTGGAGAAAGTTCTCGAAGCAATCTATACGGAACTTTCACCAAGCTCACTTCGTAGCTGTAGGCAACATGGAGATTCTCCATACAGGAGAAAGTGTAAAAAGTGATCTTGAGAGAAAGTCTTTTTTAAGAATCATTGAGGGAAAGGTTAATTGCGTTAGGTTAAATGTTAATGAATTTTAGCTGAGACGAGACGTGAGAAGTTGTGAATGGACTTTCTTTGTTCTCCAAAGGGAATCCCTATAAGTCTTCATTCCATTTTCAACCTTTATTGTCCCAGGGATTCCTCTTAATTTCCCTCGAGCAGTTTGCCTAGATGCTATAGAAAATAGCTTGTCGTAAGCGTTTGAGAGAAATAATTGAATTCTCGAATTCTTGCCTGTGCATGAAATTCCTGGCAATTTCAAAGAAAATCCGGGTCGTCCTGCCAACAAACAGGTTCCAAATGTAGTGGCATAGGAGAGTGGTGAAAGTACTGGAAAGTACTCGGGCTATCATTGCTCTGGGAATGCTGCTCCCGCTCCCTTGCTTTGGTTACAAGCTCATAGCAAGATTGAGTTGATGTGCTTCACTACGTTGGTTCCGTGATGGGTTCGAAACTGGGCGAGGATGGCGTATAAAGATTATACTGCTTGCCTCACTGTAATATTTTTCTCGTTACCCGCCATGGAAAAAATGAGGGCCACAAAAGAAAGCTATACTCCTGCTGGAAAGCGGGGAAATAAACGCGGGGATTCATGTTCTAGATTTAGGGAGGATGACTGACATGGGATGGGGTAGGAAGAACGAGGATGCTGCTGGGAAATATTATAGATGTTGAAAGGAACGTTAATCATATTTTTTTCCAATATCTTTCTAGTGAAAGCTAGAGAAGAAAAGGAGGAAAGAGGACTGGGATAAGAGGGATAAAAGAGGTGGATAAGAGATCTTGAGGTGGGGATGCACGTACTATGTTGTGCTCTAGTCTTCTTCAGGGGAAAGTTTGGATGAAAAGAGAAAGCTATAAGAGATGGAGAAAGTTCTGTCTCTGCTAGCAGATAGAGTAAATTGTGTTTTCAGATATATAATTTGTGTAATGCGAGTTTTCATCCGGGTAATTGCTATCATCGCTTTCTATTGATAGAGTCTGCGAAAGACACGAGTCATTGATTTGGGTGTATTTCTTGAGTTGTGACTACTTTCACCTTGTAGGATGTCCGGTGAAGCGGGACGGATAAATTCTCGAATATCTTAGAATGAGTTTTCTTCATCTATAGTTGAGAGAGACTTGAAGAGAAAAGGGGAAAATGTAGGAGGGGATTCCCAAAACGAGATCTTTTTTTCACAACTCCCCAAATAATGGCCAACATTACGTTTAGATGTCACCAGGCGGATGGGTGGTTAAAAATTGATTCTTATTGAGGCTAGGGATCACGTCCACTTCTAGGATATTAGCAGATCAATTTATAGGACTGCTTTCAAGAACAAGGACGTAGAAACAATTTCAATGGCGGAGAGGAAGGGAAGCAGAGAACGTTCATTCAAGGCTTACTGAGTCAAGGAGAAAGTAGATAAGAAGCTATGCGAATGAGGTCTGATGTATAAAGAGACAATAGAGATGCGCCAATCTTACACTCGAACCTTGTCCCCTTAAACTGGATACATGTTTAGTGAAAGTTGTCAACAACATTTGAACATGCCTTGGGGAAAACTAAAAAATATTTATTAGGAAACACTATAGATTTTAGATATTAACAAAATTTAAATACTCACAAATTTTAGATTGAACTTTGTCGTCTGACGACAATAATAACATTAGAACAGGAAATACTCTCTTGCAATTTTTAAAAACTGTGTGAGAATTATCGATCCTCTGACTGCAGAGAGAAAGTAATGAAAGTTCAAGAATGAAATCATCGTTATGTAAAGTATTGGAATTATTTCAGCGCACAGCTATACCTCTAATGCGAAAAAATTCAGGGTCGTGAATAGATTTTCTCTCCTCCGTAATACATTATTACATGCTCAATAATGCAGGAAGCTATGAAGAGAAATTTTTAGAGACTTATAATATATCTCTCTCAATTGCTTTCCTTTCAATTTTCCCTATGAATCATGTACCAGTTTCAGAGAAAGTTGAAGAGCAGCTTGCCTCTGTAGTTCTCCTTTAAAGAGCCGCTTATGTGGAGGAATGGAATTTTAAATGCGGGCTGTGCCACCATATTTCCCACTTTCACTTTCTCCGCCCCGCATCGCATTGCTTTATGAAACAAGAAGATCAAAGGTCAGCATATAACGTAAATGTGTTGCCCGTCTTCAATCTAGGATGCTGGCGCGTAGAAAGTTTAGGAGCATATGCCCAAATTATGCAGTACGGAGCGTGAAATTCTTTGTGGCGTCAACTATCCCGTAGTGGCCGGGTAAAGTGGTTATGGAATGTACGTAATGAAGGAAGGGGTAAAAGGAGAAAGGAATTCGGGAGGTGAAAGTTTTTGACGTCAGCAAGGGACTGGGAGAAGTGAAAATTCCCTTGGTATGAATCAAAATATTTGAGCTAAGGAAATAAAAAGCTAATCTGCTACCGAACTGAACTAAGACTTTCTTCAGGGCTTTGGCACAAGAGAGAGTAATTTTCTGTTAAAAAAGTGAACATTTTCAAACGGTGACGTCAAAGATTATGTGCAGCTTTTTAAGAGAAAGTAAACTACTAGGTAGCACAACAGTAAACACGTACGTACGTTAAGCAATACGCACGAATCTTGTTTTGACATTGGAGAAAGCTAACAAATACGGTTCGAATGATACTTGTAGGGGGTGAAAGTTTACAGTGCTGAAGAAAATCCACTTCTAAGGATCGCAGAAAGAAAGCTGAATAAAAGCATTTCAGCCTACGTCAAAAGCATTCCTAGCGAATAAAAAGGCATCATTAGATTTAAAGTAAAAAGAGAAGAGTTAATAAAATCAGTACTTCAATGGAATTAACTACCATTTCACCCATTGTTTTCTCAAGTAAACAGTTCTCCTGCTTCTTTGTTAGGGAAACGAGTGTGGATAAAGTTTCAAAAGTGGGTAAATGATCTATCCAGTGCTAGTAAAACGTGAGTGGAGAAAGCTTAGTTGTATCAGAGCGAGACGTCTCACACACGTGTTATTACCTAAAAGAAGGTATTATTGATGTTTCTTTTTATTTTATTTAATTTTCAAATGTATTAAATTACAAATCCAGGGCGAGGAAGAAATATATGCTTGACTAAATCCGTATTAATAATGGTAATCCTTAAGCGTGGGTTACACATACTTTACTATTAGAATGAGTCGGCGGTGGGAGAAAGCAGAGCATATTTGTAGGGGTAGGACCAATATATGTTTGCACTCAATCTTTTGCTTGTATTTTTCCGAGGAAATTCAGCAAAGAGCTTTTCCTGTTACTCAGGAAACAGTTGGCGAAATGCAATTTCGTAAATGATAATCCAAGAAGATTGTGTACCTTTGGGTGGATTTGTTGACATTTCGGGGAAAGCTTGCCGGGGAAAGAGCAAGGGTGAAAGTATATGGTCTTAATGATTATGTTTGTTATTTACAGAGCTTTGGGACAAGGAGCATTTGGCGAAGTTTATCAAGGATTTTATAAACAGAGAGCCGGAGATTCTGTGGAAATGCCTGTCGCCGTCAAGGTAACCGTCTGTCCTCACTATCCTTCCTTCTTGTTTACTGATTGTCTTCGGTGAGGCTGAATTGATGGGATGGCAGAGCCCTTGTGTGCGTGTTTTTTCCGCTTATTCCTCCTCATCCCCCGAAATGAGGAAAATGCTTGTGTATACATGAAAGGATAATGGAGAACGAGACAAGCTTGGAAGAGATAAAAAGTTATGATCTGGTGGGTTTCATTAGGAATTTGAAGGCGACCCCAGGGAGAACCCCACTCCTTAAGTAGGCAGTAATAGAGTTTGGAGAAGAAGGAAAATTCCGTGGGATGGAATTCCATACTATTTAAAGGGCTTGCAAAACCTGGGGCTATTTAGGCACCCGACTGAAATTGCATCTGCTAGTAGGAGAAAGCTAGTGAAAGTTGTAGTTGATTCTGTCTGGTAGTTGAAAAATGGTATATTTTCCGCGGAGGATTTAAGGGGTAAAATGCGGTTCGGATCTCAAACACGGGAGGCTGAAATCAGTCAGGAAAATATTCCGCCTCATGTATTTTTGCCGAAGTCGAAAGAGAAAGTTTAAAAACCGCGGCTATCTGTTGGGCCATACATCGGCATATAACGAAAAATTGCATTGATGCTAGAAGTACTAACACAGTGTGAATGTTCAGAGAAAATAGTGGTGAAAGCAGAGAAAGCAATGGTGAAAGTAATAGTAGAGAAAGAAATAAGGTAAAGTAGCAGGGGTAGTCAGCGATAAAACATGCAGAAATCCATGGTGAAAGCATATGCTAGAGAGCAAAGTAGCAACGGTAAATGCGAGTATGAGGTGGCGGAATAGACGGTAAACATGGAAGAAAGCGCGTACTACTAAAAGGAACCTACCAAAACTGTGAAAACTCTTCCAATGTCATATTTTCTTGGTTCTTGGTGTAATGACATGATGCCTCTGTCTGCATGGCTGAGGATTTAAAGAATATGTCTGGTGAACCTGTGATAGATGCGGAGCACAGGCTACAACAAGGAAATTGGAAATGAAGGTTTCCATTCCAGCATATGTAGACAGAAGGAGAAAGCAAGACTGGAAGAGAGGCTTAAGAAATCCATAATAATATTTACGCTTCAGCAACTTTCATCACACATACAAGAACTAAATTCCTTGGTGAAAGTAGGATTTGGGACCCAAATAATATTATCAGGTGAAAAGTTTCAGAGGATTCTCGAAGAAACGAGGTAGGGGAATAGTGATAGCAAGGTGAAATTCCAACAATCTTTCTCCCTCACTCAGCGCTCAAGTTTCAACTTCTCTTGTTTACAAACCAAATCTCCAGAACGAGATGAAGTAGTTGCGAGGGAAGATGAAAGCGAAGAGAAAGTTCATGCTCAAGACTATTCACTGGAAGAGCACATTTCGATGAATGTGGGCTAGAGCTGTAATAGACTTAGGCCAGGCTGTGGGTGACACGGGTGAGAGTGTACGGAGTATATAGCGGAGAATACTCTCAGCTTCTGAAGAGGGGGAAAGTGGAGAAAGTTCCAGCAGACTACGTCTAAATGGTTAGAGGCGACACTGAGAAATGAAACTGTGTTATCATCCTGTTCGATGGACTGATGCAAAGTAAATAAATGTCGGATGGGATAGTCTCTGAATAACTAGAGCGAGGAGGGGATTGAGGCCATGCGGGGCTGGAATTGAAAAAGAGAGGGGCGGCGATAAAATGAAATGTAATTATCTTATGCTTCAAGGGTTTGAGGAGATAGGATAAATGTTTATTTTAATTTTAAATCTTAGCGAATAATGAATATTCCATGTTGTGGGAAATATTCCAGGCTTGTTTAAGGTTGAATAAACATAGATGGCGAGGAAGAGAGGGGGAGGGGAAGCGGGAAAGGAAGCCGTATTATGATCTCTTTGTCGGTTTACCAGATAATTATAATCTTTTGTAATGCCTTCCGCTTCATTTTCCACTGAGGATGTCCGTTAGATTTTACAGGATCGCAACTAGGAGAAAGTGGAGAAAGTAAAGGAGCAAAAACTTTCACATCACAGCAAACCCCGCAGCGAAAATTAATGCAGATGCCGATCCCGGACAAACTTCCGGTTTTTAAAGGATTTTAGTACCCCCAGGTCCAGAACGTTTTTCATGAGGAAAGCGACAGAGGATTGCTGCAGGCAGAATGAACCAATTTGTAGAAAATTAAGAAATCCCAGTGGGTGAAAGTCTTGAAAGATGTGGGAAAAAATCGTGGGTTTGAGAGCATACTCTGTAGATAAAATTATAATAAGCTTTCAGCGAAAATCTCAAAGATTTGCCAAGAAAACTAGGCCGGAAGTGTAGGTGAAAGTACGTGAAGGTTAAAGCGTAGGATTATTAGCGGAAGTTAAGACGGAAATTAAGCTCGAGGACAAAGACGAGCGGTTACGAATTCGGTGCAAGCAAAGGAGAAAGTTAATTTTAGGGGATAGCGGGAGGAGTAAAGGTCAGATAAAGCTGTGTAGGTCAGAGGTTGTTTCAAATTGAGGGAGAAAGTTGTCCAAAACTTTAGACGTAATGCACGGAGAAAGCGTAGGTAGGCAATCTTGATGGAATAAATAAGCAGCTTTAGCTTATAGTATAGCTTCCGCCATGGCCAAGCACTAAGCAAGGAGGCTGGTGAAAGTAGAGAGAAAGCATCCAAGCGGCCATCCACTCTCTGTAGTCCATCCCATCCTAGTTTAGAATTACAAGAGAA
This sequence comes from Sminthurides aquaticus, assembly GCA_906901655.1. Taxonomy (NCBI): domain Eukaryota; kingdom Metazoa; phylum Arthropoda; class Collembola; order Symphypleona; family Sminthurididae; genus Sminthurides; species Sminthurides aquaticus. The sequence continues at coordinate 4,522,101 of CAJQTT010000010.1, forward strand.
AGTTAAATGGTGCAGAAATCCACTACACTCTTCCGCCCTTGTTTTACTCCATTCCGGACGTGGACTAATGAATGTTGCTATTGATTTGACAGACATTGCCGGAGCTTTCCTCTAATCAGGCTGAGATGGATTTCCTCATGGAGGCCCTCATCATGAGCAAATTCAACCATCCCAACATTGTCCATTTTATTGGAGTTTGTTTCGATAAACATCCAAGGTAAGCATTACCCAACTCTGATTTCTAATATCCTTGAAGGCTTATTAACCTACGGGGTATGTTGTACACGTTGGAAACATCCTTCGTAATTGCGAATAACGCAGATCCCGTTCACAATTCCATAAGAAGCACCATCAGAGGCTCACATAAGCTAATTGACTAATTTAAAACGCTGTATATTCTTTTCCAATCCAATACAGATTCATTATTCTGGAGCTTTTGGCCGGTGGCGACCTGAAAACATTTTTAAGAGAATCCCGTCCTAAACCCGTAAGCAACGCAACTTTCTCTTCTCAGCAGCATTTCTTCTCATTTTCTTCGGTGTGCATCACAATTTTTTCTGATTATAGAGAAAGTTTTGAAATTTGCATTATGGCCTATCCTGTAATCCTCTTTGACTTTCTCCAGGAACGAGCATCCACACTAACGATGAAGGACCTTTTGACCTGCGCCGTGGATGTTGCCAAAGGGTGTAGATATTTGGAAGAAAACCATTTTATACATAGAGACATTGCAGCAAGGAATTGTCTCCTTACAACGAAAGGGCCCGGGAGGGTCGTCAAAATTGCCGACTTTGGTATGGCAAGGGATATATACAGGTACGGGAGAAAGTAACACTTTTAAATCTATTATGTGCCTGCATTAAATGCTTATTAAATGGTTCCTGTTCCCTTGCCCATTTTCAAATTATTATCAAGGATAACGACAATGACGTTCGTTCCAATTAAAATGAATTTGGACAAGAGTGTATAAGATCTTCTGTACTATATTTACATTCAAGTCGCAAATTGAATCTTGGCAAGTTAAATTTGTTCAAGTTAGCTCATCAGCTATAGTATAATTTCTTCGAGTCCTGGAGAAAATATAAATTAACTTGTGCAGATCACAGAAGTTTATGATTAAAAATAATTTGCAATTCCAGAACATGCCCTGCATAAGATGCAGCCCATGCAATTTTCAATTTCAATGGTAGGCAAATTAGGTAAAACATGCATTTAAAACTACAGAATTTTCAATTTAAATTGCTGCAAAAGTTCATTTACAACCCAAAAAAATTTCGTTAAATTGCATCTAGTTAGACAGTCTTAGTATCATGCTAATGTTTATTGATATAAGCGAAATATAATAGTGGCATTAAACTTACAAAAATGTATCGAACAAGATAATGTAAAAAACTTAAATTGGCAAAACCCGTATATTTATCAATTAACAAGACAAACTATAAGATTTTAGCTCCCGCCATCATATTCTGCACGTGTAAATTCGCGATTTTTTTTTGAACGTACGAGAGCCTCGTTCAAGCACGCTTGTTTGAGAACGGTAAAGGTATTTCGCTAAGTTCTAGGACTTTGTATCGTCATGTAAAAGGAAAACTAATTTCAAACAATTCTGCTTGTAAAATGATTCCCTTTCGATTGTGCGACACAAACGAAATAACAAATCCGTTAAAAAACTAAAATCTTAACAGTGTCCCATTTCCAGACGTGTCTACTGATTCTAAGGATCCAAAGTTATACAACAATCTAAATAAGTGCAAAATTAATATTATACCTTTGCATGATCCGCTATGAAGCTATAATCTTGGGTTGTACGCATAGAAACTGGAAGAATAATCTGCAGTAGTTTTGGCGAAATTCGCCAAAAGTTTTAGATTATCCAGATTATAGCAGAAAGTTGAATCAAAGAGAGTACATAGATCCTCGAAGAAGAACGTAGCGAAGGAGTGATCATAGTTTCCTGTATCTAAATCTTTCGAATTGGATGTATATACATGTGTAGTTCAGAAATATTAAAATCCCAGAGTGCAAGCGGCGGAAAAGTTTATAATATTCTTCAGGAGAAGATGATAGAAGAAAGAATGAGATTGAGCCAAGAGGGACTTGATTTTTTGAAAAAGTTTTCTCTTGTTCTTACTTGAGATTATATGAGATATTTCCTCCATGCTTCTGAAATATTTGGAATGTGGAAAATATAGAAAATGGTAGAGAGTGGGTGGAAAAGAATAGAAAGCTTTTTCTGGGCTTTTGGTTTTGAACAAGGAGGAGCTGTAATAAAAATTTGACTAACAAGTTGGAAAGATTGGAAGAGAAAGTTATCGGAGGCAAAAGCTCCCTCGGATTTAAGCTTTGGGGAAAGTAGCGAGGCTGGAGGAACAAGAGGGGAATCAGTTATACAAGTTTGAAGACTTTTTTTTATCTTCACTAAAATATAGAAGAAAGTCTGGAGGAGAAAGCAAGAGAGTAGCCAGCGTGTACAACGTAGCAGAAGGTGTAAGGATGGAGAGGAAGAGAAAGCAAGGATGCGCTTTCTATTTGCCTTCGCAAAGAGAAAACTGTATTTGCTTGAAGCGACATTATAAAAATTTCAAGACGGGGGTAGATGCATCGCGGATTGAATTTGAATTTCAGTGTGATAAATCATAGGAATTGGGCTTGATGGAGTGCAGGAAGTTTGTTCAAGCAAGCCTATATAAGCTGTTGTGTGTGCGTGGGTTGGTTGATGGGGAAAGTGGGAGATATTAAGAAAAGTGTCTTGTTTTTTCTTACAGGGCCGACTACTACAAGAAAGGGGGGAAAGCCATGTTACCCGTTAAATGGATGCCTCCGGAGGCTTTCATGGATGGAATTTTTACGTCCAAAACTGACGTTTGGTAAACTTTATTTTCTCTTTCACTGACTTTCTCTCTCCTACAGTTACTTACTATCTTTTCGACATGTCTCCTTTAATGCTTACTATTCTCTCTGGTACACAGTTCAAAAACAAATAAGCCTAGCGACATAAAGGAAAATTGTGAAAAATACAGGAGAAAGCCACTTTCACCTCTTTCTCTCCATGAAATTCTAATACTTTCTCCTTATCTACCAAACAAATCCCTTTATGACGTCTATCACTGACATGTTATCCTTGCCTATTTCACACCTTCCGTGTATTGAGTGAAAGTTTGAGGGTCTTCGGACTTTCTCTTACAGGTAAAGCACAGATGCAAAGTTTCCGTGCTCCGCTTTCCTCTGGTCCTCTGTGGCCAAATCTTTGAAAATCAATGAGTTTGTGAAGGTGTTAGGAATAGTAAGTTATGTCTCTCTGAATTGAATTTATTTGTTGGCCTTTTTAAGAAACCAAATACAATCTTACTAGAGCATACGGGCTGGGCTAGAGAAAGCTTACTTCCTCTTGGAGCCTTTGTAGCAGTTTTCCTACAGTCTTGCACGCATTTGGAGACGGAACATAGCTCTTTGAGAATATTGGATTCGATTACGTTATCTAGTTACCGTTAAGGAAACGGAGAATATATTCAATGCAAATCCTGATAGGTGCTAAAAGAAGGAGCCCAGGATCTCTGAGCTTATTGAATGTGAATAGAGGCTGGAAATCGTAGCAAATTCTATTTTCTGTAGAGAGGCAAAGTGAAAGCGTAAAAAGAAATGTTAGTGTTGCTCAGTGAAAGCGACAGTTGCATCAATACTATAGTGTATTATGCAAACTCAGAACTTTGTTTTGCAAACACTCGAGTTAGCGAAAGAAAAGTGTAGGAATTTGGAATCGAAATAGTAGCAAGAGAAGGATATAGTTTTTAGAGTGCTGAATTTTGGAGAAAGTAGGTTTCTTTGGTTGAAAGCCAAAGTTGCCGCATTTCAACAATTCAATCATCGCTTTTAATTATTATGGAACTCCTTTTGGAATATAAAGCAAGCGTTCGTGATGCAAAAGACCTGAGATGATTTTGGAAACCTTTGAACAAGGGTATTTGAATTTGTAAAGAATTTCGAAGTTAAATACTCTTAAGCAGAAAGTTCAAGTTGCGGAACTGGGATCGAAGAAGTTGGAGAAAGTTGCATTGAATCCGCAAATAAGGCTCTGTACGTCCATAACTACTATAGCAACTTTCACTTCCCAGACACCAATGGATATTTTTCAAGTTTTTGTATTGTGCATGCGAGGAATTAAATTATACATTTGTGGCTATTGTTTGGCTTGCATAGTTACAGTTACCCAGAGTTGTTGAGGCTGTATTTCTTGATTCCCACGCGAAAATTCGCCCAAAGAGAAAGTAAACTATAGAAGTTGATGGAGGGAGGACGGAAATCTCTTGTGAGTTCTTTTCTGACATGTTGGGGGTGAAAGGAGGGGGAGAAAATTTCATTTCCGCAGCAAATGTCAATCTTTTGTCACATCTTGTTACAGAATTGCTCAAGGCTTTTCCCAAAGTTGGTGTGGGAGCAGAAGCTAGGAGAGGGGCAAAAAGGGCTCATACCTAGTTTTCTCTGGAAGCTGTATGCAATTTCACTATTAGTGCAGAAACAGGAGATGTGCTTTCACTCTTTAGCGTAGGAGAAAGCGAGAGACGTGCTTTCACTCTTATACCCAAAGACCGCAATCATACTTTGCCTCTTTCAATTGCATGTGCTGAAGGTTGTAGGAACTCATATAGCAAGGACTTCATTTGTTAGTCTTTGGTTAGGCATAAAGTCTAAGCTCGTATATACTTTCACCTCGCTTTCTCTTTAAAAAAAAGGCTCTAACATGGAAAGCTGATAGAATTGAAGAAGAATTTGAGTCGAAGATTTTGATGGGACGACGTTGCGGAACGAGATGCTCGCTTTTGAGAGAATCGTGTCTATTTTCTTGTAAAAGCTGGAAGGCATTAGATGCTAAAGTAAGATGAGGTCCGGGGTTGCCTTGTCTTAAATCCAGGCTTGATATCTCGGGGACGGAGTGGAGAAAGCATTCGTGAATACAGAAAATGAGACGAGGACGAATGTTATTCCTCGGCTATGAATGTGACAAGGGTTGTAAACTAGCTCAGAAGATGTGTAATGTTTACGGGGAAAGCAGAGAAAGTAAAAAAAAAGCTGGTCGGCTAACAAGCTATTAGATTGTGACTCATAGTGCGAGATTAGATGTGAAAGTTAACTTTCTCCAGCTGCTGGAAGAAGGCGTTTCGGATACCCTTGTTGCAACCTTCTCCCCCGGTTTGAATAACTTTAAGCATTTATCACTTGGAATTGTTGTCCATGTACGCCGCAGACGCTCTGAAAGAGGACATTTGCGATTAGTTTAGAGAAACTCTCTCCAGCTTCTGGTTTCTCTTTCAAGGTTTTTTTCAGGAGAAAGTTCTAGCTGAAAGAGCGAACACGCCTCGGAAAGATTTCAGCTTAGCGATCTGATGATGACTTGAGAGCTTTCTGCGGAGATTCAAGAGAAAGTACAATATGTGAATTTGAATGTATGTCTACAAACCACGGAATATAATACAAGAATAATTAGCGAAAAAGATGAAATCTGGAGACTCTTGAAAAGCCGTAGAGAGAGAAAATATTAGCTTACGGAATGAACAACGAGGAGGCGGAGAAAGTATCCTCATCTTTCACCTATCCCACAGAATTCTACAACTACGCCTGGCATAAGCTCTTGTAGAGTGCCAGAGTGGAGAAAGTTGGAGAAAGTAGGGATTGTTTGAATAGGTTTTATTCATTTTCCTCTTGAGGAAAATTATGGAATCTTATATAAGCTGGATGAACAAAAGCGGCCGCTACTATTATATGCTCGCTTTTATGTGGCTTGTCCCCAAATTGAGGTGTTGAGTGGTGATTAATGAGCGTGAAGGAGTGAGAGCATGAGCAAATTATTACCTTTCCTCGGCCAACATTTATGATTCTCGTGAAACTCGAGAACATTATACGTGTCGGCAAATACATAGCTGGGGCTCAGTCAAGTAGCGGACAAGTAGCGCGGTATACGTAATCTTCTTATGTTCATGTGATACTCTCGTTGAATTCAACAAGGCAAATCCAAGGGAGGAAGAACGTCTTCAACTCTTCCCAAGAAATCCTTAATTACTCTGCTCATATCCATCCGCTTATGCAAAGTGTAAATGCCAGGATGAAAGGGTGTCTTCGGGGAGAAATTATCACTCGGAACCCACTCACTTAGCAAGTATTAACACTTGTAAATTACCTTCTTCCGGTGTCTTGAGACTTGAGAGGGTGAACGGAAGTGGAAATATAAGAGTCGGGATGAAGGGGATGAACATTTTAACGCTCTTCTGGGGGACGACTCATTTATCTCTAATGTATTAAATTTACGAGATGAATGTAACAAGCATATCTTTGTTCAATTCCAGGAAAAGGTAGACGGAATTCCTAAATGTAGGAAAAAGCAGAAGGATAGGAAGGACCAAGAATATATTTTCAGTTATAAGGCTTATGAAAATCAAATTTAAAAAATATATCCTCTCGATCGAAATTTGATGTGTGTCAAATTGAACAAATGTCTTTTTTTCATAAGTTTGCTCAAGGACATATGCTAAGATGTTTCCATGAAGTGGGAAAAAGGAATTCAGTATGGAAATGAAGTGAATTTTTTGAGCAAGGAAGCTGGCAGAAGAAAAATGGCAAAAAGCGGTGAATGGAAAATATTGCAGAAAACTATGAAGAGTCTATAGGAGAGAGCAAGTAGCGGGAGTTAATTCCATCAAAATTATATGGTCGTGGAAAGTAAATATATAGGAAAAATATGGAGGAGAAAGGTAGAAAGTTGCATTTCTTAAGATACGCTTGGAGAAAGTAGAATCGTTTATGCCTGGAGAAAGCGAGGTAAAGCAGGAAGGAAAGAATGAATGAACAGAAGAAGGAAGAGGAAGATTGTTGGAATTGGACATAAATTTGGATATTGGTTTAAAATATCCATATTTGGAGAGCGGATTGTCTCATTGTGTGCACATGTTTGAAAATTTAGGAGCGGGATCCCGTCCAAGACACGAGTTGATTCTTGAGTGCGGAGAAAGTCGTTCCTAACCTTTATTACTTTCTCCTTCAAATATTTGGACGGGAAAGAGGAAAGAATGCTCTAAGAGGAAATATGAGGAAGAAATTATAGAGAAATTCCCTCGGATCTTCCGTCAGCGAAACGAAACTATTTTACCTTCAAATGACTCTAGGCCTTGAAATTACAAAATCATTTAATCAGCTGATCATTTGAAGAAGAGAATCCAATTTTCTAGTGAATTAGTTATGATGAGAGACATCTGTTCTGCTCTTGATGCGGGCAAGAGGATAGAGTTCTACGAGCCTTTCATATAGTTCCGCACTTTCCCCCAATTTTACGTTGACGTGTATATCCTGAAGGCGGGGTAATGAAAGAACGCTTGGAACACAAGAACTCGGGTAATGTTCAAAGCAGGAAAACATGAAAGTCCCAGTGAAAGAAGACGCGAACGTGGGTGTATTTCCTACCGGATACTTTTATTATGAGAGTTTCAATTCTTGGAACGCCTCCTCTTCTTTCCAAAGGAATTGGAGGGGTATAGAATTTAATGAAAAAGAAGACTGCTCCTCCAATGATTGGTTATTAAAATGATAATAGGTTTGCTTAAAAAGGCGTATTGATTTCTTCATTTCTGTGCCTCATTATAGGTCGTATGGTGTGCTACTTTGGGAAGTAATGAGTTTGGGATACATGCCGTACCCAGGTCGAGGTAACCAAGATGTGATGCAATTAGTAACAAATGGAGGTCGTCTTGAACCACCCACTAATTGCCCCAATCCCGTGTACGGAATAATGACACAGTGCTGGCATCCAATCCCGGAGGAAAGACCAACTTTTGCAACCCTCCTGGAACGCGTCGGCTACTGTCTTCAAGTAAGTCTCTTTCTGGCAACTAAATCCTGATCTGGATCTGATTCTTGATCTGATTCTTGATCCAATTCTTGATCTGATTCTTGATCTGATTCTTGATCTGATTCTTGATCTGATTCTTGATCTGATTCTTGATCTGATTCTTGATCTGATTCTTGATCTGAATCTTATTCTTGATCTGAATCTTATTCTTGATCTGAATCTTATTCTTGATCTGAATCTTATTCTTGCATACCCTTGAGAAATACAGCACCTCCTCTAACATATCATGTCCTCAAATGATTTACAGGATCCAGAAGTAGTAAACGCTCCATTGCCAGTATTTCAACGTCCACCATCTTCGGAACGAGATGCAACACTCATGCGTCCGAACCCGGATGAATCCTCATGCCTCCGCGTTGTTCATGGCCATCGAAGCAGCAATGCAACGTAAGTGTATATACAACAGATAAATTCTTGTCATTTATTTCTCATTCGTCTTCTCTCCTCTTTGAAATTTCCAAGGGCAGAGGAAGGAAGAAATCTTTTAAAAAAATCCACTTTTCCGAGACCCATAAACAGATCTTTGTCGCTCCCCCATAGCGTATAAGAAGTCCTTTTCTTCCTATCTTATATTTTCTTCTCGATTCCATTTTCCAGATCCATAAACACGGAGCTGGCCTCACCGAATTCATCTAACGCTGACTACTTGGTTCCTCTCGCACCTTACACTTTTACAAGTGCATCTTCCGGGCCAGTAGCTCCCGGACGGATAGGAATTGCTCCTCAAGGAGACAGTAATGAAGACTCGAATCATACGCTTCCAGAATCTCAATCCACACAAACACTTCTGGAAGATGAAGAAGCAGAGGAGGAAGCTCGGAAAGCTGCTGCTGGAGGAGAAAGTGCTCCTCCTGGACAATCTACCGGGATAACTGGGACGACTACCGGGATAAATGCAATGAGAAGATCCAAAGGGATCGATAATGGACTGACACTCACTCCGTCGACTCTGAAAGACAGGACTCCCTCCCCTACTCCTACACCAAACTCCACCGCCCCCACAGTTGTCCCAACCCCTTCACCTGGACCCAAACCAGGACCTTATGTTAATGTAGGGATGAGACGATCCGAGCTGTCTGACGAGGAAATACGATGCTAGTACACATAATAGTCGCATTTAGCTTGTATGTTATCGTTACATAAAATAATAATTAATTTCTAATTAATTACGTAAACAACTTATTGTATTTCATATTAAGAATTCTTCAAAGTAACCCCTGGTTTCTATTAACTTATCCTCTCGATTCTCGTAAAATCTGCTAGAGGGAGACACAAAGCACAAAAATACGGCTATCAGCTTATAGATTGAATGCAACGAGAGTATTTAGTGTTTATAGTGTGCATACTAAATGTGTCATTAAACTAACTACAGGTTGCTAAATTGTATGTAAGGAGTCGTGCGGGATGCTCAGCCAGGTTTGTACGTATAATACATTACTCAATATTATGTAAGATGATAAAAGATTAGTAGAGAAGATGAATGGCGGAGAAGAAAATGTCATTTTCACAGAGCCAAATATTTTTCAAAGTTTGTATGGGCTTAGACATAGTGCGATGGTTGTGATGAGGGTATATATTCTCATGTTAAATATGAAATTTCGGGAAACGGGAAATTAATTGCAGCGAAAACTTTTGGCTAGGAATATATACGTCTCTCCTCCGTCTTCTACGTAACTCACTCAAAACAAGTCTGCTGCCAGAAATGATGTGCTTGTCATGCAGCAAACTGAAATGTAAATGATACAAATGACCCGACAAAATATAGCCAAGGACAAGTTTGTTGTTATGTAAAGAGAGTAAACTTGCTAAAAAGTTATGGTAAATAATATTACAAAACATATTGAAGCGAGTGTGCGAGATTTTAAAAATTCCTGGTTTACAGCGCCCCCTACTTCGTAGATTCAACTTTTCCGTACCTGAATACAAGTGAATGCCGCAAATTAACTTACAATGTATGTTTTCCCAAGTGGGATTTTTCAACGTTATTAGCCCGAACATTAGAAAATAGAAACTGGTGACAAACATGAACGAAATTATGTATTTCCTGTCCTCATTTTCTTGTTTTCAGTAGGGCTGTCAAATTTTGCAAATTCATAATTTTTTACACTGAATTCCGGATGGATTGCAGCGTTAACAGAAAGGAGTCGTTCATGTGTTCTTTTCATTTCAAGCTGACAGTGGGCGTTGGGTAGATGCCAAACTTTTTTTGAATTGCTTGCAAAAAGAGATGCTAAAATTAAAATTGTTCCTGCTTATCTGTCCTCCATCCGACGCACAAGATTGACGTAATGCAGGACTTGGAGTAAGACATATGATTCGTGGAAGTTTGTCTGTCTCTTAATGACACTAACTTCCGCTCCTTTTCTCATAACAACTCATGGCGGAACGGACGAGAATTTAATAATGACATTGAATTTTCACGTGTTTCCGCCCTCGTATTCCTTTTTTGCAACAAAAATAAATTTACTAACGAATCGTAAGTTTTGATAGCCCTCAAAGAAATTCATTTAAATTTCAAACATGAGCGAAACTGTAAAAGGGTAAAATGTAAAAGGGTTCCGAGATTGAATTTGCTAAATTTACAGCTATCCCTAAATAAAATTTACAATTTTCTCCTCAAGGTTACCTTGGCGCTGTTGAATACATTAAGGATTTTAAATTAGAGAGTATAAGGCACACGAGGAAGAGTAATGAATCCAGGTGAGGAAAGCTCAGAGATTATAATTTCCTATAAACTTGTTAACTAATGGCTGATTAATATTAAGAAAGGAGGAGTGGGTGGAATGACGCGAAGGAGAATATATAAATACGTTAGTATATATACATTCTATAAAACGTTATATATTTCTATGTATAGAATAGCTAAAATTTACATTATTTATTACTTTGCAGAGGTCGTATAAGATTTTACTCATAGGATAAGGCATAAAGCAAGTTGATAGCTTTTCGGGGTGTTACAGAGATAGGAAGTAGTAAAACTTTTTGGCTTTTACGTAAAATGACTACTGCTTAATCAAACTTCTCGCTCTTCTGTATCCATCTATCTAATCTGGAAGGCGGAATTGAGTCACAAACCCATGATTTTACCATGTCCCTCCTGCCATCCTTTAAAGTTGTATTACACAGTAAGTATATACCACACACTATCTCCTCAATTGCAAACTATTGCAAACCCATACTTTTTATCACGCTAACCTTGTTACGATACAACTTGTCGCAATATTTGGAATTTATGTAACTTGTACAACTTGTCTGTGTTTGATTGTCTGCGTAGGTAGTACAGTGTTTTACGAGCCATGAAATTTTTCATTAGTTGTATATATCATCTACCTCCTTAGACCAGCTTTAATACCCTCTTTTTAACGTACGATTGCGTGTAGAATTGATCAACTTATTTACGTAAAATGTCATCAGGAAACTAGGTAAGTACTATACTTATTATTATTACGCATAATATTTTATATGTATTCCTGTCAAGTAAATGTTTCTCTATCTGTGCTCAGCTCATTGTTCGGCTTATTTGTAACTGCTTCTGTGCATTCAGCTTCACATCTCTATTCTATTTAACTGTTCCACTATATTGCCTAACTGAGTGAAACGTGTATGTGCTGACCACATTTGCAACTCTCGCAGTTAGATGGTCTGTTCTATGTTTTACAATACAAGGATGTCTTACTGAAAGGGTTCTTAAGCAAAGTCAACTAAGTAGTTCAGATAGAGTAAAGGTTGCGGCAGATTATCAGTATAGTTGCCACTTATAATACTTAATATATTATCAGATTATTAAGCTAGTTTACAGCATACAAGGGTTTATAGAAAATATGGGTCGTAGTGAGAATCCGGGATTTATCATTGATACAAGCTATACACAAAGATTAGAAGGGCAACTAGATAGGTTTCGCCCGGATTTTACACACTGGTGCACAAAGCTCCGAAAAGCGGATTATTCCCGTACAAGTCAGTGTTGAACTTTCTTGGGCACGACTGAGAGAACGCCCTGTAGGTGGAGCTCTTTGTCTGACAGAAGCCTTGAAAGTTCCTAGGAAGTTTTCGAATTCTCTAGACTCCGACTTGAAGCGTTGCGGTTGCAGAGGAGGGAGGCAATGTCATATACACAGAGTAGAGCTCTGGAGAATTCTGAAGGTTTCCCAGGGCAGACTCGGGTTGCTGACAGGAGGGAAAATTCCCTTGGCTTTTCATATATGGGGCAAAAAAATCTAATCTTGCGACAAGCGGAAGGGAGGAATTTATCACGAGGATATAATTACTACTTTCAATTAAAATTTAAATTCCCGAAGAAAAGCTAAAATTTACATGAGTTATGGCTTTGACATTTAAAAAAGTAATTAACTAACAACAGGGAAGCGACATAAATTGATTTAACAGGGTACTTAAATTTTATAATTTCGTGTCGTGACAGAAAGTGACTTTCGCCAGGGTTTCACGTAAATTTTTCTAAAACTAATTCCCATCTGGGTGACCTTGCTAAAGCATAGGGCTACAATAAACTATTTCAGATTAAAGTACAATTTGAGATACTTGCACTCACAGCGCACACTACGCACCAAAGCAAAGCCTACCAATAGGCAACTATGCCATTTCACTGGCAAACTATAAGACTGAAATACATATTCAGTCTTAGAAATGGCGTCACATCTCTACTCCAACGTTTTTAAGTGGTGCTTACAGTACATATGCAGAGAAACACTAAACGTTTCGAAAAGGTTATTTGACAATATTTAAAATAAAAACTAGTAAAGTAGGGTCAACAGTATGCAAACTTTTTTATTTTTCTGACAGGCAATTAATAACGTTTCATCCATCCACGCATAGCTCTAAACTTGGCAATATGTCCGTAAGAGCAATCCCGACGCACGCAATCACGAACTGAAAAAGTTTAAAACTTTTGCGGTGAATATAAACCCAGAAATAATTGCTTGAATAATGAAATATTAATGAGTATATAAAGCAAACTATTCCCGCTTGTAAGAAACTTATCTTGTGAAACGAGTCATATTTGAGTTACCTGACTAAATGTCCTTGGTTGTGTAACTGTGCTGCGACGAGCTGAATGCGGTTGCGATGGTTAGTTAGGAGCGAGAATTCGAACAAAAGTTGTTTTCCCTAGTTACACGGATTACGAGATTAACAACAGAGATATATTTAGCCCGTATGAGAAAAGAAATCGGGGAGGGATGAGTTGAGAGGATTCTTTAAGCCTAGTAGCCTTATGGCATCCTACGTAATCCATGATCCTTGAAACCGGATACCGAGATCTAAGGACAGGTAGGACTAGAACGTTTCTTGCGTAAGCATGGGAACCATGTAAGATCAGAAGATTTGCTGTGAAAAAGAAAAATCTAAATTGATGGCATAAAAAAGAGGATAGACGAGAAATTGAGGAAGGACACTGATATGGGTTTGAGTATTTTAGTTTCGGACTTATTCTAGAAATAGGATGAAACAGGAAAGCGAAGGGCGTGTTAAAGTTTGTAGGCGGATAAAGCGGGATAAAATTATGTTAAAACGTGGCTATTTTTAGCTTTGCCCTGAAACTGTTTAGATAGGAGCGGAGGTGGCAAGCTGTTGTCTGCTTTTCGCAACAAGGAAGCTCGAAGGTCAGGTAAAAGCATAACTTTTTCCCAAAGGGTCTGCCCCAGCGTAACGTTGGGAAGGGCGGGAGAAGAAAAGGGAAGGAAGAAATAGATAGGTCTGAATGAGTTAGGGTTGGCGTTGAGAGAATCTATTCTTCGAGATGAGTTAGCGGGAGATGGAAAAATATTCAAGGATTTGGCATTGAGGATAACATGACATTTAGAGGATATAGAGACAGTCGAATTTGTAGTAAGGCGAAAAAAAGAGAGGATTCATTCATAATCTTTCTCTCCTCGTTTACTCTTTCCACCAACTTTCCCCGCCTTGGTCTCTCTCATCCTCTCCTTTCTCCACCCCTCCCCGTCTGATGAATGTTCCGTCTGTGTGGGATGCTTTGTAAATAACGTTATCGCGGCGGGTATAGTGAAAAGCCAAGGACCCGTAGGAAACGTGATGGAAGGTTGCGAGGAATTCATTCAGTTTTTTCCTTTTCTTTCTTCTTCGACCCATTCCTCCTTGTCGAAGGAAAATACTGCAAAAAAAAAAGAACCAGAGTTACTAGTTGGATCGCAGCTGGTATGAGTCACGAAACCCGGGTAGTTTAGCATCGGGCCATTACTTAATACGTACGTACAGGAAGGAAGAAAGTTGAAGGCGTGTGCAGGAGGGAGAAAGGGAAGAGAAACGAACACAAGTTTATAGGAGGATAGTCGGTCGGTAGGAAATCCATAAAAGAGGTGTAATGGACAAGGAAACTTATGGAGTTAGCCTTGTAAACGGCCTTCGGAGAACACGTTACGTAGGAGAATGGCTCTAGCTCCACTAGGGTTTGTTGCTTCCCACAGGGAGCTTGGTTTTAACGAAATCGATAAAACTCACGCAAATTCCTTAGAGAATGAATATAGAGAGCACTGTGAAAGTGCAGAGTGGTTGCTACACTTTACACCTACACGGCTCTCTAGGGTCATTGAATCAATTAAATAGTTTTAGGATCAATTAAATACCTGGCTTAATTACACGTGGCTTGTGTGGGCATGCAAAGCCTGCTGGTGTTGGTGGAAGCCTCTTCGCCGGTCACCTGCCAGCTGTACAGCACACACGTACTTCATGACATCCGTTCCATGCTCCAAATAAAACGGGACAGGTAGGACATCCTCCTGGGAAATATTTAAAAAGGGTTTATAATCATAGCCGATTTCCCGTTACATCAAGCTAGTATTTAAAGCGTAGCTTCCAGTCATACCAAGTAAACTAGGGAAGTTGGAATAAGCATTCAATCCAGCGTGAGTCATGTGATGTTGTGCTTAGCTTGCTGCTGCTTAGATTCAAGAGCCTGGAGCGGGTGGGAAAGTTAACACAAGTTCCAGACTTTCCTCCTACACAAGTACAAGGACGTTGAGTGTGTTCGCAAAGCTCCGTAAGGTCGGGCGGGAGAGGACGGCTAGGCCTGCTGGATTTTTGTATAGAAGGAAGAGGAGGGCTTTCCATAAATTTTAGGTCACCTTGGTCTATGTCCCCTCTTCTCTCTCTTGGCTAAATCCGAGCAATTATTCATCCTGCACTAAGGAAAACACAAAGGAAATAGATGAGATACTAACTTTTGTCGAGAAAAAGCTTGTGGGGGTATAATCCCTCCGGTGGATCTCGTTCCACAATTACCCTTAGAACCAGAACAAGCCACTTCCTGGACAAGATCCTCTAGGATTAAAAAGAGGATGCCTTCGGCTCCAGCTTATGTGCTTGCTCCAGCTCCTTCCTACTAACTCTAATGCGTACTTTAGCTTATACAGCTCTCACTACTGGTACCAGAACTGTAGAATCTCTGGAGAAGAGGAGAAATGCAGTATTTCATAACAGTTTCTAGAATCCCTCTTTAGGTTATCCAGCCAATTCTAGACATAGACCCGTCCAGAATCTCTCTGGGCTCTTCATTCTTATCCTCCAGAATCTCGGATCTCTTGGGATCAAGTCTGGAAAGATGCAAGGAGAGTCCCACCCAGGCACTCGGTTATTCTACTGGTCGGTGTCGCTACGATGCACTAGTCCCTGGAGAAACGTTTCTCAATGGGTTTCACTTTCAACCTCTTCTGCTCTTCTCTGCATATTGGACGTGGATGTAGGTTGAATCCAGTACTCGTGCCCACGCGTAAACCTTCCCCACAGAGTTTGAGCTGTGCATCAATGAGGGCTTTTCCCTCTTCACCTTGATTCCAGAATGCGTGGGCTTGCTCCTGGAAGTTCCATTGAGAAAAAATCCTTTAAGGTTTACATAGCTCAACTTATTCCAGGATTCTAGTAGGAGAGAAGAAATTCCGGAAGTGATTTTACATTCCTCCATATCCTTCTTGAACAATGTTTATAGAGGGACTTACTCCAAGTCCGGAGAGAATACAGTCCTCTGGAATCTGCTCTGACACCAGCTTTCTCCCATCTGATGCAACACCAGCCTCCATCGGTCCTTCCAGGAATAAATGAAACAGCTGGAGCAGAGTGCTGCTAAGAGGATGCGGTTCTGGTATAAGAATACAGAGGGCAAAATTCCAGATCCTTTAGGATCTACGAACCTACAACTTAGAGAATAAGAGTGAGTCAGTTAAGAGGTAAACGAGATTTCTTGAATGGAATCCCATACATAAAACGCTATCAGAATGGCATGCCATTTTGGAACAATGTAATATCTTCTTTCTACACCCCCGCATTCTCTCAACTTATTTAAACTGCACTACTTACTCACACTAGACTCAGCCCACAGTTATTACAATAGCCATCCAGGTCCTCCCTCGTATCTTGTATCGCATATGCCCTATTTTCTTTCTTCCGGAAGTAAGTGTGCCTATCTGGAGGAACTGCAAAGACATGAAACTTGAGGTTGTTGAATGAGATACTTCCAGGACTCAAGTTTCTGATTAACATCTCCTGGAAAGTTAATGGACCGCTGCCGTCACCCTGGTAGGGTGAGAATGGAAAGCCTGTGCACATAGATAGGCAGGAACATGGAGATAGCATTTAATTATTATGCACGGAACATAATATTCCACTTATTCTCTCATAATAAGTAAACCTATCTTGAAATCGATAATTTCCGCCGCAAATGCGTGGGTGTCACCTACACTTACGGTATAACGCCCTCTTCTTCTTCTCCTCTCTCATTGTTCCGAGTTTCGGAAAATACTTCCCGTGTCTCCCCTGTGAACCTTACCTAACTAACTTGTCAACGGTGGTGGATGAGCTACGCTACGGTAAGCAGGAGTGGCAAGGGAAAAGGATCGAGAACAGGTAAAGGAAATACCTTAGTAATAGAGTTAATACTACCTGAACCTAAGGTAAAAGGTACTACCATCAACTAGTTCGTAGAATACCCAAGGCGGTGAGGTATAGTATAACGGCATGAAGGAGCTGGTGGAGTGGGATAAATAAGTTTATAAAATTATTGATTCCACGACGAACAGGCACGAAAGGAAAGGCTTAACATTTCCTCTCAACTAAATAACAGAGAATCCAACGTACTTTTACAAATGTTATATAAACAATCTTAAAATTGGACCTTACGCAGGGGAAAAGGTTATTTAAACGCTTAAAAAGCATGCTACTCCTAAGAAATTGTCTTTAAAATCGCTCAAGCCAGAAGGCGTTAACAGCAGCCCCACGGGTTTTTTCTTTTCGTTAATATAATCCCCTACCGCCTACTATCTAACCTATACATATATTGGCTTACTATCCAATAATCCTGTGCCGTGGCTTTGCCCGCACGGGCTTCGTTTGTTCGGGCTTTGTTTTAAAAAATTCTTCGTAAATCCACACTGGCAGCTCCGAGGCTAAAAGTAGTCGGGATTTTCAGAAAAATGAAACTTATATAATTTTACCTGAGCATGTTATACAACACGATTTAACTAACAAGGTAGGGTATACTTGGTTCTTTGAGATGAAAAAAATCCTGGCTTCTTCATAATTCTGTTATTCAAATCTCGCCAGAGGGAATTCCATTCACTGCCAATTAAGTATCGACCCCGTTCCCAAAAACCTGTAAGAGAGAATACGGAATCATTTATAAATGTGTTACGTTTCCCAGAGGAAGGGCTCTGGTAGCAGAAAGTTATGAATGAAAGTATGCATATAAACATTGATTGCAGCTTACCTTATCAAAATTAACTTACCTGCTTTGGCATGCATATGAGCACAAAAGCTTGTATAGGAGGTAGGAGGAACAACCTTGAGTGAGGGCATTGAATCTGCAAGGGAAAATATTGGAAAGGGGCTGATGAGGAAAGATGTGACTATATTTCATCTCTGATAAAGGTAAATTAGAAAAAAATAACCAGGTAGGAAAAGGTTTAGTGATACAAGAATACATTTATCGTGTTCATCCATCTCCACTTTGACTGAATGATGGGCTAGGGGAATTTAAATTGCAAAGATGACAGAATACATAAAGAAATGAGAGAGCGGTAAAGTAGAGATTGGAGAGTGCAGTGGATAAAGATAGAAGAGAGAGATGAAGCTTAAAATTGGTCGGATTTGTAAAGGAATTGCTATTAGAGGAGGGGTGGATGGATGGAATTGTATATAAATTGAAGGATTCTGTTTCTGGTGTCTAGACTAAATGGGAATTTATCGATTCGTGGTGTGGTAGTAAATTGTGAGGAGAGACTTGTTGGCAATGCGAATATTGTGTTACTTACTCCCTCCCTGACTTGCCTCTGTGGTTATTGTAAAATAGATTTTTATGAATGGGAATATGTATAGGAAGTGTATTTTAAACTGCGATATTTACAAGCTTGCTTCGAAAGGGAAAGAGGAGGAATTTAACGCCATATCTTCCTCAAGGACAATAAACGCGAGGGGAATTTACTACTACCCCACCACAAGGGGCTGAATGAATGAAATTATTGTGGAGGAACGAGAGGAGGAAATATTTATATTACAGAGGAGGGGATCTATAGAGAGTCAATTCAATTGTTTAAATGTCGTAAAATATTATACAAGGAAATAGGATTCCTCTTGACTGACTGATAGAAAGGCTCAGAAAGTGGAACTACTCCATGGTTTCAATAGGATCTATCTGCATTACATGGTTGCTTAATGCAATTTAAAATATACTGCAATCTGATCATGTAAATAGAGCTTATGGGAGAAAGATTAAACTTGAGATTACAGATATTTGGCCTCTTGCCTTTAAATTTTTAGTATCGGCGGGTTATCGGGTAGGCTACAGGAAGGGGAATTATTGCCTTCATGCTAGGATTAGGAATTGGAGAAAATCAAAAGTCGGTAGGGATTTTCATTTCTTTCGGTCCAATAACTCGCTAGCTAGCAAGGGAGAGAAGAAGCTTAAGGATGTGATCGAAAATTGTCTTGCTGAAGGCAGATGAGATTCCACACGGAGAAAATGAGCTGTATTGATTTTCTAATTCAGAATTTCTTCCGTTTCCATTCATCCACATAACTTTTCGAGTCTTGAAGGCCTGTATACAGCTCAGACTGGAGATAGACGGTATTGAAAGTTTTATGAAGGATATGGGAATCGTATTAACTTTTTCTAATTTTTTACAGTTCCTTCCAATTCCAGGGTTGTGAGGATGAGCATATTAGTAGACAATCCATTGAGTAATTCGGGAGGCGAGAGACCAAAGTATATATATAGTTGAGAACGGGGGATGTTATGGAAACGCTTCTGAAAGTCTGTCGATGATTTTATCTCTTCCAGATTGAGATACAAGCTAACCAGGGTAGTATCTTCTTCCAAATCTTGTTGCATTTCCCAGTAGGAATCCAAGAAGCAGATTTAGCGATTCCTGGAAAATTAATTTCATAATAGGATTACATTGGTGTAAGGAAAGCAAGTCTTGGTAGATTCCACGCGCGAGGATTAATGCCTCAAGCTCATAAGCTTGTGTACATCTTCAAGGTAATTTGAAATCATTCAAGGATGTTTGGAATGGGATAGGAGGGGGAGGAAGTCTGAAGCAATGAAAGAGATTACAGCTTGGAATAACTTACTCCCTAGGAGTAAACCAGGAGAGATGGGATTTTATGAATGAAATTCAAGTTTCCTTGGATTCTGTTCTACATGCATTTCTAAAAGGTATTGGAACAACTCGAGAGGATATTAAAGAGATTACAGTGATAGTTATGTATTGGGCTTGAACCCAGAATAGTACAATCTACTAATATAATGGGCTGCGTACTGGCTGTAAAGCTGAAGATGCAGGAAGTGGATTGGGTATCGATCGTAAACTAAGGAAGTTGGGTATAAAATAAAATAGGAAGCTATTTCCTTTTTGAATCTATAGAATATATAGAAAGAAGGGGAATACGGTTTCAAGGATTCTCTTGTTGTGAATGAACCCTTGTTAACAGGCAGGAGGACAAGATGATGAAAGGCACATCTGCTGGACGCATAAATATAGTTACAACAGCTACTGCGCTCCAGCCGCTCAAGGTAGTAAAGGAAAAGGTGTGTATGGGAAGTGAGACAGCTGGGAAGTTAGTTATGAATGAAATTTTACAAGTTTGCTTACTAGCTTCCTAAGGCTAGGATCCAACATCTATAATAGTAACAGGGGTATTGGGGGAGAGATGACAGAGTAGTCGAGAATACATTTCAGGTGGTAGCTTTCAATAAAGGGGAGAAGATTCATTGAGGAAAATCCTTGCCTCGTGCCATTCCCCAACGGCAAACGGGATCTAGGCCAGGGGAGCGCGAGAGAATAGCCCCCACCATTATTTGGGCGGATTCTGCCTTCAGGAAGCACAGCCGGGTATTAGATCCTTCCTTCCTGTTCCTTCCTCCAGAACATTTCAGCTGTAGTTCCGAACACGGAAATCCATGAATGAAAACTTGTGGAGGGGTTCTGTTCTGGACGAGATCTAGCTGTTCCCTCCTCGCTGCGTATCTTCTGACGACAACGCATGTTGGTTAAAGTGCGTAGGGTGCGTGCAAGAAACATTTGGGATGCGTACAAGAATAATAGGAAGTGGGTATCCGGAATCTAGTTCATCTCTGTCGTCATCAAAATGAGGAAGGTGGTGATGGTGGGCAAGTAGGAGAATGTCTAGAATGAAATGGTGAATGAAACACATTTTACTATACAGACTACGTCAGAGATTATTTTACCCTCACCCTTGACAGGAGTACATGAGAACCGCCTTAGCTGAATGGTACTTGGGATTTTCCTCACAAGTACTCTTCCGAAATAAAAGCAGGATTTCAATAGTTCTAAATATAGGACTCGTTTCTACATTTGAACTGCTGAAACCACAGGAGGGAGGGTCAGGTAGGAAGGAAGTACGTAGGTCTTCTGCATCAACTACGGCGAAAAGAAGAAAGAAACTACGGGTATTCAGTATGTACCACCAGCAGCCCATTAAAAATATACACAACGTTGAGGAAAACTGAAAAGAAAAATGAAAATCAATCCACATCTTTTCTCTCGCACTCTTAGCCCATAAAGAAAATACGTTTATGTTTCTTTTTATAAAACTCCCCTTTGTATCTTGCATTCCGCTTGAATGAATTGCGTGTGCGGAATACGTATGGAAGTAGAGGAAAATGCAATATTGTCGTCACTGGATTCCAGGAACTATTGTGGGTCAGCTATTTTCTGCTTCCGATGCTTACATTCCGTTTTCGGCTTGAATCGGCCTGAAACATGCCAACCCATATTTTTTAGCAAATTCTTACAGCATGTAAACGTAGTTATTCCTTATTCTACGTAATACTTGAATTTCCCAACGACAATGACCATTTCGTCTGAATCATCCAAGTGGTTACAGTTCTGACCACAAAGTAACACATTAGCACGAGTTACATCGAAATTCCTTTGTATATACTCGTCTTCATTGTATAGTTGTAGCAGAACTCAAGAGTTTTCTTGAGGTCACCTTGTAGAGTTTTTGAAGAAGAACGTCGCGCAGTTCGTCCCAGCTTCTTGTAGATAATCCAGTGTATCCAACAACGGATACTCTTTCCGTCCTTCTGGATCTTTGACCCTTCATCCTGAAGTGTACCGATCCGAATGCTTGATGTTGTAACACATAGAATGTATCTCTACAGACCAGACAGACGTAACCTTTGCTTGTCTGTAATTCATGGATTATTTTTATGGCTTTTGGCATTACTGCAAAAGTTGTTTCATTTCCAAGATTTTAATTGTATCTAAACTTACCTCCGATATGACGTATCCTAGTATATTATTTCTTGATACGAAATACAGATCCGTGAAATGATTGACAGTCGTATGAAAAGGTGAGTCGGCAATTTCACGGATCTCGCAAAAGTTTCAAGACCTTTTTTTTTGCTTCTCAGCCTATATAGTCTGCCATCTTCTTTGAAGCATCCTGCAAACGCAATTAAATATAATGAATGTAACAACCAATTCCAAAGTTCCCAAATCTGAATGCCACACATCTGAACCGCTGATGTAACATTGAATCACGCTACGTAAATAATTCGCACGCTATAATTTTGTTACAAAAATCATTCCAACAATATATACATAGTATAGTCCATCGCAAAACTCACTCTCGGCCAAACTTGACTGATTTCTATCAAGACTATTTCATATTTTTTGTACGAAACATCGTTATCCTATAAAATCTGTACCCTGTTATCACTATCATTTATTATTTCTTACTCTCCCTACGAGAAGTTCGGAGCCAAATAACGTCACAAAGTTTTCGATAACCAACTTGATAACAAGTACGATTACATGCTTTTCGGTACAAGTCCATCTAGTCAAGAGCTTTTTTTCTGTTTGGTAGTCTGATAGTGAGCCATCTAAAAAGCAAGACGAACGTTTCAACTTCAAAATTCCCAAATTTTCTCAACCGTCACTGAGTAACAATTGTACGCTCCTGGGAAATAATTAAGGTAAAGGAACCGCAATTATATATACGAAAACCACATTTTCCCTACCCCTTCCGCATGAGCAATCACACTTTTTTAAATTAGTAATTCAGCAGACTTCTTCAAGCGTTATTGTAATTTCTTCCTATTTTTTCTTTACCATCTTTCTGTTACTCTTCGGCCCTCAGGTCAAGCTACGCATTCAATTCAACCAGCCTGCCACTTTACTTGTTCCGTACAATTCTTGTTTTAATTTCATCTTGTTATAGCTAAAGAGGATTTTAACTAGCTCCAGTTTAATTTAGCATTAGCAAACTCTACTAATTTTGTGCACGCACAATTAAAACGTTCTACTCCAGATGGAATCAGTCAAATCCTGCTTTGCTTAACGGAATGGATATCAAAATTATAATTTTTTCACGCGTGTAACCATAATTAAAATTAATTGCGCTAACGCTTCCCCGGCTTACATTTCAGCTATTTATACACACTTCCACCTTTCATTTCTCCTCCACATACATAATTAATTATGATTAAATGTAAAATTAATATTCTAACCGCTCCCGCTATCATCCATTACCGGAACCGGAAATGGCATTAATAATTACAGCAAAGCTAGATTATATTTTGCATGACATTTTACTGCACCTCCGGTTTGCACTTGTTGCAGCTTATTTTCGTCCCTCCCACGAATAAATTAATTAATCATTTAATAATAATTATTATTTCGCTGTCATTTGGCTTGAATTGTGTGGGGGTTGGTTCTTGGATGAGGAGGAAATTTAATAAGATTTTATGAATGCAAGAGAGCGGATTTCATTGAGGGTTTTGAGCGTGTTGACGCGAGGGGGGTTAAGATGAAATCCAAGTTCCCGCTGGTCCCTTATCCTCTTATAAATGTGCCTCCGCCATTCACTCCTCTGTTTTGTAAATTAACGAAACGAGAACTAAGATTAATCTAAATTAAAAAAAAATATAATTCAGCAATAATTATATGAGGTGCTTGATATTTATCTTCTTCTTCCCACGGCCCAAGATGGAGAAAATCAATGGAGGAGAGGAACTACTTGAGGATGCGGAGGAGGAGTTATGTGAGGCGGCGCAAGTTTTATGGTGGTGCGGGCCTTGGGGGCAGAGAGGAGGAAGAAGAGCATTGAGAAGACTTGGACTTTATGGGGTTCTGTTAAGAGGGTGGGGGGCGGTGGAGGCGGATATGCTCTCCCCCTCTGTGTAGATCATCCTCTTTTCTCCTCGACCTCGGCTCGAAGGAAAAGGATGGATGGGAGGAGGCATGATAGGCACCGTGCATATAACATTTCATACATGTATACGAGCATGAGGAGGAGGAGGAAGAAGAAGAACTGAATTGGAGAATGGAATGGGACGATGATGATGATGATGATGATAGAGGTGCGTGCATGGAGAAGCACAGCAAAATGGCATAAGCATGTACAGGAGAGCTGTATGATGGAAAAGCATTAGGATGGGAACGGGGGGAGGGGGCGAGGAGCCGAGCTAAAATAATATGGAATGGATGAGGCGAGAGGAGGAGAAACTCCTCATGGTGGTTCATCCATGGAGTGTGCATGTTTATGGCGAGATTTTGTGAATGGGCCACCGTCTGAGAGGAGAGGATGAGAGGTGGTCGTGAGGAACAAGTATTGTGGAAGCAGGCAAGGAGACACGACGAGGATTCTCTCTCGCTCTGACTGAGAGTTTTGTTGTGAAAAATTGACGAGATTTTCCTACAAATTCTTGTTGAATAAAAGAAATTTTCAAGTTTTCAACAATCAAATTGTTTTGTGCTTATTCGCCAAGAATCCTAGAATTATAATTGCAATTCATTTTGAGAACGGGGATTTCGAATGAGTGAGAAAAACGCAAGAGAAAAAACAAGTTTCAAGTGCCGTTTATTTTGTCTGCTCCTTCGGTAATCATCCCAGGGTTTTTTGTGAATGAAAATCTTTCCTAGTTTTTTGTCACCACCACCAGGAATTATTCTTCAAGGTTTTTCGTAATTAAGCTCCCGGACGCGTTAAAGCAAAGGTGAGATAATTGAAAAATTGAATTCATGCAAGGGAGTTTGAAGGAAAAGTTAAATGAAGGATTAGAAAACTTTTGAGAACATTTCTAAATAGGACTCGTTAGATTTGTTTGTAGAAGATGGTTTGGGTTATCTGGAATGATTTCTACTAAATTGGATTTCGAATCGGAGATCAGGGATATTATTATTGACGCAATGTAAATGTTTGTTTGGTAGTTCATATGGAATCTGCAGTGCCGTTCATGAGTGCATCAAAATGTACGGGTTTAAAGTGAGGCGACAGAGATTAAGAGTTAAATGGTAAGCTTTTAAGTTGTGTAGACGCTATTAAAGAGATGTAAAGTTGACTGAGATTTAATCACACAGATCCTGTGTCGATTCCTGAGTTGTGAAAAGAGTTAAGCTTTGAGCTAGCCTGTTAGTAAGTGCTTAACTTCACGTGGACTCGTGAGAAATTATATATTATATAGAAATTTGATATTTGATAGCAGTTCCGTTCTTAGAAAGGGTACCATGTGTATAAGTTCAGATTGGCATGAGTTGCAGAACCACTTAATAGCTAATTGTTCAATTTTCAATGAAGATAGAGGGTCAGCAGAACTCTATTTGGTTTGGTGACAAGAAAAGAAGATTGATGGGGATAGTTTGAGGAAACGATGCACCAGATTTGATTTTCATTCAAGGGCTTCTTGGCGACTTTGAGAAATATGAGATCGAAACTTGAAAACGGGAGATAATTATGATTAAGTAATTAAGTTAAAGTGCAGGTGTTGGTGATGAAGATAAGGAACGTAGATGATGTTTAAATTGAAGAGTACCGAGTATTGATTTTGGCTGTAGTGCTCTGAATAGTTGGTTTCGTAGATTTTAGGAAAGTAGTAATTAGACGGGTTGGAGGTTAATTGATGGCTGGTAATCACGATCCGTAGTTGATGGAGGGGAAGGGTTAGTGTGACATGGATTATTTGATTGAGATGAAACGAAGACATACATATGACGTAACATTTGAATTTTGACTGTATTATATATACCGTTATTTTTGGAGCGGTGGTTTTTGTGCACCGCAGATTTACGTGGGTGAAGGAATTGTAATTATTCATTGAAATACTTTTTGTGAGTTATATGATAGAGGAAAATATGCCGCTGCGGTCTGACAGGGTACATTTAGTAGGGGGTATTAGAGGTTTTACAATTTGTGGTCAAATTAAATTGATCTGGAAGTATTTATTAGTTTGCTTACCCGAGATGAAATAATTGTGTACCGTAATCTATCGTTTTCAAAAGTGTAATTTATTATTTATTGCATTTTCCAGCTGTTGGACCGTCTCGAGAGGGCACGCGGCAGAGGAATTCGTGTGGGAGAGGATAACTAGTGCGCTGGAGTTGTTCGAGATTAGCTACATTGCAAAATGAATTAAGTGCAAGTTGGATACATTCGATAAAGAAAGGAGGAGGAGACTCGTTCGTTGAGGGACATGACAGAAAGAGTGGGTTGTGGAAATCTTTAAGTGAGATAAAATGACAAGATGACCAATACATTATCGAAATGGTTTAAGGTATCAAACTTTTGCCATGGACGATGCTTCTTAAACTTTGGTCCTTGTGATGATGGCCGCGGAGTTCAGCGCAAGAATATTGCTACTTACTTCAGATAATTCAAAGGAAGCTCATTCCTTGCAAAACAATACCATTAACCTCTGTCCCATTTATTCACACTTATTAAATCAGCCATCCTTATGGCATACTTGCTTGGACATAGGCAAGTGTGAAAATTCTTTTCTGCCAAGTCCTTCAAGGAAAAGAATATAGGATGACGGAACAATTTGAAGAGTAAGTCAACCCTTGAGTTTATTGATATTAATCGTTTTTGTTGTATACGTTACCCAGCTTTGCTTATAGGTTTTAAATGTATTATTCTTGTTTTGCTTTTTGTATAACATGTGCACAGTTAAATGGCTGCACTGTATTTAAATCATGATGATACTGGATTAAGCTGCAGGCAGAAAAGCTTGGATTCCTACATACATAGCAGCTTGAATGAATGATGTGGTCGTAAATTTGCGGAGGTGTGTTTGTGTGTGTATGTCGTCTGGATGGATTCTGCGCTTCAAGATAGGATGGGTTGGCTAGAGGATGGAGAGGTAGGGGAACGAGTTATAGGATTTTAGTCAACGTATGAAGGAAATGACACATTTTATTTATTAGCTAGAATTCAAGCTAACGAGCAGTTAAACAAATGTGTATTGATCGGGACGATAATCGGTGGGGCAGCTTGTTGCGGAGCAGACTCGGCGGTGACATTTGCAATAATTTTGCAGGCTTGAGGTTTTATTGTCTAAGGAAAGAATTCAGGGAGGAATTTGAGAAAGATTTGAATTTAACGGCTTTTTCTTGACGTTTCGACTGGGATGACCTCGCCTTGGAAAGTTTCCTAGCTTTATGGGAACGAAATTTATGTTGACACTTAAACATTGACTTAGGTTTTCACTTTAGAGTTGGTAGTGAACCACTACTAGTGGTTGAAGAATTTGTAAAGAAAGAGAGAGAGAGAGATGAGGTAATGGATGTTTAAACTTTTCGGAAAAGATTCGGGACAAAGCTTCTTAGGAGATGGGGGTGTCACCCGGATGCTTAAATGATTGCTTTTTTGGTTGCGGTGGGAGATGTAATAGATAGACGATGTAATGTAACAAGTTATGATGAAGGCGAAGAAAAGACTGTATTATATTTGTGGTGCGTTATGAGCTGGGTTAGGATAAGGATGAATTGTTGAAGAAGATGAAGGTTAAATGGGAAGGAAGGAGGATTTTGTGGGATGCTAAAAGGGCGACATGGAATAGAAGATGGGAATGAATGTGTTTGAGAAAGCGCTCGAGGCTAATCCGGTATGACGGATCTATCCGTGTGGGGATAGCAACTTGTTCGTGTATCATGATTATCATAGTTCACCTTCAACCGGCTATGTTAGAGTTTGACTCTAATATTCATGTTTATTGCACGTAAAAATCTCGCTCTCCGTCCGACAAACTCTCGTCTCGACAAAACTTACACTAGGTATGTGCGTTAGTGCACTGCTAACAACACCAAAAGGATCGTATGGAAAACTTTTAAAAAGGGAGGGCACGGTGGGCAATGATTACCGTAGGCTTGCTAATGTAATTTTGTATCTTATGAGTTAGGACTATAAGTTGAATATTCTGTCGTGATTGTCTTCAACTAGCCAGTGTCCACGAATCGTATGTTTTTAATGGAACTCGATCAATCCTGCCACATTCTTTTACTGTCGATGAGGTACAAAAATCAAGAACGATGTACGAAAAACTTAAATGATGCTCTGCAGTTTGGTTCTGATTTTATCAGGACCAGTTTTCCATCTGATCAGAAGAAAATCTTTTATACAGTCATGCGGAAACAATCAAGGCCAACGTTGGTGAATTTACGATTCTCAAGTATTTTAAACAGCGAAGTCAGCGAGCCTTAATACTTTCTCATACCTTTTAAATTGAAAAAATATGGAGCTTATGGTTATGTCCTCTGATTTGATGCTGTTACAGGTTTAGGAAGCTTGTTCTGATTGAGTGAAGCAGCAGTATCTGTGCGACGGAAATGGAGAATGGGTAACAAGAAGAAGAAAAGTTAACAGAAAAAATAGGGCGAAGCAAGTATAATTGAAGAATGATTATTTTGAATCCGTAACGAAATATTTACCATATCGCAGTCATTGTAACTGAGTCATTCTTAAAGTTATAAGTTGATTGTAATTTGTTTTTTCTGAATAGATTACACGGGTTTGAGTTTTGGGTGAAGGAGGATGAAATCCGGTAGCAAGGTTATGTAGTTACGATGTTGAAAAACAAGAGGGCATTTGCTTTGTAGGGATTGCCTACTACAGGGTAATCCACGGGACGGAAAGGAGAGGGATATGAAGGTGTTAAGGACTGTTGAGCACAGTGTTTTATTTGAACCCTTATTTCCGCTCTCGTTAAGTTTAGTGAGGGGTGTTTGTGGAGGCAGGATGTTGGAATCATCTTTGAGAGATGTGCGTTAAAAAATTTCCACATCCTTCCTCCACCCATTCAACCAATTTTGGTATTTTTCTCCCTTCTCCTTCATCATCCTCCCGTTTCCACAAAGTCCATCTGTATCCTTTTGTCATTTTCCCAAAAGGAAGTTATAGTTGTGGGTCGGTTGGGTTTGAACGAAGAGTGCCGTGTCAGCATTTTTCAATGTTGACTCTGGATGTCAAGTCGAGATCCATGAGGGTGGCTCTGGGGATGATTTTAAACAAAATTCTTTTGAATGCAAGCCTTTTGTTGAACCATAGTGTTAATATGTTGCTATGCCGTTCAGCCAGGTTCAGTGCTTGCTGATGTCCTGAGCTCTTTTCTCAGTATTGAGGTATTAGAATCCGGATTTTGTTGAACTTATCTGAAGTGCAAGAAATAGAAAAGTATGTATTGTGGGACAAATCTCTGTTTGGTGAAATCCCATTAGAGCGCAGCGCTGTTACCGGGCACTTGTGAAACTGCAACAAGGGAAGGTTGAGTAGAGGACATGAAACCTAGAGAGAAAGATTCATCCCATATTTCAGAGAATAATTGAGGGAAGTGAATGCTGGTGAGGATTTCTAGAATTGTATGCGGAGTGGAGAGGTTGTAGGGAACATTTTCGTAATCGTTCCAGTGGGTAATAGATGAGAAAGAGTGAGAACGATCAAAAGATTTTAGAGAGTAAATACCGCACACCCACGCATTGTCTAACCCGGGTTACGGAGTTTGGAGTATGTCGTTGGAGAGCATTGAGTGTGCAGATTGGTTTCCTTTCTTCGTACCCGCTTGCCGTTGCTTCGGGGAACGCTAGAAGTGCTAGATGAATTTTGCGGGTTCGGGATTAAAGCCTGCTTTCGTAATTTCACTTAGTGCACTCTCATATAACCACATTTAGTCTTCCTGCAAAGGGCGTAGGAGCGGGGGAGAGAGGTCTCCAACCAAAGAATAGTCTGTGCAGGGTTTTCTTTGAGAAAAGTAGCCCTTTGAACCAGGAAAAAGGGTTCCTTAAAACTGGAGAAGAAAAGTTGATGATAACAGTAAACGAATAGCTTATAAGTTAGCAAAATCTTGGCCAGGATTTTTACTTGGGGATGAAAGGGTGTGGAATCGATTTTAGTTATGAAAAAATTTCTCTCAGTTTCTCTGAGAATGAGAGTGTGAATCCGTGAATGGAAAAGGGGGAGGGAGGAGACAGGAGAGAGGAAGCCGGACGGAGGGTTTATTGATGGAAGGAGAGAAACTCGGGGAGAAATAAACCGGGAGAAAAGAGATTCGGTGCCAAATGTGTTTTTTCTCTCAATTGCACATATCTCTATCCTCTTTGCAGTCTGTGGGGCCAGGGGCTTCTTAAGTTTCGGATCTGGTCTTAAAATAGATATCTTCGGGTGGGTATGCTCAAGTGCTGACATAAAGGGTTTCCGGTCCGTCCTACCTTTTTGTTGAGAATATCTTGAAACTTATCGGGATTGTAATTCTAGAATTTTTGACCTCTTCCATTTTAGAGTGCTCGTTTGTCCAGGTGGAATTGAAATTTGTCAATAAAACTCTTGACGAAATTGACCTAGGTGTAATAGGGTAATCAGATCAGTTAAGAGTTAAAAGAATTTTTGTACAAGGACTGGTGTGAGGATATTTAGGAAATCCTTAGTCACGTTCTTGTTTGCTAAATTTGATCCTGTTTTGAAACCGTCCCCAGTGTCAGGCTGACCTGGAACTATTATAGTCTCGAATTCGTGTTTATTGAAGCTTGGAAAAGGGACATTGCTTCTGGAGAAGAAGGAGATGTGTCGCCCCTCCCCTTGTTGTAACAATGATCAAAGGAAAGCGAGAAGATGATGCGGAGAGGGATTTGGGAAAGGTTGGGATAAGACGTATTTGTTGCTAGAAGAGAAGCTGACATTAGTTATGTGCTTCAATTGATCAAGTTTCTTGATCCTCTTCTCATACCGCATCCAGCTTCGTTTTCTCCGGACTATTTCTTGGTGCGAAGTCTAGTCATGTAGCGGTACGTGTTGGGTTGTTTCATGGAAGTTAGCATATATAGTCTGACGGAATATTAGTTAGCTGGAGCTGGATGGGTTGCTGGTTAGCTATAGTTCCTAGGCTAAAAGGTAGGAGAAGATGATGGTTTAGCAGCATAGGACGTGAGAATATGTATTCTTGTTTGAATCTTGCAATGGTTCTTGATAAAGAAGTTGCTAGTCTTCGGTTAGGTTATAAAAAGAGAGGAAAGAGGGAGATGAGGAGCTGGAGCTGGGACGGGAGAGATGGAAACGATTGTTATCCAACTGGATACTGACACAAGTGTGTCTGCTATGCTACTAGTTTGGATGCTGTGTAACCTTGAGGCGATGGAGTGTGTGAATGCCTATTTAGAAAAAAGCTTATATGTATAAAGTGTGGGTGGATGGGTTGCCTATGCATAGAACTGGAAAAGCGAGCTAGAAAGAGCAAGAGCGAAGAGAAGATGAAGAAGAAGGGATGGAAGATGAGATGGAAAGGGATGGTATATGTAGGAATATGTAAAGGTTGGATATAGTGGGTTGGCGCATTGTGGACCTTAAGATAAACGCGTGGCTACAAATATAGATTGGGAGGGAGTCCCGAAATCCTGTGTGCGGATGGAAAAGATGGTAGGAGATTTTCACAGTTTAAGAGAAGATGCGGGTTTATGGCCAGAACCTTTTGAGGGAAGGAGGAAGTTAAAACTGATCCTTGTTCTTTGTGTTCTTGAGAGGAACTGGGTTGCTTGAATTTGGTAGACGCACTTCATGTCTCCAAACGAAGAATAACAGTGCTATATGGATAAATTGATAGGGAAATGGCCGACAGTTTTGGAGCAAGCAACGTATTTTGTTACAAACGGCTGGAAGCAAACAGGCGCCCGTCTCATGTTTTTTCAAGTATTTTTGAAAGTGAATGAAGGCCGGGAGTTTTTTTTTCTAAAGAGGGCTTGATAAGGATATTATTGTTGCTATTAGCTTTAGAGATCAATGATGAACTTTTTGGATATGTTTATAAGAATCATATCTGGGGTTGGAAACAATAGGGAATGTCCCGCTGTCGCTAATCGACGTTTGATCAGCCGATATCGAATAGAAATTTTAAATGTCTGTCTGGGATAAGTTTTGAATGGAAGCGTAGTAGTAGGGCTTGTAGAATTGTAGACAGACAGATCCGACTGATAATTAGTTGTAAGAACTTTAAAGCTTTGAAACGTGATGCACGGGTTCTTGTGGAGACGGGGAGATTTGGAAACAACTGTATGGAATTTAATAAATACAAGTTATCTTACGTGGAATGGATAAGTGATGATTATATTTTAAGGCGGAGGATGCCATGCCTCTCTGGAAGTAAACAGATTTTCGTTAAGTTAATGCAGGAGGGAGGCAATTACATTTGATGATTTGAACAATGAATTAATGAAGTACTATCTCTGTCTGCCCATCGCTTGACTTGTGGATGGAGGATAGGAAAATAAGCTCAATCTTGTTATACGTCTGAAAAAGTTTGTGTGACTTGCTATCAGTGCTATTAAACTTTTAATGAATCCTGTACTTATCTAGGTTGTGGGAGTTGGAGTTATGAATGAATGGAGTATTAGTTGCAGGCCAGCTTGGGAGCAGCTTGCGTGCTATTGCCTTCTCTGAATCCACTGACATTACTGTTCTGACAAGGTGGCTTCTTGTTCCTTATTGCATGCTCCCCGGCTTTTCTAGAATAACGTTGCTTTTCATGTTAAACTCCTATCGAAGAGATTACTAAGGATTCTCGAGAGAAGAATTGTGAACACGATGTTTGTATGCTTGAATATGAATTAGAATGAAATGTATGGCTCTTCATTTTTGTGCAGTCTGTTGCAGGATTTGTCCGCATGTGCTCTCAAAGCTTACTTTAAATCACTCCTCGTTTATATGTTAAATTATAACCAGAAAGCTTTGTTTTGCATCGGTCAGAATAACTATATGAGATGTAAATGTATTTAAAAAAGCTGGGTATGGTATATGGATAGCAAAGTGTTGAATTTTGTACACAATACATCTGTCGCAGACATTGATTGTTGTGAGTTGGATTTTTTGAATGTAGTTATATTAATGAATTGAAATTGTTGTATTGTTGCAGCGGTGGACATCTGGTACGCGTACGTGCACAAGTGATGACCAGAGATGATTCGACTGAATGTTGGGTCCCTCTTGGAGGAGGAGGCCTGTCGAACGTTTCCGTGAGGAAGCGGACCCCGGATAGGAATGAGTACCTTATTTTTGGGAAAAGGATATCCGATTCAACGGTGAGTTTTACTCCCTTTCCTTAGAGCCTTAGTAAAAGGAACATGTAATTTTGTTTTACCGGAATCAGAGGTGGGTGAGCGTGGGAGGGAAAGATAGAGTTGCTAGAGGAAAAGTAAGTTTGGATGGTTTGGGAATATGCGTGGATAGGTGGAATACAATCGAGTTTTTAGATTTTGATAGGATTTACAAGAGTTCAGGAGAGAGCTTTGGGACTTTGGCTAGAGATTGAAATGAGCAATGTGTGTGTGTGTGGTTGAAATAATTGCCGGATGTGATATGCTCAGTGGATTAGGTTACTTCAAAGCTGAGTGAGGTGAATATGGAGTAAATAATGTTAAGCTTTATTTGAAAGAGCGGATGTTCTAAAATGCGCCATTTCCAGCGCTTTGATGATTGATTTTAACTTAAAAATCTGTTTTCCTGTATGCTATACTTTGGTAGTGGAAAAATTAGCATGGAAGAGATTAATTCCTAGGAGTCGGGATTTAAATTTCATTCAATTCAAAGTGGGTGATTAAATTCAACCCTGGGGTGGAGAAGAGAATGAGGTTCGCAATGGTTGAGCAAAGTTATGAATGAATTCCGGGTGAATAAATATAGGATGGTAAAATGAGCTCGGGCTTCAGGTTTTAGTGCCTGCGTCTCTTAAAGAAAATATTTCTACCTAGGACTAGGTTAGGATCGGCGTTTGCTAGACTATGGACAGGGGAAGAGAATGTTTGGTACGTAGTTCCAGATTGTTTGCACTCCGAAATGGGAATGAGCAAACGGAAATCCTCCCTAGAATATATTCTAAAAGGGCATATGGAAATCAGGTTAAAGTAAATACGGTGTCCGGGAATAGATCTTGTTAGAAATCTGGGGATGAATGCTCTACGAGCAATCTAGCTTGCTCCTAGTTTTAAAAACTTTTACCAGTTTAGCAAGCTAGTCCAGAAGGTTTTAGGAGATATGATTGGGCTGAGAGTGAAATATATGCAGACTACTTGCGTATGCAGTGCGTGACGTCTGTTGGAGGTATTAGACCTATTTTAGGTGAGAAAATGTGCGAAGATTTGGAATAATTTTTGTTGACTCTAGGATTAGATGCCGATGTCCATGCCTACATGATTCCTCGAGTTGGTATAGTAGTTTTGGAAAGCGATTTAGTCATTGGTATCAATTAAAGATTTCCATTGATTGTCTTCTTGGAGTTCAAAGGATTTCCCATGGAAATGATTAAAATTCTATGCGTATTATTAATGGATGAGATAAAATAACTAGTTAATGCAGGAGCAATAGTTAGTTTTAGGGGTGAGACAAACTGGGGCGTCGGTGAGTAATTTGTTATGTTCCCCGAGCTGGTTTAAATGTCTTGGGAGATACGGTCAGTGAATATGTTTGGGACGAGAGTTTAACTAATAAATGTGTGCAGTGGTAGGTTGAGTTGATAGGATACGGGAGATTAGAATAAAGATATGATAGGCGGTGATTTCCTGTTAGATTTTTCGGCGGTGTGAGCTTGACTTTGGTGAAATCTGGCGGATGTTGAATCCAATCCCGGAGGATGCGTCTGATATTTGAGGGTTGAAGAAGATAAACGCTTTGAGTTATGATGACCGATGTGATTGAAGCGAGGTTTATTGTACATAAAATGTCCTCTGTTCCTGGGATAAAAGGAGTAAGGTGTTTAAGAAATAATTAAGATATGTACTCGTGCCTTGCATGGGGCACGTTTGTGGAGGCAAAAACATTTATGCTTTCCACAGGTAACATGGTTGACTGCGTTAAAAAGTTTAAGGAATTTTGTTGCTTTGTCTGAGTCTTGGAAGTTGATAATGTATTTTGTTGGAAGAGGTTCATTCGTACTCTGTACTTAATTAGTAATTTTCAGAGGTGGGAAGAAAGCTACCTAGTAATTCGTAAGAAAACTTTGGGTTTAATCATGTTGAGAAACGAATATATGGAGTAGGTTCAAGTAAATTAGTTAAGGATGAAAATGTTGTTAGTTTGCGGTGAAGTGGGTATGAGAATTAAAAATGTGGAAGGCTTGCTGCAGGCTAGGCTTTAGGTGATTGAGAGAGATATGCAGGGAGCGGGATTGGGGGATTTCAGAAGAGGGTTGAATGTAAAAGAAACATGTAATGTCATCACCGCAATGGTTTGAATTGGGATTTAATTTTCTCGGTTGATTTGGATTTTAGGTGGTGCTATGCTGTACAATTAAGAAAGACTTTGAATATAATATCATCATGCCGACGTTTCACCATTGGAAGACTGGAGATAAGAAATTTGGTTTGACGTTTCAAACTGCGGCGGATGCGAGAGCTTTCGATAAAGGTGTACGAATGGTGATTGAAGACTTATTAGACGGTAAGATTTTTAAGTAGATTATATTAAAAAACATTTGTAGAGAAATCTCTGCTATACTGTTGCTCGTAAGCTAATATTTGGATTATAAAATATATTCTTGCTGCGATAAATATGGATTATGTAAACGGTAAGAGATTGTGATGAGATGGGATACATCAAAGCCATACGAGGTTATTTCTTGTATCTTGTTTCTTATGCCGGGCCTTTGTGATTTTGCAGATGGTGTAAATTTTGGAAATGGTCCTGATTACATACCGTTGCGGAAAACCAAATTTGCAGATGTCGGAGATGACGATGTATTTATGGTAAGCTGAACAACTTGATGTATAAGACAACAATAATGATATATTCTGTACTAATTAAATGTTTTTAATATTTATTCAAGACGCTGGATTTACCTGTGGAAAGAGACTCGACTTCATCCTCAGGTTCTAGTGGAACAGGATCTCATCACCAAGTTCACCACCATTTTTACCACCATCCTCAATCTCATCCATTCCCACCTGCCCATTTACATAGAATGTATTTCAACTCAAGGACTTGTTCGAAAGAGACTAACGTAATTATGTGTAGTGGAAATAGTGGTTGTCTATATCCTATATCGTCCAAAGATAAGCTTTCCGAGTTAATTAGTGACCGAGATTCAATGAAAGACGATGAACAATATTCGTCGTATGTGCAATTTGCCCGTGAAAGGCCCCATGAATACTCGTATCCCATTGTGCAACCTGAGTCTGTAACTACCAATTCCACAAGCCTGACTGGTGCAACTTCCCCCACTTCAACAATTACCTCCAGTCACCAGAAATTCAACGACTTTCGTATGTCAGGCAAATCCTCATCCCACAATTCTTCAAAGAAGCCTGTTCAACTTGATCCTTTAAGTCTGCAGCCTCCTCCGTTACTGCCTACCAAATCTAGTAGAGGCTCGAAGAAAAAACGGTGCGGATTTTTGTCGAGTTGTTTCAGCTAGTGGCAATGTCATTCGTGTTCATGGGTAGAATATTTTTTTGTTTTTTTACAACCCTGTCTAACTAGTAATGGTTAGCGGGTATTATTTTTGTGCTTATTGTTGCTTGATGAATTCTTTGTTATATTACTTTCTCCTCTGACTTCTGGCGCCGTTGTAATATTTCCGTAGTTTTCTTTTTTGTGATGGCGTGTTTATATTAGATGTTCAGTTCTTTCATATCATGTTTGCTTCTTTTACTCAGCACAGTAGTAATCTATACATTATGCAGTACAAAGCATTAGATGGATCGACTAATTCTAATGAATTTTGCTTTATTAACAGAACTTGCGGGAAAAAAAGAAGATGTCGGGACTGTCATGAAGTGTATTATGAGGATTCAAATCCACGCGGGGGTTGTCCGGCAGGACCGGATCCTATTCAATCGGTCATGGATGGTGTCAGCTGCATGTGCATAGCCCAAGCATGTACTTACCATTGTTTTGCGGATTCCGAAGGCGGTGTACCCCCTCATCCGTGTGCTTTGTCTGGAAGCTCACATGCCTATACCCAGAATCCTCAAGATGATGGATGTACTTTTCGGAGATGGCTAGCCCTAGGACTGCTGTCAATAATATTTCCCTGTTTGTGCCTGTACCTTCCTTTAGCTGGGTGTCACCGACTTGGTCAACTGTGTCACTTGTGTGGTGCGAAGCACCATCCCTCATGATTATTTCACGGCAGCCCTTATTCTTCTAAAGACGCATTCTCTCATGTCCATATTATTCATGTGAATAAGCTGCTATAAATCTTATTATATATATGCATGTTCAGAATGTTAACTAGTTGCTAGAAAATTATGGAAATTTAATGGTTACTTCGACTGCGTAGAATATAGATTGGTAACCAAAGGTAGCTTATTAGTAAGAAGTTCCTGAATTTTAGTGATAGGTTAATTTTCGCTGATAATACGACCGCACTTTCCTAAGTAACTGAAATATTCTGGATACCATCCTATAATATTTATTATGCTACAAAAAAATGAAACAAGAAGCAATTTCAAGAGTATTTTAATCAATGTACTTTCATCGTATGTCGTTTCTAATCTGTATTCTCTTATTAAGCGGCAAGCTTTTCAAATATTAGCTAAGCTGGTTCACCGGCGACCTGACGTAAATCAATAATCCTTGCATGAAAGCGACTATTTAATGTTTGTTGTTTTTCCTTTCCACTCTTAACCTTATTTTTGCTTTTCCCATTATTGAGCTCGAAGACTCACTATTGTTAAAGTTTATTAAGTCGTCAATTTTCATAGTTTTCTACATTCATTCTTTGCAGTCAATACATTACAAAGTTACACAGATTTCTACCGTCAGAAGGATAAATTTAAACAATTGCATCCGTTAGTTGAAAGTTTCAACCATTATAATACCAAAGTCAAAGTTAGATAGTTGTTGTGCATAATTTTTACGTTGTTGCTTGTTGCTGAACATTTAATTTGTAAATTGAATTATCGTTACTTTGTACTTTAAGGGATATTGCAATACTGAACCGGTACAAGTACAACAATGTTGATTTAAAAGAAAAATTAAAGTTTGAGAATTCTAACCGTTGAATTCACTCTCTATACCGTTTATCGTTCGGAATCATGAATATGTGCAACTGATATTGGAAATCACGGAAATAAAATCATTTGTATTGAAAATTACATTCGGCGACTTGATTCGTTTACTGCAATCAGAACATACTTGAGATATGAAATGAAGACTGATTTGTTTCCTGCAGGATGAGTAACTCTTGTCACAATGCAAAGATGTTGTTTCAAGTATCTTATGGAAATATTTATTGTAAACGCTTACATAATTAATTATTCTCTTAATAAGATGCATTCATTTTTACAGTCAAAGCAAAAAGTAAAACTACTACATCTCTGATAATGCCATTCTCCCAACATATACGAAAACACTCAATAGTGAATCCAACGTCTCCACTAGCACACCATTTCGATTGTTAAAAATGCAGAAAAATTAGAGCGACAATGGTGAAATTCACCCATGTGTACAAATGCAAATGGCAGTGATGCTGAGGAAGCACTCTTAATAGTGTATCCCAATTATTGTAATTGTAAAACGATTCTTGCTCTTTCCTGACTGCAAGTACAATAAATACATCTTAACATTGGGAGTTTAAGAAGAATTATATTAAACCTTACAAAATATTTAACCTAACACTGTAGACAATACAATATAGCGAAGGGATCAAATAAATCTCTGACTTAAACAGTAAAATGCGAGCGATACTTGATTATTTCCGAGTAAGCAGTTAGGGTTTGCCAAGTAGGCCATTTCCGAAAGAGTTATTCCATGAAGTAAGTATCGAGCCATTCGAACGGGGATCGCTTAACAGGTGCCAAGGTGAGTTTGTGAGAGACTGGCAGCATACTGTTTGATGACCGCGGTCGATACAACCGTTGAGATGATTGTGCCTTCAGTTTCGGTGGATGCTGCTCCTTATTTTTGCTGTGACTGCAGTAAAAATACAATGTTGATGCAAATGATCATGGTTTGCACTAAATACAAAATTTAAACAATATTTCCAAGTAGTATTGCTTTGTTTTATAATTGTAAATTGCTAAAAATTGAATGTTCTTACCTAAACTTGCAACGCTTGGTCAAGCCTGTGGCAAACTCGTACATTCGATTGGATTGCGTTTCCTTCCGTCGATTTCGCATTTGATGTTGCCGTTGACCAGACTTTGATTGTTTGGAAGTATCCGGAGATCGATTAGTAGCGTCGTTTAAACTATCTGAATTAGATTCCGCCTGACTGGGTTCGGGTATCCTTTCAGAATACAGAACTTGACGATCATGGGAACTGTCACCATTAGCTAAATAAGAAAATGCAAGGGGCTCTAAACTTATGTACGAATTCTTGTTGTAACTCCGGCGAACTCGGCGTATCGTGTCATCTAATGTCTTTAGTTGCATGGAATTCAAAGAAGCAAGGGTCAGATTTAGTTTCGAGGTTAATATTTCCGGGGATGTGACTAAATGTTTCAAGTTGTTCACCACGTAGTCTTCTGCAACCAACAATAGCATTTAAGAAACATCAATTCCTACTTCAACAAGCACATTTCGTACTTACACTATCATATCGTGGTTAATAATAATCACAAAAATCATTTGTAACTGATCCTACATACCCACGCTGAAATCACACACACATATATATATATATACTTAATTTCCACACCGTAACAGTTTATAGGTAGCGTGAAAAAATGGACTTACCGTCAAATGGAACTTTGAAAGAATATCCAGAGTAGTAACCATCATTAGGTAGCAAATTATAACAACCCATGCAGCTTGGGGAAATGGGACTGCTCGCGCAACACGGTAATCGGTAAAAACATAGTCTCTCGTCATGACGGTCCAGCAAATACGACTCCTCAATCTCGTGACTAACTGAATACTTTAATCGCTTCGCAGGAAGTTCAGTGTCATCGAAATCATGTTTGTCATCTGACTTCACCTTAACGGTTATTTCCGAATCTTGCGGTATATCCCCTGAGCTTTGAACAGGACCTGTGGGACCGAGCAAACTTTTAACGTTTTGACGCGTAGCTAGATACTAATTATAAAGTTATCCGCTAACTGTAAAGCTTATTGAGTTCGCAGTGAACCTTTAATTACCTGTAACTCTGGCATTGGGATGTGTCACTGGATTGTTTAGTGTAACTGGACTACGTGGATTCCCGCTTCCGTTAGCTGAACCCATTCGACTCGATCCCCGGAATTGACATTCCAACAAATTGTGACCATACCAACCTCTTGTAGCTACCACTGACATTACCTTGGGCAACGCTAACAAATTTCCTAGCCACAATTAAAATATTTACTGGATATATAAAATACGTGATTTACTCCGATGCTGACAAAAGTAGGGCAAGCAATGTATATATACTTTTGGAAGTGATGCCAAAATATGGGATACTTATAAACACATTTAGGGATGCACAAAGTAACACGGACTAAATTAAATTAATTTGGTAAACCTGTACTATGTAGCTGACAATGTAACTGTTTTAAGTTTATGAGCACAAATTCTGAAAGTTGACGCAATGTTCACTACTAACTGAATCAGAGGAATCATTTTGTTTGTACTATAGTGTGTCAAAATTCAGGGGAGAATAAATTAGCGTATTTATCAACCTCGAAAGCCCAAGCTTAAATGAGGGAGATAATCATAACAACGTGCTTTGTTTGTTGAATATGTTTATCGTTGTTAGCAAGTTGAACAAATGGATAAAATCAACCGATGTACTGATCAAGCGTGTGTAGAGCTCTTTAAATCCTGTTGTCATACACAACGCAATGGATTTTAATACACTATGGACTCTGAACGTATTTTTTTTAAACTGAAGCAAAAAACTCCCGCCTCCGATTTGGTCCAATAGAAAACGGTATGCGCAGTCAGGTGGTAGCGCGCGAAATACTTCGTATTGTTGTTGCTATGGTGTTCGTGCACCTTTTTCCTTTATTAAAACTTAATTGTAATTGTGATTTTTAACTATGCACATTGCATAGATTCTGTTTAAAACGTAAGTTTTTTGTGCGCATGGATGCAGGGGACGGTATAATTTGATAAGGAATTTTAATCTGGATAATGAATTTCGATTGATTGAACTTTCTTGTTGTAGTTGCGCAACTTTGCATGCGATGCGAAACCTTGAAGCTGTACATTATTATATAAATATCTGTTTGTCATTTTACAGGCGTAGTTAAATAGTACCTATAACCTTTTGGGCTGGAATCATGAAACTGTTTTAAGACTAAGGAAGAGAATTTGCTTAAAATTTAAGCTCCTTGAAGTGGTAAGTTTTTAGGCTGGATAACCATAATGGAAATTTCAATAATTATCAGCCAGGCGGACGCATTAAGTGCAATCGCCAGCTAACAACTAACTCTTTTAAAATCGTTAAATATTTGTAAATAAGGCTGTAAAGATGATATTCTGTTGTGCGGTTAGATTCGATGGCTCCAAAAGTGGTTCCTTCCAAGTATTCCGCTGAAGCTGTGGCAGCATTTGCAAGTGTTGAGCATGGATTTGGACAAATATTCTATGAATTTTTCTTCGCTTGCTTCAATGTATTGCTGTACTACAGAGGGCTCCATTCACCGAGATTTTTTACGCATAAATATAATTCATCATTTGGATTGCAAATTCCAGTAAGCTGAAGAGTATCTATATGGTCGTCTTAAAGTCTAAAATGATAGCTATTCATTTATTCAACTGATTTTGGTTCCTTTACAGTACATGAGATTTCCTGAGACTATAGCTTACCTTGAGAAAGTAACTGCGAAAGGAGTCAACTGCTTTATGGCTGGACTACTTGATGCGTTCGTTTTCGAAGAAAAAGATGCGGAGGGTCACCTTACATTAACCACATTTCGATTAAATGGAACTGCTGAAATATCGCAGTTAGTATATGCAAAGTATGCAGCTAGTCCCTGTTAACATTTATAGAGCTTAGAAAATGCGGGTAGTTCATTGTTGAATTCTAATCGTGGTTTTCTAGCAAGGACTTGCTGAGTGATGAGTTGAGAGAGTCCTGCTCGGAACTAATAGGAGATCTTAAACGAACATTAGAAAATGCAAATAAGGCAGTCAACGCTTGCTCAACAAGATGGAAAGTTGTACTCGTGATGCAGCGTTTACCTTACCAGGAATTCTGTTGGAAGACAAATAGACGGGGTGTATTTGCCAAAGACCCTGACTGGAATTCTTTTCCGTGGACTAAAATGGGTGCACTTGAAGAGCCAGAAGCTGCATCTTCACAGGAAATAACTGTGTTGGATACTGTAAACTCTACTGTAGGTGCTAGTATTACCGATCTTCCTCCAGAGGCAAGCAGTGTTGTTGACGAATTTGGTTGTATGGAAGTTGACGATAGTTTCGAGGATAGCTCGTTAGACGGAGATAGTTCTTTTGACGAGATGGAGTTGCAAGATTACGAAAAGGAAGGATTCTCAGTGATTAACTATGAAGAAAAAGAGGATGAAGGACGGGAATCCCCCGATTTTTTTGCATCCTCTCAACCTTCAGGGGAAACTATACCTAAGCCGTTCCCGAGGAAGTTAACTTTTCATTTGGAACCAAGTCACTTAAAACCTGGGGATAATCGCAGCAGTGAAGCTAGCGCGTCTTCGACTGTAGCCTCAGATGCAGAAATTTTGGTTGTTGATGATCCTGTAGTAATCGTCCCTGAGGCTTCAAATAAGGAATCACCCGCGGATTCCGGGAATATTGGTATTACTACAGATCGTCAAACATCCCCAGATTGGTTTAATCAGTATAGAGAATTTAAAGATATGGACCATATTTTTGATGACAACTCTCCTAGCCCGGCTAGAGTTGAAACTACGCCTTCCGTCAAACAAGTTCGGAAGGAACCTAGATTGTATGTGATTGCCACAAAAACTTTGTTGCGTACAGTAGTTTGTAATATACTTATCTTAAAAAAGGAGCCAAAGGAAGACAGAATATCTAGAGCTTTTGCTAAGTTTTGTAGAGGGTATAGAGGGTTTCGAAGGAGAGACTTAAGAAATCAAAGTAATCGAGGAAGTGAACAAATGAAACAGCAGTGACCTGATTGAGCGAGGCGTTGCAGTGGACTCAAAAATTATCTCGTAAGGTGCTTTTAGTATAAGCGATTTATGAACATTAGATGGATGATCCTAGGCGGGTGCGTGATACCTCATTTTGTTACATTTTTATTTACTTAAATGTTCACTATATAAATTAGTAATGGTAATCATGAATTTTTTCTTGTATACATAATTCTCACCAGGCGCATTCCCTCCTTACTCTCTAAAATCAAAAAACAAAACCGTGTGGCTCTTTTATAACTTCGAAGTGCATACTTAAATTAAAAGTTGACGTGAACCCAATACAATAACTAATGCGAATCGAATAGAAATTGGAACTGAAGTATTGGCTTATTTATAAGCTTGTTTATAACTGTATGCTTTATTCGCAATTTTAACCTCCATAATTCAGTCTACAAAATCAGACCTTTTGTTCAAAGTATGTAGAATACAGTATAATAACAGTAATACTGAATTTTACTGACTACTTCGTGCAAGGAATTGCTAATTCATACTGTGCCAAACACAAATTCGGGCACAACTACTGCATTAAATACCTACATTCCACACATTATTTGCTATGGAAAACTATTAAGCTCTCGTGATAGATAACATTTACACACGTTTCAAAAAACTTACTTCGTTACACTTTGATATTAGCCCATTTTGTGTTTCCTTACATTACATTATAATGATATAATATTTTCACTAATCGCAGGAACGAGTTACCAGTGAATTAAAAAAAACATGAAGATGTTCAATTTAATCTACTTCCTCCACGGTCGGACCTCCTGCGTTCTGTGAGCCTCCGAACTGACCTCTCGGCGCTGCTCCGGCACCGCCACCGTGCATTTTCATCATCACAGGTTGAAGGTCCTTCTGGGCTTCCTTGAGCTTGTACTCGAACTCTTCCTTGTCCGCCAGCTGATTGTTTTCCAACCAATTGAGAATTTCTTTGCACTTGGCGTTGATCATTTGCTTGTCGGATTCGCTCAAC
The DNA here is from genome assembly GCA_906901655.1 of Sminthurides aquaticus. Lineage (NCBI taxonomy): Eukaryota > Metazoa > Arthropoda > Collembola > Symphypleona > Sminthurididae > Sminthurides > Sminthurides aquaticus. The sequence goes on from CAJQTT010000010.1 coordinate 4,565,762, forward strand.
TTGTCGGCAGGAACTGCTTCGGCCGCTTGTTTGACCCCGAAAATGTAGCCTTCCAGTTGATTCCGGGCAGTGACCTTCTCCCTTTGCTTCTCGTCTTCTGCCTTGTACTTCTCCGCATCTGCTACCATTCGCTCGATTTCTTCTTTGCTAAGACGGCCCTTGTCGTTCTTGATGGTGATTTTCTCCTGCTTTCCGGTGCTAGAGTCCTTGGCAGAGACGTTGAGGATTCCGTTGGCGTCAATGTCAAAGGTTACTTCGATCTGAGGGACACCTCTCGGAGCTGGAGGAATTCCAGTGAGGTTGAAGGTTCCAAGTTGGTTGTTGTCCTTGGTCATGGCTCGTTCTCCCTCAAAGACCTGAATGGTGACTGCAGGCTGGTTGTCCGAGTAGGTGGTGAAAGTCTGACTCTGCTTGCAAGGGATGCGGGCGTTTCTCTCGATGATCTTGCTCATGACTCCTCCAGCAGTTTCGATTCCAAGGGACAAGGGCGCGACATCAACAAGAAGGACGTCCTGGATCTGTTCGCTCTTGTCGCCGCTGAGGATGGCGGCCTGGACTGCAGCTCCGTAGGCGACAGCTTCATCCGGGTTGATTGACTTATTGAGCTCCTTGCCGTGGAAGAAATCCTGGAGAAGTTTCTGGATTTTGGGAATCCGGGTGGAGCCTCCGACAAGGACAACGTCTTGGATGAGGGACTTGTCCATCTTGGCGTCTCTCAGGGCTTTCTCCACGGGCTCCATGGTAGAGCGGAAGAGGTCCATGCAGAGTTCTTCAAAGCGGGCCCTCGAGATTTTCGTGTAAAAGTCAATGCCATCATGAAGAGCGTCAATCTCTAGAGTGGCTTCTGTGCTGGAGCTCAGAGTCCTCTTGGCTCTTTCGCAAGCTGTACGAAGACGTCTGAGTGCCCGGGAGTTGGAGCTCATGTCCTTCTTGTACTTTCTCTTGAATTCCTCAACGAAATGAGTGACCATTCGGTTATCAAAGTCCTCTCCACCCAAGTGGGTGTCTCCAGCTGTAGCTTTGACCTCGAACAAGGAGCCCTCGTCGATGGACAAAATGCTGACGTCGAAAGTACCTCCACCCAGGTCAAAGATTAAAACGTTTCTTTCTCCTTTCAGATTTTTGTCCAGTCCGTAAGCAAGAGCGGCGGCCGTAGGTTCGTTGATGATCCGCAGCACATTAAGTCCAGCAATGGAGCCAGCATCCTTGGTTGCCTGACGCTGAGAATCGTTGAAGTAAGCAGGCACAGTAACGACGGCATCTCTGACCGAGTGACCCAAGAACGCCTCCGCCGTCTCCTTCATCTTGGTGAGAACCATTGAGCTGATTTCCTCGGGAGAAAAGCGTTTCATTTCCCCCTTAAACTCCACTTCGATCATTGGCTTGGTTCCCACGTCGACGACTTTGAATGGCCAATGCTTCATGTCCGCTTGCACCTTCGGATCATCGAATTTTCTCCCAATCAAGCGCTTGGCATCGAAAACCGTGTTCTTAGCGTTCAAAGCCACCTGCACACACAAAACAAAGACACATTAGTATTCCTAATTAAACAAATGCATCCTCAAAATAGCCCAACATTCATAAAAATCCATCAGAATCTAAAACATTGGCAAAATACAATTTAAAATAATTAATTACATACCTGGTTCTTAGCGGCATCCCCAATGAGCCGTTCCGTGTCCGTAAAGGCAACATAACTGGGAGTCGTTCTGTTGCCGTTGTCGTTCGCAATGATTTCAACCTTCCCGTGCTGCCATACTCCAACACAGGAGTAGGTCGTACCCAGATCAATTCCGATCGCGTTACCCTTAGGCATTTTGTATAGTAACGTCAAACTAGAAATCTGACAAGATCTGTAATGACAACAATTCGAACTTAACACTGATCTTAGAAACTTCAAGTTATGTCACTAATTTCAAAACTGGAATTCACTTTGAAGCGCAAGACGTGTACAACAACGTTGTAATGTTTCTCCTAGCTTCTCTCTCAACTTACAGATATGAAATGACGTGATAGCGGACTGAGCGAGCCTTTATACACCAAACCTCAGAACCAAGTAGAACACACAAGAAACCAGGGGAAGCATCTCGGGGCTTCTCGATACTTCTGCCACGAACAAGAGAAAGCGCTTTTCCAGATTCTCTCTTCACGTAAACTTCTAGAGCTCGCTCGGCTCGTCGCTTTTCTCCTCAATCCATCCTGTTCTCCCTTTAGACCGCTTTGCTTTACGAAAGCTAAATCTAGCACAGGCTTCAACCAGATACTCCAGCACCTTCCTACGCTTTCAGCAATCTTTCTTAGCAGCTTAATCATTTCGTAAAATCAATCCTACTGAATCATGCCTCATCTACTGAGACTGTCCCATGTTTATTTTCCCAAAATGCTTTAGTTATATTAAATAAGAAATGTTATGCCTACAATGATTTAGTTTGCGTCAAAATGTTCGCAAATTCAGACTCTCCAGCTAATTTAGTTGTAGTAGAGTTAGATCTATAAGGTAAGCCCATGGAAGGCCGCTAAAGCGCGCGCAGTCTAAAATAAAGTTTCCGGCCTATAATGCTTTTCAATGGTAAACTAAAAATCTTAAAATAGAGAAAACTCAGCAAGTAAGCGACAGATAATAACGATTACTGGTTTAAACAAACTGTAACGTAAGTAAAAGCCGGCAGTAATTTTAGAAATGACTGGGTACCGCAACTAAAAAAGTTTAAAATCCAACTTAGCCATAAAACTTGTTTACCACGTAAAAACTTTAATACGGTAGCTAAAATTATGAAATATAGCTTCAATGGTAGTCACTGCAATTCTGATCATGGAAAACTAAAACAAATTGCAAAAATACATCGTAACAGCGTTCCAATCGTTAGGCGCGCGAAAGATGTCTGAGAACATTGTGGAAACTGCCCAGCAAACCTCTAACCTCAAATTGATATCAGAGGATTCTCAAGAGCCTCATGAATTTCTCATCTCAGGAAGCTGAGCAGATTCTGATATCATATTCGTAGCATAGTAGCAAGGTATTTTTGATGTCAAGCCTTAAGCATCATAATGACATCAAATCGATGTCACGAGTATTTTTTGCATTGCCATCTATCAATCCGTGCAGCCAACCAATTTGCGCGCTTAATTTCACTGGCTTCGGCCGTTTACAAGGATTCTACTCTTTGCCGTGCACTTACTTAGTATAAGACCATACCACCATACCAGTCACAAGGGTGCTGTATCAATCCGTGAGAAGGTAAGTTTATTTAGTGTTAAAATCATTTAAGTTAATTCAATTATTAATTGTAGTGGATTGTAGAGTAATCACTACGGTATTGTTCTCAAATAATTATGAAGAATGTGATTTGTGCAATGGCAGTTTTTAGTCTAAAACTTTGATAAATGGTAATCCCGCATTGTATAATTTTGTCTACATTAGCTAACTATGAAAGTGAATAATGTCATCAAATTTAGTGTTAAGTGAATTCAGTGTATTGATTCTGTTTTTGTTAATTTAAGTATAATATTTTGGTACTGTTTCTTATGAATGCGCGCGATATTTATTAATTGTTTGAAGAGGCAATTAACATCAACACCTTATGAATTTTATATTTCTCTAAACGCTATTGTACTACGTTGTGATTTAAATTGTGTATTTTGTAATTCATGATGTGACATTTGTTATGTTTAACTGTGCGAAGTAATAATTAAATTTATAATCCTACTTCAATTTAGTTCTCAAAGTGAGCAAGTAGAGGAATAATTATATATACATATTGGTTTTGGCTGCACGAGTTGGTTAGTAGAAGCAATTGCACCTAGATGGCTCATTGTCAGAATCTACTCAGAACGCGCTCAGATATAACTCAGCGCGTGAGGTCATATTGATCTCCCTCTGACTCTAAGACTGGGACATTTCGATAAATCTCTGAGCTCAAATTCGTATCAGAACTAGAAATCCAATGCTCAGCCTGATATCATGAACATCAGAGCTTTTATATCATTATGATAAAAATTTGAGATCAATGTGTTTGCTGGGTGGTTCCCAGCAAGACATTTCTGAGCACGCTTTCACTCCCATATGATACATTTTCAGATTTCCAAGTAATATTTTGTCGTGAGAAAAAATCATGGGCTTTCTTCTAAGCCCAAATTTAGTGTTGTGAGTTTAGGCTAAGATTCTGTTAAAGGAGTCTAATCTTGGGAAAATAAACATGGGACAGTCTGTACGTCACTTCTGTACTTTTAATTTGCGATCACTACCTGCGTGCACGTCTGGTTAATGAGCTATTGCGCTAACAACAAAATACAGATGATGAAAAGTTAGAGTTAATTTTTATTTTTAGACCAACAGTGGGTATAACTAATTATGACATTTCGGAAGGTACTGTTTATGCATGGTGATTATCGCGCTATACTGTAATGCTATAACATCATTATGTACAGTTGATTACGTTCCACAAACCACAAGCATCATTAAATATTAGTCTAATGATCTCTTCAAACAGTTACCAATATTTTCAAAATTATAATTAATTTAAAAACAATTAAAAATGTAACTGACGGAAATTTTTCAAGAACCAATATCACAATTGACAGATATGTAGGATGAATCTTATTTTCCAAACATATAAACCGGATGAATCTTATTTTCAAAACATATAAACCAGGTAATTCAAAGCTAAATTACTGCTGATTATTAATGTGAAACAAAATTTGGAAAATTATTTTTGATGATATTTAACTCTGCGAAATCAAAGCCTCGAGCGAATTATTATCCTTGCATCTCTAAATTGAGATTTTAACTTACCGAGTTATCGACCAGTTTCATGTTACCCCATGGATAAGGTTAGCCAACATAAGAGCCACTGCGTATATGTTATCAAAACAAACTACGTATTCTCGGGTTGACACGTGCTTGGTAGTGGATTCTCCAGATGCTTCTGGAAAAGCAAGTGATGATCTTTCTGAGAAGTAATATTACAGCGCTACGTAAGTCGCGTTTGATGCTCGGTTTTTCTTTGCTTTTTTGCTGTGTACAGTGTATATAAAAGTGTTTGGTGATTGCATTCTGTGAATCTTAAGGAAAATCCTACGACTATCTACCGTAACAGGGGATAGAACGCACGGGAAAGTTCTGGCGCGTAATGCATGGTGCGTTCTTGAATGTGGTAGAAGTATCGAGAAGCCCCGAGATGCTTCCCCTACGTTCGTGCTCACCCTAGCCCCTTCTATTGTCTCGTGTATATATGCGTACTTCGGATCCCCATCCTCATCATTTCAGTTCGGTGAGTAGAACCAAGCGGACAAACCTAGACCATCATCGTACGGCTGTACATTCAAAGCGCTATAACGTTTTACTTGTCTCTAGTAAACGCTATCGGATTTTGCATGGAAGAAAAATAATATTCGGATCTGAAATCACTTCTACCAGAAAACTAAGTGAGGTTAAACTGTTTAGTCGAGTGTGACATTCGAAGAGAAAATCAGTGTAACTCTTGACTCCGTCAAAAACTCGTGATACTTGTGAAGCAGGAACCTATGAAAGTGCGTTGTAGTAATATTGTTGCACACACGGAAAGAAAATTTTTGCACTTGAACTTTTAAATTCCGCGAACTAGACTTGAATTATATTATACAAAATGCCTAAGGGTAACGCGATCGGAATTGATCTGGGTACGACCTACTCCTGTGTTGGAGTATGGCAGCACGGGAAGGTTGAAATCATTGCGAACGACAACGGCAACAGAACGACTCCCAGTTATGTTGCCTTTACGGACACGGAACGGCTCATTGGGGATGCCGCTAAGAACCAGGTATGTAATTAATTATTTTAAATTGTATTTTGCCAATGTTTTAGATTCTGATGGATTTTTATGAATGTTGGGCTATTTTGAGGATGCATTTGTTTAATTAGGAATACTAACGTGTCTTTGTTTTGTGTGTGCAGGTGGCTTTGAACGCTAAGAACACGGTTTTCGATGCCAAGCGCTTGATTGGGAGAAAATTCGATGATCCGAAGGTGCAAGCGGACATGAAGCATTGGCCATTCAAAGTCGTCGACGTGGGAACCAAGCCAATGATCGAAGTGGAGTTTAAGGGGGAAATGAAACGCTTTTCTCCCGAGGAAATCAGCTCAATGGTTCTCACCAAGATGAAGGAGACGGCGGAGGCGTTCTTGGGTCACTCGGTCAGAGATGCCGTCGTTACTGTGCCTGCTTACTTCAACGATTCTCAGCGTCAGGCAACCAAGGATGCTGGCTCCATTGCTGGACTTAATGTGCTGCGGATCATCAACGAACCTACGGCCGCCGCTCTTGCTTACGGACTGGACAAAAATCTGAAAGGAGAAAGAAACGTTTTAATCTTTGACCTGGGTGGAGGTACTTTCGACGTCAGCATTTTGTCCATCGACGAGGGCTCCTTGTTCGAGGTCAAAGCTACAGCTGGAGACACCCACTTGGGTGGAGAGGACTTTGATAACCGAATGGTCACTCATTTCGTTGAGGAATTCAAGAGAAAGTACAAGAAGGACATGAGCTCCAACTCCCGGGCACTCAGACGTCTTCGTACAGCTTGCGAAAGAGCCAAGAGGACCCTGAGCTCCAGCACAGAAGCCACTCTAGAGATTGACGCTCTTCATGATGGCATTGACTTTTACACGAAAATCTCGAGGGCCCGCTTTGAAGAACTCTGCATGGACCTCTTCCGCTCTACCATGGAGCCCGTGGAGAAAGCCCTGAGAGACGCCAAGATGGACAAGTCCGTCATCCAAGACGTTGTCCTTGTCGGAGGCTCCACCCGGATTCCCAAAATCCAGAAACTTCTCCAGGATTTCTTCCACGGCAAGGAGCTCAATAAGTCAATCAACCCGGATGAAGCTGTCGCCTACGGAGCTGCAGTCCAGGCCGCCATCCTCAGCGGTGACAAGAGCGAACAGATCCAGGACGTCCTTCTTGTTGATGTCGCGCCCTTGTCCCTTGGAATCGAAACTGCTGGAGGAGTCATGAGCAAGATCATCGAGAGAAACGCCCGCATCCCTTGCAAGCAGAGTCAGACTTTCACCACCTACTCGGACAACCAGCCTGCAGTCACCATTCAGGTCTTTGAGGGAGAACGAGCCATGACCAAGGACAACAACCAACTTGGAACCTTCAACCTCACTGGAATTCCTCCAGCTCCGAGAGGTGTCCCTCAGATCGAAGTAACCTTTGACATTGACGCCAACGGAATCCTCAACGTCTCTGCCAAGGACTCTAGCACCGGAAAGCAGGAGAAAATCACCATCAAGAACGACAAGGGCCGTCTTAGCAAAGAAGAAATCGAGCGAATGGTAGCAGATGCGGAGAAGTACAAGGCAGAAGGCGAGAAGCAAAGGGAGAAGGTCACTGCCCGGAATCAACTGGAAGGCTACATTTTCGGGGTCAAACAAGCGGCCGAAGCAGTTCCTGCCGACAAGTTGAGCGAATCCGACAAGCAAATGATCAACGCCAAGTGCAAAGAAATTCTCAATTGGTTGGAAAACAATCAGCTGGCGGACAAGGAAGAGTTCGAGTACAAGCTCAAGGAAGCCCAGAAAGAAGGACCTTCAACCTGTGATGATGAAAATGCACGGTGGCGGTGCCGGAGCAGCGCCGGGAGGTCAGTTCGGAGGCTCACAGAACGCAGGAGGTCCGACCGTGGAGGAAGTAGATTAAATTGAACATCTTCATGTTTTTTTTAATTCACTGGTAACTCGTTCCTGCGATTAGTGAAAATATTATATCATTATAATGTAATGTAAGGAAACACAAAATGGGCTAATATCAAAGTGTAACGAAGTAAGTTTTTTGAAACGTGTGTAAATGTTATCTATCACGAGAGCTTAATAGTTTTCCATAGCAAATAATGTGTGGAATGTAGGTATTTAATGCAGTAGTTGTGCCCGAATTTGTGTTTGGCACAGTATGAATTAGCAATTCCTTGCACGAAGTAGTCAGTAAAATTCAGTATTACTGTTATTATACTGTATTCTACATACTTTGAACAAAAGGTCTGATTTTGTAGACTGAATTATTTAAATGTTCGCAATAAAGTACAGAAGTTTAAAATACAATTATTCAGCTCCATGTTGTATTTAATTTGCATCTTACACTAAGCTCGCGATGCTGATTAGGTGCAGGATAGCAATCATTAAAATAAAATACTGAGCCATGTTTTGCCTCACGGTCCTATCTAATGTCGTGCAAAACCTCAGAATACGACTTAGGAAGTTACTCAGCTGTCTGTCTTCCTTTTTATTATTTCAACAATCAATCTGCAAATCAAACTATATCTTCTTTCTCAATGGTGAGACTGATCATTAACCATTAGATTGTCGTTAGGTTCACACTGACAAAATCGACTTGTGATAGTTCTTTTGATTTTGTAAAGGGGAGAAGACAATTCGTCACACAAGCGCGTTTGTTAAAGTGATAAGGAAACTCTGTAGGACGCTCCAAGAAAGGAATACAATTTTCGTGTTTAATTTCACGATGAAGAAATTCAATTCAGTTTTCATACTGCTCTGTTTCACAGTGTCTCATTGTACAAGCGTTGAAGCCGCTGGTAAATTTCTCTCACTCCCTCAACCTCAGCTCTGCACTTCCAGGAAAATTCATCAAACCTACGACAATCATGGCTACTACTTCAGCTGGATAGAACGAGAAACGATCAACTTGTTTCTTAACTGGATTGACGCTAGAAACTGGTGTCGAGATCGTTGCATGGATTTAATCAGCTTGGAAACACCCACTGAAATCAAGCTTCTCAAGAGTTTTATCCAGAAATGTAAGTGAAGTAATAAAACTTCTATAACTACTTCTTTCATTCTTTAACTTGTTCTTTACTTCTATAACTATAGTTGCTATCTTTCGCAAGAATTCCAGCTTCAATGCATTGCATAATCATTTTCTTATCTCATTTTAACGTAGACAAAGTTAAATACTGCTGGACTTCCGGAAGGCTATGCGACTTTGGTGACTCCTGCAAGCGAAAAGACCTGGAGCCAGTTAACATAAATGGTGAGAGCTGAAGTGCCCTAATAGAATATACATAATAAATATATATTCCTTTGCAACACGTCCAAGCATCATCATGTACTTCGTACTTGACACAATTCTAATCTCTCTTATTTTGTCATCTTTCCCCTTGTCCATCAGGTTGGTTCTGGAGCGGCACAAATGTAAAGTTACATCCTACCAACGAGAAGAGTGAATACAATGACTGGAGCTACACTGGAGCGTAAGTTTGGTTTTTTAACAGCTTAAGTTGCAGTCCCAGATTTTTACAGCTGCTTTTAAACTGTTGCTTTTCATCTTTATGAAACTCTGATTTGAATGAACTAGACAAAAATTAACAAATTTTCTCTTCATCCCTCCCTGTCAATTGTATTTAATTTCCTTCTGCTTTTAAATCAACAGCTTGAAGGAGCCCCAACCTGACCAGAGAGAGAAGAGAGAAGGTGGATATGCAGAATCCTGTTTGGCTTACCTGAATAATTATTAAGACGACGGCATCAAGTGGCACGACGTCGAATGTCATCACATTAAATCCTTTGCTTGCGAAGATTCTCCAACATTGCTGGAATACGCCCGCTTTATAAATAAGAATTCAACTTTGATATTTTAAATATTATTTAAATTTTAAACATTTTCCATACGCTTAATATGTAATTTTTGATTGACTGAACCCCCCTGGCTTTTTGACTTTGTCTTCCCTCAAATGAGGCTGCGCTTGTAACGGACAACAAGTATTTTAATTTTAATTTTCGCATTTAGCAAATACACATTGAAGAATTTATTTACGCAGATGAAGTTACGTTTCGTGCTCGTATAAATTTAAAAAATTGTAGCACCTAAAAATGACTGTAGTTAAAATGCTTATTTCAAGTATATAATCGTATGATTTTAATTTCATTTGTGGAATTAATAATTTAAGATTTTATTTTTGTATGTGAATGCAACAAATTGAAACAGTCAGTTCCACAAGAGAACAATACCATTAAAAAAGTATTTTTAAAATTACATATCTACTCCAGGATAAGCGTATTTAGTTTAGAGTCACACACCTATTATTGTTCACATCAAACATGTGAGGGAAGCGCTTGTACGCCATTCATACGTCTAATACAGCTCTATTAGTTTAATTACAGCTAGCTGTACATCCAATTTACATGGTAAGGTGGCTTTTGACCCCCGGGTCATAAGCGTTAGGAGTTGGGAGGAGCATCAAGCCTTTTACTTATCAATAATAAGGGTTATCAAGTACCAAGAAACAACAGACTGGCGTTATTACAAGTACACATTCAAAAGATTTTAAAACATTACATTATTTTTAGAGTTCAAGTTGAAAAAACAATATAAACTTCTCAGGTGGTTTTAAAAGCGCGCAGGTTTATTACACACACGCTTTCATTGGCACTAAAAGTTGGCTATTTAGGAGAGCCCGCTATCTCTAAAATCAATTTAAGTTTTTTAGGTACACGTGTGACGATATGAATACTGCTCAATGGAAATAATACTTGAGAAATAGGGTTGGCGTACATGATACATAAAATTGATAAACTTGGGATTCAATGGCAATTAATTAATCAAGTATCAATTCCATTTAGACATTTCTCACGCTCGGTAAGTGTTGGGACATATTTGCTCTGTGAGATGATTTTGATGAGCAACTACTACTTTAATATCTGTTTCGTTGGATTCAAGGCTAGGCTTTCTCAAATCTAATTTTCTTGCTGTTGGCTCCGTCCCTTCTTCTGTTGAGGACGCATTTGACCATTGGTCAGGTAGGATTGAGCGGGTTCGGGTGTTGATATTGGAAGAAGGCTCTTCGTTGTAGTTATTTCCTTCGTGTAAATTGAGATTCTCCCAAAATGATATTCGTTCCGAGTATGGATTTTCCATCATTTCTGGATACAGGTTTAGGCTTAGGAACTTTGGATTTTCGCCGTTATTTTCTAATGTGTTTGGTGTCCAGAGTCTAATTGGTTCCCCTGATTCAGTCAGCAAAAATGGTTCTCTGAAATGCACAAAATTTAGGATTTTAGTTAATTTCGAATAAAGAATCCAAGTAAACCAACTTCAACATTTTACATAGCGCATCATTTATAGTAAAACATGGCGGCGTAATCACGATGTAATCTAATAAGTAAGTGCTGTAGGTGCTGGTATACATTTAAATAATGTAATCGGCTTTAAAGCGTAGAAGTTTAGCTTACCCGTATTTTGCAAAATTGGTCCACAAAGTGACCATGATCCTGGACATGTTGTACTCAGCATCAGTCGGTTTCAAATTTGGATAATAAGCAGTGTTATTAAAAAAATAGATTTGGTCATCAATGTGAGCAACACCTGGGAAAAGATGAAAAAATTAGGTTAGTTAATGTTCATATGCACAATTTCCGGGAAAATTGCATCTACTGTATCGTCTCTAGTAGCGCCATCTGTATTAGGGCTAACAAATGTATCAAATGTACTTACCCCAATCCTTTGGATCTAATCCAAGTAATTGGATGAAACTGTATTTGCCCCGGAAATTGAACTGGTATGAATACACGGGACTGTTTGCTAAAGTTGCGTGGTAGCGCATAGCTTTGACTCCACAGGTAACCATGTAACGGTCATCGAGCATCTGAAAATGTATAAAAATGTTGTGTTTTTAGCAATGATACTCTTACTCTGTTAATATTCATTATTTTCTTCGCCATTCGTGCCACGCTATTTGCTATCTATGCCCGAGAATCGCCCACCTTTTCTTTTGCAATCTTTAATGTTTCTAAACATCTTACCTGTACCGCTTTAGCCCGGGTATCAAAGGTGAGATCCGCGGTTCCCATGTACCGCTCACGTATGATTCTAGCAGTCTTTGAGGGATTTTCACTAGTTTTCGGTAGCTCCATCATGGCAGGTCCCACCAGCTCATCCCATTTTGTATTAAAGTCGTTTAGAAAACCCGGATTTCCAAGAATTGTAGCAACATTCACTGCTAATTCATCTGCATTGAGTCCAGTAATCCATGGAACTTGAGCAACCCCTCCGGGTCTACGATAACTTTCTTCTGGAAGTTCGGAGAGAAAAGCTCCAGGTAAATTTGGTTCTATTACTGGAGCCCATAAAGCAACTGGATAAACTGCCCATTCCTAGAAAATATCGATCAAATTTTCTCACAATTAAATTAACTACTAGACTAATTAAAATCATTTTATAGTTGTACATGTAACTTACCAGCAGCAACGGATGCACTGCAACAATATCCGTAGCGTTCTTGGACCTTAGACACTTTACAAGCGCTCTGGAATCGGTTATGGGGCATTGCAGAGCAGATCCAAGCCGTTGGCTTAGCTCCGTTCCCTTCTCGTTAATTGACCAAAAGCAAAATGCACTCCCACTTTGAGATATTGCACCATGGAAAAGCCCTAGAAGAACGACAATTATTAGCGCCCTCTACCTTGAACAACAGGTACTGCTTACTTGAAATGGCTGTAAAGTCTCAGTTTTTTCGACTCCGTGTCTTCTTGGTTTGAGTAATATTATCAACTTACCCCTTGACAATGGAGACACCATGTGATAGTGGACTGAGCCTGCGCCTGCACTTTCTCCCATAATTGTCACCCTTTGACGGTCACCTCCGAAAAAGCCGATATTGTCCCGCACCCATTGCAATGCTAGAGCTTGATCCTTCAAACCGTTATTCCCGGGTACTATCCTGTCTCCAGTGCTGAGGAAGCCTGTAACATGTACACATTTTACACCAACTGCAAGTGTCTTCTGTACGCCAAAATCGCGAAATTCAGTCTGTTTTCTCCATTAAGAAGAATCTATAGCTCTATCATTGCTATGTTTCCTTGTACGTGTTGGTCAGTGAAAGTGGCGCATGTTCGAGGATAATCAACAAGAAAATTGAATAAAATCGAATTAGTGGTCAGTGAATGAAGGAACACTTGATGCTTGCAATTAATACTGTCAAAGACTTATGGAGAACAAGTTTAAAAAGATTCTAGGAATTCCCCAAGGTCCTAGACACTTGCAAAAAGGAGCAACTGGTATAAGAAAATAATTCTCGAGATTAGAGCTTTGGCTAAAATAATCAGCTTGTGTAACTTGCAAAAAACTCGGCATTAATTTAACTAAACTGGTTCAGTATTTTTTCCAGACTGTGAATTACAGCTCAGCTGAAAGCTAAATTGCTCTAGCGACTACAGTCTAGTCTAGTCTAGGCTAGGGTTGGATCCAGCTGTTGCTGTTTAGTTCACGCCTCCACTAATAAGACTCATTTGTCTGACAGGAGGCTTGCATAAGAGTTGGAAAAAAACCTTGAGAGTTCTCAACCTCAGTCAACATGCAATTTGTGGAGCTATTCAGGATTGGCACTACTCAATGTTTATTTTTATGCTAGTTAAAGAGCTGCATTATAATCTTGGCTTAAGTCAGTTAGGATATAAGAGGCTATTATGACGGAGCAGCAGATGGTCGGTGAGAATGTGCTAACGAGAGCTCAGCTTAATCTTTAAAATATGCGCATTTTAGTTGCAAATAGCAATGATCCCTAGGAAATTGACATGTACGGATGTTTATTGAACAGTTGGTTAACTTACCAAATGCTCCAAGCCTGTAGTTCATCGTAACGAGGATAACGTCCTCGTCAAGTAAATAAGCGGGTCCTTGTAAATTAGCTGAGCCAAAAAAGAAGCCACCGAAATGAAACCCAACGATGACTGGCAATGGAGGCTCACCGGGAGCAGGGATCTGCGGGGTATTTGAGAAGCTTGATTGAAATTTGCTAAGTCAACGGACTAAGGAAAATAAACATAGCAGCACGGTTTGTGTCTGTTCTTGCTATTTCTAATTTAAACTGACCTTTGGAGTGTAAACGTTTATGTACAAGCAATCTTCTTGACCCAAGATTTTGTACATTTGGAAGAAATCCACTTGGAGGCAGGTAGGACTTACTTCCACTGCGTCTTTCAACGTTATCCAGGGATAATTTTTCCGGGGCTCCTAGACAAAAATATAATTGCGTTAGTTTTATGACACGTATCATTATGATCTGACGTTCTACAAACAGCTATTCCTTGGACAACTAAACCCTACTAAGAAGCCCTTATTAGCATATGCAAACGAATAATCGGCATTGAAATTATAAAAGTAAACATCAAAATACTTGCTACTGACTGACTGACTTGCTACATTATTGCTAATGTTAAATTGGATATTAATTTTTTAAAAAGTTTAAGCAGTTTCAAAGCAATACATAATCTTAGACTAAATTTAACTAAATTTGACTATCATTTAGTAATAATTTAAAATAAATGACACAAATGCCTCACCTGGAACCTAAGCTGACCGACTGGAGGTTGAGCAAAAGGGATGCTTTGAAAAGCAGCAAACTTGCGTCCCTTGGCACTGGTCATATGAAATCCTCGAAGTCCTCCATCAGGGATCCAAACAATGGGGTCCCCATGAAAATTTCCATTCATGTGACCTCCGCTCACAGCGTCATTTTCCACTCGATTAATGTCCCTGTACGTCCTTTCTAGTCTTCCCTCAGCAGCGTTCGTGCAGGAGTAGGAGTAGAAGGCACAGAAGAAGGTCAGTGCTTGACAAAACATGGTGACAGCAGCCCTTGTATACTTTTCTCTTCTGTTTTCAAATAATAGACAGAACCGACTTTCACTGCATGGCTTGTGCACAAATTATATTGATTTTGAAGCTGTTCACTAAAACGTCGCGGAATGAGATTCTGATTTGTGTATCAGGGCTGTATCCCTTCAAGGGAGGCTTAATTGAGTCTGGACTATTAGGAAGCGGGTATTCTGCTCCTAAAGCTTCACACAGTGACTTTCTTCTAACACTTGGTTTTGGAGAACCAGGGACGAGCTTGTGACGCGGAAGGATCACATTCTGAAATGCTCCCGTCGGAAGGCTCTGCAGGTGAATTTATAGCCACCCAAGCAAAGGAAGAAGAGTCCGCTACCTAAATTATGATTTACATTATATTTCTACCTCTGTTCCATAGAAAAGAGAGGACACCCTATTTTCTCATCCTATAACGAGCCTCCGTAGCCAGTCTGTTTTTATAATTTTATTAGCTCCTTCTTGGCGCTGTGGAACAAGTTCCACATTCATATTATTGTGACGCTACATAAACAGCAGAGCCTCAAATCTCTTCTTCTTCTTCCTCCACTTTTCAAGCCATCCATCCCATCACAGCTTGAATGAATGGGATGAACCCTTTTCTAAAACATGCTTTTAAACACAAGAGTCTGCATGGACCAGAGCATGAGGCTATACTCTGATAACTGCTCTTGAGAAACACCCCTAAATCAGGCAGATTCCCCCTTGATCTCATTCAAGCTCTCCGTTTAGTAGTGTAGATAGACGCGGCGGAGAAATTGGCGAATTATTTTACAGGTAATAATCTGCTTACAGGTAAGCTTGATTGTAAAACACCTGCAATTGTATACACGTTGCTGCCATCATTACGCTAAGGAAGGGTAATTATGTGGTCAATGTATATTTTGGCGCCAAATATGTGAGTCATTTCTGCAATATATAAGCATTTGCTAAGTGACAGCATAATTAGCTATAGCAGCCAAGTTATGCAATAGAGAGGAACTGCAGCTTTGAAACATACGAGAAGCTTGCGTAACAAGCTAATATTTTGCTTCTATTTGCATGGCTATGCACGTAAAAAGCTGCAAATTTATGCTAATAGATTTAATGCTACGCATTTAATTCACATGGTACTCCATGTATTGAAACTAGTTTGGCTGCAAAATATTGTAGACGTGCGGCTGCTCTGTTGTGAACGGCCCCTGTGCTTATAAGTGCCTGCAAAGAGCTTTGTCATCTTCTGAAGAGAGTACAAAGTACACAAAGATTTGAGGATCAATGTCAATGAAACTTGGTGAAAAAATTGCAATGTCAATGACGAGGTCACCGTTACAGCGCGCTGCAGAGTCTCGTAGTGTTTTACTTTACAAACGAGTCAATTCTACTAACGATATAAGCGCAGCGTCGGTAGCGTTACAGACTTGGCTTACACGCAGGGAGCCTAGCGCCAGCAGCGCTTCTTTAAGTTGCAGTTAATGTGTCTGAGACGGATGGACTAGGAGAAGAAGGAAACACAACTACGGCAGTTAATGCAGCCTCTTCCCGTTCCTCCACTATCCCCTCCCTCTATATTCAATAACACCTGGAGGACGATTTACACGTGCCGGGATTTTTTCAACTTGCGTAAAAAATCCAGCCCTCACCTGTCTTTTTTTTCACACGTGGAATACTGGAACCCAAACTTGCTCGTAGAGCGTTTATGAGTGCATGTAACGGAATCTCTGGATAACCTCTCCGCTCCTGGAACCGCCAAGGAAGATGAGTATCCAATCCGTCCTCCTCCTCTTCCTCTTGTAGATCAAGGGTAAAGATATCATCTCTGGAGGACAAGCCGGCCGGATTCATTCATAGCTTTCGTACCTAAAATTATACCCAGAGATATGTTACCTGACCAAAGGAAGGCAGATAGGAGGGAAGATGAGGAAGAGGAAGAAGGTAAAAGGTAACCCTTTCCCTCCTGTGTGTACTACGTTCCAATTTTAGAACTCAACTTGCCCGCAGTTGTTTGACGCCGTATTTTTTTCGGGTGGAAACGTTTCCAGATTATTCGAAGCACAAAAAATACCCGTGGCCGTTACATATATATTTTAGATTCCTCCGGCATCTGGGTTAGGGGAAAGGAGGAGGGGAGGCTGGAGTCTCCGGGATTGCATCATTACTGAATTCTTCCGGGGATTTTTTTACTTGTTCTTAAAATATGACCGTTGAAAACAGGAGAATAACTGCATTTCTATTCTAAAGACTATTTTGTTGTTGTCGGATGAGGAGGTCATGTCACAATGACAATTGACGTAATCACCAATCTGTTATCAGGGTCTCTGATTGATTTTTAGATAATATGATATTTATTATAGTTTGTGCTTTCCAAGAGGAAATGCTGAGCAGGATGCAGGAATGCTTCTACTTGATATTGCTTACAAACAGTGTTATAAGGTCAAACTTGTTATGAGAATTTGTAGCGGCTGCGGCTCGGCTGGCTACTTATGGATGAGGATTATTTACATTACATGAAGAACCAAGCAAGGGATGAATCAGAAACTTGTTCTTAGAGGTCAAGCCAGCTAACCCGAAGGTGTGGTTTTTAAAGGATTTTTAAAGGAAAGCTACTAGTCCAAGTGGAAAAGAATTATCTAATGTATTTTGGAAAATAACGAGAGCAAAGTAGCAAGTTAGAGTACAGGTCAACCTTGGATTGTACCCAAAATTCTGGTTGTCATAGAAACCTATGAGAAAGAATTGTAAAAAGTGCTTCCGTTCTGAGCAAGTAGCTGTAGTAAAATCCTAGGAAGAAGGGAGGGATTTGTGGTGGTGTTGGATACCTGAAAGGTGTGTGGATGATTTTTTACTCGTCTCCACGTGCCGCGAATGAGTTGTTTGGCGGGCCGGGCGGGACAAGTAGGAAGCGCAGCACACAAATATTAGGAGGAGAAAATAGGATAAAAGACTTTGGTCGTTGAATCCCTCCCCTTGTTTTAAGCGTCATACGGTTAATGGCAGTTGAGCTAACTGCCACACGTGGAGGGAAGACAGTTAGAGGATTTTAATTCAAACTTCCACCTATTTAACTCCCTTCTTCTTCCTCAATGAGCGAATCCGTTGGTTATAAGCAAAATTAAGGGGGCAGGGATGAGACTGTTAGCTTGGGGATCTGTTGGGGATAGAAAACTCTTCTGGGGTGATGAGGATCCTCTATATCCTGGAGCTTTCCCTTTTATCTTTTAATAAGCACATCTTCACAGATTCCCAGGCCCGTCAAGTCCTCCACGTGTAAGAGTTTGCCCTTTGCTTTTGTAATATACGTAATGAATGATTGTACCGGCCGGTGGGCAGGCCGGTAGGTAGTATTAGTGAGAGTTGATGATAAAAAATCGGACGGAACATGTTTCAATAGAATCATCATAGCTTTCTTTCAATCTGAGCTCAACCCATAGCTTTAACTTGCATGTTTTAACAATAGAAGGTTATACAGACAGGCAGAGAGGATGCTGTTGTATATACAAAGGTTAACTGTCATCCCGTCGCGTCTGCTTCCCCCGTCTGTCTGCCTTATGTACTTACCTGAATCTCCCCTGGATCTACCTTCAAACAAGTTCCCTGACTACCAGCAGCATCATAGTTTCTCTCATTACACGGGTTTCTGCTCCTTAGGGAGGGTGAGGGTTAGGAGGGAGAACCGTCTGGCTTTCGTCTACACGTGTCGAATTTTTTAAGGTTTTTAAGAACCAGGCAAAACTTGAAAACGTTTCTGTTCAGCGAAACGTTTCGCGGACCGACTGGTTTATCCTGCCACAACTTCCATGGATATTTGTTGTTGAAGAAGAAATGGTTTAAATGGTCAATGAAAAATTGATGTTCCGGAAATATTTTCTACAAGACAGCGTGCAATAATAGCCGAAAATGATATACATATGCATGGATAATGTACGAGTGTTCAATGATGATCTAAATGTATGTACAGAGGATAAGTCAATGAAATTGGATTGTGTAATGAATGGCACGTGTGGATGGATTTGGTAGGAAAACATTAAAAAAAGAGGCGGGATGGCCCCTTGATGACCGTTTACGTAATTTCATAAAGTTTATCAGCTTTACAAGCTTGTCTCTAGCTGTGTCTACAGGAGTTTGTGTGCTTTCATTCATCATTTGTTTACTCTAGTATTACAAAGCAATGCAGTTAGTGACTAGTAAAAGTTTTCTTCAAGAAGAGAAGCCATGTATCTGCATGTACCAAGTCTAATTTTGTCAAGACGCATCCCAATTCTACACTCACGCTGATTGACGTATAATAAATAAAATGGTAAATACGCATATTATGACAAGTTTGAATTACTTGCTAACGCTCCGACGCTCCTCTCCTCTAATATCTCTTTGTCTTTTATGATAAAATCCCACGCCATTGATATTTTCTATCTTGACACGTACGCTCTAATAAGAGATTGTTTTCAAAGATTGAAGATATTTGTGAAGAAACTTCAGATTGAATTCTTGAGAAACAGTAGTAAAGTGTGCAGTTATTTTGATTTCTACCAATCATGTGGAGAGGGATCAGCTTGAACTGTGGATTGAATTCAAAGAACATGTACAGCCCCTCAGGCTGTTCACATCATTTTGCACACCAATAAAAGCCACTTCCTTTGCCGGGGAGGGGGGTTGTAGGAAGCGTTTGCGGACTACAGCGTGAGAAATGAGATTGGAGCGTCCGTGTCAACGTTTTCTTTCTGATTCGCACGTGGAGTTCCAGTTGAGAAGGGGGTGGACATTCTTGTGATTGCACGGCCCCTCCACCTCTTTATAACCAGTTAACATTTCTTACATCTCTGCTACATTCATTACATTACATGGGCTGTGTAGGTGGGATCGCGAAAATCCGGAGGATCATCATCCTTCTTTCTCCTCTCTCATCAATTGTTACACACGTGCGACGGACGAGTGGGGTGGACTCGATAATTGTACAATGAACTTAAGCACTCGTCTTTGGAGTTGTCCTCTGCAGGCTGTGGAGCCTCTCGTCAGGTGAAACGCAATGACAAGATGCTCTCAGGTTTAATGAGAAAGAATTTTCGCTAAACTTCTTACTTGCTTGAAGCGAGACAGAGGAAGGGGCAGTGGGAGAGGAGTAATTATGATATTTTTGAATTAATATATAATAATTATAATTTACTGCTCAGACGTCGATTCACCCGCAGCTCATGCAACGTATGTGTCAGATTACATCAGTATCTCGCGCTTGCAGTTAATAATATTTTTGAAATTATTTAATTATAATTTTTAATTTTTAATTTATTTTGCAATTAATAATTTTATTTAAATTAATAGTTGCGCGCTTCGATGTTCATGCCGATAGAATTGGGTGGACGAACATGAGAGCGGAGCGGATGGTTGTGCAAAAATTTATTGCCTGCTTATTTCGCACAACTGCTTTCGCAGTAAAGCTAAAAGCCGGAATGACGAATATGATGATATAAAGTAAACAAAAAATGAACTCTTGCAGAAGGTTAAAGATTCAATGTGACTTTGGTACAATCAACGTAGAGAATAGCATATAAGAGCTTAAAATAGATTTCTTAAAAATTCAAAGCTTATCAACCTCACACCCACCTAAATGTCCACCATGTAATGGCTTTTATTTTCTCCAATTAGATGTGGGATGAGTGACAACAGATGGGATTTCCCTGCTTATCTCAAGCTCTGCAATCTTTTCAATCCTTCAAGGATGCATTCAACATACATATTAACACTTGAATGATTTTTGAACAAGTGCTAAATACTTATCATCGGATTCTAAGATTATAAATTAGTATAATGTATACAAGTGCGACCATTTCAGAGGAGAGATGAAAGATGATGTCAGGATTAAGTATGAAATATGAGGTAGTGATTACTAATCACTGATTAGCAGTGATAGATAAAGGAGCGTTGTTTGTACGTAGATCTTTCGTATCACGTATTGGATTGGTGTATGCCGCTCGTTTTTCTTATTCCAATAGCTTACTGACATTTGAACGTACAAAGCTGACATGGTTTCAGCGGCAAGCTTCAGGGGAAATGTTTTGAAAATTCCAGCGTGGACTTTATAATTATTGACAATTTTTTACAAGCCTTTCCTTGAATTCTACACCTGAATAATTCTTTTCTCTCTTGGTATGGATGATCTCAGAAGGATCGCTGGAAAAAGTTACCCAGAGCCGATAATATCCAGAACTGCATATTTTCTCTTTGTATTTCACAATCGTTGTGTAACGTATGAATTAGAGATGACCCAAGCAGTGGAATAATTATGGAGGTGAAAAAACTTTCATAACTTCAACTCTTCCAAAACTCCTTGAAGAAAAAAAAAGTGTTGCTTTACCATCCAATAGTTAATTCAAAAGTCCGATTTTTGTGCAGAATGAAACTTGCTTCACATTTATTTGTAAACTATTAAGATTTGACATTGAAATATACAAGTTTTTTGCCCCAGAGTCCAAGGCCTTTTATTTGCGTGATATACAAGAGGCTGTAAAAGTTTCTAGGATGGTATGACGACGAGATTAGGCACACGGATTGTTAGAGGGTGCATACATTCAAATAAGCTGCATTCCGAGGTCAACCGCAAGTGCAGTCGGTATTTTAAGTTATTATACTTCAAAATACATACTGGAAGCTAGCAGTCTATTATAAAGAAAAGCGCCGTAAATACCACCTACACCTCTTAATCGAGATACATCGAAGAATTTGGAAGACCCACTGCCGATGGTTCGACGAAAAGCGTTTAACGGATCACAGGTCCAAATAGGTTGTCACGCTAGATACATGAACAATTGGTCTAAAAAACTGCGGCGGCAAAAGGAGATATTGCTGTCTTAAACGGGTACAGGAGCCTCCTAAAGATCATGTCGTTCCTTGCGTCAACTTGTCGCAGACTTTTATGGTCGTTGTTTCATTATCGAGCTGGGGAAAGTTAGCGTTTCAAAATTTCAAAAATAATAATTTTTTTCAGAAAGTACCTGTTGAGTTCATCAGTTTATGTTCAAAACTTTAGGTATAATACAGCTTTTTCAAGAGACATAGCATTTTCTGTCGCAAAAAATCCCCGTTTGTTAACATTAGTGGAAACTATTTTTCGGCAGTAGTTTTCGTTTTTTCTCTCTAGTTAACTTCTGTTAAATTTTTATGAGTAGTGCAGCTGCGCTGAGGTTATTTTATGGCTGGATATAAATTAAACTGCATTGGGCAATGCAGAACATGGAGTGGGCAGATGTGGCTCGAGATTCTCAAGGCATCAGTCAATGGAGTACTTGACACTTTTAATTACGAGTGTCATAAACTCTATTAGAGCATAAAGAAGAAGAGCAATGCATAAAAGAGTATTTTATAACTCTGCGATTTATCATTATTGGTATAAAAGATGTGAATATTTTAGAAGAATAGAATAAAATATTAGGTGAAGGGAAAAATCCCAAGGTCGAGGACTGATACAGATGCTTATTTTTTAAACAATGGTGGCGGGCATGTGGCATAGCATTTGTTAGAAACATTTAGAACACCGGTTAAATAGCCGTGACTGATTCCGGAACAGGAACAGAGGAAGAGAAGGCAGTGCTGAACATGTCAATTAACAACCATTAACTTCATATTGAGCCATCACAAGTTTTGACATATATGCTGCTAAGATAATTGTATTTGCGAGGTGATAGGTTGTGTAATACTAAACTGTTGGACGACGTAAACAAAGTAATCAGAGTACATCTTGGTTTGAAACTACCCAACAAGAGGTAACTAGCTAAAAGCCACGTCCATTTCTGACTGTGTAAACGCCAAACAACATTTCAATTAAAGATCCATAACCAACAAGGCTGCTACTTTAGTTGCAATCATATCCACATAAATGAGCGTAGACGTACGCTTGAGGGTATTAAATTGTCCAACTTGAATTCCCGTTTCTGGAATCGATCGCACAACCCTCTTCATCACGGCATACTCCTTCCGATTCTTGAACTCTGCGGAAAGATTCCAAAGGATTTTGTTTTTGCAAGAACCAATCAACTCTGGGATGACAACTGCCTTGTCGTACATGAAGGAGAAGGCAATTATTGCATCAATCCCAATCATCCAGTTAAATATTGCAATCAAAGGATTGACAGAGAAGCTTGATAAGGAACTGATGGAAAAATATATAAATGAGACTGATGTCATGTAGGACATGAACTTGACAGACGCCGTGATGCTCCGACCGATGCTATTGAATAAACCAAGAAATGTCTGGATTTGCTTGCAATGTTGTATGGCTCCGTCAAGTGTGGCGCCCTCTGCTGGTTCCCTAAAAACGCCCCGTTAGAAGAGTTATCGGCATACAAATAACTTAGGAATGATACAGAATCTGAAGCAAATTAAATGGTGCCTTACAGTTCTTCCTCTTCAGATGTACTATCGTTATTAGCGTTCTCATCTCCTCTCTTGCACATGCCCAGACATTTGTTCAATTCGTACAGGCATTTCTCGGAACCGACGAGTTGAAGAAGGAAGCCCATGTATATTACGACTACCCAGAGAAGGATAAAGAAAACTTCAACCAGAAGAAGACCGAAGAAGACCCACATGTTCCGGAGCCCGGACGGGATTATCGAGTAAATCAACTGGGTTGAATCTCGTTCAAGAATTACAAACGTTACGCCACCGAGTACACCGCCAGCTAACATCCACGGAAGGCCGATTATTAGCAGCTCTTGACTGGATAATTTTTGTAACGCTGGGAAACTCCAAGCCCTTCCAGAACCTGTAACCGTTAACGATTCGTTAATTATCAACTGAAAGTTCCAGGTTTTTTACCTAGGTATTTTTAAAAATAATTATTATTAATACTCTAAATTTACCTTGATTTCGGACAACATGCCCCCATGCTTCGTTGAACAAGGCTACGACTTCAAATCTCGAGTTAATAAAAGTCTCTTTCCACCAGTAAACCATATAAAGGCTTATATAAGCACAGAGAAAATGTAAATAAAACTGGACTTTTGGATGTCTAAGGCTATTTGGCTCGGAAACATATTGCATTAGCCGCACGTTAATGTAGCCTGCATGACAGACTTGAAGGAACACAAAAAACTTCCACAGAAACAGCTTAATTTTTGACTTGGATACCTGAAGTTTTGCAGTGCCTTCGTCAATTTCCACAGGTAAAAGGGCTAAACGAGAACAAAACTTTAAAGCTAAAATATTAAAACGGATTTGACATAAGCGTAGCATTTTAAAAAATATTTAAATATTGTATATTTTTAGTTGATTAAATATTCCCAACGTTCCTGAAAGATTCAAGTTTAAGAATTAAAGGAATCAGACTGAGAAGGGTTTGCCAACAATCGTTCTACCTGACTGACGTACGTAAGTGCTGGACTGGACGGACAGTACTGGACGTATAAAAGCATTCTGGATTCTCAAGGTTTTGAATGCGGAAAAGTAAACTTATTCTCCAATTGTTCATCGCACAAGAGGAGAAACTGGCAGCCATAATTTGTATAACAATATGATTGATCAAATGACCCTTCAAAGCGGCTGAATGATTAGTTTGTATGAAATAAAAAATTGATGGAAATATCTCAGCTATTATCGTTAACCTCCACTATTTAGCTTATCCCGCGCCGGTCAGTACACGTGTTACCTTTACGGCTGTTCTATAACGATCGTTAATATTGACATATACTTGTATCAGGGGAAGCTTTTATCCAGATACGGTTAAAACTGTGCACTCGTGTTGCATGAACCCACCTATAGTTATTGGCTAATTGGTTGTACACACGTGTACCGTATACATTACTGAACTTGTATATAAACATCAAGTTTAATTAAATTTATATAATCAATGAAGGAAATAAGTGACATCTCGTAAGAGGTGTGCCGTAATCCGTAAAAATAGTGGGTTGCATAGGACGTTAACTACGATACTATTTTCGCAATTGCGTAATTAAATACAGTTAAACTGCAGATGAAACTGGGTTATCATTGCTACATCTGGCGAAGAATGGTTACTTGGATTAAACTGACCGCTGCCACTAGCTCCACCTTGCGTTTACGTAAGGCATGTTCAGAATTCATCTTACTACGACACACACTAAACGTTCTAAGAACACCCTCCACGACAATGCTCTTTGTGATCATTGCTTCCATCGGATTGGCTTGACGTTAGTATTATGCTATCTGGCCGGCCGCACAGGACTTTCACCGCTAAAGCTTAGTTGATCTATAGCAGCTGCTGCGGCATAATTGAAGACTGCATTAACGCTGAAAAAATCCGGTTCTTTTGCAGATGTTTGAAAAACCTCCATTCCTCGCCCATTGGCAAAATTCTAGCAAAGGTACAATTAAATACTTGGATTAAATACACGTGGAACTGAAAATTCAAAGTTATGAAAAACTGTTCGGTCACATGTAAATATTCGTTTCCTTATTGTCTAAAAAGTTACCTCTGCTTCGTCAAGCTCCACCCTTCCATCCTCGTCCTGTAGAGAATCCGCTTTGGTCCCTACAAGTATTTTAACCACATTTCCAACTCCCTTGTCCTCCACGTAGTCCATCCAGCTTTTAAGTCCATGGAAGGAAGGTGGGTAGTCAATGGCGTACGCAAAGAGTATGACAGCCGCATCTCGGAGGTAATTAGCCGTAATGCACAAGCTTCTAAACCTCTCCTGACCTCCAGTGTCCCACTGAAAACATCCAGACAGAGTTAGAATTATCGTCTCATTGCATTTTAATTATTCCATTCCGTCGTCTTTGAATAATTCAAGTTAAACTATAGAAGGTATAAGAGGTTACTATGGGTCTCCTCACTTACCAAGCGCAAGTTGACTGTTTTATCGCCGACTCTTAGTTTCTTATTGTACTGAAATTATGATAACGAATAGGTAAACAATTATAGAGTTGCAATGTATTTAATCTTCTTGTACACATTTTTTGAACTGAATTATTTTCAATAACTAGGTTATGAGAAATAGAGAAAATCTTACAATCCCAAAACCGACTGTTGCTTCACACGAGGAAGTAAATTCATGCATCTGAAAATAAATATAGGATATGGAACTGATTTAAATGTACCGACATCTAAATGTGCATAACTTACGTTAAGTCAAGAGCTGTAGACATTATATTTTTGGTATCTGTGCTTACTACAAATCGCTTCAACAGGTTGGTTTTTCCTACTCCTTGTAAAAAATTCAAAAAAATTAATTTAAGAATAATATACTTTGTAATTTTAAAACATAAATTCAGCCAATACACAGCCTGATTTCAAAACCGCAGTTCCTCACCCATGTCCCCGAGTATGATGACTTTGAAGGTGTAGTCACTGCAGAATATTAAATATATAAACTAGAAATAGATTTAATTATTATATAAATACAGCATGCAAAAGCAAGGTAGACAGAGAAAGGGAATTATGACTTGGTCAAAGGGTTGGTTAGTATTCTATGGACACTTACGTTTCGTCGCATGATAATGATAATGACGAAGATGGCGCTCGTGTAGCAGGGGTACTCGTGCTAGTAGACAGAGAGGACAGACATTTCAGTTGACTGGAGCTCATGGCTTTGTTACAGAGGCGACACCTGAAAACGGAATGCTGCTTTACATGTAAATAAATAATTATTAGGTAAAATCTGCTCAAACGACCCTAGCTAGACTGTGACACTGCTACATAACAAATTTTAAGGATTTGGTCCGCAACGGTCCTAAGTCTGAAAATCATAAGCTAGGATATACCAAAATCGTTGATCGTATAAAAAAAGATCACCGACGCATGACTTGTGGAAGGTATGACCGCACTCTGTGTGCTCAAAAAGCATTTCTGGACCATCTGTAAGCACGCAGGAGAATTGTTAAAGTACATATGCAGGCCTGTAATTTCTCTAGATTATATACATTCAGCACAAAGTGAAGGAAAGCGTAGGAATTTCAGCAATTTCGGGTTTTTAATTTACACGCTAGGATTTTTTTAAAGATCATTTATCAAGAACTAGTATTAGGAATTAAAAATGTACCTGCACTAGAATTCCAACAAAGGCCGCATTCCAAATGTTTCTGCATTTCAAGAAGAAATTGGTTTGGATTTAAATCAGTTGAAAGTATTCCAAAAAGTTCAGACGACTCGTAGCTGATTTTAAATAGATGAACGACTAGAAAGTTTTCATCTATCGTATTTGTACTGTTAAAAAAAAATAATCAAGTGGCGCACAATAAATATGGCACGACCACACATACAAGTACCAAATGGATTCATCTGGGTATATGTACGTACGATATATATTGTAAAATTTTCTCGCGTAAAATATTCTTATGTAATTTGAAACTCTATTATGTTGCGTATACTACACAAAGTTATAAGTTATAAGTTAAGCTACAAAAAGGCAACTGTTCCTGAATTTAGCTCTCAAAGTTTCCGGCTAAGTGTGCCTCTTCTCCTAACCATGGTGAGTAACTAATATATGTAGACTCGGAGTCATAACTTTCGCAGAAACGCTGACGATAGATATTACCGAAGATACAGATTGGAACGAGCTACAACGTCAAAGAAGTGACATTCAGAAACGATGTGACTTTTAAAACACATGTGTTTATTCTCTACTAGAAAGCCATTAAACTATTAAGTACATCCTTAATTCGTTTCGACGATTGGTCTTCCACTTGTCTCCGTTAGGAAGAAGGATATAAATGCGCTAAATACTGAGAATCCACCCAGGATAAAGTATGGGATCGCTGGATTGACTGAAATTGTATAGCATAATTACTATCAGCTTTGATATCCATCCATTTGTCTCTAGCGTCATCAAATAATACTAGTTTTTTAGTACATGCGGATTGACTCCGTCACACTTAACTTGCATAATGCACTTACATGTTCCAAGGAAAATATTTTGGGGTGCCAAGACACCACCGACGGCAGCAGCGACGGTACAAATCCCGATTGCAGACTGTCTTAAAGTTGTGGGGAAGGATTCTCCAGTGAAGCATTTAATTGCTGACCAGCCACCTGCGATGAAAAACTTTCCAACCAAACTCATGATGGTTATAGCTAATTCCTCTTTCCGGATTACGTCAAGTTCCATTAAGACGATTCCGACGAGCGGTATGCTTGCAGCAATCAAGTAGAATACAATGGCTTTTTTTCTCCCCAATCTGTACATGGAATGAAAAATAGGAATCTCAGTACATGTAGAGCGTGCAGCTATCGCAAAATTATAATAAAGGAACCAGCTGTGAATAGATTGAGCGTGACTTATTAAACTTACAGTCCGATACCAAATGGGGCCGTTCGATAGCCGAAAGCATCAATCAAACCTTGGAAGACCATGTTCAAGTTGATGTTCCCGCTCAAGTTTTTAGTGTTGAAGCTGATTGTGTAATAGATGAGGGAGTTGGAGAACCAGATTCCCATAAAGTTCAATGCTTTTAAGCAGGAGGCTTTATTTGATATGAGTTGCCAATATCCGCCACCAGATGAGCTCTTTTGGGGTTCGTTCCCCGAGATTTCCAGCTCTGGTTTATCCTGCGAGGATAGAATCATCCCTAGCTTTGAGACAGTCCATTCTTCTAGTTTTGGGCGACCGTTCCAGCTGGCAATCTGGTCAAATGCCTTCTGAGCTTCCTTGACCCTGTTGTTCTTGAGTAACCATCGAGGACTTTCCGGGAGAAACCTGATGAGCATCAACAAATTATATAGTGTTCTTTGTATAGTTTGCTTTAAATGTTAAACAGTTAACTCTGAACAGTTACAACGACTTCAAGTTACTTACGGGAATGGCAAAATCATGAGTAACATCGGCAACGAGGACACCCAACTTAAAGTCCTCCAATCTTGGATAAAGTAGGCGAATAAGGGCAAAATCATCACACCTTCTCCCCACGGTCCTAAAGTCCCGCTAAGACTCCGCCATTTTGTTGTAAAAAATTCCATAGGGTAAATTGCACCAACCACAAGAAATGCTGGAATACATTAAAACCGTACTCTGGACTATTATGTTTGCTGATTTGCAGGTACAGCTCATTAATGTAATCAGATTAAAGATATCTAATATTAAAATGCTAACAAACTTATCACAGGAATTCCCTGGATAGTGAACAAACTACAAGCACATGTCTGAACGTACCAGCGATCGCATAGCCAAGGAGAAATCTGGATGCTGCATAGACAAGAGGAGAGGGCGCCACACCTGCTGCAGCGCCACCTAGGAATGTTAGTAGACACGAAATGTAGAGTGCCTTCTTTCGGCCGATCCTGGAATCCACAGAATATAAATCCCTTGTGACGCAAACCTTTTTTTAATTACGACTGTCCTATACGTTAATTCCGTCTTCATAAAAAAATTTAAGAATGGATTAGTTACCAATCAGATACACTAGATCCAAGAAAGCCTCCAACAAACATGCCCGCCATGAATAAGCTCGTTATGAAATCCGCCACCCATGAATATTCGCAAACTAGGTTCCACTGTACCAAAAATAGGCAGTTATTGTATCAGTTAAGTTCTTTATATTTAGCTTAAACTAAAATTAATGATCGTGTAGCTAATCATGCGTACCTCTGTGACCATTGAGAAAGTGTCTCCTTGAAGCGTTCCGTTACAATTACATACATCAGCATGCTTAATCTGATAAACTAGTGGAGTTCCATCAGAATTATCTAGAATGCAGTCCCAGTATTCAGGTGTTCTCCCTGAAAATTTGCAGGTAAATAAAATACTCATGTTCATAGCGGACATGTCCGAGAACTTCTTGCTAATTCCAGCAATAGGGCGCTCCTATGCTTTTGAAGATTTTTTCAGCCCCGACAGAATTAAAACTTAAATCATTGCACTGCATTACCTGCATAAACCGGAAGGAGCGCTAGGATCCCGCCGGGAAGCTCAGGATATATGATCGAAACAAGAGCAAACAACTGGAATTTGCCGAATCCACCTAAATCGATTTGTAAAGATAAAAATAAAATTTCAACTGTTAAAATCACCTTTTCAAACGATTTCCAAATAAATCCAATGACTAATTCTTACTAATCAGGCTAGTTCATTCTAAAAACTGAAACTGTAATGTAAAAATGAAATGTAGAAATGTAAAAACTGTAAATTAAGTCAACATTTGAGAAGAACACACCAAGTTTTTCCAAAGCGTCTTCTAAATTCTCAATCTGAGGCATTTTGATTAACTGGAGTCCCCAACCACGGACAAAGCTTCTGAATCATTGGTTTCAGATCAGCCTGAAATCTGAAATCAGCCTTTCCTCGAGATGGTACTAAGGAGGAATGAACAAGTTGAAGGTGATCGCTTGAAATATTTGATAACATCACAGACAAAACTTATGCAGAACTCAAAAGAATCTACGACTCAGCTGGAATTGGATGTACATTAAGCAGAAAAAATCCATTCAAATGACATGGTGATTGACTTATTCGAAGCTTATGACAGAATTAATTCTCGGGACGGATGGAATTGAATTATTTTTCTCGGTAAAAATCCTTGTTAACAGTTTTTCTGTAATTTCTATGAAGGAAAGTACGTGCAAAGATGGTGTAGCGGAAGCGAAACGTTGTCGCTTTTTAAAAGATTAGGTTACTATTTTCAGGATACAGTTATTCAAACCATTATGAATAGCATTGCATGATGGCTATGCTGTGATTTACCATTAACTTGATTCTAATGTTCACAGCTTTTCGGGTTTAATTTGATGTACTTAAGGAAAGTATTCACAAAACTCATCAAGGGAACATGTGTGGAAATCAGCATATTTATTGAATACATTTTAATTTTACATTCAATTAATTTGTTTCCACAATTGGCTTTCCACTTGTCTCCGTGAGGAAAAATGATATGAAGGCACTACAAGCTGATAGACCTCCGAGTACAAAGTACGGAATGGCTGGATTAACTGAAGAATAGAAACAAAATTTTCATTTTTATAGTTGTCTTCTGCCAAGTGTTCTTTCTTATATACGAAAGTTAAGATTTTGAGATTATAAGTTAGCCAAAAGCTAGCTATTAATATGACGTCGAATATAACTGTCTTTAACTTACACGTCCCTAGGAAAATAATTTGAGGAGCAATGACTCCACCTATAGATTCCGCTACTGTGCAGAGTCCAATAGCGGATTGTCGTAGAGATGTAGGAAAGGATTCTCCCGTGAAACACGTAGTTGCGGAATAGCCAGCACAAATGAAAAATTTTGCCACTAAGCTCAGTATCGTTATCGCTAGTTCCTCCTTGCGTATTGCGCCGAATTCCATCATGACGATTCCAATGAGTGGTATGCTTGCCGTGACTAGATTAAAGATTACAGCTTTCTTCCGTCCGAATCTGTAAACAAAGTGAGAAGAAATGTATAAAGTTATTACAAATAGAGTAAACAAAGCTTAATAATGCAAGATAGAAATAATCACCTGAGAAAAATGTCTACAAAATTAAACTATATACTTACAATCCCAGAACAATTGGAGCAGTACGAAATGCCACAGCGTCAATCAGCCCTTGGAAAACCATGTTTATGTGAATATTCCCGCTCAGCTTGTGGGTGTTGAAGCTGATTGTGTAGTAGATTAGTGCGTTCGAAAACCATATTCCCATAAACTTGAAAACTTTTAAAAATGCCACTTTATTTGTTACAAGTTGCCAATATCCGCCTCTGGAGGACCTCTGTCGAACTTCTTTTACGGGGGTGTCCAGGTTCGTATTATCTGGCGATGATAAAATCATCCCAAGCTTTGAGACAGTCCATTCGTCCAGTTTTGGGCGACGGTTCCAGCTAGCAATCTGGTCGAATACTTTCTGTGCTTCTTTGATTTTATTATTTGTTAGCAGCCATCTTGGACTTTCCGGAAGAAATCTGGTACAAAGATATAGAACCATTACATTGCTGCAGTAGACGCATTGAAAGATTAATAATTATTTAAATTTATACAAGATTGTCGCAACTTACGGGAGAGCTAGAACCATTAGTAACATTGGCAAAGAGGATACCCAGCTCAAAGTTCTCCAATCTTGAATATAATAGGCAAATAATGGCAAAAGCATCACCCCTTCTCCCCAAGGTCCTAAAGTCCCGCTAAGACTACGCCATTTTGGTGTCAAAAATTCCATAGGATATATCGCACCAACCACGAGCAAAGCTGCAAAAAGAAAAACGGTTTGGTTGTGATATGGCTACGAATGACCACATATTCATGACCTATATATTTACAAAAAAAACTAGCCTTTTCGAAGCAGGTATTAAAACCGAGACTTACCCGCTATTGCATAACCAACTAGAAATCTTGATGCTGCGTAAACAAGAGGAGATGGCGCCACGCCTGCCGCAGCGCCACCTAGGAATGTTAGTAAACATGAAATGTAAAGTGCTTTCTTGCGTCCGATCCTGAAATACAAGGAACCGACGCCGATTAAATTTAGATCGATATGATTTCAAACGATCAACCAACCATCGATGAAACAAGTGTGAGTGACCTACCAATCAGATACACTAGATCCAAGAAAGCCACCAACGAACATGCCCGCCATGAATAAGCTCGTTATGAAATCCGACATCCAAGAAGATTCGCAAATCAGGCCCCACTACCACCAAAGTTAAATATTAATCAAGCAAAACTTTACCTCTATCATCATGCTGTGAAATTACTAGTATGCACTACATTACGCTAGTTTATAAACCATCTTAATTCTAGCTAATATTCCTTACGGTATATATTCAATATTACCTCTGTGACCATTGAAAATGATCCCTGCTGGAGCGTTCCATTACAACTACAAACATCTGCATGCTTAATTTGATAAATTATTTGAGTATCGGCTGTACTGTTGATGATACAGTCCCAGTAATCAGGTGTTCTTGCTGGAATTAAAAAGGTATTTTCGGTTTAGTTTATACATAAATTAAAAATTGCAATTTACAGCAACTGAGAAAGCTTGAAAACTCTTAATTATTCTGAGCTTTACATTCAAGGTGCTCCCCAGTTTAAGTTTTAACAAGGTAAAAGTATATACTTTTACCTTTTTAAAAACTATAATTAGTATATCAATTTACCGGCATAAACTGGAAGGAGGGTCAGAATTCCACCGGTGAGTTGCGGATATATTATTGCAATGAGAGCAAACAACTGGAACTTTCCGAATCCCCCTGAAAGTTAAAAAAAATTAAATGTAAGTTAAAGTCTCAAGGCATAAAATTGCATGCGTAGTTCATTAACGCTTTCACCTGCATTTCTATATTTTATGACGTTTCTTACGAATATCCCGTCAAAGTTGACCGCATGCATATAACCGAACAGGGAATTAGTAAACGGACATGACAAGGAGCAAACTTACCGATTTTTTCCAAAGCGTCTTCCAGATTCTCAATTTGAGCCATTTTAATTTACTTCCGTTCCCACGCACAGACTTGATTCTTTGCCTCTCTATCAAAATCTCTTTATCAGACTTGCCCATGAGGATAACTTGGTTGATACTTTAAATTGACACAAGAGAAACGTTTACTTAATTATTCAAGAGAAATCAATCCAATATCTCAGACTGCTAGGATTGAGGGATTGACTGACGTCCACGTGTACGGAAATCGAATCAATAAAAGTAACATCAAAACTGTCTCCTATCACAGAGACACTTGAGAAGGAATTAATTCTCTTAGTTTCCTAGTATCACATTACTTGTCTACAATAACTGCTCAACTTAGGACAACCTTAGAAATGCTAGTGTCCCACAGAAGCGAACTTATCATTCCAACAACTTGCTGAATCAACTAGGGGAAGAATTAATAAATTTTCCACAGAGTTTCGCACACCATGCAAAAAATTTGCTGGAGTATTTGAGCTGGAAGTTTTGCTAACATCGCATCAATCATAAACGGCTATAGCTGTTTCTGGTTTCTCCGTTTGTGCTTTCCAATGTCTCTTGAACAACAAATATCTTACGTCAGAGCTGTCTAATTACAAATCATCAGAATCGCTACCATCCCAGCGTGGAGTTTAGCCATTAGACATACGGATGCGTAGCACATTCGCAACATTCGGAAAGTTGCCCGGTAAAATCATTGCGAATTTGCAATGCAATATCACGAATTCTTTGGAGATGTGAGGCACTTACTTTCAGCACAATTGTCATATGGCAGCTCAATGTCAATGCCGCACATGACTTGGCATAAGTCGAATACAATTTGAATGTTTTTCTAAGCTTCCTCTTACGTTTTCCAGGATGGTGATATAGTAGGCTGAGAATATTTAAGAATTTTGCGAATTCTAATACATGAGCTCATGTAAAAAATGCGAGCCTCCGGCATAGGTGTAACTGTTATTGGTTAAGGCGGAGTTGCTATTGCCACCCAATTCAGAACAGTTTGCCAAACATCAGTAGAGAAAACCTAGGCCAGATTTTACATCTTTGTGGATTCTTCTTGTGACTGAAGTGAACACGAAGGGAATTCGCAGAGCTGAAATAATAAATAGCAAAGCGAAATTGCTGATTGTTGTTCTGATATCAGTACATTACTTCAGAGAAAATGCTGCTTTGGCAAAATGATAGGGATCAATAATTACCTAAGCGCACATCCTGAGCTAAGCTAGGGTTGAAACAAGTTGTGTCCACCCACGCAAACTGTGTGGTCTGGAACGTTTTAAATATTTCAGCTCCGCTCCATGCATGCGTAACCCCACACTGGAAGGGAGTGGATCCTCTTATGCCATTTATGATTGATGATCTTTATACAAGAGACACATTGATGAGTTCGGTGTATCATCCTCCTAGTTTGCAATTAGTTGAACAACGCCCCGCTGCAAAAAAAAGATAAGAACATTAGTACAGTTTTTTGTTAAATAAAAGTTATTCACACCCTGGATTGAACATGTAATTATATTGCCAGCTGGAGATACGCCTTTTTGATTCGCAATTCAAATTCGCGAATTTATACTCTGCAAATAACTAATCTTGTTCTGGATTTGTAAATCTCCTATATGATCGTCTGGATCTTACTGCTGTGTTCTCTGTTGTCATATCCTTGCCTTAAAACTTTGGCTTGGGCTCTCTGTTGTGCGGCGTTTCTCTGTAACCTGCCTACCGCATTCCTGTCCCAACCTCTAAACGTCCACCCATTTGTCCAGGATGGTTAAACCTACGTGCCTTTTTCGCTTATTGGCTGGATCATTGTTTACAAATTGTTCCGAAATGGATTTTCTTCTTAGCGCAAGTCTTGGCTCCAGAACAAACTCAGGATTTTCAGACAGACCAATTATGTGGCGTTGCACACGGCACACATCCAGTATTTTGGTTTGGTTTCCTGCGGTATTTTTTTCAAGTTGTAATTTTAATGTTCGTCCTCTATCCATGTTATTGCTTCATTAGGAGATGGCCGCAGATATAAAAGGAGAATCTGCAAAAGAAGCAAAGTTTAAATATGGTCGCGAAGGTAGAATACGCATGGGAAAAAATAAAAAATGCATATGTAGGAGGTAGCGTTTGCTTACAGATCCACAGTATCCTCGCGAATTATTGCTTACTTCCTCTGCATTACTAGTTGTTGCAGTACTCAAAGGAGATTAATTTGCACATTCCAAGTCAAATGCAAGCAATATTGCATAGTAAACAATCCAGAGCCATTGCCGTTCCTGTAATATGGAAAATTCACATATATCAATGTCTCTGCTTTTGGAATCCTTGTAATTTCTCTTGTAAATTTAATCAATTTCTGGTATTAATATAAACGTTTTATACCTTAAAATGAAGTTGGAACTATTTTTGTAGTCACCTTGGTCGTCTAAAATGTTATCATGGACATCATCACTTAAGCGATAATATAATCTGGGCAACATCCTGGACTTGTTGGCGAATTTTTAAATATTTGCATTGCATTAGTACACTCTGATGCGTCCTTGTTTCCTATTTCCGTCCTAAGTTTTCACTGCAATCTTAAATGGATCCATAGCTGCTACATCTTTCTGAGCATTTTCTTTTCTTTGCTGTTGTGAATGTTTGCAGAAATTCTTTGTAAAACTTTTTCATCCGGTTTCCTTGGCTTGTTTGCGCTGCTTCTGTTGATCAATAATTAATTGTAATTAGTACAGCTCCTGACGTTAATCGATAATTTCAACCTCTGGCAAAAAGAAATCTTACAAAACTTCCATCAGAATCTAGATCAGGAATTTTCTGCTTCCCTTATTTGATTTTCAATTAAATAAAATATTGCATTTTACCTTTCGCTAAAACGCTGAATTACCTGAGCGTGGATTGAAGGGGCGTCATTCATTAATAAAAATTTACAAGTTTCTCCATCTTCTTGTTTCTCATTATCATATCATTAGTATGCAATACGGGATTTTAGCTTCCTTAGAGGTGTGATCATTACTTGCAGTTACAAATTCAAGTTTTGGGAAAGTTGCTTCGGGATACAGAAGGAGCTTAATGACAATTACAAAGGCTATATTTGGGAAATGAGAGTACTATGTTAATTTTAAAGAACTGCATCAATACTTGAATCTCATTACACTCTTTAGTTACTTTAAATTAAAACAGAAAGAGGAAAATAGAGGTAATTCCGCAAGGGATGAGGTTGAATTAATGTTCAGAAAGTTGCGCAGATCATGGAGGAATCGCAGCCTGACTACTAATTACATGAATATCGATGTGGTTCGTTGAAGGCTTAGCGCAAATTAGAATTAGAGTGATCAACAACTCCGTGTTGGCTAAACAAGACGACATGGGTGTATCACTAACAAATCTTGATGTGAGCCCATAAACATTCTTGTTGTCCACATCCTTTTTGAACGTTGACCAAATTTTGACGACGATCCAAAATAATGTGCCTGAAATATAAGGAATTGTAAAAAGATACACATTAGTTATAGCTCAAGACAGTTAAATTCAAGGTGCGTAAATGTGTAAGATTTCATGTTACACATGTTTTTTATCCTACCAAACACAACTACTATTGACTAAGGACAAGTGAGCATGATAAACTTACGTTTGATCAAGCACAGAAACAGGGGTAAGGTAAGGGATTTAAGATCTGCGTGGCCAATCCTGCAGGGATAGATTCTTAAAGGCTTAAAAGATTGGCATCAGAAGAGTAAAAGAAGATGGGGGTGGGCTTTGAGAGAGGATATACAAGTACATGCAAGAGAAGAGATTGAGATAACATTAATGTTGATGGGAATGTTGCTGCGCATCAAGGCGATCCTTAAAAGGTTAGGATGATTTATACATTCCGGGTGGTAGTATCATAAAAACATGATTCCGAGCCATATTCCCGCCGCCATGGCATGCACGTTCTTCCAAAATTGTTGAGGTAGAAAGAAATAAACAAGGTGGAGATAGAAGGCTTGTGGATAATACATGAACAACATAAATCCTAATCAGCCTTGTCCTAATCGCTCTTAATGAGAGGTTCCGATTTATATTGAATCTACCATCCTCGAAATTTGTTAGTTTGAACACAGACGTCGATGTGAGTGGTCAGTTCCAAGAGAAGTTCAGGTTCTGTAAAAAACAAACAATGGTCATTGGAAGAAGAGCTGGTAAGAAACATCAATTATTGTTTGCTCTGGTTTGAAATAATATTTTAATCTAAAAAAACGTTAAACTGACTTCAAAAACCTGATATTTTTAGCTCCAGTAAGGCTTCAAAGCCTTAAGGATTTGGACTGGAAGGCAAATTCTTCTGAGGAGAGTTTAAGTTTGGCTTCGGATTTTAGGATCAGTGCAGCATCAACACCCATTGGCCATCGGGAATGCTTCTCCTGCAAGTTGCCAATTTTTCAAGTAAGTTGAATCTGCGAAGATATAAAATTGTTAATGTTAACCTGCAAATTTTTCATAACTTTTACCATTTAGCTTCCAGAAATAAATGCACTAGGAAAACGTTGGCATCGGGATTGTTTCCAGTGCTCACAGTGCGGGAAGCAATTGTCGGAAGAAACTTACCGGGAAGATCATGGAAAACCCTACTGTGAAGCGGATTACAATCACTTGCATTATTCAAAGTGCTATTCTTGCTCCAAGTATATTTTTGAGGTAACTTGCACGCTGAGTTTACTATACTGCAAAGAGATTCCTATTATGATTACCTGATAATATCACTTTTAATATTGTAGCAACCCTTCAAAGTCTTGAACAAAAGCTACCATCCTTTGTGCTTTACTTGCAAAAAATGCTGCCAACCTCTTTGCCAGTACAACTTCATGGAACGGAACGGGGCATTCTACTGTGAAGTGGATTACCATGACTTGTTTTCACCCAAGTGCAGGGCTTGTGAAATGCCCATCAAGGATCCAAAGGTAAAAAATTCTTCTAACTCTGCGACGATATTAAAATTTTGAGCTTCCGGCGTGAACTTGCGTAAATTTCTACAGGACGCCACAATCGCTGTGGGATCAGTGTTCCACAAGGACCATTTTGTCTGTTTTGAATGTGCGCTCCCACTTCCAGGGAATAACTTCAGGAAGAGAGATGGAGAAGTGTATTGTGAGAATGATTATCACAAGCTATTTTCCCCACGATGTGATGGATGCAATGAACCTATCAGACACGTAAGACATTAAATCCGTTCACAATTTTAAATGTATTCGTTAACTGGAGTGATGTATAAAAACTAATGGTTGCTTACATAATATATTCTTAGAATGGGATCCAAGCCCTTGGGAAGAAATTCCATAAAGATTGTTGTCTCCGATGTGCTGCTTGCTCTAAAATCCTTCGGGAAGACAATTACATCCAGATAGAAGACAAGGCTTACTGTAAGTCTGACTGGAAAAGGCTTTTTGCTCCACGTTGTGCAACTTGCACTGGACCAGTTTCGCAGGCCCTGACTGGAGAATCCGTCATTGCCTTGGGCAAGGAATATCATCCCGTCTGCTTCATCTGCAAGGTAAAAATAATGTCAGTTTTGGTTAAGTATACATTAGAAGCTGACTGAGCAAATAAAACAAGTTTGTTATTGGAAATTGCTTACTAGGACTGCAATGAGATGTTGGATCCACGCTCCTATTACGAAGTTGAGAATCAACCTTACTGTTACGAGCACTACCATGACAAAACTTGCACGGACTGTTTGAAGGCTAAACACGAAAAGAAAACCAAGGCCAGCAAAATTACAAAGGCTAATTCTACCATTACAAGGAGGTCGATGAGCCCAATCGATTTCTTCCTCAGGTCTAAATCTAGCGCATTCTAAAGGTGTGGAGGCTTTCAAGCTACACTATTATGTATGAAGAAGATACAATAAGGATTGTCAGATGAAACAGTACACTTCGTATTGCTAATATGTATTTACATAGGTACATAGAAAATATCCCTTGATTATTGGAAAAGATTAATATGCTTTAATAAACATGATTTTCTTAGCACCAATGCCATAAATTTTCTAAACGTCAACTTAGTCTAATAATATTGCAGTATTTACAATACGATAAGGTAATCTGTATTCTAGATGTTGTCATGACTTGATATATACTTTAAAAGCCTACAAATATCATAAATATACAGGAAGACATACTCGCACAGATGCGTCCAGCATGATACAAACAGTTCCTTGCTCAGTAAACCTACAGATTGATCTTGTTATTTACCGTTGGGTATCAAAGGTAAGGCAATCATTTAACTATACGGAACTCTTCATTATTGGATAGAAACTACCCTGAGTTTTTGCCAGGGTAGTGACAATACAAAATTATGACTTCTTCAAGAAACTGCTTGGAGCTTACATAACCCTCCAAGAAGAAAAAACAGATACATATATGAAAAATAGGGTTCAAAAACAGCTGCATCTGTGAAAAAATAACAATTTAGTATCCAAAACTTATTAGCTAATTGCTTCTAGTACGGGACTTTTCCTTGCTACTACATCAGTGCGTTGTTGAAAGTCAGTAACGTCATTTCTGAATCAGTCAGCGACAATTCCGCAGTCAATGCCCGAATTCAGACCCAATCTTTTGGATTTTTCAGAACTTCGGTCAGTTTGAACTCTGGTGTTCCAGCCTTAGGGGTGTGCATGTACTCCCATTTCTACACCGAATGATTTAACAACAGAATGGATGATTAACTATTAATTTACAAGAAATGAAGGATGAAACCAACGAACAGGATAACGTACCGCATGTAATGGTAACGACATAAGAATACTCTCATATCGAGCTCCTGGAGTATACAATCCGAACTTGGTTCCTCTATCGTACACCAAATTGAATTCGACGTAACGCCCTCGCCTGAGCAGCTGCCACTGACGCTCCTGGTAACCGTAACCAGCTTCCTGGTGTCGCTTGACTACAAGTTAGAGCATAAATTATAAACTTTTCATCTAATTCGATTTAATTACGAAAAGATTACGATGCATACAGTTGATCAACTTACCCAAAGGAAGATATGACGGTATTACAGCCTTGGCACATGAGGTCACAAACTTAAATGCCTCTTCCTTGTCAGGGTAATCAACATCATCGAAGAAAATACCACCGATTCCTCTTGCCTCGCCTGAAATATTTTTAAATAGAACATACTGAGAACATACCATAATGCACGTGGAAGACAATGATCACGATATGGGACTTATAATACACCTGTGTTCAGACACATACCCCGGTGAGGAATAAAGAAGTATTCATCACACCATTTCTTGAATTTTGGATAAAAGTCTTTGTTTAGCTTATCACATGCGGTCTTCAATGCACCGTGGAAATGCTTTGCATCTTTTTCGTCCAAATAGTAAGGAGTTAAATCAGTACCACCTCCAAACCACCATTGCACACCGTCTTTGGTTTCAACTTCAAAATATCTATAGTTAAAGTGAATTGTTGGCACGTATGGGTTTCTCGGATGAATGACTGAGCTGATGCCCAAGGCATAG
This sequence comes from Sminthurides aquaticus, assembly GCA_906901655.1. Classification (NCBI taxonomy): domain Eukaryota; kingdom Metazoa; phylum Arthropoda; class Collembola; order Symphypleona; family Sminthurididae; genus Sminthurides; species Sminthurides aquaticus. Next base: position 4,606,207 of record CAJQTT010000010.1, read on the forward strand.
AACGGTAGGGATGTTCCTGTTAAATTCTTTCCTCTGGAATTCATTTGGGCCACTGCACCAGGAGGTAACACTCCATGAACAACTGAAATGTTAACACCGGCTTTCTCGAAAACTTGTCCGTCTTGTAAAACACAAGTAATTCCTCCACCTCCTTCCTCTCGTGTCCATCGATCCACTTCGAATTTCTTTTGATGTTCCTCAGATTCCAGGGCTTTGCAAAATTCCGCCTATATTCAAAAAATTCCCTTTTATCCTGTACATTGGTTGAATTCTAAAAAGTCCCGAAACTCTAGCGTCAAAAACTAAAATAATGTGTTTATAACCATCGTTTACCTGAATTTCCATAATCATCAGTTCCATCCGAGACTTCATATCGTCTCTGGTCTCAAATAGTTTTTCTTTACTTGTGATAGGTTCAGCCTTAAATTTTGCTACCATTGCGTCGAACTCTGGTTTTCTAGCTTCTTCTGCATGAACATGTAAGGCAGTTAACCCGGTTCCTCCGCCGGTAGCCATCAGCACCCTGAATCAGAGCAACGAATGTTTAACCCGGATAAGATAACTTTCAACAACTTACGGATAGGATATATGATAGGAAATCAACACAATACTTATAGAAAAAACTTACGTGTAAGTGGTTCTATTTCTCCAAACAGATTTTATTACTTTCTTTGCCTCCCTCGTACATAGTCGCTGTGCACGGGCAAACCCGTACATAAATATCCGTTGAAACCTGAAAACGTATACGAGTTGTTACAAATTATTATTAAAGTACCATAAATTTAGTTAAATACTATAAAGAAATAACGAGCTCGCTGGAACATGCTGATAGGGTAAATAACTTTGAATCTTACATTTAGCGTGAATTTCAGAGGTGCCCACAGTATAACCGAGTAACGTTTCAATCAAAATAAAATAGGCTCTTATTATTGCTTTAGTTAATTATATTAATGAAATTGTGCACGTATTTTTTTAACTCCGATCAACTGTTTACATTATAGCGTTGGTTTATGATGTAAGAGTTCAATGCATGCTGCGCGGAATATATTTTTTGTTTGTCAAAACTGAAATCGCGGTTTAAAACTCGCGCTCAGACAGACATCCTTGGTATATGCTTCGTACGTTAAAAGTTGCGTTCGCAAACCGCTTTTAAGGCTTTACTAGTTACACACTTAAGTACAGTATTTAGGCATCGATTTTAGTTAGTGTAATTGCATGAAATCGCGCAAATATAAATCCTGGCTTGCACAGTGCTGGACCGGGAGAGCAAGTGCAAAGAGGCGGACCTAAATTACTATACAGAGTATAACATTTATAAACACTACTAATAACATAAAGTAAAATAAAATGCATGCATGAAAACTATTCACCCCGCACAGTATCTTCTAACGAATCAATAAATATTTTCTCAACTATACTTTAAGATAATTATAAATGCTAACGCCGCTGTGGATGAGCAAGAACTTAACTGCGGTTGGGGCAAATGTTTCACAACGTTGCGGATGAGGTGTACACCATCTATATTTTTATTTCTTTAGGTTAATTATAATAAGCTTTAGGAGGCGAGATAAAGCATGTAAAGAAAAAATACTACCGCAAAAAATTGCGTAAAAACTAGCTTTTTCAAAAAAGGCGAATAAGTATTCCCGCACCTTCCAGAACCCAGGAAAAGAATAAAATTATGCTCTCTTTGCAGCAAATATGCAATATTCTTGCAAATTATCTCCCACAATAAACGATACAGTTTATCCACTGAAAAAGCGGCAAGAACTATAGAGTTTGGTACCATGAAGTAGGGGTTCTTGCCGCTTTTTCAGTGGATAAACTGTATCGTTTATTGTGGGAGATAATTTGCAAGAATATTGCATATTTGCTGTAAAGAGAGCATAATTTTATTCTTTTTCTTGGTTCTGGAAGGTGGGGGAATACTGATCCACCTCTTTTGAAAAAGCTAGTTTTTTCGCAATTTTTTGCTGTAGTGTTTTTAATTTGTGAATTTTTTCTAACTCAAGATTGTTGCATTGTTTTGGTCGCAACAAATAACGAATAATGTGAACAGGAAAAAGAAACAAACGTAGAGAGAATTCCACTATTTGTTTACACGTAATGTAGAAACCGCAGGTTTCTTCTTCGACCTATATAAGTGGGGCGTTAATGCATAGAGAGTAGAGGAATATAGGGAAAAGATAAAAAAGGCCAATGTGAGTCGGGACTGGAACGATTCAGGATGCTTGTCCATAAGAATCTCGTGGCAGTACATAAAGGGAAAGGAAAGTGGGCACGAGCCCTTGCATTTGCGGGCGCTATCTAACAGTACATGCGCTCGCAGCGCTACGCGCTGGGCGCAACACCACGAAATCGCCGTTCATCAATCGAACATTTTTAGCATGGGCAAGATAGGAGTCCAAGTACCCTGAATATAAGAAAAAGCTAGTAAATAGGTACGAAAGGTGTCCATAAATATTCTGAAATGGGAGGGACTTCAACCTTGCCAAAGCGCAAAGAGTCTCCATTATTTGTCGAAAATGGCTATGCGGATTTTAGTTATTTGCTTGAATATTCGGCACAAGGAGCTATGCACATAAAGATAGGAAAAAGTCCTACGAAAAATGAAAAAGACAAAATACCAAAAAGTATCTAAAATCCGATTACTATGAAGCTTTCAGCTCCTGTAAGTTAAGCATACATATTTACTAAATGGATTATGTGGGGTTTCTTAAAAGCGCAAGGGAATACAAAAGCGTTACGGACAGCAATTCAATTCTTATTTTGCATGAATATTAATTAATTTACATAATGAAGGTACGGTCGATGGTTGATTTTCAGAATTAGAAAAAAACAAAGATCATATTGGTATGAATAAAACGTTTAAAACTAAAATACTTGAACTGTTCTGTGGAGTTGGCTTTTATACCGCACATCAAAAGTCATTTTTTGAGTGTAATTTCACCGACATATTTGCAAAACGTCCTGACGCTTTAAAATCTCGTTTACTAGTCTACAGAAGTATTGCTCATACATGTACGTAACTCACTCAAGCTCGTTTCCAAAGGCATCGTGAGACGTTTTAAGCTCTGCAATGTCTGCAACCCACAATCTGAATCAAAAAGTAGTGATTTATGGAGAAGTGAATGAATGAATTTCTTCAAGAACTGTTCTTATTCTAAGAAGTTACATGACCGACAGTAAATTGATTCACGCCCGAGAAACTTCTTGAGATGCGGGGTCAAGGAAATTGATCCGCGAAAACAGAGCTGAATTGCGACACAACCTTCATCTTTAACTTATTGCAAAATTCTCATCCTTAAAAGGAATAGAGTTCTAGGAGAAGCAGAATCAGTTCTCAGCCAAACTGCAAGCTATAAAGTTATAAAACTCTTTTGCGAATATTTAAGTTAGTCTGGTCATTGCAAAATCAAGATACGCTGATATTGTTTGAAGAGTCAAGTCACACAAGTTGTAAGTTGGATATCACTGTACATTAATTTTAATACTGTACATTAATTTTAATTCTGAATCAATAAATCGCAGCACGCGATACGCCCCATAGCGAAAGCTCAGGGGGCTTGGTATCTCAAATAAAAAAAAATTGGATATCTTGAATTTATTGAGATTCTGCATTTGGAACATTTTCTAGGTAAAAATCCAAAAATTAAATTGTGACGTTATTTACAGATTGCGTAACTTCGCTTGGTTCTGAGCTCACGGCGGGACAAGTGTTTCACGGGAAAGATGGCGACGTTAGTCAGGACTCTCATTTGGTGCTGTTCTTTGGCTGCTTTTGCTTGCCCAGTTAAATCGGCTGAGCAGCAAAGCTATGAACCAGTTTCCAGTGCACAGTAAGTTTTCTTGAAAATAACTGCAATGTAAGTGTTTGGATATTTAAACGAAAAATATGCAATTTTTACACAAATATGTATTCTTCTTTTTAGGGCAGAGTTGAAGAAGTTGACCAAGCGCTTTGAAGCGGGGCTTATAGAAATCAGTTCCCAGAAACAGGCCACAGCTGCGTTACTGGAGGAAGCGCAACTAGCACTGCGTGAGGTGAAGGCTCAGAAAGAGGAAACTGACCAAGCGCTGCGAGTCGTTTTGCTACAGAAGGAAGAAACGGAGAAGGCCCTCGGGACAGTAACTCGCCAAAAAGCGGAGACAGAAACCGCGCTGGAAAGTATAAAGCGCGAAACGGATGAGTCCAGGAAAGCGCTTGCAGCTGTGAATGTTCAAAAGGACAGTATTTTGAGAGTGCTTCAACTTATAAAAGCTCAAAAGGAGGAGACAGGACGTGTGCTCCGTCAGATGGAGACACAGAAGGAAGCAACAGAGAAGGCTCTTGAGACAATGCACTCGCAAATGTTGGCCATGGACAACACCTTGGAAACCGTAGAAGGACAAAGCAACAAAACAGCAAAAGTGCTTGAATCAATGGAGACACAGGGGGCGACTATCCTCGAACTGAGCTCTCGTTTTGAGAATCAGACTGCAAAGACAGATGCAGCACTCAGCGCGCTGGAAAGCGCGGGACAGCGCTTCGCAAAGGAACTCAAGGACCTGAAGACCCAGAAAACGAGTTTGGAAGAAGCTTTGATGACGCAAGCAGCAGAATTGGAAGAGTACAAAGCGAACATGAGTCAAATCGTTGAGAAGCAGGCGGAAGAGTGCCAAAAAGCTGTTGAAGAGCAATCAGATCGTTTGGACGCAGCTCTTTTGAGATTTGAAACCTGGAAGAATGGAAATGAGACCGAGGAAGTCACCACTTCACAGGCTGAGACGACCACTGACGCATCCAAATTAGAAACTTCGAGTTCTACAGTCGTCACCCCTCCGGAATTCAACTCTACGGTGGCGCCCCCATCGGAAGAACCTTCTACCGTTGCCCCACTCACAGCACTGCAGGCTTATCTTAGCTCTGGGTTGGCAGGACTAACTGGAAAACCTTTGAACATTCAAAACGAGTACTACAAAGGCGAATTCCTCTACCTCGCACGAAATCCGACTGACAGAATTGCAAGTGTTTATCATGATGGAGCAATATTGGCGGTTGGGGGAGACAAACTGCGGGAGAGAGCGTTTCAGTGGGAGTTTGTTCGGGTTCCGGGCGAAGACACTTCCGTCGTTTACCTTCGCAACAAACTCAACGAGCTCAAACCGATTCCATCAAAGCAAGTTGACTACGGTCAACGGAATTACATTCGGATTGAAACTGTTTCCTCTTCGACGGTTGGTGAGTCTTCCCAGTTGGTCATCAAAATGAAGGAAATAATCGACGGTTGGTATTATTATCCACGCTCAACCCCAAACACGGACTCAGCACTGAATGGACGGCAGATTTGGTGGACTTCTTCTCCCAACAGCCCTCCTACGAAATGGATCGTAACTTTGGCTTCTTGAAGCCTGGAATCCAGCCACTTGAAATTGTAAATCATTTGATTCAAATCCAAGCTTTTTGATTCTGCGAATAAAATAATTAAAACTCCGTCCTCGAATTTTGACTTTCCTCTTGATTCCTCGACTGAGAGTTCATTGAACTCGTGTAGTTGAGCATTTTGCCTGTAAAGTTCATTGAACCCACCCTCGCTTCCTGAGGGCGGGAGAAGCTTGCGACGGGAAGATGGCGGCGGGAGGAGTCATCCTTTCACTCTCCATCTTCAACCAACCAAGAAGCTTTGCCAACACAACTCCTCCTCCTCTGCACTCGCCTCAAACGAATTCCACTCTCAAAATGGCTTCCTTTCAATCATCTCTCTTCGTTCCCAATTTCCCACTCTAGCTCCTCCACAACCACAACGGCAGCTAATTCACCAATTTGAAATCCATAACACCTGCAAATGCTATTAATTCACACGTCAGTGTCAGTTACTGCCTATACTGAATCCCCCACCTGTTTGCATACTCTTCAGCTACTTTCTTCCACAGACTACACTCAAGCATATTGCATACACGTAACTTACGTTACCAGCAATCCCAGTATTTCATCGAAGTTGTATCGTCAACTAATATCCAGAGTTGATTCACAATCATTGACGTGCAAGGAGCGGACTTCGTTTCCCAAGTGCGAACATGACCTACTGACCGTTTAACGATATACCACTGAATCGCATTCCAAAGAAACGCATCTTGCACCCCAGTATCCGTAGACAGCCACACTTGTTTCATACGCTGAGGGGCAGAGCAAAGGCTTTCTCGTAGAGAACAGTGAAGGCAGACGAGGACAGCTCGATTAAAACCTAGATTAACGAAGCATTCCGGGAGACTGCGGCTACACAGACTCTGTCAAAGAGCTTAATAGCAAACAACACGTTCACAGTTGCCACAGTTTTATGACGCCGTTCATCTTCAGAGCAAAGCTGCTATGGGCCCTTCTCAAACAAACAAACGATATGCAGCAATGCAATGGTCGCTCATTCACGAGACATGAACCAGTTACGCAGAAATCCTTTATAACTACATGTACTAGCACTAGCTAGCTTGTTCCATGGACAAACAGTATAAAGTGGACTATGTATGTGGTCAGGCGGCGGATTCCATGAAATTAGTGTCGGAATTACATTATTAGATAACGGCGTGCGATTCTTCAATACTATAGATCCGGCTGTTTGATGTCAGTGATAGCGTACTCTGGTATTACAAGCCAATGGGTTGACAAAACGGAACAGATTATGAAATTGATCCGAGATTTAATAGCATACGAAGTGATTGGGAAATTTTAGACGCATTCGTAGGATTGAAAGGTTTCCACCTCCAAGGTTACAGGCTAATTTCCTAAATCCACATGCTAACAGAGAAAAGTGAACTGGTTTTCGATGATCTAGCAGTAAAATATGCATGATTTAAAACTAATTTGAGCTAATTGCTATGGAATCTGAACTATAAACTAGTCTAGTAAGAAAGCGAAACAGAGAATAGTTGGAAATACGCTGGTTGCCAGTTTCAAAGCAGAGTTTCCGGTATCTTGGCTTTTGATTTTATCGCTCAAGACTGCCTTGTTATTTTCTGTGTTTTCTGTCAGGGCTTCCTGGATATTTTCTGTATGATCAGCCACGGTATCTTTTATGCCTCTTGTCGTCTTGTCGTCCAGGTCTTCCTTCTTATCTTCTGTCTTATTTTTCACGGTTTCTCCCAGGTCACTATTTCGTTTCTTCAGTTTGTCATCCCGCGGCTCATCCCAACCGATGGCCTTACTGACGATGTCTACACCTCGGCTCAGAAGAACTTTTACTTTTTCTAAGCTAGAACCCTTGCTGGCTGGTATGAGAGGCAAGTATGATTCCGTTGATCGAGGAGATGTCGGAGACTCTGGGGTCGTGAGAGTCGTTACTGAAGTTACTGGCTTTTCAGATCGTGGCGTGTCCGGTGGGGTAGCTGTTGCTGCGGCAGTTTCAGGTGTAGTGGATGCTAGTGTAGACTCCGGTAGCGGCGTTTCAGTTTCAGTAGTAGCTTCTCTTTTATCCGGCAGGGACTCCGCTTCAAAGATAAAGTTTGACACATCGACTTCTCCCTTGTCAGGGATGACGGCTTCTTGTTCAAATGCATTTGTACCATAAAAGACCTCCGCATCTGAATCTGTTGGCGGCTGGTCTACGGGTTCCATTCTGTGTATTTTGTGTGAACGCTTGTGTGCATGCTTACGGTCCACTGTAGAGGTAAGTCGTTTCCTAGCTCTGTAAACCGGATAGGATGCCTCTTCCTCAGCTTCAGCCAGAACAGGCACGAGTGGTACGACAAAGAAAATTATTGCTGATAAGACGCATATTTGGATTTAGATAAGCTTTGATTTTCTCGGAGTTTCGATTTTATGGCAGCTGGCTGCCTCAAAACAAAACTTGGAATAAAATTTAATGACGAATAACTGCATTTGAAACACGTATAAATCATCTTTTAACTTGAGTCGTCAATTTTACCTAGTCGTTGCGTGGGGTCATAGATAACCGTAGCTTCAGCCAAAATAACGAAGTAACGTTCTTGCAGCATCATGTTTACGGTTGCCTGGGGGTGCTATACTAGCATGAAGCACAGTGTAGAAAGATTGTGTGATGATGGGATCGGGAAAAAAAGAGCTTTGATCAATTGGCTGGCTTCTGGAACGGTAATTTATCTCATAAATAGGCTGCATAAGAGTTCCGGCATGAGAAGGCCGAGCCAATGACATTCTCTGAGAGGCCACTTAAAGCAGATCAAATAACAGTTTGATCTTCATCTAGATCGAGATTATCACTAAATGAAACTGCTATATAAAATGGTTTCACGCCAAAAAGCCTGTTCTTTTGTAATCGACTAGGTGCTTGTTGTCGCAACCATTCACACGCTCAAATTCCAGAAGAAACCTGATTAGCTGGTTTTTGCTAGGATTTCTTTGAGTCACGCTGAACTTGCTTCTTCTCTTTGTAGTTAATGCCTTAAAAAACTAAACAAACCATGCTTTTTCCAGTTTTGGAGAGAAAATTCTGCGAATCGCAGAGAAAAAACTTGCAATTCCTAATAACTTGTTCTTCGCTGATCACGGATGGAATTGCCACACAGGTAGTATATAGTGTAAATCATGCTTCCAATATGCTTTTGTATGATGAATAAGCATTGATTCTAATCAGTTTAGTATCAATCAAGTCCAACGGACAAAGGATAATATTTCCTTATAAGTTTTAGGCTTTCGGAGTTCCTTTTCTGTCTAAAAATTTCTGCGTCTCATCGATCATTAACTCTGAGAATACGGAAGTGTGTGATAATTGTTTTTAGTAAATGTTGTTCAGTAAAATTTGAATCAGTAAGATGAAATCTTTGGCTTGTTTATCCGCGCTGGTGTTGACTATTTTTCTTCAACCAATTCCTGCTCAAGAAAGAGAATCAATTCCAAAATCCAAAGCAATCTCTGTGGAGGAAATTGATATTGAAGTTGGTAATTCACAAGATTCCTGGACATCAAGCGTCGGAAACTTACTGGGGCAGCTTAAGCAGGTGATTTTCAATGTTAAAAACATTTGACATTGATATACAACGATATTTAACCACGGTCACTATAGCAACCATAAATAGTTGCTTTGCGTTTACTATGGTTCTCAAAGCATATGCAAACTTTGTCTTCACGTAGAATATAGCTACAGGAATTCCATAATATAAGCATAAACTATTTCAGGTAACTCTGGACGATCTGCTTTCGGACACGGAGCTGGAAACATGGAAAGCGCCTTCAAAATATTCCGAAAACTTTTGCAAATATTACTTGTCTGGTTACGACGAAGAGGATAGGCCAAGTGAGTGAATCAAGTTTAGTCGTACATTGTTTTGAAGTCTTCAAAGCTAATAGAAAATTGGGGCAATCAAAGGTATAAAATCGAAAATTTCCACATGAAAGCATTTTAATGAAAACTGTTGTATTTATTTCAGTTTGGATAATTGAGGCTGGAAGAATCAACCTCCGAGATGTTTTGGATGGAGGGATGGAATCGTTGAAGATGATGGACAAAGTTGCTAAACAACTTGCCTACAGACTCATCAAGAGGTTATTACGCTATTAACTTGTATGATTTAGGCTTGTGCTGTGCAGTATTATTGTTGTCAGTTTAATTCTGTTTATCATTGTGGTTCCAGTTTCAGAAATTCAACCGTTACTGGTGAACCAGTAACCGAAATTATGTACATTGAAGATGTTGAAGGATTCGATTTGCGTCAAATAGGTCATCTTCCATGTAAGACAACGTTTGCACGCCAGCTTTAAGATTAACCAGAAATTCATAGAGCCATTTTCCCGAATCTTTCGAGTGTATTTGCACAAACTTGGATTTAATCTCTGAATAATCCTTCTCATTATTGTCCTAAATTATCTTTGCAGCTGTTAGATTTCTTCTTCGTCTGTTCTCCATCTACAGAGACCTTATAACAGAATATCTGGCTGGAAATACAGTTATAAATGGTGAGAATCTTAAATATTATTATTAGCATTATATCATGGAGCTAATGATCTAATTGTGTGTCTTCGTTTTTCGTAATGTAAAATTTATTGTTTCACAGCAAATGCCTTTTTAAGCATATTTGTAAACTTGCTTCGTCCAATATTCCGCGAAGCGGAGGCAAAGGTTGACATTTTTGGAACCAACAAAGAACTGTGGATACCAGTTTTGCGATCCAAGTTTCCTATTGAAACATTACCACCCTGGTATGGCGGCAAGCCTGACTACAAACCGTTGGCAGTATATTAATCATGTTGACGAAGATATCCACCAGAGGGGTTTTGTTTCCGTCTGGACAGAATCCGGACGTAGTAATTGCGTATACTAGCATGATTAGTAATTTCTTTTTATTACAGACCGAATTATAATTTTTTCATTTACCTAAAATACACTACACATATTGACAGCAGTAATATATACCAAATCCTTAATATATGCCAGTGCATACTATTTATGTTGCCATAGTTTGAGAAAATAAACTTCCATAAAAATATATGTATATTTCAGTATTAAATTTTGTAAACATAAGCATCGATATCGATACCACGACATGACACAGAGTCATCTGGCGGCCGGAGTAATTGTTCTTGGCTTAATAACACTGAACATGAGCACAGAATTAGTGGTTATAACAACAGTCAGATATTCCCAAAGATTAATTTAGCTGTGGGAAAATATGTATCTTTATTCCGCAGAACTTCGTCTACTGTGATTTTCTCTGTTTTGCTGTATGAAATTTATTAATTGCATAGGAAGTAACTTTGAGAAACTTGTTTGTCAGCCTTTGTAGACTAGATGCGTAATTCATAATTATATGTAGCTAATAAAATAAAAACCTAGGAATGTGGGCAATATAAGGTCAGAAGTTTTCTCCTTAGCCAAGAAGCTCACAAGGCAACCGGACCAAAAAATATTTTAAATGCCCAAACCTCAAGGTTAGGACAATTTTCATTGCACTATTTGGAAGCAGTCTCTCAAGACAATCATTGCTGTACTCCATCAGTTTCATTAGATTAAACTTGATGCAATTTGTTAATTTTCCTGCACACATACTATATTCTGTGAAGCAGACTTACTCTTCATTGACATTAAAGCAAGTTAGGTAGGGTTTTTTCAACCAAAAGTTTTTCCAAAACCAGTTTGATATCAAGGTCTTAAAATACTTGTGTGTATATCTTCAACTTTGATGGAACTTTGTTGCAATGCCTATTATCATCGACAGTATGAGATCAACTGGAGTGAATATTTTCATTCAATTATTAGTATTAGTTTCTCATAAATCTTAGTAGTATTGCTATTTTTTCTCATAACTGTAAACAATAAGTGTTGGAATTTATTTTGTGCATACATTTAACATGAAATCGTTAAAGGTATCGATTTTGTTCATCTCATTGGTTTCTTTCCAAGAAATTTTGGGAAAAAACAGATCTTTGACTAAAAATGAAGGGGCGAATTCCGTGGAAGAAATCAATTTCGATAGCTCCAAGGTTAAAAGTGCGTCGGAAAAATATATTCCTGTTACAGATCCTAAAAGGTTGCAAGATTCCCTTCGAAAATTAGAGCAGGTAATTTACGTTCAATACTATGCTCTCAAGTATATACAATTTCCAAAATATTTTGGAAAACGTTTGAACAGTTTCCTGTTTTTTTCAAAAACATTGATAATCTCAGTAAAGTTGACCTTGATGTTGAATTATCCAAAAATTTAACAGGTAACTTTAGAGGATCTTCTCTCTGATCCTGAGCTGGAGTCATGGAAAGCGCCACCAAAGATAAGAGAAAACTTTCTAAAGTACTACTTGACCGGTTATGACGATGAAGATGGACCAAGTGAGGATAGAAATGGATACAGTATTTTGTTTGGCAACTATTGGAAGCGAAAATTGAATCGTAATGTGAAAAGTGCATTTATTCAGTTTAAATTACAGAATTAGGAAAAATTAATCTCGGAACCGTGATTGATGGCAATCAGGAATCAATTGAAAATATGGATAAATATTGCAAACAAATGGCCTATAGATTTTTTAAAAGGTTGTTATGAACACAGTCAAACACAAATTTATTGCAAATTTTTCGATACTATTTTTAGAAATGTAATCCTAAAAATCCGACCGTTTGAAAAATTTCAGTACCACCGATCAATATTATCAAGGAAACGAAATTATGTACATCACTGATGCGGAAGGCTTTGATTTGCGTCAAATGAGTCATATTCCTTATAAGTGTATTGTCATTTGAATAAATTTGTATAAACGCGTCTGTATTTTTATACAGTAAAGGCCCATTTCCATAGAATCCGGTTCTGCACCGCAATTCAATTTTGCGGAGAAATCCACCGTTGCTACGGTAACAACGCGACCGCAACTTTGTTTTTAGATTCACATAGCTTGCGGTAAACCTTCCGTAGATTGTTTGATTTTTTACGTTTCATTATTGCGGTTGGTTAGAATTTGAGCCTAGAATTCGTAACTGTAACTTGTAACTGCTTAATTACTTTAATAATAATAATTAATAATTAATAATAATAATTAATAGTAGATTTTAGCTTTAGGTTCATTGAAGAAAGTTGAATCAGCGATTTCCAGCTTTAATTCAGGATATTTGTTTAATTAACAATTTCTAAATAAGCAAAATATGCTAATTTAATTGCCAAGAGTAAAAGCAGCTTTAGTTTAGCAAGGCGCTGATGGTAAAATTAATGTTCGCTGAGATGTTGATTAGTTAGTCTCAATTTTAAAACGAATTAAGCGCTGCTTCTCAACTTCTATTGACTACTGCATAATAGGTTTCTCGAGTTTTTTAAATTTTCCGAGGAGGATATCCAGTGTTTCTTTTAAGAATTAAAATTCAGTTGTTGTCAGAGAATTTCTTAATGCTGTAATCGTTTTTAATGTTTCATTTCAGCACTTGCTTACATCATGCGCCTTCTCACAATGTACAGAAGTCTAATCGTCGGTTATCTTGGGGGATCAACCATTATAAATGGTATGTTACTTTGTGTACCGCGTATTCTTATATAATCGGGCAAAATTTTTTGTATCTGCAAATAACGCAACAAATTCGCAACCAAACAAGAGCGGAGGGTGTCTTTTACTAAAAAGGAATGAACGTCGGACATGACTCGCTCACTCTTTCTTTTCAGCAAACGCTGCAATCAGCATATTCACAGCTCTTGTCCGACCAATTTTTCGCGAAGCAATGGAAAAAGTTGAAATCCTAGGAACAAACAAAGAGCGATGGATACCCGTACTACGATCCAAGTTTCCCGTGGAAGTGCTGCCACCCTGGTATGGCGGAAAAGCTGAGTACAAGCCTTTGGCTGTGTATTGAAGGGAAAGTTAATACAGGGACGGATATAGCTAAACGCTACTGTATTTTCAAGCACTTTTCGAGAAAGAATGACAGAGAAAACGTAATTTCGTAGAATAAACGAAGCATCGATTTTGTACATCTCTCTCAGTCGTTGATTTCTTTGGTTTACTACTATAATTACTATATAATGTATTTTATAATATATTATTACAAGCTAAAGTGGAGTGATCCAGCATTTACGGCGTTTTGCCTCCACTCTATGCAATGTACCCAAAAAAAGTGCAAAAGCTGATGGTTTTTGATAATTTCATTGCCGACTACCGTGAGAGAAAGCTCGTGCGTCAAGTAATAAAAAGATTTCACATAAGATGTTTTCAATGTTGAATTTTAAAGCTATGACATAACGACAGTTAAGGATGATGTTAGGAAGTAGGAAATACCCAAAATAATAGCATTTAGAGCTCTTGGATAAGAGGCTGAATCTCACAGTATATTATGTATAACACAATAAATGCTCCCCGGATTTTTATGATTTTAAAATCCTTTTATTGCAATTACATTACCTGTGAGATGTGAAGAAGAAGCAGGTGCTCTTGTGCCCTCTGTAGATACTTTTAAGTCTTCAGTCTGTACGCATTTATAGTCGAGTGGTAGAGTCCTAAGATTTACAAGCATCCACATCACAGTAATATATTAGCAAGCCTTTATCAAAAAATTTAAATTTCTGTACCAGGAATCAGAATGAAAATTGTAATTGCAATACTACTCTATTCATCAGTTTTCGCACTCTTTATGCAAAGCAGAGAGACTTTAGCTGCCGCCGTAGGCTCTGAAAGTGATTCCCTGGAAGAGATTGATTTTGGTCATCACAATACGGATCTGAATATACAGGAGGATAAATATATTCCTATCCGAGATGCAAGACTGATAGAAGAATCGCTTCGTGACCTAAAGCCGGTAAGTTGAAGAGAAACTGAACAAGTGTCTGATTTATACAATAAAAACAGGGTCCTGGAATCCATTTAACTGGAATGGAAGCTTTGTGCAGAACGCTACTACGGCTTTAAAAAACAGATTCTTCTATAAGTTTTGAGTGTGGTTTTACTTTTAGCAAACATTGGAAGACATAAACGATCCAGAGCTAGAAAACTGGAACACTCCTCTTGCCTTGAAAAAAGCTTTTGGGTATTATTTATCCGGGTATGATGATGAAGGCAGGCCTGGTAAGTAACTTCAGTATAATTGTTTTATTCGTATCAGAAAAACCACCAACATGACAAATGGCAACTAATGCAGTATGCAGTTCTAGCGTATTCTAGTTAAGTTCTAGCGGATTAATAGCTCCGGAGTCCGGACCTAGCAAAGCAATCCGTTTACATGCTTGCGTTATTTTCAGTTTGGATCGCGGAGCTAGGCAAAATGGATTTACGCCAGATTATTGACGAGAGACGCTTTTCTCAAGCAGTTTTGGACAAATGGATCAAGCAAATCGCGTACAGGCTTTTTAAGAGGTGAATACAGCGGTATTTATAGTTTTGCTGACCATCTCTTCATTTCGAACGCCGTCAAGAACACAAAAATGTAAGCTTTGGTTTTAAAAATTGTTTCGCAGTGTTGAGAATGTCACGACCCCCGAGCGCCCTGTTGACGAAATCGTTTGCATTGAGGACGCCGATGGTTTCAATCTAGCACAGATGGCGCACATTCCTAGTAAGTATAACTGCTAGTAAGAATTTGGTTTTGAGCGGTCGTCATAATAACATTACAATGAATTGAGTTGAAGAAGTTAATGATCTCTACTTTAATATTCGTTATTGTGCTTACAGCCGTGGCTTTCGTTATGCGAGTAGTTACAATGTACAGAGGAGTGATCATACAGCACATGGGAGCCTTGTACATCATAAACGGTAACTTCGAGTTTTAATAATCTATACTATAAGTGCGGGTTAGTTTGGATTGGACCGTCAGGCCAGAGCTGGTATCTTACTGTGCCGTTAAAATTTCGTTTACATTTTAATCTGCATTGGTTTTTGTTACAGCCAATGCAATTATGACTGCTTTCTCGAACTTACTCCGGCCAGTGTTTCGAGACGCTACCGAGAAGATGGAAATATTTGGCACAAACAAGGAAAGATGGCTTCCAGTCCTCCGCTCCAAAATACCTTTAGAAGCATTGCCATCCTGGTACGGCGGTAAATCCGACTACAAACCTATCGCTGTTTACGGATAATTTTCTGGCAGTTAGTAACTATAGATGGTTTAGCTATTTTATAACACTTCCTTGCAGAATGTGTCCTTAAAATAAATCATTCCAGTTCTATTGATGATTTCATGACAATTAATGCATGTAAAACACTTAATGTTTTGACTTACATTTACTTTGCTGTGTAGTTTACAAAACAGGTTCCCCTTTCTTTGTGTCCATCCTTTTTTAAAGCTTCTCGAAGGTTTTGCACAGATTCAGATGTTTCGTTAAATGCTCTGTGCAGGAGCAAGCGATATTTAAAGTCAACATTTAATTGTATGCCTTACCATAAGGTCTACACTAGCTCCCTCTACCCTGAGATACGTAGAATAAACTATGCATAAAATTTGATAAGTAGTGGGTTTCAAGTTTTTCTTTACACCCCTTGATAAGGGGTACTAACTTCGCATAACTTACAGTACCGTACATGACTGGCCCCACGAATTGAAATTTGAAACATAGTCGAAGTTCAACCTGAGGGTCGTAGTAATTCACCCTGAAAAAAGAAAATCCAACTTTCGGCTGTTACCAGAGAAAAAGCGGCTCAAAGTTGCGATTTTCGCATATAACATGCTGTAGGGACCGTGTACATAGCATGTGAGTTAACTGCACAGAGATGGCATCAACTGATATGTTTGCACAGAGTCATCAGTTAGTACAGGAATATGTAATTAGAGCCCAGTTATCATGTTACCGTTCACATATTATGAAACTTAAGTAACATTTTACCACCGTTGAACTTTTACTGATATAATATGTGGATAGCCCCTACAGAATTTTTCAAATTTCTCCAGATTTCGGTAAAAGTTGGATTTTCTTTTTTCAGGGTGAATTCCTACGATCCTCAGGTTGACCTTCGACTATGTTTCAAATTTCAATTCGTAGGGCCGGTCATGTACGGTACTGTTAGAAACAGAATCATGTAAAAGACGCTGTTACGATTTTAAGAGAAAGTAAGCAAGAAGGTGACAGTATAATTAGTGATTATCATGTAATAGAGGGGAGTCATGGTCCGATCGAGAAAATACATGCCGGCCACTTTTACCTGAAGCGGCCGGATGGATTTGATCATCTGCTTAAGTCCTCGTCTGCCGCCACTGAGTCCAGGTTTACTCGTACTGAAATACAGCTCCCGAACGATTTCAATGGAATTCGTGTGTACTTTGAAGCCGTCGTTGTACATGAGTGGCGGAAGGAAATGGCCGACAAGGCAAGAGCTGGCGAGCATAGTCAAGTTGAAGAAGTTGAGTTCGTCATGTTTCTTCAGTAGGCCGAAATTTATGAAGACAAGCGCAAGGATTATTGTCGTCTTGAACATTTCAATGTGGGAGCCGAAACAGTATGTGAAGTTTGTCAAGAGGATCCCAGTTTGACGGTATGATGACACCGCTGCTCTAACTTCCTGCTCGGATGAGTGTTCTTGTATACTTGAGAAACAAAGTTAAATTAGTCTTCCGAAGAGGTTCTAGCTGAGTGCTTCGCTAACTTAATTGTAACTTACGCTCGTTTTGTCCAGCCAATGAAGCTTCGAAGTGCAAACGTCTGAAGGAACAACTCCGCCAACTCTGTTGCCATCGTGTTCCACCAGGTAATGAGCTCGACGAAAACGAAAGCCACCATTCGGTCATCGCTCCGATACTCCTCGGGTACGACGGAGTATATATACTGAAGATTCTCCGGCGTGAGAACGAAGGAGAATACAACGCTACTGAACATTGCAAAATGACCCTGCGGCCAAGTTGACATGATCATTTCCAGTTTCGATAGTTTGTTCCGCGTTTCGTGTTTTAGAGATTCTAAAAGACAGTTAGTAAGAAATGTATGGAAGTGGCTGCAGTTTCCAAATCTCATCATGCTGCTGAATGTTGAATTTATATCTTACCGTTGACATCGTTGACTTGGTTGAAGATCCAAGCTACTTCGTGCCGTTTCTCCCAAAAATTAATCCTGAAGAGGAACTGATCCAAAATGAACCATGAGCGAAACATGTATATGCACAATTCTCCAAAATTATCAATGAAGAATTTCGGAGAAACGACAATCCGAACAACGAGAAAGGCTGTATAGATTCCCATGAGTCCAGTGCTGGCAAAAAAGTACCAGCATTCTCCAGCTTCTTTGAGTTCCAACTTTCGGGCCTGCGTGTTATATCGATAGGGAACTATTTGAGCCCAGCAGAGAAGCTTAATGATTCCGTGAATTTTTCGCGTGAAAGGTCTACTGATCATGTTTGGATTCTGTGGGAATTTAAAACCTTTTCTGTAATGCTCAACCGGCAGAATTTTAGTTTTTGTGAATAGCTTATGATTCCTCGAAATGTACAGTAAGTTCCGGTCGAAAAAGTTTCGGAACCCTTTCGCAAACTGCTGATATTTTGGAGATTTCATCAAGTTGCGCTTCAATTTGCTCATTCCCTTCTTGTTCTGACTTGTGACTGTGAGTAAGTCGAATCAGACAGTTGGGAGACAACACAATGTCCACTACAATCCTTTACTGATTCTTGCTTCGGTAATTACTGTTTATTAGAAATATTTAATTACGGTTTCGGATTTCTCTTCCATTAGAATTTTGAAAAGGTGGATTAACTAACGAAATCTAGTCACATTTTCTGTACCGACCGGAAGAAGCTGTACAGCAGCACTTATAACGGATAAGCAATTATTAAATCGATGTCTAACACAGTTTAGCTTGTACATTTTAAGCCTATTTTGGAACCGTGAAGGGAAACTAATGCTGAAGGAAAAGCGGCTTGAAAGTAGGCTTGATATGGAACAACATAGAATTGATCCAAGCATGACACCAATAGACGTATGGCTACCATTTACTACTAAAATTAACCATCTGGAACCGCTAATTATGGAATACAGGCACAACACCATTGGGACCGTTTCGCCCGGTACAAAGTCTATGTAGGTTGGACCGTCATTTTACGATTTACACCCCGTGTCACGTGTACTTAAACGTTGAGCATTAATAGATATGCCTGGAAGACATAAACGCAATCCGCGCTACTAAACTCTCTTCTTTAAATAGAAGCGTTTTGCGTCCTGTAGTTACTATCGCTATAAAAAAATTTAAAAATGGCTGGTCATAAGAATGGCATAATTACTTACGTACAAAATGTTACTAATTACCTTCTCATCTAAGTAGCTTGTCCTCCTATCCAAAAGAATCTCCTCACGTCCCGAATAAGCTTTTGGGCGCCTCTTTCCAAACGCTAATTTTTTCCAAAGCTCCTTCCCGGAGGTGCTGAAGCTCGCTTTCGCGTGACCTTGGTCCTGGCTTCCCGATGTCCCAACTTCCGGTGCCCTCATCCCGTCCTATCAATCGACTTCTCACCTCCCGATAATTAAATGCACACGTGCACTCTTGATTTCCAGTGTAGTATATATTGATTATAGCAAGTAGTACTGCAGGATATGGTGCAACTCAGTTCCCTCGTCCCAAGTTCCCTCGTCCCAATTATTAATCACTGTCAATATTACCAAACCAATGGTGATTATAAGTTTCTGCACTTCCAAACACCTTCTCTCATACCCTGCTTTTTTAGAAAACATAATAACGTTCTATCTGTTTCTAGACATTCTGCACCTTACTGTTCAAGTCTCCTGCAAACTGATGTATGATGACCTTTAAGTCTCGAACAGAAACTCTTAAAAGAATTAACTGTCTTGCCAAAAAGAATTAAAAAAGAACAGTGAAATGCTTTAAGGTCATCTTATACTCGTTTAAAAGCATATCAACGTCTGGCATTTTTTATTTTGGTTTGGAAACAAGTGTTTTAGCATTCATTTATTGTAATTAGAATTTTTAAGGATCGAGTTGTTTGTAACATGGTGGTGGAGGTATGGTGGAGATGGCGGTGATAGCAGTCTGGAGCATGAGTTGAACGATTATAATCACAGTGATATATATAATTATGCGTGTAATTAGTACCGCGGAGAAAATTTACTCTGGATGAACTTCTATATCTGTTGGAGAGATAAAAATACTACAAACTGTAAGGAAAGAGGGGGCTGTGTACAATTATTCAATCAATCGAAACATGTCCCTGAAGAACAATTGCCCAGAATATTGAACTGACTATGTTAGGGGATTTACAGCTATTTTACGAAGGCACGTGCAGCAATGTCTACGTCCCGACTATGTTAGAAAAAATTAGAGGAGAAACAGACGTAAACGTAATTTACCGTACAACCATAGTAGAAATTTTTCTTAAGAAATTCCTTAAGGTTGAGACTTCCTCGAAAATATATCTCTATATCGGGAACTAACAACTTACAGTTTAAGCAATTAAAGAAGGCCCTCCCATCCATGTACGAATAAGTAATTATTGATGAAATTGATCCCACAGTATCGGTTGCAATTTAATAGCAGACTAGAAGATGGTAGAACCAGCAAGCCCGTATATATTATTTAGATTTTAAAAGCTTGTTTTCTAGAGAATCTTGTAGGATGACGATTAAAGTGAAAACCCCTCTTCGATTCTCCGCAGAAACATCTATAGTCCATTTATTAAAAATTACGGAACGTTTTATTTCCTGGACATAAAAGTATTATTCTGAAAAATGCATGTAGTCCAGCGTTTTTTGCAATGTATAACGAGACCCTGAAATCGTTCAAATATTATCGAGCTACTTTGTGGTTACAAATTGACCTTGTGTTTTGTGTGGCAAATCGGAAACAATGCTGTAGATTTAAGCACGATATGAAGCTACAAAACATAATCGAGACGAAATGATTTTAATTGGCAAATCTGTAGTTAAGAATCTGGATTTTATAATGCTTCAAGTATAAATTTGCGAGAAAAACATGCCGGCCGTGAAGTTAGACAGATAGGCATTACATGGTTCTTGCATTAAGACAGTTCAGCATTTTGGGTATCGCCAACTAGCACGTCGTTTTTAGCGAAACATGAGTAAGAATGATACAGTATAGTTTGTGATAATCATGTAATACAAGGGTGTCATAGTCCTATCCAGAAAATACATGCCTAATACTTTGACATGTAGAGGGCGCATGGATCGAACAAGCTGTCGATAGTAGCGCCATCTCCCGGTAGCGGGTATACGAGAAATGGAAAATAACAGTTTACGCTTAATTTCCGCAGAGTTTGTATGTACTTCAAACCCGTTGTTGTACATGAGTGGTGGGAGTAAGTGACCAACTATGCAGGAGCTTCCCAACATGGTTAAATTGAATATGTTATGGATTTCATCGTGTTTTTTCAAGAGTCCGTAATTTATAAAGACGAGAGCAATTGTCACAGTCGTTTTGAGTTGCTCAATATGCGGGCCGTAGCAGTA
Source organism: Sminthurides aquaticus (assembly GCA_906901655.1). Classification (NCBI taxonomy): domain Eukaryota; kingdom Metazoa; phylum Arthropoda; class Collembola; order Symphypleona; family Sminthurididae; genus Sminthurides; species Sminthurides aquaticus. The sequence continues at coordinate 4,627,011 of CAJQTT010000010.1, forward strand.
CGTGAAGTTTGTGAGCAAAACTGCCGTTCTGCGATAGCGGACGATTATTTGCTCAATAGAACTTGATGTGTCTCTCTTCCTACAAGAACAAGGTCAAAACAATAATGGCATTCAAAATAGGACATTTATAAAGAGAGATCCGAGTTTCAAGCATTTTCAACTGTCCATGCAATATGAGGTAATTCGAAATGGTTGCTCTAGAAATTATTCCGACACTTAAAAAGCATGAAACAACTAAATTGTATTTGAACACATATAATTGCTCCGATATGAATTTGAACATAACTGCATTGCATAATGTGCATACAGTTTCCGGCAGTTACAATCGACATGTAATGTGGAGCGTGCAAAGTTACATCAACTAAGATTTGCACACCATCCATATAGAAACTTTGACATAAGCGTTTGATTTATATCAGAAAAATAATAAGCAGTACTTACAACTATATAACAAAAACACCGCCAGGGGCAGCACAATCGACAAAGCCTACGAAAATGTGTAGAACCTGAATAATTCAAAACTCTTACGCCAATTCCGTCCACCAGATGAAACTTTGTAAAGAAAACGTTTGCATGATGAGCTCTACTGTTTCTGAAGCCATCGCACTTCCCCAGACAACAACTTCGATTACAAAGAAGAGGCCCATCGTCCCGGAATTGTGAAAAGACGCCGGAAGGATAGAGTAAACATACTGGAGTTTTGTGGGAGTTAGAAGAAAAGAGAGGACGACACTGGAGAACATTGCGAAATGTCCTTGAGGCCATGTAGCCATTATTTGCTCTCTCAAATTAGCTTCTACTTGCATTTCGGACTTGAAAGATTCTAAGAAAGAGTTGTAACATTTGACATTCAAAAATGTAAATTATCTCTGGTTCATTTTTCTCCTTCGAAGTGAAAATGCTGATTTACCGTTCATGTCCTGGACTTGGTTGAAGAGCCAGGCGATTTCTCGTTTCTTCTTCCAAAAGTTCATACGAAACATGAATTGGTCCGAGATAAATATTACAAGAAACATGCAGACACAAAACTCTGCAAATTCCTTCCTAAAATATTCTGCAGCTCCTACCATCCGCACAATCAGATAAAAGGAATAGAAGCCCAGAAGAATGGTAAGAATGAAGAATGGTGCGGTTTCAAATTCAGATTTGTGCATCAGGTTTTGACTTTGTCTGTGATATTTATAAGGCAGGACATGGAGAGAACAAGCGGTTTTAATAATCCGATGGATAACTCCGCTGAAACTCTTGCTTAACATTGCAGTCGTGTTTTAAAAATTCTATTTTGATGAGCTGAGAGCCTATAAAAATTGGTAATGTTTTTAAAAAATCCCGCAAAATAGTTAACTCTATTTTTCGAAACAATCGACTATTGTATTCCTAGTAAAACTGATTGATTGTAGGAACTAATAAAATCTAAAGCCTTACAGTTGCTTTAAACTTGCTTGAAAATCCCGACTGTCCTCGATTCCTACTTACTGAGGAGAACTTAACTTAAAAATCAATGCAACCAAGTATATACGACTTTTTTTATCCGTGACATAAATAATAGATTGCCCTCCGAATAACTGCCAGTCATTCTGTCACCAGCTATGCTTTTAGTCGGTAGCTTTATGACAGCTTTAAGCGGTATGCGGTGATTAACATTTTCAGACTCACATGGCCCTTAGCTATATTTACTTTCGTCCAGTCCGTGGGAGTCAATACAGATACATAACCTGTCAAATAATGGCTGCGCCTTGGGAGCAATTGTGACAGCACGTTATTAGACGCATGCAGTAATTACTCTGAGACACACTTGAAGTAAACAAAATTAAAGCGTAACAAGGAGAACTAACTTGTTCCGTCAGTAAAAGCTTGGGCTATGGCAAAACTTGCTTCTCGGCAACCTACACAACGATGTCATCGAAAGAGATTAGCCATAGATAGAAAATGTACTTGATTCATTTACCAACACAATTTAGTTAACGAAAGGGATGATAACTTATGGTCCAACCCAGATGAGTACCCCTAAAGCTTTCACATGCTAACCAACAAGGAACTAGCTCATCGATTCAGATGAACAAAATCATCAAAAGCTCGGCATCTGTACAGACTAATAAACGGAATTGGTTAATTTATTATGCACAATATGATACCTAGTATCCGATTAATCCGATACAATTGATTTACGACATGACTATAACTGACCACCCATCTTTATGCGTACAATCAGGTATACGTGGCGTATTTTGTATTTACACTGTTAAGCCCCGGGTACAGTCTGGCATAAACTTGGAATAATTTTGACATAATAGCTACAATGAACTTATCTTAAAACATGGTGGGAAATAATGCCTATCTCATTTCGTTACCCATGTTAAACAAACGGGTTGCTAGGAAAAATGTAGGCAGTGTTTATGCCAGGCTGTACCCGGGGCTTTAATCTCAAAGAGTGCTCTCGTATAATACGTGGATTTGCTACATTTAACCCGAACCGGAAGTAAAGTAAGAGGAAAAAGAAGGAAATATACATAATAATAAAAGAATGAATAGAAATCACCTACCTTACAACCTGATAATATCTTATCATCATAAGATAGTTGGTGGTTAACCTGTTGCGTCCCATAAGCTTCGTAGGAAACATTTAAATTCCGCTCCTAAAGGCAATTGATGTTTGTGCGCACAATTATTTTACGGTTGTCATGGCCATAAGCTCCCCCTCGCACAAATAAAAGACATTCCCACTGCAAAATTGATGTTGTAGAAAACAACAAAAAGACGTAGTGGCAGCCCATTGATGTTTTTTAAAAAGTTTGAAGATCCAACGGTTAAGTGTGTTTGGCATGACTATGGCACATAAAGCAGTTAATAACTTTTAGTGGAGCAGTAAAACCAACATGGCGCTATACATTATCACCGAATCATTCCGGAATGAATGGTTTCGTACATGACATGTATTGATATTAACTATTGATGGACAAAGATTAAAGCAATAGCTTCTTTTGCTGAATTTGTTACCAAAGCTATTGACACAGAGCAGTAGTGTCAACAATCAATTAAGAACCATGTGGTTCAGCCCGTGCCCCATGCTAGTTTCAAGAATATTCGAACATGTGATGTGAAGCGAGTTCGAAGCTACTAATCCCAACAAATAGAGCATACAAGTACAGTATTTACGTACTTCCAAACGCAAAGGCAGTTAGCGTCCCATATACTGATAGATTAATTTCTTCAGCTGATCATTTACAGAGTGCATTGGGGATTATGGGAATTAGAAACGGAACTAATGTTAGCCTTGGCAAAGAAGGAAGAAAGTTCCGGAATGCTAGTTCCCTGTATTGACAATTCATTTTAGTCGCATCGGTCACCTGTGATGCTTATGAAGAGAATGAAAAGAAGCTCCTTGATTGCAGCAAATACTGTATTAGTTAGTTCAAGTTCAACTGCGCTCTGATGTATGATTAAGAATTTGACTAATTGGGATAAGAATCGGAGGAAACCATTTGAGATCTGGGACATTTTTTCTCTGAGAAATCGGTAGGCTAGGAAGATTTTAAAAGGAAGGAAAAGCGAAAGAAACTTCGCGGGCCGGTGGCACTGCAAACAACTAACCTCCATTTACGTTCAACAATTAATGTCCACATGGGATAGGAAGAGCGTCCTTGCTCTTTGCCTACCTACCTGTACTGCAGAACGATAGGAAAAAAGCTGTTCAAACACATAATTAATATCATCTTCTTCCGCTCATTGTTTTTATAGCAAGTTACATTCAGTTGAGCTTGCTCATTCAGAGCAAAACGCAATTATTAAAGCATGGCGTTTCAAAGGCTAATTAATGTCTTCCCGCTTAGCTAGCGCCATCATGCTTAGGCACACGCGCACAAGCTCCTGCACGCAATTCATTTGTTTGTATTGGCTGATTAAGACGTTGTTGGTCGCTTGGGTGCTTGATTTGAAGGTAGGTAGTATTCATTCATTCTGGCAGACGCTAATAATCCCCGTGTGGTGGTTACTTTCCTGCAATTATTCCAAGTAAGCTGTGAACTGAAAGCGTACATTCATTCACAGAGGACTTCCTCTGTCTCTGTCTCAGTGAATTGAAGGAGCATAACAGAAAAAATGTAGTTTGAAAGTGAAAATAATTTGTTCTCTGGCATACTCAAGTAGGTGAGCTATGTGTGACCGAGGTGTTAGAAGCAATTTGAATTACATCTTCCCCGGATTTTAAATGCGTGGCTTCCGTTAGGTTCGAGTATGTCATGCTGTACAAGTTTTTAAAACTGAGAAACTGGTCTGAAACTTGAAACAGAACCATAGCTAAGTAAATCCATGAAAAACAGATAACTTTCCCTCCAAAACTCCGACCTGAGTCGCAAAGCCTACTTATTTGTTGGTTTTCAGCAAGATTGAAGTGAGATTCTTTTATATTGTGGCATACCGAAGTAAAGGGCGGGCGGGCAGGATGTTGGTGAAAGACAAAAAATAATAAACGGAACCATAAAGACGCAAGTGAAATTGACAACTTAATGGTTATTTCTTCAAACAAAACTGCATAGTGCTTGCTTAGAAAGTGGTGTAGGTGCGCTGCAATTGTGTCAAATGACGTATTACCCTTGAAAATCCCACCACCTGGTGGCATGAAAACCACAATAAATAAGGAAATACAAAAAGAAGCCCAAAAACCAAAACAAGTAAAAAGCTTTGAGAAAATTCAGAAAATTCGGTGGTTTCTATCAAGTGTTGAAAGCTTTTCATGTTTTAACCTTATTAACTTACGGTTTCACATTCACAAACACGGTTCACATCCCCATATCACAATCACCTTCATCACCTTCATTTTTTTAAAATTGGTTGAACCAAATGGTATTAAATTATTTCCTCCTTTGCTTGAACCCAGACTTTAATACTGCATACTCAAAGCCGACTCATGTATAAGTAGCTTTGAACTGCACATGAGTTATGCTGCCTCACAATACCTGTTTAAAATTATACGTTTTTACCTGTGTAACGCGGGTTTCTTCTTGCGCCTACTCTTTCTCCGAGTGGAGTAGTTCATTTGAACAGCGTTTGCTTTTCTCTTGTAAGCCTGTTTGCTTACTATACAATATCAGCGGAACGTTGCAGCAAAAAATAATGAGAGCAGGGATTCACAGGCATGATAATACAGTACGTTGAATATAATAGTCATTGACTCAGTCCTTGACATCGGCACCCAGAAACTTCATCCTGCTTCATCCTTACCTTAAGACGTCTACGTCACCCACAGAGCTTCACCTCATTAATTTCACTGACCAAAGACAGCCAAGAAACTTTTGTCACGTTCTACCTCAAAAGATTGGCCCCAGTTCAATCCAGCGTCTGCCACCAACCGCACAAGGATTTCTCTTGAAACCGAGACAACAATACAAATTGACCGCAGAGACCGAGACCAGACCAAGCTTGACCAAATAAGGTTGTTCGAAACTTGGTCGCTGTCTGGGCGACTCTTAGCGGTTCCATTGATAGTATCGATATGCACAATGACATACAGTATGAACTACAGGGTCTTTGTAAACTTATATTCATATATGAGATTGAAACTACACGGTGGCACGTCCACCGATTTCATTCCAACTGGTCTCAATTAAAAGCTAAAAGTCTGAAGTTTTGTGTGGTGCAAATTCCAAATGCCTATTGTCAACATGACATCTGCTGTTAACGCTCAAAGTTTATCCAATTACTACGAAGCAAATTTTCAGCTGGAGTTAGTGAAACTTTGAGCGTTAACAGCAGACGTCATGAAGATCGCAGATTCGGCATGTTAGTTTCTCATAGGAATACTTGCCAGTTAACCAATAATTTATTTATTCGTTAACCAATAATTTATTTATTCGGAGCAAGAATCAAGTAAAACCGCGGCACGGCGCTTTACTCTCAAGTTTTGTTATTAGTGGCACCAGGTGCAACAAATCTCACGGATTAAAGGAGTTGTAGATGCTTTCATTGCTTGGGAATGAAAAAGACGTGTGTAAGAACAAGAGGAGTGAGAAGAAACGGCTCTTGCCAATTGCTTAATGAACAAGATGGGAAGATGACAGTTTGTGTTGGAGCTGGGAGGTTTAGTTTGAAATATTTCAAACACCTGTACGCAGTGATGAGTACAGTAGTCCGCCAAATAATTCAGATTAATATGAGGAAATACATGCATGGAAGAAACTAGGTTGAAGCGGGAAAAAAACTTCACCTACCAGCTCATATCCTTCTCCATACCTTCTGCCCAAGGATTCTTGGATTTTTTGCATTTATGTAGCTTGAATACTAGTTGGCAAATACCGGCCGAGAAGAAAAGGCTGCATAAAAAAGTGAATCCGTCATTCATTGATTTCAAAAGCTGGATGATGTAGGTATTTATCTTCTGCACGGCCTGCATGGGACAGGATAAAGACGCTGATCTTACAAAGATATTAAAGCTGAACAACTGGTATTCTTGTATGAAGAAATGTAAAAGCTTACGTAAGTAAAGCTAGTACCTTTTTAAGAACACGTGCATATGCTTAAAAGAATAAAAGCAAATTAGCCACTGGTCTGAGCACTTGTTCCACCTCCTCCTTGCTTGACCCATAATGCTCACTTGCAAGCTTTTCTGACTTCTTCCTCCTCATTTACAAAAAACTAGCTTTGGAAAGTATTATACAAATTCCGAAGAATTGATGTAGCTTCTTAATACGCTTCAAAATTAATTACCACAATTAAGTAGCAGCTGGCTTAGGAAGCTAGGTAACATAACTCGTAAAATCAGAAATAGGAAGGGTAATCATCCTGGGCATTTAGGTTTAAAGTAAGCTGTATCCTGCTGAAAACGGATTATGGTTGAACTTAGCTGCAAATGCAGAACTTTTTTCTACTCACATTAGGATACCAATGGTCAATTCATGAGAAAAAACAATTAACAGTGCGTATCTTACCGGTATAGTTAATTTTGCAGATGCGAAAAAATTTGCGAAAATATAGCATTGTCTATATGTTTTGCGAGGAATCAGATTTCCAAGAAAGGAATTTTATTATTTATTGATACAAATTAGAATAAAATTCTTTTATCTATACTCTGTTAGAATTGCTACCCGTATGAGAATATGGTCACTGTAAAATACAGCAGATTCTAAACAAAGTAGTTTTCTAGGATAAAATCAGCGCAACACTGAATAAAAAGAAGACCGCTTCCGCTCCACAGACTGGTGTTGCACAGCGCTTCTCTAAAGTGCTGCCGCTTTTCAAGGGTAAAATCCTGAAGTTTAACGCTCTTAAGTACAGCACCCAAGGACAGAAAAGATTCAGGGAGAAATATAGGGCTGTAACCATAGGGGTGGTGTAGCAGGGGTACAGGAGCGCAGCGTTCTTGAGTGCTTCCTTGACCCCTCATATTTACACGCTTATTTGTATCATATCTCAACCATGTCCAACTCCACCCCCCATTCGTTTACATGTACATAATGTGCTACTAGAGATACTCCATCTGATATGACCTGATACTTGTGTAGTTAAGGATTTTTTAAAGATGCAGTTTGGTGGCAGGTATCTTATTCTTTTTCTTTTAGTGTGAAGCTCACAAAAGATGGTGAAAAATATCAAGTAGCTTGTAACGTTGGAACTCTCAAATCTGTTCAGTGTTCAGTTTAAGACGGGATTTTGGTGAGTGAACTCGATGAAGGCCGTTTATGGACCGTAGTCTGGGGGTGCAGTCCTGTGCCGTGCAAGGTGAAGATACAGTTTTAAGGGGTGCCAAAAAATTGTCAGCGGTTGCGAAAGTCGGATGCAGAAATCTGAAGTTTTGTTGGCCATTTTAGTGCAAATCTGAGGCATCCGCAGCAATTTTAAGGATTTTTGTGTTGTGCAATTTAGGGAAAGTTTTGCATGTGCAACGTTTGTAGATAATTGTTCTGCGTGTTTGTGCAAAATGAAGGAGTTATATTTAATTGGATTCTTTGTTGCTGTCAACGTGGTAAGTTTTTATTATTAAAGTTCATCAATGTATTTATCGCTGAACTCGTACGTTAAAATTGTCCGTTCACTACATATCTTGTGAATGCAAAAAGCTAGCAATTGTTGGAATTCAGCGGGAGTATAAATAGTCTAGTTTTGGAAGTGTAATTTCTGGAATTAATTGTAAATCAACCGATAGTCAAGTTTAAGTGAGGCAGTTGCAAAAAAGGCGAAATAGCTGTGACAAATGTCCACTAACCAGGACATTCAGAACCGACATATCAGGATATGGGGCGGAGGTAGGGGTAGGGCAATTAATTACGTTACGTCTGACGGACGTCTGCATCCAAAGTTTCAGATAACACGGTACCGCAGCTGCAACGATACCTTTTTTAAATGTCAGAGACAGCATGCAACATCAGGTTATTCCCAGAGACTCACCGTAACATGGTTGACGGAAAAGTGAAAATTATCGCACAACATGGAATTAATTACACACCTGAACCGGTGTTTCTAACATTGGACATCCTCCCTTTCCAACAGAGTTTTGATATTGTTGCCAAAGAATTTAATTTAGGAAACCTGTTTGCCAAATAGATTACTGCGCCTGCATCCTGCATTTGCACTGACCCTGACCCTGTCTATTGTGTTTATTACAATAGTTTAGTTTAATGTCCTCTAGCTAAAATTCTGCATGAAGGCTGCATCATTCACATCGTATGCATTTTGCAAATATTCGTTTTGACACTAAGCAATTGTTTCTTATATCCTGTTATATATATGTCATTCCAAATCCACACAGTGTACTTTAAATCCCATATTTAAAACATTTCATGCATATGAATAGCTTTGCATGACTCGTCATTAATTTAAGTAACCATGTAAAAAACAAACGGTTTCCTCCAATTTTTACTTAATGCACTAGTTACACTGGTACATATGGAACCCCGAAAATCGTTCAGATTCAAAGACGAGTTTTTAGAGATTTTTGGAAAATATAAGAAACCCGAAAAGTGTCTTCATCCCAAGCCTTCAGTTGAATCCATATGAAAACTTGCACAGGTTCGTGCACGAAAAATCTTTAGAAAGGAAATTATTATGCACAGTCAAAAATACAACGTGCGATCACCTCTATTTACCCGGGAAAAACTAACGAGTTCGCAGACGGAGGGTTTCGCGAAATGCCCCCATCTTCACATACCATCATTCAGACTTGACACAGTCATCTCTGACGACAGGTGAAGAAAGGTAAAGAAGGCTATGTGAGTTTTGCCGGCTGCAGCCGCAGGCAAAAGACAAAAAACTTTAACCTAAAATTCAGGAGCTGCGTTTTAACAGCTTGAGCCCCATCTGCCAACTTGACAAGCAGAAACAAGAGCATACGTTTAGTTTACTGACTGACGTTCTTGTTAGTTTGACTTAGGTTAGCATTTAGTTTCGGTGTCGCTTCTTAACCAAATCGTGTTAAATTTCCAATTACCCTACACCTGCAATTAACTAGAGAATTCCTTGCTTGACTATCAAGTTGCAGCTGTAGGCGTAACATTTTCCTGAAAACGTTTATTCTTCAGATATATGTGTCAGGAATTTCCTTGAGATTTTGAATTTTAAATCACAATTTTCATAAGTTTACATCATTGCAGAGTCTGCAATGCTGAGAATGCAAAGGAGGTCTGGTGAAGCATACAAATGCCGGTTTCCTGTCTTGATTTATGTGAATCTGTCTTTGGAAACCAGCCTTTACCATCATATATAAGCTATACTTGATACTAATTCCGAATAAATTATCGTTCGGGAAAATTTGCCTCTGTTGTAAACGTGATTACCAGCTAGCTAGGCACAAGCAGCTAAGCTAGGATTGCTACTACGTACAAACTTTTAACACTTACTTGGCTAATGAAAACCGGTATTTGACTAATTTATGCTTTCATATCATGTTGATTACTTTGATGCCTGTAAGCCCATGTATTGCAGCGTTTGATTATGATGAAGTAGGCAACGGTACAGAAGCACATGTATTACATTGTAATTTACGGTAGCAATGCTAATGCTCAACTGAGAGTAGTGAGAATGTCAACCGGCTTAACCACCTCCACAGCCTTAACGTTGAAGCAAAAATATTTATGAGTCAGTAAAATTTAAATTCAAATTTAACGTTAATGGCAATGATATCCATTTAATCAAAACGTTTCTTTAGTTTAAAATTACACCATGAATGAAAGGTTCGAAATTATCTAGGTAACTCAAAATTGCTGTTGTATATTTATTCATTATAAACTTAACCAAATCATCAAATTAATTTAATTCACTGACGCATCTGATGTAAAATTTAAAGGTTAATTCGAAAGTTTTTTTATGTTATAATAGCGAAAGACAAGAAGCTAGAAACAATTATTATTATGAACTTTAGCAATTCTTCCTGACAAGCTCTTCATGTTAGCAAGGTACGATCTTTCGAAAAGTTTACTAAATAATTTTTTATTCAAGCCGCCACCACTCTTGACTAGGACACGAAATGCAGGAACCGCTAACGCTACGCGGGGTTTCTTGGAATTGATTGAAAATCCTGTCGCGAATTTAAATGCATGAGTACGTCGGGAACGTGTTTGAATCTGCGTAGAAGCTTGACCTTTTTACACTCTGTGAGATGCATGTAAATTTTCCATATTCTAATTTTCTAATAATTTTACCAGATCGTGTTGGCAAGTGGAAGAAAAGGCAACGCTTTTGACTTGGATGTCCTTTTCCACAGCAAAGGTAAAAATTTCAATCATCCCCATGAATATCTCCTAATCCTCTTTGACAGAAACGCATTTTGTTTTATCGTCCCACTTATGTGTGCATCCTCCCTATTCGGCATGTAAAGTCTGATCTGTTGTGTCCTTGTGGCTCCTTGACCCCCACTGCCACATTTGGTGCATGATTAGATGGAACACTGTGCTGTGAGTGAAATGCAAAGGGGTGAAATGGTGCATAATATCAATAATTTCTTTGAACCTTTTCCAGAGAATCCCTCAGACAGATGGGAAGCGACCATCTCCATTGAATCCCCGTCTGGCGGATCCCAGACCACAGGAAAAACATCAAAGAAAATAAAAGTTGGAGGCGGAGGAGGTGAAAAAATGAAGAAACAAAGGCAACTGCCCTTATTTCCTCCAGGGGGAAATAAAAATTCTGAAAAAGCTTCATCCGCCCCCCTCTTCTTTAGCTCGGCTTGGTCAAAGTTGACACGTGAGTTGCGCTTCTCTTTCTTTTGCGGCAAATATTTTTAAATTTCATTTCAGTTAGCATTACAAAAGGAGCTATAAATAGAAATAATTGTAGCTATCCCTAAGTAACCTTCTTGCACGGGCAACTTATGAGAAGTGAATCTTAATTTTATTGTTTCCTCCACAGGAGGAGATGAAAAAGGATCGGATAACTTAACAAGCACTTCAAGCTTAAACTTTGTGAGACAAACCCCTCTCAAAGGGATTACAGACATGATTATGTATGGATCAAAGAAGGACAGGTTTCAAAGCCGTACAGGGTTATTGTTATTCGGTGCGATAACAGCACTGGAACTTTTTGTTGCTACGGGACTTTTTGTAGGAATTACTGGAGCCACCATCCTTGGCCTCATGCTTGTGGTAAAAATAATGTCCTTTGGAGGATTTCTTATGATTGGTTGAACGTTGAGGGAAGAAATTAGGCTGAACAAGCTCAAGTTTTAATACCAGGGATAAAACGGACACGGTAGATAACAAATTTAGTAAAAAAAGATTCAAGACTGGGTTACTTTCTTCTCGGGGTTTTTGCGAAATTTCACAAGCGTGCAGAAGAACCGTCGTACAAATGCATTGTAGGCGCTTGGCGCTGCAGAACGTGTGGGTTGAACGGTTAGTTTGTTACGGGAATTTTTACGTGTAGTACAATTTCAGTCAAAAACAAGATTTTCGCACAATTTTTTGCACACTCTGTTATCCGATGTTACGGCAGTAGCGAGCGGTCATGGTCATGCAACATGGAAACACATTAATCACGTCTCTCTCTATATAAACATCAACACTTGTACTTCATACGCTACATTTCACTCTTCTTCACTCTATCCTTTAAACAGTGCTCAATTTCATGCTATGAGATTTATCACATCCTTGATAAACTTAATTAGAATTAAATTAACACTTGCTTATCTCTTCTCTACTATGTGAACTACTAAAGAACCGTGTATTTTCTACCAAATTATATGCATAATTCAAGTTCTATATACATGTTAATCCCTTTTATTGCACGTGTAGTAATGTTATTATAAAAGCACCGTTTTCACCGTAAATTTAGTTTATGTCTACTGCTTGAAATGCTAAAAACGTTCACCGGAAATGCGCAATTTGGAGAATGTAATTAAATTCTCCCCAAGCAACCCTTTCTTTAACTACACATTTATTTTTATTGTAAGGAATGCTTGTTGCGAATGTTCCTTCTTTAGTGAGTGCAAAAATATAGTACACAATGACTTTGTTAGCATAAATTTTAAGCGGTAACCGCAGATATTGCGGATGAAGGCAATTACAAATTACTAGTATGTTTGATCCTCCGAATTCATTTTAGTTAGCTGTATTATCTGATTACATGTAGTAAATTATTTCGTACTTTGGTAAGCTGAAATTATGAAGAATTACCAACTTGATTTGTTTTTTGAAGGATAACGTGTGTGAAATAATTAAAACTTAAGTAACTTCTGTTACAATTAAACATCGTATCAGTAACCCAAGAGGATAAAAATGACCTTCTTTGCAACTTCACCTTATGTATTACCTTTTTGCCTTATCTTTTGCACTTTACTCCTGCTTCTGAAATCTTTCTTCAACTGTACCTTTTTTGCATAAAAAATTGCACTGCACTGCCGGCACACTGTCTCTTCTTCTTAACTTTATGTTACTTTCTCCAGGGTAAAATCCTAATTAATTCGCTAGTAATCACACGAGAGCTTTAGGGATTTTCTGAGCATAGCAATGAGCACCATTAGTGCATTCCTCCTGAAGTGAAAGTCGGAGAAAGCAGCCTTGTTTCGCCGTATTCTATTATTTGTGTATCATTCCTTCCAGGTATACGTGGTGTAATGGATGTAATCCAACACCTGTTGATAACACAGATGGAAGAGAGCTTAAAACTGTTATTGTTTGTCACCATCACTACCGCGCAATCTATGAGAGAAAACCCACATTTGCCAAACCGCCACCCTGTTATGCATTACACAGCATAGCAAAAGAAGATGAAAAAAATTTCTAAACACATGTACAATTAAAATTGAGCCAAGAAAACAGTGAAAAAACTTACCAAGAGCTTTGTGTTTTTGACCTTAAAAGCAAGTAGCGAGCCAAGTAGATGATTTTATTTATATTTGTCTTTTTATTTATTAACAAATACATTGTATATTAACAACAAACAACTTGATATATCTTTTGCACATTTTCTCTCTGCTCAACGCAACCCACTTGTAAACCTAACCCTAGCTCGTAACAATCACAATATCAGCATCAGCCAGCACAACATCTTTCTTTAGTATTTTCTATGTACAACTAATGGAAGCATTGCTTCTGTGTGAATACTACATACTTGAAACACTTTTTTTATTTGCGATGCTCATGCTACTTCTAAAGATGTTTTTACATTAAATCTCTAGAGATTCTCCAGCGTCGGAATACACGTCGCTATAATACAATGCCTAAGCTGAAGACGAGTCAGACTTGATTATTAAGAGGTTGAGTAACATTTGAAAAAAGTACACATTATATTGGTCAGAATCATCTGTCATTGCAAGGATGTATGAGACGATAGGAGAAAGTAACCCTGGTTTCAGCTTACCCGCCTACATGTAATTTAAGTGTAGGCGGGTAAGAAATTTACATGATGTAACTTTCTCCGCAAACGTCTTACATGTAGTTGCTTAAGCTTAGCTATACCAGTCTCAGCGTATAATTGTTTCCAGCCAGACGTTACTCCCACATACGAGAGTTACAAGGAAAGAGGAGGAGTTGACTACAACTTTAAAACACACACACATTTCCCTACGTCTGACGTTTTAATACTGTACGGTAAATAAAATGTAACTTACGCATTTTATTATCAAGGTAGAGAAACCCCTAGAGGACTTTCTCCATTTCGGAGAAAGCAAGGAAACTTGTAAGTTTTCAGATATCATTTCCATTTCGGTTTCCCAAGGAACGGGAACGGGATCTGTGACTGGGTGCTCTTGAGCGTCCTAGGAGTTGCTTATACTTGGACTTGAAAATACTCAGAACTTCTCGAACGCCCCTGGCGAGTACGCAGTCCCGGGCTTGAAGTTCAGTGCAGGAATTGTATCTGTATATCGGAGTGCTTGTGAGGCGCTGAAGCGCTGGCCGGAAGTTGACTCGTTCCATGGTTGTAGCCTGGCTCACAAGCGTACAAAGCATGGCTTCCAGTCTTCTTGTGAGTAACGCTATCCGGAGAACAAAGTTCTCAGGCTCCGTGCTACATGTCAAGTAACTGATGCCATCTGAGCTCATGTATCGGGTTTCCGCATCTGGAATCCCGTTTCTCCCGTTACGGAGGAGACGGTCGATCATGGAAAGGTGAAGATGAGCTGTGAGGTAAATCCCTTGTTCGTAGGTTGCTTCTATGGTACTTGATTCCTGAAATTTTGAAAAATATCGTGTGACTATATTAAGCGTAACATGAGGCGATGAAAATATATGGAGAAAGTTGCCCCCAGTTCAGTTTACATGTTAACACGGTAACGGGTACGGCGCATTTAAAAAACTTTAAATAACTCTCAATGAGGAGAAAATAAAAGCTTGTGTTCTCATCAATAACCCTAAAGACTTTCACCAAGGGCTCTTGCTGTGATCTTCAGCATTTTTGCGTGGGAATGTCAAAGGCTTTAGAGAGTGCTCATGCTGAAATGATCAATAATGATGGGCTCTCAGCGGTGGGATTTGCCCTAATTTTTTATGAAGGCTATGCTTTATATATTCTAGATGGCATGAAAGGAAAACAATAAAAGAATAATGGAGAAAGTTGTGAAAAACTTACGTTAAATCCATCCATTGATTGTGGCGCCGGGAGGGAAGTGATGCTTGCACCAGCACAAGACTGGAAATTCTACATTCATTCACAAATAGAGGATATAAATATCTCAATTATTGTGCTTTTATTATTTGGTGAGCGGTGAGGACTTTCTCCGAAAGTTTAAAATGAAAACAATGGATTCAGGAGGGCTACTGAAATGGTAAATGCTTTGGATACTTACCGAGAATACAGTCTCAACAGCTTCCAAAGAACTCGCAGCCATGTTAATGTCTGCGTAAAATTGGCGGAGAAATGCTTGAGTGAAAGCAGAGCCTTCTTCCAGGAATCCCCTTTGTCCAGAAGACGGCGAGTCTGGAATTGCTCGTGTGAATCCACATGGATTCGCCAGAGTTTGGAAGAAGCGAAACTGCGTTACGTTTGTCGCCCAATACCCCCTTGGGTTTATTGTTGATCCTTGGATTAATACTCTTGAAGGCAGTATGAGCAAACCTGAGGAATTGAATAAATTTCAATTCTCCATTTAAATTAAACTAAAAACTGAACTGAATTAAATAAAAAACCACCAGGCGTTTGCGGAACGATCAAGCTTATTTACACTATTGTATGTGCTAATTTCTATAAAATCTTGAAATGCGATTAAAGGAAAAACATGTAATACGAGCCCTTTTGAGAGTTCTTGAGAAAATAGCCTACGGATTTGGTCTCTGCTAGACAATCGGAATAACAGCTTCCTGCAACAACAGTTACCTAATGTTCCTAATATACAAAGGATTTTCCATAGAGTGGTGTATCAAATTGAAAGAAAACCTCAAAATCAAGGACAGAATTTCAGTCTATACATATTCTACTATGTAAAATTAAAGAGTAATTTAAAATTTTCCAACTTACCAAAAATACAGAAGCAAATTAACCCATAGCTACAGCGGCGGCAGTGGCAAGCCCGCATTTTGTGTACCTTTTCTACAATAAAAACACTATAACCTTTAAATATTTTTAAATTGACCTGGAGAAAATCCTTTGACTTTTATTTGAAAACGTTTACGTTCCAGCTTGCCCCACACAGATATTTAGTACACTTCGACTGAATGTGATAAAATTACGGGCTATACAATAAAGAGAAATATGGAAAGCTAGAAGCCAGGAAGCAAGAATGAGGAGATCTAGTTCGTCCAAGCTTGAAAGACAGGTGAAATTCGGCTTATATAGATACCCATCGACCACCCACGCAGATTAAGACATGCGTTCAAGACCGACAATCCAAAAAGTCAAATTCTCTACTATCTCTACTAGTACAAGTTAGCATCACAACATATGATACCGGATAGAGAAGATGAAATCTATCCATTCCCACTGCAAGAAAATTGGCTTGAACGTACATGCATCTGTTATCAAAGTCTCACCTTCTTTCACGAAAACCTTCATGACTACCTGTTGACCGCATTCATTAAATATATACATACACACCACTTCATTCTTTCTTAGGTAGCTCATCATCCGAAATAATAAGCGAAATTCATTCCAGGTCCTTTTCTATTATATTTAAACTAACAAAAAATTTGAAAACGAATGCGCATGCAACCAGAACAGTTGTGTTTTTGAGAATAAACGATTCCTCGATTGACCACAGCTGTGTATTATTAATTCAAAAAGAATTTTCCTAATCTCAATTACTTATTTTTTCCAAGTACAGTCTCACTAAATTAACCCATGAATCAGGTACGACAGAGCAAAGCTTGACGTTTCTCTCTCTTCCTTCACAATTAACTGCACGTAAGCCACAACAAACAATAATCATAAAAACTTGGAATGACGAATATTTACGTTTTACCTGAGATATGTGGCAACACAAAATCAGTTTGACTAATAAGTCCAGGGAAAGCTGGAAGGAGAGCTCGTGCAAATTCTTCAATGGTCTTCAGTGGTATTCATTCAAACATTGGACAAAAAATAAAAACAAACCAACGACATAAATACATGAAGATGGAAAACGTTTCGCCATTCGCCATTCCTTCCAGGAAACGTTCCAGCATCCTACTACAACTGTGGCCCTTTTAATTAATCAGCAACGTTTCATTCATTCACTCTTCATGGAAGTAAACCGCAATGAAGGATTTACGCCTCCGTGTCATTAACTACTCACCACCTTTTCCTATTCGCGAAACTTTTAGGCAGCGTGGGAAATACCAAGAATCCACCTGTCCGTCTTTCATCTTTGGATAAGCCGCTGTATTTCTGCTCTATGCTGTGGCAGAAGGAAAAGTTTACTTCACGCTATCCTATCTATACAGCGCATCACATTCGTTATATTGCGTTACATGTCCACGCTTTACATGTGGGACTCCTTTAGCTTGGTCGAGGAGACATAATAATAATAGCCTGGAGCGTAATCACAAGTGCAACGTCTTGAAGAGTGTATTCAGTGCGCAATTTAAAACATTATTTCCTGGAAGGGATGGAATGAAATGAATTTTGCCCTTGTATAACTTACAGTGTCAGACGAAGGTGCTGACGTGGACTCAGACGTAATGAGGAGGAAACGTCATAATCTTCAACAGGTAGGAAACTTTAAAGAAATCAGTCAAGCTTGAGAAAAAACACAACCTTTCCCGTACTTTAAAGTCAGTTCAAGTAAGCTATAATCAGTAATTAAAAATTTTGTTGTTACAAAACGTTATACGGTTCTCAAAGCTAGCTAGCTTCCAAGTTCAAAGTTCTCAAAACTGAGCAACATCCCTGCTAAACTTTTACATTTCATTCGCTCACCGCTCAAAAGACTTTCCATCTTAAGCTAAAACTTAACCTTGAGGCAGAATAGCAAGATAGAATGGCTGAATTTAAATATTGTGTTTGTGTATAGTTCAAATAGCTTGTGTAAGTTTCATTCAGTAGATGAGAAGCTCCGCCAAGTTTTAAAGCTGTCTTCAAGATGGAATTTCGGAAAACCTGTGGGTGGTTTCCAGTTGTAGTATCTATTCGCAACCACCCATTAGGTTATTGACTGGAGAGAAGACGTACAAGTTATTTCTAAAGTTTTAAAATAGAAACTATAGGCGTCTCATATTTCCCGCATGGAAGGATAAGTAAGCAGAGGTAGGGCCCCTACCTCTGCTAGGGGCCCTAGACTACTCTGGGTAGGGGAAAAAGGGGAAGTACTTGTACAACTGAGACATATGTAATGAAATGTATAATATATCCGCCTTACGTCGGAAATCTCCAGAGCTAATTCCAAACTTATTCTGTTTCGTTGGAGACACTGTTTGTGCGTACTTCTTTGGAATGGGAAAAGAAATGAGGAAAACGACTTTCTCCGACTTTCTCCAGAAAACAAAATATGATGAATATATGGTCTGAGCTACAGAGTAGCCAGAAAATCTAGGCAGACGTGGTAGTTAAAAGCATATGTTTTCTCTTTTCGATACGATCATCCGGGTGGAGCCTCCAAGAACTGATTTATTTCAAAATTCCAACCATAGCAGATCC
This sequence comes from Sminthurides aquaticus, assembly GCA_906901655.1. Taxonomy (NCBI): domain Eukaryota; kingdom Metazoa; phylum Arthropoda; class Collembola; order Symphypleona; family Sminthurididae; genus Sminthurides; species Sminthurides aquaticus. Next base: position 4,645,479 of record CAJQTT010000010.1, read on the forward strand.
AAAGGGCACCTTAACCAAGCTCTCGGCAATAGATGCATAAATAGAAAATAAAATAAAGTCGCGTGCTGTTTCCGATATTCTGGAATGACCGCAGACGCTCTGCTTTCACCAGCTTTCACCAGACAGTCATAGCCTGCAGGATGGCACAATTGTGAGAATGATCAAAGGCTATACACACTCAACTGGCGGATGAATGCAGATTTTTTTTAGCTTACATTGGAAATTCTTGATCCAAAATTACCCGTAATCCCGTATTCAGTCGAACCTGTCCTTGTCATAATACTTGCAACGAGGATAAAGAATGATGCGATATTTTTGGCACAATTCAGCTAAACTGACGGCAAATTATACTCGGCCTATTGATGCACTTTCCCTTGATTGACATGGGCGTATGCAGCTTTTTCCTAATAACCTCTATTTATTCTATTTAGGTTCCAAGGAAACTTGAGATTCGATACGGATTTGATTTTTAGTTACAGCTAAGCTATGGTGAAAGGAGCGAGGCCTTTCATCCGAAACTTATTTTAAAACTCATCATCGTGCATCATGGCAGGAGGGAGGAATGAAAGTCAATAGTAGGGCAATGGAGGGATGACGCAAAGAGGAGAATGACAAGCTGATTGACAATTAACTCCTTTGATATCCTTGTATATGTTTGGATTGTGTTCCATTTTATAGTTCCTGGAAAAGACTGCAGCTGTATTCCACCGTCTCTTTTACTGTAGACATGACCAAATTGACAGAATTTTCTGTTGAGATGGACTGTAAATTTTGAAGAGTTGCAGGGAGTGAGACGTTTCAGATGTTCTTATGTTTCACATTAAATTCATAACCCTGGAAGCCATTACCATGTATTCAAGTGTAGACAATGCAAAGAGAGCGAAACTGGTGCATTTTAGTCAAACGAGAAGGCTGGTGCAGCCGAGGGTCGTGTGTCTGCAAAAATAATAACGGATTATTTACTGATATACAATTACTGAGTATAAAAAATTGTATGATTTAAATCTATCCAATTTTAAACTAAGACGCGGAGAAAGCAGGAATACATGTAATCCAACAAGTCATAAGACTCACAGTATACGCCATTATACTTTTAAGTCAGAAACGATAATGAAGGTATCAGTGGCTGTATTGTAGGGCCCATGCTAAATGAGTAAACGTCTGAATCAATCGAATAAATATCTAACAAAGAAATGCGTAAATTCCCGACCTAGAATACTTGTAGAAAAAGAATTTACTTATTTGTTTGTATTCCAGGCTTGGACAGGAAGTGCCTTGATACTTTACAGTATAAGTTTTGCGACCTTTTACGGCTTTCTGTGTCTGACTATAAGTTAGCCTACTGTAATTTGAGGCCGGCGTATACTGTTTATAGTTGAGGAATATTGAATATCGGCTCTATTTTAATTCGTAGCTGTGTAATTTGTTACCTGGGCCATTTAACGTGCTGTTGTAATATAAAACTGCAGAGAATGTTTCTTCCTGATTATATTCAATACGTATAAATAAAAGGATACATCCAAAGACGGAGAAAGTTGGAGAAAGTTGGCTGCATTGACAGCAACAGGTGTTTTCCCCTGGATTGGCGCACAGAACAATTGGATTGCACCACTATTAGCTCCAACATATTTTAGAAAATGCGTTTTCAACATTGGCAATCTATTTGCTTGGCTTACTAGCGACAAGACAGGGACAAACTTTCTCTGGACAAGAGTGAATCTGAGGATTCAGAGTCGCATTCAATCCATTATTAAACGTTCTCACGTGGGTGTCACACATATCCCCTGAAGGCAGATTCGTAAGCATTTCTAGAGTGGCTACAGTACAGTAGGAACATTAGCTTTTAAAGGAACAGATAACGAAGTCACAACAACGTGGGAAGCACGAAGGCTCTGAAGTTAACAGGAACTATATTAGTTATCAACAAAAGAATTGCTGTACAATTTACTAGTTGTAGTATTACAGCTAACTGTCAGCAAAGTAATATACGTGGTCATGTTTTGATATTTTCGCAAGTGCTACAAAAAATCGCTTTTTTGATAATTAGCCTCGTCCTTTATAAAAGTTTGTTCCAGTCTTACTGAAATTTTATCTTGGGGAAGGTGTTGCAGCGGGGCTGTAAGTTAAACCTATACACGCGAAATCCTTGTTTTATTCACCACAGGCATGATAACCTAGAGCTCTGCTGATTTTGAAAGACCTGGATGCTTGTTAAATTGACTTTGAAGAGCATTTGCAATTACGTCGCGAGCTATAGTCACCAGCCTTCATGGAAATAGCCGCATATCCCACTTCGATTTCCATAATTGTCAAATTAGCTCCGCATGCCCTCAGAACCAGCAATATTCCCAGCAAAGCCCAGTCCTAACAGCCATGTTGATGAAATCGAAGGTCAAGCATGAAACCGACCTAAAGGTTACATAGCCTATGGTCGAGAGAGGGAGGAAATAATTTACTCGGTTTCAGAGGGTATCAAGAGTAAAATTCCTCGACTCTATGAAATCTTGTCATTTTTAGAAAAGAGTAAGTATGATGTACATGATGACCTGCTGGTCTTATACACATGCACACCTCATTCCTTGTATTCTGACGTCTGTACACCTTCACATGTGCGGGTAAAAGCTCCAAGGTTGTCGCCGTTTTGTCTGGAGGAGGCTTGAATGCATGTGCATTCTGCGCTGTGATGTCTCCAGAGTGGAGCCACCCACAGTTACGTTTTCTGGAATCTCGTCCCCCCAGACAATGGAATTGTATTGCCGCAGGCATATTTGTTCTCCTACTGGCACGGTTGTGTGATTCGGGCAACGCTGTTGGGACCCTGCAAAAATGTGTTGATTGATTTCAACTTATTGCTTTATGCCAATTTCCCCGCAGTTTCTATTTAACTTTGGAGGATTCTCCAGGCTGGTAATTAATTCACAGCTTGCAAAACAATGTATGCGAAAGGCATGCATATGAACTGTCCATTCAACAGATCCAGGGTGCAAGGATGATATGTGTCCCAAGTCCCGAGGTATAGTGAGACGTTTAGTGCGGCTCTCCAATCCACAATCTGAATCTGCAAGGAGTTCTACTGAAGAAGTGAATGAATCATGTTTCTTCAAGAATGGATATCTAAGAAGTTCCATGTAAAACAGGGAAGTGATTCATGCCTGAGAAACTTCCTGAGAAGCGGGGTCAAGTAGACTGACCCGCGAAAACAGAGCTGAATTGCGACACAACCTTCATCTTTAACTTAATATTATTGCAAATTTCCTTCCTTAAAAGGAGTAGAGTTCTAAGTGGAATGGAATCAGTTCTCAGGCAAACTGGAAGCTATAAAGTTCTAAAACTCTTTTGCGAATATTTAAAGTTCGACAGGTCGTTGGCTAACCAAGAAAAGGTGATATTATACAAGGAGTCAAGTTGCAAGTTTACCAGTTGTTAAGTTGCATATCTTTTAATTTTCAAAAATTCTGCATGCTGGAGATTTTCTGTGTAAAAATCCTGTAATTCATTTGTGACGTTATTTGCAGGTTGCGTATCTCATTCGCCCGATTTTAAGTTCAAGGAGGGACACGTGTGTCACGGAAAAGATGGCGTCGTTAGTCAGCGCTCTCATTTGGTGCTGTTCTTTGGCTGTTTTGGCTACTACAGCTGAAGCGGCTGAGCAGCAAAGCTATGAACCAGTTTCCAGTGCACAGTAAGTTTTCTTGAAAATTACTGGAATGTTGGCATTCGGGCATTCAAACGAAGACTCTACCATATTTACAGAAATATCGTTGTTTTCAGAGCCGAATTAAAGAAGTTAACCAAGCGCTTGGAAGCTGGGCTTACAGAAATCAGTTCCCAGAAACAGGCCACAGCTGCGCTACTGGAGGAAGTGCAACTAGCACTGCGTGAGGTGAAGGCTCAGAAAGAGGAAACTGACCAAGCGCTGAGAGTCGTTTTGCTACAGAAGGAAGAAACGGAGAAGGCCCTTGGGACAGTAACTCACCAAAAAGCGGAGACAGAAACCGCGCTGGAAAGTATAAAGCGCGAAACGGATGAGTCCAGGAAAGCGCTTGCAGCTGTGAATGTTCAAAAGGACAGTATTTTGAGAGTGCTTCAACTTATAAAAGCTCAAAAGGAGGAGACAGGACGTGTGCTCCGTCAGATGGAGACACAGAAGGAAGCAACAGAGAAGGCGCTTGAGACAATGCACTCGCAAATGATGTCCATGGACAACACCTTGGAAACCGTAGAAGGACAAAGCAACAAAACAGCAAAAGTGCTTGAATCAATGGAGACACAGGGGGCGACTATCCTCGAACTGAGCTCTCGTTTTGAGAATCAGACTGCAAAGACGGATGAAGCCCTCAGCGCGCTGGATAGCGCGGGACAGCGCTTCGCAAAGGAACTCACGGACCTGAAGACCCAAAAAACGAGTGTGGAAGAAGCTATGATGAAGCAAGGAGCAGAATGGGAAGAGTACAAAGCGAACATGAGCGAAATCGTCGGGAAGCAGGCGGAAGACTGTGAAAAAGCTGTTGAGCAATCAGATCGTTTGGAAGCAGCTCTTTTGAGATTTGAAGCCTGGAAGAATGAAATTGAGACGGAGGAGGTTACCACTTCACAGGCTGAGACGACCACTGACCCATCGAAATTAGAAACTTTGAGTTCTACAGCAGTCACCCCTACGGCCGTCAACTCCACCGTGGCGCTCCCATCTGAAGAACCTTCTACCGGTGCCCCACCCACAGCTGTGCAGATTTATCTCACCTCTGGATTGGCAGGGCTAACTGGAAAACCTTTGAACATGGAAAACGTTTACTACAAAGGGGAATTCCTCTACCTCGCACGAAATCCGACTGACAGAAGTGCAAATGTTGTTGATGATGGAGCAACATTGGCGGTTGATGCAGACAAACTGCTGGAGAGTGCGTTTCAGTGGGAGTTTGTTCGGGTTCCGGGCGAAGACAGTTCCGTCGTTTACCTTCGCAACAAACTCAACGAGCTCAAACCGATTCCATCAAGGCTACATTATCCAGGTCGTCGGAATTACATTCAGATTGAAACTGTTTCCTCTCCGACGGTTAATGAGGCTTCCCAGTTGGTAATCACAATGAAGGAAATAATCGACGGTTGGTATTATTATCCACACCCAACACCAAACACTAACTCAGAACGGAATGGACGGGAGATTAGTTGGGCTGATTCTCTCTCCTCCCAGCGAACCTGGTAGGAAATGGATCGTAACTTTGGCTTCTTGAAGCCTGGAATCCAGCCTGTTGAAATTGAAAAACCAATTGATTCAACTCCAAGCTTTTTGATTCTGCGAATAAAATAATTAAAACTCCGTCCTCGAATTTTGACTTTCCTCTTGATTCCTCGACTGAGAGTTCATTGAACTCGTGTAGTTGAGCATTTTGCCTGTAAAGTTCATTGAACCCACCCTCACTTCCTGAGGGCGGGAGAAGCTTGCGACGGGAAGATGGCGGCGGGAGGAGTCATCCTTTCACTCTCCACCTTCAACCAACCAAGAAGCTTTGCCAACACAACTCCTCCTCCTCTGCACTCGCCTCAAACGAATTCCTCTCTCAAAATGGCTTCCTTTCAATCATCTCTCTTCGTTCTCCACTCTAGCTCCTCCACAACGGCAACTTTTAGATTTTAGTTTAACATAACAAGGTTCGGATTCGGAAAAAACTTGAAAAATCCGTGTATGAAGTGCTTCTTAGGGTTGATGTAAGCTTGGGATAAGTTGATCAACATTTGAATTTAATTGCAATCAAATATATATCCACGAACAACTAAAGATTTTAACATATGATGGATTCAATTACAGGTGTTCATGGAATGATGTTATCAATGCTGATAACTCTTTCCGAAAGTAATTTCTGAAGCAGGTCAAGCAGGAGCCTGGGTGGTACGTGCAGGTCTGGTTGCTCTTGTAGGACCAGTTCTGCTGGTTCTGGCAGGGCGGGTAGCACCAGCTTCCGTAGTTCTGGCTGGACGGGTTTGGCGACCGGTTGGCCGGGTGCTGCCACCAGCTCCAGGAGATGTTCTTCCAGGAATGGTTGGGCGAGTTCTTCTGGTTGGAGCCGCAGAACTTGATGCTTGGTTCTCCACCATGTCTTCGCTCATGTCTGAAATTTGCAAACAACGCTTAGCTTAAACAAACCATATATTTTATATATTTTTCAACATATTACAAAAAGTGAATGTAGGTCAATCTTACCAGCGACGGCTGAAGCAATGGCGAAAGCCGCTACAGCACACAATACCAAAAGCATACGCATGATGAAGTTTAGGATTTCTGGAGGAAGATTTTCAAGAGTTGTTTGGAATTTCGTTGTAAAGAAGTTGTGATAATTAATCCAGAAAATGTTCGAGCTTTTATATACGAATCTGAAATAGCATCAACTTGTACAATTTTGTCATTCACTCCGTTACGGATAAGGTTGGAAGCATCTACAGCATCCGTAATTGTACAGGTGTGAGGGAACAATAGCTTGACAGGGTGCAAGCAATTAATTAATGCCAGGCATTGCAAAAGTAAACTTTGTTAAGAGAATTGTTTATACAAAATAAAAGCTGAAAACAAGCTGAGTGCAAACTACTTTCACAATACGAGCAGCAGCAGCGCATGTCCTGCTGCTAGCCTTCAGCGTGTAATGTAGATAGATATCAAGATAGATTTGGATCACTAGATGCGCAGTTGGAAACTATGTAAACCGTAGTGGATTGAAACCAGATACAAACTAATCATAATAAATGTGTACCATTTATGCAAGTTCTAAATACAAATCCTGATCAGCCGTAGCGCCAGCTCCGTGTTTCAAAGGATGTTTGTGCAAAGTTTGTCAAGGACATTCATTAAACACGTGAATGTTTAATTCTAATGTTAATTCCGATTAATCCCCTGCATTGTTATCGTCAAACTCTGGAAAATACTGGTTTCTTCTGGCTATGAGTCCTAGAACGTGTTCATCTACTTTGCAATGACACAAGTTGCAGAAAAACCTTGCCATTTTTAGATTTATCTTTCTAGGAATGTGTATGAGTAGCAGGCGTGTTCAAGCTGTAGACATAACTGCAGTTTTCTGGTGCAATTTTCAAGGATAGCAAGAAAAGAATTAGAGTTATATATTCAGCTGTTTGGGGTGATGTAGAGTCGCAGATTAACATTTCCTTAGCTAAACTTGCACATCGTCTGAACCCATTCCAAAATTTGAACTCCCGGATGAACTTAATAGATTTCATAGATTTTGAGACGAAATTTACAGCTTCCAGACATGTAAATTAATGTGAGTATTGTCCATCTGAATGTCAAAACATTATAGCCAAACCCTACAGGTCCGTGCTAGATATTTCTGTTTACTTAATGGCTAATTTATTCTAAGCCATTTGACCCTTTAGCACCCCGCATTCATATAAATTATCTAACATCAACAGTGCACATAAAAATACTTATTGCACTATTTTGGAGCTTATTTTTTTCGCCACTACAACTGCTTTGAAACAACAGGCACGGATCACACCTGTGGAGCAGGTGTTTCAGTACGAAAATGGCAATTTCTGGGGTAAATATATTACTGAACCGGAACTAATTCTAAGTATAAAAAGCCACCTCACCTCTCAAGTTTACTCTTTGATCTTCGAGTATTCCTCAAAATGTTGGCCACGTTGACAATCTTGATCTTCGGTCTGTTGCTAGCGCAGGGGCAAGCTTCTGGTAAGCAAATTATTAAATTAAGGGTAACTGTTTTCAGAAAACACGTTGATTATTCCGACTCTACAGAAGCCTACACTATTTCTAGCTGGAAGTCACTTCGGGCCAGTAGAATTCGCTTAAGTGCTTAAGGAAAACGCGCTAGCGCTCGATAGAGAGCCCTTTAACGGAAAACGCCAAGTCTCAGCAGAATCTAGTGCCAAGTTTGAGAACGAAGCTTTAAGTCCTCCCTACGGGTATGACAGTAAGGCCGGGAGACCACCTTATGGATTTAGCGTAGATATTGCTGAAGAGCAAATTAACGGAAAGCAAAGATGGGGATAGCTCTCAGTAACTATATATTGGTCTTGCCACTAATTGGCGAATGATAATGACCCTGGATACTTGGTTAATTTTTCAGAATCGTTAGCAATGACATTGTCATGCTTGAAGTTTAGCTGTACATATTTCATTCCTCAAGTTTTAATTACAGAAGTTGTAATGCGAATAAATTAAAACTGTTATCTGAAAATGTTTCCGAATAATAAATTCTCTTGTGATTTATGTAACTCATGATGTAACTAGCTAAGTAGCAAACATGTACAATAAAAAATGCTTATTCTGAAAAACAAATGCGAAGCACCATAAAATTTTTACGCCTTCCATAAAAAAATACTGCTGATATTGCAAGAAAAAAAAGGCTACTAATCCTTCCATCAAACGAGGCCAAAGGATGATAGAGAATTGCGAGGCCATTAAAAAATCTGACTCACTAAAACTTTCTAGCTTCTCCTACTTTTCTAACTTTTTTGTCACGTTTTTTAGGAACGCCTCCTTCCAGATACGGGATAATCGCCGGAGTTTTATCAAAGACAGATTTTCGAAATGGGCCTGTGGGTGCATCCGGTTGAAACCACAATGTCGTTGGAACAGTATAACTTAGCAGGCATTGATAAGGAATAGATCGAAGTTGAATATCAGTATCCATCATCTTCGGTCGTTCCGCTTGTTGCTGTGAAAAAATAATTAACACTATCCATGAATTTGAAATCAGCGAAAGGTATGATTATTTGGTAGAGTCGTTATACAAAACATACCAGCATCTTCCGAACTATTTCATCTGCTTTAACTTCTTCAGGTAACGCTTCAGGTTCAGGTCTTCTAAAAAAGTCCATCCCTCGAATACGTTTCACATCCAGAGTCACATCCTTGGGGTGTTCTACGCGATATGATGTTGGATCACCAATCAGCCATTGGTTCGGTTGCCCAAAGTATCCAATAAAGTTACCTACAGTATACAAAACTCCGGTTGAAACAAAACCTTTAGAGCCTTCAATCCAAATTAGTCAATTAAGATAATATTACCTTGAAAATCCCAAATCCGAACAGATTTATCCTTACTTCCGGTTACAATGAGTCCATAAGTATTGCATACTTCCATCGAAGCAAATCCGTCGACATGGCACTTCCAGCTTCGAATAAATCTCAGCTGCACGGGACCTAAACCATAACCTTTTGCTTTTTTTATTTGCTTTGCTCTTGCTTTTGCCTTTTGTTCTTGTTCATCACGAAATTTGTCTGCTACCAGCATGGATTGTCTTGTTCCTGTTGGTTTCGTCGTGAATGAAGAGTTCCTTGTCGCTTTTAAAGATTGTTTCCCTGTTTGGGTTTCTTTAGCATGACCGGGAAGTTTGGAGACAATATTTCGCCACAATTCTTGTTTTGAGCTTGACACTGACTCCAGCTCATCACTTATAAAAAAACCTTCTTCCTCCATATCATCATTGTATGTCCCATTTTTGTGGAATTTTCTTTCATTGCGCTTTACGGAAGTTATTGTAGTTGCCGTGGATTTCCTTGATCCCGGCCCAGTAGATGCGGTATCACTCATAAAATAATCATCCGTGGATGCAAGGGAAATGTCACTACTTCCTTTAAATATTTTCGGACGGGTCTTGATGGAAATGTCGTGAGTACCAGGAGGTCTAAATCCGCTTTTGTCTTTCGCTCCATAATGAAGTTCTCTTCTGGAGAACCATTTCGTTGGTTCCGAATCTTCGAGCTCGTCTTCAATCGTCCACAAAGAAACATAACCCCAGGTATCCGCAAATACGAGGAGATTGTTTTCAGGAACGGACTTTATACACGTCACGTAATCTCTAGGTACATCGCAGGGCCGAGTCCAGCCCACAGATCCGATATTGATCTCCCGAGTCGTGTTAGCCTTGAAACGAGCAATGACATTAAAACTATTAAAGGAAATCGTATAAGTGAATATATTATATTTTCCACAAGTTAGCTATTTACAGATCTACTTTTTTACCCGCCATATATGCATTAGATGAAAGGGTCCACTGGATATTAAGTATGTATTCTTCTTTTGACGAGTCGTGTGGGTGTGGAATATGAGAGATGTGATGAAACGATCTTTATAGTAGGCTTTGTCCCTTAAATGGAAAAACATGCGTTAAAATCCACCGAAAAAATTAAACTGTATAAACGAAACTGATGTAGCTAAATTCTTGTGATAACATTTCAATTCATTAATTACCTGGGAGCATTAGGCTTTAAATATCCAACAATATGCCCAGAATTAATGTTCCATACAATCAAGCGACCACTGTAATCTCCGGAAGCTATTAAATTCGGAAAGCCAAAAGTGCAAGCCCAAATGTCATCTTCGTGGCCTAGATACTCGTGCGTAAACTCTATTGGTTCTTCTGGAAGCACTAATCGGTGAACAACCTCTGGACCCTAGAAGTGATAAGAAAACAATTCAACTACATCTATTAAGGCTGCAAAACTATGCGCTAAATATTTATGAATTACCTCTGTATCGATGTAGACGACAACCCTTCGATCCCAACCTACGGTCATCAGGTAGCGATGCTCAGAATTTATCGTGATGTAGTGCATATCACAAATGAGGTTGTTATCCACGGGCTTGTACAAATTGTACAAGTTTCTACCTATACAAAATTAAAATACTGTAGTTTGCTGTTCACAAGCTATCATTAACTGATCTGTAATGCAGAAATCCTTAATGAAATGAGCCTTCATACCATTGTAAAAGTTCCAAGCTTTGATGACACCGTTAGCGTGAGCAGTGAAGAATCGACGACCCATGTTATCCAGAGTAACGCAAGTAACAGTTCCAACTTCGTAAGTGTCGACCTAGATCAGATCACGTTGAGTAAATCATGCGTATGCAATAACTCTAGTAACTGCGTCAAACACGCTTTCGTTTGAATTAGATTACCGGCCGGTTCACGGTAACCAACTGACCTGCTCTCTCCCATGAATTAGCGATTTCGGCATAATAAATATATTTTCCTCTTCCATAGGAGCTTCTTTCTTTTCTGCGATCGTATCTAAATGCATAGAACCATCACCACCGATAGTGTTAAATTCGGCCACTAGTTTTCCGGTCTCGCATTCCCAAACGAGTATATCTTCGGAAGAGCAGGTAACGATAAACTCATGGTGCCGATTATAAATAACGGCAGTAATCCCATCAACGTGGGTTGTTCCTTCTTCCTAAATATAAAAAAACCGATAACGATAACTAATCAATTCAATACCAATTCTGGAACTTAATATCCGACAAAAAATACGCAGTTAACAGTTCCTAACAAATTCCATTCAGATGGCGCTACAAAGAAATTAATTTTACCTTTACGTCGTCTCCACTCCTTGTAATTTTGAGAAAATTACAATCATCGTTAGTCTGGATTAATATCCCGTCCGTAGTAGGGAAGAAACAGGATAGAAGTGGTCCTCTGATTTTGTTTGCTTTTATATCCACACTATGGATGCAGGTGTTGGTTAAAAGCTGCCAAACTCTAATAGTCTTCTCTGTGCAAATACTGAAGAGAGTTTCACTTCGTATATCAAAAATCACTTTGAAAATTGCCCCATTATGTCCACGAAGTTTCGCAACAGGCTAAAAAAATAAAATTAAAACACATAATTTTCTTTTAGTTTCATGATCATAGTTGAATCTATTAATTCCACTTTAAGTTTTTAAATCCCTTACTTGACTCGGGACGTACATGTTCCACACCCAAACCAATCGGTCAAGCCCACCAGCGGCAAGCCAACGTTTCTCTTCCCATATGTCAAATGTGCGACAGCCATTACTGATCGGAAATAATGTTTCGTCATTAGTTTTCCGACGCTTTGGCTTGATTGAAAGGTCCGTCACTCCTAAGGAACCAAATATTTCAGCAATCACCGACAATAGGACTGTAAAATGAATGCTAAATCGCAATCTTATAATAACCTTCAACGAAGTTGCTCGACATTGCTTCCATCATATCATTTGCGTTCCAAGTTGTCGTCAAGCTTCCCATAATTAAGGATCCACCCTGGCTAATGGAAGAAGTGACGACCTGCTCGACGAAATTAGAACCCACTAATTAGTAAAATTTTAAAATTAATCGACAAAATTTGGGCTAAAAAAATATTTTTAAACGAACCCTATTCATACTGAGGCAGTAATAGATGTAAGTAACCATGTCGTCATGAACTTTGTACTTGATATATTTGACTCCGTGAAGCACGCCAACAGCATCATTTATAGATAGCGTTGGTATCGCTAAAACACAAAAAGTTAATAGATTCACATAAATGTAAATATTCTTTTATATGGTATCTTTTCCCAAATACTCACAGCTTACTCTTCGTTGCTGGGACCAGTTCCTTAGTGTTGCGATCGCTTGACTAAAATAAATAAAAATTATAATATAATGTATCGCCAGTTTAAAAATAGAAGGAAGGATTCCAAAGTTATTGAAATTGTAAAGGAATAGCTTACTCGATAATCAGAATCGTGACAATTCCGTTAATATCTCCCATAACAACAATCAGTTGCATTTGCGAGGTTAACTTGGCATCGATTTTAAGGGGAACGGAATATAAATGAGTTACTTGGCAGTAAGGGTCGTAGGTGGCGGTATCGTAGAACTGTAGTTCTCTTTCCCTGTAAAAATATAAACAAGGTGAGGATACAAATCGATCAGATTTAAATTAGTTTCAGCGCATGCAAAATTAGATTAGCCATGCTTACCCCGTAGGAACAATAAACTTTGAAAGTCTCGGAAGGTACACCATGTCCGAGAACCATTTGGTTGATTTACTGTCGGAAATATTCAAAGACTTGTCACTTGAACCTCTGCCCTAAATGAAAGCCTTTGTAATAAACCATTTCTTGCTACGAGTCGACATTACATCCCCGACATTTACAAATTAATTCTTACCAAAGTCCTCCATATTCGGGGCTTGAATGTAGATGTCCATAGGGAGATAATCCCATCTTCACTGAAGCACATGAGACCTTTGTCGGCTAAGGTAAAGGCCCGACTGATCGGATTCCTATGTGGGGTTTCAAAATAAGCACAGGGAGGGAATAGAGCAACTGGAGGAGAACTATATTCCGTTTCCGCTTTTTCAGCAAACTGCTGTTGAAGAAAATCGCACAAATCATCCCAAGAGATTTTATCAACACCAAACGTATCAATTTGAGTGAAGAGATCAGACAAGCACTGCGGGAAGGCGTGCGGATCATCGGATAATTTTAATGCGTCGGAAATGGCCTTCTTGTATTCTTCTCGTGAAAGTGGCCCTGCATTGAATAGCGGTCGTATCGTTTCAAGCACATCCAAACTCAGTAAATCCTGAATCTCTTGCGGTTTCTCTTCATCTTCCTCGACGTCAATGTATTCTGTTAGATTCTTCCTAAAAACTCGAAAACTTCCGACGAAGACTGAATTATCTTGGAATTTCACAACTTTTATTTGCCGATCACCCGTAAGATCTGATTCGGATTCCACTTGCCAGACAAATCTAGGAACTGGTATTCCAGACATTGGTTCGTGATCCCACCACGGTCGGAATGTTGGCAATTTGTGTTCGTCGGAGGACTCTATACCGTCGCTTTCAGGTCCAATTGCAACTTGATAGGATTTGCCTACAAAGCTTTCCAACCTTCCTCCAACCGACTTGGACCTTCGAACAACTAGTAAGGTTTTCGCGGTAGAATCCAAGGGCTGTACTGGAACGACATTCCAGTTTCCTGACGGGCTCCATTCCGCTGTCTCCGGAGAACTCCAAACAGGAACTGTTCGCCAAATTCCGGTTAGTTCGAACTCGTTTTCTTCTTCGGTTTCACTTTCCGAGCCAGCTACCAGCGTTGCTTCTTGCCAATTTATTACAGGGATGTCCATAAAATGTGGAGGAAGGCGCTCCAGTTCTGAGTCAGTTCGTAGACGGACCTTGTCCGGCTGAATTTTGAGTTTCTTCTTCTTGTCCATTTTCCTTCAGAATTTTTGACAGCCGTGTTGATAAGCTGAATTGCGTGTGTGAACCTACCGAAACTAAATATCACGAATCAGTTTTCTCGATATTCTAGTCAAAGCCTAGCTCAATACTACAGACTGCTAGTTTCGTGATGTTAAACTAACTTTGCTATACATGTTCAGAATAATTAAACAAAAATAAAAACATTTAAAAACAGGACTAAACACTACTAGCTTAAAAAACCGATAGGTCTCATAAGTCAAATTCTAGCGCGAGGATGCGCTCATCGGATTGTTACAGAAGATCATGGTTTCCATAAGGATGAAAGAATTGACGTCATCAGAAAAACCTCTTCTGGGAGAGGTTCGTTTAAAAAATAATTAGCGACTAGTCAAAGACTATCACTACATTATTAATTACTGCACAGGCTATGCTACGCCAACGTATTTCGAGTGTGTTCTTTTCGTAGACTTCGTAGATACATAGTTTTAGAACCAATATATATAGTTCATCCAAGAGTTAGGTACATAGTTGAGTCCTGTAACGGTAACGGTTACTTCCAGGAATCTTTCTCAAAAGACTACAGTTATGAGAAAAGCCACACTTTTAGACCCATCCAGGCAAAAACTTAAAGAGGAAATTTCTCAACTCGGCAAAAGACAAGTTTTAAATACTGAGGAAAAACGAACAGCTAAAGCCCGGTTTCTTCATCTTTATTGGAAATATTTTTTTAACCTGATACTTCTCATTATTCTTTTCCCGCTGTTGATTGATTTTGGGCATACTGTAAGTTCTAAGATGAATCTGCAAGAATAATTTTCTCAAAGCTGTACCACTATGGCTAACTTGCTATCTTTTTTATGTACTAATGAAGGTTAAAACTTACGCAATACTGAGAGGCGCTTTCGTATTTTTGATTACCATCGGTTGTTGGCTTAGCGAATCGCTTCCGTTGCCAATCACAGCCTTGCTTCCAGCATGTCTATTACCTCTCCTTGCAATTGTTGCGTCAGGTATAAAGGTGTTCTAGATATTTTTGCGCGTGGTTTTCTGCGCCAAAATAATCATTCCTTTTCTTCAATACAGATACGATTGTTGGGAAATACTTCAACGATTCCATTCTCATGCTATTCGGAGGTATGTTGCTCGCAGCCACATTCGAATTTAGTGGAATCCATAAAAGGATTGCATTAAAGACTATTGTTATAGTTGGTTCTTCAACAAATAGGTGAGACTTGCTTCGATACAGGAATTCACGTACCAGCAAATAATTTCTCGCAGTATTACTTAACTCCCAATTATTCTTGTATCCCATAGACTTCTGTTTGGTATCATGGCTGTAACAGGTATCCTTTCTGGTTGGATGAACAATACGGCTGTCACAGCAATGGTACAGCTCGACTTCAAATATTCCTAGTAGCGTCCTTTGGGTAGAATGGGCGCCTGAAGTAGAAAAACGAAGAATACCTATTAAATCCAATATGTTTTTTCAGATGACACCAATAGTGTTAGCAATTCTGGAAGAATACAGATTCAGCTTACATGAAGCCTTGAAGGTAGGTACACAGGTAAATTCATTGTTTGTATAGAGTCAAAAGGTTTAGACATAACAAGTTCACTTCCCGTATACTTGTACAGGGAGAAGGAGAAAAGCAAGATCCGAGTCAGGTGGGGTTGGAATCCAAAGATGGTAGTTCAACTGAAGCTTCAGACAAAAATTCGTTGCAAAAGTTGCAATCCGGGCAGAAAAACTCTAAGACGCCGGCCCGCCAGCAAATTAGCCCCACTAAAGAAGAGGACGGAGAGGAAGATTTAAAGAATGCAAAAAGTTTCATTGTGACTGAAGAAGCCTTTGATGCAAAAAGTCATGAGAGCAGGATTTTTTCGGGATTTTCGCCTCCGGAACAAGATGCATTGAAAAAAGAACTGGGTCTTTCCAAGTTTTTGTACAATTACAAAGTAATGTTTCTCCTAGCCACGGCATATTCAGCCAACTTGGGTGGAACAGGTCTTCTAATCGGAAGTGGCACAAACGTCGCAGCCTTGGACACTATCTCACGAATGTAAGCAATGAACTGTGTTTTTACTCGCTTTAAAAGGTTTTGAAATAAATCCTAGGCGCCTAAAATCCCTCACGGTCAATGATTTTGTAAATGATTTCAGAGTCAACGAAGATGATGATGGCCCTTATGCGACTTTGTCCTTCCTCAATTGGGGATTTCATAATTTGCCTCCCATGGTGGTTAATCTCATTGCAGCGTATTTTTTCCTTGTTGTTTGGTGTACAGACTTTTTGAAAAAACGTTTTGGACGCAAACGAGATGCTAATGAATTTGTGCTCACGAAGGAGATCACAAAACAAGTCGACAAGGCCATGTTAGAGGCTTATAACGAACTTGGAGGTGTCACCGTGCACGAAATAGGAGTCTTTGTTGTATTCCTAGCCACAATGCTGGCTTGGACAGTCCATGAACCAAAAATATTTGATGGATGGAAATCATTATTTCCATCCACAGCACCAACACTAGCAACGCCAGCAATTGCAGCGAATATTCTTATTTTCATTATTCCTCGGTCGGGGATGTTCTTTCGTGCTCTTGTACACTGTGGTAAATCACTAAATAAAGAACCTCGGCCCTACAAGGAGCATAAAATCGATGGAAGAATTCGCAAAATCCAAAATTTCTGTCATTTCCTTAGATTTCGAAGGAGTAAGGTATCAGACGTTGATGGCGTGGCCATTCATCCAAGAACAATTCCCTTGGGGAATCGTACTCCTTCTCGGTAAAAAATATTAGAAAACCATAAAAAAAACTTTACGTGCTCCATAATTAATTCGAATGAAAAAGCTTAAGAAGTGTCTCCAAGAAAATTGAAACTCACTTGATGTCATTGCAT
Source organism: Sminthurides aquaticus (assembly GCA_906901655.1). Lineage (NCBI taxonomy): Eukaryota > Metazoa > Arthropoda > Collembola > Symphypleona > Sminthurididae > Sminthurides > Sminthurides aquaticus. Next base: position 4,662,346 of record CAJQTT010000010.1, read on the forward strand.
TGACTTCTTTCAGGAGGAGGATTTGCCTTGTCCTTAGGGTTCAGTGATTCAGGGTTGGGAAAGTTTGTAGGAGAACAATTAGTTGTGCTCCGTGCTCTTCCAAAAGAAGGCATTCTTCTCATCGTCCTCTACGTCACTTCCTTTATGACGGAATGCGCGTCCAACACTGCAGTTGCAGCAATCTTCGTCCCGATTCTGCTGGACATGGTTAATACATCCTCTCTGAAATTTCACAAAATCCGATTCATTGCCAACTTAGAACGTAAACTTACTTCGTTATTTTGCAACACGCAGGCGAGGAATTTCCGGATTCATCCCCTGTATTTCGCATTGGGGTCAACCGTAGCGTGCTCATTTTCCTTCATGCTTCCAAGTCAGTATGCAAATTTGCACTTTATCCGATCTTAGTTTCTAGCAATTGTCAGTGAATTACATTCGTTCTTCCGTACGTCAACAGTTGCTACACCGCCAAATGCCATCGTGTACACGAAAGGAAAACTGAAAGCAACGGACATGATAAAACCAGGATTTTTCATGAACATAATCACAGCTTTTATATTTTGGCTACTTCAAATTAGTTGGGGCAATTATGTATTCGGATACAACTCTTATGTGTATCTTTGCTTCCCCAACAACACTCGTCCTAACGGCTCACCTTGCGTGTACAAAGGTCCAAACTCAGAAACATTGGTAGTCTAATGCATTAAATGTTATTCAAATAATATATGTTGCAGGGATAATAAATATAATTAGTCTGGCTTGCGCTAATAATCTATAGCAATTCATTCATATAACATTAAATTTCCATCTGTATCTGAACTTGATAAAAATTACGGCGCACGATAAGGTAGTTAACCAGCAGTAGTTCTTGTTGCCCACTGAATGATACTTAAACCCAGCTTATTATTGTGAGCTGACTGAGCTGACGTATATTCTGTCGGGGCATGAAGGTATAAACGTAATTATAGCCTGCAGAACCGTACGTAAGCTGAAGAGTCTTAACCAATGAAAACCAAAATTACTTTTGTGGGATCCATGGTCACGATTAACTGCAACCTCTGGTCATGACTAAGCTTGGTGTCTAAAACCAGCAAAAACCGAACAAGGGAATAAACTCAGTTTAAATAATACTAATATTCACCACTTAATTTTAGATGGAAGCGTATTTGTTTGAAATTTGTATAACTTCGCATTTAACTGCCTCTATATTATGCTTCAAAGACATATTTTTCCTGAATCGCACAAAGAGATAAATCTAAAACGTTGATCCGGTCCTCATACACGTGTAGCGTACAGGCGAAGTAGAAGTAAGCTTCACTTTTAACACTTGAATAGCATCTACAAATATATCCTTGGATTTGTGGCGGGAAGTTGTGTCGGCAAAGTAATAATACTTTGTGTGATCCATAAACTATCCTAAAACTGAAAACATTCAAGTTATGCATAGTTAGTTAAAGAAAGCTGAATGTTCACAAAAGTCTCCTCAACTTTGAATAACCCGAGTCATTGGTGAATGTTAGAGTAGCTTGAAGTGACTAGCTAGAATCAGACAAGAGGTAAAGTTGCAACGTACCATAACCGTCTGGGAAACAAATTGGTAACTTTGCGTTGTACTCCGCAAAACAAAAAAATGTCTGACGAGGAACCTGACTATTTATCTGATGAATTCCTGGCGCAGTGGTGAGTCAAATGTTTGCTAAACTCATGTAGCAAACTGTACAATGCGAGTAATTATTGCGAGGAATAGCTTATTTAAATACCTGCGGGAACAATAAATAGCAACAAAAGATCGTTAGACCTTAGATCGTTAGAATTAACATAATGCAACAATTAACATTTTCCAGCTTACCTAAAGAAGATGTACGACCCGGGTTATTGCACAAACGAGCTGACAAAAGAAAACACGAACTATTAAAACAAGTGGAGAAGGATAAGGAAGAACATCGAAAGAAAAACAAATCTATAAAATTGATAGAAGCTGAGCGCAGAGAAGAAGGACTCAAAACCGCTATCGGAAGTGAAAACAAAGGGTTTCAGATGCTGCAAAGAATGGGCTTTAAACCAGGAATGGTTATCGGTTTACCTAAGACAACAAGTGCCGAGTGCCCGGGTAGCAGCACAAGGCTGCATGAACCCATTCCTGTGGTAATCAAAAGCGATCGTAAAGGATTAGGAGAGAAAACAAAAATGGAAGAAAAACGAGCCAAAGTTGAGGAGTGGAGGAAAATAAGAGATCAAATGAGTGATCCGAATCAATACCGTCATAGAATGATAGAAGGATCTTTACAGAAGGAAATTCAACAAGACCTCCGCAAGAGTCAAAACGTCTGTCGGAATCTCGATCTGGAACACGTAAGTTATGAAAGTCTAATACATGGAGGAGAGTTTTCCAGATACGGACGTGCTCTACTTAATCGAAAAAAATGATTTCTTTAGAGCAAGACTGAACCTGACCACCTATGGTTCTGGCCTCACGTTCCTAAACTTAACGAGGAAGGGGAGGAAGAAGAAGAGGAAGACAAGCAAGATGAGGACGAAGACAAGGAGGTAATATAAATAATAAATGGTTCGGTAGATTATGGCACTGCCGTATCGTCACTTCGAACCTTGAATGAAGACTGTTGATTTGATTTGTCTTTAATCCTTATCGTAGCCGAAGGAAAAGCTTGAGATTATAACCGAGTACTTGCGAGGAAAATACTACTACTGTATATGGTGTGGAACCAGCTATGACGACGTTAGGGATCTTGAAACCACATGCCCTGGGAAAAATCGGCAAGAACATTAGTGTAACTCTGTCACATTTTATTAATTTACGATACCGTAATAAAATATTTTTTTGAAAAACGTATTTCCTGCATAATTATACTGGTACTAAAACTCTTTCCAACGCGCTCGAAGAGGGCGTCAGCTTGCTACCAGGTAATAGGTCTCTATTGGAAATCATTCCGTCATCGTCATCAGACAATTCGTTATTTTGTGGTCCAGCGTTTGACATAATCATTTCGAGGGAGCCCTACAAATGCAAACGATACAAAACGTTTTTCACCATCCAAATTAGATCGCAGTTGACCCCTCTGATACAAAATAAAAACGTACCTGAATTTCCATTAATTCAGTCATGTATAGCACTTCCCGACGAACTTCTTCGCATAATTGGACAATCAATTTATCAACTTCCTGATGCTCCCCTACACGTTCGGCTATCAAATCTGTAAAGATGGTGCATTAGTGAGATTGAATTATACGTTTCGTTCATCAAATATTGAAATTACGGCGTTTACCCTACCGATTAGAACGTGAGACACATGCATTAATACTCTCATAAATTTTGGACGTCGAAGGTGGCGAACCAGGAATCGCAAAACTTTCACAAGAGATTTCCCCTCTCGCCCGGCGAGCGCCTTCTTTAAACCATCACGCCTATAAGTAAATTAACAATTAACTGAAAGCATTGACTTGGTAAAATATCATAGACCAACTGACACTACAATTAGCATGTCTTACCTTATCAGTTCCTGGAAAAGTGCTACGGTAGTGGCAGGATTCGACTGGAGATGCTGATCAGTCAAAACAGAATCAAGCGCCTTCGTATAACGGAATCTCCTAAGATATGCGTCATAAGGCTCATCCTCTGTAAAACTCTCACTATTAGTACTGTGATTCCACATCGAATCTTGGATCTTTGATTTTTATTCCGAAGTACTTACTTGTTGAACCAACTTCTTGAATTCCATAATCGGTGGACACAAATTCAGAAAAGTTTGTAATTTGTTTCTTTGCACGCGAGGTTTGTGCTGCTGAAACTTCCTCTTCATCCTCTGCAGTGATTTCCTCTCGTTTTGATATCGCCAAAATTCCGTCCGACATACCAACAGCCATCACAGAGTCATCTTTCTGTAGATAAAAATGAGTAAGCGGAATCAGCATGCATTCAGATAAAATAACACGGCGAAACAATAAATCATTTCACAAATTACGAAGTTACCAACCGAAATTCCGAGACTGAGGATAGGAGATGCATAGTTGAATGTATGCAGTACTTCAAAGCTAGTCATATCGTAAACTTTGACATGTCTATCCAGCGAAGCTGAAAGCAATCTTTTGCCATTTGTAGCAAAAGTTAAAAATGTGATAGTTTTATGATGCTGGGATATTTTCGAAAGTAATTTTCCTCCCGCCAGAATGTCCCATACTTTGATTTCAGTTCCACCTGCGCCACCATAGTTTGACATCAACAGAATGTACTGTGTTGGGAATATAGTCCCACAATTAACTTTAACTTTCGAATCTAGGTTTGAATGTACCTGCAGTAAAAAGCAATGAACCGGATGGGGACACAACCATTGATTCTATAGGTGCTCCGTGATTCACGCTCATTGTTTCACTTTTATCTCGCCTATCCCAAACTTTAACTGTGTGATCATAAGATCCCGAGAAAATCAAATCGGGATTTGTAGGATTAGACGTTCCGCATCTTACATAATCCTACAAGTAAATGATAATAATAATGGAAAAGAATTAGTACCATGTTAAAATACTGCAAAAGTTCAATCCCAAAAGCAATTCATATGAAAAAATAAACTTACAGTATGTCCTTCATACTTGTGAACCACATCTTCACTCGCTAAATCCCATTGTATCAGAGTCTTGTCATCAGAAAAACTTACTATTTGATTATCAGTTGGCATAAAGCAGCATCGATGAACCGGCCTGAGAAAACAGAAAATGTATGTCTTAATACAAAATACGTAGACACGCGAATACATAAGTCATCCACGGATAACGGATTCATGCTAAAAAATTGTATTCAAATCGTCAAATACCGATCATGGCCTTTGTAAACTCGCAAGAGATTTTTTGATGAAACATCAAACAGCTTCATTGCATTTTCATCACTTCCTGCTAAGAGCAATCGTCCATCTTTTCTGAAAACTCCACCGAACGCAGCTTGCTTGAACCGATTATAATTTTTGTGAATCATTCTCGTTATAGGGTGGTACAGTTGAATCTATAGTGAAATTTAAAAAATTAGTAGCTCCCTTGTAACTCGAAGCGACATCCTAAATAACGCGGTTTTAAAACAGATATAGTCGACGATGAAGCATTCTACTTGTTCTTACCCTTGATGAACATGATACCGCTATGAAATGAGGCTCTACAGGACTCAGATCGATATAATCAATCGCATTTACTTCTTTCAGGAGTATTGGCGTCTAGAAATACAAAAAAATACCGAATATATATATACTTATACTGAAGTAGCAGTACACTGCAAAGGCCGAAAAATATCGATTCGTACTTACGGATAGTTTTTTCCAATACAACACATCTGCAGAAGTTGGCCCAGTTGTAGGCTGAAAAGGGGCTACGTAAGTTTTCTTAAACATGATTGTGTTAGTTAAATCCTCCTAAATCGAAGCTGAACGGGTCAAATCAAATCAGTCAATTCAATTTCATGTAAACAAATCCACGAAACAATTAAAAATATATACACAGATTCTTGTAAAGTCAAAAGTCGCAGCCGCTGCCGCAGCGATTTCTGATTTCTTGTAACAGATTCAAAAATAACCAGCTGAATTATTTCAACCAATTAAGTGTATCCAATAAACGTATACAGGACTAAATAGAAATTATGTTAATACTTTTCTCAAAACTTCAAAAACTGAAATCTAAGCTTCTTATATATATAGTTATATGGTCGCGTATTTAATTTCTTGCACGTGGTTGTTTCCTCATCCCCACCTTTTGGCGAGTAATCTGGAAAAAGGCTATTCACGAGTAAGCGTTAGGTATCCGGGGAGGATGTTATCTCCTAGCAGGTATCTAGAAGAAAATTTTGGATATCTCCAGGTACAAGCTAGCCGATACGACGGAGGTAACCGGAAAAGAGAGAGCTTTGGTAAGCTGCAGATTGGGTACATTCTCCTATGTTCTCATCATTGCAGCAACTAGACAAATAGAAGTTATACGCGGATATCCTTAGTGTAGATGACTAAGAGTAGCAGCTTTGCGAATGACGGAAGAGAACTTATTTGAAGATGATCTGGAAACATCGTGAATTAGTACTCTACGTTTAACTCATATACAGCTTTCCGAAGATGACCAAAAGGGAATGAATGAAAGTAAATATGTATGCCTAATGCAAAGTAGATGGGTTTGAAAAAAATAATATCTAGATGGTTTGCCTGTGCTTAGCTTATGCAGCCGGGCGTCCCTTAGGATCGGCATAATTAATGAAACCCAATTATCTTTAACCTTAATTTATTTATCTCTCCAGAATCGTACAACGTCGAGGACAGTTTCAATGTAAAGCCCACATTTTTCTATATAAAACTATCATCATGAGATCCATGGGCAGCCGACAAAATCTGAAACTATTTAACATTGAAATATAGCTTGCATACGCTAACACAGCGGTTGGGGCCAAACTACTTGAAAGTATATGGAAACTATATTTCAATGTTAAATAGTTTCAGATTTTGTCGGCTGCCCACGGATATGATTATAAGTTTCTGGTAGAGCAAAAAAAGGGCATTCAATTGATATGCTTCACTGATACATACGATTACATGCCAATTAGTTAAGGCCCCCAGATTTTGCCAGCTGCCCGCGGATCTGTACTAGTTTACTTCAACTACAACTAACTAATCGGCATATAATCGTATGAACCAAAGATTTATACCAATTGAAAGCCATTTTCTTGCTCTACAAGAATATCATAATGAGATCCGTGGGCAGCCGACAAAATCTGAAACTATTTAGCATGAAAATATAGCTTGCATACGCTAACACAGCGGTTGGGGCCAAATTACTTGTAAGTATAGGGAAAATATTATTCCAATGTAAAATAGTTACAGATTTTCTCGAGTGACCGCGAATCTCATTATGATATTCTTGTGGAGCAAGAAAAGGGCTTTAAATGGGTATAATTAATTAGTTTCTACGATTACATAGTTACTGAGGGTCTTCTGCAATTAATTTCCAAACCATTGAATTAGTTACAGAAGGTCCGCTACCTTATGACGTCGGTCACACCATACATACACCATTTACAGCTACATGATAGCAGATATCATAATGATGGCACACGACGTTGTTTGGGAACGCCGCTTCTGTACTAACTTACATATTGGTACATATACTAGCGACTACAGCGCTCTTCAAGGACGTGCTCTGCATAAGATTAACAGGCAAGGCCGCATAAGCCCTTCACCCAAGCGGAGCAGAGCATAAAATTTGCTGCTCGAAGCAGTCAGTTCAAGCAGAACCTTGTAGCGGCATGGTCGTACGTGAAGTGTTTAAGTATTCCTAGTCCGCAATTACAGCTATAATTACGATTTAAGTTTGATCTTAAAGCATTAGTTTGCCTTAACATTGTTTGTGTTAATTTGAAAATTAACAAGTGCCATAAAATTAAGTGCCATCGAAATTGATTCGGTTGTGGTAAGCATTAAGAGCCAAACGAGGCCGTTACAGATTCTTAGAGATTATTTTTGGTATGTAATTATTTTATAATTTAGTCAGCTGCCCGCGGAAAACATTATTATATTCTTTTAGAGTACAAGAAGGGTTTTCAATTGATATTATTTTGGGTTTAATCATTATTTCACCAGTTCTATGTTCTGAAAGGTAAGAACCGGTGCTATGGAAGGTATAGAAAAGGTGTATTTTGGTCGTTGTTCCTTACGGCTAGCGTAAGGACACGACACCAATTCTTCAAACGCGATTATTTTTCGATTTTATCGTCTGCCCACGGACCGGACTGCATATATCTTGTAGAGGAAGAGTTGGGCTTTCGAATGATGCTACTGTCTGTATTGTAAGATTATATAGCAATTAATTATATTAGGTTTAAGGTAATTAAGAGTGTTTCATGGTGACTGTGGGTAAGGACGGTTGGAAGCCTTTGCTATACCAGAGGAAGCAGACGTAGTAGACGCCCTCCGCTATATAAAAATGTTAGAGTACGGCACATGCAGTGTGTGGCATCTAAAGGGTATCAATGAATGAATGTGTGTGTGAAGCCTGTAGCTGGGACGCCGGTTACAGGCCTATGTAATTTATGTGCCAAAGGATAGGAAACCTCATGGGAAAATCCCATGAGAGAGAGACGTGGTTTTACTATTGAAGAGGATAGATGCGTGTTATCAAGAGTATTGAGGAAAATTAGTAAACTGTTGTTAAAGGGTAATTATTATGAAAGTTAATAGGTGTTTCAGTCAGCCGAAGGTTTTGTGTTCTCCCTAAGAGCTATATTAATTACGAGTAATTAATTAGGAAGGTTTAATTAAGAGTTAAAAATAAGCTATATGCTTTGGATTAGTTTTAGAAATAGAAAGTTATTTAAGTAAGGCTAGAATATTTAGCTACAGGTTTAATTATCATTATAGTGAAATAAATACTTTTGGAATAGAATCAGTTGACCTCTGTGCTTTTCTCATCTTTCTAGCCTGCAATCATATTTAGAGAGTAACCATAAGAAGATATAGTTAGAGACAGATAGCATAACGTTACAAAGTTAAACTTCTTTAATACGTACATGCGGGCCTCTTTCAAGGAGAAATTGTTACACGATTTACTTATTCAAACATGTTGCTGAAATTTTAATTAGTTTATAATTTCAGGGTGCTAAGTTCCCAAAATAGCGGTAAATCGGGCCGAAGCCGTCACTTGTGAAATCGAGTGTTTCTATTGCTTAACCTTTATATTTATTTCTTTTGTGATAGTTTCAAAAGTGCGTAATTGACTCCGTTCACCACTCAGTGGATGAAAACCGTGCAACTATCCTGAATGAGACAATCGTAGAGGCTATTACAACGCGCATGAAGGGAATCTTGGAAAAATTCATTACAAGTAAGTTTTATTCAATATTTCATGCTAGTTTAATAGCTTCCTTACAGTACTCAGTATCATTGAAAAAAATTGCAGGTTTTTTTATTGTTTTTGAAATTTTCATTACAATTATAGCTTTACTGAAGCAGAACGAAATCCCCTTTTCACCTTTTGTAGTCAACCCTGTTAATAATTTGAAACGCGCCGAAGAGAGGCCTGTCGTCAACGTGGTGAGTCAAATCTTGTATTAAAAAAATATCTTTACGACTTTAGTTTTCTTGTACAGTAAGAAGTAGGGTAAATGAAGTTTTTGAGAACGTTTTTGCGTTTAGACTTGCAATTTACGAGTAACTTAGAAACACGCCTGAAAACCTTCGACAAATGCTGTTTTAAGATTTTGACGGATGACAGCGGATCATATTAGCATATTCTTGTGGAGAAAGAGTAGGACTGTAGAATTATACTATGTTCACTGTCATTCGATGGTTGAGAGATTAATTAATTAAGGTGTAAGATAATGAGTACAGTTCCTAGTGACTGTCGTTAAGGATTGTCGGAAGCATACGATAAGCAAAGGGAACAATTTATTTCCTACATTTTCTTCCTTATGCCTACCGTATACTTCCGACTATCCTTGGCTTTAGTTACTCTGAACTATACTCATTACCAATAATCTTAAGTACTTAATTTCTCAAGAATCTAATAGCAATGAGCATAGTATTATTCTAAATTCCTACTCTTCCTCTGCAAGAATATCCTAATATGATCAGAGGTCATCGGACAAAATCTTAAAATAACATTCGTTGAATATTTTCAGGCGTGCTCCTGCGGTACTCGTAAGAAGCTACGCCCAAAATTACATGTGTTCTTTTTTTAAAGGTTAAATTTTCGCACTAGTTCTGAATAGATTGTAACTTGAAGTTAAATTTTCTTGTATTTATTTTCAGACTCTTGCTACTGTGAAATATTCGAACGACGAAGAGTATTCTTTAATGGACCCGTATGGAATTGAACAAAAGCTATACGGATTGAACACTGCGAACTTTTATGCGAGAACTACTCCTTCACGTTTACCAACACTATTCGAGACTTGGCCTTTTGTTCCGAAGCCTGCACTGGACTGTTACCGAACGCTACCCAGGAGCAATTATTTTTCCCGAAGGATTAGAAAAAGCAATTCTGGGTATGCATATAATTAGTAGTTCGTGCACCAGTTTGAAGGGTAATATGATGTGACATTTCTTTATGAATATGATTTTCTTCAGCTTAATTACGGGAGACGTGGGTTCGGAAAGTCAAGAACTACTCCGTCTGGAACGATACCGCGGAGGGAGTCACGCAGGTTAAAATTGGTGTCGTCCTTACTGGATTCCGTAAAACTACAAAAGAGGAAGGATCAATCGACGACAGCGCAAAAACTCCTCCAACTCGAGCTAGAGCCAACAAGAGTCGTCGGAAATACGGTAGTCCAGACAGCAGCCATAATCCTGCAAGTGAGTTTGATGCCGTAGTTGAAGTTGATACTACCAACACCAACCCAGGAGGGTCGTCATAGCTGTTTCTACTTGCAACTATTTTCTACTCCGTTTTACAAGTAGCGTTTAGACTTTTAAATTTCATTTACCTGAAGTAACATAAGTTTAAATTCAGTCTAGTTAGCTAAGAGCTTTAAAATGCAAATATCATCGTATTTGTTTTCATTGGCTTTAACTTAATTGATACTTGTACGTTTGAACTACGATTGCTATGCAACATTTCGTGAATTGATTGTACTTAAAATGTTAGCTGTATCGGATAACCTTATTTTCTGAATTTCATTTTGAGTATTACTGCTATGTGGATAAGGTTATTGTACCTGCTGGTGATTTTGTACTTCTGTTTCAGTATAATTGTTTTAACTTTTATGATTTGCATGTAGAACATTTTATGAATGCTTTTATTTCAATAAAATTTTATCCAATTTACCAAATTTTGTGTACCGCCAATTACCTTTCCAGCAGCTATATTCAGCTATACTATTTGCGGATACCTGCGGGTATACCTGGGGCAGGTGCATCCATTTACCCGAAAATAAGTAACCGCTGGCTACTCGCATTCAAGGTATACGCATATATCCATTTTCTAGCTACCTGTAACTAACATTTGACCAGTAATCTTTGGTAAGATGCGTAGCGACTATCTGTAGCTATATCCGTACAGGATTAACGGATGTATCAGGAATTTGGAGATACTGGGATATTCACAATGCGACCAGCCGCAGTTTGTCCCTTCAAAGCTGTTCTCGTCTATCTTGGAAGTGTATAACCGGAGGTTATTCTGGAAGGCCTACTCAGTGGCTGAGTAACCGGAGACTACTCAGCCAGAAGCTAAACAAAATCTTCCGGAACGGGTAACTGCTCAGCGGATTACCGAAGATACCGAAACCGGCCTTCCGAAAGTACTTGCAGGGCCACACACAAAAATCGCAGAAATCATTTGAACTTCCCGCTCACATATCCTTTCCTTGGTTCTTTAATTTCTGTGCATCAGCACGTTCGCAATGTCACGATTGTGACTTCTTCTTCTCCCACTTCCCAGTCATTTACCTCTGCTCCAGCTCCAGTCCTGTAAACAGAAAATTAACATCAATTGATTAACATTATGATGCCATGTAAATGATGCCCTCTTCTCATGCTTTCATTCCAGGATCTCCCACTTTATCCCAAATAGTCCCAAAGGAGCTAATCCCCTTTAAAAACTATCTTCTACCTCCTGGATTTCGGATTCTAGATCCAAGACCTCATGGCTTTCCAGTAGCCATTTCTGAAAAGTCTGAATCAGTCCAGTCCGAACATCTTTAGGATCAACATCTCCCTAACTCTGGTCTCCTGATCCACCTCTTGCAGTTCAGAAATCCTCGGAACTTCCTAGTTTTACTTACTTGTCCTCGAAATCCTCGTTGAATCCCTGAAATCCTCGGTTATTCTTGAAAATCCCTGGAGTGAGTTTAACTCAAAATAAAGTTCAATCCCTCATCCTCTCTCTCGTCTCTCATCAGAACTTTATTATAAGGTGCCGGGTATTTTGTCCGACCTCTCGTATATTGCCCAGTTTTTCCATCCACTCACTCCTCCAGGAAAATTCAAGAAATCCGTAGTGTTAGGGTCGGAATCTGTGCACCAAATTGTGAAGTTAAATATCCTTACCTTTGTGTGAATCCTTGTCTTGGTGCAAGTTCCTTCCTTGTGATTTCTGAAATTGCAAACATTAATTATGGTGGTTAGTTGCCTTCGATTCCATCCGCAATTTTGCGAATTTCTTACCTCCCGTTTGCCAAGCAGTTACTTACCTTCCCAGTGTTGTAATCCTCGTATTGTTGAGCAGAGCCTTCCTCAGCCACCCTCGGTCCCTTCCGTCACCCTCGGTCCCTTCCGTCACCCTCGGTCCTTGTGTGTTTCCTGAAATTTTTAATTATAATTAAAATTTCATCTCATTTTACCCAAGGAGATATCCGCTAGTCGACGAACATCCATTTTCTTCATATCCGCAAATTCTACTTTTTTATGAGTGTCCATCCACCACTCCTACTATTTCTATGCGTTCCATACGAGTACATAGTACCCACCAGAGCTCCTACTCGTGCAAGTCAGATTCCGCCATCTTGAATCCTGCGTATACCTAATACGATCAAGTACATACGTCATCCTTGCCATGTGCTACCTCGTGGCTTCCTATACTTCATCATTACTGATCTTCTTGTCCAGACTTGTACATTATGTAACAGTCTTGGGGAACCCCCACCCCACATCTCGCTACTTCGTACCTCTCAATACAAAGGCTAATACGATGATAGTATTTAGCCTCGGGGAACCTACACCCCACTCGTCTCTCAATTAATTTACGGAAACTTGGCTCATAATAGCTGAGTTTAGGGGAACCTCAACCCCTCATAATCCTCTCTACAGTATCGGAGAACCCACACTCCGTATACTCGTCATTCTCCAGGCAATTCAGTCTTGAAGTATGAGGCTTAGGAAATTCAAATACCATTAGTTCTCTCTTCTTGTGTACCACGCAGATTATGATAAATCTTGGTCACTACATTTAGTCTTGAAGTGAGTCTTGGTTACTTCAAATCCTACAGTCCTCTCTTCTTGTGTTCCATACTTAAGGCACTGTATCCCTGCAGATCTCGCTACTTCTTCGTCAAATACAGACTTAACAAGGTCTTGGGGCACCTCCACCCCTATTATCCTCTCCATACCGCAGTTGCATAGCCTTGCCTACAAGTCTACATGCCCATAAGCCGGTACCTCTCCTAGTGTTTCTTCGTACCAAACTTCACGGAAACGTCTGGTATACCAAATCCTGACTTGCTCTTCAACATCAAAACGCTCTAGTACTCATGGACTCCTAAATTAAAATTTCCATTTCCACTCCAATTATCTAAATACCTTCCAATTACCCAAAATTTATACCGTTAAACCTGCTCTGGCTCAACAGTACTACTCATTCCTCACTAACACTGCTCAATATTCAAACGTATCTCTCGCACTCCTCAACGCCCCCACCCCACATAAATTTCCCAGTTAATCGACTCGCATCGGTCTTATTATCAGTTTTATGAGTCTTACCTCCAATTTACCCGTTTAACCCCGACTCCAGTTTCAGCGGCGGGTAATGTCACGATTGTGACTTCTTCTTCTCCCACTTCCCAGTCATTTACCTCTGCTCCAGCTCCAGTCCTGTAAACAGAAAATTAACATCAATTGATTAACATTATGATGCCATGTAAATGATGCCCTCTTCTCATGCTTTCATTCCAGGATCTCCCACTTTATCCCAAATAGTCCCAAAGGAGCTAATCCCCTTTAAAAACTATCTTCTACCTCCTGGATTTCGGATTCTAGATCCAAGACCTCATGGCTTTCCAGTAGCCATTTCTGAAAAGTCTGAATCAGTCCAGTCCGAACATCTTTAGGATCAACATCTCCCTAACTCTGGTCTCCTGATCCACCTCTTGCAGTTCAGAAATCCTCGGAACTTCCTAGTTTTACTTACTTGTCCTCGAAATCCTCGTTGAATCCCTGAAATCCTCGGTTATTCTTGAAAATCCCTGGAGTGAGTTTAACTCAAAATAAAGTTCAATCCCTCATCCTCTCTCTCGTCTCTCATCAGAACTTTATTAGCAAGGAGCTACAAATAGGAAAACAAAAGGCAATGTGTCATGTGTATATTTGATGTTTAAGTGTTTACATTTTCAGATTTTGTTTATCTTCGTTTTATTCACCTGAAGTATATAATTGCCTTAAAAAATTAATTAGGATTTCATTGCCATAAATAAACAAGTGTTGTATCGAATAATTTCATCTGCTTGTGTTGTCTGTTAAAGATCTAATGTAAATTTACGAAATACGTCTTTTGATCGTATTCCTTACTCACAATTACTCATCAGTCAGTCCTGCTGGTAAGTAATTATCTGTAATTTTCGCCTTTTCCCGTGATGTAATATTTAGCTAGCTATTCCTTAACCGCATCGAATCAACTGCAGATGACACATAGTTAATTTTGAATCTTAATCGTAAATGAATTTTATTTGGGGAATTGTAATCAGCAATTTAAAATCGTTTCAGTTGTTCAAATTAGAAAACCAGGGTGCAGTGAGGTGTTGCCATCAAATGATTTTCCACCATTCCAACATTGATTTTATTGGATCAGCAATTCAACCTGAACTGAAATCTGGCAGAGATGTTGGGACGAAGCCCATACTTTGCCACTGGTAAGTAATCAGTAAACAAATCAAATACTTATTATATATACTTACTTGCATTCTTGTTGCTTCCCTTCGCCTAACTGCCATATTTAAAATAACTGCTAAAGCATGTCGCATTTACATGTAAACAAATGCTTTTACTGTAATTTTTGCACACGCAGGTGGTGACACAGTAGAACTATGAAGACAAAGTTAAACGTGCAGACGTAATATCTATTGCTAACATTTAAAGGTATTTGTATCATTTATTTTATTTTTCTCAGGCTTTTTCTTCCGGGCCTATAAGCTTAAGGGCTTTTTGTTCACGCTGAAGCAATTGCTCTCTGTCGTCTTTATCGACTATTGCTTTTCGATTTCATAAAAAGATTATTGCTTATCTCTCATTTCCAATATTATTACGCAATTATTTAAATATATCGCTAACAATCCTGCATCTTTCAGTATATAATTCATATAATTTGTAGAATCGCCGGTAAAATTTTACGTCAAAAGCTGTGAGCTCCTATAAAAACTTTTACACTCGTATCGGGAGCGAATATTTTCAAAAGCTTTCGCTGTGTCTTTAAATTTGCAACTTGTCGCTTGGAGTTCAGTCTCAATTAGCAATGAATCATGTACATTCCTACACAAAATAATCCAGTTAAACACACGGAAAGTAGGGCGAAAGAAACTAAAAGGGAAATTCATTGAATTCTAGATAGGCTGGATTATATGCAAAACTTTCCTCTTTGAGGATGTGAAACGTTGTTCATCGATAAGCCTCGCCACAGTCTATACGGCTTTTAGGAACGGAAAGAATCACCTTGTTAATCCCATTAGGAGATAACTAGAGCTAAAGTATTATTCATTCAGTATTGTTGAGTGCATCATTACAATCTGTAATATGCTTAGAAGTCAGAACTTGTTGTGCAGCTTGCACTAAATGGATCATTTCATGGGAACTTGTATTGTGTCGTTAACCTGGATTCCCATAAGTTCCTTACACTTTTTGTTTCAGGCTTGGGAATCCCCGGCTTTGATTTCGTTTCATGCTATTCTTCTGTTGTGGCTGCCAATCAGCCTTTGCTGTTCCACAGGCTAAAGATATAAGTATCTTCCATCCCACTGAATGTAAAACATAGCTTCCATCCTTTGCAAAACTTTGTCTTAAATTTGATTTTTCTACCTAAATTCAGAAGTGACTTTTGACAATTCCATTGGAGCATCACGGATCCAAGATTCGATTACAATACAAAGCAATCATCAGTTGTAGCTATTCTTTTCAGTTTTACAATCGAACTGAATGTCGTCATGAAATTAATCTGTCACATATGAAATTACATTTCTTGAAAACTAGCAAAAGAAAATAACCGGGGGAGTAGCATGAAGGGAATCGCCAATATTTTAAGAGTTCCTTTACATTCTGCAAAGCTGTCAGTTTGATTTGATAGAGTGCAAAAATTATGTGAACAAGAGTAGAATACCAGCGCGAACCACTGCCAAGTACATATTCTACACTTGGCACAAACTTGGCAGCGCTGAGCGCTGGTATTCTTTTTAAAAGTTCTTTAAATCTCTCTTCTGTCTGACGGCGCATGTTCCTTCAAGTAAAGTATCATTGTGAACGTTTAACCCTCATGAAGATGAGCGCGTTGGAACGATAAGTGCGTGAAATACCTGTAAAAAGTAATTGCCGAAAACCAATTTACTTTTATATGAGAACGCTCGAGTTAAACATTAAACTGAAGCGTATAAATAATACGCTTGAGAGCTACGCTATTGGCCATATACAAAAAGAGTTTGTGGTTTCTACACACGGTGCAGTAGCCTTCACTCACGGACGCTATTCGTGCCGTAAATCTATCATTCAAGAGAGTCAAAAGATTCTGACCCGACTGCGTAATTGGGGAATTATTGTTATTATTTTCACACGTCTTTTCGACCTTGAGTCGTTCGTTGTAAGCAAAGCAGTGTAGCTAAGGGATAAAATTTCTCTTGCAACTTCTGACTTTCATGTATCTTCAATCTTCTTTCGGCGTATACTCTCAAATAAAAGGCTACCCGATGATAGGAACATTCAGCTTGCAAATAATTTCTCGAGGCAAAAAGTGTAGTGTAATGAATTTGGAAGTTTCTTTCCAAGCGTATAATTTGAGACTCCGAAAGCAGTATATATGTCTTATGGAAGTGAAAGCAAGAAATAAGCCTATTTAACGCACGAATTCAAAGATTTTACACGCTAGGATAGAGAAGACGCGGGATATTAAGATTATACATGGAGGGAACTTGAGGATAAGTATACATATGAATTGGCATTTAAGTGGTCGAGATGGTAGTAATTTCAAATCTTTCAACATTGAAATTGATGCTTTCTCCTGTGCCGGAGTCAAGATAAAGTAAGCGTTGAATTGCACTAAGTCGAAAATCCCACATCATTTAATTTTTTAAGCTGCAGAGGAGGTGTAGAAGCAGGAATCGGATGTCATTTGGGTTAAGTTTGAAATTGTGCGAAATGCCCATCCGTACATGTTGTCACACAAGTTTTCACACTATTTGGAGGCAGGCTTACATTAGCAGAACAAAACGAGGTACAAACAGACAGGTTAGGTGTAAGTTGACTTGCTCTAGCTAAATTTTCTGTATATAACATGGTGCCGTAAGTCAATGTGAGAGGCTTAAATACCTTGCAGTTTGGAATGAGAGGATTTAAGGATAAATGGAGAGAAAATTGGAAAGAGAGAGTTTGTAAACATTTGGGGAAGATAAAGTAGACAAGTAAATAAACCTCATGCGTACACACGCCATAAATACTATAGATGAGTAAAAAGACAGAGAGAGTGAGTTCAAGAGCTTGGACTGAATGGGTGCAAGATGCATTCTTACAAGATACATAAATCGCTTATTTGCAAAATGATTCGCGGGGATATTTATTTGCTACCCAAGGAACTTTCTTGAGGACAAGGTGTACAGAATTTGCAAAGAAACTATCTTGAGTAAATCCTGCGGTTTTGCTTGTAGGAGTGGAAAGAATTGATAACAAATGGGAAATGTGTAGCAATTGAAAAGATTGGCAAAAAGGCGACAATGACCCTTCCTTCACTTTTCCTTGTTTAGGCAAACAATACAAGTTTTAAAAGGGAATGTTACAACAATAGGAGGCTGCATATGTCGGTGACGAAGAACACATAGTGCATGTATAGATTGGACGTCATCAGGGAACATAATGCTTGAAATGTACATGTAGGTAGGTTGCCAAGTTAGCAGATGTAAAATTGTTTTGTTCGCAAAATAACAAATGAGAATGCATTTTGTTTTCGCAGTGCCAAGACTTGAAGTGCTTGGAAGCCAAATGATTTAGGGATTCTAGGTCATGCACAAAAGGGAGATGAGAGATAGAACAGAACAGGCTTAGCAGGAGAGAATATTGCCAAAAAAGGAAGCGAAAACTTTCCAATTACGAAAAGTTAGTGGTTCCTCAGTTGTCCAAGGCGGAAGCGCAGGTCAACTAAGCCGAATACTGCAATTTGTACAAGGATCAGGACAGAACAGCAATTTTTTTTAAAATCGCAAATTCATCAGTTGGCCCTAAGGCTAAAGTTAAGCATTCCTTCATCGTTTTTTATGATGAAAAGGATATTCCAGAGATTTCCGTACTACGAATCGTAGTATATATACGATGATATGGAGACAGCATACATTTTATGATTTGTCTGAATCAGAACTGAGATTCATGAGAAACCAGGAAGAGTGTAGTGTAGGGCAAAGTATTAATTTGAAACGTACAAGTGTAATGTGTGTCATTCTTTCATCTTCGATCCTAGTATGAGTCGGATGTTATCCTATTTCCGCACTACGACCATAGAAAGTACGTGTGTCTCTACGGATGGCAGATAAATACGACTAGATAATATATCTAATATCTCCTATTTTTTTGTGTGAATCCTATGTTCGATACAACGAGGAATTTCTGTGCTATTGAAATAATTTGCAATGACTAATACGTATGACGATATCATCAGAATGTCCTTCTAGTCTCTGTTTTTGGTAACAAAATAAATCTGCTCTCTCACATGAGGTGTTATCATCTTCTTCTTTAGAGGTGCTAGCATATAAGTTCATATGATGTTGTCGCAAATCACGTCTGTAAGATCCATACACTGATCTTTCTCAATGTATCCCCTAAAATTCTCTTCTTCTACACAACCATTTGTAATGAGGCTTAGTTCTCGCAGTAAAGCACACATTACATTCGCAACCCAGCTGAATGTTCCCGGATAATTGCTATTCTGCTACACTCGCAATTGCATGTATAAATTCAATTTACGGTCGTATTTTTAAATGATGACGCCTCAAGCTGTCTTGTGCTACATTTATGTTTAGTTTCAGGAGATTTTGGCATGATATTTTTGGTATGGCGTTTATATAATTCGTGTTCATAAACGGTATTGTGCATATGTATCCTTACGTTTATGGGAGAGTGATCCTGTGAAGGTGAAGGTGATTTATTTAACTCTCAAAGTTTACCTTAGCTCTTAGCTTGCTCTTTTAAGTTTGCACATTCCCAGAGTCGACATGCTTGAGGAGGATAAGAGTTTACAATCATGTGCCTATGTTGTGTATGGATTTTATGCGACAGAGCTGTTAGTGCTTGCAATCTTGCAAAACACAAAATGGCAACAACTCGAGCGCTTTTTTGCGTACTTGGTGTTCTACTACAGACGGGGGTGAGTATTTACCTTAAGTCATGATCAAGAGCATGTATTATAGTCTACTAGCATCGTCATAAGCATAGAAGAGCTGAAGGGGAGGAATAAAGACTCATGTGTTTGTGGGAGATGTGATAGGATTCGCTAGAGTATTGCATTACCGCAGAGGTGGGATGGATGGTGTTTGAATACATAGGGTTTACTCATTTGGCAAGCTTGAAAAGAGAAAACTTGAGCAGAATTAGAGAGAGTGGGAAGGCGAAGCATGGAGTCGTATGTAAACAGTAGTCAAGGATCTAGGAAGATAATAACATCGTTGCGGATGTAATCCTCTTACAATTCCAAGGATTGCTAAAACTTACAGAGGGCGAAAATTACCCATGTACCTGACTGAATTAGTAGTAGTGAAATCATCATCACGGGATTGAAATAACCTTCGCCTGGACCGACTTCAGCGCTTGGAAAAAGTTTGCAGTGATAACTTTTTTTTAAAAAGTTTTCCCAATAGTGTGTGTACAATGCAGTGAAGACTACAAAGAACTTATCCAGTTTAACTAGATTACTATATGTTGGCTGGACAAGAATAGTTTGAGACAATCTAACTAAACTGTATTCGTTTTGTAAACAATAGGTGTTGGGTTTTGAAATTACAAGGTTAATTGCTGTAAGTGCAGATTGTCATTGGTAAGTTTGTGATGTATGGGATTGTCCAGACCTCTGCATATGGTGTAATAAAATAGTGTTTAAGCTCTTGATGACAATGGATGACCATGAGTCAATTTTGTCTCCTCTTTTGTGCTAATCTCAAATCTCTCTCTTTACTTGAGTTCCTAGAAATTAGCAAGGTATTTGTTGTGTAGAGGGATCAAACTGAAATAGATTTGAAGGTTGAAGGGTTGTGGATATTGTTCAGCAGTGTAATGGAAACCTGGTGTGAGTAAAATGGAAGTAGGATGAAAGGACGTTAGGAGTGGAGAATTAATTGTAAATTGATGAGTATACGGGGGATCAAATTACTTTGTTGAGGCTGAGGCAATAATACGGAACTCTGAGATATAGAGGGTTCATGATTTGGATTTGAGATTCACTGTTAG
The DNA here is from genome assembly GCA_906901655.1 of Sminthurides aquaticus. NCBI lineage: Eukaryota > Metazoa > Arthropoda > Collembola > Symphypleona > Sminthurididae > Sminthurides > Sminthurides aquaticus. Next base: position 4,682,712 of record CAJQTT010000010.1, read on the forward strand.
TATGACTGACATTACAAGAGAGCTTGAAGCGATGGGGAATTGAATGAATGCGAATTTGGATGAATCAAAATTAGGATTTGGAGGAGCAATGATTTTGTACAACTTGCAGTACTAGATGAGTAGCCTCTCGATATTATTATTTCTCTGTTATCATTGCATGTGTGCCGTGTGGAGGTTTAATTTAGAACGGGAAGTCAATGTTTCCTGTTCAAGTGAAGAGGAATCCAAGCTTGAAAGTTTTTGTAGAGAAAAAAACAGGCATTTACTGACAGTATTGTAGATGTAGGATTTGGTATATAAAAAATTGAGGCTTTTTTGATCGAGACAATTAAATTGAGGGTCTGTTGGTTTATTGAAAAAAACGTGACCACTTCTTGTGTATAGCGCTTCTGCTATTCTACTCGATACATTTTTAGTTGAAGTGATAAATTTCGAATAAAACATAGTACCTCTGCTCTAAAACTAATGCGAGTATTGACGCTGCTGCGCTGCGCTTTGGATTTGAGGGAACAAAGCATTATTGGTGGGCAGGCTGTCAGACCTTGTGGAGGAGGTGCAGAGTTTCAGCGCAGAAGATAAGTTGAGAATTGATGCTAAAGTGGTTTCAAATTGCTGCTTGAATTCAGTTATGGATAAGGATTTAGGCCTGTGGTCGTGGTTGTAATTACCTTTATGTCTTTGTGTTGCAGCTAATAGCTGTTGTGGTTAGTGTGGAAGGGCGAGTGTTCAGTTTCGAGTTAGCTACGCGATTATTGTCTCAAGTTACTGTTTAACTTGGTTCAAATGCTAATACATGTACATGTAAATCCTTCTAACTGAATATTCTCTGGCTCGCACTAGTTACCGTTTCTACAGACGAGGCGATAAGGCAGACGAGGTTTGTCGTCTGCTTATAATGATTCTGCGGTCTGTAATGGTGTTCAAACTTGCTGAGGTATGTAAAGTATATATTTAACGTCTGTTGTACGGTAGCAATTAGTGGTTGGTAAATTTAGGAAGATAATTCCGACTTGAAGCTCTTCTTCGTCTGTCTTTTCTCATTCTTCCTGGATTGTGTCATATGTGGGTTGCGTGAGAGGTGAAGAAGATTTCGCAAATATTTGCTACGAAATTCAGTGTAAAATCTGTTTCTTCTCCTTTTTAAATGACTTGACACCTTATTTAACCTCAATGAATTAATTAATCAGACCAGTAATTAAACATCAGAGCAGAAAGAGCTATTTCGTAACTTGGTTTGGAAATGAAACTCCGGTTTCGGAGTTTCAATTACAGGACGAAATTAAATATTTTTGTGACTGCTGTTGCTCAAGGAATTTTGCAGAAGTTGACTCTCAAGGGAGAAAAATAGACAGACAGTGAGTAGAACTAGACGGACGCTTTCAGCTTTGCTGCAGCCCGTCCAGGAGAAGGCGAGGGAAGAAAAGATTTGGGCGGATTCGGAGTTGAAGTACAAGTTTAAAATTAACTCTGTTGATGTGCTTCCGTCATGTGTTTGACGCAACTGTGTACTGTGTAGATCATACTCGAGGTTATTAAACGTTCATAAAGACGGATACTAGGCTTCAGAGTCACGCCTTTAGACACGGAAAGTCGAAAGGAATCAAGTTTAAAGGTAGAGCACGCAAACCGGGAAAAATACAAAAGCAGGAGAAGCCAGAGATCTGCACCGCTCGAATGCTTACTCGAAAATCCCGGAGAATTTAAAGAGAGGGCAAGAGATTGAAAACGGGAAGAGACGAAGCGGAAACTAGGGTACGTTGAAAGGAGAACCAGATGTGGATACCAGAGGGCGTGGTTGGGTCGTGGTTAGGAAGTATTTAACAATGAAAAAGAATCCGCAAGAATTACGCTCAACCATAAGCTTCGTAGGAAGAGAAAACACACTAAAGCGAATAAGGTTCTTCTGGTATGTAGAGGCAGAGTTGTAAAATAAGAAACAGAGAAGAGAAAGATGCCGTGAGAGAGGATAATTAAAGGGGTTTTGTGGCAATTTTTAAGAGATTGGATATCGTAAAGACAGAGAGAGAAAGAAAGAGATGTTGATGGTGTGTGGGTACGTAAGGATTTACCCCTTTGTGTAATCTAATAAGAGAGCGATAAAACCTTGCTACTACTGAGCTTGTCAGATGCAGAGAGGTGAATTATATGGGGAAGAGAGACGGAAGAGAAAGAATAGGATTCAAGAGACCAACGACTCTTGCAAATGATACATCTATCAATCCGATTTTCTCTTTGCCAATCACCCCAACCATTTTTATCCAATCAAGCTCTGCTATTCCGTAACGCTTTTACAGCAGCCATCACAAGAAAATTGCAAAGAGTGTATTTTCATTTCCTACAAGATGAGCCTCAAGATCAATAAGATTGAGTCGCAGGAAGAAAGCAGCGTAGAAAAAGGCTGTTAGCCCTGGAATGAAATGTGGAATTGAAGAAAATATATTGAGAAAAGCAATCTGGGATTTATTACAATTTCTTTAGATGTTCAAAGCAGAAGGGATGGAAGAAGCTCATAAAATTGTAGCGTGTGGGCAAAATCCAGTAGGTAGATGATGATAACGGGGTTCACTGGATTTAGATGCTTGTGGGAGAGTAAGAAAGAAGAGATTTGTGGAAATCGTATTTTAAAACGGATGCTCTAGGATGGTTCTAGTTGCCATTGCAAGAGACGTATCCTCTGACGCCAGGAAGATTAGTATGAAGGGAAAGTATTGTTTTGTAAAAGATACGAAAACATACATCGTAGTTTCAGTTTTGCAACTTATCTACCCATACAAGTTTATGATTTCTCGTGAAGAACACGTACTGAAAGTACATGTTTAAAGATCAGATTGGTGAATTCGTCGCGAATTTCTTTTAGACTTGGAAGAAAAAACAATTTGCAATCTTTTCGCGAATATTTATAGATCAGAAATCTTTATACGTATTTAGAATCAGAACGCTCCGCAAAAAAGGTTGGACGGAGGTGCAGAGGTGGGCGGCATTGAGGTAATATTTGCATGTGGATCTGTATTTACTACAAGTACATTGTAATCTTAACGAAGGAATCATAGAGCTGGTTCGCATGCAATGGTTGCGAAAGAGTAGAAGAAGGTAAAGCTGTGTATATATGTAGAGCTTGCTCTGATCTGCACGTTCCGTGTTATTCCAACTTGATAGCAAAGCAATGATATGCACGAACGAAATGCAGACACCAGAATGGATTTCGTGTAGGTGAATTTATTTTTGGCAATTCGTTCCTCTGTCCTCTGAGTAACGGGAAGAATGATAGGGTGAATGATGGTAGACGGGAAACAAGGCTGGATAGACGATAGTGAATGATGATGAACTACGGGAATAAATCCAAAGGTGAACTTCTCTAGATTTCTAGAATTCCTTTGTAGGCTAATGGATGAATAGAGAAGGATTTAGAAAGTTTGACTCTCTTTTGATGTATTATTCATCCGGGAAAGTGAGCCTGGGTGGAAGAGATAGAGTGGGGACATGGAAGCGGGTAATAGAGAATAGTTCTAGTGCGGTGCAGGATTTTTTTACACTATCTTACTATGTACTAGAAGGAGGAATGAGATACATACACAGTGTAAAAGCTTTAGGATTTATAGGAGGAAATATTTGAATCCCTTCTCTCCTACAGGTAAAAGTAGGGAGGAGAGTAAATGTAAATGGGAGGATGATGAATAAAGGACACGGGTGATTTACATGTTTATTATGTTGCCCGCGTAAAAGTTATTGGATTTCCCAAGTAAGTGAAGAGGTGGGTGGAATTCAGACAGTTGGTACTATTGGGCTACCCGGGTCGGATAGGAGGTTATATTGAGCTTTAAGTTTGCCAAAAACTCTGTTACCCGCCCGTCCGCCCGCTTCTTTTCCGTAGGCAGCTGGCTTCTAGTTTCCATTTGACTATGATTTCTCACAACTTGAAAGGTTTGCTAGACCTGCATGTTTCATTCAAAGCTTTTACAAGAGTTGAACGTAGCAAAGTATGTGGGACAGCTAATGCCTTAAAAGTGACGCCCAAATCAATTCGGATTAATACACCGAGCCCGCTTTGCTCTTCTAGCCTTCTACAAGTTTTACGCTAAAATGGTTAGGATTCGTTGAATCCATAGAATCTACGCCTAAAATGTAAAATGTGAAGGTTGTAGAGGGCAAAGAGGGAGGTTATGTGAATCCAGAATCCTGCCTCAGGATAAATCAAAACGAGGATTTGATTACATTAAGCAAAAAGCCTGGAGCCCAGTGAATTTAACTTGCGAATGTCAGCAATGAATATGGAATTGTATGCGGATCACATTGCCATTTCAGTGTTTCGCTTATGGCTTTTGGCTCTTTGAGTCGGACGGAGGAAAGACGAGAAATAATTCTCCAAGAAATATGTACGGTTTAGTAGGTCGATCTAGTTTCGCAAAAGCAGGGAGAAATTTCTCAAAAATTCAGTAGGTTCCAAAGGAGAAGAAGACGGTAGAATTGACGGGTGAAAGAGGAATGAGGACTCGGGAGGGATGTGTGTGGATGAATGTTTAAGCGTGTGTGTGTGGATGAATTCGTGCAAACTTTTCAAGGGAAGAAGAACAGGGAAGGAGGAGAAAGAAAAAGGAGAGGATGGACTAGTTAGTTAGAGAAGAGGCGGGTACAAAAGGGCTTAGGAATTCGGTTAAGAGGCTACGATGGTTCTTCCATGGTTAAATTATGTGATGCCCGTGTGTGTATGCAAGTAAAAGAAGCATGTACTTGAGATGGAACTTATACATAATATAGACATGACGTCCGTTAATATAAAGGGGCAAGAAATTGCAAAAGGAGCATAAGGAAAGGGCATGGACGAGCGGAAGGTTGTGAGAGCTTGCTTCCTTGCAGATTTTGGATTTAGCGAGTTATAGCAAAGTGCGAAGTGGCTGTAGCAAAGAAGAGAGGAAGGAAGAAGAAAAGCTGGGATGGAAACAACCGTGGGGAGAAATTAGAGGAGTCTAAAGGTTGTTTGCACTATAAAGAGGATTATAGAAAAATCAATTGCTCCTCTGCCAAAAACTAGCGAGTCTTGGAGAAAGCGTATGGATAAAATAATGTGACGGGATGTATGTGTGTGTGAGGGAATGCGGGAGATTTGGGTCATGATCGCTATAGTTGCTGGAAATAGCTGCATTTTTGTCTACAAAATGCGGTTCTTAGTATTAGTTTGTTTCTCTGGTACATTCTCAAATTACTCCTGAGAAATAGAGGCTAGAATCTAGTTCTCGGTTGGTAAAAGTATCAATTTTAGCGAGCAGAAAGCAGATGTAAGAATGCGGCGACTTGAAGACTTGTTTTAGCATTTAGGAGCTGCGTCAAAGAAGAACCGGAATTCAAGTAGCAAACAGAGTTTCTAAGATCTAAGTAAATGGCTGAATAAAAGAAGAGGAACACTAGGCGGAAGATGATGGCAACTTTCACCTTTATTCAGGAATAGTTGGTAGCTTGCATTGCATGACTCGGTGGCAGAGCTCAGAGCAGTGGACAGGCGGATCAGGCTTGCAGGAAGGAGACAAGGAGGAAAGGAATACTGATGGCTTGTGTATAATGTAATCGATATGGGAAGCGAAAAGAAATTGTTAAAGGAAAAGTTGTTACTTCAAAAGTTAGGTGGTTGAGCGTAGTAGACGTAGTAATTCTTTTGCTTTTGAGGAGAGAAGAGCAGAAGAGAAATTGGCACATTCTTCAAGGGTTTTCTTGCGGTTTTTATCCAAGGAAGAAAATACGGTTGGTTTGCAACAAAACAGAGGAGTAAAAGCGTTGCGAATTTAAAAAATTCGCCAAATTCTCTGTGTCTGCAAATTTTCAAGGGATAGTTTACGTAATTGTATTTGATTTCGCCTGCAGGAAACTGGAGAAAACTAGAGAAAGTTGTTGTCTTGTCATTCTACGTCCTACCCGGCCCGTGCTAAAATACTAACCGGCTACCCTCATTCTATTCTCCTCCTTCTCTGCCCCCAAGCCCATGGGAACTAGAGTTAGAGAAGACACAAAAGTCGGGCATGCAGTGAAGGAATGATCCGGGTTTGTGCGAAATTCAGTGCATGGGCCAAAATGTATCGGATCTTTGGAGACGAGAAGCAGTGTTTTAAACGTGATACTCTCGTCTCATACATTTAGTTGCTCCTCCTTTCTCCTTGAGAACGGAGCCAAGGACAGTCTCTCTGCTAAAAATTGCTAAAACAGTTTGCGAATTTTTAAAACTTGGACTCATCAATTTAATTGGCAAAGAATTTACGAAGAACAACTTTAGCAGGGAAGTTCGACAAGTTTTGTCGAAAATTTTTGAAAAACGAGCTTCAACGCTCCAAATCCCAAAGTGTTAAGTGGCGAACCTGTTTGAAAGTGCCAAATTCAATCAACAGTACAGAAACTTGTACAAGAATTTCGCACAGCATTTGGAAAACAAAATTGTGAAAATTAAAGCGTAATTTCCAGTAAATTTACAAATAAATTCCTGGAAAGGGTGTTTGTGAAGTGACGTAATCATGTTTCACAAAGAAACGCTTGTACTAGCAACTCAACAAACCTCTCTTGGAGTTTGTTTGTGTTATCAGTTCTTACATTGCTTCCCCAGAAGTTGAGAATAGTCAAGAACCACGAAGATTATTACTGTACCTTGTGGTGTGGAGGAGGTTGATATAATTGTGGTTTTACGACTTTGTGAATTAGAGTATACACGGAGCAAAGAGAGAGAGCTAAAGTAAGAGAAACAAGAAAGAATTCAGAAGGCTTTTATACTTAATGCGCAAAGCACGTGCGTTATACTTGTGGTTTTTGAGGAACAGTTCAGAGTGAAGATGATACGAGAATAGGATATGTGATATTATATATCCTGTGGACTTTTATCCGAGTCAAGCAGTTACGAAGCGACAGTGATGTCGTCGTAGTCGTCTTCCGTTTCCTCTACAGTGTAAACATTATACATAGTGCGCCTGATTATCCCTGAGGAAACTTGGGAGCGGGACGGAAAATTTTCGTGTTTTAAAAATCTAGTCGCTTCACCGTCGTCTTGTCGCCGCCTTTTGTCAAAAGTTATCGACGCTGCGCGCTTGTGTTTGTGCATCAAAAGTTTGTTAATTGAATTCAAGGAAAGGAGCGGCGGAGGTATTGTGAACCCAACGCGCGGACCTGGATTATCACCTGATAATACACCTCACACGAAGGATGAAGTAGTCAAGGGAAATATACTGTTGGTGAAGCGCAGAAAGCGCTTTAGATATACCAAGCAGAAGACTGAGCTATTGTGGAAAAATTGTGGGCTGTGGAAGTGAGTCACGTTAACGAGCTCAAGAGTCACTCCTGCTGTACCTGTCTGTGTTTGGAAGTTACCTTTTGGAAGATCTATTTCAAGATGAAGTTTAAAAAGTTTTTCTCTTCCTGCTCTCCAAGTGTTAGTAGGAAGAGGTTGGATGAGGCTAACGACAGTAAATACGTTAACTTGAGACCCATTACAAAGACACACGCTTCCGTACCGGATTTTGTTAATGTTAATGGGAATCGTCATAGCCATAGCTGTAATGATATGCAGCACCCTTCCGCAATTCCGGGAGGAAGCAGGAATCCTACTACACCACAAGTAATGGGCTATGATACTACAAGTGGGAGCAGTAGCAATTATAGATCTACTACGAGCAGCAAGTCTAATAAATCTCATCCAAGGCTCAAACAGTCACAGTCTACGAGCCAGTTTTACATCAAACCTCCGGATGAGTTCTTTGATAATCCTCCTAATGGAAAAAGTCAAGTTTTGACAGAGGCAGTTGGGAAAACAGGTGATTGTTAATTACTTTCTGTTTGAGGGTGATAGTATATTGTCTATTAAAGTGTACATGCGGTTTGGTTTGTGGAGTTTTACATTCACCTTTGGCGTTGATTAGAGTTTGTGTGATTATTTGATAGTGTGACAGGTTTGAATTGCACATAGATTGGATCTCTCAGAGATTTGTGCTGTGACAGCTTACTTTTATTTGTAGGCTTTGACAAGCAATCAGAGCAATGCTGAGTCTGAAAAACGCTTTGATAGTAACTATAATCTAATATATTTCTAGTGGCTGCACTACGCCAAAGTCAATCCAATATTACTTGCGTATGTTTTAGACTAAATTCAAGTGCTTGCATTTACCCGTGCACACTGTCAATACCGCGTTGAAATTTCATAAAACAAACAATTCCATGAAAGATATGACATTATAACAAGAGGTCATTGATTCAGCGTTAATTCTAACAGCGATCTGCTTCTACCGGATCCAGTTATTGACTGATAACGCTTATATTCTTGCTTGCTAATGATTGAGACAAGACAGCTAATGCTAAGACGATGCTTATTACGGACTGGTTTTCTTGGGATGTTAATGATAATTGTGCTTGCTTGAGTATTATTTGTTGCTGAATATGTTGAGCGTTGGGAGGTTGCTTCGACACTGCTATCTGGGTGGGACGCTGATTGATAAAAGCGCTGAGGTAATTACTGTAATTACGGTGATGGGAAACATGGAACGGGAACTCGAGAGATATGCAGGGATTCAGCTCTTGTGTTCACAAAAGTCAGGAAGTTTTACCGTAGTATTCAAGAGTAATGAACGGCAGCGCCCCCATGAGCTAAAACTTGGAACTGTTGCAAACGTGTGTGTTGCGTCTCCTCCTGGGAATCTTCTGATTGGATAGTTAGTTACAAAGGCTGGTTGATTTATCCTACATTGAAAATTGTAGCACAGACACTAAAGCTTTTAGTAGTTCTAGTTTCCCTGAGGACTGCACACTGGGTGCTTTAGATGATTGCAATTATTAGCCGAAGAGTGCAATAGGCACAGTTGCAAGTTTTAGACGAAGGCAGGCATTCGTAAGTAATTTGATAACTTGTGTGGAGGATATATCTGGGATTTTACAGGGTTTGTAATTACAACTCTGCTGTGTTGCAAAAATCTGTACGTAATGGCGTAAAACGTTAACTGAGAGAGTAAGCTGACGCTGGTAATTAATATCCTGTTCTTCACGGAGGAAAAGCTCCAGATATAGTTTACGCGATTGCGTTTGGTAGTTAGCTGCAATCTGGAAGGGTATAGAGACGTCCAGAAGAATATATAGTCAATCTTGGCGTTCGTTTAGGTGAGACTCGTGAAAAATATTGCCTGCATGTATGACATTGCAAGTTTGATATTGTCGTTCACTAACAAAATTGAGTGGCACAAAGAACGGGCATCGTTTGTGCTATGTAGTCATGTGGCAGTGTTGCAAATGGGCTGAAACAAATACCAGGTGATAGTTGAATTATACATGAGCGGACGAAATAAAGTTTAGTGAGGGAAATAATTGATAAGATAATGCGTTTAAGGAGTGTTTACTATTTGAAGGCTAACTGATATGTTTCACCTGCTTTGAAATCGTTTGTCCAAAATCTGCAATAAAGGATTATGGCAGTATAAATCCCTGCATAAGCTTAAAGGTTAATTGTAGACCTATACTCCTCAATAGGATAAAAGTTTTGTTGTGATTATAATAAGCTTAAATGCATAATATAACGTTCCATGCTAAATTGTTTTACCACGGATGATTACGTTGCTTTATAAGCACAGCTTGTTTGGTATAATTAGGGCATGAGCTTACAATTATATATTTTGCTTGTGCTACAAAACGTAGATTTAAACTAGACTCATTATACTTTGTGAGTCATTTGCGAACTCTTCGCTGCTATTCTAGATGGTTAGTTTTTGCAGAGGGAAGCTTCAAATAGTTGTGAGAAGATTTTGTGGGAGCGTGTGTAGGAATACAAAATAATTCTAAATGGTTTATTTATGTTTTTTTAACAGAACCAGTTATTAATTCAGGGTTGCGAATTGGAGATCGAGTCATTTGGGCAAGAGAAGAAACTGGACGGTGTGAAGGTGGTGTTGTTAGGTGGCTTGGAATAATTGAAGGCGAAGATATTGCTGGAATTGAATTTGTAAGTTTTAATTGAAATGTTAAATTGTAATTTACTTACCATTAAATTAATCATGTGCGGATTGCTGAGATATTAATTGTTCATCCATGATTACTTCAGGATTTTCCTTTAAACCTTGGATCTGGGTGGTATCAGAACCGGAAGTTGTTTGATTGCGCCAAATATCATGGAGGATTAGTGGCTGTGGCTGGTTTAATATTGGAAGAAGATTTTTTAAATACGGAACCGGTTTCAAGAGGAGGAGCCGGAATATCGCAAAGATCGTCGGTGGTCGGGTTACCTTTTCCGGATGAGAATTTTCTTCGGGCTAGTCCTATGAGCTCTTATGGGGGAGTGAAGACGGATAAACGATCTCAGCATCAAGTGGATGCAGTATCGATAGGATATAATAGATTCGACGATTCGTTAGGAAATAATTACACTGCTTCAACTTCAGCTTTAAGTCCGACCAATCAAAAACTTTGGGCTGGTACACCGGCCCGGTCTGTAAGTATGAGTCGTGTGCCATATGTTCATCCTACTCTGAAGGAGGAAGATGCAGAGAGATTGAGTGGTAAGTAAGAGTTAACTCGGATACTTCAGCAGATTCCTGGCTTTATAAACCATCTTTGGACTTACAGTTACTTTGTTTGAAGTCGTAGTGGTTACTATAATTTGGTGCAGTTATTTTGGTTTCTACTATAAGGAGAATGTAGATGTTGTAAAACTGTTGGGACTAATCCATTGCTTCTTTTGTTGAATTTCAGGACGGAACAAAGGTGTTCAGGGGAATCGCAATTCGTGTTACTTGGACGCAACACTGTTTTCAATGTTTGCCTTTACTAGTGCATTTGATTCCATCCTTATGAGAAAATGTGCGGACGATTTGGCAACTAAGGTTCAGGGGATACTTCGGGAAGATGTTGTGAACAAGCTTCGGAAAGACTTGTTCGTCCCTGCAGAACATGTGATGGATATACGAAAGATGATGGAACATCTCGATGATAAAATGACCAATGCTGAAATGGACCCAGCAGAATTCTTGCAGTACCTGTTTAAGGAAGTTTTGAGAATTCCTGAATTCATAAAACTATCCTCCAATGAATCAGACTATTTCCATCAAGTTTTGGTACAACCTACGGAAGCTGATGGGAGTAGGGTGCCTTCTGTTCAGGAACTCTTTGAACAATCTCTCATTATGCAACAACTGAAACTTTCGGAATTACCTGCTCCTGCATTAATTCTCCAGATGCCCAGAAGTGGAAGGAATTACAAAATGTATTCGGGAATCTTCCCAAATTTAACTATTGATATTACAGATCTTCTTGAAAACAGTAAGTTTTAGTTGAACACATACGCTATAATTTTGCTATTGAAAACCATTTAGGAAGGTATCGCCGGTTTTTAACCCCTATGTCATTTTTTTACAGCACCGAGAATGTGTACCATTTGTGGAAGCCTTGCCGTTTGGGAGTGTCAGGACTGTTATGGAAGATTCAACGATGCGTCTCGGGATAATCCATCTACTAGTGGTGCAGAGTCAACATCATTTTGTGATACTTGTGTAGAACAAACACATAAGAAGAATGCTAGATGGCAGGAACATCGGAAACGTTGGACTCGGATCGAATACTTGGCGGATGTTTCTCAGTACTTCCATCAACAACCACTCATCTCTTTTGGAACATCACATCATTTCCCCGATAGGCAAAACTATAATCGCAACCAGACCTCTATACCACGGGTGAAGATGGACCTCGTGGCTGTTATCTGCATCGAAACTAGCCATTTTGTATCTTTCGTCAAATGTGGAACTGATCGTAAAGCACCTTGGGCTTTCTTCGATTCCATGGCTGATCGTGTGGAGAATACTAATGGTGGAGGTCACAATATTCCACAGGTAGGTTGCACGGATATTTAGAGGCATATTTTGAATTTTGTATCGCCTAAAGCGTCTGTAACAGCAATAAAATAATGATGTATAATTTTCAGGTCAAGCTCCTTCCTCAGTTCGGCGAATGGCTAGATACGTTGGAGAAAGACGCGGAAGGATTGGTTAAAAACTTCAATGACTATACGCCGGAAATGAAGCGTTTCCTCTCCGATTCTTATATCTGTATATATTGTAGCCCACAAGCGAACATGTTTCGATGATTTCTTGTACCGGAGAACATTTGTCATGACATTTTTATAGCATTCTAGACTTTTATTTCGCACTTCGTTTGCCAATCCAGCAAAAATTAATGTATTGACAACCAAATTCAGCATGAGCAGTGCTGAGATGAAGCGCGTTGCCTTGTAACGAGTAAATGTTAAAAGAGCTCGTTAGTCCTTGTCACACTTACAATGAGCTGAAAAGTGATAACTAATTTGGAATTAAGCATCTAGTTGTAAGTCTAGGGTTAGACTAATTTAATCTAGTGAGTGGTATCGCATCGGTCGTATGTGAACTAAGTCTTAGAACTAAAAAGGAGTCATAGTGTAGGAAGCCTTGAACGAAATAACTAATAGCTATTTGTGTGAAGCGGTCTTATTATTGTTTGATTCAGTATTTCAAAAATACCGTTTCGATTGTTATGCGCCTTTAGTAACCTTACGAATTAAACGCAAATCTTAAATGAACAAAATAAGGATTCTACAACGGAATCCTAATATAAAATATTGCGTTGGCCATGGCTCATGAGTATCTGAACCTCATACACTGTTAAAAATAAAAAAAATGCTGCAGAAACCACCACTGCGGATTCCTAATTGCAAAAGCAGATGTTTTATTAGCCGATTACATGCACAATAGGTATTATTTTACTTCCATTCCAGGAAGGAGATTTTCTACTCGTTAGAAAATTATGACGAATCTAAAATTAAATTGCTTCTGTGATCGTCTTTAAATACGACTGCATGGTTAATTGGGCAATTTCTTGGACAAAAAGTACACATTAGAATAATATAATGGATACATACTCAAAGGTTCTTCCACCGAATTCATCATAGGGCAAATTCGTTAAGATGCAGGTTTCTTATATTATTGATAGAAGAGTATTTGCAGTTAGGATGGTAAGGATTACGCAGGTGTAAAAATAAGGTACTCTTGTTACACCAACTCAGATATTCAATTCAGCTATGCTTTACTCATCCCATTTCTTCCATTCCATTCCATCCGGAGGGCTAACGTCAATTTTCTTTGCGCCTACCTCGCCCCAGTTCGTGCTCAAGACAGTACCACCCGATTCTTGCTGTAATTCAAAAACACATGGAGAATGTTAATTCATAACAGCGGCTGTTAAACAGCCTACGCCTCTAAGTCATCAAAATATCATCACGAAATAACTCTTACCATTGACTTAATCATAGCGCGCTTAGTATTTTCATCGCCTGAACTGTAGATTTTCGCAAATAGGCTATTGATATCAGAATCATCATCTTTCGTTTCTTCCTCGATCTTCTTTTCTACTTTATCCCAGTCCTTTTTGGCCTTGGAAGAGGAGGGGTACGTGGGTGGTGCTTCCTTGACTTCAACGGCTGCTTCCAGAGCAGGCCACTTGCAAGCGGTATCTTTCCGCATTCGAATCTCAATCTACGGCAAAGATACAAGTTTAGAGTTTACCTAGTTGCACTCAATACTTTTCATTCCAGCGACTCAAGTACCTTTGTCTTCAGCACTTTGTAACTGCTGTCACTAGGACGAATTTGAGCAAATAAACGTTCGTCCAGCACATAATCCTGGCCGTCTGGCAACTTGGCGGTAACTTTCAGCTGTAACACATTAAAAACCAGAACATTAGCATACTTACTTAGGTACCTACATACTGAACTACAACTGCGGTTATAGCCAATTCAAGAATAACTACAACGGTTAATCATCACTGACCTGTTCAGGCTGAAAACTAACTGAAACTGACGATTCATCCACGTTCTTGGCCATTAAGTTAAGGACGAAATCCGATTCAGTCTGATAAAAATCTCTTCGCACGACGGGCTTCACGATCACGGGGACGTTGCTGGCTTCATTCTACAAACGTCAGATTGGTTATAAAAAATATACCATTACGATTGAATAAAATTCTAGATCATTACTGAGCCCACGGTCCTTTTCAACTTACTTCCGGGGTTTCGACTTTAATGTTTGTATCGGCGGAAGGCTCCATTGTTAGCTGTAGTTCTTTCTGAACTAATTATCCAATAGGGGTGCACCAGAAGATTTTTTAACAGCAAAAGCTACGCCAGGGCTACTCCAGGGCTATTATCTGGAAAATGCAAATAAAGACGCATTCGGAAATTGATAAAACTTAAATAAATGAACATGATCTCCATGGCTACAGCCACTGCCTGTAATGATTAGGTCGTGGCAGCTAAAATCTTTAACGCTTGCCTGACCTCTGAACTTTTTAATCGCAATAAACGCTATCGAATAGCTTTATATGTCGTTGTATCGCAGTTTGCAGTATATAAATATATATTATGAAACAGGGTTAAATTCTTTACCGCGCAGTACGAGCAATACCGTTGATTGCAGAAAGTGAACACACTTGATTTTAAATTCCTTTGCCTTTAGTGACTACTGACAGTGGCAGCTGGCACCACACGCCTATTAAATGCAGATCTATGATTTACAGTATCCGATGCGTCAATGTTTATTAGCTAGAATTGATGCAATTCCTTATTAAAAGTTTGAAGATAAGATCGTTCATATCTTTTCTCAAGTCTTGCCTTTGTTATGCGGAAATCATCTCCGCTTGCTTGCAAACTATGTGTATGAAATAGGAGTCGAAAGACTGGAGTGCCGAGACCACCGTGCTAAACGTGAAGTGATGTAGAGCAGCAAGCATAGTTCCACCCATAGTCTTTCGATTCCCATATTGCGTTGGGATTTAAACCGAGCGCGTTCCTCAAATCAGGTGATCGTTCGTAAATCGCTGCAAGTGAACGCTGAAGAAGGAAACGCCTAATAATATATCTGGAGGTATTTAAGGTTTGACTGCTTTGTTAAAAAGGTTTGAAGGTAAATGATTAAAATAATTTGAAGCTCAGGGGGAAGTTTACAGAAGTTTTTAGTTTTTAGGCGTGTGCACATCTAATTTACATTTTTTAGCTTTCATACTTAACTGAAATACCAATACGCTATTTTATTTCAGAAGCTTGGGTTAATTCCATAAAGAACTTTCAAAATGTCTGGAAAAGATCGTATTCCACTGTTTCCTTCTCGTGGGTAAGTTGTTGAGCCAATTAACGTAATGCCTCCAATCGCGCAGTTTTTACCTTATTATGGTAATCAAAAATTATGTTTTCAGTGCTCAGACCATGATGAAGGGTAGGCTGAAGGGTGCACAAACAGGTCACAGCTTATTGAAGAAGAAGGCGGATGCGCTTCAGATGAGATTCCGAACAATTTTGGGGAAAATTATTGAGGTAATTGAACCATCGCTTACAATTTGTAAGCAACTGCAGCAAAATAAACGAAAATTGTGAAAAATAACTACTGCTTCCTTTCACAGACCAAAACTTTGATGGGTGAAGTTATGAAAGAAGCAGCTTTTTCATTAGCAGAAGCTAAGTTCGCATCAGGTGACTTCAATCAGCAAATTGTCCAAAATGTTTCACGCGCCCAAATAAAGGTAAGCTGGCACTGTATGCATCGGGCAATCTTTCATTTTGAACTGTTGTCTAGTCTGAAACATTTCATTTTAATTCAGTTACCAATTCCTTTGAATTTTCAATGTTAGTCTGAACACCTAAAATGCAATACTTTCTTCGTATGGTAACTTAAGGTACGCACCAAGAAGGATAACGTAGCTGGAGTAAGTCTTCCCGTATTCGAAGCCTATCAGGAAGGTACGGACTCTTATGAATTAACTGGATTGGCCAGAGGAGGTCAGCAGCTATCAAAGTTGAAGAAAAACTACCAAAAAGCCATAAACTTGCTAGTCGATTTGGCCTCACTGCAGACTTCATTCGTTACTTTGGATGAAGCTATTAAAATTACAAATCGTCGTGTGAACGCCATCGAGCACGGTAAGCTGAGGAAAATTTGATTACTCGTAGCCTAGTTGTGAGTACAAGTATCGACACGCTCGGAAAATATCATTGAATTCACTTTGTTTTCAGTAATCATTCCACGTATCGAAAGAACATTGGCATACATTGTGTCTGAGCTGGATGAGCTGGAGCGAGAAGAGTTCTACCGTTTGAAGAAGATTCAGGACAAAAAGAAGATTGCTCGAGCAAAATCCGATAAGTTGAAGGCCGAGCTAAAAGCCGCAGGGTTAGCAGAAGAAGAAGCCCACCATGCTGCTAGTATCCTTGATGATCACCACGATGAAGATCTGCTGTTCTAGACTTACAAACGCCCTCAAAGTTATGCAACTTGAGTTCATCAAGCTACAACAACGTCAACTTACTCGCAATCCAACTGCTCGTATATCAACAATAATTTTTTGGATAATTAGAATAGAACAAGCGTGGGCGGTATCCATGTTGTGTTGTGATTCCTTTGTCAACTATTTTTGTGTGAGATTAATCAACTCACGCATATCCTATAGTCAAAATGTAGTCCTAGTAATGGAATATTGCCGCTTAGCGTAATTACAGTATGGAAATATTGTTATACTCTGGTAATCTCAAAAAAATGCCCAGCTATCTTTAGCGTTACGTATTCGCAAGGTGATTTATTAGATTCTAAAATGTCCTTTTGAATCTATCATGCTCTTTAACATTCCGAATGTTATGGTTGGAGTACATGTGCATGTTCTAATCGTGTTTTTGATTCAATTCATGTACCTCATTGTATGTGATCACATGATAGTCTTTTTCGTTAGTATATAATTTCGTTATGCTATCAAAATATTCGTGAACTAATCCTGAAAAAGGTGGTGGGAAAGAAGAATCCGAATAAACTCAAAATGTTCTTGGACAAAAACGTGTAGTTAAATTTGTTGGAGAAAGTTAGGCAAATTCCAAACGAAGTGAAAGCACTCGCTCTCCGACAATGCACGTTGAATGTTCATTATAATCCCATCGAATTTAAGACCGAGCTGGCTATCCCATAGAGTCAATCTTGGGCGGAGAATTCAACTTCCCTCCCTCACCTAACGAATCCTGTAATATACGTGTCCGTAGCTTGCGTTATGAAACATGTTCTCCTTTAAAACATAGCTTGCCCCGTTCAAAAGCAGAGCAACAAACAACTTTATGCCACAGAGGCCCATGCAACGTTTGCTGCAGACACGTTCCGGTGACTCTACTCTTTGCTCTTTGAGTACGTTCACTATTACGCTAAAGCATTATACAGCCCTCTATAGTAACTGTGACCGCAGAAGGGAATCTGACATTATTTTGTGGAAATGAGAATTAATTAATTCTGGTGTTACAATGAAGTGAAATTCCAAATTGGATATTTTGAAATTTGTCTACTGTATGCCGAGATGATATTTTTTGCAGGAGGATTTTACACTGGAGTCTGAAGATACCGGAGTAACCGCTTTTTCGAAACAGCAATCAACATTATCCGGATTCCTCCTGTTTCCCATTTCCACTTTTTTTGAGAACCTGAGCAAAAATGCGGACGTAGTGGCAAAACCACATTTTTTCATAAATTTTTGCCACATTCATTTACGTTGCTATTTTGCAACCTGGACGTCCTGACCATTGCCAACATTTTAACCTAAAGAAATGAGCAATCCCAGGGGAACCGCTGCTCAATACTTCTTGGAGCGAGATGATGCCGACGATTCCGAGGAAATGCTGTCCGGTTCACGATTGCACGGACAAATCAACACGTTTCGTCAACAATCAAGTAATTCTTCGGTTGGACGGAGCGGAATCGGAAGTAGCACTATCAGACAAGATGAACCTAATGATTATCAAGAAGAGACCGAGGTTTGAATAATTCGTCAGGATTGACGAAAAACGCAAATTAAGTAGTTTAACTTATCAAATGTGAAATCATGATTTAATCGTATTTTTGCCTCAAATTTAGGTCGCCGAGCTACTGACGAGAGCTACAGTGATATCTAACGATGATACAAAGCTGGACATGTTGATGAAAGTTACGGATATCATTGTTCACCGTCAGCCTGCTTTACTCGATAACTTTCTGGATGAAATGCTTAACTTTCAATCTGATAGTTCAATTGAGATTCGGAAATACTTACTTGACTTCTTGGAACAAGCCTGGTAGGAAGAAATTGTAGTTGGATGAAATATAGCCGCATGTATAGGATAGAACCTGAAGCAACTAGCAAGTTTGAATTGAGACTGGAATTACTCAGAGCTTTATGATCTTAAATATGATATACGATTTATTATACTTAGTAGGGAACTGTGGGAATGTTCGTATGACTTACATCATTGATGTGAACGGGATAAATTTGGAGAATTTGAATTAATCGGCGCAATAGCCGCATGCTGAACCCTTGTCAGAAAGGTGTTAGAGAAGGTATCACGAGTCAAAGGAGGTTTATAACGCTTCAGAAGTAGGAGGAAGTAAACGATAGTGACTGTTTAAGGATTTAGCTGCTACTAGTATTGCCATCGACAAGGAAACGCTTTAATGTTCGTAAATATGTTATAATTTAGTGATGCGGATCCGGAAACTATCCCAAAAGTAGCACCGAACTTGGAGGCCATGTTGAATGATCCATGCGTCGTGTTACAAAAGCGTACTATTCAAGCAGCTGCTCGAATTTATCAAAGCGCTTTAACATGGTTATGCAAGTCAAAGTCGGTAACAGAAGAATTGGAGGAAGCATGGAACGCTGTTACGGAACTCAAGAGGATGATCCTAGGATTGATTGACAGCGACAATGATGGGTATGAAAAGGACTGTACTTAACGCATTGGCTTTAATACGTCGGTACCAATTAGTTGAGAGAGCATAACAGTTTTCTAACTATGTTTGTTTGTATATAGAATCCGTACACATACCGTGAAGTTTATGGAAATTCTCATCTTACTTCAAACACCTTCGGAAAGCGATAGTGCTTTTCCATCTGAATTTTGCTTAGACCAAGTACCAATGACTCTTAAAATTGCAAGACCCAGGAAACTTGAAGAAGATGCCAGGTAAGTAAAGCTTAGCCTCCAAAACTAATGCATACATTCATTCGTCTGTAATTATAAATAATAATTATTTTTTTTCCCACAGGCAATTGTTTGAAGAACTACTCAAGTTTCACGGATCCCGGCACGCAACGAGTGTAAACTTAATGGCATGCATGGGCGCTATCGCTTTAATTGCCAAACTCCGGCCTACTTTCATGGGAAAAGTTATTACTGCCATGGAGAAACTAAATGGTGGGTTGAACCCTTGAACGACAAGATAGAAAGCATACATATTATTAATTAGGTATTGCACTGTTTGACAAGGATTCCTGATCGGTGTTCAGCATCACTCTGATATAGTAATCTGTATTGAATCCATGCTTGCTGACCCTTATCCTAGACAGAAATCAAAAACTCATGGTGTTTTCACTGTGGTTATCTGACTGAAAAGCATACTAGAATCAACCGGTTTGCATTGATGTATGTCTTATGTCTCCTCTGAATGTTTGTACTATCTGAATCCCGTAGTATTCATAGTTGAAAGTTTGAAAGCCGCTACAATGCTTGTTACTTAAAAGAGCCTATTTTTCTTACCGAGGGGGCACTGCAGCTTCTTCAAATTTGATAGTAGGGTCTCCAAACTAATGCGAGAAGCAAGAGACACATAATAGATGCACATCGTTGCAAACCGCTTGACTGAGGAAAACAGTTGCAGCTAGCGTTGCAATAGCTTTCAATGATTTTCTGAGAAATGAACTCGGCAGAAGTGGAATTGTAGCAGTAGTAGGAAAGCAGGTTGAAAGGAAGTGAGCAGATGCACTGCAACTTAGTGTAACATTGGCTGGAAGTGCAAACATCAACTGGAAAAATTGTCAAACGGTAGCGTTCATGGCATTTTGAATTAACTACATATGGGTAATTGTATTTTGCAGCAATATTGCCTCCTACGCTTGAGAGATCACAAGTATCATCAGTCAGAAAACACATGAAGATTCAGTTAATGAGCTTACTAAAACATCCTCGTGCTGTTAATTACTACGATAGTATTACAACCTTGCTGACTGATCTGGGAGCCAGTAATTCGGAAGTAAGTCAGCTTGAATTCAGTCCAAAATAGAGTTTGCATTCCAGACCATTCATGATCTTCTTAATTTATTAGCTTCAACGAGCAATTCCTAACTGGGATGAAATTAGAGCGGAAAAACGGAAACGACAACGAGCGCAGGCCGAAGAAGAAAGTATTAATAGAAAGCGGGCGAAAGTCGAGATTCCAGAAAAAGCGCCAGATCCGTTATCGGGGTATTATGACGATGAAGACGAAGGAGAAAAACCCATGGAAGAGGACAAATCTGAAACACCACTTGATGATGTAGAGAAATCTATATACACTAGTTTGACGCATGAGACTGCTGTTGAACTCGTTTTAGCCTCAATGGTAAGTTCCTTGATCTCATTACTGCTATGTCAGGACTCTAGGGCTTAAAGTGTGAATTCCGTTTTGACAGGAGCGATTACCGGACGTTATGCCAGCTCAGTTTATTGCATGCTTCACGCCCATCGCTATTGCTGGTACGGATAGCCAAATTAAGCATGTTTCTCGTCTTTTGGCTGCACAAATAGTTGCGCATCAACTCGGTCCAGCTGTAGCATTGCAGGTAATTTATTTTCAAACACAAATCTAGCATACCGCGAGTTTGATGCATCTTAATTATTAGTGTAACTAATTGTATCCAATCATGTTATCCTAGAGCGGGGAAATTATTCCAGAAGAGCCGTCAAGAATTCCGAGTTTAGCGTCAAATCAGCCAACAATAACAGCAACCACCCAAAAAGCTGCTGCTTTTTCAGTTCCAGTGGTAGCACGTAAAATACCTAAGGCATTGAAATTGAGTGAAATTACGAAACCTCTTACTGCACAGGATAGAGAGAAACATCTGAATGAAGCGTTACAAAGAATTCTAGAGCATGGTGTTAGAACCGGTTGTTACCAGTCCAAGCTCATTGCATCTATTGCTGTTTCTGCGCCCTTCGGACCTCGCTATGGTAAATTACTTAACCATAAGTCTGAACAATAACTTCATGTAGTACTCAATTTGATTTATGATGAATCAACTTTTTGTGGTTTCCAGCTGTGATGCAGTTCATCACTCACGATATAAAGAATCGATTGGATTTAGGCATTCAGTGGATATTTGCTGAGTACAGCTTGTGGCAAGGATATGCATCCAAATCAGTAACTGTGCAGGGTGATACCGGTCGAGATAGGTAATATTTGATAACGATTACACTGAGCATATTTTGATTTTTGGTAATAATCGTGGACTATTCAGCTAATTTCTGTTTATAAGTAGATACGATTGGACATTTTTTAACCTCATGAAAGGAATCTTGGACTTCGGCAACGAATCTGACAAATCAAGGTGTGTTTTTCTGTACCCTAAACGTTCACAAACATGTGTTTTAATTTGGAATTATGGAAATAACGACTTATGTTTACATTTCAGTCTGGCTTGGAGATTGTACACGGAGCCACCAATGGTACCTGAACGGGGAATCGAATTACTCAAAACACTTTGTTCTTTGCCAAACCACGCCGAAAAAGCTATGCAGCTATTAGTAGAACTTGCAAACAAACGTTCTCGCACAGCTGCTCTGCATTACCTTAGCGTTTTACTGGAATTCTGCGCACATTCATTAGAACAGGTAAATAATACTGCAATCTGTCAATCCTACAATTCAGGACGTGTTAAACTGTGCTTACCTAGCATTCGTTCATTTTTTCAGATTCGAGATTATAGCGTAGCATCAGTTTTGAAAGTGTACGAGGTTGAAGAAAACTACAAGAAAATAATCGAAGATCATGCTGTAAATTTGAGTTTGAAATCATTGAGGCTACCTCAACCTCCAGAAAATCTTTTTATGGATGAACTGGGACGGAAAGATGATCCACGGGAATGGAATGAAAATACTATTCGAGCGTCCTTGCATTTATACTTTGAACTTTTAATGCTGAAGCATGAACTCATGCATGAGTAAGTCTTACGTTAATGGAATGTGAGTTAGAAACGAGATTTTATTGTTGTAATGTTTTTGTTTAAATTGTATTTTTGAATTGCAGACTAGCGGTCATTTATGTCGACGCTATTAGTGACGTAAAAAGAGCAATTTTACGGTACGTTGAGACTCCGGTCCGAAAGTTAGGCATACAATCGCCAGAGTTACTTAAGCTTCTGGATACTTTTCCTAAAGGAGCAGAAACCTTAATGACAAGAATTCTGCACATTTTAACTGATAAGAGTAAGTAAAATTGTTTCTAGAGTAGTTCTATTCCTACTTGGAATTTATTGAACCAGGGAAAATAATTGACCTTGATTGATTCTAGCTCTACCGACACAGGAGCTGGTAAATAGTGTACGAAATATTTACTCAAAGCGGGTAGGAGATGTACGGTTCTTGATTCCAGTTTTAAATGGGTTGACAAAAGCAGACATCCTTGCAGCTCTACCGAAATTAATTAAATTAAATCCAAACGTTGTAAAAGAGGTAACGGATTGATTTGAAATTTGCACGAACATTACCGGCATACCTTTTCATGAACATATTACACTTCTAACTTTCTTCTGCTTCCACAGGTTTTCAACAGGTTACTAGGAACTCACGCCGATGCGAAAACGCAGCATGAAAGTCCTATAACTCCAGTTGAACTAATGGTTGCACTCCATAACATTGAGCCTAGTAAATGTGACGTTAAAACTGTTATCAAAGGTAAGTTGTGTCTCTACTAATTCCTAATTAGTTTTACCCCTAGAGCGAGTCGAGGAATGTTAATCTGGTATCGTCTTTATTATCCGCAGCTACTTCCATGTGCTTCAATGAATCTGAAGTATACAGTGCAGAAACCTTGGCTGTTGTAATCAATCAACTCTTGGAGCAAACCCCATTGCCGACGTTGTTAATGCGGACTGTTATTCAAGCTTTAGCTTTGTATCCGAAGTTAAGTGGTTTTGTAATAAGCACCTTAAGTCGGCTTGTAACTAAACAGGTGGGTATGATTATATGATAAGATTGCTCTCTAAAGATTGTATTTCTAAGCAAACCAGAATCTCAATCTTTTTTATGTATATGACTTAGGTATGGAGCCAACCCAAAATTTGGGAAGGCTTTGTCAAATGTTGTCAACGGATTCTTCCTAAAAGTATTCCAGTGCTGCTGGCTTTGCCTGCAGAGCAGCTAAAGCAAGTTTTATACAAAGATGCACCAGACTTAAGAAGACCCTTGATCGATCATCTTATGTCCTTTTCAGAGCAACAGGTTAGTATATAAAAATACT
Organism: Sminthurides aquaticus; assembly: GCA_906901655.1. NCBI lineage: Eukaryota > Metazoa > Arthropoda > Collembola > Symphypleona > Sminthurididae > Sminthurides > Sminthurides aquaticus. The sequence continues at coordinate 4,706,006 of CAJQTT010000010.1, forward strand.
GTCACCACGGCTTTTTCAGTAAGTCTTTGCTTTAGGAAAGGCTAACCAGTTTGTTTTTCTCATATTGCAGAGGTCTTGTATGCCGCCTTCACTCTTGAGTGTTGTCTTTGGTGATGGAAACGCTAATGTGAAGACCGAATATCCGTATGAAGACTACGGAGAATTTCCCAGAGTTAAAGAAGAAAGAGTAAGTAGATTCCAGCTTAAAGGCCGAAGCATTACCCTGTTCACATGTCCCTGTTTATAGGAACTCACGAATAATTCTTGTTGCAGGGGTCACCGGGAGCAAACGATTTATCCATCGCTGTCAAAGAAGAACAAATGGAATTCCGGGAATGATACCGGAGAGCAGTGTACCTAGCGGAGCTACAGTTTTGAAAAATTGTTTGAATAGAATTAGGTCATAACATGATGGTAACACTATTTCTCTCCATGAAACTACTTCGCAGAGAAGTAGGAATTGAAGTAAGGAAAGCGCGAATTCAAAGTACTTGCTGACCATTAGACTATTTCAGCATGGATAAGTATACCGTCTTCGTATCTTCAACCAAGGTCTACCTGCATATAATTGCTGTTTTTGTTGACAAATTAGAATTTTTTAAAGGCTAGTTTAACCTAACCTAAGTATATGTGGAATAAAGGTAAAAACTTGGTTCCGTCATCACTGATGTACGTATTAAAGGCGCATTAGCAGAACTTAAGAAGAACCGACACGGCAAAATTTTCTCGACACCTACATATGATAACAGCTGAATTTAAGAAAGAGCACCCCTGAACAGTATTCAGTCAGTAGTTTTAGTTTCATTGTGTTAGCTTATTTAACTGCGGAATACTTGGTAATCTCGGTATCAGGTATCGGTGATCATTTACAAGATGGATATTTAGGTAACTCAAGCCAAATAATGGAAGAAAATTAGTGTACACAATGTGACCAAAGCTAATGGTATTGGGCACCCCAAATCCAAGCGTCACCCAGGGTGAGTCTTATCCCGACGGAGGTTGAGGAACTAGCTGAGCCGCCGCTAACATACTTATCGGTATAAACACTCCACACGTTAAACTTGGTTGTATCACCTGCGGTGCGGCCAGATGGATTTACGGGCATCAATCGAATGTGATTTTTCTCTACTCCAGAAGTCGCAAGGACAGGTGTGTTAGCATTAAGTTTATTTCGAAGGTAAAAGACTTTACCGTCGCGTCCAGGAACCGGCAGAATCTGCCAAAACCATTTATCCTCTTTCCTATCCTCATCAGAACTTTCAGAGTTTTTCAAACGTGCTGCATGATCTAGAAAGTTTGCGTCTGTTGGATTAGTGTACAGGTAGACATAGCCAGTAAAACCAACCCAGTTGAAGAATTCACCCTTGACAAGTTTCAGCAAATTGGTAGGAAATAGTTCATTAAGAAAGTTACTGATGGTAGGTTCAGTGCTTTCTCCAGTTTCGTTAAACTTGACAGAGCTTGTATACATCTTGTAGATCAATCGCACTGCTTCTTTCTTTAATGTGGTTCGATCCATTGCACCTAGCAAAGCTTTGTAAGCGGACAGCGCAAGGGAGGGCGTGGGTAACTTATCCACAAAATTCAAGACGACGTCCATGTTCTTTGTCTCGTTCGCATAGACGTCCAACACACTGGACTGAATATGCTCATCCACCATAGATGACGTGACCGGATTAGTAGCGCAACTGATAAAATTAGTTGCGTTAGTTGTACCATCTTGTATTCCAGCTGCCCACGTCGATGATTCCGTTCTACAGGAATCCAACAAACTTTCCTTCAGACGATCCTCTACCTCAGACGTTTGAATCTGTGTGCACATTTGTAGAGCTGCAGCTATTTCTTTTTTCTGTGCCTCAATTTGCTCCAGCGCTTTATTTGTTTCTTCCCTTTGCGCTGCCAGGGCTTCCAGCGCTTCTTTTGTTTGCTTTCTCTGAGACTCCATGATCGTTTTCAGGGAAAATATTTCTTGCATCCCCGCTTCGAATACTTCCGCCACTTGTTTAACGTTTACAGAGTTGCATTGACGTGCTTCGTGCACACGATCCATTGTATCCAAAGCGTCTTCCAGCATTGTCTCCACCTCCTTCACTGTGCTTGCGTAAGGGAACATTCTCAAATATCGATACGCAAAAAGGGACGATTTTTAACCGCCTACCTCCTTGTGATATACAGTGATATTTTCTGCTGGAACGGGCACCCCCTACCAAGTGTATCGATATTTTTTCTACACTGCCAAACGGGAAACTCAATCAGGTCGCGCAGCAACCAAAAAGCAGATTTGCTCTTGATTAGTTAATTGTCATTTACTTCTACTTGCATGCTATTATACATGTCAGTAAGTAATTAGATACTTCACAGCGGTCCAAAAAACTAATTAATTCAAAACTTGAACTTCCTAATAATTATACAACCCTAGATGGTTGAATTCGAGATGAAACGATAAATGCGTGATTAGCAGCAGCATTTAATGTTACGAATTTCGCGGAAGAGTCAGATTTAGCTCGTCGCAAAGTTATGTATTCCTTAAATTCTGTTTCCATCTACTAAATACTGATATATTCGTCCAACCACCTCCCTGGGGCGATATCTGGTGATACATTTTGTTACCCCGGCTCCCACCTATCATGCATATCGATATTTGAGAACGTTCCCTAAGTACGTACAAGAATTGACCCTTCCGGACTTCTAACATCCACATTATACAAAATATTGCCTACTTTTATGCCCTCCCACTTCACCTGGCGGCGTGCCTCTTGATACGCTTCTTCATCCGGATATTGGCAAGAAGTGGCGAGCCATAGACGATTTAAGATGAACCAGATTGAAGACTTCTCATTGGAAACACCACTGTCACAGCTGTAACGGATTTCACTGTCGGGTTCTACTGGAGGGGTCACCGGCTGTGGTTTCTGGGTGAAAATGGACACCATGCCTCTTAGCATCTTGCTGAGCGCATCTGCTTCTGGGTCGTCGATTGTTATAACGCATCCCGGCTGCACAAAAGATGCACGTCTTTGCCTCGATCTGAATGCCCGGGAAGCGTTTTCGTCGAGCTCAGTCGATGATTGGGAGGGAAGAAACGCAGTCTCGTTTGCATCTTCCCAGACCACAGCTTCCAAATCTCCGACGATTGCTGCATCCACGCTTCCGGCAGGAAGTGGGTCGCAGTCAATGAGAGCAACGGTGGCAAGGAGGACCAAGCAAAACCCGGAAAGCCACTGAAGCTGGCCAATTTTCTTGGACATTCTCGGAAGAAACCGGTTGGTTACTTTCAAGTTTTCAAGCTGTAAAATAGCAAGAAGGAAATATAAACTTGGCGCTGGTAATATTTTTCCACAGTGACTACTACTTTAGCAAGTAACATAAATTCATACAAACAATAATTACCTTTCGATGCAATTCTCAGAAACGGTTGTTGTGGTTGCTGTGATGGTCCGAGCTCAAATAAATTAGCTGACATTTGACGTAGATACTACGCCCAGTTTGGATCTGGCAATTACTGGAAAGGAAGCCGCTTATTAAACTTGTCAATTTTTTTATACGTGGCTTCGTTGGAACTGGTCAGGTTCCTAGGAATTATTAATAATAAAAACCATGTCATCTCCATTTTCGTGCACCACTACGAACGTCCCTAGCTGTTTACTTTTAAGCCACGTTATTAAACTCTTTCATTTAGGTCAGAAATTAAATGATACGTAAACATCCAAATATCAATTAATTTAAAATCATAATAAACTTTGAGTTTGCTGAAGATACACATACGTTCCCCGTACATATTCCGTTGTGGCTTGCTTTGATTCAGCTTAAGTGGCATCCAAGGACAAGCTAAACAAAAGAAATTCAATGGTTAATGCAGAGCTCAATTAAAAACTTTTTGCCCCTTCATTCAAGCAACTTCCTATAAGGTACAGCAGATTGCTATGTTGGGGTCATGTACAGTTTGCTGAGAGTTGACCTCTATAAGACTCTCCACAATGGAATATTCTTCAACATCTTTTCATTAATTTGCTTCCTATGAGATGCTTATGAAAATAAGGAATCTTGACTTTAGAATAATCTTTTAGAATTCACTGCTTTATTTTTTCGTCTACTTTGTAGAGAAGAATCAGATAAGACAAATGCGATATTGAAAGGCACATTGCATTTAAAAGTTTAACAAAATCATAGTCAAGGTTGGTCAAGATTGATAATGGTGAAAACTTGTGGAAACAAGACATATACTCAAAGTATGCAAAATGAATCATTGCAATGACAAGTTGTCTCTCCTCTTAATAGTCAACCATAAGATTATTCCATGCTAGTACTTCACAGTAGTCAAATTAAGATTGACTTAATATGACTCCAGGCTCATCAACCATGGTGCAGTCACTTACATATTGTATTTCTCTTGATTCTTTAGTGTAATTGATGATGATTATCTAACCTAGGTTTTAAATGACATTTAGATATGATACGCAATAAGTACTGAATCCCAGTATTAAAATTATTTTCTCATTCTAAATTCTCTACTACAATTAATCTTGTGTATAGTCTAAGTATATACTTTTAGGAAAAACTAAAGTTAAAATCCTGCCTTCATTTTTACAATGCAGAACCAAAATTCTAAAACTAATTACACAGGTTTTTGCTTTTCAAAAGGTCCGTATAAAGCTAAAGTACCGTGTACATAAGGATCTATACGTATAGTTTTCAACTGGCTTACATGGAACTTTTCAATTACTTACCTACTTACAATTTGCTCCTTTTAAAAAATATCTTAAGGATTTTCCATAAACATCTACTGTGTAGTATATACAGTTTACAATCGATTATCATCACAAACATAGTCATATTCATATATAGTTGATAGGTACGGTGCACACGCCTCTTCGTCATACATATACCTACTCAAAAACCAGGATACTACTTATTTAATTTTAATTTTTAATTGATACATATTTAGTCGCTTATCAACTTATGCATGATTGCTAGCTGCAAAGATTATGCGGGAATACGTTTCCCTTGGGACGGTCATATTTTTAAAATGCATTGATATTGCATTCAGCGTAAACTTTTTAGAACATCTTCATGGAGAATCTGTACTAGATTTAATCCTAATGACTTTCTTCTCCGTAGGTTCTTTTGATTGATTCAATGTAGACAAGATTCACAATAGCTAGCCTTCATCATCCTTCTTTTAATGGCACTTAATAGGTTAACTTTCATTTTGCTTGTGAGGCACAACTCTTGGATAGAGCTGTAAAATGAAATAAAGAAATATGTTAAACATGTGCATGGTTTAAATGCGTAATGAAAGTATAACAAAATCCGAATTGCAAGAGAAAACTTACTCCAAGAAGATTTCGTGGAACGTATCCTTGCTTTTCTCCAGACGCCGCCCACCACCATTCACGTTCGTATTCGTCTCCTTTTCTTAAAATGACGAGCCGGTCTCCGTCACCGAAAGTAAGTTCGTCAGGATTTTGAGCATCATAATCAAATACTGCATAAGTTGCTCCTCCGTTCATTATTCCAAGCTTCTCTTGTATACCTGCAGGTAAGGAAATAAATACAAGTTTGTTAAAAGCATATCCAAGTAGAACGGATTTTGAAAAATTAATTTTTAAAACTCTACTATTTTAAAAGTAACTTACTGTAAAGATATTCTGAGCAAGGTCCATATCCATCCTCATCTTCTTCACATTTTTCAGCAGCTGTTTCATGATCACTCAACGTTGTCGCAAATATACAAGCTCCTCTCTCCACGAGAAACTTAACCATGATGACATTGTTACAGGAGGCGGCACAGTGTAAGGGTGTCCTAGAAAAATCACACAAAACACGCATTTTAAACCAAAATGATCATTTTAAATCTCTGTCACTGGTGACTGAGAAACAACGGACCTCGTAAAGTAAATTGTTTAAATCATTTGGGAAAATGTGAGTACAGAAACAAAAGCGTTTTGAATGGAGGTACAATAAGTACAAATTGCGTTTCAGTTCTTTGAATCGATGCGACAGTAGGAATAAAAACTCACCATCCATCGCTGTCTTGAGCGTTGACATCACAGCCAAATTCGACAAGAAAGCGGACGACTTCAACGTGACCCGCACAGATTGCATTATGAAGGGCCGTAATGCCCTCATCATTTGCAGCTGAGGGATTCCCAACCTCTCCTGCTGTCTTCACGACAAGATCCAATTCTCCTTCCAAAGAAGCATCCAACAAAAGAGCTAATGGATCAAAACTAACACGTCGTCCCAAAGGAATATGATCCTGGAAAAAAATCAATTGTCCATGAAATTCCAACACTTTCTCCAAAATCCTCCCACGTTAACTTTCTCCTAAACTCAACGCTCTTCCTCCCTATCATCTTTTCTCCAGCTTCGTTCAGTCTTGCAGACTCATACTTAAGTCTGAGCCTTAAATAGACTCCTCCTTGGTCACAGCCACTACCTCTAAAGACAAATCTCAATTTTCTTTGGCACAGAGGCAATCTTTAAAACATCTTTGGAGGCATGTGATACTCGAGGACTTGCCTGGATTCTCCAGAGACAAGAGAAAACAGTGCTTGAGAAAATAGGGAAGCCAGCTTCTCACTGTCTTCGGACTGGCAAGCTATTCTGTATTCTGTTCAGGGATTTATGTACGGAGACACTTACCCGGTTTGAGGATTTTAGATTGCCCTTCTTAACGCGCCGAAGAACAGCTCCGCTTCCAGAAGACACTGACGAGGTTGTTGTGGTAATGGTACTTCCGCTATTTGTATCTGAAGCATTCTCGTCTCTATCTAGATTGGGATCAATCATAGTGTCCACCACGCTTCTATGATGGCCGTCTTCAACTTCTGTAAAACAGAGATAAATTATAATAAGTTATCATGTAGCTACAAGAAAACAAATTCCAGGAAATCTCTCAAAACTTTCCCCGAAAATATATCAAGGACACTTTCTTATTACATATCTGCACTTACCATAAGACTCAAGCTGAATTGGGCTAAGATCCATTTTAGATTCGCCTACAGGGCTGCTTTCACTGACGTGTATACTCATGACGCTCACATGATTGTTTTCATGCTCTCCCAACATATTTTCATCTGCTCCAGAGCCAGCCTCTCGGTTGCCATAGTGCTGCTGGAGGTCACTTTCTCCAGTCATCATCATTGGATTGAATCCATTATTACCGTTACCGCCGCCCGTTCTCATCAAGTTTGCATTGTTCATGGCATTGGCTGCATTGGAATTAAGTATCTGCCGGGAGGTAGGGCTGAAGAAGGCATCTATGTATTTGTCCTTCTCGGAGTTGTTGTTATTCACAGCCTGGATCATGGAGGTGTTGGTGAAAGTTGTTGTATTTTGATGGAAATTAGCCGCTTGCTTGGAGTTACTACCCCCGTTGTTGCCTGAGGAGCTAAGATTATTAATATTATTATTATTTCCAGAAGAGGGAGCTGAAGAGCCCTTGACTCCAGTGGAACCCATTCCAGGAGTACTGGATTGAAGGCTCGCGTAGTTATGGTGAGCTGGATGATGGGGGAAGAGATCTGGTAGAGTGTATTCTTCAGCTGCTTCTCCAGAAGGGGTAGAAGTGAATGAGGCTTTCTCAAGGGCTGTCGAGTCTACAGTGTCTCCTCCAGGAGGAGTACGCACTGCTGGAGAAGAGGGAGCTGAGGAGGATGATAAGGCTTCTCTGTCCTTGTTTGCGGAATTGGTGGAGCTGTGATACTGCCCTCCTGACAGCTGTTGAGTCCCGGATTCTTCCCCAGAATGTCCAACACTTCCGGATGACTGATGATCCGGGATTAAATCCGACGGAGGAGGATCACTCTCCGGGAAGAGGAAGGCGGGTGGCATCTCTATCCGGCGATTTATAGACACGCGAACCTAATTTCCAGTCACAACAAAACCAAGACACAATAGTTAACAAAGACGTTATTCTTCTAAATCTTATCGGAAATTACCAACATTAAGGGACGGCTGGGAAGTAGGGATAAAGGTGGAGAAAGGTGAAGGAGAAAGCAAATACTTTCTCCTCACAACAGAGCACTGTAGAGAAAGAAAAGTAGGGGAAAGTGCAATGGATTTGGCCAAAAGACTTACCGTCGTTCCATTCTTCCCTCCATCTTTCTCACTCGTATTACTGTGGCTGCTAGCGGATGATTGAATTCCTCCACCAGATTGGACCATTCCAAAGGACGGTCCAAAATTATTAGACAGACCAGAACTACCACTCTTCTTTATAAATAACGGCTTGGCCTTTATCGCTAATTCACTCCTCTCACCGCGTCCAGACGAGGAGGAGGATGAAGATTCTCCTTCTGTCAGAGATGACCTGGACGAAACATATTTCATTGAGCATTATTAATCCCCTTCATTTCTCTTATCTTACTTTCCCGCAGCTGGAATTTTACCATCGTTTGCTATAATCTATCGCCATTTTTCTTGCGAAAAATGATCGGTTTCTTCCATGAAAACTGAAAAAATATATCTCGGTTTTCAAAACCCGCAGAAATGATCGTGCTTTCACTATGTGCTTACTCTCTGTGCTTCATCCCTTAAAAAATATAAAACTCCCAAACAGATGTTCATCATACACTATATGGAAGCTTATATTTGTCTACAAAACTGCATCATCCTATACCTTTTCATACTTTCACCGCTAACGTATTTTAAAACTAAATCGTCTTGGTAATCCTATTCGAATGCTTTCACTGCTAACGTATTTTAAAACTAAATTTTCTTGGTCATCCCATTCCAATGCTTTCACCACTATATGTTCCCAAAACTTCTATAGGTCGTACTTTCTCCCTTGCCCTTGTACAATATAAAAGAAATTATTTCCCTGCTTTCATCACCACCGATTTGCCCACAAAACCCTATTGCTTTCACCAGGATTCCCAATTGCTTTCTTCCTCCTTTCACTTTGATTTAACCGGGAAACCAATCATACTTTCATCACAATCTGCCCAGAAAACCTCACGTACACACCTTAGTGTTCTTTGAACACGCCAACTTTCTCCTAATGACCCCCCGTTCCTATATCTATAACTATACCGATACTAGATTTCCAAACCACTATATTGTATAATCTTCCAGACAAAACGTTCACTTTCAAAGGAATAGTTCTGAACAAAAGAATTTATATAAAGAAGGCCCATTGCTTGATACTCCTTTCTAGAATAAAAATGCTACCTGTAATTACAGTCCCACCGCACTAGACGGCTAAGCATAGTTTTGAATTTTCCCATGTTGCTCTATCCGATTCGTCCGCATCCAAACACTCATTACCATCTTCTCCGGAATATTGCGGTTTCAGAGAATTCAGCCCATTCAATTACTTGCTTTTACTTGCTCTCCAAGTTTCCAGGTTCAATCTATTCTGCACTCACTTGGAAAATGTTAAGCTTGAGTAGTGGAGAGAGCAATGTCTTATTCTACTCTGCTTTCATCAATACCTTTTTATTCCTGTACCCAATTTACACGATCTTTGAGCTTGGAAATAGAAATTCCCATTGAATTCTCAAATCCATCCTTGAATACCTTGAGCTTGGATTCATTAAAAGAAAGAGAGGAGGATGAGGTGGATACATTGGCTCCCCATTTATAAAAAAACCAATCATTAGAGGCTAAATCAGCCCGTCTCGTAAGAGTGATTGAAAGGAAATATCTATTCATTTCCCTCAAAAGATTCTCATTTTCCATTCCACTAACTTTTAGTAAAAGCTTTTTCGCCATAGAGGGAAAAGAAAGAAAGTACGAGATAAAGCCAGGGGCTGGTTAAATAAATTGGTAGAATAACTCCTGTTCCAACTCATCTAGCCTTTTTCTAGTTTTTTCCCAACGTTTCATTTCCGTTACCCTCCACCCAAACCTACCACCAGCCCTCCAACCCTGTCTACTTGGCAAACCAGTTCTATAACCACGGTTTCCTCCTCATGCTGCTATCTTGAGTGGGTGAAAATATAAAGCTCAGCAAGCGGAGAAATCAGCTCATCACATCTTTGAAACCACCTCATTAATTACTCCTAGGTGGCAGCACAATCTCTGCTCTGTCTTAACTAGCTTTCTCTTCTACATACATGTCTCATGCTCTCTACCAGCTCAGCTTCTGCCGCAGCATGCTCTTAGACGAATTAATTGGCACAATTTCGTGGTCACCACAGACATATTCAAGGATCCAGAAGTAGCGTACGTGAGGTAATTAACTGGGAACAAACCTTTGATTAAATCCATCTTGAATCCCTCCTTGTCCTCTTGGTGGTGGTGTGGGTTTTGCTGGTTTAGGCGGTAAAGCAGGCTTGGAGTGCCTGGAATTAGATGCATGGCTGCTAAGGTCCTGGTGTTGGTAAGATTGGTGTGGATCAAGAAGGCTGGTGGCGGTGCTGAGGTCGTTTCCATTGTTGGAATAGGATCCCAGTAGTGACCCATCCTTTCCGCTACTTCCATGTCCAGAGATCTGAAATAGAGAAAGTTTTGGTCAATTACTTCACAGGATCCAGCTAAAAGCGACACGATAATTCACTCCAAAGTGCTATCCCTTAAGTCGGCTCTTATGCTATTCCTCTCAGTTCTTCAGTGCTTCGTAACGGGTTACATAACGTTTGCCCCTTGATTTAAGCCGGTAGGAAGAAGAGAGGAAAAATTATTTGCTTCACTGACTATGGCTACATATATAATCGTCTAGCACTCTCCCCTCCCCGTACTTTCCCCAACTTTCTCCCTTAGCTAAAGTAAGAATTCTTGTTAATTTCCCTCCTCATCAGATATTTCGTGGGAGACAGCATGATAAATCCTACACAAGCATCCAATCTCCTATACGGTCGTTGCTTAGAGAGAAAGTACGAATGTGAAGGACAGTGAAAGCAGTGGACTAATTCCAGGATTCTTGGATCTACTTCAACAAATCCAACACAATTATGAGTGTTTTGGAGGGAGGGCGGGAAAGTAAGGTTCCTTGTAATTCCTCCCCAAGTACGTCTTGTTTCCACATTAACGACAGGAATCTATCCATTTTGCAGTTCCTACGTACTCAACTGGAGTTTGTGCAGCTCCGTACTTTCTTCTTGTCTCTTGTGTATCGAATTCCTGGATTTTCAACAGTTCCTCAGAAATTTTCTAGTATATTTGCGAATTTACGCCGAATGTAGTGCAGAGTATTCTGCTGTTGGGTTCTAGGAGATTAAATATTTCGCTAAATTGCATTCAGAGTAATGCCTATACTCCATCAGATCCATCAGATCTGTGCATCAGCCTTGATTTATACAACCTTAGGAGCAAGTGGTGTCACTTAGCAAGTCTTTCTAAAAGTCCTCCTTTCCTAAAGTGGTGTGAAAGGCATTATAGGTAAGACAAACCAAAACTCTCGCATCATTCAACCACTAGTTACGCTACCTAGCAACCTAGCCGCTGCAAGGAAAATCTGAGTTCAGGTAGCATTAGCAAAATGGGAAGAAAGTAACATATAGATACTCGTTTCCTGGAAATAAAGAAAGTGGGATTTACTCTTGAAGTGAAAGCATGACTTCAGAAAAGCAGATTTCCTTGCCACTCTTGTAGTCTGATGGTTCTTGTAGATTTACACGGGCCACAGCTTCATACTCTTGTGTACACAAATCTAATATTTACATTTCTTCTAAATACTATCCGCTCGTTAGTATTGAAGTTTTCCTCTACAAGTCCTTGTGTTTACCTGTTATAGTCTGTTTCGGAAACAAAGCGAAGCTCTATGTTTGATGTAGCGCTAAACTGGTAATCTGTTGACGTTGAACGGGCAACGTTTAAGTCGTAATCCAAGAAAATCATAGAAGCTGTGCTTTCTGAAGTTTCCACAACTCCTAAGATGTTACCAGGGGGGTTTAAATCCAAGCTTCTTAAATTCTACACAAGAGCATTACAATATAAGCTGAAGCTTAAAAACTCTCCTGCACATTCAAAGACAACAGAATCTAAAAGTTTTCCCCGGTTTAAACAGAGAGAAAAGCATTCAAAGGACTGAGGTAATTTTCGTTTGATAAACAAAATAATATGCTAAATAAAGGTAAGCGAGTGGATTTCGTGATGCTGTTACGGATAGAGTTACTCAAATCAGTTTCTTTTGCAAAGTGATTTCAGAATTATTCAACAGAGGGATACACTATTAACGAGCAAACAGTCTGGCTGATCTGATGATAGCTTTACTAAAGAGAAAATCTCAGTTCATTCCTAGACAACTGCAATATACGACCGATACCCGGGTAGTGCCAAGGGCAGATTTGTGATAGCATCAATTTGAGCCGAAGGTTGAACGTAGATAACAATTTTGCCAACAAGCAACGGTGAAAGTATACAACAAACTAAAGCAAGCGAGGACAGCTTGCTGTATCAGATGGGAGAAAGCAGAGTGAAAGTCTTAAAGTTGGCTATTGAATTCATTTTCTTTAGCTCCCGGTATAAGTTTTGCAATTTCCTAGCCACCCATCTTATCAATTCATCCGAGCATGAAAAGTAAGATGGCTTTGCGTAGGACCAGTACTGCCTTTTAAGGCTCCATTCGATATACTACAGCTGGTAAAACTGGTGTACATCTGTGATACTTTCCCTCCTAGTGCACAACTAAAGAGAAAGTTTATCCGCTGATTGAGTCAGTCACAGCTGAAGAGTCCCGGTGGATGAGATTTTTTCAACTAGATCTACATATTCAAGTTAACTACATATCCCCGGATATCGTTTTCCCGTAGTTTCAACCACCCGTCCGCCTGACTGCCTCTCTACTACTATGCCATCTCACGCGTTATCCATACCTGCTTATCACGAAACAGCTTTCTCCTCCAGGTTTAGCGTATCAAATCTTAAATTTCCTTCGGCGAAATTACATATTTTCTCAATTTTATTTTTTACAATAGGCTTCACATGATCCTGATCGCTTCCAATTTAGAATACCCGGAGAAGATACTATGGATGAAACCCCCGGCAGAAGCAGGACGTAAGAGAAAGACTACCGAGACCGGAGACAGACAGGCTTAGAAAGAACCAATTTCAGAAGAGGGAGGAACATCACCGGTGATATGATACCCAGTAGAGATATAAAGGAAAAAGATATCATCATCATGATACTGTAAGATCCCGCGATTATGTAAACAGAGAAAGCTCGTAAACCTGAAACCGGGAGGAAGCGGAGAAAATAAGGCCCAAGCTACTACTACTTTTTTCCGCTCCTGGCAACTATATAATGTACCCGAGCGGGTAAGTCAGGTGGAGGAAAGTTTAGGAAGACCCCAAGCGGGTAAAACTAGATTTTAGTAAACCTATTTTTATTACTATATTAAATATCAATCTGTTTTCCAATCTCCTTATCATCATTTCTCTTCCTCTGCAAATAAGCAATATACCTTTCCCGCCCCACATGTTGTTATCCCGTTATAGCTTTGCCCGGGACGCACCTTACTCAATTCTTCCGAGAAAACTACAGAATCCCCGCTTAAAATCAACCAAGCGGGAAATATCGAATTACAATTTACGCTTCCCTGTCTCCGCTCCTAAAGTCTATTGCTTCAATTCCCCACTACCGCCACTGTTTATAATTCACAAGTGAATTTAATCTCCCGGATTCTTTTACTCAGCTGCGTCTCTTACGACCAAATCAAAATAATAAGGTATAGGCATCCAGCCACCTTACATACGATACATGTTGAAGCGGAACCCTAGCACTAGTAGAACTAAACGAAATTCCCGGGTAAGTGGGTAAAAATAATAAGCGGAACAAAATACGACGGGCCTTAACGCTTGATAAAAACTAAATATTCAAGGCTAACTGTGGCAAAAATATGAAACCGATAGACTCTAGATTTAAAATCCTATAACGAATCTATAGCATCCTGGCCATTTGAAGGAGACTGAGATTGGAAAAAAGTGTTACCGAAGCAGGAACAGGTATAAGCTGTGAATACCCGGATTCCGTGCTAAAAACCTACAAAAGAGACAACTTTTGCGAGAAAAGTTCGTGACAGGAGCGAATAAAGCTTACAGAAAACTTTTATTTATGCTGTGTATTTGAACGATTACTTATTTCCGGAAGACGTATCAATACTTTCTCCAAATGCATGTCAAAAGAGAGGAAAAACGGGTAAAAGGTATGGAATAATGGAATCGATTAAGACATGTATGCTCAAGTGTAGAAGAGGACAGATGTGTTGGAATATACTTCTTCAAGATTCCCAACGGGGCACTCTCAAGGCGTTACTTGACGGGAATTCTCATTTTCTCGACAAAGAACAGTCGGAATGCACAGCTGTGAAATTGCCATCGTGAGGAAGCTATACTTTCCGCAAATGTTTTATTCCGATGCCTCTCCTTCGATGGAAACAATGGCAGAGTGACCTCCGTGTTCTTAATCAGAACTAAAGGAATGGAACCCATAAACATGAAGAGAACTAAAACTTATGGAAGAAACAATAAGAAAAGGTCTCTATGTATTCTACTAGGGAAAACTACTCCGATTCGGATGAAACTAGAAGTTTCCGAAATAAGTGTACATCAATCACTTGCTCAAAGTATTCTCTCTGCTAGGGATAATAAATTACAGTTAATAATTTCATCCCCGAAGGAGATCCAGAAGCGCCCCCTGGCGAGCTTCTAGATGAAGCTATACAAGATATACGTATCAGCGGGGAAGAGAAAGTAATTGCTGTAATTCAGCTTCTTAATTTGAAAAGTTTGCATTCTTCCCGGAGAGAAGAGTGACAAACTGCGGGGCAGCTTTCCAATATAATTCTCGCCTCTGCTGGACATATTTGCATGTAAACTAGCGGAAAAGCCTAAAATACTTGCAGACAATCGTAAATTTTCGACCGACATTAACTAACGACGACAAGTTAATACTGGAAGTTCATGATCGTCTTCAATCGATTGGTTCTACCAACGAGGTGAGGATAGAATGGATTCCGGGACACGAAGGTCATGCTGGAAATGAGCTGGCCGATAAACTGGCCAAGGCAGGATGTAAAAAACCCTGCATTGGCCCAAAACCCATGCTGCCATTGCCAGAATCCTCTGTCACCAGAGGTATATGGCGGTGCATGACTTCAAGCTGGGCAAAACAGTGGCGAATACGTCCTGGTTGCCAGCAGACAAAGCTGTGGATTCCCGCAGAGAACATTAAACGAAGCAACTCTCGTGTCAGGAAACTGACCAGGAGTCAACTTCGGACGTTAACAGGGTTGGTGACTGGTCACATAACCTTGAATAAACATGCTTACAATCTGGAACTGACAACCAGTCCGAATTGTGAGTGTGGGTTAGAGGAAAGTGCAGTTCATGTTATTGCTGACTGTGCGATCCACGCTTTGGTCAGGTTACTCTACCTTGGTGAGGTGAGACTTGATCATAGCAGACTAAAAGATCTGGACCATAAACGCGTGTTGTCTTTCTTCATGGCAACAGGCTTAATGGAACGGATTAACAGAAAGACTGGTGCGTAAGCATCGTTGCAAATTGAGGGTAGTCCGCAATTAGCCTATCAGTGGCTACGTCGGCGCTCGTTGCTAGTCAACGGGCACCTCCTTTACAATACAATACAATACAAAAATACTTGCAGACAATCGTAAATTTTCGACCGACATTTAAAATATTTCAGAGTGGTAGATATAACCCTAACGTTAGCATTAACGCGAGTCTTACGCCAAGACACTTACGTTTACGCTGCTTTTGTATTTCTAAACACATGCATCTATTCACTCCCCATCTTTTGGCAAGGATATCTAATCGTAAACTTAATTAAAACAATACGGGTGATAATTTTAGAAACTTACTTGATTGCCAGAGGGCGTGAGGCTTGACGTCGTAGTTGTAGAAGCCACACTTAGAGAATTACTGTAACTGGTAGAAGAGGGAATAATAATAGTAGAATTGGTGGTAGAAGTTGGTCCATAGTTATTAGCCCGATTTTGCTGCTCTTGTTGTTGTAGCTGGAGAGAATTATTTTCCTTCCCGCTATGACTAGTGACGTTGCTACTGGGGCTGGGGTACTGTCCTGGGTTGATGTTGTTACCCGGGAGGTTACTACTGGTGTTAACTACCAGGCCATTATTATTATTGGTGCTGCTGCTGGAGGAGCTAGGAGTCATGGTGGTGGTGATGATACTTTTCCCGCTGCTCTTATTACCGCTCTTCCCCGTCCTGGAGGAGGAGTGTATTAGTATTCCAGAATTATTATGACCCGGTCCGGAGCCATTAGACGTGCTGTTAGCGGTAGTAAAATTATTCCCCCCGGAGTTGCTCCCCGTATTGCTGCTGCTGCTGCTGATCGGGGTAGCGGATGGAGAATTTGATTGCTGATCCTGCTGGGGAGAAGGAGTTAGTGACCCCTGGTGATGGGATAATAATAATGACGGGGCAGAGTGTTGTTGGTGCTGGAGAAGTGAATGATTAAGATGAGCACCACTCTTGGCGTTAACCTGATTTTGACTTTTTACGTGTTGGAGGGCATGATTGTTGCTGCTGTTGTTATTCCCGTAATGATGATATTGATTCCCCATGTTTAATTGCTGATTAGATTTATTTGATCCTTGTAGAGTATGGGAGGCGGGAAGGGACTGATGCTGGTTTTGCTGGTCATCTTCCCCTTGATTATTCTGCCAATTATTCCTTTCTTGTTGTTGGTAATTTTGGCTGTTACCCGTGTCAAGGTGATGATATGAATATTGTTGATGATTCTGTCCAGGAGGCGGATCAAGCTGGATGATTTGCATTTGTTGCATGCTTTTCTCAAAATTATCACGTTCATTCTTGCTCCCGAAGGGTGCAAACAATTTTGTATTATAAGGCAACGTTTGATATTTCGGATCATTCTTTGAAGGTAGCGCCACAAAGTCATCCGCACTTTCCTGCAATTAAAATAATTCAAACGAGATTATTAGTCATAATTTCGCAATTTTATTTTCCATTTGACTTCTGTTAGTTTTCATTGATTTTTTGAACTTAAAACTCCAGTGATTGCGAAAATTCATCTTTGATTTGCAGTGGTTCAAAGTTGCATGTAATTGGCAATTTTCTGCAAACCAAGAAATTATCCTTGAATACACTCTAAAGGTCACATCGCATGTGACGGTAATACACAATACAAGTGCATCCTCCCTGACGTAAAGTGAGGCTGAGCTGCTGTAAGTGAAATGATGAAAAACTAAAGCTCCTTTGGGTGCAATAATAACTCGGAAACAAGATTTCGGTTAAAGCAGGTTGCGGTCGAATCAGCTTACAAAAGGATTCTCGTATCTGACTCGTCCAGGAGCAGAAGAAATCAGCTTATTTCGTGCAATTTTCGAGACTGTAGCTTGTAGGTCAGGTATAAAAGGACGGAATGAAACAGACGAGGGAAGAAGAAGAGAAGACGTACTAACTCAAAGAAGACAGAAGAGATAGAAGCTACATTCCTAGGGTTGGCCGTAATTGGTTAGCTACAAGACGGACTGGAAGATGCAATCAAAAGAAAATTGGTTTCGCGAGCAGAGGACAAGGTTTATGGAACCGCGAATCTTGGGTGAAAGAAGACAAGGAAGCTATAGCGAATTGGAGAACCGGCGAAACAGAGAAAAATAGAATAGAATTCATAGAAATAGAGAAGAAGATTTATAGTAGAGAGACGTGCGGATTATGATGAATCACCTATCTTCAAGACTTTGTCTTCACTTTTACAAGCCGGGCATATCAATCTTGATTAACCGAAGCTGGTAACTGCAAACTGAGGGATTGGTGGGTAAATGTGTGGGTGAAATCGAGAGACTGCGTCACTAAATTCGGTTACTAAAGTTTGCTAGATGTTAACGCCGGTTGGGTATTTTATGCGACTTTCTAAACCTCACTGTCATCAGATTGTTTTGAAGACGCACAAGGATCCGAAAATTAAATTAATTCCGTCTTGCTATTACGTTTCAATGTATCTGAATAAATAAATTGTAGAAAAATGCAGAAATCTAACACTAAAGTCTAGGAGTTTTTTCATCTATCGCTTCTACAAAATCATTTCATGATTTCCTCCGGTGCTTCCAATCTTCCAAAAAAAATAATTATCCTCTTGACCTTTATTCGATCGCCAGTAGCTAGAAAACACAATTCAATTTTTCCTAGAGTATTAAAACGGCACACGCCAATCCTACAGCTCCAGCCCGAAGCCTTACAGAGTTTAAAAAAACTTTAGCAACAAAACTTCCCAACATTATTCTTCTCCACGAGATCCTACAGAAGATATTCGCAAAACCCGCAATCATCCTGTCCAAAAGGTGCAAATTAACTTATTGTTCCTTGTCTGCTAAGCACAAAGCCGTCAAGAAGATATTGTAAAGACGTTTGTCAAACTCACTCCTCCCACGCACAATTCTTCCATATTCGGTCAAATCCTCATTCGTCACTCCGTAATAAGGAGTAGATGTATGAGAAAGCACCCATTAAATCCAATAAGTTACCAAGGAAGAAGCCATGAAGAAACTATATCATTATTCTTGAAACTCTATGGGGAACTAGTAAAAGTGTTGTGAAAGTTGTCTCTCATCTTCTCCCTCTCCTCAATTCTTCTTCGCCTTCTTCTTCTTCTCACAGCGAGTTGAACTGTAATTGTCATCATTTTCGTCATGATTCCTCCTCTAAATTTGCAGAAACTAATCATCTTCCTAAAACTAAACTAATCTAAATGGCTTCCATAAACTTTATCGAGCTCATAAACTCTGCCATTTCATTATTAATATCCGTACTTTTGATATGCTTGCAAGAAATTCTAGGACTAGAGACTCTTGTCCACAGTCTGTCCTCCAAATATGCTCTTCTGTAACTTTTCCTTGAAGCTGGTGCACTCTCTGTGAATTCAACCAAGCCAAGGACACACTCAAATGCACAACATGTTTAAAAGGACATTATAATCAATGACTGGAAATAATTACGCTCTTTCTCAGCCTTAGCTCGTGCTTTGCGACACTTTTAAAACTTTTCTCCTTAAATGTGACGCTCGTATTTTCCTTCTTATTATCACGCATCAAACTTCAACTCACCGCCCAGCAGCGTCTTTTCCGTTTGGTATTTTCTCTTAGTACTTTGCTTATGCATTCTCTCCTAAACGTCAGAGCATGTTCAATAGTTTCTATTATACTGTTTGGGCTTATCTAAAGAGAATCAAAAAGGCTGTGCTAAAACACGACACACCACGAAAATGTGCTAAAAGTTACACGCTCTCTGAAATGCTGCAACGCTTCCAATTTTCTCACCATCAACAACGCATTATCATCCTCTTCTTTCATCCTTCAATTCTTTCGTCCTACATCATAATCATAATCGTATGGACATGATACGCCCCAGAAGTCCACTGTATTGTTAAGTTACCAATGGAGGAAAAAGCTTCTGCCTTAAATTATATCGCTCATCTTTTCACTCTTCTTCACGCACTGCTTCCCCTTTTCGCCTTCATCTGCTATTCAATCTTCAAGAGGTGCTCCTTGGTTCTAATTAAAAAAGTATAATAAGAAAGCTGTGAATCGTCTACTTCTGTTATTGCTGCAGTCCGTACACTTTGTGTTGGCTCTACAGTTGCTGCTCCACGGCTGGGCACTTAAGGTACTTTAATAATTGCGAATATTCCAGTTTATGAAATTATTCGCACTCAACAAAAAAATTACATGACATAATTAGGGCAGGAAGAGAATTTTTAATAATCAGTGTGTTTTGCAAAACGAGAATTTTGGATTTAAATCCTATACGGATACACCTTGACTAATCATGAATGGTTTTGGTAGGAGGCAAAAACGATTTCAATTATCAAATTCCTTGTCTTCCTCAATTCAGGCTTCCCCATTTTCTCCATCTTTTACTTCTTTTCCCGTTCTAAACTAGTGCAATTCAATGCAGAAGCTGCTACAACTTTGGTAGAGGTTGACTGTAACTAGCGTGATTTAAGGTGAAATTCAACTTATCTCAATTTGCCTCCATACTGAGAACAGCGGGATGGATGGAAGGAAGACGTGTGGGGGAAGAACCTGCATTGCATGCATGTATGCCTAAACCAGGGGTTTTACGAGACCTCCCTGATCCTGTTTTTCCACTCCTCTTTTCACTAAAAACGTCAATGAGTGTCAAAGTCGTGCTGATTATCCTGCAGGGAGGCGCCAGCAAAGTAAAGCTTCTGTCAAGTTTTTTCTTGAAATTGATACACTTTTATCTAAGCGAAAGCTTTACTTCAACTCCGCCGGCACGCGGTGCAAGTAACGCAAGTTTCTAATTTCATTCTAACAGGTCGTATTAATGGCGAATTAATTCAAATTATAATTTAAGAGTAGCATTTGTTTTTCGCGCGTATGCAGTAATTCCACACAAAACTTAACTGAATTTGAATTTGAATTTGAATTTTTGAATTTAAATTTGAATTTTTGAATTTAAATTTGAATTTTTGAATTTGAATTTGAATTTTTGAATTTGAATTTTTGAATTTAAATTTTTGAATTTGAATTTTTGAATTCGAATTTTTGAATTCGAATTTTTGAATTTGAATTTTTGAATTTGAATTTTTGAATTTGAATTTTTGAACTTGAATTTTTGAATTTGAATTTGAATTTGAATTTTTGAACTTGAATTTTTGAATTTGAATTTTTGAATTTGAATTTTTGAATTTGAATTTTTAAAGTTGACTTTTTGAATTTGAGTTTTTAAGTTTTATGATTTCCTATTCAAAACAGGGGATAAAAAATTCCTTATTTTAGCAGTTCAACAAATATATTCTCCGCCACTACTCTCTTCTCTAAATGTAACGAAATGATATTTCCTTTAAGGATTGAACAACAATAACCGTTAAGCAATTAGTCTAAAATAGCTCCTAAATTCACCAACCCTAGCACACTGCTTGCTGCCCATTGCCTATCCAGACTCTTGGATTACCAAGAGTTGAAGCGCCTCATTGTGCTGTCGTGTGTAAAATTCAAAGTCTCAAGGTTAATACGCAAGTAGCAAAACATAACATTGGCCAAAAGGGAGGGAGAGGACGTAAAAATCTCAAGAAAAATGCATGTACACATCAACTACATTAACAGCGTAGGAACAAGATGGATGCAAGTTCTAATTATACTAATCTGCCTCACACATCTTGTTCCCTCTAAAATATATACGTATCTCATCATCATCCATCTTAAGCGTCCTCCTTGTTTATGTTACGGGTAATTGAGGTGTGTGTGTGGTGGTTTGCAAATATGCAGGCCAATGGAACAATAAATAACAACATAACCTCTTCCTCCTTCCTTGTGCTGCAATGCAATGTGATCATTACTTGAATTACAATTCAAGTTTGTTATTAAACACACCACTCTTGCTATTTGTTTGTTTGCCCATTAATCCACACGAGCGAGTATTAGTACCAGTTTCAATCTTCCCACACCCCAATATCCAAACACCGAATATCCCATGTCACACAGTTCAACTCTACAGTGCTCAAGTCCCTCCTTTATTAGCACAAGGAATGATCCCTTATCCAAATGACAACAAGACGTGATTAGCTAAACCTATTTAAGAGAAACTGTACTCTCTCAGTGTTAGAAATGCAGTCCCTACCCGGAACTGCTCTCTACTAAATGGATGGGCTATTCTATATAAATGAGAAGACGTGTGGTTAGGATAATAATAGCTGCTTTAATTATTAATCCTCTTTTTCTCCCTTTAACTTTCCTATAAACGTAACCTTAAATGTAGATTAACTAGGATTAAACACTCTTTTCCCTTTACAATTTTCCTGCTTGTCTTTACACACCACGCTCTGAAACCCGACTCTCCGAATCCACACACAATATATATAATCCTCATGGAGTTTTTCCTCCTCCCTCAAAGCACAACACACATGTACATACTCAGCACACCGTAATTTCTACCAATCTCCTTCCAAAACCTACATCCTTCTCATGTGCTGCCATCTAATTTCCAACACTCAGGTATCACAAGCTATTCAAGTCAGGACCGGATTCAATTATTGCAAATACGGTGACAATCATAAAACCAGATCCGTGTCTTTGCACAGTGGGGAAGGGTGCAATACTTGATTGAGATTATAGAGGAAGAGGATGATGAAGAATAAGATGGAAAACTAAGAACGCAATTATTCCGCAATTCATAAACAAGACTTGCTACAAGTTTATTTGGTCGGTGGTTCTGTCTGCCTGATCAAAGAAATCAAGCCGGTACATACATGTTTACATGAGGATCAAGCGCAGGGGATCAACTTTAAGGCCAACCCATACAAACTACGACAACAAGTTCAAAAGCCAGTTGGGTAAGTTGTAAAGTAAAGGAATAGATTGTTCTGAGGCTATTGGACATTGAAAGAGACATTGGGGTAAAATTGAAGGAAAAGTAACAGCTCTGTCGTTGGCACATTTGGAGCTGACATTGACATACAGGTTTCTCGAGAATCTAAAGAGAGAAAAATAAGTTTGCTCCATCATGACAAGGAAGAAGTTGTTAAAAGAGAAGAAAAAGAAACTGTATCCGATACGTTAAATGATAAGAAATTCCATCAACTTTAACAAGACTACCTATTATAGAGCCAACTGACTTCTTTGTTCACTTCTTTTATACCAAGTTAAGCCATATATACTAGTTTCAGCATGATGCTGTATGATCAACACCGGACACATGCTAGCTTGGTTTCATCAGTAAGTTCCACTTACTTGTTCCTAGGCTTAACCGGCTCTGTACACATTAAACTCTCAGTCATTAACTGCGATTCCAATTTAAGAAATATCAGCGCTGAAAAGTAGATGAACCAGAGAAGAAAATGTAATTCATGTTACGGTATTGGCCAATGACCAATAGAAGATATTAAATTCAATAAAATCATAATTATTTTCTCCGGAATTCTTTTTCTAGTAGCACTTTCAATTAAACACGAGCAATTTTTGGCAAGAAATAAACGTTTTTTTTGGCTCAGGTTTAATTGATTTCCGTGGCCTAGTAACCCATTATATTTTGAGCTGATGGAGTAGTGGAGTTTCAATTTTAAAAAGAAAAATAACTCTATTGATTTAACTGTCGGTATGAGAAGCTGAGCGGTTACAAAAAGGTACGTAACATACTTTGTAACGACGATAGACCAAAGTAACATAAAAGAATATCACATTTGACAAACTTTGACTGATATCTGCAATCACCAGTCTCAACGCCGATTAAAAATAAAATCCATCAAGTCTAGTACGCTCTACTTCCAGATGCTTAACAAATGCTGAAGTACCCAATTGATAATCTGGTGATTAGTTTCATTGAGGGAAGTCTAATTGTTTGACGACAAAACTAAATCTCTCGGAAGCACATATATTCTTTCTGCTAAGAGAAACCATAATACATTTGAAGATTAAGCAATCAGAAAGCTTTATAAATTAAAGAGATGATGAAGGATGAGCGATGAAGATTAGAGCAAGAAAAAACGAGATTAAAATTGAAAGGGAATAGAAAGAGAGAACAGGCAGACATGGAATTATTCGAGTTTAGTGCACATTTTTTCGAATGAAATCATCATCCACACTTGCTTGCTTGACGCTACTGTTACACTTGCTATAAAATATTTCACACAAAAAACTAAATTACAAATTTATCCCAGATTATCTGCTCATATAATTTTTTGAGATGCACGTGTCTTTGTTTGTGCATACGCGTGCCAGGCCTGGATTGACTACACTTTTCCTTATCTATTCCTTGACCTGCTATCTTCATCAGTTCTTCTGTACTTCAGTGATAGGAACGAGAAAGAGAACCAGACCAAACCAGGAGCGCCTACAATAGTTGGGAAAAAAATGGTCGACCAAATGGGAGAAATCTTGCAAGTAAAGGCGAAGAAGCTTCCGCAGGATTTGCGCTTCTACAGTTGCTATTGCTCCATGGTGCAATCAGAGGGAATCAGAACTCAGAACAGCTTTTGCTTTTGTGCCTCATTTCTTAAGGAACGGAAAATACTGTAGTGGGAAGCTGTGTAGTGACAGCGGTTAGCTGGGAAGGTGTTTTGTGTTCACAAATTGTGAATTAGAGAAGATGTGTGGTAAAAGCGATTAGATGGTGTGTTGAGAAAAAATTCCAATCAACCATGTGATCAAATCTTCTCTCTGCTTCACCAGTAGTAGCCACTGGGATCGAAACTCTCATGTTCAATTCAGTGAGGCAAAGTTAAAGCTTGAAGCAGTAACTTCAATACTGCCAGTGGTCAGTTTGGTAAACTTGCGGGGATGTTGTTGACGTAAATGCATGGCAGGTTTATGGTAAAAAATAAGCTACTTTTACTTGGAAATTCTTGAACGATTAAAGCTTATAAGCTTTGCGTTCTTGAAATCACGTAGCCCAAAAGATAGTCACAATAAATTCGATTTGGTATCCACCGGGAAGCAAAGTTAGCGTGATTCATCTATGGAAGTTAAGTAAGTACGTGCTTCAAAACAGAGTAGACAACTGTTATGTCGTTATTTAAAACAATATCATTCTAAAATAGATATGTGATTATTAAGAGAAGCACAACGCCTAACGGGCTGCTTCCAGAATGTTTAAATCCACAACAAAGTTGTTGACAGGTTTTGATAGATTTCAACGCCGAGTTGAAAAGTAACAAAACACACATTAACCCTATGTGACAGCAGATTACGTTCTACCTAGTTCGCATCAAATGAACAATTCATTGAGCATCACAACGTCATGGGATGAAGTGCGAATCATAACAAAAAGCTATTCTAAAATCTATTAAAAACTACTACAATCCTTGACTAAAATTTCCGGGTTTACTTTACCCGATATTTAAGTATGCGGCAATATCCTCAAGTTCAGGGTCAAACTTCACTAATAACTTCCTGAAAGATAAAATAAGGTACTAAAAAGGTATTTAAATCACTCACCTGATGTTTAAGTGTGACGGCTAATTGATGATTGAGTAGCCTTTTCCGGTGGAGGCGTTCCTGGAGTTCGGCGATCCTTCGGTCGACCCTCATCATTTCGTCCTGGCGTTGTGACAGGGCAGCTCTTTGCGCTGCGACCCTGGTTGCTTGAGCTTCACGTAACTTTTGCCGGTACTGTGGAATACAAAAAACAAACACTTGGTCAGCCTTAACCTTTTACTTCACCAAGGACCTAGTCAGAACTGAAGGTTTGAGCTGCTTTCAAACAGAGGCTGCAGCGTATTACAGTCCTACTGCTGCTCCTGCTTCTGTTGTTATGATTGTACAATAAAAATAATCCTCACTTGTTCCAACTTAAAACTTAACTAACCACACTACTGGTCTACTTTCCTAATATTTGCTGTGCAGTGTAGTGTAAGCGTGGCATGTGAGGGAGATTTTTCTTTCTTACGAAGCTCCCAAAACATTTATCCCTTCTCGTCATTATCAACAGCCACCTTCTCCTCTCCTCCCGCTTAAGTATCATTATTATCAGCTTCCACATCCTCTTCTTCCTTCCTCCTCTCTTAAGCACGTCTTAACTTGAGAATCAACCTTCACCCAGTCTCTCCCCAGTTCAGCTAGCAGATTAGCAGGTCCTGTAGTCTCCCAAAATCCCTTGAAGCGTTGAAGCGCTTCGCTAGGCTCAAGCGTCAGCGTCGCTTTAAGTCAGTAGGTGCAAGCGCAAGGAGATTCCTCCTACCTACGCTTCACGCTTCGCAGAAGACACCCAGCGCTCATCCCACACGAGATGCGACGCTGACTGAGTCAAGATCAAGATCACATGCATGTGTATTTCCAACACAGCATGCCGGTCCGTATTAAATCCCGAATCGCTCTTCATCAGTTTCCCTCCCCTTCCTCTTAACGCTCTCGTCACATTAAATGCTCTTGAACTTGAACGCTGCGCTGGTAGAGACTACAATAGCGCTGTAATATCCTCTGTCCGGCCATGGTCTGTATATGTATTCTGCATTACCTCCACCACTTCAATCCAAAACGGTTTACATAAATCAATCAATCCTCAACTATAACTGTCAATGTCATTCATCAAGATTCAAGATGATACAACTGACGACGGAAACTCTTCTGCTGTGCTCTTTCTCAGAAGACTCAAGCAGTCTGGGTGGGCGGTGTTTTCCGTAAATATTTACAGCAATAATTGTAATTGCATAGCTCTCTCCCGCCTCCACAGTTTAGAAGAGCTCCTTTTAAAATACCATGCCAAAGTTTTGATTGGTCAGCTTAAATTAATGCTGTTAAGCGATTCTAGGGAAATGCATTATTCCATAAGTAGATACTAGCGCCATCTGAGAGGCCTACATACTTGGTTTAAAAACTACTGCAGACGTCGTATGCGAACAGTTTTTCGCGATTAAAAATCGCGATATTTCTTCCTCAAAACGAACATTCCATCAGCTTCTTTGCTATCTCTACGTTAAGTTTTCTAACACGTGCAGCTACATACGCATAAATCACAAATATTTCGGAAACCAAGCCCACACGGACAGCACTTTTAGCTGCACTTTTAGCTGACTAAGCTTATTGTGTCAAGGAATAAGATTGAGGCAACGATAGCAAGTTGTCTACGTTTGGGCGTACATTTACTTTCCCACAAAAGTGAAGCTAACATAAAGCCTAGAAACGCAGCGGCAACGAATTCACCCACCCCATACTTGCCGAGCACAACAACTGAAAAGTGGGTGTGGGAGATGATCTGGAAAATCATGCAGGGAAAAATTAAGAGGCGTTTTGTTTATGGTACCCCTATAACTTGTGCCATATTCTTTGCCAAATGCCTCCATATGTTTACTTTTTCCCAGATCCTAATGGAGGACTAGGTGTTCTGAAACATGTGCTATTTACTTCTTTCCCTTTATCCTACACCGTATCATCACGTTTTGTTGCGGTCTACTACTTTGTTGCTGGTAATTCGCAACAACTCCCTGAAAACGCAACATTTTCACCATAATAAGTACGAGCTTTCATCTTTTATTCCTCTCATTTTCTATATTATTCCTACTTATCCTTCCTCTCTCAATGCCTGTTTTCATGCAATTATTTTTTTCCTTCTTCACCACGTGTAATGTGGTATGCTGGTTGCGTTCCCATATGATTTCCCCGTGTATTTCGCTCTTTAACGACAAGTAACCAGCCACGCATACACCACTAACACACAAACATAAACACACAACACGCACACAAGGGCTTTTCTACGCTTCACACAAATTTTCATTTTCAAACCTTTTTATTTAGGCACACGCCGAACTTTATCGCTTCATTATTCTCATATCCCTTCCATACAATATCCTCCCCCGAGCGGGTCTTGTGCAAACCTCTACCTATTCGGTGCCCTACAGCCCGTTGCGCATTTGGGCATTCAGGTCCTCCCATTGTGTATAATACTTTCCATGGTTTCACTCACGCTATAATGTAAGTTTCGTCTGCTAAAACTACAGCCAACCTAAATGCCAGGTTTGGCTTTGTGCCAAATTAATTCTCTCCATGATGTGATGTGTGATTCCATGCAAAGTGAAAATTTCAGAGCCTCCAAGCTAGCTTTGATCACGTTATTTGTGCACAATACCCGGGTTTTTCCTTTCTTGTGCGGATGCCGGAAGCAAGATTGAAAGGTTGCAGAAGGGAGGAAATTCTCTGTGGCTTTTTGTTTTCGTGCTGTCATTTTGCGTGTGTGTGCTTGTATTGTCCTCGTCGTAATTTACGAAATGTTATAGAGAATATAAAGCTGGTGGTCATAATTCCATAGACTGATAGTGCTTTTAGAGCTAGGATATAATGTCGCTTCTACGCAGGCATATCTCCCTGAAACAACGTTGCTGTATCAACTCAACTTTAGTGGTTACGGTTATATCGTATGTATATATATTTAAGTACAGCTCAAAAGCCAAACATGTACGAAATTATACTTGAAAATAATGTATGAAATATTCATAGCACACAACAACAAAGGTTTCTTATTAGTATTGTTTATGTCATGAATATATGCCTGCTTCTCGACTCCAGCCTTGAACCCAATTACAGATGCTTCTATAAGATGATGCTAAACTTGAACAAGAACTGTGCACTTCTTCCTCCCAAAAATCTAAACCAAAATATGGAATAGGGTAGGCGAGATATAACGATAAGAGAGCACACACTTCCGATGGTAGTTGGCTGCATTTTGCCCGCTTGACACCATGTAAAAAAACCCCCAAAGATGGCTTGCGGCATAGAAGGGATAAGTTACAAGAGTCAAAAATAAAATTATGATTATATGCTCCTTTCCCGCTCTACTTTTACGCACACCGGCACACCACATTCATCCAAGATTCTAACGGGCAATTTACTCCAAGATAGGCTTTAAAAACCCAACGACCTCACGCACGCATCGTAACCTGGAAGGAACACGCTCTTCATCTTGACTTTTTGAATTAACCTCCTTCCTTGTGACCAGAAACTTCCGCCAAACCAAATGGCTGCCAAAAAGATGCTCTAATTCATGAAAAGTGCGCTGTATTTCATAGCTGTCAACCTCAATTTCATACAGTGCGCAACTTGTCTCGGACAAGTAAATATATGCTACTCCCTCTTAGCCTAAAGTATCAACTGGGGACGTTATTTTGCGCACATAATATCAAATTTTTCAAGCGGAACTGCACGTTTTGTTATGCAAAACCGTAACAATTTTACGAGTATTTAAAACACAGATTTAAAGTGTCGTCAATTTTAACGTTAACTTTCATAAATATTGGAGCTAATAACCCGTCCTTCTATATTTTAAAATCATACATAATCCTTCTCGTACTTTTGGTCAGAATAAACTTTTCCAGACGCAGACCGCAGCTAACAAAACTTTTTAAGATTTCGCAGACCCGCGATTTTGTTTAAAAAACCTGATTTTCTGTATGAACTTTGCTTGGAAAGATTTCTTTTAAAAAATTCTAGAAACTCCTACACAGTGAGAAGCGACGTGTATGTTATTGGACTAAGAATTACGAAATATTCTCGAAGGTAACGTTAATAAACTAACTAAGCAGTAAACAAGGATGCAATAACCGGTTAATAAAAGTTTTCCATCATCGACTTCTGCCAACAAACATCCGTATGGTCCATAACTGTAAACAACCCCACTGAGATTTTGCTATCTCAGAAGCCGTCATTATAAAACCCAGGTGTGCAAACATTCGTGTTTGTTAAGGACAGAGGATGGATGGGTAGAGTCCCTTCAGAAGTGTGATTACATGGTCTTTGTTCCAGCTGAAACCGGAAGGCTCCCGGCTTTCTCCGGACTAAATTGACTCTAATAACCCGGTAAAAGTAGTAAACTGGATAAACATGCTTTTGGCTAGCACGGACATAGTCTAGGACAGTAAATAGAGAAGAAAAAGAATTTCCAATTTTCCCTCACCCCTCCAGGCTGTAAAACTCTTCTTGGTTCCGTTTATATACTCCTCTTCCAAAGCTTCTGTATTAACATCCCGACCCCACCTCTATCCAAGATACATCACGATAGAGCAAGACTATCAATTCTTCAAGAGAAATGCTCAGGTCTGGAAATACATTGAGCTTTCTATCCCAAACTAAATCTGTATGTACACAGAGGCATGCACGAAAAACGAAGAAGGAAAATATCTCCACACGTTGAACATACGTGGAGAAAGTCGAATACTTTCTCTACATATTTAAGCTCATCCTAGAGGGAGTATTGTATCTCTTACAGGATTACTCTCAATGTCTCAACGCGTATAAATAATCCGCTAAAGTTGCATATCAAGAGCACTCGAGCCTCTAGAATTTTCATTCTGTTTCCTTTGCTACATTTATTTCCGTACGATACTCGGGAGTAGTAGATCACGTTCATGTTTTTTGGAGCTGATCATTTTTTAAAAGTGCATACGTATGAATTTCGGTGACGGCAAACTGGAGAAATGAGTCTGAGCTTTTCTTCGGCCACGACGGAAATATTCGGGGTAAGTGGCCACTCTGCAATCTTCGAGGGGGATTTTGGTTGGGATGCTATGGCGCCAGAAGTGATTTGGAAATTTATAGCCTCCATCGCATTAAAAAGTATTTGACATGGAAAGTTTTCTGAAATAAGTGGAAAGCAATGTCTTCCAGAAAATTGACTGCTTCCCGAAAATCTTTCAGCCAGCAGGAAGTGATATACTAAGTAAGTAAAGTCGCTCCCGATTTCTCCAGTTCAATTTCTTAGAAACTATGACGGGATGGGCCCTGAAGAAAGTGGGTTGCTTAGCAACTCGCAAAAGGTATTAGCTATTAATCAATATTCTGATCGTAAATCATCCACCTTCATTCAATGGAAGAATCCGTTTGAATTTATATCATATCTACATCCTGAGCATACCTACACTCAATTGTCTCCACAGGCTGCCCAGTTGGTAGGTTACCGGCGAATCAAGTAAAACATTTAACGAATTTTTTAAACTTTGTTCGGCTGATCTTTCACCCTTCCTTATGCTGTGGTTAAAATGAACTCATAAAGTCTACTCAGCATCAAAGAACAAGTATGGTGCGGGTAAGAGCTGAAAACTACCCAACGAGCATTATAAGATACCGCCATCATTTGAGATAAGGTATTTTCACAAGAATTTAAAAGATTTTCAAAGAAATCTAGTGGAAAGTATTCAGAGAAGCTAATGTGGCGCTTGGAATATTTTTTTTTAAATTTCTCACCTACTCTCTTGCAAACAAAATCAGGCGTAGAAAAGCCGAGAAAACTTCAGATGAAGTGAATACTGTAGAGAAAAAATTAAATCTGCTTTCAACACGGCTGAAAATAAAAGTACAACGGGGGAAAGCTAATAATTCCGAAAACCTTCTTTCGCCTTTCTTCCTTCAGTTCTATCTAACATGCTAAGCAGCCCTGAAACCCTTAGGGAAGTATCTCGGCTTGATTCTCTGCTTAATTCAATTACACCCCTCTTCTGAATGATGAATCCAGTTCATTCCAGGAACCCGCATTTCCGCCGTCAAATTACGTAAAGGAAAACCCCCATACAGGAATGAAAGCGAGAGAATCATACCCTTGCGGGCGCTCAAATGGATTACTCACACTATTCCCCTTTACCTCATACACATTGACTGGGAGAGCGGAAGTAAATTTGATGATGTGAATGAATGAAGCATATGCCCAGTTGGAGAATAATGTGGGCTTTTTGGTTCCATCTCCATCCAAAGCTGGAGCCGCACATCACACTCCAAAACTGAGGTTTTACTAGTTTTACTAGTTTTACAGCAATATTCAACATTTTGGCATACATGGATGATCGTCAAAATCTCTAGCTTTTCCTGCTTCTCGTCTGGATCCACAATTTCGTAAATTACGCTCAGCTTCCAAAAATACGCTTAGTTGATTTGGAGCTTAGAAACGTATTTCAATACGGTTCCAATTCTAGATTCTAATCAATCCTGTCCTCCCACAAAAGTAGGAGGCAGAGAAAAGAGAGGAAGAGAAAGCAGGGATAATACAAGATGTAAGCCGCATACATCATTTTGGCAACAATTCAGTATCATAATCAAATAATTCCCTCTCCTACTCATACGCAGCTTACGGATGCCAATGAGAGCTTAAAATGTGGTGATGAAGAGCTTCCACTTCAACGAGTCTGTTGAGGGAATACCTCCAAAGAAAGCATGTGGAAGATAGATTCGTCTGCAGATACTATTGGAGAAAGCAGTGAAAGTGAGGATCCACACATGTCCCACCCAAGGTAAATATAAGGAGGTTGTAATCCGGAATAACATTGTATAAAAACAAGGATCACGACGAATACTCGGATAGTTATAGCACGAATAATGCTTAGTTCAGGATAATGCAGAAACTCAATTATGTGATACCTTCTTCACACTATGGAGAAAGCACAAAAATAATATTTTAGTGCATGCATGCCCGTAATGTTGGATAAAGTACAGGACAATTGCAAACACATGTAGGAGGCACATTCCATGCATGCGGGTACTAAAATGATGAAGACCTTTTGGAGTGAACCAGTAAACTTAAGGTTGACTTTCTAAGAGAAAGTTGAACCTGCATAAGTAACGTGGAATTTAGCACATGTATTTGTTCGAACATACCAAATTTACCGGTACTACTGCATCAATACAAACTCCAGCTTCGTCTGCAGTGAAACACAACGTGAGATAATTAGTCTTCGATTGAAGCCAAGCATAAACATCCTTTTGTAAAAACTTTCTCCACAGCTTAACAAGCAAACAGCTTCCTCGCTTTGAGAAATACAAATCAGCCTCGTATAACACCTGCTACATATGCGTCAACAAACTGAGCATCCAGCACCTGGACATATTAATCAGAGGAAAAAGCTACTTTTTGCCGACACAGCACATATACACTTTATTTTCGCTCCACCGCTCTGTTGAGCAAACCCTTTGAAGAGAAAGTTGCTTTTACCGGAGTATAAAAAGCTCCACCAGCACAGATTTCAAGAAAATAAGTTTGCTCAACCTTTGTAAGCCTGCAAAAGGACTGCTCCAGGGAGGTTTAGCCGAGGAGAAAGAATCGGTTCGTAATTTCCGGATATCTGCATAAAATCCTTGTATAATTTCCCATCGGAAATCAAATGAGTATGTGTTAAAATGAATTCTTTGAAAATTTCCTTTGCTTCTTCTTCTTTTCCGACTTGAATTTAACCAGCATTTATGCACAGCATTTTCAATTTTCCTTCTACAGATTCAATAGAAAGTATAGGCGGCACAGTTAAGCAGTCCGAATAATCCCTTTCTTATTTTCAGGCGAGAAAGTAAAGATATTTTCTATAAATCACGAGGGAGAAAGGAGCCATGGTGAAGTACCGTATGGTATATTTCAGGCGCTATACTTCCACGCTTCAAGATTTCTCCTCTTCATCAAAAGGTTTCAATAGCAGGAGAAAGCTAGCTTTCACCTCCCACATTCCTTACGGCGGTGCTGCTAAAAAATCCGCTGCTTTTGTAGCAGGTACATTTTTCGAGTAGAATAATATTCAAAATTCAAATTTATGCTTGATAAAATGAAGAAGAATAATCAATAAATCCTTTCATTGTGATTCCATATCCCTGATTCTACACACAAGCTTTACTCACTCCTCCCTCGATATTTCCATAATAAAATCTATTGAGGAATTCAAGCATACAAGAGCATCTGCTTTATCCTTTTCTTTATTCAACCGCTTTCTTTCCGGTTCCTCTTCAACACATCCTAGAGACTAGATAGGGGAGACTAGGTTAGAGACTTTTACAAATCAAGAGATCAATACGATAAAATCAGTGTGAAAAACTCTGCTTTCTCTCACTTTATCCCTTTTCCGGTCTGCTTTCTTCACTGCGGAGAAAGCCAAATCAAGAAAAGCGACAATATTTCCTCCAGCTTAAGCTTGAGCTTCATTGATAAATAGATATTTAAAAATCCGTATGCTTTCTCCAGGAGCTAGGCTTACTCTCACGGACTTATCTCTCTTGTATGATAGACTGCCGAAACGGAAGCTTTTCAAGCTTTCAAGACTCAACCAAACGGAGCATGACGCTTAGATTTAATATTAAATGTACACAGTTGAGACCAAATACTAAATAAACCTATCCTATCAAAGCCTTAAAGAGGAAAAGCCATCCAACGAATAGCATCCTTCTGCTTCAGCTTTTGAAGTCATATGTTTACATAAGTGTCAGTCAAGAGTTTTTTTTATGATTTCTTTGAAAAAATGGTTTCAAAAAAATACTTTTATCAGTTTTTAAAAAACCTACATTTCCCAGATTCCGAACAATCTTCCATCTGCCCATGTACTCCTTCAGAACTTTCTTCAGTAATGTCTTATATGGTCTTTGAGCTTCCTCCAATTTACCTTATGTGCTTTATTTGTGTACCTTTCAAAAGATCACTTGAGACTTGACAAGACTACCTGCCTGCGTGGCTACCTTTAGCTTTGTAAATCGGCGCTGTTTGTGCTTCAAAAATTACCGGTCCGTGAGTAAACCTTCTTCTTTACAGACTTGGTTGTATGTACAGTAGAAAATTTCTAGAGCAAGTTTTACATATACAATGGAATAAAATCTTAAAGAAGAGGCTTTAGGCTAATTCTGCGGGGAAAAATGAAAAGTATATAAGCGAAATAAAACTAGATTCATATCTAAACACCCTTAAAGTCCAGAGGAAAACAGTTGTTATTTAACTTTCTCCAAGCATAAATCCAGTTTTTACGTTGGTATTTATGTTTGTATTGAAATTCACGCTTTCGGTCGAGTAAATCCTGGCTAAATTTTCAAAGAAACCCAAACTAACTTTTATCTTAAAGGGACACAAGGTAACCTTGCCGATGCATGAACTGTTTACCCGAAGATGAAAGGAGTACATACGGAGTTGATTCTTATTTATTCAAACAAACATTCCTTGCATCTGGTTTTCGAAGAAAGCTTATGCAAGGCCTCTTTCGTATAGCGAGGATCGAAGTAACTTCAAACTTTCTTGGCAAAGAAAAAAATGCAGCAGCATTCTTCGGTGATATTTTGTTACATTCTTATCGATCTACAGTAGTGTGTATCGATAATTGACCAAGAATCGCCAAAGGACATACTGTAGGAGAAAAACATCCGTCTACATTAAATGCTGTCCAGATTTTGGAAAACAAGCCCTAGCCCTGTATGACTTGAACTTGGCGCGTTTGTTAAAGCTCACCACGGAAAAGTCAAAGTACATTGCAAGAATGCAGAAAACTAGGACAGTAGAGCAATGGATTGATTTGTTGCTGCTGTAGAAGTGTCCACATTCACTTCTATCTAGCATGTTGACAAGAAAGTAGGAAGACGTAGAGCCACATAGCCTTAAAACTTTAAAGGTTACGACTTTCACTTGCTTTCACCGAGGCTCATATATAGTACTACAAGTAACTGGAGCTGTACGGGTTTCAGAAAGCTAACTCTGGTTACGTCCCTTCAAGTCATGAATATCTCATGCGATGTGGATCGTGAGAGAAAGAAATAAGGGCAATTCAGATTTAGAGGAATTCAATTCCTGTGCAAAGAGAAAGCAAGGCTCGAGAAAGCATGACGCTGGAGGCTGTGACCACGTAGCTTTTACATCCACGCTATCTGATCTACCACAGTACTGCAATGTGCAGTGGTTTACGACCGTAGAATTCCGTTCGGGGGTCTTGGATCTATGACCCGGGGACATATACGGATTAGTTGTGCACTGCTCCACAAATCACGTACCTACACACATCCTCTGCTGAGGTTCTTATTCTGTGGTATCCAGAAGATATCAATAGTTTCTTTTTCTTTAAGGACTGCAGATAAAAGTCAAAAAGATTCCAGTTCCGGAGGTTCTCAAGTTCTGCTACAACCGGATAGTAGAAGCGGCTACAAGCTCCCTACTACAATATCATTTGCCCTATGGTAAATGCGTCACGTTGGAGAAAGTTGTGTAGAGGAAGGCAAGGAATAAGCCACGGAGATGGAGCCTGGAGCTGTCTTATTTATCCGAAATGAATATAATCCAGAATCCAGGCCGGAATGAGCATTTCAAAGCCTTTTGTTCTTTCTCATTGAAATCCAATGAAAGGAAGAGGCATTCAGACAATTTCCCTCATCAGCTAGCCTATAGATCTATTCCTCTGACTTTCCCTCGTCTTCCTCCAACCCAAGCGGAAAGGTCAAGAGAAAGAAGGTCGCTTTCTCCGAGAGCCTTTACCCACTTTCCCCGTTCTCTACCCTTTCCAAGGCAGAGAAAGTAACGCCTTATATAATAAACGTGACGTTCTTCCACGTCCCAAATTTTTATATAATATTCAAAGGAATCTCGTTAGGGATGGCGTGGAATCAGATTCTGGTTTCAAAGATATTTCTCCAATTCCATTGCGTTTCCACGAATTTCTCCATTGAGGAGGGTGAGCTGGGTGGGGGAGGGATGACGGGACATGGAGAAAGTTGCTTTTGCCGCATTCCTTAGTTATCTTACTCCTGGCTGTCACTCCATAGACTTGATGGTATCTAACGATTTCTGGATGACGTTTTTCTACTCTATTTGACACTGATACCCTTGCGGAATTGGAAACCTTCTTCCTTAAACAACTCGGAGAAAGCGAAGAAAGCTCTGAAGAGTCTATGAGAGGAGAGTGGAGGGCGCCAAAGCAAAGAGTCGGGCGTATAGTCAAGAGTAAGAGAGCCGTATGTGAATTGTAAAATACCACAGGAAGGGGAGAAAGCAGAGAGCGTGAGAGAAAACAACATATAATTTGGCACCACCCCTCCAAGGATGTGATTCCCGGACATGAGAGTTTTTTCACCACTTTAATACAAAGTCAGCATCGTTCCTTTCGAATGATGTCAAGCAATGTTTTTCTTACAATATTTCAATAAAATGAGCAAAAAATATTATTTTTGTGGCAAAAAATACATTTTCCCAAGATGACGGACAAGGATGGGTGTATTTTGCAGGAAGTTGGCGGAAATATAGTTAGGTTTTCAAAAATATATACTCCTTCTTCGCTCAAACCCAAGGGGAATTCACACAAAAGTGCTGGACGAGTAACAAGATTGACGCATGTATACTTCTCCTCCGTGAATATCATTTGATTCCAGGAAACTCAATCACTCGTGTTTTGACGACAGAGACTACCTGCCAATTTGTATTCCAGTAGAAGATAATTTTCAGATTCAAAGTGTCTTCCTGGAAGGATAGCTACCTGATATCATACAGTATGCTGGTCAAAGTATTGTTCTTTTGACTGAACAAGTGAATTGTACTCCTTCCGCCTATTCAGTCACCGTCTTACGCAACTACTAGACTATTGTTTTGCTCATACTAAAACAGCACAAATGAATACTAAAATCTTGGAATAACATATTCTGTATTCTAGAATCGGGACAAAATCTCAACTCCGAGCTAATACGTAAACTTGTAGAAGAGAATCAGGGCCTGGAATACTTTACAATTCCATGCACTAAGGATAAGTTTCTAGCGGACTGGAAGGCGGAATGAACGTGGGGTATTGTCTAGAATCTTCACAAGTCTGTAGAATAAATATACATTTGACGCGTGAAATCGCTATTTGTTTGCTGGTCTTTTCGGGCGTAGATCTGGCGATGGGAGATGATTCCTTATGGTTGTTTGGTCCGGAAGATAAAATATTGTTTCCCGGATTCGGTTCACCGGGAAGGAGAATAAAGAAATATATGAATCCCCTGGAGGAGGAAGCTAGTTTCTCCGGATGGTAAATCACAACTTGTATTAGATTCCACTTTGCTTGTATGTTATTATCTGGTTGAAGGATATGCCAGGATTTTGAGTCCAGATACACGTAGTGGCTTTCGAAAAATATAGCCATAACCCGACTTCATTATTTGTCTAGAGGAGCACATGTACTGTCTCTCTTCTCCAGCTCATAAATCTATGAATTGTAATGAACCTAGGGCAAATACTGAATGAATTGCAATGAATTGGCTCTTCTAGCCAAACAGCCTGTAGGTTAACAAGTTTCCCGGTTGCTTTCCAACAGAGATTTACGTACATCCTGTGGCTTGTAAAGTCACCGAACTAGGAAATATATTGCCCACACATCCCAGTACAAACCAACAACGTTTACTATAGTGGTAGACTACACATGCACAAAGATTTCTGCATGGTTTGATTCTTCCATAACTTTTACAGAATCTGATGAAATTGTACGTCCAGGGCATAATAATCCGGATTCTTGTTTGACTTTCTCCGCCTTTCTCCTCATTGTCCCTGTCTCTTCCCTCCTTGATTTCTTTCTCCCCCTCGCTCTCCCGTTTCAATCAAATAACGAAATGGAAAATCATGAGCCAATCCCCTTTATTACGAGCTTGGATTTCACCATATATTAAAGTTTCTTGTTTGGCTCTCATAAAGCGGGAATATAAAACTGGGTGAGTGCAGCCATATAGGAACAAGGAAACCAGGAATGATGAAAGCAAAGAGAAAGTTCATTTCCCAGATTGAATTCATCTACGGATTTCAAATCGTTTGACAAAAACAAGGCCTCTATTGGATTCGCATCGAAAAAGATAAAAGATCTTC
Source organism: Sminthurides aquaticus (assembly GCA_906901655.1). Taxonomy (NCBI): domain Eukaryota; kingdom Metazoa; phylum Arthropoda; class Collembola; order Symphypleona; family Sminthurididae; genus Sminthurides; species Sminthurides aquaticus. The sequence continues at coordinate 4,743,938 of CAJQTT010000010.1, forward strand.
CAGGATTTTATTTTCCTCTCCAGCCAGCCATAGTCATCCCTGTTCTCTGGCATAAACTATAAGGAACTGAGAGGATGAAAAATCTATATATCTTTAATTTTGCAAGTAAATAAATTTATTTGCATTTGAAGCCACAGAAACCAAAATAAGTTCGGCAGGAAATATACTGGCATACAGAAGTATATAGATGTAAACATATGAATCCTACATGTTGTGTTCCATGTACCATTTGTTATATAGTTCATACCATACACTGTTTCTGTGGTTCAAACAGCCTAAACATAAAATATGACATGCTTTATTTCATCGTCAAGTACAAAATTTACTTGCCTATATTGTCATTTCTCCACTCTGTCTCTCTCATCTATAAAGGTTTTTACTTGTAAACAATAAATGCTCCTCTGCAACCCTGGCTTCAATATTCTCTCAGTTCCAAGCAGCCAGTCAGCTATGCAATGAGAATGCTTTGAGTTCATTCAATGAACTTCATTCCAATGTCATTAGACATAAGAAAAGTTCATAAGTTCCTATCTTTCCCTGACTGACGCACAGCTGGAAAACTTGTTAAAGAATCCAGGAATTGAGGCCGGATCATTCATCGCTAAAAGTTTTATGGGATAGAGGGATGCAGGAGTTGGTATTCCGCGAAGAAGATTATTTTATGACAGTGAGTCAAAGAAGGAACAAGAACAGACTAAATTACATTTCCCTCATTTCTTTTCCCTTTGAAGCAGACCAACTTTCTCCTTGAAATGGCGGATTTTTTCGCGGAAGAAAGACCTGACAGATATTTGCAAAATTACGAAATATTTAAATCTGTTTTACTATCTAGCAAAAGCTATGAATCCTCAAAACGTAGACGCACGGTGTGCTGATAAAATACTTAATCGGATGAGGGAGCGAATGCATCAAATAGCTATAGCCAATGTAATATGAAACTTGCGAGAGCATTTTTTGGTGAGAATAAAAGGATTTGAGACAAGAGATGAGAAATTTTGTCGTGCTTTCTCTTTTAAAATCAGGGAAATTACGTACTGTGTGGTGTGGTACTGGATGTACAAAGCACGTGAGTAATAATTCAAAAATATCGACACATCTAGGTACGAACCGTCTGAATCACTGCAATAGGTACTTTCACCTACATGTATGTATGTATTATGTTACACAGATCAGCATCATGAACCATAGAGAATCGAAGCAATGCCCAAAATGTACCCATGTTAAGTTTCTATGAATCTCCATAATGCTTGCTTTCCGCTCTACATGCCGGTTGGTAGTGGCATCTTCCACACTTTGCAAATTTCATATTCGCGAAATCTAATGCACTTGTTCTACAGAGCATATGCTCCGCACATATTCCAGAACGGAGCAAAGGAATAGCCAGAGAAATAACCGGAGGGATAGAGTTGCAAGTCACTTTAAATTGGGTTATTGTAAGAGTAGTCTACTTGTAGTCAGTTCATGTCCCTTATTCAATCATTCATAAATGCCCGAGAGAATACATATGATATGTTCGAGAAAATATAGTGCATCCTACAGAATTGCTACATGTTTCTGAATAATGCATTTTCTTATGCAGGTTTTAAAATGTTTCAGACACTGACTTCAGTTTGCTATTGATTATTTATGTACTGACCTGGTTTTTTTGAAACAGTCTCAAAATAAAAGGGTTTACATAAACTTATAAACGGAATAAATATAGAAATTCATTACACTTTCTTGAAATCGTTTAAACTGAGCATAAATCTTGCACGATGCACAACACCAAGCAAATACTGGATATTTCAATTACAAAATTACGGGCAACGGAAACATATTTTTGAATCACTGAACTAAATTTCCCTCTTGGAATGCTTCCGTTAACTCAAAATACGCCACTTTACTTTTTTTGAACTTGAATCGTAACCATTTATATCAACACTAGTCGGACGACATTACTCGAAGAGTCGCTACTCACTACTACGAGTTAACACGCTCTTCACAACAGCAACCAGCTTCATCTTAATTAGCTTAAGTAACCTTACGTGCCAAATACCAACCCCATGAAATGACCCAACATGACTCTTGTTACAATTATTTAACACGTTGCTAAAGCAAGAAACCCGAAACCCGATAACAAGTTACTAATTTCACATTTATTTATAGTTGCTATTTCTTTATCGAAGTGTCCATCAGCAAATTTATGGTGGAAACATATTTTACTCTCAGACATAGCTCCTCGACGGAGTCATTAAGCCATGTATAGAAAACAGATATGTACATTAGCTTCTACATTATTTTGAAACCAGTTTGGGTTTGAATTGCTCCCAGCGCCCAGTTGTAACCCGCCTGTACTGATCTTGACGATTCCCAACTGCAAGAGTATAGAAAATATATGCAGACCATATCCTTGTTGATTTGGATTCGCCAACAATATCGATGGCCGCTCACCCCCTTTCTTTTAATGATCCTTCTGAATCAAATAAAGCAATCAATCTACACTGATCAGCACGCCGTTAAAAATGATGATATCATGTGATAGCCATTGCCATTTTGCCATACACATAATGTCAATCGCGAATATGCTTCATTAGCTTGCGACAAAACGCTTAGGAGGGTGCTTCACTGCTCTTGAATGTATGGTACTTGGAATGTAGAGAAATGTGTTACTGTGTATTTTACTCCCCGTTCTGATCCAATCAATTCCGGTGTCCTATTTTCCACACTATCAATTTTACCCTATTATCCTTCGTGTCTCGTTCCAGTCTGTAGATTAAATGAGACCGTTAGAAAACCGCTGTACAATTTTCGCCAATTTTTCTCTAGATTGGCTGTACAAATCGTAGACTGTATCTCAAATAACTATAGGGCAGCAACCAAGCTTCTATTTAGCTCTCTACAAAGGCATTGCTGTACACAAAATCCTGCAAGAGTATCCCTTGCAAGCAGGCTTGTTACGACTCCGGAGTCGGCGACTCCACGACTCCGGGGGACGAGCAAGTTTTAGCTGCTCCAAGCGGAGGTTGTCCGTACTAATCCCTGAGTCGAGTCGTTGTTTTCGTCCGACTCGACACTCGACTCAGCTCAAGTCTGCTCCAGGTGGATACATCTATGCTCACTGATGATATGTTGCCTATACTGATTAATTTAAAATTAAAAGCTGCAATTAAATTATTTTTTGGACACAATTAAAAACTAACAATTAAAATTAAATCTCTTCCTGTGACAATTAAAATTTAGTAGGATTCATCAGTGATCATATGTTGGCTATAATGATTAATTAAATTACCATTTTTCATGTGATCTATATGTCAACATTAGCCTAAAGCTACAGTTATTTCTTACGTCTTGAGTAAAACTAGGCTTAACCTAACCTACAATCGTCATTAAAATTGATTAAAATATAATGTTTATTTCAATTAGCATTTTTCATCATGTCGACCGTCTACGTGTCTAAAGCTGCCGTTATTTCTCGCTGCCGTTATTTCTCGCTGCCGTTATTTCTCGCTGCTTCAATAAAACTAATCTTGCTCTTACTAACACTCCTAATTAAAATTAATTTAAATATAATGGTATTGAAATTAAAATCTTCAGTTAAATTATTTTCTTGGACACAATTAAAAACTAACATTTAAAATTAAATCTCTTCCTGTGGCAATTAAAATTTAGTAGGATTCATCACTGATGATTCATCAGTGATCATATGTTGGCTATAATGATTAATTTAATTACCATTTTTCATGTGATCTATTCTATATGTCAACCTCGGCCTAAAGCTATAGTTATTTCTTGCTGCTTCAATATAACCAGACTTGCTCTTACCAACAATCTTCATTATAATTAATTAAAATATAATGTTTATTTCAATTAGCATTTTTCATGCGATCCATGTCCACCCCAGCCTAAAGCTACAGTAATTTCTTGCTCCTTCAACAAAACTAGACTTGCTCTTACCAACAATCCTGAGTAACAGTTATTTGAATGTGATGGTTATTTAAATTACCATTTTTCATGTGATCCATGTCCACTTCAGCCTAAAGCTTCAGTTATTTCTTGCTCCTTCAACAAATCTAGACTTGCTCTTATCAACAATCCTGAGTAACAGTTATTTGAATGTGATGGGTATTTAAATTACCATTTTTCATGTGATCCATGTCCACCTCAGCCTAAAGCTTCAGTTATTTCTTGCTGGTTCAACAAAGTGCACTAATTTCTACTACTTGCTTCCCTACGATTTTATTTTTGTATTGAATTGTTTTTAATTGAAATAATTGTTGATTAAAATTTCGAAATGGCTGCGGGTGAAAGTAGCGATGAAGAGTACGTACCGCCGACGAAAGTGCATCGTAAAGACATCAAGACAAATCGTAAGTTAATCCTCAGTGACAACACTCCCCACAGAAAGTTGTTGAATAAAAAACCAAGACAATTGTGCCAAAACCTGTCAAATGTACCAGTACACATTTCTGTTATAACAAATTTCCATAAGCAACCCGGATCAGTGATGAGGGGTCTGAGTCGACTCAATGCCAGAGTCGACTGAGTCGAAATCTTGGGTGAGTCGTGGTGAGTCGAGAGTCGCTTGGAATCGGCTTGAGTCGCAGGCCTCGCACAAATCGTGGAGTCGTCGACTCCTGAGTCGTAACAAGCCTGCTTGCAAGACGTACGTACCACTGGTATTCTATATCAGCTTGCTTCATAGCCTTAAGGAAATTGGCTTCATCAATAATTTGTTCGCGAGTGCGGATTGCAATTTCGGTTGTGGAAGAGCAAATAGCAAATGCTGCAATTTTAGAAAAGCAGAAGCTATTAAAGCAAATGGTAAAATGATATTGTCAGCAACTATTCCGGATGAGTTGCTAATAGTCTGCAATAGTTTTTTATTATGCTTTCGCCTCCAAAGTGATTATCTCCTACTGGTATTTCCTAATCCTATCATTGAAATCCTCCTTCCTAGCCAGCGCGTGTAAGCCGTCTGGAAACATATCGTTGATTGCATACAGCAACAATTTTCAGCAACTATTTGCTATTTTCGCTATCGATCCGTGGATCAAATTTTGCCAAAATGCCTCCGAGTTTTCGCAACGATTATGGTTTCTAGGCCGTTGGCATTTAGAGCAAGAGAAGATGAGACAATTTAAAAAAACTGCAATAAGATTACACGCCTACACGTAAAAAAGTCATCAAGCTTAAATTGATTTGACCCTTGTAACCTTTACATCCTTATTTTATTGGTTTAAAACTTACGAGAGGAAAATGTAATGAGAAGCTTTAGAGTTAGATCAAGCGTGGGTGGTCTGTGTTGACGTTGGTGAAAGCTTCTCCCCGAATCGATTAATTTTAAATTACGTTTCGAAGTTAATTGACTTAAAATCTGGGACTGTTGAAAAATAGACGAGAAAATCAAGCCGCATCACTCAGACGTCTGGGAGCTTTTACAACTACTAATACTCAACCCGAAGCTTTGTTCTTTACAACTGAACCAGTAAGGCAAACGGCAGAAGGATAACAGAGAAGATGCAACTCTAAAGAAAGACCAGGGTTAGCAGAGAGAGACACATTGACAGTTGCTGAGAAAAGTTCAAATGACCACACATTTCAGGGCTAACGAGGTAAATGTAGGTTGGAGCTTCAAAAACGTCGATACCAGAGAGAAAAGACACAAGACGTTATCAATCTGTTAGTTCCTCTGCTTCATGTTTAATGCAAGGATGTAACCAACCTCGCTAGACTGCTGCCACCGTTTTCGGTTAAAACTTAAGAAATGTAGGGCAGTAGTGCAAGAAGAGAAGAGAAAACTCGGGCTGACAACTGTAGAACTTTGAGAGGAGGTGGTCCAACTTGCTCCTGCCCACTTCCAAGCAACTTTTCCGCTTTTCTAAAAGCGTGGATAACCGAGACGAAGGCGAGATATTCCAGAAGGATTGTACATTCTAATTAAAGCTGACAAAGGAATGAGACACGGGCGATTTTCCTATAGCTTTAGCCAATATATCCTTGTTTGAAATTGAATAAAATTTCAATATCTGTCTATCGAGCACGTTATCCAAGCTTTTATTTTGTTGGATAAAAATTTATCTCTCATCTCGACTCCTCCTTTGAGGATCATTGTATCAGAATCCCGAGCGGAGGTTTGTGCAACGTTTCCATTGCTGGAACTGGTAATTAAATTAGATGCAGTGAAAGCGCGGACTAGAGAAAAGAGGCAAAGAAAAGGATGGAGAGAAAGTGGAAAGTAGCGGAGAAGTGAAAGCGAAGCTGCTCCTTTCACTTCCTCTCTCTCCCGGAGCCTGCTTAGTATTCCTATCATGGATGGCGTGAAATGGGCGGGCGTGGAAGGGTAAATTTACTGGGGAAATCCTTTAAGCACCCCCTAGGAATTATAGAAACCATTGACCACATGGAGTGCAGGTGTTTGTAAATTATTATACCGATTTATCAATCCCTAAAGACTACACCCGTCCCTTTAACTTCTCTCTGTGGAGGCTACTTTCTCCACGTTCCTCCCATGGCATAACCCTCGCAGTCAACCAGCCTCACTCTCACTCCTCTCCAGCTAAGTCCATGTGCCATTCACTTTGTAACTTGGGTCGTTTTGGGTACACTTAATAAATTAGTTATGAATGGCTTTCAGTTCCAAGACTTGCAGTTTTCAAAGGAGAAAGCACCACCAATGTAAAATTGCCTTACTGTGAATATAAGTAAAGCGGAGAAAGTTGAACTTATACTATCAGTGAAAGCTTTTCCTTAGAAGAGTATGGACTGGTACATGTACAAAAAGTGGTGAAAGTCAAAACCTGCGGGAGGCTGCATGTATGTAAGGCTAAATCCCTGGGAATTTTGCGGCAAACTTGATATTTTTATAGCCACTGGAAACAGCATATCCCCTCAAGGAACAAGAAAACATAAGGAGCTCAAGAATTCAGTATTAGAAGGGTATTTGGACGTAAAAAGAGGGAATGATATAAAGCTTTAGAGAAATTAATTCTTTAGAATAACTTGGTCAGTATGTAAATGAAGGGAGGGGGAGAAGAAGCCAAATTTATTTGGAAAATTACATTCTACCACAAACTTAAGACTGTCAAATTGTAAATTAAGCCATTAGCTCCGATTACATCCCAGTTGCGGATGGAATATGCACACATATCTCCCATTAGAGGAGACATTTCATATCGTTCTATAGGGTAAGGGTACTCTAGGAGCATACGAAGGTAAGCATATGGGAAGAGTCTCTTAATTAAAGACCCATGCTGGCTTCCAAGGCTTGCCTTCCACTTCTGGTTTAGGTCAAAGAGAAAGCCTTGGAGGAAATCAAGAGGAATTTTGGCTAAGAATCAATAAGTTGCTTTCTCTCAATCCAGGAATGTAGTTTAATTTAATATTCAAGACAATAGAGCTCATTTACATGAAATTGGCTCCCTCAATGATATTAGTAGAGAACAATCTATTTCCTTCTCATTTAAATGCATAGCATGATATACATTCCCCCCCTCGGCCCCATACCTCCTGTCATTAGAGTTCATTACGTTGTCAACTAAGCTGGAGGACGAGGGGACACGCTGCCTGTAGACTAAGCTTTAGGTGAGCAGATGTCGGAAGAACAAATCCAGTTACAGTTCCTTAAACTTTCTCCAGCTGAATCTTTACCGCTATTCAGTAATGCGGAGACTCTTCTGTACATGAGCTTAGACTTTCCTCAGGTCAGGTGCTTTCTCCCAACATTCTCAAGCCGCAAATCTACCAGACATGTCCGCTGAGTTTGCTTTGCTTTACCTTAAACGATATCTTCAAAACCGCATGTCGAGGGAAGTATTCCCCGAAGCTACTTTCTCCTACCAAGTTTCTTCGAGATCTGAGAATTTGAACTCCTGTTGATAGCTCACGTCACAACTGTATGATTCTTACCGGCACATCCTTAAGCTATGCACTCAGCTGGTCGTAACCATGGTTTTACTTTCTTTCAAGTGCTTTCACTTCTTCAAATACGCCTTGTAAAATATATTATATTCCTTGTTCTCCACTCCTACAACGCTTTACTTCCAGCCAGATGAAATTGAATCAAGCTTTCACCAGACCTATGGGATTTTCACCAGTCATAAAAGCTTGGTTTAGATTTAAATCAGAGATTTGGCCACTGCGAGAAGAAATATTCATGCTCACAACTATGCCTGAATACTCCGAGAATCCTGTCTTCCCCCACCCATCTTTCCATACTAAACGTTCACTTTCACTTCCATGCTAGACTTTGAAATATGCTTTCTTCCGAGTTGGAAGCGAAGAAAATGTGTAAAGAATTCCCAAAAAATGTCTTCCAGCTTCGCTACATTTAAAGTTGGGAAGAGGAAAACTAAACGTCTTGTGATGACTGGTGAATAATCCAGGGAGGAGGGAGAATGGAGGCGTACCATTGACCATTACCCACAGGAGAAAGCGTGGGAAGATTGGAGAGGAAAAAGAATAATAGGAAAAACTTTTTATACACAAGAGTTGTGCTTACCAAAAGTTCTCGACGGAGTTTTTCCAGTTCCACAGCAGCCACAGATTGTCCATTTTGTGGTTCTTTGCTAGACCCTCGTCGCAATTCATCCAGTTGTCGGGTTAAATCATCTACTTTAGCCACTGCCACTGTAAGTTCTTTTTCTTTCTCGTTAAAAACGGCACGAAGTGACTCTAGATCAGAACCTGGAGAAAAGAAAAAGTATTCAATCAGATTATAAGGCCACGTACATAATCTTACAATGCTTTATACAACGTAGCTGCCTAGCCCCACACACAGTCCCATTATACTCTTGTCCCTCCCCATGTCTACTCCAGCCAAGATTTTCATTTTACAAGCCTAACCGTGTAGCTGCAAGTATTACGTTAGTAGCTTTATACGCTTGATAACCACAAAAAGGATAAAGTACTATAATAACGAGGTTAATCAGACTTTGGAGAGCAATAACTTAAACACCTGAAGGCTTTTAACGGAATAACTCGCATGGATTTACTTTCTCTGCTTTCACCCGACCGCACCGAATGTATGAAATTCGTAAGGTAGTTTGTACTTATAAGCTGGTCAATTAAAAGATGGAATAGCAAATCGTTTGTCGTTGTGCATAAAAAATACAAAGATACCTTTGCATATAGCTATATTATTGATATTACAAATTCGTGCTGTCATTATAATACATAATCCTTGGCTAACCATCCACCCGCACAGCTTTCACAACTAAGTCACAAATGAGACCCGAAGTTATCGGCTAATTATCCATACTTCTAAACATCGGTGAGTAATTCTACAATTTTGGGTTCATGGTCTAGCTGAATTAGTACAGAAATTGAACGAATGTCCGACAAGTAGTAGAGTATTAAGCGAGCAGCTGGGTGGTTAATGACAGACAAGACCCGAGTGGTAATCTAGAGTTTGTGTACATGTTTTTGCAGTAAGGGAATTCAAAGTGCCACTCAATAGTTTCAACCTTATTCTTTCTCTCTACAGAATTTATATACATGTGGTGGAAGTTTTGAGAATGCACATGTAAGATCAAGAAATCAGCGGAGAAAGTGCAGAGAAAGCTTTAGCTCCAAGTTTTCAAAGAATAGTAAAAAATATATACGTATAGTATGTATGAAAACCTACAGGATAAACCCAGTCCATTAAATGCAACATACTCTACTCATACGTTGTATAAAATAGCGAGTAAACAGAGAAAGGGCAGGGAGAAAACTAAAGAAAAATATTGCTGAAACATGACGGAGAAAGCAGAGCAAGAGTAAAGAAAGCACGTAGAAAAAGAAAGCAACAGATGTAAAGATAGCAGAATATGAGGGCAGAGCAATTACGGTTAGAGAGCACGGAATGAATTTTAATAACAATTTTCAGAAACCCTTATTTCTAGGCATTACGACGTGCCCAAGAATTTGTGAATGCATCCTTATCCACAGATGATGATGATGAAAGCATTATAAACACTAGAAAAGAGGGAGAGTGGGTGATAAGAAAGTACGCTATAATTAAAGTACTATGTGTATCGCGTTTTGGAAGGAATAAGGAGGGAGAAAAATGTTGAAAATTTTCTTTACTTGCATACACGAAAAATCTAGTCTTTTTGGTTGCAGCAGTTGTAATAAAGAAAGCCATATTCCCGCTTTCCCCTCGCTTTCGCTCTGTAACACGTAGTAGGATGGAGAGCACGAATACTTAGTAGTGAATAGAAAAGAAAGCGGTCAAAGGACGATTTGGGACAGAAAATGAGAAAGGCCCAGGAGAAAGCTTGAGCCGCACATTTTCTCTCACTCAACCAAGGTGCTAGGGGCTTGTAGAAAGTTCAAAGTAGAGCAAAGGGTTTGACGGCTCGTTTTATCATGTTAACTCTCGGAAAAATCCTTGCCCGCATGCAATAACCTAATCTAAGGAGAAAAGAGAAAGCGAGATCGAGCGAGAGAAAATGTATGGAGGATAGGATGGCGTGGGGAGTAGGCGAGAAATGAGAGTAGTGCACATAGAACCACGTCCAAAGGTTTTATTTCTTTTCTTCCATGTATCTGGCTTCTCCGTTTACTTTCTTCCTTCTCGCTCATGCTTTCTCCCCATTTGGAAACAAAGCCTCGGCTCTGAGGTTACACGAACTAGGAGAGTAAGACCAAGATGGGCTAAGCCCCAGAGAAAGCAGTGTATGTAGACTCCAAAACTACGAGTGGGAGGGTAAATGGGTGGTAGAAACAACAAAATCTTTTACGTTTTTTACGATTAAATCCATCAATGTCTGTCTAAAGATTTCCTAGGAGATTCAAAGAAGATTCAGCGGGCGGGAAATTCTCCTTCTTAAAGTGTCAACAATAGTGCTAGATTGGCAGACATTTCCTAGGACAGCACTCTAGTAGTCACGTGATTTCTTTTCTTCCCCAGCTTCTCATCCATGTAAACTCTAGATAAGATGGATTTGGGGCGGAGGCAAGTTCAAGTTTCACATTCCGCTTCATCGGGACAGGGTAAATGTACCTCCTTTAATTTACGCAATGCCCACGTTAACTCTCTGCGTTTCAAACCTAAACCCTACCTCATTTCACGTACATTCTGCTTTCTCCACAGCACTTCCAACTCCATGTAATGGCTATTCCAGCAGAGGTTGCGGAAAACTGCCTAAAAACACGTTGCGTGGGTAGACTTACTTATTTTAGCCCCACTTTGTAGCCCTCATTAAAAATCCTTTTAGGAAATTTACATAGAATTTTCCAAACATTTTCTCCTCGTTATGCTTCTCCAACTTCCCGCACTGACTAAACCACCACAACAAGTGGGGTTCGCCAAATCAAGCTTCTCTTCCTAGCAAATCGCATTAGCGTTTTAAGTATCAAAAGATTGACGGAAGTTATGTGCTGCGGACGAGGATGGTGCGGAGATAGGCCTCCAGCCTCGTTTTCTTTCCCGGGAGAAAGCTATTCTTCCCGGGTAAACAAGAGGGGACGTAGCCCATCCTTCCTCCTACATCTGTTATCCATCAAGCTGGTGAATAAATCTCACTAAATTGTTTATGCTTATACATCAAGTATTGCGTCATGCCTTGGAAAAAATGCACATAGTAATACGTCTACCAAACACGAGTTTGGTATACCATAGAAAGTAAATTCAGAAGATGATTGAGAAAGCAAAATATATGCTTTCTCCTCCCTTCTACAGACTCTACTTCCACAGACAAAACAGTTTTCGCTTAAAAATTCCATTGTTCCTCAACTCATCCTTGTATTAGATTATCTTGGAAATTGCTTTACAATAAATTCAGTTCTTGTCTACGTCGCTTTCACCACAAGTAAAGGCAACAACCTTTTTATAAATCCACGCCCAAACTTTCCAGATCCAATCATCTTATTCTCCTTCCACAGCTTCTTTCTCTAAACCGCCCAGTTTCTTCCATAATATATTATAAATATGTGATGATTTTTTCTCCCATTTTCTTTCCAAGTTTTCCGAAAAGCTTTTGAGGACTCAACTAATGGAATCAATTATGGGAACAATACTATGGAGCTTTCAAACAAAAACCGAGGTAAACTGAGAGGAACCTTGCGGTTGAAAGCAGAGGGCGCTACTATTCACAGAAATTGAATCCAATTTCTGCTAACATCAACATTCATGCACAATTTTATTTAAATTCTACTAAATTGAGAAAATAAAGTTCCATGAACAAAGTAAAACGTGCAGCTTGATACACGTACACATGGTACAACGTTAAGCAGATGGCGCCACAAAATACTAGCTAGAAGCTAGCCATAAAAGAGCATGTACCCACAGAAATCTAATCTAACAAAGCATCGCAACAGCAATAATCTTTCGGGTGTTCCGGGTTGATTGCCAAAAGGAAGAGCGCACTATACGAAGAATCGTCTTGAAGAAGCCAAGTAATTCCATAGAACAAAAAGAAAGTCGTGTGGATTCCTTCCAAAATTGAACTTTTTTCGGAATAGGTGTAAGTACAATTAGATAAAAGATGGAAGTATTTCCTTGGCCTCCCTCTATTAATTCAATTAACGACTCAACTCTTATGTTGATGGGCTGAAAGCCCACTGTTTCCTTGATTATATTACCCCCTGCCCCTCCTCACTTTCACCCACATCTCTAAGTTTGAGCTGCCTCCCGGGTCTTTTACGGTGCTCCCGCACGACTTAGACTTTTGGCAAGCGGAGAAAGTGCTACTTTGCTCAAGTTTCTGCAACACGGGCTTCTGAAAATAAGAAGGGGTCCAATCTCCACTATTTCCAACTATGCAAACCACAGAATGCAGAAGAATAGGGTAGAGTAATAGCGGTTGAGAGGAATTGTTTTCCCCGCCCTCGAAACATTCCCTTTGAATCCACCCCATGAAGGACATAAATATTTCAATTTTCTACAAGATTCAACTAATACAACAACGAAATTGTTCTCAATTTTCTCCTAGCAATTTAAAGACAAGCTGAATAGCTATTTTCTAGGGAGTCTGAATTGCTTGAAAAGAAGGGAGTAATGTGCTGGAGTTTACATTTACTGCAAAACTTTTTACACAAAGTTTAAATGCTACTATAATGCCTTGTTTGCATACTCTTACCATACCTATTGTGTAGCAGTGAAAGTTGGAGAAAGTCCTCTTACAACAAGTGCTATCCAAAGGAGAAGAAAAGAGGGAGAAAGGATTCTCTTTATGTAATCAAATGGGACATTTACTTTCTCCCTATTTCACTCTTATGCTGATTTTAAGACAAATGTAACGAGAAATTCCGGCATGTGGGGGCGCAGGAAGGGGTAAAGAGGGCCATTCAGTGGCTAATACAGGCTAAAGAATGGAGGGAAGGGCAAATCGGATGGAAATAAGAATAATATATACCATCGTACAAAATACTATTGTCAGACAGAATAAGGAAGAAGAAGCAGAGCATATATAAAACTAAACAAACTTAAAGCTTCCATCACCCTTCTTTTGCCCCCTCTTTTCCACGTCTACTTTCGGAGATTAATGCCTCTTAATACATGGCTTCTTGGTTATAGAATCCGCCCAGGATGATGGAAATAGATTCAACTTATTCCCTTCCTTCCAACAGCACTGGCCCACCAGCAGGAGCAAAGCAATATACAATCCAATGGAATCCAAGGAAATGTTTAACACTAAACACAGTGCAATTAAATTCAAGTGTCGAGCGAAATAAAACCCTAGAAATACGACCAGATGGGGGCTACAACCGGGCAGCGAATGAATTCTTCCCTGGAAGAGGAATATATTTACTTTTTTAAGAGCTCAAGAAGGAAGAGAAGCCTTTGATTGTATTGCTCCCTCTAGCTTCTCTACAGCGCTCCTGTAGCAAAGTACTAACATAATGCTGTATTGTGTGACGCCGTTGCTGCAATAGTAGCTTAAATTGATACTTGCCGATACTCTATCCTTCTATTGTTTGCTTTAATGACAAAGATAGAAGCTGTTGTAGACGACTTAGCCGGGGCTTATTCCCGCGTGCCATAGCTCCACCCATAATAAGTTTCAATTAGATTAAAGCCTTAGAAAAGCCCTGGACAGATAGAGCTTTGCGTGCTGAGGAAACACTTGGTCCGGAAAATGTAAGGATTTAAGACTGTATTGTCTCCGCTTGGCTGACACATTAACTCTGTCTGAACATGCAAGTCGCATCGAGTTTCACCTTTCCTCCATCAGCTGTGACTTGCATCGGAGAAAGTCGGCTTAGAGAAAGCACACGTTCGAGATTCTATGGTTTCTTTGGAGTAGTGACACGAGACTTGAAAACCAGGTCTCTTTGGGAGAAGGTGAGATAAAAAAAACTAGATTTGTGAATCCATTGAATTTAAAATAAATATACAGCTCCATAACCTACAACACTGCAAAAATCGCAACAACACATGATTCAGTTGCACTCAATAAAGAAAGGGAGAAAGGTTGGTAATTTTCCACGCAATTTGAATGCTCCGCTTTAAAAAGGTTTATTGCCTGTTGAAGATGTAATACTTCTGTAAAGGCAGGCAATTTAAGAAAGCCTGGGGTAGAATTACATTGGTTTCACCTTGAGAGTATTCAGTCTGATTAACATATTTGGTTATAAAACTTTGGGAGAATAAATTAAAACATAATAACTACACGGCCTCGAGAAATTAGCCTCCTCTCCAGCGACCAATTACTCTTTTACGGAGGCTAATTTAAAAATAAATGGGGTTTTATGCAAAGATTCATCCATCTTAACCTCTCTCCTTCATTTCTCCAGGAGATGAAAGCAATTTTCGGATACTACATAACATGTATTAAACCTTTCCTGAACCAGAATTTCACCATCTTTTAAAACCTCCAGCTGAACACCCACCCACTCATTTCTCCAGATCCCAAACCACTTTCTAAAAGTATTTCTCCAGAGTATTCGCAACCTAGTCTACTTAACCCATAACCGCATCACCTTCTTCTACACGTTACCTTTTGAATTCTACCCGCCATCTTCGTTAATATTCTACTACCTTGTATAACTTCTCTCCCATCCTCACTCACCAAATACCGCAACCCGAACCAAGCAAACCAATCCTTCATCCAACATTTTCCTCCGCGTACATTTGAAACAAGAGATTAAAGAACCCACAATGATTAATCATTCACTTTTAATGACGACAATAAGACCCTCGGAGCTAGCAGGGTGGATCTGGATGCGTTTGCTGCCGAAGAGAGCTGCCTGAGAAGCTATCTTTCCCATCATGCTTAACTTTTCGCTATGAACCGCTAACCGGTTTTCGTTTCGTTAACCTGCAGAATTACTCCATCCAAAAGTGTGGACCCGGTCTCGTGGCTCAGTTGGTAGAGCGTTGAGACAATATCATGGGGAGAGAGAGAGGCGCGGGTTCCTGGCCGGTTCGTTCGCTTTGTAATGCCATAGCTACAGGTTTTTTCCCCACTCCTTAATACCAATCAATAATCACTAAAAATCGTGGGTTTTTCCCTGGAGCGCTCTCCTTCCCGGGTGCGGGGTGATTCCCCCCATAGTTAAATGCCGTGAATGTAATAGAAACCGAATAAAGGCGTAAGCCCCCCTAAGTAAAGCAAAAAGCGGCGACCTGGATGAACACTTAAGTGTGTATAAGAAGGTCTACAACTGTTTACTTTACTTACTTTACTTACATCCAAAAGTGTAATTACTAAATCTCGTCAAACACCTTCCCCTAACAGGTTGCCCTCAATTGGAAATATTCTAAAAACGACGTTGATGTCCAGCAGAAAATATCCTCCGCTGGAAGGTTAAGCTTTTTGTAATACAATAAAACTATCAAACAAAATATAAGGGGCAAAATTAATGAAAAATTCTGAAAAAAATTCCTTCTTTCTGTTTCACCAACGCTCTATCTATCTCTGACGAGACAACATTATTGGCCGGGAAACCCTCTCTTACGCAGTTGATACACGTGTATCTTACATCTAGTGACCTATATTAATATTTTAGCGAAATTCAGCTTTTGATCCGTATTCCACCTGGTAATTACCGCTAAACACACAATGCAGAAAATAATCTCCTTGAAATCAGCGCGTTCAAACAAAGAGCCTACAAAGCAAATGTCCATATTCTAATTGCTCCAATTTTAATTAAAGCTCCTTTTCTGCCGATTAATTTAATATTCTGATACAAAAGCATGTTCCTTTAAAAGAGAATCCTCAAAGCAAATGGGAAGGAGACAACTAAGGCTCAAGTATGGCAATTTGCATTCATTACCCCACCTTAGGTAAATGATGACAGAAGGAATGAATTAAAAGAAGCGGGTATCAAAAGAGGATTAATTATACTCTCCTTCTGTCAATGTTTGCTTCACTCCATCCTTTAATCTTTTCGTTTGCTTTCTCTCTCTGTACCTGTTTTACGTCCACTTATTCCAGTACTTTACATGACAGTCATCAACAACTAGATCAAACTCTGTACATTCTGCAAATAATTCAAGCATTACTTTTACATTCAGTAATTTACATGCGCTAAATTCAACTAGCGGGATATTTAATTGAATATGCAATGCTCCCGCCATCCCTGATATCTGCTGGACGGTAAGACAGTCATGCTCGGGTGAAGTCCCTTTAACTCCTCTCACACAGCTCTAACCAGCATAAGAATTTGCTGCTATCTGTCTACAGCACATTTCCAGCAACATAGCTCTAATATCATTTAATTTTCTGAAAGCTATAACTAATTGAGCTAAATCCAGATGTGAAATAAGCGTGAGAAAATACCCATCTGCTCCACAATCCAAAACGATTCCATTCTCAGTGTTTCCACCTACCAATTGCATCACATTCTACCTCTTAACCAATACTTGTAACTGCAACAAGGGAGTAATAACTTCCAGAAACTTTATTCACTTTCTCTTTGAACCGTTTTAATATCGTTTTCGCAACCAGACACACACTATTGTAAGCACTACTGCTACTGCCTCACAACCCAAGATAATGATCGCAATAGCTCACTTTTTAGTGATAGCCAAATTTGCAATAGTACCATCATCACAAAGATCGCTCAAAAATAATAGGACACGGCAATTCATGTGATGATGATGTCATATGATTTCCTGCAATATGGTGGTACAATTCGTGTTAACATTGCTGCGAAACCCGAAAAACGATTAAAACAACAGCAAATTATTATACTTCCCCTTAGAGCTTAATCCCTTATCATAAAACAGGGCGCTGACGTTTAAATTAATTACTCTGGAATATATAATGAACACATCAAAACTAGCGGAGGGAGAGAGAAACAGAGCTGAGACACGGGAGTGACGGAAGAAATTATAAACCTCCCGCTATATTTACGCAATTCATCCGAACAATACAGGAGCCAATCCAACACCTGAAACTGTGAAGGCATCTACCAGCTCGCGCCTAAACAAAACTATATGACAAGAAACGAAGCCTCCATAATGACTTAGCCTTTGGGAAATGTAAATTAAGGCTGCTGCGTGATAATAATTACTCCATGCTTTTAGTCAAGTCAAGGCCCGTGGACAGTTGTTAACGAGGCGGGACAAACCTTGTGGGAGATTATTAACTGGGAATGTCAAAACTATCCAGGGCGTGGTTCTCTCTAGGAGAATTTGCAAGAGTGAAATGACAATTAATTCTGGATAGAGCCTCTCTCTATCTCTGAAATGAGTTGCACACTGACACCAAGCTAGAAAGGACAGAGAAATTGATAGCTGGTATGAACAATTAACTCTTAACGCTTCCGCCATCCTCAAATACGGGAAAGAGAGATAAGGCATGGCTGAATTTTGATGAGAAATAAATAAGTCAATTAAAGGAGAACGTGATGGTATTATTCGTAAGAATTATGCGCGCCGGCCAGGGGCTAGCTTAGACGTAGCGGATTCATTGAATCCTAGCCTAAACAAACTAACGGTTTGTCGGTTGCCTTGCTTTGGTAACACGATTTGGACTATGACTTGCGATCCAGACTGACGTGTGACTTGGACACTTGGATGAGTTTTATTGTGTCGTAAAGACGAGCAATTAAAAAAGGAAACGAGCCGTGTATAATTACTAGAAATTAAAGGGACGAAATAGGATTCAGTGGGAGGAAACCTTTTGGCACACTCGAAAGTTAAGCTTGCGGAAAATATTCACCGTTCCAGCTCCTTCTCTTTCTCACTTTTCGCTCTGTAATTTAAATTCTAGTCTAGACTCTGGATCATGAGACGGCCTAAGGGTCATTTAATGTTGCTCGGCAAGAGACACTAAATCCTTCCTTTTCAATTGTCTCTTCCGCCTTCTTCGAAAAAGCAATTGTAATTTAGAGCGTGTCGTTAGACCCACTTGAGAGCTACCAGATCAAAGCTATTTGAGGCGTGGGATTTGATGAATGCGGAACCGAGTAAATTATAATTATAATTGCCGCCTAGGAAGAGTGTAAATTAAACAGGACCTATGAGCGCTACTTCATACTTTCATTAGTCGAGAATGTGGGAAATTACAACCAAAATGTTCAAAGAGTTTCAAAGCCAGGATTGGCAGATGGGGACACAGTCTCCCATAGCTGACGAGCTTAAAGAACAAAATGTGAACATAGAAGATGCAGCCGGAATACAGTTTGGGAAAATTTTCAATCCCATTTCTTTTAACACTTCCAATGCGTTCTGGAACTGTTTTTGATTTCATGATAAATTAATTAAATATTCAACAGCACAAAGTAGCTTATTATGTGCACAAAGCGAAACCGGGGAAAAAAATTACATTATTAGATGCTAACAAATCCTCTTAGAGGTTTTGCAAGGATTCGTTAAATATATGCCTTATTAATTTTGAAAATAAATTATTTTCTATTATCAGCATAGAAGGATGTAGATGGCGCAGCTTAGCAGTCAATCTGAATCTGTGCCAGACACACCAGTATGTAACACTTGTTTGTGTTACATGAAAGAGTAACTGAAAGCTGATTTCTGGATTCTAAGGCCTGAAATCCGTATTCGGTTCAAGAAAGATCTGCAGAAGACGCTACAGATAATAGGAGGAGAATAGGACTATGAGACAAAATGGCTTAGGGCTTAAGGCTTAATTCAAAAGGATGATTAGATAACGTTAGGGTTTTCTTTGATGACGGAGAAAGATAGGGTGAGGAAGAAGAATCTCTCTTCTTCTTCTTTGTTTGCTTTTTTTCTCGGAGAAAGTTTCCCTGGGAATTTTTAGCCAACTTTTAGTAGACAAAAACTCTCAATTTATTTCCCTTTGTTCCTTTTTCACCCATGCTTTTTTTCTCATTTGCCGCCAAGCTTTTTTTAGCTCAGAAAGTAGGATTCATATTGTGGCAAGATAGGAAATGAAGCTTGCTTCGGCTCACTCCCTTCTTGTAGTTAGTATCTTGTGGATATGGGTTTCCCTGTCTCGCTGCTGGAAGCGGAGTAATAAGCGAATGGGAAAACTTTTTCAACTAGTTTAACGTTTTTCTCATCCAACTACAAGTACTTTAAGCGTGTAGTATTTTTACTAATCGAACTAATAACAAGGCAACTTGGCGTGGCAAGACAACAAAGACAAGTAACAAGGGTAGGTAGAAGAGCTGCATCAAGACGGGAGGGGGTGGAGCCGAAGAGACATGGAATATCACTTCAAAGGCTTTTAGTTTCTCCGGAACTTTGTTCTACATTATAATTCTACTCCCTCCTCTTCTTATCCTTTTATCGTATAATGGACGTAGAGCTAGTAAAAAGACATGATCCAATTACAAGCGCTAAATGTATTAAAGGTAGGAAAGTAGGGAGGAGACGACGGTCAAACTTGAAAGCCTGAATCACTTCAGTTTAAGTGATTTAGACAAGATATTACGATACGAATTTGTCTCATCTTGGGTAATGTTTGTTTGGGAAATTTGAAACAAATTGAGAAATCAGATCCAAGCTGCAACGCAGAGAAAGCAAGGCTAAAAAACTGGAGAAAGCGCAGAGTTTTGCGAGCTTGAATCAAAGAATCAAAGGAAGATTACCAATACTTTGTTGATTTCGTAAATCAAAGGAATGATTTCAATTTTGTGATTGTACATGTAGGTCACCGTGGTGGTTTGTAAATTGGAACTGGATCATGTAACAGCAAGTACTGAGAGTACGGAGGGTGAAGTATGTACACAGATTAGAGTAGGAATGTTGTTTGTACTTACTTAGAACGGAATTGGTCCCGCGATTGCTATGCACCTTTCCTCGTAAGGCCCGGAGTTTTCTCAATCGGTCCTCTTGAGCAGCAACTTTATCCCGAAGTCTTTGTAACCTCTCCGCTTCGCCGCCCGACTTTAGGAAACGAAGTCTCTGGGCTTTTGCTGCCAGTAATTGATCTTGCGTTTCCAACTGTCGGGCTTGGCGGGCTGCCATGGCTTCCAGCTCAGATATGTTGAGCCCGCAGGTCTCCGGTAACTGTAAAACCAAGAAAGATATAATATTATAGCAAGGCCATTGAAATCCAAACACAAATCCAAGTTCCGCAAAGATATTAGCCAAACACACGCTGAGAACATAATGCGCTTTCACCCTAAACATACAAATAACAGCTTGCTACTAAACCAGTCTAGAGGAATTCTAGCACAATCTTATACACACTGTCCTTAAATCCTAGAGTACACATGAGAATACTAGTGACTTGCCTAGTCACTTACTACTGCACTTTTACACCTCAAGCTACGTACAGGTACGGAGTCCAAGTCCCATCTCTAGGAAAAGCTCCGCGGATCTTACATGATTACAATAACTTGAGCTCATGGCTGAGATGAATACTCTTAGTTACTCATCCAATCTCTGGTTAAACTATCTGTTTCATTATTCAACCCAAACATGTGCGGCGGCAAAGATTGTTTCAGTAAAAATAAACGGCGTTGAAAGCAAACAGTTGTTACATGTAAGTTTACAGTAGTTGTGTTCCAGATATAGTACCAGTTCTACACTTGAACTTCAGATACAGAGCAGATCTAGCAGATCTAGTAACACAGCAGCGTTGCGAGCATTGAACTGATATTCCATCTAAAAACCATACGCACGAATATCTCAAGACGTATATTTAACGCCACCACGTTACTTTGTTCTATCCCTAGTGAAAGCAATCGTCCAGAAAGTAGATAAGTTTTCTAAGAATTATTTACCCCTGGCCTGGCTGCACATAGCCATTAACGATTTGAAAAGTTTGGAACAATCTTCACTCAGGAACGAAGTAGCGCGCAAGCTAGAACTTTTCCAAGTCCTACTGTCCCAGTTAGTAACAGAAGAAAAGGAAGAGAGAGAGAATCCGGGATAAACAAGTGAAAGCTACTTTCAATTACCTCAAGGAAAGTATCAAGGAGTAACGGATTAATTCGTTTCCAACGGATTTCATACGTAAGATTCATCGATACATATTCCTGCCCGCTATCCACCAGACTGTCGCCCATTATGCGTAAATGTACGAAATACTTCGCTAATGAACGATTTATACGCCGACTTTATTCGTACATACGGAAAACTTAAATTACACATGCTGTATAACTCGCCAGTACATGTCAAATGGAAATAAATTACGATCATGCTAAAAAATACGTTTATCAATATTGCAAGCGTTGCGAATGTAGCCGACTAATCTACAATGAAACTTAATAATCCACCCATATGTCCCTCAGCAAAACAGTAAACAATCACTCTCCCTCCAAAAAAAATTTAGTCAAAGACTGTAGCAAAAAATTGATTTTTTTCCAAAAGGGAGTGCGAAAATCCAGAATCAACACCCGGTTCCGCAGAGCTTTTACACACGCAACGCACGGATCAAGAGTTTCGGCTAAAATGGGAAGCGAAGCAAACCAATCGTATTAATCATCTCCGTCTCGGATTTTTCATCATCTACACGCCCCTGCTGCCATGGTCGACGGACCGATGAGAGAAGCGAAAAACATTGAACCTGACGATGTGAAAGCAGGCATGGAAGCGGCTACAGCTGCTTTCACCTGGGACAGGAGTAAGCCAACACTGTGAAAGAGGCGAAGAAGTGGGCCGGGGCTCAGTAAACGGACAGGCTAGATCGGACAAATCCTTTTGGAAAAGGCAGGCGGTGTTGAATGAAGGAGCCGAGCGGGAATTACATACAGCTGAGAAGGGGAATAGAAGGACACGCGTCCGACTTTCTCTCTCGCGGCAACATGTACTTTGCAAATTCGTACCGACGCTAATCTCCCGCCCGCCTACCAAAGTTTATAAGTAATGCATTACAGAAGACAAATTGGAAATGTCAACATAATTTTACTCAAAAGAGAATGGCAAAAACTCTCGCTCACTTTCTATACTTGCCAAGCTGATCTGATCTAGCCATGAGTTTGGTGGACACCTGGGCGGCAGGAAGAAACCAAGCGGATTATCATGTACGCGAATATAAATGCATAGCTGGCAACACAAAGAGTACAAAAACCTAGTGGAAAACCCGGTATAACTTGTTTTCTCCCGAGTTATCTCTCTTTACCCACTTTGACTGCAATTCATTCTATAATTTGTGTGCCTAATGTAAGGAATTTCCTTGGAGCATTTCTTGTATAATAACAAGGACGTGAGAATAATATCAAAGATCTCTTGGTAAATCTGAAAAATGCAGTAGTAGAATCCCACGCGACACGAGAAATATCGCAATAATAAATGTGAAAACTTTACTAGTTTCTCATCCTTCTTCTAAAGCATCTTCCAACTTATACTTTCTTTCACTCTACAAAGAGGACATGCAACTTTCTGCTTTCTCCTCATCTCCTTTCACTATGCAGTAGCTGTCTCTTCCGCTAACTTGTGACCCATTCGACTATCCCACAACTTTTAAATTCTATATAAATTGCATATCTGGAAGACATAACGCGCATTTCCTTTTGGTTTTGCCCTTTTAGGCTGGCCTGCTGAATAACTTGTTTTCTAGGTTTCCGTCCTCCCATCCGGGTATTTTAAGCTCCCAACATCCCTTACATGCCCTTTTCTTCCTGTTTTATTTTGAAACTGAAATGAGGAGGGAACGAAGAAGGACGGACATGAACTACTAACTTCCAACAGTTCCCTAGTCTCCATTTTCCCACCCAACCCATCCTTCATCTCCTCCTTCTTGAGACAGCCTTAGAGTGTATAGCTCAGCGAAGACACTTCTGAACCCGGTTAACTCCACCCGCTTCATTCGGGTCGGGTAAACAGCCGCCAAGTAATTTATTTTCATACCCTCCCACTTTTGTATTTTTCTTTTGCAAGCCCAGAGAAATTCTTAGTTGAACTGTACTACTTTCACTTGCTGAAACTGTCCTCCCGAAGTAAAAATATATGCAACCCTGGACTAGATAAGAGGGAGGATGAGGGTATTCTCTAAAGAATCTTGTGCGGGAATAAATCACTCTAAAACTGGAAGGATTTTAAAATTCCGTCCAGTTTATTCCGATGTTTGCATCTACTTCCGCCCCATGAGGGATTTTTAATCCCGTTTTCCGCCCATCTGATGACATGCGCCATGAAGGGTGAAAAATAGAGCGGAATTTGAATTAATTTAATTCAAATATGTATGCCGCCTTTTGAGAAATCGTGTGTCAGATTTAAGAATTGCTCCGTTCAAGAAGCCCAGTAAGCTAATTAAATGCATGGAATACCTTTCACTCCCGAATGTAACTTTAACATTTGATAGTTACATTGCTAGGTTGGTTTTACCACAAGGATTGAATTTGACCTTTCTACATATATAATTCGCCTCCGGGGAATCTGGCATGAAAAGCTACCCGCCAATAACGACTGCTTTGATCGTCTCTTGGCATTTTGTGGTGAAAATGATGACTACGGGGAAAGTAAACGAATCCATTGCTTTCTTTGGTACCAAGCTGGGGAAAAGTATCGATTACCCGGTGCTTTCACTACAGCCACGAGTTCTGTCTGGAGGTATCCATTAGTACTACAGCCTACTTGAAAGTAGCTCGCGGCATTGATATATATCAAAGTAAGTTTCCCGGCTAGAAATTTTGTGTGAGAGCTTTCATCAAAAGCATGGCACAATTCTTATCATGTGTAACAAAGTAAGATAGGGAGAAAGTGGAGAAAACTTTTTACTCAATGAGCGAATCTTGGAAAGTTTTAGTGAATCTGTCCATGTAAATTCACGTATTTGCAAACAAGATAAGGTGGGACAGTGGGAAAAGCGTTGCAGGAGTCTTACTTAGCAATGCGAGAAAATGTTGCTGCTCATCTAGTTTTCTGTACAATGGGAATTCCAGAGGGAATCATGTCGAGGTACATTAGCGTTCAAGGTTTTTGTAATCTTGCAAACTACACGGGAACCGCCCACCGGGACCCAGCAAACCTTTGCACTTTCTACTCGTGTTCCAAAGCTTGACCTTAGTCAGAAGGAAGTACTACTTCCACCGTTGAGAGGTTAAATACGGCACGAAGTTTGAAAGTGATGCACTGAATCCAGATTCCTTGCATCGATTTAACACCTTATCGACTTTTAGCGAGTTGGGTTGCTCCAAGTCCGAGATTCAATCAAAGAGATGGCACGCGGAGAAAGCCGGAGAAAGCATAGAATAACTTGTTCTTATCTCCACACCATCAACTCTCAGTGCTCAATCTCTTCTGTAACGCTTCCTATGAAACAATCTCTTGCGGTCTTTTGAATCTCGCTCACGTATTACACAAGGTCTGCTGGAATTAATTTACCGTCGTTACATTTATATATCAGCCTATGTTCGCTCAAGTACATGCTGGTTTAATCTCCTTTGAATCCCATACCATTTCCTCAAAGGCCTCAGTTTGGAGGTTTTCTAGTACCAGCTTAAATGAAGACTTAGTTTCGTACATACATATATAGTATCATCATCCCCGTACGTAGGAGGTTAAACTTCCATTATTTTCGAAACAACGTACTGAGAGGAAAGCTTGTACGGGATGCGTAAGTATGATTTCACAAGGAGAAACTGTGAGGAGAATAAAATCCCAGTCGCCACATAGGGGTGCACATGAATGAGTTACGAGAGGATAAAGAAAGCTCGAGGGTAAGAATGAAAAATCTGGGTGCTTTCTCCATCACCGTGGAGAAAGCAGGCCGAGTAAGTTACTCTGGTTTCGGGTTTCACTTAGGTATAACCATGTATCTTGTAGGGGCATGCATTCAAGGGATAAGTGAGCGGAGAGAGTGAAAGTAGTGCTTTCTCCTATCTCTGTTTTCCTGATAAAGTCGAGAGCATGTGGGGGGATGAAGGATGTAACATGTAAATAATGAAAATGTATGCGGCAGATGACCCAACTTTCTCCCGCTTTAAACAACTCCAGCATTCATTTTGTCCATGCGGCCATGGATTTTGTCTTGTTTGTATTTCCTACTACAATTCAGTCCTGCCTTCAGCAAACTCGTGACTATATTCTTTCCAGTCATACAAAACCGGCATTACTGAAGCAAACATTGTGAAACTGAATCGAGTCATATAAGGAGACCTGCTTTTCGGCTAGAAACTACCTCTGCAGCTTAGCTTTCGTTGGAAGAACCATGAAAAGGTGGACTGCTTTCGGAAACATACAAACCGAGGTTGAAATTGGATACTATTTCACAATCTTATCACAAATGTTCAGGAGGAGTGGAATCTGGAAAATGAGATAGGACGAAAGCTGAAGTCCAAGGAAAATGATCCTTAAGGAGGTAAGATGAAGCGGGGGAGAGAACACTGGAGAAAGATTCAAAGACTTAAAGAGAGAAGAGAAAGTAGGGCTTGAATGAAAAGAGATGGCGAATAAGACACTCTCACGTTTTTGTTCTTGACACTAACAGTCTGTTTCTTCCTCCAAGCTGTCTATTCTTCACATTTCATCATTTTTTTCATTTCCCGCCTCTCTCTCTCTCTTCGGTACACAAATATATATGAACCAGAGACGTAAGTTCACTTGTTCAAATATACCCATCCACACTTTCCCTTCCAGCTATCAAGTCCTCGATCCATCCTTTTCAGCCACCTTTTCGTAGAAACCCCGTAGTATTTCCTGTATTGTGTTGCTGAAATTCCCGAAATCTTCATCTGCAGTACTTTCACTGCTTTCACAGGATTAGAATTACACATTGCAACTTTTGTCGCGGCCCGTGAAAGCTTGGAAAGTTGTAGTTTACTTTACCATTTTATGTGTATATATCTTTAGTTTTGCAAGTTGTACTTGTCCCACAAAACTATTTTCCATTTCATGCAACCATTTGTAGTTTTTAGTAAAATCTAGTAGTACATATGTGCATGACCTGTTTCGTAATTTTGAAAAAGCAAACTAATATGCGTCCTTCCAATTCGAGTGTATACTTCAAGATCGTCGTATAGCTTCTCAATTACCATGGTATTTTGTACGCATGGCCAATTTGCTGAGAGCTGTCTGTTGTATTTTTTATATCAAGTTTTTTTTATCCTTTCTTCTTTCTTGCTTAAAGATAAAAACTAAAAATTTCAATTTCGTCTTTCTAAAACACAATTCTTGAAATTCAAATTTTTCGAATCTCCTAACACAATCACCGAATCCAATATAAACCGTGCATGTGAAAAATGCGACGACAATCTAAAAGTTAAAGCGAATAATTTAAAACGAATTTTTCATAAATTGAATCTTTGCTTTTAACTAATCGTATATTGTCGATGGGAAGCCTGAAGCATTCCGATAGCTACTTGCTCCTTGCTCCGCCTTTCTTCTTGCCTCGACATCCCTTTTATATCTACCCTGCAATGAACTCTAATTTTCAACATCCTAAACACTACCTGGAAATTGCAAAATTCAAGTGCTGGAGGTCTGAAGAGCAAACCTCATAAAAGTCTAATAAGAGTTTTTGAAGTGAAAAAAGTTGATGGATTCGTGGACTCAAAAGTGACCTTTTACTGTAACCTATAATTTGATAAAATTCAAGCACGCTCCGGTACTTATATTCCGCTTAAAAGCTTCAAATTAACAGAAGCTATTAAAGGTAAATTAATGTATGACAATTACAGGAACGAGAGAGTCATTGGATCTTCTTTGAGCCTGAAAGCTTTTAGGCAAACACTCATTGACAGCAATGATATACGATGATAATGATATGCAGGAAAAGCACATTCAAAGTCATGTCAAACTACTGTTGCCACGATCGGTATGTTACTGACTCTACTACAAAATTCTGTCTCAAACTACGGGCTCATGCCCGGAGTCGAATTTTAATCCTTTATGTAGGTCTTTAGGCGTGGGTAAACTCCCCTGTCTTCCTATTTAGACCTGTTCACAAAGACGTTGCGCTTCTTATACTGGGCCTAGCGGATTGCTTCTTCCTGAAGCATTGTTCCTGCTACTGCAAACTTTTCCGCCCTCAGTCTTTCCAACCATTATAATTTATATTATAAATTTATAATGGTTGGACTTGTCCATATTGGGTGCGGTTTTGCAAGCCGAAGAAACTGGGAAATTCTATTGACTGAACACCATTTATAAAAGATGGAGAGACACGGAACAACAGTAATAATGAGTTTTACAAACAGAATGTAATAATACTTATGCTAACGATGAGAAGGATGACGGCTGCCTGGGAGAAGAAATTGTGACGTGTTTTTGCAAGAATGTTGAAATCGCGATATGTTGATTAATTGGAGTTGGTGACTACGAGGTAAATAGGACCGCAGATAGCTCTAATGTGTGTTTCTTGTTTTCTCCATGCAATTTTACAAAAAATTCGTTTTGAGTGCGCGAATAGATCGGGGGCGCGGATAAGCGGGGTTTTGGGGAAAAAATATTTCCATATACTTGGTGCGCGCTATATTCGGGTGCGCGTTGGAACCGAGACTTTAGGGTAAATGTAATGCTGAATGGGCAATTGTCACCTTCTTCAGCGACGAGCTACACTACAATTGATGCTTGAATATAAAAGATCACGTGATTCCCGTCACAACGAATTCAGCAAACTCAGGAAAAATTAATCCCCGCCGAATACAGCTGGAAGTTACGTCATTTCTGAGATGCTGGAAGACACTTAATGTCAAACGTAAAACAATTTAGTAGTTAGAATACATAAGGGAATAGTATTTTGAGCATCAAGAGAATTTCTAGGACGGACTTGCTCTAGTTTTATAATCTTGGGCCTGATTCGGTTTGCGAATTGAAGCTGAAATCTCAACAAAATACCATTAAACATTTGACCTTGAGGAAATCGTATTGGATAGAAGGGTAAAATCTCCTTGTTCATTTTGCTCTTACTTTGCTTTCTACACACATGTATAAGTAAAAGATTCGGGTACAGAGATGTGGAATGCTACTACTTTCTGGGAGGATGAAAGAGGGAGAAATCGGGTAAATAAACCCTTGAGTGATGTTTCGATGCAGTGCCTCCCCTTGAATCCAGACGAAATCCTTGATAGAATGAAATTGAATCTGACTTGAAGGAATACTATCTTGAGGACACAAAGCTCGTAAATCCTTGAAATAAATAGAGAAAATATCAGCGTCCAGTTCCTTTGAGAGTCCATGAAATCCTTTGAAATGAAGGATTTCGTTCGCCCTTCCAACCCACTATCGGATTTTCCGGGAGAAATTCCTAGCGTCAATCCACAAAGAGAAAGTAGATGCGAGGCATCAATCACGCTTTGACCGATAAATCTATTCCACGATTGTACCGGTAGCTGTAGGAGCAAATATGATCGCAATTGAAAGTCGTGTAACATTTTGACTTTAAAGATTGTAGACAGTCGTTTAGCGAGCTAGTGGTGGGAGAATGATGTTCCGGTGTAAATTTTGCATTCGAAACACAGCCAAAACGAAATCAGCACGTTTACACCAAAGAAACTTTAACGATTCTTTTTTTAATTACTAGTTCTAGGAGTACCAGTAATTTAAAACCGGAAGCTCCAAACTAATTTACTTTGATATGCTTGCGAAAAGCAGTTACACACAAGAATAAGAACTTTATGAAGCGGAGACGCACGGCATAAGTACTATACAACAGAGTCTGAAATTAATGCTTTGAACATTCAGGTAGATTTGGTTGTCCTTTCTTTTTTCCTGTGAGTTAATTTTTATAGTGCGGCTTAAAAGTTTTGGCGTAGAAAGCCCGCTTTCACCGTGTCTCAAGGATTCCAGAATTCATAAATTTCAGCCAGGCCAGACCAATTTAAAAGCTTAGAAGGTAGCCTCGACCAGGAGACTTTCGGATTCAGTGTTTCCGTTTCCGGGAGCATAAGAGTCGGCCGAAAAGAAACTAGACCCAAAAGTTGCAAAATACAACCATGCGGATGCTTTTCCAAGTAACTTGATCAAATTAAGGCAGACTTACAAATGATTGTTATGAAAGGAAAGAATTTTGTAATAATCCTTTGAATTCCTCTGCAGAGAAGAGAAATACGAGAAGGTTTACCCAAGTATTATACTTTCTCCAGCCTAACTTTTCCTAGGAGGTTTCACTTCCGCTTGCAAAATTACGGTAATGGCAAAACACCAACTACATTTTTTATATTCTCGCCATTATCACGCATACGCCACAGAGAAATTCTAGCTTTGCCCAGCTTTCTCGAAATATAAACGCTAGTTTTCCATACTTTCTCGTCTACGCGGAGAAAGTTGTAACTTTTTTCTCAGCTCTCTCCACACTTCACACTGACCGAGTAAATATTACTGACTTACAGCGGACTATGTTGCATCCAGAGCATCAAAGTATGCCTGCAATCCAAATGTTTTCTTTCACCTTTTACACGTTTTGCTCAATCTTGCATGACGCTAATGCAGTAATGCAAGTGCCACATGTTCCCGGAATCGCCAAACAGTATTGTTACACGAAACAACTGTGAAAGTAATGGAACTTGCACTCGACTTTCTCCATTTTGTACTCACAATTTACATTCATTATGCATGTATATCACACGAACGGGGAGGAACTTGTCTTCCTCCTCCACTTTTGCATTCGAATTTTGCTCGCCCGTAGAATTCCCAATGTCTGCATGGAAAACTATCGCTAAAGGCCTGCAAAGACAGTAGCTGTAAAATTTTTCCTGTTTTTTTGTGTAACTTTCTC
Source organism: Sminthurides aquaticus (assembly GCA_906901655.1). NCBI lineage: Eukaryota > Metazoa > Arthropoda > Collembola > Symphypleona > Sminthurididae > Sminthurides > Sminthurides aquaticus. The sequence continues at coordinate 4,773,877 of CAJQTT010000010.1, forward strand.
TCTGCCAGCGGTAGCCACTAGTGCCATTCTTTGACCGTTTTATCAGACTTGAATAAATTTAACAACAAATAAAACTTTACTCAAATCCACAATTTCCACGACTCCACGAGGAGGACAAGCTGGAACGGAATTTCTTTTAAATGTTTACCACTCTTCAAGCCCACTCAAGCTACATGTATGAAACTCCGAATGTTTACTTCAGACTTTCGAGGAGCTCAATCCTGGATTCAACTACTTTATTCAATTCAATTTCCTCTTCTCCAGAACAGAACGAAGCAGGGCTACAGATTCTACTTTGGATAGGAAATCTAGACGAGGAGCAGGGACGGTTAGGAGTATAAAATACCCGGGTATCTTCCCTCTCCTTCCAAAATGTCGAACACGCTCTCAAAATCTCCCGTTTACAATTTCCAATTTGCTAAAGCAATCCCCTGTAAAGCAATAGCAATCCACTTTCCCGGATCTTCCAAATAGCTCCGGAATTACAACTTTTTGAAGGTATTAAACCAAGAGACACAAAATCCAGAAGCGCACAAGCAGACAGCCGTAGTTTTTACAAAGTATCAAGGAATACCTCAAAAATAACATACAAACCCTGGCTTAGAATAAACAAATCCGGTTAGGTTATGCATGTAATATAATAAACAAAAATTAGGTAACGCGACATAAACTTGGCTCGAATCAACTTCTCCTGTCTCCTAAAGCGAAGAGTCTACTAGTACAGCAAGGGAGAGGGATGATTTGATACACACAGGAGAAAATGGTTCAACGCTTTCCATTGCTACTTGAGCCTCTAAAATTTTGTTACCCACAACTCCAGATTTCAAAAGTCGTAAACGTAAAGTATGAAACATAAAAGCAGGCATGAGTTGAAAGTGAAAACGGGAAGAAAAGGGCAGACGAATATAAAATAGTTTTAAATTTCTAAATTCTCTTCGCGAAAATAATACGCAGTAATGTATAAAGAGTAACAGCACCGGAGTGAAGGCGTAGCTTTTATCTTGTCGCTACCGCTGACTTATCCTTGCCAAGTTTATAATTGTTATTACAAGTGGGATAAGCCAAAATTAATAGCTGGCTTAAGCCAAGCAGATTTGGATTATAGCATAGCATAAGCTTTTAGAAGTAACTTCGAACGTACAATTAAGCTGTACGAAAAGTGAGACTGGAAACTCAACTTCTGCTACTTCGTTGAGTTTTTCTGTACATATGACATGGTGAGAAAATGTGGGATTAAGATGGTTAAAAATATTGGGCACTGGGCTCAATGATTTTGTAACTGAAAATAATATTATGCCTGCGGCTACCGAAAAAACCACGGGGAATAAAGTTCCAACTATTAATACTGCAACGTTGTTACACTGTAAGACGCCAACGCCGATTATCACCGAATAAAAATTAAGAGTTCCATCCAATCAAGTTATATAAGTTGTCGCCGCTTTCTCTGAATCATAGTACAGCGAGTAGCCTTAAAATAAATATACCGACATTTTGGGCAAAACCGTTTCCTACACACAGGAAAACCCATTTCCAAAATCTCGCCAGCCCTCAATAACTTACTTTCTCTTTACAGAAGGACACAACCAATTTCGCAAAGCATCATTAGAAACGAATTCCCAAAGTGAAGATATCATTCCAAATGCAATGTGTGCAAAGTTTGCAATCAAGAGAGTAGTTTCCCGCTTTAGCTTCGATGTCATTAGGTTGATGGGAAGGAGGTGCGAATGTGGGAGAAAGTTTTAATATTTTCTTCCTTCTTGTCTTACATCATTCCTACTATTCCTTCCACACTTAACTTTCTCCATTTTTCTTATTTTACACGAGGCATTTGGGCTAAGGAGAAGAATAAACTTCTTTTAAATTTCATCGTTATGTACGAAGGAGGCGGCATACATACATATGCTCTTCTACTCTCCCAGTTCAATTCCTTCACATATGCTACCATGGCTTGAATTACTAGTACCCACGGTATCCATCCAGCGTCAATCTGCATACTGTTGTAATAAGGATCCACTATCTTCCAGGAAAGCTCTATCAAACTCTTAAAGTATGCAGTTCTTTTTACTATAACTTACAATGAAGAGGGAAAAGTTGCCCAAGGTTGCCATCACTAGTCAACTACGTAGGGACTGTAACTTGAGGGATATGGCGGATTATTGGATAAAAAAGCGAATTTTGTGCGCAATTTGTTTGTAAATGATTACTTTTAGACTTGGATAAAAACCAAGTGCGAGGTTTTATGGAATGAGGGAAAAATATCTATGAGTAGGGGCGATTTTTTTGAATTTATTCCAATATCACGCCTTCCCTTGTTTCACATCTTTATTCTTGAGTTTCCCCTATATACTTTCTCCATTTTATCTTTTCTATACTTTCATCGTTTATTTAAAAAGAGTGCACACAAAGATTATGTAAAAGAGAAAGTCAATTTTTTAACTCTCATCATTCTAATACCTCCTTCTGCTTTCACTTCTCCTCTCTCTTAACGTCCCCCACGCCATAACCCCCAAAGTCTATTCCGTTATAACAAGGAGAGAAGAATAAGGTTTTAGTCCAAGATGTACGCCGCCGGAAGCAACAATCTTATTTCTTGGTGATGATTATGGCATTTCATTCAAGCAAGTAATGGAAGAGTGCCAGGAGAAAGAGACAGCAGGAGCGCCACCATGGTTTCTTCACTTCACGCGTCCCAGTTTAACGATGACATCCAGTATCAACCCCCCCCCCACCAACCCCTCATCAACGTAAATGCAAGACATGAGAAGAATCATGTAAATGTAAATGGAACACGAACGCTTATTACTGATGGGACGAACTTTCTCTTGTCGGGTGAAAGCAGTAGTGATTCTGAAGAGAATTACGGGGAATAACTTTCACTGCTTTCACCAAGCCGTGTCTGCATGTAACATGCTTGCTTGAAGCTTATCATCTATAGCTCTCCAGATTTATATCCTCTTATCAAAACTTTTGGAAGACAAGAAGAGGTAATGGATAAAATAGGGATTGATACATGAACTCGGATTGAATTTTACTGAATCCTCTGGATTTGATCAAATCTCTTCAAGAGATTCGTCCCCTGTGCCTAACTAAGAAAGATCAAACACATTATATCTTTTCATGCTCCTCCTTCTAAGAAGAGATCAAAGAGGAAAGCGGGGGAGAAAATGATATAAAATCTGTGGGACAAGTTTCGTTAGAATCCGGGATTCCTAGAAGAAACAGTGGTTTTAGAAGGGAAGTTCCGAGTAATGGGAAGTGTGTCTCAACTTTCATCAAACCAATTCCCACAAGTCCTGCTTTCCCTCAGACGCAGCTGATGATCGTTTTGTATTTCTGTTGGGGGGACTCGGTTGGTGAATGCTTTGCTTTGGTATTTATTCATTGTGGGGAAAACTCGGGGAAAATCTCAACACTCAACAAAATAATCCAATAAATTAGTCTTGATCAACAAAACCATTCAATCTTATCCTTCTCTTCCTCTCTCAACTCCTTTCACACTTATCTTGAGGGAGGGGTGACGGGGAGAGAAAGCATAAAGCTTTCACCCTCTAAGCTTAAATGAATAACATTTCTGTCTCTTTAGGATGGTTCTCAGCTGTCTGACTGAGAGCACAGTCTTGCAGTACCAAAGAAAGCCTAACTTCACTTTCACTGCTTTCATCAAAGGTTTCTCCTAGTAGGAGTGTGAAAGTAACGAAACTAACTGTCTTTAATCCCTGTTGATCTATCTGACAATTCCATTTCCATATGGCTTTCTCTTCACGTCCTCTTTTCCTTTCTCCAAAGATTTACTCCCAACTTTCACCCCATACCCCTTGGTATGTTCAATCCCGGAGTCTTTTCTCAGATCAGCTCACGTAACATTGAATTATCAAGCTACCACCTCCCACATAATTCTCTCTTAAGAAAACAATCCCGCTGGTTCCGAGAAGGAAGCAAGTATTGAAGCTGATTCTAAACATTGTCACGTACAAAAACCTTCACACTATTCAACAATTTGAGTCTATTAACTCCCTATTTCTTCATATGTAGCTAAACGATCCAATTCCACGTTCTCCACACCTTTCTCCGAAAATTCTTACAAAACCAAACTGACATATTCTCACTCCAGGACCTAACTGTGGGCATCACGTACTTGGTATCGTTTGAACATTTACTACCTAAGCTTCTTGTTGCGGGTGAAATAATGTTTTCACTTCTTTAATTACCACAAGCAGAAATTTCTCCGCCAATAGAAACAAGTGAAAACAGGAATGCGTACCAGAAGCTGGGAGCAAGATTGAAAAGCCTAAATGAGGTGGCATTGAAAAAGTTTGACACATATTAGAAACTTTTGAAAGTGATTATCAAAACTGTTCTTTGTTTACAGACGCATGATAGTTCTCCGGTAGCGAAGTTGAAAAGCCTGACTGGTAAAAGCAGTGAAAGTTTTTACCCTGAGGCGAGCAATTTCTTTTTCCATTGTTCTAGGTCAAAAACTCGGAAACTTTGCTCAATGTTGCCTCTTTTACCATGCCGAAATGAAAGAAAGCAAGGAAACAAAAGCGCTCACTCTAAGCAGGAGGAACCTCCTACGCTTCCACGTCAAACCTACGAAGATCCGACCACACGCTGCAGCAATTAAGGTAAGTAAAGTGCCATTAATTTTTCGCTTGTATAATCCATCAGCTTTGATGTTGACAGACACGTAGCGTGAGAGCTATTGTCACCAGCTTTCACCACTGGAGAAAGTTACGCATCAAAGCGTGGGTTTTAGATCAGAGCCACGGAGAAAGCATACCGTCAGGAAAGTGTACCTGTCCGTCCATCTTACCATCAGACCTATGCGCAAAAGTGTATCCTGTGAGGAGTTCCTCTTCTAAAATGCATGCGCTCCATTACATTTATGAATATTTAATCCCACTAGAGAACGAGAGTATTGAGAGGAATGTGATGAGGATGATGTGTAAAAGCCGACAAGCATGTTTCCGCTAGCCTTTTCACTCAAAGCATGCAAAGTGAACCACTAATGTAATTATCGCGTTGGTATTAACGGCATCGCAGCACAAACCGGCACGAGTGGCTACCTAAACTCAAACGTCCTCACAACAGTCTATAGTGTAAACGAACACTGCCTTTTCAATTATTACTCTCCGTGAATGTAGCCGAGAGCATTTCCAGGTTAGTTTCTGCGGTACCCGTGGTTCTTACTTCTCTTGGGAGAAAGTAGTAAAAGTAACTTGCTCCGATGTTATAGCTCTACAGTGTATAGTGCGGAGTTGAGTCCTTTCGGTCAGAGGAATTTCAATTTACTCATAGCTTTGCTCTTCCCAATGTACGAGCATAGACCTGCAATGCAATCTAGCGACTTGTAACCATAGCAATCTGTAAATTGCCAGCAATTTCCGAGGTTCAATAATCGCATTCACTTCCGGTCCACGGACCTGTTTAATTACGACATTTCTAAACAAGGACGAGGTGGGTGATAAGGACAGCTCAGAGAAAGTTAGCTCCTGTCGTGTTAAATTTAGTTTTCTCATTAGGAGCTCTGAGAATTTAATCAGGCAGAGCATTTAGGAATGATTAGACTTTCTCCAACACCAGCTGGATGCAATAGCCAATTGGGGATTGAGTGTAAAATCCAAAGACTCCTAGTGTCGTGACGACAACGACAACTGGGAGTCGTAAATTTTGTCTACGTTTCTTTCTCCGCTACTTGTCACCTACCGTCGAGTGCCCAATGCCAGCCGGAACCTAGAGTAGATTCTGAAATCACAATCTACTTTCTCCTCCACTTCCTACAGGCTACTTATCAGTTTTCCCCTTCAACTTGGTCTCTGATTTAGCCAGTAGTCCTGCTCTACTGAGACGCTTGAAAAGCGTATAAATCATGAATTTAGCAAGAATCTAGAACAAAATCAGGAGTAACAATAAATAAAAGATTCTGGATAGCGTCCAATCAAATATAGGCAAGGTTGAGGAAAAGTGTTGATTGGCTCTTTAATGACTAATCCAACCTTTACTTGGTATTTCAATGATATGAGAAAAACCAAGCCTTGTATCGTAGCTTCCAACTGCTTTGTATTGTAGTGCATGTATACATTCGAGCGATAACAAAAGATATTGAAATACCATAAGCTTGCGCTTGGCTAAATCTTTTGTTTCATTGTTCTTCCGTACGTCCTAGCCGTACTCCTATTATTTTCTTCGATGAAAGAGGAAACAATAGCTTTTTACAATTTTCTCTACACGGAACTTTGCAAGAGAAACTTGAAGAAAAGTAGAGAAACAATGCGAAGAGAAAGTCATTGAGGATTGAGTGTGGGAAACTCTGCGGAAAACCGTTCTTGGGGAGTTATTAAGACAGTTTTTATCATACAAGAAATCAATGGATCAAAATAGGGAGCTGTACAGTAGCATGGCGTCTGGAAAATCTTTCCAGAGAGCTCTGAAGCATGCAAGGAAATTGACTGGAAAAGGTTGCTGTTCCTTGATAGACACATGCTCTATCGCTTTCACGTCTACTTCCTCTCAATGACTTTCTTCCAAGGACTTTCTCCATGAACACTTCTTTACCATTTGTAGTAGTTAGTAAACTCTCTTGTACTTTCCTTTAGCTGAACATGGAGTTCCAGGAGAAAACAAAATTCTTGCTTTCACTCCCTAAAACTTGCCCCCTTTCAAACTCATAGATACGCTTGGACTGGAACTGAAGGGAACTGTAGAGCAAGACATACAAGACTAATAACAATAAACGAGAATACATGTATTGCCTGTGGCAAAATTCTCTTCTCGTCACTTTCACCCCAAACTTTCTCTACGACTTTCACCAACTTTCACCAGCTTCCAGCACCCCTGCAGTCCTCATCAGCCTTTAAACAGCATGAGAAATCGTGGATAAAAAATCCTGTCACCGCATTCCCGAACCTTGCCTCCGTGTCAAGTCAAGTCAAAGGCGTCTCAAACTCGCCGCCGCGTCTTCTACAGGAATCCCACCTGCTTATCTTACCCAATTTGCGCCCCTGTTTGCTGACATGGAACGCTCCATCCTACCGGGCATTCCAAGGCTCGCACTTCTCTCATCCTGATGACTTCACTAGAGAATTAAACTAGTACAAGAGAAAATCGGTTTCCTCCCGCCCCGCCTGGATTCTGAAAGCGGGCTAACTTCCAGATATCTTCATGCTGAAAATGCGAAATTTCAAGAGCAGAGCAGATACGTGTTTTTTATAAAACGAGGAACAATGCAGCCAGATGAAATGGAAAGGTTGGGAACTTTTGGGACAAGACACCGAAAAGGCAGGCTCTCCAAAGAGATAGGTTCACACCCAATAGATAAAAGGATGAAAGCTAGCTTTCTCCTCTTGAGTTCCTCGCGATGAAATACATTTAAAAGCATTCTCAGGAAAGATTAGAATGAAGCATTGGGTTACAGAGCCAAAGCCTAGTAGCCACAAGAAGACCGCATTACTTGGTGTAACAAAGCCATATATGCTCTCTAAGCAAGAGTTTACTCTCCCGACTAAACCGGAGAAAGCAGATCAGCCCTGGCTTTCACCACAACCGCTCTAAAGTTAACACTTATAGCTGGCTCTCCCTGAAGGCAAAGATATGTGGGATCTGGTGCAATATTCCCTCACCCGGAACCAACTGACAGGGAAACGATTATGCTCTAATGAATGTTGCACAATGTCAGTTCTCGGGTGGATGCTGCCGACTGCCGAGTGTCATATTTCTGGCAGAAAGATCAATAAATATAGATTCGCGCTTCAGTCTTAGCTCGTCTGATTATAACAGATAGCCTTCTTCCCTCATAATCACATTTACAGCAGGGAATAGGGATTGACAACGCCCGACGCAATATTAAAACAATACTTCACTACCCACCTACACATAAGAAACTCTAGCCGAAAGGACCTAATACCCGCGAACTATGAAAGAAGAAGTAGCGCTCTTCTCTCCGTTCCCATTCTACCAAGGTTTGACCTAGAATTAGAAATATCTCAAATATTCAAACATACCTATTTGTGGCAAAAACATCCAAGATCAAAGGTAGATTCATGTTCCATGTTGAAATAAGCCGACATCCGTTCCAGAGGAGCACATAAAAAAATAAAGAAAATAAACAACCATTAGCAATTTGCAAATTTCTCAAAGCCGCATCACATACACGCTCATGCATGCATCAACACACAAGATTGCAGCGCTATATATGCATCTGAAACCACGAGAGTGCCGGATGCCAGTCTAAATTGCGAAAAGGAATGTGCAATCATATGTGTGCCAGGCCAGCGCCATTGGGAAAGTGAATGTAATGCAGATGAATACTGCAGTAGCCTCCAGAGTGTGTGAAACTTAAGGCAGAAATACATGGCGGCTGGTTGAAGAGAGGTGAAACGGGAGAGAAAGGAAGCCAGTTCCCGGGTTTTGTAAACAAACCAGGCGCACACAATAGACGGCTCGTTCACACCAAAACTAGGTAAATGAGTCAGCTCAAATGGAACATCTACACGTACTGATGAATATTGCAACAAAATGTATATATATGTGGTGGCTGAAGTTGGTGTACATTTGTATGCATGCTGACGTCTATTAGGATGATATCTCATGTAAGGATTAATTCCAAAAGCTAAGAGCTGTAGAGGCATCAGAGCAAGACTACAATCCTCATGTGTACCAAGATATTGACCCGATGTTGTAATGCATGTCAGGTCATCAAGATTAGGTTGAAACTAGAATACACGACACATGTAAGAAAGGAAGACTCAAGTGAAAACCGCTGCTTTCTCCTATCTTCTATCTTTCCGTACTGATGCAGAAAAAATGTACGTTAATTATTTAAGGAACTATTACGAAGAGTAATTCAATCTGAATGCACATTTCAAGTTAATAGTTGCAGCAATATGTACAGAAGAACTGGGAACCAACGTGAATATTTGGCCAGAGAAATGAAGGATAGCATAGTTCTGCTTTTGTATTTACGCATAATTAAGAGTATGTATATTTCCGTCTAATTCTTACAGCTTAAAAATCACCACCCTGTCGGGCTTTCACCACACCTCGGCTGTAATATAACAGCATAATCATCTCCACTGACATACTATTATTTTTATACCGGTGCACGCTTTCACACAGTAGTCAATGAAGGGAGGAATGAATGGAGAAAGTACTTCGAAGGATTAAAATGTATCCGCTGGACCTTGGCCTCCATTTACGTGTTGACTCTTGTTAGGTCTTTAAACAGATTCATGAGATACAGCTACAAGGGAATTGTATTTTCCTCTAAGCCTCCCAAAGAAAGGTATAGCGGATGAGTGAAAATACTAGAGTTTTTCCTTTGAGAAGGTGGATGGGAAAATTTAGGAGGATGCATCCTAAAAGCTGGAGAAAACACGGCGCTTTCATCACTGCTCCAGGAAATGTAGCAGATGATAGAAGGAAGAAAGCCTGGAGGAGAAGCTGGAAAATATGCTCTTTGATGTGTCCTAGCAGGTAGGACCGCATCCAGTGAATCGTAGCAGACTCCTTTGTTCAATTTGCAAATTGAAAAGCCTCATGCATAGTTAAAAACCGTCTTTTACTTTCTCCACACCTTAAAAAATTCCGACTTTCCCTTGAAACTCTTCTCCGAATTATTCCCCTTGATTTCCACTACATCAAACCCGAAACTACCTTTCTAGCTTCTTTATACTGCCCAAATAATACAAGAAAGACCTTGATACCGAGAAAGCAACTTTCACCAATTTTCAAAACTTTCTCCAAAGCAAGTACAAGGCAATAAACATTGCAAAAGAGTCAATGCTTCTCAGAAATCTATCATATCATAAAGTCAATGACAGGAAAATAAAATAACGCATCATTCCATCCCAAATTAAGCTTATTATCATCAGGAGCAGACTGAAAACGGAATTATCCACGTCTCGATGCACAACAATCCTTAAATTGCTTCAAATACTTGCACAAGTCAACCCACATTCGACAACACGTCTCTGACTGCTCCGTCTGTCTTTGAGCCACGGCTTGGAGGTTTCTCAAGCGTATTTACAACCCTACCCTACTGTTTTACGAGCTTTCAGTCCAAAGACTCGCGTAGAGCAGACTCAAAGTCTGGAACACGACCTCTCCCTCTACTACGTGAGGGCACGTAGGAGCATCTGGAAAGAATCCAGAAAATGGCGGAAATGTCAAAGAGTAGAGGGAAGAATGGAAAGGAGTCCGTAATAATATCAAAGAAGGCCAAAGAATGGTTATGTGTCAGAAAAGATTAATTTGAAAAAAGAGATTGACAGAAGTAGAAGGTCGGATAAGAAAAGAAGAAAAAGGTGTTGGTTGAGTCCCATAATTTTGCCATTTCATCTTTCTCCAGCATTTGCTACACTTTTTCAACCTGCTCTTAGCTTTTCTTACCGGGGTTTGCCAATTTTATAGGGATAGCTTTCTTCCAAGGTTTCTCATATAACCTAATATCTGATAAGAATAAGGCTCAGGTGACAAATCTATATTAAAATGAAATGTCAACGTCAATCTCGAATATAATGAGCGTATGGAAAACTGCTTTCTCCATCACAAACCTCCTATACCTGATATTACCCACGATTTCATTATTCTATTCCAATTTTGTTCTACTGATACGCTTCAAACTTGACCCATTTCCTAATTGGACCCAGCCAGGAAAGGCGGGTATCGGTTTTTTCTTTCCTCACCCAAAGCCCCCATCTTCCTATCATCCGACAAATCCACAAAAGCTCAAGATAAAATCCTATTATTCCTCCCGTAAAGAGTTCACACGAGTATTTACTTTCAGATTATTCGCAGCGACTTTCTCCAACTCACAAGCTTTTCAATGCTGATACTTGAGAAATACAAACACACAGTCTTTGACTGACCAAACCTAACTGCTTGCCCAGCGACCAGATGCGAGTAATCCCGGTAAATTCCGTTTTGCATAAACTGCACCCGAATATTAATATTGCAATTGCTTTACCATATCCTGTACCATTTTATCAAATCCCTCAGCAGTCAGGACCACATGGACCGTGACATAAATCAAAGAAAATCTCAAACCGGGCACCCAAATCCTCAAACTACAGAGCATTAGCGACTGCATCCTTGCTTCTTTCTTGGTTTAACTAAAAGCTATGGGCCAAACCTGGGACGGAGAAAGCCCGCATATAGTCTAAGACTCTGACGGAGACGGATGCAATTGAAATGGCTGGAGTAGCCACTGGATACCCGGGTATTTGTAAACTTCTAGCTGGATTTTACACTTGAGTAATAGGTTCAATGTGTAGTCTAAACGTAAACAGGGATTTGGTTTCAGTCGGATGACGTCCGAGAATTTGCCCACCCGGGTATTGGGATATGACGTTTGCCTCTGGCAAATCGTATACCAACTAGAGCATAAGCATGGTGCGATCCCGTACGTAAAGTACAAGCTTCAAGCATTCCAAGGTAAGTGTACAGTTTATACTGGGTGAAGGTGAAAGTCAGAGTCAGAATTTAAAAAAAACTGAAACATGATTTGATATTTGACGCCAGCGGTGATGTATCCACATTACTTTTGCATTCTTTAAGTCTAAAAAAAGAATTTAGCGAACAAAAGCACAATGTCTACAAGGTTGGAAGACGCAAAAGGATCGAGGAAATAAAAAACCCGGGATTTCGGGGAAGAATCGGAGAAAAAAGAGAGAGGTGATGTTGGAATTGGATGCAATCCGTTGGCCCCATTATGTGCTCATGTTTGGTGGTTGGTTCTCATGATGTGACATGTTATGACGGCTGTGAAAAAGTGGCCGGTTTTTTTTCTCTTGAGACAAAATAAAACCCTTCAAGGTGGAAAGGAGCGGGAAATGCGGGAAGTGAAACTTTGAAACGTATTGAGAGAAAACAGAGAAAGAGCAAGCTGGAACGGACGGCGTAAGGCGGGAGTAATAGGTACGAGTGTTCGAGTAAGAAAGAGACGGACTCTTCGAATTGGGTTTTTGGCTAGAGTAGCGGACGGATGAGGAAAGTATGAGAGTGAAACACATGTCACTCCCGGCAGTCTAATCTACTTGAAGATGCACTCAAGCGTAGCGTTTCCACCGAAGCTATCAGGGATTTTTCTAGTGGAAACCATACTACATTCCTACAAGTTCAAGCTTGTCTTCCGTTTACGCATTTTCGCTACTTCTTTCTCTCCATTCGTTTCCTCCTTCTGGAGAAAGTACAAAACCCTTTCTTCCTTCACACAATACTCTACCGTAGAGCATATGACCAGGAGCATAACCTAAAAGCATTGAGATACTACAACGCATCAACACGGACGAAAGCGGGAAAGCGAGCTGGAAGAACTGGAAGAACACGTTTTTTAAGCATAAATTCGCATAAACAGGGTGATGGTGTGCCTATAAAAGGGTGAACTTTCCTCCTTGCTCATTTCGCTTTCCGATCACATTTCCTGTAGCTTTCACGTTTCAAATTCCGTTTTTGCACACTTTTGGGTTGATCCAAAAGCATAAATTCGCATAAACAGGGTGATGGTGTGCCTATAAAAGGGTGAACTTTCCTCCTTGCTCATTTCGCTTTCCGATCACATTTCTTGTAGCTTTCACGTTTCAAATTCCGTTTTTGCACACTTTTGGGTTGATCCAAAAGCATAAATTCGCATTAACAGGGTGATGGTGTGCCTATAAAAGGGTAAACTTTCCTCCTTGCTCATTTCGCTTTCCGATCACATGTCCTGTAGCTTTCACGTTTCAAATTCCGTTTTTGCACACTTTTGGGTTGATCCAAAAGCATAAATTCGCATAAACAGGGTGATGGTGTGCCTATAAAAGGGTGAACTTTCCTCCTTGCTCATTTCGCTTTCCGATCACATTTCCTGTAGCTTTCACGTTTTAAATTCCGTTTTTGCACACTTTTGGGTTGATCCAAAAGCATAAATTCGTATAAACAGGGTGATGGTGTGCCTACAAAAGGGTAAACTTTCCTCCTTTCTCATTTCGCTTTCCGTCACATTTCCTGTAGCTTTCACGTTTCAAATCCCGTTTTTGCACACTTTTGGGTTGATCCAAAAGCATAAATTCGCATAAACAGGGTGATGGTGTGCCTATAAAAGGGTGAACTTTCCTCCTTGCTCATTTCGCTTTCCGATCACATTTCCTGTAGCTTTCACGTTTCAAATTCCGTTTTTGCACACTTTTGGGTTGATCCAAAAGCATAAATTCGCATAAACAGGGTGATGGTGTGCCTATAAAAGGGTGAACTTTCCTCCTTGCTCATTTCGCTTTCCGATCACATTTCTTGTAGCTTTCACGTTTCAAATTCCGTTTTTGCACACTTTTGGGTTGATCCAAAAGCATAAATTCGCATAAACAGGGTGATGGTGTGCCTATAAAAGGGTAAACTTTCCTCCTTGCTCATTTCGCTTTCCGATCACATGTCCTGTAGCTTTCACGTTTCAAATTCCGTTTTTGCACACTTTTGGGTTGATCCAAAAGCATAAATTCGCATAAACAGGGTGATGGTGTGCCTATAAAAGGGTGAACTTTCCTCCTTGCTCATTTCGCTTTCCGATCACATTTCCTGTAGCTTTCACGTTTTAAATTCCGTTTTTGCACACTTTTGGGTTGATCCAAAAGCATAAATTCGCATTAAGAGGGTGATGGTGTGCCTATAAAAGGGTAAACTTTCCCCCTTTCTCATTTCCCTTTCCGATCACATTTTCTGTAGCTTTCACGTTTCAAATTCCGTTTTTGCACACTTTTGGGTTGATCCAAAAGCATAAATTCGCATAAACAGGGTGATGGTGTGCCTATAAAAGGGTAAACTTTCCTCCTTGCTCATTTCGCTTTCCGATCACATTTCCTGTAGCTTTCACGTTTTAAATTCCGTTTTTGCACACTTTTGGGTTGATCCAAAAGCATAAATTCGCATAAACAGGGTGATGGTGTGCCTATAAAAGGGTAAACTTTCCTCCTTGCTCATTTCGCTTTCCGATAACATTTCCTGTAGCTTTCACGTTTCAAATTCCGTTTTTGCACACTTTTGGGTTGATCCAAAAGCATAAATTCGCATAAACAGGGTGATGGTGTGCCTATAAAAGGGTAAACTTTCCTCCTTGCTCATTTCGCTTTCCGATCTCATTTCCTGTAGCTTTCACGTTTTCAACTCCGTTTTTGCACACTTTTGGGTTGATCCAAAAGCATAAATTCGCATAAACAGGGTGATGGTGTGCCTATAAAAGGGTAAACTTTCCTCCTTTCTCATTTCGCTTTCCGATCACATTTCCTGTAGCTTTAACGTTTTAAATTCCGTTTTTGCACACTTTTGTGTTGATCCAAAAGCATAAATTCGCATAAACAGGGCGATGGTGTGCCTATAAAAGCGTAAACTTTCCTCCTTGCTCATTTCGCTTTCCGATCTCATTTCCTGTAGCTTTCACGTTTCAAATTCCGTTTTTGCACACTTTTGGGTTGATCCAAAAGCATAAATTCGCATAAACAGGGTGATGGTGTGCCTATAAAAGCGTAAACTTTCCTCCTTGCTCATTTCGCTTTCCGATCACATTTTTTGCAGCTTTCACGTTTCAAATTCCGTTTTTGCACACTTTTGGGTTGATCCAAAAGCATAAATTCGCATTAACAGGGTGATGGTGTGCCTATAAAAGCGTAAACTTTCCTCCTTGCTCATTTCGCTTTCCGATCTCATTTCCTGTAGCTTTCACGTTTTCAACTCCGTTTTTGCACACTTTTGGGTTGATCCAAAAGCATAAATTCGCATAAACAGGGTGATGGTGTGCCTATAAAAGGGTAAACTTTCCTCCTTTCTCATTTCGCTTTCCGATCACATTTCCTGTAGCTTTAACGTTTTAAATTCCGTTTTTGCACACTTTTGGGTTGATCCAAAAGCATAAATTCGCATAAACAGGGCGATGGTGTGCCTATAAAAGCGTAAACTTTCCTCCTTGCTCATTTCGCTTTCCGATCTCATTTCCTGTAGCTTTCACGTTTCAAATTCCGTTTTTGCACACTTTTGGGTTGATCCAAAAGCATAAATTCGCATAAACAGGGTGATGGTGTGCCTATAAAAGCGTAAACTTTCCTCCTTGCTCATTTCGCTTTCCGATCACATTTTTTGCAGCTTTCACGTTTCAAATTCCGTTTTTGCACACTTTTGGGTTGATCCAAAAGCATAAATTCGCATTAACAGGGTGATGGTGTGCCTATAAAAGCGTAAACTTTCCTCCTTGCTCATTTCGCTTTCCGATCACATTTCCTGCAGCTTTCACGTTTCAAATTCCGTTTTTGCACACTTTTGGGTTGATCCAAAAGCATAAATTCGCATTAAGAGGGTGATGGCGTGCCTATAAAAGGGTAAACTTTCCTCCTTGCACTTTTTCCTTTCCGATCACATTTCTTGCAGCTTTCACGTTTCAAATTCCGTTTTTGCACACTTTCGGGTTGATCCAAAAGCATAAATTCGCATTAAGATGGTGATGGCGTGCCTATAAAAGGGTAAACTTTCCTCCTTGCACTTTTTCCTTTCCGATCACATTTCCTCTCGCTTTCACGTTTCAGATTCCGTTTTTGCACACTTTTGGGTTGATCCAAAAGCATAAATTCGCATTTAAAGGGTGATGGCGTGCCTATAAAAGGGTAAACTTTCCTCCTTGCTCATTTCGCTTTCCGATCACATTTTTTGCAGCTTTCACGTTTCAAATTCCGTTTTTGCACACTTTTGGGTTGATCCAAAAGCATAAATTCGCATTAACAGGGTGATGGTGTGCCTATAAAAGCGTAAACTTTCCTCCTTGCTCATTTCGCTTTCCGATCACATTTCCTGTAGCTTTCACGTTTTAAATTCCGTTTTTGCACACTTTTGGGTTGATCCAAAAGCATAAATTCGCATAAACAGGGTGATGGTGTGCCTATAAAAGGGTAAACTTTCCTCCTTGCTCATTTCGCTTTCCGATAACATTTCCTGTAGCTTTCACGTTTCAAATTCCGTTTTTGCACACTTTTGGGTTGATCCAAAAGCATAAATTCGCATAAACAGGGTGATGGTGTGCCTATAAAAGGGTAAACTTTCCTCCTTGCTCATTTCGCTTTCCGATCTCATTTCCTGTAGCTTTCACGTTTTCAACTCCGTTTTTGCACACTTTTGGGTTGATCCAAAAGCATAAATTCGCATAAACAGGGTGATGGTGTGCCTATAAAAGGGTAAACTTTCCTCCTTTCTCATTTCGCTTTCCGATCACATTTCCTGTAGCTTTAACGTTTTAAATTCCGTTTTTGCACACTTTTGGGTTGATCCAAAAGCATAAATTCGCATAAACAGGGCGATGGTGTGCCTATAAAAGCGTAAACTTTCCTCCTTGCTCATTTCGCTTTCCGATCTCATTTCCTGTAGCTTTCACGTTTCAAATTCCGTTTTTGCACACTTTTGGGTTGATCCAAAAGCATAAATTCGCATAAACAAGGTGATGGTGTGCCTATAAAAGCGTAAACTTTCCTCCTTGCTCATTTCGCTTTCCGATCACATTTTTTGCAGCTTTCACGTTTCAAATTCCGTTTTTGCACACTTTTGGGTTGATCCAAAAGCATAAATTCGCATTAACAGGGTGATGGTGTGCCTATAAAAGCGTAAACTTTCCTCCTTGCTCATTTCGCTTTCCGATCACATTTCCTGCAGCTTTCACGTTTCAAATTCCGTTTTTGCACACTTTTGGGTTGATCCAAAAGCATAAATTCGCATTAAGAGGGTGATGGCGTGCCTATAAAAGGGTAAACTTTCCTCCTTGCACTTTTTCCTTTCCGATCACATTTCTTGCAGCTTTCACGTTTCAAATTCCGTTTTTGCACACTTTCGGGTTGATCCAAAAGCATAAATTCGCATTACGATGGTGATGGCGTGCCTATAAAAGGGTAAACTTTCCTCCTTGCACTTTTTCCTTTCCGATCACATTTCCTCTCGCTTTCACGTTTCAGATTCCGTTTTTGCACACTTTTGGGTTGATCCAAAAGCATAAATTCGCATTTAAAGGGTGATGGCGTGCCTATAAAAGGGTAAACTTTCCTCCTTGCTCATTTCGCTTTCCGATCACATTTTTTGCAGCTTTCACGTTTCAAATTCCGTTTTTGCACACTTTTGGGTTGATCCAAAAGCATAAATTCGCATTAACAGGGTGATGGTGTGCCTATAAAAGCGTAAACTTTCCTCCTTGCTCATTTCGCTTTCCGATCACATTTCCTGCAGCTTTCACGTTTCAAATTCCGTTTTTGCACACTTTTGGGTTGATCCAAAAGCATAAATTCGCATTAAGAGGGTGATGGCGTGCCTATAAAAGGGTAAACTTTCCTCCTTGCACTTTTTCCTTTCCGATCACATTTCTTGCAGCTTTCACGTTTCAAATTCCGTTTTTGCACACTTTCGGGTTGATCCAAAAGCATAAATTCGCATTAAGATGGTGATGGCGTGCCTATAAAAGGGTAAACTTTCCTCCTAGCACTTTTTCCTTTCCGATCACATTTCCTCTCGCTTTCACGTTTCAGATTCCGTTTTTGCACACTTTTGGGTTGATCCAAAAGCATAAATTCGCATTTAAAGGGTGATGGCGTGCCTATAAAAGGGTAAACTTTCCTCCTTGCTCATTTCGCTTTCCGATCACATTTTTTGCAGCTTTCACGTTTCAAATTCCGTTTTTGCACACTTTTGGGTTGATCCAAAAGCATAAATTCGCATTAACAGGGTGATGGTGTGCCTATAAAAGCGTAAACTTTCCTCCTTGCTCATTTCGCTTTCCGATCACATTTCCTGCAGCTTTCACGTTTCAAATTCCGTTTTTGCACACTTTTGGGTTGATCCAAAAGCATAAATTCGCATTAAGAGGGTGATGGCGTGCCTATAAAAGGGTAAACTTTCCTCCTTGCACTTTTTCCTTTCCGATCACATTTCTTGCAGCTTTCACGTTTCAAATTCCGTTTTTGCACACTTTCGGGTTGATCCAAAAGCATAAATTCGCATTAAGATGGTGATGGCGTGCCTATAAAAGGGTAAACTTTCCTCCTTGCACTTTTTCCTTTCCGATCACATTTCCTCTCGCTTTCACGTTTCAGATTCCGTTTTTGCACACTTTTGGGTTGATCCAAAAGCATAAATTCGCATTTAAAGGGTGATGGCGTGCCTATAAAAGGGTAAACTTTCCTCCTTGCTCATTTCGCTTTCCGATCACATTTTTTGCAGCTTTCACGTTTCAAATTCCGTTTTTGCACACTTTTGGGTTGATCCAAAAGCATAAATTCGCATTAACAGGGTGATGGTGTGCCTATAAAAGCGTAAACTTTCCTCCTTGCTCATTTCGCTTTCCGATCACATTTCCTGCAGCTTTCACGTTTCAAATTCCGTTTTTGCACACTTTTGGGTTGATCCAAAAGCATAAATTCGCATTAAGAGGGTGATGGCGTGCCTATAAAAGGGTAAACTTTCCTCCTTGCACTTTTTCCTTTCCGATCACATTTCTTGCAGCTTTCACGTTTCAAATTCCGTTTTTGCACACTTTCGGGTTGATCCAAAAGCATAAATTCGCATTAAGAGGGTGATGGCGTGCCTATAAAAGGGTAAACTTTCCTCCTTGCACTTTTTCCTTTCCGATCACATTTCCTCTCGCTTTCACGTTTCAGATTCCGTTTTTGCACACTTTTGGGTTGATCCAAAAGCATAAATTCGCATTTAAAGGGTGATGGCGTGCCTATAAAAGGGTAAACTTTCCTCCTTGCTCATTTCCCTTTCCGATGACAGTTCTTGCAGCTTTCACGTTTCAAATTCCGTTTTTGCACACTTTTGGGTTGATCCAAAAGCATAAATTCGCATTTAAAGGGTGATGGCGTGCCTATAAAAGGATAAACTTTCCTCCTTGCTCATTTCCCTTTCCGATCACATTTCTTGCAGCTTTTACGTTTCAAATTCCGTTTTTTACATTTTTGGGTTGATCCAAAAGCATAAATTCGCATTAAGAGGGTGATGGCGTGCCTATAAAAGGGTAAACTTTCCTCCTTGCTCATTTCCCTTTCCGATGACATTTCTTGCAGCTTTCACGTTTCAAATTCCGTTTTTGCACACTTTTGGGTTGATCCAAAAGCATAAATTCGCATTAAGAGGGTGATGGTTCGCCTATAAAAGGGTAAATTTTCCTCCTTTGGTATTCAAATTTTGAATGCATTCCTTTTATGCTCACTTTTGGCCCTGGTCCAAAAGTAAGGAGGCGCATAAAGAGGGTGATGGGTGACTATAAAACGGTAAAAGACTTTCCTCGCACTTTCATATTCTCTAATTCCATTTATGCTAGTCCAAAAGTCTATTTATTCTAGTCCTTTTAAGGATGCTGGATACCAATGAAAGTTGAGTCCTGATCCGTGTGAAAGTATGATCCAGCTTTTACTGAAAGAATTCAGCCGGTTCTGATGGGTGGTATGCATTTCGGAAAACTACTTCAAATCACACAACTTTAGGCGAAAGTAAAATCTATGTAACACAACTGCTTTACTTCCTTGCACTGTATCATCATTATGTGGGAAGAATATATCACATATAGTCGGAATAGCATTGACACCATTTCCAACTTCATTTCACTACTCACGGCTTTTAGCGGGCCCTTTGGTGCAAAACCCGGGTATTAGAGCTCGAGCAGGAGGCAAAGAGAGGACGAAAAGGACTTGCATGAGCAACTGATAAACCGGGTCTTTTAGTGAGGAGAAAGTACCGGAAACTGTACGGGTAGGAGAAAACTTAAAGTTTCACTGTGTCGAAGTGTTCGGATTTCGGGTACAATGCGGGTATCAGTAGCCGTGGTTGAAGTTTTGAATTGGATTTGGTTTGATTTTGGATATCAGGGTACAGGGAGAATTCGGGTGGAATATTTTTCCATTCAAAATGCGGGCAAACATGAAAGAATTTAGGATAGGAGAAGATTCCTAAAAGGATTGTCAATCGCTATCCCAACAATATCAGAGAGATTTTCGCTCGTTCTACTTCTTTTATCCACCAGATTCCTTATTACACACAAAGCGGGAAATCAAATGGTAATTGTGCTGAATGAAACCCTCCTTCGGATTGCATCTTCTTGTATCCGAAAAACTAGGGCATTATTTCTGCTAATGTCAATGGATGCTAGCGGTAAAACAATAGCAGGTCAACTTTCACTAGTATTCGTAAAGCTACCGGCAATTTTACTTTACTATTCGCCTCTTATCCACAGTAATTTTCTCTCTCCTTAAATACGGGATAAAAATCAACGCGGAACAAGAGGTACTTAATACATATCCGTTGAAAATCCTTCAGATTTGAATACATATTGCTTTCTCTCCTTGAGTACTTTCTCCGCCTTCCTACACCTCTGAGAGGAATCTTGAGACATTCTAGGAACACATTTCCATCTATGATCAGACACAAGAGAGCAAGATTCAAGAATACAATATTGGCATTCTGTGACCCAGATTGTGACCGCATTTTCATAGTGCAGCATCCAGCCTCCAAATATGCCCATCTTTGTCAGGTTAAGGCGTAATATAGCTACATCATCTTTCCCCCCGCAATTCTGTCAGCACTTTCAGTGTAGAAAGTCTTGACAATTCACTGCTTTCCCTCAATCCTTTGGCACTTTTCCCCGGGACTCCCTCGATACTCTCTCCACTTCGCCGACACTCTCTGCTTTCACCACCTTTCTCCATCATACGTATTTTTGTGCTCCAAGATTTTGTTCTCAAATTGCTTTCTGACGGATCTTTACATTTATTCAGATTCAAATTCAGTGAGCTTCTTATCCGGGATTTCCTCCTCTCTATCACTTTCTCCCTCTTCAATTTTGAATAGAAGAGGAGTAGTAGCTTTTCCTTTTCCCATTACTCCAATATCTATCCCCGCTTTCATCCCTTCCGACACCTTTTCGGAAACCAAACATAGAACGAACCAGTAGTGGCCTGTATTCGTCCTCTCTTCCATATTCCCCGCCACCGTCCCTCAATGGATGTAAAACAACTCTCTATTTACTTTCACCCACTTTCTCCTTCCCGCTATTTCCTCTTTACCTTTCTTCGAACCCCTATTCAGCAACCAAGATAACCAACAACTTCTCCTACAGCTCTCCTCTTTTCCTTTGCTACTAATCCCTTGAGTTTCACCCATTTCCTTTTTAGACTTTCTCCTCCTCCCCCTCCTCTTCACCAGTTCATAATAATTTGTTCGAATCCTTTGGAGGTGCCAAGGGGAAATATATAGGGGGAGGCTGAGGGCGGGCAGGCTAAAATTGCCTCTTCAAAGTCCATCCGACCGGTCTAAATCCATCCCTACCTCCAGCATCACAATCGATTAAGCCCAACAAACGTCATACATTACCATTTCCTAAGCTCTGTAACTACCATACCCATCCCTCGCTCATCCACACCATCATACTCGCTCTTTCACCCTTGAGAATTCAATTTACCCGGGTAAATATGGCCAGCCTTCTTCTCTTTGCCAGACTGCGACTCCAAGGAAGCTTTTGAATACCAGCAGTAGTTAGTTGATCGCAAGGAGAAAGCCAGCAAACACGAACCCCGGAAATATTCATTCTCCTTTGAATTACTTCACATAGCTCATCATTTACACGCTCCTGCTCAATCCCCGGGTTTTATATCTTTCTTCCTCACACTTTCTCCCAACTTTCTCTCGCTCCCAACTTCCCTTTCCTAGCTCTTACCGAGCCAAAGCCGGCAGCTTAGCTTCAGAAGCTTTCAAGGATCCAAGCGAGGAAGCCAAAGAGAAAGGGAATGACTTAGTCCAACCAAGCAACGGCAAGGTAATTTTCTTTACTTGGTCCAGGAGATCCCTTGGGAATATAGCCTATGTTTAATTTATCCAGCGAAATAGTTTCATCAAAGGAAACCAGAAGACCTGTGCAAGGATTTAGCCACCTTGTACAAGGACAGAGTGTGTAAATAATCTGCCAAGTAGAGCAGCAGACTGAATCAACCCAACTCCTAGAGGAATAACCCGGGAGAATTACCGCCTAACGGGGTTCATGCCGGACCTGCTATGATCCCGCAAACGCCTTGCAATGTTGCAATAACTATTACTGCATAAAATATTACCCGAATTCGGTATGAAAAATCATACCAGGGCTGGTACTAGTGTATGACAACGCAGCTTAAGATCATAGACTTGATGCAGGACTTAGCTAATTGAAAAGTCAACAGTGAAGTTTCTAGTTAGCTTACTATTAAAGAGACGACGATGATACATTAATTACATTTTCGATTTAATTCCAGTCTTGGCTTCTGTAGCGTTGGCATACACCTCAGGATAATTATAACCGCAAACGACAACTGTAACTGTAACTAAAACTACGCACTATAAAGCCTGCAACAAGTGAAAAGTGAATACAATGATTGACGATTAAAGGAACTGAATTCTGTACCTTATGCATGGGAAACTTTTGGGCTTTTGCTATGATCAATGATTGATGCTTGGAGCTTGTAGGTCACAATAACCATTTGGTGCATGTAATCGCACTCTTCAGACCTACAAAACCCAACTTTGGGTCCCTCCATTTTTGTGTCCGTGTAATTACGTGACGCTATTCGCGCCATACCCCGACATTTGACATGTAGGTAAAAGAGATTAGAAAGGAGCGGTAAACTTGTTTGCAGACAAAAACTACCGGATTCCTCCATGTTCTGTCTCCTCGACCCAGGATCATACGGCGGTGGATTCAAAAGAATTTACTCAAAGAGATACAAAAACCCTAGTCCAAGCATCCACGGGAAGATCCTACTTAGGTCCTGCCTCCCGCCCTTGTTTGTATCACCCTTAATTGAATCTCTGAGGATAATCCTCCATTAATCAGGATCTTTAGCCCTAATCCATTAATCTCCCTCCTGTTTGTTAAGTGATTTCTAGTCCGCAGGGGGTGAGATGAGCAACAGGAGCAGGTTGGATGCATGCAGGTAGGCCATGCAGTCATGGGTGCTCAGATATCTGCCAGATGTTGGTCGCTCGCACAACACGTACATAAGTTGAGGATTGAAAATTCAGCACAGTACAAAACTATAGCGACAAGAACCAGGACACAAGCATCTTTGCCAATCAAGTGAAATTAATTCAAAATTGTTTAGGTAAAGCGCTATTCAAAACATTCCAATTTCTCTCATAATGTATGTACCCCTTGAGCTTCCCAAGCGTGCACATTTCAAGTAGTATATTATGGGCGCTAAGGAGCCATTCATCAAATGAATTATTACCTTGATCTCCAATTAATATCAAAAGTATGTTTCCCTTATCATATTTATTCTACTGGTTGCTCATCCTCCTTTACCTGTTTCTCTTGTTTAGGCCAAAGGCTTTGGCCTAAACAAGAGAAACAGGTAAATTACAAACACGTGCGCCTCATGCGTATGCTCAAATTAAATTCAACTTAAAGCTGTATGACAGACGGTCGTAGCTTCGTTTAGAGTGAGACAAGTTTTTTCAGCCTCATTATCTCAGGACAGTTTCAGAAATTCCTCTGATAGTCGATGAATTCATAGGAGTTTTTTTAATTTTTCCTTAAGGCTATGCCTAAAAAAGATATTATTAACAAGGAGGACATGTTTTGGCAACTTCAATTAGTAGTTGGTTGTTCCCTTTAAGGAAAATGGTAACTTGATTTTAAGGCAATTTTGCAGTTAAATTTAAGAAGGAGTGGGAGGTCAGAGAATTAATAATAATTTTGGCAAAATTTACTAGTCCACCTCAAGCGTTAGCCTAACGCGTTAGATTTACGCGTGGGCTGAATACAAGATATTCAGGAAAAGCTCAGTTGAGTTACAACATCAATTTTACACTTTCGATAAAAAATTCACTCGATTTTGTCCTTGGCATTGTACTTAGCTTAAACGATTTGCGAAATTACGGAAATTATTCTTTGAATTATTGCGAATTGCCTAGGGCAGTATCATGCCCTTGATAATAAGATAATGTCACAGGGAAGTAGCACAAACTCTGTTACGACATTCAGCAAGATTTTGTTTCAGAATACCCAGGCATATCATCAGAGTATTTCTACAACTTGTCGCTGTTATTACAGCTGCATTGCATAATCGCGTTATGTAATGTTATGAAATGGTTATATTCCTTTCATACAACTTATGCTTCTAAGTTGATTCACAAAGTTGAGGCCTGAAAAATCCTAATCCCGAAAAGATATGACTGTTCGAACATGTGCAATCGAAGCTTCTGCAGAGCATGAACATAATTCATTGAATTATAAGATACATCAACGATTTTTTCTTAAATGGCACTTTTTCTAAAAGTGTGTGCGTCATGATGGTTATTATACAACATGTACACAGTTTCTGCTCCGTGCAAAATCGAAAAAATGCACTGCTGTATTATTTTCTAAGGTCTGTTCTACATTTTTACATTGAAACCAACACAAGTAAACAGGGGACCCACATTCAGATAATATTTTACAATAAATACAGAGTATATACAAGACCCGAAATATTCCCCCGTATTTTCAGCAATGACATTGCTGAATCTTAAAATTGCAGAATTTACTGACATAATGTCAAAGTCAGCATTTTTATATTTTACGTTTCGACAGCATGTCCTCTCGGGTGGGAATTCCCGTTTAGTGAATTGCTTTCATCTGCTCTTGTCACTGACTTGTGCTTGGTTGGTGAAAGTCAATGGAAAATGTAGGCAAAAGCATGTGTGCACAATTCCCTAAGGTACTGAGTTAGCAGTTATCCTTGAGTTAATATTCAGTGTCTTGTGCTCGGAGGAGATGTTGTATTTTGCATTTAAAGTCTTCCCTCATGAGTGCTCGGAACGGATGAGAAAAAACTGGGTCTGGTTCAAGCAAATATGGGACATGAAAGTATATGTATAGAAGACATGGAACACGAAGCGTGCGAAAACAAATAATTCCACAATTTATACTTGTTCCATATAACTGAGTAAGTTTTCACACACATTTCACTAATGAGAAAGCTTTCATCTCGGATAATTATTGGAGACAGGATCATTAAAGGAAAGTCATGATGACAGTCTTGTAAATGTTCCATATGAATCCTCCTTCCTATGTCTATATGTTCCTTATTCCTTTAGTTTCCACTTTGTTTTCAACTTGTTCTCAGAATTAAGCCAGAGCCAGAGTATTTCATCGGGCTAGTTTAGGAAATTCATGGAGAAAGTAAACTTTCTCCAGATCTGCTTGGTCTGCTACGATTTTGGCATGTGCAAACTAGTTTGTCAAAGAGAACTAAATCGACAATCCATCCTGCCACTCATTGGACTAGATGAATCCTGAATATTCGCAGGGTTGTAAAACTTTTGAACGAGAATTTTGCAAACAGATTTACAAATTTCTCTAGCCAAGTCACGTTCAAATTTTAGTGTCACTATGTGCAGGGCAGACTACTATTTATGATTTTACGTGATGACGATTTACAGGATTTGCAAATTTCGGGTTGCCCTGTCACACTGTAATGGTTCAAATGCGAGTGGAATACTCGGGGAGTGAAATAAGGGCAAAATTACACCACAAAAGTATGAAACGGTACAGGTTCTACAGGCTTGAAATGGATTTTGGGATTTAACCCAGAATAATAAAGTCAAGCATATGGAATAATTACGGAGCATTGCGGTTGCTGTCGTATTTTTTTGTGACATGACACTACGCCTATTCAACCTCTCTTCTCAAGCTTGATGCCGCTCTTCCTCTTCATTCTCCCCAGTTCTCCCTAATCCGCATCACACATGCTGTGCAAGGAAAGGATACTTGAAAGAATGCGTCTTCCATATTCCAAATGCGGAGGAATTTCATCAAGCCTCCAGAAAACACAATATATCTTTGCTTTCACGTCGACTTTCTCATTTTGCCAGAAGACAATTTTGTGGCTATGAAACAGCTTTTTCTGTTTTTGCTAGACTTACAAACTTGTATCTTGTGTGTGTAAACAAGCCATTGTATTTCCTGCATGTACGCATCACCCGCATGTACTTAATACCCGCATGGAGAAGTCAATAAATGTTTTGTACTCCTTATTTCAGCTAGAACAAGAGCGTCTCCCACGGGGTAAACCTTGAGTAAAGTTTAGTGAAAGCGGGTGAAAGTATGTATGTGAGGGAGCGATTATGGGAATGTCA